>CM065640.1:35781720-40581720 GCA_033220585.1 Dipteronia sinensis | reverse complement strand
TCAGTATATTGATCATGGCATAGATTCAGCATTGTTTATTTCCCATTATTTCCATTAACTTGCACGTAATTTTTCAGTTCCACTCATTCGTTTGTAAGGCTATAAATAGCCCACAGTATTTGGATGAGATTATTCAGAATATAATTCAATAATTTTGCTATCTCTTTCTTACTCTGTACTCTTCCTCTCAAATTCTTTTTGTTCTCTGCCGAGTGATAAAAAAATACATAACATTTTGGTATCAAAGCATCGATCCATGGAGACTCGTACGAAATCGAACACTGAATTTCGGAATGAGGTCAGCGAGGTTCTGGCTCATCATGAGTCAGGATTCGAAAGCATCAACGACCAATTCGGTAATGTGAACGACAAATTCGGTAACATGAACGACAGGTTCGAAAAGATTGACTCCACTCTACAGATTGTCCTCGATGAGTTGAAGGCTTTACGTACCAGTCGCCATCATATGCCCAACGACGTACATGACAATCCAATCCCACTTGGTGAGGCCACTTCAAGCCGAACCAATTACCACTCAGACAACTTACAAGCGACCCTACAGCTTGATCGCCACCACACTAATCAGAACCATCAGCTCGACAGGAACCACAACCAACTCAAACTCTTATTTCCTAAATTCTGTGGCCCAAACCCACACGAGTAGATCTACAAATCCGAACAATACTTCGAATTTAAGGGAGTCCCTCTGCAACAACAGGTACAACTGGCGTCATTTCATCTGGAGGATCATGCGCTACAGTGGCGTAGGTGGTTCAACAAATTCAAAGGACCTCTGTCTTGGAACGAATTCACCAAAGCGGTTCTCCATCGTTTTGGCCCAACCGATTATGAAGATCTATCTGAGGCCCTTACGAGACTCAAACAAACCAATTCTGTCACAGCTTATCAGAAGGAGTTTGAAAAACTTTCGCAACGTATCGATGACTTACCTGAGCACTATCTAGTTGGGTGTTTTATTGCAGGTTTAAGGGATGAAATAAGGCTGGATGTTAAGGTCAAACAGCAGCGGACGCTATCCGACACCATCGGAGAAGCCCGTTTGATCGAAGAACGAAATCTGCTTCAGAAGAAAACCAACAACTTTGGTAGTTTCCAGGGGACTGCGCCACCACAACAGACATCCCTTATTTCATCTTCCAGTCTCATTGGTCCACCGCCAAACCAGAAACTAACTTCCCAAAATTCTCCAATTTCCATCCGTCGGATCACAGGGCAAGAAGCAAGGAAACGCAGGGAAACAGGCCTTTGTTATTATTGTGATGAAAAGTTCCTACCTGGTCATCAATGCAGCCAACCATAATTCTTCATGATTGAAAATTATCCAACCCCAGGCCAACCACCCACCAATTTCATCCTTGAGGACAAGGATTTTCCGAGTGGAGGGGAATGATGTGTGCACCACACATCAGCACCAATTATACCTAATCAGTCCATGTTGCTAGGTCTGAGAAGCATACGTGAAGACCAAGTCTGCATTAGCTAGTTTGTTTGTTGCAAATAATGGGTCCTTATTTCCTAGTCAGTATGTTGATCATGGCATGGATTCAGCATTGTTTATTTCCCATTATTTCCATTAACTTGCACGTAACTTTTCAGTTCCACTCATTCGTTTGTAAGGCTATAAATAGCCCACAGTATTTGGATGAGATTATTCAGAATATAATTCAATAATTTCGCTATCTCTTTCTTACTCTGTACTCTTCCTCTCAAATTCTTTTTGTTCTCTGCCAAGTGATAAAAAAATACATAACACTCCATTACCCCAAAGCAACACGCAAAAACCCAGGCAACCGCACCACACCAAAGCAGAGCACAAACCGCAACTCTAATTGTTATTGCACGGTAGCATCTCCTCCAACTTACCGAAGGTCTTAGCTTTGATCCTCTTAACAATCTCCTAAACCATATCATTTTCTCTTCCATTAAAATCGAAACCTAAGACCACTTCGGCTTTAATGACCTTTTCTATCTCTTTTTTTAAGTTCCAAAACGCCTTCTTCACCTCATGAACTATGTTCTCAACAGTACAATATATATTGTGGGATCTAGAACTTCAATGTCAATCTTTTCATCTTTTCACATCATAATAGGAAGAAGTTTTGTCATTTCGGCACCACCGCTATTATGGGGCCAACTTGAAAGATCAACTCTGAGTTGCACCCATTTGCAAAATTAAGTAGCAACTTGAAAGGTCAATTTACAAGTTCAAATAATAATTATATATAATAAAGGGAAAAAAAGGTCAATTTATCAAATAATATGACAGGATGGTCAAATCTAAACCACATTACTGCATTTTGATGTAGATTTTGGATCGCCTGAAAAATCATAATAATCTTCGAAAGGGGCGGAGGTATATGCAATCTAGCCTGTGCTTCAGCCCAGGCTAGCTTTTTCTAATATTTTTTTTAAAGATTTTGATTTTTTTTTCATTTTATTTTAAATAATAGATAAAAATACAAATGTAAGACAATTACAATATTAACTGGGATAATCTCAATAGATTTATTAGAATGATATACTCAATATTTTATTGACACTCAAACATATTAAAGTTTCATTTTCATTTCCATTCTCTGTTCTTTATAGATACATGAAACAAATTTTGAATTTCTTACTTCGTTTGCTTATCCGAATAAGTATTTAAGTTTATTTCCCTTGCGATTTTTTTTCCTTTAGGTTTGCTTTAAAAAAAACCTTTGTACTACCGCCTAGTGTGACTTGAGTAGAAAATTACGTTAATTTAGCATGACAATATCACAGATTCAAGTCAATGCACCACATACGGTATACAAAAAAAAGTTAATTTAGCCCACCTGGATTATGACTCATGGCTTCGCCCCTGATCTTCGATATTATTAAATCAATGTCAATGATGTAATTTACTTAATTATTCAGATTTGATCAACCTAACAAGTTTAGGGTTATAGTTTGGCATTATATGGCACAATCTCTTGTAAGTACTCAATGGATACAACATCATGGACTCAAAACCAGTGATTGATCCGAAATCCAGTAGGGGGTTATTTAACTTGGTTATTTTTGTTTTTTGTAAATAAAAAACAATCTGGTTCGATTCTGCAAGAAACAGAAAGTGAAAAACCACCAAAACAACAAGTTTGAAATCAGGTTAGGGAAATCGAGGCTCGTGTTTCACATGGTGCCCTTAAGACAATTTCGTCATATAACATCATATGTGTATAGCGATTGTCTCCTATGATACAATGATTTAACAGTGGAAGTGTGAGGCACAAACCACTCTCAGCAAACTCAAATTAAGTTCGAACTTACCAAACACAGAAAGAGAAAAATGTGAAGAGAGAAAATTATTGCTCTGTATTTTCGTGATTTCAGAATAATAATTCTAAGGAATAGACTAGGGTTTAAATAGAAAACCTAATCAGTAGGATTGATATAGGAAATACTTGATAAACAAGGTTTTAATGATAAAGGAAATTAATTAAGGAATAACCTCTAAAAGATCTATTCCTAATTAAACACTGATTCTGATTACTTAGTGAACAAGTAAGCATCAGAATCCAAAACGGAAATTAACCTTTCTTTATCATTTAAAACGTCTGACTTAGGGAAAAATAAATTTAAAGTAGTAGCAAGAAGTCGATTGTAGTCTCACGGTCCAATCGGTGCCATATTTGTGTACGCAAGACGCGTCCACACACGAGTCGTGCAACCGAAAGTTCGAGGTCTGTGATTTGCACCCCTCCCCCCCCCCCCTCCCTGCACGCGAGAGAGAGCCTCTATGCTACACATGTTGATAAGTTACTATCACACAATCACTTATATAGCACATATAAGTGTTTTCCCTAAGCAATATGGGATCCCCACTTTTCCCTACACAATGGGCTCACTTTGAAACTCAAATTCTCATTCACCCATTAGTCAATTTGTGAGTTTGAGTATACCACTCCGATGCTCTCACGGAGGAGAATTCAACTATACATTGATCTTCCATTTTTCATGAAACTGATCATACTCAAATAACGCTCTTAAAACTCTTGTTTATCACAAATTTTTCAACAATCCCCCACATGAATGAAATTGACCTAGCAGACACGAGAGATGACTTTTGGTAAGTTCAAAAGGTCGAAACCTGCATAGGATAGGTAGGTGTTACCCTTCGAAGCTTCCCTGGTAAAGGTATGCTTACTTTACTGGCTGATCAGTAGATATGATATCCTTGAACTGTTCTGCCGTTTATGTAAACGATAGCACACCTCACATAGGTATCTTCTAGACCCAATTTGGTTCTCATTATTATGTTCGTTTTGGCCATGAACATGTGCCTGGTTCTATGAGAGTCATTGAAGAATATAGACCTTCACTATTCTCTTTTAGAAGCGGCCTCACTTCTCTCTCACATAGGTGATTTTTTAATTTAGAGTAACTCACATTACTCTGCTCAGATTTTCATTGCTTGGAGTTCTGACGCATAAAAATCATTAAAAATATAGTTTAACATTTTCCCTACGAGCATCACTATTTCATCATAGGAATGAACTGGAGGGTAACCCCTCACAGTGATCCAACTAAGTCTAACAACTTTATTGTCCTATTGAACCTAGATCTTGAGATCTCCAGTCAATTAGGTTGGGTTTCTATTGTATCGACTTTTTATTTCATGGGCTTTAGTCCCATTCCCCTCGATGATGTCTCAAATAATTCTCCATTCAACCGTTTGGTTAGCGGATCCTCAATGTTATCTTTTGACTTTATGTAGTCAGTAGAGAAAACTCCATTTGAGAGTAGTCACCTAATGGTATTATGTCTTCGACGTATACATCTAGACTGCTCATTATACATATTGCTCTGTGATCTACCTATTGCTGATTGACTATCACAGTGGATGCAAATCTCCGGCACAGACTTTGGCCATCTTGGAATATCCTCTAATAATTGGCGTAGCCATTCAGCCTCCTCATCACATTTATTTAAAGCAATAAACTCATATTCTATCGTGGATCTGGCTATACATGTCTGTTTGGAGGATTTCCAGGATACAGCCGCACCTCGTAGTGTGAACATACCCACTAGTAGATTTTGAATCTTTCATATCCGATATTCAGTTTGCATATGTGTATCCTTCTAGAACAGCAGGATATCTAGTATAATGCAGTCCATAATTACAAGTGAATCGTAAGTACTTTAGTACTCTTGTTATTCCTTTCCAGTGATCAGTTCCTGGATTACTCGTGTATCTATTTAGCTTGCTGACTGCATTAGTTATATCTGGTCTTGTACAACTTGTTAAGTACATCAGACTTCCTATCAATCTAGAATATTCTAATATAGAGATGCTCTCACCTTTATTCTTAGATAGATGTAGATTTGTATCTATTGTTGTTCTGGATATTCCAGAATCATTTTTGTTGAATTTCTCAAGAATCATGTCAACATAGTATGACTGACTTAGAATGAGTTCGTTCGATGTTATTGTGATTTTCATTCCTAACATTACATTGGTCGATCCCATATCTTTCATATCAAATCTTGATTTCAAAATATCCTTAGTAGATTTGATCATTTTATCATCACTACTAACAATAAGCATGTCATCAACGTAAAGACACAAAATGACATAGCTATTTCCTGTGTCCTTGATATAAACGCATTTGTCACATTCGTTGATTTTAAATCTATTTGACATCATAACATTGTCAAATTTCTCATTCCATTATTTTGGTGCTTACTTTAGACTATATAAAGACTTCACCAACTTACAGACTTTCTTTCCTTGCCCTAGAGCGGAAAAACCCTCAGGATGTTCCATGTAGATCTCTTCATCTAGATCTCCACCTCCATTTAAAAAAAGTTGTTTTCATATCCATTTGATGTACTTCAAGATTTCGCAAAGCCGTGATTGAAAGTATCATCCTAATAGAGGTTATTCTCGTCATAGGAGAATATGTATCAAAGTAATCTAGGCATTCTTGTTGATTGTAACCTTTAATTACAAGTCTGGCCTTATACTTATCAATTGCTCCATCCGCTTTCATTTTCTTTTAAAAATCCATTTGGACCCTAGCGGTTTACATCCCGGAGGAAGGTCCACTAATTCCCAAGTGTGATTTTGTAGAATGGAATCAATTTCACTCTTAATAGCCTCTTTCCATAAGAGTCCTTCTGAAGAGCTCACTGCTTCTTTGAAACTTCGAGGTTCACCTTCTTACAAATAGGTTAGAAAATCTGGACCAAAATATGTTTCCATCCTAGCTCTTTTGCTACGTCTAGGTTCACCCTCAACTTCATTTTCTTGTTCTTTATCCTCACAACTATTAGCATGTGTTCGTTTTGACAAACTTTTTTCATCATTGGATATATATGGAAATACGGGTTCAAAGAACGATGCATTTCTAGATTCCAATATCATGTTTTTTTATATATGCGGGGTGTTAGTCTTATACACCAAAAATCGATAAGCACTACTGTTATGTGCTTATCCAATAAAAATACAATCAATGGCTTTTGGACCTATTTTCACCTTTTTAGGTGTAGGTACGACCACTTTGGCAAGACACCACCACATTCGTAAGAATTTACAGGAAGGCTTTCTTCATTTCCATAACTCATATGGAGTCTTGTCTTCTTTATTTCGGGGTATCTTGTTTAAAAGGTAATTGCTAGACAATATAGCTTCACCCCACATGTTTTGAGGTAATCTAGATCTTATCAGCATTGCATTCATCGTTACTTTTAAGGTACGATTTTTTCGCTCTACAACACCGTTTTGCTTAGGGGAATATGGTGCAATGGTTTGATGTATGATTCCGTGTTGTGCACATAATTCACTAAATGGTACTTCATACTCACCACCTCGGTCGCTTCTCAGTACCTTGATTTTCTTATTGAGTTGATTCTCAACTTCAGTTTTATAGAGACTAAACCTCACTATAGCTTCATCTTTGCTTTTCAGCAAATATACATAGCAATATTTTGTGCTATTATCTATAAATGTGATGAAGTATTTGTTGCCACCACTTTTTTGAACAAATTTTAAATTACATATATCACTATGAATTAAATCAATGGTTCAGATTTCCTTTCAGTAGTTTGAAAAGATGATCTTGTTAGTTTTGTTTCAACGTAAACTTCATACTTATGTTTGGGATCAATATTAAAAGTGGGAATATGATTTAAGTTAATTAATCTACGCAAAATATCAGAATTAACGTGTCCTAATCTACCATGCCATAAATTGGAAGGCTCAAGCAAATAAACTAAAGCATTATCTTTATTGATAGTTCTTTTAACAACAGAAACATTGAGCTTAAAAGCCCTTCAGTTACATACCCCCTACCCACATAAGTTCTTTGCTTAGTCAAAACTACTTTGTTTGATTCAAACACCATTTTGAACCTACGATGATTGGGCAACTAACCGAACACAAAGTTTTTACGGATTTCAAGTACATACAGCACATTGTTCAAGCTCAGGGCTATACCAGAGGTCATCTTAAGAACGACTTGGCCACGTCCCTCTATGTCGGATGTGAATGAGTTGCCCATATACAACTTTTCCCGATTCTCCACTGTTTCAAACGTATAGAACATCTCCTTGTCAGAGCATATATGGTGAGTGGCCCTAATATCTAACCACCACTCCCTCGAGTTTGACCCAACCAGGTTTGCATTTGTCACAACTTCAGAAAGATTGATCTCTGAGACCTTTTTTGAAATCCCAGCAACCAAGTTTGCCTCGTGGTTCTTCTTCTTCTTTGGCAACCTGCACTCAGAAGGTTTGTGACCCAGCTTGTCATAGTTGAAGCACTTACCTTGGAATTTTGGCTTCTTAGAGACTTCTCCCTTTGGACCCAATTTGGATCATTTCCCAAGTTGTTCTTCTTAGATTTGAAACTTTGCCCATGCTCATAAACATTAGTTTTTACATCATGCAAACTAACATCTTTCTTCTCATACTTCCAGTGATCTTCTTCAATACGAAGTTTGAGGATGAGATCCTCGATCTTCATCTCCTTTCGCTTGTGTTTGAGATAGTTCTTGAACTCTTTCCATGAAAGAGTTAGCTTCTCAATGATAGCAGCCATCTAAAAGATTTCACTCAGGGTCACCCTTTGGGAATAAATCTCATGCAGAATCACCTAAAACTCTTGGACTTGACTCATTACTGTCTTGGAGTCCCTCATCTTGTAATGAAGAAACCGGGCCACGATAAACTTTTTGGATCCAGCATCCGCAGTCTTGTATTTTCAGTCTAATGACTCCCACAGTTCTTTGGTTGTTTTCTTTGAAGAACATATGCTATACAATGAATCTGACAGCCCATTCAGTATGTAATTTTAGCACAGAAAATCTGACTGGTTCTATGCATCTATACAATTCCATACCTGAACACAATTCCATACCTGAACATCTCGCTATTCACCACTATTGGCCTTAGGAGCTTCTTTTGTCAAGAACATAGCTAGGTTCAGCGTGGTCAAATAAAACAGCATATTTTGCTGCCACCGCTTAAAGTTCGGTCCACTGAACTTATCCAGCTTTTTCATGTGATTCATCTGTAACGGAACCGAATTCATATAGGGATTTTCCATCGGAACATTCCCTTGACCCACATACTAGCACATCACCGGATCTAGCATGTTTCTCATGAATGAGCTGATGGCCAGAGTCATTGTTGCTATACTTGGCAACACAATAGGCACTTCGCCCACAAGCAAAGAGTTCACTGCTGAAGTGTTTAATCATATACTTAGATTAGCATTCGGAGTCTTTAGTGGAATACTCGAGTTCACGTTTGATTATCCTCCATAATATCTAAAACAAAAACACAATTTTTTTAGAATCATGAAAATAATAGCACGGATATCAATCAGATGATATCGAATCAGTGAATCAACAATTGATTCCAGATTTCACAATATAAATCACAATCAGTGTCTAGTATTAGAGAGCCAATTACCCAATCGAAATCACAATTGATTTCCAAATCAGTATCTGGCAAACAGACCCAATTCTTCAAAATCAAAACTGGTATTTATTTGAAATCAATGTCTGGAAAATAGACCCAATTTCCACAGTTCTTCTTATTATTAAAACCGAAACCGTGATGTTTGATTTAAACCAAGTTCATCACCATATGTATCAAAATCCAGAAACCAGAAAGTTTTTAAAAGTAGAAGAAAAAGGATTTTAATAGAAAATAAGAGATTGTCTTAAGATTGTTGTTTGAAAATCAAAATGAATCTGGTTCGAATCTACAAGAAACAGAAAGTGAAAAAACCACTAAAACAACACGTTAGAAATCGGATTAGGTATATCGAGGCTCGTGTTGAACACGGTGTCCTTAAAACATTTTTACTGTATAACATCGCATGTGTATAGCGATTGTCTCACAGGATACAACGATTTAACAGTAGAAATGTGAGGCACAAATCACTCTCAGGATACTCAAATAAGTTCAAACTTACCAAGCACAGAAAGAGAAGAACGAGAAGAGATAATATTATTGCTCTGTATTTTCGTGATTTCAGAATAATAATTCTAAGGGATAGACTAGGGTTTAAATAGAAACCCTAATCAGTATGATTGATATAGGAAATACTTGATAAACACAATTTTAATGATAAAGGAAATTAATTAAGGAATAACCTCTAAAAGATCTATTCATAATTAAACATTGATTCTGATTACTTAGTGAACAAGTAAGTATCAAAATCTAAATCAAAAATTAACTTTTCCTTATCATTTAAAACGTCTGACTTAGGGAAAATTAAATCTCAAATATCGGTGCGGCTTTCGTGTACGTAGGACGTGCCCACACACGAATCGTGCAACTGAAGGTTCAAGATCCGTGATTTGCGCTCCCCACTTTGATGCTCTTACGGGGGAGAATTCGAATATACATTGATCTTCCATTTCATAAAACCGGTTATACTCAAATAATGCTCTCAAAACACTTGTTTATCACAAATTTTCCTACAATTTTTAAACACAAAACAATGTGTAGTATCAAAATAAAAGAATTTGTAGTAGGATTGAGCTACTTCATGAAATTCCTAAGGATAACTTTGTAAATACAAAAATTATAGAGTGGGGGTGTATAGCCCTCCTCCCCTCCAAATTTTGTTAATAATTTTAGGAAAAAACTTTAAAAAATAATAAAATTTTCTTTATATTTTACATTTTGTTACAATATGTGGATTTTACCACATATGTAATACACACAATAAACTCCCAACTATCCCACCGCCTCACACCTCCAACCACTTGGATGACATCATCCTTCATCATCTCCCACTTGCCTCTTCATCATTGCTTTGCTTTCGTATTCAGGACATCACCATTAAAATCTAATTGTATATATCTCTCATTTTGAGTTTTTTGGGTTGATGAACTGATGCTCTCTCATTTATCAATAAAAGCTAAACTCTTGCTCTCTCTATATTTATCGTGTATCTATATCTCTCACTCTCTTCTTCATCTATTTCATTTTATTCTTTAGCTAATTTACAACACGTTATCAGCACAAATTTATATTCTAGGACTTCTAAAGAAAGTTCTCAAGAGTTTTTTAGCTTTGGATTTGAATTTTTCGAAAAACCTAGAAAATCAAAGTGCTTGAATCGCTGTTCGGAGGATACTGGTGTGTTTGTTTCGGAAGGATGATTCTGGCGCCACTGACCGCATCTCAAACGGAGGTCTAACGAAGTCTCTAGGTCCGGTCAAAGTCCGGTCAACACCAATTTTTTCCCAGATTTTTTTCTCCAGTTTTTTCCAAGGTTGAAGATGACACTATAGCGGTCGCCACGGTAGCGCCAAGTCAGCAAGTGGCAGTCGCCACGTCAGCCGGAGCTTGTGACACGTCAGCGCCACATCAGCGGCAGATATGCCACATCAGCGTTAGGAGTGCCACGTCAGCCCAGGCGTGCCACATTAGCAGAAATGTATTTTGCCCGTTTTAGTACAATTTTCGACCGTTTTCGACCGGGTCGGACTTGTTTCCAGCTATTTCGACCATTTCGGACGCAACTGTGCCATCTCTTTTAGCTAATTCCGCTTGTAAGTATTATTTTGACTTATTTAAGCTTTATTAACTCTGTTTTCGGGCACGATGGAATATCCAGAACCTGAAGATCTGGCTCCAGTATTATATACATGGTTGATGCAATATTCAGAGAAATATACACATCCAGTCGGATGTTTTAAGCATCATAAAAATAATCTAAGATCCTAACGTATAATGAAATTGGAATAATATTTTATCAATTTCATACACATCCAGAAGGATGCTCTGAATATCATATAAATGATTTAAAATCCTAACGTACAAGATGGCTATGCCGTCAACGGAACATATATGTATATATATATATATATATATATATATATATACTGACTATGACTCTAACTATGACTCTGACATTTATTTTTATGCAATATATGAGACTGGCTTATGTTGTGTCTCTGGACTGGCTTATGTTGTGTCTAATGTGATCTTATGACCCTGAAACTATTATTTTTATGCAATATATGAGACTGGCTTATGCCGTGTCTCGGGACTGGCTTATGCAGTGTCTCAGGATTGGCTTATGCCGTGTCTCCAAATAAATTGTTTAAATATTTAGCATTTCTTTTTATGCAATATATGAGACTGGCTTATGCCGTGTCTCGGGACTGGCTTATGCCGTGTCTCCAAATAAATTGTTAAAATATTCATATTATTTATACACAATATATGAGATCGGCTAGGCCGACTAGCCAGAACTTTAAGTTCTTGGAATTATAATATTTAAGTTGGTACGGTTTTGAAAACCGATGAGAACATAGAGATCTGGATCCAGTGTTATATACATGCCATACAGCACGGTTTTGAAATCCGATAAGAACATGGAGTTCTGGATCCAGTGTTATTACATGAATGTCATACTTCATTATTTGGAACCTGGGGTTTCAAACACATTCAGAATATGACGTTATCTCATATAAATAAAGTGATACGTTTATATGTCACTCATTTGAAAGAATGATCTACACATCCAACAGGGTGCAGTGAGTATCATAAAAGGGATTTAAGATCCTAACGAATAAAGAAATTAGAATTAATAATTTATCCATTTTCATACACATCCAGCAGGATGCTGTGATTATCATAAAATACATTTAAAGATATTAACATATCATTCATTTGAGAAAATATATAAATATATATATATATATATATATATATATATATATTTCTACACATCCAGTAGGATGTTATGTGTATCATAAAATGATTTAAGATCCTAGTATCACGTATAATGAGATTGTAAATGATATTTTGTCCATTTTATATTTGCTCCTGAAGGAGCAGTATCAAGAGAGTAAATTTGATATATTTATATTCATGAGATATCAAAACATACCCAGGAGTGGATGTTTGTGAATAACAAAAGTAGAGGTTTATAGAATAAACGTATTGAAAAGATTATTATCATTTCAAATAAGATATAAAATGACATTATACATAATGTCCATAAAATTCCCAGAAGGGAAATATATGTCTTGCCTAGAGTGCAACGATTTGTACAATTCTGCGGAGTCAGAATATTTTATGAATTGGACTTTGATCTGAGCAAATATTAATATTGTATCAGGTCCAACGGATCTGATAGAAAACTCTGGAAGAGTTATAATAGAAAGCTCTGGAAGAGCCATGATATTGTTATCAAACAATACTAAATCATGTATCAGTGACACTTGATATTATTCGAGCAGAACTTAAAGAAATATTCTTTGTTCAAAGACATATAAGGTTAATACTAGGTCAGATCCAGCGGATCTGATTAATGGCTCTAGAAGAGCCGCAATCTTATTACCAGATGGTATTAAATTGTGTATCGATGATACTTTATATCATTCAAACAAAATATAAAAGAATCCGCTAAGTTTCAAAGATATACGGAGGAATGAATATCAGATTGAAATTATGAGTAATGAGAATGTTTAATATATATGCATTACTTCTCATAATTCATGCCAGAAACTCATTATAGAAAAGCTATGTGCTTTATCATCTGGATTATATTACACTATTATACAGAGTGTAGATATTTATGCAATTATGAATCAAAAGTTCTCAGATCCAAAAGTTTGTACTTTGACGTGACCGTATAGGTCACCTAGGATCTACAATGAAACGTATAATCATTGAAAATTCTCATGGATATCCATTAAAGAACCAAAAGATTATTTATCCAATGAGAACTTATGTACTGCATGTTCACAGGGGATACTAGCAGTAAAACCTTCTTATTCTAAAAATTGGTTTTGAATTCTCATCATTCTTGCAAAGAATTCAAAAGGATATATGTGGACATATTCATCCACTAAATGATCCATTTCATTATTATATGGTTCTAATTGATGCATCTACAAGATGATCATATGTTTGTTTATTATCAAACATCTCCATATTATTTACACTTGTTATCAGTTTTCCAGATATAATCATAATCAAAATAGATCAGGGGAATCACTTATCAAATATCTTCAGATTATTATATTGATTAATTTCCAAATGGAAAGGTTCTCAAGAAGAGAAAAGTAAATGTAAAGTTACTTATATACAAAATAGAGATACTAGTTTGGTGTTATATATATATATATATATATATATATATATATATATGTGTGTGTGTGTGTGTGTGTGTGTGTGTGTGTGTGTGTGTGTGTGTGTGTCTCATTTCAATCTTCGTATCTCTCAAATACGAAAGATAATTGATCATCGGATGATTATTAATCTGTTACCTGGTATATTAAAGGTAACAAGATTTTATCAGTTGTCATCTCATAAACCCCGCCGGGTGATTGTTCTTAAAGAACGATCAGAGAAAAAGACAATAAATCAATCATCTGATACATATCATAAGTTTATAAACCTTTTGAAATGTATTGTTATTAGGATCCCAAGAGTAAACAAAAAATAAATCCACTTTCTCTAAATCAACTCTATAAGAGTCTGATATATCTAAAGAGATACAAGAATATAGAAATTGAGAGAAATTCTATAAATCATACGGAGTCTATGATATAGCTAAATCCATTGAAATGGAAGCAGTCTCAACAAAGATACAAGAATATAGAAATTGAGAGAAATTCTATAAATCATACGGAGTCTATGAAATAACTAAATCCATTGAAATGGAAGAAATCTCAACAGAGATACAAGAGTATAGAAATTGAGAAAATTTATATAAGTCATATAAGAGAAATGTGGAATCATAAGGAAACAATCATTGATGATGTATTTTTATACACAGTAGCGCTACTAAAATTATAAATGATAATTATGATAATCATAATATCAAATGATTGTAGATAAAATGCATGATTGGCCTAGATGAAATAAGCAATTCAAGAAGAATTGACTTCATAAGCCAAAAATAAAGTGTTTAGATCAATAGTACTCCAAACACCTGGAGATGTCAAACTAGTTGGATACTAATGGATCTTTATACAGAAACGTAATGAGAAAAACGAGATCGTGAGATATGAGGCACGACTCGTAATATGATGTTTCTTATAGAAACTTGATATTCACTACTGATGAATACGACTACGTTGTTGATAAATTTGTCTACCTTTAAAAGGCTTAAAATACGTCTTCAAGACGTAGTAATCATTTATATATATGATTAACTCAATGCAAAAATTTATAAATCCTGAAGGATTCAAAATGCTAGAAGCATGTAAATCGAGATCTCGTTATCTGTATTTGATGAACATACAAAAATCTTTATATGGATTAAAACAATTTGAACGGATGTGGTATAGCCGTCTCAGTTAATATCTGATAAAAATATGGATATAATAAATTATATACGCATGTGTCCGCATAAAGAAATGAGAAAATAAACATTGTCTCGACCTGAAGGTCGAGCATAGATTAAATGGAATGATTGTCCATCAATCAGAATATGTTGAAAGGATTTTGAAAAGATTTCATATGGATATTACTCCATAAAGCAAATCTTTGCTGATACTCATTCCTATCATTTATGTTGTTATTTCATTTTGTGAAATAAACATCAGTGTGCTTCAGTTCAACAATCTAAAAGATTGTTTCAAAAGAACTTTTATCAGGGGGAGCGTCCCATCAGGGGGAGCATATCAGATAAAGTATATTAATCATTTTATGTATATGTGTATTGTACTCTTTTTCCTTTCAATCAGGTTTTTATCCCACTGGGTTTTCCTGATAAAGGTTTTAATGAGGCAATTCTATAAACATACCCAACAATTATTTGATCCATAAAGATCATAAATATTACATTTATCCAGTCGATCATCGTATATTTGTTGACTTGATCAAAAAGATCATTGTAAATATTACTTTGATCTTGCTAATCATCGTATATATGTTACCTTGATCTAGAAGATCATCATAAATATTACTTTGATCCGACAGATCAATGAATATCTTTGCTCAGGTTTTTATCCCATTGGGTTTTCCCTAGCTAAGTATAAATGTGAGATATGTTTTGAAGAAAACAATAAATCTCGACATATGTACACTATACTCTTTTTCTCTTCGATCAGGTTTTTTCCCATTGGGTTTTCCTGACAAGGTTTTTAACGAGATAGTTTTAAGAACGTCCAGCACCACTAGATCCAGGGAGATCATTGTATACATTTTTCTCAGATTTTGTCTCATTGGGTTTTTTCTTAGAATATTAATATAAGTGGTATAAATCTAAGGGGGGTATTATAATATGTGGATTTTACCACATATGTTATACACACAATAAACTCCCAACTATCCTACCGCCTCACACCTCCAACCATTTGGATGACATCATCCTTCATCATCTCCCACTTGCCTCTTCATCATTGCTTTGCTTTCGTATTCAGGACATCACCGTTAAAATCTAATTGTATATATCTCTCATTTTGAGTTTTTTGGGTTGATGAACTGATGCTCTCTCATTTATCAATAAAAGCTAAACTCTTGCTCTCTCTCTCTATTTATCGTGTATCTATATCTCTCACTCTCTTTTTCATCTATTTCATTTTATTCTTTAGCTAATTTACAACACATTTGTTTTTTTTTCCATTTTGGCCCCTTAAAATTTTCTAGTTTCGTATTCCCAGCTCTGAGCCTCTGACACGGACAAAGATGTGAGGGTGTCAATATCACCGCAATACCAAAATATTCAACCCTCTGAACTAGGCCTAGGGGCTTGGGGCAAAATTTTCTAGGTCCCATAGCGTCACTCCCAATCTTTCATATAATGGGTCCACTAAAAGCTCAAGTCCAAGCGGGTCTAAGGTTTAGTTTGGGAATGTTTCCTAAGTTGCGTTTAGGGTAAAAAGTGATTCTAAACATTGACCAACATTGATCAGAGTGTTTGGTAAAATTTCTATGGATTGCTTTCCGTCATTTTTAGATTCTCCAAAAGCAGAAAATTAGAAGCTACTTTTTGTAGCGTTTAAAAAAACGCTTCTTGTGGTAGTAATGATGAAAACATCATATACCATTAACCCCTAAACATCTTTGACAATCACATCTTTGTCCTCCTTCCATCTCCTTCTACCTTCAACTTCACAAATCCACTCTTCTTCTCTTCTTCTTCTTTTTCTTCTTCTCTCTCTGCTAACGTTTCAATGGCTGAAATCAATACACAAATTGGATGATTAATTGACCCAGCAGGAACAACCACTATAAACCCAAAAATCAGAATCACAAATGGAAACTTTTGAAACAAAGATTACTAAGAAAAACACCTGGCAGCAAATGATCATTGTTTATGACCAGAAAGCATCAGTACACCAAAAAATTTGCTCCAAATTGAAAAATAAAAATAAAAATTAGAAATGATACTAACCAAGTGAGCAGCAGAAAGTGAAGAAGGTCGAAAGAAGAGTTGGAGATTGAAAATGTTAAAATGAAGGAGTTTTGTTAAAAATTAAAATGGAATATGAAATAGGCAACAATTGATAAGAATTTTGAAGAATATCGATGTCTTACATTCGAATCTACGAAATGAAGATTGGAGCTGTAGCGAAGGAAGATGGTGGCGTTGTGGAAGAGAGATAGGAAGATGGATTGGGAATGGAGGCCAACGTTGTTCTGGGTGGTTGTACAGACTACAGAGGCAGCCAAAGATAAGATTGTGTGAGATACAAAAAAATGTTTAATTATTTTAAGTATGTAAAGTATACCAAAATGAGTTGGGATTTGAGCAAATTTTGTTTACATGGTAGATAAAATTAACAAAAAGAAAAAAGATAAAACAAGATATGTGAACATGATTGCTTGACCGATATTATTTTACTGGACACAATGAAAATCAAATAATGTAGACAATTAAATTTATTTACCGGAAAAAAATTAACCAAGTAAATGCTGAATCTGAAATAGTGGTGTAAAAGGGGGCCGGTCCAGCCCACTTCAACACGGCCCACCGGGCAAGTTTAGGAAAACGGGTCGTGTCTGGCACGGTCCGTTTTCCTAAATGGGGGCCCGGCCCGGCCCGGCCCTTCCGTGTCGTGTCGCTTGCCGTGCCAGGGCCGTTCGGTGGGCTTAATTAGACGAGCCAAATGAGCCGGCCCATACCCATACCTAATTTTTATTTTTTTTACATATTTTAATTTAATTGTCATAACTATTATATTGTTTTAACAAATTAACTTATGTATTTATAATTGTAATTCGTTTATTTTAATTATTATTTTAGTATAATAAAAAAATGTTTATAATAATAGATTATAGATACATTTATTATTTTATTAAATGAATTAATTCAAAGAATAAATAAAGATAAAACATGAAAGAAAATAAAAATAGATAAAAATATGAAATGAAGAATTCTTTATTTATTTCAGACTTTCAGTATTACATATTTACATGATTGCCTCATTAAAAACCTTACCAAGAAAACCCAGTGGGATAAAAACTTGATAAGGGAAAAAGAGTGCAATTGTATTACAAGTAAATGTACATGTACAACCTAGTTCTGGACCTGATTACTGCCGGAACCCTCATCGACATATAAATTGGAGAAATTTTGAATAAATTGTTCATCTACCGTTTCATTTTGCATCCTCTTTGGAGCATGCTCCCAATCCCGAACGCATATTAATACCTCTACCATCTCTGGAGTCAAACAACTTCTTCTTGGTTCAATAATTCGTCCACTCGTGCTGAATGCCTGTTCTGAAGACACAGTGGACACGGGGATAACCAGTTTGTCACGTGCTAAGTGTGACAAGACCGGATACCTGTAGCTATAGGTCTTCCACCATAACAACAGATCAAAATTATCCTTGTTTTCGTCGGCATCGAACTGTGTTTCAAGGAACCTATTCAGTTCGGCACCAGAAGATGCAGCAGATCGTGTAGTTGAAGAAGAAGAACTTGCTGATTTGTCTTTTTTCCGGCGTTTGAGAATGCTCCAACTTGTCGGCAACGGTTGTGTGTCCAGTTCTGGTGATGGTTCCGTGTCAACGCCGCCAAACCTGCGTTCATAAATACTAAAAACTTCGAACAACTTGTTTCGAATGTCAGTAATCTGGTTGGAATAATCTACTAACAATTTATTACCAATAAACTCAAGCAAATATTCTAAACCAGCTAATTTAATTCTATGATCTACTATAACACCTAAGGCATAAAGGAAATGCATTTCAGACCAGTATTTTTTAAACTTGATCTCCATGGCAACAATTGCAGGGCCAAACATGTCATCTTCCCTATAAGTGTTTAATAGGTCAGACATTTCCACAATCTGATGGATTACCTGGGAAGATGTGGGGTAATAGACCCAGAAAGAGTTACAGTGGCATTGTAAAAAACCTTTAAAAATTCAACAAAAATATTTGCCACATACCAATCGTCTGGTGTCAGTGATAAAGCAGGTGGACAACCACTTTCGGCCAATTTCATGTTATAAAAGCTGAAATAGTTGTATCATATTCCAAAAAAAATTTCAGCATTAAGTAAGTAGAGTTCCACCTTACCGGCATATCAGTTTGGAATCGTCGGGGTCGTAGACCGTTTAATGTACAGTGTCTGCCAAATTCTTGAAATCTTGGATTAGAGCTACTGATCCAAGAAATGGCATCTCTGATGCGTTCTATACGATCGCTTACTTCCTTCAAACCAGACTGTACAACTAAATTTATGATATGACATGCACAACGTTGATGGAAGAAATAACCCCCAGCTTGCGGGATGTTTCTTTCAGTAAACAATGCAATAGACCTAGTATTTGCCGATGCATTATCTAATGTGATAGAGAGGATGCGATGAGTTATGCTATAAGTTTCTAAAACATAAAGAATGACAGCAAAAATATTGTCTGTGGTATGTGCAAAATCCATAGGACGAAAACCAAGATTTTTTTTGTATCCTAAATTCAGAGTCTAAATAGTGTCCCGTGACACATAAATAGTCATGTTTGGAACATGCGTTCCAAATATCGAAAGTTAATGCAATTGAGACAGTTAGATGTTGTAATTCAGCCGTCAAGTTATCTCGTTGGGTTTTAAACAGTCTTATCAAATCGTTCAGTGGTGGGTCTAGAAACAATTTGCATTTGGGGGTTGTATGCAGATGTGATAAATTCTTGAAAAAAAACACAGTCATTGAAATTAATAGGTTGATCAGTTTGTGCAATATACCATGTCAAGCATTCTCTAGCATGAGCAGCGTCGTAACGGACCCGTCTGGGTGCCGTTGTAGTTGTGTATGGGTTGTAGTGGGTACATGTACGTGTTTGGGCATGCATTTTTCTATATGCCTTCTCAAATGACCGGTTCCACCCTTACTAGTGGTATAGTTCTTAGGACAAAACTTACATTTGGCTCTGGGACCGACCGACCGTACCGTCTGGGAGTGTCATTTCTACTACGTCAAAACACTGTCATACGTCTGATGTTAACCTCTTAGATATGGTACGTGATGTCGGTATGGCGCCGGAACCAAAAGGCCCCGTTACGGTTTCTATCGATCCGGAGAGATCAAAATCATCGTTCAGCATGTTTAGACCGTCTGGAAAATAAGGATGGTTAGGATAAAAAAAAAATATCAGGTCATTAGTCATTAATAAATATTAAAATTAAAATGATTATTTTATTAACATTAATTATTAAAATTAACTCCTACACATAAAATGATTATTTTACTAATATAATATATTAAAATTAACTCATACACATAAAATGATTATTTTACTAACAAAAATTATTAAAATTAACTCCTACACATAAAATGATTATTTTACTAACAATAATTATTAAAATTAACTCCTACACATAAAATGATTATTTTACTAATAAAAATTATTAAAATTAACTCCTACATATAAAATTATTATTTTACTAATAAAAATTATTAAAATTAACTCCTACACATAAAATGATTATTTTACTAACAAAATATATTAAAATTGACTCCTACACATAAAATGATTATTTTACTAACATTAATTATTAAAATTAACTCCTACACATAAAATGATTATTTTACTAACAAAATATATTAAAATTGACTCATATACATAAAATGATTATTTTACTAACATTAACTATTAAAATTAACTCCTACACATAAAATGATTATTTTACTAAAATTAATTATTAAAATTAACTCCTACACATAAAATGATTATTTTACTAACAAAATATATTAAAATTAACTCCTACACATAAAATGATTAGTTTACTAACGTTAATTATTAAAATTAACTCCTACACATAAAATGATTATTTTACTAACAAAAATTATTAAAATTAACTCCTACACATAAAATGAATATTTTACTAACAAAAATTATTAAAATTAACTTCTACACATAAAATGATTATTTTACTAACGTTAATTATTAAAATTAACTCCTACACATAAAATGATTATTTTACTAACATTAATTATTAAAATTAACTCCTACACATAAAATGATTATTTTACTAATAAAAATTATTAAAATTAACTCCTACACATAAAATGATTATTTTACTAACAAAATATATTAAAATTAACTCCTACACATAAAATTTTTTAATTTACTAACAAAAAATTTTAAAATTAACTACTAAAAATAAATTGTTTAATTTACTAAAAACAAAAATTAAAATTAACCTCTACACATAAAAATGATAAATTTACTACCTAAATAAAATTAATAACTGAAGTATAAACATGAAATGATAAATTTAGTAACTAAACAAACATATTATATTTAAAACATAAAATTAAATAATAACACTTAAAGAAAAATGTACCTTTGAAGTTTGAACTTTGGTGTCTTGGTGGAGAGATTAGAGAATGATAGTTATATAATAGTAAATTACTAATAAAGTATTATAATAGTATATTAGTAGTGTGGAATAGTAGAGAGAGAGAGTAATAATGAAATTAAGAATAATTGAAATTGTATAGAGAGTTTGAGAATGGAGAGATTGAGAGAATTAGAGAAGTGAATGAAAAGTGGAATGGGTGGGAGTATTTATAGAAAAATTAGAAAAGTGGGTAAAAATATAAAAGACAAGAGTTAAGGGGGCAAAATGCAATTGGCTGACGTCAGCCAACGGTTATTTTTTTAAAAACAACCGTTAGATTAAAAAAAAAAAACATTTAGCGGGCCCAACGGTCGGCACGCGTGCCGACCGTTGGGCCTGGCATGCCGTGCCTGGAACCACGACCAAGAACGTGCCAAGAATGGGGGTTGTGCCTGGCACGGCCCGCCATCCTTGGCAGGCCGGCCGTGCCGGGCTCTCCAGGCCCGGCCCATATTTACACCCACTAATCTGAAACTTAATAAATAAAATTAAATATTCATTAAAAAATTATAAACAATTTTATATTGTTCGTCATTCTCTTTTTAATGAATCAGATGACATTTATTTTTTAAAGGCAGATGACTTGTTCTGGAATTTGGATTGACATGTCTTCGTGCGATGATTCTTTAGTTCAGAGGATATCATTAGTTTGATTTAATTGTGTTTTGGTTTTGAAATGATAATTTTATGTTTTTTTAAGGAAACTAATTAATAATTTGTGGGTGTACTTACAAAATATTTAGGGGTAATGTTGGATTTTCAAAAAGATATTAATTTGGGTGTAGATACGGTTTTTGAGAGGTGCAAATATCACTGCTCTTTTCTAAAATACTACAAAGTTAAAATGAAAAGGATTTAATTGGGCTTCAAGTTTTTAGGTTTGACCCAGCTGCAAAATATGGGCTTCAAGCCTTCAACAAATGGACCAAAATGGACAGAAATAGTCAATAAAGAATATGCCAAACCCAGTTGTTAGGACAAAGACAACCACATTTTCGAGAACCCGATTTATGAAGGAGTTTTTTCTTCTGTACTACCTCGACGTGACATGAGCGCGAAAGGGGTTCAAGAATCAGTTTTCTTTTTATAAGGGCTAAAATAATTTATTTTGGCTTTTTGACCCCATATTGTAGGGTGGATCTCGAAAGATATGAAAGATCTCCCTCCAAGCCATACATACGACTTTCATCAAATACGGCTTTCCATAGAATTCCATACTCGATCTCATAGATACATATGGAATTCTGTTTACTCACTTTAAATTGAGTATCCGTTTCCCCCCCCTTTCCTGCTAGGATTGGAAATCCTGTATTTTACATATCCATACGATTGAGTCCTTAACAAGTAAGCAAGTAAACTACCTTGGGTTTCCGAAATAGTGTAAAAAGAAGTGCTTCGAATCATTGCTATTTGACCCGGACCTGTTCTAAAAAAGTCGAGACATTTCGAATTGTTTGTTGACACGGACAAAGTCAGGGAAAACTTCTGAAATTATTTCAATATTGGACCTTGGACATATAATAGTTCCGAATCGAATCTCTTTAGAAAGAAGATCTTTTGTCTCACGGTAGCCTGCTCCAGTGTGACCCTGCGTCATGGCTTTCAGAAAGGCCTGAGTGCATGATGATTCGATTTCCGAAATATATAAAGGCCTCCTCTTGCTGTTCTCTTTTTCCCTCCTATTGACATAAGTATGGTTCTATTGAGCGTGATACCCGCCCTCTACAAAGTGGTTTTTAAAAAGGTTTTTAAACGACTCGTAGTAGGACTTGTGATTGGAACGAGCTCTCGCCCGGTCTTGCTTCTTCCGTGTGCTAGGAAGAGAGAGCTTCGAGCAGAAAGCTTCCTTCTGAGGAAAGCCTGAGTTCACCACAGGGAGCTCATACGGCACGACTAAGACATCGAACTGTCTCACTCAAACTCATGATTGATGGTGATCGCACTCAAACGATCATAGGCTGAGCGTCTATAAAAAACATCATGCCACCTGGTACGACTGGGGATTGAGGTTAGATTCTTTTACTCATGTGAGGAGCTAGCTGTTCAATTCAAGAAAGTCGCTTGCTTGCCGCTTCCCTGTCTTCATGTGGTAGTTTATAAGGAGTTTCTGAGCCAAAAGGACATTATCAGTAATCTTCCTCCCTTCAACAAAAGCAGACTGGGTGGGGCTAATGACCTTGGGAAGCAAGCCTTTGATCCTATTAAGGTATTAGCAATCCACTTTGTAATACACTTATAGATCGTATTGCAGCAGGAAATAGGCCGAAAATCTCCCATGACTGTAGGATTAGGCATTTTAGGCACCAAAAGAATGATAGTGGAGTTAACTTCCCTTAGAAGCTTGCCTGAAGCAAAGGCAAAGAAAGACTTCATGGCTTCTATCACATCCTGCACTTTCAAATACCGTGCATTTAATGAAATGAAAAAGAAAAGATTGATTTCTTGCTTCTGCAAAGGGTGGAAAAGGCTCATCTCCTCTCTTCAGTTAACATAAGGCATTTTCTTTCCGAACAAGGGCAGAGAATTGCATAGAGATAAGAAAATGCTTCTTTTATGTATGCTCTAATGCTGACTGAACCAGGTCTTTTCACTTTGACTTCGCTTTCGGGTTCTTGCCCACGGATTGGGATCTATATCTATGTGATTTATGAGATCTTCAGCTGGCTCCATCTATTCATCTCTTTTTTCAAATGGATATTTATTTCCGATAAGAGATAGGGCTCCCCCCTTGAATAGACTCTTAAAGGTAAGGTTACTACCTTTCTCTCAGGCACCTAGGTGCGAGATGGTGTAAGCCGGCAATGCGGGGTCGTTTAGATCATTTCTCGTAACATAAACAGGAACGCCTCCTCGAAACAACAGGGATGCTGGCTAGGACTGGTTCAATTGGTGCTCTGGCTGGGTCAACTACTGAAGAGTTTGCGACGTAATCGACAGAAATCTTGAGGCTCTGGTTCCCATCGGACAGATGACTCATTCAGCTCAGCAGCAGAGTGCTTGATCGCTCGATCCACGCCCGAGCATTTTTTGCTACTGCACTGTTTATTCTACTTTCTACTTTTTTTAGTATAGTAAATTAAGTAAAAATGATTCATTTGAATGAAAGTGGAGTTATTTATTAGTTCTTATCAATGATTAAAGAAATGAAAGGGATTACAATTCAAAATCTTAAATGAAATGAGTGGACTGGATTGAATCAGCGGTATATAGATCCAATACAATAGATCGTATGGTATAAAGAACTAGATGCACCTTTCTACCACACTATCCATTGTATGAAGATATGGGATTGATATAGATCAATCTATAATTTGTATCTACATATATTTAAATGTATTTATATGTAGATGTACATGTAAATAGCACTCCGATTCTATTTCTTTTCTTCGCTTACTTGTGAAGTCGACTTCACTTGACCGTATCTGCTTCAACTTCACCCTAGACTCGTGTCGTGTAGTGTAGCAAGACTAACAAGTGGTCGAGTCAATTTATGAACGAGCAACTATTAGAAGCAATACCTTTCTATTTTAGGGCGTAACGTTGCCCTCGACTGACCGAAAAAACGAGTTCCAGAGGCATCTTCCATTCATATCGATTTTGGTTTTTCTGCACCATATTTGGATCTGCCTCTTCTTCGATCCGGAATTCCCAGCAAATCCTTGACTCCTCGAATACAATGGAATTTCACACCTGGCAAATCTTTCACTCTACCTCCTCTTATTAAGACCATAGAATGCACTAAAAAGAAATAAAGAAATATTTCTTGCAACAGTTCGAACACATCTCTACCGCGGTCGGCCCTTAGTCAACATAAAACAAAAGTGTCTCTCGCGCATAGATCTTAAACCAAGAGCCGTATCCCAGTAGCTGAATCGACTTATCCGCTCAGCTTCTCTATAGTCTTCTTTCTTGTTTCATTACACGATGGCCCAACAACACAACAGATCACGCATCAACCACAGCACAGGTTGCGGACCTATCGAGATGCTTTCTTGCAGAACCCAACGAGGGCTGTAACTCAATAGAGTGAGTGGGAAACCTTGTAAACCCGAGCAGGAGAATAGAGATTGGTCTGTCTTAGACTAGCCCTACTCCATCGGTGCTAGAGGTGGCAGTGGCACCAAAACCGGCGGTTGGGCTAGTTTTGTGCGAAGCCCATTCAATGCGGACATCGTCTACTTCTGCCTGCTCGTGCAACGCCTCTGCTTCTCTTGTCTCCGGTCTTGGATCACCTACTAATGCGACTGGGTTTGAATCTCGACTTGAACTGACTCCGTCCCTACTGCTGCTAGTGCTACCTCTGCTTCTCTCCTGACTGGTGCTGGTGCTGTCTCCCCCGCTAATAAAGCTATTGATTCTATAGAGTCTATATAGAAAGGCTCTGCAGGATCAGGGGAGCACTATACATAGATAGAAGCAAGCGCTACGAAAGCAACAACAATCCCTACCTCTGAGGAAGAGAATCCAACTTCTTCTCAATCAATCGATTTCATCCACTGCCAAGGCATCTCATTCAAGTGCTTATTCTGCTTTCCATCCCGGCCCCGAGGCAAGTGAATGAGCAACCAAACGAAGGAACTAAGCGATGATTGATGAAGCCCCCACCTCTGAAAGCTGAAGGAAGGCAGTGCCCTCGATTGTTCCAGAGAGAAGGATCATGGTGCCCCAGAACCGTGACATCCAGCAGCAGCATCTCCTTGCGTGCGAGATACTTCTATGCCAGCCGTTATTCCCGGCTCAGTTATGAAAAAAAGCGGCAGACTAATCTTACGGGTGTTCCCTAATGAGAGGGATTTTAGGAGATTAATTAGGTGCGGTGATTACAGAATTCCGTTGCACTAATGTGGATCATAAGCAAGAAAGAGAATCGCTTTGATAGAGACTCCCAGGTGCGTATCTGGTTAACAACCTACAGGAATATCCGATGTTGGCGGTAGGGGCGTGGCTTTAGGAAATGTGTCTGTCTTTCGGCTTGGTCGATCAAAAAGTAAGCTTTCCCTATCAGCTCTAACTAGAAATTTCATAAGAGAAGAAAGATCGTAGCGTAGAAAAGTTTTGATTCGAGGCTTTTTTCTTTTAGTAAACAAATCCAAATGCATTATTAAGAATGACCAAATAATTGTACCCAACCTCGCTGAATTAAGCTACAAAGTGGTTTGCGAATGGGCCAGGCATATACTGTAGAGGCGTACCCGGACAGGAAACCCAGGTGACAGCGAGCGAAAGCGACGGCGGCTCCATACCCTAGGGAATGAGGGGGCGGAACCGACTTGACTCATTCGGGTTGGCTTTCTACGGGGGATTACAGGGAAGTTTTCAAAGGCGAGGCGAGCGTAGTGAGGCGACCAGAGGAAGCGACTGTGTTCCTTCACCAGATGATGTACCCGATTTACGGCACCCAGTTCCTCAGTGTTTTAACCCTCTTCCGAACATCCAACTACTTCTACAGAACTAATAGATAGACCAAGCCTTCATTTTAACCATGGAATTAGTCTCAACGAGTTCTTACCGTCTAAAGGCTTTCCTTCGTTTCAAACAGAATTTTCTTCCCCTAACTTAACCCATAAAGGATTATGAGAGGGAGGAGTATACGCTGATTGACTCGCGATCGCGATCTCTGGATTCAGTAAGCGACTTGGAAAAACACCCATTTGTCTTTCTTTCGATCAATTCGAAATAATCCAACGTCAACTGCTCTACTCTAATTCATAGGTTTTTTTTATTGATCCCGAGACCTATCGAAACAATGGAAGAATAGTATGGCGCAGAGCGGATCCTTTTCTTTTCAACTCAAATTGTTCATCCAAGACCACTTCCTATAGGAGAGAACGGACCAGAAAGAAATGAAAATGAATATGGGGACCTTACAAGTAAGCAAGTAAACTACCTTATTTTTTACCTTCAAAGATGGAGGGCTTTGATGCCCAATTCGTCTTCGAGAAGAAAGCACGGCCCGAGATTGATTCTACCAGAAACGGAATCTACAAAACAAAAGTAGAAATCGTGCATCGAGGCGTATGTGGTACTGAATTCATATCTTTTTTATGGATAAAGTGCTCTTGGGATAATAGAATGGATTCCTTGAGTTACGACTAAAACATTTCTTTAGTTAGTTTCGCTTAGTTGGTCAGAGCCATATGCATTGTGATTTCTTTCTTCCCAATATGTCTCTAAATGTTGTGGGCAGCAGGACAGGTTCCCCAATAATTTCTATCGCTCTGTCTGTACCCCCGCTCTACGTGAGTAGGTGCCAGCCAAGTCAGACGAGGCTAGTCCAAAAAAGGGTTAGCATCCTCCTCTGGTCAATACGCTGCCTCCCTTTCCCTAATGTGTTGTTTTGTTTACCCGACTCAAGGTATGCATAAAATGTCTTCTTAGACTATAGGTACCGTCCGGAGAATAAGAATGGTTTCAGGCAAAAAAAGACCACTTGAGGTCCTATATTTCAGTAGTCAAAGGAAGGGTGAGAGCAGGAATGAACCCACATACTCTAATCCCGCAAATCCTGTAGTTCTGTTCTCTCTAGGACGGTAGTGGGAGTTGGAAGCTATGCAGCGGCAACTGCAACAGATATCTATCCGCAGTTTTCCACTTAGGAGTGTCAGTTGCCCCATCCTATACTGCCAAAGAGAAGACATCAAGAATCTAGCTACTATGAGCAAAGGCATCAACCCCATCCGCACATGGGAGGAGTGCAAGAAAGAACTAAAAAGGCAATTATGTCCCACTAATGCAGAAAAAGAAGCACGCGGCCGCATTCGCCGACTCAAGCAAACGATTCGGTATAGCAGCTCACGTTCGTTTGCGCTGCACGTTCCCGCTGGACTGGACACGTGTTAGCTGTAGGAAGTATGGTTCCATTTCTCTTCTCTAAGTCCAACTCAAAGGAGCAAGCGGGCTAGCTTGGCTCTTTCTGGCTTTGCTGCTTTCTCTCTAGCTTCTGCTTCTGGTGGTACCTTGACTTCTTCCTCTCCTGCTGCCAATGAACCGCCCGTCCCATAAAGCGCCAGGGAATCATACATTCCTCCCGGGCTGGGCTCTCGCCTGTCCGGGGTCCGATCAGATCAACCAGCGACCGGTTTACGGAACAAGGAGTTAAGCAAGGGCTGATAGAAGAACCTGGCCGAAGTCAGTGTTGTGTTCAACTCCGCGGGTTGGCTGGTTGGAAGGGATTGCTTTCTGCCGTCTGTCTTTCCCTTCTCTCTCTTCTCTTAGCAAAGTCAAACGACGTACTTCCTTATTCGCGAGAATTTCCTCCCTCCGGTGCTATAGGGAAATCTCTCTCAGTGGTTCGGGGAGTTGAGGCGAGTGGATGAAGTAGTCAACTAGAAGCGGGTCGATCCTTGTTTGGATTGGAAGGTTCCGGTTGGGTGGATTGACCCCACCCGGATGGAGGAGCTTCCCTTCTTTTCCGGAATGGGCGAGAGATCGGAATAGCTGTGGTGGACTGTCTCTCGATCGATCGGGGAAAAGAACAGAAGCAATTGAAGGGATAACTTCTCTATACAGCTTTCTTCGTGGGAAGGCGGGCAGGCGAGGTTTACCCCTTTGCTTTGAGTTTAGATTGCTCTTAGACACTTTTAGGGTGTTCGGAGAGATAAAAAAGATATGAATTCAGTACCGCATACGCCTCGATGTACGATTTCTACTTTTGTTTTGTAGATTCCGTTTCTGGTAGAATCAATCTCGGGCCGTGCTTTCTTCTCGAAGACGAATTGGGCATCAAAGCCCTCCATCTTTGAAGTATAATGCGGAAAGAGAAGTAATTCTTTAAATGAAATCATTATGCTTTTTTTTTGTTTATCTTTTTCTAATTGGCTGTGTTAATAATTTGAAAGGGTTTATAAATAAAATGTACATATTAAAATCAATACATTCATTTTGATAAGGGTATTATTGGTATTAGAATGGATGCTTATATTAATGGTTTAATTTTAAATTTCAAATATGAATGTACTTATAAATATGGGTATGTAAATCATATTTATGAGCGACAATATCCGCACCCATAAACTAAATGTGGTTCGTAAGGCAATTAGAATATTGCATATGCTCTTAAGAAATGCACATCAATGTGGCTCTTTAAGGCTGTCTCTAATCGTTCTTCAAAGTTTTCTCCATTTTGGAGATTGAAAATGGAATATTCCATAAATATTACATCTTTATAAAATTACTACTCCAACCATTCTCCATTTAACAATCTCCAAATAATAAAATATTATTATTTTACTTTATAACAAATATTTCAAACTTTCTTTAATAATTCTATTAATTATTTTTGATAATAATTTACTCACTTTTATTTCATCTAAAACTTTCTAACCTTTTTTGATAATTAGTCACATCTAGGGATGTCAAAAAAAATCCGGACCCGCGAGGCCCGCCCCATCCCACCCCATCCCATCCCATCCCATCCCATCTCATCCCATATGAGCGGTATTTTATCAAAATAAATAGGGTCGGGGCAGGTTTATGATCGATTCCTACTCCCCGTTTTTAAAACGAGGCAGGGTAGGGATTTATTGTCCCCGCCCGAACCCGCTTAAGAATGATTTATTAATAATATTAATATTTAATAAAAACATTGAGATATATTATTTTAATTAGTGATATTAAGATATAAAAAATTTATTGTGAATTTTGTTATCTAATTTAAACATATTTTTATTTAAGTTAAAACCCAAAACAAAAACCCTAGTTATTATACAAACTTGGAGATGGGCAGGGCGGGTTTGGAGCCAACTCCTCCGCCCCGGAAATTCCCGGACCTCGACCTTGGTCTTCAATAGCGGGTTTAGGGGTAAATAATTTTGTTTGGGTCAGGGTCAGGATTTGTTTTTGCTACCCCAAACCCGCCCTATTGACATCCTTAGTTACACGTAACTATTTTTACATGTAATTATTTTGCTATAATTTTTTAACATTTATATGTTTTTTTTATCTAACTTTTAAGTTTCATTGTTATTTTTATTGGATTTATTTTAATTTTCAATGTATTTTTTTTGTTATTTTTCCGTTTTAATATTTTAATTTGAAGATGTTAATGTTATTATTTTTGTCTTACTAAATTATTTAAAGTTAATTATTATGATATATGTTAATTACGTATACAAATTGATGATTTGAAAACAATTTTTTTTAATAAAATACTTATTAGTTCATTGATTAATAAAAGATGTAATAAATAAAAACTTTATGATTATTAAAATATGGTTAATATTATACTCGATTGAAAGATCTCAATAAAATATTTTCAATGGTATAATTTTTATAGTAATTACATTTATAATAAAGAGTTATAATAAATTAATTGAGTTTAGTTAAAAATGTAAAAAGGATATAGGAGTAATTGAAGAATGAATATAAGGGTAAAATGAGATTTTAAGAAAATGAATAGTGAAATAGAGATGGGGTTTTAGATCCCCAAATATAGAGATCAAAATTTAATCTCTGTTTAGATGCTTCTCGATCAAAGTGAATTGGAGAACTATTGAAGTTAAATGGAGACCCATTGGAGATAGTTTAGGACTACTTAGAGCATCTCCAATGGTACTTTAAAATAGAGTATAAACTCCAAAATAGAGTGTCATGATCTCCTACCGTACTCTATTTTTCTATTCCCAATAAAAATTTTTAGAGTTTCATTGTTTGGTATTCTAAATTTAGAGTACCAAATTTAAAACTCTGAATCTACTTTTAACATTATCTATTCCATTTTTACCCCCATATCCATTGTTATCTTTTTAATTAAATTCAATTAATATATAATACATTTTAATTTATAACTTTTATCATCATAAAAATCAAACCATTAAAAATGTCTCATCTAGATCTATAACACTTTGTTTGGATTGGTGGACTAAGAGAGAAAGGAAAGGAAAGGTAAATGAGGAAAGGAAAGGAAAGGAAAAGAAAGGAAAAGAAAGTGTTTTTAAGAGTGGTGCTATGGACACACCCCCTACTGATTTATTCATGCCCCATTTTTTAATTATATAATATTCTTTTTTTTCCTTTATCAAAATTACTTAAAGAGACATACAATTTAGGAAAGAAATCTTCTACAAAATAAATCTATTAAAATCTCATATTCCTTTTCCAAAAAAAAACCCAGTAATTTGTTTCTTCAAAAAAAAAATTAACTCTTAAACCCTAAAATCCGCTTCTTACATACATCTAAAATATTATGAAAGAGTTTGAGAATGATATCAAGAAAATTGAAGAATTGTCTAAGAACAATATCAAACATCTTGAAGAATTATCTGAGAATGACATAAAACAAGAATTGTCTGACAATGATAGTAAGCATCTGGAAACAATTCATTCTTTGGAAATAAGTTTGAAGTTTATTTTTTCTTTAGAATAATATCAAGTTGTCGTTGTGTTAAAGTACCCTATTATTTTTTATTTTTTATTTTTTTCATTTCCGAAATAAGAAGAAAAAAAAACTCAAAAAAAAAGAAATAAGAAGAAAATAAATAAATCGATCAATGGAGGTGAGAGAGATGTATACAGATATAGAGATAAGAGATAGAGAGATCATATATGATATGTATTAAGTTTGAAAAATAAGTAAAATAGGTAGTTTTGGAAATAAACAAAAAAATTTAATAAAAACATTTAATTTTATTTAATTAAATCAAAATTTTAAAAAGTGGGGTATGAATAGATCAGTAGGGGGTGTGTCAATAGCACCACTCTGTTTTTAATTATTGTTGTTTGGATGATTATAAATATAAAAGAAAGGAAAAGGAAACCAATCTTATTTGGATGGGAAAAATAAATGAATTCATTTTATTCTATTTATGGAAATATCATTCTTTCAACAATATGAATATCCAATATTAATAGGGTTAGTTTTGAGATATTGAAAAAATCATTAATTCTGGATTCCATTGGGTGAAACAAGAAGAAATTATTCCCTCATTTTCCTTCCATTTCCATCCGTTTCCTTTCCTTTCTCTCTCATTTAACAATCCAAACAAAATATTAGAAATCAATCAAAATCCTTTCCTTTCCTTTTCTCCTATTCCATCAAACCAAACATAGTGTAAAATGAGACTAATATTGAATATTTAATAATATTATTTTTATTTATCAAAATTTACTTATTCTTACCAGACTTTATATTATTTACATATTAATTATTATAATTTAGCAATAAAATAAAGATATTAAAACTTCCAAATGAAAATTACAATAACATAAACATTTTAAAATAAGGATAGCAAAAAGAAAACAAATAATAAAAAACATAAATAATAGCAACATAACATATTAATATTTCGGAAGGTCGTCCAAATGACTTTAATATCTACCTAAAAATGATCCACCTTGTATTTGAGAATTATGTGTAGTTGTTTCAATAAATTCCATCTTCTTTATTCAAAAGAATTATGTTAGGATTTTAAGTCATGTTGGCATAATTCCATATCAAAACAATATTTCTTTTGCATTGAATAGTTGTCTAGGCTCGTTGTGATTCAAGCTTTGACGATCACCAAAAAAATAAATAAAATAAATAAAATTATTAATATACTCATAAGTAGATGCAGCAATTGCATATCCCTCTATACTTGCGGCATTTCCAGTCACTTCTCATCTGGCTGCTTTAAAGAGGATCCACTTCCATTCCCATTGTTGTTGCTGGTATCAACCTTCTTAGCTGAGTGCTTCAGCGCTAGTGGAGCAGAGTTACTGGATCAAGCAATGGGGAAACATCGGTTGATTCACCTTGGATCAAGCGATGTTTCCACATCCCCTAGAGGGAGCCTTCCTAGTGAAGATCGTGCGCAATGGGCAGCTGGTTGACAGAAGAAAAAGAAGAGCTTGGTTAAAGAGGCTACTCCATCAACTGATGATGTTTCCAGAAAAGTATCTGAAGGGACAAGTGACTCATCAGAAGCTAAACCAGATAAACAATCTTGATAAAAGGTACTTGCGGGGACTGCCAACCAATGCTTCGAATAAAGAAAGTGGCTCAGCTCCACCAGCTGAAGCACTCCGCTAAGAAACAATGGGGATGCATGGATCCTCTTTAAAGCAACCAGATGAGCAGAAGAGGCAGGAAAGAAGCTAGTTCTGGAAAAGATAATGCAAAATCGTCAACAAAAGATGACAAGGTACTGTTACTTTGGCGCAACTTTTCTTTTCTGTAAATTTTTAACTGGATCTGATCTAATAATTGGGAAACTTATTCTCATTCTTATCATGCATCTAGGAAACGGGTTCTTTACCAATAAAGATGAACATCAGGTGGAGCCTGAGGAGACTCCGAAGACAAACACCAAAAGAAAGTATGTATTCTCGGTGTTCTTTGATGAAATTAAAGTTGCATGCTTTCATTTGCTTGGTGGGGTAAATAAATCTTCTTTGAAAATTGTGCATTTTTTGCTAGTCATTTTTCTATTTATTTGATGTCTTTTCTTTGATATATCTATGGACTCTATGTGCATCAAGCATTTGTACTCCATTTTAAGTTATATATAGTTGCATTTTGTAACCGACATACTGTTGTGGTCTCACATATTGCTCTTGATGATCAACATAATTTGACTCTACGGAGTTTTCTTATTATAATTTTGAATTTACTATCCTCCCCTCCCTAATCACACCATTGTTAATGACATGTCATATCATATTTTCTTGCTTTAGTTCCATGTTGTTTGGCATTTCCCTTTTCCTTATAGGACTAGGATCCTCTGTGGAACTAAAATGGTGTTGAACTATGCTGAATTTTCAATGATCCAGTGACATGTGTCTTTAAAAAAAATGTGTGGTCATGATTTATTCTTTCATTTGTCTCCTTTAACTTAAACAAAAACTACACCGTTTAACTTAACTAAAACTACACCGTTTCATGACCCTTCTTTTTCAAATTAAGAAATTACGCTATTCATCGTCTCCTCCCCCTTTGTCAACAGTGAAATCATTCTTCTCTTCTGAACAAACTCTCTCTCACTCTGATTTCGTCTCATTCCCATTCAACAATCAGTAGTGAACAAACTCTCTCTGATTTCGTCTCATTCCCATTCCCATCAGGTTAGCTTTCTCTCACTCTTTTTTCTCACTCTAACTTCAGATCCCAAACAACTGGAAACTCTCTCTAACAATATTTGGGTTATGATAAAAAAAATTGTTGTTATTGATACTGGAGCCAATAACTTGATTAAGAAGAGGATTGTGAGTTTTTTTTAATTGAGTCATGATTTTTATATATATATATATATATATATATATATATATATATATTATATGATTCGATTAACCCATCAACCATTCATTAAAAATACAAGCCTTGGAGTGAGATGTATAAAATTTGATTGTTTTTTTTTTATTTGTCAGATTCATGGGATTTTGTTGTCTACTGGTTTCGTCATTGATTAACATATATGTTTGTTTTGTCTATTGGTTTTGTCATTGATTAATATATATGTTTGTTTTGTCTATTGGTTTTGTTTTGAATAAGTATTTTTTTCTCTTTGTTTTTTTGATCAAATATACAAGCATTCCTTGTTAATGTTTTTTTATTGAATGAACCGAACAATTTTAAAAGAATGAAAGACATTCCCTTCAATCAATTTTTAAGTGCACGTGTGGCCCATATAATGTAGCACTCAAAAGACATTCAAGGGACAAAATTTAGGTGGTTGTATCTTATATGATTGGACTGTGGCCTTGATGATGACATTTGTAAACTTACCATATAATCCACTTGACAGAGTTATATAATGTGGTCCATATACTGTACTATAAAATTCACTATTATGATTGTTTTGGTTGTGGTCCTTGCAGATATATATTTTATTGGTATTTTATTTGATGGCTACAATTGATTCTGAGTTGGAGTGTTTGAATGAATTGGATTGGTAACCGAGATGTGGTATGGAGTTTGAATCTGAGCAATCAGCTTATGAATTTTATAACATGTATGGACGGAAAATAGGATTTAGTATTAAAAAATATACCTTTGGAAAGAATAGACGTACCGGTGAAATCACTTCAAGGATATTCGTTTGTAGTAAGGAGGGTTCTAGATCAAAAGATAAGCGTGATGTTTTGACTATAAAACCTAGAGCAGAGACAAGAACCGGTTGTGGAGCACAAATGGGTATCAAAATCGATAGAAACAAAAATAAGTTTTATGTTAATCATTTTGTGGAGATGCATAATCATCCTTTTGTAAGGCAAGAATGCACTCACATGTTACCTTCTCAACTGAAAATATCTGTTACACAAGCTATTGAAGTAGACTTGGCAGAAGAATCTGGGATTTCGCTCAAGTCTTCATATGAGTTGTTAGGTAGGCAAGCCGGTGGGACAGAGTCTCTTGGATATACAAAACGAGATCAAAAGAATTATCTTAGATCCAAGAGACAAAACAAATTAGCATATGGAGAAGCGGGTTGTGTGTTAAAATACTTTTCTGATCAGACATTGAAAAATTCATCATTTTTTATGCTGTCCAATTAGATAGTGAAGAGCAAATTACAAATATGTTTTGGGCAGATGCCAAAATGATAATTGACTATGGTCAATTCGGTGATGTTTTGACTTTTGATACAACATATAAGATTAATAAAGAAAATCAACCATTTGCGGTGTTTGTAGGACTTAATCATCATTGGGAGACAGTTATCTTTGAGGGAGCTTTAATGTATGATGAGACAATTGATTCATTTGTATGGTTATTTGAGACATTTTTACAAGCAATGTCTGGAAATGCCCCTAAAACTATTTTTACAGATCAAGATGCTGCAATGGCCAAAGCTATTTTACATGTTATGCCTAGTATATACCATAGACTTTGTACATGGCATATGATGCAAAATGCTTTAAAACATGTAAATGGTGTGTTTAGGGGTGAGGTGAAAAGTGTTTTATCACGATTTTTTTATGAGATCGAAGAAGAAAGTGAGTTTTTGATGGCTTGGAATCATATGCTTGATGAATATAACGTGCATGAGAATACTTGGTTGAAGAGCATATTTGATTTAAAAGAGAAATGGGCTTATACATATGTTAGGCATGCATGGTCTGCCGGTATGAAAAGCACCCAACTCAGTGAGAGCTTCAATGCTACCTTAAAAGAATATTTGAAATCAGATCTTAATGTGGCACAATTTTTCATGCACTTTGAGAGGGTAGTCAATGATAAACGATACAAGGAGTTAGAAGCCGAATATAATTTATTGTACAGGTTAGTTAATGTAAAAATTAATACTAAAATGTTGATTCAAGCAAGAGAAGTTTTCACAAAGGCTATATTTTTGGAGTTTCAACAAGAATTTGAACAAGCTGTTGAATTAAACATGAACTGTACAACAAATGGTGGAAACATTTTTTATTCAGTAAACATGGATTGTGCATCTAAGGAGAGGCATGTGAAGATGGACCGTGACAACACATTATCTTGTAGTTGTAGGATGTTTGAGATGAAAGGAGTTTTGTGTAGTCCTGTCATCAAAATCCTTAGAGATGCATTGAACATCAAGGAAATTCCTACACAATATATATTGAAAAGATGGACAAAACAAGCAAGAGTTGAATGTGTTCAAGACTTGCATGGGCGTGAGATTTAAGAAGAGCCTAAGTTGCAGCAAACATATCGATATAGATCATTGTGTTCTATCTTCACTAGAATATCAAGTAGAGCTTCAGAGAGTGAAAATGCCTATATTCTAGCAAATGAACAAGCAAGTAATTTGACAAAACTCGTTGAAGATATTTTGCATATAGAAATGGTTGGAAACAACCATGAAAAAGATCATGGTTCTCAAACCGTTGCTGTCGAGATGGACTGTGCTCAAGATTCCAATATTGTGAAAGCAAAGGGGTTAAAAAAGAAAGAGACGTCTCGAGGGCGGCGTACAATAAAGAGTAGTTTAGAGAAGGCGTTAGAAAAGAGAAAAAAGTACACAAAGGCGTGTGTATATATATATATATATATGCATATTAATATTTTTTTTAAATAGGTATAGTTTATATTAATAAGTATTTTATTTTATTTATTTCAATATGTACAGGCACATATCCAGTCGCATACAACAGATAGTGAGATTCATTATCCACCAATGGTTTATAGTTCTTACACCGTAAGTATATTTGTTTTTATTGAAAGTAATACAATTATTATGTTATAAATATATATATATATATATATATATATATATATTCATAGGTTTTTATGTATTAAAGTTTTTACATTTTTAACTTAACATATTTCTTATATTTGTTGTTACAGTCTGAACCACAACTGCAAGGTTGTACTATTGCATCTACTTCAATGCCATGGATTAATTTTGAACAATCTCAACCAAGAAGTTTTCAAGAATTGCTTCAACAAAATAGTGTTGGATCATTTGAATTTCGAGGCTCTCAAGCATCTAAGTAGCTAAGGAATATGAATGTCAAGAAAGATCTATTACAACTCATATGTATTCAGAGTTGTTGGATTCAACTTTTAATTTTTGTTTGAATTTCATTACAATACATTTCAGCTTTTCAAAATAGTGTTTGTTGGTGTAATATTGACAATTTCAGCTTAGATATACAAAAGGCTCTGCATTTTAATTATGCAATAACCCATTAACCAACAACAGCAGCACATCTTGATAAATTCTTCTTCCATATGCTGTATCTTGTGATGGGTGATTGATTATATAGGTTGTTTTCCACTTCTTTTCAGGGTTCAAGATATCTAGACGTTTAAACACATTCAAGATTCCCATGATGAGAATGGAAAATCCAATTCCATGGTGATAGATATTCCAGTAAAATCTGTACTTGTGGTCCTTCTATGGTCTTAAGAGGAGCGAAAAAACCTACAATAAACAACAAACAAGGGTGGTGTTGCCATCAGAAAACAAACTAGTAGCAAATTGTATAGTAATCGAGGAAAAATCTTTCAAGAATAAGCATTCCTAGCCACATAGCAAAAGATCAAACAACAATATCTATAATTAGCAACGCCAATAATATAGGCAGAGAGCTGGCATGATACATGAAGGTAAAACCATGCTGGATCCATACCCTCAAAGGGTCTCATATACCTTGCAATTATCACTCCAATTGGAAACAAAATTCCCCAACTCAATAAAAATTGTTGAGTTCATTCAATAAAAAAACAAATTCTTTTAAAATTGTTGAGTTCATTCAATAAAAACAAATTAACAAGGAATCTTGTATATTTGATAAAACAAAACAAAGAGAAAAAATACTGAAAAAAAAACTTATTCAAAACAAAACCAATAGACAAAACAAACATATATGTTAATCAATGACAAAACCAGTAGACAACAAAATCCCATGAATCTGACAAATTAAAAGAAAAACAATCAGATTTTACACATCCCACTCCAAGGCTTGTATTTTAATGAATGATTGATGGGTTAATCAAATCATAATATATATATATATATATATATATATATAAAATCATGACTCAATTAAAAAAAAAACTCACAATCCTCCTTAATCAAGTTATTGGCTCCAGTATCAGTAACAACAATTTTTTTTTATCATAACCCAAATATTGTTAGACAGAGTTTCCAGTTGTTTAGGATCTGAAGTTAGAGTGAGAAAAAATAGTGAGAGAAAACTAACCTGATGGGAATGGGAATGAGACGGAATCAAAGAGAGTTTGTTCACCGCTGATTGTTGAATGAGAATGAGACGAAATCACAGTGAGAGAGAGTTTGTTCAGAAGAGAAGAATGATTTCACTGTTGACAAAGGGGGATGAGACGATGAATAGCGTGATTTCTTAATTTGAAAAAGAAGAGTCATGAAACGGTGTAGTTTTAGTTAAGTTAAACGGTGTAGTTTTTGTTTAAGTTAAAATAGACAAATGAAAAAATAAATCCTCTGACCACACTTTTTTTTAAAGACACATGTCACTGGATCATTGAAAGTTCAACATAGTTCAACACCATTTTAGTTCCAAAGAGGATCCTAGTCCTTCCTTATAGTGCCTTGTCATAAATGAAATGAAGTTACTTCTCCTAGTAAAAGTGGTTTTGGTATTTTATTGCACTTGAGCATGTATTGGTGATTTCTTATATTGAGGGGGTTGCCATCATGGAATTATGTTTAAAAAGTTGTAGATGAGAGTTATTGTTTGCTTGAGGACTCCTATTACCTGTCAACTAAGTTTCATATTGGTATTGTAATTACAAAGTGATTATCGTGTCAGGAATCAAATACTGAGGAAACAAATCTCAACTGTGTGACAAAAACTGTTCTTGTGCCTCCCAGCATATCATCTTTGGAACCTTCCATCTTTTTATTGCACCCTTCTTTCATTAAGGTAATTTTTGTCTATAATTATGTATTTTCCATGTTGAATACATGTGTTATGTTAATTTAAGTTTCGTAGAAGTGAATAAACTATATACTCTTTGTTTTGGTAGCCAAAAATTAAACTTTTATTTTTGCAGAGAACAAATAGTTCTATTTATGGTCTCAAATGTCATTAGAGATTAGCATATCAGAAGTGTCTGCTTCATGGCATTATGGGATGAAATATGAAGCCAAAACATATTTGTACGTAGACCATAGAAATATATGCTAATAACTTCTGAGTTGTATTTAAATTTTTGAAAGTTTGATATTGATTGTCCAATTGTTATATGTATCAAATTATGCAATCAAATATTTATGTACAGGTATATCTTTGTACGTGTAAATTTACTGGAAGATAATGGTCATGCCTTGTGGAGATAGATTAAAGAGGGTTATGCTGGGGAACCTGATATTTTACTTCAAGGTTTGTTTTAATAATCCATTATACAATTTCAATGCACTGTATGTGGATGATCAAGTATATGAGTTTGAAACTTGTACATTATTAAATTTTAGGCGATGGGAACTGGGATGCAGTTGTACTTTATGAAAAATAATCTGTCTATATATGATGCTGATAAGCAACCAACAATTGAGAAATACATCTAGACAAGGTTAGTCTATATATATATATATATATATATATATATATATTACTTTTAGGCTAAAAGTCAAAAATGTTTGTTCTTACTTTCATTTATAAATTATGTGCTTTATGTAATTTGCGAATCAAATAGATAAGGTTTAAGTATCTCACGATACAGGTGATTTTGTTTTTTTTTTGTCAAAGTAATTTTTGTCAAGTTTGGGAGGGGTTTTACCAAATTAGATGAGGCTTGATGAAAAAAGATTGCATTGCCAACCTAGTAGTGTTATAAAATATTAGCCTCTCAAGTGTTAATATATCGCACATATATATGCATGCCATTCATACTTGTAGAATCAGTATTTGCATAAAAAACTATGAAACATATGATGAAATTGTTTGTCTAATTTATGATTTATGTTGTGTTTTACCATTCGGATACTCCCTTTTGCTTTCTTTTCTCGCAAGAAAAATAGGGTAGGGTTTGAAAAGTCACTAAGACAGACTCACAGTCACCGGAATGATGCTTGAAATCTAAGGAGCCTTCCCTGTGCAGTTGAAATGGGCATGGTCTAGACCTTACTTGAGAAGCCTTATCATTCTCTCTTTAGGAACTTTTTTACTTTGTTAACATGCTTCTCACTTCTAAGTATATAGTACATTCAAATTTGTGCTGATTTTTCTGAGAAATGGTCAAAACAGAGGTCAGTCTCAAATTTCCGAAATTTCAGCGTAGCAGTTGCTAGTTTCCCAAAAACAATTATTATGGAATGATTGACAATGAAGCATTTAAATACATAATAAAAAGATGTTATTTTCCTTCCTATTATTTAAATGATTATTTTCATTTTGCTGGAGAAACAGAGTATGGAGTAGGGGTGGCGACCGGGGAAATGAGGATGGAGTAAGGATATTGGTTTCTCATTCCAGGATGTGCCTTATTCTGGGTCGGGCCTTAGGGGTTTTCTAGTGAAGCAACCGCCTTGGGCCACTGAATTTTATTTGTAAATATTTGACATATATCTAACAACTGGTTGGCCAACATATGCTTTATAAAAAAAAAACTGAGTAGCTGCGGTAGCTAAAAATGGCCTCTCGGCTTTAACGCATGAAGCCTATCAAAAATCGTGTAGGGCCTGGATTAGGACCAAGTAACCCGGATCGACCTAGATTGTTTTATCAGAAGGTTTTGTTGACTGGTTCTTCCAGATTAAAACCTCTGCTATCAGTTAAAACAAACTGATAAAATCACGATCACATCGTGATCTTAAGGAGAGATTATAGGGATTCAACTAACCACGATCAAGAGCCGTTTAGAGCCCATCCATCTCTATAAACAGGACGGGACCCTTAACATAAAGGTCTCTCTGATAAAAACTTCCTTACTAACGCTACTAGCTAGCCGAAACTCTGCCGGAATCATCTCTCCGATCACCAAAATCTGTTACACAACCTCTTCTCTAATTTCTACTTATTATTAACGCTCAGCCCAAGCGAATCTAAAGTCGAAATACGAACTACCACCATCGTTTCTTTTTTTTTTCTGTGTTTTTTCATCTTTTTTGCAGGTATTTCACTAGAGAAGACGAATCAGCGAGTTCGACCGAATCAGCAGGCTGTGTGGGCCTACCAAAAACTGATCTGACCCACTAATTGTAGAACGACCATCTACAGTTTGGCGTCCACCGTGGGGCCCACTACAGCTTGACAACCAAATCAGTCGAGTCGCACGAGACGTTCTCAATATGTCTGGAGAGGGAAACGTTCCTACCATTGAAGAACAGATCGCAGCTCTGACTACCCAGATGACTACGAACGCCGAACGATTGCGAGTGTTGGAGGCAGAGAATGTTGCGGTTCGGACTCGCAACGCTGAATTGCGAGCCATCATTGATGGGGTACCCAACAACGTAGCTCCAGCACCTCCAATCCCAGTACTCAACGAGCAGATGAAGCAAACCCCTCACCTTTAGAGAACAACATCAATTAAGGCTCAAGCCATAACGTAGCACAAACAACACACGCTGAGGCGAACCAACATGATTCACAAACCCAACAAAATGTGCCACAAGCGCCAGTCCCAGTCGTCGATCAGCGTCAGGAGAACGTATTGAAAACCCCTGTATCGCTGCAGTCGACTCCGAATCTGGTAACTGGGGACACTGGTTTACATTTATTTGCTGACCCTGAGCTCTCTTGCAGGTTTGCAGAAATGAAAGCTCTTATTCACAGGATCCCGGGGGTGCCGGCCCCTATCAAAAAAAGCACGACGAATAGCTTCGCAGACTCACCGTTTGTTGACGCTATCGCGCTAGTGGAGATGCCCAGAAAGTTTAACTTCCCCAACATGAAACAGTTTGAGGGGACTACAGATCCAGACGACCACATAGCGCAATATAAGCAGCGCATGTTCACGGTAGCAATACCTCGCGACCTTAGGGAAGCGTGCATGTGAAAGGCATTCAGATCCAGTCTTGGTGGTCCAGCCTTGCAATGGTATACAAACTTACCTAATAACTCGATTTCTTCTTTTGCGCAGCTAACAGATACATTTGTGGAGCAATTTGCAAGCAACAGAAAATTGGAAAAGCAGTCGGACGACCTAAACACAATCGCCCAGAGAAGTGGAGAAAATCTGAGAGCTTATGTCGGACGATGCAACAGAGAAAATGTGCGGATCCCGAATTGCAACTAGTCGACAGCTATTTCAACCTTCAGGAAAGGATTGCGGTTCGACTCAGACCTCTACAAGGTACTGACTAAATATCCATGCAAGACGATGGAAGACATGCTGGTAAAAGCATGAGCGCAGATCAAATGAGAGGAAGATGAAGTGAACTACGTCGCTAAGACAAACAACTACAGTAGGCGCAGTGATAGGGTCAATAATCGTTCAAACGACAGAAGGGTCGATCCTTATCCTACATGGAATTGACGCAATAATCCCCGCTATAACGGAAGCAACGACAGAAGATCATACGATCAGAACTCCCTAAAAACTGGTCGATCGCGAGCTCCGATCCTTGAATACAATCTTAGCATTGAAGCGGTCGACCTAGTAGCAGTAATGAAAGAAATGGGTAGAACAATCAAGTGGCCAAGAAAGATGAATGCACCGCCAGAACATCGAGACCCCCATTTTCGATGCGAATTCCATGGAGATCACGGGCACCGGACGGAAGATTGTGTTGCTTTGAAACTCAAAGTAGCAGAATTGTTAAAACGAGGACACCTACTGGAGTATCTAACCGACAAAGGAAAACAAACTATTGTTCGAAGAGAAGAAAAACAACAGACCAACCTGGAGGATGAACCACCAGCACCACCTTAGCAAGAACGAGTTATCAATTATATAGCAGGGGATCAGAGGTTAGCGGAGTGAGTTATTCATCTGCCAAAAGACATACTCGACAGACGTCGAATGCAGAGATTCAGCCAAGCAGGATCCACACATCAGGTTTCGACGAGACGGTCACGTTCAAGTCGACCAACAAATCAGATTTGTTTTCTCCTCACCATGACGCTCTAGTTATTTCATTATATATTGCTAATTGCCTGACTAAGAGAATCTTAATCGACAATGGCAGTAGCTGTAATATTTTATTTAACTGTGCGCTCAAAGAAATGCAGGTTGAAGAATCGAAGATCTGTCGTCGAACGACAGTCCTGACAGGATTCAACGGCGAGTAAAAATCCACGCTCGGGGAAATCGTACTACCAGTCTACACGGAAGGAGTGAACTTGTACATCAACTTCATAGTAATCGACTGCCAGTCTCCTTACAACGCGATCTTGGGAAGGCCTTGGATCCATGAAATGAAAGCAATCCCTTCGACCTACCACCAGATGATTAAATTCCCTACCAAGTGGGGAGTATGTGAAATCAAAGGCGAACAGCGGGCAGCAAGGGAATGCTATCAGAATGCCATGAAAAAAAGGAATGAACATTTATAGCAACTACAAGAAACGAAGGTCGAGTCGACAGTTAATAAGCCAAAAATCGAAGAACTTAATGAAGTGTCGATAGACCTAGAAGAACCAGATCATAAAGTGTAAATCGGATCGAGACTACCAGAAGAATTGTGAGAACAACTAATTAATTTCCTTAAAGAACATTGAAAAAGCTTCGCATGGTCTCACTCGGATATGGTAGGAATCGACCCTGACATAATTGTTCATCATTTGCAGGTCGACCCCAACCACTAGCCAGTGAAGCAAAAATGAAGGAAATTCACACCAGAGCGAAACAAAATCATAAATGAAGAAGTAAAAAAAGCTGATCAACGTCGGATCGATCAAAGAGGTGAAGTACTCTGATTGGCTGGCAAACGGCGTGGTCGTAAAGAAGAAGAACTGAAAGTGGCGAGTATGCATCGATTTCACAGACCTCAACAAGCATGCCCCAAAGACCCTTTTCCACTTCCTCATATCAACATGTTGGTCTACGCAACCGCTGGACACGAACTACTTAGTTTCATGGACGCTTATTCCGGCTACAACCAGATTCTGATGCATCCAAGCGACCAAGAAAAAACTACATTCATCACCGAGAAAGGTATTTTCTGTTATAAGGTTATGCCATTTGGTTTAAAAAATACAGGTGCGACATACCAAAGATTGGTCAACAGGATGTTCACGGAAATGCTCGGATCAACCATGGAAGTCTACATCGACGACATGTTGGTCAAATCACTTGTCGCTCGACAACATATTGAACATCTAAAATAGTCTTTGGATGTACTCGACAAATACGGTATGAAACTCAATCCTACAAAATGTTCTTTTGGTATTTCTTCTGGCAAATTTTTAGGCTACCTGGTGACTCAAAGAGGAATTGAAGCCAACGCAGACCAAATTCGGTCTATTAAAGCAATCGAATCACCGAAATGCATCAAGGATGTATAGAAACTTACAGGTCGAGTAGCAGCTCTCAACAGATTTATTTCTAAATCATCCGAACGATGCCAACCTTTCTTCAACATCCTTAAGAAAAACAAGGTGTTTGAGTGGAATAAAGATTGTGAAGAGGCGCTACAAGATCTTAAGCAATATTTAACTTCACCTCCGCTACTGTCGAAAATGAAACCTTATACTTGTATCTAGCAGTATCCGACACTGTTATTAGTGCCGTACTAGTAAGAGAAGAAACGGGTTCACAACACCCGGTGTACTATGTAAGCAAGTCCATGCTCGACGCTGAAACTAGATATAGCAAACTGGAGAAGTTAGCCTTGGCACTTGTCATAGCCGCACGAAAGCTACGGCCTTACTTCCAATGTCATCCAATTTTGGTAAGTACTTCTTACCCACTCAAAAATATATTGCACAAACCCGAACTTTCAGATCGATTGACAAAATGGGCGGTCGAACTCAGCGAACACGACATCTCCTTCCAGCCTCAAACAGCGATGAAATCTCAGGTATTCGCTGATTTCATAGCATATTTTACTTCTAACGAAAACATGCAGGCTGAATAGGAATTAATGACCCTCGACGGAAGCATAGCTCAAGGAAAATAGACCCTATCGGTCGACGGGTCCAGCAACATTAAAGGCAGCGTACTTGGGATCGTGCTCCAATCCCCCCAGGGGGAAAACCTTGAACGGTCAGTTCACTGCAGTTTTCATGAGACAAACAATTAAGCAGAATATGAGGCATTGCTAGTCAGACTAAACCTTGCCAGAAGCCTCAGTATCAAAAATATAATGGTTCACAGCGACTCACAACTTGTCGTACGACAAATGAACGGAACGTATGACGCCAAGGACAAAAGAATGGCAGCATATTTGGCTAAAGCAAAGCAATTGGAGTCCAAGTTTGACCATTTTTCCATACTGCAGGTACCAAGGACAGAAAATGCTCAAGCAGACGCCCTCGTCAACTTAAATCACGAGTAATACACGAGTAAGAAAATGTGTCGCCAATCAACAATGGTTCAAGTTTGATGGACCCGATAGTAGATTATCTACAATCAAATTTGCTACCAGACGACAGATCTAAAGCAAGGAAAATCAGCCAAATTCTGCATGTAATATGGTAAGCTCTATAAAAAAATCTTTTACAGGTCCATACCTGAGATATGTTTCACCTCGAGAAGAGTACGACATCCTCAAGAGCCTTCATTATGAAGAATGTGAAAATCATTCGGGTGCCAGGAGCTTGTCGAATAGAGCAATCACAGCTGTCTATTACTGGCCAACAATGCAATCCGACCCCCAGAAACATGTAAAGCACTGCGAAAAATGTCAAATATTCGCTCAAGTGTCTCACCTTCCATCAAGTATGCTTAATTCGATTTCGGCCCCCTAGCCATTTATGAAATGGGGAATGAATATTGTAGGAAAACTCCCAGCAGCACTAGGAGGAGTTGTCTACATGCTCGTCCTAACATACTACTTCTCAAAATGGGTCGAAGTAGGAGCCTTTCAACACGTAAGAGATATGGAGGTACGCAATTTCGTCTGGAAACAAATAATTTACAGGTTTGGAATCCCAAAAGAAATTGTGACCGACAATGAGTCACAATTTATTTCTATCGACTTCAAGAACTTCTGCGACAAGTATGGAATCAAATTGAGCTTCTCAACCCCACGCTACCCCCAAGCGAATGGTCAAGCAGAGTCGACGAACAAAACTATAATAAATACATCGAAGAAAAGACTCTAAATAGAGAAAAGCTATTGGGCCGACAAACTTCCGGAGATCCTATGGTCATACAGAACAACTCCACGTCGTTCGACAGGAGAAACACCGTTTTCTCTTGTATACGGATCAGAGGCAGTCATCCCAATCGAAACCCAGCTCTTTACAGCTCGAATCGAAGGCCCTTGCGAAAGACAGAACATTCTGGAACTCAAGTACGAATTGGATCACCTCGACGACGTCGTGAATGGGCAGCCTTAAGAATCCAGGCCTATCAACAACAAGTCGTTCGACATTATAATAAAAATGTCAAAATCAGAGTTTTCAAAATCGGCGACTGGGTACTATGAAGGGTTTTCCAAAATACAAGAGACCAAGAAGCAGGAAAGCTGGGTCCGACATGGGAAGGGCCGTATCAAATAACAGACAAGAAAGGTCAATGCGCCTACAAAATAAGAGGCCTTGACGGTCGGGAAGTACACAACAGCTGGAAAGCTCTATATCTAAAACAGTACCACTTCTAAAACTTCACTGCTATTTCTAAATTATTTTCATTTATTAGATTTTACCGATTTCAATACTAACATTTCGATCTACAAGAGCTTTGATGACGCCTTAGTTGCAACTAAGTGCAAAACTGAGCTCCCAAATAACATTTTTTTCCAAAGAGATTGCTCATCTAACACTTGAAGCTGTCGATACCGACAAGCTGTGACATAAATATTACAGATTCTTTTGACCGAGACCCAGCATTCAAGGGGACATGGTTCGACATCCTACTTCGACAGATGATTCCAAATGAAGACTAGTTACACCTTCCCATATTCCTTATCGACAACTACGTGAAGTTGGGGGAATATTAATGGAGACTACTTCGAACGCATGTATGCAATATTATTGTAAGTCAAGTCGACTAAATTTATAGACGCATGTACGCGATATTATTGTAAATCAAGTCGACTAAATTTATAGACGCGTGTACGCGATATTATTGTAAGTCGTGTCGACTGAATTTTTAGACGCATGTACGCGATATTATTGAAACAGTCGTGTCGACTGGATTTTTAGACGTATGTACGTGGTATTATTGTAACATTTTTGTCGACTGAATTTATAAACGCAACAGTCATGTCGACTGACTTTATAAACGCATGTACGCGGTAATATAGTAACAGTCGTGTCGACTGAATGTATAAACGCATGTATGCGGTAATATTGTAACAGTTGTGTCGATTGAATTTTTAGACGCATGTACGCGATATTATTGTAACAAGTCGTGTCGACTGGATTTTTAGACGCATGTACGCTGTATTATTGTAACAGTCGTGTCGACTGAATTTATAAACTCAACAGTCGTGTCGACTGACTTTATAAACGCATATACGCGATAATATAGTAATAGTCATGTCGACTGAATTTATAAACGCATGTACGCTGTAATATTGTAACAGTCGTATCAACTGAATTTATAAACGCATGTATGCATTATTATTGTAACAGTCGTGTCGACTAAATCTTATAGACGCATGTATGCAATATTGTTGTATCAATCTCGTCGAAGCGACTTATTAACGCTCGTACACAATTTCGTTGAAACAATTTTGTCGACATTTATTAAAAGCTCTTACAGAGTAATTCAACAGAAAAATTTCATTGACCTATAAGTCTTTTACAGGCAGTCTCCACGACAATCACTCTTTGTAGATAGAAATAATTCGTGTTCAAAATATCTTACACTAATGAATAATCGTCGTTATACGATCATCATGTCATACGATCATCATGTCGATCAAAGTCAATAATACATCTATATGATCCGATAAGATAGTCGAGTCGATCAAAAACATAAGCAAACCGCTATACAAATTTCGACCTCATTGAGCCATACAACTCTACAACTCTGAAGTTAAAAGTTACGCAAATAATAAAATAAAATACTTCGATTATAAAATGAAAAAGTTCCATCCGCCAATTCGTTCGAAGATTAAATTAAAAAGAAAAACATTTCAAGGATTGCTTTGGTCTTGGTTGGAATCTTGAATCGGATAGTCAGGATTGACAACATCTAGCAGAGGAAGAGAATCAACATTAGCAGCATCTTTGGAACTGGTATCAGCTTCACCTTTGGAACCGGTATCAGCTTCTCCATCATGCCCATAGCCCGGAGATTTGTCTGCCTCAAGACGTTCGGCTTCTTCCCAGTCTACAATTTTAGTATGGGGATCCCATTTTGTGTGCTCCCCAGCCAGATATTGTTTGAAGAGGTCTACCCTGGCGGCACAAATAGCCTTAATTGAGATATTCGTGAGCAGCTCGTTTAACTCTACTATTTGTTGATCTCTCTCGACGATAATTGTATCAGCGTTCGATAGCTTTTTATCCCTATCGACAATATCCTCCTTGGATTTAGTCAACTCAGCATCAAGCGCATGATTGTTTATCTCTAACGGTTGTCTCAAGATCCCGCTTAAGACTGTCGTTCACCTTCTGTAGATTAGAGCATTTCTTCCGGCTCGAGAAATATATGTCTTTCATAGCCAGCGGCATATGAAAAACCTACATACAAAAATAAAATAAAAAATTTAGTTGAGGCTGTACGACAGATCTAAAAACATTTTAAAAAGACTACTATATATCTGAAAGGTAGAAATAAGGCTTGCGTCTATCATCTCCTCCGTCTTCTTCCTCTTCAAGAGTTCCCCGTTTACAGAGAAAATGAGGTCGTTAGACTTCTTAAGGAAGCTGCTGGGCTCCTTAAAAACAGAAACCTCATTTGGAAATATAACAGAAGTCAGCTCTGCTCTCTGTCGAACGACCTCAGTCGAAGCATATACCGATCTGATGTCATTCGACTTCCTCTTGCCTTTGTCTTCAGCAATTTTCCTTCTGTTGGGCGGTCTTAAAGGGTCCGTCCCCGGAGAGGACTCCAAGGGTTGCTCGACAACAGGAACGATCGACTTGTCTTTAGATACTGCCTCGACACTCTTCTTCTTTGCAAGAGTAGCAGCTCTCCTCTTGGCCATAGCGTCCTTTTGCTTCTTCAAAGCCTCTTTTGGATTAGGCATGGTAAACTTCATGCTTGATAATGATTTGGCTGCGAAATGACGTTCAGCATCAGTTATAGGAGTCAGAAATTGCATACCACAAAGAATCTCAATCCATCTCCTAATCATTACGAACGACACTAAGTCTTTCAATAGAGGATAAGTAGTTCGTGGCATATTCCATGTTGAATGAATCCAAATGGTACTAGGCCTAAGGTTACCTTCGGCCATCAACACCTTCCAACTTCTCTTCTCAGCAGGGATCACCAATAATCTCTGCGTACGACTAACGGCATTGTCGCATTTAGGTTTACTCTCCGCATTTATCGACTCTACAAGGACAAAGAATTGTCAAAACTTAGTAATTACTTAGATCAATCTAAACGATACTAGGAAATACACTTACCATAACGGTTTCATACCCTTCGGTAGGTGTACATCTCGTTCCCAAAGGGACCATCTATCAACAGACCCTTGGCAAAGAAGAACGTGTCTTTCCACATACGGTCATTCGTTGTAAGATCTGTTATAATTTGCATTGCATTCGACCTCAATATTAGCGAATATCGACCCTTTTCGTGGACATGCTCCTTCAGATAGTAGTTATGTAAAAGCGAACCTATCCCGAAGGGAAAATTATATTTTTCACGTAAAACGGAGAGACTTATAAGTATTCTCCAACTGTTAGGCATCAATTGGCCAGGAGCTATGTCATAATACACCAAAAGACGTCGAGCCAAGGAAGGGACAGGAAACCTAAACCTCTGGCGAAGATTATATTCGTAAAAACAAGTCCAGCCAGAGATATCCCAATCTGCTTGCTCATGCTCTTTTAGGGAAAATAGAACGACACTGTCTGGAATCCCATACAGCATTCTTATGCTGTCCATATCAGCTTCAGTAAGCACACTTCTCGGGTTATCGCTGGCCAAGATACCTAGCGGTCTACCAAAACATGATGGTTCATCGACATCTATATATTTCGGAGACTCATTCCGTTGCACAATAGTGCGCACAGCACCATATTCTAACATACTAGATGAATCTATTACAATGTCTGTCGGCCTCGTTATCGTTATCTGTCGATCGACATTTAACGATTCAGCCCCGGTACCTCCTCCAACTTCATCCCTCGAACCACTATTCGTCTAGGTAAATGATGGTTCTGAGGTTGGAGAGTCATTCGACATGTCTCCAAAAAACTGACAAATGCAAACAACGCAAGTCAATTTGACTAAATCTAAGATCACAACCTAAGATTTGGAGATCAAAACCTAGGGTTTCTATGTACTCAATAAACCTGGGAATTTCATGGATCTATTGAATCCTAAGAAAATTGTGTCGATCGACTAGAAATCTTTAACGAAAATGACGTATACGAAATATAAACACACGAATCTCGTAGTTCAACACTCAGAATGGATCAAAATCACTGACAAAACGAATTTCTTATCATGAAATTTAAAGCAAAAAAATGAAGAACACATTTCTGGGTATTAATATGTTTCCTATATGCAGGATAGTAAGAATCAAGTCTTGCGTAAGATAGTTAAACGAAGAAAGGAAAAAATTGTTGCTTACCTTGAAGGTTAAAAACGACGATGATCTGATAGGAAATCGCCTTCGAACAAGTTGTGCAGATATCTGAAACAAAAAGAAGAGCCTGCTTTTGAGAATATGGAGCGATGGAAGTAAATAGTGAAATGAATAAGTGTGCATTTAAATAATTCAATTTTTTAACCCAAAGAGCCACGTGTCGTTATCATGTTGGTGAATGGTTAACCAGGGTAAATGAAATTAAGTTTTGAAATTTAATCTTTTCTCGATAAGTGCGCCTAAAAATACAAAATAGCACCAAAAAACGTTGCCACGTCAGCCCTAGGAAATAGACCATCGATTTAACTTCTCCATGATTCGTGAAGCGTTCGATCTCTTAAAAATTCGTCGATCGACATATTGTCGAAGTGTACGATCGACCCGACTGAAATTACTCTCTAAATCAGACTACTACTTCAGAGAGTGGGGGACAAACTGTGGTAGCCAAAAATGGCCTCTAGGCTTTAACGCCTGAAGCCCATCAAAAATCGTGTAGGGCCTGGATTAGGACCAAGTAACCCGGGTCGACCCAGATTGTTTTATCAGAAGGTTTTGTTGACTGGTTCTTCCAGATTAAAACCTATGCTATAAGTTAAAACAAACTAATAAGATCACGATCACATCGTGATCTTAAGGAGAGATTATAGGGATTCAACTAACCACGATTAAGAGCCGTTTAGAACCCATCCATCTCTATAAATAGGACGGGACTCTTAACATAAAGGTCTCTCTGATAAAAACTTCCTTACTAACGCTACTAGCTAGCCGAAACTCTGCCGGAATCATCTCTCCGATCACCAAAATCTGTTACACAACCTCTTCTCTAATTTCTACTTATTATTAACGCTCAGCCCAAGCGAATCTAAAGTCGAAATACGAACTACCACCATCGTTTCTTTTTTTCTGTGTTTTTTCATCTTTTTTGCAGGTATTTCACTGGAGAAGACAAATCAGCGAGTTCGACCGAATCAGTAGGCTGTGTGGGCCTACCAAAAACTGATCCGACCCACTAATTGTAGAATGACCATCTACAGTAGCCAACAAATGATAAAAAAAAAAGAGTGACAATAATGGTACAACTTAAAAACTGAATGTCTCTTTCGTAATTATACCTATCAAAAATTTTAAACACTTAATAGTTTGTAAATAAACCTCACATAATGCCAAAAATATCTTTTTTTAATTATGTTGTATTGTGTATATGTATATATATGAGTAATGCTATGCTTTCCAAATTCTTTCCCAAATGATGTGCGCACGTGAGGTGTCAACATCACATGACTGACTACATAATCTTATGATTTATAAGATGTTGACACCTCATGTGCCCACATCATTTGAGAATGAATTTGGAAAAAAAAAATTTTGAAGTCTAGCATTACAATATATATATATTACATAATTTCATTCTTATGCTATTTAATCAACTTTATTATTATTTAAAATTTTGATATTATCTTTAATTCTATCACTGTCAGTGTTCTAGTAAGCGCTAAGCTCTAGTAGGCAGGAGACCCAGCGCCTAGCGCCTAGGCCAATTAGTCGGGGATTAATCGGCCGGCGAATTTTTTTTATTTTTTATTTTCCTACATAAAAATCCAATTACAAACAAATGCCAATGATAAAATCTAAACGAAATTCTTTCCAAATCCACGAATACCAAATTACCAATTAAAATCATAGTTGTAGAGAGAGTGGAGATTCACTAATTCGTTGTTGCATTAGTGGCCTAGGAAAAATTCCATAAAGCAGGCTCACAGAATTGATTCAAATAAAAGAAACTGAAATAGAAAACTAATTGCAACAGTGACCCAATTGGCCCAAAGCTGATGATGACCCAAATGACCAAAGAGCCCAACAAAGAGCTTTAAAACGCTTCGTTTTGAGTTTAGGGTTCAAAGTCAACCCTATAAAACTCTTGCTATCTCATTTATCTACAGCTGTTCAAAAATCCCTAAAATCCTTTCTAAAATCCATATCTTCTTCTTCTTGGACAAAGCCCTAAAGCCCTAAAATTAATCCCCAAATTTCATCAATCATCTTCAGAAAACCTTCCTTCCCTCTTAACAGCAGAGTGTTGAGACAAGAACGATATCTTCAACGACATACATGATTCTGAAGATGAAGTCGTCTATTATGAAACGAGTGTGAAAATCAAGTCGCTTCTACTTGAAAACCGACAACAACGTCTCCATGCTTCGAGCTCTGATTTGACCGATTAATCGGCGATTTGACCGATTAATCGACGATTTGACCGATTAATCTTTCTCCGACTAATACGGCCGATTGTGGCCATTTCGCCACGGTGAAACACCGCCTAGAGGAATTCCTCCGATTAATCGCCGCCTAGGCCGATTTTTCGTACACTAATCACTGTTCTTTATCTTCTCTCACTTTTTTCTTTTCCATGTTTTCCTTTCATAAAATTAGACTCCATTTTTCTTTTTCTTTTTCTTTTTCTCTCTCTCTTTGTGTCAAGCAACTCTCTTTATTTCTTTATTACTATTTTCTATCCACAAAATCACTTCGATTTGAGGTTTTCCGGGTTTGAGATCTATTTTTTGTTTGTGAAAGGTGTAGGAATGCATAGTTTATGTCATGTACCAATTGATTTGGAAGTAGAAAGTTGTTTAATGAAATTGAAGAATGACTAATATTGATAACAAAAAAGAAAACAAAGTCTAAAGCGTGTTTGAAAGAAAAAAAAATTCAAATATTATAGAGAAAACTATTTATAATGATCTTGTTCTTCCAATTCAAATAATTTAAAACTTATTTTTTCACAACAAACTTTTGAAAAATTTGATTTATTCACCATACTTAATAGTCAATTTGTATTCCCTTAAAAGAAATTAAAAATATATTTAAAATTAGTTTTTAAAAGAGAATCTAGGGTTTAAGAAAATGGAAAGAATTTTTAGTGATATGGGTTAATCCTAATATTAAATCATTAAAAGGAAACTTTTTTTCAAAGAAGATTAAAATAAGAAACCGATTAATAATTATTGGTGGGTGTATTTATAAATTATTTAGTCTTCTTTGTAATTTTACTTAAGGGTATTATTGGATTTTTAAAAACATAATGATTTACGGTGTACAAACAGTTTTTAAGGGGTGCAAATATTGTCGCTCTAAAAAAAATCCCAACACAAAAAAAAATCCAACATATTAAACACAAATAGCTTTCTTACAAAACAAACCACTAGATCAAATCTTCATGATCAAACAGGCGAAGAAAAATAGAATATCAAAGCTAGGGTTCTTCAAATCTCATATGAACGAAAATTCAGAAACAAAACCTTAAAAATTCAAGCAATTGTACTTAATTCGCTCGTAGAAGACTTGAATTCGTAGTCGTTTATTAGAATTGATTTTACAAGTATTTACTAGAGAAAAAAAAAGAATCAAGTAAACATTCATTGAGGGTCGATGATCTCATTTTCTATAGTTCCCCAGGCCCCAAAAATCTCAGGGTCAGCCTCACTCATCTCCATCCTCATTTGGGGAAATAGGGATGGCGGAGTTTAGGGAGAGGTATCCTCGTCCTCCCTCATTCCCCTCAATCCCCAAACTCATATATTGATCGCATTTTCTCTGTTTAACATTGTTTGACTTCAAATTTATAAAAAATCAAATATACTAAAAATTAGGGTAGGTTACGAACTTAGGATTTAAGGCTATTTATAGTTAAAATTAAAATTGAGTAATTGTAAGAAATAAGGACTTGTCTAAAAAAATTTAAAAAGTTTTGGGGAAAATGGTATCCCCATCCCCATTTAGAAATGAGGATCAAAATCATCCACATTCTCATTCTCATTTATGGAGGATTTTTTCCACCAAATGGTGATGAGATATGTCCCAGTTCAAAAAAAAAACTATTAGTGTTTGTTGTTTGAAGGGTATTTTTGGAACAAACATACTTGTAAGGACCTCTATTTTATGATTGACTTATTTCATGACAAACCATATTGGGGATGATCTTGTAATTGGTAGCTTAGGTTCTCGATGGTAAGCTTCCAAGCATCTCCATGACTTCAAGAGCAAAAGGTATATTCATTTGACTTTGTCTCTTTAAGAGTTTAGGTGCACACACACAATTGCATGCATTTGTATTGACATTTATTTGTATCTTTATTGCTCATGTGTACATTTTCATCACAATCACACTTGAACTTCATTATTAGATTTAAGTGTGGAAACCGCTGTCAGTTCCGCTGTTAATTTCCACAGCGGTTTGACCTCCAGTAGAAACCATTGTGGCTTTCACAGCAATAGTCACAAAGGTCTTGGGCTGTTAGGTTTTCGATCTAGGTTACCGCTGAGTCTACCACAGCGGTACTTACAACGGTTTGCCTATTTTTTCCCAAAACGATGTCGTTACAATTAAGGCTTCTATAAATACATCTCTTTCTCATCTTCTTCCTAAGACCACAAAATTAAAACCCTAGAGAGATATATTGAGTGGTTCTAGAGAGAGAAAGCTTCAAGCTTTGTTCTTTAACTCTCCAAACCCAAAACTCATATGCATCTTACATCATTCATCATCATTTGAGCATGAGTCTTCTTGGTTTCATGACTAGGTAAGTAAAAACTTCATTGAATATCATTTATTGTTCTTCTTACTCTAAATTCGGTATTTATTGCTTGATTAAATACCTTGACTCTCTTTATTGCATATATTTATGAGTCTTGATAACATGATTGGGTTTGTTTGTGATAGCTAAGTCTTTATGCCCTGCATATAGACTTTGATATTTCGGCCAAATAAATTGTATTTCTTGATTGCATATTTATTGCTCTTGTTATATGTTGTGACAACTTGTGTTGGTTGGACTTTATTTGACAATTAGGTTGTTAGATTTTATCTTTACATCTAATTGTGTCCTTATGTATGAGTATGTAGGCATTGTTTGATAACTAGGTTGTTAAATTGCATTATAACATCTAGTTAAGCATTTTGTGTGTGATCTTACATATTATTGCATTTGAGCATATTGTCATATATTCACTTAGACCTTTATACTATTTATAGAGTCAAAGTTTTGTGGCTTCTAGGTGAAGTTGCACAAGCAAATGAAGTTTTGCAACCAAGGGTGGGTTGGCAACCAATGGTCAAGTGCCATTGTAAAAGCCATGCGTGTAGAGTAGGAGGTGCTCACGCCAAGAGTAGTGGATCATGGGATATCACTAGGGACTAAACCAGGAGTGGTAAGTGGTAGTGTCCATTGCCTGAGGTTGTCGAGAGTGAGAATCCGTGTATCACATGAGGGTGTAACATATTATTCATATAGTAGATTTCTATGACCGTGTGTGGCTAGAAAGATAGCCCGTGAGTTTTGCCCAATTGGAGGGTTTCTCACGTAAATCAATCATCGTGTTATTTATTATTTTCGGCACTTAAATTTAGTTGATTGATTGCTTGTTTTGTAGGTTAATTGTGATTAATATTGACTAATTTAACATTGGTAAGTAATCGATTAACAACCCCCCCTCCCAGTTGGAGGATTTCTCACATAAATCAATCATCGTGTTATTTATTATTTTCCGCACTTAAATTTAGTTGATTGATTGCTTGTTTTATGGGTTAATTGTGATTAATATTGACTAATTTTGAATACTTTTGGTGCTATAAAAACTCAAGTTAATAACTTGGTGTCAAACCCACAAAATCAGCCCACAATAGTGATAGAAATGTTAAGAATTCTTAGACGCACCTTTCTGTATTTCAATACTTTTGGTGCTATAAATACCCAAGTTATTAGTTAATAACTTGGTGTCAAACCCACAAAATCAGCCAACAATAGTGCTAGAATTGTTAAGAATTCAATATTTTAATTTATATTTACTGTTCAAACAAAACTAATAGTTAATATAAATATTTGAAGTAAATTAAAAAAATAAAAGTAATTTTATTATTATGTTTAATATAAAATAAAACAAATTTAAAATATTTAAAATTTTCATATATTTATGATTCTCTTATATATATATATATGATTTAAATAATAACAATGAAAAAAAACAAATTGTAATAAATAGTTTTCTATGTAATTAGAGTTGGGATATAAATATCTTTATATAAAAACTAATGAGGATGAATTTGCCCATTTAAAAGATTTTTTAAATCTAACAATGTTGTAAACTGATTAGGAATGAAGAATAATACATAGAATTTATATAAATAATAAATATTAATATAAAAATACCTTTTGTTTATATAATATCTATTTGAATCTATTTATGATGTTATATTAATAATAATATAATTAATAATATATCAATAATTATGTACTTTTTATTCTTAATATGTAAAATATATATACTAATTTAAATATTTTTAACCTATATACATCAATAAATTATTTAATACAATAAAATAAAAAATCGTTAATATATAAATTTGTTTATATTATGTATCAAAATATTCTTTATTCATATTAATAATCATATGAATTATGTAAGTAATAGTATTCTATTCATATTCATATTAATTATATAATATTAATACTTATATACTTTTTATTCTTAATATATAAATATTAATTTAAATTGATATAGAGAACTATTAGTATTAATATATTTTTTAATATATAATTTTATTTATATTACTTATATTTATTTATTTTATAATTATTATCAATATTATTGTAATAAATAATAATATAAATTATTATTTAGTAAAAAGTTTAGTCTGAAGAGTCGACTATTTATTCCATTATCGGGTGTGAAACTAAATAATCTCATTCCAATGGGATTATGTTAAAGGTGAATCAAAAATAATTTCATCTCTGTATGCACCAAACATGAAAGTGGACTGGATTCACTTAAAATGGTCAAATCTCAATTCTAGTCTTACATCCAACTAGATATTACAATTTACATAAAAAGGTCATGGGTTAATAACAAATGGGATTACATCCGACTACAAAGATTATGGTTACCATTATAGAGAAGTCAGACCTCCATAATCACAACGAAGGTCCAAGGTTGAGGCTTTCTAACCATCAAACCTTGTGGACCTTCATGCAGACAAGCTGCTCATTACATCTTGCTCAAATAAGTGTTCCAAAGAAATTCTTATCTAGCATGTTCGGATCAAAATCAGAAGTCTCTCTCTTAGGCTCTCATGGACCTAAGGTGTGAGTTCAGCTACAGTTCTCCCCTGCCTTTCCTTCTAGATTGAGTTCGGGGTCACCTTTTCCCCCTGCTTTTGGAGCTTATTGTGGTAGTACGTAATCAGAGATGAATGCGGACGAAATAGTTAAACTATATGATGCTTTGTCGATTAAGGAAAAAGAAAGGCCAGTCCAGACCCTTGACGATCGGCTCAAGGTCCTAGGTAAGCAACGTCTTGCCTTATGTTTGGTGGGGAAAATATTAACTAACAAGTTGGTCAATAGAGAGGTCTTCATGAACGTGATGAACAAAATATGGAAGGTGGATGGGGGAGTGGAGATTGAACCCATTAAGGGGAACATTTTTGCCTTCTACTTTAAGAACCTGGAAGGCCGCCAAAGGATTCTGAAGGGTGGCCCTTGGAGCTTCGACAGAGCTATCATTGCATTTGAAATTCCCACCGGAACCAGGGAAGTAAGCGATATGAGTTTCAACATAGTGGATTCTAGGTCCAAATCCACAATCTTCCTCTGCTTTGTCTTACGGAGGACATTGGAACTTTTCTGGGTGGCATGATAGGTGAGGTTAGTGATGTTGACTCTAACACCACAACAGATGGGTCTGACAGTTTCCTCCGTGTCAGAGTCAAGGTTCCAGTGGATGAACCATTTCGGAGAGTTCAAAGAGTAGACCTCCTTGGAGACGGAAAAGTAACTACTATGCTCCTGAGATATGAAAGGCTTCTTGACTACTGTTTCAGATGTGGCCGACTTGGTCACATTATCGACGCATGCTCTGATGAAGATAATAGTATTGATATGTCATCCGATGCTAGCAGAAAATTGGAAGTCTGGCTCCGAGCGTCTAGCCCCCCAAAACATTCATTCTTGGGCTTAGGAAAATATGGAAATAAAACCTGGGATAAGCATAAACAGTATGAGAGCTATAGGAGTACTGGTGGATAGATGAGTAGATCCCAGGAGAATTGGAGGGAGAAGAAAGCCCACAGTATGGGTGATAACTCCGGCGGCCGGAAAGTTGGTGATGGCTGGGTATCTGGTGATAAGAAAGAGGCGACTATCCTCGAAAGGGGAAGCGTCGGCATTGAGCCCAATAATACTCGCATTAATGAGCAGTCACTTCTTCCTAGGGAACCTGGAACGGCTACCTTAGTGATTACCTCTGATAAGGAAAAAGTGGCGGTTTTCCTTGCTGGAGAAGTTATGGGAATCTCAATGAAACCCACTGTCACCACTAATGTTGATTTTACCCCCTCTATAGATGAGGGCATCGGTTCTAAGTCAGGCCCATACAACTCATTAAAGAATGATCCTCCTATTATAGGCTAAAGCATTCTGGCCCTCAATAGTCTGGACTGTAAGATGGATATTACGGATGACTCGAATGGGCCGGATGGGTCACATAAAAAAGATAATTCTCAGATAGATATTAACCCCATCAAATTGGGTCGGTGGAAACGAAATGGGCAAAAATCTCGGATCCTAGATACAAATGATAAATTTGGGGAAATCCAACCTAAAGGAAAATCCATTGTCTTGGAAGAGGATTTGCATTCTACCTCGAAAAGGTGATGGAGAGAAATGAAAGCCTCACCGGTGTGCGATCAGAATTTGAATGTTCCTTGGCCAGAATATATCGAAGCGGCTCCCCATGGTATTATCATGGAACAGGTTGATAACGAGATTGGCAACAAAAATGGCTCCAAATGTGGACAAAGCGTGGTCAGCATGATTGGAACTTATGAAGATCAAAATAGTGACAACTCTGATGGAATTGAAGGTATGGTGTTCACCAGTGACAGTAAGGTTACTCAAAGAGGGGTTTCGACTACGGCTACTCATGAAGAACTATCGGCCGGCCAGTCTCCATTGGCCTGCCGGGAAGGATGAAAATCTTTGTTTGGAACGCTCTTGGGCTCGGGAGCTCTCGGGCATTCAATGTCCTGCGTTCCCACAAGCAGGAAGTGAATCCAGATATCATGATACTTATTGAGACTAAGTGTGTCCATGAGAAAATGGAAAAGTGGAGGGTGTTACTCGGTTTTGGCAGTAAACCGGTGTATGAACTGTATTGGCAAGTCTGGTGGGATCTGTGTGATGTGGAAAAGTGACATGGTGATCGATCTACTCATATTTTCCCAGGATCATATCAACATGACCATTACTGAGGTGGGAGGCAAGGTCTGGAGACTGACTGGTTTTTACGGTCGGCCTGAGAGAAGTCTACGTTGTCACTCTTGGACTCTCTTAAAGCGTCTAGTAGGTATGGCACACCTTCCCTGGGTTTGCATTGGGGACTTTGACGAGATTCTGAGTGATAGTGATAAGTTTGGAGGTGCGGATAGAAACTGGAGGACGATGTCTGACTTTAGAGAGACCTTGGAAGATTGTGAGTTAGAAAACATGGGTTTTATCGGTCCGAGGTTCACATGGAGCAACAAGAAAGCAGGGAATGCGTTGATTATGGAAAGGTTAGATAGAAGCTTCTGCCACAAAGGTTGGAAGGTTTTGTTTCCTCACTCGTTCGTCAGGCATCTTGACTTCTAGGGCTCGGACCACAGGCCTTTAGTGGTGGAATTTTCTGCTAGTGCACCTGTTAATGGCCAACCCCGATCCAGAAATTGGAAAAGATTCTTTTTTGAAAAATGCTGGATTGATGACAATGACTGCAAGGAAATTGTGAATACAGTGTGGAGAGGAGCTGCTAGGATTAGTGCTGTTAATGATGCTCTCTGCAAAATTGAGAAATGTGGTAAATCCCTCAAGTCCTGGAACTTCAAAAAGAGGCGGGAAATGCGCAATGATATTCAATCTAGAAGGAAGGCCCTTGCTATTGCCTGTAAAGCTGACATCCCTCCATCATGGGATATGGTGAAGAAACTTGAAAATCAACTTGATGAGGCTCTTAATTCTGAAGAAAGATACTGGAAGCAACGAGCAAAAGTTGATTGGCTCAAGAACGGAGACCGGAACTCCTGCTTCTTTCACTCCAAAGCTTCGGCTAGGAAAGCTAGGAATAAAATCGAAGGTCTGTTAGATAATGGGGGGGAGGGGGCGTGGAATGACTCAAGAGAAGATATTTAAAAGATTATTGAGCAGTACTTCACAGAGATCTTCAATTCAAGTAATCCCACGCAGCATGACATTAACAAGGTGTTAGAAGGCTGTCGTCCAAGGATTGACCCTAATATGTCTGGAAGGCTGGATTCAAAGTTCACTGAAGATGAAATTAAAAGAGCAATATTTGAGATGAACCCTATCAAAGCCCCATGTAGTGGTAGGTAAAACGGTGACTGATGCTTGCTTAAGTGTGCTAAATGATGGAGCTTCTGTGGATCATATGAATACCACGCTGATTTCCCTCATTCCGAAAGTCTCCAACCCGGTTCATATTACAGATTTCAGACCTATTAGCCTTTGCAATGTCATTTACAAGGCTATTGCAAAGGTTGTGACCAACAGGTTGTGGCAAGCGCTGGGCAGCATCATTTCTGAGACACAATGTGCTTTCATTCTTGACCGTCTTATATCGAATAACACCATAGTCGGTTTTGAATGCCTTCACGGATTGAAGAGACGGAAAAGGAAAAAGGGCTCAATGGCTATCAAGCTGGATATGGCTAAAACTTTCGATAGGGTGGAGTGGTCTTTCTTGGAAGAAATGATGCGGAAAATGGGCTTCTCGAAAAAATGGATTAACTTGATTATGAGATGCGTTTCCTCGGTGTCATATTCCGTTATCGTCAATGGTGAAGTCTGTGGTAACATCAAGCCCTCAAGAGGCCTTCGGCAGGGAGACCCTCTCTCCCCTTTTCTTTTTTTTATTTTGTGCGGAAGGGTTATCTTTCTTGATTCAAAAGGCTCAATCCCGAGGTGACTTCGCTGGCTACAGGTGTAGTAGAGGTGGCTCAATTATCTCTCACCTATTCTTTGAAGACGACAGTCTGTTGTTCACCAAAGCTAACGAGAAGAATTGTAAAGCTATCAGAACTATTTTTGTGGAGTATGAGAGAGCCACAGTTCAGGCCCTTAACTTTGGGAAATCGGCCATGTGCATCAGCCCTTCTTTCTCGGCCAAGGAAGGAGAGAGGCTTGCTTCGATGATTGGGGTCAAGCTTATGGACTGTCATGAAAATTATTTGGGTCTCCAGTTCTTTTCTGGCATAAACAAGAGGAAAATTTTCGCTAACATTGTTGATCGTGTTTGGAATAAGGTTAAGGGTTAGGGAGAAAACTTTCTTTCTACTGGTGGAAAAGAGATCATTGTCAAGGCTGTCATTCAGGCGATTCCATTGTATTCCATGAGTTTGTTTCGCCTCCCTAAAGGTTTAATCTCAGAGATTCAAAGGCTTTGTGCCCGGTTTTGGTGGGGGACCAAAGATAATAAAAGGAGAATACACTGGTGCTCTTGGAAGAAGATGTGCAAGCCAAAAAAGGAGGGAGGCCTTGGTTTCCGAGACTTAGAAATTTCTAATAGAGCTCTCCTCGCCAAACAATGTTGGAGGATCCTTAAAAACCCCGAATCCCTTGCCTCCTGAGTGCTTAAAGGCTGCTACTTCAGAGATGGAAATTTCATGGTGGCCAAGTGTAATTCTACTGCCTCTTTTGTTTGGCGAAGTCTGGTTTGGGGTAAAGACATGCTGATGGCTGGTACTTGTTGGAGAGTAGGGAATGGGGAATCCATTTGCATCTATGCTGATAAATGTGTTCCAAGGCCTTTCACATTCAAAGTCATCTCTCCCCCCAAGCTAGACCTGAACGCTAAGGTCAGTCAACTCATCACACCTACTGGAGGTTGGGATATGCACGTGCTTAGAGAGAATTTCGTTTCTAGCGATGTTAACGACATCATCCAGATCCCTTTAGGTAAAGGTGACAGAAAGGATGACATCATATGGCACTTTGATGTGAAAGGCACCTACGCGGTTAAGAGTGGCTACTGGATTGGGTATAATACCGCCTCTGATCCCAGCCAATCAACCCCCCACCCTCTAACCTCCTGGTGGACCTTCCTTTGGAAACTCTGGATCCCGTTGAAGGTCAAAATCTTCATATGGAAAGCCTGACATGATTGGATTCCTACTAAGTTCAACATTGCTCGTAGAGGAGTCCAGACGAGTGGTATCTGTGATGCGTGTAAAGTTTACAGCGAGACCACCCTTCATGCCCTTTGGGAGTGCACAAAATTAAAAGATATCCGTAGAGAGTGGCCGAACTTGTATGGTAGGCACACTGGTAATTATGCCACTTTCTTTGATTTGATGTTGGACCGTATATCCCCTGCTAATAAAAGAGATGCATGGTTGTTCTGTATTATAATGTGGTTCCACCGTAATTCAATTGCTCATGGTTCCAGTCTGAGTAGCATGGCGGACGTTGGTAAATGGAGTAAGGCCTTTTTGGATGACTTCATCACTGCCAACCACACTTCTGGGGATAAGCGTAAGACTAGGCACAAGTCAGAGAAAGATAATTGGAAGCCTCCAGAGGAGGATTTTTATAAGGTGAATTGCGATGCTTGGGTTGACAGAAATGGTTATCGTACTGGTATTGGGGTGATCATTCAGGACAGTATTGGCAATGAACTTGCCTCCTGTGCTCAAAGTTCTGTGGCTAACCTGAGTACTAAAGCTGCTAAGCTGACTGCCATTCTGAAGAGTATCAGATTTAGTATGGATTGTGGTCTAGCCCCTTGCGTTTTTGAAATTGATGATGCCCTGGTAGTTAAATGGATCAATGAGGTTCAGCTAAACCTGTCTGAAAATGGAGTGCTTCTTGATGACATCAATTCCCTGGCCTCTAACCTGAGAAGTGTGAGCTTTTCTCATACTTCTAAAGGAGCAAATGGTACGGCTCGGCGTCTTGCTAGGCATGCCTTGGATATTACGGAAGACGCCTATTGGATGCAAGAGTTCCCTACCTGCATTAGGGAATTAGTGTTAGCTGATAAACATAGTTAATTGCTTTCCCTGCTGTTGTTTTGTTCCAATGCTTTCTTTTCTTGCTGTTTTGCTTTTCCTGCTTTTCCCTTTGTTTGTTCTGGGGCTTCTGCTCCTTGTTTCCCGTTTATTCAAAAAAAAAAAAAAAAAAAATTCTGATCTTTCGGGATCCCTTGTCTGCAAGAAAGAAAGAAGAAAAAAAAACATTTTGTGAGAAATTGATATGAATTAGATCTATAATTTAATAAAAAGAAATCAATTAAAGGTTCCAAGTTATTCAAAGAAAGAATAAATATACCTTTATAATTATTTCGTTGTATGGCAAATTGGTTCCCCATATCTTCACCATCACCTTTCCCTTCTTCATCATCATCACCTTCTTCTTCTTGGCCCTTTTGTTTGTTGTTTTGAGGATATAAAATCACTTGAGTCGAGAGACCTTATTTAAAGTGGAAGCAGAGAATTAAAGAGAGAGGTAGAGGTAAGATATAATCACCTACACTTCTCACATGTATTCTTGAAGAAGGACTTTAGCCTTGAGCTTCATTTATAGATGCAGTTCTTAGCAGGGTATTTTTCTTTTTTGTTTAAAAAAAGGTAAAAATTATACAAATGAAAGATAATGACAAAATTACTATAAAATGGTATAATTTGTAATTTAATTTAATTGAGATAATTATTTAAAAAAAAATTAATTGAGATAATCTTAATATATTGATTCATTAGGGTGATATACTCAATATTTTATTGACATTCAAACACATTACGGTTTACATTTCTTTTCTATTCTCCGTTTATTCCATAAATAAAATAAACAAATTTTGAACCTTACTTCGATTGCTAAAGGTTTTAAGACAAAGATCATTATATTTCTTTCATCTAGTTACATATTTTTAAATTAGGAAATTTTTATTGCAAAATTTGCTTTAAAAAAAACTTTGTACTACCATAGGTAAGAAATTACGTTCATTTAGTTTGATAATATTATAAATTTGAATTGCCACACCGCATGTGATACATATAAAAAATTATGTGTAGTTTAACCCATCCGGACAATAAATCATGGCTTCATCCCTTATTAGCAGTAGCACAGAGTACTGTTAATTTTTTTTTATATACAAATAAAACTTAAAATATTATTAATTAATAGACATGCTGATAATTAAAGTATCTTGTCAAAAAGTATGGTTTTAATTTACATATATTTAAAAAAACATTTTCATTGATTTAAAAAATCATTTTTATAAGAATCATAATCTGTCACGTACATTACTATGTAGATTAAGACATTAGACATGAAAATTAGGTTGAAAAATATGCTGTCATAATCTAGTGCGAAACATATCTCTATAGATATTGAGACTGAAAATTCAAATCCTCATTTATTTATTTTTAAGTAAAAATAAGAAATATAAATAAATTATATATATAAGAGCAAATTGCATTGAACCCCTTGAGGTTTGAGCAAGTTACACTTAGATGGAAAAATTTCTTTATTATACACTAACACCCCTAAGATTTAAATTTGACTTTTAAAATACCTAAAATACCCCTAGTTATATTATTTTATACTTTTTTTTTACCTTTTAACCAAAAACTTTATAAACTTTAATAAACATAAAAAACTAAATAAAAATATGATTCATTAAATAAATAAATAGTTTTAAAAAATTAAATAAATAGATAGTTTTAAAAAATTATATAAATAAATGGTTTAAAAAATTAATTAAATAAATAGTTTTAAAAAAATAAGTAAATAAATAATTAAAAAATTAAATAAAAAAGTATTAAAAAATCAAATAAATAAATAGTTTAAAAAATAAATGAAAAAAATTAAAAACATTAATTTTTTAAGAATATCCATTAATAAGGACAAGATAAGCTCTAAATATTCAAAAAGTGTTGGAAACCTTGAAGCTTCTCTCACCATCATCTTTACTGAAATTTTTTGGATATTTAGAGCTTTTCTTCTCCCTATTAATGGATATCCTTAAAAAATTTAATGTTTTTGATTTTTTTCGTTTATTTATTTACATTTTAAATTTATTTATTTATTTTTTTAAACTATTATTTATTTTATTTTTAAAAACTATTTATTTATTTTATTTTTAAAAACTATTTATTTATTTATTTATATTTAAAATTAATTATTTAATTTTTTTAATATTTATTTAATTTTTTTAAACTATTTATTATTATTTTTTAACTATTTATTTATTTAATGAATCATATTTTTTATTTAGTTTTATATTTTTATTAAATTTTATAAAGTTTTTGGTTAAAAGGTAAAAAAATAAAGTATAAAATAATATAACTAGGGGCATTTTAGGTATTTTAAAAGTCAAATTTAAGTTTTGAGGGTGTTAGTATATAATAAATAAACTTTTCCATTTAAGTGTAACTTGCCCAAACCTCAAGGGGTTCAGTGAAATTCACCGTATATATAAATAGAAAAAATAAATAAATAAAGGTGTGAAGAGTGTGCACTCTCAGACATAGATGATAGATTGATAGATTGATAGATTGATAGATCTAATTTTATGAGACGTGTATGTAGAGGTGCCCACGGTTTGGTTAAACCGTGTGTATAAAACCGAAACCGACTATCCAAAACCGAAACCGAAACAGTAATCGAAACCGTCGGTTACGAAACCGGTTGGAAACCGGTTTCGAGCCGGTTCGGTTACGGTTAGGGATGTCCCAAAACCGCCCAAAACCGGCGGTTTTGGGCGGTTTTGGGCGGTTTTTATAAAAAAATAATTATAAATCAACCAATAGAAACGTGCCACGTGGACAAAAAGACAAAAAAAACAACAAAAACCAAAACCGAAACCGTCCAAAACCGACGGTTTGGGACGGTTTTGGGCGGTTTATATATTAAAAAAAAAATCTAACCAATAGAAAAGTGACACGTGGCCACAAAAATTGAAAAAAAAATATAAACCGAAACCGAAATCGAACCGAAACCGAAAACCAAACCGGTTTTCTCGATTCGGTTACGGTTTGGGTGGCCACGGAACCGAAACCGCCCCGAAACCGAACCGTGGCCACCATTACGTGTATGGCATTTGCAAGTTTAGTCAGACTTTTTCATAACTCCTTGTGTGTCACGTGATGTTCACGTCATTTCTGCTTAAAGAGCTAAAGCAGGTATAATTTCTTGTGTGCCCTCTCAATTATTGGATTCAACTGGGACAAAAACAGAAACAGAAACACCACTTGATCTATGATTCTAAAAAGAATTCAATCACATAACACACTTTTGAAATGAAAAATTTTAAGTAGGGAAAAACCCTAGTCAGTAAGATGATTAGAGAAAATATTATTATTTAGAAAATTATTATAACTACAACTATAATATTTTCTTTAACCATAAATCTTAATTACAATCAAACTCTAAACTCACAGCTAATGTTTCTAGCTAGGTGTCTCATAGGTGTGTACAAACAAAAAATAAGCTCCCTATTTGCAGGGAAGGATTTCTCTTTTCTTGTAGAAGTAAATATCCGTAATCCTAAGAGAATATTTCAAAAACAAATCCTAAACAAATAAAGAAATAACTAATTAGCTAGGTTGTACGGATACGGATACAGATACGGGACGATATGTAGATACGGTAAATCTCTAAAAACTAGGATACGAATACGGTATGATACGTTAATTAAAATAATATATATTTTTATTTTATATTTTAAAAAATATAATCCAATAATTCATTCAAAACATATTCTATATAACACATAATCCAATAATCCATTCCATTCAAATTTCAAAATAAAAACATAATTCATAATCCATTCAAAACATATTCTCAATAAACATAATCTAATAATCCTTTCAAAACGTAAACATAATCCAATAATCCTTTCAAAACGAAAACATAATCCAATAATCCATTCAAAACATTTTCTCAAAAAACATAATCCAATAATCCTATCAAAATGAAAACATAATCCAATAATCCATTCAAAATGAAAGCATAATCCAACATATATAAGTCCTAACATATTACAAAACCCAAATAAAACATAAACTTAATTCTGAGATTTATTTTAAATAATTATATTTTGACCCTTCAACTTTGTAAAATCTTAATTTGACCTCGTTTTAAACTAAAATAATTAAATTTTTGCCCCAAATGTATCCTCCTCGTATCCTTACCGTATCCCCGTGTATCTTCACCGTATCCCACAGTCAAACTTGAGAAAAAGTCAACGGATACGCCAAATGGCGTATCCGATACGTATCCCGGTGTATCCTATACGTATCATGATGTATCAGGGGTGTATCCGGACAGGATACGAGTTCCCTCCCCAATATGGAGTATCCGTGCAACATAGCTAATTGGTTTCCCTAAACTGAGTATATGATTCATTTTTCCCAATTAGACTTGTATTCATTTTACCACAAAGACAAGTTTCTTTGAGATAGAAATTCCCAAACAACTTTAAGATAGACCCCTTGAAAGTTGAAACCATTAAAAACAATTCCACCTTCACAAGAACTCTATTCATCTCATTTCACCTCTTTCGGATCAATTGGATTCTGTTTGGATAACATGGGAGAGCGAGCCAAATTTTCAACAAACCATCCCATTGTCAGAATTCCAAAAACTTCATCTTTTCTCTAACCGCCTTGAAACACTAATAACCACCAAACCACTTAAAAACAAATTGTTTTAAGATTCCTTCAAACTCTATGAAAAACAATATGGTACAACCCTCATATTAGATTTTTCGGGAGTTTCTCGGCCATCAACTTCCTTTCCGACAACCATACATCTTACATTATTATCTAGCCAATTCACATGTGCGTGGACCCGTTAATAGTGACGTATCATCTTCCATAACTCGGTGGTATAGAAACATGTCATGAGGATGTACATATCCTCCCTTTAGACCACGTTATTTGTTATTGTGTTGTATTATTTTATTATATTTTAATTATCTGATCCAATGAACATTGTATTAATTAATACACTATATTTGATGATATTATGTTATACTGCAATGGAAAAAATAATTATTTTTTTTTAACAAATATGGAATATTGATGAAATATGTGTTATGTTGTTAATATTTTTTTTATAATTTCAAAATTATATAGGAAATATTTATTTTATTTATAAAAATATTATTTATTTAAATTTTTTATTTCAATTAAAATAAATAATTATTGATTTTTTATATACAAATATTTATTGATTTATTCATAATAAAGATATTTAAAATTAATTATTAACTATTTTAATTATTAACTATTTTTTTAAAATATTAATTTTTTATAATATAATAAAATACAATAAAGTCATATAGGAATAACTTAATACGATATAATACAGTACATCAACAAACATAAGTTTGTATTAATGATAATATATACCAATATAATACAATATAATCTAATAAAGTCCAATACAGTCTACTACTGTGTCTTAAACGAACCCTTAAAGGACATCACAGTCTTCTATGAAAACAAGAAATATACCTCTTGCAACAGTTGTAGTATCCTCATCTTTATATCCCTTTGTCGAACGTGCTCCATTAATTTTGCAATCCTTTTTTCGATCAGATCCCTAGATTATACACATTTATAGTAAACCATTTTTTCTTAGAGTTCTCTTTCTCCCAATTCCTATCTATAAATATTGAACTCTAAGATTTTTTATTTCACTAATCAACCTTCTTTCTTTGCAGATTAACTTATTTGCTACATCCCAAGACTTACAATTGAACTCTCATGCAACAAAATAGACTTCAATATTTGTGCATAGGAATGTGAAATAGACCATATGAGTTTTAACTATTTGTCTTCGTCATCAATTTTAACTCCAATCGACTCCAATTCAATAATAATCGTGTTGAACACACGCATCAAACCTCGATAAATTTGAAAACCTATTCACATAAATATATGATTCAATAAACCGATATTAGATACCATGCTCTGATACCACTTGTTAAAAAATGCATAAATGTTGCATAATATGCACAACTAAACAAATGATGTCTAATAATGAAAAAGAAGATGAAGAGAAATTATATTTTTTTTTTGTTTTCCCATTTTTTGAATATTAAGATTTAAAACAAACAAAAAAAGCAAAACATAGGAAAAAATGAAAAAAAAAATGGTAGTGCTTGAAAACCATTTTTTCCATAAATATCTTTTATTGAACTAATCATTCAAAAAAAGATAACCATATCAAAATTTATTAAAATTGATTGAAATTCATCAAAGTCCTTATAAATTTAATATGAATTGATAGCAGATTATGACCGATGATTTAAAAGTAAATGGATGGATGGATGAATACATAAGTCACAGATTTAAGTTAAAATTTTAACTTTTAACTTTAAAATTAAATTAAAATTTTAAATTAATATAGTCTAACCCATATACACACTTAAGTACTTAAGTACGTGTATATATATATATATATATATATATATTATCTACCAAATCAATTTATTTCTCCATGGTTTGGGGACTATGACATGTTGACTAGTCAAATGTGGAGTTGATCACCAAATAGGTAACGAGGAATCTTCCTTGTGGAAGAAGGTGTTGTGTGCGAAATATGGCATGGATAGAAAGGATCTTCGTTGGAATTGGCAAGGCCCTCCTCAAGCTTCTTACCTCGTCAAAACGGTAAGCAAGATGTTCGAAAATGGTTCTCAAATGGCAAAGATCCTCGATGAAGGTTTGCATGTGGTGTTTGGCTGTGGTAATCGAGCAAAGTTTTGGACGGACATGAGGTGGGATTCCATCCCCTTACAAAGAGCTTTTCCTATGGTCTTTACTCTCTCTGCAAAAAAAGATGGTCGTGTCCAGGAGTTCGAATTTCTCAAAGTGGGTATGGGATGTGTCTTTGAGAAGGCCTTTGTTTAGGTGGGAAGTCGAGCAATGGCAGTGTTTTGTATCAGCTTTGGCGTGCTTAAATGTTTGTAAGATGGTCTAAGATACGATAACCTGATCTCATAATCCTAGAGGTGCCTATACGGTCAGCTCTTTCAGCAAGTGTTTAGCCCTCCAAAGGCGAAGGTTTTTGCTTGGAATCTCTTCATAGGCAGAGTTTTAGTGAAATATGTTATGTGTCGCTTTGGCATGGATATAGCTTCGAATATGAGTTGCATTTTCTGTCAATCGAGTGATGAAACGATAGACCATTTATTTGTGCATTGTGGTTGATCTTGGAATTTATGGAAATTTTGTGTGAGCTGGTGGGGTGTTACAAGTTGCACCAATAAAAGTATGAAACAATGGATGAAGTGTTGGCAAGGTATGTGTCAATCGGTTAAGAATTTGAGAGTGTGGAGCACCCTTTTTTTCGCAGTTATATGTATCAAGAGAGGCTGTTTGATGAAGAATTTTCACACTTCCTTTTCATTGATTAACCATGTAAATATATATACAATAGAGTTTAACATTGAGAACACTGCAAACCCTCCTAATGATAAGTTACAACTGTGACAGCTAAACAAATTCAAATATAACTATACAACCTATAGATAATAAACTCTTAACCATACAATTATTATCCAATATGCCCCCTCAAGATAGGCCACGGCTGGAGAGGCCAATCTTGTCCTTAAGAGACTGAAAAATGGGGCGAGCTAACGGCTTTGTTAGAGCATCCGCAAGTTGATCACTGGAGGAGACATGAGCCACACGTAAACCACCAGACTGTACTTGATCCCGAATAAAATGAAAATCAATCGCAACATGCTTCATACGGGAGTGAAAAATGGGATTCGAACAGAGTTGTGTAGCACCGATATTGTCACAATAGATGACAGGTGCAGCAGGCAGCTTGAGACCGAGATCGGTGAGAAGGAAGCAAACCCAATTGAGTTCAGCTGCTGTGGCTGCTACAGATCTATACTCAGCCTCTGTGGACGAACGAGCGATAGTGTGTTGTTTTTTTGAGCTCCACGAAATGGGATTCCTCCCAAGGTAGACAATGTAGGCAATTATGGAGGAAAAATCATCCTTATTCCCAGCCCAATCGACATCGGAAAATGCATGAAGAGCAACCTGAGAATTTTTATGAATAACAACCCCCTCATTCAATGTTCCACATAAGTACCTTAGTAATCGCTTGACAAGATCCCAATGATCGGAAGTAGGTTGATGCATAAACTGTGAAAGTTTGTTAACGGCAAAGGATATGTCCGGACGAGTGAGTGAAAGATACTGCAGACTCCCTACAGTGGCACGGTATGTGGAAGGATCACTAAGAAGTGTACCAGAATAAAGGCTGATTGGTGGACTTGTAGGCAAGGGAGTCTGAACTGGTTTCGCACCGGTCATGTTGGTGCGAGCGAGAAGATCCAAAATGTAGCGTCGTTGTGACAGGAGTATACCGTGCTCGTGAGAAACAACCTCAATGCCAAGGAAGTAGGAAAGAGGACCAAGATCCTTTAGAGAAAAACGTTGATCTAGGATGTCAACAAAACGATCCACATGTGCTGAGTTGTTACCTGTAAGAATAATGTCGTCAACATATATAAAAAGATAAAGAACATTACCACCAGTGTTCAGGACGAAGAGAGAGGTGTCAGCATAGGAGTTTGTAAAACCGGCTGCTAGTAAAAACTGACGCAGCTTATGGTACCAAGCTCGTGGAGCCTGCTTGAGACCATAGATAGCCTTCCTGAGCTTGCAGACATGAGTCGGGCGATCTGAGTCAACAAAACCAGGAGGTTGTGCCATAAAAACTGTCTCTGTGAGTCGACCCTGAAGAAAAGCATTGTTAATATCCAGTTGCCGGAGTGACCAACCATTACTGATAGCAATACTTAGAACTAGCTTCATGGTAGTAGGTTTGATGACAGGACTGAAAGTTTCAAAATAATCCACACCAGGTCGTTGATTGAACCCCTTAGCAACCAAACGTGCTTTGTATCTGTCAATCAAGCCATCTGACTTACGCTTGATCCGGAAAATCCATTTACACCCAACGATATTGGATGCCATGTCTGGTGGAACTAGCTCCCAAGTACCATTATGAATAAGGGCATTACATTCCTCTGACATGGCTCGACGCCAATTAGAATCTTTAAGTGCCTGTGTTACAGTTGTCGGTTCAAATTCAGAGGACGGCTGCAGGCTTGTGTGAAGATTCAACTTCTGGATAGGTTTGTGAATATCATTCTTAGCTCGAGTGGTCATGGGATGGCTGTTTACTGGTTGATGTGTTTCACATGGTAACGAAGGCTGCTGCAAAGAAGCTGAAACAGTGGCCTGAATACCTGAGCCGAAAGTTGGTTGAGATGAGACTGCAGACCCTGACAAAACAGTAGCAGTAGGGGACGAAGGAGGTGCTGATGCAGCAGCAATATCGATTGGCACTAGGTTTGTTGTGGTAGTGGCCGGCGGCAGTAGGCACTGATGAGAGGCAGTGGGTATCGTCGAAGAGGGAGCTCCACACGGTAACAACTCTTGAGATGGTGCAACTGAGGGCAGAGATGATGCTGACCGAATGGTGTGTGGGAGAGGCACAGTGATGACAGTTGGAACCCAAGAGCTGATGGTGTCGGGTGTTGGACGATCTAGAGTGGTATTTAGAGACTTGTAGGGAAAAACTGACTCCACAAATTGAACGTGACGAGAGACATACATTTTGGCGGACGACGGATCAAAACATAAATAGGCACTTTGAGATAATGAATACCCAAGAAATACACACGAAGTTGATCGTTTGTCTAACTTGTGAGACGAATACGGCCGAAGCCAAGGATAACAAAGACACCCGAAGATTTTCAGTTTGGAGTAATTTGGAGGTGTTCCAAAAATCATTTCATACGGTGATGAAAGTTTAAGTGTTGGGGTTGGCATTCTGTTGATTAGATAGACAGCGGTGGCAAATGCATGAGGCCAAAAATGCAATGGGATGGAGGCATGAGTGAGTAAAGCAAGACCCGTCTCAACAATGTGACGATGTCTCCTTTCCGAGTACCCATTATGCTCAGGGGTGTGTGGTGGAGTGGTGAGATGTGAGACACCATTCATAGCAAGAAAATCTTTGAGTGACATAAATTCACCACCATTGTCAGTATAAAGAGTGATGATTTTGTGATTAAAGAATTTTTCCACAATAGCCTTAAAACGTATGAAAATCTCTTTAACCTCTGATTTCTTTCGAAGAGGGTAGAACCATATATACTTAGTGAAGTGGTCAACGAAAATGACATAGTATTTAAAACTGTCATGAGAAATAACAGGAGACGTCCATACATCAGAGAATATAATTTCAAGAGGTTTAGACGAGACAAGAGATGAAATGGAAAATGGTTGTTTATGACTTTTATTACAATAACAAGAATGACATACAAAATCCTTAGATAAAGGCGACGACACATTTAAACTGAAATTTGAAACAATACGTTGTAATATAGGAAAAGCTGGATGACCTAGTCTGTGATGCCAGTTTGAGGAAGAGGTTTTGACACTTGAAAATGTTAGGACCGGTGAGGAGACAGGACTGGAAGTCGGCCACTCATACACCCCATCCTTGGTTTCGCCTCTCAGAAGAATTGCCCCCGTACGAAGATCCTTCACATGAAAAGAAGATGATAAGAATTCAACTGAAACCGCATTAGTAGCACAAAATTGCGAAATTGAAATCAAATTCTTTTTCATATGGGGTACACAAAGAACATCATGTAATTTAAAGGTATTATTAGAAGCACAAAGAGATGTTGAACCGGTATTGGTGATTGAAAGACTTGAGCCATCTCCAATCATAACATCATCGGAGCCACTGTAAGGTGAGTGGAGAGACAAATTGTTCAAGTCCGCTGTCACATGATGCGATGCACCACTATCAAGTAACCATGCGGGGCTGGGAGAAGAGGATGTTGCTGCATAATTTGCTCTAGGTTGCCAAGGAGTCGGCAGTGCAGTATGCTGTGAGCCATCAGGCTGCTGAATTGGAACCATTTGAAAAGAGGGACAGCGCTTGGCTGAGTGTCCTTGAACTCCACACACCTGACAACGGCCAAGATAAGGTCGTGGAGCTTGTGAATTTCCACGGTGAGATGGTTGATTGCTGTTGCTGGTTGATTGCTGCTTATTTGCTGGAGAAGAAGACTGACGCCAATTGTTTCCAGGAGAAGAAGGACGCCAGTTGTTGTGATGTTGCTGCGGTCGCCAATTCGAGCCAGACCTTGAAGCAAGATTTGCAGTGATTGGAACAGGTGATGATATCTTCTTGTTATTTTGAAGAGATGCCTCAAATGTCAGAAGCTTCTCATGAAGCTCATCAAAGGATATGGGGTTATCCCGAGCCTGAACAGCACAAACCAATTCTTTGTAGTCATCATCAAGTTCGTCAAGAATACGCTCTGTGATATCATCATCGTCCATTGGAGCACCAAGCAATGCCAGTTCATCTGCACGAGCTTTGACAGAGTGAAGAAAATCTGTGATGGATTGCGTACCTTTCGTGGATTGTTTGAGAAGAGCTTTGACTTGCTTGATGCGTCCTCGAGACGGTTTGGCATATGTATTTGCAAGAATGGTCCAAGCTTCCATTGAAGTTTTGGCTCTGGCAACAAAGGAGATGATTGTGGGAGATAGAGAGCCAACGATAGCATTCAGAATAAGTTGGTCTTGCCGAACCCAAATGTTGTATGCAGGATTCACATTTGAGACTTCGATCACAGTGATATTGTCGGGTGGACAAGGCTTGGAACCATCAATAAACCCAAGGAGATCATAACCAGTAAATAGGGTTTGAAACTGAATTTTCCAGGACATGTAGTTGTTGGTGGTGAGCTTGAGAGGGGCCTGAGCAGAGATGTTGATGGTAATGAGATGGAATTCATTGGAACGTAGTGCAGTTGAAGTGGCTGGAGTTACATTAATGATTGTAGGAAGTGCCGCAGAGGAAGAGCTGTTGTCAGGAGGCAGACCTGTAGAGCTGTTGGCAGGAGATGTGTCCGTATTTAATGTACTCATTGATTGGAGTGGAGAAAGGATGAGAAAAAGAAAAATATGTGTTCTAGGTAGAGACCGTAGGCTTTGATACCATATCAAGAGAGGCTGTTTGATGAAGAATTTTCACACTTCCTTTTCATTGATTAACCATGTAAATATATATATACAATAGAGTTTAACATTGAGAACACTGCAAACCCTCCTAATGATAAGTTACAACTATGACAGCTAAACAAATTCAAATATAACTATACAACCTATAGATAATAAACTCTTAACTATACAATTATTATCCAATAATATGGACCATTTGGGAGAACAGAAATCAAGCAACTATTGAGGATCGTGAGCCAACAATTGAAGGTGCTTCCGACAGGGTCAAATTCAGGGTGGGGTGGTGGTTTAAACACCATAACCAAGGCTCTAAAGACCCATTAACTTCGATTTCACTTAACATAAAAGAGCTGTGTACTGATAAGTTGAAGGTTAAAATTCCAAATCAGGTTTCTTGGTCCCCTCTTCTGGTTGACGGCCTCAATTTCAATGTTGATGGATCCGCTAGAGGGAAACCGGGTCCGGAGGGGATAGGTTAAGTCTTAAGGGATTACGTTGGTAAAATTATCTCCCTCTTCTCTAGTTTTTATGGGGCTTGAGGATTAGAACACGACAGAAATTTTTGCCATCCACAAGGCTTGTGAATTGATTGTTTCGAAAGCAGTTTTGACAGGTAGGGACATAGTCATAGCCACTGATTCGAAATCAGCGGTTTTATGGGTCAACAACATTGAAGGTCTTGGGTAGTTGCAAGCATGTGAACGTAATTTATGATATTTAGAACATCTTGAATCAATTTGGTGGCTTTTCGGTGGCTTGTTGGTGGTCTTCAATCCTAGAGAAACTAACTCCTTCGCCGATAATTTAGCCAAGATGGGGTCTGGTAAAAGTAAGAATAAAGTCCAATGGGGAAACATTTGATCTTCAGCTTCGGTTCTCCAGCTTTGGTGGGGTGGTCATTGAGGTTTAACGGTGATGGCATCCAGTTTTCCAGGCGTCTAGTTCTATTCTTTCTTAGTTTTTTCGTTTTAGGGTTGGGCTTTAGTGTTTTTTTGCTGTTTCTGATCTTGTTTGGGCTTGGTGTGAATCTGTTATAGGCCGTTGAGCTTTTGTTGACCCGTTGTTTGGATTTTGTTGGTCACCTCAATCTATACGACGTGGGGGTCTTTTTTGTTTTGTTTCATTTGAGTAGTTGTTTTTCTCTTCTCGTTTTTGGGCGGTCTTGGTGGCCTTTTAGGCTTTTTTCTTTTGTGGGCCACCTATGGCTTTCTTGGATGTGTTTTTTTTTTCTTTAGTTTTTTAGTTTGTTTTGTTTGGATCTTTTAGGGCCCGTTGACTAAAGCTTGTCGATCAAAAAAAATATTCATTAATCAATTTGATACGAGTTGTATTATTTGGCCCACTACTGTTATTATTGGCTTCAATTTCTTGAATTAATTCGCTATGGCTAAACTTCATTTCTCGTAAAGAAGTTACAAAAAGAAAATATTGATTGAGATTAGCAATTTTTCAATGAAAAAAAAATTGAAGTGAGATGGTTCTATTCCTAACGAGATAGTATAAGAGTTAATGAGCGGTGTGCGTTAAATTGTACCAATTTTCTCTCATTTTCAAGTTTGTAACACAAAGGCCCTACGGCCGCTAAGTGACATCAAAATATCTAATTAGCACATGACCTCTCCCACCTCACTATCTTATTCGGTGGAAAAACCACCTTCATAGAAGCAAATCCTCCTCTGATGAAGAATTGGGTCGGTAAAGATCCAGATTGGATATGTACCTTTTTTTTCTATTTTTTCTCTGTATTTTTTTATATTTTTTAATAGATCTCCACCATCTATATTAAAAAAGGATGGTTGATATCCAATTAAAGAAAAAGTTTTTATTTTCAGTTTTTTATTTTCTTGTTTTTTAAATTTTGTTTTAATATTTTTTTACCTCACAATGGAGATCTATTTTTTTTTTTCTAAATTCAGAATTTTTAATTCAAAATTGTAGGGGTATTTTGGTCTTAACAGTCAGACTGGGTCAACGGTTAAGTTTGACAAACTTTGATTGATGGTAAGTGAGGTACTTGTTTCGGTTGTCAAAAGTCAAACCTCAATATGATTGGTTGTAATTTGCTATTATTATTAGCGGAATTATCATTTAGATCCTTATATTTTTTTAACTCTCTTTCCCTTTTAAACTCGAGTGGTCCCTCTGTTTTCAAAAACCCATTAATTTGGTCCCTTTGACCAGATTTTTAACTGTCAAACGTCACAGAAAAAGAAAAATGACAGTGTTACCCCTAACATTTATTTACTTTAAAAAAAATGAAAGGAAAGAAAACTGAGTTAAAAATTAAAATATATCATACAAATTAAAGAAAATGAAAGAAAAATGAAAACAAATGCATTTCCTTAAAAGAAAAAAAAATTTTGATTGTATCCAAAGTTAGGAAATAAAAATTATTTTCAGAGTTGTTAAGATTTCGATGGTTGAGATAATCAATTGGATTCACAAATTTAATTATGTCATATCAGCAACTGTTGACAGTGATTTTTCGTCGTGTGAAATATGAACCATCCAACAATGAAATAATGATTGGTTAATGGTGAGAAAATAGAAAACAACCAAATTGAGACACACGATTTTGTGGAAAACACTTAAAAGTGGAAAAAACCACAGTTGCCGGTGATGGCGAGATATACGATTCACTATGAGAAAATCGGTTACACACTCAACTTACTTCTCTCTCATAATGCTCGTATTTTGATATCGTTTACAATGATATTTAGGTTGTATTTATACAACCCGCTTGTAACCCTAATTCTTGGTGTATAAGTAAAAGGTCGTGGAATCTTGTTAGAACTCTTCTTGCATGGATTGTCTTGACCTCTTTCCTGTCTGGAATTATCTCGTAATTAATGTTGTTGATTCACTATCTGAGTAAGACTCCTGATATCCTGGAGAAGATCAACTCTTTTCCTTGTTGAGATGTGATTCTAGGCTTCATGTCTTGGTGAGATTTCCTTCCAGTCACCACGCATTAATGATGCTTATCAGATCCTGATTTGGGCAAGTAATCCTCGCTAGCTGGATATCTTGGCTGACCAGAATCTTGCTTTTATAATATTCTTTTTTGGCCAAGTCACCCTCCTTGAAGATTATCAATTCATTCGCTTGTCGACGTGCCTACTCAGATGGAGGACTAGTTAACTTTAGATGACGTGGCAAGTATTCTCTCCGATATTCCTGCTAATTTAATGACATGTCAGTTATCCAAAATTCACATACAACAATACCCCCTCAAATACCTGAGCCGAGCGCTTCGATCAGAAGAACTCTTTTATTTTCTTTACGTTCGATTCTTTCAGTGAAGCGTATTTGAAAATTTTCCATTATTTTTATCGTGTAACTCAATAATGCCATTTAAGTGCATTAATGGCCAAGTTTAAATGCTTGCCATAAAACATTCGATTGACCCGGTGATTGGATCGTTGATGGCGACGTTTGGAGGCTGAAAACTCTCCTTGCTCGACGTGTATAGCTCTTTCAGTGGGCTTGGTTTGTGCAATTCTCGTGCATTGTGCGCTGATAACCTTGATCACGTTACCCACGTCTTTTAAGTTTCTCACGCGTGGGGTGACGTCAGCACGTGTTATGGCTTCATTTGCCCACCATTTGAGAGAAGTCAGATGATCAAAGAAGAAGTCAATAAGCTATTGACAGCAGGGTCAATCAGGGAAATACAGTACCCTGAGTGGGTCGCCAATGTCATACTTGTAAAAAAGAAGAACGGGCAATGGAGGATGTGTGTGGATTTCATAGACCCAAACAAGGCATGCCCGAAAGACAGCTTCCCCTTGCCTCGAATAGACCATATGGTCGATGCAACAGCAAGGCATGAATTGCTAAGTTTCATGGTCGCCTATTCGGGTTATAACCAGACCAGAATGTTCGGACTAGATGAAGAAAAGACGGCATTCACAACCGACCAGAGGCTTTACTGATACAAAGTGATTACTTTTGGCTTTAAGAATGCCGGGGCAACTTACCAAAGGTTGGTAAACAAGATGTTTGCCCGAAATATCGGCAGAAACATGGAGGTATATATAGATGACATGCTGACAAAAAGCGCCACGGCATAAAGGCACGCAACCGATCTAGAAGAAACATTCAGGGTGCTGAGAAAGTATGGAATGAAGCTCAACTCGAACAAATGTGTCTTTGAGGTACCGTCCTGAAAATTCCTCGGTTTCCAAGTTCACCAGAGGGGGATCGAGATAAACCCTGAGAAGATAAGTGCCTTGGAGAAAATGAGGTCTCAGGTTACCCTAAAAGACATTCAAAGGTTGACAGTCTGCTTAGCCTCGCTAAACTGATTCATCAGCGGACAAGTGCTTGCCTTTCTTTAAAGCCATAAGGAGAGGCAAATGAGTGGAATGGAACGAAGAGTGTGAACAAGCCTTCCAGAAAATTAAGGAATATCTTGGCAAGGCCTCAATCTTGTCAAAGCCGCTGGACAGAGAAGTGTTATACTTGTACGTCTCAGTCACAGCAGTGGCCACTGGGTTAGTGTTGACCAGGCTAGAAGAAGGAATACAAAAATCAGTGTATTATGCCAGCAAGGCCTTGCTGCCAGCAGAAACAAGGTACTCGGCAACCGAGCAAATGGCATTAGCACTGGTGACGGCAGCAAGAAAACTAAGACCTTACTTTCAGGCATATAAGATCGAGGTTTACACAGACTGCCCGCTAAAACAAATCTTGTCCAAACCAGAAGTGTTAGGAAGATTGACAAAATGGACAGTTGAGCTGAGTGAATTCGATATCACTTACTTACCAAGGGCCACAATAAAGGGTCAGGCAGTGGCAGATTTATCGCTGAGTTCAATGAACCTTACAGTAAGGTGATCAGAATGCTTGAAGACAAAGAAAAGAAGGTTTTTCACTTGAAGTTGCAGGTCGATGGGTCATCATATACATATGGCAGCGGGGCAGGCATAGTGGTATCTACCCCAGAAGGTGATCAAGTAGAATGTGCCTTACTATTTAACTTCAAAGCTATCAATAACATGGCCGATTATGAGGCATTATTGGCAGGACTCGGGGTTTGCACGGCACTAAGAGTGGATGAGTTAGAAATATTCAGTGATTCGCATGTCGTGGTCAACCAGGTATTAGATGAGTACCAGGCAAAGGAAAACAATATGGCGGCCTATCTGGAAATAGCTAAGGCCCTACTCGGGAGATTCAAATCTTCCAGAATCGCTCAGATCCCGAGAGAGAAGAATGAGAAGGCTGATGCTCTATCAAGATTGGCATCGACAACCACTAGTATCTGGTCCAAAACAATCCTAGTGGCACATCTTAAGAAACCCATCATCAAAGAAGAAGAAATTCTGATAGTTGAAGTAATCAAAGAAGGGCAGTCACCTGGATGACCCCAATTAGAGAATACCTAGAAGATGGCACACTTCCTGAAGATACAGTTGAAGCAAAATGTATCAGGTACAGGGTGGCCTGGTATTCGATAGTAGGGAAGGCCTTACAGAGATGTGTTGGTAAGGTTGAGGGAGATAAGATTCTGACAAGTATACATAGAGGGGTATGGGGAAACCATAATGGGGGAAAAAGTTTGGCTCGTAAAACCCTCAGACAAGGTTTCTACTGGCTAACCATGTTCCAAGATGCACAATCGGTGGCTGAGAAGTGTAATACTTGTCAAAGGATTGCGAGTGACTTCAAACAGCCACCCGAGCACTTGAAGAATCTAACTTTGCCATGTCCATTCACAATGTGGGGATTAGATCTGATCGGCCCAATGCCAACGGAAATCAAAAACGGTGCAAAGCATGCCATAGTAGCAGTAGATTATTTCACAAAGTGGGCAGAAGCAGAGGCATTGGTACACATAACTGAAGCTAACACCACCAGCTTCGTGAAGAAGAATATCATCTACCGATTTAGGACCCTGGATACAATCATCACTGATAACAAGACCTAGTTCGATAGTGATAAATTTAAGGAGATGTGCCATAAGCACCATATTAAGAACTACTATGCAACGCCGGTCTATCCTTAGTCCAATGGGCAAACTAAAGCTGTGAATAAGATCATCAAGCACACTTTAAAGGCCAAACTTGAAGATAAAAAAAGGAATTGTGCAGACAAGTTGCACGAGGTACTCTGTGTTGGACCCAAGGGTTACAGATTGCGCAGCGGAAGGTTTTTAAAATTTTTTATACAATCATTAATCTAACCCATTTGTACAGTAATAATCAAATACAATAATAAAGTGATGAAACATTTTCATACCTACGTAGGAGGCTCCTTCACTTTGATACGAACTGCTCCAGATTTGAACCACGTGATCTTCCTCGCTATCTCCCGGAACTGGTAACAGCGTGTGGGCGCGTCACGATATTCAGGACCTGTATGGAGGAAGAAGAGAAGAATACACACAGAAAAAACAAATTCTAGGAGTGCAGCACTTTGTGCTCGCCACACCCAATTATTTTTCTTAGTTTGCTTTTCTCTTTTGCTGTGCACAACCACTTTCTCTTTCTTTTCTTTTGCTGTGTCAATTTCTCTCATTTGGTTTCATTGCTTTTTAATTAAAATATATATCTGATATCTTTTAAAAACAAAACCGACATTCGGTTTTAAATTTAAAAAAAAAATATATCTCATATATATTAAAAACAAACCAAAAATCTTATATTTGATTTTTAAAAATTTTATAAAGATATCTCATATCTTTGTTAAAAATAATTAAATATTTATTTTTGAATTCAAACATTTCAAATTCAAATTCAAATATTTAATTTAATAAAATAAAATAATTATATTATCTTATTTTATTCAAAATCAAATATCAACTAACACCCTCCATTTAGTGATTAACAACATAATTAAATAATCTTATTATTTAATTTATTTAATCACCATTATTCATTAATTAAATAATCTCATTATTCAATTAACTCCCGAATAAATACGTGTCATTTTCGTAACACAATTAATTGGACAATCCAATTAATTAACCGTGACCCTTGTTACCTAAATCGATCGGGCTAGCAAGGGGACCTAATGGACCCACAGTATTTTGAGCTTCAATAATCCTTAGAAATTATTAATTAAACTCTTTAATTAATATTTCATGATTATTAACTTCGGTGTTATTCCACTAAAAACCCGAAGCTGCACTCTCTCAACTGTAGACGTTTTTACACAAACCAATAACTCTCGGTGTCCATCGATATAGCTATTACATATGGTATAATCCTCCACAAGTAGTTCATAATTAGAGCTGGGTCATAATGTCCGTTATACCCCTCTAATCATATCTTTCCATTAAGTACCATTGATTCTCTAATGAACAATAAATCCTACATTCCTTACGGAATTAGGAGAGCGCTCATATTGTTCAAGCCCCGAATCAACCCTTAAGGGAACTACCATCTACTTCTCACAAGAAGGAGTGGATTCCACTATTGTGTACAAACCTTCCCAGCCACAAGCCAAACCGCGATCCCAACATACGGAGTATATTGATCGGGAATGCAACTCCGACCTCACCCATGGTATATCAAAGACCACGATCTAACCTGAAGGAGTAGATAAGACACTCAGGATTAAGATCACCCACATATAGCCATCATTAGTTGATATATATGAAACTTATCGTTAAACGGATCTTAGTGAGAGATTCATATAGATCATGGCCCAGTCCTATATGATCACATCATACAAGGTGCCTCCATTCTCATATCTACATATGAATGATCCAGGATAGGATCAGCGTACACTACGAAATGGACCGCAGCTGTAGATTAACCACAAATAAAGTACCCAGCTTTATTTGCTATCTACGGACTTTTTAAATTGCTCGTTTCAAACTGAATCCATCTATATATGACACTCATATACTCATTTTGAAATTACATCCGGCAATTTTGGATGTTAAGTGCACATGTTATATAAAGTATGACACAATATGAATGAATATACTACTTCTTTTATTTATATTCAAATTACATTTACATATTACAAGCTTTAAGGCAAAAACCCCAATACTCTGGGCATACCAGACGACTGAAAGAACGTCAACAGGAGAAACTTCCTATTCTTTAGCGTTCGGGAATAAGGCAGTTATCCCTGTGGAAATAATACACGCCTCCCCTAGAGACCAGTTGTACCAGCCCAATGCAAATGTAAGTATTCTAGAACATAATCTGGATGGCTGGAAGAAAAAAGAGACCTGGCGAGAGTAAGAAACGCTGTCTATCAACAAATGGTCTCTAGATATTACAATTCTCACGTCCGGGTAAGAAAATTCCAACTCATAGATTTTGTCCTCAGAAGAGTATCCCTAAACATAAAAGCAAAATCGGTTGGATCCTTGGCAGATAAGTGGGAAGGACCTTATCAGGTGGTCGGATTAGTTAGCCATGAAGCATATCGCCTTACCCGACTAGAAAGGGGAGAATTGTCCCGACCTTGCAATGCTCAGTATTTGAAGATATTATATCCCTAAGGGGGTTTTCTTTATGATTATTTTGTTGCTTTCTTAAGTTTTAGAATTAGTGCAAGTTTCATTTGTTCCTAATCAATTATCGCTTTTTTCTAGCATTTTGATTAAAGTTATCAATAAAAGCCTCTCGAGGAAAGAATAGATCAAGAAAAGTGTTATAATATCGCCTTTATTTATCAAGGCAATCTCATTGCACCTGAGATTGTTAACACCAAATGGGTGCTCAGGGGCCCCAGTGATAGGGCCAAAAACATATGTCGCAAAGGCAATGCACACTGATCGAAACTAACTGGGTGTACGTAAACACTGTTAGAGCGCCTCCATGTCATAAGTACATGATGGGATACGTAGAAAGTTGGATAGGGCAGTCAAATTCTCTAACTTGAACGCTAGTTAGCCAGATACTTGGTTAAGACAAGTTAAGTTAATGAGATGCAGATCATCCCCACTGCAGCGAATCTTGAGCAACAGACTACAGGGAGACATCCCAGTGAATTAGTTGATAGATAAAAGATAAATGTCTATAAATTAGTTATCGTGCAAATGGTTCATAAAAAGAACACTACTTGAGGAATATCAAAAGCGACTGTGAATAGCCCAAGCAAACAAGGTCAGAGATTGTTCACACAACAAACCAAAGATGGTCAATTAATAATGAAACTGGCTAGACCAAGTTCAGTCAGTAATGAGATAACTGGTCGGGTCAATTATGATTAGTTAATGAAATATCTGATCAGGTCAATTATGATCAGTTAATGAAATATCTGATCGGGTTAACAACGACCAGTTAATGAGATAACTGGTCAGGTCAATAACGATCAATTAGTAAAATAGCTGATCAAACCAAAAAATGTCAGTTATGAAACTGGCCAGACCAAGTTCGGTCAGTTAATAAGACAACTGATCAAGCCAATAATAATAAAATAATCAACACGAGCAAATGGAGATCTGTATTATTGAGAATAAAATAGTCTTTTATACAATTTATAGATATTTACAAGATGTGAAATGATGAGGAAAAAGTGATAAAAAATAATGCTGCAAGATCAGGCTCCAGGTGTGCTCTAGGGACCGCCAGGACCAGAACTGCCAGGGGGGTTGCTTTCGTTTTCATAACCCCTAGTCAAGTCCCTAAAGTCTAGCCAGCATATGTCATCGTCTCGATCATCAGTCATGAAGGGAGAATAGTCGGCATCACATAAGGGTCCTACATCAGTCCTCTTCGTCGGAACTCCACTCTCCCTATCTGCGTGGAAAGTTAACAAAGAGGATTTGAATGGGAGCTCAAGATGCATGATATGGGGGTCCTTCCCGATCAATCTGCAATAGGCCCTCCATCTTATCATTTGGTTCCTTTTAGCATTGACAGACTCAGCCTTATGTTTCTGGATCGTCTGATCCCATTTCCGGTAAGCCTCCCTCGAAGACCTCTCTTTGGCACCAAAGAACATCCGAGCTGTAACAAGCCCTTGCTCGAGCTCCCTCAGCATAACAGCCTCGAAAGCAAAAGACCTCTTATACCAATCTACGTTTTTTGCCTCAAGAGCCAGTCTAGCCTCTTGGGAAAGCACCTCCACACTAACCTTCTGCTATTTCAGGTCATCAGCCAACCTCTTATAAGGAAGCCTAGCCTCATTAGATTCATGTTGAGCCTCAAGCATTGACTGTTGGGAAGTGGCCAGAGTTTCTTTAGCAGCACGAGTCTCCGTTTCTTGGTTAGCAGCTGCTTGTTCGGCCAGAATGACCTTTTCCTCCAATTCAACACACCGCTGCTCAGCTTTGGACATGTTTGCCTCAAATTGAGCACTCTTCTTGGCAAGTTCACTAAAATTTTCAGTGGCTGTATTAGCTGGGTTCTCAACATTGGCCAGAGATCTCCTCATAGCAGCCTCAGTCACATCGTGTTGCCTCAGCTTTTCTTCGAAAGATTCCTTCAGTTTTGACCCACTTACTGAGGCAGAATCGAGCGCTTTCTCCTTTCCCACTAGCTCTTTCTTCAACTGGGAAATCAAGGCGGCTTGCCTTTCTTGAGAGATCAAGGCCCGGGTCACCTCTTCTAATGCCTGAAAAGGAAGAAAAATAGATCATAAAAATAAACCCAAAGCTGAGTGAATTGTTCGAAGAATAAAGGAAACTTACATATACATCATTATTAAAGATTATACGGATTCGTTCCTAGCTGTTGGCATTTTGAAGATCCCTCTATTATTTGAAAATTTATCACGGACTTTCCGTACAACATTTAGACCGGATAGAGCGGTACTCCCATGACGGAGGTGGAAAGGTACAAGTATCCTGCCCGTTGGGGCTTCGAGGATAGGGAGAAGATATGGCGTTTGAGATTATCTTGCTGAAGTGAAGGCATGGTCCTGGTCCTGGTCCTGGTCCTTGGTTCTGGTACCCTATCCTGGTACCCAGTCCCGGTACCTGGTCCATTCTCTTGGTCTCCTTTGTAGTTCCCCGACCCAATTAACGTGCAAGGAGAGGGATAAGAGAGCTAGGACTAGTGGGGTCAGTGTCTAGCTCACACACATGCATAATAAATGAGGTAGATGGGAAAATGACGATTCTTTTGGTAGAAGTGGACTGACCTAGGGGAAAAAGCATCACGAATGATCATATGCTGAAAAACCCTTAGGCAGTATCCAGAGAAAGGAGATAGACGTTTCTTTATATATATCACAAGAAGTGCTCTAGGGATCTTACAATAGTAGTAACCGTGACCTAGTAAGTCATTGTTAGAGGGGTACAACTTGGTACAGATACATTCCTGGTGAAAATTGATATGTGGAGTGGACGATACGAAGTTGGTGTATAGGGAATTCAGGCGAGGTATTTTTAACACTGTAAGCATCTATGTTTTTAGTCGATTTCTGGATCCCCTTTTCTTGGAAAGAGCTTTTCATATTTATAGGTTCTAATTCTTGTTGCCCTCTCCGTTAATTTAGTTCATCAATTCGCAATCATAGGAACACTGATTTGGCATTGATGGAGTTGACTGATTTCTCATTAATGACGTTGTGAATGCCCATTAAAGGATTGACTAATTTCTCATTAATGGCGTTATGAATGGCCATTAAAAAGTTGACTGGTTTCTCATAAATGGTGTTGTGAATGGCCATTAAAGAGTTGACTAGTTTCTCCATTAACGGCTTTGTGAATGGCCATTAATAAGGTTGGAGGGTACTGCATGCTTCGTTCCTTTGGATGTGGTCTTGTTCTAGGTTGGCTCCCTAACGCTCAAGTTCCGTCTCTCTGGGTGGTCTTTTCCTTGACATGTTGGAGTCTTCCTGTTGTTGTTTCCCATTCTGGATAGGTGGGAGTTGGGAGGTGCGAGGTGGATCAGTCTAGGATAGGTACCGCGATACTAGGGTATCAGGTTACTGGTGTCGTGGTACCAGTACTCTTCGATACAAGAGAAATGGCATGTTATGGCATCGAGACTATCTAGATCATGAAATCAGTGTTTCTCAGTACCGAGGAGTGTGGGATGGTCCCGATCCAAGTAACCATTGCCCGCAGACATGGCATGCAGCATGGCGATGGGGTTAATCGACTCCTCCTCCGAACTAGAAGAACCAGCAACAAAAGGTGGATTTATCCATTCATGCCCTTGAGGCTGCTGACCGATCGGGAGTACACCAAGGGTGGTCGGGGTAGCCTCAAGAGTTGGTTCCAAGGGCATAACAACAGCCTGTTCCCGATCAGTGTCACTTGACGGAACCACCTTAATATTGCAGGCGAAAGAGGCTATTTTAGCATTTGACAAGACCTAGAGGGTCAGCCCAATCGCAAAGAAATCTTATCAACATAATCCAACCTGCGGTCGGTTACATTGTCTTCTACCGCAGGTTCGGGGGAGCCAGCATGCTCCCTATTAGAGCCAGCCTACTTCTCATCAGAGTCAAAGTCAGTAAAAACTATCTAACGCTTGACTGCAAATTGCATCAGGGTCTTACCAGCACACTGCGCATGAGGCTCAATTGAGGCTTGATTTATAGGGCGATTGGTTTGGGCATGAGATGATCTATATTGAGGTAGGGGTTATGTCTATTAAGGAATAGTTTGCTCGCCAGTCCAAGTAAGGGCCCGATTATCCACTTTGGGTTATTCATATGGAAGAGAGATAAATGCTACAGATATACGATCAGTTCTCTTCTTCGATCGTTGCTCTCTTAAGATCAGATTAGTCAACGTATCCTAATCAGCATCTTCTTCTTCAGGGTCTACAAACCTGACCTTTAAGCGATAAGCCTCCGGACCAGTTGAGTCTTTTTCTATTTGCAAGCAGCCTCGGTGGTAGAGGACCCTTCTACAGTTTTGGTCACCTTTCTGGTAGCCGTCTTTTTAATGAACCTCTTCTTCAAGTTTCTGGGAAAGTTCCTCTTTTCGTTCTCCCGATCAAAGGTTTTCTTCTCTTGATCCCGATCGGCAGGGCTCAAAGATGTGTTGGGGTCAGACTCGTAAGTATACTCTACCAAGTCTTGTTTTGGGAGAGCGATCCCTCGAGCCAGTTGGGCAACAACTTCTTCTCGGCTAGCCCTATCAAGGTTCTTAGCCTTTTCAGCTTGCTCACCGGAAAAGACATCTATCTCGTACACTGAGAAATTAACCCAAGAAATATCAGAAAAAGAAAATATGGTTAGTACAAATAGAAATTGGAAGGGAATTGATTTTACAGCGTTTGCACCGATTGGAAACAGTAGGGGACAATCCCAGCTTGATTAGATCCCTGCCAACAAGTAACACACGGCGATCTCTGGTTTCCCAATATGTTAGGGCAGCCTTGATCATCATCTTGGCTTGTTCCTCAGTCAGTATTGCGGAAGTCTTGTTTCACAGGTCAGGGCTGTAAAAGTGCCATGGGACACTATTTCTAGCCAGATTTTAGCGAGGGTCAGCAACGATGGTCTCGCCCCACTTACCTCTAACGAAAAAACAACTGTTTTTCCAGTTCTTGTTGGACGATGGAAAGCCTCATATGAAACCTTTGTGATCCTTGCTGGATGCGGGGGTGGGCTTCTCGTCGTATCCACGGGGAATCCAGTGATTGAGAGAGCTGGATTAAAGATGGAAAGTGCCCCCGATGTCCTATCGGCCCAGGGTATAGAAATTACAAATTTCCCGGGGGGTCGGGGGATGTTTGGCACTAATCTGTTTCCACAAATCCCACAGACTAATGAGGACCCGGTAAGAGTTTGGGGTTAACTGTGCAAAAGCAATTCTCTCCTCGGCTAAGAATCTGGCAATGAAATGTTGTAAGGGCAACGTCACCCCAGATGTAAGCATAACTCCGTAGATAGCCACGGCGCCCATATGGGGATTCTAGATGGTGTGTCGATCGCTCAGAAAAAGTTCCACCAACTGAGAGATGTCAGACCTCTCGATATATTTCAATATCTCTTGTCGGGTCACTGCATTTATTTCGAAGTCAAAGGCACTTGGGAGGTCAACAGAAAACCTCAATAGGTGTGCCCGACGCCTCTTAGGGATGTCTTCCAACTTCAACAGCTGGGAAGGGATCTTTAAAATAAGATCACAGAGGAATCCCTAGCAGTCGTTCTGCTCCCTCAACCGGTTCCTGCTGTCCTCGACATATCTGGGCATGTATTAGCAGAAGTAACATTCGGGTTAGAGTAAGAAGGTTGGAACTCAGGATGTGCAACTGAATAATCAACGTTGAGAGCTGCGGGTTGAGTTGAAGGGGTGTAATCCTGAGAATGTCTCCTTAAAATGAACTCAATTCTATCAACATTCTTTTTTTCTCCAATCTCGACAGCACGCATTAAAAGTTCAACAAAGCGGTGATGGGTAATAAGATCCATACCTGAATAATTATGGTAGACGAAATGCAAACGCCGACGACCGTAGAACTGAAGGTCTGATGAAGGTAGAGAATTTCGAGAAAGCTTAAGCAATAAGAAGCTTCGAAGAAAAGTAGGGTTACAGTTTGGAAGAAGAAAGTTGCAAAGTAAGATCATGTGAGAGGGAAAATGAAGAGTTTTCAAAATATATATAGGTGAGAATGACATCATCCCCAAATTGAAAATACGCATATGGGAATGGGGGTTGGTGAACGAATCCTGAAGATCACATGCCATTTAAAAATCAAATAAACCGCCGATGATTTCGTCACTCACGTCATATCACCTGGGCAAATCAAATGATTGTGGCTAAATTTAAAAGCTTAGTTGTTAAGCATTAATGAGCATTAATAAGTTACAAGACAAATAGGCACTAGAGTTAAACATACCTTACCAAGCGAGATCTTTTTATTGAACGAGATGCTCGGTTAAAATGTTTAAGGGGGTATTGTTATTGGTAAAAATCCGGAAGGATGACACATCAGCATAATCATCATGTTTCATGGGGATTAAAGGTGATGTGTCAACAAATGTCAACTAAACTGAACCAACCTAAGTTGGCCAAAGATAACCCCATAATACCTGGTCAGGGTTACCTAGATGGTCGGGCGGAAGCAACTCAGCTAAGGTAATTAGATTGACCAAGTAAAGATGATTTGGTCGGGATAACCCAAATGGTCGGGTCTAGTCATTCGATCGGGTCTAGATCTCCGGTCGGGGGTGAATGAAGTTTGGTCAGGTTTGGTAGATGGTTAGCTAAGTGACACATAGACAATTCTGGGTGACGTTCGGTTGAACGACATGTGGACAACGTAAAGTTCAATGCAATCACGACTCAAATACGCAAAAGAAGAATCTTATTCAAATAAGGTGTCACGAAGCACACTTTGAGAAGGAAACAAACTTCCTTAGAGATATCAGAATCCGGATTAGGCAAAAGATCTAATGCGTTTAAAACACAAGCAACGCAGAATAGGAAAGAAGACTAAAATGACTCCAACAAGTCAGAGTTTCATTTAATCACAACAGCTCTCATTACTTGCATACCATGAATTGGGGTTCTATGCATGAGAGTTAATAAAAACTAAACAAAAAAGTATACAAGAGAGAAAAAGAGATTGAGGGTGTAACAAAACATTCATAGTGAAATTATTTTCTCGCCGTCTCTGGCAACTGTGGTTTTTTCCCTCATTTTGTTTTCCACGTAAAACTTCATGTTTTGCATGCTTAATTTCTTTACTTTTTTCATAGTTTGGTTATTGATTCGTATTAACTTGTCAGACACGTGATTAGTTTTACATAATCCAAAAATCACTGTCAACAATAACCAATTGAATCCATGACATGTATGTTTGCGATTAACATCTTATTATGGTTGTCGAAAGTGTCATTCAGTGACCGTGTATTATGTTGTCATAAAAATTTAGTCACTAAATATCAATTTTCTTATATTGTACAGGTGGAAAAAAAGTCCAACAAAATCCCCTATAAATCACTCAAAAGTCTCAAAAAAAATCTCCCACAATTGGTCTTATCTCTAATCTCTCTTCTCCCCTCTAAACTCCAAAATCCCCCCTCTCTCTCTCACTTCAATTCGCCAAAAGCCCAAAAGCCTTAATCCAAAAGTTTAAAACTTTTTTCTTTTTTCCTCAAAACTACTGCAACCCATCACTTATTTACCTCCATCTGGTAGCACTCTCCAGCGAGCTCCATTTTTGATGGAGAGAGATGGAACTCGTTCTGGATATGCTATTTTTCATTTTTATTTTTTAAAATTAAATGATGGTGTGGATGGAGATTAGATCTCCTCCATCCATTTTCTTTATTTAAATTATTTAAATAATAATTTCATTTAATACATTTTAATTGCAAGAAAACTAAATTACCCTTGTGACATTAACAGATGATGTATGGAGGTTAACATGAGGGTATGTTTTTGTTGAATTTCTTAAACTTAGTGAAATTTTGCCTTTAAGTAAAAAATTCAGGGTGTTTTGGTGCAATTAACCCTATTCACGGAGATAAAGAAAAATAATAGGAGAAGTACTTAAAATTATGTCATTAATTTACGTATCTCGTGATATGAGCTGTTGATACCACATGTCATCTTATTTATAATTTTGAATAACAAGTAATTCATAAGGATCAAGTAATTATTTTACCAATTAAAAAAAACTAATTAATTTAGAGTGACGATAATGACACCCCTCAAAAATTGTATTTACACCATTTTCGTAATTACACCCATCATATATTTAAAAAAATCTCTAATTTGTAAATAAACCTCACTTAATGCCAAAACTACCCTTTCTTTAATTATATTGTATTGTATTTCTATAAATACACACCACGTATGACTCTTATTATGTTATTTAATCCACTGTATTATTATTACTAATTTTATTGTTACTTTTAATTCTCTTACTATTCTTTCTCTTTCCTACTTCTTTTCTCTTCTTGGTTTTTTCAAAATAAAACTCCATTTTTCGTTAAAAATCCATTTTAAGATTTTTTTTTATTTGGAGAATTACTTTCTATTTGAAACAGTTGTAGGGATGCAAGATTTGTGTCATGTCCCAAGTGATGTGGAAGTAGATAGATGTTAAATGATTAAAAAAAGATAGGTGTTCGATGAAATTGAAGAATATCTAATTTGTTTTACAAGAAAACTCATACAATATTGATAAATAAATAAAAGTCTAAAGTGTGTTTGAAAGAAATAAAAACTTATAAATAATATAGTTAATTTAAAAGTCTATTTATATATATATATATATATAATGATTTTGTTCTTCTAATAAAAATTAATTTAAAACTTTATTTTTTCACAACCAAATTTGTCTTAAAATTTTGATTCATTTTCCATACTTAGCAATCAATTTGTATTTCCTTAAAAGAGATTGAAAATATAATTAAAAGAGAATCTAGAGTTTATTAAAATGAAAAGAGTTTTATGATATATGTTAATAGGGAAGTCAAAATTCCCTGCGGGGACCCGCACTTTTGGGGTGGGGATGGGTTTCAAATTGGTGGGGATGGGGCGGGGATAGGGATATATAGTATAACCCACAATGGGTATGGGGCGGGGATGCGTTTTATACTCCTCACCCCGCTTCGCCCCGTCCCATTTAAAATAATACTTAGTTAAACTACGTAGTTTCAACGAAATAAATATATCTAAAAAAAGAAATATATCTAAAAAAAGAAATATATAAATACATTAACCCTAATTTTACATCTCTTCACCGTTATTTAACATAAAGTGACAAAACAAAATACTATTAAAAAAATTCTAGCCGCTAATTGTAACTCTAAGTCTCTAATCTCCAAACAACTCAAAGTTCACTGTTTAAGCTTCAACCTCACAAGATGTTTTTGACTTTATGTTTATGTATATGTTTGACTTCATACTTTATGTTTATGTTTGAAAATGATTGAATTTTATGAGATGCTTTTTGATAGTTTCTTGGAATTATTTATTACTTTATATTTTATATCATGTTCAATGGTTATATATTTGTTATTTTAATATATAACAAATTATAAATGGGGTTAACGGGTAGGGATGGGGAAAGCACTCCTCGTTGCACCCCACCCTGCCCCGCCCCGCTCCATCTATGGAGGGGTTTTATGAGGGGATGGGTTTTCAAAAAATAAATGGGGTGGGGTGCGAGGAAGGCCACCCCACCCCGAACCCGGCCCATTGCCATCCATATATGTTAATATCAAACCATTAATAGAAATTGTTTTTTTACAAAAGATTAAAATAGGAAACTAATTAAAGATTATTGGTGGGTGTACTTACAAACAATTAGTCTTCTTAGTAATTTTACTCAAGTGTATTATTGGATATTTAAAAACATACTAATTTGGGGTGTATATACGGTTTTTAAGGAGTGCAAATATCGTCATTCTTAATTTACCACCTATATATTTTAACAGCCAGCCCAATTATCAGTTTGTCAAGCCTAAATAACCCATCTAATATGTCCATTTTAACCCAATTTAAGCTCTTAATACCACCGGTAGGGGTGGGCAAAAATCCAATGGATCGAACCGAACCGATCCAATCGGTTTTTTTCGGTTTTTTTGTTTTGTTTACCTGTTCAGTTCGGTTTAATTTTTTAAAAAACATGATTTTCCGGTTCGGTGGGTCAAACCGAGAACCGGTATATAAAAACAAAAATCCCTAAAAAAAAATTCAGAACCCTCATTGCTCTCTGCCTCTCTCTCGCCTAATCCCTAACCCTAAATCTCTCAACTCTAGATCTTTCAACTCTGATCCGCTGTTGGTCTCTCTCGTCCGCTGTATCTCTCTCGTCCGACGTTCTGGTGCGCCACCGTCTCTCTACTTCGTCGTTTTTGCTCAGGTTCGTCAAAAAATCTCTACTCTAAATCTCTTCTCTTTGTGGTTATGTATAGATCTCTCATCTCTCTATTTCTTCAACAAATACTTGACTATTTGCAGAAGCTGCTGGTCTTGGAGGGATGCACTTTGGCCATCAAGAGAGATGATGGTGCTTCCACGATGCATTTCGGCCCTTGAGAATGACGACAGTGCCACTGAGATAGACGGTCTTCATGTCAGATGTAGCGTTCCATCTGATGGAGGTTTCATCAGAAGCTCCATTGAAAGAGCTCTTGGAAGAGATCTGAAAGCATTTTTTTTTCTTTTTTTTTAAATACTTTTTGTTTGATATAGCTCTTGGAAGATTTTTCCATATCTTTGTTAAGTTTTGTTTTATGATCCAGATCCCTTCGAGGTTTTTTCTTTTTGTTTGATGGAGCTCTTGTAAGACTTTTCCAGATCTCTATTAAGTTTTGTTTTTTTTAATCATTTTGTTTCTTGATAATTACATTGTGTTTTGATAATTATTATTTTGTTTTGAAAATGTGTTTTGATAATTATTTTGTTTCTTGATAAGTTGATATGATTTGTTGATTTTTAAGTGTGTCTTTGTTGTAATGTAGACAGCCCAATTGGTTAAAAAAAATTGATCAGAGTGTGTAATAATTAAGTCCAGAATTTTGGCCCAATAGGCCCAAACCGAAAAAACCTAACCTAACCGAACCAGTCCAATCTGGTTGGTTTTTGATCGATTTACAATTGTAAATTTTGTTGGATCGATTAGTTTTTTTAAAAATCGAGTTTTATTGGTTTTTTAACTGTTCTATTGAAAACCGAACCGAACCGGTATATGCCCACCCCTAACCACCGGTACAACCCATTTCCTAAGCCCAGCCCATGACATAATTTACCAACTTTAACTCCACTCAAATTTATTAAGTTAATCTTTTAAAAAATAAAAATAAAAAATTGATTAAGTTTATCAAACCTATTTATATTAGGTGTAAACATAAAAATAAAAAATAAAGGAATATCAAAACTAACTCTCCTGAATATTAGATTTTTTGTTTATAACATGTTTTTAAGACTTTTATCACGTTTTTTTAAAACATATTTCTCGTTTTTAGAAAACAAAACAAAACGTGAAATTTCTAGAAAATCGATTTCTTGATTATATTCTACTACTTTTTCATCAAAACCTAACACATTTGATAACCCTATTATTTTCCTGCAGCAAATGTGGTTTTAGTGAATTTTTTTATTCGATTTCATAGAAAATCAAAATAAAAATGAAGAAGGAAGGAAGAATGAATAAAAGAGGAGGGAAGAGAATGAAAGAAGAGGTTTATATGCGTTGAGGGTTATTTCGGTAATTTTATAGTTAGATATTTAAAGGGACCTCTATTTTATGATTGGTTTATTTCATGACAAATCACATTAGGAATGATTTTGTAATGGGTAGCATAGGTTCTCGATGGCAAGTTTCTAAGCATCTCTGTGACTTCAAAAGCAAGAGCGTAAGGTATATCACTTGACTTGACTCTTGAAGAGATTAGTTGCACACACACACACACACACACACACACACACACACACACACACACACACACACACACACACACTTACATGCATCTCCATTACTTTTGCATTTGTGTTTCCATGATCATACATTGCATTTCATCATGTGATATCTTGATGTGTTCATGTTGTTTAATTGTGCTAGATTTGGTTTGGTTATTTGGAGTAATGTGTCTAGTTTTGAAAGATTGGTTTTTAATGTTTTTCAAAACTGATCTCTGTATGGTCTTGTGACTATAAGGTTTTATACAAAGATCCAATTTGAGTTTTGAAAGTTTCTGGACAAACTAGAGACCCTTACCTTTTCAACGGTATATTATTCGTAATATTTCATGACCGTTTGGATTGGTTTTGAAATCTCCAAAGTGACCATTAAAATGGGGGATCTCTACTGCTATCCGAATCTAACCTTTTATCAGTCAAATGATCATAACTCTTTCCACAGATATCGAAACCTCAATCCGTAAAATGGAGTAGAAATTATACATCTATACCTTTCCAACGATATATTATTCGGTAAATTTCGATGTTGTTTGATCATGTTTTGAGTCTCTCAAAAGTAGAGCTGTTGCACTATTGCGAAAGTCGCCGTCGTAGGGAGCGACCTTGGGAGCGACTTTTGCTCAGAATTTTTATAAAACACTTAAAACGCCGTATTTTCATTTAGGGTTCATATTTATACCCCATCTTCTCTCCACTTCGTTTTTGTGAGTCCATAATTGATATTTAGTGAGAGAAAGTGTTCTACAAGAGAGAGAGAAACTCCCCAGAACCAATCTTTACTCAACCAAACTCATTCCCATATGCATCTAGCATCATCCATGCATTATTTCTTCATGGGTCTTCTTGTATTCTTTGACTAGGTAAGTTGAACATACCCTGGAACTTCTTGTTTCATTTATATGTTCATTTTGCTTAGGATTAGCATTTATTTTCTTGATTAAGTGCATAACTCTTTGCCTAATATTGTTTCCAATATGTTTGAGTCACTTTGTGTTGGTTGAGATTGGTTCATCATTGATTGCATTTCTTGATTATAAATTTATTGTCTTTGCTATATTTTGTGACAACTTGTGTTGATTGGGTTTTGTTTGATGACTAGGTTTTAGACTTGCATATCTTTATCTAGTTAGGTCTTTATGAATCTTCATATAGACATATTGATATCTAATATTGTTTGATTGCCATCATAAATCTCTAGATAAGCTTTTGGTGTTACCTAGCATTAATTGCATTTTGGATATTGTTATATATTCACTTAGGTTGTTTATCTCTTCACTGAGTAAAGTCTTGTGACTAAGTGTGTTAGTGCACAAGCATTTGGTCTAGAATCACTACAAAAGGCCCACAGGTAGTAATGTTATGTTATGTTCTGAGAATTGTGTGACTAGAGGTCAATCTAGGTTGTAAACATCATTACATATAGTGGATTTGAGGACCGTTTGTGGCTAAATGGATAGCACGTGAGTTTTTACCCTTTGGGGTTTTCTCACGTAAAACAAATCAACGTGTTTTTATTGTTTTTCCGCACTTTAATTTCGTTGATATTTTTTGTATTGTGTTGGGTAATTTTTATAATCTTGACTAATCCAAAAATTTGGTAATTAATTAGATTAAAACCTATTCACCCCCTTCTAGGTTATTTTAGACACATCTTATTTATTTTCAATTGGTATCAGAGCGGGTTCCTAGACATACTTAGGTGATCTTTACTCTTGTTTTTAGTGCCTTGCATTTGTTGCTTTCACTTGCATACATTCATTTGTATACATTGACCCAAAAACTATGAGCGAACTCAAGATGAGTAAAAATGGAGCGTCGAGTGTGAGACCACATTTGCTCAAGGGTGACAATTACTCCTAATGGAAGGGGAAGATGAAGTCATATCTTTCGGCAATTAATGACAAGGTCTTGATGATAATTGAAGATGAGTATACTCCACCCACCAAGACTTTTGAAGATGGAAAGCATTGTTCCCAAACCGAATTCAGAATGGAGTGCTCAAGATTTTGAAGCCTCCAAGTGGAACAACAAGGCGATGCACGCCATTTTTTGTGCCATGGATGACAAACAATACAAGCTTATCCAAATAACCAAGAATGCACATTGACGCAATCTGAGCGTACCTCTAAACTAATGGTGCTATAAAAACTAAATGGAATGAAAATGGAGTGTGCGAGTCTAATTAACCCTTCGCAAGTGTACGAATCACTGTTGAGTATAGCGGACACAAGTAAGGGTATCGATCCCACAAGGACTCTCTAGGTAGTGAAAATCAATTTTAGAAAACTTATGCTTTCTTAACAAGGATTGACTATTAAATGATCTTAAAAGATTTAAAATAAAGGTGGACCAAATGAGATACAAGGGAATATGATAGAGCATAAGTGTTAACCAAGATCTTAAATCAATATCTTTAAAACAACATCCATGATCTAATATGAGGCCCTAACTTAAAAGGTCTTTGAGAAAGACTTTCATCAATTCCACATCTCAATATGTCAAAGAATGGTAAATAGAGAATCTTAAATCTAGAAGGGCAAATGACATTAACAAGCATGGTCATGCATCATCAACAATCATTCCAAAAGAAAGTGAGGATATTAGTTGTGTTTGTTCAAACACATTTAAGAATGATCCAACCACTTAAGAGCATCTTAAATGCTACCAATGCGTAAATTACATTAAATGTATAGGTCATACATTAATTGCACATATATAAACAAGATATAATGGATAAACATATCATATTGACTTAGATTATAGTTAATAACAAATGAACATCTATCCCTTACATCTCAATAAATGTAGCTACACATCATGTTCTTAATTACAAAAGATAGAGAGAGAGAGAGAGAGAGAGAGAGAGAGAGATAAAACCAATTGTCATGGATGATGATCATTGACTTTGATTACAAATTATTTGTTCAATCTTCTCAAAGTTGCTTCAAGATCTAATTAAAACTAAGAACTACTTTGATCTCTAAGTGTTTAAGTCTTTATTCTAAACTATGAAAAACTACTTGTATTCTATATATTCTCTATAATATTACCTTCTATACATATACTAGGTTAACAAAGATATTTTAGTGTATGTAGTGGGTCGGAAAATCATTGATTTATCAAGTGGATTGCTGATGTGGAAAGTGATTTCGAGACAACTCTGCGAGATGGAACTCACAGATTGAAGTCGTAGTCTATTTTCTACTGGTTCGAACTCGCAGATTCTGATGGCGGTGGAATTCTGGGTAACTTCTGCGAGGTGTTTCTGCAAGATGGAACTCGCAAATTCTACAGCCTCCTTGATTCTGCTGGTTTGAACTCGCAGTTTAATGTGGCAGTATCTTCTGGAATTGTTCTGCGAGTTAGGCCTACGAGATGGAACTCGCAGATTTGAAGTAGCAGTTCTGATTTGCTGGCTTGATGTCACAGTATGACATGGCAGTTGCTTCTGGAGTTGTTCTGTGACTTAAGTTTGCGAGATGGAACTCACAGATTTACATCGCAGTAGGGTCTGGGAAACAGCTGCGAGGTGGAAAATGATGCTGAAGTCGCAGTGTGATGTCACAATCCTTTCTAGGGAACATCAGTGACCTGGAACTGCGAGGTCGAGCTCGCAGATTTCATCTTTTCTTCCAAAAATCCCTTCTTTTACGTGAAAACTCTCACTTGGGACAAAATTGCCCTTGGATGAGTAATAATGCTTGAAAGCACTTTTACAAACAAATAAACACTTAAAACATTCCAAATGGCAACAAAGGTAAAGGATTAAGCGCTCAAAACATGTATACTTTTGGAGCGATCACATATGAAGCATGAAAGATTCTTTAGAAGGCATATGAGAGGACGGACACGGTCAATGACTCTATGCTTCAAATGTTACAAGCCAAGTTCAAGATCATCAAAATAGAAGAAAATGAGTGTTTCATTGACCTCCAAATCAAGTTGATGAACATTGTCTACCAAAGCCATCAACTTGGGGATCCTTACACCGACATGAGGAATGAAGTTTGCTAAGTCCAAGAGGGGGATCTTTGTTTCTTAGAGATAATTCATCCTAGATTTATTAGGAGAGACATGAATAACATACTACAAGGATGCAGAAACTCCAATATAACCAAATCTGAAACTTGAGGCTGCTAAACCAGAAAGTCAAGTAGACCGTGAACAATATCAGAGGTTAATGGGCAAACTGATCTACTTAGCTCTTACTCGACCTGACATCTCATTTGCAGTCAAAATGGTGAGTCTATTCATGCATTCACCAAGACCAGAATACAATGAGGCAGCTTTAAGAATCTTGAGATATCTAAAGGGGACACCTGGGAAAAGACTACTATTTGCTAACATAGGTCATTTTCAGGTTGAAGTTTGCATAGATGCGGATTAGGCTGGTAGTATAAAAAACAGAAGATCTACATCCGTCTACAGTACCTTTGTTATAGGGAACTTGGTAACTTAGCAAATTAAAAAATAGGGGGTTGTAGCAAGGAGTAGTGCCGCGACAGAATTAAGAGCAGTTGCCCTTGGAATTTGTGAGGTGATTTGGATAAAAAGGCTTCTTGAAGATTTAAAGGTTCAAGTTTTCTCTCTCTTGAAGCTATATTGTGATTTTCTCTCCCTTGATGTTATATTGTGACAACAAGTCAGCAATTGCCATAGCTCACAATCTGGTTCTACATGATAGAACCAAGCATGTGAAGATAGACAAGCACTTCATCTAAGAAAAGATAGATATTGGACAGATCTGTAAGCTCTATCTACCCACCACAGAACAGGTGATAGACATCGTCACGAAAGGCTTACCAAAAAAGCAATTTGACAAGTTATGTTGCAAGCTAGCCGTGGAAGACATTTTTTGACCAGCTTGAGGGGGGGTGTTGGAAAGTATTGACTAAGAGTAATTTTAGGAGTAAAATCCTAGGAGGATTTCTAGGAATCAATCTCTGTTGACTTATTAATTAATAGGGTTGACTAATTGATTAGCTAATTATTAGGAATTGATTAGTTAATATTTATAACCTTAATTGTAGGCCTAATTGTAGGCTAAGTTAGGAAACTTCTTTTGTATATATATGCCATATTGTAACTCTTTGAATATGCAAATCAATATATAAAAATCGTCAGTCTCATATAGAGAAATGGGAATGGAAAAGTCTTGTTTATTAATGGCATTGTAAAACTAAGAGTTTTCTTAACAGATTCAAATAAAAACTATCCCATTGGAAACCTTAGAGTTTCCTTAACCGATACATGAATAAAAATTAAATTAAGGTATTTATCTTTTCAAAAAAAAGCAATTATAATGAAATATATTATAAATGTTTATTATCTTTTCAAAAAATATTTTTATCTTTCCAAAAATAAAATAAAGGCATTTGTGAGAATTGAGAAGATGCTATTTTTATTATATGATTATATATATCTATAACAAAAAATTAAATATTTAACAAAAACATTAAATAATGACACATATCACTCTATATGAAAAATAGCTATATTTATATGATTATAATATTATTATATGAACATTAATTAAGAGCATCTCCGATGCAAATATGCATTTTTGAGTTTCTAAATAGTGTCATATCAGCATTTCTATTCATTATGGACCCACTTTTGAAGAAAAATGAGAGAAATGCATGTTCACATCTTTATCTAAAATCAAATATACATCCATTTTATGAACAATCGTAATAAAAGAATTATTCCACTCTCTCTCATGTTTTATTTTACAATCAAATGAACTCTAATATTATTGGTGGAAATAGTTAGAAATCCTAGTAGCATTTCTAGGAGAGTTTCTAGAACTAGAAACTCTACTTTATATTCTCTAACTTTTTTTGCCACATCATTTTATGTTGAAGTTAGATAATTGCATTGCAGATAGTTTTTCTAACTTTTTAACTATATATCCTATGTGACGGTCAATTTTCTCCAGGACAATAATCCTCTGCTGAACTTTACCTCCGCTGAACCATACTGAACTTTTTAGGATCCATTGCCACGTGGCTTTAATAAAAACGTAAGGTTGAGACTAGATTTTCTAATTTATTCTATTAATAAAACTAAACCGTTTTATATTATCAAACCTAAGCAAACATAACCTAAATTCTAAACATATTCTTTTATGGTCTTCATCTTCTCCTACCATTCCGGCATCCGGCGAACAGTGGATTTGTGGTGTTGTGTGTGTGTGTGTGTGTTTTTTTTATAACCTAAATCTATCTCTTAAAATCCCAATAAATCTGTATTTATTCTTCTCTAACTTTGAATCCTGAACAAACTCTCCCGTCCTTTTGAATCTGTAACTTGTTGTTTTGGGGATTTTTTTGGGGTTTGAAGAAGTTGAAGTTGTGTTAACGTGAGTCATTTATTTAGGAGATTTCCTTCCTTGTAATTATAGATTTCCTTAATTTTAGTTATAGATTTCTTGTAATTGTAGGATTATGTAATTGTAGAAGATTACCATAATTGTAGGATCTGTAATTAAAGGATGTGTATATAACAATATATATACCTCTAAGAGAGAAGAATAGAATTCGTTCATTTAGCCATATCATAACCTAATCCATGTTTGAGTTGGTATCGGAGCAACAATCTTCGAATCTTACTACCGCTGCTCGTGCCCACGAAGATTACCCCCTTTCGGCAATCCTTTTTTTTACTTAACTTGTTGTCGTTCACTCTACACTGCGTTTGTTCTTACACAATAGTGTTATAAACTACAATACCCTATTTCTATCGATTATCGTGAATAATATGTCTCCATCATCACAATTTAATCCATTTTTGACTCATATATCTGGAGTTGTTCCACAAAACACAACGCCATCATCATCCTTTGAGACACCTTTGTCTGGCTCTAATATCATGTCTATGGTTCCACCCGTAAGTTTTGCAACAGAACCCACTGCAATTCCTTACGGTGTGAAGCTAAATGGAGCGAATTTTTCTCTATGGTCACAAGTTGTTGAAAGGTTTGTTGCAGGACGAGGTAAATTGGGTTATCTTACTGGTAGAACTCAAGCATCTTCTCTTAAGGGTGTATTGTATGAAAAGTGGAGTATGGATAATGCTTTGGTTAAAGGGTGGCTCATCGATGCCATGGAACCCGATGTAATGAATTTATTTATTCGTTTGCCAACAACAAAAGTTATTTGGGATGTTGTGTCTCAAAATTATTTTGAAGGAGCAGATCGATATTTGGTGTATGATTTATCTCGGAGAGCTATGGAGATGCGGCAAGCGAGTAAACCAGCTTCTACATATTATGCTGATTTAAGGGCAATATGGCAGGAATTGGATTATTGAAAACCAATTGTGTTTACTAAACTTGATTTTATACGAGCTCGGCAGAAGGAAATTGATGAGGAGCGGGTTTATATTTTTTTGACGGGACAGGATGATATATATGATCATATTCGGAGTGATATCCTTCGAACAGAGCCATTTCCAAATCCAGAATTTGCATTTGCTACAGTTCGGGGTGAGGAGCAATGTCGTAACATTATGCTTAATTAGAACAGTAGTTCTCATGTGGCTATGTCGGATAAAAATTATGGGTCTTTTTTTACTCAGAATCGAGTTTCTTCGCTCCCGAGATCCATTGATTCTACTAAAGAGGCTACACTTATTGTGGCAACCCTAAGTATACAATTGACAATTGATTTAAAAAGAATGGATATCCAAATTGGTGGGATAGCATTACTGAACGCAAGTCTCGTGAAAGACGTGATCGTCATAACAAGAAAGAAGATGACAAGAAGGATGGAGGGAAGGTGGCAGTTATGGTGTCACCAAGTCATTCACCATCAACTTTAATCTCTAATGCTAAGAATTGCCCTACAGTATCATCATCATCATCATCTCCTATTGTGTCTGTTCTCGATCCTAATTTATTGCAACCATCAGGTAGTTTTGCTCTTTTTTCTGCTAATTCTTTTAAGGATTCTGGATGGGTTATTGACTCTAGCGCTACAGATCATATGATGTATGATCCTTCTATTTTACTCAATTCTGGTGCATTTCATTGTTCTTATATTGATAATGCTAATGTGGCCACTCATGTTACTAGTTCAAGCACTATTAATTTAACTCCATCTTTGTCATTGGAACACACACTTTTGGTTCCAGCACTTGCAAAAATCTTTTATATGTGTCTCAAGTGATAAAACAATTAAATTGTTGAGTATTAATTTATCCACATTTTTGTCTTCTTCAAGATCTTAGCAACAACGAGATTATTGGGTGCGGTACTAAGAGGGAGGAGGGTTGTATTATGTGATGATGTCTGCACTAGAAGAGGTCTATCAGTAAAGGGGTCGTCTTATGCTAATGAGAATCAGATTTGGTTGTGGCATCGTCGTTTGGGACATGCTTCTTTTGGTTATTTACAACATTTATTTCCTACTTTATTTTCAGGTTGTAAAATTTCGGATTTTTATTGTGACATCTACGTTTTGGCAAAGAATCACCGTGCTACTTATGCTTTGAGTACCAATAACATATATGTGCCATTTGCGTTGGTTCATTCTGATGTATGGGGTACTTCCCTGGTTACCACTATGTCTAGCTATATATGGTTTGTGATATTTGTTGATGATTGTACCCGTGTGACATGGTTATAACTGACAAAACATAAGAGTGATATGTACGAATGATTTCGTGTGTTTCATAAAATGATGCAGACTCAGTTCTCTGCTACATTAAAGGTTCTTCATTCTGATAATGGGGGTGAGTTTGTTAATCACATGTTGCATGCCTATTTTCAAGATCATAGGATTATTCATGAGACAACTTGTCCTTATACACCCCAACAGAATGGTGTTGCATAATGGAAAAACCTTCATATACTTGAAGTGACACGTGCTAGTCTTATTGGTGCTCACATGCAACCCACTTCTTGGGAGGATGCAATTACATCTGCGGAATATCTTATCAACGGTGCTCCTAGTAATGTTTTACACTTTCAGACACCTTTAGAGAAACTCTCTACTTATGTTTCTTTGTCGTCTCATTTAACATTGGCACCTCAAGTGTTTGGTTGTGTGGCATTTGTTCATCTTCATAAACACCAACGCACTAAACTAGATACATATGCTCTCAAGTGTGTGTTTGTTGGCTATTTTCCTCACAAAAAGGATACAAGTGTTATCATCCACCTTCTTGCAAGTCATTTGTTACTATGGATGTAACTTTCTCTAAAACTGAATTGTATTTTTCTCAGCATGTATCTTCCGATGGAGAGTATGAGAAAAGAGTTGAATTGGGTGTCCATTCTTCCAGACTCTACGGCTGAATATGTGTTACCATCTATAAAATAGGTTAAGGTTGATGAACCGTCTACTATTTGAGAAGAGTCAATAGAACCGATTTTTCGAGTTTCTGTTACTGCTGAACCAGATATATTAGTTTCTCCAAACACACCAGGTACACCAGTTTCTCCATCAGCAATTACAACAGCTACTACCCCTCCTTCTATGACAACAGTATCCACCCATGATTCTTCTTCTGCTCATAAGGTACATATAGAACCAGATATTAATACTAACAATCTATTTGATGATCATATGCCAGTTGTGCCTAGTTGTAATGACAGGTATCAGTTGCCACCAAGAATTACTCATGGACAGCCTCTAGACAGAAATTCACCTGATAATTCAAAGACAGTGAAATATCCAATTGCTCATTATGTTTCAACTAATTATTTGCCTCACGCTATTGAGGCTTTTATGAACCAAATGTTGGTTGTTACTATTCCAACAAATTTACAAGATGCATTGTCAGATTCTAATAGGCGGAAGCTATGAGTGAAGAAATGTGAGCACTTGAAACAATTAGACATGGGATCTAGTGTCTTTACCAAAAGTAAAAAAAGGATGTTGGTTGTAGGTGGGTTTTACAATTAAGCATAAGTCTGATGGTACAATCGATAGATACAAGGCAAGGTTAGTGGCTCGTGGCTTGACTCAAACTTATGGTATTGATGATCAGGAGGCTTTTGCACCCGTAGCAAAAATAAATACTTTCGAGTCTTGTTGTCGCTTGCTGCAAATTTTAACTGGCCTTTGTAGCAATATGATATTATGAATGCATTCTTACATGGAGATTTATATGAAGAAATGTATATGAATATGCCACTAGGATATAGTACCTCTTGAAAAACAGATTTGATGTGTAAACTAAAAAAGGCATTGTATGGTTGAAGCAATCGCCTAGGGCATGGTTTGCAGGTTTTGGTTAGCTATGAAGAAGTATGGTTATGAGTAGAGTAATGCAGGTCATACGTTGTTTCTTAAGAGACAAAATGGTAAGTTAACTGCACTTATCTTTTATGTGGATGATATGATCATTATTGGTGATGATGTTAATGAGATTGGGAATTTAAAAGGTTATCTGGTTTATGAGTTTGATATGAAAGATCTTGGAGGTTTGAAGTATTTTTTGGGCATTGAGGTTACTCGGTCCAAACAAGGCATTTTCTTGTCACAAAGGAAATATGTCCTTGATTTACTGAAAGAAATGGGTATGCTTGGTTGTCAACCAATAAGTACACCCATTGAACAGAATCATGGTATGGAAGAACTTCATGATCAAGTACCAGCTGACAAGGGAAGATATCATAGATTGATTGGTCGTCTAATATATCTATCACACACTAGCCCTGATATTGCATATGTTGTCAGTGTAGTGAGTCATTTTATGGATAATCCTAGTGAAGGTCACATGAATGCAGTTGTAAGGATCTTGTGATACTTGAAGTTAGCACCAAGAAAGGGTCTCATGTTTTCAAAACATGGACATGTGAATGTTATAGGGTATACCGATTCAGATTAGGGTGCTAAAGGTGAGCGGATGCATTTTACTTCAGGGTATTTTACTTTTGTTGGAGGTAACTTAATTACTTGGAAAAGTAAGAATAGAAAGTTGTGTCTTTATCTAGTGTAGAGGCTGAGTACAGGGTAATAGTTAAAGGTATATGTGAATTGTTATGGTTGAAAAGACTTATGAGGGAGCTCGATTTCCCATTCGAAAGTGCAATGCAGTTGTTTTGTGATAATAAGTCAGCAATTAATAAAGCATGATCGAACTAAACATGTGGAAATCGATCATAATTTCATATATGAGAAGTTGGAGGAGAAGATTATTCAAGTTCCACATGTTAAAACAACGGAACAACTGGCTGATATCTTAACCAAGGCTGTATCAAGTCAAGTCTTTAATGACTCACTTATCAAGCTGGGCATCAGTGACCTTTATACGCCATCTTGAGGGGGAGTGTAAGCGTGAGTCATTTATTTAGGAGATTTCCTTCCTTGTAATTATAGATTTCCTTAATTGTAGAATTCCTTAATTGTAGATTTATTGTAATTGTAGGATTACGTAATTGTTTAAGATTACCTTAATTGTAGGATCTGTAATCAAAGGTTGTGTATATATATATATACCTCAAAGAGAGAAGAATAGAATTCATTCATTCAATCATATCATAACCTAAGCCCTGTTTGAGTAGTTGTTCTCTGATGAATATAGAGAAAAACAAATCTGGCGCTTGTTAAATCTCTTGCTTTGGGTATACAGAGGAAATTTATATTTTCTTTGTTAATCTATCGGATCTGAATTTTTTTTTTCATCTTCATTGGAAAATATAAATCACACTTAAATCAAATGACTATTTTGTTCAAGATTTGAATGATGAAACTACGACAATGATTTTTTATGGTAGGATATAGACACCGATTACATGTGATTTTCCATTGCAAGATTTTCCGATTTCCAATAAGTAGAATTTGTACCAAATTATTTATGAGATTAATTAAAAAAAACTAGAGAGTGTCTCGAAATGAAAATAAGTGAACCATTATTTGTGAGATTCCCTGGCTTGAAGTCGTTGACAAAGAAGATGGAATTTGGTGCAAAATGAAGAAGATAGAATTTGGTGGAGAATCACATTTTTAGGTCAGACATATTTGTGAGATTTTATTAATACGTAGTCGTTTTGAAGTATAAAAAGGAAAAAAAGTTATAGCAAAAAATCTAGACCATCTAACAAATTAATATACATGTGTCATCGGATCCTCTGAAGCTCAGCATAGTTTAGCATAGAAGAAGCTCAGTAGAGGATCCTTGTCCTTTTTTCCAAATACATAATTGCATTGGAGACGCTCTAAGTGACACATGACATCTTCCGGTTATATAAGGCTGTTATTATATAATTATATATGATATATAATATTATTATAATATTATGATGTAAACATTAATTAAATGACATATGACATTTCCTAGTCAAATAAGGCTGTTATTATATGGGGTGAATTCATAAATAGCCAAAAAATTTATCGGTTTATTATTTTTAGCCACAAATATATATTTTATTGTTTTCGTCACTTTTTACCACTTTTGGACATAAAGGCCCCTAAATTTGAAATTTGAAATTAAAAAAAAGTAATCAAGTAAAAAAACAATTAGTTGTCTTTTGTTAGAGCTACAGTAATATCAAGTATAAAACGAGAAAGAGAGAGAAAGGAATAGAAGAGATAGATGTCGCTACCGTTCGCCATCACCTCGCACCTTTCTTGCCTTCTCTTCCGGTCATTGTCGCCTCGCACCTTTCTCTCTGTCGCTGCAAAAACGATTCAACGATCAAAAAGTCAAAAACAAGTCAGTCTTCGTTTTTAAACAACCTCTACTGGATAGGTTTTTATTCTTCTCTCGATTTCAACTTCTGGGTAGTGCTTTATTTGGCTAAATTCAGAGTTCTAAGCTCTTTTTCTTTCGTCTTACTTTCCCTTTTTTTTTAATTTAGATTACTTTAAAAACTTTAGGTGATAAAAGAAGTTGCAATTTGGGTTCAAAGGATTTTTGGGTACTTTTGTTACTTTTCGTTTGTGTGGGTGTAAGGCCACTGATGGTGTTCTAGTGATTTCTTAGTACCATAAAAAGGTTTGTTTTTGCTATTTAGTTTGTGACTTTGATATGGGTTTCTTTTCCTTTTTTGTATATGTTTTCTAAACTCTGCAATTGTTGGAACCCTGTTCACTGGTAACGCAGCGGAAATATGTTTTAAATTTTTAATACAGATCATAAATGATCTGGAACCAGTGAACTTGAGACCGTAATTATTTTTCCGGAACTAATACATACAATATGTAAACACATGAAATTGTAATCAATATAAAAAAAATAATTAGAACATTACCAACATTTGGAGGCTCCTTCACTTTACGATATGTTCCTGATCTGTACCACCGATCTTCCTAGCTATATCCCGGAACTGGTAACTGCGTGTGGGCGCGTCACGTACTCAGGAACTTAGGAGGATGTAGAGAGAATATGAAGAAACTATTTCTTCCAAAAATAAAAATAACTAAGAACAACTCTTGTTCTTTAAAAAATATATATTATTTTATTTTATTTTTCAAATAGTGCCTTTTTCTCTCTATGTTTCTCACGCACAACACTTGTGCTTTCTCATTTTCTCTCTTATTTCACACACACCAATTGTGCTGTGTGTTTCTTTTGCTTTTTTCTTTTTCTTTTTTTAAATTCAAAATCAATTTAATCAAAAACCAATTAATCTAATCTTTTAAGATATCAAATATCTTTAAAGATATTGATTAATATTTATTTTATTTAATATGATTTGAATTCAAACTATTTAAATTCAAAATTCAAAATTTAATTTAATAAAATAAAATAATCATATTATCTTATTTATTTAAAAAACAAATATCAACAAACATCATCCATTTAGTGATTAATAACATGATTAAATAATCTTATTATTTAATTTAATTAATCACCATTATTCATTAATCAAATAATCTCATTATTCAATTAATTCCCGAATAAATACGTGTCACTTTCGTAACACAATTAATTGGACAATCCAATTAATTAACCGTGACCCTTGTTACCTAAATCGATCGGGCTAGCAAGGGGACCTAATGGACCCACAGTATTTTGAGCTCCAATAATCCTCAGAATCATTAATTAAACTCTTTAATTAATATTCCTTGATTATTAACTCCGATGTTATTCCACTAAAAACCTGAAGCTGCACTCTCTCAACTGTAGACGCTTTTACACAGACCGATACAACTCGGTGTCCATCGATATGGCTATTACACATGGTGTGATCCTCCACAGTAGTTCATAATTAGAGCTGGGTCATAATGTCCGTTATACCCCTCTAATTACATATATCCTTTAAGTACCGTTGATTCTCTAATGGATAATAAATCATATTTCCGCGCGGAATTAGGAGAGCGCTCATATTGTCCAAGCCCCGAATCAACCCTTAAGGGAACTACCATCTACTTCTCACAAGAAGGAGTGGATTCCATTATTGTGTACATACTTTCCCAGCCACAAGCCAAACCGCAATCCCAACATACAGAGTATATTGATCAGGAACTGCATCCGATCTCACCCATGGTATATCAAAGACCACGATCTAACCTGAAGGAGTCGATAAGACACTCAAGATTAAGATCACCCACATATAGCCATCATTAGTTGATATATATGAATCTCATCAATAAACGGATCTTGGTGAGAGATTCATATAGATCATGGCCCAGTCATATATGATCACATCATACAAGGTGCCTCCATTCCCATATCTCATATGAATGATTAAGGATAAAATTATCGTACATTACGGAATGGACCGTAGCTATAGATTAACCACAAATAAAGTACCCAGCTTTATTTGCTATCTATGGACTCTTTAGATTGCACGTCTCTTATTGTATCCATCCGTACATGACACTCATATACATAGTTCGAGATTACATCCGACAATCCAGAATGTTAATATATGCACAAGTTATAAAATAAACAACACAACAAGAATGAATTGAACTTTTCTTTTTATTTATTTCATAAATCCATTTACAAATTACATCTTTAGGGCAGAAACCTCAACAACAATTTCTCTGTAATTGTACGAAACTTAGGTTAGGTAATCATATGGAAATTTTGGGTTAGTTTAAAAATTGTATATAGTTTCTAGGTATTTGGTTTTTCAGTTAGTTTTGTGAAGGAGTTTTTGAGGGTCTCCTTGAGGTTGGTGATTTAAAGTTATATAATTTTATAACAATTTTTATTAATTTTTTGAAATGTAAGTTACTTCCATGGAGCATATTGAAACGTACTCGTTTTCATTTATATAAAATTTCATGTATTATATTGACACGTATATGAGTTTACTATGTAATCAACGACGGTTGAAAGCAGAAGATTATAAATCAGACATTGCGGTGCTATCTTCGGACTTCTTTGTAAGGACTTTATTTGTAATTATTTGTCTACCTCCAGTTGACATAAAGTTGTACATATGTTCCTAATATACGTATAATTTGTAGGCAAAGTTGCTGGAGGAATGGAAGAAATTCCAACCGTCTGAGGATGCACCATTGATATGTGAATTTGATGCACTATCATATAAATGTCTGACGGATTGGATGTTGTATGGTTCCGGTGACAAGCCTGGGTGGGGAACATGATGGTCGTTTGTTCAACATGTAAGTATTGTTACTCATGTTATAAAAGCAAGTACATTGAACACCACTAATGTTTTATAATCCTTTCTTGCAGTTGTTAGTCCCGTGTGCGGTTGGGGATCCAAATGGACATTAGATCTTATGTCTAATTGATTTGGTTAAACGAAATGTTTGCATATATGATCTAATACACTGTCAAAAGAAGATTGACAAACGTCGGAAGCAAATCACCCCACGTTTGCCTTTCATTCCAGCCATTTTACAAGAGTCTGGATATTTTCACCAGAAAGGCATACCACCCAATGGGACGATGTTTGGTGTTCAACAATCAATTCCAAAGAAGTTAGTGGCACAACTAGACAACAATAGTTGTGGTGTCTTTATATGTCGATACGCAGACATGTTGATGCGACTTAAATGATTTTGGGGATGGGGAACCAAAAATGTGCCCGGATTGAGGGAGGAAATGGAACTAGAAATATTTACAAATAGTGTACCGTCATATTGATAACTTTGTTGGTGCATCATCGTTGTATTTAAAGTTTTTGAAACGTATGAAGTTGTTTAAGTTGGTGCCTAAGTTGTGACGTTTTTTACTTTGTCATGTACAAACTGGCATGTAACTTCATTTTCAACAGGCATGTAACTTAAAATTATACTGGTATGTAACTTCTGACATGTAATAATGCTGAAATTGAGGAAATGGAATCAGTGTCTTTCATCTGTGAAAGTTAATACAAATTGGCATGTAACTTCAAATTATACTGGCATGTAACTTCTGGCATGTAATAATATTGAAATTTTAATTTGGACTCAATGTCTTTCAACTGTGAAAGTCAATACGAACTAGCATGTAACTTCATTTTCAACTGACATGTAATAATATTGAAATTGAGGAAATGGAATCAGTGTCTTTCATCTGTAAAAGTTAATACAAACTGGCTTGTAACTTCATTTTCAACTGGCATGTAACTTCAAATTATACTGGCATGTAACTTCAAATTATACTGGCATGTAATAATACTGAAATTTTAATTTGGAATCAGTGCCTTTCAACTGTGAAAGTCAATACGAACTGGCATGTAACTTCAATTATAGTGGCATGTAACTTCTGGTATGTAATAATACTGGAATTGAGGAAATGGAATTAGTGTCTTTCATCTATGAAAGTCAATACAAACTGCCATGTAACTTTATTTTCAACTGGCATGTAACTTCAAATTACACTGGCATATAACTTCTGGCATGTAATAATACTGATCAATATACATGTAAATTCATTCAATACTGGATTTGGTCTTAAAAATAAATTCATTCAATACTGGAATCTAACTTAATAAAGTCTACAATACGAAATAAAGTCTCCAAGCCTTGTGTACAACAAATGGAGTCCATATTTCATTTGCATTTCGACCATGATGTCTTTGAGTTTTAGAGAGTGACCGTGTACTTGCAACTTTGGTGTTAATAGTTCACTAACAGTCCAAGAATTTGCTTGTCGAAGAAGTGCGTGGAAACCATTGATATTGCAAGTATGATCCTTCACGAACATTCAAACCACCCAATATTCTCCTTTTTGCATCTGAAATGCACGTATTTGGAATTCTCACTCCCCATCCTTACATCTGGCCTTATAACGTGTCTTGCTAGACCTTCTAATCTGGACTTCCAAATTGCTCCTTCAAAACATACATATGCAACGTTCGCTTAAGATTTTTCTTGCATTGAAATATTCTACCCTTGTATAACCGGCCATCATCTGAAATTGATTCCTTCATGCTAATGGGTTTGAAAGAATACATTTCGGATCCAAGAATAATCCAAGCTTGTGGGGAGGCATGTTCACAACTTTGATCAATACCGTCATCCAAACCATCCTCTCGAAAGGATACACCGCTAAATGTAGTAAAACTCGATGGACCAGCACATCCATGTCCTCCAACACTGTCAGAACCAGAACCCACACCATAATTGAAATCTTTATCTTCGTGACTACCTCTGTCAACGTCGGGTATTGAGCTATCATCCGTGTTATCGTTGTCCGACGACTGACTGTTCTCTTAATCATTAATGGTTTCATCATTACATACAATTGGGTCTAATATTGGAATGGACCTACATACTGCCAGTTGCTGGAGAAACCCGCCATACACGGGTTATGGAGTAGGTAGGTTACATTGTTGAAGAAAAGTCGACTATACTAGGTTGTCATCTTGCTCCAATATAGTACCATTCTGCACAGAATCTATTGCTAACTTCGCAGAAACGGTGACGAAAACCTCAGGTAATAGCTTATCTTCATCCATCATACATGACACGTCATTGTCATTCTCAATTCTCGGACGAGCAGTACCACTATTCGTATAGGTCAATGAGCATAATTCTAGGTTGTACCTAGCAGCATCAACTTTAGCAACATCTTGTACCAATTTCACCAAGATATCATAACTCAAACCTCTAGGAACATTGACCCATTTTGTTATACCACCCTCGTAACAATTGCTCACCCAACTTCCACCGTGATAGATGACCAATTTCGTTGCACTCATATTCCTACATGTAAAATATTTGACATTTAAAGTATTTGATATGTAACTTTAAAATGAACTGACATGTAACAAAAGAATAACCGATGGCATATAACTTCAAAAATAACCTAGCATGTAACTTGAGAACAAAAAATAAACTAGCATGTAAAACCTATAATAACATGTATGTAACTTTAAAAAATACTGGCATGTAACTTGGGTACAAAAAATTACAGTAGTTGGGTTTCACTCTAAATCGAAATTACCGAGTGACATAATACTTAGAAATAAACTGGCATGTAACGTCAAATTGAACTGACATGTAAATTTAAAATTAACTAGTATGTAACCTGGGAACAAAAAATTACAGTACATGGGTTTCACTCAAAATCGAAACCAATCTCTTATTCTTCATATCAAACATAATGATTCTTGTAAAAAAAACAAGTGGGAAAATGATACATACCTTCAAGAATGTCGTTTGGCTCCGGATCTACTTCAAGTGAGAGAGAGTTGTTGTGAGCGGAAATGTTGCTGGATCTACCTTCAAGAATGTTGTGATCCCCTAAATGCAGAGATGAAATGTGAGCCAAATCGGTTTAGATAGAGAGAGACGAAATGCAGATCTGAAACGGTTTGTGTGTGAGCCAAATCGGTTTAGAGAGAGAGAGAGAGAGAGAATATCTGATTATGAAATAAATTGGAGGGTTTCAAAACAGTGAAATCGATGTTGGAGGGAGACGAAATACAGCCCCTAAATGAGGAGACTAAATACTGAGACAAAGAGCCAAATCGGTTTAGAGAGAGAGAGAGAGAGAATATCTAATTTTGAAAGAAATTGGAGGGTTTCAAGAGAGTGAAAATTTAGTTGGGAAATATTAGGTCAAGTAAAGACAAAAGTGAGGATATACTTGTCACTTCAAGGCTAAAGATGAAAGATGACAACTATAATAAAAAATAATTTTTTAACTAAAAACAATAAAGCAATAAAATTTTTAATCATTTCTTACAATTTCCTCTTATTATATATTATATATAGACATAGATGAAGAGTGTATCTAGTATCTACTTAAATGAGATTTTTATAACTTGCAATACAACCACGAGTCCAAGACAAGTGCAGTAAAGGGTTTTATTTTAGGCATAAAAAGAAAACCGAAAAGGAATGACCCGATATCTGTAATCAGGCCCCTATGACCCGGCCCGTCTTATCTTCGAACTTCGAAGCCGAGGGAAGCTCATAAAAATGGCTTCGTCCACAAAAGTCTTGTGAGAAGAGACCTTTCTTTCTTGCAAAAAAAAATGTCCTCAATGTCGTCCAAATTCAACTTAAATGCTGCTTTGAAACCCACAACGACAACTAAATTGCCGTCTCAAAGTCTTCTCTTTAGACCCTTTATCAGAAACTCAATTGTTTTCAAACCTGAAACTTGTTGTTTGACAAGACAACTCAAACTCTCTTCTTCAATTCTCGATCAAGAACCAGCCGTAGACAATTCGGACTTTGATATCCAACCACGAAAACAGGTTAGAATTATTTTAGGACTGTTCTTGTGTTCAATTTTCAATTTCTTATTATTATACGCTCTGTTTTATTATGGAACTGGAATATTTCTTTGTCATTTTTGCTTACCATTTGTATTCCTTAATATGTTCTTGGTAACCAAAAAAGATATTAACAATTTTGGATTGCTGCTTTTACTGTGCCTGGAAGTGTAGATTAGATTAGATTAATTATGCAAAAGGTAGAGAATTCTAATATCTAAGTCAATAGGGAAACAGTCAGGCATATATACTGGCTAATGCAGATTTTGTTTTGCCTTGTTGATGATACTATAGAAGCTTGGAGTGGTTGTGAAACCAAATGAGAAGCCAAGGGTTGTTTTGAAGTTCATTTGGATGCAAAACGACATTGGTATTGCGCTTGATCAAATGATACCGGGACATGGAACAATTCCTTTGAGTCCCTATTACTTTTGGCCCCGTAAAGATGCTTGGGAAGAGCTCAAGGTTCTGCTCGAAAGCAAGCCCTGGATTTCTCAAATTGAGAGGATTCACCTTCTCAATCAGGCTACCGACATCATCAACTTGTGGCAAACAGCCGGTGGCAATTTGCAGTAAGGTTTAGGTTCGTATTGTTGCCCAAAGTTCTAATCGTGCTTACTTTGTTTTATAGTCTGATACTGTGGAAAGCCTAGATTTGCTTTACGGTCAGATGTTAAGTTAAGAGCTTCAGCAGACATTTTTGTTTAACTATTTGCTGATGTTTCCTGTTCACTATGCATGGTTCTGAAAAAAGTATGCTTTTGAGCATTATATGTTACGGGATTTTTAATGGAAACAAGGTATATTAAGGACAAACTTAATGGGGATTTTAAAGGCCCTTGACCTTGAGTGATACAATTTGGTTTCTTGATTACTTCTTATGAAATATTGATTCTAGATCAGCATTCTGCTAGGTTAACAATTACAATTCTCAAAATTTAGTCAATTTGTTTATAGTAAATAATTTATTATAAATGAATGAATATATAGAAAAACCGTGTACTCTGACATAAGCTATGATTTAATCCGTAGATGTAGAAATAGAAAAACAAATATTCTTTTTAGACGCCCTGCGCTCGTCTAGTCCTCATTGATAATGGCTTCCAGTCTATGCTTGAATTCTTTGAATGCAATCGCTCTACCAAAGTTAAACTTTGTGTGATTGCCAACCCGGTTTTCCTTTCCATAGTGGAATCATCCTGAGATTTCGGTGAGACCACCTTTGGAGATAGTTGTAGAAGCTTATTATCTCTATCCTCATCTGAGGGATATTGGTCATCAACTTCATTATTTTCTCTATGATGTTGGTATTCATTAGAGGGCAAGCATGGCTTTCTATCATCATCCGAGTCTTCATGTTTTTGTCTCGTTATCTTCCCAGTGTCATTTTTGATATCATCCAAGGCTACTTGATCGATACTGACCTGTTCATTTTCGCTCTGAAATTTTGAAAGTAGTTTCCCTGCATTTAGAATATCTTGATCTGAATCATTTCCTGTAATTTGTTCCAAAATTTCTGACCTCGAAGCAGATATTCCTAATCCTTCTCCTTGCCCTTCTTCGCTTTTTGTCTCTTCCAATTCTTGAAGATTAATTTCACTGTTGTTTACTGCCATATCTTCATCATTCAATTGTGAAAGTAAGTTTTCAATAGGTTGGATCTCATCCAATCCTAACCTATTATCCGAAACCTCCTTCCCCTCTGTAACAGCATCTTTGTTACTCTGAAGGTTAGGTGTCAATGACCCATCAGGGTCGGATACATTTCCTTGATCATCATCATTATCATCATCATCTTGGTCTTCCATATCCCTGTATTGTGAGTCAGATCTGGAGAGTTCAACAGCAGCTCTCGCAGCAGCTGCGGCATGAGCCGCTGATTGAAAAGCATCTCGAGCAGCAGCAGCAACATCTTTGTATTTCTTACTTGCTCTTACTGATTCAGATAACTTCTCATCCAGGTACAGTTCTTCAGGAAAATCACGGGTATCATCTGAAGTAGCTGATTCATTGTGCTTCAACTGCTTCTGGTTGTCATCGACTTTGAGTTCCTCCTATAATCATAAAAATAGTTATTTAGCTATGAAACATTTACATTCACTTGGATACAAATTGTTTTTGATGTGCAGTATTATATACAAGTTTCCAACCTCAACAACTGCAAAAGCAAATTCCTCTAATTGCAGAGTGATACCATTCTCAGAAGCAATTTCTTCTAAGACTTTCAATCTGTTCTCCAAGTTAGGCTGTCGTGACGAAAACTTACGTACAACCTAGAAAAATCCAAAGCTTAGTTTGTGAGAAGAGAATTCAAAGAAATAGTTTTAACCATATATAGTATCAAACTATTCAACTCTTTAATTATACCTTGGGATTGACACTGCAACTGTTGCGTAATTCAACAGCACGAGAAGTAAATTCTTTACCGAACCTAGACGTAAAAATCTCACGAATCTTCTGAAGCTCAGGAAACTCTCCACATCTTGAAGATGCAAAGATCAAGCTCGATACTGCCTGGTTAAGCTCATCAGGACATTCCCTATGGTAAACAGAAGACATGACATCAATATCATCATAAATAATTGTCAAGAATGAAGAAAACATTGCATATGAACTAACTTGTTATTTTGAATGAGCAAGACTCTTTCTCTGAGCAGATGACAGTAGTTTTCCATCATAACAAGAACATCCAACATGTTGTGCCCCTTTATCACATACTCAACCTGCACAGAAGTTAAGTTGAGAGAGACATAGGGATGTTTGTTTTTTTGGGTCTGAAATGATCTTTTAAGACATTTTGGGGACATCTTATAGAGAGAGAGAAGTAGTTACCCGTTGGAGAGCACGTTCATGGTGACCAAGTTTAAGGAGCTCAACAGTATCAGACCTTGCATGGGAATATCTAGCCCGGTGCTGGTTCTTGAGAATGGCAATTCTGGAGATAGCAAGTTTTACAACTGTTTTGAATTTGGAGGTCTTGAAGTTTCTCCCAAGCAGAGCATCCAGTTTCCTACCCATTATTTTGCTCAAATGAAGTTGGGTTTGTTTTGGTACGACCATTAACTGCTAACTGCTATAAATATACATATAATCATAACACGTGATTGGATACGTGTCACTATCTGAGTGGTGAGTGATGCCAGGCTAGGTAAATTAGCGCGTGTGAATTGTTGTGGTAGTTGAATTGGGAAAAGAGAGGTTTGGTCAAAGTTTGGCGCCCTGTCATTTTATTTAAGCGAATTTACAAATTAGCCCCTGAGTAATCAAGAAACATCATTTTTTTACTTAACCTTGCGTTTTTTGTCAAACCGATTCTTAGATTTCCAAATATAGCTCCAGGGATGGCAATGGGTCGGGTCATACTAAATTCGTACTCGTGAAACATTTTGAGACACAGACCCAACCGTGGACCAGAATAATTTTGCGGGTTCAAGTCTCGAACCGCTAGACTTATGGAAACCCGAACCAATTCTACGACCCGCAGACATTATATGTTTTAATTAACAAGTCAAAACGACGTTGTTATGATAATGAGTTTTTAAAGTAATCGAGTTTGCGAGTCCAGTTTTATTCCTAGACCCAATCCGCGACCCGAATAGTAAGACACATACTCGACACACACAGTTCTGGTTTGAATCGATACCCGTAAATTCGAGGGAAATTGTCATCCCTAAGTTAGACTAAGTCAAATTTAACAATCTCAATTGAATTTCATTATCCTCACGTGTCCATAGTTGATAAAAAAAATTAAAATAAATAGACGGATCTCCACTGTCCAACATATAAATGGACAGTGAAGGAAAAAATATTAAAACAAAATTAAAAAAAAAACTGAACAAATAAATAAATAGATGAATGTCCACCTTCCATCTCAGAGATGAAAGGTGGAGATCGAATAAAAAAACCTAACACAAAATTTAAAAAATATGAAAAAAATAAAATAAAATGAAACAATGTGGAGATCCAACCCAGGATGGAGATCCGCCAATCGCACGAGGTGGAGATCCATTGGATAAGATTGGGCCATTTTTATAAATCTAAGGACCAATATGATTAAAAATGCAAAGATAAGTAAAAAATAATGATGTTTTCTGATTACATTTAGGGACTAAATTGTAAAAATCCCTTTAATTTATATGAATTTGTTCTAGAATACAAACCATCAAGGTTCAAAGACTTGATGTTATTTCTTCGACTACGGCGATCAAAGAGGCCAAAAGTACAACACGGAACTACCATTTCATACATTTCGTTTTTGTCTTTTTCTCATTTTCTCTTTTTTCCAGTCTCAAAAAAACAATAATAATAATAAATTTGCATTTTTATCAACAAGCTTATATGATAGATTAGATGTCGTCAATCTGTAGAATATATAACATGAGAATCAGAATACCAACGTTAGAATTGTCATAACATCAGGGTTGTGCAATACAACATAAATATTAAATAGTATTAGGGGTGAATTCATAAATAGTTAAAAAATTTATCGGTTTATTTTTTTTAGTCACTAATTTATTTTTTATTGTTTTTATCATTTTTGACCACTTTTGGACAAAACTACCCCTAAATTTGAAAATTGAAAAATAAAAAAAACTCAAACCGTTCAGTTGTTTTGTTTTGTTAGGGTTAATTTAAATCAGGCAAAACAAAAGAAAAAGAGAGAGAGAGGAAGAGAAAAACGTTCAGTTCGACACACCTCTTTCCGTTGTCGCCGCTCTCGTGGAATCCGCCGGACCTCTCCCTGTCGTTGCACCTCTCGCTAAATCCGCTGCTCTAGGTCATTGAATCTGCCGTCTTCAGCTACTGTCCGACGCCGCTGCTGCCCTCGTTCGTCGAAGCCGCTGCTCTTGGTCGTCGGTGTCATCACCATCGCCCTCACTCGTCGATGATCAAATCTGGTTAGTTTCATGGAAGTTTAATCCCCTGTTTTTCAATCAAAGGTAGCCCCAATAATTACATGGCTTTAATCCCCTGCTCTTGGGTTTGTGTTTTGCTCTTGTGAACCATTGGTTTGTGATTGTCCCTAATTTTTTACATAAACTTGATTGGTAAAGCACTTAGGAGAAATTTATTCAAAGATAGAGATTACAGAGAGAGTGAAGAAAAGTAGATAGATTACAAGATGATTTTAATCTTCACAAATGCAGCTACTTAGATTTGTGTATATATATATATAAAAATATTTTAGTGGATTCAATATTGTTGTGTTTGAAGATTCTGATTTACTTATTAATTGCATTATGCAGTTTCTGCCCTGAATGTGTTGTATAGCAGCTTAAATTCTCTTTCACAGTTGAAGGGATGGAAATCAAGTAGTGGAGTGATCCTTGTGGTGATTCCTGGAAAGGCTATGAATGTTTGATATAAATTGGCATGTAAGTTTGATACATATAAAATGTGCTGCAAAAAGAGAACACAAGACTATGAATGTTTGATATAAATCACTTTGTTTTATACTTGAATTAGTTTTAGATACATATGGCTTCTCTTGTATTGGATATTTGTAGACTGTAGAGATGTATATGGAGAGGGTTTTATGAGACCGATTGTGGAGATAGCCAATAAGTCAACTGATATGCCAACATTGCCTTGCTTGATTGCCAACAATTGACTTATGTAAGTATTTTGTTTTTATTATGTTGATACATGTAAAATTGAATTGCAAGAAACCTTGTTAGCAAATGGCAAAAATTTGACAGCACACTAATTTAGAATTGTGTTTGATTTTGCTTTTTAGGACGGGATTACAGTGAATTTGTGGCAATGATATAAAAAGGCATGGACGATTTGGGTAAGAAGGATCAACAGAAGAGAAGTTTTAGTATTTTATTCATGGAGCTGACATTAATTATAGTAGGGCCTCAATTTTTTGGTTATATATCTTTACATGATTTCGATATAAATTAGCAATGTGCTTGTTGAATTTAATTTATTCCATTTTTCCACTTCTATGAATGCTTCTGAATCTGAACTGGTTCACTGTAATAATGGATATACACATTGTAGTATATGATTATGTGAAGAAGAAAATTATCATTGTTTGTGTATATCTTCTTCTCCCTTTGTGACTCATTAGTTCAATGTAATGTATTATGAAGCAAATTTTTTTTGTAATAATTTGGATTAAAGAAGTGATTTGATTTGATGAATGGTGAAGAGACATCAAAAGCAAAATGAGTCTGGTATATAAATTTCAATATAAATGACATGTAACTTTTATCCGACACTGGCATGTAATACTATTGGAATTTTATTTTGAATTCAGTGTCTTTCAAATATGGAAATCAGTATGAACTGACATGTAACTTCAGAATCAATTGGCATGTAACTTCAGAACTAACTAACCCCATGATTGCAATAGTAACTGGCATATAAATTCAAATTGCACTGACATGTAACTTCAAATTGAACTGGCATGTAACTTCAAATTGAACTGGCATGTAATTTCAAATTAAACTAGCATGTAACTTCTAGCATGTAATAATACTGGAATTTGTTTTGGGTACAAGTGTTTTTCAACTGTGAAAATGAATTATAACTGGCATGTAACTTCAAATTGCACTGGCATGTAACTTCAAATTGAACTAGCATGTAACTTCAAATTGAACTAGCATGTAACTTCTAGCATGTAACAATACTGGAATTTGTTTTGGGTACAAGTGTTTTCCAACTGTGAGAATGAATTATAACTGGCATGTAACTTCAAATTGCACTGGCATGTAACTTCAAATTTAACTAGCATGTAACTTCTGGCATGTAACACAACTGGAATTTTGTTTTCAAATCAGTCTTTCAAATATGGTAATTAAATGAACTGGCATGTAACTTTATTATTAACTGGCATGTAACTTCATTACCAACTGGCATGTAACTTCTGGCATGTAACTTCTAGCATGTAAAATCACTGATTTTTTTTTTCAAATCAGTCTTCCAAATATGGTAATTAAATGAATTGGCATGTAACTTTGTTATTAACTAGCATGTGATTTCATTACCAATTGGCATGTAACTTCTAGCATGTAACTTTATTTTCAACTAGCATATAACTTGAAATATAACTGGTATGTAACTTCTGGCATGAAACAATAACTAGCATGTAACTTCGTAAATAACTGGCATGTAACTTCAGAAATAATAGGCATGTAACTTAAAAAATAATTGCCATGTAACTTGTAAACCGATACTGGCCTGTAACTTTCAATTTAACTGGTATGTAACTTGAAATAAAATTAGCATGCAACTTTGAACCCAATTGATATGTAACTTAGGAATTGATTGGTATATAACTTTCAATTTAACTGACATGTAACTTGAAATAAAACTAGCATGCAACATTGAACCCAATTGATATGTAACTTGGGAATTAATTGGCATGTAACTTGAAATAAAACTAGCATGAACTTTGAACCCAATTGACATGTAACTTGGGAATTAATTGACATGTAACTTTTAATTTAATTGGCATGTAACTTGAAATAAAACTAGCATGCAACTTTGAACCCAATTAACATGTAACTTAGGAATTGATTGGCATGTAACTTTCAATTTAACTGGCATGTAACCAAATTACACACCAATTGACTTTCCAAATTGCATCTATATGGTGTAATCACATAGAACTTCAATATATGGTGTAAATTACTCAAAATTACATTATATACACTTGAGTGTGTATGGTGTAATAAATTACTCAGTATTATATTATATATATGTTTGTAGGCATGCACAAGTTAACAATAATAAGTTCTTGTGAATCCTATATCCCTCATTAGTCGTCTCAATCCGCTTTTCAAACTTGTAAATTGTTGCTCATTGCCCATGATCATAAGAGGATCTGCACAGTAATAAAAAAAACCTAGGACTTAGTAGGAGATCACGAAACCAGTATAAGCATAATAATTCGGATGTATAACACTAATAGTCTTTACAATTATCGAGTATAATCGAAAGTAAGATGTCGTATACGTGATTAAGAAAACAAATTAAAAGTATAGATATATGTTTAAGCAGTCTCTCAACTATGGTAACACAGGGCAATTATTGACAGATTTTCTAGAAATTTAAATTGCAATCTTGCAACCTATTCTGATAACAAAAACATGAATCCTGGAAAACTACATACCAGTATCATCTCAAGGGACTTTGTGAGACCAACAAGATGTGGAAGTCGTTGTGTTCGTGTGCCAATTCAGAACCATGGAAGAGAGAATTGTGTGGAAAACCAATGACTGTAAAGCATCATTTTAAAAATCCCAACATTTAATATTCAACATGACATGATTGTAGTTCACATGATAACATGGAAAAAGGACTTGGGTAATTGCTTAATAGAATCTCAACAAGAGTCTTGCAGATTGTACATCAATTGTTGTTTAGTGTGGTTTTGATCTGGACAGAAACGACATTAAAACTACCATCCAGACATGCATCTAGACTTCAACCTCAGACCAGATTAGAGTATCTGAAGAACATCATTTATCATTATATAGATACTCTTAATCCACTACTTAAACAAGGTCTCGTACATGTTGAGCAAAGTTTCACAAAAGCATATTCCAATTATTCACTTCAAATAGTCTTACAAGAGTAAATAAGATAGTGTTAAACAATACTTCATACACTATAAGATAAACATTGTGCGTGATCAATACACACCAGCCCAGGTATGTGCATGTAGATTCATATATCCAGTAGCCTTTGGCTTACATGGATGACATTGAAAGGTTTATGATGTCTAGAATTGTTTATGAAAGGTTTATGACATTGAAAGGTTTTCAACCAAACAATCAAACAGTGAAATTACTCAACTGAATCGTATATACCGAACTCTAGATTAAGGAAAGTGAGTCATTCAAATCACATGCAAGAATACATCCACTAAAATATGCATTTATATGAATATACAAATTACAAGTCACAGTAACATAGATGATACAGAGCAGCCCTAGAATACAGAAAAAAAAACTGATTTTTACTTTCTCAACATCAAACACATCAAAGACCATAGTTACAAAATTCAAAGCAAAATGAAGCTAAAGAACACAATGTAAAACATCAAACAAAAATCATACACCAATATTTACTAAATTTACTTAAATTCAAGCCCCTAATTACATATTTTTCATTATTATAGCTTCAAATAACTCAAACTATATCAAATCAACATAAAACATCATAATTGACAATCGAAACTTAAAAAAGATAATTAAAAATTTGTAAGCTTCAAGTCTGTAACAAATGGATGTAACGTCACCTTCTTCATTGTATCTTCAACCAAAGGCATAAGCATCATGATTTTAGTCTCATACACATTATACATCATCCTCAGATACAATTTTCTATCATTAATCAAAGTAAACTTTATAAACCACCCAAAATCAAACAATAACTAACTGATTATCGAACAAACAGCTAATTTCGCTAAAAAATGGGCTACCAAGTTCACTTTCATAGAGGAGAAAATAACAGAGATAGGAAAATTAAACAAAATTCCCAAAATATCAGCTATAACGACACCAATGTCAATAAGAGAAGCCGCACGGCCTTCACATCTGTTCCAACAATTTGAATGTGCCCAAATAGAAATCAAATCAAATCCAACACGAAAATATAAATTTTTTTTTAAAGAAAACCTATTTATTTTCTTGATGATAATAATGATTAATTGTTGTATTTTGTAAGAAATCACCTGAAAATGGAAAACCTAACGCGGTGTTGCTGTTTGAACACATAATCGGTCGCAGCGTTGACGGGCTTGAACAGTCACTCCAAGCGGCATCGTCGGCGAGAGAAAAATGGCCAAGGCAAGGGCATGGCGTAGATGGGCTCGGGAGGACGGTCACTGCAGATCCAGCGCTCTCTCTTTGGCTCTATACAAGTTCAACAATTCCATAAAAATGAGCTATAATTTCTTAATTTGAAGATAAACTGATTTCACTACATTATAAAAAAAATTCAACAATTAGTTACCTTGACTGGTTATGGCTCCGGCGACCTGCGAGTCGAAAGTCAATGACTTGGACGGCGATAGCTCCAACGAGAGACCAGAGATGTTAGGATGGAGCGGAGTATCGTTTTCATTGTTCGACTTGCGGACTTTGAAGTTATTGCTGAGACTCGATCTGGTTTTTGACAAGAGAGATTTCGACAAAAGGTTTGGAATTGAGGTCACGTTCGATTTATTTTTTCTATTTTTTAGTTAGTTTGTTTGAATTCGTTTGAATTCACACAGAGAGAGAGAGTGAAGAGAGAGAGAGAGAGAGAGAAAGAGAAATCTGATTTTGAAATGCTGGCGGTGGAGAAGAATGAGGAAATTTTTGGGTGGGTGGTGTAAAGATAAAATGGAGGGAGGGCAATTTTGTCTCTTCAAGCCAAAAGCTGATAAATATAATCAATTAAAAATTGATGGTTAAAAACAATAAACCAATAAAGATTTTGATCATTTCTTGCAATTTCCTCATAGTATTAACCTGAATGCGAATATTTTTGACTTCCAATGCTAATTCGTGAGGCATTAAAACATAAAAAGTGAGCGTTAAATTTGTGCAGTAAAACTTAAATTATACAAAGTTGAACACATCCTTCCCTTGTTGTATGAATGAAATTAATTACAGGATTAGCAAGCCAAATTAACTATCCAACACTATATGGTTTTTTTTTAGATAACATATTTATTAATTCAGATATTTGTTTGAAAGGTTTCGCTATTGATAGGATTCGAGCTGCTGATCTGGAAGTCATTGGCTCAAGCCCCAAGCTCGTCCATCTACCAGCTGAGTTACGCCCCTATTGGCAACACTATATGTTGAATAAACTTTGTATTCCCATTTTATTTATTTATTTATATAATCCATTAATGAATAGTTTCATCTGATTTTTTAAAACCATATTTGGTTAAGTTAACCCAAAGTCTAAAATCATCGGCCTAGCTTAACCAACAATTTGACAAATTTTACAAACAACGTACGTCGTGCATGATCTCCTTGTAATGATTTTCAAAAGTAGGTGATGAGTTCATTTCCACATATATTATATGGGTATATCCCTCCACTTTTAATCTTGAAATCATCAAAGATGTGTGGTGAATGGCTTGTTGTTATAGCTAAAACAAAATAATAATATTTAAAGTGTGAGAGCAGCATAAAATGGAAATTTAGGTCCTTTAATTTGACCAGTTCACGATACTACAAAGTCTTGCATTTCTTGTATTTGCTTTTGGAAAAGTTTCAAACAAAGACTACTACGTAATGGGAAAATCCACGTGGAAACGGAAGACCTCTACGTCAGCTGATAACTGCTCCACTCTCGGCTCTCGGCTCCTGGCTCCTGCTTCTTAAAACATTACGATTTACGGGTAAATTGCAATAGGGAAAATTACACTGCCCCCCCTAAAGTTTGGCCTCCAGACAGTTAGATGAAAAAGTTTGGGTATTCTACACTAACACCCTTCAAACTTAACAGTGGTTTATTATCATCAAACAATAAAGGGCTATATTGGTCTTTGCATATTTTAGCCATTAAATAAAAGGATTTATAAAATTTTGCATCATATATTACAACTTACAACTTACAACAAATAAACAAAAGTAAAAACAATGACTCTTTTCTCTCTCTTCAAACTTAATATCATCTATACGCCATCATCATCAAAAAGCCTCTTCCATCAACATCTTCAACCGGTCTCCTATTTCAAAATCTTCAATCGACCAAACCTTTGGTAGTTTTGAGATGTGTTTTGGTAAATATGAGATGGATTTTTTTTTTGTATGAGTTCAGATTTACTGGGTCATTAAAGTCGTGAATTTGAAATGGGTGTGAATTGGATTAGAGATGGGTGCGCAATTTGGGTTATTGTAATGGAGATTCTCTGCTTCTTCAACTATTACAGTGGAGGCTCATCTTCTGTAATTACACCTCCTCTATTATCATAAAGGATGACCTCTCTTTCATCCTCGATCTATAGTGGAACTGTGGAAGTCACCAATTATTTATTATTTTGTTTTATAATATTAATTTTTATTTTTTATATTTTGAGAATGTATTAATTTTGATTTTTGTTTATTTCAGAAAAAAGCTTTTTGTTTTCATGTCAAGTTAAGGGTGTTTTAGTCATTTCAGAAGTCAAAGTAAGTCAACTCAACAAAAATATTTAACCACAGTCCAATATAGGGGTGCTTGTGTAGAATATTCAAAATTTTCAATCTAAGTGTCTCAAGGCCAAACCTCAAGAGGTCCATTGTAATTTCTCCATTGCAATAACGTACTTTGGGTTCTTGCCAATAAGGCTTGATCTTCAATTTGACACAAAGACCCCCGGAGTTAAAAACAGTTTATTTCTTAACACCTAACGGATGAAGGGTGTTAAAACTTAAAAACAGTAAAATTCTTGAAGCAGACGTGGTGAGTCAAGAATTTTAGATTAATTAAAATTTAAAACTAAACAACTAATTAAAAAGTAAATAAATATTAATTTAAAAAATTATCAGCATCATCAAAAATAAATAAATAATAATAATAATAATTAACATCATCATCCTCCCAAAAATCCACAGCAATACCTTTATATATATATATATATATTATATTTTCTAATATTTTTATTTTTAATTAATTAACTAATTTTATATAATTAAGTATTATTTCAATAAGGGCAAAAGAGACAATTCTTTTCATTTGTGACTAACTAACGGTGGTTAACGTTAGTTAACGAATCAGATGGTATATTTGTGTTATTTTTATATTTTCACGGGTTTTAGTGCAATTATGTATATAATCGAGGTAAGTTAGTGTTATTCAACGGATCAGAGGGTATGTTTGTATTATTTTGATATTTTTACAGATTTTATTGTAATTATATATATAATTAGGGTAGTTAGTGTAATTTGTCCAATGTAAAATGTCTCTCCATACCCACTTTTTATATATATATATATATATATATATATATATATATATATATATATATATATAATAGGGCAATTTTCTAATATAGCCCTAAAATTAGTGAACGGTTCAAAACTGTCTTTTTTATATAAAAAAAAGTGAGCACAACTATCAAAGATAAATAATTTTGGACACATTTACCCCCTAGTAACTGTCGGATAGGTAAGTTAAAAAGCCAAGGTAAATTATCCTTATATTCTCTCCCTCTCTCCCTCTCTCTCACATTAATTTTAATAACTTGAATATCCATCGATGTTTTCTATATCTTCACAAGTTTTTAATTCTATCTCTTCAACAACTTTTTTCTCTCTCCATTTGAAATAGAGATAATTATCCTAGTGGTCACTCATTTGTTCCCACATTATCAACATGACTATTAAATGGGGATTTCATTTCAAAATGACAATTTTTGGCGAAAAGTATGACATTAATAGTCATTTCATCTAATTTCGTTAACTTACTGTTAAATGAGTGACATTTTGGTAAATAAGGGGATGACATTGATTTATTTTAGATTTTTTTTGGAAACTAATTTTTTCTTTTGTTTTTATAAACGAATAATTATATTTGGTGTTTGTATATATGTATAGCATATCTCAAACATATATATGTATATATATTTCTTTTCAACTTATAAGAAGATGTTAGTATATAACTACACTATAGTCTATATATCGATCGATGATGCTCAAGAACAAATCACGTATACACAATTTTTGACACAAATGTTGACACATTTTTATAACCTTTGGATCAATAATATATTAATAGTTTATATCAATATACGTGTCTTTTTTTTATTTTTTAGATTTTCTATAATTCTTTCCTTAAAAAAATAATTTTTTATTGTTTTACACTTTTACACATAATATTTAACCGTGTTCCTCTTCTCTTTTCTTTCATTTTTTTCTCTTCTTTGTCTATTTCTCTTGCCTTTATCTTCTCTTTTGTTTTTTTTACGGAACTTATCTTTTGTTTTTTGTTTCTTCCTTAATCTTCTCTTTTGTAATTTTTTTTGTCACTTCTTTTTGATATTTTCTTCTCTTAATTCATTAAATATAATCAAAATGATATCAATAATCTTTATTCTACATTACTACATCTTGTCTATTGTTTGAAACTTCGTACAAGATATGAAAACAATGTAACAAAGTTAATTAGATAACTTGGGCACAAGTTAAATATCGGATTAGTGGATGAACAAAAATTCTTTTTTTTTTGCTTAATCAAATTTTTATTTTCATTTAATTTCTTAAAGTTAACATATATTTAGGAAGGAAACATAAAAAATGGAGAAAGAGAAAAGCAAATGATTAAGAAAAGAAAGAAAAAATGTAGGATGAGATGAAAAATGAAAATAGAGTGAGAAATAAATTAATTAAGAAAAATGAGAGAGAAATAGTAGAGAGAAGAGCAAGGAGAGAAACAACTTAAAAAAGAAAAATCTATAGAAAATCTTGAAAATAAACAAGAGACTTATGGATTAATCTAAACCATTAATATATAATTGATCCAAAGACTACAAAATCGTGTCAAAAAAAATCTAAAATAAATCAATATTATCCCTTTATTTACCAAAATGTCACTCATTTAATTGTAAGTTAACGGAATTGGATGGAATAGTCATTAGTGTCACACTTTTCGTAAAAAAAATTGTCATTTTAAAACAAAATCTCCATCTAATGGTCATTTTGATAGTATGGGAACAAATGGGTGCCCACATGGTTAATTATCCCTTTGAAATACTCGAACGCTTGTTTATATACAAATCTTAATTTACAAAAACCTTACATGGTGAAACTATATTTTCGTGTAAGGATGAATTAAATTATTATGTTATCTCTTCATGTAAGGTTGAAGGTTCCATTATGTAAGGTTGTTGTGTTATCTTTTCGTGTCAGTATTCTAGTAAGCGTTAGGCTCTAGGTGCTTGTTGGGCGAAGACCCAGTGCCTAGCGCCTAGGCCGATTAGTTGGCGATTAATTGGTCAGCGAAATATCAAGCAATTGACAGTACAAATGTCAACATACTACAAAAAAAACCCAGAAAACAAGCAATGTCAACATGCAATTGACAGTTCCCAAATGACTAAAAATCAAAAACAAGTAATTTTTGATATCATAAGAGAGAGCAAGAAGTGATGATTTTGACAATGTATTTTGTTCACACGATTCACATTTCAATAAAATCTAGAAGCTCTGAGAAGTCTTCAATGGCTCTCTCTCTTTTTCATTTTCTCTTGGAAGACGCATGGTGGTTCTTATTAAACTCATTTGCTTTTCTTCATTTTTACTTATCATTTCAACACAAACCAGCTGTTAGGATTATACTCAATAGCAATAGTGTAATAATGTATTTGACAATCTTTTTCATATTAATAAAGTGATTTCTAGTTTAACAAATCTTATAGCATTTATAGTTTAATTATTATAATTGTCAAAAGTAAATAATCATAAGGTCAAAAGACTATGAGAGATGAAGAATTATTCGTACATCTGGATATGTATGAGGTAGACACAATTCTTTAATTAGTCTTGAACAATGTTCACAACTTAAGATAAAGGTCGGGCGTCTTTACCTTGTTAAAGTTGTAGATTCTTTTACTAGCATTTGAGTGAGATAAAATGTGTTATGATGAGTCTAAACTCATAAAAGTGTAGTGTCTTTGGGCAAAATAATCTAGTGCACTAGGTGCATTGAATATGATCACAGTGAAATACTTTATCCAGAACCGTCAATGGATAAAAGTTTTCACTTGAGGACAATCGGAGAGTCTATCTCAATCCTGAGATAAATGATGGACTTTTGGTTATAAGTGTTATCATTTAAGCTATCAATGAGTACGATTATATAGCACAGTTTATCCACGATAGTTTGGTGGTATTCATTTGTTAATCGATAGAGGACTTCATTTATAGATATGGATATCGTGGCTCTATATATTAAATGTGAATAGAATATCATCATATAGATATTTTGAGATATTGGATATTAAATCTTAACGTTAAGTTTTCAATAGTAACTATTGAAACATCGCTTCTAGACAAGTCAAAATATCTAAGTTCAAAATATGGTCATATGAGTAAATATGGTAACTAGGAGAGCTATAGGCGGTCTATGAGCTCTTGGCGGTTACTGATATTCTTCACGAGGATACACTATCTCCAATAAGATTGTCTAGGGTACGAATGAGAAATATTATCTTATTTTACTTTATTTAAGAGTTTAATTTTAGCTCTTTAATGGAATGAGCTAAAATTAATAGATTGGACCTAAGTGAATCATTTGTTGATTGTGATTAGGTTATGTCTATTGAAGCTTAAATTAGATAGCCCGCCAAGATCCTCAATCCGCACGAACTTGCATGGATCACTTGATATATTCTACTGGACCAATTTCTGGGTCAATCTAGAATTGTTTTTGGATTTCGGAATCCAAAAGGTTTGGAGAGTTGTGGTCATGTGTGATCAAGGCAAGCGGTAACTCTTCAAAAACGCCTGGAATGGGCGGTCAAAGATGTAGGAATCATAGGGTGGCCCTAATAGGGTGCGTATAGTATTCCATTAATACATTAAGAATATAATTTGCACATTTTAATTAAATGAGCTGCTAGATTATATTAATGTATTAAATTTAAGGCATGTGGACTTGTTTCTTTTATAGTAAGAATATGTCTAGTTGACATGTGGACTTTTTATTAAAGTCCAATGGATTTAATAAAATGGAAAAATAATATATTGCACAAATATTTACTTGGGCGGCAAGGCTAAATTAATTAGTTTAATATATTGTTTTATTTTATTTTATTAATCAAATGGAAATTAATTAATTTATTAATTTATTAATTGTTTGATTAAAAGTTAAAAAAAATTTCTAACTAGGAGAAGGATTCTTAGTGTCATACTATTGTTGGTAATATGATAAGTATCAAAGACTATATTTGATAAGTAGATAAATAAATACTTTTATTTATCTAGTCAAATTATGAAGTTTTTGATATAGTCACAATATTATATTCAATAATTTATTATTGGATAATGCACTCATGAGTTAGAATATGGTTAAAACTCAAAGTTAATAGGAGACTTGATGAAAAAGTAATCTCACTTGTGTGAGGATTTCTACCTTGTAGTCAAATCCTACTTGAGTGAGGATTAGACCATCACCTATATATATATTATTAAATTCGGAATTAACCCTAGGAGTTCAAGAAAAAAAAATTTTTTTTTTTAGAGAAAGAATTTTAATTCTCTTGATTTTGAATAAAAAAAAACTTCTCCAACTCATAGAATTCGACCAAGGGAGAAAAAGAATAAGAACGTTTTGTTTTCGATAGTGTACTAGTAGCTTTTACATCAAAAAGCTTTGTGCACAAGATCGAATCAAGGTTCACGCGAGTTTTCGATTAAAAGATTGAGAATTCACAAGTGACCAAACGTTCTTTATTTTCTCTACGAGGATTATTGTGACTAATAAAAAGAAAAAGATTTTTGTTTCCATGCTCATGTTTACAATTCAAAGAAAGTGAGCCCGCACTCCTAGGTGATTCACGTTCGTGATTGGATTGGAAGATCTTGCAGATTCAATTCGATGCAATATCAATCGTCACGTGAAAAAGGTACGCTACTTTTAATTATATGTTAATTAATCAATGGTTAATGTTCTTTCTTTTAAAAGGAAAAATTTTAAAATATACAAACTCAATTTTTTCGCTTTCGCCGCGTGTTTTTCCCTATATCAGCAACCTAGAAAAAAAAAGGCACCAGGTGAAGAAGGGAAAACAGAGCAGGAACCCAAAAAGAAAAAAAAAGAGCATAGAAATATTTGGTGTTTACAAAGACTTCATTTCCATCCACCCCTTGAAGCAAAACCCAACCCTCTATAAGCAAAACCCAACTCTCCATCCACCTCGAAAAGAGAGACATAACAGAGCAACACAAACCAGCAACCTAGAAAACAAAAACAAAAACAACCACAAACCTAGATGGACTTTGAAATCGTGGAGACAGGAGTAAGACCGGCGAACTGGCGATGGCTACGAATTGGCAACGACGGCGACTGAATACAGCAACTTTTAACGATCTCGGTGACTGAATGGTCTCGGCGACTTTGACTCCACCTAGCCAACTTGACAGATTAATCGGCGATTTGGACGATTAATCGGAGACCGAATAATAAGGTCGGTTTTGACCATTTCGCCACAGTGACCCGCCGACTAGCTGTATTGAGCCGATCAATCGGCCTAGGTGACCGATTTTTCTAACATTGCGTGTTCCTGTAAGATTGTTGTGTTATCTCTTCGTGGAAGGTTGAGGTTCCATTGTGTAATGTTTCAAAAAAATATCTTCATTTTTAAACTAAAATTGTTTTATTTTTAAGTTAAAATTTTAAAACTTTTTTTCTAAATTTTAAACTATTTGTACTAGCTTTTAATGTTTTTTTATAAAAAGATTATTTTAATTTTAAAATTTTAATAACTATAGGTAATTTGGTCTTTTTTATTAATTCAATTTTAAAAGTAGAAGAGGTCTGATTAAGTAAATGCATATTTGCTTTCTAACTACATTTATGTCAAACTTCAGAAGATGTCAGTGTATTTACCTCTTAATTTTATCAAAACTTTTGAAAACCCATACACACAAGAATATGAAAAGTACGGTAGAATGTTAAGATCCAAGATAAGAGCATCTCCAATACAAAAATGATTTGTGAAAAAAAAAGATGCCATGTAGGATTAATAGATATTCTGTTAATAAATTTTTTCTCCAATACAGCTGTGCATATTCAACCTCAAGCTGACGTGGCAAAAAAGATATTAGACATTGTCAACATGACCGTTTACTTTCAGAAGGTCTGTTGCATAACTATTTTTTCGGTTGACTCAGCAAGTATGACATTATTTTTTCATATATTTTTTGTAAGGAAATAAAATAAAAAATAAAATAGGAAAAACAAATGGACACGTCATTCAAAATTGTGTTTTAGACAGAAGTATTAGAAACCAAATTTTGAGTTGATTGTCTATCAAGTCTATTTTTATGCCACATAGGAAGTAAGTCTCTTGATGTTGTTGTCATATTAACGATTATTGGTATGCAAGTCACTTTCGCATAAGAGATGCTATAAGGAAGGAATATTCCGTCAAAAACAAGTAAATATATATATGGATCTTTGTTATTAAGCATCTCAAAGCTTTGCTATTCTTTAGAATTTATAATTTGTTATAAGATTTACCCTTAATTAAATTTTAGATTAAGGTTTAATAAGAGAAATAAAAGATTAAGGCAAGATAAATAAAAGATTAAAGTCATGTTTGGTGTGTGAGACTGGATTTGACTATTTTTTTTAGTAATACAATACAACCCAAAGAAAAAACCCAAAATTCAACCTAAATGATATGATAAGTGATTTTTCCTTACCATATTATTCACCACATCACCTCATAATTTTTGTGGTGATGACAACTCATTTGCAACATCATTTGAGTAACTCGTGGTGTAGATGAAAGAGATTTACCACCAGACCAACCTCATATCGTTTGAATTTGACTTTTTATGAGATTATATAATATTGATATGAGATTGGACTAAACTAGACTTGACAAAATTAATATTATGCTTATGTTTGGAGAAACATAAGACTGAATTGAATTAATACTAAATTTTGTTTAGTGAAACATGAGATTTGACTAAATATAATAATATTTTGAAATTGAATATCAAATTATTGAAATAATTTCTTTAACAAAATAATTTTTAATTTATATATTATTAAATTTAAAATATCCAAAAATATTAGTAAATTATATATTTATATCAATTTTAAATAAGTTTAAATGTTTTTCAATTTTATTTATTTAATAAAATCTATTTTTTAAGAAATACATGTAGGATTATGATAGGTCCAACAAATTTAGATTCTCCAATTCCGTTGGGAGGGATTATGATTGAAATTGTTTAAATCCCTGGTAATCAAGTGAAAATTAAATAACAAACTATTGAAATAATTTTTGGATGAAATAAATATTCAAATTATAAAAATATTAAATTAAAATATCTAAAAATAATTTAAAACAAAATTATGGTTCCATATTGTTTTTTTAAATAAATTTAAAATTTATATATTATTAAAATTAAAAATATATATATAATCCCAACCAAGCAAGAATATATAAACCCACCATTTTGATGGGTTTGCACAACGGTGAGTCCTACTGAGGTGCATTTGGTGCGCGCAATATGATTGAATTATTTTAAGAGATGAGATTGAATTTGATTAATTATAGTGTTTTCCGTGTTTGATGTAACATTGAATAAAACAAAAAATAGTCGTATCTTGTGTTTGGTATGAAATGAGATTTGATAAAAAACGGTGTAATAGTGTAATAGTAAAATGTCAAAATAAAAAGTTTTTTTTTATTTATAAAAAAACGATCTCTTTCGCTCCTCTGTCCTCCCATTACTTTCTCTCATTTCTCTGTTACTATCACGGTGGTGGAAAAAAATTGAATCTTTCCCTTCTTTCTCTCTCCTCCCACCTCTTTCTCTCCTTTCTCTGTTACCACAGTAGTGGAAATTTTTTTTAATCTTCTCACTCTCTCTCCTCCTATCTCTTTCTCTCCTTTCTCTGTTACAACTAGGGGTGGGTTTGACGATATCCAAACTAAACCATTATTTAATCGGGTTATTTTTTACAACTCAAATCAAACCAATTATAATGTTAAACCAAACCAAACCAAACCAATAAAAATCGGTTTGGTTTGGTTTGGTTTGGCGGTTTAAGAAAATAATTATATATATTTTTTATTTGAACAAATATAATAATATCAATACAAGTAGTTAAACTCATTATCAATAAGATAAACAATAATACTAAATTTAACCAAAATACGTGACAATAATAGTTATATAAAAAATCCTCAAGTGTAGAACACATAAAACTTATTAAAAAAAAACTAAACTGTATTGCTTAATTCGTTTTTGTACGAAACAATAAAAAAATAGTTACTTATCCTTAATAAATTTGTTTAGTGTTAACAACTTCAGATGAGATGAAATAACTTTAAGAATAAATAGAGACCGGTAACCTTGAAAATAAATATAATATAAAATTTGGTTAACATTATATTTTTATATGATAATTTAATTAATATATATATATATATACAGTCATTTTCCTGTCAGTGCGCAATGATAGAATTATATAAGGACATTGAATGTGAGCCACTCATTTATAAAAGAGTTTTGACAAGTGCATACATACCAAGTCAGAATAAGTAAAATAAATGGCTCACATTCAATGTTCTTATATAATTCTATCAGTGCGCACTTATGTGAAAGTTATTATATATATATATATATATATTTAAGTATGTAATGATTTGGGTTGAGTTATGTGGGATAAAACACAACCCCCAAACCAATCGGGTTACTAAAAAAATAACCTAATCGGGTTTTTTTCTTTAACAAAACCAAACCAAACCGCTTAAATTGGTTTGGTTTGAGGCGGGTTGATTGGTTTGTAGGTTTGGGTGCCCACCCCTAGTTACAACGGTGGTGGAAAAAAAATTCAAGATCTACTATGGTGAGAGGAGATCGCACCAGTACATGTCAGAGGTGGTGGTCGCAACGACGGACGGCGCAATACAGTGAGAGGCATGAGACATTGTTGAAGGAGTAGAATTTGAGATAAAATCATCACATTGATTTGGAGGGGATTATTTTATCCTCCTATAACAGGATAAAATTGAGTATGAGATAAAAATAGTCATAGTTGCTTGGACTCACCCAACATGGGATTTGACCAATCTCATTCTTATCCCAAGCAACAAACGCACCTCTGGAGTGGGGAGTCCAATCCTCTCTTGTTTGGGGCACCAAACACGCCTTAAATATGTGTTAAAAGACTAAAGGAACAAAAGAAAAAAAATGGATGAAAAGAAATTAGTTAATGTAAAAGGTAATAGGGTAAAACGTCATCCAAAAACGAGGATGAGGACATGGACGGGGTGAATTTCATCCTCAAATCTAAATAGAGGTGGGGGTGGGGATGGGTTCCCCATCCTCAATTCCCCCTCCCAAAAATGAATACAAGAAATGGCATCAAATGGAGTTCAAATTAGAGATTTAGGACATTGGAAAACATGAGAAATTGTGGAATGGGTAATGGCGGGGATACTTCCCCTTGAAATCACCTACCTCAGTTTGCACCCAAATGGGTGAGGGAAGGGGTCGAAGAACAAAGGACGGGACGAGTGAACCTCCCCCATCCCCATTTGATCTATTAACTTCATTATCGGTTAGGGTTAGGCTAAATCAACTTAAATTTGTGATTTAAAATTTTGACTTCAAGATCTCAACCACCCATGTACTGTTAATCCAAGAGTTATAAATGCATTCTAATATCAACCATTGGATTAAAAGCACATAAGTAGTTGAGATGTTGAAGTCAAAATTTTAAATCATAAATTTAAGTTAATTTAGCTTGACATATATATATATATATATATATATATATATAAGTGTATTGTTTTAATACAAAAATACCTTTAAAACCATGAAATTTGACAAACAAAAGTACCTATTTGATGTATTAATGAAAACATAATAAGTGTCAAGTGAAACCACAAACAATAAGGTATATTCAATTCAGATCCATGAAATGTTATTTCTTTTTTTAAGAAAAAAAACCCCTTAAAGAACAAATGGGCGAGGGAAGGGTTCGAAGAACAAAGGACGAGACGGGTGAACCTCCCCCATCCCCATTTGATATATTAACTTCTTTATCGGTTATGGTTAAGCTAAATCAATTTAAATTTATGATTTAAAATTTTGACTTCAAGATCTCAACCACCCATGTACTACCCATGTACTGTTAATCAAAGAGTTATAAATGTATTCTAATCTCAACCATTGAATTAAAAGCACATAAACGGTTAAGATGTTGAAGTCAAAATTTTAAATCATAAATTTAATTTAGTTTAGCTTGACATATATATATATATATATATATATATATATATATATTTTAATACAAAAATCGTTTAAAACCGTAAAATTTGACAAACAAAAGTACCTATTCGATGTATTAACGAAAACATAATAAGTGTCAAGTGAAACCACAAACAATAAGGTATATTCAATTCAGATCCATGAAATGCTATTTTTATTTTTTAAGAAAAAAACCCCTTAAAGATTTAGAAGTTAAATAGGAAAATAATAAAATATATGTTAAAAAACTGTAAAAAGAAAATAAAAATGACGTGAAAAACAAAAACTAAAAACACAAGAAAATGAAAACACTTGTCTAGTTCTGTCGCAAGATCTGCGCATTTCACTTACTCAGTCAAATTGAGTCGCGAGTTCAACAACAGAAAGTCATTTCAAGGTCAGCTGTTTTTCTTTCACTAAACATCTTCTCTTTGCTATACCTTTTTATTGCGATGTCAATTAGTTTGCTGTCTTTTATCTGATTATATTTCACGTGTAACTCGTCTCTGTCTCCCTTTATCTCTATGCAAAATTGTAATTCATGCTCCGTGAATCTGGGGTTTCTGATTTCCTTTCTGGGTTGGTTTCATTTTAGATCTGTTGTTGAAATTTCCTTCTTTTTTTTTCAAGTAACTTAGCTGGTTGCGTTGCGTTTAGAAAACCCTAGTCTTCTGTTTGGTTGATGAGAACGCCTAGGAAAATAAAACAAGGATATAATGTTTTGGATCTCTTGTGTGTGTTTCGAGCATTGCTCCGGGTTTTAAGGGGATGATTTAAATTATACAGTCAACTTAGTTAGTTGGGTTTTAAGCAAAGATTTAGTTTTCATGTATTTGTTTACAGTAATTAATTGAGGTATTAGGTTTTCATTTCTTTTTTAAATTTCAGACAGGGAAGAGAGAGACAAAGAAGATTGGAGGCTTTTTAGACAGTGAGGCTGTAATTAATTTCATGTATTTGTTTACAGTAATTAATTGAGGTATTAGGTTTTCATTTCTTTTTTAAATTTCAGACAGGGAAGAGAGAGACAAAGAAGATTGGAGGCTTTTTAGACAGTGAGGCTGTAATTAAAATGGAAGGTAAATTATCTCTTTCTTAGCCCTACATTCATTTTATTCTGTCTTTTGACTCAACTTTGCTTCACTAACAACTGAATTTTGTTTCTTATCTAAATTCATGTGTTTACTCTTTTCATATTGAATGATTTTTATAGAAGTGGTAAGTGCAGTTGTCATGGTACTTGTTAAGTTCACTTTAATTTGTTATTCTTGGAAACTTTGGTCTGAGGTTAATGCCTGATTTGTGAGTTTGAGATGGTTAATGATTATTTAGTAAAGGCATGTTCTGATCGGGGATTTGAGATGTGAGCTATTTCCTATCAAATTAGGAATTTGATAGGAAATAGCTGTGTTTTGGCATTGGTCACACTGTTGTTGGAATGCTTAATTAGATGAGTCTAGGTCAATATTCATTTGCCCTCTATAGATGCTGTGTATATATATACAACACACACTGAGAGATGGAGGGAGTCAAAAGTTGAACTTGAAAATTACTTTACAAGGTTGCAAACCAGATTGAAGAAAAAATTTGCATTCTTAATTCTAACCTTTTAGCTTTTACAATTGCCTTTTATAATTTGAAAATTTGTTTTTGTTTTGGTTAATGAGTAAAAAATCTCTAAATTTCTTTAGGTGTTCAGTTTGGTTTTATGCTTCCACATGGTTTCTTGTTGATGTATAAATTATTAACATATAGGATAAAATTTTGTTATTATTTTATTTTATCTAATTAACATTTGAATATGAAAATTTTCAATAAGGAATTTGTACATGTTTGGCTGCGTACAGGGATGTGTTTTCTAAGTTAGAATTATATTTTTCCAAGGGTTTTGAACATATATATATAGTTCTTTGGATAAGCAACTGGGGCCCTGTATAATAGGTTGATTGCAATATACTTTGTGTTTAATGTTTGTTATTATTGAATTGTTAAAGACACTTGAATCCTTTCTCACTTGAATTGTTTATTTCCTTCCCTTTTGCTAACTAAATTCATAAACAAATCTTGAAAATTATCACTGTACTTAAAATGAGTCTGGTTTTGTTTGATTCATGACCTTCTATTGAACTCTTCATGACCAGGTTTTGAGCTTAATAATTTAATTTTGTTTTAACCTAACAGCCTAATGCTTGTGCTACAGTCCGAATGTTTTGGTCAAAACTTGAAAATTTTCCTAAAGTTTCATTTCCATGGTCTTTGGTCTGATATATTCCTTGGCCTAGCAGAGACATAGATGTTGAACTCGACAAAGGTTTAATATACAAGCAACTGACAGGTAAATAGAATGCATCTGTGTATGGCTGTGTGAGAGGGAGTGTGTGTGTGTGTGTTCAAGGTGAGAGAGGCACTGGGAGATGGTTCAGGAGAACCAAATCGTTATTCTATACCTTAGAAAATGTGTCCTTAAGATGACATCTGTAAACTGCAATAATTCTTTTGGAATGGAAGCAGTAGAATTTGTTATTGAGACTACGCAAGATTCTCTTTATTAACAGCTGAGTTTGCTTTTGCAATGTTTTTTTGAATTAGTAATGATTTTATTCAAGAAGAGGCTTTGTTTCCCTCGCTTTGGTATCTGTGATGGTTAGAACATAGGCTTTGCTAGTAAGTTGTATTTTCTGTGTACAATTAAGCCCTTGGTATGGTCTGATTTCCTAACAAACTATACATGTACAAACACCTTAATTAAATATCATAAAACGATCTGGTTTTATATGCCTCTCAAAATCCAAGAGATGGTGTGAATATTTTGTGATTATCCTGAGCTTTTTTTTATCAATATGAAAAATTAAAACAAATTGTGGTTCCCAATCTACAAGGCATTTTCAATCTTCATGTATTTAATTGAAAATGTTCTAAATTTTTTGTTGCCTTGAGTATTCCTTTAATGCATTAATTTGAATGCGATAGACATAATTATGTGAAAGTGCACTTGACCAATCCAACTAAATAATTAACTACTGAACTTGATGTTTGGCAGGTGGATCCCCAGGCCAGGAATCAGTTGGGTCTGGGACAAAACGATCCAGTGTATCATCTGGCAGTAGGTCTCGAAATTGCAAGGACTTTCTTTGTAGATTTTCGGACAGTGAAATTCTGACTACAAAACTGGAAGACTGGTTTATATCAATTTCAGAAAAGTCAAAAAAGCCAGTTTTTGACGTTCCTTTTGAGTTGATAGAACTTCAAAAATTTGATTATGCTCTTGAAGGGGTTGCTTTTCAGCAGCTGGTTCGGATGCCCAATGCTGTTTATGCTTCAACTTCCGATGCTGTGGAAGCAACTGCGTATCTAGCTATTGAAGATTTTCTGCATGCAAGTGTGAAGGCATTGTGGGAGGCATTTTGGAGCCATGATGAACCCATGCCTTTCTCTGTTGCGTGCTTATACAATGGTAACTTAAAATTCTACCAAGCTGAGAAGGCAATAACTAATGGGAAGCTTGAAGGTCTCTGTGCTACTGGTATTTTGCTTAATAACCCTAGACATCCACATGGAAAGTGGGACCATATTCTTGAACTAGCTCTTCTGAGGCCTGATATTAGAAGCCTTGTCAGCAATAGCAATCAACTGCCTTCTCTATCTGTTCTAGGTGAGGCTCTATTCTATGCCCTCCGCATACTATTATCAAGAAGCTTAAGTGGATTGAATTTTTCTCTGAGTTCAAAGACAGTGTTTATTCTTCTTGTTGATTCTCAATATGGTGGGGTTGTAAAAGTTGAAGGAGATATAAATAAATTGGATTTTGATGTGAATAATGTTTATGACTCTGCTGCTGAGTGGATAACAAAACACTGTAGAATAGCTGTCTCTCCAATCGATAGGATCTGGAACAAGCTTGGAAATGCCAACTGGGGAGATATTGGTGCTCTACATGTACTTTTTGCAACCTTCCACTGTATCATGCAGTTTGCTGGGTTGCCCAAACACTCAATTGAAGATTTAGCTGCTGACCATGGTTCTCGCCTCCAAACAAGAAGAGTGGAGAGGCATCTGGGAGATACTAAAGTGAATGGAAATGGTCTATTTCGGTTCCAGCAGCGCAGTGTTTCTCCTGAAATTGTTGAAGTTCAGGACGAATCCATCAAAATTGAGCCTGAAGAATTAATGAAGCTGGTAGTAGGATCTGCATTGTGGTTGGACGATTCAAATTTTCAAAAGGGTTATCTGATAAACGAAGTCCTTAATAATGGTGAACATACATATTACATTGCTTCACCAGTTGAAGACACAAGAAAGTCCCTGTTTTTGTATGTCGGTTCTCCTCCTTCTCAGCTGGAACCAGCATGGGAAGATATGAATTTATGGTATCAAGTTCAGAGACAAACTAAAATATTGACTATCATGAAACAGAAAGGTCTATCTTGCAAATATCTGCCACAGTTGAGTGCATCTGGAAGGATTATTCATCCTGGTCAATGTCGAAGACCTAGCTCAGGTGGAAACTGTGATCATCCTTTGTGTGGAACCCCAATTCTTGTAACCAGCCCAGTTGGTGAAACAGTCGCCGATATGGTAAGTGAAGGTCGTTTCAGTTTGGATGAGGCTATCAGGTGTTGCCATGATTGCTTATCTGCCCTTTGCACTGTCTCTTCTGCTGGAATTCGGCATGGAGACATCAAACCGGAGAATGTGATTTGTGTGAGGTCCGGTGTGAGGCATCCTTATTTTGTTCTTATTGGTTGGGGACATGCTATACTTGAAGACAGGGATCGCCCTGCAATGAATCTTCATTTCTCATCATCATATGCTTTGCAGGAGGGAAAATTGTGCTCTGCTTCAGATGCAGAGAGCCTGGTTTATATGCTTTACTTTTCATGCGGTGGGGCTCTACCTGATCTGGATTCAGTCGAGGGAGCACTACAGTGGAGAGAAACCTCTTGGTCAAGGAGAACAATTCAACAGAAGCTTGGTGATGTCTCAACTGTGTTAAAGGCATTTGCAGATTACATTGATAGTTTATGTGGTACACCATATCCTATAGATTATGATATATGGCTAAAAAGGCTGAGGAGAAACCTTAATGAAGAAGATCATGGGAAGGAAATTGACACATCAAGCTAAGATTTCATTAACTAGTCAAGTGGCAAAAATGAATGCTCCAGATTTATTTCAATTCTTATCACTTGCCGATAGTATCAATAGATTTCGGTGAAGTCTCAGAAAATATCGAGTCATCGGCTGATGTGGAGTTTGTGTACCGTGGGATGAATTGATGGTCCAAAACATATCGAGAAATGTCTTCTCACCTCCAGTGAAGTAGCTCGGTTATGGTGATTTTTCTTTCAATTATTGGTTGGGCTGTTCCCTTTGGCAGCAAAATTGGGACCGGTATATTCTAGCTCATGCTTTTCCAGGAGGTTTTTTAGTTGTGTGCTGAACTGGATTTTTAAAAATGATTTTGGTATGTATGCACCCATCTCCACGTTCTGTAGAGGCTTTGGAAATTCAACTGTCAAATGCTTGTGACTTTTTTGTTGTTAATTTAATGTACTAATTGTTATTAGTCCTTGTAAAGATAGGAGGCTTTAGATTGGTCGGGAATTTGTGTAGCTGCAATGTATGGGACTGACTGGCTGGAATTTGCCTGTCAAGGCCATTATCCTTTTCTGTAAATGGGTTGTATGATTTTGTGTATCGGCTTTTTTCAAATTGTTTTTTTAATCAGCATTATTTTTGGTCATTGGGTATTTTTACCCCCTTTTTTTTTAATTTCTTGGTCTCTTTTACATCAACAAAGCGTTTGATATTTGAAATGATGATGCGCAATGCTTTGAGTGATAAAACTTCTTATTTGTAAGAATCGGATATCAAACACACAGGCCAGAAAGGACTTGTACAAAGTAACTGATAACCTGTAATGTTCCTCTAAAAATGTCTAAAACAATGACTGGCTGCGATTGTATACATAGGGTCTCAATACTTGATACAAACCAAAAATTGGTATCTGAGTTCCTCAACTAGTTTTCCAATGGTAATAAAAATGTTTAATAGATATACATATGATTCGAAGTAATACTCGAACTTCGAATCATATCAACTTGACTATCAAGCCCCAGGGTGAACTTAGAAATATTTACCATCCGAGTTAAATTATATATAAAGTTTTTTTTTTCCTCGATACATACTAACATTATAAAGTTAGCTCCTTAACTATAATAGTTTGATTTATCTAGTTTTGTTTAGTTAATATATTATAATACTTAATTAATGGTTCACAAACTCTCACATTAAATTTATTAATTTCGGTGTACACCGTAGAGAAAACTCTTGTAATTTTCTTCATCAGTGCACACTAATATAATAAAATTAGTACAAGACATGCGAGCCATTGATTAAGAATAAAATACATTTTATATAATTCTTGATGAAAGTACTTTTTTTATAATAATAAGATGACACCAACTCAATAATGAACTAATCAAGAATATAAAATACATTATAAAATTTATATATAAATAATTATTTAAACTAGTAGTTTAAAAAAAAGTATTTAAACTTGCAAATGACTTAATTCTATAACATTAGAAGCCATAATATAATGCACATTTTTATAAATTACTTTGAAGTTTGAACAACAAAATATTAACATTTCATTAAGTTTAGACAAAAATATCATATTTATGTAATATTATCAAATTTTAAGGATCGTTTACCCTTCGTATATTGATTTTTTTTTTCGAGAGGGCTGCCATACATCCGCTTATGCCATCAAGAACCATTCTAAACAAGATTCTCACTAATGCAACGTAATCCTCCTTCCTTTTCTAAGTCATCACTATCGCTCTAAGTAGCGACCATTGCCTTTCCTTTCTTCTTATTCTTCAAATTGCCACAATCCATGGAGATGTGTCTAAACCCTCAACATTCAAAACATTCGATCCCTTTCCTTGTTGGCTTGTCTTGACTTGGCTCAAACTTCTTGAAATGAGTATTCTTCTTCATTTCCTTTTCTTTGGATCCAAACCCCTTCTTTTCAAACTTGATGAACTTCTTGAATCTTTTCATGATGAGGGCCATCTCCTCATCCATTTCATCCTCATCTTTCTCCACTTTAAAGGTCTTCAAGGCTATGCTCTTTTGCATCTTGGAAGGTGTAGGTGTAGGAGCCCACCTATACTCATAAGCTAGAAGCTTTCCAATGACTTCACTTGGCTTCATATTCTTTTAGTCACTATTCTCCTCAACTGCCGTCACCTTCGATTCAACCCTTGCCGGAACTTACCTCATAATCTTTTGCTTGATCCTCCTATTCGAATATGGTCACCTAATTGATGGCTTTAATTGACGATGTCCATCAACTGCACTTGAAAATCGTTGAAACACTCATGCTCCTCCATCCGAATCGTTTCAAATTGCATTTGTAGGACTTCGAGCTTGGAATCCTTGACTACTTCGGTTCCTTCATGAGCCGTTTCTAGAATCTCCCATGCCTCATTTGCATTTCTAGTTTTTGAATCAACTTGTACTGGTTGTCGTCCATGGCGCAAAGGATGGCATGCATTGCCTTGTTGTTCCACTTGGATGCTTCAAATTCTTGTGTGCTCCATTGAGACTTAGGCTTGGAGAATTCACTTCTATCTTCGACGGTCATTATTAGAGGAGTGTAGCCATCTTCAATTGCTATCCATGTACGTTCATCTATTTGGCAAATATAGGATTCTTACTAATGCAACGTAATCCAAGTTGTAGATTAATTGTACTTATTGTTGATAACATTCAGAGCCGCCCGTAAATAGATTTGAACTCCCATGCACCGCATCCAATAATGTTTGAGAAAAGAACTCACTGGTCGAATCCTGAAAAGAGAAAGAAATAGGATCATAAACCCAAACCTATGTAGAGTATAGATTTCATTTCATGCATGCCAATCATCAAGTTAATATCTATAACGCTCTAGCTCAAATTAATTGTACTTAAATTCTCCATGCGATAAATTTTTAATATCAATCTGAGTTTTACCATTTCTTAATAATCTATAAAGTTCTTCGGTTTAAGGCATTTCCATATCCTCCGTATATATTTTTCTCTAATAGGCACACAATATATTTATATTTATATTATATTAATACACATCATTACACATTTAATATGTATTATTATGATGGGCAAATTACATTGAACCCATTGAGATTTGGACAAGTTACACTTAGATGGATAAGTTTATTTATTATACACTAACACCCCCAAAATTTAAATTTGACTTTAAAAATACCTAAAATGCCCTTAGTTAAATTATTTTACACTTTATTTTTTTACCTTTTAATTAAACACTTTATAAACTTTAATAAAATAAAAAAAATTAAATAAAAGATATGATTCATTAAATAAATAAATCATTTTTTTAATTAAATAAATACATATTTTGAATAAATAAACAATTAAAAATAAATAAATAAATAAATGAATAGTTTTTAAAAATAAAATAAATAAATAGTTTTAAAAAATAAAATAAATAATTAGTTTTTTAAAAAATAAATAAATATAAAATATAAATAAATAAGTGAATAACTTAAAAACTTTAAAATTTTTAAGGATATTCATTAATAGGGATAAGAAAAACTCTAAATATCTAAACTTTTACTATAAAGATGATGGTGAGAGAAGCTTCAAGGTTCCCAACACTCCTTAGATATTTAGAGTCTATATTGTCCCTATTAATAGATATTCTTAAAAAAAATTATTATTTTTTAATTTTTTCACTCATTTTTTAAACTATTTATTTATTTAAAACTATTTATTTATTTGATTTTTTTAAAACTTTTTTTATTTAATGTTTTAAATTATTTATTTACTTAATTTTTTAAAAAATATTTATATATTTAATTTTTTAAAACTATTTATTTATTTAATTTTTAAACTATTTATTTATTTAATGAATCATATCTTTTATTTAATTTTTTTTATTTTATTAAAGTTTATAAAGTGTTTGATTAAAAGGTAAAAAAAATTAAAGTGTAAAATAATATAACTAGGGGCATTTTAGGTATTTTTAAAGTCAAATTTAAATTTTGGGGGTGTTAGTGTATAATAAAAAAACTTATCCATATAAATGTAACTTATCCAAACCTCAAGGGGTTCGGTGTAATTTGCCCTATTATGATTGAAGTTATGTTGTTTACGTGGTAAAAATATAGTAATATGCATTAGTATACTATAACTGCCTATATTGTATGTCTATAAATGTGCGTTTGGTACGTGGTACAGGACAAGACAAAGTGAGACAGTTTCTTCTTGTCCTACGTTTGGCACGACATTGGTATGAGATAGCACGGGACAAGGTAGGACAAAAATTAGGAAAAACTGTCCCACCTCAGACCATGGGACTACTTGTCCCATGTCATGGAACAAGTGTCAAAAACACCAATTTACCCTCATATATTCAAAAAATTACAATCATGTCCAATGTATTATATATATATCAGAATTACATATATAATATAATATAATATAATATATATAATATAATAATATATAATATATATATATATATATATTAATATATATTATAATAAATATATATGTATTCTATAAAATATATATGTAATATAAATATAAAAAATATATATATTATAATATATATATATATATTATAATATATATATAATATTATAAATATTATTACCTATATAATATTATTATTACCTATACAATAATATATAAATATTATTGTACATGTAATAATATGTAATATTATATATATAATAATAATAATATGATATCCTCTTCCAAAAGACACTTCTCAGTCTAAGCCTCATTCCTCTAAGGCTTCGAGTTCCCGTTCCCACAAGGATAAATGCCCTGCTCATTACAAACCAGCATTTTATGCATCCCCTCGGTCTTCCCCTTCCATCACGGTTGCTTCGGACTCTGCTTCCGTCTCCTCTTCTAAGTCCCATTCCTCCACCGGATCTCCGTTCCACCTGTCTTCTTCTCCAGATATACCAGATCCTACCCAAGCCTTTATGGCTTCTAGAGCAGAACCTTCTGCTAGAACTTATGAATCTCCTGGAGACAGCTCTACTGGTCCTACCCCTATTGTCAAAGAACCACTTGATGTTCCCCCCTGATCAGCATACTCAGTGTCCAAAGTCCAAACCTACCAATGGCCCTTGGTTCCAACTTGATGACTCTTCTCCTGACACATGGAGAAAGAAAATCTCTGAGATGAGCGCTTGGCTCGATTTACAAATGGCCAAGTCCGAACAAACCCTCGAGGCAATCCTGCGAGAATTTGTTTCTCGTTTTACTGGCTCTCTTCGTGATTGGTCCCAAGCCTTGGGCGAATATAGACAAATTCAGTTTGTTAGAGCCCAATCCACATCTCACGCCATGAGTATTCTCTTCCGAGAATTTTTCGGTGATCCCGATCAGTATTGCAATCATGACTTTGGGCAGGGAGCAGGGGTCCTTAAACCATCTCTCTAAGTCACTCAGCAATTATTTTTTCCTTAAAGCGGCAACCTTAGCCTGAACGGGACACAAAAGCTACTGGACTCATAAGAGACAGATAAGGACCTTAAGTCGGTGGATCAATATCATATTTTCTGATGTGCATGATCCTCAATTAGAGGCAAGCACAGAGCATACTTAGATATTACATGCTGCAAGTCGTCTGATAGGTCAATATAAAGAAGGAAGGAGAAGACTTAGTTGGACATGATGATAAACAGGGGATTTTATTTCTTTTCTGATAATCCTTACAAGAGAGATACAAGCTCCTTTTATAGGAGAATGAGTGACTGGTAGGCTAGTCAGGATAAGGTAGAGCCGACAGTCGAAAGCAAACAAGGCCTTACAGCTGGCCGACACTAATAAAGCATACAGGGCCTTACAGCTGGCCGACACTAATAAAGCAAACAGGGCCTAACAGGTGGCCGATATACAGATAACTTATGGGCTGTGAAGATTACAATTAGCATGATCTTCATCGTCAGAGTCTTGGGCTCCATAAATGATGCAAGGCCAGGTGTCAATAGCCATAGGGTCCTGGGAATCAAGTAGGAAGGAATCCTAGAAATGATGCCAACTCAAGGAGGGATCTCTGGGTACATCAGGAAGGATGAAGGTCTCATTAATGGAGACTCTGTTGACATCGAGCAAGAAGTTCAGAAGAGCAGTCTGTAGATTTCTGGGATATGAGGCCTGATAATCAAAAGTGGTTTGCCATTCATAGCTGATGTTGGAGGACCACATAAGCTTCTGTTGAGGGTTGAAGCGATATGGCCGATGAAGGATCCATATACAGGAAACAGAGGTGGCTGAATCAGGATCCAGCTTCCAAAGGTTGTATTGACCCATGAGCTTGGTGAGTTCAGATTTCCAAATTGATAAAGGGTTGAACCACTGAAGGAAAGTAAGGAATAGAATACAATAAGGAGAGGGTTCATGGATTAGGGCATAAGTGGCCTGGAGAGGGAAGACAAAGGCATGGTGATGGAGGATAGATAAACACCATAAGTACCATAGAACTTGAGAAGTGAAGTAATATACTGGGGGCATGAAAAAAGGGTCCAGAAAAGGTCTGGATGGGTGAGAGAGAACATGATTGATCCCCTGCTACTTAAGCTGGAGTAAGTAGATTGGCAGATAAGATCGGGCAAAGTTCTGCATCTGTAAAAGTGAAGGTTGCTGGCCGGGAGGAACCTGAGAAAGGAGTTCTAGAGGATAATCTTTAACAGGAGGGAAAGACGAGGAGGAAGACGAAGCAGAAGATGAGGCTGAGCTGGCCATGAGGACAAGAGGGATTCTGTAGGTAGTGGTAACAAGGTGAACTGGTGGGGGTCGAGATAGCATATCAGCAATTATATTGTGTTCGCCTTTCACGTGTCGAACAGTAAAATCATAACGAGCAAACCAATCCTTGAGCCTTAATAATTGAGGATTGGGAGGAATCTTGTTCCGAAACTCGAGAACTTTGGGAAAAGATGAGTTGTCTATTTCGACTGTAAAGTTCTTTGTCTGGAGGTAGAAGTCAAACTTCTGGATGGCATATTTGACTGCCAAGATCTCTTTGTAGACAGTATGATAATGTTTCTGTGCTTCTTTGAATTGTCCACTAGCATGACCATAATAATGGCGGTGGTTTAGCTTATCTTCAATTAAAATAGCACCCCAATAATGATAATTGGCATCAGTCTGTAGGATGAGCTGTCCTGTGGATGGAATAGTAAGAGCAGGAGGAGATTGGGCTACCTTCTTGAGGTGAGTCACTACTGAGGTATGGGTGTGGTCCCACAAAGGAGGGTTTTTCTTCAGGAGAGCAGACAGGCTGGAGGTGTAGTGGCTGACTCTAGGGATGAAATTTCTGATAAAGTTAATTATCCCGAGAAATTGTTGGATCTGTTTGTGAGTGAGATGAGAATCCAAAAAATCAAGAAGTTGTGAAGCTAGATGGGGACCAAGGTGGTACTGTCCATTGTCAATATGCATGCCAAGGAAGTCAATTTCTGATTGACCAACCGAACTCTTTTCATCAGAAAGCATGATACCATATTTGAGAATAATATCATGAAATGTCTGGAGGAGGTGAGAATGAGACTGTTTGTCAGGGGAAAACAAGAGGATATCATCAATGTATATGAGGGCGGAATGGAGCAAAGGATGAAAGATCCTGGTCACAGCCTTCTGAAAAAGAGAAGGAGCGGTTTTGAGACCGAAGGGGAGAACCTTCCTTTGGTAATGAGCATTGGGAAGACAGAAGGCTGTCTTATGACGATCAATAGGATGGATACCAATTTGCCAAAAAGCACCTTTGAGATCAAATTTGGAGAAGATGGTAGCACCAGAAAGCTGGGAGAATAAAGTGGAGGTCCGTGGGACTGAAAATTTATCATCTCTAAGGAAGAGATTTAGAGGCTTGTAGTCGATCACCAGTCTTTTCTTTCCACGTGTCAATTCAGATCTTTTTTCAACGTAAAAGGCCTGGCAGGCCCACTGAGACGAAGTGGGCTCAATTAGGCCTTGGCTGAGCAGCTCGTTGCATTCAGCAGAGGCTAACTGGAGATCTGAAGGAGACATGCCGGTGTGGGTGGCCTTAGTAGGATTGACATCTTCGTTGAGCTTGAAAGAGAGGTGAACGAAGAAGTCGGGGTTCTTCCACAGAGGAAAAGGATGGTGGAATTCAGCATGACTATTAGTACAGAACTGGAGGAGTTTTTGTTGAATATCTTGGAAAGGAGGCTGAAGAGCAGACATAGGGAAGACTTTATGGATAGGAGATAAGGGCTTAAAATCTCGTTTATAACGAACACCAGAAGGGAGAATGTGGAGAGAGTTGCATTGACAGTAAACATCCCAGCCGATGAGGATATCTTTGTCGGGCAAGGATGTACCGAGGACTTGGGCCCAGACGGTGTAGGAAGGGAAGAACTTAATACCAACTTTAGATTTGGAAATGAGATTGGTAGTAAATATCTTGCCATCGGCAGCCTTGAAGTAGCGGGTATGCGGTTTCCAACTGTCAGGAGGAAGGATGTCAGGGTTCATCATTGTGGTGTGAGAACCAGTGTCAAAATAAGCAATGACATCAATGGGTTTAGCATATTTGTCTAATAGGATCTGGATTGGGACCTGAGGACCTAATAAGGATTCTGTAGATGCTGTTTGGTATGAACTGTAGGTCATGCTAAAAACATGATTAGCAGAGTCATCGTCTGAACTGTTGGAGTACTGGAGGACAAAAGATGTATTCTGATCAGCAGTTTCTTGTTCAGAGAAGATGGACTCAACATCAGCATCGGAAGGAATATTATCAGCAATATCTGTCAGCTGATGAACAAGCTTAGCTGACTTAGCCTTCTTGTTTGAGCATTGTCTGGCATAATGACCTGGTTAGCCATAAACAAAGCATTTGGAGGACTTGTTCTGGGCTCTAGAGGACTTTCGTTTGAAGTATTTGAATCTCTTGGTTTTTGATTTGGAATATTTACCAGAACGAGATTTGAAAGGGCGGAAGTGATGCTTCTTCTTGGATTTGCAAAAGCATTGATCCTTGTCTTTACATTTGATATGAAGAGAAGGTTGTGTGCATTGGCCTTCATATCGCTTTCCTTCACGAAGCATTTTAGAGAAGATCTTCTGGGTGGCGCATAATTTGTCGAGGGCGCCAAGTGTAAACATATGTATTTCTCCCAAGGTGATATCACCAAAAGGTCTGCCAGACGTATCAATTCGACGCTGGAGCTCTTCTTGGAGTTCGGTGGGGAGAGAGTTGATATACACATGTTTGAGACTTTGATCATTGATACCTCTAAGAATATGGTATCTTCCAGACATATGTTTGTAATGGAATTCAACATCCTTTTTCTTCAACGAGCAGCAGCGCATGTCAAAGAACTCTTGGCGAGCCTGCTTGTAATATTGATCGGGATCACCTAGAAATTCTCGGAAGAGAATACCCATGGCGTGAGATGTGGATTGGGCTCTAACAAACTGAAGTTGTCTATATTCGACCAAGGCTTGGTACTAATCACGAAGAGAGCCAGTAAAACGAGAAACAAATTCTCGTAGGATTGCCTCGAGGGTTTGTTCGGACTTGGCCATTTGTAAATCGAGCCAAGCGCTCATCTCAGAGATTTTCTTTCTCTATGTGTTAGGAGAAGAGTCATCAAGTTGGAACCAAGAGCTATTGGTAGGTCTGGACTTTGGACCCTGAGTATGCTAATCAGGGGGAACATCAGGTTGTTCTTCGACAATAGGGGTAGAACCGGTAGAACCAGTAGAGCTGTCTCTAGGAGATTCATAAGTTCTAGCAGAAGGTTCTGCTCTGGAAGCCATAAAGGCTTGGGTAGGATCTGGTATATCTGGAGAAGAAGACAGGTGGAACGGAGATCCGGTGGAGGAATGAGACTTAGAAGAGGAGACGGAAGCAGAGTCAGAAGCAACCGTGGTGGAAGGGGAAGACCGAGGGGATGCATAAAATGCTAGTTTGTAATGAGCAGGGCCTTTATCCTTGTGGGAACGGGAACTCGAAGCCTTAGAAGAATGAGGCTTAGACTGAGAAGTGTCTTTTGGAAGAGGATATTTCCGAAACAGTTCTCCAGTAGATTTAAAGTGGTGCGAATAATCTGGGGATTGTGCAGGCGAAGGAGGAGGAGAGGATGAAAACCCCATGGAATGAGAATGAGACATTCTGGGTTGCTAAGGTGGGTGCCTAGAATAGGCTTGATCTTTCTGCAACTGTTCTAGCTGGGCTTTGAGCTGCCTAATTTCCTTTTCTTTCTTATCAAACTTGGAACCATGATACCCAAGATTGATATAGTAATGGAGATCTGCATCCAGCTTAGCAATGCGGGACTGGAGATCAGAGAACATTTCTCTAAAGGTGGAGTCAATGCTGTGGAGCCTATTCTCATGTTGGGAAACATGATGAGAGACTCGGTCAATCTTCTGATCAATAGAACTGAGGACTCGATTCTGAATTTTGGCATTATGGGATTGCCAGTTAAGAACCTGTTCAGCATGAGAAGGGTGTTTGAAAGAACCATCAGGCAAGACCTCGGTAGTTTGGACATAAGGTCTGGAGAATTGCTTCTTCTCAGGATTAGACGTGGGTTCCAAAGGAGGAAAATCCTGGTCATAACTGGAGGCCATGAAACATGGTATGGGTTGAGCAGCAGGAATAGGCAAAAGGCCTTCATTATAGAGAATCTGTAAAGCTCTATCATAGATAGGAAGAGGCGGCGAAGAGATAGGTAGCAAACCTATCCAAGGACTATTTGGGTCATCTAGAGAGTGGGTCTGATGGCAGACGGAATTGTTGCAAGAAGAGCGGGGGAGCCGTTGTGACGAACGACTACAGGGGCAATCTGGGTCACACATGGAGGGATCAACATCCCAGATAAAGTGACCGTTGATCTTATCTGTGTAGATTATAGAGCCATTAGCTTCAAAGCTGTGGATTGGGATGTCGTCTTCAAAGGTAAGAGGACTGATCATTAAGGACTGGAATATCGGAGAATCCGGAGGAGCACTGGGTGGAGCCGTGGGTGCAACTTCTTAAGGAGAGGCTGAAACGGTTGTAAGAGGTTTATAAATTGTCTTGACAGTGCCATCTGGTTGTCTGGTATAAGTAGTGTCAGAAGCGATGACCGGAATGGTGTTTTGAAAAGCCTTTTCATAGTTGGTGATCCAAGATAGTGGCATGATCTCAAGAAGTTGGTCTTTAGGTAATTGTTTAGGGATCTGAAGGATCGTGGGGACCTCATCTTCTCTTTCAGCTTTGATGAAGATGGTGTCACCGAAATGGCCTAGGATTGGGAGATCCAGGTCATGATCTTGAAGATGATAGGCGATCTGGTGATGGAGAGTAGCCATGTAAGAATCTGGAAGCATTTTGATGCCCATCAGTTGGAGTTGGATTTTGAGACAGTTGTGGAGATTGGCGTCTCGAATGGGAATATTGAAATTGGGATAGTATGTCAAAGAGATGCTTCCTTCATGGAGGGTGGAAAGGCAGGTACCAATAACAGCTTACTTGTAGTCTTGAAAGACTGTATTAAGCAAGGCAAGTCTGGCGGTAACATGTAATCCTTTTCTGCCATGAAGGGTTAGGATGATTCGAACAGCTCCGACGTGAAGATGGGAATAACCTTCTCGGATCCACTGATCGATCAGAGGCGGACCAATCTCTAGATCAACATATTGCTCAGCGGAGGATGCTGGAATCAAGCAATTATCAAGTGCAGAGGATTGCACATATTCTTTAACAAGGGGTCTCCTTTGTTGGACAAGATGAGAAATTCGTCTAGTAATAGACTTATTTCGTTTGAAAATGTTGTAAGGATTGAGAAGAGGTAAAGCAGTTTCAGAGATTTGGGCAGAATCAGAGATGTGTGTGTATTCAACAAGGTTTTGGATTTTGTTTGATTGGGTGCGTCGAACAGAGAGAGGTAAAGAAACAGAAGAAGAGAGTCTATTAGGAGTAATCTCAGAAGATGATGAAGATGAAGAATTCATATTGGAGAGGGAGTCTTCCTTTTATATTGATTCTATCAAACTTTTAACAGCCTAACTCTTACATACTCTCGGACTGCCAAGAGAAAAGAGGCTCTGATACCATGACTTTGGGCAGGGAGCATGGAGCCTTAAACCATCTCTCTAAGTCACTCAGCAATTATTTTTTCCCTAAAGCGGCAACCCTAGCCTGAACGGGACACAAAAGCTACTGGACTCACAAGAGACAGATAAGGACCTTAAGCCGGTGGATCAATATCATATTTTCTGATGTGCAGTAGAGCTGTCTCCAGGAGATTCATAAGTTCTAGCAGAAGGTTTTGCTCAGGAAGCCATAAAGGCTTGGGTAGGATCTGGTATATCTGGAGAAGAAGACAGGTGGAATAGAGATCTGGTGGAGGAATGGGACTTAGAAGAGGAGACGGAAGCAGAGTCCGAAGCAACCGTGGTGGAAGGGGAAGACCGAGGGGATGCATAAAATGCTGGTTTGTAATGAGCAGGGCCTTTATCCTTGTGGGAACGGGAACACATATATATATATATATAATATTATATATAATAATATAATATATCATATTATTATATATATATAATATATATGATATTGTATATTAATATTATTATATATTAATATATAATATTATAATATATATTATTATATATATAAGGAGGGTACTCTGGTCCTTTGAACCTCTTGTCATGTCCTGTCCCAGCTATACCAAACGCATAACAGTACAGTCCACAGTTCTGTGCTAAACATTCCAAACACAACACGGAACAACTGTCCTGTCCAGTCCAGTCCAGTCCAGTCCAGTCCAGTCCAGTCTCTTCCCGTCCAGTCCCGTTCCCGTACCAAACACACCCTAAGAGAATAATTGTTCCTCAATATGTGTTGCTGCCCTTTTTAATGCTGCCTTTCGATTTTCCATGAAATTCCAGAGCTCTAAAACTTTGTATCTACCATCTACTTGGATTGTACTCGTTCATCTCACTCAAGGTTACAGTCACATCGTTATAAACTTCTTTTTCATACTCCTCCCTTAGATAGTTCAATTTCTCCATTAATTATTTTTATGTAAAAGTACAATCATAAACAGTAAAAATTATCGATATAATAAATAAGAAAACAAAAAGCAGATGAAGAAATGTTAAAGTAATTAGAATTGTATGATAGTATTACTAAAAATGAATATAAACCATTGGAAAGAAAATGAAAGAAAAATAGACCAAATTAAAGCTGTAAATTAGGGCCGGTGCGGCCATGCCAAAATTGGCATGGTTGGCAACTGGGATGTGCCGTGTCGGCATGGTTACACAAATAGCCAACACGGTACGGCACGTAGGCACAGCCTTTTGAGGTCGACAACCAGTGCCGTCTTGTCTCCTTGGATTGCCGTGCCATGCCAGCCGGTGGGCAGACTTGCTATTTTTTATTAATATATATATATATATATATATTTAAATTTAGTTGTTTTAGGCTAAATAATAATTTTTTAAAAAAATTGCTATTTTATATACATTTAAAAAAATGTATTTACTAAATACACCAACATCTCCTAAGTTTGATATAAATAAAGTTAAAAATGAAGATAATTTTAAATTGTAAAGAAATGAAGTTTATATAGGTAAAGAAATGAATTTTATTTACTTATTCATATTAAGTATTACATTACATGATTGCCTCGTTAAAAACCTTATCAAGAAAAACCCAGTGGGATAAAAACTTGATAAGGGAAAAAGAGTGCAATCGAATTACAAGTACATGTATAATTAAAAATTATAAATGTGTCTTCACTCTACAGTCTTCAACCCTCATGCTGGTTATTGCTGGAACCCTCATCGACTTATAAGTTGGAGAAATAATGAATTACTTATTCGTCCTCCATTTCATGATGCATCCTCTGTCGAGCATGTTCCCAATCCTGAAGGCATGTTAATTACCTCTACCATCTCAGGGGTCAAAACAGTTCTTCTTAGTTCAATTATACGTCCACTTGTGCTGAATGTTTGTTCAGAAGAAACAGTGGAAACTGGAATAATGAGTACGTCACGTGCTAGTTTTGATAGTACTATAAATCTGTTGCTATGGTTTTTCCACCAGAACAACACATCAAAACTCACGACGTCCTCCTCTCTGCCATAGGTTGCTTCCAACAAAGAGAACTCAGTTTCAAGGTATTTGTTGAGTTCTGCATTTTGAGTTTAACTTTGAGTAGCACTTCCAACTGGAGGGTGAGATGAAGATGAAGAACTTCGAACAACTTGTTTTGCAAATTAGTAAACTGTTCAGTTAAATCTAAATTTAAATTAGTAGCAATTTAATAGAGAAAAAGTTTCTAAACTAGATAATTTAACCCTAGGATCTAGTACAACACCTAAGGCATAAAGGAAATGAATTTCAGACCAATATTTTTTAAATTTTACCTCCATGGCCTCAACTATAAAGCCTAAAATTTCATCCTCTCTATAAATTGCAAACATTTTAGACATTTCAACAATCTAATGAATTACTAATGAAGATGTAGGGTAATAGACCCTGGAAAGAAGTACGGTGGAATCGTAAAAAACCTTTAAAATTTTAATAAAAATGTTTGCCACATACCAATCGTTTACAGATAGTATTTGACTGCCCTTTTTAGAATTATAAAAACCTGTAATAATGTAAGCATAATCAATAGCATTTTGTAGCATTAAGTAAGTTGAGTTCCACCTTACCGACATATCTATTTGGAACTTACAGGCTCACATGTTGGATGCGTGACAATATTTGCCAAATTCTTCCACTCTTGGATTAGAGATGCTAATCCAATAAAAGGGCATCTCTAATGTGATCTATATGATCGCTTACAACATTCAAAACAACTTTTACAATTAAATTTATTATGTGGCATGCACACCGTTGGTGGAAGAAATAATCTCTTTGTAGTGGGACATTATTCTGCTCAAAAAAGCTAATAGCTCTAGTGTGTGCTGATGCATTATCTAATGTCAGAGAAATGATGCGATCAGTTATACTATAATCATTTAAAACAGAAGTGATTGTAAAAATAAATATGTTCAGTGATATATTCATAATGCATGCAACGAAAACCAAAATTCTTTTTTTATAACTTCTATTCTGAGTCTAAATAGTGTCTCGTGACACATAAATAATCATGTTTGGAACGTGCGTTCTATATATCGAAAGTTAGTGCAACTGAAACATCCATATTATGTAATTCAATGATCAAACTGTTTTGTGCGGTTTGAAAACATTTTTTCAAATCGTTTCTAGTGGTTATTATAGAAATAGATTTAAATTGTGGGTTGTATGCATTTTGGATAAATTCTTCATACAACACATTGTCACCGAAATTAATTGGTTGATCAGTCTATTCAATATATCGTGACATACACTCTCTAGCATACGTGGAATGGTAGCTCCACGTCGTAACGGACCCATCTGGGTTCCATTGCAGTTGTGTATGTGTTGTAGTATCTACAATACTGTGAACAAGCATGCATTTTTTCTTTTACCTGTCCAAATGTCTTGTTCCCGACGTAGAAGCAGTATATAATTTTTTACAAAATTTACAAATTGTGCCATTTTTTTGTCCTTACCAACCGAGCCTTTTATGTATTCCGGGTTAAAACATTGTCATACCGTCAATGTCGTCTTTCTGGAACATGTGCACGTCCCCAGGGTGGTGGAAGGAGAAGGACATACTCCCATTATCATATTATCTTTTACGTGTTGTCATTAGGTGTCTTGCACACCGTCTCCAGACTGAAAAATTGGTAAAATCATCATTTTGCATATTCAAACCATCAAAAAAATTTGGAGGATCCATTTCCTACAATATAAATATAAACTCGTTAAAAACTAAACATAAATAATAAATAAAAAAGTATGCATAAATATTAAACCTAAGCATAAATATTAAATATAAAATTAAACGTAATTGCATAAATATTAAATTTAAAAACTAAGCATAAATAATAAATATAAAAGTAGGTATAAATATTAAATTTAAAAATAAATATAAAACCTAAACATAAATATTAAATTTAAATATAAATATAAAACCTAAGTATAAATATTAAATTTAAAACTAAGCATAAATAATAAATACAAAAGTAAGCATAAATATTAAATTTAAAAACTAAGCATACATATTAAAATAAAAGTGCGTATAAATATTAAATTTAAGCATAAATATAAAACCTAAGCATACATAATAAATATAAAAGTAAGCATAAATATAAAAACTAAACATAAATATTAAATATAAATATAAGTATAAATATAAAACCTAAGCATAAATAATAAATATAAATGTAACCATAAATATAAAAACTAAACATAAATATTAAATATAAAAATAAGTATAAATATAAAACCTAAGCATAAATAATAAATATAAAAGTAACCATAAATAAAAAAAACTAAGCATAAATATTAAATAAAAAAACTAAGCATAAATATTAAAATTTAAATAAAAATGAAATTGCCTTTGTAGTTTCTAAAAGAAATGTTGAGAGTTGAGAGAATGAGAGTAGATAAATATTTGATGGAAAGATTAGAGAATTATTGAATTAATGATTATATTAGAGACTAGAGACCGAGAGTGTGTAGAGACTCGAGAGAGAGTAAGAGTAGAGAGAGAATGAGAATTGAAAGATAGTAGAAAGCTCGAAAAAAAATCTCGGAAACTACCTTAAAAGTCTTGGAAATATATGAAAAGTCTAAAAAAAAAAATGAAAAGCATCGAAAAATACATGAAAAGTTTCGAAAAAATATGAAATGTCTCAGAAATTATATGAAAAGTATTGGAAATACCTGAAAAGTCTCAAAAATTTCCTAGACTTATTAGACAATTTTTTTTTTCATCTTTTTTTTCATCGACCGCCAATGTAGGTCAATTTCGATCTCCATTAAAGGTTGAACAGACTTCCAATCGTCCCCCAATCGTCCCCCATTGGAGGTCGATTTATACCCCCCCCCAGTGGAAGTCGATGATGGAAGTCGATGAAGAAGATGAAAAAATTAAATCAAAAAATGAAAAACTGAAAAGTAAATAAAATATATATATATGTAAAGTAAGGGTATTTTTGAAGTTCACTTACTTTGGTACCTTTAAACTTAAGTTATTAAAGTGGTGTCACTTATGCAACACCAAATCAAAAAAGTGTCAAAACCCACTATATCCACGATAGTAGAGAGTTTAAAAAAAATTGGAAATGGAATGGGTATCTATAGGGAAAGTGATATGAGGGTAAAATGGTAAATATGTGGGATTTGAAAAAAACATTGGGGCCAACGGTCAAATGGGGGGTAACGGTCAACCCGACGAGCCGACCGTTACCATCGGCATGCCGGGAACCTCGACCATGTATGACACGCTCCTCGTGCCGTGTGGGGCCGACATTGTATCAGGGGCATGCAAAACAAGCCAGGCCTGACCCTAATTTACGCCACTAAACCAAATACAGAAATAGTCTAAACACTAAAATTAAAAACCAATGGACCATGAGAGCTCAATACAATCTTAGCTGGGTAAATTTATGTGGATGGTGTCTGACACAACCCAGATCAAACATATTACATATTAACATGATAGAGAAAAACTAGAATTATCAGCAATATCTGCAATATTTACTACATAAATACAACCATTCTTCATAAACTGTTACGAGGATGTTGTCAATCAGTGATGGTTTTATATCAAATTGGACATGATAAAAAAGAGAATATTTTTTTTTATATTTCTTATAGGGCTCATTTGACATATCGTATTAGATTGTATTGAACAGTATCAGACTGTTTTTTCATTAATACTAACATGTGTTTGATGATGCATTGTATTATATCGTATTAAGTTATTCATATATGACTTTATTGTATTTTATTATATTAAATTATAATATTTAAAAAAATAGTAGAATAATTTATTTTAAATATCCTTACTATAAATAAATCAATAAATATTTTTATATAAAAGATAAATAATTATTTATTTTAATTGAAACAAAAAATTTAAATAAATAATATTTTTATAAATAAAATAAAATATTTCCTATATAAATTTGAAATTATAAAAAATATTAATAACATAACATATATTTCATCAATATTCCATATTTTTTTTGAAAAAATAAAGAAAAAAGAAAAGTGTTTTATCTAAAACAATACAATATAATACCATCAAATATTATGTATTAGCTAAGAAGGTATTTTCTGTATTAAACAATTAAAATGTACTAAAATAATACAATACAGTGTTTGGTAGTCAACAAACATGGCCATAGCAACTAAAAGTAATACATCGGTGTTTCCTTTCTTATCCTTGATAATTCAGAGAGGATGCCAGCTAGGATCCCTAAGATATTCCTCCCATAAAGAGCTCAGCTCCACATAGAGGTGTCACATGGACCAGATTCGGATGATCTAAATACAAATATTTAAAAATTTTCGAAATCCAAAATTCAGACCGGATCAGATTTGAGTTTTTTCAGATTCAGTTTCGATACTGAATTCGGATATAGACATTTTGGATCGGGTTCGGATAAATCTTTGAATTTCATTTTGATTAGATTTTCGAACCTTTCTAATTCAGATTGAATTTTCTGATTTTAAATATATATATATATATATATATATATATATATATATATTCAACAATTTTTTTAAATTAAAAGAAAAAAATATTATTCAACTATGTGCGGTGTGCATACACACCGGACAAAGTATTCCTTATAAATAAATAAATATATATATATATATATATATATATATATATACAATTTTTCTATTATGATTTCGTCCTGATATAAAATATATCAGGACGAAAAATGTGGAGATTAGATTTACATACTTTGACTCAAAGCGTATGCACTTGTCAAAACTTCTCCATAATCTGTGGTCCACATTTTTCGTCCTGATATATTTTATATCAGGACGAACTGACAGTAGAAAGACTATATATATATATAAAATTTTTGTAACGTCAGTTCGTCCTAATATGAAATATATCAGGACGATGAATATAGACCATTAGATTTACATACTTTGACTTAAAGTGTATGCACTTGTCAAAACATCTCCATAATCTGTGGTCCACATTCTTCGTTCTAATATATTTCATATCAGGACGAACTGACAGTAGAAAGACTATATATATATATATATATATATATATATATATGTTTTGAAACTTTGTATCAGATTCGAATTCGGTCACGGACAATATTCGGATTTGGAATATCTTCGGATTCGTATTATTTGAATTCAAATTCATTCCATATCCGATACCGATAGTCATTGATCCATACATTTTTTGTCCGAATTATCGAACCGGATTCGGTTATTATTATTATTTTTTCAATCCATAACTGCAAATTATGAAATTCCCTTTGTAACATTTTTATAGTATGAAACCTTGATAAAAACGTAATATCTTGATTTTTTTTTTTACTAAAAATTATTGAAACAACCTTTTCAAAATCAACAAGCAAACACAAATGAACTACTGAAAACAGCTTGATTTATATGATCTGACTACCGAACTTCACGGGTATATTTTTAACTTTTGAAAAAAAGTTAAGAACATTACTGAAACATCCCTCTTAAAGGGTTGTTTTGATAATTTTCCAATTTCACACACGGAAACCCTTGTAGCTAGGAACACTCATACTCCTATTCTAAATGCACTATTCTAAATGCCTATTCAATTAACCCATATTGTAAGTTGTAACTATTTTTTTTAAGGTTAATGCACTATTCTAAATGACTTTTTTTAATAGAAAAAAAATTCAAATTTTTATTTTTTTTTAAATGATATATAAAAAAACAAACAAACAGAAAACCAAGTCTTTTGAACAAGATGAGAATTTAATAATAGATTGAATAAAGTGATTTTTGAGGTTAATTTCACATATTTTATGACTTAAATAAAACAAACAGAATCACTTAATAAATCTCATTAATTGTTATTAAGTAATAGTCTGAAAAAATAAATATATAACTCCTAAGATGAGAATTTAATGATGCCCTGAAAATAATAGGTTATATATTTATATTTATATATATACACACGGTGGTTTTCTTATTAGTGTGCACTGATATATTTATATCGGTGCATTATATATGAGATGTTGATCAAACATAAGTGAATGTTGACTTATGCAAAACAGTTAAATCTAATGGATAATATTTAGGAAACTGATAAATATATATCGATAAGGATCTTAATAAATCGCATCGATTTTTATGAATTTTGATCTGAATTTTGTTGTGAATGAAAAATTCAATGAAATGTACATATGAATAAAATTTAAAAAAATTTCAAGCACTAGAACTATTTATCTCGATTTTGTTAAATATGAAGGTATCGAAAAAATGAACGAAATATAGGAAAATTCAAGAAAAATAATTCTAGTGCTTGAATTCTTGAAAGATTCTCAAATTTTATTCATAGATAAATTTCAATAAACTTATCATAAAAAAAAACTCAGATTAAAATTTATAAAAATCGATGTGATTTTATTCTTTACCAAAATTAAAATAAGAGATTTATTATTATATATATATAATTAATAGGTTATGAGTGCAAGCAACCATAGAAGAATAAGGACATTATCGAAGAAATGGGGTTATAAATGGCCATGTTTGGTGTCAATAGCACAGCTCAATAAATTAATAGTATTTTAAATTTTTACCGACATCAAATGTGACTCGATAGAAATAGCTCGATAGAAATAGCGTTCATTCAGTCTAATAATATCTTTTGTTCGAGTTATTACCATGGTGATGTATCAACTGAAAAAAGTTAAAATCTTTGGTACCAGAATTATAGTGGTGAACATAATTCTCTCTTAATAAGATAGATTACAAAAACTAGACAATACAAATTTTAGTGAAACTTTTCACGCATCTTTCCACTTCTCGGTTCTCACATACATGGGTTATAGTTAGGGAATACACGAGATACCCAGAATAGACAAATTATCTACTTTATTTATTAGCATACGAGGATACAGTGAGATAGATCAGGTAGCCTCCTCCGAAATCTCAACTTGTATGTTGTTTATAATGACTGCAGCCTCCTTATTATTCAGATGATGATCTTCTTCTTTTTTTGTTTCTCCATTTTCCGCTACTACTTGATCAGCTTCAGCTGTAAGGGAATTATTATTGCATTGGAGGATCCAACTCTTTATTTGCTCCGTGGCTTTCTCATCTGCAGTAGTCACTCGCCAATCAAAATTAAATACATGTACGTGATGATCAACTTGTTTAGATTAATATATACACTAATGTAATTATGTAATTGAATTGACTTATGTATAGTAGGTACCTAGTCTTGGGACAGTGTGGCCTTGTGGGTGGTTTATGATGAGAGGGTTTTCAAAGGCAGTAGCCAACTCCTCAGAAGGCAATTTCAACCAGTCCTTGGCTCCAATGAAATGCACTGATTTCACTTTGATCTTGTCTTTGTACGCAACTTCACATATTTTTGGATCTCTGAACTTTGAACCTGATATCGACACTAACACTTTCATCGGTGGATGCCCCTTCAACACCTTCCCCTACATTTGTATTTCCATTTCAACCACTCCTTATAATTGTTATAAATTCAATAATTAACAAGGATGTATCTAATAAATCATATGTTAAACTAACTTAATTAATTACCTGTGCTTGGTAGCCCAGCAAAAGAGCCGACAGTGTAGCACCCTGAGTACAAATTAATTTTGTTTAATAAAAAAATTAATGATAACAATAATCAGAAGCCAATCTTGGAATGTGGGTGGTTTTTAATTTGGGTTAATATCTATTGATTATGCATTGGAAAAATATTACCTGAGAAAAGCCGAGCAAGCCGTCAAAAGGACCTTTATTGGTGATGTATTCACATAAATAAGATATGCATTCTTCCAGGTTTGTGTATTCTGTGAAATCCTGAATCATATTTAATTAATAACAAAATTTCAAAAGGATTTCTTATTTGTAATTTTTTTATTTATATATTTGGAATATATATTGATCAGAGTCTTGAGTAACCTTATCGAACTGGAACCACTCGAAGTAAGGTGGTGGAAATATGCCTTCAATCTCAGATTTGCCTCCAGCAGGAAATATTCCATCTGGGAAATCCTGTCAAAAGTAAAGTCATTATTAATTGAACTATTAGTATGATCACTACATTTAAATAAACTAACAAGAATACATAATATTATTATATGCAGAGAGTGAGGGAGAGATATATATATATACCAAATGGAAATGAGAGAAAATAGTAGGATCCCACTTGCTAATTTGCTTTTGTAGGAAACTACCACTGGTTCTAAACCCATGGAGACATAATATTTTCATCTTCTTCTTCTCCTCCGTTTGGCCTTCCATTTAATATTGATGATCACTATGTCACTCGGTGAGCATAAATTGTTAGGCTTTGATATCTTTATATATAAAACTAATTAATAATGTGAGGTGGTGGTGGAAGACTTTTAATATTAGGTAGTTACCTACTACAAAATTGAATGCATATATCCAACTACCAATACTCTAGCTACCCCACACATATATATATATATATATATATATATACACGGTAGTTGAATTGAGTGTTGATCAGCATTCAGCAGTTTTGCTTTGGTGGGTTGGTACGTGTTACACGTGCTTGTGGCTCACTTAATAACACATTACTACATTAGCTGCCTCTCATTTTCGAGAAAAATTTGTATGCTTCCGTCTCACTCTGTGCCAGGTTTTTATTCCATTTTAATTTGTCTCTAACTAATACACCATGATATTGAATATTGATGAACACCAAGTTATGCCAACGAAATTATTGGTTGGTACGAGTCCTAAGTAGGGGTGGGCAAAAAACCAATAAACCGAACCGAACCGATGAACCGAACCGATCCAATCGGTTTTTTTTCGGGTTTTCTTATGTTGACCGGTTCGGTTCGGTTCATTTTTTTGAAAACCGATTTGATCGGTTTTTTTTCCGGATCGTTATCCCAAACCTGAAAACCGAACCGAGATCCAATATATATATATATATATATATATATATATATATATATAAAAACATTAGTTTTAATGTTTAATAGTCCATGAAAATATAAAACTATGAAAGTGTGTGATATCATATTTTTTTCTTAGTTTTTTTTTTATAAATATTATTTTAAACTAGTATTTTCAATTTGTTCAAACCTATAATTTAATTTGGTTCAAGGCCCAAAAAGATTAAAATATGAAAATATGTGTAATAATTAAAACCCAAAAATATTATCCAATTGGCCCAAAACAGAAAAAACCGAACCGAACCGAACCGTTCAAATATAATCGGTTTTTGATCGGTTCGTAATTATTAAGTTGATCGGATCGGTTCACTTTTTTAAAAACCGAACATTATCGTTTTTTTATCGGTTCATTCCAAAAGTGAACCGATCCATTAAACGCCCACCCCTAGTCCTAAGTATATCAATCTCAAAATTTAGAATAGGGAAAAGTGGAGAGTTTTTGCAGACATCATTAACAGCTCCCGCCTCCCACCCTAATAGACAGAGAATCACTTTCCAATGGAAGATCAAAGCAACTGACTGCTGAGCAAAATGGAGAGCTTCCCGAAGAGCAAAACAATTACCATTTACCTACATATATCAGAATAAATAAATAAAATTCCAATCCTTGAAATGGCAAACACTGCTATAACACGAACCAAATATTCACCAATATTAACAGCTCCCAACCTATAACCAAATTACTACCATCCGGCATTCCGGCCGATGGCAACTTTTTGGACAGCGGCAGACTCAAAACCCAAATCTCATGGTGACATGTAGATGTGGACAACCTCATCTTGTCTATCACAATAGTAAGAGATAAAATAAAAAAAAATAAAAATCTACAAACAGTTTTTTTTTTTTTTTTAAGAATTGCCAGAAATTTTTCTTAATTTTTTTATAAAAAATTTCAGTTAAATAATACTATTTACAAAATTAAAAGTGTATAAATCTACCACATGTCTCAACGTATTAAAACATGGCTGAAAGTACCTTTTTACCCCTAGATCAATTAACTTTGACTAATCATTGACTAACATAAGGACCATTTTGATGTATTTTCGAAAAGTTGAGAACCAAAGACTCTAAGGTTAGAAGGTCAAAGACTACCACTTAGTGTATGTTTGGTATGGTTTCTGTGAAGGTCAAAAACACTTTTTTAAGGTTAGAAGCTATTTTAAGGTTTTTTTTTTGTTGTTTGGCAAATTTGAAAAACAGCTTTTTTAATCTAAATTTCGAAGCTTTCTGAATTTTAGGAAGAACACTGTGGAAAAGAGCTTGGAGAAGAAGAGTAAGAAATTTCCTATCCTTGTTTCTTCGGAGGTGTGGGTATTCCTCTTGTTTGACCCTCTGTCTTATAGGTTGTATTTCTTTGGCCCAGGAAAACTAACTGTGGGTACGAAGAAGAGGATGGCTGATCGGGGTCAGAGTCAGGGTATGGAATCCCGGAAGAAAAAGCATCGGATCCCTGGGGGCCCGTCTTTGATAAAGAGGACAACGTCCTCCGATACTGATCAGGTACAGAAGAGATCTCATACTGTTGGAACTTCAGCCTCCGTCACAATATCAAGCCAGGAACTCTTCCCCCGACCGCTATTCCCCTTATTGCTCCACTCGGCGCTCAAGGGAGAGGGACTACGCCTTTCGTTGAGGGGGACTTCGATAAGGATACACTTTCCGAATTGTACATGCGTGACCTGAGGATTTCCCCCAATTACTATGTGGACCCTCCGGCTCAGACCTTTGATCCTCGGGAGAGTCCCATCACTCTCGACACGGGGGTCCAGTTCATGTGCTCGTACGTGAAGGATATGCTGTAGAGCAAGGAGACTAGCTATTTTGGGAAAATATCGAATGTCGATCCGATACGACAATCCTAAGGTACCCTATGACAGGTAAGGGTATTTTATTTGGTAAGTCGCACAATCAAGTCAATTACTTTGGGTATTAAGGATTTCTTAAATGTCGGTGGTCAGGCCATAGGGAATCTCTTAGAGATGGAGAAAAAAATATAAGGCCAAGAGGGGGAGATATGAGGCGCTGAAGATTGCCAAGGATGAGGCTGACGACAAGCTTCAGACGACCTTGGGTGTCAGTGAGCCTATGAGGATTCAGGTAGGAGAGCTGTCTGCCGCATATCGAAAGGCTAAGAGAGAGTGCGGGGAAAAGCATGTCAAGCTCTGTGACTACCGTGGCCGTATTAAATTCGTGAATGAGACCACTATCGGGTTGAAGGAAAGTTTCGGAGATAACACGATTGATTTGTTTCTGGCTTCCGACGAATTCTACAATTTTCAGTCGGAGACCTTCGACCGCGCAGTAGGGGAGCTGAAGGAGATGTTGCTCCGAGTCTATCCTGGGTTCAACTTTATTCAGTTTAACTTAGAGGTCCAGAAGGCTATTGAATCCAGGGAGAGGCCAGCTCAAGATCCGGTGGAAGACATCTCCTCGGCCTTTGCGGGGGTATCCCTCTCGGATGTGAAGCCTATGGCGGTTTCAGATGATGATGAGAGGTTTTTCGGGGATGTTGAGGATGCGGCGGGTAAGGGGAAGACAGTTGTACATGATTAGTTTATTTCATTTTCTTTAGTTTTTTAAAGTTCGAATGTCCGGACCTTATTATTCTTCGGGAGTTTGTTCCCTTGAGAAGGTTTTTTCTAATTCTAGTACCGTATAATGCTTCGGCTATTATCAAATACAAGTGCTTCAGATGTTTATTTCCATGATGTGTTCTAATGCTTAAATTTCTTTAAATTTAAAGTTGTTCATTTCAGTTCTTGCGCCGTCTCGGGGTCTTAGCCTTTTAAAATTCATCTTACCTACACTTGGGAGGTCTTGATTGCTTTGCACGCTTGGCACTTATCTCAGGGTCTTGACCCTTGGAGAGTTATCTTGCCTCTGCTTGGGAGGACTTTATTATTTTGTATGCTTGGTGCTTGTCTCGGGGTCTTGACACTTGGAGAGTTATCTTGCCTACGCTTGAGAGGTCTTCGTCATTTTGCATGCTTGGTGCTTGTCTCGGGGTCTTGACCCTCGGAGACTTATCTAGCCTCCGCTTGGGAGGTCTTCGTCATTTTGCACACTTGGTGCTTGTCTCGGGGTCTTGACCCTCGGAGACTTATCTTGCCTCCACTTGGGAGGGCTTCGTCATTTTGCATGCTTGGTGGTTGTCTCGGGTCTTGACCATCGAGACTTATCATGCCTCTGCTTGGGAGGCCTTCGTCATTTTGCACGCTTGGTGCTTGTCTCGGGGTTTTGACCCTTGGAAACTTATCTTGCCTCTGCTTGGGAGGTCTTCTTCATTTTGTATGCTTGGTGCTTGTCTCTGGGCCTGACCCTATGAGACTTATCTTACCTCCGTTTGGGAGGTCTTCATTATTTTGCATGCTTAGTGCTTGTCTCGGGGTCTTGACCCTCAAAGACTTATCTTGCCTCCGTTTGGGAGGTCTTCAACCATTACAGGATATAAAGTGTAGGTGATGCCCGTGCAAGGGGGTTAATACCAACTGTTAACAGGGTTTTCTGGCAAGGGACCTGTTAACGGGTTTTTTGGCAAGGGACCAAAGGAGAATTTTCCAATTAGTATCAACCCGATAGGGCCCAGTCCTAGCTTCCAGGTGACCATCGAGATCGATGCCCCTACCTAGGTGGAGCCGATACTTGGTAAGGCCAGGACCTCGATTACCTATCTGTCTAGATAGGACATCAGCTCCGCGAGCTAACGAAGGTACGTACCTCGCCCTACTGAAGCTCCCGATATCAACTCAAGACCAGTACAATGGTAGATTGCACACCTAGCACCCCTCAAGTGCCTCGACATCAGTCAAGGCACCCGGTACCCCGATGCCCGCCTTAGTACTACCTCGACTTCCACCTGGTACCTAGTACCTCGATGTATATATTTGGAGCCCTTCCAAGGCAGGTATCTTGCCTGCCAAGCAATATGAAGATGATCGCGAAGACACAAGCACCATTCCATCAAGAGATAGAACAAGCTCCATGCCGGTAGGATCCGATTGGTATACCAGTACCTCGCCCTACCAACAAAATTCAGAATCAGAGTTTCCCTCTAAGCTCCACGAAGAAGGAAAGTTGACTTTATCGCCAAAATAAAGAGCCATTAATGAAATCTAATTAGAATTCAGATTCGACAGTGATTTCATGGGATCAAATCCCACGCCTTTAGCCCCACACAATGCTTTTCAACGCCTAAAAAAGGACACTCAATAATCCTCATTAACTCAACCAGATTTCATGGGGATTCTTTGGAGAACTATATATATGGCGTTGAAGGGTAAACAGAAGAAGGCTTTTTTGAATTATCGAGATCGCCAAAGACAGAGAGAGATTATCCTCCGGCAGAATTCCCTTCTAAAATTCTCCAAAGCCAGTGAGAGTCCATTGATGATCATTGGAAGAAAATATCCACTTATCGACATATACGTTTTCTCCACCGTCACCCTGTGTAAGAGAGTGAGAAACGAGAGAATATTGTATATCGTGTAACTTCGTTATAGTATTCTTGAATAAAACAGTGTTATTTCATATCTCCTCAATCTTTCCTATACTGCTTCTTATTTACATTACAAGGAAGGATCGTGGTACCGAAGGTATCTATCCCGCTATTGGCTACCGGTAGTGGGTGAGGGTGCTAACAGAGATTTCGCTCCCTGAGTGATTTTTCTGTTAACACTTTTTGGCACCGTCTGTAGGAAACACCACACCCTCAAAAGAAAGCCAGCGTGCCTCGTTTTCTTGTCTTATCATCAAAATGAAGCTCTGATCCTCTCAGGATCATTCTGACCGGTCAGGACATCAATCAAACGCTTCAACCCGAAAGGGTCAGAAGCCGAAGAAGGGGGGAAAGGGTCGCAAACCCGCCTCAAAGCCATCAGCTACCACGCGGATTACCCCACAGGTACCTGCTACCCCAGCAGCTGGACCTGCCAATCTAGACCAACAGGTCGCGGCCTTTATAGAGAACATTCGCCTCCGAATGGTCGCCGAAAGCAGTACCATTCAGCCTGCGGTACCAGATCCCAGGGAAGATGCCAATCGGCAAGGTACGAGGGTAACTCCCTTCGACAGGTTGGGACCACCACCTCCTGTACCAGTCTATGATAGACTCGGGCCCATGCCCTCAGCACCATCGGTCCACGACAGACTCGGGCCCATGCCCCCAGTTCCAGGATATCCTATAGGTTACCAAGCCCGACGTGCAAGATCCTCCATCAACCTCCCGCCCAGAGAGCACCATCACTTGGCCCAACCAGTGGCCTATTCTAGACAGGACCAGGAAACGACCAGGGAACTCCCTCATTCAGTGGTGAAAGGTAGCAACAAGGGCGCCGGAGAAGATCCTCCCCAGGGAAAGAATCAGGATGAAGCTTCTACGACATCAGAAGGGCCTGACGACAGAGATTCTGAGGTGGAATCTGGGAATGATGGCGGTAAACGTCTCCGGGACCAGGTCGCCAGAATGGCGAAAGAAATCCAAGAGTTGAAGAAGGGCAAGCACCGGGAAAATCGGAAAGACCCCTTGGGAGAGATGAATGCTCCATTCTTTAGGAGGATCAAAGAGGTAGAATTACCTCTCAAATTCAAGATGCCAACCGATAAATATTCTGAGACTGAGGACCCCCTGAGCCACCCAAAAAGTTTTGTTCACCAGATGGAGGTTCAGAATGCTACTAGGGCCGCTATGTGCAGAATGTTTCCAACCACGCTGACGGACTATGCCAAGACATGGTTCAGGAAGCTACCAGCGGGAAGCATTGATTCATTCATAAAATTGACAACTGATTTATGTGCCCAGTTTCAGGGCATCAAACCTCACCCCAAAGATCCTATTCACCTTTAATACCTGATCCAGGGGGGGGGGGGGGGGGGGGGGGGGGGGGGGGAATCGCTTAGAGCTTATGTGGAGAGATTCCATAAAGAAGTGATCCAGATGGGAGTCTTCGCGGAAAAGGAAACCTTGGCCAATTTCAGAAGGAATCTTTGGGCAGGTAGACTGTTCAGATCTTTCGCCAAGCATCCCCTAGAGACCTACAAGGAGGCCTACGATAGAGCTCTCGAGCAGGTTGAGATAGATGAACAGCTCCGAGTTAAGATGGAGCACGATGATATGAGAACTGCCAAGCGCCAAAAGAAGGAGGCACCCAAGCCTACACCCGTTCAGAAAAATCAGAACAGGCCTCCCAACAAATCTACATATCGGTCGCCACCCTATCAACCTCCACGGAACCGGTACCCGGCTAGGCAGACTCTACCCAGAGCTACACCCCCACCCAAGGAGGTAGCCCGGGTAGATAAAGAGGAAATAGGGTACTCCCATTACACCCCCTTGAACCCATCTAGCCTGACTATTTACCTCGCCATCCGCGATAAAGGACTAATTAGAAAGCCGGGTCCAATAAAGGCACCAGTAGATCAACGGAACCGCTACAAGTATTGTGACTTCCACGATGATGTAGGTCATAATAGCTCCGAATGCTATAGTCTGCGGAACCAGATTGAAGCCTTGGTTAGGGTAGGTTGCTTAGAGGAATTCCTCCAACAAGTACGCGACAACATAAGCACTGGAAAGGAGGTGCATGCCGATATTAAAACATATGAAGAAGGAAGGAAAGCAAAAGGGAAGGATTTGATGGAGCAGATCCACATTGTCAATACCATCAGTGTAGGTCCTACCTTGGCAGGAACCTCCAACAATGCTCGAAAAAACCACGCCAGGAAAGTTCCTAGAGTAGAAGCGGGCCAGAATGTCTTCAAGGTTACTAGAAGATCACCTCGGTCTCCTCCTGATGCACAGATAATCTTCACAGAAGATGACGTATTTAACACCGTCCAGCCTCATGATGATCCCATGGTCATCATTGTTCAAATAGCCAGTAACTTGATCCACCGTGTTTTGATTGACATAGGTAGCAACGTTGATATTCCCTTCAAGAGTGCTTTGGAGCAATTCAATCTAAAGAGACCTTGTTACAACAGCTGTACCACCCCATTGTACGGGTTCACGGGGGACTTGTTGATTCCCACCGGGTCTATGATCCTACCAGTAATAGTGGGAATAGCGCCACTCTAGCAGAACCTAATGACAGACTTAGTTGTGGTAGACACCCCGTCTGCCTACAACGCTATACTAGGAAGGCCCTACTTGTCTGCCCTCAAAGAAGGTCTAGTCAATATACCATAACGTCCTGAAATTACCAGTGGGAGACAAAATGGGCAAAATACGGGGGGATTATCAGGCTGCTCGCAAGTGTTATGCAGTATCAACCAAACCAGCAGCATTGGCCAAGCAATGTGTGCAAATAACCATTAATCAAGATCACCAGTCTTCAGAGGAAGACTTTGAAGATGAAATTAACTCGGACAAGGGGAGATCCACATCAGAGCTTCTGGATATAGAGATCATGGAGAAGGAAGAGAAGGGATGGGCCAGTGGCCATCCCACAGAGGAGTTAGAAGAGATACCTATCAGGAGGGACGATCCTTCCAAGGTAGTCAGGATAGGTTCAACATTGAAGGTGAAGGTAAAGGAAGATCTAATAAAGATCCTGCGAGAATATAATGTCATTTTTGCATGGAGCCATGAGGAGATGCAAGGGATACCTGTTGCTTTAGCAACTCACAGGTTAGCGGTAGATCCCACCTTCAAGCCAATCAAACAAAAGAGAAGGCATTTCAACCAGGCAAGAAATGCTGCAGTGCAAGAATAGGTAAACAAACTGCTAAAGGCAGAATTCATCAAGGAGTCCCGGTACCCCGAATGGATCGCCAACGTAGTTATGGTGACCAAGGCTAACAGGAAGTGGCGCATGTGTATTGATTATACGGATCTCAACCGCGCCTGCCTAAAAGACAGCTTCTCGCTACCAAATATCGACCAACTGGTAGATTCAACCGCGGGTAACAAGCTCTTGAGTTTTATAGACGCCTTCTCGGGATACAACCAAATAATGATGCACCCAGCTGACCAGGATAAAACCAGTTTCATAACCGGTCAGGGCCTCTACTGCTATAGGGTCATGCCCTTCGGGATCAAAACGCTGGGGCTACCTATCAGCGCCTGGTCAACCGATTGTTCAAGAGACTGATAGAAAAGACAATGGAAGTATACATCGATGATATGATCATGAAGTCTCAGGTAGCTGATCATCACCAGGACCATCTCCGTCAGACGTTCCAGATAATCAGAGAGAATCAGATGCGATTGAATCCTGATAAGTGTGCTTTTGGAGTTGCAGCCAGGAAATTTCTCGGATTCATAGTCCATGAGAGGAGGATCGAAGCTAATCCCGAGAAGATCAAAGCCATCCTAGATCTTGAGTCCCCCACCTTACTTAGACAAGTGCAAGGTTAGACCGGACGAATTGCAGCCCTGAACCGTTTCATATCATAATCCACTGACAAGTGTATCCCGTTCTTCAAGGCAATCAAACAAGGGAAGAACATGAAGTGGGACCAGGACTGCGAGCTGGCTTTCCAATAATTGAAGAAGTACCTCGCTAGCCCGCCCCTACTAGCTAGCCCAGTACCAGAAGAAGAACTGTAATTATACCCGGCAATATCTGAAATATCGGTTAGTGGAGCATTGGTAAAAGAATGCCCTGATGGGGTCCATCGCCCTGTCTACTACGTGAGCCGCGCCCTAACCAAATCAGAAAAGAACTACATCATCCTGGAGAAGCTCGCTTTCACCTTGGTGGTTGCTTCCAAGAAGCTCCGCCCTTATTTCCTTGTCCACACAGTCATGGTAGTCACTGATCAACCTCTGCGTCAATTTCTCCAAAGGCCGGATGTATCGGGGAGACTTATGCTGTGGGCCCTTGAGCTCACCCAGTTCGAGATCAAGTACAAAGCCAGGACAACCATCAAAGCCTAAGCTTTGGTAGATTTCGTGGTAGAATTCAGTGTAATTCCCGATCAAGATGCTATCCCGGCCCTGAGTCAAGCTCTCCAGAAAGAGCAAGAGCCTGTAGATTGGCCCACCAATCAAGTCTGGATCTTATATACCGATGGGGCATCCAATCAAGCAGGAAGCAGAGGTGGGATCATTCTAACCGACCCCGAAAAGGTCGAGTGCTATCACTGTTTCAGATTCGAGTTCAATACCACCAACAACGAAGCTGAATATGAAGCCTTGTTAGCAGGAACGAGAAGGAGCTAATTACCTCCTTGCCAAATGTGACTCGTAACTGGTAGTTAATCAAATAACCGGTCTGTACCAGGCCAGAGAGGATAACATTGCACCTACCTCGAAAAAGTCCAGGAACTATTGCCCCATTTCAAAGGTTTCAGGATCGAGCAGGTACACAGGCAGCAGAATCATCGAGCCGACGACCTAGCTAAGATAGCTGCATGTGAAGGACAAGCTTTGCCGAAAGGAGTACCACTCTAGATAATCACCACTTCAAGCATAGCTAAAGGTAGGGAAGTCAACCCCATGGCACGACTCCCATGCTGGATGGATCCCATCGCGGATTATCTTTAGTCAGGAAAGCTCCCTGAAACCTCTGATCAAGCTCGCAAGATCAAGCGAACCTCGGTACGATACTGCTTGGTAGATGGGCACCTTTACCGCAGAGGTAGGTCGCTCCCCTTGCTTAGATGCCTGCATCCCGACGATGCAGACTGGGCATTGAGAGAAGTGCATTTAGGAGACTGTGGAAATCATGCCGGGGGAGAAGCACTGGCTTACCAGGTGCTACGCATGGGATATTTTTGGCCAACCTTGTACCACGATGCGAGGCAGTTCGTACAGTCCTGTGAACCATGTCAGAAAATGGCCAACCTGCATCACCTACCTCCAGAACGATTATCTATGATCAGCTCGCCGTATCCGTTTGTCTTCTAGGGGATAGACCTAATTGGGCCTCTACCAACCGCGCCAGGTCAGCAGAAGCATGCGATCGTGGCTATTGATTACTTCACCAGATGGGTGGAAGCAAAACCCCTCTCTAGAATTACTGAAACAAATACAACAGAATTAATCAAGAAGAATGTGGTCTGTCGGCTCGGCACCCCGATGGTCATCATCACCGACCTGGGTAAGCAGTTTGACAACGCCAGGTTCCGGGAATTCTGCGAGGGTCTGGGGATTGAACTTCGCTTCGCATCTGTAGCACACCCTCAGACTAATGGCCTGGTAGAGGCCACAAATAAATTTATCAAGAAGCTCCTGAAGAAGAAACTTCAACAGAAGAAAGGGAGATGGGCTGATGAACTCCCGGACGTACTGTGGGCTTATCGCACCACCAAGAGGACTGCTACTGGAGAAACCCCATATTTACTATCTTTCGGGGTAGAAGCTGTCCTTCCTATAGAACATAAGCACACTTCTTTCCGGGTTCAACATTTCGACCAGGATGAAAATGAAGAAAAGCTGAGAGCCAACTTGGACCTCCTGGAGGAAAAACAGGACAGGGTTACAGAAAGGATATCAGTTTACCAGGGCTGGATTGCTCGTTACTTCAACAGGAGAGTAAAAGCCTGGAGCTTCAAAGAAGGGGACTTGGTTCTCAGGAAGGTTACTCAGAATACCTGGAAGAGGTCAGACAGGGTACTGTCACCCAATTGGGAAGGTACCTAATAAGAATGGTGATCCAAGGTGGGGCATACAAGCTGGACGACATGAATGGACATCCAGTAGACCATACTTGGAATGCTGATCACCTCAAGATGTTCTACCCATAAGTCATGCAACGGAAATCGGCCGGGATAACCCCAAAACGAATGTTAGAAGATGTTAGTAATCGTGAGTACTTGTATTCCTTTTTCTTTGGTCATCAATAAAGAAGGTTTCTTTCTCCATCTGTTTTTGCCTACATTTGTCTACATCTATCTGCTTTATTTTCGCCAATCGAATCCGCCATGATTGTCGCCTTAAGACCAGGAGAGCCACATAGCACTCCTAATGCACTGGACCAGATAGATCCTTCCAGGAGGATCGCCATAAGACCAGGAGAGCCACATAGCACTCCTAATGCACTGGACCAGATAGATCCTTCCAGGAGGATCGCCATAAGACCAGGAGAGCCACATAGCACTCTTGATGCCCTGGACCGGATAGATCCCTCCTAGAGGATCGCCATAAATCCAGGAGAGCTACACAGCACTCCTGATGCCCCTAGATCGGATTAATCCATCCAGGAGGATCTCCCCAAGACCAGGAAAAGCCACATGGCATTCCTGTTGCCCTGGCCGGGCACCACCCCCCTCTAGGAAGGATCCGATACTTAAGAGCATTGTTGCCCGACAAATCAGACCTTGGTCGGGCACCACCCCCCGCTAAGAAGGATCTGGATAGTAAGAGGATAGTTGCCAGCCAGATCAAGGCCTTGGCCGGGTACCACCCCCCGCTAATAAAGACCAGGTGCTAAAGTGGCCTTAGTCGCCTACCTGAATCTTGCTGCCAATATATATTCGCCATTGTTTTTGCCAAAGTACCAAGATTCCTACAAACAGGAATGCGAGGTATTATAATATGATCTCCTTATTTTCGCCAATGATCGCCTCAAGACCAGAAAGGACCGTATGGCCTTCCTGCTGCCCCGGCTGGGAGCCACCCCCCGCCAGGAAGAGTCTGGTTAGTAAGGGCGTAGTCGCCTGCCAGATAAAGGCCTTAGCCGGGTACTACCCCTTGCTAAGAGAGACCTGGTGCTAACATGGCTATAGCCGCCTACCAGGATCTCATTGCCAACACATTCTCCATCATGTTCGCCACGGTATCAAGATTTCTAGAGCAGGAATGCGAGGTACCGAGATTCGCCAAATTTGTTTGCCAAGGCACCAAAGCTCCTACAAACGGAAACGCGAGGTGCCCAATTTCGCCAGAATATCCAACTAGGGACCTAACTTCCTTGAAATAGGAAAGCTAGGTACCTGATTATTCGACAAGGTACTAAAATCCTTGCAAAGCAGAAATGCAGGGTACCCAGACACACCAGGTTCGTTCGCCATAATACCTATATTCCTATAGCTGGAATACAAGATATCTAGTTTCGCCAGATTACTCACAATATTATCGAGGTTCCTAGAATGGGAATGCAATGTACCTAGATTGCGAGATTGTACACCAGTACGCTCACCATCATCAAGGAACCAAGATTCCTGGAACAGGAGTATGAGGTGCCCAGTTCTTATAGATTTTTTTTTCCACCAAAGTTCCAAGACCCCCAGAAATTATAAGGATCTCTAGTACCCAGATTATCTTCGGCTAAATTTCTGTAAGGTTATCAAAGGGCCCCGAGATTCTTTGACTAGGTACCATAGTACCAGTCACCCGCCGTTTCTCTATACACCTTTTCTTATTAGGTTCCTTGCACTACCAAGTACTGATTAAGTCAGGATTATGCTGGGGACTAATGCTCGAATTTACGCTACAATCAGAAAGTGTGCGACAGAATTCAATCAACAGATATGAATGGAAAGGGATTTCTCCTTTCATTGATCAAATCAGGACCCAATAGAGGATGGACTGCCGAATCTACACTAAATCAGGACTCATCCAAGGACAAGCATTTATGGAATCAAGACTACATCGAAGATCCTACTTCAGATTTAAGCAAGTTTCAACCTAGGGTGTAATAAACTACACACGCATGAAGTCAAGGAAAATAAAAAATTCTCATTTCTAAAACTGGGGAGCCCATCCCCCGATCACGGGCTACTAAAAGATAAAATTATCTGGATACTACTGGGTAAGGGGGCAAGCTGGGTTGTGCATCCTCCTGCTCCTGATTAGCCGTCTTCTCTCCATCTCCGCCAGTTAAAGCTTCCCCCTCTACTGCATCAGATGGAACCCCGCCTGCCTCCTGGGCACCTACAGCAACCAGAAGCTCCATTTGAGCCAGATCGCCCCGAAGCTCCCCTGCTGCTGCTCGATCAAAATCTCCTCCAACTTCCTTGATCAGAGCAGTCTGACCTTCCTTTACCTAGGCAGGGTCAGAAGATGAGATAGGCAGGGCAGATTCTCTATCGTCAGTAGCAGGCCGATCCCCTATCTCCTTGACAGATTCTGATGGAGGAGCAGAAGAGGCAGGAACCCCTCCTCCAGCCTGAGCCACACCGGCCTCAGGATCCTTCAAACTAGGAGCTGCTCTAGCATTGCTTGGTAGAAGAAGGGAGATAGAGCTCTGGTCTGCACCTCCTACCACTCCACTGTCTCCAGCAACCTGGGAAGGCCCGGCCACATCAGAGGGCGCTGCCCCAGAAAGTGCAGCAGCCTTCACCATGATCTCCTCCCGGTTCCACCCCGTAATAACACTCAGGTCAAACGGAGGAGGGAAGGCTAAAGCCACTTGATAGCCTGCGAAGAAATAACCATCCCTAAAGTCATTGTCCACTTGAGCATCCAGACTGGCCACACTGTCACGAAGGGATTGAACCTCTTTCTCCAGCTCCATTATCCTTCCCTTCACGATCTCCCTCTCCTCCCTGCGGCGGAGGGATCTGAGCCTCTCGGTATCTAAAGCGAACTGCATCCGCTCCCTATCGACTTTTGCTTCGTCTGCTTCCTTTTTCGAATTGTTCAGAGACTCGTTCAAAGCTACCATGCCTCTGGCAGCCTTAGCAAGATCCTCCTTGGACTTCTCCAACTCGGTGATAGCACATTTAGATTGCTCCAAGAGGGAACCGACCTGCTGGCTTAACTCCACATTGAACTTGAAGGCCTACCAAGAATAAAGCACTTGTCAGGATATTTTCAACCTTTTACCTAGATAGAAGACTAAAGTAAGATAGCTTACCTCGGCCAGAAGGGCAGATCCCCTTCTAATTAGAAGCTCAGTGGGCATGGCGGCCATGACGTCTAGACTCCCACATGGGCAGGAAGCAACGAAGCGAGCCAAGACTTCGTCCTGACTGCTATCCTCCGACCTCGATCGCGGTTTATCCCGATGCACCACTCGCTTAGCCGCAGCAGGACCAAAACTCTTCTCGACCAGGTCATAGTGGTCGGTTGCCATAACCGGGGAGGCCGAAGGAGCTGAAGCACCAGCATCAGTAGTAGCTGCAACATTGACTGTTTTGATGGGTGACATGTCTTGCACCCGACGAGCAGAACCTCGGTACCTCCCCACTCTGGTTGTAAAAGCTTCCAGCGACCTAGCCGAGGTAGGAAAGAGGGGAGTCGGTGATCCCGATACCCCAAAAGGGGTCCTACCCGATCCAGCAGATATGTCAACCCCTGTATTGAAATCAGAACTAGCAGGAAGCCTGATGGGGGAGGGTGGGGGTGAATCAATGGAACCACCAGTAGGGTTGATTTCCACCTCAGGAACCGATGGAGACACTGCTGAAACTGTAAGGATAGCTAGAGTCAATATCCACAGAATTAACCAAGCAAAACAACAAAAGCAATGTCAGGAACGTTTCTACCTGGATGTGTATTGGAGACTCGGAGCTAGTATTCCACCCTTCCTGCTTCAAAGGCATCCACATCGGGATACCTCAGATTGGTATAATTTCGGGCCATGATGGCCTTTAAGATTTTAACTGACTCAGCAGGGAGTTTGCTCTTCTCCAACGCAGGCTTCCCCCTAAAGCAAGTAGGAACCTTGAACTCAGTTCCTCTGATGTGGACTGAATTCCCCCACTCACCTCTGATAATGACCCACTCCTTCTTTCAGGAAGTGTCTTTCTTCGTGGCACCTGGCACAACAAACTGCAGGTTATTCTTGGCACGAGCATAAAATTACCCCTTTGGACATAGGCATTGGCAGCGATTTGGAACATGAATCCGAGCTCGTCTGGTCCCGATTCCCGGTCGATTTTATCTCTGTCACACTGCTCTCTCCATAGTACCAAGAACCCCACCAGGTGCCTCCAGAACCCTGGCGTCAGCTGGAGAGGGGCAAGTTGCAAAGCACACAGTGCCTTACGCAAGGTAGGGTGGAGAGGTAGCTTGACCCCGCTGTCAAAAGCCGCCGTATGAATTGGGAGCTCGCCGCAATTAGGGGTGTATACATCATACCTCTTAGGAGGTATGGCAATCGTGATGTCTTTAGGGATCTTGAAATCCCAATGCAAACGCGTGATGGCTTCCGAAGTAATGATTGAATCAGGGATGCAACTGTACTCGTAGGGGAGAGCGAGCATCCTTCCCATGGAGTTCCTGACCTCGCCAGCCCTCTCAACCCCAGCATCTCATGTTTCTTCACTCGACTCCCGGTCGACATCAACCGAAGCATCGGGATTGTTCGAAAAGCCCATCCCGATTGCAACGTTTCGGTTGGAACGCCAGCGCTGAAAGGGAACGTTGTCCCCGCTATCACTGTCGATGTGTGCCCTTTTTCTAGGGGCGAGACTCCCACTAGCCGCCGCGTCACTGTCGAACAGCTGGTCAATGCTGTCGCCATCATGTGAAGACATGACAATAAGCTCAAAGTTCAGTTTCTGGAAGAAGAGAAATTAAAGGGGTGAAGACGAGGAAAAAACTAAGATATTTTTTTTTTCTTGCTACACGTATAGATTGGGAAAGCTAATGAAAGAAGAAGTAAGTCCACGGTGAAGGAGCAAGGTCTACTTATATAGAGTTAGATGCTTGTAACGGGCAGAGAGGGTAATTAATGTCGCTGGATAATCAGCGACGCGGAGGGAACGGTTTTGAGAAACGTGTGCCCCCAAAAATTTTATTTATTTTTCCTTTTTTGAATTTGGCCTACCCTGGTCATCCACGTGGAAGACTCAGTGAAATCATCGTGTAAAAGGAAGATTCCCCTTCTACGAGACAGTTACGAAATATTCTCGAGTATTATCTACCCTGACCCCAACCCCAACCTGGTACCGCTGTTCAAGTCAGGGGAGACTTCTGTTAACAGGGTTTTTTGGCAAGGGACCAAATGAGAATTTTCCAATTAGTATCAACCCGATAGAGGCCAGTCCTAGCTTCCAGGTGACCATCGAGATCGATGCTCCTACCTAGGTGGAGCCGATACTTGGTAAGGCCAGGACCTGGATTACCTATCTATCAAGATAGGACATCAGCTCCGCGAGCTAACGAAGGTACGTACCTCGCCCTACTGAAGCTCCCGATATCAATTCAAGACCAGTACAATGGTAGATTGCACACCTGGCACCCTTTAAGTGCCTCGATATCAATCAAGGCACCCGGTACCCCGATGCCCACCTTGGTACTACCTCGACTTCCACCTGGTACCTAGTACCTCGATGTATATATTTAGAGCCCTTCCAAGGCAGGTACCTTGCCTGCCAAGCAATATGAAGATGATCGCGAAGACACAAGCACCACTCCATCAAGAGATAGAACAAGCTCCATGCCGGTAGGATCCGACTGGTATACCAGTACCTCGTCCTACCAACAAAATTCAGAATCAGAGTTTCCCTCCAAGCTCTATGAAGAAGGAAGGTTGACTCCATCGCTAAAATAAAGCGCCATTAATGAAATCTAATTAGAATTAGGATTCGACAGTGATTTCATGGGATCAAATCCCACGCCTTCAGCCCCACACAATGCTTTTCAACGCCTAAAAAAGAACACTTAATAATCCTCATTAACACAACCGGATTTCGTGGGGGTTCTTTGGAGAACTATTTATACGGCGTTGAAGGGTCAACAGAAGAAGGCTTTTTTGAATTATCGAGATCACCAAAGACAGAGAGAGATTATCTTCAGGCAGAATTCCCTACTAAAATTCTCCGAAGCCAGTGAGAGTCCATTGACGATCATTGGAAGAAAATATCCACTTATCGACATATACGTTTTCTCCACCGTCACCCTGTGTAAGAGAGTGAGAAACGAGAGAATAGTGTATATCGTGTAACTTCGTTATAGTATTCTTGAATAAAACAGTGTTATTTCATATCTCCTCAATCTTGCCTATATTGCTTTTTATTTACATTACGAGGAAGAATCGTGGTACCGAAGGTACCTATCTCGCTATTGGCTACCGGTAGTGGGTGAGGGTGCTAACCAAGATTTCACTTCCTGAGTGATTTTTCTTTTAACAAGACCAAAGGAGAATTTGCCAACAAGGAACTACCTAGGAAGATTTATCCAGATATTCCAGGTAACCAGCGAGATCGGTACCACTACCTAGATGGAGCCGATACTTGACAAGGTCGGAACCTCGACTATCTATCTAGATAGGACATCAGCTCCGCTAGCTAACGAAGGCATGTACCTCACCCCACTGAAGCTCCTAATACCAACTTAAGACCAGTATGATGATAACTTGCATGCCCAGCACCCCGTAAGCACCTCGACATCAATTAGGGCACTTGATACCTCGATACCTGCCTTGGTATAGCCTCGACTTCCACCTGGTACCTAGTACATCTATTCGGGGCCCCTTCAAGGCAAGTATCTCACTAGCCAAGCAATACGAAGATGATCATGAAGACACAAGCACCATTCCAGCAAGACGCAAAACAAGCTCCATACCAGTGGGATCGAAATGATGTACCAGTACCACATTCCGCCAAAATTTAGAATTAGAATTTCCCTCCAAGCTCCATGAAGAAGGAAAGTTGACTCAATAGCCAAAATAAAGCGTCATTAATGAGACCAAATGGTCAACTAAATCAGAACTTGAATTCGACAGTGATTAACGGGATCAAATCCCGCGCCTTCAGCTCCACACAATGCCTATTAACGCCTAAAATAGGACTCTCAATAATCCTCATTAATACGACCATATTTTGAGGGGATTCTTGGAAGAACTATATATACAGTCTTGAAGGGCAAAAAAGAAAAGGCTGGACATTCGGCTGTTTTTTATGGCCTAAGACAAAGAGATTTATTTCCGGCTGAATTTTCTCTGAAATTCTCCGAAGTCAGTGAAAGTCCATTGACGATCATTGGAAGGACATATCCACTTATCGACATAAACGCTTTCTCCACCACCACCCTATGTAAAAGAGTGAGAAACGAGAGAAGAGTGTATGCTTTGTAACTTTGTTATATTATTATTTAATAAAACAGTGTTCTTCTATATCTCCCGGTCCCTTTTTCTTCTTCCCCATCATTTATTTCTTGTCTTCGATTATAGAAAGGCACCCCGGTACCGAAGGTACCTACCCCGCTACTGCTACCGATAGTAGGCAAGGGTGCTAACTGAAATTTCACTCCCCGAGTGGATTTTTCCGTTAACACTTTTTTACGCGGTCTGTGGGAATCACCACACTCTCAAAAGAAAGCTAGTGTGCCTCGTTTTCTTGTTATACCATCAAAATGAAGCTCCGATCCTCTCAGGATCATCCTGATCAGTCGGGATATCAGTCAAATGCTTCAACCCGAAAGGCTCAAAAGCCGAAGAAATGGGGAAAGGGTCGTAAACCCGCCTCGAAGCCATCAACTACCGTGCGGGTTACCCCCCAGGTACCTACTACCCCGGCAGTTGGACCTACCAATCTAGACCAGCAGGTCGCGGCATTTATAAAAAGCATTAACCTCCGAACGGTCGCTGAAGGTAGTACCAGTCACCCCGCGATACCAGATCCCAAGGGAGATGCTAATCGGCAAGGTACCAAGGTACCTCCCTTCGACATGTTGGGACCACCACCTCCCGTACCAGTTCATGATAGACTTAGGCCCATACCTCCAGTACCATCGGTCCATGACAGACTCGGGCCCATGTCCCCGATTCCGGAGTAACCTACAGGTTATCAACCTCGGCGTGTGAGATCCGCCCTCGATCTCCCACCTAAAGAGCGCCACTTCCTGGTCCGCCAAAAGCTTTTTCTAGACAGCCTAAATAAGAAGCGACAGGGGACGCCCTCGTTCAATGGCAGGAGGTAGCAACAGGGGCACCGGAGAAGACCCTCATAGGGAGAGAATCAGGATGAAGCTTCTGCGACATCAGAGGGGCCTGACGACAGAGATTCTGAAGTGAATTATGGGAAAGATGGCAACAAACGTCTCTGGGACCAGGTTACCAGAATGTCGAAAGAAATCCAGGAGTTGAAGAAGGGTAAGCACCGAGAAAACCGGAAAGACCCATTGGGAGAGATGAATGCTCCCTTCTCTAGGAGGATTAAGGAAGCAGAGCTACCTCCCAAATTCAAGATGCCAACCGACAAATATTCTGGGACTAAGGATCCCCTGAGCCATCTAGAAAGTTTTGTTCGCCAGATGGAGGTCTAGAATGCAACCAGGGCCGCCATGTGCAGGATGTTCCCTACCACGCTGACGGACTTTGCCAAAACATGGTTCAAGAAGCTACCGGAAGGGAGCGTCGACTCATTCACCAAGTTGACTGCTGACTTATGTGCTCAATTTCAGGGCATCAAACCTCACCACAAGGATCCCATTCACCTCCAATACGTGATCCAGGAGCGGGGTGAATCGCTTAGAGCCTGCGTGGAGAGATTCCACAAAGAAGTAATCCAGATGAGTGTTTTCACGGAGAAGGAGACCTTGGCCAATTTCAGAAGAAATCTTTGGGCAGGCAGACTGTTCAGATCCTTCGCCAAGCATCCCCCGGAGACCTACTAGGAGGCCTACGATAGAGCTCTAGAGTGGGTCGAAATAGATGAATAGCTCCGAGTTAAGATAGAACACGATGATATGAGAACTGCCAAGCGCCAAAAGAAGGAGGCGCCTAAGCCTACATCAGTTCAGAAAAATCAGAACAAATCTACGTATCGGTCGCCACCCCACCAGCCTCCGCGGAATCGATACCCAGTTCGGCGGACTCCGCCCAGAGCTACACCTCCACCCAATGAGGTAGCACGGATAGACAGTGAGGAAATGGGGTACTCCCACTACACCCCCCTGAACGCATCTCGTGAGACTATTTACCTCGCCATCCCGACAAATGACTACTCAGGAAGCCGGTTCCATTAAAGGCACCATTCGATCAAATGATTAGCTACAAGTATTGTGACTTCCATAAAGATGTAGGTCATAATACCTCGGTATGTTATAGTCTGCGGAACCAGATTGAAGCCCTGGTTAGGGGAGGTTGCTTGGAGGAATTCCTCTAACAAGTGCATGACGACATTCCCATTGGGAAGGAGGTACATACAGACATCAAAGCCTTTGAAGAAGGAAGGAAAGCAAAAGGGAAGGATCTGATGAACCTTCCCATTGCTAGGGAAGGTTCCTACCCTAGCAGGAACCTCTAACAATGCTCGAAAGAATCATGCCAGGAAGATTCCCAGAGTAGAAGCGGGCCAGAATGTTTTTAAGGTTACTAGATGATCACCTCAGTCTCCTTCTGCTGCATAGATCATCTTCACAGAAGAGGACGTATATAACACCGTGCAGCCTCATGATGATCCCATGGTCATCACTGTGCAAATAGCCAACAACTTGGTCCACTGTGTCTTGATTGACACAGGTAGTAGTGTTGATATTCTCTTCAAGAGTGCTTTAGAGCAATTCAACCTAAAGAGACCTTGTTACAACAGCTGCACTACCCCATTATACGGGTTCACAGAAGACTCGATGATTCCCGCCGGGTCAATGATCCTACCGGTGATAGTAGGGACAAAGCCACTCCAGCAGAACCTAATGACATGCTTTGTTATGGTAGACACCCCGTCCGCCTACAACGCCATCCTGGGAAGACCCTACCTGTCTGCCCTCAAAGGGGTTCTGTCAATATACCATGACGTCCTAAAATTCCCAGTAGGAGACAATGTGGGCGAAATGTGAGGGGATTAGCAGGCTGCACGCAAGTGCTATGCAGTATCTACCAACCCAGCATCACTGGTCAAGCACTGTGTGCAGATAACCATTAATCAAGATCAACAGTTCTCGGAGGAAGATTTTGAAGGCGAAACGAACTCTGTTAGAAAAGGATCCATGCCAGAGCTCCCTGATATAAAGATCATGGACAAGGAAGAGAAGGGATGGGCTAGTGGCCATCCTACAGAAGAGATAGAAGAGATACCTATAAGGAAGGACGATCCTTCCAAGGTAGTCGGGATAGGTTCAACATTGAAGGCAGAAGTAAAGGAGGATCTGATAAAGCTCTTACGAGAATATAATGACATCTTTGCATGGAGTCATGAGGAGATGTCGGGGATACCCGTTACCTTAGCAGCTCACAGGTTAGCGGTGCCAGTCAAACAGAAGAGAAGGCATTTCAACCAAGCAAGAAATGCTGGTTTCCAATCATTGAAGAGGTACCTCGCTAGCCCACCCCTGTTAACTAGCCTAGTACCAGGAGAAGAATTACAGTTATACCTGGCAGTATCTGAAACCGCTGTCAACGGAGCATTGGTAAAAGAATGAGGTGAGGGGGTCCAGCGCCTTGTTTACTATGTGAGCCGCGCCCTAACCAAATCAGAAAAGAACTACACTATCCTAGAGAAGCTCGCCTTCGCATTGGTAGTTGCTGCCAGGAAGCTCTGCTCTTATTTCCTTGCTCACACAATCATGGTAGTCAATGATCAACCTCTGCGTCAATTTCTTCAAAGGCCGGATGTATCGGGAAGACTTGTGTTGTGGGCCCTCGAGCTCACCCAGTTCGACATTAAGTATAAAGCCATGACTACCATCAAGGTCCATGCTTTGGTGGATTTCGTGGTAGAATTCAGTGCAATCCCTGATCAGGGTGCTACCCCGAGCCTGAATCAAGCCCCTCAGAAGAAGCAAGAGCTTGCGGATTGGCCTACCAACCGAGAAATCAGGATCTTATATACCGATGGAGCATCCAATCAAGCAGGAAGCGAAAATGGGATCATTCTAACCGACCCAGAAAAAGTCGAGTGCTATCACTGTTTCAGATTCGAGTTTAGCACCACCAACAATGAGGCTGAATATGAAGCCTTGTTAGCAGGAATGAGAACAGCAATCGAACTAGGGGCTGATTACCTCCTTGCCAAATGTGACTCACAGCTGGTAGTTAATCAAATAACAGGTCTATACCAGGCCAAAGGGGATAACACGGCAACCTACCTCGAAAAGGTCCAGGAGCTGTTACCCCGCTTCAAAGGTTTCATGATTGAGTAGATACCTAGGCAGCAGAATCATCGAGCTGACGCCCTAGCCAAGATAGCTGTAAGTGGAGGACAAGTACTGCCGAAAGGAGTACCGCTCCAGATAATCACTACGTCAAGCATAGCTGAAGGTAAGAAAGTCAACCCCGTGGAACGACTTCCATGCTGGACAGATCCCATCGCGGATTATCTTCAGTCAGGAAAGCTCGCAAGATCAAGAGAACCTCGGTCCGATACTGCTTGGTAGAAGGGTACCTTTACCGCAGAGGTAGGTCACTCCCCTTGCTTAGATGCCTACATCCCGATGATGCTAACTGGGCTCTGAGAGAAGTGCATTCAGGAGACTGTGGAAATCATGTCGGGGGAGAAACACTAGCTTACCAGGTGCTACGCATGGAATATTTCTGGCCAACCTTGCACCATGATGCAAGGCAAATTTTACAGTCTTGTGAACCATGTTAGAGAACGGCCAACCTGCATCACCTACCTCCAGAACGATTATCTACCATCAGCTCGCCGTATCCATTTGCCTTCTGGGGAGTAGATCTGATTGGTCCTCTCCCAACCGCGCCAAGTCAGTAGAAGCATGCGATCGTGGCTATTGATTACTTCACCAGTTTGGTGGAAGCAGAACCCCTCTCTAGAATTACTGAAGCAAATACAACAGAATTCATCAGGAAAAATATGGTTTGCCGGTTTGGGACCCCGATGATCATCATCGCAGATCTGGGTAAGCAATTTGACAACGCCAGATTCCGGGAATTCTGCGAGAGTCTGGGGATTGAACTTCGCTTCGCATCTGTAGCATACCCTCGGACTAATGGCCTAGTAGAGGCCACAAATAAGACTATCAAGAGGCTCCTGAAGAAGAAGCTTCAACAGAAGAAGGGGGGATGGGCAGATGAACTCCCAGACGTGATATGGGCTTACTGCACCACCAAAAGGACTGCTACTGGAGAGACCCCCTACTCACTAGCTTTCAGGGTAGAAGCTGTCCTTTCTATAGAGCATAAGCTCACTTTTTTTCCGGGTTCAGCATTTCGATCCCAATGGGAATGAAGATAAGCTGAGGGCCAACCTGGACCTCCTAGAGGAGAAATAAGACAGGGTTGTAGAAAGGGTAGCAACTTACCAGAACCGGATTGCTCGTTACTTCAACAGGAGAGTAAGAGCCCAAAACTTCAAAGAATGGGACTTGGTTCTCAGGAAGGTTACTCAGAATACCCGGAAGAGATCGGATGGGTACTGTCACCTAATTGGGAAGGTCCCTACCTAATCAGAATGGTGATCCAATGTGGGGCCTATAAGTTGGACGACATGAATAGACACCCTGTAGACCACACTTGGAATGCTGATCACCTCAAGAGGTTTTACCTATAAGTCATGCAGTGGAAATCAGCCGGGATCATCTTGAAATGAATGTTAGAAGATGTTAGTAGTCGTGAGTGCTTGTATTCTCTTTTTTCTTCATTAATAAAGAAAGATTCTTTCTCCATCTGCTTTTGTCTGCATTTATCTACATCTATCTACTTTATGTCGCCAACTGAATCTGCCATGATCACCGCCTTAAGATCTGGAGAGCTACATAGCACTCATAATGCCCTGGACCGGATAAAACCCTCCAAGAGGATCGCCTTAAAACAAGAATAGCTACACATCACTTCTAATGCCCTGGACCGGATTAATCCCTCCAGGAGGATCTCCTCGAGACCAGGATAAGTAGCATGGCATTCCTGATGCCCTGGCCGGGCACCACCCTCCGCTAGGAAGGATCCGATATGTAAGAGCTTAGTTACCCGACAGATCAGACCTCGGTCGGGTACCACCCCCCACTGAGAAGGGTCTAGATAATAAGTGCATAGTTGCCAGCCAGATCAAGGCCTTGGCCGGGCACCACCCCCCGCTAAGAAAGATTTGGTGCTAAAGTGGCCTTAGTTACCTACCAAGATCTTGTTGCCAGTATGATCGCCTTATTTTCGCCAATGATCGCCTCAAGACCAGAAAAGACCGTATGACCTTCCTGCTGCCTTGGCTGGGTGCCACCCCAGCTAGGAAAAGTCTGGTTAGTAAGGGCATAGTCACCTGCCAGATAAAGGCCTTGGCCGGATACTACCCCCCACTAAGAAAGACCTGGTTCTAACATGGCCTTAGTCGCCTACCAGGATCTTGTTGCCAACACATTCTCCATCATGTTCGCCACGGTACCAAGATTTTTAGAACAGGAATGCGAGGTACCCTGATTCGCCAAATTTGTTAGCCAAGGCACCAAAATCCCTACAAACAGGAATGCGAGGTGCCTAGGTTCGCAATACTCCACCTAGAGACCTAGGTTCCTTGAAACATGAAGGCTAGGTAGCATGTTATTCGTCGAGGTACCAAGATCCCTGCAAACAGGAGTGCGAGGTACCCAGATTCGCCAGGTTCATTTGCTACGATACCAATATTCTTAGAACGGGAATACAAGGCATCTAATTTCGCCAGATATTCGCCATGGTACCAAGATTCCTAAAATAGGAATGCAAGGAACCTAGACTGCAAGATTATTTGCCAGTACGTTAACCCTCATCAAGGAACCAAGATTCCTCGAACTGGAATGCGATGTACCTGGATTTTTGCGCTAAAGTACCAGGATCCTCAGAAGAATGAGGATCTCTAGTACCCATACTTCTTTAGATTAAATTTCTGACAGGCTACCAAGGTTCTTCGATACGGGACACCTAGTACCTTGACTTTCCTGCATGTAACGATCACTGATAACATTGAGTCTCAGGGAAAGGGTCCAGAGACTCTTTGGCTAGGTACCAAGGTACCGGTCACTCACCTTTCCTCTACTTTTTCTTTATCAGATTCCTTGTATTACCAAGTGCTAACAGTCATTTTTGGCAGGGGTCCAAAGAAGAATTTTCCATCCTGCAGGTACACCATGAACCGGAAAGAAGTCAGTACCATATCTCACAGTCTACCAGGTACCAAGCAAGGCTATACCATGATACCTCTTACCTGGTTCCTAGGTACCACGATACCTCCTACCTGATACCTAGGTAGCACGATACCTCCTACCTGATACCTAGGTATCGCGACATCCACCTGGTACCCAAGTACTGCGATATCGGTCCAGGATCTAACCAGAATGTGTATCCTACCAGCCAAGTAAGAAGAATGGAACCAGGAAGAGGTACCAGCATGCTAGAACAAGCGCCACTCCAGCGAGCACTCTGGTACACTAGTGTACCATACCACCGGGATAGAGAGTCAGAATTCTCCTTCAAGCAACGTAAAAGAGAAAGTTGACCTCTCTGGTAAATTAATGGAGATAATCAACACCATTAATGAGGGAATCACTCAACTCCATTAATGGCCATTCACAACTCCATTGATGAGGGAATTAGTCAACTCCATTAATGGCCATTCACAATGCCATTAATGAGGGAGTCAACTTCATTAATGAAGATAATCAAACTCCATTAATAAGAAGATATTCAACTCCATCAATGAGAAGATATTCAACTCATTAATGTTGATAAACTAATGGAGTGGGCAACAAGGATGAACAGATATAAATATAACAAGTCACTCTCCAAGAAAATGGTCGATTCCCCAATATTTCTCCAGTCGGACATTTCTCCAACATGGGGTTCGAACAATAGACACAGTCCAACAGCCCTCCAGTATCTCCATATCTCCAATAGATCTCCAACATCTTCTTGTCTCCGATCCCAGATTTCGTCCACTTCTCCATTAGGAATATGAGTTCGCCATCGCCTGGAGTGTAAAAGGGACCCTGCCCGAATTCCCTCTACACCACCATTGTGTCGACTATTATGCACATTAATTTTCTTCAAATATGTATCAGTACCAAGTGGTACCCCTCTAACTGTGACCTACCAGGACTCAGTTTGTATTAATATAAGCTCTCCAGAGCACCTCTCGAGATATATAAATATAAAGAAGGGTCTTTCTCCCTTCCAATGGATACTGCCTGGGGGTTTTTCAGCATGTGATCAATCGTGATGCTTTTTCCCCCTAGGTCAGTCCACTACTACTAAAAGAGTTGTCATTTTCCCATCTATCTCCTTGTTATGAATGCATATATGCGTGCTAGGCACCGACCATGCTGGTCCTAGCTCTCATGTACCTCACCTAGCTCATTATCTAGGTCGGGGGAATATTGAAGGCACCTAGAGAGGTGACTAGGTACCAGGATCAGATACCAAGACCGGGTACTAGCCTACTGCACCAGATGGGAGGGATGACTGTTCTCTTACCATGGCATCTATCTTACTTTCAACTTATCAGAACCACGGTACGAAGTACCTACCCCCCGCTGCGACCTCCGAGGTAGCGGGTCGAGGGTGTTAATCGAAATTTCTCATCCTGAGCAAATTTTTCTGTTAACACCAAGTATTGATTAAGTCAAGTTTATGCTGGGGACTATTGCTCAGGTTTATGCTACAATCAGAAGCGGCAACAGGATTCAGTCAACAGATATAGTGGGAAATGGGTTTTCCTTCATTGATCAAATCAAGGAACCCAGCCTTTATTTTAGGATACATACAAGAAAGAAGCAAGGGTATCTCCACTGATCAGATCAGGGAACCCAGCCATTATTTCAAGTTTCATTTAAGAAACAAGAAAGAAAATTACAGAAAGTAAACCGAAGATTCAGAAATATCGATCTCCTCTCTAGCTCCTTGCCTACTTTCTCCATCCGCCTACCTAGCGACGTTCTTTTCAACCATGACAGATGTCGACGATCCTGCCATGACCCCGAAGGTAGGAACAAAGGCCGTGTTGGAGTCATCGAATATAGGGGGGTGACCTTGAAGCCCTCCATATTCAAGATGCAACGGGATACAAAGCTGCGGCTTGCCTAGGTAATATCTACACCATTGGTAAGGGTGCAGCGCCATGATCCACCATTCCTCTTGATTTAAGAAATCACAACTAGTTATGATTCCCTGGTAGTTAAGTCCATCTCGTACCGTTCTATCCACAATACCAAGCATCCTACCAGTCATAGAACTTACATCTCCTCCTCCTCTAACAGTGTTAACTGATACGACAATCATTGATCAACTTACTGGGGGTTGCCTACTAAAAGGGAAAAGAGATAGTCTGAAGACTGTCGAACAGATAAGGGGTATTTATAGAAAGAGAGATTGAGTATCAGGAGCGAGAAGATAAGGTCATTAATCGGACACGACATTCGGTGTATGGGAAAGGATAGCTTCGCAAAGCGTGCCCCCCCCAGAGTTTGATGTTTGAGGCAATCGAACCTGTCCTAGACTGACGCGTGGAAAAAACAGTTGAATATAAAGCTCAAACCAAAAATTCCCACGCGAGAAATCCAAAAAAAAAATGTTTTTTGATCAGAGTAACCACGAAGATAGCATGGACCGTGGCAATCTCAATTACCATGTACCATGATCCATATCCAGTTGATGCCTTGTTACCCCTCCCAGACCAATCACGTTATCAACTACACTAAATCAGGCCCAATAGAAGGTGGATCGCCGAATCTACACCTAGGTACCAGGATTCATCCGAGGACAAGTATTTATGGAATCGAAATTACATTGGGGACTCTGCTTCATGCATGTGTAGTTTATTAAACCCTTAGTTCCCCTGCTGAGACAGATCGCTCCTAAGTTCCCCTACTGCTGCTTGGTCAGAATTTCCTCCAACTTTCTTGGTTGAAGCAGCGTGACCCTCCTCTACCTAGGCAGGGTCAGAGGATGAGATAGGCGGGGCAGATTCCCCATCATTAGTAGCAGGCTGATCCCCTACCTCATTGACGAACTCTAACAGAGAAGCAGAAAGGACAGAAATTCCTCCTTCATGTCCCTTCGGCTTGAGCCACTATAGCTTCAGGAGCCTTCAAATTGGGATCTGCTCCAACATTGCTTGGTGGAGGAAGGGAGATAGAACTCTGGTCTTCACCTCCTGCCACTTCACTGGCTCCGGTAACCTGGGAAGGTCCAGCCACATCGGAGGTATTGCCCTAGCCAATTCAGCAGCCTTCGCCATAATTTCCTCACGGTTCCACCCCGTGATAACGCTTAGGTCGAACGGAGGAGGGAAGGCTAAAGCCACCTGGTAGCCAGCAAAGAAGTAGCCATCCCCAAAGGCGGTATCTACTTGAGCATCGAGGTTGGCCACGCTATCACGAAGAGACTGAATCTCCTTATCCAGCTTCATTGCTCTATCCTTCGCATTCTCCCTCTCCTCCTTGCGACGAAGGGACCTGAGTATTTCAGTATTCAAGGCATGCTGCATCCGCTCTCTGTCAGCTTTCGCCTCATCCGACTCCTTCTTAGCATTATCCAGAGACTGGTTCAAAACTTCCACTCCTCTAGCAGCCTTGGCAGACTCATCCCTAGACTTCTCCAGCTCGGTAGTAGCACATATAACTTGCTTCAAGAGGGAGCCTACCTACTGACTCAGTAATACATTAAACTTAAACGCCTGCTAAGAACAAAACATTAGTCAGGATATGTCCAATACTTAACCGGGATAGAAGACTAAAATGAGATAGCTTACCTCAGCCAAAAGAGCAGATCCTCTTCCAATTAGAAGTTCAGTGGGCATGGCCGCCATGACTTCCAAGCTCCCGCCTGGGCAGGAAGCAACAAAGTGGGCCAAGACTTCGTCTTGGCTACTCTCCTTGGACCTCAATCGCGGCCTATCTCGAGGTCCCCCCAGGCTAGCCATAGCAGGATCAGAACTTTTCTCGACCGGGTTAGAGCGACCGGTTGCCATAACGGGGGAGGCAGAGGGGCCTGAAGCATCAGCATCAATAGCAACTACAACATTAACTGGCTCAATAGGTGACGTATCCAGCACCCAACGAGGAGTACCTCGGTACATCCCCACTCTGGCTGTAAAAGCCTCAAGCGACCTTACCGAGATAGGAGGAGGGGGGGCCGGTGATCCAGATACCCTGACCAGGGTCTTACTAGATCCAACAGATAAGCCAACCCCTGCATCAAGATCAGAACCAGTTGGAAGCATGACAAGGGAAGTTGGAGGAGAATCAACGGTACCACCAGCTTGGTTGAGCTCCACCTCAAGAACCGATGGGGATACTGCTGAAACTGCAAGGATAGCTAGAGTCAATACCTACAAAATCAATGAAGCAGTATAATAGGTGCAAAGTCAGAAATTCCATTACCTGGGAGAGCACCGAAAATTTGAAGGTAGCAATCTACCCTATTTGCTTCAAATGCCTCCATGATATGATATTCCATATTAATGTAGTTCTGCGCCATGATGGCCTTCAAGATCTTCTCCGATTCAGCGGAGAGCTTACTCTTCTCCAACGCGGGTTTCTCGCTAAAGCAAGTAGGAACCTTGAACTCAGTTCCTCTAATGTGGACTAAATTACCCCACTCGCCTTTGATGATGACCCACTCCTCCTTCTAGGAGGTGTCCTTCTTCGTGGCCCCTGACACTACAAACTGTAGGTTATTCTTGGCACGAGCATAAAATTACCTATTTGGACCCTGGGCGTTGGCAGCAATCTGGAACATGTACCCGAGCTTACCTGGCCCCGGCTCCCGGTCAATGTTATCTCTATCGCACTGCTCTCTCCACAATACCAAGAACCCACCAGGTGCCTTCAGAACCCCTACGTTAGCTTAAGAGGGGCACGATGCAGAGCATAAAATTCCCTATGCAAGGTAGGATGGAGAGGTAGCCTGACTCTACTATCAAAAGCTACCGTATGAATTGGGAGCTCGCCAGGATTATGGGTATATACATCATACCCATTAAGAGGTATAGTGATCGTGATATCTTTAGGTACCTTGAAATCCATCCGCAAGCACTTGAAGACTTCCAAAGTAATGGTTGAATCATGGATGCATCTGTACTCATAGGGAATAGCGAGCATCCTCCCCATAGAGTCCTTGACCTTGCCGGTCCTCTCTCCACCAACCCCAGCAGCTTCTGTTTCTCCACTCGACTCCCGGTCAACATCAACCGGAGCATCGGGATTTTTCGAAAGCCTGTCCCTATTACAACGTTCTGAATGGAACGCATACGTATAAAAGGAAGGTCGTCCCCGCCGTCGCTATCGACGCGAGCCCTTTTTCTAGGGGCGAGGCTCTCGCTGGCCACCTCGTCGCCATCAAACAGCTGCTCAATACTGTCATCGCCTGGTGAAGACATGTTCACAGATTCGAGGTTTAGTTTCTCAGAAAAGGGAAAGTTGAAGTTTGACGAAGAGGAAGCTAGGTTTTTTCTCTTGAAACTTTTGTTCGGTAAAGTTTGCCTAAGTGAGCACAATGTGAAGAAGCCGAGTTTATATAGAGATAGTTACTTGTAACGGGCAGAGAAAGTAATCAATGTCACGGGACAATCGGCGACATGGAGGGAACGGTTTCAAGAAACGTGCGCCCTAAAAAAAATTCCTTTTTTGAAGTTGGCCTACGCTGGTCAGCCACGTGGAAGACTCATTTAAATCAGCGTGCAAAGAGAAGATTCCCTCCTACAAGGCGGTTTTGAAAAATTCTTAAAGTACTACCCATTCTGACTCCAACCCCGACCTGGTACAAGTGTTCAAGTTAGGAGGGACTTCTGTTAACATAGTTTTCTGGCAAGGGACCAAAGGAGAATTTTCCGACAAGAAACTACCTAGGAAGATTCATCCAGATATTCTAGGTAACCAGCGAGATCGGTACCACTACCTAGATGGAGCCAAGACTTGATAAGGTCGGAAACTCGACTACATATCTATCTAGATAGGACATCAGCTCCGCGAGCTAACGAAGGCATGTACCTCGCCCCACTGAAGCTCCTAATACCAACTTAAGACCAGTACGATGATAACTTGAATGCCTAGCACCCCGCAAGCACCTCGACATCAATCAGGGCACTTGGTACCTCGATACCCGCCTTGGTACTGCCTCGACTTCCACCTGGTACCAAGTACATCTATTTGGGGGCCCTCCAAGGCAAGTACCTCACCTGCCAAGCAATACGAAGATGATCGTGAAGACACAAGCACCATTCCAGCAAGACGCAAAACAAGCTACATACCAGTGGGATCGATATGATATACCAGTACCACATTTCGCCAAAATTTAGAATCAGAATTTCCCTCCTAGCTCCACAAAGAAGGAAAGTTGACTCCATCGCCAAAATAAAGCGCCATTAATGAGACCAAATGGTCAACTAAATCAGAACTTGAATTCGACAGTGATTAACGAGATCAAATCCCCCGCCTTCATCCCATACAATGCCTGTCAAAGCCTAAAATAGGACTCTCAATAATCCTAATTAATACAACCAGATTTTGAGGGGATTCTTGGGAGAACTATATTTACGGTTTTGAAGGGCAAAAAAGAAAAGGCTGGACGTTCGAGTGTTTTTTATGGCCTAAGACAAAGAGATTTATTTCCGGTAGAATTTTCTCTGAAATTCTCCAAAGCCAGTGAAACTCCATTGACGATCATTGGAAGGACATATCCACTTATCGACATAAACGCTTTCTCCACCACCACCCTGTGTAAAGGAGTGAGAAACGAGAGAAGAGTGTATGCTTTGTAACTTTGTTATAGTGTTATTTAATAAAATAGTGTTCTTATATATCTCCCGGTCCCTTTTTCTTCTTCTCCATCATTTTATTTCTTGTCTTCGATTATAGAAAGGGACCCCGGTACCAAAGGTACCTACCCAGCTACTGCTACCGGTAGTGGGCGAGGGTGCTAACCGAAATTTCACTCCCCGAGTGGATTTTTCCGTTAACACCAACGTAAGTCTTTTACATGATTGTTCTATAGTTCAGATACACTATTTTTGTTTATTCTCGTTATTGATAGTACTTCTTCAGGTGGTTTGCGTTCCATGGGTTCTTCAAGGGAACTCCGTCTTCAGTTTTGAGTTTGTAGGCTCATTACATAGAGACAGAATCTACGATGTATAGTCCCTCCCAGTTATTCCCTTGACTACTTGAGACAGGCTTTCTAGTACAGTTAATCACCTTTTTGAGGACCACGTCTCCCAGGCTGAATCTTCGGGTCTGAACCTTGGTATCATAGTACTTGGCTACTTGCTGGTGATGATGGGCAGCTCATATCCTTACCATATCCCTTAGTTCTCCTAATTCATCCATGCATTGTTAAAGCTCTTTTTCTTTGTCACCGGGGTTATAATAGGAAACTCTTCTCGTTTGGACGTTCGTTTCGGTGGGTATGACAACTTCTAATCCGAACGAGAGGGAGTAAAGGGTTTCTCTAGTTGTTGAATGTGGGGTGGTACGTATCGCCCATAAAACTTTCGGGAGCTTATCGACCCATGTTCATTTTCTGAGTTGTAGTCTCCTTATGAGGAGGTTTTTGATGACTTTGTTGACAGCATCCACTTGTCCATTGCTTTGAGGGTGTGATGGTGAGGAAAACCTTAGGTCGATGTGATATTCTGAACAAAGCCTTCAGAGGTTAGCGTTGTCGAATTAGGTGGTGCAGTGATCAGCCACAATGGCGTTTGGTACGCAGAATCTGAAGATGATGGAATGTTTAATGAAATTGGTGGTGTTGGCCTTAGTGATGTGCTTTAGGGCCTTCGCTTCGACCCACTTAGTGAAGTAGTCAATTGCCACTACAGTGAATCTTTTATCTGAGGTTCCTCTGGGCAGTGGGCCTATGATGTCGACCCCGAATCTTGAGAATGGCCATGGGGATGCCATCGGTGTTAGCGGCTCGGGGAGAAGGTAAGGAACTAGAGCTGTCTTTTGGCATGGATCACATGATTTGGTGTGATCTTTTGAGTCTTTGAAGAAAGTAGGCCAACAGTATCCCTGCCTCGTTATTCAGTGGCCTAAGTTTTACCGGTGGAGTGACTGTCACACACCCCCCTGTGTACTTCTTTCAAGATGAGATCTGTCTGTGGTGGGGAAATACATCTAAGGAAGGCAGCGAGAATCTTAGCCGTATATGGTTTCGTTGATGATGAGATAGCGGGGAGCTTGCCTCCTGATTCTTTACGAGTCATTCCTGTCTGGGGTAAGGGTAACATCATGGAGATAGTTCTTAGATGGGGCCATCCAGTTCACTGCTCCGTGCTCAGTCTCGGGGATTAGGACATTGGATTGGTGCTCATCGTCGATGCTTGATTGAGGTAAATGGAATACTGTCACCGTTCGGGGCAACTTCATGTCAATGGTTGAAGCAAGTTTGGTGAGGGCATCAGCCTGAGAGTTGTAGTCCCTAGATATTCGGAGGAGATCGCATCTGATGAATTTAGCCATTAGATTCTTGACTTACCTTAGGTAACTGATCATTTTGGTATCGTTGGCCTGGTAGTCTTCATTCACCTGGTTAACAACTAGTTAGGAGTCACTGTAGATTGCGACGTGTTCGGCTCCCATATTAAGGATGATCTTTAGTCCGGTGGTGAGAGCCTCGTATTTCGTAACATTATTTATGACTTTGAAGTCTAATCGGAGGGCTATCTTGACAATGATCCCATCCGAGGTTCTGATAATTATGCATGTCCCACTCCCGTGTCTGTTTGAAGACCCATCAACAAACATTTCCCATTTTGGTATTTGTTCTGTTTAGAGATTCAATACTTTTGGTCTAGTATGCTCTATGATGAAATCGGCTACAGTCTGGCCTTTAATTAACGTCCGAAGCTTGAACTGGATGTCGAATTGGCTGAGCTCCATTGCCCATTTGATTAGCCTTCCTACCATCTCAGGCTTTTGAAGAACTTGCTTCATTGGTTGGTTTGTCAAGACTACAATGGGGTGCGGCTAAAAGTAGGGTCTGAGCTTTCTCGATGCAATGATAAGGCTGAGAGTCAATTTTTCAATCTCCGGATATCTTGTTTCGGGGTCGGTCATGCTCTTGCTAACATAGTACACTGCCTTCTGGGTGGATCATTCGTTCTTGATCAAGACCGAGCTAACTACGACTCCGGAGATTGCCAAATAGAGGTACAGGGTTTTACCGATCATTGGTTTGGCTAGCATCGGTGGCTTTTGCAGGTAGGTCTTTAAGTCCTCGAAGACAGTCTGACATTCAGGAGTCCAGCAAAAGTTACCTCTTTTCGGAGGGCCTTAAAGAATAGGAGGCAACGATCCGTCAATTTCGATATGAATCGTGAGAGGACGACGATCATGCTGTTTAACTTCTGAATATCTTTGGTCTTTTTGAGGGGCTGAAGGTCTATTACTGCTATGATTTTATTAGGGTTTGCCTCTATTCCTCGCTGATGAACAACGAATCCGAGAAACTTTCTAGAAGAAACCCCGAAGGCATATTTAGAAGGGTTGAGCCACATACGATAGGTCCTTAAGAGGAGGAAGGTCTGCCTTAGATTCTGAGTGTGTTCAGTGAAATTTACTGATTTGGTGAGCATGTCATCCACATACACTTCCATCGTCCTTCCGATCTGCTGAGCAATTATCTGGTTTACAAGTCTCTGGTAGGTAGCTCCAGTGTTTTTTAATCCGAACGGCATTACTCGATAGCGATACACTCCGCAGTCGGTGATGAATACGGTCTTGCCCTCGTCTACCTCATTTATTAGGATTTGGTTGTACCCGGAGTACGTGTCCATAAAACTAAGGAGTTCGTGTCCGGAAGTGGCATCAACCAGTTGGTTTATCCGTGGAAGGGGGAAGCTGTCCTTGGGGCATGCCTTGTTCAGATCTTTGAAGTCGACACACATTCTCCACTTCCAGTCTTTTTTCTTCACCAGGACGACATTCGACAGCCATTCGTTGTAGTCGAGGTTTTTGATAAAGCCGACTCTTAGGAGTTTGTCTATCTCGGTTGCCACCGTTTTGCATCTCTAGATATTGAGAGATCTCCTTTTCTATTAGACTGGTTTGAAGGCGGGATCCACACTGAGGGAATGTGTGATGACTGAGGGGTTAATGCCCGATATGTCGGTGTGGCTACATGCGAATATATCGAAAAACTATCAGAGGAGAAGGGTTATTTCTCTCCTGATATGGGGGGATAAATTGGCACAAATGAAGACTATCATTTCAGGCTCTTCGGCACTCAGGATGACCTTTATCAGCGGCTCCGTTGATTCCCATATTGGTCGGGATCCGGTTTCACGTGGGTTCAAGCTTGTGATGTGCATTTCGTCCAAGAGAGAGCTTTCAGATGCTTGAGCTTCTGCTATGTCCCTGATTTGTTTGTTCTTTGGCCTCCTGACCTTACCATTCATCCGTCGGTTGTTGTGGCTTGCCACGTAGTTGCCAACCGTGAGCACTGGGTTTGATCCAATTTAGATACATCTCTTGTATTATTCTTGGTATGTTCTTACTTCCCTCGGCCCCATGTCGGTAGGGAATTTCATTCCCAAGGAATACACACCGGTGGCTACTCTGAAGGTGTAGAGAGTAGGTCTTCCGATTAATATGTTGAAAGGGAATGGTGCGTTGACGACCTGGAAACTTACCCACACAGTCCGAATCTGTGGACGAACACCGAAACAGACTGGGAGGTCAATTTGCCCAATGGGTAAGGTAATATGCCCTCATATTTTTTTGATGCAGTATTTGGAGGTTTGTAGTTATTGTTGGGTATATCCGAGTTTCTGTAGTGGATCCTAGTGAATGATGTCTAAGGAAGAGCCATGGTCGACGAAGGTTCTTTTCACCGTTTGGTTGCCTATCTTCATCGAAATGATAAGGGCGTCACGGTGCGGGTATCTGATCCTATGTGAGTCGAATAGAGTGAAAATGATTAGGTCCCAATCTTTTGGGGGGTCTTCTGGTACTGACGTCAGATATACCTCATCGGGTGCTTTCCTAATGGATGACGAGGCATGGTCCTCCGTGAAAGATTCAGTGAGGATGAAGTGGATGGGTTCTTTGTCATCCAAATTCGAAGCGGCCTTGTGGGATCTGTTGCTTGGGGGACCTCCGATTTTCACCGTAACAACACTAGAGTTTTTAGGGTCAACACAATCTTGGAGCTTTTCCTCTCGGATCAATTCCTCTATCTGTTCTTTCAAGTCTCGACAATTCTTGGTTTCATGCCCGTGATCTTTGTGAAACTTGTTGTGGACTTTCCAATTCCTATTCTCCGGCGCCTACTGTAATGGGGCTGGCCATCAGAGTAGGTTTCCCCGGGATGAGATCTCAAACACTTTATCGACTGGATGTTTCAAGGGGGGTGTGCCAATCGAACTTACTTCTCGGGAACCTGACACTTCGGCCCGTGGACCCGGTGTTCACTTGCCTGGGGGCTTATTGTTCTTTTCCCTTGTCTTTGCTTGGTTTGGACCACATTCTCGATGGTCCGCCTGTTTCTAGAGAAGTTGACGATACCTTGGAATGGCTAATGTCTTCAGCGGTGGCCTATTTCTCTGCCCTTTCCATGAGTTCTCGATATGAGAAATGTCCCTTTTTTAGAGATCGACCATCTCAGGAGCCCCTGCTGGCGCCCTTGGGTAAAAGCCATAACTGCGCCGATTTCATTAAAGTCATAGACTTGTCTTGCTGCTTCGTTAAATCTTTTCATGTACTCTCTGATGGTTTCAGAGTCTACCTATTTGACGAAGTTCAGGTGGACCATATGCCATATTCTTCTTCTACTTACGGTGAAGCCGCTGCAGAATTCTTTTGAGAGTTCATGGAAGAACGATATGCTCTGCCTCTTAAGTCCACCATACCATGTTCGGGCGTCGCCGGAGAGTGTCAACGGGAAGACTCTACACTTGATTGCATCAGATGCGCTCTGCATATTCATCCAGTCCAAGTATGTGTCGAGGTGATCTTCGGGGTCCTCTATGCCTACGAAGCCGCACATATCCTTTCGGGGTAGTCTAAAGTTTGTCGGGATTGATATGGAGGTAATCTCGTCCGTGAATAAGCTTTCTCTATGACAATTGTGTCGACGATTACAGATATGGATCTGGTCTTGTATCTCCGTGAGCTGGTCTTGAAGGATGCGGAAGGCTTCAGGGTCGGCCATGGTGTTTCTCTCAGTATCAAAGTTGAGTTGGTCAGCCCTATCTCTCTGATCCTGTCTATGTCTTGTCTCCGAGGTATTCCTCTCGGATATTACCGTTGTGTTCCACTCTACTGCTGGTGGTCCCTGCTACCCTTTGCGGCTACTGTTGATTCATGTGCTCCCCAGGATTCGGCTGGACGAACTACGTCGTGTGCTGCTGGTTCTTTTTTATTCCTGTTGGGGGATTGCCCACATTTCCACCCTCTGCACGAGCGTTAACCTCGTCAGAGTCTCCTTGGTGTCCCCCACCGTCAACCACATTGACTACCCTGGTCACGTTTTGCGCCAAAGTGTCTAGTCTGCTAGTAATTCCACGTATCACTGGGTCGTCCACCTGCGGGAAGAACTGCTGAGTTTGCTGTGGGGCGTATATCGGTGGAGGTCTCGATGGGAAATAGGGGTTATGGAACCCCGGCAGGTAGTACTGTGGGGGTCCATGGAATTCGGGCTGATACCCCGGAGGCATGTACTGCATCTGATATGGGTAATATCCATAGCTGGGGTTTTGCGGTGCCTGTTGGGTTGTTGGACCGGGATGCATAGGTGGATGAAAAGAAAGGTGGTGTGACTTGCGTGTTGGGACGGTGCCCAAGTGGTATTGTTGTCCTTACGGGACTGCGTTTGGTTCTTGATCTCTAGGGGGATGGAGCCCGAGGTGGAGATCGGGGCACTGCCCTCCCGAATTCGGGTTCATTCTTGCTGCGAAGGTGCTGGAAACAATCTCCTCCTTCTAGCGCCAATTATTAAAGACAAAAATGAGTCTCTAATTAAGTGTCTGACCCGGGGCTTATGCCGAGCTAATATATTGCAGTTGGATTACAATTACAAAGAGTATGAGTTTGTGGGATAATCTTTAACTCCGATTAGTTCTCTCTAAATCCTAATTTTTTTCAAAAGTCCTTTTCTTTTACAAGTAGTATGGTTTATATAGGTTTGGCCTCTGGCACAAGTGATCCCTTGGAGACCCGTGATTGGCTAGAGCTTGACAGGTGTTTCTGGCGTGTCAGAGAAATGTCGTCTTGTCGGTTACCCTCCGATGTGTAACTCTGATATTACGCTCTCCAAGAGTTCTCTTGACGGTGATCAGATCTTATTCGGAGGGATTAACTTCCTTCGAGAGTATATCGGCATCTTTACTTACGGTATGTGTGAAATGAGGCATAACACTCTTATTTTTGAATTGACTATAGCAAACATTATTAAAAAGAAAAAAAAATTCCTAGATTTACTCTAAGAAAGAAAGTTAAAATGTAAAATTGGGAATGTATAGTTTGAAGCTAATCTGATTATTTTCCGTACCTCATATAATTTTATGATACATAAGTATTGTAATGAATGTATGGTTAAGATGTGATAGATTTTCATAACCACTTTATCAATAACTAATCACATATTTAAAAAAGGTCAGAAAAAATATTAGATCAGTAAAGAATCCAAATCCGTATAGTTTACCCAAAATGGTACCACATACTGCACACGCAGCGCATTGGTGTAGCTGGCACTGGCAACGGCTAGCTGGGCAAAGGGGAGCCTGACCCTCCAGATTCTCCAACGGTCACCAGGCACCAGCCTTGACATCACCAATTAGGGTAGACTTCTGTCCCACAACCCGACAACTACTCTGGACATGAACCCCCACTCCCACATAACTTTAATTTAAATCTTACTTTACAAAACCACCCTTGATTTCGGACCAAACCCATTCTAGTTTTAACTACTTGTGGCAAGGCCAATTTTGTAATTTCACTTTCAATCTTTATGGCCGTTGCATTATTTATTTTAGCGGCGGTGTATCATACGCGGCATATGAGAGCGTCCGGGCACCATATCCAAGGAGAGGATCTGGCGCAGCGACACGTCATTTCAAATTAAATGGTTAAATAGATTAATAATTCAGATTTTAAAAGTATTTCTATCTGTTTTTTTTTTCATAAATGAATCAATATATATATATATAAATAAAAAATAATTAATTTTCTCCTCATAACATAATCAACCGATCAATCATTCCAAGAAGAGGAGATTCGTTGTCTCAGTCCTGTGTGTATTTTCAACGTCCATATAAACAGCTCTTTCTCTTTTTCTCACTCTCTTTTACTTGCCCTCTCTCTCTCTCCGCCAAGAGAAGGTAATTTTCTCATCTGGGTTTTGCTTATTCGATGGATTTTTATGTTGGATTATTAGTATCAGCGTAATCAATCTGACTTAAGATCGGTAGATTTGATGAAAGTAGAGATTTTGATTTTCCTTTTTTAGTTGATTCTTTCAATTTCAATTAATACTTACGTATATCAATGTGTGTGATTGTTTTCTTGGTAAAATGGGAATGTTGGATACCTTTCTTGATTTTGATCAGGTTTTTTTTTCCCAAATAAAAAAAAAAAATTAGGTTCTTTTCTTCTGTTTTGGACAATTCCTTGAATGTATAATGTTAAAGGGTAAACTTGCTTTGTTTGTTTGTTTTCATTTTAATGCTATGTGTAAGTGCTTATTTGATGAATTTTTTTAGTCATCGACTTGTATTTTAGGGCTTGACAAATGGGTTTATATTTGATTCAGAAAATTTGGTTTTTATGGTTTGAAATTTGAAAAAAAGAAAGTAAATGCTTAGTAATTTGGATACCAAATTTTGAAAATTTTTGTGTTTCCAAGCAATCCTAATCACTTTCTTTTGTTTTTGTGTTTGAAGAACTTTAAGAAAAGAGTGAGCAAGATGAAAATTGAAAGACAATGAACTAGGGTTGCTTTAATTACTGCTCCATATTTCAAATTTCATATTTATTTTACTTGTTAGATAGCATTTGCAGATTTGAGGTTTTGTATCCACCTTGACTCTCATTTAAGTTTCTCCAAATGTTTTCTCTTATACTTAGAGAAATTGTCTGTTCTACATGAATTTAGTAAATATGCAGTTTTGTGATTGATGATACATTCTTTCCGGCGACACTGCACCACCACCTTTTAAGTTTTAATGCGGGAGATCACCCACCTTGACTTTCATGATATTTCTTTAGGAAATATATTGTTTTCGTACCGCTCTGGTGGGTTATGTATCATCGTTCTCATTATATTTGGTGAAGACTGAGCCTTGTAATCACAATCTAGGTTTTGAGAAATTTCAATTATTTTAGATAGACATATAGTATTCTCAACTGAATATCATTTATACATAAATTAATGTTTGCTACTTTGCTGCATTGATTTTATGTGAATCTAAGCTATGGTAATGTGTTTATTATATTTATTCACTGTGAGTAGATGATGGAAACTGTCCTGCATGTAGATTGACAATATGGTTTGAGAAAAGGTACCAGCAAAATTGTACTAGCTTTTCCTCTCTGATCTGCATTACTTGATCACTGAAAATAGAGTCAATGGTTTGGGCCTTCTAAATGTTGGTGTATAGGTCCCCACTCTCCATGTTTCTTGATGTTCATTACTTTTTTGCTTATATGAAGTCTAGACACCAAGTAATGGGTCCCTCCCTTTTTCTTTCCAAAATTTAGGATCTTATCATAGGTTGAATGTGGAAGGGTATCAACACTTTTGAAATTTAAGTTGGCTTATTTGTTTGCTTCAAAAGGTGTGATAGAATAGGCTGGTTGCAAAAACTCTAATTCATATTATGATTGGGCTTGCAACTTATAGCCTGTAGATGCCATACATGGATCTGAATCTATTGGTACTGCTTTATCTGTTTCCCATTGAACCTTCTCTGTCATTTTTTTCATATTGTAAACTACTGGATGCAGGCAGTAGTGAGTTTTGTAGTTCAGCACTTCAGCTGCATGATCATTTTGAATTTTGTATAGAGAAGATAAGTGGATCTCTAATCATAAAAGACTTAATCTTTATGTGTTTGACAAGAAGTTTGTTACCTTATCACACCACAATCCAGACTTGGGGACTTTTAAGAACTGTATCATGGATTATTTAGCATGGATCCTAAAACTGGTTCGGTCAGCATGCTTTTTAAGCACTTTTCTTCTCCTTATCTCTATCAAACTGTTTCACTTTCAAATGAGAGATTCTGGTTCTAGGGCATAAAATGTTGGTTAAGAAACCTGTATAAAATATTCCTTTTGGGTAGCCCAAAATGCAACCCCCTTCAAAAGAATAGCACGAGTGAGTTTCAAATTCAAGTGCTCTTACTTGACTATAAGAGATATTACTAGTAGAAGTAATCAGTACACAACAAAATGTTTTGTAACCTTCAGTATGTGATTCAACTCAAAAAAACTTTGTATTCTCCTGTATATTCTCTGTTTATTGTCTGGTGGAGCAGGACCAGATTCAATTATATACCCTTTTCGGTACACACAAAAAGCTTTGCAACCTTCAGTATGTGATTCAACTCGAAAAAAAAAAAAAAAAAACTTTGTATTCACCCATATGTTCTCTGTTTATTGTCTGGTGGAGCAGGACCAGACTTATTTATGCCCTTTTCAGTACTTATGTTGTTTTGGTTCTTTGGAAGTTGTCATATAAAAATGTAGTTTTTATTTTTGAATTTAAATTTAATTTTTCAATTTCCTATCAAATTGTGTGCTTGCATGTTTTTTTTTTTTTTTTCCAGTTGTTATAACTTGTGCATAATGGTGTATTTGATATCTGTTTTGTGAGTTATTAATGATGGTGAATGTTATTCTTTTTTTTTTTTAACTTATCTAATTCTTAAAGTTTGTTGTGCTTAATACTATTATATTTTGGTGAGAACAAATTGTAAAACCTTACTTCTGTTCCGCAAGTAAAAGTTTAATTTATTAATTTGCAGGTCCTTTTGGCACTGGCCTGATAAGTTCGAGAATCTCTTGGCTCAAAATTTGCTCTCAAGTTCTGATATCTTGCCAGTGAAAGCAAAAGAGTTATTACGAGGATTCCCCACTTTTTATAACTATGGTAAATTTACTGGTGTTTATGACACCATTACTTGGAAATCTAGGATATATGAAAATGATTTAATGGATGCATTTATTTTTTGGTTGTATTCATGGATAGGAGGAGCATCAGAATTGTGATGGAAAATTAGTGAAAAATGTTGTGATAAGTTATATTTATTAGCATGCTTGGTTTATATAATGGGATCAGATCTGTCATTTTGCTCTCTCACATTGTCTTTTTAGTTTAAAGGGGATGGTTATTCCCATAGAGTTTGTGCATGAAGCTTAGCTTATTATCCTCTATGACCACATGAATTTTCCTATTTCTCACACAGCTTTTGTTATGTTGATTTAGGCAACTAATGAAAATCTTCCACCAAATGTGATCAAGCAACTTGCACGAGAATTGAAAAATCTTGATGAATCTCCACCTGAGGGCATTAAAGTAGGAGTAAATGATGATGATTTTTCGACCATATATGCAGATATTGAAGGCCCAGGCATGCAATTGTTATCTTTCAAATTTTCAACTTTTGAGACAATGTTTCAAATTTTTATTTTTGAGACATTGGGAATATTGAATTAAGATTTTTTGACCTTGCAGCTGGAACTCCATATGAGAATGGTGTTTTCCGCATGAAATTGTTATTATCCCATGACTTCCCACACTCCCCTCCGAAAGGTTTGTCGGTGCATGTTATTATGGATTTGTTATGTTTTGATACCTTTGTGGTCTACAATATTGTATAGTACATAATTATGTTTTTTGAACAATGTATATATTTATCTTTTGTGAACAATGTATATGCCTACCACAACCAGTGAAATATTTAGAACAATGTATCTTTTGTAGGTTACTTTATGACTAAGATTTTCCATCCGAATATTGCAATCAACGGTGAGATTTGTGTCAATACGCTAAAAAAGGATTGGAACCCAAGTCTTGGATTACGACATGTTCTCATTGTAAGTTCATTGTACTTTAATTTCCTTCTTCCAAATATTAATTCTCCTCACCACCAAAAGAAATTACCTGAAGAGGAACAACTGAATATCTTATATTTTCATTTGACAAGAAATGCTTCCTTACTTTCAACCCCATAAATTTAGTTTGAGATATCTTTGGGTCTGAAATTAATATATATATCTTCCTTGCTCTGAAATATGTTGTTATAACAGGTAGTCAGGTGTTTATTGATTGAGCCATTTCCAGAATCAGCTTTGAATGAACAGGCTGGTAAAATGCTGCTTGAAAATTACGAGGAGTATGCCAGACATGCCAGGTTAGATAGCCATGACCATTCTTTAATCTGCTTTGTGTTGTGTGGTGTGTGGGAGCAGGAGAACCTTACATGTGAAATATTAAGGTGTTATTAAGATGGTTCTTGACCTATAGTAATGAATGTGGGACCTTTTTAGAGTACATGTGAGATGTCATGTTCTTGAGGACCGGTAGGGACATACTAGGTTTTGTGGATGGTTAATTTCATTTGCTCTTGTTTTCTGGATGGCTATGCTCTACTTACATATATATGATGATTGGTATGGTAAATGGTAATTGTAATGATGATTTGTGCATGTGTAGAGATGAGATTATTTTGTACTTTTTTACGAGTCACCCAAGTTTGTTAGTTTTATGCAGGATTTACACCGGAATTCATGCCAAGCCAAAACCCAAGTTTAAGTCTGGAGCTATTTCTGAGTCAACTACGGCACTGAATGTTGACCAGACTAACTCTGCTGTTCTTAATGTTGACGAGAAGAACGCAGCACCGGGAGCTGCATTGCCATTGCCATCACCACTAACACCTTCAACAACGACCAGAGGAAACAATCAAGATCAGCCCACTGCTGTAGTGTCAGCACCCGAAATTGGGTTCAGTGGGTCTTCAGTAGCTACAGCAGCAGCTACCACACTAAAGAAGGAGGGTGGGCTAGCAAAAGTTCAGGCAGACAAAAAGAAAATGGATGCTAGAAAGAAAAGTTTGAAGAGATTATAATAGTTTATAGTGAGAATTTGGTTGAACTGCAGTTGTGGAATTCATGTCCGTATGTACGGTGTAAAAAAGGATACTTGAATTGGGAAAAAGGCTGACTTTTTGCTCCATATTTTCTTATCTTTTCTGTGTCCGTAACATCTTATATTTTGGTGATTCTTTCGATTTTTTTATCTTTTTTGGAAAAACCCCTTTATAATAAATCGCATAATTGCAGTTTTCATTGAGCAACATTTTGCCAATTTCATTTCTTTACTGGTGTATGTCAAAAAAATTGGGTCTCACCTTTTGTCTTTGCCAAATTTTCTACTTTTTTATTTTTGATACAACCAAATTTTCTTTTTTACCGTACAGAAGTACAGAACGTGTATATATTTTTCTGGTTTGAGATAAGAGCAGTGGGAGAGAAAGTTTGTGTTAGTATACATAAACCTCTCCAGCATTAAATTAAATTAAAACTAACAGAAATAAAAAGACCGAAATGTCCAAACATTTATCAAATATTGAAATGAAAATACATCGGATAAAATAATATTTTAAAGGAAGTTTTTGATTTTAAAGAAGATTTTGTTTAAGCATTCTTGAAATTGATGGAAAATTAAAAAAAAACTATTAAATTGATTTTTTAAATATACATATTTTTTTATTGATAGATTTCATTTCATTTAACTTATCATCCACAAAAAAATTCATATCAAAATTTATAGAAATCGATATGATTTCATCAAGGTCTTTACCGAAATTAAAATAAGAGATCTCTTATAAGAGAATCACTATATATATATATTTCTTGTTCAATTTATATTTTGTTGGAAAGGTCAAAACTACCCTTCCATGGTTAGTTATTATGGATCCAAGTTAAAACCAGAGATATACAGTGGAGATCCATATATATATATATATATATATATATATATATATATTTCAAAATTTCAGGAGATTTTTGTAATTTTGATGATCAAACTCGATCAAAGGTTAAGTTTTACCAACTTTGAGTAACGGTAGAAGAGGTAATTGCTAGTTAATATGATAAAATTATTTTCCTTTATATGAAAAGGCAAATCTGATAGAGATTGCCTGTAATTTGTTTGTAATTTGTTTGCACTGTTATTTTCCCCGATCAATATGTTCATACTGCAAGTCCACATAAAAAGTCTTGTGATGGCTAGCAGTTAGGGGTGGGCAAAAAACCAATAAACCGAACCGAACCGATGAACCGAACCGATCCAATCGGTTTTTTTCGGGTTTTCTTATGTTGACCGGTTCAGTTCGGTTCATTTTTTTGAAAACCGATTTGATCGGTTTTTTTTCCGGATCGTTATCCCAAACCGGAAAACCGAACCGAGATCCAATATATATATATATAAACCTTAGTTTTAATGTTTAATAGTCCATGAAAATATAAAACTATGAAAGTGTGTGACATCATATTTTTTTCTTAGTTTTTTTTTATAAATATTATTTTAAACTAGTATTTTCAATTTGTTCAAACCTATAATTTAATTTGGTTCAAGGCCCAAAAAGATTAAAATATGAAAATATGTGTAATAATTAAAACCCAAAAATATTATCCAATTGGCCCAAAACCGAAAAAACCGAACCGAACCGAACCGTTCAAATATAATCGGTTTTTGATCGGTTCATAATTATTAAGTTGATCGGATCGGTTCACTTTTTTAAAAACCGAACATTATCGGTTTTTTATCGGTTTATTCCAAAAGTGAACCGATCCATTAAACGCCCACCCCTACTAGCAGTTGATGACTGAACGACAAATTTTTTTTTTCAAAGAAAACTTTAATATATGGATAGTTTAAAATATCCATAATTTCCGTGATATTGTCGTCGATATTTTCATATTTAAAGGTATCAATATGGTGTGTAATATATTTTCTATAAAATATCCACTATGATATTTCTATAAGCACCAAGGCCCAAAACAAGGCATGTTCGGTGGCAGGTCTTAGGAGGAATGGATCGTGCTAGTTTCGATGGGCAGGTAGGAGATTGCTTGACGGAGGCAAGACTAGGAAAAAGGGCAGCGTTGGTGCGCGCTCGCATTGGGTAACATTGGTGCGTTGCCAGCTTCGCAAAGAATTTTTGGTGGCATTTGAAGGCACAATGTGCAGTATGTGCTATGCTTGGCGTGCAAGCATACAGAGTTTGAATGGTGCAAGGATTCCTAGTCAGAGAAAGACTTTGGCAGCAAACAAGCTACTTAGAGATCAAGTCAGCTTGGTGATCAAAAGACCTAGTTGGCTTAGGAATACAAAAGTAGAGCTGGTTTTGTATTTCTAAAACGAGTTGGACTAGATATCCATGACCATGTTGGCATAGGATATGAGTGTTTGTGTTTGTGTACACCAATCCTCTGTGACTCTTATAAATATGGCTTGATTCGTGGTAGAGACACAAGAGAGGAGTTGTTGTGATCATACTGCAAAGCAATTGTATTCCTGATTACTTGAGAGCAATAAAGTGGTTGGGTTGGGAGCGGTCTCCCGTAAGGCTTTTGTGTTATGCGTTTGGTTTGTGTGTGTGCCTTAATTATGTGTGTGTGTGTGCCTTAATTATGTGTGTGTGCCTTAATTATGTGTGTGTGTGTGTGTGCCTTAATTATGTGTGTGTGTGTGTGTGTGTGTGTGTGTGTGTGTGTGTGTGTGTGTGTGTGTGTACTCGGAGTGCTTAGCAAAGCCTAGTGCATTGCTTGTGTGGGCTGAACAAAGGTTGTGCAAATGATCAATTATACACCAAGGGGAAACACATTGTAGGGGTGTGTTTACGAGTGGCTGACTAGATTTGGGCGTATATAGTGCTAGCACCTTAGAAAATTGTTAGGCGAGTTCTAGGGAAGTAACAAGTAGTATCAGAGCCTAAGGTTGGTCTAATTCTTCTCTATTGATGCTCAAACATGACAAATGACTTGAGGGATCGAATCTATTGGTTAGAAACCATTGTTGGTGAACCACTAGATCCAGATTTCACTGACCTTGTTGTTCTTGCAACGGACAACAAAGATCATATCAAGTTTCTACAACAAGAACACCAAGATTTGCTAAAAAGCCTAGAGTCTAGTTTGACAGGTTAGAGCACACCTCTTATCTCGAGGATATGGCCGAGAAGGTGAAAGAATTGTAGGATGCTATGACCGTAAAGGTAAGGGAACTGTATGGCGACATTGTTATGCTTCAGAGGGCACTCAACAATAGCCCTAGCAGCAGTAAAGAGAGACAGGTGTCAAAGATTAAGGTGTCGGAATCGAAACACTTCCAAGGCAGTCGAAATGCTAAGGAACTGGAAAATTTCTTATGGGACATGGAGCAATACTTTAAAGCTGCTAGAATTCCTGAGAAGGAGCAGGTAAACATCACTAGCATGTACCTTGGAAGGGATGCAAAGTTGTGGTGGCGTACAAGGTTCGCGGTCGATCTTAGTGCAGGCAGGACGAAGATTGATATATGTGAGTCACTAAAGAAGGAATTGAATGATCCAATCCTTCCTTGCAACATTAGTAGGTTAGCAAGGGAAAACCTGAAGAAATTGAAGCAAACAGGGTCCGTGCGGGATTATGTGAAGGAATTTAGCTCGTTAATGCTTAACATCCAAAACATGTCCGAGGAAAATAAGCTGTTTAACTTCATGTCAGGATTGCAAACTTAGGCACAAACGGAACTGAGAAGACAATGTGTGAAGGACATACCTACGTTTATGGCTGCAGCTGAAGCCTTAGTCAATTTCCACACCAGTAATGCCGCTTCTACTTAAGATAAGAAGTCATGGGACAACAAGAAGGGTAAGATTAAGGAATGGAAGAAAACTAGTGATGGAAAAAAGAAAGAGGGTGAATCCACCCAAGGAGAAAGACCAAAACCAAAACAAAACAAGTACGTCAGGTTGCTTTATTTGCGGTGGTCCTAATCGTTCAAGAGACTGTCCTAGACTGGAGAAACTGAATGCTTTGGTTAGTCAAGAATCCGATGGATCGGAAGTTGCTACCTACTCTTGAGTGAACCCTATATAGTTTCTCAACACTATTTCAGTGGACAAGTAGCCTAATGTCATAGGCTTGATGTATGTGACGACTCATGTCAATAGGAAGAAAATACGGACAGTGTTGGATATCGGTGCTACCAACAACTTTTTGTCACAAAATGAGGTATATATGTTAGGATTGAGTGTGTCAAGTAGCATTAATCAAATCAAGGCAGTAAATTCTAGTGCTAGACTAGTAAATGAGGTAGTGGAGGCGACCTTAAAGGTTGATTCTTGGCAAGGGACGTGCAGCATATTAGTGATACCTATGGATGATTTTGATTTAATTATTGGCATCGAGTTCTTTAAGAAGGCCAAGATGTCAAGGTGACACTGATGCCCGGTCATTGAGGTATCGTGATTGAGGATAGAGAAAATCCTTACTACATATAAGCTGACACGGAAGGGATTCAAACTATCGACAAAGGACAATGAGTTATGATTTCGACTAAACAACTAGAGAAGGGTCTGAAGAAGAGACAAACAACGTATATGGCAGCAAGGGTGCAAATCAAGCCGGATGTTGTGGTCGAAGTGCCAGATGTAATTAGGACAGTGCTAGAGGAGTTTGCAGATGTGATGCCAAAAGAACTACCGAAGGAACTCCCACCTAAAAGGCCATGTGATCACCAGGTTGAGTTAGAGCCTCGGGCAACACCACCTGCCAAGGCACCCTATCGGATGGCACCCTCAATGCTGGCAAAATTGAGAAATTAGTTGGATAAGTTGCTAGATGTGGGTCTATTACAGCCTTCTAAAGCTCATTTTGGTGCCCCTGTGTTGTTTCAGAAGAAACAAGATGGTTCATTGCGGATGTGTGTGGATTACAGGGCGATGGACTAAGTAATTATTAAGAACAAGTATTTGGTGTTGAATGCAGCAGATTTGTTTGACAGGTTGGCAAAGGCAACATTCTTCACCAAGCTAGACATGCAATTAGGGTATTTGCAAGCGAGAGTAGCCGAAAAGAGTGAAACCAAGACAACAATGGTTACCAAGTATGACTCGTTTGAATTTCTGGTCATGCCGTTTGGGTTGACAAATGCTCCTGCCACGTTTTGCAACTTAATGAGCGATGTTCTCTATGAATTCCTAGACAAGTTTGTGGTAGTATATTTAGATGATATTGTCATCTACAGTAATTCTTTGGCTGAGCACGTGGCTCATTTTAGGCTAGTGCTCGTAAGATTGAGCGAGCACAAGCTGTATGTGAAAAAGAACTGCAAGTTTTGTTGTCAGGAAGTTTTGTTCTTGGGGCACTGGGTTAGTAACAGCAAGATTTGTATGGATGAGAGAAAATCCGGGTCATTCTTATTTGGTCATGCCTTTTAGGTTGACAAACACTCCTGCCAAATTTTGCAACTTAATGAACGATGTTCTCTATAAATTCCTAGACAAGTTTGTGGTAGTATATTTAGATGATATCGTCATCTACAGTAATTCTTTGGCTGAGCACGTGGCTCATCTTAAACAAGTGCTCGTAAGATTGAGAGAGCACAAGTTGTATGTGAAAAAGGAGAAGTGCGATTTTTGTCGCTATGAAGTATTGTTCTTGGGGCGCTGGGTTAGCAACAGTAGGATTCGTATGGATGAGAGAAAAATTTGGGCAACTCTTAATTGGCTTTCTCCTATCAAAGTTGTTGAATTAAGATCTTTTCTAGGCCTAACCAACTATTATCGGAGATTCATCAAAGGGTACTCAAAGGAGGTGAGTGTGTTGACAGATTTACTCAAGAATGACCATAAGTGAGAGTGGACAGAAGCATGTCAAACAGCCTTTGAGAAACTGAAGTTAGCGGTGTCTTCGGAACCTATGCTACGTCTTCCAGATTTCGAAATACCTTTTTAGATGCACATGGATGCATCAGATAGGGCTTTGGACGGAGTCCTTGTGCAAGGGGCACATTTGGTTGTGAACAAAGATATTCTGCACACGAGAAAGAGATGGTTGCGGTGGTACATTACCTTGGTAAGTGGAGGCATTATCTGTTAGGCACTAGATTTACGGTGGTGACGGACAATATAGCCAACTACTATTTCAAGACACCTAATAAGCTAACTCCTAAACAAGCTCGTTGGCAGGAATTCTTGGCCGAATTTGACTTTGAGTGGGTGCACCAACCAGGCCGACAGAATCAGGTAGCGGATGCTTCAAGCCGAAAGGTGGTGAAAAGTTATGTTAGTACGTTGGCCGCACTTCAAGCCGACTTTCTAAACAGATTGAAGTAGCAAGCTGCGGTGGATTCGGTTGACATCAAACTGAAGCAAGAAGTGTTGGATGAGCTGGTAAGGAAGTATTGGGTGGAAGATGGCTTGTTGCATGCCAAAGGCAACATGCTATACATAGCCTCCGGTGGGGGATTAAAACAGGAACTATTAAAATAGACACATGACTCGCAATGAACGAGACATCCTGGGGTTGAGAGAATGGCGGTCTTGCTGTCTAAGAGCTACTATTGGCCCAAGATGTATGAAGATGTGGAAGCATATGTCAAGACTTGCTTAATGTGTCAGCTTGACAAAACTGAGCGAAGAAAGCAAGCCGGGTTGTTGCAACTGTTGCCTGTTCCGGAGAAGCCATGGGTGTCTATTTCGATGAATTTCATTATAGGGGTTTCCAATTGTTGACGGTTTTTGATCTATCATGATAGTGATCGATGGATTCTCAAATTATGCAGTGTTCATTCCAGCACCACATGCATGTCCAGCAGAAAAATAACTAAGCTATTTTTCAAGTATGTTGTGAAAATGTTTAAGGTGCCTAATGACATTGTTAGCGATAGAGATGCTCGGTTTACGGGGAAAATTTGGACATATCTCTTCAAGCTGAAGGGGTCGGAATTGAAAATCTCCACAACAAACCATCCATAAACAGATGGGCAAACGAAAAGGATCAATGCGCTCTTTCAGGAATATTTGAGGCATTATGCGACTGCAAGTCAAAGGAATTGGGTGGAATGGTTGCACAATTTTGTTATAATTTGCCCAAGTCATCATCAACGGGAACGATTCCATTGAAATTAAGCATGGGTTTTCAACCTTTTACTCCATTGGAGGTAGCACAACAAAAAGATCAAGGGTTGTGTCCAGCTGCTTATTATTTTGCTCGAGACAAGACATAATTGATAGAAGGTGCCATTGAGAGCATAGCCAAGGCATTAAGACAGTTGAAGAAGTATGTGGATCAGCCACGTCATCCCCTAGATGGAATTTGGAGTCGTGGAGACAAGAGGAAGACCGGCGAACCGACGACGGCTGCGAACTGGCAACGGCGGCGACAGAAGACGACAGCTTTCGACGATCTCGGCGACTGAATGGCCTTGGCGACTTTGACTCCGCCTAGCACCGATTAATCGGTGATTTGGACGATTAGTCGGAGACCGACTACTAAGATCGATTTTGGCAATTCACCACAGTTAGTCTCGACGACTAACTGTATTGAGGCGATTAATTGGTCTAGGCGCCGATTTTTCGAACATTGGAGTGGTGTAGAGCTGCAAGTCCAACCATATGTTTAATTCAATTAAGTCTTCCTTTTGGTATTAAAATTCATGTGGCTGTATAATATACAAAATATCAGAAAATGAAATTTTAATGAACGATTTTCAATTTTATATGACTTGTATATACATTATATAGAGTTGTTAGGCATTAATTTGTTTTAACCGAAAATGTGTTTTTACCTTTTATAGTTAGATTATTGATCATTTTCATTCAACATTCCTATATTTGTTAGTTTTCCAGTTTCATTAAACATTCCTATGATTGCTATCGAATTTCAATACTTAACGTAAATTTTACATTAATTTCCATTGATATTGATATTTCCATCAAATCATAAAACCGTTATTACTGTTGATATCAATATTTGATTATTTTCATCTTTGAATACATGTAAATACTGTAATGTGGCTACGAACATGTAATGAGGCTACCGAACAAGAATTGCACATTAAGGAGTCGTTTGTTTTTTCCAATTAAAACTTAATGGGTCTGAATTATAATTATTAAATTGTTTTGTTTATTTTTTGTAAGTGGTCAAACAACTTTAGAATACCAAAAAACGACTTAAAATAAAAAATAAAAAATCTTAACTTTTCACTTAATTGCAAATCACTGAATTGCATTAAATGCAATCCAAAATCTTTTCTTCTCATATATAACATATTTTCAATTTCATCGTAATTATATGTGTTATAGAAATTTTTATTTTATTATATTGCTTATTTTAAATAGCTTTAAAAATAAAAAATAACCATAATCACTTATCATATTAGTGTTTAATATCAATACTTTATTATGATATTAGGATAGTATATTTAGAGCATCTCCGGTGCAAATATGCATTTTTGAGTTTCTAAATAGTGCCACATCAGCATTTCTATCCAATATGGGCTCATTTTTGAATTTTTTTTAGAGAAATGCATATTCACATCTTTTTGACCAATCATAATAAAACAGTTATTACATTTTCTCTCCTCTTTTATTTTACAATTAAATGAGCTTTAATATTATTGGTGGAAATAGTTAGAAATCCTAATCAGTATTTCTAGGAGAGTTTCTAGAATTAAAAAATCAACTCCATATTTTCTGACTTGTTTTTTACCACATCATATTCATATTCAACTTAGATAATTGCATTGGAGAGAGTTTTTATAACTCTATGTGGCATTCCATTTTCTCCAAATGCATAATATCATTGAAGATACTCTTATATATTATTTTTTTAGATAGTTGTGTGAATTTTCCTGCTGACCTTTTTATTTTTTTTTTAAAGAAACTTTTTCTTTTCTTTATAAAAATACAATTTATTTATAATCGAAGAAGAAAATCATAATCATATATATATATATATATATATATATATATATGTATAATTATTATTTTTGGATTGTTTTAATTCCATATTATATGTATAATTGTTTAATATGGATATAGATATAAAATTACTTAATTTCAGACAATTTTACTTTTAAAAAACAAACGTTTTAATAATACATTTAGAAATAAGGGAAAAAACAAACAAACATGTCATTCAATTTATATTCAATCTTCAGAAAAATTCATGACTATTCAGTCTTCAGACAAAAAAAAAAAAAAACCCCAACCCGCCCAGTTTATGTATCAAATGAAACATATAATATTCTAGGCTCAATGGGCGTCATTTAGAACTGCTTAAATAAAAACTCAGCCCATAAAACTATTTTGCCAAAAGTAGAAACCGACCTTACATTACTTATAGCTCAGGGTAACAACAACACAACACAATAGCAAAATCCAAAGTATCAACTAAAACGGGCTGTTTCACTTCAAAATATACTATTGGCTAGTCATTAATATGTAAAGGAGAAAGAAATATAGAAACGAGGAGCTAATAAAGAGTCAATCATCTGACAGATAACATTGTTCACCAAGGAAGTTCGGTTCACAAACCAGCAATTAAAAAAAAAGAAAGTAAAATATATAAAAACACTGCAAAGATGCTGCTTAAGTCCCCAGACATAATCAGGAGGGAGACTGAACATTCCACCAATACCAACACCGCCACCAGAGAAGACCAATGCCTCCTTTTAGAACTACCAGATTAAAAATCGTAAAAAAACCTAGGCATCCCATTATATCAAGTCAACCCTGATTTGTTTTTAAGATAATATTTTTTGGGAATTTTGGTAGAGAGGGATGGAGACCTCACTTGGCCATCATAACCTTGACGAATTCCTCGTAGTTTATCTGGCCATCACCGTCAACATCGGCCTCCCTAATCATCTCATCGACTTCTTCGTCGGTAAGCTTCTCCCCTAGGTTTGTCATCACATGGCGCAGCTCTGCAGCTGAGATGAAACCATTCTGATCCTTGTCAAACACCCTGAATGCCTCTTTCAGCTCCTCCTCAGAGTCGGTATCTTTCATTTTCCTGGCCATGAGGTTCAGGAACTCTGGAAAATCAATAGTCCCATTGCCATCAGCATCCACTTCGTTAATCATATCCTGAAGCTCTGCCTCGGTAGGGTTTTGGCCCAGCGACCTCATAACAGTCCCCAGTTCCTTGGTGGTAATGCAACCTGAACATTTCATTTGTATAAGTAAAAACCACAAAGTTTCAAACTTGTCTAATATTCATGACCAAACAGAAAATATATATATGTTTTAAAGATCAACATTCTCTGAAATAAGCTGCATATCGTGTACGATAACTCAAATATGACGAAGAGGATGCCCAATCAAAGTCTCAAAACAACATTTATTTTAACGAAAATGGAACACAGCAAATCAAAGATCACAAAGCTAGATTACACTATTAAATTTTAAGTGTAAATTAAATAAGGGTCATCTGAAGGGCCACATGGACTCAAAACTTAATTACAAGATTCATATTTATTCTTCCGATACTTAAATGCGCTCATGAATGCACAATTTATTGTGTGACAATAAATATAACATTTTTATTCACTTTCCATTAACAATGTCCATTAAATGGTTAAAAGAAAAGAATAAATAAATTAACATCATATAAGAGAAAGCTTACAATATACAAACTCCAAAACATAACGGTAGTCTGAAGGTGTAATTAAAAACTGGAAAACAAAAACTCCATAATAAGGTATTTTCCGTTTTATATTTCAAAGAAATGAAATTATATCATACAAGTCAGAATTCAAATAGCATCTAGGAGTTGACTTGAAGCATAGATCATACCTTTCATCAAATGGGCCTGTAATTTTTGTTTTTAAAATAGGTTTGATATAAAGAAATCAAATTGCCTAAACAAATGGGAGAATTATGGCCAAACAAAGTCATGACAGAAACAAAAATCTTAAGAAAATCTAAGCATGTTTGAAATTGAAAAACATGGAGAAATAAAAAACTACAAAAAAAAAAAAAAATTAAACTGATGATCAATTAACAGTACTAGTATTTAGATCAATCTAATGTCGAGTTAACAAAATTTCAGCTCAACCTATGAGGAACATGTTACCGATTAAAAATCTCATATCTATCATGTCAAAGGTAACACAAATCTAAACAGTAATCGAAGAATTGATCATTCTAAATCTAGATCTAAAACGAAAAAAGATACAGATATGAAAGGAATAAGAAGACATAAAAGCATATAAAGAGAAAAATCTGACCATCTCCATCCTTATCGAACAAACTGAAGGCTTCTTTGAACTCAGAGATCTGATCATCCGTGAGTTGATCCGCCATTATTTTTCTAAATCAGAAAAATAAAATGGGTTTGATTGAGAAAATAGACGACTCAAGACGCAATCAAAGAGAGAGCTGTGTTTGTGTCTCCAGGCAAAGTGAAGACTGATTTTATATTAAGCAGCCCTGTCGCGTCAATATTCTCTGCTTCCGGACGTAACCCCTTTATCAAATTTGCCTCAATTCTTTTGCTGTTTTTTCCATCTTACCCTCCCTTTTCCGTTTCTCCTTTTTATTGACCATAATACCCCCACTCCGTCTCACACCGACTAAGTCTGCAATTAAAATTCTAACGATGGAAGGGGTATTTCAGGAAATTGATATATAAAACTGAAAAAATGTTGAAAATTAACATTTATTCAGCAGCGTTAATTTGAGGGTATAATGGTAATTGTAAAAAGAGGAAAGAAAAGAGTGTGACTGAGATGTGTTAGTTTCATACAAGTATTTCGTGCTATAGTTGGAAATGATCGATACATAGAATGCCACGTGGATTAGTAAGAAGAAATAATGATGGCATACATGACTTGTTATGCGGCTGAGGAGCAATGTATAATAAGTTCCATTGAAATTCACCTTACGCGGCAGTGGTTTTTAACTTTTTTGTTTATTATTATATTACTGGAGGATAGTAATTCTCGGTGATATTTATTGCATTTCCATTTATTGCTTTTTTTATATAAAAAAAAAAAAACAAGAGTGAATGAATAAAAACAAAAAAAGGGATATAGTAAGAGAAAGACAACGCGTTTACGCGGTTTGTACGCGGAGAGTGAGATCAGCTGCCCCACGTTGACTGCCACGTCATGTGCTCCGCAATGTTCCTAGGCGCTCTTATCGAATCTCTTTCCGCTGTTACCATTTTCTTTTATAATTTTATATTATCGAAATATCTATATTCTAATAATTTTCTCTTTATTACAATTAATTTCTATATTTTAACATCAACCAGCAAATCGTTTTGTTCCCTACTGATACTCACTATTTTTTTTTTGGGTCAAAACAATAATCCATTTGAATCCTACCGATCCCTATATTCGGAGATCCAAATCTTCCGTCTTTGTTTTTTTATTCACTTTTTATAATCTCATTTTACATTTACATTTATTCTTCAAATAAATTAAATTTCTTATATATCTTTTTTACATATTTAACTAAACTCAATTAATTTATTATAATTTTTTATTCATAAATATAGTTATTATTAGGGGTGTGCAGAATCCAATCCAATCCAATAGTATCCACTAGATCGGATCAAATCCATTGGATTGGATTGGATCGGATCCGGAGGGATGATCGGATCGGATCTTGGATTCAAATTTGAAAATCCGTCAAATCCGTCAATCCGTCTAAAATATTAGGTCTTATTTTTATATTGGGCAATTTGCCTATTTATACAAGAACAAAACAATTTACAAAGCAATTTATAGAAGAGTATAAAAGACCAAAGCATGCCACAACAAGCCGAAAATAAGAACAACAAATACATTAAAGCCCAAAACAAAGCAAGACCCATACTACTAAAAAATAAAAATCTAGATTCAAGACAACAAAGACCACAATGTTACTAGTTTAGCTATTTAGGTTTCTACTTTTCTTTAGACAATAAAAACCTGGGTATTGTGTTGTTTCACATGTTTTTTAGAAGAAGATTCAGCAACTTGTGTTGATGTTGTTTTGATGATTTTAGTTGGAACTGTTGTTTAAGGATTAAAAACTTTTTGAACTATGTAATTTTACAAGTTATGTTATGTATTTTGTTTACTATTAATTTTATTTAAATTAATTAGTAATGTTTGAATTATTTATTATTTTGATTTATTTCAAATAATAATTTTTTATATATTAAGAACAACTTTATATTAATTCGATCCATTGGATCGGATCGGATCTAATAGTAATTGGATCGGATCAGATCGAATCCCGTTATAAAATTGGATCGGATCAGATCGTAATTTTTTCGATCCAATCAGATTGGATCGGATCTTGGATCATGGCAAATCCATTGGATCCGATCCGCCGCACACCCCTAGTTATTATAAAAATTATACAATTAAAAATATTTTATTGATGTCTTTCAACCGAGTATAATATTTGATTATACGTAAATAATTTTTAAATTTTTTATTTATTACACCTTCTATTAATCAATGAACTAATAAATATTTTAATTCAAAATAAATATTTTCAAATCATCAATTTTGATATGTAATTAGCATATATTATAATGATTAACTCTAAATAATACAATAAAACAAAATAATAATATTACCATCCTCAAATTAAAATATTACAACAGAACAATAACAAAAGAGAAAGTGTATTGAAAATTAAAATAAAATCAATAAATAACGATGACATTTATAAGTTTAGAAAAAAAAACTATAAATTAAATAACTATATCAAAATCATTACATATAAAAATAATTAGGTGTGACTAGGGATGTCAATGGGGCGGGTTTGATGTGAGGACAACAAATCCCGACTCCGACCCCGACCCAAAAAAAATTATTTACCCCAAACCTGTTATTGAATTTTCTGGGTGGGGGAGGTGGCCCCAAACCCGCCCCTCCCCTCCCCTCCTCTCCCCTCCCCTCCCCTCCCTAAGTTTGTATAATAAATAGGTTTTTTTTTGGTTTTAACTTTAAAAAAAAAACAAAAAAAAACAATGTTACTTTGTCTAAATGATGTGGCATCACTATAATCCATTCATTTAAATCATGCAAATCTAATACTATTTAAATGAACGGATTATAGTGATACCACATCATTTGGACACTAGATTTAGACAAAATAGTATTATTGTAAAAAAATATAGGTTTAGATTAGATAAAAAATTCATAATAATTTTTTATATCTTAATATCACTAATTCAAATAATATATCTTAAATTTTTTTAATTAAATATTAATATTATTAATAAATAAATATTAAGCGAGTTCATTGCGGAGACAACAAATCCCTACCCTACCTCGTTTTAGAAACGGGGAGTAGGAATCGATCCCAAACCCATCCCGACCCCATTTCTTTTGGTAAAATACCCCTCATTTGGGACGAGATGGGGCGGGTCCTTGCGGGTTCAGGTTTTTTTGACATCCCTATGTGTGACTGATTATAAAAAAGATTATAACTTTTAGATGAAATAAAAGTGAGTAAATTATTATCTAAATTAATTAAGAGAAAAATATTTATTAAAGAAAGTTTGAAATATAATTTTAGAGTAAAATAATAATATTTTATTAGTTAGAGATTGTAAATGAAGAATAGTTGGAATAGTAAATTTATGTAGATGGAATATTCCTTTTTCAGTCTTCAAAATGGAGAAAATTTTGGACACTAATTAAAGATGGCCTTAACACTATTATTTAAATAAAGAATAAGGTTTGGTGTAAGAAGATCATTTAACATAGCAATATCATAGTTTCGAGTCACCGCAGTAATACTATAAAACTCAAATGATATGACAAGTGAGTTGTAATTACCACACACATCATGGGATGGTGTGGTTAATGAACAAATCACTTGGCACATGATTTGGGTTGGGTTGGGTTGGGTTGGGTTGGGTTTTGGGCTAATTTTTTGGGGTTTTTTTAGCATTAGTGATTTAATATAAATAAATAAAGACTTACAAGAATTCGGGATTTGGAGGTGGGGGATAGGAACCCACAACCTCATAGTGTATGTGTGAGTATACATGACCGCGTTCTGTTCAAACCATGGAACCGAACCGGAACCGGCCCCAAAACTAGACTGGAATCAGAAATTCGGTTTCAAAATCGAAATCGGATTGGAAACTGGAACCCATAAGGTTCTGGTTAATTCTCCATTTTCAAAAATCGGAATGGAACCGACGGTTCCACTATTTTTTTGTTATTTTTCTTTTGTAAAAAATATTGTTGGAGGCCCAACGGTACACCCACCCCCACCCCCCTTAAAATAAAGAATAATGTTTGGTGTAAGAAGATCATTTAACATAGCAATATCATAGTTTCGAGTCGCCTCAGTAATACTATAAACCCAAATGATATGACAAATGAGTTGTAATTACAACACACATCATGGGATGATGTGGTTAATGAACAAATCACTTGGCACATCATTTGGGTTGGGTTAGGTTGGGTTTTGGGCTAATTTTTTGGGGTTTTTTTAGCATTAGTGATTTAATATAAATAAATAAAGACTTACAAGAATTCGGGATTTGGAGGTGGAGGATAGGAACCCACAACCTCATAGTGTATATGTGAGTAGACATGACCGCGTTCTGTTCAAACCATGGAACCGAACCGGAACCGGCCCTAAAACTAGACTAGAATCGGAAATTCGGTTTCAAAATCGAAACCGGATTGGAAACTGGAACCCATAAGGTTCTGGTTAATTCTCCATTTTCAAAAACCGGAATGGAACCGACGGTTCCACTATTTTTTTGTTATTTTTCTTTTGTAAAAAATATTGTTGGATGCCCAACGGTACACCCACCCCCACCCCCACCCCCTTTAAAATAAAGAATAATGTTTGGTGTAAGAAGATCATTTAACATAGCAATATCATAGTTTTGAGTCACCGCTAGGGGTGGGCGTTTAATGGATCGGTTCACTTTTGGAGTGAACCGATAAAAAACCGATAATGTTCGGTTTTTGAAAAAGTGAACCGATCCGATCAACTTAACAATTATGAACCGATCACAAACCAATTAAATTTGACAGGTTGGGTTCAATTCGGTTTTTTCGGTTTTTTCGGTTTTGGGCCAATTGGACCAAATTTTTGGGTTTTAATTATTACACATATTTTCATATTTTAATCTTTTTGGGCCTTGGACCAAATTAAATTATGAGTTTGAACCAATTGAAAATACTAGTTTAAAGTAATATTCATAAAAAAAATTAAGAAAAAAATATGATGTGACACACTTTCATAGTTTTATAGTTTCATGGACTATTAAACATTAAAACTAAGGTTTTTTTTTAATATATATATTGGATCTCGGTTCGGTTTTCCGGTTTGGGATAATGAACCGGAAAAAAAAAAACCGATCCAATAGGTTTTCAAAAAAATGAACCAAATCGAACCGGTCAACATAAGAAAACCGGAAAAAAACAGATTGGATCGGTTTGGTTCATCGGTTCGGTTCAGTTTATTGGTTTTTTGCCCACCCCTAGTCGCCCCGGTAATACTATACAACCCAAATAATGTGCCAAGTGATTTGTTCATTAACCACATAAATGAGTTGTCATTACCACACACATCAAGGGATGAGGTGGTTGATGAACAAATGTTGTACCTGTAAGGAAAAACACGCGGCAGAAGTGAAAAATCAGGTTTGGTATATTTCAAAAAAAAAAATTCTTTTTAAAAGAAAGAACCTTAACCCTTGATTAATTAACATATAATAAAATTATCATAACTTTTTTACATAACGATTGATATTGCGTCGAATTGAATCCGCTTGCTTCGAATGGAATCCGCAAGATCTTCCAATCCAATCACTAAAGTGAATCACCTAGGAGTGTGGGCTATCTTTTCTTTCAATTGTAAACCTGAGGATGGAAAACAAACATTTTTCTTTTGTTAGTCACAATAATCCACCTAGAGATAATAAAGAACGTTTGGTCACTTGTGAATTCTTAATCTTTTTAATCAAGAACTCGCGTGAACCCTAATTCGATCTTGTGCATAAAGCCTTTTGATGTAAAAGCTTCTAGTGCACTATCGAAAATAAAACGCTTCTCATTCTTCTTCTCTTTGGCCGAATTCTACACCTCTTTCTTGTGTTGGAAGTTTTTTTTTATTATTCAAAAGCAAGAGAATAAAAATTTTCTCAAAAAAAAACTTCTTCTTTGAACTACTCATCAAAAACGAATTTTGTGATTTATATATATATATATATATATATATATATATATATATATGGTGGCCAAAATTCTCCTACAATGTGAAGGATTTGATATCACCAAAACCTTATCAACTTAGTAGTGCAAACCTACTCCAACTCATGAGTATATTTATCCAATAATAAATTATTGAATATCAATTCAAAATTGTGACTTTATCAATAACTTCCTAATTGATTATCAATTAGAGTTTTGATAGATATCAAATGCTTCCTAATTTGATTAGATAAATAAAATCTCTTTTTAATTTATCTACTTATCAAATAAAGTATTTGATACTTAACATACTACTAACAATAGTATGACACCAAGAGTCCTTCTCCAAGTATACTACTATCAATAGTTATGACACTAAGAGTCATTCTCCTAATAAACTACTTATAATAGTATGACACTAGGAATCTTTCTCCTAGTTAGAAAAAAAATTTGACTTTAAATCAAACAATTAATTAATTAATAAATTAATTAACTTCCATTTTATTAATTAATGAAATAAAACAATATATTAAGCTAATATTATTAGCCTTGCCGCCCAAGTATATATATTTGGGTAATATATTGTTTTTCCATTTTATTAAATCCATTGGACTTTAGTAAAAAGTTCACATGTGAACTAGACTCATTCTTACTACAAAAGAAACAAGTTCACATGCCTTAAATTAATACATTAATATAATTTAACAACTCATTTAATTAAAATGTGCAAATTATATTCTTAATGTATTAATGGAATGCTAAATGCACCCCATTAGGGCTGCCCGAGAATTCCCACATCCTCGCCCACCCATTCCAGGTATTTGAAGAGTTACTGCGTGTCTAGATCACACATGACCGCAACTCTCCAAAACTTTTGGATTCCAAAATCCAAAAACAATTCTAGATGGACTCGGAAATTAGTCTGGTAGAATATATCAAGTGATTCATGCATGTTCGTGCGGATTGAGGATCTTGGCGGGCTATCTAAATTTAAGCTTCAATAGACATAACCTAATCACAATCAACAAATGATTCACTTAGGTTCAATCTATTAATTTTAACTCATTCCACTAAAGAGCTAAAATTGAACTCTTAAATAAATATAGAATAAGCTAATGTTACTCATTCGTACCCTAGACATACTTATTGGAGATAGTGTATCCTCGTGAAAAATATCAGTAATCGCCAAGAGCTCATATACCATCTATAGCTCACCTAGTTACCATATTTACTCATATGACCGTATTGTAAACTTGGATATTTTTACTTGTCTAGAAGTCATGTTTCAATAAACACGATTGAAAACTTAACGTTAAAATTTAATATCCAATACCTTAAAATATCCATATGATGATATTCTACTCACATTTAGTAAATTGAGCCATGATGTCCATATCTATAAATGAAGTCCTCTATAGATTAACAAATGAATACCACCAAGCTATCGAGGAGAGACTATGCTATATAATCGTACTCATTGATAGCTAAAATGATAACACTTGTAATCATAAGTCCATCATTTATCTTAGGATTAAGATAAACTCTCTGATTGTCCTCAAGTGAAAACTTTTATCCACTGACGGTTCTTGATAAAGTATTTCACTGTGATCCTATTCAATACACCTAGTGCACTAGATTCTTTTGCCCAAAGACAATACACTTTGATGATTTTAGACTCATCATAACACATTTGATCCCACTCAAATGCTAGCAAAAGAATCTACAACTTTAACAAGGTAAATGCACCCAACCTTTATCTTATCTTATGAATATTGTTCAAGACTAACTAAAGAATTGTGTCTACCTCATACATATCCAGATGTACGAACAGTTCTTCATTTCTCATAGTCTTTTGACCTTATGATTATTTACTTTTGATAATTTTAATAATTAAACTATAAATGTTATAAGATTTGTTAAACTAGAAATCACTTTATTAATATGAAAAGATTGTCAAATACATTATTACACAGTCCCATGTTCTCTAGGTGCCCATCAAAACTCTTCTGTGGTAGAGCCTTTGTAAAGGGATCCGCTAGATTTTCTACTGACGCGATCTTTGTAATCATCACGTCACCCTTATACACAATTTCCCTCAGAATGTGATACTTCCTTTCAATGTGTTTCCTTCTCTTATGACTTCTTGGTTCTCTCGAATTAGTCATTGCTCCACTGTTGTCACAGTAGATAGTGTTCTGCTTATTCGCATTAGGAACCACTTCCAAGTCGATCAAGAATTGGCGGAGCCAGACAACCTCTTTTGCAGCTTCGCATGCTGCAACATACTCAGCTTCCATGGTGGAATCAGTAATACATGATTGCTTGATACTCCTTCATATGACTGCTCCTCTTCCAAGAGTAAACACAGATCCTGATGTGGATTTCCTGGAGTTAGAATCCGATCGAAAATCAGAATCTGTATACTCAACGGGAATTAAATCCCCTCCAGAGTATACAAGTATATGATCTCTCGTTCTTTTGAGATACTTGAAAATATGCTTGACTGTTGTCCAGTGATCAGGACCAGGTTTCGATTCAAACCAACTAACTATGCCAACAACAAAACAAATATCTGGTCTAGTGCAGAGTATTGCATACATGAGACTTCCAACAGCCGAGGCATAAAGAACCCTATTCATGAATTGCTCTTCATGCTCATTCTTAGGAACTTGTTCCTTAGAAAGTTTGATTCCATGTCTGAAAGGTAACTTACTTTTCTTGGAATCTTGCATGGAGAACCTAGACAAGATTTTTTCTATGTATGAAGCTTGGGATAATGCAATCGTTCTATTCTTTCTATCCCTTATTACTTGGATACCAAGAATATAACTTGCTTCTCCTAAGTCCTTCATATCAAATTGTTTTGCTAACCATTCTTTTACTGATGTCAATACACCTACATCGTTTCCGATGAGTAGTATATCGTCATTGTAAAGAACTAAGAAAACCAACTTGTCACCTTTAATCTTTTTGTATACACAAGAGTCGTCAAGGGTTTGAATAAATCCAAAACCTTTCAACGCTTGATCGAACCTTATGTTCCAGGATCTAGATGTTTGCTTAAGTCCATATATGGATCTTTGCAACTTGCATACCTTTTCTGCTTGGCCTTTTTTCAATGAATCCTTCTGGTTGCATCATATAGATGCTTTCGTCAAGACTTCCGTTAAGGAAAGCTGTCTTAACGTCCATTTGCCATATCTCTAGGTCTAGAGATGTCGCAATTGATACGAGTATCATAATGGATTTAAGCATGGTCACAGGAGAGAAGGTTTCATCGTAATCGATACCTTCCTTTTGTGTGTAACCTTTAGCTACCAATTTAGCTTTAAAGGTGTCTACCTTTCCATCAATTCCTTTTTTCCTCTTGTATACCCACTTGCACCCAATGAGATTTAACCCTTTAGGCAAGTCTACAAGAGACCAGACTTTGTTTGTGAACATAGACTCAATTTCGGATTGCATTGCCTTTTACCAATGGTGACAATCAATATCCTCCATAGCTTCCTTGTACGTGTAGGGATTATCATTGTCTGGGAGATTCTCCACTGATTCTCTTAGACTGATGTATCTTTCGGGTTGTCTACTAACCCTCCCACTACGACGAGGAATGGTAGGTTGTTGATCTTGTAATGATGCGGAACTTACAATTGGGTTAGGTTGTGAAACCTTTTGTGAAATTGTATCTCCTGAAAGCTTATTCAGGACAATTCTACTCTTAGGCACAAAATCATTCATATAGTTCTTTTCCAGAAATTTAGCATTTGTCGAAACAAATACTTTAAGATCTGAAGGACTATAGAAATAATATCCTTTAGTTCCTTTTGGATACCCCACAAATATGCATGTTTCTACGGGACTCCATCTTTTCTGTCTTTCCTTTTAACACATGCGCAGGACATCCAAATATCCTTAAATGTTGTAAACTAGGCTTTCGCCCAGTCCATAACTCATGCAGTGTTTGAGGAACCGACTTAGATGGTACATCGTTTAGAATGTACATAGCAGCTTGTAAAGTATATCCCTAAAAAGAAATAGGAAGCGTTGAATAACTCAACATAGACCTAACCATGTCCAAAAGAGTCATATTTCTCCTTTCTGCCACCCTATTTTGTTGAGGTGTTCCTGGCGCAGAAAGCTGAGAAATAATCCCATTATCAATAAAATATTGCTGAAACTCACCAGATAGATATTCTCCACCACGATCAGATCTCAAGATTTTTATGTGTTTCTCTAGCTGATTTTCTACTTCTGCTTTAAATGCTTTGAACATGTCAAAAGCATCTGACTTATGTCTTATAAGATACATATAGCCAAATCTTGAGTAATCATCCGTGAAAGTAATGAAGTACTCATATCCACCTCTAGCTTGAATGTTCATAGGACCACACACATTAGTGTGTATTAATCCTAAACATTCAGTGGCTCTTGTGCCTTTGGTCGTGAACGACCTTTTGGTCATCTTACCTTCCAAACAAGATTCACAAGTTGGTAGATCATCAACCTTTAAGTCACTTAAAGGTCCATCACTAACCAATATTTTAATCATATCAAGGTTAATATGACCTAGGCGCAAATGCCATAGGCAAGTTTCATCTTTTGATAATTTTATTCTTTTTTGATTAGGTTCCGTTGATTCCGTGTCTAACAAGTGAGAGATATTTCTATGCAAATAGAATAAACAATTTTCCAATGTACATTTGCAAACAAATTTGTCATTCTTACTAATAATAAAACTTTTATTAAAAGTAACCGAATATCCAAATTTATTTAAACAAGAAACTGAAATTAAATTGCTCTTGAATTGAGGTACATAATAAACGTCTATTAAATCTAAATGTCTACTAGAATCTAAATTAACTCTAATGTCTCCCACTGCACAGGCAGACACCAAAGCTCTGTTGCCTAAGCGCAATTTGAATTCATTCTCATTCAGTCTTTTCCTTTCCTAGAACCCTTGTAAGGAATAACAAACATGATTAGTGGCTCAAGAGTCTATGATCCAAGAATCAGTAGAATCTGCCAGAAAACATGTTTCAAGATAATTAATATTACCTTATTCCTTCTTTTTCTGAGACTTTAGACAATTTCTTTTCCAATGTCCCTTTTCACCATAAAGGAAACACTTCCCTTTGATCTTGGTTACTTTCTTGGTCTCCTTCTTAGTAGGCCCAAGTTGGTTTTTCTTCTGTTGTTTCTTGACCTTCTTACGGGTCTTAACAGTAGCAACTTTACCAACTGTATTGTAAGTTCCTCATTTTTGATTGGCTTATTTCGTTGACAAACCACATGGGGATTTTCTTGTAAGGGTAGTTAGGTCCCGTTGTTCATGATCAAGCTTCGATGACATCCTCAAGCTCAAGAGCACTTCAAAGGTATATCACTTGCTTAATTCTCTTTAAAGAGACTAGTAGCACACACACACACACTATCATGCATGTCTTACATATCTTGCATTTGTGTTTCAATCTTTTGTTGTGTGTGTTCTTCATCACACTTCTCACACATGCACCTTCGTGTTAGCTCTTAGTGTGGTTGTGGTCTTTGTAATTCGTTTTCCGATGTGTGTTCGGAAACGTCCGCCCCCGTACATTGGTGTTCTTTTTCTTGGCGCGATGAGTGACCTTCCCTGTAGGATGCCTCTTTTACACGGGTAGTGCACGGGTTACCTACCAGTGCAGTTACCCTTACACTAAAGATGGGTTCCCTCGGATCTCTATTCTGCACGGGTTGGGCACGGGTCATACCCGTGCAGTTACCCGTGAACTGAGGTGAGTGTTTCGGGTTGGTTTAACTGCACGGGTTGTGCACAGGTCATACCCGTGCAGTTACCCGTGCACTGATGATGAGTGCTTCGGGTTTGTGCAACTGCACGGGTCCCTTACCCGTGCACTGAGCATTTTTTTTCAATACGATGCCGTTTCATTTAGGGTTTCTATATATACTTTCCTTTCCCTCCCAACTCGTTTTTCAGAGCTTCAAAACCCATTTTTAGTGAGAGAAAGTATTCCTTTGAGAGAAAAGCTCCAAGAAACCATTTTTACTCAACCAAACACCAATCCATGTGCATTTAGCCTCTTCCAAGCATCATCTCATCATTGATTCTTCTTGCTTTTGTTGACTAGGTAACTTGAACATGTTTTAAATCTCCATTGCATCTTTCATGTTCATGTATGCCTAGGTTTAGCTCTTTTATGTGAATATAATGCATATCTTTATGGTTAATGACATTTATAACATGATTGAGTTGTTGTTTGTTGGTTGAGAATATTGATAATTGATAGCTATCATTTAGGACCATTTTACCCTTTAGCTAAATCTTCATGTATTTGCATTTAAATATTAATATCTAGGATTTGCATTTATTGACATCTTTAAATCCCTAGATAAGCATTTAGTGTAGCCTAGCATTAATTGCATGATAGAATATTGTTACATATTCACATAGGTTGCTTAATCTCTTCATTGATTGTTAAGTTTTGTGACTAAGTGGATTAGTGCACAAGCTTGTTGGTCTAGGATCACTATTAAAGGCTCTTTGGGTAGAGTGAAAGGGTTAGTAACCAAGTATGGTGTGACTTGAGGTCAACCTAGGTTGTAAAATTTCATTCAAATAGTGGATTTGAGGACCGTGTGTGGCTAGAAGGATAGCCCGTGAGTTTTGCCCAGTTGGAGGGTTTCTCACGTAAATCAATCCTTGTGTTTTAATTGTTTTCGGCATGTTTATTTTGGATTGGTTGATTGATAATATGGTGTAGCATTATTAAAATTGATTAAGTCGAAAAGTTGGTAATCAATCAACTAAAACTTATTCACCCTCCCTCCCTCCCAGGTTAGTAGACACTCTCTTTATAGTATTTTCACGTATGAATCTCTTAACCCTTGCCTTTTACAAGGATCTTTTCAGCGCTTTGAATATCTTGCATCAGGCCCTGCAAGGTGTATTCCTTATTGGTCAAGGTGTAGTCCAACTTGAACTAATCAAAGGAATCTGACAGTGAGTTGACAATCATGTCAATTTTCGTCTCACCATCTATCTCAGCACCATTAAGTTCAGCAATGTTGAGATGTGCCACGACCTTCATCGTGTGATCTTTCACAACCTGTCCAGGTTTCATCCTAAGATCCATGAAAGCAATCACTGCCTCTCTCTTAGTCGTCCTGGACCTCAAAGCAAACATCTCCTCTAGAGACATCATTATATTGGCAGCAGAACTCATTCCTTCATATTGTTGTTGTAACACGTCGGAGATGGAGGTCATAATGTAACATTTGGCCATCTCATCTGAGGTCTCCCACTACTTATACTCATCTCTTTACTGCTCAGTAGATTCATTAGTAGGAGCAGATGGTTTAGGGGTAGACAAAACAAACTTATGCTTTTCAGATTGCATCAACAACCCAATTTTCCTTTTCCATGTGACATAATTATCTCCAGTTAAGGTATTATCTTTCAGAACGTCGATTTGGGATGGAGTCATGATTTCTAAATAAAACAAAATTATATAAGTAAACAACCATGATAAAGTACTTTCGAATATTTATCTTGAATTAAATGAAATAATTCAATCGTAAAATTCAACGGTGATCCAACATCCATAAATGTCACGCATCCTTTGGGAGTTCGCACCATTTACTAATTAGACTCTGTCCCACCTAATTGTTAACATAACAGCTAGCGTTTTCAATTTAGCCTTGCGATTTATATTGACAAGAACTCTTGGAAGGATATCAATAAAACCATATTTAGTGTGTTACCAAGTTATCGACCTTCAATATATTCCTTCATGAAAATCTCTCATTTGAGAGTAGATATCGCTTGAGTCAATTGTTTAGTCTATCCTTGTAAGGAAGTATCTTGCTAAATTCCATTCATGGATACCCCTTGAGGGGTTATCACACAAAACATAAAGCTCAACTTATCTTGGAGGCCATAAGTGTTCAAAACACCTTCTCCCACTCAATTATTTAAGGTGTGTGATTGAATTCCATAGAATGATTTACCAAGTTATCTAGATGCCAACTAGATACCTAAACCATTCAATGCATGTTCATATCAAAAGAGATATATGAGTGGCACTCATATTCTATATGACATGTTATCAAACAATGATAAACATTGCAATATTCACGAAAAATAAATAGCCACAATTTTGGTCCATCTTAGAAAAACAAGTAAATTACATTTGTTTGAAATACAAGAAAACCTAATCCTAACTTGGTGAACAAGTCATCAATCGACCGTCATCCAAAAGTCTTGAGCGCCCGAAACCATAAGCGGCAACCCCGTGCCCAGCTCCGTGCACCCGAAGGCTTGCGCGCCCGCCCCAAGTACAGCACCTTGCACTCGAAGGCAAGCACAGCTGCCCCGCGCGCAGCACGCTTGCTGCCTCCCATGGGCGCGCACGTGTTCCCAGCCTTTAGGAAGGCCGCGCATGCTGCACGGCAACAAGCGCAGTTGTGCGCTTGGTCGTGCTCGCGCTTGTTACCTAGTGCACACGCCTTCCATGGGCTGCCGCGCCTTTGCTCCGTTGCTTCTTTTTCTGCTCCCAATTCTTCAATTCTTCGAATCTTCGAAACTTGAATATATTACAACACTTTTTTTAGTACAACAATAAAATAAAATAAAAACTTTAACAACTATCAAGAAGGAAATTATGGCGATGATAGACCATCCTTCTTGTTACAATTCCAAAACAAAAATTACATTGAAATTCTATGACCAAAATCGAGCAATAACAAATCATATAAAACATATATATATATATATATATATATATCCATACATTCCAATGTAATTATATATGTGAATACCTAGAGTGTCATATCTTTCTAAAACATGCATATTTACAATAAAAAGAAATAGATCCACGTATATATACATCAATTAATCAAAGGTACAACCTGGCTCTAATACTAATTATAGGGAAAAACACGCGACAGAAGGGAAAAATTAGGTTTGGTATATTTCAAAAATTTTCCTTTTTAAAAGAAAGAACCTTAACCCTTGATTAATTAATATATAATAAAAGTATCATACATTTTTCACATGACGATTGATATTGGGTCGAATTGAATCTGTTTGCTTCGAATTGAATCCGCAAGATCTTCCAATCCAATTACGAACGTGAATCACCTAGGAGTGTGGGCTTTCTTTTCTTTGAATTGTAAACCTGAGGATTGAAAAACAAGCCTTTTTCTTTTGTTAGTCACAATAATCCTCCTAGAAATAACAAAGAACGTTTGGTCACTTATGAATTCTTAATCTTTTTAATCAAGAACTCGCATGAACGCTAATTCGAGCTTGTGCATAAAGCCTTTTGATGTAAAAGCTTCTATGGCACTATCGAAAATAAAACGCTCCTTATTCTTCTTCTCTTTGGCCGAATTCTACACCCCTTTTGTGAGTTGGAAGTTTTTTTTTATTCAAAAGCAAGAGAATAAAAATTTTCTCAAAAAAAAAACTTCTTCTTTGAACTACTCATCAAAAATGAATTTTATGATATATATATATATATAGGGTGGCCAAAATTCTCCTACAATGTGGAGGATTTGATATCACCAAAACCTTATCAACTTAGTAGTTCAAACCTACTCCAACTCATGAATATATTTATCCAATAATAAATTATTGAATATCAATTAAAAATTGTGACTTTATCAATAACTTCCTAATTGATTATCAATTAGAGTTTTGATAGATATCAACTACTTCCTAATTTGATTAGATAAATAAAAAACTCTTTTTAATTTATCTACTTATCAAATAAAGTATTTGATACTTAACATGCTACTAGCAATAGTATGACACTAAGAGTCCTTCTCCTAGTATACTACTATTAATAGTTATGACAATAAGAGTCATTTTCCTAGTAAACTACTTATAATAGTATGACACTAGGAATTCTTCTCCTAATTAGAAAAAGATTTTGACTTTTAATCAAACAATTAATTAATTAATTTCCATTTGATTATTTAATAAAATAAAATAATATATTAAGCTAATATTATTAGCCTTGTCGCCCAAGTATATATATATGGGTAATATATTGTTTTTCCATTTTATTAAATTCAGTGGACTTTAATAAAAAGTCCACATGTGAACTAAACTCATTCTTACTACAAAGAAACAAGTCCACATGCCTTAAATTAATACATCAACATAATTTAACATCCCATTTAATTAAAATGTGCAAATTATATTCTTAATGTATTAATGGAATGCTAAATGCACCCCATTAGGGCCGCCCAAGAATTCCCACATCCTTGGCCACCCATTCTAGGTATTTTAAGAGTTACCGCGTGTCTTGATCACACATGACGGCACCTCTCCAAAACTTTTGGATTCCGAAATCCAAAAACAATTCTAGATGGATTCATAAATTAGTCCGGTAGAATATATCAAGTGATCCATGCAAGTTTGTGCGGATTGGGGATCTTGGTAGGCTGTCTAAATTTGAGCTTCAATAGACATAACCTAATCACAATCAACAAATGATTCACTTAGGTTCAATCTATTAATTTTAACTCATTCCACTAAAGAGCTAAAATTGAACTCTTAAATAAAGATAGAATAAGTCAATGTTACTCATTCGTACCCTAGACATACTTATTGGAGATAGTGTATCCTCGTGAAAAATATCAGTAATCGCCAAGAGCTCATAGACCGCCTATAGCTCTCCTAGTTACCATATTTACTCATATGACCATATTTTAAACTTGAATATTTTGACTTGTCCAGAAGCCATATTTCAATAGACACTATTGAAAACTTAACGTTAAGATTTAATATCCAATACCTTAAAATATCCATATGATGATATTCTACTCACATTTAATAAATAGAGTCACGATGTCCATATCTATAAATGAAGTCCTCTATCGATTAACAAATGAATACCACCAAACTATCGATGATAGACTATGCTATATGATCGTGCTCATTGATAGCTCAAGTGATAACACTTGTAACCATAAGTCCATCATTTATCTCAGGATTCAGAGAGACTCTCCAATTGTCCTCAAGTGAAAACTTTTATCCACTGACGTTTCTAGATAAAGTATTTCACTGTGATCATATTCAATGTACCTAGTGCACTAGATTCTTTACCCAAAGATACTACACTTTGATGATTTTAGACTCATCATAACACATTTGATCCCACTCAAATGCTAGCAAAAGAATCTACAACTTTAACAAGGTAAAGGCGCCCAACCTTTATCTTAAGTTATGAATATTGTTCAAGACTAACTAAAGAATTGTGTCTACCTCATACATATCCAGATGTATGAACAATTCTTCTTTTCTCATAGTCTTTTGACCTTATGATTATTTACTTTTGACAATTATAATAATTAAACTATATATGCTATAAGATTTGTTAAACTAGAAATCACTTTATTAATATGAAAAGATTGTCGAATACATTATTACACTCTTGCTATTGAGCATAATCCTAACAGTACCACCAACTGAAGGGAACTTAGAGAATCAGCCCAAATCTGATCTCTTTGTACTCCATATGAAGAAAATTCTGAAAGACAAAGGAAGCTTTGCAGCGGTTTGCAATTACTGCCACACATAATTTAAATAGAGTAAATCTGGAGGATATGACACATATCAGAAGCATATAACGTCCCAGCATGCAACCGAACAAGCTAAATCGAGTTCATAAGCCCAAATTTCACGGTACTCTACCCTTAATCATCAATTATTTAAATATAGTGATTGAAATAATAGAGAAAAATTAGCTAAAATGGTTTATGTAGAATATTTACCGTTTAGTTTTAGTGAAAAAGTTGGTTTTGTTAATTATTGTCAAAAAACATTAAATCTTGGTGCATGTCGTTTTCTTAGAACCACTCTCACGCATACACTTTATAACATTTATTGAAGAGAAAAAAGGAATTGGCAAAAAAAATTGATAATTATAAAGGTCGTGTTTTCGTATATGCCGACATATGGGGTGACCATCGGTAAATGCATTCATACTTAGGTGTCACTTGCCATTATATGAATAATGCATGGAAAATTCAAAAAAGAATTCTTACATTTAAAGTTTTTGATGATGCACATACTACTGCCAATATTTATAGAAAGATTAAAATTATTTTAGAAGAGTATAAAATTGAAAGCAAAATGGTAGCAATTGGTTTTGATAATGCTTCCAACAATACCGTAGCTATTCATTCTTTAATTGATTTATACAAACCTTATTTTGGTAGTAAATTTTTTCATCAAAGATGTGTTTACCATGTTTTAATATGTTCAAAGTGGATTACAAATTCTTCAAAGTTTTATTAAACCTATTAGAGATGCCCTCTATTATTTGCAGAAACATTCTTCAGCAATAAAAGCACATGCAAGATTTTATAAACAAAATAATACGTGTCCCATTAGATTTTTCTGTGATGTTCCAATACGTTGGAATTCTACTTATAAATTGCTTGTTGAAAGTTATGATTATAGAGATTTATTAGTTACCTTTATGCAATATAATGTCAGTAACATTAATCTTTATGCACAACATTGGGATGTTTGTATAAAAATTTGTAATTTGTTAAAAGTCTTTAATAATGGTACTAACAATTTATCTGGTATTTATTATCCTAGTACTCATTTATTTATGTGGTATTATAACTAAAATCCCTATTTTTTCATGAATTGTCACATTTTTAAATGTCTTTACCATATTAGTCATTTTAGTCCCTTGGTTTTTCAAAATACATCACTTTAGTCCATTTGACCAAAAACTAATGGTCAACTATAACAGAATGTGTAAAAATACAATTTTACCCTTATTGCTATTTTTAAAATTTTTTTCTTTTAGTCCTTCTAATTTCAATTATAGCTGGTCAACCCTTAAAAAAATTAAAATGCCTCCATCAGGGTTCGAACCAAGGTTAAAAGACACAAGCTCAAGCCAGCTAAGCTACACTAGCTCATTATTGAAGATTTGTTGATTTAAATGTATATATATATATATATATATATATATATATTTATATAATTTGTTTAAACTAATTTAAATCTATTTATATAATTTAAAATAAACTCATATATATATATATATATATATTTTAAAATAAACTCATATTTAGTAACAATATATAAAAACATATTTATGAAAATGGAAAAGAAAATAACAAAACAAAAGGAAACCCAGAAAATCCAAAAAAATCAAGGCCCGTAATTTTTTTTTCATTATTTTTTTGGATTTTTTCCTTTTCATAAAGTATATTATTTCAATTTAATAAAAAAAACCCAGAAAATCAAAGCCCATAAATTGATAAGGGAAAAAATCAATAAAAAAAAGAAAAATAATAAAAAAAATTACTTTTTTTCCTTTATTTCCTTTTTTTTGTTATTTCCTTTTTCATTTTCATAAATGTTTATATATATATATATATATATATCATCATTATATATGAGTTTATTTTAAATTATATAAATATGAGTTTATTATTATTTTTCTTTTTCTTTTCTTTTTTGTTGATTTTTTTCCCTTTTCAATTTATGGGCTTTGATTTTCTATGTTTTTTTGTATTAAGTTGAAATAATATGTTTTTTGAAAAATAAAAAAAAATCCAAAAAAAGAAAGAAAAAAAAATTTACGGGCTTTGATTTTTTAGATTTTCTGGGTTTCCTTTTGTTTTGTTATTTTCTTTTTCATTTTCATAAATTTGTTTTTATATATTATTATTAAATATGAGTTTATTTTAAATTATATAAATAGATTTAATTTAGTTTAAACAAATTATATAACTATATATACATTTAAATCAACAAATCATCAACAATGAGCTAGTTTAGCTCAGCTGTCTTGAGCTTGTATCTTTTAATTTTGGTTCGAACCCTGATGGATGCATTTTAATTTTTTTCAGGAGTTGACCTGCTATTATTGAAACTAGAGGCACTAAAAGGAAAAATTTTAAAAATAACAATATGGGTTGTAAGAACCTCATTGTTTATGATTGGCTTATTTCATGACAAATCACATTGAGGATGTTTATGTAATGGGTATCATAGGTTCTCCAAGTGTGGTTTTCTCGAAGATATGTTTCCGGTCATCCCAAAGAGCTTCAAGAGAGGTAATTCACTTGTCCTTAACTCTTGAAGAGGTTTTAGTTGCACACACTCACTTGCATGCATTATATTATTGTTTACATATAATTGGATAATGCATTGTATGTCATTTATCACACTCCACACTTGCACATATTGCACATTACTTAGTGTGTTGAGTCTGCCTGGAAAAGAGAGTTTCTTCTCTTACCGAGGCCTAAACCGCTTGGCAGGCGATGCTTGCACAGCGGCATACAGAGCGGTAAACATCAGTTGGCCCATGCTGCCTTGACCGCGACCTGTACACATGTACGCCCAGCGGTCCCTGACGCGGTAAACTTCAGTAGGTCCCTGCTGCCTTAACGGCGGTCTGTGCACTGCACGCATAACGGTCCCAACCGAGATGTTGTCCAGTAGGCACACTGCTGCGTATACCGCAGGCTAGGCACTTACCCGAGCCGCGGTCCAGCAAGCGGTATTGACGGGATTTTGATTCCCAAGCCCAAAACGACGCAGTTTTGTCTAGGGTTTCTATATATATGTTCTCTTCTTCCCCAACTCGATTTAAAGCTTCAAGAATCCATTCTTAAGAGAGAGAGAGAGCAACCCTTAGAGAGAGAAAGCTTCAAGCTTTGTTCCTTGACTCTCCAAACCCAAAAACCCATCATCTTCATGCATTTCTAAGCATCTTTAAGGCACGGGTCTTCATCATTAGTTGACTTGGTAAGTTGAACAAAAACCCCATCTTTATCATTTGTTCATACTATCCAAGATTGTGTTTTTATTGCATTTATTAGTTGATTAAATGCTAGGACTTTATTTAATGCATCTATTTATGAGTTCCTTTGTATGATTGGGTTTGTATTGTGATAGCTTGTATTTAGGACATATTTGCCCTCTAGCTAATTAGGACTCATTGATTGCATTTGTTAATTGCATTTATTGTCCTTGCCATGATTAATGACAACATATGTTGATATGGCTTTGTTTGATGACTAGAGTTTAGATTTGCACATCTATATCTAGTTAGGTCTTTATGAGCTTTCATATAGACATTGATATCTAGGATTTGTACTTAGTGTCATCTTTAATTCCTAGATAAGCATTTAGTGTTGCCTAGCATTATATGCATTTTGAATATTCATATATTCACCTAGGGTGTTAATCTCTTCTTTAGAGTTAAGTCTTGTGACTACAAGGTGTAGTGCACAAGCAAGTGAAGTCTTGCAACCAAGGTGTGGTTGGTAAGCAAAGTGAGCAATGATTCACTATAAAGGCCCGTTGGGTAGTAGTGATGGGTTAGTGATCTAGAATGGTGTGACTAGAGGTCAACTTAGGTTGTAAACATCATTACAAAAGTGGATTTGAGGATCATGTATGGCTAGAAGGATAGCCCGTGGTTTTTCCCTTGTTGAATGGTTTCCATGTAAAAATCAAGTGTTATTTATTATTCCGCACTTTACACTTGCTTTTGTATGTTTGTTTATGAGGTGAGTTTTTTAATATTGACTAATCAAGAAAAATTGGTAATTAACTTGAATAAAACGTATTCACCCCCTCTCTAGGTTATTAGACACACGCTTGTATAGTATTTTTATGGGTAAAATTGTATTTTTACACATTTTATTATAGTTGACCATTAGTTTTTGGTCAAATGGACTAAATTGATATATTTTGAAAAAATAAGGGACTAAAGTGACTAATATGGTAAAGATGTTTAAAAAAGTGACAATTCATGAAAAAATAGGGACTTTAGTAATAATACCTCTTTCCTATATATATATATATATATATATATATATATATATTCTTATTTAAAAACTGAAATTAAAATCATCAACAACAAAAAAGCCATAGCAGAGGATTTTTTTAATTATGCAATTATTTTATTTGTAATTGTTATATACTTTTATTCATCATTTTTTTTGTAACACTTAGATTTGGGTGTGTGAGGCAATTCCTGCCGTTGGAGTTGAGATCGCTAATAAATTCGGTACTTCACTTCTGTGGATTGTTAATTGGATTACCCCTAGAACATCAGATGTAACAAATACTATTAAGTTGTTGTATCGAAAGAATTTAAGTTTAAACAATTAGTAAATTTCAAATCTGATTTCAAACACTAAAATTCATGCACACTAACCTAAACAGGGTGTCCTGATGCTTGCATTTCAAGAATGTTCCATCAACAGCTATAACTGGACGAATACAAAATTTAAACCCTTCAATGGAAGGTCCTAATGCCATAAAAAAATTACTTGAAACTGTTTATAGCGTTAGTGTGAATGAATGTTATTGTCCTTGTATTTTTCATTTCAAGCATGTGACAATATAAAGGTAGAATGTTAAATGAGTCCTCTGGTGAATCCCTACCTAAACTAATGCGACCTCTCTAGCCCTCTATGCTTTGTTATAACTGAAAGTCATTCCACACTGTTTTTTCATATCTTCAATTATGTGGTTCGGTCTATAAGATTGTGAAGTTCCCTCAAACTTTGATTTTATACAATGCCCATTCAATTTGCTATTTGCTTGTCAATGATAAAAGTTGAAGGAGTCAAGAGAGCAAGTGTGATCGGGCTTGTATTTTCATACACTAAATGATTCACAATCCTTAAGCTTTGTTACACGAACACGCCATTTGCAATCTTCGACATTGCATGTCAAAATCAACAAATCATTGGTGAACTTGTTTACTTTGAACTGAAAATGTTTAGTAATTACCAATAAACTAATCTTCATATGTAACTCTTCCTTACTAGGAAATAAATCACTAACCACAACTTCTTTAACATTGTTGACTACATTCTCCAAGGATGTAAAACTTCAATGTATTGTTGATAATTCTATCCCAATTCCCTAGGAACTCCCAACCCTTGATCTTCTTGAGTGTACCTCTAAGTTTGATGGCCGACTATCTCTAGCTGCATCTTCATTGTCAACTCCAATAGAAAATACATGTTAATTACCAAGACCAACCCCACTATCATTATCCAATTCACAAACATTGTCAATGTCTTCGTTGACACGTTTATCGTTAGCAACTTTTCCTTTAGGAATAACGCTGTTTGGAATTCCGGATACCGCTGAGAATTTTCAATGTAGCTGGGAATTCCGAACACCGTTGAGAAAACAGTGCTGTAACATTTTTAAAAAAAATTATCAATTGTGTAGATTCAATACTACAATGGAAAATCGACCACAACAACATCAAATTCAAACAAGACCCATGCTCTATTACGTTCCTGTAAACTATTTTCACAAAAATAAACAACCCTAATACTCAAATTAAAGTAAATAAGAGATTCAATTTATGTATAAACTTTAAATCGATCACAACAACATCAAATTTAAACGAGACCCATGCTTTATTATGTAAATGTAAACTATTTTCACAAAAATAATACATACATTCAAGTAAATGGGAGATTAAACTTAAATAAAAAGTATAAAAGTTCAAATAAAAAACTCACCTTAAAACTTCAATAGAAGAAACCCTTGTTGTTGATGAATAATGAAAGCTTTCAATACGATCTAACTTAATTTCAAGTTGCTTAATGGTGAAGTTTCTAAATATTTACTAAAAATTCGGAAATGAAGAAAGAGAGAATAAAAGAAAAAAAAAATTGAGAGGAGAAAGAGAGAGGACGACTATATGTTGTAGAGAGAGATGGAAATAAAAGGAAAAGAATGGGAATAAGAGGTATAGAATGGGTAGATAAATTAAGTAGAAGAGTCAAAAGTGAGTAAGTAAAGATATAATAGTACTTACATATGAAAAAATAGTTAGTTTTGTAACTTTTTCAAAAACAGGTTAGGTGTTAACTTCATACTCTAAATGGATTAGTTCTCAATAAAACCCTTAAAATAATACTATGCATTTGAAGACAATGAAAATGAAATAAATATCAGCAATTGATTACACTTGTCACCAGATCTATTTATGTCATACAAGTCATACAAAGATCGCTCTAGGTCCAAATTAAGAGAGAAGTTAGCAGTCTAGAACTATTTAATTATATTGGTTTGGCTAAATCAACTTAAATTTGTGACTTTAACATCTCAACTACTCATATGTTTTTAATCTAGGAGTTGTAAATGCATTCAAATCTCAACTATTAAATTAACAGCACGTGGTTGAGATATTGTTGTCACAAATTTAAATTAATTTAGCTTGAATTTAATTACACACCTTGCTATTCTTCAATTGAAAATATTAAATCGATTTCAAAACTCACATTCAGTCCAGTACATATTCATCCGACCAAAAAAACAACAACAAAAAGAAAGAGAAGACATCCATATATAGCTGATGAGTAACTTGCACACAAATTGACAAAAAAGAAATTAAATAGAGGTGGGGTTGTGTTGGAGTATAGTAGTATATAGAATTAGAAAAGAAGTCGCCTCTTACATGCATCAAATGGTAGTGAATAGATATTGCAACAAGAATAACAAGCCAATTCTTGAACAAATTCTTCAATCAAATCTCTGCATATAAAATCTTGTAAAGCCAATCCTATTCTCCCAATCTCCCTTGTCTCACCCCAACTGATATCTCTACACACTTCATTTACACTATCTATCATAGCCCTGCTTATCCAAAATGGCTTTGCTTGAATATTAATTGGTTCTACATGATCTGCTACTGCTTTCAATCTATCCACCAAACTTATGTTGGTGATGATTTCATCTTCTCCTGGCCTTTTCTTTTGTTTCTGTTTCTGTTGCTGTAATATTGCTCCTCCTCCTCCTCCTCCTCCTCCTCCTATACAACATAATAATATTATTATGTGAATTAAGTCATTAAAATAATAAAGAAAAAAAAAAAGAAAAGAAAAGGAAAATAGATATTATATTGTTTGGAATTAATGATGATGGTTATTGGGTAATTTTCATTTTTGCTTGTAAAATCCAATTCCACACTTTATCTTTTTGAAAGTGCTGGTGGAGTGGGGTTCTTCTACTGAACAAAGCCTTAAAGTTGATGATTCTTTTTATCTCAATGTTTTGAATGATCTTTGACTACATCATGGAAGGTTGCTGGCAAGTAATTTTATGGCCCACCCTAAAGAAATGCAGGACAATATTCTGTCTTTTACATGATTTTCCAATTTCCCTATTTTTTTATGCTACTGTTTTACATCTGTCAAGTGATCATAATAATTGATTCATGAAATACTTTATACAGAAAAGTAACACGAGATAAATGGTTATTTCTTATAATAACAGCTGCCCCTCATATATTCAGGTCAATTATATATACACATATGATATTATTGAAAGCTTGGAATCCTATATATATCACTTCAATTAGAAAGAAAAAAAAAACAAATTAATGAAGAATGATCAACTTTTAAGGATATATAGTTCTCTAAAAAAAAAAAAAAAAAATAGTAATAATAACTTATAATGATAAGTAGCAGCCAATGTGAGTTGATCGAGTAAAGAACGTTCAGTTCATTCAAGTAATATTACGTTTCAGTTTGTGCATAAAGAAGAAGACAAATATTGTAATTATAATAAAGGATCATGAAAGAAAAAGAGAAGCGATATTAATTAATTCAATATATCTTAATTAAGGGAATGCATGAAATGAAATATAAAAAAAGTATTAGTAGGAGAAGAAGAAGAATGAAAGAGTGATTACCGTTTGTGTAATTAGCAGTAGATGGAGAAGGTGGAGTGAGAGTGAGAGAATGAAGTTGAAGCACAGACACGGGACTCGGTTGCAGCACCTGATCATCATCTTTATTACTATTATTGTTAGTGTTATTCTTGACAACATCAATCATCTTCTTCAGTGCTTTCAAGTCCTCGTCACATTTACCCAATGCTTCCACCAACTTCTTTCTCTTCTCCACCGCTGACGACTTTTCCGTCTTCGACTGCCGCATCTCCGCCCCCAGCATCGGACTCCTGTCCACATCGTACCATAACCTTCTTCTGCTTTTGTTCTCTGTTTCTTGAGATAATATCATTACTGGATCTTCCATCTTCTTTTCTTGTTTTTTCCCTTTAGTAGTCAACATATATACATAAAAAATAAAAATAAAAAGAATTTATATGAATGCAAGACAAAAAGAGACTATAATTAGTCATTTCAATACAAATAATAAAATTTTAACATTGCTTTTTATTATGTTTGAAGCTCTTTCCCTAGCAAGAGAAAAGAAAACTACATGTATAATTTGCTTGGTGAAGAGGAAAAACAAATTAAACAAATTACCAGAAGTGAGGAATTTGCGGTGGCGGCGATTGTTGTAGTTGAAAACAAGGTGGAAAAAGCCGGACATGCAGCCAATGGTCTTGGAATGGAGATTTTCCGGGGAGTTTTCACGGCGAGAAGAGGATGAAGATGCCAAGAAATTAGCATCTTGTTTCTTCATTTTTCACAGGAATGGAAAGTGGAACATAAGTAAGTATATAACGGTAATAAATCGACAGAGAAGGGAAAGAGTAGAAAGAGTGATTGTGCCTTGTGGTGTCTTCTGAATTCTCTAACAATTTTTTTTTGTTTTTTTTTTACAAGCAAAAGCATTGCAATGCACGTGGATTCTTTTTGCAAACAGCCGTTGGATCCACCTTTATCAAATTTTTACCTTTTATATATTTATATATATATAACTGATTATAAAGATTGGCACGAGTTTTCAGTGAATGTTGTCGAAACAGTTGTATCCTCTATGGACCATGATACTAATAATATTGGTCATGTATTTTTTTTTTTTTTTTTTTAAGGAGTGGTGCTATTGGTAATAATATTCTATTTTTTTAATTATGTAGCATTCTTTCTTTTTCTTTATCAAAATTACTTAAAGAGACATGTAATTTATGGAAAAAAAAAAGCTTTTATAAAATAAATCTATTAAAACCTCACATTCCTTTTCCCAAGAAAAGGAAAAAAAAAACTCAATTTCCTATAATTCGTTTCGTGAATTTTTTTATATTAAAATATAATATAATAATATAATATAAAAATTTGTTTTTTACACATAATATAAAATATTATGGAAGAGTGTGAGAAAGATATCAAACATATACAAGAATTGTCTAAAAACGATATTAAACATCTTGAAGAATTGTCTGAGAATGATATCAAGCATCTGGAAACAATCGTTGTTTTGAAGCAACCATGTTATTTTTTCTTTTTTCTTTTTTCTTTTCCACCATGAAATAAGAAGAAGAAAAAAAAACTCAAAAATAATAATAAATAAATAAATCGTTCAATGGAGGTGGGAGAAAGACGTATACAGAGATCAAAGATAGGGTGTTTTAAGTTAAAAAAAAGAAGGTAAAAGGGTAGTTTTGAAAATTAATAAGAAGATTTCATTTTATTTAATCAAAACAAAATTAAAAAAAAGTGATACAGGAATAGACCGGTAGAGGTGTGCCAATAACACCACTATTTTTTTAGAAGAAATTCTATGTTTTACCCTTTCAATTATCGGAAATTTTAAACGTCTCCACACCAATGGCTTTTTCTTTCAATGACTTTTTCTTTCTTGTTAACTTTAAACATAGTGGGATCAAAATACCCCTTTCATGGTTTTAATTTTCTCTTCCCCACTAGGTTTCTCTCTTTCTAGAGATGGCAACGGATCAATAAGCTCCATATAACATACCTGAAACCTAATTGGGGTAAAGTGTTCTTTACCAGAATAGTATTCTGGACTGGTTTTCGATTTCTGCTCCATACTCAAACCTATTTGAGACGGGGTAAAAAAAATGTTTATCATATAATTGAGTTTTAGGACATAAACTTAAATTTTAACATTCATTTAAATTTAAAAATACACTTAGATTGAAAAATGTATTTAAATTTAAACATAAACTACAAATAAAAGATTGTTGTAAAAAAAAACTACAAATAAAGATTAAAACTTAAATATACTTAGATTTAAACATACTTTTAAATTTTACTTTAAATTTAAACATAAACTACAAATACAGATTAAAAGTTTAAGTTTAACCTAATATAAACCTAATATTCTAACATAAATTACAATTAGACTAAGAGATAACTGATCGGATCCCCGCCGAATTTTGCCATCCCTACTATTTTCTTACAGCTATGTATTTTCTCTATTTTCGCACCCCAAGCATGTTGGTTTAATGCTATGTTATGACAGTATTTAGTGTTTATGAAGTGAGAAAATGATCTATCGGTGAAAAACACTTTAGAAGGTAGAGAGAGAAATTTGACGAATTCGTTTGTTTCAGTTCCAAAAATTTTACATTGGCGTGTAAAATTTGTATCTATAATTGGTGTGCAAATTTTTATCTGTAACTACCGTGCAAAGCTCCACTTATAACCGGCGTGAAATTTTTTATTTATAACTAGTGTGCAAAATTTTATTTATCACTGGTTTGTAAAATTAACGTATAAAATTCAACATGTAAAATCCAGTGGTCTTCTTCTCTACTGTGGTCTTCATGTGTTTTAATTATATCTGTAACTTTCTCTCTCTAACATTCTCCCTCTATCTTTCTCTCTCTATTTTTATTTATCTCTTTATATATCTTGAAATCTATCCTCCCTCTTCTTTATGTCACTTTCTCTCTCTATCTTTTTATTTTACAGATCAAAAACCCTAAACTTTGGATATTACATGCTACAACTCATTCCAGGGGCATTTTTGTCCGCAAAAAGAAGATGTTGACTAAAAACATTAAACTTATTGGGATGACAAAATTTATAATATAAAGGCTAATTATGAATTTTTGGCTATTTGTAATGTCTTCTAAGTTCTAATAGAGAAAATAAAGTGATTTATAGATATATATATATATATATATATATATATATATATGATGTTTGTAGGTAATTAAATTAAATGAATGAATACCAATCATGTGTTGGTGTGAGTGGTTCAACACTATCCCTTAAGTAAAGTCGTGGGTTTAACCCCCCTTGTGAACGGAGCTGCACATATTGGGAGCACTTTACCCCTTAGTGGGCCGACCCAGTGCTAGTCCGGATTAGTCAGGGTGTGGACATGGCTGATTGCACCGTATGGTGGATCCGCCCCACCTGGAAACCGGATGGTTTAAAACCAAAAAAAATAATTAAATGAATGAATGAACTTAATAGATACATAGAATAGAATTATAGAAATGGTAGGAAGAGTGCTTTGAAATCATTAGGGTGATGAAAAATAAAGCAAAGGTAGTCATTGTTGGTTTAAAGAGAAATGAAGCAAGTAGAGATTGGGACATCACAGTCACTAGTGGGCTTATCTGTCTGGGCCGGGCATCACAATTCACGCTGCAGTGTATATACTTTTTTGAAAAAGGTTAGAAACCACCGAAATCATACTTCATCATTTTTGTTGCATCATTTTGTCGACATCACACATTTTACTAACCTTACCCTTACCCGCCCAACTTGAGTGCCTCTTTGCTCTTTTTACCGCTGAAAAGTGAAAACTGTTGTGGGAATCTAGATTGAGGTGCTCATGGTCATGGATGTGTCAGAATGTTCACGTTTTGGAAACTGTTAACGCCACCCTAATGGTACATATTAAAAATTGAAAAAGTGAATAAACATAAATTATTTATTTTATTTTTAAGAGGAGAATTGCACTATAATACCTCGACCCAGTTGCATACTTTTTTGTCAACATTCCCTGCAAGTACAAATAACGTTCCATGTAGTTCCTCGCTTTTCTCTCTTGTGCTCATGCAACTTTTTCATGAATAAGGGTTTTTAAACCATAACTTCTTAATCAGAATACTTGCTGATACTTGGCACACCTGATCATATTGATTTTACTAAAAGAGTCCAGCTACCGGGATTTACAAATCAAAACTTAAAGTTATGGTTCAGACTTCAGAGGCAACAAGGCATCCACTGATGTATATGAATGCTTGAACTTAAAATGCCTTCATTCACAGATCAGTACTCAGTAGTTATGCATGTCTTGGAAGCCTATGCAATCTAATTCCTACACAGTTTATAAAACTTGGGTGGAATTCAACACTAGGTGGTACAAGTGATAGAGAGCCTAAGGCTACATGGTCACCTTTGGCCGCTCAGTTTTGTAATGATAGATTAGTTGTTCAAAGTTTAAAGAGTGGCGTGAGGATTGGGGTTAGGGATGGCAACAAGGCAGGTCGGGATTGGGGAATGCTTTTCCTTTCCCATCCCCACCCCACAAAAGCATCCCCATCCCCGTCCCAATCCCCACATTAAGAGAAGCGGGGCCGAGATCGGGGATTCCCCGTTGGAGGGGCCTTCAGTCCCCACATTAAGAGAAACGGGGCCGAGAAACGGGCTGAGGCCAGGGATTTCCCGTAAGAACGGCCTTCCCCATACCCGTCCCATTCCTCGTATAATATAACTATACATTTAAAAATTACAAATTAATTTAAAATTTACAACATAAAACAAAGAATAAAGTAGAAATTCATATTTAATCCAAAATCAAAGATTCCATAAAACAAACCAACATCTAAAGTTTAGAATCTAGACGTATGTAAACATAGTCGGGAGATGAATAGTCTTTTTTTTAGTTAAAAATTTTAGTTAAAAAAAACTATTTATGTTTAAAAAATTAATATTAAATGATTTTAAAAATCTGAATATTATATATTATATTATAAATATATATATATATACATCGAGGCGGGAAGTGCTTCCCCGGCCCCCGTCCCCGTCCCCATCCCGCTTCATCTTCGGGGACAAGACGTTGTCCCCGTCCCTGTCCCCGGCCTCGAATAATATCTCCCATTCCCACCCCATTCGAGGCGGGGCCCTACAGGGAATACGACCATCTCTAATTGTGGTAGAAGTTCCAATGTTAGATAGTTGTTGACAGGCTAATTAATGAACAAAAGTAAATATAGAAGATGAAGAAGATGAGGAAGAGGAGGAGGAGCTAGAGAGCTTAGGGAGACAGGTAACAAGACAGCAACGAGAGCAATAGAAGGGGGATCTTCTCAACTCAATATGATGAATTTAATCCAAGATATCATGCAACATGTGTTCCACATAAGCACCTCAACGAGAATGTAACTGGTATTGTGTTCATCTACATGAGTCCGAGAGATCAAGAGACAAATGACAGAGAATTTCTACATTTATTCAAATCAAATTACTTGATATTTTACAAAGAATTCTAAAGCAGACAATGTAGTGCGGTCTCTTATTTCATTATCACAGGATATACAACTTTCAACAAGAGCCAATACTCTATTAGGAAAGCAATGTTGGAAAGAGTCCAAAGGATGCTCTCCAAACTTCTATTGATGAAAACTCAATAACTAACACTCATGGTTTTAACAACCGTTTTGAGTCATACGCCTCGAGGTGGTGTGGTAGTGAAAAATAGCCTCAAGGCGCACGCCTCAAGCAGCTGTTTTAAATCGTAAGCCTCAATGTTCAAGGCGTATGAGGCTTACGCCTTAAAACTACCATATGTTTGGACCTGTTTTTGATGTTTGGTCGGTTGGGCCTTTAATTTTTCAATATCAAAATAGTTTTGGGCTTGTCAATAAAAAAAAAAAACTGTGAAATAATAACATAAAACACAAAAAAAAAAACTAAAGAAACATAACCAAACAAAGAAGTGAAGAAAGGATAAGGAAGATCATCTATTGTCGGTTTGTACTTATCACTTCAAACCTATCACTTCTTTGTTAATTGTTGTTAACCTCAGTGTTTGAAAAAACGGTTTGGAGCTCGACCACCAAATGTGTCAGCGTAGCGCAACTAAACTAATCCAATCTTCACAACCCAACATGAAGATGCAACGATAATGTTATGAAGTTGGTTTTGTTTGAGTTGGGAATAGATTTTAACTTTAAGACTTGTTCTAAATTTCTAGTTTGGGATGGGAGGATTCATGGTTTTTAGTCTTTTATCTTATGACTTTGCTTTGTTATTAATTTTCTCTATTATAAACTAAATCATGTTGTGTTTTTATTTGATAGTAATGTTATTGAGTCGTTGATTTATGGTATGAATTATGAAATCTGAATTTCTAGTTTCTTTTTTTAATTTTTTAATGTTTTTAATTTTTTAAAATTTATTATTAATTAATTAATTGAGGCTTAATCCTCGTTTCGACTCAACACTTATGCCTCGTGAGGAGGTGATCAACCACCTCGAGGCTTGATTTCGCCTTTCAAAACCTTGCTAACACTAAAAGAGTCATCTAATAAAAATGGACTGTCTTGCATCCCAATTGCACTGATATTAGAGTGGGTGTTGGGGAGACCAGAGGAACACATGCAAAAAAGTTCAAATTCCATAGCCATTACACAAGGAATCATCATCTCTCTCAAGATCTAGCATTATGTCAAATACAAGTCTAATAAAAAAAAAGGCAAACAATTAAAATACAAGCACCTAACTAAGTCACTGTCCTCTCTTAATTGAAGAAAAACATTAAACATGAATAAAAATGTGTATGTATATGTATACATGCAGTCATGCACAAACAGCTAGTGAAGGAGAGATTGAGGAGAACCTTATGTACATATGTGCTTTAAGAACTGACCTCATGATTACATCTTAACTTCACAACACTAATATCAAAGTGACATAGCTAACAGGAAGACTAAAAAATCATCATCAATAGGGAATAGCCAAGAAGAAAAGAAAAGAATAGCAATTAGAGATCTTTCCAAACATTAAAATCAGAATTCGAATTGTTATAGTTTATCACACCATCTTGGCACCCAATAAAGAATGTACTAAGTATGGGATCGACATTTACTAATGCATGGGCTGTTCCACTTGGGCTAGCTGCAACAGCAACCTCATCTGCACCGACTATCACTTCAGCATAACCTTTATCTATCTGTTTATTCTCCAGCTGCAGAAAATCAAGACGATACAGAAATGAATCTACATGAGATATCCTAATTTTAATTCATAAACTTTTTTGCTAATTTCATTTGAAAGCATCAGTTTACAGTGCTACAGTCATACTATTTTTTAAAGAACAAGAAGAGCTGTTAGTCTCATAAATTGAGAATGAGAAGACAAGCATAGTTGACATTTGTGTGCAAGTGAGATCACAAATTGAGTTACCATGGCAATTCATCAGAAAAGTATAAAACACAGTAGCTTTATTCATATAGTCACAAGCATAGCCATCCATAAGCTTATCTTCGAATTGAGACAAAAGTTATGGAAACACTTTGCTAAGCATACAATTCGATAAGCGAATAGGTTCCATGGAAGCAAGTGGATCGTAAAGCTTTCAAACACTAAAAACCATAAGGTAGTTCAATAGACGGACATATCATCTTTACAAAAAACAAAATAAAAAAATTGGTCTCTTTAGTGATACCATTTAGAAGTATATCAACTGAAAACAGTGATTCTTGGAATTAGTAAAATTGATCCAAAACAGGTCATTTGGAATGATAAAAAAGAAACAAAATCATTACCCTGAATTTAGTTTTAGCTCCCCAGATGACGAATGTCTCATTTACAGTATAGTGTCTGTGATTTCCCCTAAGACCACCTGCTCGGATTTCACCAAGATGCAGAGAAGCACAAGAAATTGCTCCACCTGTAACAACAGAAGAAGAAAAATGAAAAAAAAAAAAAACCCAACAACATAGATAACAATTTACAATTAATGATTAAAAAAGAATCAACAATTAACAACCTCTGAGGTGAGATTGAAGAGCAAGAGAGATGGGGTTGAGCAACCAACCACGGTTGTCTTTTACAATAAGAGAAGGCTGGTGATGGTTTAAGAATCTGACCAAATTGGCCTTGTCGTCATCGTCTAAGCTGCTCCATTTCTGTTGGGTTTTGTGGGAGCTGTTGAAGAAGTAAGAAGAGTACTGCAATCTGAAAGAAACCCATGTCACCAAAACAAAGATTAAGAGGAGTATAGGGAATGCTAAGGGTCTCTTACACCAGTTTATCACATACGAATGAGAAGATAAGTTTTGAGTGTTGAATGGGTTTTCAGAGTAAGAATTCCTCCTAGGGTTTGCCATTATCAACTCTGCTACATTCGCTTTTTCTTTTTTATTACTTAAAATAGTCCATTCCGACTTCCGAGATTTGTTATCACTTATCACTTATCACATAATAAAAATGTGTTACTAAATTGAGAAAAACTCCTTAATGTCCTTTTTATTCATGAATATTTGATAAGGAGTTTGGATTTCTTTTTCTTTTTTTTTTAATTTCTAACCCTAATTTATAAATAATCATTTTAATTTTATAAAAATCGATTAAATACATCATCTAAAATAAATTTCTAAGTAGTTTGGATTTCTTTTTTTAAAGAATTGCTATCCCTAATTTTCTTAAGGAAAATTTATAAATTGTCATTTTAATTTTATAAAAATCGATTATATACATCATCTATAAAAAGTTCGTTCTAACTGATTAAAACCCGATGTTACCAAAATACCCTTCGTAAAAGTTTTCTCTACATGTTGAACTTAGATCACGTGAAGCTGAGTCTAAATCACTTAAAGATCACAGAAAGCTGAACCAAGATCTCGAAAAAAAATCGACAATTGCTAATTTCATCAAGAAAATAAATAATTCATGTTCTGAAATCACATTACCATGACCATAAACACATTTGAGTGAAAAGATTAACACATATTAGTGCATGAGTAATACTAGACGTCTCAATTGTTTTTTTTTCTTTCAAATTCAGTCTCAAATGATGTGGCACATGTCAGCATCTTATAAATCATGATATTATGTGGTGTCTGATGTGATATTGCCAACTCATATGCCACATTATTTGGGACAGAATTTGGAAGAAAAAAAAATTTGGAACATCTAGCATTACACAAAGTACATATAAGTATCACTCTCTGTTCTATTTGAGACCAAAATATAAGTATGACTCTCATTCTCTATTGGAGACGGCCTTAAAGGGTCACTAAGGGCGTTGAAATGAAAATTTGATCCTAAATTTCTTTTTTGGAGTTGTCTAGATTATTTATTTATAGATAAATGAATAATTTATTAATTTAATTTAAAAAGAGTTTTATGATTTTATTACTTGTGCAAGTATTATTTTAGAAAGGGTTACTTGTACTTGTACATTTGAGTGGGACCTACAATCCCATATTTTCAATCATAACCAATGTGGCAGCTGATGTGTTAATAGGTTGGAGAGTGAATACATATTTAAAATGATTTATCTCACTTACCATGTATTCACTCACCAATTGATACTTCAGCGAGAAAAGTTTGATTTGGCTATTGGTGCAAATGTAAAATCAAATTTTATTATAAACAATTTTATTTTTTAATATTTGGCAAAAAGTGACTTTTGTATAATCACTTTTGCTATTTTTTGCAATTCCCACATTTTTTAAATTGTACAATTTTAGTCCTTAATTTTTTTATAAAATAACTAAGAAAGTATTTTGCCCTTAAATTTTTGTTAGTTCAACATAGTTTGATCGACGAAACGAGGTTGACCTAATGGTATATCTCTTACACTCACACCTCCCAAACTTCAAGTTATTTGTAATTGTCTAAGAACAACAAACATTTATTTTACCAAATTAACAGACAAAAATACACCTTAAAAATTAAATATTGATTTAAATAAAAAAAGATTTAAAAAAAACAAATATGAAAGAAGGAGATGATCTCATCCAACGTTAAGAGATCAACGAAGATCTTATTAACGGTGATTTTTGGACTACATGAAGTTGATCACTCGTCACACAAAATATGCAAAATTGATGATTATTTAATAAATTGGAAAGAGTGAAAGAAATTGTGAAGGCAAGATTTTACATGGTAAAACCTCAAGGTGAGGAAATATCCACGGTTGCCGGTGACGGTGAGAGAAGAATTCACTATGTATAAGATGATTACACACTCAGCCTCACTTGCTTTTTTGAATATCTAATGATTCGTTAACCCCCATTGGGTACTTTTTTAGGTCTATTTATACATGCATATAACCCTAGTTCTCGGAATACAAGTAAGAGAAAAGTAGTAGTGATTTAATAAAACTCTGACTTGTTGGAGTCATTTTAATCGCATTAGGACTTTGCCTATTCAGTGTTCTAATAACCCTTATGGAAATTCGTTTCCTTTTCAGAGTATGCTTCTTGTAACCTTGTTTGAGGATGATTCTTCTTTACGTGTTTGAGTCGTAATAATGTTATCAACATGCTAAGCATCTGAACGTGTATAGACATTGTCCACGTGTCACTTAGCCGATCGTCATCCAAACCCGACGAGATCTCTTTTACCCCCGACCAGGGATCTTCCCCGATCAAGTAGTCAAACTTGATCAGTTAATTTTTCCCGATCACTATCATGATAACCCGATCAATCTGATTACCTTGGTCGGGTATTCAAAACCCGACCATCTAAATAACTCTGATCAATGTTATAGGGTTATTTTCTGATCACTTTAGGTTGATTCGATTTTAGCTGACATGTCAATAGTTGTTTATGCTAACGTGTTATTTCTTCAAATTATACCAATAACAATACCCCCCTTAAACATTCAAATCAAGCACTTGGTTAAACAACAACCATTCGTTCGGTGAGATATGTTTAACTCGGGAGTCTTTTTTCGTGTAGCTCTTAAATGCGTAATAATGGTATACAACTAACTTTAAATCCCAGCCACAAATGGTTGATTTACATCGATGATTTGACCCAACTGACAACGGCGTTTTAAATTTCAAACGGCGCGTGATCTTCGGGATTCGAATACCAACCACCACTCTCACATGCCGTCATTGTTGCCTATAAATACGTTTAAACCCTTTCATTTTCCCTCTCACGTGTTTGTTTCTTTTAATTTACACAACTCTTCATCTTCTGTGTAACTGTCCTCCACCAACGATCCTCTCAAAGTTCGTCAATCCAACTAAATCTTCATCGCCGTCAGAGTTCATTCCTACCTTCTTCAAATATCAGGTATGGATCCTACTATCCGCCATCGTTATGTTGAGTTATTAATCCACAATATTACGATAGGCGATAAAGAGAATATTGCCAGGATTGAATCCATTTTAGGGGGATTTTTCCAAGATTCTTCTTCTCGTCCAGTTCATCATGTACCCCTTAATATTGATTATTCTGAGGCTCTTTCCGAGTTTCAACCTTCTTATTTTGAATCGAACACTGCTAACCCGGATGCTTCTTTTCCTTCTTCTCTCAATACATACCCAGATATGTAAGACAACCGGATCCGGCCGAGGAAACAGACCGAGTTCTAAGGACTCTTTTGCAGTTGACTTGAAGATTCCTTCTCAGTTACTGAAGATGGGGGACATTCCTAGGGTGCGTCGAGCTTTTCTTTTGAAATTCTCGGCAGAGCATCTCTGTGCCTTTGATTCAAAAATAAATGCAGTGGATGAGGCAGAGATAATGAAATATAGTGAAAGGTTCGATCTCCCCCGATCGGCTGAACTCTTCTTAAGCAATCAGCGCGCAATTTGGAATCCTCCTCGGGGCGCAGTGGCAATCTATGGGACTATGCTCACCTCTGGGGTCACACTGCCCCTTCAACCTTTTATTGCCAGATTCTTAGCCGACGATGGGATCGCTCCCGCCCAGCTTTCACCAAATTCGTATCGAGTCCTTATAAGCTTATGGCATATGTGGAAGAAAATCGGTGCCAAGTACCCCCCGACCCCACAGGAAATTCAGAACTTCTATACACTGGGTCGATCAGACAATGGAGGCATTTTTTACCTTCAGTCTAGCTCAATCAACCATTGGATTCCTGAAGGATATAATCAACGTCCCCCTCCTCCATCCAGCAAAGACCACAAGGGCTTCATTTAGGGCTTTCCTTCTTCTAATAAATATTGGAAGAACAGTTGGTTCTTCGTTCGGTGAGAATGTGGTGAAACCGTCATTGCTGATCCCCGACAAGTGCTGGCTAGGAATCAGGTTCCTAGGCACTTCTATAGTTCCGAACTGTGGAACAAGACCCCTGCCTTGCTAACAGAAGAACAAGCAAAAAATGTTATCAAGGCTGCTCAAACATCGTGGGAGGCCAGAGATCGTCGTGGGCTATTTGCTGAAAAGGCCCTTCAAGACCTTGGATTGTTTCCTCCGATTTCGAATCGACGCAAACGTTGTAAGTCACGTCGCTTTAAATGTTCCCATTATTATATACTTATTTATTTTGTTTACCGATGTTTTTTCCTTTCTTCAATTGTCAGTGTATGAGATAGATATCGTAGCCGGGGATCAAGCCGAGAAGATTAAAAATGTTGATAAGGTCAGTCGTACGGAAGCTGCCGCCCAGCTGGCTTAGGGTATTGCTCCTCCTCAACAGACCATGGTTGAGCATATTTAAGAGTCTGATCCCATTGCATCTTCAGACGTTCCCTACAGAGAGAGAGAGAGGCAATCTTCTGATCGAGGTGAGCAAAATAAATCTCTCAGAGGCTCAAAGAGGAAATTCACTAAGGAGACAGCCGATTGACGCCCGACCAAATCTTCTAGAAAATCTCCTGCCAGCAAGGTGACCAAAACTGTTGCTGATTCTTCCGCTCATGATGCCGTTCTTGGAAAGAAGAAACTCGAATCATCATCTGAGTCAGGGGCTCATCAAACTGGAGTCAAAGCGGTCATCTTTGAAGAGGATGAGGAAGATCATGATACATTGACTGATTTTATCCCCAATGAGCATGGATCTAAACTGGGAAATGATCAAGCTTCAGCTCCCTCTACCCTCATGTCATCTGATCGATCTGAGTCGAACGATCTGGTTGCTACCAAGGTTGTCAGGCAAACCACCTATTTACAAGTCTAACCCCTGAGACTGTCTGGGCCAACTCCTCTCCAAACCGGTCATCCAATCAGTCAGGTTCCTTTTGACCTCCCGGTTCATCGTGCTGGCAAGGCCCCCATTCAATTTTCCATCAAGAGTCAGATAGTCTTCACTGACTCGGATTCTGACGAAGGGAAGGGCAGACCAGTCCTAAAAAAATATCAGTTGATCCACTCGCTCCTGAAGATAACTTATCTGATCATGAAGCAGAGCATATTGACAAAACATCTTTTCGACTGGGCCGTCCATCTGGGCCCTTACCCAATATTGTTCTTGCCTCTGTCATAAATAATGTTGAAGCAAGTCCATCGGGGACCGCTGATCAGGAGGAAGTTTAAGCGACTCCTGAAGCCATTCCAGTTTCTCATTCTGAACCGATGGACCAACCACCCCCTGCCCCCGGGATAATAATTCCTCCTAATGCGACTGGAGCTTCTGGCTCTGGGGACATATTACCTGACCCCCTAGACATACTGAAGTCTATGTTTACCGGGAAAGGCTATGTTGGCACATGCTACTGGACTGATTTCCGAAATGCAGTGATGTGGAAAGAGTCCATGCTATCTATAACAACGGCGTTTATGTATGTATTTTCCAACCTCTTGCTTATTTTCTACGCTTTGAGTTTATATATAAACTTACCCTATTTTTCTTCCTTTTTTCAAGGCTGTCGAGGAGATGACCAGGGCCATAATGGTTCAAAAGAAACAGGATGCCGAGATTTCTCAACTGAAGAAAGAACTTGAAAAGAGGAATAAAGCAGCCAGTTCGGCCTCGGCAAGTGAATCGAAGCTAAATGCATCATTTGAGGAGAAACTGAAGCACCGTGACAGGATGGAGGCGGTTTTGAGGAGGTCGGTTGCTGCTGCCGAAACTAAAACTGACAATGCCACGACTAGCCTAATACAGCTTGTAGTGAGGACTGCCGAACTCGAAGCGAATCTGGCCACGGCTGACCAGCGGTGTGCAGAGTTGGAGACTAAGCTGTCTCTGGCCGAAAAGGCCGCTGCTAGCCAAGAGGCAGAAGCTCGCACTGCCAAGGAACTCTAGCTGCTTCTCAACAATCCATGTTCGAGGCTCAGCAGGGGTCTGAGGAGGCTAAGCTTCGCTATGAGAGGCTGATCGACAATTTAAAGCAATAGAAGGTCAGCATGGAGGTGCTCTCACAAGAAACCAAGTTAACCCTTGAAGTCCAGAGTGTCGATCGATACAAAAGATCTCCAGCTTTCGAGGTAGTTATGCTAAGGGAACTAGAATGAGGGCTAGCCACCGCTCGAATGTTCTTTGGGGGAAAGGAAAGGTCCACTGAAAAGGCTCACCGAAAATGGGACCGAACTATTGAAAAGCACAAGGCTGAGTCTCTCCGTGCAGTAAAAAACCAAAGGATGAGATGGAAGGCTTATTACAAATCTATCAGGAAAGAACCTCATAGTATGCATCTGGAGCTTCCTTCCAAATCTTCTATGGTGACCTTTCATGCGGTCAAGGAGGGTGGTGCAGTATCCAAGGGCGTTGATTCTGGTCCTTTACCAGAGACCGATTACTCTCCCTTGATGGTTGAAGATCCTGAAGATGACATCTGCTGGCCGGACTTTGGAGATCTGGCCAAGGGCTATGAAGAAAAAAGTAATCCTACTAGAACCTCTGGTCCCGGCGGGCGGCGGCCCTTCACGCACTCCTGGAACCTGATCTCCCTGTACCATACACCTTGTAATTTTTTGTAACACTAAATAAACGATTCGTTTATCTCTTAATGATACAAGTTCTCGATTTACTCATGTGGTCTTCTTTGCTTTACTCACCCATATTTATTGATTATTTGTAATTCGATTGATCAAGTTATTGATCATTGACCCGATCGGCTATCTTGACTGATCGAACTTAATTCAATTTATTATCAATTATCATTAACTCGTTCAATAACCTCTTTTGATTGGTTGGTTTCTGCCCGGCCAATTTGGCCATCAGCTTTTGATGAATCCGTTTGGTTATCTAATCAACTGATCGGTTTTGGCTTGGTTCGTAGTTGCCTTGTATATTGGTTCAAATAGTGTTCTTTCAATGGACCATTTACATGGGACCTAATTTATAGACTCTTGTCTTTTATCTGGCAACTAAGTTACTGGGACGTCTCCCAGCGGTCTGTTGCTCAAGATTTGTTGTAATGTGGGTTTTCTTATCTTACTAACTTAGCTCATATCATCCAACTTTCTGGTTGGCTAATATTCAAGCGTGAGATTTTGAACACCCCATTCAACTTTTGGCGCATCCCGTCAGGTATTTGATCACCTGAAGGCGCCCTAACAGTGCTTTTAATGCACCCAGTTAGTTTTGGTGAAAGTGCGTTGTCGTTGCAACATAGGCTTTCGGCCCCATTACTGGGCCCTTCGAGGGTTTTTTGAGACTTGCTTTTTAAAGAAAGAAACATTAGAACACTTTTTCCTGAACTATGCTTCCCTTGAAGGGTTTTTATTGATATCTTCAATCAAAAACTATAAAAAAACAACTGAATAATTAGATAACAAAAATAAGTTCCCGAGTACTCTAATATTAACAGAAAGGAGAAATCCCTTAAGGGTAAAATATCTTCAAATATTGAGCGTTGCATGGTCTGGGCAACTCTCATCCTTCTGGTCGGGTAAGGTGATATGCTCCGTGCCCAGCTAGCCCGACCACCTGATAAGGCCCTTCCCATTTGTCTGCTAAAAATCCAGCCACCTTATCCTTTGTGTTTGGTGATACCCTTCTGAGAACCAGATCCCTGAGTTGAAACTTTCTCTCCTGGACATACGAATTGTAATATCTAGCAACCCTTTGCTGGTAGGCTACATTTCTTACCACCGCCATGTCCATTTTTTTCTTCCAACTCATCTAAGTTCAGTTCTAGCATCCCCACATTTGAGTCTTATTGGTAAAGCTGGACTCTGGGAGAGGTATAGGTTACTTCGATCGGGATAACAGCTTCAGTTCCGAAGGCTAAGGAATAGGGTGTTTCTCCTGTTGATGTTCTTTGAGTTGTGCAATATGCCCAAAGTACCTCATGCAACCTGTCTGCCCAATTCCTTTTTTTTCCATCGAGTTTTGCCTTCAAGGTATGCTTGATGATCTTGTTGACTGCTTCGGTGTGACCATTGGTCTGAGGGTGAGCTGGTGTAGAATAATAGTTCTTGATGTTGAATTTTTGACAAATCTCCCTGAAATTGTCACTATCGAATTGGGTCCCATTGTCTGTGACGATTGTATTTGGGATCCCAAATCGATAAATGATATTCTTTTTCACAAAGCTAGTGGTATTGACTTCGGTTATATGTACCAATGCTTCCGCTTCAGCCCACTTTGTGAAATAATCGACTACCACAATGGCGTGCTTCGCACCACCCTTAATTGCTGTTGGCATGGGGCCGATCAGGTCCAATCCCTGTTGGGGTTTATGCCTTAAAAGATGTAATTTGTAAATGGATTTATGAAATAAATAAAAAGAAAAGTTCAATTCATTCTTGTTGTGTTGTTTATTTTATAACTTGTGCATATATTAACATCCTAGATTGCGGATGTAATCTCGAACTATGTATATGAGTGTCATATACGGATGGATACAGTAAGAGACGTGCAATCTAAAGAGTCCATAGATAGCAAATAAAGTTGGGTACTTTATTTGTGGTTAATCTATAGCTGCGGTTCATTCCATAATGTACGGTGATTCTATCATGAATTATTCATATGAGATATGGGAATGTAGGTACCTTGTATGATGTGATCATATAGGACTGAGCCATGATCTATATGGATCTCTCACCAAGATCCGTTTACTGATGAGATTCATATATATCAACTAATGATGGCTATATGTGGGTGATTTTAATCCTGAGTATCTTATCGACTCCTTCAGGTTAGATCGTGGTCTTTGATATACCATGGGTGAGGTCAGATGCGATTCATGATCAATATACTTCGTATGTTGGGATTGCGATTTGGCTTGTGGCTGGGAAGGTATGTACACAATAGTGGAATCCACTCCTTCTTATGAGAAGTAGATGGTAGTTCCCTTAAGGGTTGATTCGGGGCTTGGACAACATGAGCGCTATCCTAATTCCTTGAGGAAATATGATTTATTGTTCATTAGAGAATCAATGGTACTTAAAGGATATATGTAATTAGAGAGATATAACGGACATTATGACCCAACTCTAATTATGAACTAATGTGGAGGATCACACCATATGTAATAGTTATATCGATGGACACCGAGTTGTAACGGTCTGTGTAAAAACGTTTACAGTTGAGAGAGTGCAGCTTCAGGTTTTTAGTGGAATAACACTGGAGTTAATAATCAAGGAATATTATTTAAAGAGTTTAATTAATAATTCCGAGGATTATTGGAGCTCAAAATACTGTGGATCCATTAGGTTCCCTTGCTAGCCCGATCGATTTAGGTAACAAGGGTCACGGTTAATTAATTGGATTGTCAAATTAATTGTGTTACGAAAGTGATACGTATTTATTCAGGAATTAATTGAATAATGAGATTATTTAATTAATATATTAATAATTAAATTAATAAATAATTAGATTATTTAATTAATGAATTAATAATTATGAATTATGAATTAATTATTAAATGGAGGTTGCGGGTTCAAATCATGACTAAGACATAAAATAATTAGATTATTTTATTCTTTGAGAAGTCTAGTATTTAAGTTTAAGTCAACTAGGGTTATGTAGGAGTTATAATCATACTCTACCTATGACACTTAAATACTAGTTATCCTTTGAATATATAAAAATATATTTGGAAAAAGATAATTATCTAATTTTAAAAATATATAATGATATATTTATATAACTAGCTAAGAGAGAAATATAATTTTTTTTTATTTGAACGACACACACAATTGAAAGAGAGAAAGAGTGTGTGTGAAAAAAAAGGGAAATAATAGAGAGAAAGAGAATCAAAGAAAAATAAAATAGAAACAAGTGCAGTACATGCACAAATAACATAGCTGTGCGTGAATTAATTTTAAAAAGAAAGAAAAAGCAAGTGGGTGCATCCTGTGCACCATTAAATGAAAAAAATATATTTAATATATATTTTTCTTTTAAAGAACAAGAGTTGTTCTAAAAATTTTTCTCTTGGATGAAATTGTTTCTTCTTTTTCATTCTCTCTGAATCCTCCATTCAAGTTCCTGAGACCGTGACGCGTCCACACGCAGTTATCAGTCCCGGGATATAGCGAGGAAGATCGGTGGTACAGACCATGAGCATATTGTAAAGTGAAGGAGCCTCCAAACGTTGGTAAGGTTCTAAATTATTTTTTTTTATTGATTACAATTTCCTGTGTTTACATATTTTATGTATTAGTTCTGAAAAAATAATTGTGATCCTAAGTTCACTGGTTCCAGATCGTTTATGATCTGTATAAAAATTTTAAAACCTATTTCAGTTGCGTTACCAGTGAACGGGGTTCCAACAATCCCCACATCGCAAATGGCCACGGGGAGGTCAGATTCCTCAAATGTTCAGGGGGTTGTTTGATGTTGTTCTCAATTCTGTGACAGGTACTGCACTTCTCTGCCATCAATTTGGCATCCTGAAATAGTGTTGGCCAGTAAAAATCTTGCCTAAGGGTTTTATGAGCTAAACTTTTTCCCCTATTATGGTTTCCACATACACCTCCATGCACGCTAGCCAGAATTTATCTCCTTTTTCCTGACTAACACATCTCTGCAGGACCTTAGAAAACCCCCTTATGTAGAGTTCGCCACCTATTATTGAGTATCGGATTGCCCTGTATCTAACACGTTTTGCCTCAGCTGTTTCCTCGGGGAGTATACCATTTTCTAGGTATTGTTTGATCGGGGTAGCCCATGTGATCGGCCCTTCTTCCACTGTTTCCACCATCAGCTTTCCTTCTTCTTTAATGATGGGTTCCTTGAGGTGAGCTACTGGAATCATTTTGGACCAGATACCGGCGGTCGCCGATGCTAATCTTGATAGTGCGTCAGCCTTCTCATTCTTTTCTCTCGGGGTCTGAGTGATTCTGTAGTTTTTGAATCTTCTGAGGAGTATCTTGGCTATTTCCAGGTAAGCTATCATGTTGGAATCTTTTGCCTAGTACTCGTCTAGGACCTGGCTAACCACAATCTAGGAATCACTGAATATTTCCACTTCGTCTGCTCCCAATGCTGTGCATACCCTAAGTCCAGCCAACAATGCCTCATACTCGCCCATATTGTTGGTAGCTTTGAAATCAAAACGCAGGGCACATTCCACCTGATCGCCTTCTAAGCGTGTTTGATGACCCGTCGACGTGCAGCTTCCAGCTTAAGGCTCTTCTTTCCTTTTCTTCTAGTACCCTGATTACCTCACTGTTTGGCTCAGTGAACTCGGCAATCAGATCTGCTACTGCCTGACCTTTTATTGCTTCCCTTGGCAGATAAACGATATCGAACTCACTCAGTTCGACTGCCCACTTTATTAATCTTCCTGATACTTCCGGCTTAGATAAAATCTGCTTTAAAGGGCAATCTGTATATATTTCAATTGTGTGAGCTTAGAAATATGGTCTTAGCTTTCTTGTAGCTGTTACCAATGCCAGTGCCATCTGTTCGGCTGCCGAGTATCTTGTTTCTGATGGCAACAAAGCCTTGCTGGTGTAATATACTGGCTTCTGTATTCTGCCGTCCAGTCTGATCAGAAATAATCCCGTTGCTACAGCTGTGACTGATAGGTATAGACACAATGTTTTCCCCTTTAGGGGTTTTGACAGGATAGGGGCCTTACCCAAATATTCTTTAATCTTCTGGAATGTTTGCTCACACTCCTCGTTCCACTCTACTCCCTTACCTTTCCTTATTGCTTTAAAGAAAGGCAAGCATCTATCAGTTGACTCACTGATGAATCGGTTTAGTAAGGCGAGGCAGCCTGTCAATCTTTGGATTTCTTTCAAGGTGACTGGGGATCTCATCTTTTCCAGGTCCTTTATTTATTCAGGATTCGCCTCAATTTCCCTTTGGTGGACTTGGAATCCAAGGAATCTTCCCTCCGGTACCCCGAAAACACATTTATTCAGGTTTGAGCTTCATCCCATACCGTCTCAACACTTCGAATGTTTCCTGGAGGTATGTCTCATGTTTATCTGCTGTAACGTTTTTTGTCAACATATCATCTATATAGACTTCCATGTTTCTGCCGATCTGTCGAGCGAATATCTTATTTACCAGTCTTTGGTAAGTTGCCCTGGTATTTTTGAGACCAAAGAGCATTACTTTCTAACAGTAAAGACCCTGATCTGTTATAAAAGCTGTATTTTCTTCATCTGGCCCAAATATCCTTATCTGGCTGTATCCTGAATATGCATCCATGAAGCTCAGCAACTCATGCCTAGCAGTCGCGTCAACCAACTGATCTATTCAGGGTAGAGGGAAGCTATCTTTTGGGCATGCTTTGTTCAGGTCCGTGAAATCCACACACATTCTCCACTGTCTATTCTTCTTCTTGACAAGTACCACATTGGCAACCCACTCGGGGTATTGAACCTCCCTCATTGATTCTGCTGCCAATAACCTATGGACTTCTTCTTTAATTGCTTGACTTCTTTCAGGATTGAATCGTCGCCTCTTCTGTATTACCGGCTTTCGCTCGGGGTCAACGGTCAGAGCATGGGCGATTATCTTAGCGTCGATTCCCGGCATGTCTTCATGCTTCCAGGCAAATACATCCCTGTACTCTTTCAACAGGTTAATTAACTGACCTTGTACAAGATTTGTCAAATGTGCCCCTAATTTGACTGTCTATTCGGGTCTTTCGTCATCCATCACGACCTCAATAGTTGTTTCGCCTTCCTGATTTTTTCCATCTTCTAGTGATGGGCTCCTTAGGGTCAAGATCTAAACGAGTCAGCATTTCTACCTTTTCCTCGATCTCATCCTCTTTCAAGTATTTCTTTTGCTCGACGAGATCAATCTGCATTACGTCCGGCTTAGCCTTTTCTTTGTAGACCGCTAGATTAGCTTTCCTTGCTCATTCTTGGGACCCCCTTAGTACTCCAACTCCAGCATCGGTTGGGAACTTGACGGTCAGGGCAAAAGTTGCTATGACTACCTTTGTTTTATTCAAGAATAGTCTCCCTAATAAGGCGTTGTACGACCAATTTTCGGTGTCTACGACCACGAAATCAAGCAGTACTGTTTTCTGGCATGGAAAATTTCCTATCTCAACCGGCAGTTTGACCGTTTCGAGAGATTTCACTTCTTCTCCGCCAAATCCTCTAAGGGGAATTGCTAGCGGCTGCAGATCTTTCCTTTGGAGTCCTAATTGGTCAAACACTGCAACGCTCAGGATATCTGTTGAACTTCCATTATCGATTAGCACCCTTCTTACCTCACGGTGGCCAATACGAACTGATACAACAATTGCGTCGTTTGGCTTGATTTCTAATCCGTGAGCATCTTCTTCGGAGAAAGTGATTGGATCCCAACCCTGTTTGAGCTTCTTCTGGTTGGGACCTACCGAGTTTATTTCCAAGCTTCTTTGGCCGTCTATAGCTTCTTTGGCCGTCTATGGCTTCTCGGTCCTCTGTCATTCTCTCCCTGCTACTTCTCCCCATATACGGCCCACCAAAAATGGTGTTGATAGCTCCGGCGTCTGAATTTTTCTTTGGACCATCCTTTCTATCCGGCTCAGCTTTTGTGGGGTCATTTTGCCGATCATCTCCCCCTAGGAGGATCACATTCTTCAAGTGTCCTTCTCTGATTAGTTTTTCAATGTAGTCCCTTAACTGGTAGCATTTGGACGTTTCATGGCCGTTCTCTCGGTGAAAACGGCAGTATTTAGAAGTATCTCTTCGAACAAAACTGGATTGTTTTGGAGGCTTCTTATATAAACTCTTATCTTCAATTACGTTCAGAATTTCTTCCTACCTCTAAGCCAAAAGAGTATAGTTCGTATACTGCCTCTTATAAGTCTTTTTGCTCTTCTGATCATCTTCCTTGCGACCTTCCTTTCCTCTCCCATAATTACTTTTCTGGTCACCTTTGGGGTTTCCTTTCGGGCCGCTATCTTTGGACTTTGGATTTTCTCCTGGTCGGCCTCCATGTATCAATTCCCCTCCATGGGCTATCTGTTCTTCTTCAGCCATCGCATATCCTCCTACATCATCCACCAGATTAGCATAAGTGATCGGGCCCTTTTGTCTTAGACTGGGTGACAATTGGCTATGCTGCAAACTGTTGACGAATGCCGTTACAACCGCATCATCATTGGGGTCATGCACCTCTGAGACTTCCTGTGAAAAACGGGCAAGGTAGTCCTTTAACTTCTCGTCCTTCCTTTATTTCATGGTTGAAAGGACGTATATTGACTTCCTGCGTTGGATGTTTCCCATGAACTCCCTAGTGAAGGCCTGTATTAATTCCTCGAAATTCCCGATCGACTCGCTTGCAAGGCCACCGAACCATCTAGACCCCTGATCCCCTAATGTCTGGGGAACATTCTACATAAGAGCGCGTCATCATAATCAAATTGTGCCATCGCGCTCTGATATCTCCTGACATGCTCCTGGGGGTCGGTGTTGGCCTTGAACTGTTCCACATGCGGCATCTTGAATTTTTTGGAAAAATTGGCTTGTCTTATGGAAGCGGTAAACGGACTTCCGGAATTGCCTATCAGCAAATTTCCTCGTCCCTGCATTCGTTCCAGCGCTTCTATCCTTCTTAGTAGAACTTCGTGCTCTCCTTCTGGCTCACCACGCTCATCAAATTTCTGACAGATGATTATACCATAGGGATCTCTAGATGTTTGCCATGTGATTTGAGTATCTCGAACATTGTATTTGGGAGCGGGGTTTGTCTCTCTGTGCCTCCTTAGGGGTTTCTCCTTATCAGTTGAAGGCGACCGAGACCTCCTCATGTGTCCGTCATATCTGTCCCTTCGGTCATAACTCACTTCCCGTTCTTGACTTCTTATGACATCATCATGCGGGCTGCACTCCGTTCTTTTCTGGCTGGTTTGCTCTCCATTCCCCCTGTGGTCCTGGTAACCACGCAGGCCATCATTCTTTTGGGATTGATCCCTCTTTTCGTAGGGATTCGCCTTATTTTTACCAGTTTTCTGTGGGGCGTCTGAAGTTGGAATTAATATCTCAGACTGTATTCTGGGATCCCGTGCCACTACGGGCGTGTGTAACTGGAATGGCGAAGTTAAATTTACGGTGGCAGTTATGTTGATTCCCTGTCTAGCGGCGTCCTCGACGACTCTCCGCAGGGACTCTTGAACCTGTTGGAATGCATCCGGGGAGATTACTAGGAGAGTGTTTGTGGAAGTTATGGCGGCTTGACCAATCGAAGTTGGAGTCACTGAAGGTAAGCTTCCTCCGGCGATACTGGTGTTCACTGGATCGGAGCCGTTGATATCGAGTAGGATACCGGTGTCACGTGGGGATCGACTTCCATCTCTGTTGTCTGCCATATTGCTGCTTCACAAGTTCTTCGAGGTTAACTTAACAAAAATTCGTTTAACAAGAATTGCACTGTTTGCTTCACCACCCTCCTTCTAGCGCCAATTGTTGACGGTGATTTCTGGACTACGTGAAGTTGATCATTCTTCACACAAAATATGCAAAGTTGATGATTATATAATAAATTGGAAAGAGTGAGAGAAATTGTGAAGGCAAGATTTTACGTGGTAAAACCTCAAGGTTAGGAAACATCCACGGTTGCCGGTGACGGCGAGAGAAGAATTCACTATGTCTAACATGATTACACACTCAGTCTCACTTGCTTTCTTGAATATCTAATGATTCGTTAACCCTCATTGGGTACTTTTTTACACCTATTTATACATGCATAGAACCCTAGTTCTCGGAATACAAGTAACAGAAATGTAGTAGTGATTTAATAAAACTCTGACTGGTTGGAGTCGTTTTAATCGCATTAGGACTTTGCCTATTCAGTGTTCTAATAACCCTTATGGAAATCCGTTTCCTTTTCAGAGTATACTTCTCGCGACATTGTTTCAGGAGGATTCTTCTTTACGTGTTTGAGTCGTAATAATGTTATCAACATGCTAAGCATCTGAACGTATCTAGACATTGTCCACGTGTCACTTAGCCGATCGTCCTCCAAACCCGACCAAGGATCTTCCCCGATCAAGTAGTCAAACATGATCAATTAATTTTCCCCGATCACTATCATGATAACCCGATCAATCTGATTACCTTGGTCGGGTATTCAAAACCCGACCATCTAAATAACTCTGATCAGTGTTATAGGGTTATTTTCTGATCACTTTAGGTTAATTCGATTTTGGCTGACACGGCAATAGTTGTTTATACTGATGTGTTATTTCTTCAAATTATACCAATAACAGATCTCATTTTTCTTCTCCTTCATTAGGAAGGAGATCAATGATGCCTCGTCTGTCATCTATCTCCCCTCACAAAAAAAATCAACAAATATCTCCTCCGGTGAAGGAGATAGATGGATCCACATCCACTAGTTGTAGAGGTGGAATTGTTTTTTATTTTTTTATTTTTTAGAATTATTTTTACTATATAAAATATTTTAGTTTTTTTATTCTCCATTTTAGTTTTAATTTTATTTATACAAGTTAAAAAAAAGATTAAAATCGCCCTTGATCGAAAGTTTTGAGTAAAGAATGTTTATATGTGGACGAAATTGGTACAATTTAAAAAAAAATAGGGACCACTTTGGTCACTTTTGTAAAAATTGGAAACTATTTAGGATTTTAAAAAAGGTCCAAAACTTTTTTGGTAATTGACTATTTGAAAGTAATAATTCAGATAGTTTCTCTTTACAATCCAGGTTTTTTTTTAATACTCTTTTTCTAAAAACACTCCATTGTAAAAATTTAAATTTAAGAAAATTCTAAACACATTTTTTTTTCTTAAATTATCCATTTTATCTTTTGACAATCCTATTATAAAAACACTCCATTTAAATATATATATATATATATATATATATATATATATATATATATATATAAAGACACTCAATTTTATCATAATATTACCCATTTTGAATATCTTCTTTACAAAATTTAAAACGGAAAATGAAAAAGAGATGTGAAGCAAATCAAATGAAAATAAAACAAAAAAGAAAGTTAAATAAAAGTACGGATATCAAAACAATAAAAAAATTGTTTTAAAATCAAGCTGTGAAAATAGGAAAACAATTTGATTTTCTTTCTTGAATTTTAAGTTGTTGAGATATAAAACAGATAACCACTTTTTGGGGATTTTCTTTTTTTGGATTTTAAGTTGATGAGATACATAATATGTACGCAGGAATGCCACTTTTCGGGGATAAATACAGGGATAATTATATTTAAAGAGTCAAGTGGTTGCAAACATATTTTAAAAAGTCTAAACTTCAAAATATTAGAAATAAGAAGAATATATTTTAGGGTTAGTAAAATATTAAAGAAAATAAAAGACACAAAAGAGATAATCTGTCATTAACAGAATAGTGTGATATTAATCAAGTTTAGAATCCTAATCAGATGTTTGGGTTTTAACTACTCCCTCCTCCTGCAAGTTTAAAGATTTACTATAAGTCAGATGCATTGAATATGTAATCTATTGTTTTGGAATTGTACTTGATAATCATCTTTATGGTGGAGACGCAACGTGAAGATGATCCTCGAAGTCGTCCAGGGGAATTGTTCAGGTTGATCGTTAATAGTGGTGGTTTTTTTTTTTTTCTAAAAAAAAGTTTTGATTGTCGTTAAATTTTTTATCTTGTTTAATAATTTTAATTCAGGTTAAAATAGTCGTTAACAAACAAAATTAAAATGGAATGCAAACAGATGAGATAATGTGTAGATTGTCCACAGCATTTCTCAATAATTTTACTTAAATACACTATATATACCAAAAATGACCACCCCTTTTTTTTTTCTAATTTATTTCTCTTTATCCATAGATGTAGAAATTAAAACTTTATTTTTCTTTCTTCTCAAAAAAACAATTTAAATTGTTCTAATAACAAGCAACAAACAACAATCTACAAACAGTTCATTTAAATGAAGGAAAAAAAACCCATCAAAACTTGTAATAGTTGTATCGAAGAAGAGAATTCACTTCACAACAATACGCAGGAAAGGGAGTAAGGGAAACCACAATAATCTATAAAAAGATAGGAAAATGATGAAACAAAAGCAAATTAGAAGTTTTGGGGCATTGTTTTCAAACATATTTATGTGACAATTTACAACAAAATTTACATGCAACTTCCTAGCCATATTTTTTTTGAAATATCACTACCCTAAAGTCTTATTTATTTTGTTTTATTTGAGAATACTACCCTATTGTGTCTTGGTTGAGGTAAACTGGTGCAATTAAGCTTGGTCCGATAAAGCTAGAAACGGCTTGAAGGTCATCAGCAATCCAATCACCTCGATAATGTTCAGCATGAAGAAAACCATTTGATCACCTGCATCTCGACAAAACCATGCGCTCAATGTCAATTGTTTCTCTCTTCTTTCTTATTACATATGATTTAGCCTATGATCTATAACCGTAACTATTAGGTAGATCCCACAGGAGGAGAAAAAAACTGACACTGCAACAGCGAAACTAAGGGGGTTGTATTCAATTTAGATTTTTAAAGACTTTGAAAGACTTCTATGGAATTAAAAGTGTTTTTTTTCAGATAGGAATTAAAAGTGTTTTAATTATCACAAGAGTTATGTAATTATAGTAGAAAGGCATTAATAGATTATAATGGCATTCAAGTAGAGCTTAATACCTGGAAGAAAGGAAGCATTTTGACGTTTTTGTGCCCAAGAAAAGCTGCATTTATCGAAAATGATGAAAAAATATGAGAAAGAAATCTTGTTGAATAAGTTCTAGCTTGAGCATATTAGTAAAGCAATGGATTATACACGCATACAATAGAGTAAGCAAATACTCATACAGACTTGTAATATCATCACCACATCTCAACCTATCACAAGACATTAACCTATTTCTTCTATAGTTCTTTTGAAATTCATCAACCCAAGAGGTTATATTCACATTTCAAGCTTAACAAAATCCTTAATTGCAGCCCAAGAGGTTATAATTGCCTGGACTTGTAAATTTTCATGCTCAGGTAGCCTAAATCTACACAGCTTATTGTAATATTAAAATAAATCTATGTAGCAATATCTTACAAAATATTAAGACAATCAAATCTTAGATTCCACTCATATCAGATAGACAGCTCTAATTTCTAAAACTAGTTATATAACCTAATCTTAATCTTAGGCTTAAAATTATTACAAGTTTCGAACTTCTTGAAGATCTCTTCAAAAGTTTTTTTCCATGAGAACTACAATAGAGTTTAGACAATTCTATAGGCTTAACATTCTGAGCTACTTGTGAAACACACATTTCTTTTTTCCTTTTTTTTTCAACAAATGAAACACACATTTCTAATTACCTTGTTTTCAGCATTATGACTACATTAACGATAGTTATAATACAGCTTCAGAAAATATTATAAAATGACAGTGCAGCATCAATTTTGAATCCTTTTATAATATCAAATGATTTAAGTGAACAGGTAATTCAATCAATAGGATACTTACATAGAACCTCCTGCAGCTGGACCCACTGCTTTGAATAGGGACATAGCAGACATAGAGATACCATTCGCAGCTCCTCTTTGCTGTTGTGTCTAACATTAAGAACAAACAGAACAGTGGTTAAGGAGTGGCTGAAGTTAAGACTCAAGTGTGCGGTGAGCCACTAAAAGCCTAAACATATATTAGAAAGTATATATAGAGAAGAAGAGAGCAATGTTACCACAGCTCTGTTCTGCAAGAGGAACAACCCTGTCGTGATTGATACCTGAATATGTTAAATGATGACAAAACATTAAGGTCCAATCTATTGTGAGAACAACGGACATATTTTTCCATAATCACAGTGAATGTTTTCCCACATCTATTTAATCACGTAAGTCTTAGCTCACAAGCCTATGCATAAATCTATAAACTGCTAGTTCCTGCTTGAACACAAACATGTATTGATTAAGAGAAACTAAAGAGCATAAGAACTAACATCAAAATATTAGTAGGCCTCTTTTCTTCTTCAGAAATGTTTTTTTCCCTTCAACATGCATCAAATCTTTACAAGTTGGCTACACTATAGAGGGAAAAAGATAGATGGCCTGATTTGAACACATATATATTAACTAGACAGCTCAGCAAGTAAATGAGCTTGGATGTATATATTTTGTGGTTGCATAGTGTGCAACAAATAACATCACTGAGGAAAGTTAAATTCGCACCAGATAATTTGCAGATTAAATTTGTCAGTTGACCATGTTGTCAAGTCTTTTAAGTAACTACCACCAATACCTTATTTTTTCTTTTCTTTTTTAAATAAAATAAAATCGACCAAAATACCCTAAAATATAACTACTTTGTTCCAAGAAAGAAAGAAGAAAAAAAAAAACAATTACACACACTCCCTCTCATGAACAAATTCTATTCATTTATACTCAATCTACTTCATTTGTTGTAAGAAATTGTAATTCTGCAGATAGCCAACAAAAGAATGTGCGGATGCAATGACTTTGATCTACAAAATAGTAGTTTTCAAATTTCATCAAGCTGTACATCACTGAGAAATCATTGAAAATTTTAAACAGAGACAAACCATTAAAATGTTCCAAAATCATTTAACCAGCTATTTTAGCATAAAAAGCTCCAAAACATGACTCAAAACAATTTTTCACATCCATTAAAAAACAAATAAGCTTTCACCAATGGTGCTAGAGGAATGTTCATAACATTTGCTATTTAAAATACAACTGATGTTACTAGCACCAGTGATCTAGTAATCAAGGTCTGTATATGAGTACATATTCTCAAAATGATATAAAGAAGAATTGTTTTGTAATGACCAGGAGTTCAGCATGTGAAGCGAAGAAGCGTCATAGCTTGCTGAATAATTGGAGTAAATAAACAACGCTCTCTTACATGTACATGTTTGACAGCTAACCAAACACAACCCCAATATTACAGCACTCAAACACTTACATATTATGCGGGGAAAACTGAAAAAGAAGAAAAACTTATCAGTTTAAACATGCACTTACACAGAGCACATTCTTCATCATAGATGCACAATTGACCAATAGTGTGAGGCTGTGGCCCTTCAGCATAGCTATTAAGGGATAGCAGGAAAGCAATGGTATGCTTAAGACCTTCATATGAAACACTTAGAAGATTAGAAAAATGAAAAAAAAAATTGTGATCAAATAGAAAGACAACAAATGTTAATTTATAAAATGTGTTAAAAGACGTACTGCTCCTATGCGAGATATCATGATAGGCCCCAACTTCCTCTCCGTGAGGGGGTATAAAAATAGCTGAAAGACAAGCAATCCAAAGCCTAGTTGTTTGTTGACCAAGCAAAAAACAAAAATTAGTGATTCATTGTCCTGACTAATGTATTATATAAATGAATATGAACAGGTCAAGGCACAATAAATTTCATGCAAAGTGAGATGACTTATTTCGAAGATCAATCAATATCAATCTTTTGGAGTCATATGCCTGGTAAGTTGGTGAAGTTATTAAAGATCTACTAATCTTCATTGCCTTTTAAAAATATATATAAAGAAGAAAAAGGTGACCATGAGTTGTTAAACACTTCTCACAATGAAAGACTTGCATTTTAGACACCAAAAATCAAGATCTAGTGCTTATATCTGACTCTGCACTATCAGTGATAAGAGAATTCAACAACATTTGCTGAATCATGAGGGTTCGTTGATAATCATGGTCAAGAAATTACACAGAGTTACTGTTAAAACTAGATTAGTTGTGTATTACTCATGCATTGGCTGTAACTTTATGTATTTTCCTTTTCTAGTCTTCTTCTAGGCCTGTCTGCTATGTTTGTTTCTATTTTCATGATTTGTTATACCCTTTTATTAAGCTGCATGTTCAGCCCAGAGCGCTCTACTTGATGACTTCAGCTTTTGAGTTGGACTGTTAAATCAATCCCATTAGTAGCGCACGCTTAACCCTACACAACATTACTCAACACTATGTTTGGATTATAATATCATTTAGAATTTTCATAGGTTCATGGTGTAATTCTAGAGAACTTTATGCAACCAAGACACAAATTTACGTTGAAGTAAGCATGAAATATGTTAGAATATGTATTTGTCCGTTGTTTATAGAGTATAAGTTAATACATGAGATTATAGTGAAACCATGATTTTACAAATAATTATGTAAGACTATCAAGTGTTGACCTTAAAATAGGCTAAGCATACATGAATATAGCAGATCTATTATTCTAGGAATGGTTATATTAGTCAATAGTTTTATTTATCACAGGGGTTCACAAATTATATAAACCCTTTTCAAACATTATTCATATAAAGTCTCTTTGTTCTTTCTGTACGCAACTAAAGAGTTAGAGAAACAGAAAACAGTAACATTACAAACAAGATTATTACTTAAAATTTGATTGAAAGCAATTACTTTCTGAAAAGAAATCATGACATATATTACCAACAAACCAATTAGTCCTCACAAGATGCGAGAGAATGAAGAAAAATATAAAAAAATGATCAGAATCAAATGAGATCTTCTTTCACCATAACTTTCTTTTTCTTTTTCTTTTTTTTTCTTGTTCCAGAATAAAATATTTACACTTCCGCCCTTATCAAATGAAAAGCACTCTCCTCTTTATTTCTCTTGTATTTTTTTTTTAACTTTGAAAAGAAAAAAGAAAAGAGGCGGCAGGGGTTAGAACGATTACTAAGTACCAAATTTCTTCATATCAGCTAGGCTCAATCAACTTAATAGCAAAGGAAAACATAACAAATTAAAACCTAAATGTAGAGCATTGCACAAGGAAATAGTTTTTGGAAAAGAAAGAAAAATAAAACGAGGGAAGTCTCTCAGATTTACACCGATATGACATGAAAAGTAATATCTTCCTATATACCTGAAACTGCAAGAACTTCACCAACATCCGCAGTTGAGAAGCTCAGTCCACCATTCTTCCTAGGACTTACAGCCCATAATGAAAAAATCTAACGAATTTACATCAAGATGTAAGACAAAGACATACATGAAAGATTTAAAGAATGCAAAAGAGCATCACCATTAAAATGCAGTTTGAAAAAAAAAAAAAATTTAAAAACCCTCCTTTTAATGACAGAAAACATGTTCCAAGTGAGATTATTACAATTTTGTGACCATAAAATTTAGGTCACAGAGTGAGTCCAGGAGAAATGGGACAGCATTAATAACTTGCCTATCTAAGTTTCTCCCGATTGGGCAATCAGGCATTCTACTACAAGGAACCAAAGCAACTCAAAATCATTTATTCACATCCCCTTCTAACCTGCTTAAAGTTAAAATAATCAAGCCTCATTAATAACCACAACAAACACTTCAAGGTTCTAAGTCCCATAACTTCACAAGTATAATAACGGTGACATGAAAATAAATCTTCTTACATACCCACAATCATCTAGGTATGAGTAAGCAGTTGAGATGAGGATATATCAGAATTGCCACACAATTTGTTACTAAAATACAACAGTTAAGACATAAACAGATTGGACATCTTATTAATTATTAGCATAGACATTTTTCAAACTATAAAAATATTAAATATGGAAATTACCTCTGAATAAGCCATATCGTGAAGTTGGAAAACACAGTATACTAAAATAGATGACATCAACGGCCAATTTTTCAGAAGGCTTTGCTGGGAAGATGGACATCTTGTCTCAATAATTTGCTCATTTTCCTTCATGTTAGACTCATATAAGGTGGCCTCTAGAACTTCATATGAGTCATCTGTGGCCTCTAGAACATCATATGATTCATCATGTTCTTCGAATCCATCATGGATGTGGATTGTCTCCTGCAACAATGTTACATTTCAGACTCCACATCGACTTATTTGGAGCTGTAATACTATCAATACGTATCTGTAATATCAAGAATAATCAACATATTCAAGCCCATCAATCCCCATCATAGGCAAGGGAGACGTAGACAACGATCCTTAGAGACAACAGTAAATTTCATTAGATACTTTGATGGTAGTTGCAGTCCTGTTGTCAATCTGACCATTATTCATCATATTTTTTACCTTTGCCTGGCCTTTATCAATCAAAGGTGAGGAATGCTTTCACCCACATAAGTTAAATAGCAACTTTTACTGTGGTAATCACTTAATTGCATAGTCATCAATCATTGTCAACAATCACCACAACAGACCATCAACAGCCTCAAACAAGCACCTTGCTTGGTTGTGCATATTAATCACCTTGGTGTTTGAAATGCATTATTAGAAAAGTGGTGTCCATCTTATTCACTGCATTAATATCCATGGATCTGATTGCTAACCAATTCTGTGTAATAATATAATTAATGCATAGGCCATAGAGTTTGCTGTAACCACATTCAAGAGCATGTATGCCTTCAATCTCTCAACATAAACTAGAGTATTTAATTACGAATCCATAAGAAACTAGCACACAGCTCTAAAAAAACATATGTTCAATGTCAGAATGCCAAACCTGCAGTCATTTTGCAATTCTGAACAGTTTTGTAAGCGCATTCAGTATTTAATCTTTACTGTAGGGCTAGCAATACTTCCTCATCTACCCACCCCTTAGTTGCAGTTTTGCAGAGAAACCAATCCCTCAATGCATAGTAAGGAATACTAATCATCAATCAATAGAGAGAAGTTGCAAGAACTGAGTTATCTTTCCTATATATTCGTACTTAAACTTCAACTAGAAACATCTTCCAAAGCCCTCTCCAGAATCATTCTAACTACCAAGTTTTTCATGGTAGTAATCAGGGAAACCTTCAAGGAATACAAGATAGAGACATTTTACATCACGTTTTCTTGTAGTTCTAAAATTTAGTGGGTCAATTTTACACGTGTATTAATCTATCATTAAAAAGGTATGATACTATTATACAGCCATGTAAGAACCTTCTTATTCAGGGTTTAACTAAGTACTTCCATAAAGTAGATAATACTGATGCTAGATTACTTTTAATTATGCAAAATAAAATGCAAGAAAAATGTAAGAGAAACTAACAAAAACAGAAGTTAAATATATAATATGACAAATTGACCAAGAACATCACAGCTGCTTTTGGAATATAGCATTTAAAATTGACCAAGTATATCACAGCTGCTTTTGGAATATAGCATTTAAAATTGACCAAGTATATCACAGCTGCTTTTGGAATATAACATTTAAAAAACAATTTTAATACAATTACAATATAAACAACATCCCCCCAAATACTGATGTGAGTATAACTTAATCGCAGGAACTCTTACATAACCATAAGAGATTTTACCAGCCAAGCTAGCGAATACTACACTTATGCAATGTCGCATGAGCAACCAATAAATGAGAAGAAAAAAATGCTAGATAATGGATATTTACCGGAAGAGAAGCACAGAAAAAAAATACACCTAGTGTGAAGACGGATATGATAAGGCAAGGCAAGAAGTATGGAAACCTGCAATATCATTCGATTTCTGAAATTTAGCATAATTTAAAAAATAAAAAATGGTTACAATAAGGCAAAATGATACATAAAATTATGAATGGAAAGACTGTTGCTTACCTCCCGAAAAGAGAATCTTTAGAAAATATATTTGGATATTTCTCTGCAGGCTACAGTATCAATTTAACAGAAATAAGACATCTATATGTTGGATTCTTGACAAGTAAAAATATCGCAGAATTAGGCATAGACAATGAGGAGGGATCTATGTTTCAAGAGCATCTTTTCCACAATTCAAGTTTGAAGTGGTGCTCAATTAGCTACTTAGCTCAGATTTGAAGTGGTAAAATTACAAACCGGCTACAAATTTGGGATTTCCTTCCATTTGTCAATTTAACCATATCACCGTAATGAAATTAGATTCTAAGAAGGAAAGCTATCTTGTGAACTTTTCCTCATCTCTCAGTGACTTAAAAATGTCAACAAGAATAGATAATTTAGTATAAAAGTAATCTTTCTTTCTTTTTATACTTCTTCATATATCTATCGGTGGTAATCATCAAATCAACAAAATGACCTATGGATTTTAAAGAGCAAGTCAAGACATGCTATCTTTACCAGGATAAATCATCCAACACAAACATGGCTTCAAAATTTCAAACCATTGTTATAATATTGAAAACAGTTCTCCATTAATTTTCAAAAACCTCAATGCCGATTTGCAGTTAGAGACACAGAAAGATCAAGCAGAGTTCAAACTTATCCAAATGTAAACTCAGTTCGAGATATGTTTTCAAGCTTAATAAAACTTGAACCAAACTTGAGTTGAGATTTCTCTTTCTAGCCAATCACAACTAGCCAAGAAATTCCATTCAGCTTAACTTATTTTGTATCTTCATTGTAGCCACGATATATATTTTACCGCACAATCTTTGAAACTTCAAAGACATTACTATCTCTCACTAATTTAATGCAAAAATGAAATATACCTGGGCAAGAAAGCCACCAAGAGCTGGACCGATGACTAACCCAACGCCCCATGATGTGCTGATCTAAAATGAAACTTCTACATTCAATATTATGGATCATCTTTCAAGAATCTATAAATGAATAAAAGATATTGTGCTTACAATTGACATTGCCAGGGCTTGGTATTCTTTACGGCAAACTTCAGAAGCATATGCCTGGTGGTCACATTATAAAACTTCATAGTATTCAGCGAAAAATCAATAAAAGTTTACAGCTATCAGTAAGACAAGAATATATACTCTATATACCATATTAGTGCCAAGTACCAAAGCACGAGAAATGATAACAAAGCCTCTAAAGGGTGGTGTGTGTGCCCTGTGGGGTTTACCATGTTTAGGTTTGACTGACTGGTAAAACCAAACCGATGCCCACCTCTACACCTAAGTCTACCATATTTTATTGTGTAGGTATAAAACTACTTTAGAACGATGATAAACCATTGGTCCATCCATCTCAATCTGGCTTAAGCATGTCTAGCCATCAAGCAAACATTTCATAAGCCAGTAAAACACACATACAAATTTTAATTAGATCTTAAAGGGAACTCAGAAATTTAAAAAGAGATGTACCCTCATCGGACCAAGTATACCACACAAACTTCCGAGAAGAAATCTGGTAGAAATTGCCATCCAAAAGTTTGTACTGAGGCCAAAAAGAGTGTTGAAGACAACCCTGGGATAGTCATTTATAAAATGAATAAGATGGAAAGGCAAAGAAATCGTCATTTTTTTGACAAGCTCATCAAATGAACAACAATTAAAAAAAAAAAAAAAAGTGTCCAGATCGAAATACATACACTGCCCCAATTCCAAACATAATGACAGGTTTTCGGCCATATCGATCAGCTATCACTCCCCATAGGACAGAAGTCAATGCTCTTCCGAACATAAAAGCAGATCCTTCAAGTGAGATCCATGTTATATATATAATAAGGACCTCGAACAAATTTGTTAAAAGTAAATACCCCATGAATAGAAATAACATGTATGTATAAATTTCTCACCCACAAAACCAGCATAGAAGCCAATATCTTCTTCCCTTTTTGCAATGTTGAAGTCTCTTATCTTCACAAAGTACTCCCACCACATAAATAAACATGAAAATATATCGGAATTTGAGAAATGAGACGCGGACTATGTATGATAAGCAACATGCATTACCGATGGAGTAGAATCAGAATGTATGATTAAATTTGGTGGAAGAATGAAGATACTGACCATGAAATATAGGAAAGGGAAAAGCGAAGATATAGGCAAAGCTGCACAAATTAAGAAAAATCATTAAATAGAAATCCAGGGTAGCATTGCATGCAGTTGTGATAGAAAAATGAGGCGATTGATTGATATTTGAAACCTGAAGAAAGAATCACAATCCAAACAGAGAAGAAAAGCTTGAAAGGGATAGCAGGGTTGGCGTCATTAAGGAATTCAATTGTACAACCAGGGCAATTCTCATATTTCTTTTTCAGTAATGCTTCTTCTTCTCTCTTACTCTCATGCTCACATGCCATCTCTCTCTCTCTCTCTAAAAGACAACAATTCCAATCACTATTTAAATTGCTACCAATCACCATTTCTTTTTTCTAGCAATTTTGTAAAATAAAATAAAATAAAAATTAAGTTTTAAATCTCTAGTCACTATTTAGATTGTAGAATTAAAATAATATTGTAGTTGGTACTTGGTACATGTTGTTTTTTATAAAACTGTTTTTTATTATTATTTTAATAATTCAATTGGGACTTTGTTTATCACGTTTAAGCTTTTTCAAATATTGTAATATCATCGCTATGAATCTATGATCACTTATCAAATTTATCATGATAGTCGTTTTCAAAAAAAATTAATGCATTTAAAATTGGAGGTGGTCACAAACCAACCGAACCGAACTGAAAAACAGGAAAGTTGTTGGATTCATTTTTAGTTGCATAATGCAGTTTGGTCCAAGAATTGAACAAAGAAAGAAACTGTACGAAAAATAAATAAATAAAAATCTTAAACTTAACAGGACCACTGTTTTGTCTCTCATTATCTCACTCTGTCTATACCATGTGACCATCAAACACTACATGGAATCGATGGTATCAAATGCGAACAAAATCGAACCCATTTTAAGCTGTTCAGTTCATGGCATCTAAATGTTTCGGTTCGATTTATTAAAATAAAAAACCCAAGCTAAGTTACTTAAATAACCTTTTTTTTTATTAAAAAAAAAAAGAAGTTGTAATTAAAGAGAAGATATATGAAATAGGAAGTACCTGCAGATAAAACAATAATGAAGATATAGAGGAAAAGCTTGAAAGGAGGTCGACGATCGATTTGGTTGAGGAGGTGGTGCTCATTCTTGCAACCTGGGCAATTCTCATAATGATTCTTCTTCGGTGACATTAACCTCCCCTTTTCAAAGTTTTAATCAACTGCTTTCTCTGAATCTCTCTCTCTCTCTCTCTCTTTACAATTCTTTATTTTATATCAAGATTATTATAGAGCACCTATAGTTATACAACAATGCAGTTGCACCTGCCAGTCATTTAATCAGTCCGTCTTTCAACCGTCTTTCAACTTCATGACCTGTGTATTGTCATCGTATAATTACTTTATAAATATTATATATTTTAAATAAATAGTGTTTACATATACCTTAAAAGAATATAGGAAAATAATCATTTTCTCCCCTGAGGTTTACCATATTAGATAAACTGGTCCCTCTAGTTTCAATAATGGCCAACCACCCCCCCTGAAACCCAGACTGTTAATTGAAAAATTAAAATACCTCCATTAGGGATCGAACCCTTGACCTTGTGGTTAAACTCTAACCACCTGAGCTACTCCAACTTATTGTTGGAGGTAAGTTGATTTAAATATATATATATATATAGTTATATAATTTGTTTAAAATAATTTAAATCTGTTTATATAATTTAAAATAAACTTATATTTAATAATAATATACAAAAACAAATTTATGAAAAAAATAATAATAATAAGAAAACAAAAGGAAACCCAAAAAATCCAGAAAATCAAAGCTCATAATTTTTTTTAAATTCCTTTTAAATATATGAGTTTATTTTAAATTATAAATAAACTCATATTTAAAATAAACTCATATATTTAAAAAGAATTTATTATTATTTTTCTTTCTTTCTTTTTTTTGAATTTTTTCCCTTTTCAATTTATGGGCTTTGATTTTCAGGGTTTTTTTTGTACCGAATTGAAATAATATATTTTTTGAAAAAGAAAAAAATTCAAAGAAAAATAAAGAAAAAAATTAACGGGTTTTGATTTTCTGGGTTTTTTGGGTTTCCTTTTGTTTTCTTATTATTATTATTATTTCATAAATCTATTTATATATTTTATTATTAAATATAAGTTTATTTTAAATTATATGTATAATTTTATTTTAAATTATATATATAATTTTATTTTAAGTTATATACATATTTAAATTATTTTAAACAAATTATATAACTATATATATATATATATATATACATTTAAATCAACTTATCTCAAACAATAAGTTGGAATAGTTCATGTGGTTAGAGTATGTGGTTTTTAACCACGACGTCAAGGGTTCAATCCCTAATGGAGGTATTTTAATTTTTCAATTAATGGTCAAAGGCTTTTTGGATGAAAAACTTGACAAAAGGGGCAAAATAACTAATAGTTTGGGTTTCAGGGGGTTGACTGGCCATTATTGAAACTAGAGGGACCAGTTTATCTAATATGGCAAACCTCAGGAGGAGGGAAAATGATAATTTCCCAAGAATATAATATCAATTATTGTATTTATAGTATTATTATAATAAATACAGTAATTAAGTTTTCATATAGTAAACTTTTATGTTTTTAACCTATGTTAGTACTATCCATTTTAAATTGTAAATTATCCGTTGAGTGTAGACACTTGGATGACTTTTGTATCTCAATTTGTGAGGATGTCTTTATTCATTTTTCACATATCAGTTCAATAGCTACATCAATAAATAAGATAAGATCATGTTGAGATAAGATGTCCACCTTTAATTATTTACTTTATATTTTAATATCTAAAATTCTAAATTTCACACTCCAAGTGTCAACTTTCAACCGACCTTGTTTATTACACCGGAATATATCGAAATATTTTATAAGATTGGATTAGAATTTGATTCGGTTCAATTCAATATTATATATTATTGTCTAGGGGCAGATTATGCTGGGGACGAGCACGGACCTCAGCCAGTCTTTATTTTAGTCAGCTATGTACTTATTCTCATGGGCTGGGCTGGGCTAGGCTGGGCTAGGCTAGTGTAGCCCAATCATTGTGTCCGGCCCAAATGTAGATAATCCAACAATAAAATAAAATTAATCTAAATCGAGAGAACAACTTGAGTTGATAAAATTGAAGAACAATTAATATGGATAACAAAAAAAAGTCTAAAGCGTGTTTGAAAGAAAGAAAAATACAAATATTATAGAGAAAACAATTTATAATGATTTTGTTCTGCTAATAAAAATAATTTAAAACTTGTTTTTTTACAATCAACTTTAAAAAATTTTGATTCATTCTCTAGCAGTCAATTTGTATTTACTTAAAAGAAATTAAAAATATATTTAAAATTATATTTTAAAAGGGGATCTAGGGTTTATGAAAATAGAAAGAATTTGTAACGATATACGCTAATATCAAAATCAAATCATTAAAAGGGAACTTTTTTTTTCACAAAATATTAAAATTGGAAACTTATTAATAATGATTAGTGTGTATACTTACAAACTATCTAGTCTTATTGGTAATTTTACTAAAATGTATTATTGGATTTTAAAAAACATACTAGTCCACACGTGTGTTTATCACATGGTATGATATGAGTAGACAGAAAATATCTAGTCCACACGTGTTATTTTCGTCAAATCAAACTGGAATGAAAAATGAAATTAGGGCAAGCCAGACACCTAAAGTTACGGAAGGTGACAATAGGAAGGATAATGGAGAAGTAATCAATGGACAACGTTAACTTGTAGATTAAAAACATAATAATTACTATAAGAGAAAACAAGACAATGCATTCATTTGTGCCCTTAAAACACATGTTAGCACTACCCATAATTGAATTTATAAGGGGTATTTTGGTGATATTAAAACAATGGGAGAAACATATAATAGTGTTTTTTTTTCAAGTATTACAACTATTATAATACGACTACAATATATATACGGCCTGAATAACTACTCTTACAAATCGGGAGAAAACTCCGCGCACATGCTTGTACTAGGGCCGGTCCTGACGTATTTGAGGTCCGGGGTGAGAAATCTAAAAATGACCCCTTTATTCATAATTCAAACAAAATTTGTCCCCTTTATTCAAAAATCTAATTTTTTTAAATATATTTCATACATATATTAAAAAAGGGTCAATGATTTCTAAAGCCACTGATTTGGTAAAGTTGTCCCTAAATAGCCATTAGTTTTTCAAAATGGCTCAAATTAGTCATTTCATAGAAAGAAAGTATCAATTGTTGCCACTTTGCCCCTTAATTATTTTTTATGTGTGCAGAATTTAACATTATGTAATTTAAACAACAAGCTCCAAAAAGCTTCAGTCAAATTGGTGACATTTTGTAATTTAAACAACAAATTAAAGAGACATCTTGGATGCTCAAATAGAGAAAAGAAAAACATCATAAGATTTTAGTACGATACTACAAAATGAAAAATGTCATAAAGAACTAAATTATGTTCAAGTTTTCCATGATTGATGTGGGTCTTGTTCTCAAAACACTTCCCAACTGCAATGCATAAAGTTAGTGTGTAAGTTGCAGTTCCTCCCCATAACGACTTGAAAGTAATGGATGAATTTTCGTCTTTCTTATATTCTGTAACCCACCATATCATCTTATAAAAAACCCTTGAACTCACCTTATTCATTAATCGTTTGAAAATTTGTTTACTTTTATCATAACCTATTAGAATAAAGGTCAAAACAGTAAAACAAAAAGGGGCAATAATCCTCATAGAGAAAATCCCAAATTTTCCCAAATCAAACCTCTCATAGAGCCTCTCTCTATCGCCTCACACTTTCTCTTCAAACAACCAAAACGCATATGAAACATACACTAAACCACAAAGGGCATAAAATATTGTCACATATAACAGCAACTTTTTGTTACATTTTGACATAATGGCCGCCAATAAACAATGTTTTGTTGAAATGATGATTTTAGAACAATTTAAATAATGAATGACACCTATTTTAGTCTCCATATTCTAACTTTTATGCTCGGTTTAGAGCGTTTTTGTGTATATAATATGTGTTTGAGCCTTCTGTAGGTTCATTTCCCTAAAGCTAGGTGTTTGAGCTTAAAGTAAAGGTTTGTAAGCAATGAGGAGAAAAATGAGCTGAGTTTGGAAAGTTTTAACGAATCTGCGACTTCGATGTCGCAGATCCAAGTCGCAGATGTTGGGGTTTGAAAATACAACTCTTAGCGTGTGTCTAACAACCTAGAGGGGGGGGGGGGGGGGGTGAATGAGTTGTTAATCGATTATTACCAATTTTTTGATTAGTCAAAATTAATCACAATTAACCCAAACAATCAAACAATAAAAATCAAGTAAAGTGCTGAAATATAAAGAACACTTGATTTTTACTTGGAAACCCTCCAAACGGGAAAAACCACGGGACTAGCCATGCTAGCCACTTGAGCCACAGACATCCACTATATGAAAAGAAAGTTACACCCTCAAGTGATACTCGGACTCTCACTCTCGATAACCTCAGACTATGGACACTACTACTCGCCACTCTTGGTTCAATCCCTATGATATCCCCCTATTCACTACTCTTGGCGTGAGCACCTCCTAATCTACCCCATGGGCCTTTTACAGTGGCTCTTGGCAACCAATGCTTGCCAACCAACCTTTGGTTGCAAGACTTCAATGCTTGTGCAACTTCACCTTGAAGCCACAAGACTTTGAATCAATGAAAAGTATGAAATGTCTATGTGACCATGTGAAATTATGCTCAATGCAATTTATGCTAGACTACACAAATTGCTCAACTAGGAGTTTGTAGAAACAAATCCAAGTTGTTAAATGTCTAAATGCAAAGCATAAAGACTTAGCTAGATGTTATCAATAACAACCATCCTAGCTATCACAAACAATCACAATGAATCAACAAATATGCTCACAATGTATTCAACATAAACTTAGCATATATTCATGTGATTGAGACAAGACATTTAATCATTCACTAAATACAAGTCTTAGACAAAAGTTTATCAACAAACAAACTCAATTAGATTTGTAGAGAATTTCCAACAAACTAATTGTTACACAAAATATGCATAAACATTCAATAAGCTTAACTAGTTGATTAAGAATCAATATTTCAACCTAGTTATCAATGAATCACAAATGAATGTTTATGACCTAGCTTTTAGGCAAAAATGACCTAATCAATTTAGCTATCACAAAACAAACACACATAAATGTTCAAGAACTTGACTAGATGCACAAAGTCAAGCTAATCATTAATTAAGCATACATGAACATTTATGGATTAGCTATTTAGGTATAAATGACCTAATAATGAAAGCTATCACAAACAAACCCAATCATGCAATTTAGACTCATAAATATATGCAATAAAGTTAGTCAAGGTATTTAATTAAGCAATAAATACCTAATCTAGAGTAAGAAGAACAATAAATGATATTCAAAGAAGTTCTTGCTTACCTAGTCATGAAACAATGAAGACTCATGCTCAAATGATGTGGAATGATGCAAAAATGAGATGGGTTTTGGGTTTGGAGAGTCAAGGAACAAAGCTTGAAGTTTTCTCTCTCTAGGGGAGCTCTTTCTCTCATTAGGAATGTAAATTTCAGAGCTCTAGGTCTGATTGGGGAAGAAGATGATGTATTTATATGATCCAAGTGAAGCCACGTCGTTTTGGATAAGGAAAAACTGATTTTTGGCGTTAAAAGGCGACTTGTCAGGCGACATGCACAAGTGGCCTTGCATGTCGCCTAACACACTGGACAGCACAACAGCTCTGGTTTCGAGCGACCCAAAACAAAACCAAACAATATCGAAACCGTTCAAATAATATACAGTTGGAAAGGTATGGAAGTCTACTTTCTACTCCTTTTTACAGAATGAGGTTTTGATATTTTTATAGATATTTTTATAAAGAGTTATGATCAAACGAGTGATCAAATGTCAGGTTCGGACAAAAACAGAGTTGCCCTGTTTTAGTGGTCACTTTGGAGATTTCAAAACTAATCCAAACGGTCATGAAATATTACGAATAATATACCGTTAGAAAGGTATGGGTGTCTAGTTTATCCAGAAATTTTCAAAACTCATTTTGGATCGTTGTATAAAATGTTATGGTCACAAAACTATACAAAGGTCAGTTTTGAAAAATATTTAAAACATTGAAAACCACTCTTTTGAAACTAGACACTTTACTCCAAACAACCAAATCAAAACTAACACTTAACCAAGAGAAGAATGAGACATTCTCAAATGGTCAACCATCGCACTAAGACATGCACACCATCGTGCAAGCGAGGACGTTTCCGATCACACAAACGGAAACGAATTACACCACACAAAACCACACTTAGATCTAACAATGAGGTGCAAGTGTGAAATGTGTAATGGATGCACACATATAAACAATTAGAACACAAATGCAAGATGAACAAGGCATGCATGAAGTGTGTGTGTGCACCTAAACTCTTCAAGAGACAAAGTCAAGTGAGTATACTTTTTGCTCTTGAAGTCATGGAGATGCTTGGAAGCTTGCCGACACGGACCTAAGCTACCCATTACACAATCATCCTCATTGTGGTGTGGTTTGTCATGAAATAAGCCAATCATAAAATCAAGGTCCTTACAGGGTTTATGCCCTAAATATGTAATTTGTAAATGGATTTATGAAATAAATAAAAAGAAAAGTTCAATTCATTCTTGTTATGTTGTTTATTTTATAACTTGTGCATATATTAACATCCTAGATTGCCGGATGTAATCTCAAACTGTGTATATGAGTGTCATATACAGATGGATACAGTAAGAGACGTGCAATCTAAAGAGTCCATAGATAGCAAATAAAGCTGGGTACTTTATTTGTGGTTAATCTATAGCTGCGGTCCATTCCGTAATGTACGGTGATTCTATCCTGAATCATTCATATGAGATATGGGAATGGAGGCACCTTGTATGATGTGATCATATAGGACTGAGCCATGATCTATATGAATCTCTCACTAAGATCCGTTTACCGATGAAATTCATATATATCAACTAATGATGACTATATGTGGGTGATCTTAATCCTGAGTGTTATATCGACTCCTTCAGGTTAGATCGTGGTCTTTGATATACCATGGGTGAGATCGGTTGCAGTTCCTGATCAATATGCTCCATATGTTGGGATTGCAGTTTGGCTTGTGGCTGTGAAGGTTTGTACACAATAGTGGAATCCACTCCTTCTTGTGAGAAGTAGATGGTAGTTCCTCTGAGGGTTGATTCGGGGCTTGGACAATATGAGAGATCTCCTAATTCTGTGAGGAAATAGGATTTATTGTCCATTAGAGAATCAATGTTACTTAAATGATATATATAACTAGAGGGGTATAACGGACATTATGACCCAGCTATATTTATGAAATACCGTAGAGGATCACACCATGTGTAATAGCTATATCGATGGACACCGAGTTATATCGATCTGTGTAAAAACGTTTGCAGTTGAGAGAGTGCAGCTTCGGGTTTTTAGTGGAATAACACCGGAGTTAATAATCAAGGAATATTAATTAAAGAGTTTAATTAATGATTCTGAGGATTATTAGAGCTCAAAATACTGTGGGTACATTAGGTCTCCTTGCTAGCCCGATCGATTTACGTAACAAGAGTCACGGTTAATTAATTGGATTGTCCAATTAATTGTGTTACGAAAGTGATACGTATTCATTCAGGGATTAATTGAATAATGAGATTATTTAATTAATATATTAATAATTAAATTAATTAAATAATTAGATTATTTAATTAATGAATTAATAGTTATTAATTATTAATTGGAGGTTGCAGGTTCAAATAATAACTGAGACATAAAATAATTAGATTATTTTATTCTTAGTTAGGAATAGCATTTAAGTTTAAGTCAACTAGGGTTATGTGGGAGTTAGAATCATACTTTACCTAGAACACTTAAATACTAATTATCTTTTGAATATATGAAGATATATTTGGAAAGAGATAATTGTCTAGTTTGAAAAATATATAGAGATATATTTAATATAACTAGATAATAATAAAAAATAGAAAAAGCTGTTAATACAATCAGTTTTCTATTTTTTTTTAACTTGATTCACGCAACAAAGAGAGAGCACCACACATATATGTAAAAGTGTTTGTATTTGATACAAAGAAGATGGCGTGAATTAATAAAAAAATTTGATTAGATGAAATTTTAGTGTGCACGTGAAAAGAAAAAGAGACCAGGTCTCTTAAATTTTTTTTTTTTGATATTGATTCAACGCAAATCAGGTGCACAAGAGATATATTGATCAACGCAAATCTAAGAGTGGTGCAAGTGTTGCACAGTGTAGGAAAAGAAGTTGTTTCTTCGTCTTCATTCTCTCAGAATTCTCCATTCAAGTTCCTGAGACCGTGACATGTCCATGATCGGTCTATTTCTATACATATTTTAGGTCCCCATTTCCTATTATTTGTGCTTTGTTTTTGGGTGAAATTAGGTATTTTATGTGTTTGTTGAGCATGTATAGGTCACATTCCTTAGATGAAGTGTTTGAAGGTATTTTCAAGGAAAAGAGCTTAAATGTGAAGAAAAAGAGCAAAGCTGTCATCCACCGCTGTGTAGGTCGCTCTTCATGCATGACCTCCACCGCGGCACGTCCAGCGGTACATTTCAGTAGGCTTTCGGTTCTTTTCCGCGGTCCATACCGCTTCCCAGGCATCAACCTCAACCGCGGTCTATGCCGCACATCATTCCGGGAAAGGCTGATTCGGCCAGTGCAGAACAGTCAGATTGCGGGGGCCATATCTCTCAGTTCCAATTGAATTGTGTGTCCTACCACCTATGGATGAAAAGCCCCGGAAGTCTAGTTTCTATCACACTTTACGGATCGCAATTCCGATATTCCTAGAAGAAGTTATGCTTGTTTTAGTATCCGATGGTCAGATCAGTCATAATTCCGCAAATAGTGACGGGATTTATTTTGCAAGTTGTCGGAACGGGAAATATTACCTTCTTGGACATGAGTGTGAGTCTTGGAAAGAAAGTTGTCACCTAATCCTTATCATCCTTCAATAAGTAATAAATTTGAGTGGATTAGGAAAGAATTAAATCCCAAAAAGGTAGAGTTCCAAAAGGGAACCAATTTCCTTGTTGTTTTAGGACTTGGCTTATCATCTAAAGCCTATTTAAACCCATGTGAACCCTAATTTCGAGAAAAAAGCTAAGGGAGAGAAGCTAAGGGAGGTCCCAAGCCACCAAGGGGGCCGTCCCCCATCACTCCATCACCACACACTCATCCATCTTTAGACATTGAAGATTAGAAGACGAAGGAGAATTCATCATGGAAGATCTTAATGGGTTTTATCTTTTCTTTCTCTTCTCTTTTTATTTTCAATATGTGTAACTAATCCCATAACTAGGGAATCAATGTGAACCTTTTGTGAATGCTCATATATGGATTAATTATTATTTCATCAATTAAAATTCTTGATTTATTCATTGTTCTTAATTGCTTGATCCTCATTAGTTTTAATATTTATTCACACCATAGACCAAGGGTGAATAACTATTTGGCATGATTTTAGGGTTAAGACTATCTGAGAATTAGGGTTAGAGTATAGACCAAACATAATCTTGATTAATGCTCTTTTGAATGAATGAATTTTATCTTTAGCATAGGCCAAGCAAAATATAGAATTTGGTTCTTATTTCTTGCACTTAAAGGGTTTCTAATCGTTGTTTACACCATAGACCAAGGGTGAATAGTAGTTGGGAGCACGTGACTCATCCCATGACCATACGGTAATAGTCACATTAAAGACAAAGAATGAACCCTAGAATTGATTGAATCTTGTTTACAAATTAATTCCATACATTGAGTGTTCATAATTGGGGATCATTGATGACCTAGTGTTTTCTTTCCATTGATCACAAACACCATTCTTTTTAATTACTTTCTTAATTTAGTTTAGTTTAATTCAAATCTCAACAAATCTTTTGGTTGCTTTAATTTAACTTTAATTAGAATTAGTTTTAATTAATAAATCTCTTTTCCTCGTGGGAACGAACCTTACTTGCCGTTGTGCTTATCTTCACGATTCGTGCACTTGCGAGTATAGTTTTTAATAACACGATTTTACACATCAGTCCACAGGCAGTTATCAGTCTCGGGATATAGCGAGGAAGATTGGTGGTACGGACCAGGAGTATATCTTAAAGTGAAGGAGCCTCCAAATGTTGGTAAAGTTCTAAATTTTCTTTTAATATATTGATTACAATTTCCTGAGTTTACATATTGTATGTATTTGTTTCGGAAAAATAATTACGATCCTAAGTTCACTGGTTCCAGATTTATTATGATCTGTATAAAAATTTTAAAACCTATTTCCGCTGCGTTACTAGTGAACGGGGTTCCAACAATTGATATCAGAACCAATTTTTTTCGGAACAGGAAATTGTTTTCGATGCTCATGTATTTATGATTGTGTATGCACTGTTTAAATTGACTGTATGTTGTTTTTGTATGTATATTAAATTTGTTAATTTACAAAAACATGATTGATCGTTAATTATATGGTACTGTGGATTTAGGGTTCATGGGTTGTATTAATTTTTTATTTTTTATTTTATTTTATTTTTTTCTGTTATTGTATTGTAAAAATAAATTGTAACCTATATTGAAGACCTGGAAACAATGACAGAAGGGCGAAATCAAAAATACGCGTGGGGGTACTGTTCATGAACACTGGTCATGAGCACTGTTCACACAATACTGTTCATACAGTACTGTTCATGACATTGTTCACTAGGTACTGTTCATGCAATACTGTTCACACAGACAATCACATTCACTATTCACATAGTCTTGCACGGTTCCGTTGGCAAATGTTGACTTATGCGTTCCGTGCGGATTTTCTATTTTAGATTCATGAGATGAATCGAAGTGACCTGAAGAGACTGGAAGACTCGGAAATTACAAGAAGACCAAAGAATGCCTTGGGGGTATTTTTGTAATTTTAGATTTAATTTTTTTTAGGTTAAATAATCCACAGTACTCGGTCAATTCATGTATGCTTTATATTATGTGATGATAAAAGCATTGTCATGCATATGTATGTCATTTAGATTAAATGTGCCTACACAAATATATTTGATATGTCATACATGCATACATAGCCTAATATTTTATATTTTTTTAATATGATTAAAATAGGTAAATACATTATTGGCTATGAAAATGAGATTAGTTTTTTAATAGTTAGAAAACTTGTTAATTCTCATTAATATTAATCTAGTTATTAAAGTGTTTAATAAGTTAGATTAATAGGGTCATTTATTGTAATTAGTATTAATATGATTAATAACCTAATAATAAATGAATCGAATAAAGTGTTAGAGTTTTAATAGTCAAAACTTGGTAAACACTATCATAATAATCTGACCTTAGTAAATAGTTTACAAAGGTTTAGATTATTCACTAATAGATTAGATTTTTAATTGTTAAAAATCATTAATAATTTATTAATTAATTAGAATTTTTTTTCTTCTAATAATGAATTTGTTAATGCGCTAGATAACTTGATTAAAGTTAGCCGTTTGATCCTGTAGAGTCTAGGTGTATTAACGGATAATAGAAAACCCTAATTTTTTAAATAGTGAGTGGGAGAGGGATATATGACATATATATCCCGCAGTTTCCATTATTAGTTCAACATCGTGAGATCCGAGTGGGGCCTTATAATGGCTTTGCTTTCGTCCACTCTAAGGAGGGTTCCACAAAGATCAATACCAACGTTGACTTCCTAACGGATAGGATTTCTGAGGGTATTTCGGGATTGACCGACCCTAAGACAGCAATTCTCGAGTTAAGCTAGTGAGATCTGAAATGGTGGGTTACACTCACGAAGGTTTTTGATTAAGTTTTGTTAATTAAAAACCTGACTGAATAAACTATGGTTGAATGATATGGAATAAGAGTTATTCTAGAATATCATTTGATTGAGAATGTCTCGGTCCAACATGCAAAGACTTGACCGACCCTAAGGCGGCACTTCTTTGTGGTATGTTGGATTGTCGTGGTATAGTAACTATTTTTTTGGGTATTTCTAGTTCATTAAACATGTTCATGCATCATGTTTAAATTTATGCCAAAACACTCACAATTGTTTTTTAATAAATGACTGAATGAATGTTTTTTTATTTCAGCAATTATGTCTTCTACATTACTTCAAATTCTCACAAACGACAAATTAACTGGCGATAACTACACTAAGCGGAAACTTAATATTAACGCAATATTGGTCACCAAAGACCTCAAGTTTATGCTTACGGAGGAATGTCCTCTGGTGCCTACTGCCAATGCCACACGAACTGTTCGTGAGGCATACCAGCGATGGGTCTCATCTGATGAGAAGGCCCGAACATATCTGTTGGCTTCTATGACTAACGTGCTTGTCACAAAGCACGAAGCAATGACTACAACATTCGAAATTATGGAGTCATTGCAAGCTATGTTCGGGCAGCTCTCCGAGCAAAAGCTACACGAAGCTGTTTGTTCCACTATGCTCGCTCGCATGAAGGAAGGTACATCAGTTCGGGAACATGTCTTAAGCATGATGTCCTACTTCAAGACGATAGAAGTCAATGACAGGGCCATTGACGAACCCAGTCAAGTGAGCATCATATTGACGACTCTTCCAAAGAGTTTCGATCAGTTTAAAAGCCACTACGGGATGAATAAGTTAAAGTTCAGTCTCACACAGTTGCTCAATGAGCTCGCTACTTTTAAGTCCTTGACTAAGGACAGCAAAAGTATTACCGGTGAGGCAAATGTTGCTGAACCATCTTCCTCCAATAATAAGAAGAGGAAGAGGTCTGCTGGGAAGGTGAAGGGTAAGCCCAACCCCAAGAAAGTCCAGAGCAAAAAGAATGGTGCCTTCACCGACCAGGGCAAGGGAAAATCTTTCCATTACGACAAGGTCGGGCACTGGAAGAGGAACTGTCCTCAGTACCTAGAGGATGTAGCCAAGAAGAAGAAGACGAAAGGTAAATATGATTTACTTGTTCTTGAATCTTGTTTAGTGGAAGATGATTCTTCACACTAGATAATTGATTCGGGGGACACTAACCATGTTTGTTCTTCTTTACAGTCTACCGATTCTTGGACACAGCTAGAGGATGGAGCCTTCTCAATACGTGTGGGGTCGGAGGATGTAGTGTCGGCCAAAGAAGTGGGAGTAATAAGATTGCAATTTTGTAATAATAATATTTTTTTATTATTGAACAATGTTTTTTATATTCCTGGATTTACTCAGAATTTGATTTCCGTTTCTAAATTGTTAGAACAATCATATTCTGTTTCTTTTAATAATAAGTCTGTTATTATTGAAAAGAATGGTCTGAATATTTGTTCAGGAATTAATGAAAACAATTTGTATGTGTTAAGACCGTTAATACATACTACACTGCTTAACACCAAAATGTTTAAGGTTGAAAAACCAAAAACTAAATGACATAAGATTTCTCCAGGTAATGACACGTATCTCTGGCATCTAAGGCTTGGTCATATCAACCTTGACCGGATAGACAGACTAGTAGAAAGCGGACCTTTAAGTGAGTTAAAGGTTGACACCTTACCTGTCTGTGAATCCTGTATAGAAGGTAAGATGACTAAGAGACCTTTTACTGGAAAAGGGCTGAGAGCTATAGAGCCACTAGAACTTATACATACAGACATCTACAGATCGATGAATGTTAGAGCTAGGGGCGGCTATGAGTATTATGTCACCTTTATAGATGATTACTCAAGATACGGATATGTCTACTTGATGCAACGAAAGTCAGAAACATTTGAAAAGTTCAAAGAATTTCGAGCTAAAGTTGAGAATCAATTAGGTAGAACTATCAAGTCACTATGATTGGATCGTGGAGGTGAGTACCTTGACCAAGAGTTTGAAGACTTCATGGTCGAGCATGGGATAGTTTCCCAACTCACAGCTCCCGGTACACCTCAACAAATTGGTGAAGCGGAGAGGAGAAATAGAACCTTGATGGAAATGGTGAGATCTATGATTAGTTTTTCATCGTTACCAAATTCCTTCTAGGGATATGCATTACAAACAGCGGTATACGTTTTGAATGTAGTGTCATCCAAATCTGTTTCTATGACTCCCCTAGAGTTGTGGAATGGCCGTAAAGCTAGTTTGTGACATTTTCGCGTATGGGGGTGTCCAGCACACATGCTGAAGAACAGAAGTGGAAAGCTAGACTCCAAGTCTGTGATCTGCCTGTTTGTAGGGTACTCTAAGGAGACCAGAGGTGGACACTTCTATAGTCCCGAAGATAACAAAGTATTTGTATCGACAAATGCAACGTTTCTTGAGAATAATTATATTAGTGACCATAAACCTCGTTCTAAGATTGTATTGAATGAGTTGGAGCCTAGTGAGACTAGTGCTTCATCAACAAGAGCTGTTGATCCATAAACATCTGAGAGTCAGATGGTTCCTGATCAGGATACACTATCACCTAGACGTAGTGGGAGGGTTGTAAGACAACCTGAACACTATTTAGGTATAGGTGAGGGACAAAGTGGTGTCTCTGCTGATAGTGTGGATGATTCATTGACATTTAAGAATGCAATGGAAGATCCTGATAAAGAGGAATGGCTTAAAGCCATGAATCTCGAGATGGAGTCTATGCACTCCAACTTAGTCTGGGATCTTGTAGACTTACCGAATGGGGTAAAACCCGTAGGATATAAGTGGTTTTACAAGAGAAAGAGAGGAGTAGATGGCAAGGTAGAGACCTTCAAAGCAAGGCTAGTGGCTAAGGGTTATAGCCAGAAAGAGGGTGTCGATTATGAAGAGACCTTCTTACCAGTAGCCATGTTTAAGTCTATTAGGATTCTCTTATCCATTGCTGTCTATTTTGATTATGAAATATGGCAAATGGACGTCAAGACTGCATTCTTGAATGGCAATCTTGACGAGAGAATCTATATGATGCAACCAGAGGGATTCATGTCTCCAGATCAAGAGCAAAAAGTTTACAAGTTGCAAAGGTCCATCTATGGACTTAAACAAGCATCTAGATCTTGGAACATTAGGTTTGATGATGTGATCAAAACCTATGGCTTTGAGCAGAAAGTTGATTAGCCTTGTATCTACAAGCGCATCATTGACAAAAAGGTAGTTTTCTTGGTCCTATACGTGGATGACATCCTACTCATTGGGAATGATGTGGGAATGTTATATGATGTAAAGGACTGGTTGGCAAGCCAATTCCAAATGAAAGATTTGGGAGATGCGAGTTATGTTCTAGGGATCCAACTTATAAGGGATCGTAAGAACAAACTCATAGCACTGTCTCAGCAATCGTATATCGACAAGATTCTTGTGCGATTTTCGATGCAGAACTCCAAGAAAGGTAATTTACCTTCTAGGCATGGAGTTCACTTGTCTAAGGAACAGTGTCCTAAGACACCTCAAGAAGTTGAGGATATGAGACGTGTACCCTATGCATCAGCAGTAGGTAGTCTCATGTATGCTATGTTATGCACGAGACCAGACATCTGCTATGTAGTGGGAGTAGTCAGCAGGTACCAGTCCAACCTAGGATTGGATCATTGGGTTGCTGTCAAGACTATTATCAAGTATCTTCGGAGAACGAGAAACTATATGCTAGTGTATTCCAGACAGGATTTGATCCCGTTAGGATACATAGATTCTGATTTTAAGTCAAACAGGGATTCTAGAAAATCCACGTCTGGATCAGTATGCAGCCTAGCTGGTGGAGCCATTGTGTGGAGAAGTATAAAGCAATCTTGCATTGCTGACTCCATCATGGAAGCTGAATATGTAGCCGCTTGTGAAGCTGCTAAAGAGGCTATTTGGCTCCGCAAGTTATTGAGTGATCTGGAAGTTGTTCCAGATCTGGATAAGTCCATCATACATTATTGTGATAACAGTGGTGTTGTGGCTAATTCCAAAGAACCAAGAAGCCACAAGAGAGGGAAGCATATAGAGAGAAAGTATCATCTCATTAGAGAGATAGTGCAGAGAGGAGATGTGGTCGTCACCAAGATAGCCTCACCAGACAATCATGCGGATCCATTTACGAAGACCTTATCGGCTAAAATGTTTTTGGGTCACCTAGATGGTCTAGGGTTACATGCTTTAGTGCAAGTGGGAGATTGTTGGGGTTTATGCCCTAAAGATGTAATTTGTAAATGGATTTATGAAATAAATAAAAAGAAAAGTTTAATTCATTCTTGTTATGTTTTTTATTTTATAACTTGTGCATATATTAATATCCTAGATTACCGGATGTAATCTCAAATTGTGTATATGAGTGTCATAAACAGATGGATACAGTAAGAGACGTGCAATCTAAAGAGTCCATAGATAGCAAATAAAGCTGGGTACTTTATTTATAGTTAATCTATAGCTGTGGTCCATTCCGTAATGTACGGTGATTCTATCCTGAATCATTCATATAAGATATGGGAATGGATGTACCTTGTATGATGTGATCATATAGGACTAGGCCATGATCTATATGAATCTCTCACCAAGATCCGTTTACCGATGAGATTCATATATATCAACTAATGATGGCTATATGTGGGTGATTGTAGTCCTGAGTGTCATATCGACTCCTTCAGGTTAGATGGTGGTCTTTGATATACCATGGGTGAGATCGGTTGCAGTTCCTGATCAATATGCTCCATATGTTGGGATTGCGGTTTGGCTTGTGGCTGTGAAGGTTTGTACACAATAGTGGAATCCACTCGTTCTTTTGAGAAGTAGATGGTAGTTCTGTTGATGGTTGATTCGGGGCTTGGATAATATGAGCGCTCTCCTAATTCTGTGAGGAAATAGGATTTATTTTCCATTATAAAACCAATGGTACTTAAAGGATATATATAATTAGAGAGGTATACCGGATATTATGACCCAGCTCTATTTATGAACTAATGTGGTGGATCACACCATGTGTAATAGCTATATCGATGGACACCAAGTTGTATCGGTCTGTGTAAAAACTTCTGCAGTTTAGAGAGTACAGCTTCGGGTTTTTGGTGGAATAACACCGCCGTTAATAATCAAGGAATATTAATTAAAGAGTTTAATTAATGATTTTGAGGATTATTAGAGCTCAAAATACTGTGGGTACATTAGGTCCCCTTGCTAGCCCGATCGATTTACGTAATAAGAGTCACGGTTAATTAATTGGATTGTCCAATTAATTGTGTTACGAAAGTGACACGTATTCATTCAGAGATTAATTGAATAATGAGATTATTTAATTAATATATTAATAATTAAATTAATCAAATAATTAGATTATTTAATTAATGAATTAATAGTTATTAATTATTAATTGGAGGTTGCAGGTTCAAATCATAACTGAGACATAAAATAATTAGATTATTTTATTCTTAGTTAGGAATAGCATTTAAGTTTAAGTCAACTAGGGTTATGTGGGAGTTAGAATCCTACTCTACCTAGAACACTTAAATACAAATTATCTTTTGAATATATGGAGATATATTTGGAAAGAGATAATTGTCTAGTTTGAAAAATCTATAGAGATATATTTAATATAACTAGATAATAATAAAAAAATTAGAAAAAGCTGTTAATACAATCAGTTTTCTATTTTTGTTGAACTTGATTCACGCAACAAAGAGAGAGCACCACACATATATGTAAAAGTGTTTGTATTTGATACAAAGAAGATGGTGTGAATCAATAAAAAAATTTGATTAGAAGAATTTTAGTGTGCACGTGAAAAGAAAAAGAGACCAGATCTCTTAAATTTTTTTTTGATATTGATTCAACGCAAATCAGGTGCACAAGAGATATATTGATCAATGCAAATCTAATAGTGGTGCAAGTGTTGCAAAGTGTAGGAAAAGAAGTTGTTTCTTCTTCTTCATTCTCTCTGAATTCTCCATTCAAGTTCCTGAGACCATGACGCGTTCACACACAGTTATCAGTCCCGGGATATTGGGAGGAAGATCGGTGGTACAGACCATGAGCATATTGTAAAGTGAAGGAGCCTCCAAACGTTGGTAAGGTTCTAAATTTCTTTTAATATATTGATTATAATTTCCTGAGTTTACATATTGTATGTATTTGTTTCGGAAAAATAATTACGATCCTAAATTCACTGGTTCCAGATTTATTATGATCTGTATAAAAATTTTAAAACCTATTTCCGCTGCGTTACCAGTGAACGAGGTTCAAAAACGCATATGAAACATACACTAAACCACAAAGGGCATAAAATATTGTCACAGATAACATCAACATTTTTTTACATTTTGACATAATGGCCGCCAATAAACAATGTTTTGTTGAAATGGTGATTTTGGAACAATTTAAATAATGAATGACTATTTTGGGACTTCACCTACTAATCGGTACATTTATGTACCTATTTTAGTCTCCATATTCCTAACTTTTATGCTCGGTTTCAAGCGTTTTTGTGTATATAATATGTGTTTGAGCCTTTTGTAGGTTCATTTCCCTAAAGTTAGGTGTTTGAGCTTAAAGTAAAGGTTTGTAAGCAATGAGGAGAAAAAGGAGCTGAGTTTGGAAAGTTTTAAGGAATCTGCGACTTCGATGTCGCAGATCCAAGTCTCAGATCCAAGTCGCAGATGTAGTCTAGAGGAGACTGCTACTTCAAACTACGACATCAGCAAGAAGATTCAAGTCATAGATGTTTTTCTAGAGGAAACTACTACTTCAAGCTGCGAGATTCAACTCGCATATCAAACTCGCAGAAACAATCCAGAGGAGACTGCCAAGTCAGACTGCGACCACATGCCAGCAGAGACAGATCTGCTACTTCAAACTGCGAGTTTCAACTCGCAGATCAAAGTCGTAAAAAGTTGTCCAGAACCTTCTACCATCTAGATATGCGAGTACCAACCAGTAGAAAGAAATCTACTAGATGGATCTGCGAGTTCCAACTTGCAGATTTGTGTAGGCAGAACTTTATCCACTTGCAGATCATGTGATTTTTAAGGGCAAACTTGACTTTTCTCACCCAATTAAAGCCCTAGCCTTCAAACACTATAAATACCTCACCTTGTTAGTCTTTAAAGATATCTCTCATATATCCAATCTTAGATAGACACCAACTCCTTCTCTTATTCTTCAACTCCACAAGAGAGAGAGAGAGAGAGAGAGAAGCTTCAAAGGCTTCCATGGAGGTTTTCCTCCATGGATGTCTCACCATCACCACCTCTAAACTTCTTCCATCCATCTTTGAAGCATATCCAAGGAGAAAGGAGAGCAAACCGAAATAAAGATCTTGGTTATCTCTAAACTCTTCTCTTTGTTTTATTTTCTATTTCTTTTCATGTGTAATCCCCATTAGGGAATATTTGTAACCCAACACTTGAGCTTGTTATATATGGTATTTACTTAGATTCAACTTGGGTCTTGACTCTATTCTTTGAGCTTATTGTTGTATCTCTTTTCTTGACATGTATGTTGGTGAATGAGTAGAAATTGATATGTTTTCATAAGTGAGACTTTAGATTAAAACAATGATGTAGTGTAACTTAGTATAAACAAAAGATGTAGTGTAAAAGTAGAGTCTCACTCTTGTTTGCATGTTGGTGACGAAAGGGAATCGATATGTATGGATTGATTCAAGTGAAAGAGCACATCTGTGTTCCGGTTGATTAACTGTGAATGGATCATTATTGTTAACTCTTGAATGAGGGAAACTTGATTTATGCATGCTTATGCTAGATTAGGTTGTTTGGTGTATTGTTCTTGTTCTTAATGGGTCTAGACCTAGACACAATTGCTCATTCCATGCATTTGGTTGAGTGATGAATTGATTTTGGTATTCCTTAATCAACAAATGATTCGTAATAATAGATGATTTGGTTTCGAAATCTTTAATCAAGAGAACTAGCCTTTGAATCTGTGTTAAATGGTTCTTGAATGTTTATAATCAACATGACTAGCTTGTGTGTTTGGTGAACTTATGTACCTATTGTAACCATTATCTTGCATCTCCCCAAGACACATTTATTTTTGTAGTTAGGGTGCTTTGCCTTTAGGAGTAGACTAATTTATATTGCTTTGTAGTGTAATTGATTTCCCTCTTTAGCTAGATTTAGAAAGGTAAGCACCCGGCTACATTTCATCCTTATTGTAATTTAATTTAGTTTAGTTTATTCACACCTCACACACCATCTGCATTATGCATACACTTCACACACACTATTCTCACCCCTTCCATGTTCTATTTACATCGCTTTCGATAACGCTTTAGCTAGAGACAGTTAGATGGATACCACCTTTCTGTGGGAACGACCCTTGCTTACATGCTATACTAGTCTTTTGACTCGTTGCATTTGCGAGGTAGATTTAATTAGAAATATCTTTTTGGTAGGCACAACGACAGCCTCATCACCCACCAATTAAGGGTGTCTAGTGCTATTTTCCCTAATAAAAATAATAATTGGGCTTTTCCTTCACTGTCTCAATTTTTTTAAATATATTCTATACATATTATATAAAAAAATGAATTGGGTCCATTTTATAAATATATTCTATTCATATAATTTAAAACAAAAATGAGTCGGTCCCATTTTTATAAATATATTATATACATATAATTTAAAACAAAAATGAGTTGGAGCCATTTTTATAAATATATTCTATACATATAAGAGTGATGATATTTATACCCCTATAAAATTGTATGTACACCCCCGAATTTGCATTTATTTAAAGTTACAACTTTTCCCTTAAATAAAACTATTGAAAATATTAAATATATTAATTTCACAATCTGCAATTACAAAAACAAAAATTAAAGTTAATAAAATACCCAAAGAAAGAATTAAAAATAAATGGTTTGTTGTGTTTGAATCTATTACAGAGGTAGGTGAGTACCGAGTAGGAAGCAAACTTAGGATCTTCTTTGTATTTCACGTGGATCACAGCCCTACACAGGACAAGCAAAGATTCTTAACAATAACAATATTATATCCTTGTTCAACTTTCAAGCAAATCAAACCAGTGCTCAAATACGTGTCTGATTCTTTTGGCCAATTCACATAGTTCTTCAATATCACTTGTTTGTTTGCTTGTTGCTCACTGCTTCACCCATTTTGCTCACCATTGATTTACTTCTTCTCCAGTACTGGATAGTCTGGATATATGCCTCTATTTTTATGATTTATTTATCGACCCATCATTGTTTACGTGAATTGATTTCTAGGTGTGCACGAAAGAAATTGCCTTTCACTAAACGAAAATGATTAAAACAGCAATGACAATGTTATGTATTTTTCCGATCCAGGAAAATATATAGAGAATTTAGAAGGAGAGATAGAAAGTAACAAGAGAGATAGAGAAGATAAGGAAAAGATTATGACAATTAACTCGTTAATTTTCCATTCACTTCATACTAGACCAATTTATAAGCCTTACATCAAGAGTCAAACAACTGCCTTGCCCACTAACAAAGAAATAACAACAACTACAACCACTATGCTGGTTACAACACAACAAAAGGAAACAACCAATACTAAATAAAAGGAACAGAATGGGAAATGGGTGTTGGAAACAAGCACCACGTTGTGATTAGCAACAACACCTAACAAACTAATTCATTAAATTCAACACTAAACAAATTAATAAATAAGACTACTATTAACTTGGATCATGAACATATCATTCCTCCCCTCACAAATTATCCTTGTCCGCAAGGATAAAATCCAAATAGGTCGGCCGGAAGTTCAACATTGTTGTTGTTGATCCATCTAGTTAGATTGTCTCCACCAAGTTTGGGAAAGGATAGCTTGGGTTGGGTGTGGTTTCGGTCGGAATTGAGGTTGGGAATGGTGGTTTCGGTTGGAGAGGTATGGGTGGTGGTAGGAGTGATATAGGTGGTGGTCAAAATTTGGGTTGGTGGAGGAATGGGGTGGAACTGGACTCTTTTTGGTGGTAGTGTGGTAGGAGTTGTGAAAGCTCGTGGTGGTGAATTGGTAGGAGTGATATGAATGGTGGTGAGCATAGGTGGTGGTGGATTGTTGTTTTTCTGAAATGAACTCTCTTTATGAAAGACACGCAGAGATCGAAGTTCATTCCTAATGGTGTGGAGGGTATTTTGAATTTGGTCGAATTTGGACTCATGACGAGTCAAAATTTCATAAACTTCTTTACGGAATTCAGTATCCATAAGAACCGCTTCTGGCTCTGATACCAATGTTATATATTTTTCCGATCCAGGAAAATACATAGAGAATTTAGAAGGAGAGATAGAAAGTAACAAGAGAGATAGAGAAGATAAGGAAAAGATTATGACAATTAACTCGTTAATTTTCCATTCACTTCATACTAGACCAATTTATAAGCCTTACATCAAGAGTCAAACAACTGCCTTGCCCACTAACAAAGAAATAACCAAAAACTACAACCACTATGCTAGTTACAACACAACAAAAGGAAACAACTAATACTAAATAAAAGGAACAGAATGGTAAATGGGTGCTGGAAACAAGCACCACGTTGTGATTAGCAACAACACCTAACAAACTAATTCATTAAATTCAACACTAAACAAATTAATAAGTAAGACTACTATTAACTTGGATCATGAACATATCAGATAGTCCCAATCCCAATCCCATGGTTCTGTCACCGATTCACTTCTTATAATAATCTATTAGTTTTTTTTAAGAGTAATATTCTATTAGTTTAGTATTTATTATTTAACAAAAATTTAAAATAAAAGGATATTTTTAGTAATATGTGGGGTGTGCTCACAAATTATAACATTTTTAAAATTTAATGAGCTGTGCATACAAAAAAGGATGCATATACGATTTTCCAGTGGTGTAAATACCATCACTCTACATATAATTTAGGGAAAATATTGTTTTGCCCCCTGACCTTTACCCTATTAGAAAGTTAAGGACAGAGTTTGCCCATATTGGCCCATCTCCCCCTTGAATTCAAAATATTATTAAAAGACCCCATTCGATAAGCTTTTTCAACCAAAAAGCTATCTCTAACACTATTCAGCGGGTGAAAAGATGAAATTGCCCTTCTATCCTTTAAATACAAATCAAATGACCATTTTATCCTTTAATATAATTAGTAAATGACCATCTAACCCTCAAAATATTTATTAAATGAAAAATATATTTAAGAAAAAGACGATGGATCTCCACCATCCATCTTTTAGATGGATGGTGGATATATCTTTATTATTATTTATTTAATTTAAAAAATATAAATTAAATTATTATCTATTTTTTAAAAGGAAAAATATAAATTAAATTAGTATCTTTTTTTTAAAAGGATTATCTAATAATTTAATAATTATCTAATAATTTAAGAAAAAAATGAATTAACATATCATCATCATCACTACTATCCAGAATCCAAATTAATCAATTTTTCTTCCTGCAACATATCAAAACCAACAACAAACAACATTCAACAAATTTCATAAATTTCAAAGTTCCACAGATCACAACAGATATTCCAAACATGATTTATAACCATAATTTTTCAGAAACTAAACCAAATCATCCATGAACAAGCCAGTGGATATAAATTAAATTATCACGAAAATGATATTAAAAAAAAGGATACAAAATCTGGGTTTTAAGTAAGATAACTCAAACATAACAAAATTACATATGAAAACAAAAAACAAAAACCCCAACAAATAATTTCAAATATTATAAACAAAAATCCTACTAACAATTCTCTTCGATGTGGAAAAAAAAGACAAAAAAATAGAGAAACCCAAAACCTAATTGAAATCGAATGAGATCTGGAAAGTTTTTTGCATATCTTCAGCCGCACTCTTCAACCACTACCGCCGCTTTTCAGCCGCGCCAACGACCTTGTCTTCGGTGGTCACTACCTTGTCTCCGGCGGTCGCTCATCTCCGACGGTCAACAACTTAGTCAATCGGTATCACCCAACCACCAGACCACAACGCAGTCAACCGCCTATCAATCCCAACCATTACAACCCCAAATCAAAACCGAAATCAAAACCACAATCCAAATCGAAGTTTGTTGTGTTCTTTGTTGTGTGAGAGAGAGAGAGAGATCGAAGTGATAGGAGAGAAATATGAATTTGGTGGAGATGAATTTGGTGGTAGTGATTCGGTAGAGAAGATGATGATCGATGAGAGAGAGAGAGAGAAATAATTGTATAGGGAGAGAGAGAGAGAGAGTTGTTTGAGATTGAAAGAGACCACTTGACTAGTTGATTTCTTTAAGAAAAATCAGATAGGTGGAGGAGTGACGTGGCATGATCTCCTTCACTCATTTGTTTTTTATTTAATAAATTATTAATCATATATATCAAATTACATTTATAACCTTTAGCACAATTTACCATTTCTGTCCCTACTAGTGAGTTTACTATGCACCCTTGTTGCGCTACTCGACAAGCGCAACACCAGCACATTTCGGGCAGTAGGTGTGCGTGGGTCATGCGCTGGTCGACCAGCACCACACCAGCGCATAGTGCATTTTCTGGGTGCGTTTTTTTCCAAAACGACGTAGTCTTGCTTTGCCCTATTATATATGTTCTCTTGTCTTCCTCAACTCGTTTTTGAAGAGCTTCAAGAACCCTTTTTTAAGTGAGACAGATTGTTTCTTAGAGAGAGAAGCTCCAAGACTTGTTCTTTAACTCTCCAAACCCAAAACCCACCATCCTTCATGCATCATTAAGCTACATTAAGGCATGGGTCTTCATCTTTAGTTGACTTGGTAAGTTAAACAAAAACTCCATCTCTGTTATTTGCTTATACTATCCAAAAAGATGTTTTTATTGCATTCATTAGTTGATTAAATGCTAGGACTTCATTTATTACATCTTGTTATAAGTTCATTTGCATGATTGGGTTTGTATTGTGATAGCTTGCATTTAAGACATATTTGCCCTCTAGCTAATTGGGACTCATTAATTGCATTTATTATCCTTGCCATTTTATGTGACAACATGTGTTGATATGGCTTTGTTTGATGACTAGATTTTAGACTTGCATATCTATATCTAGTTAGGTCTTTATGAGCATTCATATAGACATTGATATCTAGGACTTGTACTTAGTGTTATTTTTAATCCCTAGATAAGCATTTAATGTTTCCTAGCATTATTTGCATTTTGAATATTCAAGTATTCACTTAGGTTGTTAATCTCTTCTTTGAGAGTTAAGTCTCGTGACTATAAGGTGTAGTGCACAAGCAAGTGAAGTCTTGCAACCAAGGTGTGGTTGGCAAGCAAAGTGATCAAAGATTCACTTTAAAGGCCCGTTGGGTAGTAGTGGTGGGTTAGTGACCGAGAATGGTGTGACTAGAGGTCAACCTAGGTTGTAAACATCATTACAATAGTGGATTTGAGGATCGGTGTGGCTAGAAGGATAGCCATTGGTTTTTCCCTTGTTGAAGGGTTTCCACGTAAAAATCAAGTGTGTTATTTAATTTTCGCATTTTACACTTGATTTTGTATGTTTGCTTGTTGGGTGATTTTTAATATTGACTAATCAAGAAAAGTTGGCAATTAACTTGATTAAAACCTATTCACCCCCCTCTAGGTTATTAGACACACGTTTAGTTTGTATTTTCAATTGGTATCAGAGCGGGTTCCTAGACATACTTAGGTGATCCTTGCTTCTTGTTTGTGTGTCTTACATTTGTGTGCATTTTATTCTTTGCATTTCATTTGCATTGTTTCACTCACTTCACCTATACGCCATGTGTGAGAGTGAAACACTTAGAGTGGGATTTGCTTCGATGACCTCTAATGTTGAGAGGAAGATAGATGACTCCGATGAGGAGATGACTCTCATGGTGGAGAGATTTAGGAGATTTGTGAAATCTCAAAAGAAGGGTTAGTCCTCCAAAGTGAATGAGGAGAAGTCTATGACCTCCGAAGTCAACGAGGAAAAGAAAATGTGAAGGAAAAGTGACCCTTGCCTTTAATGTGGTGGAATTGGCCATATTACCTCCAATTGTGGCAACTTGAAATACAAGAAGGGAGGAGTTAGTATGATCGCTAATTGGTGTGATAGCGAAGTTGAAGCAGTTAAAAGAAGTTCCATAAGCTCGGTTGTGTGTGAGAACAAATACTCCGCCTTTTCGGTCTCCTACCATGAAGAAGCTCAAGCCGTCACCAAGTGTTTGTCACTTGAAGGATTCAAGAAGAATGACTTGAAGTGTGAAGGCTAAAGTGGAGCAAGATTAAGAGAAGCTAGCATTGAAGATATGACTCTCACAAGCACGAGTGAGAGAAGCTTCGATAGTGATAACTTATGCTCCAAGAACTCTTGTGATAATGTGGTTAATTATCAAGAGTTAGTTTATTCTCTTCAAAAGTCCTTGAAGGAGAAAGATAATGATATCCTTAGATTGGAAAAGTATAACCTTCAACTAAAAGCCAAAGTGACTCACTTGGATGATGAAGTAAGGAGAGTCAAAGAAAGTGAAGACTTGTTAAAGAAGGAAAACCTTCACCTAAAGATCAAGTTAGATGACTCCTTGAAGATGGAGATGGTTGATGTGTCCAAATATGAGAAGGAGATTGAAGATTGCCACTAAAGGATAAAGGCAATGAAGGATGAACTTGCCAACAAAGTGAATTCCTTAAAGATTGTCAAGGATAAAGAGATGAGGTACAATGAAGACTTGAAGAAGGCTAAGTTCAAGCAACCTCAAGCTTAAGGCAAAAGCAAGGCTTCACCTCCTCAACATCTTAGGAGGAAGATTGAACTTGGAGAGTCATCCAAGAGTGGCCAAGCGAAGATGCCAACAAAGGGTGAAGCTCAACCTCAACTTCCAAGAGCTTTACACCCAAGCCTTGCTCAATCAAGCTTCCCTCAACCAAGGCTTCCTCAACCAAGAAGGAAAGCCAAGAACATACAACCAAGAAAGCATGACAATCCAGTTCTTCAACAAAGAAGGAGAGAACCGGCTCAACACCAAAGGCCACATAAAATGCATGACAAGTCTCCAATGACCTCACAAGGATATGACATGACTCCCCACTTTATACCTACTTGTCATTTTTGTGGTGTTGATAGGAATATTAGGCCAAATTGCCATAGGTACATTAAAAAATGTAGAGTTGAGAGCATGATGGAAAAGAATAGAGTTAGAAAAGCCAATATGCATGTGCCTAGAAAATCTAGACTTAATAATCCTAGGAAATCTAGTAACATGATGACTAAGACCACTAGGAATGATGATGTGTCAACTAGGTGGATTAGAAAAGATGAACCCGCATGCTATTGTGCCAATATGTCACCCATAGACTTAACTAGGTCTAATCGACTTGGTAGGTCTATACGGGCTCATGCCTCCCATTGACTTGGTTGGAATTGACCCCATTTGGGGAGCTCAAGCAAAGAGAGCGAACTTGCATTCATGATATGTGTAAAAATTTGATATACTTTATGCCTCTTTATTAATTGCTTGAGATACTAGGTTGCACATATATGCTTATATGGTATTTTTGCCCAATAAGTGCGTAACCTTGCTTTGTTTGTAATCCATGTCACATTTATGTTTAAACATGCATTTTTGGACTAGGAGATTAGATTAGGATGTACCTTTGAATGACCTATAATTTATCTCCATGACATGTGAACTTGATTATGACATGCTTTAAAGGATATACATGAAATGGTTTTGATTGTTTAATGCAAATGTGTGTGAATGCAAACGAGAAGGCTAATCAATAAGGACCTTGTATCCATTCAATCAATAAGGTTTTTATATCCAAATTAGTCTTCTCTCTCTTCTTAATGGTTAATCAAGACTACTATCATATGGATAATTATCTGGAAAAATCTAAAAGGATCTCTTGATCCAATGTCTTGATTTGCCATTAAGGATTGATATAGTTGTTGTGTGCTAAATTTTTATTCTTAAAACGATACCATGTTTGCTTATGACAAAAGGGTACAAATTGGTTTGAATTCTTATGGAAACCCTTTTGATGTTTGTTTTGCCAAATACCATTGCTTGAACTTTGATGTTATATGTCTTACATGCAAAGCAACACCTTCACACATTCTCCTTAAAATAAAACTCCTTGAATTTCTCTCAATTATTCAAGTTGCATAAAGTTTATGTATATGACTATGCAATCATCTTTTGTGTGAATATCTCTCTTTGCTAAAGCTACCCGATAAGGGGAGCTCCTTTGTCTATCTCATGACAAAAAAGGGAAGAAGTCTTGAGACTTATATGGGGAGCATTTTTATGTTTTGGGGGAGAAGTCTTAAGAGAGAGTAACCTTTTAGGGGGAGCATTGCATTGCACTACATTATATTGATTATATTAGTTTTATTAATGCAAATGCTTGTTTTGGTTCACCTCACATGCACTTGTTCTTGGAAAGTGTTTTCTTGCTATTGTGTGTAGGTATGATGATCTACGAGGAGATTAAAGACCTTGAAGACTTAGATCTTAGGTCTCTCTTATTGTAACGTAGAATATACTTTGTTGACCAATAACTTTATTATTGCTTTGTGAGGATTATGTTGTGAGTGGTTGTTTTGTCATGAAATAGCCAAAGGGGGAGAATGTAAGGACCTCTAGTTATGATTGGCTTATTTCATGAAAAACCACGTTGGGATTGTTATGTAATGGGTAGCTTAGGTGTTTGTGTTTGACAAGCTTCCGGACATCCCAAAGTGCTTCAAGAAGGTATATCACTTGACTTGACTTCTTCGAAGAGATTTAGTTGCACACACACACTCTACTCATGCATGCTTTTTTCACCTTGCATTTGTGTTCATTATTGCTTATATGTGTGCATCATTTACATATTGCACACACACTTACATGTATTTGTATTGACATGCACTTATGCCTTATTGCTCATGTGTGCATTCCTTCACAATCACACTCGCACTTCATTTCTATATTGAAGTGTGGTTTTGTGTGTGCGTTTGTGTTGTCCACACTTGCACGATGGAGTGCTTATATTAGCGTGTTGAGTGACCATTTGAGAAGGTCCCATTCTTCTCATGTTTTGGTTTGGTTGTTTGGACAAAAGTGTCTAGTTTCAAAAGAGTGGATTTCAATGATTTAAATGTTTTTCAAAACTGACCTTTGTATAGTCTTGTGACCATAACATTTTATACAAAGCTTCAAAATGATTTTTGAATATTTTTTTACAAACTAGACACCATACCTTTCCAACGGTATATTATTCCTAATATTTCATGACCTTTTGGATTGGTTTGGAAATCTCCAAAGTGACCACCAAAACTGGACAACTCTGTTGCTGTCCGTTTTTGACCTTTGTTCACTCAAATGACCATAACTTTTTATATAGACATACAAACCTTGTTTTGTAAAAAGGATTAGAAATTAGACTTCCATACCTTTCCATCGGTATATTATACAAAAGGGTTCGATGTTGTTTGGTCATGTTTTGGGTCGCTCAAATCTCAAGCTGATGCTCTGTCACGGCTATGCGCCCTTGTTGCGTTACTCGACAAGCGTAACACCAGCACATTTCGGGCAGTAGGTGTACGTGGGTCATGCGCTGGTCGACCAGCACCACACCAGTGCACACTGCATTTTTTGGGTGCGTTTTTTTCCAAAACGACGTAGTCTTGCTTTGCCCTATTATATATGTTCTCTTGTCTTCGTCAACTCGTTTTTGAAGAGCTTCAAGAACCCTTTTTTAAGTGAGAGAGATTGTTTCTTAGAGAGAGTAGCTCCAAGACTTGTTCTTTAACTCTCCAAACCCAAAACCCACAATCATTCATTCATCATTAAGCTACATTAAGGCATGGGTCTTCATCTTTAGTTGACTTGGTAAGTTAAACAAAAAACCCATCTTTGTTATTTGCTTATACTATCCAAGAAGATGTTTTTATTGCATTCATTAGTTGATTAAATGCTAATACTTCATTTATTACATCTTGTTATAAGTTCCTTTGCATGATTGGGTTTGTATTGTGATATCTTGCATTTAGGACATATTTGCCCTCTAGCTAATTATGACTCATTGATTGCATTTGTTAATTGCATTTCTTGTCCTTGCCATTTTATGTGACAACATGTGTTGATATGGCTTTGTTTGATGACTAGATTTTAGACTTGCATATCTATATCTAGTTAGGTCTTTATGAGCATTCATATAGACATTGATATCTAGGACTTGTACTTAATGTTATTTTTAATCCCTAGATAAGCATTTAGTGTTTCCTAGCATTATTTGCATTTTGAATATTCAAGTATTCACTTAGGTTGTTAATCTCTTCTTTGAGAGTTAAGTCTTGTGACTACAAGGTGTAGTGCACAAGCAAGTGAAGTCTTGCAACCAAGGTGTGGTTGGCAAGCAAAGTGATCAATGATTCACTATAAAAGCATGTTGGGTAGTAGTGGTGGGTTAGTGACCAAGAATGGTGTGACCAGAGGTCAACCTAGGTTGTAAACATCATTACAATAGTGAATTTGATGATCGGTGTGGCTAGAAGGATAGCCCGTGATTTTTCCCTTGTTGAAGGGTTTCCACGTAAAAATCAAGTGTGTTATTTAATTTTCGCATTTTACACTTGATTTTGTATGTTTGCTTGTGGGGTGATTTTTAATATTGACTAACCAAGAAAAGTTGGTAATTAACTTGATTAAAACCTATTCACCCCCCTCTAGGTTATTAGACACACGTTTAGTTTGTATTTTCAGCTGCAATGTTTGTAAGATTAATTGCATTGGAAAAGTTTAATAGCCATTTTGTTTTGGTTATTTTGATCAAGATTTGATCAAAATAACCAAAACAAGAGGGCTTTTAGGCATGCTTGTCCAATGCAGTTAATTACAAAAGTCTCGGAACAGTTTATAAAAAGTCTCAGACTTTTTTTGTTGTTGGCATGCATGGATCCATGATCCTCGGTTGCTTTCCTAAGACTAAGTATACTGAAATATTTAATATTTCAAGCATATATACTGAAATATATATACTTAGATTCTCGGACATTGTTTTTACAAGTCTCGGACATTGTTTTTACAAGTCTCAAACATGGTTTTAAAAGTCTACGAGACTTTTTAACAATTTTCTGAGACTTATTAACAATTTTCTAAGACTTATTAAAAATCTTCCAAGACTTATTAATGATTTTCTGAGACTTATTAACAATTAACCGAGACTTATTAATATGTCCGAGACTTGTTAACGCTTTTTCGAGACTTATTAACAGTATTCCGAGACATATTAAGCATTTTAGGAGACTTATTGCATGAAACCAACTTTAAGTTTTTACAGGAAAATGGATCGGGTTAGAATAGTTGTATCCTATAACAGTCGATAGAAGCAACTAGTTGACGGAAGCCAGAGGTATGTTGGCTCTGATAATCAGGGATTATACGTGTCCAAGAATATGACTTTTGAAGAGCTGATGGAGCGTGTGCAGTCCATTGTGAAATATGATCCAAACAAATATTATATTGATATACAGTCAATATCAATTGTTCATGGCACTGCATGTGGCACATTTATAAGAAACGATGATGATGTTCAGTTTATGCTAGGGGAAGATAGGATGATTCCTCAAGTATGTGTCAGCCTAATTGAAAGGAGATGTGGAGGTGCGATGGATGATGACATCCCTTTGGATGGAAATCCCCAACATCATTCATCTATCAGCGGTAATAACCAAATGTTCACACAACGGAGTGGGTCGTATAATGGTGGAAATCCCCAAGGTCCAGCAATTGACTTTGCAGTTGACGTTGAACCTCATTTTAAAGATTACTTTGGCTGTCAATATGAGGCGAATGTACAGCCTAATGTAGAGCCCAATATAGAGCCCAATTATGATCATGCAGGTGACTGTCCCCATGGTAGTGCACCGGATATGTCGGGGTCATCCCATGTCCCAGAAAATGTTAGTCTCTCAGCTTCCGATAATCATTCAACTTGGGTTATTCCCGGATTCTCAGCGTATTCATTTGGTCAAGTGAACAACACCATGCGATCACGTGAACCCAACACATTGATTTACAAAGGTCAAATTTTTCAAAAAAAATTAACGATTTAAAGAGGTTAGTAAGTCTTCATGCGATGAGGGAGAACTTTGAATGGAAGGTGAAAATGTCTAACAAGTCGGTTCTACATTTGGTATGCAAGATTGACAACTGTAAGTGGAAATTAAGAGCGGTGATGAGAGATGAATGTCGGAACCCCGTTCAATGGTAACGTGGCGGAAATAGGTTTTAAAATTTTTGGAACCAGTGAACTTGAGGTCGTAATTATTTTTCCGGAACTAATACATACAATATGTAAACTCTGGAAATTTTAATCAATATAAAAAAAATTTAGAACCTTACCAACGTTTGGAGGCTCCTTCACTTTATGCAATATACTCCTGGTCTGTACCACAGATCTTCCTAACTATTCCCAGAACTGGTAACAGCGTGTGGGCGCGTCACGTACTCAGGAACTTAGGAGGATGAAGAGAAAAGAAGAAGAAACAATTTCTTCCAAGAGAAAAACTAATCCTGAACTATTCTAGTAAAAAAAATATATCTTATACATAAATATATATATATTTTTCAATGGTGCATGCCTGCACCTTTTTCTCTTTTTCAAAAACTCACGCACAGCTCACTATTGTTTTCTCTTCTTTTTTTTGCTCTCTTGATTGACGCGCCACTTTTTTTATTTATTTTTTCTCTTTTGTGTGGTTCAAATCAAAATCAAAGATTATTTCTCACTTATCTAGTTATATAAATATATAATTATATATTTTTAAAACCAGATAGTTATCTTTTTCTAAATATATCTTTATATATTCAACAGATAATTAGTATTTAAGTGTCAAAGGTAAAGTAGGATTTTAACTCCCTCATAACCCTAATTGACTTAAACTCAAATACTAGACTTCTTAAAAAATAAAATAATCTAATTATTTTATGTCTTAGTCATGATTTGAACCTGCAACCTCCATTTAATAATTAATTATTAATCATTAATTAATTTAATTATCAATATATAAATTAAATAATCTCATTATTCAATTAATCACTGAATAAATACGAGTCACTTTCGTAACACAATTAATTGGACAATCCAATTAATTAACCGTGAACCTTGTTACCTAAATCGATCGGGCTAGCAAGGGGACCTAATGGACCCACATTATTTTGAGCTCCAATAATCCTCGGAATCATTAATTAAACTCTTTAATTAATATTCCTTGATTAGTAACTCCAGTGTTATTCCACTAAAAAAACCCGAAGCTGCACTCTCTCAATTGTAGACGCTTTTACATAGACCGATACAACTCGGTGTCCATCGATATAGCTATTACACATGGTGTGATCCTTCACAATAATTCATAATTAGAGCTGGGTCATAATATCCGTTATACCCCTCTAATTACATATATCCTTTAAGTACCGTTGATTCTCTAATGAACAATAAATCCTATTTCCTCACGGAATTAGGAGAGCGCTCATATTGTCCAAGCCCTGAATCAACCTTTAAGGGAACTACCATCTACTTTTTACAAGAAGGAATGGATTCCACTATTATGTACATACCTTTCCAGCCACAAGCCAAACTGCAACCCCAACATACAAAGTATATTGATCAGGAACTGCATCTGACCTCACCCATGGTATATCAAAGACCACGATCTAACCTGAAGGAGTTGATATGACACTCAGGATTAAGATCACCCACAAATAGTCATCATTAGTTGATATATATGAATCTCATCAGTAAATGGATCTTAGTGAGAGATTTATATAGATAATAGCTCAATCCTATATGATCACATCATACAAGGTGCCTCCATTCCCATATCTCATATGAATGATTCAGGATAGAATCACCGTACATTACGGAATATACCGCAGCTATAGTTTAACCACAAATAAAGTACCCAGCTTTATTTGCTATCTATAGACTCTTTAGATTGCACGTCTCTTACTGTATCCATCCATATATAACACTTATATACACAGTTCGAGATTACATCCGGCAATCTAGAATGTTAATATATGCATAAGTTGTAAAATAAACAATACAACACGAATGAATTGAACTTTTCTTTTTATTTATTTCATAAATCCATTTACAAATTACATTTTTAGGGCATAAACCCCAACAATCTCCGTAACCCTAGACCATCTAGATAACCCGAAAACACTTTAGCCGGTAAGGTCTTAGTAAATGGATCAACATGATTGTCTTGTGAGGCTATCTTGGTGACAATCAAATCTTATCTCTGCACTATCTCTCTAATGAGATGATACTTTCTCTCTATATGCTTCCCTCTCTTGTGGCTTCTTGGTTCTTTGGAATTAGCCACAACACCACTGTTATCACAATAAAGTGTGATGGGCTTATCTAGATCTGGAACAACTTCCAGATCACTCAAGAACTTGCAGAGCCAAACAACCTCTTTAGCGGCTACATATTCAGCTTCCATAGTGGAGTCAGCAATGCAAGATTGCTTAATACTTCTCCACACAATGGCTCCACCATCCAGGGTGAAAACTGATCCAGACGTGGATTTCCTAGAATCCATGTCTGACTGAAAATCAGAATCTATGTATCCTAACCGGATCAAATCCTGTCTGGAATACACTAGCATATAGTTTCTCGTTTTCCAAAGATACTTGAGAATGGTCTTGACAGCAACCCAATGATCCAATCCTAGGTTAGACTGGTATCTACTGACTACTCCCACTATATAATAGATGTTCGGTCTCGTGCAGAACATAGCATACATGAGACTACCTACCGCTGATGCATAAGGTAGGGTACACGTCTCATATCCTGAACTTCTTGAGGTGTCTTAGGACACTGTTCCTTAGACAAGTGAACTTTATGCCTAGAAGGTAAATTACCTTTCTTGGAGTTCTGCATCGAAAATCGCACAAAAATCTTGTCGATATACGATGCCTGAGACAGTGCGATGAGTTTGTTCTTACGATCCCTTATAAGTTGGATCCCTAGAACATAACTTGCATTTCCCAAGTCTTTCATTTGGAATTGGATAGCCAGCCAGCCCTTTACATCAGATAACACTCCCATATCATTCCCAATGAGTAGGATGTCGTCCACGTATAGGACTAAGAAAACTACCTTTTTGTCAATGATGCGCTTGTAGATACAAGGCTCATCGACGTTCCGCTCAAAGCCATAGGTTTTGATCACATCATCAAACTTGATGTTCTAAGATCTAGATGCTTGCTTAAGTCCATAGATGGACCTTTGCAACTTGCAAACCTTTTGCTCTTGATCTGGAGACACGAATCCCGCTGGTTGCATCATATAGATGCTCTCGTCAAGATTGCCATTCAAGAATGCAGTCTTGACGTCCATTTGCCAAATTTCATAATCGAAATAGGCAGCAATGGATAAGAGAATCCTAATAGACTTAAACATGGCTACTGGCAAGAAGGTCTCTTCATAATCGACCCTCTCTTTCTGGGTATAACCCTTAGCCACTAGTCTTGCTTTAAAGGTCTCTACCTTCTCATCTACTCCTCTCTTTCTCTTGTAGATCCACTTACACCCTATGAGTTTTACCCCATCCAGTAAGTCTACAAGATCCCAGAGTGAATTGGAGTGCATAGACTCCATCTCGAGATTCATAGCTTTAAGTCATTCCTCTTTATCAAGATCTTCCATTGCATTCTTAAATGTCAATGGATAATCCACACTATCAGCAGAGACAACACTTTGTCCCTCACCTATGCCTAAATAGCGTTCAGGTTGTCTTACAACCCTCATACTACGTCTATGTGATAGTGTATCCTGATTAGGAACCATCTGACTCTCAGATGATTGTGGATGAACAACTTTTGTTGATGAAGCACTAGTCTCATCAGGCTCCAACTCATTCAATACAATCTTAGAACGAGGTTTATGGTCACTAATATAATTGTCCTCAAGAAATGTTGTATTTGTTGATACAAATACTTTATTATCTTCGGGACAATAGAAGTGTCCACCTCTGGTCTCCTTAGAGTATCCTACAAATAGGCAGACCACAGACTTAGAGTCTATCTTTCTACTTCTGTTCTTCAGCACGTGTGCTGGACACCCTCATACGTAGAAATGTCGTAAACTAGCTTTACGACCATTCCACAACTCTAGGGGAGTCTTAGGAACATATTTGGATGGCACTACATTCAAAATGTATGCCGCTGTTTGTAATGCATATCCCCATAATGAATTTGGTAATAATGAGAAACTAATCATAGATCTCACCATTTCCATCAGGGTTCTATTTCTCCTCTCCGCTACACCATTTTGCTGAGGTGTATCGGAAGCTATGAGTTGGGAAACTATCCCATGCTCGACCACCAAGCCTTCAAACTCTTGGTCAATGTACTCACATCCACGATCTGATCGTAGTGACTTGATAGTTCTACCTAATTGATTCTCAACTTCAGTTCGAAATTCTTAGAACTTTTCAAATGTTGCCGACTTTCGTTGTATCAGGTAGACATATTTGTATCTTAAGTAGTCATCTATAAAGGTGACATAATACTCATAGCTGCCCCTAGCTCTATTATTCATCGGTCCACGGACGTCTGTATGTATGAGTTCTAGTGACTCTTTTGCTCTAAGCCATTTTTCTTGTAAAAGGTCTCTTAGTCATCTTACCTTCTAAATAGGATTCGTAGACATGTAAGGTGCCAACCTTTAACTCACTTAAAAGTCAGCTTTTAACTAGTCTGTCTATCCGGTCAAGGTTGATATAACCAAGCCTTAGATGCTAGAGATACGTGTCATTATCTGGAGAAATCTTATGTCGTTTAGTTTTTGGTTTTTCAACCTTAAACATTTCGGTGTTAAGCAGTGTAGTATGTATTAACGGTCTTAACACATACAAATTGTTTTTATTAATTCCTAAACAAATATTCATACCATTCTTTCCAATAATAAGAAACTTATTATTAAAAGAAACAGAATACGATTGTTCTAACAATTTAGAAACGAAAATAAAATTCCGTGTAAATCCAGGAATATAAAAAACATTGTTCAATAATAATAATAAAACTATTATTATTACAAAATTGTAATCTTATTGCTCTCACTGCTTTAGCCGACATGACATCCCCCGACCCCACACGCATTGAGGAGGCTCCCTCATCTAGCTATGTCCAAGAATCAGTCCACTGCAAAGAAGAACAAACATGGTTAGTGGCCCCGAATCAACTATCCAGGGTGAAGAATCATCTTTCACTAAAAAAGATTCAAGAACAAGTAAATCATATTTACCTTTCGTCTTATTCTTCTTGGCTACCTCCTCCAAGTATTAAGGACAGTTCCTCTTCCAGTGCCCAACCTTGTTACAATGGAATCATTTTCCTTTGTCTTGGTCGGTAAGGTGCCCTTCTTTTTGCTTTGGGCCTTCTTGAGCTTGAGCTTACCTTTGGCCTTCCCAGTAGACCTCTTCCTCTTTTTATTATTATTAGAGAAGGAAGATGGCTCGACAACCTTTGCCTCACCAGTCTTACCCTTGTTGTCCTTAGTCAAGGACACAAAAGTAACGAGCTCATTGAGCAACTGTGTGAGACTGAACCTTAACTTGTTCATCCCGTAGTTGCTCTTAAACTGATCGAAACTCTTTGGAAGAGTCGCCAGTATGATGCTCACTTGACTGGGTTCATCAATGGCCCTGCCATTGACTTCTGCCGTGTTGAAGTAGGACATCATGCTCAGGACATGTTCCCGAACTGATATACCTTTCTTCATTCTAGCGAGCATAGCGGAACGAACAACTTCGTATCGTTTTTGCTAGGAGGGCTGTCTGAACATAGCTTGCAATGACTCCAAGATTTCGAATGATCAAGTCATTGCTTCGTGCTTTGTGACAAGCACGTCTGTCATAGAAGCCAACAAATATGTTCGGGCCTTCTCATCAGATGAGACCCATCGCTGGAATGCCTCACGAACAGTTCGTACGGTATTGGCAGTAGGCACCGGAGGACATTCCTCCGTAAGCACAAACTTGTGGTCTTTGGTGACCAATATTGCATTAATATTAAGTTTCCACTTAGGATAGTTATCACCAGTTAATTTGTCGTTTGCAAGAATTTGAAGTAATGCAGAAGACATAATTGCTGAAATAAATAAAATATTCGTTTAGTCATTTATTAAAAAACAAGTGTGAGTGTTTTAGCATAAATTTAAACATGATGCATGAACATGTTTAATGAACTAGAAATACCCAAAAAACAGTTACTATACCACCACAATCCAACATACCACAAAGAAGTGCCGCCTTAGGGTTGGTCAAGTCTTTGCATGTTGGACCGAGACATTCTCAATGAAATGATATTCTAGAATAACTCTTATTCCATATCATTCAACCATCGTTTATTCAGTCAGGTTTTTAATTAACAAAACTTAATCAAAACCTTCGTGAGTGTAACCTACCATTTCAGATCTCACGAGCTTAACTCGAGAATTGCCGCCTTAGGGTCGGTCAATCCCGAAATGCCCTCAGAAATCCTATCCGTTAGGAAGTCAACCTTGGTATTGATCTTTGTGGAAACCCTCCTTAGGGAGGATGAAAGCAAAGCCATTATAAAGCCTACTCGGATCTCACGGTGTTGAACTAATGATGGAAACTACGGGATATATATGTCATATATCCCTCTCCCACTCACTATTTAAAAATTAGGGTTTTCTATTATCCATTAATGCACCTAGACTCTATAGGATCAAACGGCTAACTTTAATCAAGTTATCTAGAGCATTAACAAATTCATTATTAGAAAAAAAAAATTCTAATTAATTAATAAATTATTAATGATTTTTAACAATTAAAAATCTAATCTATTAGTGAATAATCTAACCCTTTGTAAACTATTTCCTAAGGTCAGATTATTATGATAGTGTTTACCAAGTTTTGACTATTAAAACTCTAACACTTTATTCGATTCATTTATTATTAGGTTATTAATCATATTAATCCTAATTACAATAAATGACCCTATTAATCTAACTTATTAAACACTTTAATAACTAGATTAATATTAATGAGAATTAACAAGTTTTCTAACTATTAAAAAACTAATCTCATTTTCATAGCCAATAATGTATTTACCTATTTTAATCATATTAAAAAAATATAAAATATTAGGCTATGTATGCATGTATGACATATCAAATATATTTGTGTAGGCACATTTAATCTAAATGACATACATATGCATGACAATGCTTTTATCATCACATAATATAAAGCATATATGAATTGACCGAGTACTGTGGATTATTTAACCTAAAAAAAATTGAATCTAAAATTACAAAAATACCCCAAGGCATTCTTTGGTCTTCTTGTAATTTTTGAGTCTTCCAGTCTCTTCTCTTCAGGTCACTTCGATTCATCTCATGAATCTGAAATAGGAAATCCGCACGGAACGCACTAGGCAACACTTGCCAACGGAACCGTGCAAGACGACGTGAAGAGTGCCCGTGAACTTTCCACGTGAACAGTACCGTGTAAACAGTGTTCGTGAACAGTACCCCCGCGCGTATTCCGAATTCGCCCTTCCGTCATTTTTTCCAGGTCTTCAATATAGGTTACAATTTTTTTTACAATATAATAACAAAAATAAAAAATAAAAAATAAAAAATAAAAAATTAATACAAGCCATGAACCATAAATCCACAGTACCATATAATTAACGATCAATCATGTTTTTGTAAATTAACAAATTTAATATACATACAGTCAATTTAAATAATGCCTACACAATCATACATACAGGAGCATCGAAAACAATTTCTTGTTCCGAAAAAAAAATTGGCTATGATACCAATTGTTGGAACCCCGTTCACTGGTAACGCAGCGGAAATAGGTTTTACAATTTTTGGAACCAGTGAACTTGAGATCGTAATTATTTTTCTGGAACTAATACATACAATATGTAAACTCTGGAAATTGTAATCAATATAAAAAAAATTTAGAACATTACCAACGTTTGGAGGCTCCTTCACTTTATGTAATATGCTCATTGTCTGTACCACAGATCTTCCTAGCTATCCCAGAACTGGTAACTGCGTGTGGACGCGTCACGTACTCAGGAACTTAGGAGGATGAAGAGAAAAGAAGAAGAAACAATTTCTTCCAAGTGAAAACAAATCTAGAACTATCCTAGTTAAAAAAAATCTTATATATATATATATATAAATTTTCAATGGTGTATGCATGCACCCTTTTCTCTTTTTCAAAAACTCACACACAGCTCGCTATTGTTTTCTCTTTTCTTTTTCTTTTTTTGCTCTTGATTGCCACACCACTTTTCTTGTTTTTTTTTTCTCTTTTGTGTGTTGTTCAAATCAAAATCAAAGACTATTTCTCACTTACCTAGTTATATAAATATGTCATTATATATTTTTAAACTAGATAGTTATCGTTTCCCAAATATATCTTTATGTATTCAAAAGATAATTAGTATTTAAGTGTCATAGGTAAAGTATGATTCTAACTCCCACATAACCCTAGTTGACTTAAACTTAAATACTAGACTTCTCAAAAAATAAAATAATCTAATTATTTTATGTCTTAGTCATGATTTGAACCTGCAACCTCCATTTAATAATTAATCAATAATTCATAATTATTAATTCATTAATTAAATAATCTAATTATTTAATTAATTTAATTATCAATATATTAATCAAATAATCTCATTATTCAATTAATCCCTAAATAAATACGTGTCACTTTCGTAACACAATTAGTTGGACAATCCAATTAATTAACCGTGACCCTTGTTACCTAAATCAATCGGGCTAGTAAGGGGACCTAATAGACCTACGGTATTTTGAGCTCCAATAATCCTCGGAATCATTAATTAAACTCTTTAATTAATATTTCTTGATTATTAACTCCGGTGTTATTCTACTAAAAACCCGAAGCTGCACTCTCTCAACTGTAGACGCTTTTACATAGACCGATACAACTCGGTGTCCATCGATATAGCTATTACACATGGTGTGATCCTCCACAGTAGTTCATAATTAGAGCCGGTTCATAATGTCCGTTATACCCCTCTAATTACATATATCCTTTAAGTACCGTTGATTTTTTTAATGAACAATAAATCATATTTCCTCACGGAATTAGGACTTAGGAGAGCGCTCATATTGTCCAAGCCCTGAATCAACCCTTAAGGGAACTACCATCTACTTCTCACAAGTAGGAGTGGATTTCACTATTGTGTACATACCTTTCCAGCCACAAGCCTAACCACAATCCCAACATACGGAGTATATTGATCAGGAACTGCATTCGACCTCACCCATGGTATATCAAAGACCACGATCTAACCTGAAGAAGTCAATATGACACTCAGGATTAAGATCACCCACATATAGCCATCATTAGTTGATATATATGAATCTCATCAGTAAACGGATCTTAGTGAGAGATTCATATAGATCATGACCTAGTCCTATATGATCACATCATACAAGGTGCCTCCATTCCTATATCTCATATGAATGATTTAGGATAGAATCACCGTACATTACGGAATGGACCGCAGCTATAGTTTAACCATAAATAAAGTACCCAGCTTTATTTGCTATCTATGGACTCTTTAGATTGCACGTCTCTTACTGTATCTATCCGTATATGACACTCATATACACATTTTGAGATTACATCCGACAATCTAGGATGCTAATATATGCACAAGTTATAAAATAAACAACACAGCAAGAATGAATTGAACTTTTCTTTTTATTTATTTCATAAATCCATTTACAAATTACCTCTTTAGAGCATAAACCCCAACAATGAAGGCATATACTTTCAAGTAAGAAGTTATGACAGTGAACACAGTTGTCCCTTGGAGGAGGTCCATCTGCGCCACCGATAGGCTAGGGCGGTCATAATTGGTGAAGTAATAGCCCCTAGACTCCAACAACACGATGGTCGTCTAATACGACCTAAAGACATAATGGCGGATATGAAAATAATGTTTGGCATCCAAGTTATGTACAGTAAGGCTCACACTGCCTTGAGTTATGCATTGGCAGTAACTTATGGATCGCATGAAGAAATGTTCCAACATCTGTCATCCTTTGGTTATGTTTAAGAACAACAAAATCCTGACATAATCATAGAATTGCAGTGCATGAAGGACAATAAATTTTTTTATTTCTTCATGGTGTTGAGGGGTTCAATAAGAGGTTTCCAGCGGTGCATGTGTCATGTCATTGCTGTTGACGGTAGCTTTCTAAAAGGGAGATGTAGGGGTACAATGTTTGTGGCAACGGTACAAGATGACAATGAACAAGCATATCCAATAGCTATTGGTTACGGGGATTCAGTAAATAACCCTTTTTGGGGGTGGTTTTTGGATAGCTTGAAGGGGGCCATCGGTCTTATTGATGATTTGGTTTTCATTTTCGATCGACATGCAAGCATAAAAGCTGGGATATCAAGCGTCTTCCCATATGCAACCTATACTATATATGTTTGGCACTTTTCTGAAAATATTAGGAAACGTTTCCATAGAAAGGATGTAGCACAGATAATGTCTGCAGCAGCGAAATCATACGGGGAATTGAAATATAACCGGCTGTTGGAGGAGTTATGTAATCTGCACCAGAATGCATACGATTATATTGTCAATGCCGGGGCAGAAAAGTGGTCTCGTGTCCATTTTCCCTAACGAAGGTATAGGTTGATGACAACCAATACTGCCGAGTGCCTGAACTCATGCTTGAGATTTGCACAGAAACTACCAATGTTGACTTTGGATGAGTTCATAAGGGATATGTTGCAACGATGATATTACGACCGTCATCATGCTGCACAGTTCATGCATCACCAATTAACTGACGCTACACAGTTGAAAATCTCGAAACGTATTGGGAAATGTAACTACATGACCGTAACTCATGTTGATTGGAACATATTCTTTGTAAAATTGAAAGGAAATCAGTGGACGGTTAACTTGTTGCAGAAGACTTGCACGTGTTAGAAATTTACTGGATTATCTTCCATGTTCTCATGCACTTGTAGTGGCTAGGTAAGTTGAATTATGTGAAGTATTATGAAATTTCTCATATTTTGCTATGAATTTAACATGTTTTGTTCCATTATTTTAGGGAGAGAAACTTGGATTACACTTCCCTATGAGCAGACTACTACAAGAGGGAAACACTTGTGGACACATAATCAGTGCCTATCATGTCGGTGGGGCATCCTAATACTTGGGAAGTGCCTGAAGACATAAGACAGCATATGGTATTACCTCCATAATCAAAAAAGGACAAACAATAAGCTGGTTCGGGTCGCCCACAGGAGAATTGATTTCCTTCCGTATCAGAGAAGACATCCATAAAGAAGTGTAAAAGATGTGGACTAACCGGACACAATAGTAGGCGGTGTACTAACCCTCCAGCGCTTTCAGGCAGCAGTACCCAAACTGTCCCTGACCAACATCGTCGTAAGTGTAGCGTGTGCCACCAACTCGGGCATAACAAACAAACATGCCCGACCAAGGAGACAAAAAAATATAAGTTGAATGAAGACACTTTTATTTGTAAAGAGAAATTTTATCATAAAAATGTTGTATCTTTATTTACATTTACTTGGTCATTGACATATTATTTCATGATTATTAAACTAATGCATGTATGTTGATTGAATTGAAAACAGAGAGAGACTGGGATTGTTTCATTCATTTATACATTCCGAGGCTTTTATTTATGAGGTCCGAAACTTTTGTTTATAGGTTCCGAGACTTTTCATTAACATGTCCGAGACTTTTGTTTATAGGTTCCGAAACTTTTCCTTATAGGTTTCAAGACTTTTCATTAACATGTCTCATACTTTGTTTATAGGTTCCGAGACTTTTCATCAATATGTTCGAGACTTTTCATTAATATGTTCCTGATGCCTTTTATTTAGTTCAAAAAAATTAGACCAACAGTGTGTACATTGAAAAAATCATGTTACCAACTACGATGCTATATTGTACATCCAATAAAATATACATGTACATCCTAAAAAATTAACCACAATGCATATGTACATACAAAAAATATGCCAAATAGTTTTCAGTTGGAAGCCTTGGAGTTACAAAAACTTCAACGTCCATCTTTAACCGTCTACGTTCCATTTGAGCATCTTTCCACTCAAACTTCTTCTTTCGTGCCACCGTGTGCTCGATCAACAGCAGGGTATGGGGACCACAGTTACCCCTAATAAGAAATGATAACATATTCAATTTGCACTAAATCAAAATTATGATTTTAATTGTCATGAAAGATGTGATTTCACTTTTAACTTACCCCCTTGATTGTTGTGGCACATGCGACTTCGTGGTTATGGCCATATGTATCTTAGCGGCCTTCACCTTACATTGCTGCTGGTCACTCTTTCTGTTCGTATAAAATCCAACCTGTGACAGCATCAATGGTAGTAACCACCATAAGCAAGCAAGCTGCTTGTTCATATGCTCAAATGGAACATTTTGCATAAACGGATTGTAAAGGTGGATCGACCGCTTAACGAGATCAATATTGGCCATAATCCAATGGTACCCTCTGACTTTGCACAGCACCAAAAGCTACAATGCAATATAAGTTCATGTAAGATACGTTGAAATAACAAATCTAATTTCCAATTTCATTTCCAATTCACTCACAGTGTCAACCTCGTGTCATGGCCGACATTCAGGTTTGAGACCGCAGGCCCAAACAAGAACGTCCTCCTCCCAAGTGTGATTCAGCACTGCCCACGGTTTCGTTGGTGTCTTGACATCACTGAACCTAGTCACCCACTGAATGTACATATATGACTATTTTGCAAAGCCATAAAACAATTTACAAAACAATTAACAATAACAATTAACAATACAAACATAAAGATAATTTTGAAACGTTATAAAAATTAACTAACAAAAAACTTATATAGAATTGTGAATCAACGATCTCTACGCTCTGACTGTAGACGTCAAGATAAGCACATTGGAGCTTCTGCTCAATCTGCAGATATGCATCCATATGCTGACACATATATCTAAAAGTAATATTAAAATACATTCTGAAAAAGAAAGAACGAATGTATAAATACATACCATGTCTTCCAACTTCGTATGGTTGGTTTCGAATTCTACGAACAAAGAGACTCCAACCGCACTATCCACATCCACATCGTGCATGTATCATTGAAAAAGAATACACATTAAAATTAAGAAGTCGTTATCAAAAATATAGGAAAATATTACCAAAATTAGTATGTTATACATTGCCTTACTGTCATTCTTGAACCGCAGGTAGGCATTCAGCTGATCATAATCAGCTTGTTTATCAGGGCGAAAGTTATGGGCCACAACTTTAGACCTCTTTCATCTACACGGGTTAGTGTAGGGTGTAGTCAACTGCCAACCGCGTTTGCACACCCGCAATGGTCCGTCAGTCTGCGAACTAGGGTCTGCTGGCCTCTCATTTCTTGAAGCCCTATGTGACATGGGTGTAGTCTCTAAAATAACAACATCAGTGACAGAGACCTGCGGAGCATCTGGACCAACTACGATCTGGCTTCCTGAACCCCCCCCCCCCCCCCCCCCCCCGAAACAGTTGTAGATACTGTAAGAACCCTGTCCTGCTGAGCAGTATCTGAAGGTGTAACATCTCTCATGCTTCCATGGTCATACAGAGCACTCTTTAAAGCTATAGTGTACTACTGACTTTGTGCACCAACAGCTGATGCAGTGTACTGATGGGGTGTGAGAGTAGGTATTGAATCTATGGGGGACAAAGTTGTAGTCTCCTCATCTACAATTCACAACCATCCAAAATTTAGGTCATGATATTTTTTTTTCCAATAAGTCTCAGAACGAATTACAATAGTCTCAGACGTTGTTACAAAAGTCTCGGACAGTGGGTCAAAAGTCTCGATTAGTTTAACAAAGTCTCGAACATCAATTTTGAAGCATTGTCCGAGACTTTTATAACAAAGTCTGAGACTTTTATAACAAAGTCTGAGACTTTAGTACCAAAGTCCGTGACTTTTGTAATAGGTGCCTAGACTTTTGTATTTTGTAAGTCAATCCATACATGTAACTGTGGTGGGTTGTACAGCTATCTCTGTGGTCTCACGCTGACCTGTCGTCCCTGTGGGTTGTATAGCTGCAGCAACACTCTTGGTGCCTATGTCCTGCTGGGCCGTCACCTCTATAGCCTCATAAACCCTCGTCTCATCCGTATGCAACTCAGTAGATATGGGTTTCCACTAAAGTGCACAAATCATATTGACCAACTCCTCGTGTTGATCCTGTCTCTCCTTGTCATTCTTGCGGAGCTCGTCTTGCAATTCCCGTATGATGTCCATGACTTCTATAAATCAACGTCCCCAATGGTCTGAAACTGCCTGAAGGAGGAAATCATGCATCAAGTTTAAAATTAAAATTCTTATCTGAAATTGACCTAATGCAATAACAATTTATACCCCTCTCGTACAGGAGATCTTCCGTCTGTATGGCTCGCAGTGTCTCCAAGTGCATGGCCTGTATAGGTACGGTCATCACCAACCGTGTGACTATCTCACATGAATCTGACATGCGTCTGCTTGAAAAGTGCCATACGGATGTAAACGATCTGGATCCGGTAGGTGTGCCTATGTCTGCCGCTGTCAACTCCCCAACATTTTCGACAGACGATGATATATCCCCCTCCCTCAAGCACAGTCGCCGCACCATCAGTATCAGAGACGAGATTGCCTACCTCGTCTATGCCCTGGTAGTACAATTTACCTCTCTTCACTTCTGTTGTGGTCAGTTCTACTTCTGCGTACATCTGAAATATTATCATAAAAAAATACGTGACATTAGAAACTTGGAATCAGAATTATATTCAGAAGTTGATCGAGCCAAAAATGTCATACATTTTGACCCTCATTTCTTTATCCTTAGTCTCTTTTTCGTGTGTCTAATGGCTCGTTTTGTAGTGATTACATGCATTAAATGGATTTCAAGAGTTGGAAGCAGAAACCGAGACTTTCGAACGAAAAATGAGTCAAAATTCAGTAAAAAAAAAGTGCCCAGAAGCATAGTGCACGGGTTCTTTACCCGTGCACAGGGTGAAGAGCTGATTGAAGAGCCTGTGCGCGGGTAACTGCGCGAGTAGCATACCCGCGCACTACCCGTGCACATGCCCATACCAGAAAGCAAAAAAAATGTGAAAAGGGGACTGTGCGGGTCCTTACCCGCGCACTACGCATTCCAGCTATGCAAAAGTCTCATTTCCAGCCATTTTAAGAAGGGTAAAGTAGTCCTTTCAAGCCCAGATCGTACCCTAGCATCCCAAGCATATAAATACACCATTGTTCTCATTGAAAACTTCTCTCCTCTCTTTTCTTCTACCTTCCTATCTATCTATCTCATTTTTCTAACCATCCTACTCTTCTTTAATCCCAAACCAATAATTTAGATTTAGGAATCTCACCCACCTATCTACTCAACGACACATTGGAGATTGGATTCAAGCTTCAAGAAGAAGGATTTCTACATGGGTCTTCTCTATCTCTTTTCTCCTATTTATTTTCATATATTTGTCATGAGTAGTTAAATATCCCACTAAGGGATTGATGTGAAACACTTGTGGACGTTGGGCTTTGTAATGAACTTTATATTTTCTATCAATCTATCTAATATGTTATATTCATTGTTTTTAATTGCTTTCAAGAATGATTTGTTTTGGATTGTATATGACTCTCCTTGCAAGTTGTTTTAGAAATTATATGAGTAGAGAATTGAGTATACATGATGTTTGGCTCTCTAATGCTCATTTGAATAGAAATATTTAACAAGAGTACATGACTTAAGAGAAATCCAGACTCATTAATCTCAATTTTTATCCAATCTTAAATGGGTAATCAAAACTATACATCCTAGGATTGGTTGCTTGTGAGAGATTAAGCATCAACACTATACATCATAGGTTGGTGAATTTAACAAAGAGATTAGTCCCCTATTTGATAGACATTCATTCATTGCATAGCCATTGATGGGTGGCCAATGCTATACATGATAGATTGGACCCTCATAAGTGTAGATAACAAATCTTATACATCCTAGGGTGGTTACATTAGACTAATGTTCATTCATGTGAGTTCTTATATTGCCCATTATTCACTTGTTGGATCCATCAATTCCTTAGTTCTCACTAATATCATTCTAACCTAATTGCATTAAGTCTAGTTTAACTTAATTGCATTTTAGTTGATAACCTTTCCAAACAAACCATGACATTTTACTTTTGTGCATTTTTAGTATTATTAATCATAATCTAATCATATACTCCCCCAATCCCTAAGGACGATACCCTTACTTGCCATTGCACTTGTTTTGTAACATTTTGATGCATTTGAGGTTTTAATAAATTACTTTTGACAGACATTTTCTAATGACAAAAACCGCACCTCGTCAAAAATGACTCCGCTGCCGGGGATTGGCGAAGGTAGTAGTGCTTAGATTAGTTTTAATATTACTTGTTTCTTAGTTAGTGTTTTTAGTCTTTTTGTTTCTTTTTACTTCTTTTGGTGTTTTTGTTTTTGATTTTTCAGGTTTCAAGACTTTATGGGATTCTTCATGCAAGATTCAAGGCCAAGCTACCGACCAATGAGCAGATCATTCAAAGATGAGATGAGAGAATTCATGCGGGATGAATATCGAATCAATAAGGAAATTATAGCATCTCATAAGACATCCGAGTAGAACTTCAACCATTATGTGCTACCTAACTAGCCAGAATAACGAATAAAGTCCAATTTCGAAGGAAGTCTCAACACCTCCATAATAGCATATAGTCAAGGTTACAAGACCATTTCATACCTACCAAGGGACGAACAACAAAGGACCCTTGGGGAAGATAATAGCATAATTAGGGTAGAGATGTACAAGAAGATGATGAATGCCAAAAAAGAGTTAATGACATTAATGGAGCTGTTGAGGAATGAAAATGATGCACTTCAAGTGAAGGTAGAAGAAGTTTCCCGAGAAAAAAGAGGATATGATGGAAGATTTTGAGAAGAAATTGTAACTTTTGAAGAAGGAGCTAGAAGGCAAAGAAGCTCCAAGAGCTAAACAAAAAGCTCATACTTGAGGTGAAATCGCTCAGAGCGGAAAACACTACTCTCAAGAAGACGAATGGCGAAGTCTCCAACAAAAACAAGGAATTAGATGAACAAGTTGAGAGACTAGAAGTCGCAAAGAGTACAAGATTGGAAGAATTTTGAACTTCACAAGGGCATCAAAGGAGTTTGAAGACATGGCAGCTCACGAGATAAAGGAAATGCAAATGGAAATTGAGCTGAAGGTCACCGCCTTGGATGAAGTCATGGATGCATTGAACAAAAAAGAAAAGGCTCTCAAAATAGCAGAGGCAAAAGAGGGTGACTACATCATGAAATTGGGAAGAGTGGAACATGCGGTCAAGGTCATCTCAACAACTTTTCACTCAAAGCTACAAAGTCACCAATTGAAAGGGAGAATTCCTAACTCTTCCCTTGTGTGTTATTTTTGTTCAAAGAGAGAGCATTTTAAAAATGAGTTTTATACAGTGCATAGAAATAGGAAAATGAGAGGTGCTAGGAGCAGGAAAAATACTCCTAAAGATAAGAAGATTTGGGTAAGGATAAACCAAATACACTTAGTGAAAAATATGAGAAAGGAAAAGATAAAAAGTCCACCAAAGTTTATTTGGGTTGAAAAGAGGATGGAATTCCCAAACTTGGTCAAACCACCCTTAGAGGACCCTAGCCCCCCACCTAGTGCATCCAATTGAATATTTTTGATGCATGTGTGGATTGCACAAGTGATTTTCTCTTTTTAATCTCATTGTTGCCCATTTTATTTGATTGACTTGTGCTTGTCATTGTGTGGGTAAAAATTAGGTTTGGGGGAGAACATGTATTGTGTAATATATTTTAATTTTGTGTTTTGTTTTAATGTTTTAGTAGCTTATAATTTAATAAGGCAAGTTGAGTTGTTATTTTGAGTGAATGCAAGTCAAGAGATGGAAAACAAAAGAAGATAGAAGTTCGAGGTTGAAGAACTAGATCAGAGGTGGATTAATGCCTCAGTGTGCAGTTCTATGCGCTGGTGCACACCAGCGCAATGACCAGCGCACCAGCAAGGAAGGTAGAATCAAGCAGCATAATGCATGGGTATGATTACGAGGGTGTTTACCCGCGTATGACCCGCACATTTCATGAAATCTTCAGCATTGGAATGTGCATGACTTTGCCTGAGCAGAGGCACCAGCGCACTTAAGTGTATGTGCGCAAGTGTAAATGCGCGGGTGAAGACCCACACACATCAGGAAGTGAACCCGCGCACATCGCACATCTATATATATGATGTCACTTTCAAAGGGTCCACCACCAAACCTTTCAAACCGAATTCTTTTCTTCTTTCCCTCTTAAGGTAGTACTCTTGATTCTTCTCCATGTAAGAGCGTTAATCAATCACAAAGGCAAGAATTTTTCACTATAATCCTATTTAAATTGCTTAGATCACTGTTCTTTTTCTTCTCTCTCCATAAAAATTCTCCACGTGCATGAACTTGATTGTTTTTGATAAACCCACGAATTTTGTTAAATTCTTTATGTTCGTATGTTGGGTTTGATCGTTCTAATGCATGTTGTTGTGTATTGGTTGCTTGAAGTGAAAATTTCTCATGATTATGCATAAAATTGAATTTTTAGGGTTCATGAGTAGAGATTGAATATTTGGCAAAATTGATTGTTAAATAGTGGTTTAAGTGATGCTAGAATGGAATTAAGGGTGAGTGTAAAGTTGAATAAAATGTAGCATGTAAAGATGAAATTACGTGTGCAAAATCCACACAGTTCTAGGCAATTGCGCGGGTACCATGTCGTACCCGCGCACTACATGTTTTTCGCCTATTTTGCTTACTTGATTCTTCTCCTCTTTATGTTTTCACTTGCATATATTTGGATTATGTACATCCATGAATGAAGTTCTATTCTTTTGTAGATGACAAGACGATCAAAATCAATTGCAAAGAAATTCGGCCTTGGATCATCCAAGAAAAAGTCTGACACCGTGCCGCCACCACCATGCAGTTTGAACAGTGATTTCCTTGGGCGGTTAGAAAAATTCAAAGACCAGAAAATCATAGAAGAGAAAGGAATTGCAAGAGATAAACTTCATGACACGGATATTCTGCATATGATTGATACCATGGGATAGCAAACATTTACCCATCCACCACTAGCATACTGTAGGCGCGTGGTAAAGGAATTCTATGCGAGGATGGTCCCCGATGACTTTAAGAACCGCATTCAAGTGATGGTGCATGGGAGAGAGGTCAGTATCACTTCTGCAGAGATCAACCAGTATTTCAGAACCTAGAGGCCAGCCAATGTGGCAGAAAATAGTCTAAATTGGGGTGTTGCTCAGAACAGGCTCCATACAAGGCAGAATGTAGATCTGGCCAATGCCCTAGTAATCCATTCAATGACCTTCTAGTTGGCCCCGAGCTACCGCCTCAAGCATACTAATCTGAATATCGAGTTGGGGCTATAACACATCTTCGTCTCTCACTCCCTGAGGCCACGGGATCACAGAACATCAGTTGCATTCGAGGTGGCAATTATTCTACACTATATTCAAAATGGGAGTTACATTGATGTCGGGTACCTTGCTCACTCCGACATCCTGATGGTGGGTCATATGGAAAAGGAAAGCCAGTTTCTCCTTTTCCCGTGCATGATCACAAAATTCTGTAGAAGAGCGGGAGTAGACTTTGTAGATGATCCCCTTGGGTCCCATTAGAGTGACATTGAGTTTCTCACATGGGAGACTCTTTAGATTGAGAGGGACCCCACCAGTCGATAGAGGAAGACCAGAAAAAGAAAGAACAAAACTGCAACATGGTCAAACAGGCAGGCTTAGGAAAATGTTGGTGATGACATGGAGTTCGAGCAGAAGTCGATGGATCATACTCTGGGGGCTCAAGCCCCAGCTCCTGCTGCTGCTAGTGACGACTATCAGGTGCCCTGGAAGATTTTGATTTCTGGGATGGCGAGCCTTTAGACGACTATGGATGTGATGAATGCCAACCTCACAGCAGAGATCAAAGAGAACATGGATAGTATTGAAGATTTGTGGCTCAATATTACGGGAATATGTAAAGATCTGGATATGATGCCATATCATAGAAGGAAGAAAAAGCCTGCACCGACGATGTACCATGGAGGTCCAGTGATAGATGCTTATTGAGCAGAGTATTAGGTGTCACTGGAGCGTTCTAGGTGAGAGTTCGAAGAGAGGGCCAGGGCTGAGCTTGATCCGAAAGGCAAGGGGCTGGTGGTTGATAATGGAGCAAAGTCATTAGATAAGGAGTGATCTTGCAGATTTTCAGTTTATCTCTTTGCTTGCCATTTTCATTTCTATGTTTGGTAAACTTTGTTTATTTTATTTTATGCACTTTTAGCTTTATATCGGTTTAATAACTCTTAGCGGATGATGTTTATTTTTAGTACTTTTAGGGTTTTGGAGATTGATTAATCAGTGGATATGCATTTGAGATATATTGTGTGGTTGATATATTTTTGGTTAGATGTTGTGCTTTAAGCTAGGTTCTTCATCTTTTGGATTGACACACCGGCCACTTGCAAGTCTTGGAGGGATGAGCAAGCCAAGAGTGCTCATAAAACGGGCGAGAACCTATTCTTCATCAAGGATGGACAAATGCAACCACCTTGGTTTAACATTCTTAATCTCAAATTCTTGAACTCTATAATATTTCCTATCTTTTTGTTAGTTTGTTTATATTTGTGGATGGAATAATTTTGTGAGAGGATGGATATATATAGTGAAGCGCACTTATCTTGTGGATATTTTTAGTATATTTTCAATGTTAATATGAGATAATAGTTTGTGAATGTTGAAAGAAAATTTTGAGCTTAATGATTTATTCAATTTTTGAATACATATGTGAGTGTACATGTTTTTAATTGTGAATATATAATCCCACTTGGTTTGGGGGTGGTTTTGCTTACTCACATTTTGTATAGGTCTTGTGCATATAGTGATACTCGGTTTGGGGGTCATCATGCCCCCACTCCGTCATTTTTGTTAAAAGAAATGCTTGATGTTGGTTTGTGCGTAAATGTCAAAATTGCATGATTGCCTTATTTTATGATGAGCCATTTTTTGAGTCTTTTTATTTTGTTAGACATTGATCGCACGTGATTAGTGCCTAGGTTGTTGTGTTGTGTCTAGCTAGGTGGCGCCGCTAGGACGGAGTCTCTTGTCTTCAACATTGAGGACAATGTTGGGTTTTTGTTTGGGGGTGTAGACGCCTTGTTGAGTCGTCTTTTTGTTTTTTTAGTCATTTTTGTTATCTTTGTGGTCTTTTGGTCTAAAATTTTCAAGAATAATGCTAAACATCCCACCTACAATCCCACAATTTTCATCCTAACACACATGGCAGCTGATGTGTCACTTGGTGAGTGGACACACATTAATTGATACTTATTTCTCTTACCCATGCATTCACTCACCAATTAATGTTTGTCCACTCACCAAGTGACACATCAGCTGCCACGTGTATTGGGATGGAAATGGTGGGATTGTATGTGGGATGTGTAGCATTACTGAATTTTCAAATTTGTCGCATTGGCCAAAATTTCGAGCTTTAAATAGCTTGGATGTGATGCTTTGAGCGTGTGCTCTTGGCGAGTGTATGTATGCATGTTGAGCTTGTGTAGTGGCTAGTTGTCACTCTAGGGTCCCACTTGCACGTCATGTGCTAGTCTTATCCTTTTTGTGCTTAAGTTGAGGGGACTTGGTACTCTTGCGCCTTGTTCTAATAGTGGAGACCACCCGTGAGTTCACAAACACAAGCTTATAAAAAGCGCATTGAGTGTACACTTTTTCTATTCTTTAAACACTCTTCTTGTCATATGTGTCACATGCCATAGAACATACATATCATAAACATAGCAGACTGCATGATGGATGCATTCATTCCCTTGATAGACTTACTATGGAAATGATTTTAGGCAATTTGTGCATTTAACTACTTAAAAAGCCTAAACACAGTCCTAAATCCTTTATGTGTGCTCCAAAGCCAATTTTGCGGTCAAACACTTACCCTTTCTTTTGGAACCACAAATAACCATATAGCCATAAGCCAAACATAAACCAACCTTATAATTGCCAATCATGTGGGTTGTGTGTGTGTGTGTGTGTGTGTGTGTGTGTGTGTGTGTGTGTGTGTGTGTGTGTGTGTGTGTGTGTGTGTGTGTGTGTGTGTGTGTGTGTGTGTGTGTGTGTGTGTGTGTGTGTGTGTGTGTGTGTGTGTGTGTGTGTGTGTGTGTGTGTGTGTGTGTGTGTGTGTGTAAGTAGGTGAAAGGGGTAAGCTCTAAGGTCAAATAGCATGTATTTAGGCAATTATGTAAATTGTGCAAGAAATGGCTCAAAATGTAAAAGTGCTAAAATTGCACCTAGAGCTAAATTGTCAAAGGTATATGTGCAAAGACAAAAGTGTAAAAAAAAAAGAAAAAAAAAAGAAAAAAAAAAGAAAAAGAAAAAATAGCAATGCAAAAGAGACAAGAAAAAGAGCCTTGAAATGTAATGGTTAAGTACTCAAAATTGAGTACAATTGTGTAGCACAAATGCGTGTTTAATTGAATGCCTAGATGCTAGTGTGTGAATGTTAAATAGAGCTTTGTATGGGGTGTGTGAGTATGCCTAAGCATGATTGGTGATTTTTGAATCCAAAATTTTCCTATCTTCTTTGTTCACCACATTAAACTCCATAGCCCCATTACAACTAAACGGAAATTCCTTTTTGATCTATAATGAGTCTTGATTGGGAATGCTTGTTGAAGCTTGACATTCCACATTTATGGCATAGTGAATCCTTCCTAGGCTAGTTCACTACATTATCGGTCTTTCAATTTACATGTATGCAATGCATTAGATTTCTATGCATAAATTGCATCTTGCATACCTTGTTTGAGTGTGAACCTAGGACTCTGAACGGAAAGAAAAGAGAGACTCCACGAGAGGTTAGAGTCAAAGTGAATTACACTCGAGGTGTGAGAGTGAGTAGTGATTGTGAGAGTGAGAGTGAGTAGGAAAGAAAAGAGAGACTCCATGAGAGGTAAGAGCGTTCCTAGGTGTGGGATTCATGATTGTGTGAGTTTCGCTTTAGTGCCTTCGAGTTGCTTTAGATTATATTGCATATGTTTTCTTCTCTTTATCACACATCCTTGCATCTCATCACCGATTGAACATGCGGCAGTTTGAATTGTATGTTTTCGAGTCTAGGAAAATTTTAGATCGAGTCATGATTGTTGTGTCGAGTGTCTTTGTTTTGTTTTGTTTCGTTTTGAGTTTGCTCGAGGACGAGCAAAGGTTTGGTTTGGGGGTATTTGATGGAGCGAAAGATGTCATACATTTTGGCCCTCATTTCCTTATCCTTAGTCTCGTTTTCGGGTGTTTTGTGTGTCTAATGGCTCATTTTGTAGTGATTACATGCATTCAATGGATTTCAGGAGCTGGAAGTGGAAATTGGGACTTACGGGTGAAAAACGAGTCAAAGTTCAGTGAAAAAGTGCCCAGAATCATAGTGCACGGGTCCTTTACCCGTGCACCGAGTGAAGAGTTGATTGAATAGCCTATGCGTGGGGAACTGCTCAGGTAGCATACCCACGCACTACCCGTGCACATGCCCAGACCAGAAAGCAATAAAAGTGTGAAAAAGGGACTGTGCGGGTATCTTTACCCGCGCATATGTACCCGCGCACTACGTGTTCGAGCTATGTAAAAGTCTCGTTTCCAGCCATTTTAAGAAGGGCAAAGTCGTCCTTTCAAGCCCAGATCGTACCCTAGCATCCCAAGCATATACATACACCATTGCTCTCATTGAAAACTTCTCTCCTCTCTTCTCTTCTCTCTTCCTATCTATCTATCTCATTTTTCTAACCATCATACTCTTCTCTACTCCCAAACCACTAATTTAGATTTAGGAATCTCATCCTCATCATCTGCTCAAGGACATTGGAGATTGGATTCAAGCTTCAGGAATGAGGAGCTCTACATGGGTCTTCTCTATCTCAAGTCTCCTATTTATTTTCATGTATTTGTCACGAGTAGTTAAATATCCCATTAAGGGATTGATGTGAAACACTTGTAGATGTTGAGTTTTGTAATGAACTTTATATTTTCTATTAATTTATCTAATATGTTCTATTCATTGTTCTTAATTGCTTTCAAGAATGATTTGTTTTGGATTGTACATGACTCTCCTTGGAAGTTGTTTTAGAAACTATTTGAGTAAAGAATTGAGTATACATGATGCTTAGCTCTCTAAGCTCATTTGAATAGAAGGATTTAACATGAGTAGATGACTCAAGTAAAATCCGGACTCATTAATCTCATCTATATCTAATCTTTAATGAGTAACCAAAACTATACATCCTAGGATTGGTTGCTTGTGAGAGATTAAGCATCAACACTATACATCCTAGGTTGGTAAATTTAACAAAGAGAGTAGTCCCCTATTTGATAGATATTCATTCATTTCACAACCAGTTGTGGGTGGCCAATACTATACATGATAGATTGGACATTCTGTAGTGGTATACAACCAATCCTATACATCATAGGTTGGTTACACAAGATTAAAGCACACTCATGAGAAGTTCATGATTTGCCCACTATTCACTTGTTGGATCCATCAATACCTTGGTTCTCACTAATATCATTCTAACTTAATTGAATTTAGTCTAGCTTAACTTAATTGCATTTTAGTTCTAACCTTTCCAAACAAATCATGACATTTTACTTTTATGCATTGTAGTATTATTAAGGGTTTTATTGATAACTAACCCTTTTGGGAGCCAAAAGTTAACAACTAACCTCTATTTGAAAAACTTGTAAAAATAACTCTTTTTTCATGCGAAAATACTATTATACCCTTACTTACTCTTTTTTTTCTTTATACTTTATATACTCTTTTGGTGGCTCATATTCTCCTCTCTATATATTCACTTCTTTTCCTCTCATTTTCACCTCCCTCCACCACAACACTTTCGGTGGCTCTCTTTCTCCTCTCTATATATTTTTCTTTTGTTCTCTTTCGGTGGCTCTCTTTCTCCTCTCCCATTGGGCAACTAAAAATTATCCATCCACCACAAGGTCATCCACTACAAGGGTTTATTGAAGCTTTGAGGTGAGTTTTTTAAAACTTTTCTTATCTTCATTCTTCAAAACTTGCATTAGGGTTGTTTATTTTTGTCAAAATAGTTGACATTAATGTAATAGAGTATGAGTCTTGTGTAAATTTGGTGTTATTATGATCAATTTAAATTTTACACTTAAATTTAAATTTTATTTGTGAATTAAATCTCTTATTTAGTTTATTTTGTGTAATAGGGTTGGTAATTTTTGTGCAAATAGTTTTCATGAATATAATAGAGTATGGGTCTTGTTTGAATTTGATGTTGGTGTGGTTAATTTTCCATTATTGTATTGAATCTAGACAATTGTTAGTTTTTTTGTAAAAATGTGCCCAGATGTGAATTCCAAACAGCGTTAGGATTTTCCTAACGGAGGTTGGAATTCCAAACACTGTTAAGATTTCTTAACTATGTTGTGATTTCCTAACTGTATTTTGATTTCCTAACTGTGTTGGGAATTCCTAACTGAGTTGGGAATTCATAACTGTGTTGGGAATTCATAACTGTAATGGGAATTCCTAACTATGTTGACAGTTCCTAACTGCGTTGGGAATCCCTAACAATGTTGTTAATTCCCATCGGCATCTATATTAAACATTGTTTGGATTTAGAATATCTTGTAAATTCACTGTACATGAGTTTAGAATATTTGTTTAGGAATTTAATCGTTAGTTTCTTATTCATTTGAAAGGCAGGTTGCATGGATAAAGTTCGGTTTGCTGTTTTATACGACGGGGAATGAAGTAATAGTGGTGGGAAGTACAAGTATCACTCTGGAAAGTCAAAAGTAATTTCAGTTCAAGGGAAATCTCGTATGAATCATTACATGACATTATATCTTGTCTTGTTAATGTCAATCCGAATGAGTCCTCCATCAAGATGAAGTTCTTGTTTAATTCACCGGAGGTTTTAGCACCGTTTGAAGTTGTGAATGATGATGACGTCCAAATATTCTTGTGTGAAAATTCCGTTGTGAATACGAGAACCTCATTATGTGTCACAACGGAACGGAAAACATGAATAAATCCAAACACACAAGTCCTGACAATGAACATGTCAACGAAGACATTGCCAATGTTTTTGAATCGGATAATGCCAATGGAGTTGGTCTTGATAATATACATGAAAGTGTTCTCAGTCCAAATGACTTTGAAAATGCTGATGTATTTACTATTGGGGTGGACAACAAAGATGAAACTGAAGGTAGTCGGCCATCAAACTTAGAGGTACCCTCAACAAGATCAAGGGTGTCGAGTTCCAAGGGACTTGGGATAAAATCATCAACAATACATGGAAGTTATACATCGTTGGAGAGTGTAGTCAACAATGTTAAGGAAGTGGGGGTTGGTGATTTATTTCCTAGTAAGGAAGAGTTACATATGAAGATTAGTTTGTTGGCAATTGCTAATCATTTTCAGTTCAAAGTGAACAAGTCCACCAAAGCTTTGTTGGTTTTGACATGTAGTGTCGAAGATTGCAAATGGCGTGTTCGTGCAACAAAGCTTAAGGATTGTAAATAATTTTGTGTTCGAAAATACCAGCCTGAGCACACATGCTCTCTTGACACCCTCTACTTTGATCATCGACAAGCAAATAGCAAATTGATTGGACATTGTGTAAAATCAAAGTTTGAGGGAGCTTCACAGTCTTACAGACCGAACGACATCGTTGAAGATATGAAAAAGTAGTGTGGGATGACTTTTAGTTATAACAAAGCATGGAGGGCTAGAGAGGTCGCATTGGGTTTAGCCAAGGGTTCACCAGAGGACTCATTTAGCATTCTTCCTTTATATTGTCACATGCTTGAAAGGAAAAATCCAGGGACAGTCACATTCCTTGACACCGACTCTGTAAATCGGTTCAAGTTTATTTTCATGGCATTAGGACCTTCCATTGAAGGTTTTAAATCTTGTATTCGTCCGGTGGTAGCTGTTGATGAAACTTTTTTGAAATGCAAGCATCAGGGTACCTTGTTTATTGCAACAAGTTTGGATGGAAATAACCAAGTATACCCATTAGCCTTTGAAATTGATGATTCAGAAAACGACCAATCATGGCATTGGTTTTTCACAAAGTTACATGGGTTGTTTGGTGAAATGATTGATCTTGTATTTATCTCGGACCGAAACCCAAGCATTGCCAAGGCAACGGCACGTGTGTTTCCTAATTCATTGCATGGCATATGTATGTATCACCTTGGTCAAAACATGAAGGCAAAATTTAGAGGTGTTGAAGTTCATGATATATTTTACAAGTGTTCAAAGGCTTATCGGGTGGTTGATTTTAATCAGATTATGACTCAAATCAGGGGTACAGATACGAGAGTTGAACAATATTTGATTGAGGCCGATCCTAAAATGTGGGCTAGAAGTCACTTTGACGGAAGAAGATATTGCATAATGACAACGAACATTGCAGAGTGTTTGAATGGCATTTTGAAGGACGCACGAGAGCTGCCAGTCACAAAATTAGTTGACCATATACGTGGTTTACTACAAAAGTGGTTTTGGGAAAGGCGTGAAGCTATTGCAAAAATGAGTACTCCATTGACGAAGTGGGCTAAAAAAAAGCTACGTGTTAGGAGTAATAAATCACGTTGTTACCGTGTGCATCCTGTCAATCTATACGAACACCATGTGGTCGACGGATACTTAAATGGGTTTGTTAACTTAATGGAGCACACTTGTACTTGCATGAAATTTCAGTTGGACCGACTCCCTTGTAGACATGCACTTGCTGCATGTAACCTACGCCATTTCTCATGTTATGACTATTGCTCCCGTTATTACCACAAGGAAACATTGGCTACAGCTTATGCTGGTTTCATTTATCCCGTTGGTTCTATGCAAGAATGGGATGTGCCCGATGATGTACAAAGTCGTGTTGTTCTACCACCAAAAGGCCGCAAACCTAGCGGACGTCCGCCAAAAAAACGTAGACCATCTCAAGGTGAAGAAATTGTACACCGGAAGTGTGGTAGATGCAGAGGATTAGGACACAATAGGCAGAAATGTAAGGCACCAATTCCGTTGGCTGATCAGAATGGAAACCCATGAGGTATAATATACATGTTTAATTTTGTTAAGTGATTAAGTATGTTGTTGAGTGTTGCTATTTAATTTTGTTAAATGAGTATCTATGTTGACTACTTATTTTAATGTTCTATTGTTTTTATTTGTAGGTAGTTGGATGGCACGAGATGTTGTTTATGTACTTATTTTAATGCAAATGTTGTTGTGTGACAGCTTTGAGAACTGTTAACAGTGTTGTGTAGGGATGTGTTGTAGGGATGTGTTGTATTTCCCTATTCAAAATGCTTTCAGTATGGAAAATACATTTTCATTTTAATAGAAGTGCTTTCATTTTATCATGAATCATGATTGTGTAGATTTGGAATCTGTGATATGCTTTCACTTTGGAACACTTGAACACAGCAAGCACAAGTAGGATTTTATCATAATTACATGTTGATAAATTACATGTTTAAAAATGACATGGAAGATAAGAAATTATATTGTATTGCACCACGAATTGCCAATTACATTGGTAACACTTCAGCATATGCATACAAAAATAGTTCCTGGTACAGTTTGTTATATATTGGTAACATAAATTAAACACTTTGGCATATGCATATAAAAATTGCCAGTTTTTTTTGCCTAAATTGGTAACACTGTAATCCAATTTCCCATACATTCACCACATGACATTTACCACAAGGCAATTTTAGATCGCCAAAGATTTAAACATAAGTATGTTCTGAAATACTTGACTTTATCGGCTTGGACCGAGTCGATAGATTCACCATGTATCAAATGCTCTACAAACTTGATGACAAAAACTCCGCAATCACTTTTTTCCTGTTGAGGCACAAGCTCACGACGCTCCACACTCCAAGGTGTCATATCTTCACCGTGCTCAATCTCCGGCCTTTTAGAGAAAAAACCAATCTTCTGAAGCAACAGAGGGAGCAAAGTAGATAACGGTTCCATGAACCTTTCTAATTTCCTCGGTTCTATGCAGTATGTTTCAGAGTAGTACACAGTAATCTTCCGAGCAATGAAGTCTATTTCAGCCAGGACCCAATGTTTGCTCTCATAATTCAAAGGGAGATACACCTATAACAACAAAACATTTGTGAAAATCATTAAAACTTAGTGTTTATTAAAAGCATTTAAACAACACTAAACATACTTTATCAACTCCTATCCATGGATTTGCTAAGCGTGGTGATGCACCAACACAGTACTGATTCTAACAAGTATTGCGTAAACTCGAAATACTTGTCAAATTACATATCAACACACAACAACACCACAAGCAAACCACACTACACCCAGAACCAAAGCCACGAGCACATAGCCAGAACAAAGCAACAAGAAACCCCACCCAATAGGCCACGAAAACAACAATCAAAACAGAACAACCCCAGAAAACACCAACATACAACACTGGTCCACATAGTAGAACAATCACACAAAAAAGAGAAAAACAGGGCCCTCAGGTGCCTTTACAGAACTGACTGTCAAAGCAATCTTCAATTTCAAACAACTGTCAAAGCAAAACAGACAGACAATTTCTGCAATCGTCAATTTAGGGTTGGGTTTCTTCAATTTTCAATTTCTTACTTTCTGACCACAAAACAGACAAAACCCTCAAAACAAACAAAGCAAAAAACAACAACAACAAAAAACTCAAACTCTTCAATTTCTTAGCAATCTCAAAGCAAAAAACAACAAAATAAATAAAAAACTTAACGCAGCAGGAACAATCACCTTCATGAGTGCGAAGTCGTCATTGTCGTGCGGTCTGGGTTCAGCCGACCTGTCCTGTTGCTTCTCAACAGTCGACAATGTGCTTCGTCGCGTCTCCGACACTGCCGTGGTTCCTTCTTGGTTCCTTCTCCGACCCTTCATCGCGTCTCTGACGCCGTGCTTCGTAGCGTCTCCTACACTGCCATGGTTCCTTCTCAACAGTCGATGCTGTCGTGGCTCGTCACCTTGCTTCCTCTCCGTACTTCGTCTCGTCGCCGTGGTTCCGTCTCGTCGCCGTGGTCCGTCGTTCTCCTTCCCTTCCGTCGTTCTCCTTCTTCAGATTTGAGAGAGGTTTGGTTTTCAGATTTGAGGTTAGGGATTTTGTTTGTTTGACAAAAATGATTTTAAGGATTTGAGAGTTTGACAGCATAAATGGTAGGGATTTCAGAGTTGATATAGTTTTGTAATTTTAAAAATTTTTAAGGGTAAAACCGTCTTAAATGAGTTAGTTTTGCAATTTTTTCAAAATGAGGTTAGTTGTTAACTTTTGGCTCCCAAAAGGGTTAGTTATCAATAAAACCCTATTATTAATCATAATCTAATCATATACTCCCCCAATCCTTGAGGAATGATACCCTTACTTGCCATTGCACTTGTTTTGTAACAATTTGAGGCATTTGAGGTTTTTATAAATTACTTTTGACATGCATTTTCTAACGACAAAAACGCACATCGTCAGAAGTGTACTAGCTAGATTATTACTTTTGCGGTGAAAATCTTATCTAATTTCTCCCCCTACGGTCGCTGAGTCAACTCCCAATTCAGAATACGTAGGAAGAGCTCTTCAACTTCCCTCAGAGTCGTGAATTGCATGGCATGGGCTGGAATAGCTTCAAAGACAAAAACCTACAACAAATCCAACAGAATTATGATTGGTTAGTTGAAAAACATAACAACTCAATAAATAAATTAAGATTTCAAAGGCTCACCAGTAACGCGTATGCGAACCCAAAAATGTTGTATCTCTGCGACCTTTTGAGAATTGCCCTTTTAAACCGAACTATGGAGTATTTGTACACATGCGAATCCCACGGGAACGCATTGAACGCCTCAAAGTCATCAGCAAGGCGCAATTGCCATCTAGAGACTGAAGCCCTCTCTTCTGCTCCGATCAAAACACAGTTCAACATGTAAAGTAGACATAGCTTCACTGCATCGATTTGCTCTATCCATTGACCATGTTCAATCCTTGCTTCAAGTTCAGCAAAAGTGACCGCATCTCGACCACCGAAGTACCTGTGGTGTATTCCATTCGGGACATCCTCAATAAGCTCTATGTCTTGGATGGCTCCGAACTTCAACCCGGTGATCAAACAAAACTCCATTTTAGAAAACCGGACGCTACGCGAACCTAATTTAAACATCATCTCATTACTAGGTTCGTCATGGTGTAACTCACGCAATAGCAACCGATGCAGAATATCAGCGGAAAACAGCATTCCTCGCTGCATGCGTTGAAAATGGCCAAAACATGACTGCTGATACATCCCTCGCTCTTCAGCCGCATTTTCCCTTATTCGATCAAGCGCCTCATCGATTACTTGGATGTTTTCCATGTGGTTGTGGTGAGTAATCTTTGCGTCATACCAATCGGCCCGAGGAATTTTTAAACTGGCCCTCAAATTCTGAATATTCCTCATCTACAATTCACAACCATTACAAATTAAGGTCAGGAAAATTTAACAAAAAAGTCTCGGAACAATATAACAAAGTCTCGGACTTAATTTAAAAAGTCTCGGACCTCTTAAACAAAAGTCTTGGAACGTTTATACAAAAGTCTCGGAACATGTTATAAAAGACTCGGACACTATAGCCTATTCAGAAGTCTCGGATTAAAGTCTCGAAAATCTTATACAAAAGTCTCGGAACCTGTTACAAAAGTGTCGAACACTATAGCTTATTCAAAAGTCCCGGAAATCTTATACAAAGTCTCGGACAATGTCCCAGAAGACAATGTTACTAAAGCTTTATTGATCCGAGACTTTTGTAACACTGCTCCGAGACTTCTGGGAATATGTCTGAGACTTTTGCATAAGATTTTTGAGACTTTTACTAACCTATTTACTGTTCTTCGTCTTCCCCAAACACAACCCTAGAAACCAGATTTCGAGTCTAAAACTAAAAACCCTAGAAACAAGAGCTAACAATGCAAAAATACAAAACAAATGTATAACCCAACAAAACACAATCAAATCGGTATTCAAAATCAAATCGTTGAAGTTGCATACCTTGTTTTTAACCGAATTCAGAATCGAAATGGAAATGGAAAAGAAATCCTCGATGTCTACTGTCGAAATCCAGTTGCTTGGATGCTATGAACCGTCGCGTAACTTCTCTCTCTCTACCTTTCTGCAAAATGAAAACTGAAAAACTAAAAGTGAAACATAAATTTTCAAAACAGCTGCCGTGGAAGTGCTTTTGAAAGCATTTTTGTTCGTTCATCATGACATGTGTCTTTTAAATTTAACTTATTAAAATGGTAATAGTCTTACGGTGAGCTCTCAAAAAGGTGCCGGAAATTTTTTGGACCCCTTTTTATGGGAAGAAAATGATAATTTGCCTTCCTTTTAAGCTAATGGTGACGTGTGGGAAATCAAATTCTGATGAAGAAAATAATTAAATTAGAGATAGTACGCTGAACCAGTGGAGGCATCAAACCAGATTGGAGGAAAATGCTGAAGCAGACATTTGGAAGCACTAGAGGTGTGGCAAAGGAGAAGTTGGACTGCGTGGTGATTGGAGCTGGCGTCGTCGGAATTGCGATTGCCAGAGAGCTGGCTCTCAAAGGCAGAGAAGTCCTCGTCCTCGATTCAGCTCCCACCTTCGGTACCGGAACCACCTCTCGCAATAGCCAAGTCATTCACGCCGGCATCTATTACCCTCTCAATTCTCTCAAGGTACTTTTACACATAGCTTTCGTCAAATTATTAAAATCTCAACTCTCACCATATATATATATATATATATATATATATATATATATTGCAGGCACGTTTCTGCTTAAGAGGAAGAGAATTGCTATACAAGTATTGCTCCCACCATCATGTTCCTCATAAACAGATTGGTAAACTCATAGTTGCTACTCGACCGTCCCACATTCCAAAGTTGAATCATCTCATGAATTGTGCAACTCAAAATGGTGTTCATGGCTTGAGGATGTTAGAGGGTTTTGAAGCCATCAAAATGGAGCCTGAATTGCGATGTGTGAAAGCATTACTATCGCCTGCTTCTGGGATCGTTGATAGCCATTCCCTAATGCTATCTTTAGTGGTATAAACTCTAACATGCTTCCGAATTTTAATTAACGCATTTTTCACATGGATTCAAACATCGAAACATAAACGCAAATGCAAGCACCTTTATTTTATAATGTCAAGGTTTTCCAGGATTCAGAATCTACACTTATTGGTTCTAACAGAAAGTATGCCACGTTTAGTAACCATTGATCCTAATCAAAGATTGAATTCCGTATATTGTTAACATTTTATTTTCCAAAGAGTAAACACTAATCCCAGAAGGTTTAAAGTTAAGAGTGTATTTCCATCTTTCTTGAGCGCTATGCTAACTGATAATAGATAAATTACATACTTGAATAATTTAGTGTAATTATTCTAGGGAGGACATTTGTCTTACCCTACTTTTCTGTTTAAGTCATAACTGCATATTGACAGGACATCGCCCCAATCTGAGTCCAGGGGGAAGCTGAAAATCATAGAACAATGTTCTCGTACAATACTACTGTCGTTGGTGGCCATCTTGAAGGAAATTCTATGCACCTCTTTGTATCTGAAACCAAAGATCTTGGAAACTGGAATGGGAGATCTCCATTGAATCCAGAGCTCATACTTATTCCTAAGTTGGTAGTGAATTCTGCAGGGTTGAGTGCCCCAGCCCTCGCGAAGAGATTTGGTGGTCTAAATACTGATGCTATTCCTCTTGTGTATTATGCTCGCGGGTGCTATTTTACCCTGGCAAATACTAGGGTTGCTCCTTTCAAACGTTTGATTTATCCTATACCTGAGGATGGTGGTCTAGGAGTGCATGTTACTCTGGATTTGGATGGCCAAGTCAAGTTTGGCCCAAATGTTGAATGGATTGATGGCATAGATGATATATCGAGCTTTCTGAATAAGTATTCTATCTTTACCCTTGTTCTTATTATCCATCATTTAAGATTTATTGCAAGGTTGAGTTTTATGGTTTATGTTTAAGTAGTTCATGCCTCATCGTAAATGATGTTTAGCATATTGTATTAGAGAAAAATTGTTGCAAAGCACTTGCAGTTTGAATTTGATGCAGCAGCATGACTATGGAATGTTTAACACTTCAGTTTATTCTTTGCAATGTTTGTTAAGTCCACATGTGCTGATATTAAGTTTGCTGGAAACAGCCACGTTTGTTGTGCCTTTCCATAAAATGGCTTTAAAATAAAGTTGCTTGCCTAAGTGGAAGGTTTCATGTAGGTCATAATAATACGAGGAAGTTTGGTTGTTTTAGTACAAAAGTGGGATTTGGTTGGTGTCCAAACGATACGCTCATGTCTGCAAGTGATCTTGATTTAAGCTAATATAGGTTGTGTTCTTTGGATTTTTGTTATAAAAATCTGGTAGTTTAGTTTTCCTTTGCTTATTCTGGCATGGCCTCTGAAAATCTGTGTGGATTTTTGTCTTTGAACTTTGCTTATAAGCTGTTATGGCCGTTACTTTGCTTTTGGAATTTTCGTTCATTCATCAATCATGAACTTTACTATTATCCTCACCCCCTTCCCACCCAAATGGGATGTCCATGGCTCTTTGAAAACGTTACTAGTTTGCAGCTTATGGAAACTCTCCATCCACACGATTTGGGTAATTGCTGAGATAAATCCTTGTTTGTGGGACCAAGGTGTTGGCAGTATATTCAATCTCTTGTTTACACATTTGTTTGGCGATTTTATATTAATATTGTCAAATGTCAATGCATTAAATGACATTGTGTAGTAAACTGAAAACCTATGACTTTAACGAACATATTGTCTTATAGTCATAACATATCACCTTATAGTCATACTCAATATGAAGAAAGCAAAACTACTGAAATATTAATCCTTGAGTAGCGCATTGTATCTGGAAGGGCTGTGAATAATATTAACTGCAATAATTGCAGGAGATGTTAATGGCCTTCTTTTTTGGAAACAACTGTCAGAATGAGCTTTGAATGGGTGAGGATGGTAGCAATTTATAACATTAATTTACTAGATGACACTTTGTGCAGGTGAAGGAACTATATGTACTTATGTTAAGGATAGAGATAGGACCTAGAGTCAAATTATTTTGATGGTGATTTTTGTTATGTTTATTTTAGAAAATGGAGATTCTTTCTCATTTGTATTGGTTTAAGCTTTAGAACAAGAGTAGAGCTGTTTAGACTTATTTTACTAAGATTTGTGTATCCTTTTGTTAATGAGTTGGCCACCATAATCAGTCCTCGTGTTATTTTGTTTCAACAGAAACAATTGTTCTCTTTAGTCCTTGCTGAATTCTGCTCCCCCACCTTCCTAATATATTTCTCTGTTTTTTAATTTTATTCCTCCGTCAATAGTATTGAAATATAATCAGCATCTGGTTGTCACTAAAATAAAAGAGTTTTAAAGGATTCAGCTGCTTTAATAAAATGAGATTTTGTTGGTGAAACATGACAGTATCACCATGAGTCACTTATAAACACGTCTTGAAGCTTTTGTCCAACTTGTGAATTTTTAGCCCTTTATCATTCGGCTAACATAAATCTATTTCAGTAACTCTTGCTGTATGGTTGAGACTTGATTGCACCATGTGTTTCTTGGTTTTTGTATAGATTAAGGCTAAGCTGAGTTGAGCCTGTAAACACTCACTCCATTGTGTATTGCTAATATATGGTGGCCTCTCCTGCTACCTCCAAGCCTTGTGAGAAAGAAATTTATCTGCCAGAACAAAATGATTGCATAAGAATTTGGAGTGAAGATTTTAGTATTAATGATTCTATGGCTTTTCAAAGATGTAATGGAACACTCTACTTAAAATGATTTAAGAAAAGAATGGGTTCTTTAAAGTGTAAAGGTGCTATGTTGGAGACGGTAAATAAATTTTATTCCTACTGCATCATGAATTGTGTTTGAACAGGGATTAGATGTAATCCGTGAGCATCTACCATGTAAAAGAGTTTGATTTAACTGTTACCTTGCATTCTGATATGTTCGTCTCTTTCCTGGCATGTTTGTATAATTCAATGACGCTTAGCACTTCCTCACAAATTTAACTCGTTAAGGTCTTCATTCCAGGTTTGACTATTCTGTAAATGCAAGTCATGCTGACATGTTTTATCCAGAGATAAGAAAGTACTATCCATCACTGAGGGATGGATCTCTAGAGCCCGGTTATTCGGGGATTCGACCAAAGCTTTCCAGACCTGGACAGTCTCCTGTTGATTTTGTAATACAGGTTATTTCTTGCACACTCCATTGTACCTGAACTATTACATATAATACATAAGCTTGACTAGCCACATTAGCTGGGTTGTATAATTGGTTGGAAAGCAGATGCTCCTTGTAGAGAATTATGAGCTGAAATGATGCAATTGTTCTTTTTTTACATGTATTTCGTGTTTTCTTAATGATGGAGAACAAGAAATTATATATTTTAGCGGTTTTATTGCTTCAATAGCATTATGATTTAATTAGCAGTTTTCTTTTATTTTGAGATTTTTGGGATTTTGCTATTTATATCAGTTTACTTATTTGAGTGGGTTTAGGGTTTCTTTTTCTGATTTGAAGTAGATTAGGTTTAGTTACCTATTAATAGGCCTCTTACTGTATTTGTTTTAGTTTCCAGAGTTGATTAAGAAATTAAATTTCAAAATCTCTATCCTCTGTCATTTACTTCTGTTTCTTTCTCTTTTATTTTTCTCTCCCAATCCCTATTCTTTTGAATTGAATTTTCTTTCCTTTCCTCTAAATTTCTCCCCATTCTATTCTGATACCTCCCTCTGTTTTTCTTCCCTATCCTACATCATTTAACCGAAATATCAATAATCATCTTGTCATGTTAATGTGGCTATTGATTTTGCACGCAAAAAATGATGCAGTTATTATAGTTTTCTGTATGACAAGTTCCCCAATTCCTGTAGCATAAATGCTGGAGCAACAGGCAGGCCTGTTGTGATGCATAGCTGAGCTTGTGCCTCAATTCTTAAACTCATGGTACTGGTGGCACTAATGCCTTGCCAAATGCCTTCTTCTGCAAAGAAATTAATTGGATTGGAATTCAATACTTCCCCTGTGCCTCAAAAATGAGATCAGTGGGATATGTTTGAAGATGGATACAAGCAATACTTAGATAAAGTGTGAACTTTAGACTAATTGACACTGGTATTTCAAGGCACATTTGAGTAATGACTAATGACACTACATCATACGGTGCATAAAACTAGAGAGGAAAGTATGGCTGGGCATTAGTTGTGTATTAGCTATGCATTGGCTGTAATATTTATATTTTCCTTTTCTTGTCTTCTTCTAGATCTATATAAAACATGTAATTCTCTTATAGTAACATACACTTTTCTTCTCTTCTTTTAGTCTCTAATTTATTCTCCTTCTCTCTGATAATAAGATGACAATGAGGCATTTACAGCCTCGCATTCTCTCCCTTATCTCATCTCCTGCTGAAACTTACTAACTCTAGTATTAGAGGTGAGTTCCATGATTTTCAAGTCACATCATGCTCTCTTTGCCTCAGCAAAGTGTTGCCAGGTAAAAGAGAGGAAGAAAAAAGAAGTAAACATTTGATTTAAAATATCCTTACATCACTATTTTTTATGCATTTAGAGAGGCGGTATCAAAATTTTAATAAACGTTGTTAATTTGTTGTCAATGTATACATTTGATTAGGGGAGTCAGATTTGCTGACATTTATTGTTCAACTATTGCAACCTCAATTATGCAGGGAGAGGAGACTCATGGGGTGCCTGGCCTTGTAAACCTTTTTGGAATTGAGTCACCAGGTCTAACGTCAAGCATGGCAATTGCAGAATACGTAGCTACCAGATTCTTGAGATGATACACAGCCATGCTTTCACTTAGATACCTGGTATGAAACATAACCACCCATTTAAACTGTACTGGTGAAGTCTTCAAGGTTGATGAATTTTGAAGGTCTCTATTCTCCTTTGGATATCAAGATATACTATTATAATGAGGTCGATATTATCCTTTATAAATGTCTTAATCCAGAAATTCATTTTAATGTTATATTCAAACAGTAAATCAGTGGGACCAAAAGTTGAAGTTTCATTTAAGATATCCTGATGGGGGCTTAGAGTTCTTCGTTCAAAATATGGGAATCCTATTGTTTCTTGCATGCACCTCATGGCTGCTAAGCTCTTTGTATAGTGAAGGCTGCAGTTGTATATTGAGAGTCTCTTTGGTTTCTTGTTCATTTTCAGGACTGTTTCTTTAAGTTTTTCTGCTGTTCTTCTAGTGGATCTTTAGGCTTATAGCTTTGTTTGGTCTTGTTTTTTGGATTTCTTCTGCACCTCCATGTTGTTCTACGTTTTTTCTAAATAAATCCTGAAAAATTTCTTCAAACTTAAAATTTTCCTTGCCGAAAATAAAGTAGTCCTAAAGTGATTGGACAAATCAGGCAAGGGGCGTTAGTATCTTCTAACTTTACCTCAACCCATAGCAAGTTAGTATAGATTTGTTTGAACTTATTGAGACGTTTCACAACTTCTCCCATGTCCATCCTTAGTTTCCTAGAGAAATAACTTGTTGGACAAAGTCGTACACATATATGTAGACTCTTAAAGCTTGTCCCAAGTTCCCTTGTAGTCTTCCTTTCTTCACTAGTGAGATGCAGGTTACTGAGACTTACTGCTCTCAAAATTAATTTTTTCACGTCTCCTTTTTACAAAGACTGTTTTGTTAATATTATTAGACAAAACTGTGAAATTGCTAATGATCATAATACCCATTTATTTCTTTAAGAACGTATGGATTGTACTTCTCACACATTAATTCATAATCTTGAGTAAAGTACCTTAGAAGCTAGGACTTTTGTGTAGATTTGAATTATGAATCAAATTGTTAGTCTACAAAATGAAAGTTTTATACCTGTTAATCTGTTATTTAATTTTGCTTTGTCCCTGTTATTCATAGCTGCTTCATGGTGTTAGTTTTAGTTGATTGATGAAAATATATCTGTACATCAATATGAAAGAAGTAGTTGATTTGTTTTATAACTGGCAACTTTTGTTTGATTATAGTTTGAAAACAAAATTATTTAGTTTGATTTTATTAAAAAATGATTTTAGTTACAATCTTAAAGACTAGTTCATTATTGGTTAACAGGGACAAGTTTGTATCTGATATTTTATGCATAGTTACCCAGCAATAATGTATGTTTTTTATTTTCAAAAAAATTAAAATTAAAATTTCAGGTGGTGATGTGTGTTTTTGCAATGGATCAATCAGAAAGGTCATACCAATTTCTTGGAGAGTATGCAGCTGTGCAGTTTATGCCTCCGATTTCTCTTCTAACTTCAAGGCGAAGGTTAAAGCTCTCACCAACATTTGATCAATACAACATTACAACTCACTAATAATATGTTTAATAAATTACTCACTGCTCTTTTCTTTGTTTATAATACAAGTAATTTCTCTATTTCTTGTTTAGATAAGAGAGTATTAGTATGTTCTGAAATGAGTTTGGGAGTGATTCACTTTTGATAGTATAAAGCTTTCAGTTTAAATTTGGGTAATTCCTCTAATGCAAACAATTTTAAATCCACATTATTCATATATTGATAAAATATAATGAGATTTTTGTGTGTGTAAATGTTAAGAAAATTGAAATATGCTTGGGAAATCAATCTGATTTTTTTTGGGTACAAAAATTATTATTTTTATCTTTTTTTTTGTTAATGTTTCCCCATTTTTTTTAAATGTTTATGTTTAAAATATTAGGAGACAATAGTTCCTGAACCATCAATTTTTTAATAACTATATTTTATGTCTTATAATGAATGCAAAAAAATTTCACCAAAATTTAAAGGTATTAAAAATGTAGTTATTGCCGATCTTGGCAATCTACCATCTTCCATATAAACATTAGAGGTGTCAAATGGGCCGGATCTAGGTTGTTCAGCTCATCTAAAAATTGTTCATGAGAGTTTACGTGCCAGGTAAAGCCCTTCTCTTATGTATCTTTAGGAGACTTGTCCGGTCCAAGGTCTAACCAATTTGAGACTCGGGTGGGTACGGGTTTTGTGGGTCAGCCCGACAAAAAATATATATTTTAAATCATAAAAATAAACTCTATATTTGAAAGAAATAATAAACTTATAAATTCAAAAGTCAAATGAATAAAGTCACTCATCAAAATAAATAAATCACTATTATTATTTAGTTAGCAAATATACTACAAATATTCATAAAATAAATTACATGACATTAAATCACTATTTTTTTTTCTTTCACAAACATTTTATTATTCTTGACCAGTGAAAACCCAAGAATAATAATGTCACACCATTTTATGATGTTACATTTTTTTTTTAATTGAATAATAATTTCCTCATTTGATTTATAAATATTTAGTAAAAAATGGGTTTAGAGAATTTTTTTGGGTGGCAATACTCATCCTATCTGACAGGCTTGGTGGGCTTTAGACTACAAGCGCAATCCGACCCTCACTTTTGGCCCTCAGGACAACGGGCCTAAAATATATGTCTAAGCCCGCCCTTTACTCGGGCTCAGGGCAAACCCGGGCCCTCAATGTGCCGGGCCGGGCCGGGTAGGCTTGTAGGGAAATGGGTAAATCCCGCAACGGGTACGGGCCGACCTGGCCTTTTTGAAGCCTCTAATAAACATTAGAGTGGTTCTATTGGCAACCCATCAATGATCTAATAATGTCCCAGTTTTAAAATTCAAAAATTTACTTGATTTATTTCCTAAACGCCTTTGTTAATTATCTTCCAAACTTAACTCAGTCTATAAATGATCTCTATATTTTCAAAACAATAAAAAATCATATATATATATATATATATATATATATATATTATTAAGTTATATCCCTTTTCCTCCATTTCTTTTACTCTCATCTAGCACCCCTCTATTATATATATATATATAGTCATTTTCTCCTCAGTGTGCACTGATATTATATCAGTGCGTTGTATGTGGACCATTAATTATGGAGAAGTTTTGACAAGTGTATACACTTTGAGTGAAAATATATAAATCTAATGGTCCACATCCAATGCACTGATGAAGTTATATCAGTGCGTACTGACTTGAAAATTTCTGTATATATATATGTATATATATATATATATATATATATTTTCATTCTTGTTGTTTATCATACATGGAAGATAAAAATAAAAAAATAAAAGTTTATTTGATCATATTGTGTTCATTAGAAAGAAAAAAAGAAAAAAAGAAAAAAACTTAGTAACAATTAAAAGAAATGAAATAATACAAGTAACTTTAAACTTACTTTTAAATAATGATTGCTTTGAAATGGATGATGTTACCCGTTTCTTCAATAATAAAAGTTGTATGTAAAAAAATAAGTTAATAAAATTAGGGTTTGAAGCATTAAAAAAAAGACTTTTTTTTTAGATAAACACATTATTCATGGATGTGGGGTTTTATTAGAATTCAATTTGATCATATTATAATAAACGAAATGAAGGGAAAAAAAATTGCAATGGTGGAGTGTTGGATGTGTATGTGAGAGAGAAGGTTTTTTTTTTAAGGGCATTCATGGGCTGAGATGCTGAGTTAAATTTGGAAGATAATTAAAAATGACAGTTTAGAAAATAAATCAAGTAAATTTTTGAATTTTATAAACGGAGGCATTATTAGATATTAGTGGGTTGCCAATAACACCATTCTAAACATTATTGAGTGTCGCTCGTCCTACATAAAGGTTTGATTATAATCAAACAGGCTTTAAAGAGTGGAAGGTATCCTCATCAAGTCGGCCAACCTTAAGGAAGCCTTCACAAAAGTGATCTGAAAATTAAAGTCGGGCGGGATTCTATTTTCCTGCATTGTTTACTAGTATAAAACATGTTAATTAACCAATAACACAAACAACTAATTGCTCATAATTACTATAGTTGCACTGGATTTCGAGTTTTACAATTCACAGAAAGCATGGTTTATATCTAATCTATAGTAACAACAGACCACACAACAGGAGAGAGTCCTATTTGTAACCCATACCACACATGTTCTTTTACTGACCAATGATATCGTGCTTCTGATCATCACTTAACCCGTCATCCAAACTCCATGTCTCTTCAGACGAATGGGGACTTGAAGACGAATCTGGAGGTGGCGCTGATTCAGATGCTTCAATCTCGTCATGATTCAATGCTTCGAGTTTATGCTGCTCCTCTATGATCTTCTGCAGGTATTTCCCCTGGGCCTCAATTACCATTTCTAACCGTCTTAGCACCTGAAGCAAGCAATGAACCAAAATATTTATTGTTTTGTAGATAAAAACACAGTACCTAAAGTGAATTCAAATATATCATTCAAGTAGCCAACAGAAAGACAACACACTCAAAGTGCTCTCTCTGTCATTAAGAAGATGCAAGTAAACTGAAAGAGATGAATAATATGGTTGCTCAAGACTCACTCATGAAATGTACCAAAAGTATACAAATGAAGCCATGTGAAATCTTAAATTGCAATAATGATACGAACGCATAAAGTAGAACTCATCCTTAAAAACCGACTTGTAAGGAAAGGGTGTTCAATGGGTTATATAATATACCAACAACTAATCTCATACTTGACCAATGTGAGACTCAATTAGGCACATAACAAATAGCAAGGCATATCTTCTCATTCTTGTGAATACCGATTGGCTTACTTAGTGAGATCTCTTCATGTACAAGCTCTTAGGATCAAGTTCCATCCACACTAGGGTTTAGGAAGTTTAGTTTATATTTAAGATGTATTGTCTCCTATTTAAAAAATAAAAATCCTTCATTCATTCCAGATAACTAATATTTTGGGTCCTAGGTACGTACTTTTCTGTCAAGTGAACAACAATTGTTGACATACAACATTTGCACAAGAGAAAGATTTCTTAACTACACAATGGTAAAACACAGATATTGAATTTTATAAGAAAGGCAAGCAGAATGTCCCGAAACAATCTAATGCTTTACTATACTAGTGTCATAGAACACTTAATTGCCCCCAACACAAAATATTAGAAAGGAAAAGAACACGAAAACCGAACCTCAAGCTGATCAGGAAGAAGATTCTGAACCTCCATCTCCGTCCTCAAAGGTTCATTAATTTGAATTTCTCTGTAGAACACAAATATTTTTGTAAAACATTACACTTAAAAGAGTTTCCTTTCAAAATGTGAAGACCAATAAAGATACCCACATGGAAGAGTCCATGTCAGAGGCCTTCTTTTTGTATTTAGAATCTAAAATTCCTCAGTCTAGAATTCTCCAACTACATAATCACAATGCTTGATATGTTAAACAGAACAAAAGTTAACTTGCAAATAATCAAGTCAACTAAATTAACTGGATTATTTATTTATTTAAGATAAAATCTTTAAGATTCAGCTGATTTCATTAACAACCCCTCCACCCCCCAACTCTTTATACAACTCACTAAATCATCACATTCATTTGTTTGCAGAAACTAAACTAAAGAAATTGCATGTTTCACAAAAAAAAAAAAAAAAACACAATTTTAAACAAACAGATTGATGCTGATGCAGTGATGCATGAATCAGGCAAATTTTTGGTGAAAAAAAACAAATAAAAATGTCCTAATTATTGTCCTGTAAAACAAGTGAACAAGTGAGAAAAAAAAAAAAAAAAGAGCAACAGAATAATTCGAGCATTTACCTGAAGAGAGAATTGTGAAGAATGGAAAGATAGTTGAGTGAGGATCGGGGCTTTGAAAGGACTAAGGGTCCCAGAGTTATGTTACGATGTTGCCCATTGCTTCGACAGTCGACATACATGCTTTCGAGGCTACCAAAGTTGACCCCACTTTTCCCCAGTATTTGGGTAAAGGCATTTTTTAATTTTCCTCACGAGGTTTTAAAACGGGCTAATTGCACAAATGTCTCCTGATTTAGGCATTATTGCATGAATATGGAACATTTTTCCATAATTACAAAACAATCCCCTATCGTTAGTTGACTTCTATCAACTTTAACATTTGACTATAATTTTAACCCAAAATAACCAAAATAGCCCTGATAACTTATTTTATCATTTTAAATATATTAAAACAAAAAAATAAAAAATAATAAAAATTGATGTCTTTTTTTTCTTCCAATTTTTTTTTCCTTTTCTTTCTTCCATTTTCGTTTTTCTTTCTCATATTTTCTAGATTTTCTCACTCCCCAAATTATTTTATCTTTTATTTTATTATTTTAAATATATTAAAACATAAAACATAAAAAATAATAATAATCGATATTTTTTTTTTCTTCCAATTTTTTTTCCTTTTTTTCTTTCTTCCATTTTTCGTTTTTCTTTCTTATAGTTTCTAGATTTTCTCACTCCCCAAACATTATTTCAGATTTCAAAAACCAACTTTTATCACTCAAACATTCAATTTCATGCCCATCAACCCACAAACAATTTTACTTGCTTACTCAACCTAATCAAACACTCATCAATCCACAAACAATTATACTTAATCAACCAAATCAAAACACACAAAATTAAAACTCATCAATACACAAACAATTTTATGTAATCAACCAATTCAAAACACACAAAATTAAATGATGTAATTACTTCTACATCTTGATTTGTTTTCTCTCCCATAAAGAGAAAGCATATTTTTTCTTTTTTTTTCTTCAAAAAAAAAAGAAGATCCAGTCCCAGTCCTATAGACCATTCGATTTCGTTTGACGTCGAGCTCGTGATCGTCTCCGCAAATACCTCAAGAATGTCAACCGAAAAAATGGAGACCTGAAATCCTACTGGGTCTCCTGGGTCGACCCAGACAACCTCTAAATCCGACGATCAACTCCTCCACTGCTCCAAGTCGCCTTTGAATCTGACGATCTGCTCATCCACGTCACCAATGAATCTGACGATCAACTGTACTGCATCTCTCTTTTTTCCTATTATTTTAATTTTTTTTTGCCTTTTTTTAAATTTATAGATGGAGGAGAATAAATCTCCTCCGTCCAAATATCCATTTAGATGGAAGAGTCAAAAGATCTAATCTTCTCCATCCAATTTTTATATTTTTAAAAGATTTATTATTTAAGTAATTATTAAATGAAATAGACAATTTTGTCCTTGAACCGTTAACATCTAATAGATGATAATAGACAGCATGGGATGTTTGTGTAATTATGGGCAAAAGTTCCATATTCCTGTAATTATACTTTACTCTTGGGAGGTTTGTGAAATTAGTCCTTTTAAAACAAGTAACACATTGATTTACCCACTCATGTTTCAGTATTCCCCATTTTCTCTCGCATGTTATTTTTCAGTTCAAATTGTACATTGGCCGTTATGTCAGAAGGGTAAATAGGTAATTGAATGGCATTTTATACATTAATCTATTGAGTGGTGCTATTGACACACCCCTACTGATATATTCTTATCCCACTTTTCAAAATTTTGATTTAATTAAATAAAATTAAATGTTTTTATTAAATTTTTTGGTTTATTTCCAAAACTACCAATTTTACTTATTTTTTCAAACTTAATACATATCATATATGATATATCTATATCTGTATCTGTATATCTGTATATTTGCATACATCTCTCTTACCTCCATTGATTGATTTTTTTTTCTTCTTATTTCTTTTTTTTTTTAGTTTTTTTTTTCTTCTTATTTCATTATGGAAAAGAAAAAATAAAAAATAACAGGGTATTTCAACACAACGACATCTTGATATCCTTCTAAAGAAAAAATAAACTTCAAACTTATTTCCAGAGAATGAATTGTTTCCGGATGCTTACTATCATTGTCAGACAATTCTCGTTTTATGTCATTCTTAGAAAATTCTTCAAGATGTTTGATATCGTTTTTAGACAGTTCTTCCATATTCTTGATAACGTTCTCAAACTCTTCTATAATATTTTATATGTATGTAAAAAGCAGATTTTAGGGTTTAAGAGTTAATTTTGTTTTTTTTTTGAAGAAACAGATTAGTGGGTTTTTTTTAAAAAAATGAATATGAGATTTTAATTGATTTAGTTTGTAGAAGATTTCTTTCCTAAATTGTATGTCTCTTTAAGTAATTTTAATAAAATAAAAAATAGAAAATTATATAATTAAAAAAGTGAGGCATGAATAGATTAGTATGAGGTGTGCCAATAGCACCACTCTAATCTATTAGAATTCCCGTTGAATGGTAAATAGGTAATTTTAATATAATTAAATACCGAAAATTAAAGAGATAAATGAATAAAATTCTATTAAAACTTAGTTGAAAAATAACGTTGGGAAATTATAAATATCGTTTTACACACAAACTTCCCTTATATCAAATTGGTTTCTATTAGATTGAAGGTTGACTATCAATAAACTATTAAAGTACAAAAATACGCCTAATAAATAATTTTTCTTTAAAATATAAAAATAGTAACTTTTATATATAAAAAAAAATTAAAATATAAAAGATTTAAGATAATATCTTATTTTAAAAAAAATAACTATGGATATAGGAAACTCCACCTAGATCAGAGAGAAAACTCCCAAATCTTGTGAGCCTCCTCCCACCACCAAAACAATGAGGCTTGCACAACTGCACAAGCCTCCCCACCAAGATGGAGAGGAGGCTCACACGAGCTTTTTCCTTGTTTTAGTGGTGGGAGAAGGCTCATGCAACAACCCTTTTAGTTTTGGATTGAGGTTTTCGACCTGTAATGCTAACAATGTTGCTAACGAGCGGTGATGTTGACGACAACTAATGGTAGATGAAATGAAGGTGCTGGATAGATAGGTATTTGCATAAATTTGGTATTAGTTTTGGAAGTTGATTTTTTTGTTTATAATAAATATTATTGAAAAAGTGATCAATACCATAATCTTTCCTAAACAACTAAGTTTGACCAACCGATAACTAACAATAAGGGATGTTTGTGTGTAAAAACATATTTTGGATTTTCCAATATCTTTTTTCAATAGTTCAGGGGATTTAGCGCAACTTACCCTTATTGTGTTTTAGGCAAATTTCACTAACTCACCTGATTTTATACATAGTTAAAAATTATATTAACTGTGATCAATCCTTCGAGAATGTCGTAATAATATTGACTAATGTTATAATAATACTGACTACCCCTGACTGGTTGACCAACTGTGATCAAACCGTTAGTCTAATATGACTTATGCCATTAGAGCATTAATAATTAATTAATTATAAAATAACAAATTGGGAGCTCAGCTCCCAATTCTGGTTTTCGAACCTCACCCGCATCTCTCAAGTCTCAACCGGAATTGGATCCTCTCAAATTAAAAATTGACCTTTTCAAACTTAAAAATTAAAAATTAAGTCGTCCAAATTTTGAATGTATCAAATATAATTTTGATAAAAATGTTGGGTTTATTTGTTTTTGTAAAACAAATACATCGTCGAAGTAACCTTCAAAACCAGAAATTCAGCATAACTTGAATAAAACTGTATTCTACAAATTATTTTAGCTAAATCATTAATAATAAAACAAATATTCATTCCTTCCTGTGATAAATTTCATAGAAACCAAACATAACCTGATTTATTTTCTTTCTCATATTTGATGCAGAGGCCATAAGTACATAACTAATATAGCTAAATATCAGGGTACCAATGAGAAGACATAAAGATTGAAGTCTTAAAGACAAACCCAAATAATTATTTTAATATCAATTCGGGTTTATAGTGTTGAAGACCTGGTCTTGGATTGCAGTCCGCTGCTGCAATGCCATTTAAATCATCCTAAAATTACAGATTGATGATAGATACCAATCACCAGACAGTTCTAATCAAGTTTCCTGATAGACCATTAAGGTGAAGGAAAAAAAAGACAAGCGATGACACTCTATCCCAGAGAATTTGTCTTCCATCTTATTAGCCAGGAGGCCATTTCATTTGTCGTCCTCCAAGAAGATGGACATGCAGGTGATAAACAGATTGACCTGCAACAGAACATTCCCTTATCAGTCTCCCAACATATTCTATGTTATCATAAAATATATAATTCAAAACTTGTAGATAAGAGAGAATGTACTAACATCCAGCCGCGCCATCATTAATCACAATCCTGAAGCCATCTTCCAGTCCTTCCTGCTTGGCTATTAACTTGGCGGCGTAAAGAAGACGGCCAAGAATATCACAGTGCCTTTCCTCAGCCTGAGAACCAACACCCGTATATTACAAAAAGAAGAGGATAATAAATTTCCTGAAAAAAACCCTTTGATATCAGCAGGAGATGGTTACAAGTTTTCCATTTTCTGGCCAAAATAATTTTCTGGAAGCAATTATGCAACTATTAAGGTTCATGAATTGCTGTAGCCGGCAGAAGCAAATACTACAATTAGGGTCAAATATAGAGATCCACACAAGTTGTTAAGGTATATTATTTAAATTTTAATGCATGGACAAAAACTCCAGAATAGCGTAACAGCTTTAGGATCAGAAGATTAGAGAAATGTAGGACTATTGATAGAAAAATTTCCAGCTCTTCTTTCTTCTGTTCCAAACTAAGCAATTCAAACACAATCTTTGAGGCCAAAACTTAGAAGTCAGAACTGCCAAATACTGTTTCAGCAACCAAATGGGAATTCCACAAATGTCAATTATTGCCTACAAGTCCAACAAAATTCAAAATGCATTTTTGCAACATATCTTCCAAAATCTGTGATACAATCTAGACTATCCATCGATCTGGGTATGATAGGCATTGCAAACATCTCCAAAACTGAGACTGGATAGGAATCCAAGAAGTCTAAGGATTTCCTTCAAAAATCTTACCTAAATCTGCCAATGGAGTATGTAGTTCTGACTAGCACGAAATGAGAATGTTTAGTGTGACATTCATATAATACCCAAATAAAAGCATACCCATGTTCATTCAATCGGCAAACCATGCACTTGACTACCCAGTCCTCTCTGTATGCCCTTCGATCAAAATAGCGTCTTAGTCTTTATATATCTTCAAAGATTCAAACCACTAATTGAATTGTTTACTTTGACCCACATGGCTCACTAAGAATTTCATCTCTTAGTTACGCATCCCTACAGTCAATGCTAAAACTGAAGTCATCACCACAGTCGTGCTAGACAAAAGTCTAACAGGAGATATGATCATCTTTTTAATTTTGCACCATCCTACAAATGAGACCATACCTCTCTGGCTCTCTCGATATTAGAACCTACAATTAACCAAATTTTCCTTTGCCATAAGGTCAACCAAACTACCAAATAATACAACAGAATTTGTACAAGCACAATCCGTCACCACAATAATCATTATATTATCTTCCTAATCCTTCAACATTACATGCCACTGACTATGCTATTGGAATTCAACTCAATGCATCAACCACCACATCAATATATATATATATATATATATATATATATATATATATATATATAAATGAGAGTTATGATCCTTCCATTGACATTAACACACATTAGAATAGTATTATCAGAACTGATTTTAAACTTAACCCAAAATATTAACTTCATAACTTTAGTGTACAAGTAAGAACTACCATCTCTAAAACATGAATAGGACTATTCATGAGATTTTATTTGCCAGAATCCAGAAGTCACTACTTTGTCACATCTGATATAAGACACCCCAAGCCTTGAACACATCCTAAAAATGTTAAAGAGTGAACTGCAGACCAATTTTCTAGATTCTGCCATTCCATGCTCAAACAATTTTTTATAGTTTTAAAATTTGAAATTCAAAATTGATTTGGAGTTTTTCTTACCTTAGTAAAAGATCTAGGCCAACTTTAAATGGAACCAATAGCATACAAAAGGGACTAAATTGAGCTAATTTCAAAAGAAGATGTGTCCACTTAAAGTAGAACAGATCATAGCTATTTCCACCACTAAACATTGTTTGTGTATACGGCATATACGTGAATGAGAGAGGGTGGGTTGAAACTTGAGATATTATCTTATATCTTAAGGGACCAAAAACAAATTTAAGGGTCACCAAATAAAGGGTCATGCAGTTTCTTTATAATCACTTTATGAGGAAGCCTAGTGCTACATCAGAACTAAGCACTATTATAGTGGTAGTACTAGTACCATCAATACCTCCAAGAATATATTATGAACAAATGCCAACACTAACATATAAGCATGTACGAAAATTTAAAGGATAAGAAGCAACAAAGAAATACCTTAGAAAGGCCAGTTAAGCCATCCCTTGCTTTGGGAATAATTAGAATGTGTGTGGGAGCTTGGGGAGCTATGTCCCTAAAAGCTAAGACCTGTCAAAAGAAACCGAAAATAAATAAATAAAAATAAAGCATTGAGAAATCATTTGACTAATCAACAAAGCGAGATCTAATTCAAAATAAAAATAGAAGCGGCAGAATATCAAATACCTTGAAACATAGAAGTCTTGTGGATAAAGATTCTAATAAACCTTAAAAATAGTTACAATTATAACCTCTTCTATCAACCAACCCTTCAAGCAAAATGACCTATATAGTAAAATACTTTTAAAAGTCATGTGCACATTGTACAAATATCAATACCAATAAGGATCCATTATGTATTTGACTCTTCTTGAAACAGCCAAATTTTAAATTTAAGATTGTAACTATGGGATGTGTACTTTCAGTGTCCTCGAAGTTATGCTTTAGACATATATTTGAACATTATGATATAGCTTATCTAAGTATGGATAAGGATGTAAACATAAGTACAAACATAGGAAGAATTATGACCCTTTTTTCTTCTCAAATACTTTAATAGCACCATAGAGATCCCAAGTTACTTGCTAAAAGATACAATGGCACAGAATGTAAGAATAAAAAAGAGAAAATAAAAGCACAAAGGAAGAGAAATCCTATACGATAACAATTTGTTCAAGAGTGAATCATATAAGGAAAGTTCTAAAATTAATATGAATCTAGCAAAATTTACATCCCTCTTATTAAGACACACGGTCCCACATATATGATGGGTTCCTTCACCTAGTAGACTAGTCTTTTGTAACCACAAATTGATATCAAAGCCAAAAGTGGTACTTAAATGTGGACTCAGTTTTGCCCAGCCCATGCCGTGGCTCAGGTGTTTGGACTCGAGAGGTTGGATTCGCAACTCCACCATAGATCTCGCCTTAGGAGGGCAGTTTGAGTCATATAGTCCCACATGGATTGGTGGGAACTGGGAAGGAGGTCTTAAGGTTTATAAATAAAATGAATACCTCCCCCTAATCTTTTGTATCAGATACCAATTCCAATACCTCAAACAAACAAACAACTACAAAAGCACGCAATAACATGGTTCATAGCGTATCACCAAAAGCCCTGCAACTGCAAAACCAAATATCCTTCCTAGCACATAAAATAGTACACCTTTGTCAAAGCACTAGATCAATCACTGGATCCGGACATGCCCAAAACACACACCCTTTAATCACAAAATGTAATAACCAACTAAATAGAAGAGTTTCACTGTATTAGTATCTCAAAAGATCCAAATTGTCTCCAATTGCAAAGGTGACATGCAGACTCCTCGATTTTAACAACTCATTGATTAAAATTTTCAAAACAGTGTAAAAATCACAATTCACAAGTACAATCTCCATTACAGTTTATAATAACAGCTAGTTACACCATAAATATGATAAATAGCATATTTATAAACATAAAATAATTTAATTTAAAATGTAATATTATAACTAAAAAAGCAAGGCAGTACCTTTTCATCCTCATAAACCACATTCGCTGGGATATCCCTGTTAATTATTTTGTCAAATCTGCAAATCAAACAAAAATCATAGATTAGACAAAAACAAGTCTAACGATATCAAAATTTGTTAACAAATCAACCAAAAAAACAGTGGAAATAATTTAGATTAAAAGAAGGGTTACATGGTGGGAGAATCAGAGGGCACGGCTGCGAGAGCAGCCTCTTGTTCTGAAGCCATAACAACGCTAGGAAAATGACAAGTTAATACTGCTACTCGTCTGCTCACGCCATTTATAGTCTCATCACTCCTAGGGCTCATGCTTTTTCGCATAACAAAAGCACATTTATTTCGGAGAAATATCACATTTTTTAGGTGAAATTGCATTCGCAGCCCTGAGGTTTGATATAATTGCACTCAGATGGCTCAGAATCGTTTTTCCACAGTCCACACCCAGACCCGCTTATCTTTAAGGGTCATTCTACTTGCGGAGGCAAAAGTCCATGAGCATGGGTGGGTATGAATATTGCTATTCGATTACTCGGGCTGATATGGATATGAAAAATTCACATTTGTTACATATTCGTGTACGGTATGGATATGAAATTAATATTCATACCCTTACCTATATACCCACTTAGGGTGCGTTTGATATGATGACGAGACTGGACTGAACAGTTATTCCATATTATGTTTGAAATGTTTGGGACAGAACTGTGGACTATACTGTTATGCGTTTGGTATGGCTTGGACAGGACGGGACAAGACGTTCAAATGACCAGAGTGTCATCCTTGTTCTGTTTAATGTTTGTTGCCACATAATAGTGACATATGAGACATAACATGTCAATATTTATTTAATTTTATTAAATAAATATTTTTATATATCATAATTAACAATAGTAAATAAATATTAAAAAAATATTGTAATTGAAATATATTATAATATTTAACAAAAACAAGAGATTCAAATGACCTATTGTTTTCAATTACAATATTATTATATTTAACACAAATAATAATATTGTAATTGAAATATATATTAATTATTTAATATTATTATATATAATAAAACAATATAATATATTATTATATAATATAATATATATATAATATTATATATGTAATTATAATATAATATATATAATATTATATATGTAATTATAATATATATATATATATATATAATATTGGACATGATTGTAATTGTTTGAAGATTTGAATGGCAAATGCGTCTTTTTGACGCTTGTCCCATGTCATGGGATAAGTAGTCCTAGGGTCTAAGGTGGAACAGTTTTTTCTGATTTTTGTCCCACTTTGACCTATGTCAAGGTTGTGCCAAACGTGAGACAAGAAGAAACTGTCTCACGGTGTCCTGTCATGTCCTGCGTACCAAACGCACCCTTAAGGGTATGTTTGGTATGACTTTTCAAATAGAGCTTCTAGAGTAGATCTTTTTGGAGTAGAGCTTCTAAGGAGTAGAACTTTTAGCAAAAAGTTGTATGTTGTTTGGTATTCATTTACAAAAGTGTTTTTCAGTTACTAGATTGTTTGGCAGTTTATTTCCAAAAGTGCTTTTGGTTATGATAAATTACAAATAAGGGCATAAATAAAGGATTTGTAAATTATGACTCTAAGGAAATAAAAAAGATTACCAAATCAACTGGTACAAGCCAAAAACAAAAATCAAAGGTATTATATAAATAGGAAATTCCAGATACACATGTACTTAAGTTAAAAAAAATCGCAAATTAATAAACACATCAATATCCTTAAACAATTACAGTACACAAATATATAACAAAATCATAAGTACTTGAGTTTAAAAAAAAAAATCACAGGCACATGAGTTAAAAAAATAATAATCAAAAGTACATAACAAATACATCAATATCCTTCAACAATCATAGATATACAATATACAAGTACATAACAAAATCACAAAAATCACACTACTTAAGTTTAAAAAACAATCATATATACATGAGTTTTTTTTTAAAGCATAGGTATATAACAAATATACCAATATCCTTCAACAATCACATATACACAAGTAAAAGTATTTGAGTTAAAACAAAAAATCACAGATACAGGAGTTAAAAAAAAAATCAAAAGTACATAACAAACACATCAATATCTTTCAACAATCACATATACACAAGTACTTAAGTTTTAAAAAACAATCACAGTTACACGAGTTTAAAAAAAACCATAGTTAAATGAGATTTAGAAAGAAAAAAAAATTACAGGTACATAACAAACACATCAATATCCTTCAACAATCGTTTAAATATCATTGTTGCATGAGAAGAACTGCAATTCCTTCACGTTCCTTATCCATTTCACGCTTTTGCAATGCACCAATATTAGGTTCATATCTTGAATCTTGTTCCTCACTCATTTCTTCTTCATTTCGTGGAAGTAGTTCTTCGTCGTCATCATAAGGTTTGAACTCTTTATCATTTTTAGCATTGAGTCTTATGAAATTTTGAAGAACCATCGAAATAATAACGATCTTCACTTGCTTATTAAATGGAAACTTAGGCATTTGTGGTAAAAATTTTCATCTATTTTTCCAAATGCCAAAGGTCCTTTCAATGGTGCATCTTAAAGAAGAATGCACATAATTAAATAGTTCTTTTTGACCTCTTGGATAATTTCCACCCCGAAAATCAGGAAGATGATATCGCTCACTTTTATATGGCCTTGAATAACCATTCATGTGAGGGTATCCTACATCAACTAAATAATACTTACCTACACAAAGAAAAAATATATTAAAATAAATTAATTTATATTCAATAACATATGCATACATATATATAATCATATGAAGGTGTCATGCATCTCTAACTTGTAGGAGGATGTGGAAAATGTAAATCTTCACGACATAAGGCCTCTAAAAAAATACGAGTATCATGAGCAGTGCCCTCCCATCCAGCCCATGTGAATGTAAAACACATATTAAAATCACATACAACCATTACATTTAGTGTAGGAGTACCTTTTCTACCGATATAAGGTATTTGCTTAGATTGAGAAACAACAACTGGTATATGCGTTCCATCAATTGTTCCTATACAATCTTTAAAATATGGTCAATAGCGATTATCATCCTTAATCTTTGTAGGTACTCTTCTGAATGTTGGTTCAGAAGGTTTTAAGAAATCAACAATCATATGACATACAACATCCAATACTATACTGAACCATCTAAATAATGTCTCACTAGAATGTTGAAATCTCTCCTGAACCATTCTATTCCCAAGTCCATGACCCAATGTGATCAAAAACATGGCTACTACCTCAACTAAAGGGATATTTTTAGCTTTGCTTAGACCATAAGATTCACTCAACAATTTACATAATTTTAGAAATACATATTTCTCTATTCTAAATTGTTGGTGACATCTATCCTTATGACCTTTTACCACCTCCATAACAAATGCATATCCTGTATGTGAAGATGTTCTACATGGTACCTTGTATATGTGTTTAAGAAAATGATCCACATATAGTCTTACTCCAGTTTGCATGACTTGTAAAAAATTAAGATCATCGATAATGTCATCATGCTCACAATCATCGTTACTATCATGAGATGCCATATCTGTCACAACAATACAATTATAATTACTAATGAAAAATAATTAAACATGCACAAGTATATGTCTAAATAATATCATTCATGTCTCATAATAAAATTATCCAAATAATTGTCTAATACAAAACATAAAAATTGTCTAATACAATAGTTGATCATTACATCATTGTAAAATAATAATTAAACTAAACAATAAGCATCATTTCCTTTAGCCATTCCATTCGAATGGCTTGATCCTTAAGTGCAACAAACATCACCCTATTATCATTTTAAAGAAAAATTTTGGTGGTTGTAGCTATAAAAAGTTGACTCCCCCTCTTAATTTCAGGCATGCTCTCTAAGATTTCCATATCTTCATGAACACTGCAGTTCTTCTCAGATTTCTTTTCAACAAATTTATCCATGGAATCACACATGTGATCCAATTGTTTTGATAATTTAGCTGCAGCTCTAACTTTTGTTACAACCATTTTTTTCCTCTTCTTTCCATTATCTTGTGTTGGAGTAACATTAGCATGAGCATCTGCATAAACATTAATATTATCAAGCCTTTCACTATCGTCTATATTAATATTGAAATTCTCCTCTTGATCATACACATGATCCATATCAAGTAAACCCTCCCTAGTTGGTCCATCATCAATAGGTACAAAACCTGAAGATGGTGCCCATGCTCCATCCCCCGTAGCTGCAACATCTTTAAACAATATATCTGGCTGATCAGCATGTTTCAACCCTTTCGACCGAAATTTAAATGCGTCCGGATTTTCCTACGAAAATGTATATACTATGTTATGGTTTGAATAAAGAAAAAAAATTATATTTAATATAGTAATATAAACATTAAAAACTGTACCTTCAATTTTCAGTCCACCACTCATCACTAGCATCAATAGTTTGTTTTATGGGATCCTATCCTAAACCAGTTTCCTTTCCTGTTAGATTTGTCTAAATTTGCCAATCTTTTTTGAGTGAATCCCACTTGTTCTTAAATTGTTTATAAGTATAATTTCTACTGGTCATAGCAGCAAACTTATTTATAATGCTCTTCCACCTAACCTTATTGAAATGACCATTTGGTCGATTTCCAACTAATGTCTCATCTACATAAATCTTTATGAATACCTCACTAGTCTGATCATTCCAATCAGCCTTAGCTCTCTTTTGATTTTCCTCTCTAACATTTTCTTGAGTAGAATTCACTTGTAGGTAAGACATGTTCTATACAAAATAAAATATAAATAAACAATATATTACATATATGTGCGATTTACAAACTTTAAACTATTTAAAAATAAATAAAAGATGCACATATATTAAAAGTTGTACATACATTAAGAAACAAATCACAAATACATGCATTTTTTTATATAAAAAAAAATCATAGCTACATGAGTTTATAAAATAATCACATATAAATGAGTTTTAAAAAACAAAAATCACAGATAGATGAGTTTTTTTTTGTTTTTGTTTTTTTATAAAAACAATCACAGGTTCATGAGTTAAAAATCATAGAAATATGAGTTTAAAAACAAAATCATAGGTAACTGATAGTTTAAAAACAAAATCACATGTAACTAAGTTTAAAAAAGAATATATCATAGATATAAGAGTTTTACAAAAAAAAAAGGCATAGATACATGAGGTTTTTATTTTAAAAAAATAAAAAATATCACAGGTACATGAGTTAAAAAAAATCACAAATATATGAGTTTTAAAAAATAAAAATCACAAATATATGTGTTTTAAACCAAGTTACAGCCACATGAGTTTTGGTTTTTTTTTATTATTTAAAAAAATCACAACTAAATGAGTTTTTAAAAAAACACAATAAAAACAAAATCACATGTGCCTGAGTTATAAAAAAGTATATCATAGATACAAAAGTATAGGTATATGATTTTTTTTTTAAATACAGGTAGATGATTTTTTTTTAAATCAACCAAACATATATATAACTTCATAACAATAAACAGTAAATATACATATATATATATATATATTATTATTGTTTATAATTATTAAAAAAATAAATTAAAAATGTTGATTTGAACTTGCAAGTGATAAATGAAAACTTGTTATTTGAATGCCAATGAAGATGAGGAGACAAAAATGATGTTTGATAAGCATTCAAATATAATAAGGTTGTGTAATAAAAGGGTTATCTAATGAAATATTTAAAATTCATAGAGGGTAGTATTGACAATGCAACTGTATTAAAAAAAGTTCAAAAAGAGCTTCTTAGGAGAAGCCCAAAATCTGAGCTTCTCCTAATAGAGACAAAATGATTTTTTTTTTAGATTAAAAAAGATGTTTTTCAAATTTGCCAAAAAAAAAAAAAAAACCTTACAATAGCTTCTAACCTTAAAAAAGTGATTTTTGACCTCTATAGAAACCATACCAAACACACACTAAAATTAAAATAGGGGGATTTACAAAAGTAACCTAATCAAAGTATTAAAATTCATTTTTAATCAATAAATATTGCTTTTCATGAAACCATGTTGAGAGTACAAAGTCTAAACTATCCTTGTTTAAAAAAAATAGGAGAGAGAGTGTTAGGTTTTAGATTTGTGTTGGCTTGATTCCATAACAAAACGCTCTTTGTTTGTATTGCTTAGTTGCTTAGATGGTTCGTGATTGGATCGAGCTTCAAAGAAAGAAAGCAACTTCACATACAAAGTTCGTCTTCAAGTTGAGAGTACAAAGTCTAAACTATCCTTGTTTAAACAAATAGGAGATAGGGTGTTAGGTTTTAGATTTGTACTGGCTTGATTCTATAACAAAACACTCTTTGTTTGTATTGCTTAGTTGCTTAGGTGGTTCGTGATTGGATCGAGTTTCAAAGAAAGAAAGCAACTTCACATGTAAAGTTCGTCTTCAAGAGGATATGTGCTTACTTGGATGCTAAGGTATCAAGATTCTTCTTTCTCTTGCAAGGCGTAAGCACGCACACACACACACACACACACACATTGCATACATTTGTGTCCCTGCATCGTTGTGCTAAATTTGTATAACACATTCACACACATAATGAAGTATGCACATGCATTAGATTTAATTTGACAACTTTTGTAAAATTGCATGTTCTAGGACTATTTCTAGGAAATGGCATACTTATGTGTTCTTGTACTTATTTGTTTGTATTTTTGTGATATTAGACTTGATTATGTACTCATACTGTTCTATAATGAGTTCTGGTCATTTCGGTTACTCATTCATATGTTTTCGAGTTCCGAGTTGGAAGTTACGAAACTTTCCGTGTCTTTATCGTGCATGGTTTTCGTATTTGTTTATCAAGTTGATTTCCATATCTTTTGTGAAAGTTTTGTAGATATCCATGTCCATGTGGGAGTTACGGTTCGTAATCTTAAAATGGATTCAAAATCGGAGTTCGGAGAACAGTCGAAGAACGTGAGAGGTGCGTGAGAGGGAAGAAAAGGAAGGAGTGGTCTTTTACCAAACCACCACCTCTCCCGTGAAGGCCACGCGCTTCCATGGGAAGGCCACCATTCTACCCCCATGGAGGCCACGTGCCTCAACAGGAAGCCTAAGGGTGCGTTTGGCACCTGGATGAGACATGACTGGACGGGACTGGACGGGACGGGACAGGACAGGACAGTTGTTCCGTATTGTGTTTGGAATGTCTGGGACAGAACTATTAACAGTATTGTTATGCCTTTGTTTTGCTTGGGACAGAACAATACAAGAGGTTCAAATGACCAAAGTGCCCCTATTGTGATCGATAAATATTCTTAATTAATAATTTTATAAGATTATTTAAGATGGATATTTGTAATCAAATTAATAAATTTTCAAATATTAAATATTTAAGATATTTAAGAAGTTAAAAATAATGTAAATTAAAAAACTGAAAAAAAACATTTATATTTTTTTAAATTTATCTCCACCATTCATATTCATGATGGATGGTGAAGATTAAATAGAAATTACCAAAAAAAAAAGCACACAAACTGAAAAATGAAAAAAATATATATATATATATATATATATATATATAAATATTGAGGTGAAGATCCAATCTCCAGATTGGATCTCCATCGTCCATCTTGATTGATGGATGGTGGAGATCCAATCTGGGATTGGTCTCCATTCTCCACCAACATGTTTCAAAATCTTTATCCAGCAAAACAGCTCAAGAACATCTCCAGCAAAACAACTCAAACCTTATCAATAATTAGATTTAATCTCCAATAACTCAAGATTGCAAGGGCAACCCTTAACTTGCCCTCAACAGATCTCCGTAATAATTTTATTTATCACCATTTGATTAATAAAAAAAATAAAAAAAAATTAGATTCAATACATTCAATCAAACTCAGATTCAACAAACCATCCACCACCACCACCACCAAATTCAACATCACCCGATTCAACATCACTCCCAACCCATATTCAATCAAACCCAGATTCAATCAAAACCCAGATCCGATCCTTCAAATCCAAAGAACAAAAAAATAATAAAAAAATCAAACTGTGGATTCGGTGGATAGCCAACCAAATCCAAAGAAAAAAAATTAAAACCCAGAACCATCATCCACAACCCATCATCCATAACCAAACCCTGATTCTCTCTTTCTCTCTCTCTCTTATCTAATTCTTTCTTCAATAAAACTCATATACATCAACCACCAGATTCAATCAAACCCAGCCACGACCTCACAAACCCCCAGAAACCTCGTCGCCGACGTCGTCGAGAACCATAAATCAATTTCTCAAAATCGAAGTCAACAAAAGCCACCACCTCCAAAATTGAAAGAGTCAAACAGAGAGAGAGACAAGCGGGAGAGACTGAGATCTCTACTCCTCGCCGGCGATCAAAGAAGAGAGAGAGAGAGGGAGAGAAGCTCGCCGGTGATCAAAGATGAGCGAGCGAGAAAAAAACGTGAGAATGGGTTGGGTTTTTATTTTATATATGGTATATTTGTAATTTTTGAAAGATTTGAGGGTAAAAAAAAATCTTTTCACAACTTATCCCATGCATGGGACAAGTCTGGCCGAGCTATTTAGGTGGGACAATTTTTAGGGTTTTTTGTCCCATCGTGTCCCGTCCAGTCCCATGTTAAGGACGCGCCAAACGTGGGAAAAGAGAAAATTGTTCCGTCCTGTCCCGTCCCGTCCCACGTGCCAAACGCACCCTAAGTGGCATGCTCCTTTTGGTCACTTGAATCTCTCTCCTCTCCACATCATTTTCCCTCCATATATATTCAAATTTCGAGCATAAATTTTCACAACTTGTCCAATTTTGTTTTTGTGATATCTCTCTCAAATCAACTCTGATTTTAGATTTACAAAAGCCAAAATTGTTGGTTTTGAAGGCAGGAACAAGTCCCAAACATTTTTAGAGTAAAATGATGTCCAGATATTTCGTAGTGATCTGATCTCCATTCGTATGTTCATCATTTGTAAGTGAATCATCTTCTTTCCATTTTTCTTTTGTGATCAACTTGATGGATCTTCTTATTTGATTAAAGAAAAATGTTTAGAATGATTTAGATTCCGATTTTAGACTTGTTTAGATGAGTCTCAAAATTAGCTTTTGTATTTTTGATTGAATATCATTTTAGCTAATTTTGAAGAACATGAACTTGAATCTATAAAACTTTGTGTTTTGTTCTTAATTGTTGATTTCTAGGTTTTAGTCACATGTTTTAAAACTAGAATATTTTGATTATGATTTCTATTATTCATATCTAGTTCTTATTTGATTGAATATGTTGAGGAATTCAAGTGTTGATTTGATCACTTGATTTCAAAGCTATTTTTTATGTTTTTTGTTGAAGACTTGTTATTCTAGCTTTGATTGATATGTTTAGGTTTCTAGATATCTTTGTGAATGATCTTTGAATGCGTAATCTAGATTTCCTATCACATGTTCATAAGAATTAGTTACATTTGCTTGTGAGCTTAATTTGTGCAATACTAATTCTTCATTGAGTGTATTTGATCTACCACGTAAAAATCTCTTGTGTTGATTTTTTGCATTTTAGTTTCTTTACTTACATTAACTTGTATTGTTTTAACACTTACTTGATTTAATTTACTTTGACTTGTTAAAGCAATTTACTTGTTAAAGACTCTAAGTGTGCTTAACTTGGTTGTGTGAAAAAGAAGTGCAAGAATTTGAGCATATACCTATTCATCCCCCCCCCCCCCCCCCCCCCCCCCCCCCCCCCCCCCCTTCTAGGTATGTTTTACACTATAAGTGGTAAGGGAAATTCAACTGGTATCAGAGTGAGTGTCTAGAAGTAATTAGATAGATCCATATTATAGTGTTTGTGTTGTGTTTCTTTATGAAAAAAAATATGATTGATACTATGGGTGATTCAATGCCGGAAAGTGCTTCTAGTGTTAGGCCTCCACTCTTGAAGAGTGGTAACTACTCCTTTTGGAAAAGTATGATGAAAGCCTACATTAGATCCATGAGTGATATAGAAGAGGAAAAGAAGTCCTCGGATGATCGTGAATATACTAGCAATTGCATTGCTCACTCGGCTATATATGAAGGAAGATTTGAGGATAGTAGTGAAGACTCCTCAAGTAATGAGGAAAGTGAATACTCTTCAAGTAGTGAAGATAATGAAGTCTCCTCCAATCATGAAGAGATCGAAGCTTCCACAAATCATGATGAAACTAGCTTCAATGACAAGATCCTTTAACTAACTAGTGAAAATGTCAAGAAGAATGATGAGAACAACAAGTTGAAGTTGAACACATTTATTAGGAGTCCTTTCCCTGCTTGCGCTGTTTGGATGGATATACTAGCTTACTGGCATGGTGCTTGTTCTATCACGCTAGTGACTTCGTAGTGATATTCGTCTTGCTGGACATGTAGGATGCCTGTCTTAGTTGGATTCTGGGCTCATGTCAAGGTGCTATAGGATACTGGGTACGCGTCGTGGTACCGAGGTACCAGGTATGAAGTACCGGGTACCTGTAAGGTACTAGGTATGTGATATCGCGGTACCTTCTTCATCAAGCGTCAGAGTAGATGCATAGCGTGGTACCTGCTCTTCCTGGTTGAATATCTCTAATGCTTCATCTAGGTAGATAGGTAGTCGAGGTTCTGACCTTACCAGGTATTGATTCCATCTAGGTCGTGGCACCGATCCCACTAGGTACCTGGGAGCTGGGACTAGTCCCTACCAGGTAAATACTTGTTGGAAAATTCTCCTTTGGTCCCTTGCCAGAAAACCCTGTTAACAGTGATAGTAGGTGGAAGAAGATAATAAATGGGTAGTATTGTAATTTAATGGCTATAGAGTGAAATAAAATTATAATGAATGATTACAAACATGAAAAACAATGAATGATGCTAAAAACAATATTGAATAATTTGATAAGGTTATTTTTTACAATTTACCCTTTAAAATAAGATATTATAATTTTTTGACAACCCGTTTAGCTTAAGTTTAGGAATTTTATTTGGATTTTTTATTACAAATATTTCAATCTCACAACCATACAATTTACATACTTTTTTCAAAGAAGCTAAACATTTTGTTAGTGTAAATCTTGGCTACATGATTCAAAAATCCACTCCTTACTTAAAGACAGGGACAACCTTGTTTGTAACGATAATCCTTTTCCAATTCTACTAAACGCATCTCATTGTTTTTTTTTCCATCATGATGAACAAATTTAATGAGATCCATTGTTTTGGTTCAATTTTGATGGAAAACATTATTTGTACTCTCACTTCTTTGAGTGAACTTGAAATTTACCGAAAAAATATATAAACTAAAAGTCAAGGACCATTTCTTTTGAATATCATACATTTTCTTAAGCCATAAATGACTCTCAAGATTGAAATTTGTAATCATCTCATTCTATGAGGCTTCAAATTCGAGTTCAATATAACACCCATAAAAGCACTTGTTGAATTGTTTCTTAAACTCATGATTATTCTAATAACTACTAAAATGTTCTACATCATTCTTAGCAATGTGCCAAGTGCATTATCGATGACGTGTCTCTGGAAAAACTAAGAATATAATACATGAAATAACTAGAACATGTATGAAACCATGCAAGGCACATAACAAAAAGAATTCCAAAAAAAGTCAAACTAATTTGTGGCCATATGACAAGAAAAGAATGATATAGTTTCATGTGTGCATTGATTGTGCAAGGTGTTACTACATCATCCTTTCTTTTCTTTTTCATTACATATTTGGTCATGTTATACTTCTCCTCACACCATCATCACAACTATCCAACTGTTTCTGTTTTTCTCCTTTTATATGCATATTTTTCACCTAGGAAGCATGTTTTCTGTTTTTCATGCATATAAACTCTTTTGATGGCTTACACTCGATTTCACATAGGTAGCCTTTTCCTACGTTGGGCGACTGCACTCCATGCGTTAGTAGTCCTTTCTCAAGAGAGAGCCTAAGAATGCACATCATACAAATCAAGGCCATGGATATAAAATTATGGGTCAATTAAATGTACCAATAATGAGACACATCCCAATCCATGCTAAGCAAACTTGAATTAAGAGACTAACATGCATATCAACAAAGTAACATTGCACGATTTATTCAAAAGCTTTTATAGTGGACCAAAACCTTGAAAACACAAGCAATCACAAAAGAGCAATTAAAAATAATCATCAAATCTGCACAAACATTATAATCATGCAAACTTGCTCTCTTTGCTTGAGCTCCTTTTTAAGGGTTAATCCTACCATATCAAGGCAAGTGACAAATCCCTATAGACCTATTAAATCCTTTAGACCTAGTTGCATTTAAGGGTGTCTTATGAACACAATAGCATGAGTGTTCCTCTTTCCTAGTCCACATAGTACCACATTCTCATTTCTACTAGTCATGGTCTTCATATTTCTAGATTCCCTAGATTCATGTGAATTTACTCTACGCTTCAACCTTTTCTCTTTCATGCTATCTATCCTACATCTCTTAATATATTAAAGCAATTTGGTCTTGTATAACCAATCATACTACAAAAATGACATATAGGCACCAAATGAGAGATTATATCATTGCATTGAGTTCTCATCGGCGCTTTACCATTCCGATGAGATTGCTTTTGGTGATGCACCGATTAGCTTCTCCTTTAAGCTTAAGCTGATGGTTGGAGCCTTTGTGGTTCGGCTTGTTAAGGTGGTTGACCTGGTTGTTCTTGCCATAGAGGTTGATGAAACTTGGGTTATGGCATCTTAAAAGATATAGCTTGTGCAAGACTTCTTGGGAGCATATTCATTTTTTTTCTTGGGAGCTGTTGACGGTGATTTTTGGGTCATTGAAAAGTCAACCGTCAAATATTAACACGTAGGCAGATCGAAGCTTTAAACAGTCTAGAGTTGAATAATTAGGGCACGTGGACGTGATACAATTTGTTCGTATTTGAGAATAATAATGTAGAAAGTAGGAAATAAAGAAATAACCAAGCATAACACATGTTTTACGCAATAAAACCCCAAGACGGGGAAACATCCACGGTGCCGGTGATAGCAAAAAGAGATCTACTACGAATAGAATGATTACAAAATCAATCTCACTTTCTCTCGAGTAGTTGTTATTCTTTTTTCGTATACATAGATAGATAGACAGATTGAACCATAGATCTCCTCTTATATAATGAGATTATGAGTATATTTATATATGCATAAAACCTTGATCCTTGTTGTACAAGTAAGGAAAGGTGGCGGCGTTTAATTAGAACTTGTTACTTGTTGAATGTGTATTTAACCCATTTCCTGTTTCAAACGTCTTACGCAATGAATTAGAATCTTCGTAGGATTTTAGTTGAGTAGTTCGTTTGTGACTTCTTTCTTGATTGGTGTGCATTTTTCTAGCAGAGCAGAGTTATTTCTTGATCTGGACTCTCTGATATGTAGGAGGAAATAATAATATTTCCTTATTGGAATGTGGTCCTAAATTCCTCGTTTGAGCGAGATTCTTCCTCTTTGTAATTGAGTTGTAGTTGAACTTGTGTTACTGTCTTGACTGAGCATCTATTGGCCGACCATTTTTCAACCCGACTAGGTCCTTTTTCCCGATTGGTTTTGCTACTCGGTCAGATTTAGAACTATCTTGGCAGATTAATTCAGTTTGACTGCCTCGTCTAGTAACATCGAATATGACTTGGTCGAATGTTGGCTGGTTGATCGGTTAGTTTACTAGACCGAGCTTATTTTACCTGATCAAGTCTATTTTACCCGACCATATCTACTTCATTCAGACCTTGTCTTTGCCGATCGGTTCATCTGACCGCTCACCTATGTTTTTCTTCTCTGATGACGTGGTCTACCATATATTTTGGATTATCCGCTATCTTTGCTGACATGTCATGACACCAAAAAATCTCTATAACAATACCCCTTCAAATTCGCGAGATGAATACTTGGTGACTCGACGAAGAGAATTTGAATGTTTTCATTTGATTTTTTTTTTTGTTCGCCCGGATAGGGTATTTTGCAGTGAGTGGGGCCATGTCTCACTACCCCGAACAAAACGAACATTTTTCCGTTCAGCTAACTTTGACTTCATGCTATTTTCCTTAGCCTAACTTTTTCTTTTTCCAACTAACGGTCAGATCCTCTCGCTCATTTGGGAGAATCTGAGACCCTTTTTTTAGCGTTGTTCAGCTTTGCTCGGATCCTTTTGTCTTTGAGCAGTTCTTGCTAACACTCGGATCCTCTTTCAACCTGGCTCGGTTTCGCTTGGATCCATCTTTGAGCAATTCTTACTAGCGCTCGGATCCTATCCATGCGGGGTGTCTTAGCATGATCTTGTCTTCTTTGCACTGCTTCTACCTGAAACATATTTTCTTCTCATCATACAGTACTCTGTCACCTAACACTTTTATCGCCGTGTATAGAATATCGTTTAAAGGCAAGTTCTGACAATCTTTCGAAGTTTTAGTGCTCAAAACAGCTCAAAAAATTTGAGGTTGAAGACCACAAGAGGAACTGATTAAGGTTTCTCTGAGTAGCGTCTTTCCTCAGAAACTGAGAAAAATATGGTAGATGTCGTTGTTCTTGGCAAAGTAAAATGGCGCTCCATGGAGATCGTGCTTCTTAGCATCCACCACCTAAGGTCACTGCTATATATATACATGTTCATAGCGAGTTAGGGGCTCTTGTTGCTTGGAATCTACCCGTTAGCATCGTTGTCATTTATAGGTCGATGTCGATGTGCAGGGTAGGAACCATGCTTTAGGCACATAAGCTTGTTTTCTTTTTCTTTCGTTGGTCTGGGTAGACTTTCTCCCTTGTTTGTTGGCCTGAGTAAAGTTTCTTTTCTTTTTTAGGCAAGACATTCCAAGTACTCTACCTAGATCTTTCTTGTTCCTTTGAACTTTTTCTTTGCTGATTTTTTTTCTTGTTTTGTAGATTAGATTCTTCCTTTTGACTGATCTTTCTTATAGACCGGTAATCATTTTTTTTTCTCCGGCTAATATTCCTACAAAAGAAAAAGACATTTTATATGTATAAACACAATTTTGACTTTTGACTTACTTGCATTTGATTTCAAGCATCCTTGGCTTTTTCACAATTGCTCACTATTTATTGCACTTCTTGCAACCTACTTCAGAGGCTCACTCGGCTGACAGACAAGGATTTAAGCTTTCTGGCTCAGGGCAATCTGAAAGTTTATTTTGCATTAAAGGGGGTCTTCACTCATTGTATCTAAGTTTCTACCCACTAGTGGGGTTTTTACTTAGTGAGCCAAGCTAACATTAAGGCGTTCGGCTCAAGTGGCCCAAATCTTACGTTTGAAAACTTCCTGACTGTTTTTATGTGCACTGAAAAATACAAGCACGGTTAATTTGCCTTAAGCTAACCTAGAGGGGGAGTGAATAGGTTACAACACTTTTTTCGCTCCCTTGAAACAAACATAAGTTTGTCCCTCTAAGTAGCTTGTATCACACTCCAAATACAATCACAAGCAATATGAATTCAAATAAATATATGCTTGTTCAAACAAATTCAACTCCATCATATACAAAAATGATATACAATGAATATTAATTACAAAGATATCAACTAAGATATATATCAACACATATACAAATAAAAGAGATAGGGATACAGAAAATCAACACATGATTTTTACATAGTAAAACCTCCTAAGAGGAAACATCCACGGGTTGATACCACAACCACCAGCAAACAAATCCACTAGTAAAATAAAAAGATACAATCTCTCAAGTGACCACTTCACCTAGAAATCTACCCTTCCACTCTACATAATGAAAGTGATGCCCCTTTGCTCAACTATCCGGATCACCTAGATCCTAGTCAAGACTTCCATGCACAAGTTGAAGAATCCCTCTCCAAACATGTGACTTCCGCTGCTTAGCTATTCGGATCACCCCGATCCTAGCCAAGTCTTACATGCTCAACTATCTGAGTCACTCCGACTCTAGTCAAGACTTCCACTTACAAAAGTTGAAGAACCATTCTCCAAACACGTGACTTCCGCTGCTTAGCTATCCGGATCACCCCGATCCTAGCTAAGTCTTACATGCTCAAATCAAAGAATCACTCTAAGAAATGAGACTTCTGCAAGGTAAATGATCTAAGTGAATGCAAATGATGCAAACACACACAACATAGTATATATGATCAATATATCCTATGGAAACTAGAATTGAATCAGTATGCACATATCATATGTATTCTAGTTTGTGATCCTAAAATAATGCAATCATACACAATGATGCATGTACATATGAGACGTGAGGATTAGACACAAATCATGAAGAACTAGATATTTGTCATCAAAAGCACAAGTCAATAGTATCTAGATTCTTGTAACATGAACAAATAACCTAGAGCATGTGAAACACCTAACACACACCAAAACCTAGATTATGTTCGATCACATAAAAAAAATGGTAAAATCAATTTGATAAAATCAAAATTGAATCTCTAGCAAAATAATAGAACTTAAATTCTCAAGATAATTAATTAAATCCAATCAAGTTCTAAATCATCAATGAAATATGCTATTTCAATAAATCTTCAATTAAAATGATCTAGCATATGAAAAGACTATCAATCTGCAAAATCAAGTCAATAAACACACAAGATAGTCCTAGATTTGAAGCTAGCACAATACAACATCTCAAACATGTGAAAACATAGATTTGTAAAAACCTAACTCAACATGTTAATCAATTGAAGCTCAAACTAGTTCTATTAGAGATCATTTCTCTAATCACTGTTTACACAGCAAACATACATATATGTGAGAAGAAAACCCAAGGCAATTGAAGACTTGAAGATCAAGAACAAAATAGAAATCAATACCATGAATAAAACGTGCAGCTTCATTTTTGTGATTATTCCTACCAAAAAACTCAATCTATTGACTCCAAAATCATGTGGAAATGATAGAGGACTAGTAGATAAAGATTCTCCAATTTGAATCACTCAAAACGGACTCCAAATGAGAAAGTTATGGTGTTTGGAAGATGAGAAAACTTGGAGAGAAAATTCTGCACTTGTGTTTTTCAAATTTTCTTCTTTAATAAAACGAGAGGGAACAAGGGAATTTAAAGAGGGAAATAAGGAAGGAATTTTACTGAGTTGTGATGCCCCGAATATCATCAAACATTCCATTAGGAAAAAAATCTTTACGACCTTCCACGAATTGCAACGATCCATCTCATTCCTTTTTTTTTAAAGGAATGACTGGATTTTTTTAGCCGTGAGCAATCTTTTGATCAAATCGTCGAGATTGAGATAGTCTGCTATTACTCGACTTCTTACATGTGCTGAAAGGTGGTGATTAATCCACATGCTTTTGTTTTCATACTCCAACTTCTGCTCTAATTCATCTATTTTTTTATACATATATCAGTTATCTTATTGCATTGATTACTTTGTGACAGATTAGTTATCTTATTAAACTGATTAACTTTGGACCGATCAATTATCTTATTGCATTGATCACTTTAGACTGATCAGTTATCTTACTACACTGATCACCTTGCGACTAATCAGTTATCTTATTACAGTGATCACTTTGTGACTATGAGGAAACCTTCTCTCATGTGGCCATGCTTAAATCTATTAGGATACTCTTATCCGTTGCGGCATCTCTAGACTTAGAGATTTGACAAATGTACATCAAGACAGCTTTCCTTAATGGAAGTCTTGACCAAAGCATCTATATGATGCAACAAGAATGATTTATTGAAAAAGGTCAAGAGGAAAGGGTATGCAAGTTGCAAAGATCCATATATGGACTTAAGCAAGCATCCAGATCCTGGAACATAAGGTTTGATCAAGTTGTGAAAAGTTTTGGATTTATTCAAAACCTTGACGAACCCTGTGTATACAAGAGGATTAAAGGCGACAAGATGGTTTTCTTAGTTCTCTACGTTGATGATATACTACTCATCGGAAACGATGTAGGCGTATTGACATCAGTAAAAGAATGGTTAGCAAAACAATTTGATATGAAGGACTTAGGAGAAGGAAGTTATATTCTTGGTATCCAAGTAATAAGGGATAGAAAGAATAGAGCGATTGCATTATCTCAAGCCTCATACATAGATAAAATCTTGTCTAGGTTCTCCATGCAAGATTCCAAGAAAAGGTATGTTACCTTTCAGACATGGAATCAAACTTTTTAAGGAACAAGTTCCTAAGAATGAGCATAAAGAGCAATTCATGAGTAGGGTTCCATATGTCTCGGCAGTTGGAAGTCTCATGTATGCAATGCTCTGAACTAGACCAGATATTTGTTTTGCTGTTGGCTTAGTTAGCAGGTTTCAATCGAAACCTGGTCTTGATCACTGGACGGCAGACAAGCATATTTTTAAATATCTTAGGAGAACGAGAGATCATATGCTTGTATACTCTGTAGGGAATTTAATTCCCATTGGGTATACATATTCTGATTTGCAGTCGGATTCTGACTCCAGGAAATCCACATCAGGATCTGTGTTTACTCTTAGAGGAGGGGCAGTCATATGGAGGAGTACAAACCAATCATGTATTTCTGATTCCACCATGGAAGCTGAGTATGTTGACGCATGCGAAGCTGCTAGAGAGGCTGTCTGGCTCACCAATTCTTGAATGACTTGGAAGTGGTTCCTAATGCGAATAAGCGGATTATTATCTACTGTGACAACAATGGAGCAGTGGCTAATTCGAGAGATCTAGGAAGTCATAAGAAAGGGAAACACATTGAAAGGAAGTATCACCTTCTGAGGGAAATTGTGCATGGGGGTGACGTGACGATCACGAAGGTCGCGTCAGCAGAAAATCTAGCGGGTCCCTTCACAAAGGCTTTACCACATAAAGGTTTTGACGGGCACCTAGAGAATATGGGAATGAGAGATATGACACACTTGCTATAGCGCAAGTGGGAGATTATTAGGATTATGCTCAATAGCAAGAGTGTAATGATGTATTTAACAATCTTTTTCATATTAATAAAGTGATTTCTAGTTTAACAAATTTTATAGCATTTATAGTTTAATTATTATAATTGTCAAAAGTAAATAATCATAAGGTCAAAAGACTATGAGAGATGAAGAATTGTTTGTCCATCTGAATATGTATGAGGTAGACACAATTCTTTAGTTAGTCTTGAACAGTGTTCACAACTTAAGATAAAGGTTGGGCGTCTTTACCTTGTAAAAGTTGAAGATTCTTTTGCTAGCATTTGAGTGGGATCAAATGTGTTATGTTGAGTCTAAAATCATCAAAGTGTAGTGTTTTTGGAAAAAAGAATCTAGTGCACTAGGTGCATTGAATAGGATCACAGTGAAATACTTTATCCAGAATCGTCAATAGATAAAAGTTTTCACTTGAGGACAATCGAAGAGTCTATCTCAATCCTAAGATAAATGATGGACTTATGGTTACAAGTGTTATCATTTGAGCTATCAATGAGTACGATTATATAGCATAGTCTATTCTCGATAGTTTGGTGGTATTCATTTGTTAATCGATAGAGGACTTCATTTATAGATATGGACATCGTGGCTCTATTTATTAAATATGAATAGAATATCATCATATGGATATTTTGAGGTATTGGATATTGAATCTTAACATTAAGTTTTCAATAGTGTCTATTGAAACATGGCTTCTGGACAAGTCAAAATATCCAAGTTCAAAATGTGGTCATATGAGTAAATATGGTAACTAGGAGAGCTATATGCGGTCTATGAGCTCTTGGCGATTACTGATATTCTTCACGAGGATACACTATCTCCAATAAGATTGTCTAGGGTACGAATGAGAAATATTATATTATTCTATCTTTATTTAAGAGTTCAATTTTAGCTCTTTAGTGGAGTGAGCTAAAATTAATAGATTTGGCCTAAGTGAATCATTTGTTGATTGTGATTAGGTTATGTCTAATGAATCTTAAATTAGATAGCCCGCCAAGATCCCCAATCAGTGGGAACTTGCATAGATCACTTGATATATTCTATCGGACCAATTTCTGGGTCCATCTAGAATTGTTTTTAGATTTTGGAATCCAAAAGTTTTGGAGAGGTGTGGTCATGTGTGATCAAGACACGCGGTAAGTCTTCAAAAAGGCCTAGAATGGGCGGCCAAGGATGTAGGAATCCTAGGGTGGCCCTAATGGGGTGCGTTTAGCATTCCATTAATAACATTAAGAATATAATTTGCACATTTTAATTAAATGGGCTGTTAGATTATATTAATGTATTAAATTTAAGGCATGTGGACTTGTTTCTTTTATAGTAAGAATAGATCTAGTTCACATGTGAACTTTTTATTAAAGTCAATGGATTTAATAAAATAGAAAAATAATATATTGCACAAGTATTTACATGGGCGGCAAGGCTAAATTAATTGTCTAGTATATGGTTTTATTTTATTTTATTAATCAAATGGAAATTAATTAATTAATTAATTGTTTGATTAAAAGTCAAAATCTTTTTCTAACTAGGAGAAGGATTCCTAGTGTCATACTATTGTTGGTAGTATGATAAGTTTCAAAGACTATATTTGATAAGTAGATAAATAAAAGTATTTTATTTATCTAGTCAAATTAGGAAGTTTTTGATATAGTCACAATATTATATTCAATAATTTATTATTGGATAATACACTCATGAGTTGGAATATGGTTAAAACTCAAAGTTAATAGGAGACTTGGTGAAAAAGCAATCCTATTTGTGTGAGGATTTGACTATAAGGTAGAAATCCTCCTTGTGTAAGGATTTGACTACAAGGTAGAAATCCGACTTTAATGAGGGTTAGGCCATCACCTATATATATTATTAAATTCGGAATTAATAATGGTAGTTCAAATAAGAAGTTTTTTTTTTTTAGAAAATTTTTATTCTCTTGCTTTTGATAAAAAAAAAAAAAAACCTTCAACTCAATAAAGGGGTGTAGAATTCGGCCAAAGAGAAGAAGAATAATGAGCGTTTTATTTTTGATAGTGCACTAGAAGCTTTTACATCACAAGGCTTTGTGCACAAGATCGAAATAGGGTTCAGGCGAGTTCTTGATTAAAAAGATTAAGAATTCACAAGTGACCAAACGTTCTTTATTTTGTCTAGAGGGATTATTGTGACTAACAAAAGAAAAAGGTTTGTTTTTTCCATCCTTAGTTTACAATTCAAAGAAAAGGGAGCCCACACTCCTAGATGATTCTAGTTCGTGATTGGATTGGAATATCTTGCGGATTCAATTCGAAGCAAGCGGATTCAAATCGATGCAAAATCAATTGTCACATGAAAAAGGTACGATACTTTTACTATATGTTAATTAATCAAGGGTTAAGGTTCTTTCTTTTAAAAGAAATTTTTTTAAAATATAAAAACCCAATTTTTCACTTTCGCCGTGTGTTTTTCCCTACAATTGGTATCAGAGCCCGGTTGTACCCTTGATTAATTGATATATGCATACGTGAATCTATTTCTTTTTATTGTAAATATGCATGTTTTTGAAAGAGATGACACTCTAGGTATTCACATATATAATTATAGAGATGGCAGTATTCCCCACGGGGCACCGCCCCGATTGGGGCGGGTATAGGGGATAATATTTGGGGATGGGGACGGGGATGGGGACGAAGTCTTGTCCCCGAAAGTGAAGCGGGGGGGGGGGGGGGGGGGGAAGTACTCCCCGCCCCGACTCCGCCCTGATATATATATATATATATATATTAATATTATATACATATATATATATATATATAATATGATATATAATATTTAGATTTTTTAAATTATTTAATATTAGTTGTTTAAACATAAATAGTTTTTTATTTAACTAAAAAAAAATTATTCATTTCCCGACTATGTTTACGTATGTTTAGATTCTAAATTTTAGAAGTTGGTTGTTTTATGGAATCTTTAACAGGGAATGGAGCGGGTATGGGAAATGCACCTCCAATGGGGAATCTCGGACCCCTGCCCCGCTTCTCTTAATGCGGGGATGGGGACGGGGATGGGGACGGTTTTGAGGGGCGGGGATGGGGATGGAAAAGCATTCCCCGACCCCGACCCGCCCCGTTGCCATCTCTATATAATTATATCGGAATGTATGGATATATATGTTTTTTTAATATGATTTGTTATTGCTCGATTTTGGTCATAGAATTTCAATGTAATTTTTGTTTGGAATTGTAACAAGAAGGGTGGTTTATCATCGCCATAATTTTCTTCTTGATAGTTGCTAAGTTTTTTATTTTTGTTTTATTGTTGTAATAAAAAAAATTGTTGTAATATATTCAAGTTTGGAAGATTCGAAGAATTGAAGAATTGAGAGCAGAAAAAGAAGCATCGGAGGAAGGCCGCGGCAGCCTGTGCGCACCAAGGCAGCCGTGCAAGCCTTCGGGCGCGCGCGTGGTGCTGCGCATGGGGCAGCCGCGTATGGATTTTGGCAGGCAAGTGTATTGACGGACCGTCGCTTGATGACTTGATCTCCAAGTTAGGGCTTTCTTGTATTTCAAACAAATGTAATTTACTTGTTTTTCGAGGATTGACCAAAATTGTGGCTATTTATTTTTCGTAAATATTTCAATGTTTATCATTGTTTGATAACATGTCATATAGAATAGGAGTGCCACTTATATATCTCTTTTGGTTTGAACATGCATTGAATGGTTTAGGTATCTAATTGGCATCTAAATAACTTGGTAAATCATTCTATGGAATTCTATCACACGCCTTAAATAATTGAGTGGGAGAAGGTGTTTTGAACACCTATGGCCTCCAAGATAAGTTGAGCTTTATGTTTTGTGTGATAACCCCCCAAGGGGTATCCATGAATGGAATTTAGCAAGATACTTCCTTACAATGATAGACTAGACAATTGACTAAAATGATACCTACTCTCAAAGGAGGGATTTTTCGTGAAGGAATATATTGAAGGTCGATATCTTGGTAACACACTCAATGTGGTTTTATTGATATCCTCCCAAGAGTTCTTGTCAATATAAATCGCAAGGCTAAATTGAAAACGCTAGTTGTTATGTTAACAATTAGGTGGGACCTAGTCCAACTAGTAAATGGTGTGAACTCCCAAAGGAGACGTGCCATTTATGGATGTTGGATCACCGTTGAATTTTACGATTGAATTATTTTATTTAATTCAAGATAAATATTCAAAACTGCTTTATCATGATTGTTTACTTATATATTTTTTGTTTTACTAAGAAATCATGACCCCATCCCTAATCAATATCCTAAAAGATAATACTTTAACCGGAGATAATTATGTCACATGGAAAAGGAAAATTGGGTTGTTGTTGCAATATGAAAAGCATAATTTTGTTTTGTCTTCTCCTAAACCACATGCTCCTACTAATGAATCTACCGAGCAGCAAAGAGGCGAGTATAAGCAGTGGGAGATCTCAGATGAGATGGATAAATGTTACATTATGGCCACCATCTCCGACGTGTTGCAACAGCAACATGAAGGAATGAGTTCTGCTGCCGATATAATGATATCTCTAGATGAGATGTTTTTTCTATGAGGTCCATGACGACTAAAAAAGAGGTAGTGACTGCTTTCATGAATCTTAGGATGAAACCTGAACAAGCTGTGAAAGATCACATGATGAAGGTCATAACACATATCAACATTGCTGAACTCAATGATGCTGAGATAGATGGTGAGACGAAAATTGACATGATTGTCAACTCACTGTCAGATTCCTTTGATCAGTTCAAGTTGGACTACACCTTGAACAATAAGGAATACACTTTACAGTGCCTGATGCAAAATGTTCAAAGCACTGCAAAGATCCTTGTGAATGGCAAGGGTCAAGAGATTCATGCGGTTGGTAAAATTGCTACTGTTAAGACCCGTAAGAAGGTCAAGAAACAACAGAAGAAAAGCAACTTGGGCCTACCAAGAAGGGGTTCCATGAAAGGAATAGACTGAATGAGAATGAATTCAAATTGCATTTAGGCAACAGAGCGTTGGTGTCTGCCTATGCAGTGGGAGATATTAGAATTAACTCTAGTAAGCATTTAGATTTGATAGACGTTTATTATGTCCCTCAATTCAAGAGGAATTTAATTTCAGTTTCTTGTTTAAATAAATTTGGATATTCGGTTACTTTTAATAAAAAATTTATTATTAGTAAGAATGACAAATTTGTTTGCAAAGGTACATTGGAAAACAGCTTATTCTATTTGCATAGAAATATCTCTCACTTGTTTGACACGGAATCAATGGAACCTAATCATAAAAGAATAAAATTATCAAAAGATGAAACTTACCTGTGGCATTTGCGCCTAGGTTATATTAACCTTGATAGCATTAAAAGATTGGTTAGTGATGGACCTTTAAGTGACTTAAAGGTTGATGATCTACCAACTTGTGAATCTTGTTTGGAAGGTAAGATGACCAAATGGCCGTTCAAGACCAAAGGCATAAGAGCCACTGAATGTTTAGGATTAATACACACTGATGTGTGTGGTCCTATGAACATTCAAGCTAAAGGTGGATATGAGTACCTCATCACTTTCACGGATGATTACTCGAGATTTGGCTTTATGTATCACATGAGACATAAGTCGGATGCATTTGACATGTTCAAAGCATTTAAAGCTGAAGTAGAAAATCAGCTTGAGAAACACATAAAAATCTTGAGATCTGATCGTGGTAGAGAATATCTATCTGGTGAGTTTCAGCAATATCTTATTGATAATGGGATTATTTCTCAGCTTTCTGCGCCAGGTACACCTCAACAAAATGGGGTGATAGAAAGGAGAAATATGACTCTTTTGGACATGGTTAGGTCTATGTTGAGTTATTCAACATTTCCTATTTCTTTTTGGGGATATGTTTTACAAACTGCTATGTACATTCTAAACGATATACCATCCAAGTCGATTCCTCAAACACCGCATGAGTTGTGGACTAGGCGAAAGCCTAGTTTACAACACTTAAGGATATTTGGATGTCCTACGCACGTGTTAAAAGGAAAGACAGAAAAGATGGAGTCCCATTCAGAAACATGTATATTTGTGGGGTATCTAAAATGAACTAAAGAATATTATTTCTATAGTCCTTCAGATCTTAAAGTATTTGTTTCAACAAATGCTAAATTTCAGGAAAAGGACTATATGAATGATTTTGTGCCTAAGAGTAGAATTGTCCTCAATGAGCTTTCAGGAGATACAATTCCACAAGAGGTTTCACAACTTAGCCCAATTGTAAATTCCGCACCATTACAAGATCAACAACCTACCATTCCTCGTCGTAGTGGGAGGGTTACTATACAACCCGAGAGATACATTGGTCTTGGAGAATCAGTGGAGAATCTCCCTGATGACGATAATCCCTATACATATAAGGAAGCTGAGTATGTTGCCCCATGCGAAGCTGCTAAAGAGGCTGTCTGGCTCATCAATTCTTGGTTGACTTGGAAGTGGTTCCTAATGGGAATAAGCAGATCATTATCTACTGTGACAATAGTGGAGCAGTGGCTAATTCGAGAGATCCAAGAAGTCATAAGAAAGGGAAACACATTGAAAGGAAGTATCACCTTCTGAGGAAAATTGTGCATAAGGGTGACGTGACGATCACGAAGATCGCGTCAGCAGAAAATATAGCGGATCCCTTCACAAAGGCTCTACCACAGAAAGGTTTTGATGGGCACCTAGAGAACATGGGAATGAGAGATATGACACACTTGCTATAGCGTAAGTGGGAGATTATTAGGATTACGCTCAATAGCAAGAGTGTAATGATGTATTTGACAATCTTTTTCATATTAATAAAGTGATTTCTAGTTTAACAAATCTTATAGCATTTATAGTTTAATTATTAAAATTGTCAAAAGTAAATAATCATGAGGTCAAAAGACTATGAGAGATGAAGAATTGCTCGTACATCCTGATATGTACAAGGTAGACACAATTCTTTAGTTAGTCTTGAACAATGTTCAAAACTTAAGATAAAGGTTGGGCGCATTTACCTTGTTAAAGTTATAGATTCTCTTGCTAGCATTTGAGTGGCATCAAATGTGTTATGTTGAGTCTAAAATCATCAAAGTGTAGTGTCTTTGGAAAAAAGAATCTAGTGCACTAGGTGCATTGAATAGGATCACAGTGAAATACTTTATCCAGAATCGTCAATAGATAAAAGTTTTCACTTGAGGACAATCGAAGAGTCTATCTCAATCCTAAGATAAATGATGGACTTATGGTTACAAGTGTTATCATTTGAGTTGTCAATGAGTACGATTATATAGCATAGTCTATTCTCGATAGTTTGGTGGTATTTATTTGTTAATCGATAGAGGACTTCATTTATAGATATGGACATCGTGGCTCTATTTATTAAATGTGAATAGAATATCATCATATGGATATTTTGAGGTACTGGATATTAAATCTTAACGTTAAGTTTTTAATATGGTCTATTGAAACATGGCTTCTAGACAAGTCAAAATATCCAAGTTCAAAATGTGGTCATATGAGTAAATATGGTAACTAGGAGAGCTATAGGCGGTTTATGAGCTCTTGACGATTACTGATATTCTTCACGAGGATACACTATCTCCAATAAGATTGTCTAGGGTATGAATGAGAAATATTATCTTATTCTATCTTTATTTAAGAGTTCAATTTTAGCTCTTTAGTGGAGTGAGCTAAAATTAATAGATTTGGCCTAAGTGAATCATTTGTTGATTGTGATTAGGTTATGTCTAATGAATCTTAAATTAGATAGCCCGCCAAGATCCCTAATCAGTACGAATTTGCATGGATCACTTGATATATTCTATTGGACCAATTTCTGGGTCCATCTAGAATTGTTTTTGGATTTTTGAATCCAAAAGTTTTGGAGATGTGTGGTCATGTGTGATCAAGACACGCGGTAAGTCTTCAAAAAGGCCTGGAATGGGCGGCCAAGGATGTAGGAATCCTAGGGTGGCCCTAATGAGGTGCGTTTAGCATTCCATTAATACATTAATAATACAATTTGTACATTTTAATTAAATGGGCTGCTAGATTATATTAATGTATTAAATTTAAGGCATGTGGACTTGTTTTTTTTTATAGTAAGAATAGATCTAGTTCACATGTGGACTTTTTATTAAAGTCAATGGATTTAATAAAATGGAAAAATAATATATTGCACAAGTATTTACTTGGGCGGCAAGGCTAAATTAATTAGTCTAATATATTGTTTTGTTTTATTTTATTAATCAAATGGAAATTAATTAATTAATTAATTGTTTGATTAAAAGTCAAAATCTTTTTCCAACTAGGAGAAGGATTCCTAGTGTCATACTATTGTTGATAGTGTGATAAGTTTCAAAGACTATATTTGATAAGTAGATAAATAAAAGTATTTTATTTCTTCAGTCAAATTAGGATGTTTTTGATATAGTCACAACATTATATTCAATGATTTATTATTGGATAATACACTCATGAGTTGGAATATGGTTAAAACTCAAAGTTAATAGGAGACTTGGTGAAAAAGTAATCCTACTTGTGTGAGGATTTGACTATAAGGTAGAAATACTACTTGAGTGAGGATTAGGCATCACATAAATATATTATTAAATTCGGAATTAATAATGGTAGTTCAATTAATAAGTTTTTTATTAAGAAAATTTTTATTCTCTTGCATTTGAATAAAAAATTAAAAAAAAAACTTTCAACTCAAGAAAGGGTTGTAGAATTCGGCCAAAACGAAGAAGAATAAGGAGCATTTTGTTTTCGATAGTGCACTAGAAGCTTTTACATCAAAATGCTTTATGCACAAGATCGAATTAGGGTTCACACGAGTTCCTGATTAAAAAAATTAAGAATTCACAAGTGACTAAACGTTCTTTATTTTCTCTAGGAGGATTATTGTGACTAACAAAAGAAAAATATTTGTTTTTTCCATCCTCACGCTTACAATTCAAAGAAAAGGGAGCCCACACTCTTAGGTGATTCACGTTCGTGATTGGATTGGAAGATTTTACAGATTCAATTCGAAGCAAGCGGATTCAAATCAATGCAAAATCAATCGTCACATGAAAAAGGTACGATACTTTTACTATATGTTAATTAATCAAGGGTTAAGGTTCTTTCTTTTAAAAGGAAAAATTTTAAAATATACAAACCCAATATTTCGCTTCCGCTGCTTGTTTTTCCCTACACTTTCAACATTGCGTCCTTTTTCCTTCCTTTTTTTATGCTTTACTGAGTAGCCGCTTGGGGTATCTAACAGAACTGTGAGCTGAAATATCTGCAATGGTCAAATACCTCTGGTGAACCGAGCATTTGTGATGAGCTGAGTAGTTCCGCCGAATTGAACGGCAACGGCGAACCAAATAGGCTAACACCCAGATTTTGCTGCACTGTTCGACAGTTGTACATGGCAGAGTTCTTTATGAGTAATCGTTGTGAGGCGGTGGAAGTGAAATACAAGTGATTTTTAGCTTCCGTGCATATGGTCCTGATCGATTGTCTATATTGCCACTCATTTGAGCGAACTGTAGCCATTGCGAGGTTTTTGTGAAGCCATTTTAAGTTACCAATGGTCAATGACTCATTATTTAGTTTATCATTGCTTTGATTTGATCGCAGTTTGGGTTCTTCATCGACATGTTAAACCCGTAAAGCCTTTTGGAAGCTATCTTTTTCGAAATAAATCTGATGAACCACTCAAGACTCTGAAGTCTAGTTGCTTAGCTTGTGAATTCTTCAGTTGTTGTCGGTTTAGCTGATAACAGATAGCTTATTTGACTCAGTTGATGATTAACTCATGATGCTTTCTACCATTATGGGTCCAGTTTTCAATGCTCATTGAGGTGAACTTTTCTTCAGGTGCATCTCGATTTTTTTTATCGAACTCTGTTTGTGAATCTTCTTGCTTATGTATCTCCTAGCGCTGATACAACAGATAATCTACCCCCTAGCACCCCTATTTATTTATTTTTTTAGTTCGGTCTTGCTAGAGTGTCTCGGGTGTTTCGTTTGTTTATGCTGCAGTCATCGGGTTGGTCTTGATTTCTGTGGATGTGACCCATTGTAATGACTCTATTAAGATCCAACTTTTTATCTCGGCTGATCTTTTTCATAGACTAGGCCTCTCTCTCTTGTTTGACCGGAATCTTTAACATACTAGATTTTATCTTTGGCAGACAAGAAGCCTCAATCGACCATATTCTATCTTTAGTTGACCAGAAACTCTAGCAGACCATATTCTATCTTTGGCCGACCATAATTTTGGCCGACTAGAATCTTTGGTCGAGCAGGTTCTATCTTTGGTCGACCGGAATCTTTTACCTGTCAGAACTTTGGCCAAACATATTCTATATTTGACAGCCGATAATGTGGTGCCATCCGGTAATTGACAAATTGAATCAATGTTTGGAGTTTTATTGACATGTCCGATCAAGAAACTTTCGGAAAACAACCTTATCTGAGTCAAACTTGACAAACCTTTCACTATAAAAAATCCCAGTAAATTGTTAGTCAAAGGATGGCATTTAATGACCGTTTTAAGGAATGACCCTTACTCGAATTTTTTTAAGGCATCCGTCGGACTCCATTTACGGTTTTAGAGTATAAATACTAAGATTTGCTTGCTTAAGTAATAAAAGATAATGGTAAGTTATAAAAGAACTTCATTCGATAAGGCATGCCATATTTGATAGAGAGCGGAATCTTTATATTAATAGGAGAGATTAAATCCAGATTGATTAAGGTAGTTGTTAGCAATATGAGGCCAATGCTACTCTCCCACCTTTGATCGAGTCACTAAGGTTATATGGTCTCTTTTTTGTTGAAATCTTTAAGCGCGTCGAGGCAAGACTCGATCCTTTAGCATGTGAGTAGTGTTTGCACAAGTAATAATAATAATGTATTTAATGAGATTAAATATTTGGAATGATTAACTCATACATGGTACTATTAATGATTAATGTCGAAATTTGACACCTATAAATCTATAAAAGAAAACATGCGTGTAATAGCCATAAAATTTGTCATATATACTAATTACACACACATTACATGTTTATAGACTTATGCATGCATATTATGTATCGTGTATGAGAGAAACATTCATAGATAACATGTAAATCGACAACATGCATGTATATTTTTTGTCAGCAAAATAGATCAGTAAAACCATAAGATTAAACTTATATAAATCGACTTACGTCGGTTGCTTACCGTATTTGGAGTCTAATTGTTTTATTCTTGGATCCTTTGCATTTGAATTGACAAAGAGTCTAGTGGGTTCGGTTGATAATTGACATTGGGTGTTTTATACCAAGATAGGCTTAGTTTCTAACACACGTCAAGGTAAACTTGTCCTCGAAAAGCTCTATGTGTCCATTTTGAATCAAAATTTGCAGTTCGTGATTCCATGCTTTCTGGAGATTGTTACCTCCGTTTTAGCGATCGGTGGTCGAATCGAACAATTCTCTGCGAACCACTTTCTTTAATGTTTCTGGGGCCATAAAATCTTCCACATGTTGAACCAGATTGCTAACCATATATTCTAGGAAGGTCTGGATGTCTAGTTTCCAAAGGTTTTTACGGCTCGCGATTTCGACTTCTATAGAGGGATATATGCTCGTTTAGTGTTCAATGGTCAGATCAGAAATCTATCTGCGATATGTTTTCTTCAATATTGCAGGAGCCACCAAATATTGCTTAGATCGAACCAGGATATGAGACATATATGCTTGGAAAGCCTCGGATGTCTAGTTTCCATCGGTTTTTACGGTTCGTGAATCCGAGATCTGTAGAGCGAGATATGCTCACTTTAGTGCCTATTGGTTAGAAATTCCACGATTCGTGACAATTCTTTTTTTTTGTTAGCTTTCGGAATTGGAAAGCAATTCCACGGACGGATTTTTGACACTTTGAAGCCTTGTGAATATTCTTCCTTCGAAATTGGTCAAGACAATGGCTCCTACTTCTGTTTCACGACCGTAGTTTAACCACTCACTAGCACTTCCGTTAGTCGTTTGCTGGGGTCTTTCAGATGAAGGATCCACATCATAATTCTTTATGTAGTCTGTTCATGAGGATTCCTTAAAGTTGACTTCTCCCCCCTTCCAGCGCCAATTGTTGACGGTGATTTTTGGATCTTTGAAAAGTCAACCGCAAACATTAACACGTAGGCAGATTGAAGCTTTAACAAGTTTAGGGTTGAATAATCAAGGCCTCTTTCTCCATGTGGATGCGATACAATTTGTTCGTATTTGAGAAAAATAATGTAGAAAAGTAGGAAATAAAGAAATAACCAAGCATAACACATGTTTTACATAGTAAAACCCCAAGGCGCAGAAACATCCACAATGTTGGTGATGGCAAAAAGAGATCTACTATGAATAGAATGATTACACACTCAATCTCTCTTTCTCTCGAGTAGTTGTTATTCTTTTTTTGTATACATAGATAGATAGATAGATCCATAGATCTCCTCTTATATAATGAGACTATGGGTCTATTTATATGTGTATAGAACCTTAATCCTTATTGTACAGGTAAGGAAAAGAGATGGCTTTTAATTAGAACTTGTTACTTGTTGAAGTCGTATTTAACTCCTTTCCTGTTTCCAAGGTCTTGCACATTGAATTAGAATCTTCGTAGGATTCTAGTTGAGTAGTCCGTTTAGGACTTATTTCCTGATTGGTGTGCAATCTTCTAGAAGAGTAGAGTTATTGCTTGATTTGGGCTCTCTGATATATAGGAGGAAATAATAATATTTCCTTATTAGAATGTGGTCCTGGATTCCTTGTTTGAGCTAGATTCTTCCTCTTTGTAATTGAGTTGTAGTTGAACTTGTGTTACTGTCTTGATTGAGCATCTCTTGGCCGACCATTTTTCAACCTGACTAGGTCCTTTTTTTCGATCGGTTTTGCTACCAGATTGAATTTAGACCTATCTTGGCCAATCGGTTCAGTCTGACTACTCCGTCTAGTAACATCAACTGTGACTTGGTTGAATGTTGGTTGGTTGATCGGTTGGTTTACTCGACCGGGCTTATTTTACCCGACCACATCTGTTTCATTATGACATTGTGTTTGTCGATCGGTTCATCCGACCGCTCGCCAATGTTTTTCTTCTCTGATAACGTGGTCTGTCATATATTCTGGATTATCCACTATATTTGCTAACATGTCATAACACCAAAAAATCCATATAACAGAAGCATGTTCAAATTTGTATTCTTTGTCGATTCACCGAACTCGATAGTCCTCCTTGAATGTTTAGGAGGTGAAGGCCCTTTGATGTCGTTTTCTTTTACAAACATCGTTTCGTCCGAGGATGGTGTGTCCTTGTCATCGACAAAACCAAGACCTCCCTTGTCATTTGGCTTATTCCCATAGCCTAGCATAATATCGAGCTTCTTTGAACCCGAAGTCAACTTGGCAAGTGACTCTCTTGCTTCTTCATGTTCTTTTTTCAACTTTTCTTCATTCTCTCTTGCCAATCTAAGTTTTTCATCTTCAGTATCTACATGGCTCTTGAGATCTTCAAGCCTTCTTAGCCATTCGGACAAGGTCATAGTCCGATCACTAAAAATTTTTCTAAGTTTATTTGTGATTCGACTTAGAGTTTCATTATCCTCCTTGGTTATTTCTAATCTACGTCTAATATCGGAATTTTCCTTATTGAGTATTGAACAGGTAAGAGCCGCATTTTTGAAAAATCTTCTATATTTCTTAAGGAATTCAATTGGCTCCAACCTATAGTCATCATTATCTGAAATCTCCAAGTTGGAGTTATCTTCAACACTGTCATCACTCAAAGTTGATGAGTTCCTATCACTTGGCTCCTCATGATTTGAGTACACTTCCTCGTCAAAACCTTTGCCTCAGTCACTTCTAGCTTCATCAACAATTTCCTCTACTTCAAGGTCAAGATTTAAGGCATTGTTCTCCTCTTTATTATCATTCATTTGAGAGGTGGAAAAAGCCGTGAAGATCGCCATATTATCTTCATCATCCGATGAGTTCTCTTTGTCTTCAAGGTCATCACTATCACTCAAATTACCTGCCATTGCCTTCCTTTTTTGTCTTTCCTTCAGGTTCCCATAATCTCAGGAAATGTGTTTGAATCCACCATATTCGAAGCATTGTATGCCTTTTCTAGAAGGCTTTACTTGACTTTACTCAACTTTCTTAAATGGTGCCTTCTTCTTCTACTCTTTTCCTTTGGAGTTCATACCCTTCTTGTCATGCTTTATAAATCTCTTAAACTTCTTGACTATAAGAGACAGGTCTTCATCGGAATTATTATGCTCCTTTTTGGCCTTCAAAGCTATTCATTTTTGCTCTTGGTTAGAGTGGGAAGGCTTCTTGACTCATAGGCTTGAAGCTTTCTAAAGAGTCAATTCATCTTCAAATTGTCCAAGTCACTATTCTCTTTAATGGTGGTCACCTTTGATTTGAATATATCTGGAAGAGATCTTAAAATTTTCTAAACAATCATTGACTCGGTGTAGGGATCTCTAAGTTGATGACTCTGGTTGACAATATCCATGAGCTTAATTTGGAAGTCGTTGAAGAACTCACGCTTATCCATCCTGATGGTCTCAAATTGACTTTGAAGGACTTGAAGCTTTGACTTATTCACTGTTTGAGTGCCTTTATGAGTAGTTCAAAGGATCTTCTTAGCTTTATAAGCATTTCTTGTAGTTTGGATGAGCTTGTATTGATTGTTATCCATGGCACAGAATAAAGCATGCATTGCCTTTGAATTCCACTTAATCTCGTTAAATTCTTGGGTGGTCCATTGAGACTTAGGTTTAGGCATGGTGGTTCCATCTTGTGCTACCATTATAGGCTTTGTATATCCATCTTCTACAGCCATCCGCTCATGCTCGTCAATATCTAATAGGAAGGACTTCATTCTTCCTTTCCAAAATGCATAGTTGTCATCGGTGAGTAATTGTGGCCTTGAATTTGAAGCTCCCTCTTGGTTCATTCGACTCTCACTTATAGTGTTGATGAAATGAATGAGATGCAATATGCAAGACACAAAAGAAGTGAGGACCTACCTAAGTATATCTAGGAACCCACACTGATACCAATTGAAACTACCTAAAATGTGTCTAAACAACCTAGAAGGGGTGGGGGTGCATGAGCTGTTAATCGATTAAGTTACCAAATTTTCAATTAGTCAAAATTAAAAACAACAAACAATAAAATCAAGTAATAAATGCAAAAAAAAATTGACACTTGATTTTGGTGTGGGAAACCCTTCGATTAGAAAAAACCCACGAGACTAGCCTCGCTAGCCACTTAGTCACAGAATCCATTATATGATAGTTTAATTACATCCTAAGTTGACAACCTAGTCACTCTTATCAAGGATTGTAACTTAAACCTATCTACATGTAGGCCTTTTATAGTGACTCTTGACACTTGCTTGTACAACTACCACATGTAGCCACAAGACTTGGACTTTTAAAAGAGAATTAATGTATAAGTGAACATGTATGAATGCTCAATGCAAATATGTGCTAGATTAATAAAAAATGATTAACTAGATGTGAATATGAATACCCAACAATCCTAGTTATTAGCTAACCCTTTAAAATCTCCAAAACATCAAAGACTATGCAACAAAGATAGAGTCTTGGTAATAAAAAATAATAATAAATGAGATAGGATGATTGTTCTTACCTACCAAGTGAGGATGCACTAAAGACCTATGTTTGATAATGCCTTTAATGCACATGAATGGGGATTGGAGAGTTCAAAATGGTTTCTTGAACTCTACTATCTCACTCAATTTTTGAAATTCTGAGTTCACCATCAAAAAGATGATGTCTTGGAGTATTTATAGGATTCTCACAAAACTATGTCATTTTGAGAAGAATTGTTTTTCGTGGTTCACATTTCATAGTCCACAAAGATGAAAAAACAACCACAAAAATGACAGATGAAAGGTCGCCTATACTTTGCGGTTCAACGAGACGAGGGCACCACTGTGAAAACCTCTGCTGAAAACCTCGTGCATAAGTTTTACGGCTTACCAGGACGAAACCAAGACAAGGTAAATCTCTGGAAAGAGGTTCTCGCCCATACTTCGCTACTCATCAAGACGAGAACCGGACCGCGAAAACCACTAGAAAGTTTTTCACAGTGTCATTTTCACGGTTCACCAATAAGACACTTGGATCGTGAAAACCACTGGAAGGATTTTTACGGTTCACCACGACGACACAAAGATCGTGAAAGTAAGAAGAACAGACCTTCTCAAGTTATCTAACACACTAACCTATATGCATGATGTGCAAGTGTGAAATTGATGTGATGCACACTAAAATGATAAGAAAAACACAAATGAATAAAGTGTGTGTGCGCACCTAATCTCTTCAAGAGAACAAGATAAGTGATATACTTTTGAAGCTCTTGCTCTTGAAGTCTTGAGATGCCGAGAAGATTGCCGATTACGATCTCACTGTTGAGTACATTAGATCTTACTTTACCCATTACAAAAGCATCCCAATGTGGTTTGTCACATAAATAAACCAATCATAAAATGGAGAACCTTATACCTATAATGGGAAAACACAAAGTAAGTTTGTGCAATTAACCCAAAAAATTATTGATCATTAGAAAACAAAAATTTGGATTTTACTAGCAAAATATGTATAAAAAGAGAACTTTGTTGTACACTATTTCAGTAACAAAACAAAGATTAAAACTTGAATAACTTAAATAAATTAATAAAATAATCATCTAACCGAAATAGTGATCACTGGAGACGACAATTGTCACAGTAAATCGACGTTGAGATCTGGGATGGAGGCAAAGAGAGAGACACTAAAAAATTGGAGAGAGCTTGTGTTTGGTCAGTTGGTGTTAGCAAAAAAATCCACCTGGGGTGAAAATCCCATTCAACACCCTCGACCAGCTACCCCGGAGGTCGCAGCGGGTGTGGTAGGAACCAGGTAGGAGGTATCGTGGTATAGCCTTGCTTGGTACCTGGTAGACTGTGAGACGTGGTACTGACTTCTTTCCGGTTCATGGTGTAGAGCATCCCCGGTATCTAGGTACTGGTCCCGATCTAGGTCCTACCAGGTACCTGCCGGATGAAAAATTCTTCTTTGGACCCCTACCAAAAATGACTGTTAACAGTTGGAAATGAAGAGGCAAAATGAAGAATGTTTTTTAAAAGTTGAAGTGAGTGCCACATGTCACTCACAAAGTGTAACCAATGCACCATTAAGAAAATCTTCCAATGGTGGGACGGACCTAATGAAAAAGTGACATTTGTCAAAGTTGTTAAAGCAAATATTTAATTTTTCTTCACTAATTATATAGTTACACATGAACAAGTTATTAAAACAAAAAATTTACCCACCTTTACCTCCCGTATTTCCTTCCCACTTTACACAATCTTTTCCTTTTCCTTAGTAAATTCCATTTTATCTCCTTCACCCCTCAATTTGTCATTCATTTCACACTTTTGAGTTTTGAAGATGAAAGAAATTTAATGGTAATTTTTTATATTTATTAATCATTATATAATTTTAATTACCATTATTTGAATTATGAAAATTAAAAGAATTAGAAAAAAGGAGAGAATATAAAAAATTAAATATATGACCACACAAATATGTTGGATTTGTATCCCCAATTTTCAATTTTTTATTTGATTGCTATATATATATATTCATATATATATATATATATATATTCTGCTAAGTAATATTAAAAAATAGATTTCAATTTACATGTAGATGACACTATATAAATATATACAATATTGTAAAAAGAGTTCAATTTACAGTATGTAATATTAATAGTCAACTTTTAATTATTATTCCTAATCCATGATTCTTACCAATATATACAATATGTATACGTGAAAATACAGACAAAAATTTACTTTTGATCCTTTTTATCAAAGTGCTTCATCTTAACAATCAATATTGACTCCATCATGTTCTCATTTGGTCTATAATATTAAGTGTGACTTTTGAATATTCTGAATTTTACTTTACTAAACTGTTTTTTTTTAAGATATAAACTCTTGAGTCATTGAAGCAATTATGTTTTTAACTACCAAATTATTTATCAATATTTGCAGCATTCATCACAATTTCTGACTTCTTGTCAATTGTTTGTATTTTGAATGATAACAAATTAATTATAATTGCTCTCATACTATAAGTTTATGATGCACTATAGTGATTTTGGTTCTAGACAAGTTTAAACTTCCAATGACTAACGATTTCATGACATTAAATTAGTTGTTCATATAGGTAACGTTTGGTTATCATAGTGGAATGGTAATCAAAATGAGAATGAGAATGAGAATGGAAAGGAAAGGAAAATTGAGTTTTTTGTTTGGTTGTAACTTTAGAATTAGTCAATGAATCAGTATTATTTTGATTGGTTAACAACTTAATAGAATTGAGTTAACTATTTTTTGACCAAAATACCCTTGATTATAAAACATTTATAATAATATGTTATATATTATAATATATATATTATATTATATATTATACTAATAAAATATATATTATAATATTATATATTATTATTATATATTATAATATAATATAATATATAATATATAATATATATAATATAATAATAAAATATTATATATTTTTTGGATAATAATAATAAAATATAAAAGTATATATTATATATAATATATATTATATTGTATATATTATATATAATTATACATCATTATATGTATTATAATAATATAATATATAATAATATATATATATATATATATAATGATATATTATTTTTGGAAAGGAGGGTATTTTTGGAATAGAGTTTGGGTATAAAAGGGTGTTTATGGAATACCAATTTTAGTTTGGAATTGGAATGGGCATTCCATTAGTTTTTGGATGGAAAGCCCATTCCACCAAAATGGTGGAATCAACACTCCAATGAAATCCTCATTCCATTACATTTTAGCAAACCAAACATTACGAATAACTTTATTTCCATTCCATTCCACCCAACCAAATATGACAATATTTTTTTTGTGCTCAAATGTTAGTTCTGTATAAAATAGTTTACTAATTACTAGTAACTGGTTTTGTTTTTTTGGCATTCATGTACAACAACATTTTCCAATATGTCTTAGAAGAGATTAAGTTAGCAACTCAATTGAATTGCTTAATACAATAAGAAATCACAAGCAACTCAATTTTTTTATATTAGCGGTATGTATGCATTTGCAGTTTGGTTTCTTGTTCTACATAAACCAATCAAACTATTTGCATTATTTACATTCAATTGCAATCTTTCACAAAATGCAATTGCCAAAATCATATAAAAAAACATCATTGCAATATATCATATGTTTCACTTCAATTAACACACATTAAGAGCACCAGATCTGCAGTAGTCATCCTAAGAGAATAAGGACTAAACACTTCAACTCAAATCAAATATAAAAATAACTTTCTCTAAAAGTCTTAACAACGATCATCACCATATAGATTTCAAAAATAAATTTCTCTAAAGTTAATCAAAAAATATTCTACGCATAATGAAAGTATGAGAATATTAAGTTCATGTATTGACTAGAGACACCAAGCTTGAATACTAGACATAACATGTTGCAAAATAGCTTAGTCAAGCATCAAACTTAGAACTCTTATCAAACAAGAACAAAAAATATTCTCATATGTACTGCTCAATCAAGTATGAAAGCATTCACCTCTGATCATATTGGTCTCAGGTGAACCAATATAAACAACATCATGATCATTACTCATGGCAATATGAAATTTAGATGATAAATCATCAACTATCTTTTTCATGAAAATATCACTTATATTAAACTCATCATTATTGTCACGCACAAATATTTCATAAAGACTAGATATATGACCATCATGCTTTTTCACATTCTCATCCACCCAAATCTTCTTGATATTCTTCTTCACATGTTTATCATTATTATGCACAACATTCAAAGATTTATCAATATCAAAATGTTTAGAAGAATGATTAGGAACCTTTTTCACATCATGCTTCTTAATCCAAACTTTCCTAGTAAGTTTCTTCACATGATCATGATCAATATGCACATTTTTCAAAGCATCAAAACTATTATCATGTTTAGAATCTTTCAAAGAAGATTTGTTCAACTCAACAACATGCACAATATTCTTCTCAACCCAAACTTTCCTTGTTGATTCCTTTTTATTAACATGTCTATAATGTAAAGTCTCTAATGCCTTAACATGTTTAGAAACAACCAAAGGAAGTCTTTTCATCTCACTAGCATGCATCTTATTCCCTAGTTTGCATTATCTAATATACTTTTAGCATTTAGGCCTAATATGTCCTACAACATTAGAAAAATGACAAACCAGGATAAATTTAGAGATGTTATGTTTAGCTCTAGGCTTAAACTCAACTTATGAGAACGATTAGGAAACTTTTTCACATTTTGTCATGTTTCACATTTCCTAGTTTGCATTGCCTAACATATTCATAACACTTAAGCTTAATGTGACCAACCACATTACAATAATGACAAACCGGAATGAATTTAGAAAAATTACATTTTGGGTGTGCATGCTTTGGTTAAGAAGTTGATTAAGAAGTTCCATAGCTCTTCTTATCTTTGTCTTTGATTTCAGAAGGAATAGTAGTTGAGTCTTTCTTCTTCTTGGGTTTTCTTGACTTGTTCTTGGTTGTAGGAGTCTTCTTAACTTTTTCTACAAAACCCAAGCCACTCATATCTCCATGATGCTTTCCAAGTTTTATTACTTCATCAAGCTTAATGGCTCCAATTTTCATGCCATTAATAGACTTTTTGAGAGCTTTGACTTCATCTTTAAGCTCACACTCCTTTGTCTTCAAGATAGTCAAAGTACTCATTTTTTGCTTAACTTTCCCTCCATGGCAAACAACTTCATAGTAAAGTTTTCTTTTAAATCATTTAGCTAGCACTTTCCTCCATCTTTGAAAAATACTTTTCAATGGTTTTTTCATGCTCATTGATGACTTCACTTTGCTTGCTTATCTTCTTCATAGACATCTTCTTTCATTGTCAAAAGCTTTGATTATAACCACTAAATTGACATTGATTAACTTCAACTTGTTATTCTCATCATTCTTTTTAATATTTTCACTAGTTAGTTAAAGGATCTTGTCAAGGAAGTTTGTTTCACCATGATTTGAGGAAACTTTGATCTCTTCATGATTGGAGGAGACTTCACTATCTTTACTACTTGAAGAGTATTTACTTTCCTTATTACTTGAGGAGTATTCACTATTATCCTTAAATTTTCCTTTATATATAGCCGGATGAGCAATGTAATTGCTAGTGTATTCTCGATCATCGAGGACTCATCTTCCTCTTCTACATCAGTCACACTCATCCATGCTTTATCATTGATGGATCTAATGTAGGATTTCATCATATTTTTCCAAAATGAGTAGCTACCACTCCTCAAGAGTGGAGGCCAAGCACTAGAAGCACCTTCCGGCAACAAATCACTCATAGCTCAAAAATCCAATCTTATAACCCCGGGATCGCACTAATTACTTTAAGTTACCCGCTCTAATACCAACTGAAATTTCATAAGATGGATATTTAGCAACCTAGAGGGGGGGTGAATAGGTTGAGACCAATTTCAACAACTTTTTTCGGATTTTGATTGTTACACAAACAAACTATCAAAGCACTTTAAAAAACAAACCACGGAAAACTTCACAAGATGGTTAGTAGTAACAAGTATACAAATATGGCAATTAAGAGTAATTACTACAATGTAAAGTAAGTGAATTCGATAAAAGAAAATCAACACATGGATGTTTTTTAACATGGTAAAACCTCAAACTTTAGGAAACATCCACATGTTGATTTCACAACCACCGGCAACATTATCTTTCACTAGTTGGTAGAATGTACACCCTCAAGCGATCACTTCACATGATCAACCCTTTGGATCGTCCCACTCTAACCTACCCTCAGGCCTTTTACTAGTGAGAGACTTACCTCTTTCTATCTAAGACATGTCACGTGCCTCTAGAAAGTTCCTTACTCAACTATCTGGATCTTCACAATCCTAGTCAATACTTCCTTGCTTAACTATCTGGATCTTCACAATCCTAGTTAAGACTTCTTACTCAAGCTAAAGCTTCACACTCCAACAAGAGACTTCCTCATTTTACAAGGCAATGATCTAAGTGTAGTGCAAACATGCAAACATGATACAAACACAAGCAAATAGAGTATGTAGATCAAATACACTCTATGAAGAATTAGTATTTCACAAATCAAGCTCACAAACAAATGTAACTAATTCTTATGAACATGTAATAGGAAATCTAGATTAGGCATTCGAAATCATTCACAAAAATATCTAGAAACCTAAACATGTCAATCAAAGCTAGAATAACAAGTTTGAAACAAAAAACACAAAACTAGCTTTGAAATCAAGTGATCAAATCAACACTTGAAATTCTCAACATATTCATTCAAAAATAAGAACTAGATTTGAATAATAGTTTGAATAATAGAAATGACATTCAAAATATTCTAGTTCTAGAACATGTGACTAAAACCTAGAAATCAACAGTGAAGATCAAACATAAAATTTTCTAGATTCAAGTTCATGTTCTTCAAAATTAACTAAAAAGATATTCAATTAAAAATCACAAAACTAATTTTGAAAATCACTCCTACAAGTCCAAAAATAGAATCCAAATTATTCTAACCACATTTCATATTCAAATCAAGAGATTCAACAAATTGATCACAAGAAAAGTGTAAAGCATATGATTTACTTACAAAAATGATGAACACTTGATGAAGATCAAAGTAAATCAGAAAATATGGACACCAATTAGCTTTGAAACTAGTTGGGACTTTTTCATCTTTGAAAGACAATGAATTTTGGCTTTTGAATCACCAAAATCGGATTTGAAATAAGTGAGATCACAAAAACAAAAATTGAAAGGTTATGAAGATTGCTGCAGAATTTTGAATATATAGGGAGGGAAATGACGTGGAGAGAGAGGCATCACATGTGGCAACCAACACCACGCCACCTCATCTCCCCATGGATGCGCATGGCCTTTACAGAGGCAGAAGGGTGGCCTTTCCGTGGAGGATACACGCTTCCACGGAGAGGGGGTGTTTTTGGCAATTTGCCACCTCTCGTCCCTTTTGCTCCCTTTCGCGCATCTCTCACATTTTTCGACCGTTCTCCGGCCTCCGAACTCGGAATTCGAATCCATTTTTGGATTACAAACCCTAACTCACTCACGGACATGGAAATTTACAAAAAATTTATTAAAAACTTGGAATTTGACTAGATACACAATGACGAAAACCATGCACGGTAAACACACATAAAGTTTCATAACTTACAATTCAGAACTCGAAAACTTATGAATGAGTAACCGAAATATTCAGAACTCAATAAGAAATAATATGAGAACAGATTCAAGTTTGATATCAATAAAACACAAACAAATAAATACAAGAACACACAAGTATGCCATTTGTTAGAGATAGTCCTAGAATATGAAATTTTACAAAAGTTGTCAATTTAAATCTAATGCATGTGCAAACATTAATATGTGTGTGTATGTGTTACACCAATGGAGCATAACATATGGATGCAATGTGTGTGTGTGTGCACACCTTACGTTTTGCAAGAGGAGAAAGAATCTTGATACCTTAGCATCTGAGTAAGCTTCTTTTCTCTTGAAGACGAACTTTGCATAAGAAGCTGCTTTCCTTCTTTAAAGTTAATATCAAACATGAACCACCTAAGCAACTAATCAATACAAACAAATAGAGTTTTGTTATGGAATTAAGCCAACACAAATTTAAAACCTAACAAGCTTAGTTTATTTAACTTTGTTCTCTATATGACTTGTTTGCATAATATCTAATTTGTTTTTATATTGTATCCCTTGTATATTCCTTGACAAAATGGGGGAGAAATGCTTACCTCGCCTCTTGTAGAGAAAATTGAGATTTTTTTTCATAATGGGGAGAAATATTCTTGATTGTTGAAGATAAGGAAATGAGGGGGATCTTTGAGCTTTAAGTGAATTTTTATATACGATATGAGGAGTTTTGGTTACTTGTTTGTTTTTGTGAATATATCTAACCAATCTTCTTTGTAGAAGATTTCTCGTTTGTTTGATTGTGTGTTTCTCATAGGTGCTTTGATGATTAAAGAAGAGATTCTTGAAGACTCATGAAGACATGAAAACATTTTAGTCTAGAGATCTCTTTGTATTGTGAGTATGTGTGAATGAGATCAATAATGAGAAATTTTAAGTGATCATTGTATGGTGATGTTGAGGTTTTGTCATAGAATAGCCAAAGGGGTAGATTGTTAGGTTTTATATTTGTGTTGGCTTGATTCCATAACAAAACTATTTTTGTTTGTATTGACTAGTTGCTTAGGTGGTTCATGTTTGATATGAGCTTCAACGAAGGAAAGCAAATTCTCATGCAAAGTTCATCTTCAAGAGGAAAAATACTTACTTGGATGCTATGGTATCGAGATTCTTTCTCCTCTTGCAAGGCGTAAGTGCACACACATATTGCAACCAATTGTGTCCCTGCTTTTTTGTGCTCAATTGGTATAACACATGCACACACAAATTTTTGTATGCACATATATTAGATTTAAATTCATAACTTTTGTAAAATTGCATGTTCTAGGACTATTTTTAGGAAATAGCATACTTGTGTTTGTTTGTTTGTGTTTTATTAGTATTGGACTTGAATATGTTCACATATTGTTCCTTATTGAGTTCTGAACGTTTCAATTACTTATTCATAAGTTTTTGAGTTTCGAGTTAGATTTTTTGAAACTTTCCGTGTGTTTATCGTATATGATTTTCATCCTTGTGTATCGAGACGAATTCAAAGTTTTTGATTAAATTTTTGTAGACTTCCATGTCCGTGAGTGAGGTAGGGTTTGTAATCAAAAAAAGGATTTGAAATCCGAGTTCCGAGGCGGAAGAATGGTCGAAGTACGCAAGAGGAGTGTGAAAAGGAATAAAGGGAAATAGCAATGATAAATTTCCAAAACACCCTCTCCCGTGGAGGCGCTTGGTCTCCATAGGAATGGCACCCCTCTACCCTCATGGAGGCCACGCACCTCCACGAGCTGCTGAGGTGGCAAGTTTTTGGGTTTTTGTTTTTGTGATATCTCACTCATTTTAGATCTGATTTTGGTGATTCAAAAAACCAAAATTTTCGTCTTTAAAAGAACAACAAGTCCCAAGTGATTAGAGAGCTAATTGGAGTCCATATATTTTGTTTTCTTTGTTCTTCATCAGATGTTCATCATTTTATAAGTAAATCATATTCTCTACACTTTTATTGTGATTAATTTCTTAAATATTTTAATTTGAATGTGAAATGTGTCGAGGATGATTTGGATTCTACTTTTTGACTTGTTTAAGTGATTTTCAAAATTAGGTTTTGTGATTTCAAATTTAATATCTTTCTAGCTAATTTTGATGAACATGAACTTGAAACTAGAAATATTTGTGTTTTTTCTTGATTGTTGATTTCTAGGTTTTTATCTCACATGTTTTAGAAATATGATATTTTGATTGTGATTTCAATTGTTTAAATCTAGTTCCTCCTTGAGTGAATATGTTGTGGATTTCAAGTGTTGAATTTGTCCACTTGATTTCAAAGCTAGATTTGTGCCTTTTGTTGTAAATCTATTATTCTAGCGCTTTGATTGATATGTTTAGGTTTCTTGATATATTTGTGTGTGAATTGAATTGCATATTCTAGATTTCCTTATAACATGTTCATAAGGATTAGTTTCATACTCTTGTGAGCTTGAATTGTAAAAACTAATTCTTCAAGAGTGTGTTTGATCAATATAATCTATTTGCTTGTGTTTGCATCATGTTTTTCATGTTTGAATTTTCACACTTAGATCAAGCCTTGTAAAAGGAGAAAGTCTCATTTAGATTAAGCGGATCAAGATTGAGCAAAGAATCTTGACTAGGATCAAGCAGATCCAGAAGTTGAGCAAGAAACTTTTTAGAGACACATGCAGTGTCTTGGATAGAAAGAGGCAAGTCTCTCACTAGTAAAAGGCCCACAGGTAGTTAGAATGAGATGATCCAATAGGGTGGATCCTGTATTGATCTCTGGAGGGTCTACATTCTACCAACCAGTGATAGATAGTGTTGTCGGTGGTTGTGGTATGAACCCGTTAATGTTTCCTCTTTTGTGAGGTTTTACCATGTTAAAAAAATTGTGTGTTCATTTTTCTTGTTTTAGTTTCCTCTTACTTTAACTTGTATTGTTTTAATACTTGCTTAATTGAATTCAAATTGAATTTTAAAGAAATTTACTTGTTAAAGTCTCTAACTGTTAATTTGATTGTGTGAAAAAAAGTGCAAAGAATTTAAGTCTTTACCAATTCACCACCTTTCTAGGTATATTTGTCACTATAAGTGGTAAGGGAAATTTCACCGCTCATTGATCGGTCTATTTCTATACATATTTTAGGTCCCCATTTCCTATTATTTGTGCTTTGTTTTGGGGTGAAATTAGGTATTTTATGTGTTTGTTGAGCATGTGTAGGCCACAATCTTTAGATGAAGTGTTTGAAGGTATTTTCAAGGAAAAGAACTTAAATGTGAAGAAAAAGAGCAAAGTTGTCATCCACCGCTGTGCAGGTCGCTCTTCATGCACGACCTCCACCACGGCACGTCCAGCGGTACATTTCAGTAGGCTTTCTGTTCTTTTCCGCGGTCCATACCGCTTTCCAGGCATCAACCTCAACCGCGGTCTATGCCGCACATCATTCCGGGAAAGACTGATTCGGCCAGTGCAGAACAGCCAGATTACGGGGGTCATATATCTCAGCTCCAATTGAATTGTGTGTCCTACCACCTATGGATGGAAAGCCCCGGAAGTCTAGTTTCTAGCGCACTTTACGGATCGCAATTTCGATATTCCTAGAAGAGGTTATGCCCATTTTAGTATCCGATGGTCAGTCATAATTCGGCAATTAGTGATGGGATTTATTTTGCAAGTTGTCGGAACGGGAAATATTACCTTCTTGGACATGAGTGTGAGTCTTGAAAAGTAAGTTGACACCTAATCCTTATCATCCTTCAATAAGTAATCAATTTGAGTGGATTAGGAAAGAATTAAATCCCAAAAAAGTAGAGTTCCAAAAGGGAACCAATTTCGTTGTTGTTTTAGGACTTTGATTATCATCTAAAGCCTATTTAAATCCCTGTGAACCCTAATTTCGGAAGAGACAAGCCAAGGGAGGTCCCAAGCCACCAAGGGGGTCGTCCCCCATCACTCCACCACCATACATCACCACACACTCATCCATCTTTACACATTGACGATTAGAAGATGAAGGAGAATTCATCATTGGAGATCTTAATGGGTTTTATCTTTTCTTTCTCTTCTCTTTTTATTTTCAACATGTGTAACTAATCCCATAACTAGGGAATCAATGTGAACCTTTTGTGAATGCTCATATATAGATTAATTATTATTTCATCGATTCAATTCTTGATTTATTCATTATTCTTAATTGCTTAATCCTCATTAGTTTTAATATTTGTTCACACCTTGACCAAAGGGTGAATAACTATTTGGCATGATTTTAGGGTTAAGACTATCTGAGAATTAGGGTTAGAGTATAGACCAAACCTAATCTTGATTAATGCTCTTTTGAATGAATGACTTTTATCTTTAGCATAGGCCAAGCAAAGTATAGAATTTGGTTCTTAATTCTTGCGCTTAAAGGGTTACCGATCACTGTTCACACCATAGACCAAGGGTGAATAGTGGTTGGGAGCACGTGACTCATTCTATGACCATACGGTAATAGTCACATTAAAGACAAAGAATGAACCCTAGAATTGATTGAATCTTGTTTACAAATTAATTCCATATATCGAGTGTTCATAATTGGGGATCATTGATGACCTAGTGCTTTCTACCTTTTGATCACAACCATATTTTCTTTAATTATTTTCTTTAGATTAATTTAATTTAGTTTTAGTTTAATCAATCAAACAAACAACATCTTTGGTTACTTTTAGTTTAATTAGAATTAAAATTAGTTTTCAATCAATAAATCTCGTTTCCTCGTGGGAACGATCCTTACTTGGCACTGTACTTATCTTTACGATTCGTGCACTTGCGAGTGAGTATTTTATAACACGATTTTACACATCAAGTTTTTGGCGCCGCTGCCGGGGAGTAGCTGAATTTATTGATTAATTCTAGTTTTAATTTTAGTTAATAGTTTTAGTATAATTTTTTTTAGGTAGTCGTGTCATTAGTTACTAGTTTATTTTTATTTAGATTTGGTTTTCTTTTTATTTTCTTTTTCTTTTCTTTCTTTCAGATATAATGGAATTCTACGGGCAACATGCTTATGATGAGGATAGTTAAACACTTCATGGATTTGTTATGCAACTGGCTGCTTCAGTGCCACAAATGGAGAGATTGATAGTTTTAGAAAGAGCATAAGCTCGAGCAATGAATTCTTACAATCTGTGGCATGTGCATGAACCTTTTGAACATTCCTACAATTCGTATCCTATCAATGAACCATATGGAAATTCCCACAGTCAGTGGTCGAGTTATGAACCATATGATAATACTTACAACCCAGATTGGAGGAATGATCAGGACTTCTCGTGGAACCACAATGAAGTCAATATCTATGAGCAGCTGATCTCACCATCACTTGAACAAACAATGAAAGAATTCATGCAAACCACTCAACAGATGCTCAAGGAAACTCATCAAGACTTTAATGTGAAGTTTCAACACATTGAGGCTTCAATAAGGAAGATGGAGGTGAAAATTGGGCAGTTGGTTGAAGCTCAAAAGAAGGAGCCCGAAAGGTTCCCGAGCCAACTGGAGTAAGAAGATGTTATCACCATCCCTTTATATGGTGAGATTGTCGATACCATAGTGAGCCATGAACTTTCTAATGATCTTTCTAGTGTTGTAGATGAAGAAGTAGAAAAGGAGGAGACGGAAGAAAAAGTGAAGGACGCGGAAGATGTACTTTTCGAGAAGCCGCTCCTATACAAGGAACTCAAGCCTTATGTCCCTCCCATTACCTTTCCGAGCCGCCTACATAAAAGTAAATGGAATAAGTGGTTTTCTGAACTTATTTCATCACACTTTATATTGAACATTTACTTGTCTTTGCTTATTGTGTGTAGGAACATGCCGGCGCGTGAAACTTTTTTCCAAGACATGATCGCACTCAAATGTAAATTTGAGACATTGGAATTTGGTTGAGTCATCCTTGCACCCGTCTTGCCGAGACGTTAAATAAAGCGCTTGGTGGGAGGCAACCCACCTAGGTAATTTAGTTTCAATTGTTTTTAGTTTTTAGTTTTCGTTCTTTAGTTTTTGTGTGTTGAGTTCGTACATGCCATGCTTTTTCTCTATTTGTTGTCCATGATTTTAATGTCATATAAACATTGAGGACAATTTTTAGATTAGGTTTGGGGGTGTGAATTCGTGTTTATTTTATTTTTTGAGCCATTTGTTGAAATCTGCGAAAAAGTGACCTGTTTTGAAAAATTTTAAGGCAAACGTTTTGTTAAAACTGTATTCATTGGTGAGGAAATAATTTTTTCTGTCCATGCTGGGTTCATCGTTTTTTCGATACGAATCCAACGGTATAAAGAACGTAAAATTCTGGGCGGTGGTTTAAAAGTTATGATTGTTTCTTCGACCAAAGGTCATGGGCGATGCCCTGTTTTTAAAATTCTGCACGTGAATGTTTTTCGTCGTCTGTTTTCTCACTTTTCCAATTCGAATTTTTAGATTGTTTCTAAATGAAAAGTGTTTATTTGCATGTCTTTGTTCTTGTGTTAAATTGTGGTTAATGTTTGTTAAGTATTTTGAGAGATATGCATTAAAGAACAGACGTACGTCAATTTCAAAAGTCACCAGTTTTTGAATTTTTGTCCTCCACTTTGAGATGATTCTTTAGTGTGCTTTAAAAGCCGTAATATATACTTTATTCACTGAGTTTAGACTGACGTCTTGCCACTTAGAGTATTGCATTGCATTTTTCAAAATTTATGACATGCTCTTGATATAATAGTGAATAGGATGCTTAGTTGGATTGTCATGATTAATAGTGGAGACTACCCTTGTGAGTTCACTAAGCCAAAAAGCGTTACATAAATATCATTATATGAGGGTTCTTTTGTTTCTACTCCTAAACACTCATTAGGTTCTTAGCATTAGAAATTGATCTCAATAGGTTATGCATTGGATATTAAAGAACATTCATCATAAAAAGATATCACATGTGAACTTTGCTCTTGTTTTGGTTGAACCATTGGAAGTGATATAGGCAATGTGTGCTTGAACTACTTAAAAGGCCTTAAATATTTCCTACCTTTATGTGTGTGCTCCATAGCCAATTTTGAAGCTAAACACTATAAGCTTTTTTCTTTCATCACCCACATTAACTTAACCCCAATGAGCCATAATTTAGCCGTACCTTATAGCTTGGGATCATATTGAGGTGATGAAGATGATTGAAGAGAGTTCGAAATGGGTGACTTGAAGTGCATGTACCAAGGAAAAAGCAAGAAGATCAAACGCAAAGAAGGTGTTGGAAGAATTATGTAATTTATGTATAAAATTCTCATCTCAAAAAAAAAAAGTTAAAAAAGAAGAAAAAAAAAGATAAATAAATGAGATGATGAATCAAATGAAGGTGAAAAGGAATAGAGCTTTACAATGAAGTGATGTCAAAATCAAAGTCAACTCAAAGAGGAAGATGAACAAAATTGTTCAAGAAGCCTAGATGCAAGTGGAATGAAGAATTCGAAGAAATTCGGCCAAGTATGAAGATTGCCGAAGAATTTCTCGATATGATCCTAGGTTTGTTTGCTATCCTTTTCCCGTTCTTTCTTAACCTACACCCAATGGCCCCGTTACAACCAAAGAAAAGACCTAATTGATCTTTTGGGAATGCTAGCTCGAGAGTAAAGGTAAACATGTGCTCTATCTTGTTCTTAATGTCTGATTCCGTTCATGAGATCCGTTGCATAAAAATCAAGCGTTCTTTCAATTATAAATTCATATGCGATAATATCTTGAAATTTCTTGTGCATAACTTCATTCGCATATGCTTGATGAGTGTATTTGCCTAGGTTCTGTGAGAAATTAATGAGCGATATCTTGTGAGAATTAGAGTCAAGGCGAATTATATCTAAGGCGTTTGACGAATGTGTTTTTTGAAACTAGAGTGTCTTGAGTGTGGGCTTTTCATTAAAACCAAGCATGCATTCAAATTTGTGGCATAATTTTAGTCTTTATTCAGTGGCTCTAGCATGCATTGGCTTTGAATGGTACATGTGAGTTTGCATCTTGATTATTTGGTTTTTCGCAGAAATATGTTTGTGGGTAGCATAGTTGTAAACCCTCAGGAGACAAAACTCCTCCTACTAGGGACACCTAGAGGTTTAAAGGCTTGTAGCATACGCTCAATGCTATCGTGTTCCCTACGAAAGTGGCTTAGTTTATTCTTATTTTATTTTTTAGACTTTTGTTTGTTTTTAGTTTTTGTTTTTATTCTAGTTTTGCTCGAGGACAAGCAAAAGATAGGTTTGGGGGTATTTGATCGGTCTATTTCTATACATATTTTAGGTCCCCATTTCCTATTATTTGTGCTTTTTTTCAGGGTGAAATTAGGTATTTTATGTGTTTGTTGAGCATGTGTAGGCCACATTCTTTAGATGAAGTGTTTGAAGGTATTTTCAAGGAAAAGAGCTTAAATGTGAAGAAAAAGAGCAAAGCTGTCATCCACCGCTGTGTAGGTCGCTCTTCATGCACGACCTCCACCGCGGCACGTCCAGCGGTACATTTCAGTAGGCTTTCTGTTCTTTTCCGTGGTCCATACCGCTTTCCAAGCATCAACCTCAACCGCAGTCTATGCCGCACATCATTCCGGGAAAGGCTGATTCGGCCAGTGCAGAACAGCCAGATTACGGGGGTCATATATCTCAGCTCCAATTGAATTGTGTGTCCTACCACCTATGGATGGAAAGCCCCGGAAGTCTAGTTTCTAGCACACTTTACGGATCGCAATTTCGATATTCCTAGAAGAGGTTATGCCCATTTTAGTATCCGATGGTCAGTCATAATTCCGCAACTAGTGACGGGATTTATTTTGCAAGTTGTCGGAACGGGAAATATTACCTTCTTGGACATGAGTGTGAGTCTTGGAAAGTAAGTTGATACCTAATCCTTATCATCCTTCAATAAGTAATCAATTTGAGTGGATTAGGAAAGAATTAAATCCCAAAAAAGTAGAGTTCCAAAAGGGAACCAATTTCCTTGTTGTTTTAGAACTTGGCTTATCATCTAAAGCCTATTTAAACCCCTGTGAACCCTAATTTCGGAAGAGACAAGCCAAGGGAGGTCCCAAGCCACCAAGGGGGCCGTCCCCCATCACTCCACCACCATACATCACCACACACTCATCCATCTTTACACATTGACGATTAGAAGATGAAGGAGAATTCATCATTGGAGATCTTAATGGGTTTTATCTTTTCTTTCTCTTCTCTTTTTATTTTCAACATGTGTAACTAATCCCATAACTAGGGAATCAATGTGAACCTTTTGTGAATGCTCATATATAGATTAATTATTATTTCATCGATTCAATTCTTGATTTATTCATTATTCTTAATTGCTTAATCCTCATTAGTTTTAATATTTGTTCACACCTTGACCAAAGGGTGAATAACTATTTGGCGTGATTTTAGGGTTAAGACTATCTGAGAATTAGGGTTAGAGTATAGACCAAACCTGATCTTGATTAATGCTCTTTTGAATGAATGACTTTTATCTTTAGCATAGGCCAATCAAAGTATAGAATTTGGTTCTTAATTCTTGCGCTTAAAGGGTTTCCGATCACTGTTCACACCATAGACCAAGGGTGAATAGTTTTTGGGAGCACGTGACTCATTCCATGACCATACGGTAATAGTCACATTAAAGACAAAGAATGAACCCTAGAATTGATTGAATCTTGTTTACAAATTAATTCCATATATCGAGTGTTCATAATTGGGGATCATTGATGACCTAGTGCTTTCTACCTTTTGATCACAACCATATTTTCATTAATTATTTTCTTTAGATTAATTTAATTTTGTTTTAGTTTAATCAATCAAACAAACAACATCTTTGGTTACTTTTAGTTTAATTAGAATTAAAATTAGTTTTCAATCAATAAATCTCGTTTCCTCGTGGGAACGATCCTTACTTAACACTGTACTTATCTTTACGATTCGTGCACTTGCGAGTGAGTATTTTATAACACGATTTTACACATCACTCATGGTAATAGGGGAGACTCCGAGGTAAAGTAGTAAAGTTTCCCCAGGTCGAGGTTTCACCATCAAGGGTGGGATAGATATATAAATCTTTAGCTGGGTGAACACTTTCTCACTCTGCTCATCCTATTGCATCTCTTTACCCTTTTTAATTGCTTAGAAAAAATGATGGCAGTTGTCGATTGATTTTTGAAATGAAGCTACTTAGCACAGCTACCTTTCCTACCATACTCTAAACATCTTGTAAGTTGCAAGGTGCTGTGAGGTCGAGCACGACCTTCACTTTATCAGGATTTGCTTCAATTCCTATTTCATTGACCATGAAAGCTAGGAATTTTCCTGCAGGGACTCCAAAAGCACAATTTTTAGGATTTAACTTCATTTGGTTTTTGTGAAGTACCTAGAAAGTTTCTCTGAGATAGTCCACGTACTTTTCTAGGTGGATTGACTTGGTGATCATGTCATCTATATAGACCTCTATGGTTTTTCCAATTTGCTCTTGGAACGTAGAGTTTACCAACCTTTGATAGGTGGCGCTTGCATTCTTCAAACCAAAAGGTGTTATATTGTAGCAATAAAGGCACCGGTTGGTGATGAAAGTTGTTTTCTCTTGGTTTAGGGGAAACATGTTGATTTGATTGTAGCTTAAATTAATCCATGAAGCTTAACAACTTGTTTTCAGATGTTGAATCTACCAGTTGTTTGATCTTCAACAATGAAAAACTATCATTTGGGTAAGCACGGTTGAGGTCTGTGAAATCTACACACATGCTCAATTTGTCGTTGGCCTTCTTGACTAGGACTACGTTGGCTACCCATTATGGGTAGTTCACTTCTCGGATAAATCTAGCTTCAAGAAGTTTGTCAACTTCTTCTTGGTCAGCTGCGTTCCTTTCTTGATTGAAGAAGCGCCTTTTCTGTTTGATAGGCTTGAAAACTTGGTTGACCTGAAGTTTATAATTTGAGATTTGAAAAGGGATTCTTGGCATGTCAGCATGTGGCCAAGCGAAAACATCCTTATACTATTTGAGAAGGGCTTTGACAAGTGCCTTCTATTCATCCGGTAGCTGAGCCCATATACATGCCACTTTGAAAACATCATCTAAGAACATTTTGAAGGTTTCCAGCTCTTATGATAGTTCTCCTTGTTCTCTTTCTCGAGATGTCTTAACTTCTTCCTATTCTTCTTCTTCATGTGTGTCATCATCTACCTATATGGGTTCTAGCGCGGTTGCCACTTCTTCGGATTCTTCAAGATCCATGGGCTCAGCAGGGTTTTCTGGAGACACTTGAGCACATCACCTTATTAAGGCTGTTGGATTTTCTAAGATGGAATAGCATTTTTGTGTTGCTTGCTGGTCACCTTTAACCAAACATACTCTCTTTCCTATTGGGAACTTCATCACATGGTGGTAGTTGAAGATGACTCCTCTGATCTTTGTCCAGATGGGTCTCATTAGGATAACATTGTAAGCACTGAGAGCATCTATTATGAGGAAATCTGTCATAGAACTGACTTGGTTGGGATCCTTCCCTGTTATTACTAGGAGAGTGATCCTTCCCACCGGTATCGCTGAGTCTTATGTAAAACCATACAAAGGTGAGGAACAACCTTGGATGGCAGTGGTCACCCCAAAACGATCATATGCATCTTTGAAAATGATGTCTACTAAGCCCTTTGTGTCAATCATTACTCAGGTTATGGTGCAGTTGGCGATTTGTAGGGTGAGAACCATAGGATCTTTGTTTAGGTGGATTACATCTTGCCATTCCTATTAAGTAAAGATAATTCGGGTTGCATCGAGCTCAATTTTGCTAGCACTGGCTTGGAAAACTTCATGGATTGGATGTTTATAAGTGAGGATCTTAGCATAGTTTTTTTTACCATTGTTGGAACTTCTTACTAGGCTCGATGCTCCACTAATGGTATGAATTACATAGGTAGCTAGAGGTAAAGTTAGAGGTTTTTCCTTTTTGATTGGAGTTGGTGCCAAGTCTTTCACTTTTTCCTTGATTCCATCTCTAACCTTTTGTAAGAACTCGGTCAGGAATCCTCTTCTAATTAGTGTTTCAATTTGGTTTCGTAGGCTATAGTATTCTGCAGTGTTATGCTCATAGTCCTGGTGGAACTCACAATATGTGAATTGGTTTCTCCTTTCTAGCGGAGCCTTTAGGGGGGCCTGAATGGCTAAAAAGATTCTTATCTTTGATGGCTATGAATATCTCTTCAGGGGAAGTGTTCAATGGAGTGAAATTTAAGTCTTGCTTTCTCGGGTCTTGCTGAAGAGGGAACTGGTCCATGTGAAAGGTTCCTTCGGCAGATGGTTGCTCAAGGATTGGTGGCTTGTAAGATGATCTACTTTACCTGTAATTTCCAGCTGTTGGGGTAACCTTGTCATGCTTGTCATTTGATTGCTTTTTAGTCGATGTGGCTATCTTTTTCTGGCATTTGATTTTGAACATTTCATCCCTCTCTATCTATTTGAGAGCTCGACTAAAATCCTTCTTATAGCTTCGAGGTCACCTTTCTTCGAAAGAATTGCGCAAATAACCTATTCTAAGGTTCTGCCAAAAAATGTTCAAAGTTTCCTTCTGTTGGAAAACTTCCATCTTTATTACTTCCAAGTGATACCTTTCCATATCGTCTTTCAAAGACCCTACACCCTCTTGGTGGATGTATTGTAGGAGTATAGGATCCTTCACGGGCTTCACCCATTGAAATTGAGCTATGAATTCCTAAGTTAGTTGATTAAAGGATTTAATGCTACCTGTTTTCAGTTTCTTAAACCAACAGCATGTGGGTACTTCGAAGAATGAGGGAAACATGCGACACATTGTTTTTTGGGATGCTCCATGTATTTCCATCTGTTGAATGTCTTCTTAATTCTTGATGCTTGGACCTGGATTTAAGGTATGAGGCAGTAGTTTTGCTTCTGGTGCCAGAACTCCTCCTAATGACTTTTCGGCTCTTCTCCGTGAGGTTTTGTAGTTGAGGGGTAATGTGGGATCTCCACTTGGGATTTCAACTTTGTTGGTTCAGTAGCTTGCTTAACATGTTAAGCTAGATTTGTATGACTTTGATGAGGGTATTTGCCAGGAGGGAAGGAGGTAGGGGCATTTGGTCCTCCGGGCTCTAAACGAGGTGGTGAAGGATTAGTCCAGAAATCCCCTAATACTAGGAAAGGATCATGTGGTTGGATTGAAGTCTTGAGATTCTCATATAAAGATGATCGATTTACAAATGTTTACATTTAGAGCTTCTTTTTCCTAGCTTTTGTACTCGTTTTCGAGCACTTTTGTTTATTTAATGTGTGTTTGAGGTATGTGTAGGTAAATGTTCCCTAAAGATGATGTTATAAATATACCTTCTTGGCCACCCATATCACACTCAACCACAATATACCACTCACCACAACTCAAAAGCATACCTTTCTTAGATCTACAATTCTCTCATCACAAAACAAGAGAGAGAGAGAGAGAAGCCTTCAAAGGCATTCATGGAGGTTTTCCCCCATGGCCTTACCATTGACACTTCTACACATCCTACAACCATTTTAGAGTAGATTACGAGAAGATAGGAGTGGTCTTTTGACCAAAGACGAGCCAAGCAACAACAAAGGAAATTGATAGGCTTTTAAGGAGATTTCTTCAAGGGTTTTCTCTACAACTTATCTCTTCTTGTATTTATTGTTTTCTTTAATGTGTAACCCCTACTTGGGAATATTAGTAAACCTACACTTGTGCTATTTATGTACGGTTGTTCTTAATTCATTTGGGTATTGTTTCATGTATTATGTTATTAATCTCTTATTGTGACATGCATGTGTATGGAAAATTAGAAATTAACATGTATTCATGAATGGCATTAGGAGTAGATTAACTTAATTTTGGAGTAGTATAATGTAACATCCCATAATTGTATGTATGATGATTGATGATTCGAAATGCCATGCTTGAAATGGTTTAAGTGAATAAGAATTAGGATTGTGCTTTGGATGACTATTCCTGGCATGATCTTGACTATTAGTTCTAAAGAATGGGAAAAGCTTGTTGATGTATGACCTTACTAGAATAGGTTTGGTTCTATGTTCTTGTTCTTAATGAGTCTTGACCAAAAACGTAATTGCTCATTCCATGATCACTGGGTTAGTGATGAGTCGATTTCGGTAATTTCCGTAATCAAGAGAACAAACCCTTGTATCCAAATTGAATGGTGCTAAATGTTTATAAATCAACTTGATGTGTATTTGTGTTTAGTGAACTTATTTCCTTTGGCTGTCCATTATCTTGCATCTCTCTTATCCATCTTTGTCTTCGTAACTTAGGGTGTCTTGCCTTTAGAAGTAGTTTAATTTAGAAAGGCAGGCACTCAGTTACTTTTATGCTTTAGTTTTAGGTTATTCTTGTTTGCATCCTCACACACTCTCTGCATTATGCATAAACTTCACACACACCATTCTTTTCCCTTCCATAATCTATTTACATTGCTTTTAATAACGCTTTAACTAGAAATTGCTTAATAACGATGACCCTCACTATGGAAACAAACCGTATTTGCTGCTATGCGATCGTTCAAACGATCCGTGCACTTGTGGATAAACACGCGTGCTCTTATTTTTATGTTCCATTTTTTAGAATAGTTTTAGGCGTGTCAAAAGACATCATTCTTCCCATGTCAGTGTGCATTTTGCTTTGGTTCTTTGACATGATCTCATTTCCTTGATTAGGGTTTGAACATCATCTTCAGGAGCTTTGTCTCTGTTCTCAATGGGTGGAACAGGGTGCAACACTGATGTTTGGCAATCAGGATTGAAAGGTACGGAGTCGACATCTTGTGTCGACATTAATCTTGCAGGTTCCATTTTTCTAAGAAGGAAAAAGAAACACATGAAACAATAGTTTTTTATTCGAATTTAAATCAAAAATTAGAATTGTTAGCCTCAGCTAGCTTACAAAGTGCGAGTAGGGAAGATCACAAGCTTTTAAGCTTATACCCTCCCCATAAACGCTGCCACTATAAACGACAAAAAATCATTAACTAGATTCTGTGAGGTAGTCCTTGGATGAAGGTCTCTCTCGGTCCAACCTAGAGCAATGTCACGTAAAGGTGATAGTATGTGGGATGACATATTAATATATGATTGAAAAAGAGGTTAGTAATGCCGAATTAAGGACAATATATAAAAATCATACCCATTGCATACATCATTTGAATCTTAAGTAAGAAAACACTAAATGAACGGAAGGAAAAAATGAGTGCTATGTTTGTATTCTATTAAACGTAGTCTTTACATGGTCATTCTGGTCCCTTTTTATACATTGACCCCACCTTTTGGTGCTTATGTAACTATCGCTTTCACCTTGAAGATCTTGGGAGTTTTTCCTCCTCCATTAATCAGTGGTGGCCGAGCATGATTGTTTGATTTTCTGTCATAGGATAACCCTTTGTCTCCGTTTACCCACTTTATTGTTAGTTATTGATCGTGTGTTCCTCTGCTTGAAGATTAAGTCAACTAGTAAGCATTTATGTTTTAAAGAGTGTATCCACATCCTCTTGGACAGGTTTTGCCACCACGGGGTCGCCTTTTGATCTGATGGATTGTGTTTGATTGTTTATGATGAGAAGAGACATATGTAACACTTGGAGAGGCTAGATAGTTTGGCTTTAGTAAGAATTCTTGTTTGGGGAGACTCTCAACACAACTCAAAATGTGGGAACAAAGTTTTAGTTCCTTAAAACTCTCAACCAAACCTATCTTCCATGCAGATTGAATGCAACAACGTATATAGACGCTAATTTGTCCAAATTCACTTCTTTGTTTAAGGATTTTGACTATAGTTGACCTTGATTGTGCACTTGTCTTTGAGGAGGAGGGCTCGTCCTGTCTTGGAAGGTACCCATGTCATGCGGCGTGGTATTTTATCTTGCCATAAATTCACGATTAACTTTTTTATGGACCTAGCACCAAACTATAGACAATAAGTGTCATATGGGGCAAACGATTGGTTTCACTAGATTTCTATGTTTGCGGGGAAACCACTTCGGGATCTCGCCTCATAAAGTGTCTTGGCTGAAAGGTTTCCTACTAGTTGCCCATACCTCTTTACATTCCGAGGTTGGAAAAGTTGACAACATTTTGTCATCAACAATGCCATTCAATTTCGATGAATTACTACAAGATATAGTTGTGTATAGAAAGCACCTATTTGGAAAATGGATTCAAGTGCAATTTGTTCTGGCACCTATCTTCTTGTCGTTGTTTCCTGTCTTTTCTGAAGCCGGTTGGTTGTGGTTCTTGCCTTTTGGCTCCTTTTTAATAACACTTGCTGTTTAAAAAAAATAAGGAAAAAAGAAATACGAACACACCCAAATGCAATCTATAATTTAAAATTGAGATCTCATCTCAGTTTGGTTACAAATTTCATGGAAGCTCTGCTGCAATTCTTGAATGATGAAATATTGATTATAGATAATGGTGAGAGATAGTGGGGTTTGTCTTAGATAAAAACTTTTCTTAGCAAATGAAAAAAGCTGGTTTAAAATAGCATCTGTAAACACTTTAACATCTAATAAGTTGTATGTTTTTTTTTAAATGCAAGAGGATAAAAAGGCTATTTTTTTTTACAGAATGGATCATCTTTAGATTTGTTTTAAATTTAATTTTTTAGGATAAAGTTTCTTTAGGAAAAGAGTGTAAAAAGCAATGTGGTAAAATGCGGCCTAAGCAGCAGCTGGCCATGTTGATTTCAGGGTAATCAATGGTCTAAGCGACAGCCGGACTTAGAGGTGATGAGAAACTCTTGGTGGTGATGAGAAAACTCTAAACGACGCTTGGGGTTTTATTTTTTATAAAGACGACAACTCTAAAACTACGTCATTTGGAATTGTCTTCATACAAAACCCTAAAATTTCTTTCCTGTATCTTTTCCTCTCACCTCCATCCTTTGATATTCTTCTTCTCCTCTCACCTCAAGTCTCTGCCTAGGCACCATCTAATCGCCCTAATTTCTAGGGATTGGGCTATCGTCCGACTAGCGCCGAACAACTTCTGCGGTACAAGTAAAAAGATAAAATTGGACCGTTTTATAAAAAGTCTCATGCATACTTGCATTATAAAATAAGGTCAAAATTGGTATTTTCCCATGACAGCCTATATAGGGTAAGTTGGGATCTCTCCCCCGAAGGCATTATCTACAAACTGAAAACTGATCAAACCCTAACCCTAGCCTCCAAAAACATATCTCTCAATTTTGTCAACAGTCCATCTATGGGGAGGAAGCGAAAACCCGAGTCTAGACCGACTGAGCCAAGTGAACCCCCACAAAAACAGCAGCAGCAAGAAGCAGCAGCGAAAGAAGAACTTGTTGTAGAGGATGCAGAGCAAGAGAACATCGAAGAAGTAGAAGAAATCCAGAAAGAAGAAGAGGTAGAGGTAGAAGAAGAGGAAGAGGAAGAGGGAGAAGAAGAAGAAGAAGAAGAAGAAGAAGACGACGACGACGACGAACAAGAAGAAGAAGAAGAAGACGTGGGTGATGATAATCAAAGGACGACGAACACTTCAATCTCAGGAGCAGTTGCTAACTACGATGAGGACGATGAACCAGTAGAGAAGCTTCTAGAGCCTTTCGGCAAGGAGCAACTAATCAATCTTCTTTGCGAAGCATCTAAAAATCATTGTGATATTGCCGATCGCATTCGACAAATAGCCGATGAGGATCCTGCTCACCGCAAGATATTTATTCATGGTCTCGGTTGGGACACCAAAGCTGAGAATTTAGTGGAAGTTTTCAAGCAGTACGGTGACATTGAGGATTGCAAAGCTGTTTGTGATAAGATCTCAGGAAAATCCAAGGGTTATGGTTTCATTCTCTTCAAATCTCGTCGCGGGGCTCGTCAGGCACTTAAGGAACCTCAGAAGAAGATCGGTAACCGCATGACTGCCTGTCAGCTAGCCTCCACCGGTCCTGTCTCCGCTCCGCCTACTCAGCCCAATACAACCCAGCAGCCTCAGCAGCAGCAGCAGTCTACATCTGAGTATACGCTGAAGAAGATTTTCGTCAGCAATGTTGGAGCCGATTTGGATCCACAGAAACTGCATTCGTTTTTTTCAAAGTTTGGAGAGATTGAAGAAGGCCCTCTTGGTCTGGATAAGGCCACTGGAAAGCCTAAAGGGTTTTGTTTGTTTGTTTATAAGACAGTTGATGATGCCAGGAAGGCTTTGGAAGAGCCGCACAAGAACTTTGAAGGCAATATTTTGCATTGCCAGAAGGCCATTGATGGGCCGAAACCAGGGAAATCTCAGCACCAGCAGCATCACCACAATGTGCGCAACCCACATTTTCAGAGGAATGAGAATGCCGGTTTTGTTGGTGGAGCTGCAGCTGCTGGACATGGGCACTTGATGGCACCGTCAGGAAATGGGGTTGGTTCTGCGGCAACTCAGGCATTGAACCCTGCTCTTGGGCATGCATTGACAGCACTTTTGGCAACTCAAGGTGCTGGTTTGGGACTTAACCCAGCACTTGGACATGCATTGTTGGGGACCCTGGGCACAGCTACTGGTGCAGGAGCTGGAGTTCAAGGTGTTTATGGAAATCAGACGAATGTAACCCCCAATATGATTGGAGGGTATGGGAGTCAAGGCGGATATCCGAATCAGCAAGCAGGGCAAGGTGGATCTGGAAGAGGAGGGCAGCATGGTCTTGGCGGCCAATATGGTGGTGTTCCTCCCTACATGGGTCAATAGGTGTTCTTCAGGTATTAAGCAATGCTAAATCCTTGGTTTAGTTGATTCAATTCTGGAGTAACTGCAAATTACTCCGCACTGTATATTGTGTACGATAACATGGTTTGAGAGTAACACATGTCATATGCAGATATTTGTCCAAGTTAAAATTACTTCATTACCATGATTGATAACAAATCATCCGAAATTCTATATATGAAGCTTTAGTTGAGTTATGAATTGCATTTGGCAGATATGGTGAAGTGTTTCTAGCTTTTTTAGGTTTGTGCATAGGAAATGCATGTCTTATCTTAGGAACTCCGTTATTATCTTAGTTAAACTCTTTTGATTTTCTTGCATATGTACTTGATTTTCACTGACTTAAATGTTGCTGTCAAGTGTAATTCATTATTTAGTTGACTTGTGTTGACGGTGATTTTTGGATTGTTGAAAAGTCAACTAGTCAAAAATGTCAAAAATGCCACATAGGCTGATCAAGGTATTGAATAGTCAAAGTATGACTGTTAACCACACGGATCTGCTGTTGTTGCCGAATAGCTCCAAATGGTCATACTTTGACTATTCAACGCTACGTGACATTGTTGATTGGTTGACTTTTCAACGATCCATAAATCACCGTCAACAACATGAAAGTTTTGTACAAATTTTTCTGACATTCTTTATGGTAAAGGTGAGCAATGCCTTGCATTTGAATTGTACCTTTAGCACTTAGTTCATACTGTTTTTTTGCCAATTGACTTTCTTATTCTTATTTATTTGAGCTCCAAACAGTGGTGTCAATGGTTTATGTCATCTGATATCTTTTCAACAATAAAAAAGTCATGGTTGCTGGATATTTGTTTAATTTCCAAAACTTCTTTATTATAAGTTTTATCTCTCTTTGAGGTTTGACATCTTCTCTTTATTTGTTGGCTTTACCCTTTCATAAAGGATCCTACTTCACAGAACTTTTGTTTTTAAATAATATGTTATGTTTCCTTATTCACTGTGCAGATCCCACATAGTTGCATCATTGTTTTAGTACAGACCTGCTGATTCTTCTGAAGTTTAAGGAGCTGAGCAAATGAAGTCTTTATATTTATGGTGATTGTTACTATTTGGAACCACAAAGACCAGAGTCTTGAAATTGTCAAACAGAGTTTATGTTTTCTCTACTAAAGTTTTTACATTTTTCGCTCATTTCTTTTCCGTTCTTTTCCTTTCTTTTTTTCATAGTTTTAATGTAGTTTTTAGATCTTAATTTGGTTTGAAAGCTTTGTGAACAATTTAAGTACTTTCAACCATAAATTTATGTTCTTTGTGGACTATGTGAGATTGAACAGAAAATGTCTTTTGAAATTTTGATGCGATTAGTGATTAATTAATGCTTGGTTTGAAAGCTTTGTGCACAATTTAAGTACTTTCAAGTTTCAACCATAAATCTATGTGCTTTGTGGAGTATGTGAGATTGAGCAGAAAATGTATTTTCAAATTTGATTCGAATAGTGATTAAATAATGCTTGAACTTGATCCTTAAGATTTTTTTGAGATAATATTTTGCTCAGTTGGCTAGTGAAAGACTGAAAGCTATACGCTTTCTTTACATAAATTTGAATTATTTGTTATGGGATGGTTTATAACCTCATTTCTCTTATAATGTGTATCTTTGTTTCACAAATCATGTTGTATGGTATTGCTGTAGTTAATGTAACTTTGGCGCATTCTCTAACCGTGGAATAATCACCTTGTGCATGGTTGAACTATTTGTCTGTTAAATCCTCACCACTATGTTTACTGCAGGTAAATTTTGATGCAGGTTGATCGGCTAGGTATTACTACCTTATCTACAGTAATTGTTTTACCTGAAGCTTAAAATATTAAAGGTTAAAAAGAAATTTTAGAACATGCTCTTTTCTCATATCTTGGATCTAGTTTACAGAACCATTGAAATCAGAGTCGTGGGCTATTATTTATTGAGAAACCAGATCAGATAATTTTGTATATATTTGGGACTTTGGGTTCATGCATTTGTTAGGTAGTATGGGGTGATTTTTTCTGCTGTTTCTACTGTTTTCAAAGCAGTGTTGGTTTTTTCTACAGTTTTTATTTTTATTTTTAAAGAAACTAGTTTGAAAGATTTTACTTATCTAGGACCAAGTTGCTTTGGGTTTAGTCTGATAACAGGAAAATTGCTATGGATTTAGTGATTTGTTTATTATGTCAATTAAGGACTTTGAAAGTAGTATTTCTATTCTAATCTTAAAGAGAGCATTTTTATAGAACTTGCCATTTCAGTTTCACAGAATTTGAATGTGGTTAATATGGTAATAATCTAATAGAGTTCATTATATGTTTTAGTTTTTCATAAACCCATCTTCACTCTTCTAACAACCAGAGGGGATTGGCTGAGATGGATTTGTTCACTGCTTTGGAAACAGAATTGTGCGATTTCCATGGAGTATAAGGTAAGATATTAAACTTGGTAGTTAAAGGAAGTTGTGTCAGGTACTATTACAAGGTTTTAAAGTCCCAAGTCATGGGTGAGAAGTTTGAGTGCCTTTTTCTCTTATTATAATACTCCTTTTTGGTTAGGGGGTTTGTGGATTTTTTTTAGAGGTAGATGTAATGGAATGATTGAGCTCACTATGAAAATTCATTTTGGTTGGGTTTTTCTTCTAAGGTTCTTTTGACTAATAACATCAAAACACAAGCACACATAAACATATTTTTCCATTTGTCTTCATTTCTTGATTTTTTTTTGTTGATCAGTGAGTTAGTTGTTAGTGCAATGATTTTAGGTGAAGTTTTGGGTAATTCACGACTTATGGAATGGGGTTTATGGTTTTGAGAGCTTCTGGGCAAAAAAAGTGAAAGTACGTCTATTTTTTACATGTTTAATTTAATTGATAGATTAGAAGGATAAAAGTATTTTTACTTGATGTTATTGCTGGTCTTTTACCTCTGAGCTGTGTTCATTGTGGCTGTCAGCTGTCTGTTTGAATTTTAATTCTTGGTTCATCTTTTACTCCCTAAAGAGGATGTTCTTTTTTGTTTTCTCGTTTTTTGTTAATTCTATCTTTGTGTATCAGGTTATGCTTACTAATCCGCCCTTCCCAACAAACTGATGATGATGATGCACTTAAACCCTTATTGAATGAACATTTTGATCAGATTTATGGAGGGAGGAATAGATTCTTACCTTGGCCTTTTTGTTTTGTAGATTATGAAAAAAAAGAGGTTAATACTTTGGTGTAGAGCGTTACAAACTTAACTGTTTATAGCATCTGAATGATTAGAATGGTAAAACTCTTGAAAATCAGAGTCCAAAATGTTCTTGTCTGTTATCCATATATACACACACAATCTTTCTCCTGTCAGTTTGATCTGATATAAAATACATCAGTTCTTTGATTAGATTCAATTGTTTTGATCCAGTGTGTATGCATTTGTTAGTGCCTATCCATGATCTGTGGTCCATATTTAAGAAACTGATGTATTTTATATCAGGTCGAACTGACAGGAGGATTGATACATATATATTCTTTGATAACCTCGCTTTTGAAGGAAGCAACACCCGTACATACATTTTGATTTAATTGTGGTTTGTAGTGTTTTTTTTTTTTTTTTGGTTGATAATAGTACAAAAACTGGTAGCTTTTGTATGACATTGCTGCGGCTGCGCTTCATTGTTAATTATGCCTTTTGTTTTGTTAGCTTTCCTTTGATTTTTTCCGGAAATTTTCTCACATATATGCATTGTTGTTGTGTATTCATAAGCATGTCTTCATGTTATGTACTGTATGGTTTGTAGGTAGTGTATGTTTTAACTTGCACATGATTTGCATTAATTATCATTTTTTAGCCGTAGGATTTCGCCAATGCTTTTCATTACACATCTCTATTGTTAGATGATATTTTGGATTTGAGAAAAGCTCAAATAGATACAATTAATATTTTCTTGGTCCAGTTTCGTATTGTTTTAAATTAATCAAGGTTGAATACTAAAGAAACTTTGACAGTAATATCACTTGGGCTACTTTGGGTTTGGTAAATTGGTGTTTATCTCTAAGTTGGTTCAAAAGCTGTTGTTGCTATGTGTGGTAAACTTTATTAAATCGTTTTCTTTTATGTATGATTAGAAAATCAAGACATACCAAAATATTTTCACTCTTGTTTGGTATTAAGTAGAAGATGCTATTTCATCATAGTATTTACCATACACTAAAACAAAAGCAATTAATTAAATTATAGTTTTTTATTATTTTTATTGGTCAATAAATTTTAGAAAATAATAGTTAGAAATAATTAATTTATTTTAAACGAAGGTATAATGTGAGAAGAATCTATTGCAATGGTGTCCATGTCATGTTCAATTGAGATACATATGAATATTGCACTTTTTTATTTTGCTATTTTTTTTAATCCCACTAGGTGTAGAAACACATTCTAGCCTACATGGAAAATATCATGAACCATCGTGTTCTGAAGTTTGAAAATATTGTTTTCTATGTAAATGGATGTCCATGTAAATAAAATCCGTAAGTATTGCTACCCTACATCTTTTCACCTTCCCAATATCTTAAAATTTTATGATCAATTATGTTTTAATTATGTAAGTTATGTTTGTGATGCTATAAATCGGAGCTCTCACCCCTGGATTTGATATTTTAGAAGGATGAGAGATGAAAAAATTTCTTCGTTTTTGGGTCACTATTTCTCTCTTTTCAACTTTTAATTTTATATCGTTATGTTCTTATTTTAAATCCTTTCATAACAAATTGAGCATTTTTTTAAAGGATTAGCCATTTTGTGTGCGGAGTATCGTAGCTGGACTATTATTGAAATGCTTATATTATATTGTTTTATTACTAGTTACGTCTTCTGTATGCTAATATATGAGCATAGTTTTAAATACTCAAATCGTTTGCCCAAAATTAGTGTAACAATTTATGTCTAATAAACTAAATTGAAACATACGTTTACATTTATTTATTTCTTTTTTAATTTTTTATATAAATATAGACACTTGTACCAATTTGGTTGGTTAGATTATAATTGGGACATCAATTTTGGCCGATGATTTGAGTTCTAATTTTAAATCTTTGAGGTGATGAAATCGCTTTAGGGTGTCCGCCTTGTGTGATTTGTATAAAAAGGTTGCCTCCGTCGCATGAGGCGGTTGCCTATCAGTCGAATAGCCTCAATTTGATCTATTCAAGGTATATTTGTTTTATTTTTATTTTTATTAAACAAAAACTCAAAACGCAGCGTTTTTAAAAAAACCCAATTCTTCTACTCTACAACGCATGGTATTTTCTTCTTCAAGACTTCAACTCCTCTCTTCGTCAAGTCCTCAACTTCGAATGCAATATCTTCTCTTCAACTTCGGATGCGACATCTTCCTATCTCTCCGACATCATCTTTTCTCTCCGGTGACCTCTTCTATTCTTTTCGGTGACATTTATGTTTGTATTGTTGAATGACTTATTTATTGAATATTATAGAATATTTTTTACTTATTTTTTTTTTCATTTTCTGGCTAAGACCGTTGCCTTGCCTCGCGGATGCCTTTTGTCTCCACAGCCCTCCTTGTATATGGGTAATGCTAAATATCCCACCCCAATTTGTTAATCGGTTAGTGGATACATATTAATGATAAGTGGAAATGGTGAGAAATGTCACCTTTTTGTCTCGCTGTTGCACCAACGTCACTGGTTGGTTTAATAACTTATGTTTAAAAGGCATCTATTTTGGTGAACTACTAAAATTGCCCTTAAATAATCAATTTTTAATTGTCTCTGTACTTCCATCTCCACACTTGAAACACTGAAGGCAGGAACTCCTCTCTTTCTCTCTCTACAATAAATTTCAAAACTACTCTACTCAACGTTCTTCAGTAAGCACAACAAGGTTATATATTTGTCTGAAATACTGTTTTTTATCCTTCATTTTTTAAAAACGTTCCTTTTGTAAACATGAAAATGGTTTTGTGAATATTGAATCTGTGAAATTTGAATCTCCGAACCTGTTAATAAAAAGCTCGGAGCCTGTTTGAAAACGCTCGGAGCCTGTTTGAAAATGCTCGGAGCCTGTTTTAAAAAGCTCGGACACTGTTTGAAAAAACTCGGAGCCTGTTTGAAAAAGCTCGAGCCTTTGGACAAAAGGCTCGAGCCTTTAGAAAACAAGCTCGGAGACTTGAAAAAAGCTCGAGACTTTGTAAAACAGCTCGAGCTTTTAGAAAACAAGCTCGGGACTTTGTAAAAACGTTCGGGACTTTTGTGAAAAAGCTCGGGACTTTTGTAAAAAAGCTCGGGACTTTGTGAAAGAGCTCGGGACTTTTGTAAAAAAGCTCGGGACTTTTGTAAAAAAGTTCGGGATTTTGTGAAAAGCTCGGGACTTTTGTAAAAAAGCTCGGGACTTTTGTGAAAAAGCTCGGGACTTTTGTAAAAAAGCTCGGGCATTTGTAAAAAAGCTCGGGAATTTGTAAAAAAGCTCGGGACTTTGTGAAAAAACTCGGGACTTTGTAAAAAAGCTCTGTACTTTGTAAAAAAGCTCGGCTCTTTTGGGATCTTTGGAAAAAAGGTTGGAACCTTTATTAAAAGCTCGGAGATCATAGTAAAAACCTCGGAAACTATTTTAAAAGGCTCTGAGCCTTTTCCATAGCTTTTATGTTTGTCATAATGGTTTGTGGTGATGAATGTTACAGGAGAATGAATCGGGTGAGAATAGTAATATCTTACAACGGTCGATGAGAGCAGTTACCCGACGGAAGTCAGAGGTTTGTTGGATCCGACAACCAAGGAATGTATGTGTCAAAGAATATGAGTTACGAAGAATTGGTGTCGATCGTGCATACCGTTGTGAAGTATGATGTAAACAAATACAATGTTGATCTACAGTCAATATCAATCGTTCCTGGCGCTACATGTCGCACATTTGTAAGAAATGACGATGATGTTCAGTTTATGCTAGGGGAAGATCGGGTGATCCCTCAAGTATGTGTTAGTCTAATTGAGAGGGCAACTGGAGATGTGATACGGAATGATATTCCTGCTCCTGAAAATACCCAACCATTTGGATCCGCTAGCGGTAGCAACCAAGTCTTCACACAAAGGAGTGCCACTGAAGGTGGGGAAAACATATGTGCTGTCCAACCGGTAGTGGTTGACCATGCAGATGTTTGTGAACCTCAATTCGACGATGTGTTTGGTTGTCGATTTGAGATGAATGATGGGCGGTACAATGAGCAATACAATGAGATGTACAATGAGGAGAACACTGAACCGAACCTTAGGCCTAACCAAGAGGTGGATAATGAGGCAAATATTGATCTGGTAGATCATGTAGAGAACACTGATGAAGATCATGTCCAAATTCAAAGACGTGGAAGACGTGTAGAAGGAGTTAGTTGCACTGGAGCAGATATGCCTGGTACTTCCGAGGTCCGGCATAATGTATCTACAGATGATTCTGATAATACCACAACGTGGGTTATTCCCGGAGCAGATTCATACTCGTTTGGGATTGGTAGAAGCACAACCTTGGTAGCAGAAGAACCTACATGCATGATTTATAAAGGTCAGTTCTTTCCGACAAAAAAGGATCTGAAGAGACTAGTTGGCCTTTTTGCAATGCGGCGAAACTTCGAATGGAAGGTGAAAAGGTCCAATAAGACAACGTTACATCTTGTTTGTTTGATTGACAACTGTACATGGAAATTAAGAGCAGTGAGAAGAGATGAAGGGACGTACTTCCAAGTAAGAAGTTTTGTTAATGAACACAGTTGTCCATTGGAGGAGATTCACCGTCGCCACCGACAAGCTAGTGCAGTTATAATTGGAGAAGTGGTTGCACCTGGACTTCAACAACAAGATGGTCGTCTCATGCGTCCCAAGGATATAATCGCCGATATGAAAACAATGTATGGCATCCAAATCATGTACAGTAAGGCATATCAAGCCTTGCATTATGCATTGTCACTGACCTATGAGACACATGAAGAAACCTTTCAACTACTGCCGCCTTTTGGTTACGTGCTGGAACAACAAAATCCCGGCACAATCACTGACTTACAGTGCGCTGACGACGGTAAATTCCTTTACTTTTTCATGTCATTAGGGGCCTCAGTTAGAGGTTTTTAGAGGTGCATGCGTCCGGTTATTGCAGTTGATGGTACCCATTTGAAGGGAAGATTCAGGGGGTACAATGTTTGTTGCAACTGCCCAAGATGGAAACGAACAGGTGTATCCAATTGCTTTTGGGTACGGCGACTCCGAAAACAACCTTTCATGGGAATGGTTTTTGGATTGCTTGAAGGGTGCCCTTGGTCATATAGATGATTTGGTTTTTATTTCCGATCGACATGCAAGCATTGAAGCAGGGATTTCTAAAGTGTTCCCTTATGCAACCCATACCATATGTTGTTGGCACTTTGCTGAAAATGTGAAGAAGCGATTTCACAGCAAAGATGTTGCCAGCTTAATGGGCAAAGCCGTTAGAGCGTACACTGAATTCAAATATAACCGGTACATGGGTGAGTTACGTAACCTGCACAAGAATGCTTTCGATTATGTTGAATCTGCCGGTCCACACAAATGGTCTCGTGTACACTGTCCCCAACGAAGGTTCAGGGTGATGACAACAAATGTTGCAGAGTGCATAAACTCATGCCTTAAATTCGCACGACAACTCCCTATGTTGACATTGGCAGAGTTCATTAGGAATATGTTACAGCGTTGGTTTCACGATCGACATCGAGCTGCACAGTCCATGCGTCATCAGTTGACCGACGCATCACATCTTGTGATGCTACAACGGGTCAAGAAGTGCGGTTATATGACCGTCAATCCAGTGGACTGGAACATTTTCTCGGTCAAACGGTCCGGAAAACAGTGGACTGTTGACTTAGCCCGGAAGACATGCACATGCAACAAATTCCAAATGGATCATTTTCCGTGTTCTCACGCACTCGCAGCGGCAAGGTACATTAACAGTATACAATTATACCCTATATTAAGCAAGCGTGATTGTCACTTTTTTCATTGGTTTTACAGGGAGCGGAATTTGGATTTCACATCGCTGTGTTCGGACTACTACAAGAGACAGACACTTATTGATGCATACTCAGTTCCTATTATGCCTGTTGGCCATCCTTCTTCATGGGTAGTGCCGTCCGACATCACTGAGCGGGTGGTTTTAAATCCAAAGACCAAGAGACAATCAGGTCGCCCGATGGAGGGTCGACATGCATCGTCCTCCGAGAGGACAACCACCCAATCGTGTAGAAGATGTGGATAATCAGGTCATAATAGCAGGAGGTGTTCTAATCCGCCCTTGATTAATGAAGGTCCGAGCAGAATTGTTCCCGAGGAATACCGTCGCAAGTGTAGCGTATGTCATCAAGTTGGACATAACAAACAGACGTGCCCATACAAGGAATCTGCCAAGGAGTGAACCGAGCCGTTCATACTTATTGTTTAATTAAGTTGGGGTGTTAATTATTACTTGTGTTATTGTATGATATGAAATGCGTGTGTTGTACTTGTAAATGAAAACACTTTAAATTTTAAACAAAAAATTTATAATTTGAAAGTTCATTACTATAATTGTTTGTACATCGACAACTACAACATCTAATGTGGCTTGGAGTTACAAAAAATCTCCACAGCCATCTTCTCCCGTATGGTGCACATATCTTCTTCTGACCAGTCGAACGTCATCATGTTCGCCAGTACATACTTTATCAATCTCAAGGTATGAGCACCACAGTTACCCCTGCGACTCAGCACATGAACAACCGTTACAATAGAAGTTGAATAAAACAAACTTAAAGTTTAAATGATGTTCGTACAGTCATACCCTCTAGTCTGTTGGGGCACATGTGTTGTAGACACCATGCTTACCCCAAAGGGCCTATTCCGCTTCTCGTACTTCGCCTCGCCCGTTGGTCTGGCATCGTGAAACCCCACCTGATGCAACATCGAGGGTAGAAACCACCGCAATGGAGCGACCTGCTCTTTCCTGATCTGTAAGGGGACTTCCTGTCTGAACGGGTCTAGCAGGTGGATCTTCCCGACAGTAAGATCAACGCTGGCCACGAGCCAATGCTGGCCACCAATGTTGCACGGAATAAGGACCTGTACCAAGTGTTCAAGATATAGTTATGGTCAAAATAAGAATTTTTAATTAAACACATTGAAACCATAACTGTATTTTGCTCACCGCGTCAACCTCGTGCCATGGTCGGTTCCCTACCGGGAGCAATCCACGTACCGTCATCAGATCTTCAGGGGACCATCTGTACTTCAACACAGACCAGTTTTTTGGGGCTTTGCCCACAGCATCGCGAGGCATGATTCTCCGCCACTGAAACTCCAGCATTGACTGAAAATAGACAACAAACTGAAACGTTAGAAACAGGATGAAACACAACAAACAGACGTGTGAAAACAGTACATTTGAAACACTTACATAGAACTGAGAATCTAGTAGGTTCATCCTCTGAATGTAGACAGTGGGGAATGCTCGCTGACGCTTCCGTAAAATATGCAGGTACGCGTCCATATGCTGACAATATAAACATTATACATTGTTAGTATTCTTCCATAAGTTAAACAAACTTAAAAGAAAATCAAAGTAAGGAAAGTACCGTGTCCTCCAACTCCATAAAGTTGGTTTGCAACCGGTGGAACCAAGTCACAGGCACGGGGGTCATCAGATCCACATCACGTCTGTGTAATTTACAATTATTTAGGAAAACAACTAATTTAACTTAGGTGTTTCAAAATAAATTTACAATATTTTAATACTTACAATTCCCCCGTCACGTTCCTCTTGTAGGCTTTGTAAGCCGCAAGCTGGTCAGCGTCTACCAATCCATTGAGCCTGAATGTATGTGCTGATGACATGGGCAGTGTCCTTGGCCGCTTCGGCCGACAGGGGTCAGTGTATGGGCTCATCAACTGCCAGCCTCGTTTGCGCATCCGCTGCTGCATATGCTGACTGTGGACTGGGGGGTGTTGGGAGGAGGAACTCTATCCCCGTGGATCACGTCGAGGGCTCCGGTGGGATGGGTTGTGTCGGGATGGACCGGCAGTGTCACTAGGGGGTGAGGTGTGACGGGATCGAGTAAAGGAGAGCGGTGTCGGATGGACCGCAGGGGTGCTCCCTATGGATCGCCTGGTCAGGTCAGGAGTGTGGACTGTACGGGAGGAGGGACTCTGACCCAGTGGACTGAACGGGTCCGCTGTGTGGTCCTGGATATAAACAGGAGGATCCACATCCTGTACCTCCATAAGCAGCGGATACTCTAATATTGCCTGGGTAACTGTCTCCCCAAATACTCCTGTATCCGTGCCACCAGGGACTTGCATCTGCTAGTCTCGTACTGTATCTCCAGTTGTTGGACCCTGCGTCTGAGGTCCATCAGCCTCCGTCGTAGGTTCGGTGGCTGGGTCTGTCCCTCCGTCTCTGTCTGTACGGGGAGAGTCTTGATCATGGGAGGGTGGACCATCCCTGCCAGACTGTGATGTCGAACCCCACCGCCCCCGGAGAAAGTCCATCACCTCCCTATGCTGCCTATCCCGTTCCCGATCACTCTTCCGGATATCCTCCCGTAACGCAGCGACTGCATCCATCACATCTTGGATTTTTTGTTCCAAACGATCCTGAAACAAAATCATTATTGTCAGTACTAAAACCCAACACTTGTTTGAACATAAATAATGCATTACACCATTTTTTACATACCTTGCGATGCCCTCCAACGTCTTCTCGTGAATGTACTCCACCGGGCATCGCAAAGCGAACCTGTCTGCGCCTAAGAGGACTCCCAGCGATAAACTTCGGGTCTGAACCCTCCGTATCCGGCCTGTGCCTGAGGGGACTCCCACCGCCAAACTCATGGTCGGAACCCTCCGTATGACTGGGTCCGGCAGTCGTATGATGTAAGGGATCCGGTACCAAGCCGTCGTGTCCATCGGCAGCCATATATAGACTGCCTCCCTCATTTATGCCCTCGTAGTACCGTGCAACCCTCTCAGCTGCTGTCGGCACCAGTGCAGTCCTCGCAAACATCTGAAATCGTGGTTAGACCATTCTATTTGTATAATCGTAATATGTAAACACTTTAACACAATAGATCCTTACCCTGGCTAAGAAAATTTTTTTGTCCAGCTTGTCCGACCTTGGTTGCTTTTGCAACTGCCATTTCAGAATACGGGGGGACAACTCAATCTCCCTACGAGTCCCAAATCGGGTCCCAAGCTCGGGGATAACCTCATACACAAATACCTATGTAAAAGAACAAGTTATTCAGAATCCAATCATTTATTCCGTAACTCATGGAAAAAAAATTTCAGGTTTTCAAACGATACAAATTCTAAATTCTCACCAATAGTGCGTGAGCTAGACCGTAAATGTTGTACGTCTCCACCGTGTGAACGTCAACGCCCTTTTCCTGCTGTCGTCTCTCATATCGCACACGTCGACCGTTTAAGGCATTCTTGAATCCAATAATGGACTGCCTATACACATGGGCACCCCACGGGAGTGCATCAAAAGCGACCAAGTCCTCGACTAGCCGGATCTGCCATAATGGAACTTTCTCTCTCTCGTCCAACCCCATCAATATCCAGTTTAGCATATAAAGGAGGCACAGCTTCACAGCATTGTACTGCTCCTCAAATACACCGATCCGTAGAACAGCTTTCAGCTGTTCATAATCCACATCAGCCGCACCATTGAAATACCGTTGTTGTATCCCATTCTGAACCATCTCATACCTCGTCGTGTCGGGAATCACTCCAAACTTCAATCCGGTGATCAGACAGAATTCAACCTTGGAGAACCGGACCGAACGAGTACCTAACATAAATCTCATCTCATCCTGCGGCCCATCGTGATGTAGCTCGCGCAATAGCAGTCGATGGACTACGCTACCCGAAAACTTCATCCCCCGATCCATCCTAAGGAAATGACCAAAACAAGACTCTGTATACCGACGTCGGTCTTCGACCTTGAATTATTCTGGTACACTGTCTAGTGCGACGTCGATATCTTTAAGGTCGCTAAAATGGTCATGCCGAGTGATTTTTCCATCGTACCATTCATCCTCTGGAGTTTTAAGCAAATCCTTTAGTTCACTACTCATCTGCATTTTCATAGAAAGAATGCATCAGTAAACTATAAAAGGCTAGGACATAATAATATAAAATAGCAGAGAAGCAGTTTCAAAAAGCCCGGACTCATATTGAAAACGCTCGGACAGTGTGAAAAAAGCTCGGACACAGTTGGAAAATGCTCGGACTCATATAAAAAAAGCTCGGGCACAGTTTGAAAAAGCTCGGGCACAGTTTGAAAAAGCTCGGGACCAGTTTGAAAAAGCTCGGACTGTTGAAAAAGCTCGGACTCAGCTTTACAAAGCTCGGACACTGTTTCAAAAAGCTCGGACATGTGTTGAAAATGCTCGGATTGTTTAAAAAGCTCGGACTCGGTTTTAACAAGCTCGGACTCAGTTTAAAAAAGCTCGGAAAATGTTTCAAAAAGCTCGGAAACTGTTTCAAAAAGCTCGGACACGTGTTGAAAATGCTCGGGCTGTTCAAAAAGCTCGGCCTCAGTTTAAAAAAGCTCGGAAAATGTTTCAAAAAGCTCGGAAACTGTTTCAAAAAGCTCGGACACGTGTTGAAAATGCTCGGACTGTTCAAAAAGCTCGGACTCAGTTTTAACAAGCTCGGACTGTCTAAAAAAGCTCGGCAACTGTTTGAAAAAGCTCGGACTCAGTTTCAAAAAGCTCGGAAACTGTTTCAAAAAGCTCGGAAACTGTTTCAAAAAGCTCGGGCACTGTTTAAAAAAGCTCGGGCTGTTTAAAAAATCTCGGGCACTGTTTCAAAAAGCTCGGAAATTGTTTTAAAAAGCTCGGCCACATTTTAAAATAGCTCGAGAACAGTTTCAAAAAGCTCGGGCATTTTCAAATAGCTCGGAACCAGTTTGAAAAAGCTCGAAAACCCAGAAAAAGCTCGGAAAATGTTTTAAAAAGCTCGGAAAAACCTCTTAAAAAGCTCGAAAAAGCTTGAAAAAAGCTCGGAATCACCTTGAAAAACCTCGGGAACCCAGATCTTCAACGGATTTACAAACCCTAACCTAACCCACAACCATTCTCAGATCAACAAACAAACCTAATCTACAAGTTTAATCAACAACCAACATCAAACATGAACTTATTAAAAACAAAATCAACAGCATAATCTGACTCAACTTACCGTCGATTGAAGATGCTCTCGTCTGAACACCCGATAAACACTGTTGTCCTACCGCCGGTTACTTCGACGTCTTTTTCAGACGGAAAACCACTGATCTTCCAACGCCGGTTCTTTTTCCAAGAGATGTTTTCTCTCTCTGGTTTTTCTCACTAGGTTTGAAAACGACAAAAACTCACTTGGAAGGGGTATTTTTGTCTGGACACCTATATTGGTGCCTTTTAAACATGAATTAGTAATGTGGTGATATTTGCACAACACCCACCCCAAATAGTGCTATTTATTTTTTGACCCCTTAATGATAATTTATCTCACCACATCATTAGTTGAGATAGAGGTGAGATACAAAGGTGAAATGTCTAGCATTACTCGTTAATATAAAGTAACAGTTTTTTTATTGTCAGTTCATCATGATATAAATTATATCAGGACGAAAAATGTTGACCACAGATTATGGAGAAGTTTTGATAAGTGCTACACTTTGAGTCAAAGTATGTAAATCTAATGGTTCACATTCTTCATCCTGATATATTTTATATCAGAATGAACTGACAATAAAAAAATTGTATAAAGTAGAACGTCTATAAATTAATACTCAATAAATTAATAATCTCTATAATATAATATTTTTTTCCGTTCTCGATTCAGGCTAATGAGATAAATTAATAAGATGATCATTTTCTGAAAACCCCTATATAAATCGGTGGTCTCATACTCATTCATATCATAGATTAATAATTTGCTGAAATTACAAATATAATTTACTATCATATTTTCTTGAAATATGACTCTATTGTTGATTCTTTTTTCTTGAAATTCAAATCTAATTGAATCTCATCTCTAATTTTTCTTAATACACCTAGAAGTTTAGTAGTTTAAGAATACACCTAGAAGTTTAGTAGTTGAATTCTTAAACCGCAACAAAAAATTATGAAGTGTTTTTGATGCTTTAAGTGCATAATGGAATTAGTTTTTCAATAACTTAATGTATTTTTATTTGATTAATGACTTAGATTAGTTGAATATTTAGTTGGTTATTTGTATATACAATAGACTATAAATTCACTTTATAAATTAATAAATTATTAATTTATCAATTAATTAATAAATCTATTAATTAATAAATTTTGAACGGTCCAACATTTTTAATTTAGAGAGGAAAATAGTTCCTTGCTCATCATGTCCACAACAATCATAAAATTTTTGAAATTTAATCTTTATGATCTCTAAAATATTAAGATTAACCGTAAATATTAATAATCATTTAAATTATATTGTTTTTCTTTAAATCCGCACAAAATAAAATTTGAGGTCAGGGGTTGTTCAACATATTTTGAGGCCCTAAGTGAGTAAAAAAGGCACCAATATATAGGGTTCGAAAATTTAATAACACTCTTTAAAGAGTGAGTTTCAAGACTATCACCAACTTAATAATTGAAGTTTTAATAGCATATAAAGTGTGGATTTTATAAAAATAAGTCTTGCATTTTTTTCAAAGATTTAATTTCGTGTATCCAAGACTTATTTTGGTATTTCCAAGTCTTAATTTGGTATTTCCAAGTCTTATTTTTGTGTTTCAGAGACTTATTTTGTATTTTCGAGACTTATTTTTTAATTTTCAAGACATATTTGTAATTTTTGAGACTTATTCAGTATATTTACTATTTCCGAGACTTATTAGGTAAAAATTAAATTTTCAAAATTTTTTTTGTTCATCTTCTTCGTCGAGACCTCCATTGAAGACCGATTTCGATTTTCATTGGAGGTCTTTAACCTTTATTGAAGATCTGTTCCATCTAGAGATGCACATTTGGAGAATGGGAATGGATATAGGTCCCCCCATCCCCATCCCCACTTCCCAAACCCTTCTCCCATCCCCCCCCATTTCCCCATTTGGGGAAAATGGGGATGTGGAATTTTGGGGGGAGGTATATTCATCCCCAACTCCAGTTCCCTGTTTTCCCCGTTTTTCCCCATTTTTTTCCCATTTTTCTGTTTCCCCATTCTCCCGTTTGATTAAAAATTAAAATTTTAAAAAATATATTCCATTACAAATACAAACTAAAATCCATTAGTGCATTACAAATACATAATAAAATCACAAAGTGTGCATTACAAATACATAATAAAATCATAAAGTGTTACATAATATATATATATATATATATTTATTCATTTATGTTTTGGGGGAAATGGAGAAATGGAGAAATGGGGATGAGGGGAGGTCACCCCATCCACATCCCCATTTCAATATATTTATGGGGGAAATGGGGAAATGGGGATAGGGGGACCTCCCCCCATCCCCATCTCCATTTTAATTTGGGGATGATTTTCATCCCCATCCCCACCCCATTTCCCATTCCCCCCAAAAAAAATTTCCTAAATGGGGATGGGGACGTGGGGATTTAGGGATCCGGGGGAAAATATGTATCTCTAGACTTCCATCTCAATTGATCTATTAGTCTTTCATTAATGGAGGTTTTTGAAAAAAAAAACCTAAAAAATGTAAAAATGTAATAAACGAAGGAGATGGGGATATTTTAGTTTATTAGTGTCATTTAAACCTTTTTTTTTGGGTGAAGAAAACAAAGCAAACCAACAAACTCAGACTGCTGTCATGCCATTAAACTTAACTCATTAAACTAGTGATACTTTTGAAATCCAACATAAAAAAAGTGTTATTCCCCTCTATTTCCACTATATATACGAGAGATCGGGGGACACAATTTTTGACACGAATGAGAATTGAATGGCTTAGATTTAATATATATATATATATATAATTTTTTTTTTATTTCCTACTCATTTATCTATCATTAATTTATTTTATTTTCTCTCTCATCTATCATAAATTGACTTTCCTAATTAAATCAAAATAATATTTTCTCTTTCTCTCTTGAGTTTTTTTCCCTCAGTATTAGGGCCAGTTTGTTATTGCAGTAACTTTTATAATAATAACTGTTAGCAGTGGTGAAGAAATAATCAGATATGAAGTTAATCAGTATATGTTTGGTTAATTGTACTTCTAAAACTACTTTATAGTTTAAAAGCAGTATACATATGTTTGGTAATTTTATTTCAAAATTGCTGAAATTAGTTACAATGACTAAAATAGGTATGGTTTAGAACCTTATTTCATTTTTTTTCATTAATTATATATATATATATATTAAATCAATAGTTAAGCAGAATATTTAAATTAGAAAAAAAATCCACAAGAATAATAAAAATATTTTTAAAAGATTTTATAAATCAAATAAATATTTAATTAGAATATTTAATTTTAAGATGAAATAAGGTATATAAATGATTTTAATTTGATTTCATAAGGGTAATAATGATATTTTAAAAGATTCATTAAATATCGAAATAATTATTCTATAATCACATTTAAAAAATAACCCCCTACCCACTTCTTAAAATCACGTCAAACTTGTCAGATTATCAATTAATAACTTTTGGAAGTTTAACCAAACATCATTTTATGTCAAAATTATAAAATAAGCTGATTTTAATTTCTCAAAAACAATACCAAAATGGTCATTTGTCTTTTTTTTTCCTTCACCGTTAGTTTTATCTTCTCCCTAGTCCCTCACATTTTTGTGTTCTCTTGAAATACTCACATAATAAATCTTCTATGGTGTGACAAATTCAAATAGGGAATATGAAATATTAACTAGATTTAATTAATGAGTAGCGTCAACATAACAACTAAAAATTTACTTAAAGGGAAAACATTTATTACACATATATATTTATCGTATTAATATTTTTCTTTTTGGGTATTTTTTTAGTTGTTAACCAGTACCATCAGAACACATGTTAACCCGTACCATTATGGCACATGTTAACACTACCATTAATTAATTACGATTTTTGAAATATTTAGGAAAGTTATTTTATGATATGGGAGGAAGAAAATAAAATAAAATAATAATAGATAAATAAATAGGAAATATTTTTTTTATTAAATCTAAGCCATTCAAATCTTATAGATCTAATGACTGCAAAATCGTGTCAAATATTGTATCAAAAATTGTGTCCCCCGATCCTTCCCCCCATATATATATATATATATATATATATATATATATATATATATAATGAGTCTCTCGTAAGGCACATCGCCTCTTACTAGAGCTGAGCATTTTATAAGCATATGTGAGGAGTTTTCTTCCCTGGTTGTAGAAAGTAGTTATATCCTGTTATGTGAGTAGATATCCGGACCCCACATGTATTGTTTGATCGATCTCGACAGGTCCTGGCAATACTATTGTAATAATTCTTGCAATATTTCAAAAAAAAAAAAAGTCTTTCATAAAGGATCCCTTATTTTAATTTCGGTACGGACCACCATAAAATACACCGATTTGAATGAATTTGGATCTGAATTTTTTTATGGATGATAAGTTTATTGAAATCTGTATATGAATAAAATTTGAAAAATTTTCAAGTACTAGAACTATTGATCCCGATTTTTTCAAATATGAAGGCATCAGAAAAATTGACGAAATATAGGAAATTCAAGAAAAATAGTTTTAGTGGTTGAAAAATTCTCAAATTTTATTCATAGGTAGATTTTGATGAACTTATAATCCATAAAAAAAATTCAATCAAATCTCATTCAAACTGATGTGATTTCAAGATGGTCCTTACCGAAATTAAAATAAGGAATCCCTTATGAGAGACCCACTATATATATATATATATATATATATACATTTTAAAAAAATTAACAAAAGCTAAATTCTTAAATTTTAATTATATACCTTCTAAATGTTGGAATATCTTCTAAAACATAATATGAATAAATATTTAAATAATATTACAGATGTAACTTGTAAGAGAAAAAATCATAAAGAGTTGTAGTTGTACTTATATTGTCAAAGAATGATTTTTAATTTTATTTTATATATATACGATTTTTAAACGTAAAATATTGTTGGTGATAAAGTTCAAAAACTTTTAAATTATAACGATGTTTGAAAAGTGGATACATAATATATCAATAATCATTTCTAACATTTAATACTTTAACAAATAATTTATAACATTGTTAATATCCTTTTTAATGAGTCCCTATAATTAAGTGATTATGAATAAATAAATAAATAATCCTTCAGTATATTTTTATCAGTAATTTAATTTTTAATTTTAGTAATATCTTCAAATTTTATAAATAAATGAGGTCCCTATCATTTGGCCTCTTATTTATTTATTTATTTATTTTTAGGTTCTAAGACCCTGCCTTCTTTGCTTTAAAACTCTAAATCAAACAAAGTCGAGTTTTGTATTCAAAAAATTCCATTTAAGAGGGTACTACAACCTTAAAACCAAAAAAAAAAAAATTGAAAAGAAAAAAGAGATGGGACTCAAACCTAAAGAAGATGAGGAATACAAAGTATAGTTTTGTGTTCAAAAACTTTCGTTCAAGATGCGACTAACCTAAACAAGCTAAACTACGGCTTGAGATTTGAATTTAAGGCAAGCAATTTGGGTTGGTGGGTCATGACATAAACCTGTTTATATTCAATTGACACAACGTATTTATCTTTGAAATTTAACGGGGTATTATCACTAAAGTCTATATTTTTTTATGAATTGTCACATCTTTAAACGTCTTTACTATATTAGTCACTTTAATCTCTTGTTTTTTCAAAATACATTACTTTAGTCTATTTGATCAAAAACTAACGGTCAACTATAAAAGAATAAGTAAAAATACAATTTTACTCTTATTGTTATTTGAAAATTTTTTTCTTTTAGTTCCTCTAGTTTTAATAATAGCTGTTCTACCCCTGAAAAAAAATTAAAATACCTCCATCAAGGTTCAAACTTGAAAGACACAAGCTCATTATTGAAGATTTGTTAATTTAAATGTATATATATAGTTATATAATTTGTTTAAACTAATTTAAATATGTTTATATAATTTAAAATAAACTCATATATATAATTTAAAATAGAGGAAATTGCAAGAAATGCTCATAAAATATATGAGTTTATTGTTTTTAGCCAAATATATATTTTTGATTATATTTATCATTTTTATGCTTGAACTTCCAAATATAGCCTTATTTTGTCTTTACTTCCTTCAATATTTCCCCCCAAAAATAAGTTCTCTTATTTCCAAATCCCTCCAATTTGTTTTCCACCCAAAACATACACTCTCTCTCCCTCTCTCTCACGAAATTTTTAGCTCACTCTCCCTCTCTCTCACGAAAACATACACTCTTTTACTGTTGAAATCTTCAATCTCGGTCTCACGAAATCTTCAATCTGAAGCTGAAATTTTGTGGGCAAGAAGCTGAAAATTCTGGGCAAAGACACCACCATTCGAAGCTGACATTTCTGGGCAAAAACACCACCATCCGAAGCTGAAATTTCTAGGCAAAGAAACCACCATCTGAAGCCAAACAACGTTTTTCAACGGTATGTATCTCTTACCCACTTGTTTTTTACAAGGATCATTATGTTTGATATGAAGTTAAAGAGATCGGTTTCAATTTAGAGTGAAACCAGTTGCTGTGATATTTTGTTCCCAAGTTACATGCTAGTTTATGTTAAAGTTACATGCTAGTGTATTTGTAAGTTACATGATAGTGTAGTGTATTTGTAAGTTACATGATAGTGTAGTGTATTTGTAAGTTACATGATAGTGTATTTGTAAGTTACATGATAGTGTATTTCTAAGTTACATGATAGTGTATTTCTAAGTTTAGAGCGAAACCTACTACTGTGATATTTTGTTCCCAGGTTACATGCTAGTGTATTTGTAAGTTACATGCTAGTGTATTTCTAAGTTACATGATAGTGTATTTGTAAGTTACATGATAGTGTATTTCTAAGTTACATGATAATGTATTTAAAGTTACATGCCAGTTTATTTTAAAGTTACATGATAGTGTATTTGTAATTTTTTATACCCATGTTACATGTCAGTTCCCAGCCAGTTTAAATGTTTCATGTAAATACTTGACATGCAGGAATATGGGTGCAAAGAAATTGGTCATCCATCACGGTGGAAGTTGGGCGGCCAATTGTTACGAGGGTGGTATGACAAAGTGGGTCCATGTTCCTATCGGTTTGACTTATGATGACTTGGTGAAGTTGGTTCAAGACGTTGCTAAAGTTGACGCTCATAGGTCTACCCTAGAATTATGCTCGTTGGCCTTTACGACTAATGGTACTGCCCGTCCGAGAATTGAGAATGACAAAGACGTGTCATGTATGATGGATGAAGATAAGCTATTACCCGAGGTTTATGTTACCGTTTCGAAGAAGGTAGCAACACATTGTGTGCAGAATGGTACTATATTGGAGGAAGATGACAACCTAGTACATTCAACGTTTCTTCAACAATGTAACCTACCTACTCCACAACCCGTGTATGGCGGGTTTCTTCGGCAACTGGCAGCATGTGGGTCCATTCCAATGTTAGACCCAATTGTATGTAATGATGAAACCATTGATGATGAAGAGAACAGTGAGTCATCAGACACCGATAATAGGGATGATAGCTCGATACCCGACATTGACAGAGGTAGTCATGGAGATGAAGATTGCAATCATAGTGTGGGTTTTGGTGCTGGGAGTGTTGGAGGATATGGATGTGCTGGTCCATCGGGTTTTGCTACATTTAGTGGTGATTCCTTTCGAGAGGATGGATTGGGTAACGGTGTTGATCAAAGTTGTGAAAATGCTTCCCCATGAGCTTGGATTATTCTAGGATCCGAAAGGTATTCGTTCGAACCCATTAGCACGGAGGAATCGATTTCAGATGATGGCCGGTTATACAAGGGTAAAATATTTCAATGCAAGAAAGATCTTAAGCGAACGTTGCATATGTATGCTTTGAAGGAGCAATTTGAAGTCCGGATTAGAAGATCTAGCAAGACACGTTATGAGGCCGGATGTAAGGATGGCGAGTGTGAATTCCAATTACGTGCATTTAAGATGCAAAAAGGAGAATATTGGGTGGTTCGAATGTTCCTGAAGGATCATACTTGCAATATCGATGGTTTCCACGCACGTCTTCGACAAGCAAATTCTTGGACTGTCGGCGAACTATTAGCACCAAAGTTGCAAGTACACGGCCACTCTCTAAAACCCAAAAACATAATGGTAGAAATGCAAGTGGATCATGGACTTCATTTGTTGTATACAAAGGCTTGGAGGGCAAAGGATCATGCAGAGGCTTCTGTTTTTGGTCCTCCCAAAGAATCATTCAAACTGTTGCCTGCTTACTGTCATCGATTGAAAGAAGTAAATCCAGGGACTATTACTACAATGAAGACAAATGTTGCAAATCAGTTTGATTATTTGTTCATTGCCCATGCAGCATCACTTCATGGATTTCATACCATGATTCGGCCAGTTATTGCCATTGATGGTACTCATTTGAAGGGTAAATTTTCTGGTATTATGTTTGTAGCTATATGTTTGGATGCAAACAACCAGGTTTTTCCTTTGGCATATGGGTTTGGCGATGTTGAAGATGAAATGTCATGGACTTGGTTCTTAAATGAGCTTAAAAATGCTATTGGTAGTCCTAAGGATTGCATGATCATTTCCGACCGCCACCTCGGAATCAAGGCTGCAATGGAGAAAGTGTACCCTAATGTACCGCATGGATATTTTGTGTTTCACATGGCTCAAAACATAAAAAATAATTACAAAAGGAAAGATGTGAGTCTTCTTTTCAAACAAGCATGGAAGGCTTACCGGAAAGCTGATTTCAAGGAAGTGATGTTGGAGATGATGAAGGTTAATAGGGTAGCATTCGAAGATTTAATGAATGTTGGGCCCGAAAGGTGGTCTCGTGCTTACTCTCCTGTTAGGCATTATCGGTTGATGACCTCAAGCATTGCCGAGTCAATGAACTCATGTTTGGTACATGCTCGCCAAATGCCAATAACAACCATGGTTGAGTTTATTAGAGAGATGTTCCAGAAATGGTTTTATAAGCGCCGTACAAAGGCTGAAAAAACCCGGACACAATTGACTCCATGGGCCACTGAATTAATAAAAGAAAGAAATAAAGATTCAGAAAAGTACACGGTTCGTCCAATTGATTCGGTTAACTTCAATGTGAAGGATGGAAATAAAGATGGTTTGGTGAACCTTTCTGAAAAGACTTGTAGCTGTACGAAATTTCAAGTTGATAAATTGCCATGTCGCCATGCATTAGCCGCAATAAGGTTATTATCCTTTTGTCCCATTGCATCTTAGCATCTTAGGAAATGTGATTCATTTAATTACTCATAATCTATAATTTTGTAGGTATGCAAAGAAGCCTTTTCCAGATTTTTGTGGGGATTGCTACAAAACTACTAGTTGGCTTGAAGCATATTCCGGGAACATCTTCCCGGTTGGGCATCCTAGTGAATGGAATATTCCTCAAGATGTGCGATCAAAGGTTGTTCATCCGCCTCCTTTTCGTGCACAAGCAGGAAGGCCAAAAAAGAAAAGATTTAAATCTGCCGGGGAGCATGGAGATGGAAAGACCAGAAATTGCACGATTTGTAAAAAATCTTGTCACAACCGACAGAATTGTAAGAATCCTCAACCATGTCAAGCTCCTCAACCATGTCCATCTGCAACATCTGCAACATCTTCAACATCGAAGCGACCACGTAGACAGTACAGGTGTAGGAAATGTAGAGAAGACGGCCACAATTCACAGAAATGTCCATTGACATCGGACGTTGGTGGTACGACTTAGGTATTAGCAATGATGTTGTAATTCTTATATTTTGTATTTTAGATTTTATTAAGTAAGATTCAAGTATTTTTAAAGACTGAAGTTACATGCCAGTATTTTTGTAGACTGAAAACAAATTCCAGTATTTTTACATGCTACAAGTTACATGCCAGTGTAATTACAAGTTACATGCTAGTGCATTTTGAAGTTACATGCCAGGCCAATTTTGAAGTTACATGGTAGTGCATTTTGAAGTTACATGCCAGTATTTTTAAAAACTGAAAACAAATACCAGTATTTTTACATGCTGCAAGTTACATACTAGTGCATTTTGAAGTTACATGCTAGTGCATTTTGAAGTTACATGCCAGGCCAAATTGAAGTTACATGCCAGTATATTTAAAATTGAAGTTACATGCCAGGCCAAATTGAAGTTACATGCCAGTATTTTTTAAAAACTGAAAACAAATTCCAGTATTTTTACATGCTGCAAGTTACATGCTAGTGCATTTTGAAGTTACATGCTAGTGCATTTTGAAGTTACATGCCAGGCCAAATTGAAGTTACATGCCAGTATATTTAAAAACTGAAAACAAATTCCAGTATTTAAGTTACATGCTGCAAGTTACAAGTTACATGCCGGTTACTATTGATTTTCACAGTAAACTTCATACATTTCAAGAACTTATGCAGTTAACAATGTAAACAATTCCATACATTTCAAGAACATCAAAAACAATGATGATGTACCAACAAAGTTATCAATCTGATGCTACACTATTTGCAAATATCTCTAGTGCCATTTCCTCCCTAAACCCGGGGACATTCTTGGTTCCCCATCCCCAAAAACATTTATGACCCATCAACATGTCTGTGTATCGACATATGAAAACGCCACAACTATCATTGTCCATTTGTGCGGGTAACTTTTTCGGAATTGATTGTTGAACAGTAAACATTGACCCATTGGGTTGTATGCCTTTTTGCTGATAATACCCGGACTCCTGTAGAATGACTGGAATGAAACGCAGAAGTGGGGTGATTTGCTTCCTACGAATGGGAATCTTCTTCTGACGGTGTAATGGATCATAAATGCAAACAGTTCGTTTCTCCAAATCAATTACACATAAGATCCAATGTCCATCTGGATCCCCAACCGCACATGGGACCAACAACTGCAAGAAAGGATTAAAAAAATGAGTGGTGTTCAATGTATTTGTTTATATAACATGTGAAACAGTACTTACATATCAAACAGATGACCAACATGTTCCCCATCCAGGCTTGTCACCCGATGCATACAACAACCAATCTGTTGGACATTTATACGACGGTGCATCGAATTCACCTGTCAATGGTGCATCCTTATACGGTTGGAATTTCTTCCATTCCTCGCACAACTTTGCCTACAAAATAAACATATTTTCTTACTATATGTATAAATTTTTGTCAACGGAATATAGGAAAAAATTAATTATTATAAAGTCCTTACGAAGAAGTCCGAGCATAGCACTGCAACGTCTGATTTGTAAATATCAGATTTCAACCGTCTTTGCTTACATAACAAGCTCATATACGCGTCGATATGCTACATGAAGATATATATTAATAAAAATTAGTACTTTTCAATAATTTTGTATGGAAGTAAGTTCTTCACAGAAATGTCAATGATGTTACAGAATTATATATCTTGAAATCACTAACCTCATTAGACAACCAACATGTTGGAGATTCCATCTCCACAAAGAATTGTTTTGTTGCATAGTAGTCTGTACCGACGTTCAACCTGTGTTGAACAGTCAACATTTTTAACTTACAAGTTATTATAAACCAAAATGATTGTATGAAAAAGGTTAATGTATACAGAGACTTACGCTGCATCTTTTCTGCTTCTTTTAAAACGTGAATAGTCTGTCTTTAACTTTTGTTTTTCCTTGTCAGGCGCTTGGAAAGGGTCAATGTAGGGTGAATTCATGTAGCGAGATGTAATCTTCAAACGCTGCTCACGCTCATTCTTTACAGCGAGGTAGTCTACCATAGTTGAGTCGTCCTCAGATGGGGGATGGGACTGCACCACTATTCCCTCCTAAAGCAAAATGTTATGGACCACAATCTGAAGGCCCTCACTAAGGGTATCATCACCCCCAACAATCCCCTCAGTAAAGGTACCATCACCCCCACCAAGGGTACTATCAGGTCCACCTTGGTCATTATCACCCCTACTAACCCCCTTTCCGACAGTACCATCACCCCCATCAAGCGCCTCAGTAAGAGTAGCATCACCCTCACCAACCCCCTTTCCAACAGTACCATCACCCCCATCAAACGGCTCAGTACAGTTAGCATCCCCCTCACCAACCCCCTTTCCAACGGTACCCTCCCCACCAACATTAGGACCCCTCACATAGTCCTCTTGCACTTCAGGGGTACTCTGTGGCACAAAAAAATTCAATGTCATGACCAAGTTACAAAAAATGGCTACTACATAACGAAGTTACATGACCGTTAAAACAATGTCATAATTAGTTACCTGACGATGTTGATTAACAAGTTGAGCCAAACTTGCCTCCACACGGGTAAGGCGTGCGTTTAGGCGATCCTCCATTGCCGAAATCTCCTTCTTAATCTCCTTCACAATGTCTTCAAATCGATCTGACATTGCACTCATTACTTCCCTCATTATTCGAGAAGAGTCTGTCGAGTCATCACCCACCTAAAGTTTTGAAAGAAACAAACAATTAATATTGGTAGGTATTTATCTTAGCACAATTACCATCGGTCAGGTATTGACTTACCGGTGACATGCCTGGAGATGTACGTTGCCTTTTGGTCCTTGCTGCCATTTTTTGTTTATGAGGTGACACCTTCCTCTTCACCGGTTTTTGCTTGTTTTGTTGAGGTCGTGACTGACTTCCATCATTACCACTATCATTACCATCTTCATTACCATCATCATCAACATCATCGTTAGGCTGTGTCTCACCATCGTCTAATTCAACATTGAGTGCTATAAACTGTGGACCCTCTGACAAATCTGTGTCAACACCAACCAAGTAAGGCTGTGTCTTTTCATCGTCGGTTGGATGTAATTCCTCCAACATAACATGCTGTACAATTAACAAAAGTGTCATCATTATTTGAAGTATTGATATAAACAAAAATGAAATTAATTACATGCCAGGCCAAAATCAAGTTACATGCCAGGACAAATTGAAGTTACATGCCAGGCCAATTTCAAGTTACATGCCAGTTAGAACATATTTCATAGTTGACACACAAGTTCCAAAATAAATTCCAGTATTGTTACATGCTGCAAGTTACATGATAGTTCATTTTCAAGTTACATGCCAGGCAAAAGTTACATGATAGTTCATTTTCAAGTTACATGCCAGGCTAAATTGAAGTTACATGCCAGGCCAATTTCAAGTTACATGCCAGTTAGAACATATTTCACAGTTGACACACAAGTTCCAAAACAAATTCCAGTATTGTTACATGCTGCAAGTTACATGATAGTTCATTTTCAAGTTACATGCCAGGCTAAAGTTACATGATAGTTCATTTTCAAGTTACATGCCAGGCTAAATTCAAGTTACATGCCAGGCCAAAATCAAGTTATATGCCAGTTAGAACATATTTCACAGTTGACACACAAGTTCCAAAACAAATTCCAGTGATGTTACATGCCACAAGTTACATGCCAGTGCAAATTCAAGTTACATGATAGTGCAAATTCAAGTTACATGCCAGTTAAAACATATTTCACAGTTGACACACAAGTTCCAAAATAAATTCCAGTATTGTTACATGTTGCAAGTTACATGCTAGTTCGTTTTCAAGTTACATGCCAGGCTAAAATCAAGTTACATGCCAGGACAAATTGAAGTTACATACCAGTTAGAACATATTTAACAGTTGACACACAAGTTCCAAAATAAATTCCAGTATTGTTACATGCCACAAGTTACATGCCAGTGCAAATTCAAGTTACATGACAGTGCAAATTCAAGTTACATGCCAGTTAGAACATATTTCACAGTTGACACACAAGTTCCAAAATAAATTCCAGTATTGTTACATGATGCAAGTTACATGCCAGGACAAATTGAAGTTACATGCCAGGCTAAAATCAAGTTACATGCCAGTTAGAACATATTTCACAGTTGACACACAAGTTCCAAAACAAATTCCAATGATGTTACATGCCACAAGTTACATGCCAGTGCAAATTCAAGTTACATGACAGTGCAAATTCAAGTTACATGCCAGTTAGAACATATTTCACAGTTGACACACAAGTTCCAAAATAAATTTCAGTATTATTACATGATGCAAGTTACATGCTAGTTCAATTTGAAGTTACATGCCAGGCTAAAATCAAGTTACATGCTAGGACAAATTGAAGTTACATGCCAGGCTAAAATCAAGTTACATGCCAGTTAGAACATATTTCACAGTTGACACACAAGTTCCAAAACAAATTCCAGTGATGTTACATGCCACAAGTTACATGCCACTGCAAATTCAAGTTACATGACAGTGCAAATTGAAGTTACATACCAGTTAGAACATATTTAACAGTTGACACACAAGTTCCAAAATAAATTCCAGTATTGTTACATGCCACAAGTTACATGCCAGTGCAAATTCAAGTTACATGACAGTGCAAATTCAAGTTACATGCCAGTTAGAACATATTTCACAGTTGACACACAAGTTCCAAAATAAATTCCAGTATTATTACATGATGCAAGTTACATGCTAGTTCAATTTGAAGTTACATGCCAGGCTAAAATCAAGTTACATGCTAGGACAAATTGAAGTTACATGCCAGGCTAAAATCAAGTTACATGCCAGTTAGAACATATTTCACAGTTGACACACAAGTTCCAAAACAAATTCCAGTGATGTTACATGCCACAAGTTACATGCCACTGCAAATTCAAGTTACATGACAGTGCAAATTCAAGTTACATGCCAGTTAGAACATATTTCACAGTTGACACACAAGTTCCAAAATAAATTCCAGTATTGTTACATGATGCAAGTTACATGCTAGTTCAATTTGAAGTTACATGCCAGGCTAAAATCAAGTTACATGCTAGGACAAATTGAAGTTACATGCCAGACTAAAATCAAGTTACATGCCAGTTAGAACATATTTCACAGTTGACACAAAAGTTCCAAAACAAATTCCAGTGATGTTACATGCCACAAGTTACATGCCACTGCAAATTCAAGTTACATGACAGTGCAAATTCAAGTTACATGCCAGTTAGAACCTATTTCACAGTTGACACACAAGTTCCAAAATAAATTCCAGTATTGTTACATGATGCAAGTTACATGCTAGTTCAATTTGAAGTTACATGCCAGGCTAAATTCAAGTTACATGCCAGGCCAAAATCAAGTTACATGCCAGGACAAAATCAAGTTACATGCCATGACAAATTGAAGTTACATGCCAGTTATAACAAATTACAGGGAAACAAAAAACGAACCTTTCCATCTGCCACTTTTTTTTCATACTTTGCAAATTTCCCAAAGAAATCGTGAGGCCTCTTAAATATTCTCCAATTCTTCAAACGAGGATGTCTGTGGCCTAAGTTTTTCCCCACCAAATCAATCAACAATCCGAAAGCTTCCATTGCCCATATCTAAAATTTTAACAAACTTCAAATATTTGTACAAAAAAATCAAGTTATGGAGAAATGCATTAATATAATATTTGAAATCTCACCTCTAATGCCCAAGGGAAACCGTACAAGTTTTAGTGCGCGATGTGCTTCAATGGTGCATTTGCGGACCGAAATCCTTGTCGTAGGTAGTGGATTGTCATCATATACATATAACTCCCCAATGGAAAAGAACTGAAGGCTTCTAAATCCTCCACCATTTGAAAAAGCCATAATGTGGCTTTCCTCCTAAGATCTTGACCGAACAACACGTTGTTCGCGATCAATACTAGGGCCATCTTCAGACCATCCTTTGGTTGATCAAATCCCCCAGCCATAAACCTTGCCCATACGTCTGTAAGTCGTATATTCTCATTATTCGCAAAATACCTAACATGGATCCCATCTTTAGTGGCAGCATACGGTTTCAAGAATATGTCCGACATCACCCCAAATTTTAGCCTCGTAACCAAACAAAACTCCCTTTGTGAGAATTTCGCCAGTTTACCACCAACTAAAAAGTGCAACTCATTTGCTCCGGTTACACCGGGTACATGTATCTGCCTCAATAGCAAGTTGTGAAGTACGCCGGCAGAAAAAGTCAACTCTTTAGGGAAACAGAGTAGGTGCCCAAAACAGGTCTTCCGCAACTCTTGTAGTTCTCCAACTCTTTGGAGAACCTTTGCAATATCCGGGAGACCATTCAAATTCCAGTATAAGTTGGTGGTGGATTTTTTTATCCACGAACTCCTCCGTTTTATGAGAAAATCGGCATAATTTATGTTCTCCATCTACAAAATCAAATAAATAAATGCATTAGTGTGTATTAAAAAAAGTTACATGCCAGTACAAACAAGTTGCATGCCACTACAAACAAGTTACATGTCAGTATAAACAAATTACATGATAGTATAAACAAGTTAATTGAATACAAGTTACATGCCAGTCCAAACAAGTTACATGCTAGTATAAATAAGTTACATGTTAGTACAAACAAATTACATGATTAAATTCTGTCAGCTCTCTAAGTTGAAATTTCAAAAGGGGGGAAATTACACTGACACCCATGAGGTTCGGGTGAAAGATAAATAGATGGAAAAATAAATGAGTTTCCACTTTCCAGTGATGAACAAGCAAAGTGACTTTCGGCATTTTAAAATTTATTGACAAGCAATCCAATTAAAAAAAAACCTAAATACAAACAAACCCAGAAACCATTTGAAGACAGAAAAGATAATCAATAAATCAATAAATAATTACAACCAGAGAAGCAATCAAGTAAGTTAACATAATTTGAAATTAAAAAAATAAGTGTCAGTTAAACAATAAACCTTCAGATTTGGACTCCAGACAGAGGCGATCGACCGACTGGGAGAGAGGTGCGACTGGTGGCGATCGACGGCGACTGACAGCGACGGCAAGAACTATTCGACTCGATGGTGAGCAACAGCGACGGTGACAGAGGTGCGAGCGGCTGCGAAGGCGAGCGGCTGTGAAGGCGAGCGGCAGCGACGGCGAGCGGCAGCGAAGGCGAGCGGCAGCGAAGGCGAGCGGCAGCGAAGGCGAGCGGCAGAGACGGCGAGCGGCTGCGAAGGCGAGCGGCAGCGACGGCGAGCGACATCGATGGCTTCTCTTCTCTTCCTCTCTCTCTTTCTCGTTTTTTTACTGTAACCCTAAAAAGTTTGATATGTCGTTTTCACGACAGACAGCTCTACTTCAACTTTTTAACTTTTTTTTTTTTTTGAATTTCAAACTTAAGGACTTTTTTTGTCCAGAAGTGGTAAAAACTGACGAAAACAATAAAAATAAATTTTGTGATTAAAAACAATAAACTGATAAACTTTTTGGCTCTTTATGAATTCACCCCTTTAAAATAAACTCATATTTAATAATAATATATAAAAACATATTTATGAAAAAGAAAAAGAAAATAACAAAACAAAAGGAAACCCGAAAAATCTGGAAAATCCAAAAAATCAAATCCTGTAAATTTGTTTGTTTCTTTCTTTTTTGGATTTTTTTTCCTTTTCAAAAAATATATTATTTCAATTTGAAAAAAAAACCCAGAAAATCAAAGCCCATAAACTGAAAACATAAAATATCAACAAAAAAAATACTTTTTTTTTTCCTTTATTTCCTTTTGTTTTGTTATTTTCTTTTTCATTTTCATAAATATTTTTATATATTATTATTAAATATGAGTTTATTTTAAATTATATAAATATGAGTTTATTATTATTTTATGGGGTAATTACCCTGGTGGCCATCGACTTTTGCCACCACTCTCAAAATGGCCACCAGTTGGGGATTTGGTTTAGAAATGACCATTTTTGGCAAACAAAGTTACACTATTGGCCATTCCGTTATAACACCGTTAACTTTTTCAAAGAATGTTACACTAATGGCCATTAATTTGTTCACTTGGTATCAAAATGGCCATTATAATAATTTTTCTCCAAAATTACTCTAGTGGCCATCCATTTGGTCAATTGGTATCAAAATGACCATTATAATTGTCCCATTTTTTCTAAAACATGTGTATTGACCATCCATTTGGTTAATTGGTATCAAAATAATCATTATATGTACAACTATATTCTATTAGAAAAATAAAGTAAGCAATCATTAAAAATAAAATTTCATTTCAATAGAGAAAATAAATAATTCATTTGATTCAATATAATTTTAGCTAGTCATACACATCAAATACTACTTGTCAAACTGCACAAGTATACCAAAATCCCCTACACAAGTATACCAAAAAACTGTTCAAAAACCATACCCGATTGCACCATATTCAAAACCACACAAAAGTTTGCCAACCAAATTGGTGCAATCGGGTATGGTGCAATAGCGTATGGTTTGACAAGTAGCAAACTTTTGTGTGGTTTTGAATATGGTGCAATCGGGTATGGTTTTTGAACAGTTTTTTGGTATACTTGTGTAGGGGATTTTGGTATACTTGTGCAGTTTGACCAGTAGTATTTGATGTGTATGACTAGCTAAAATTATATTGAATCAAATGAATTATTTATTTTCTCTATTGAAATGAAATTTTATTTTTAATGATTGCTTACTTTATTTTTCTAATAGAATATAGTTGTACATATAATGATTATTTTGATACTAATTAACCAAATTGATGGTCAATACACATGTTTTAGAAAAAAATGGGACAATTATAATGGTCATTTTGATACCAATTGACCAAATGGATGGCCACTAGAGTAATTTTGGAGAAAAATTATTATAATGGCCATTTTGATACCAAGTGAACAAATTAATGGCCATTAGTGTAACATTCTTTGAAAAAATTAACAGTGTTATAACAGAATGGCCAATAGTGTAACTTTGTTTGCCAAAAATGGCCATTTCTAAACCAAATCCCCAACTGGTGGCCATTTTGAGAGTGGTGGCAAAAGTCGATGGCCACCAGGGTAATTACCCCTTATTTTATTTATCTATTTTTGTTGTTGATTTTTTTTCCTTTTCAATTATGGGCTTTGATTTTCTGGGTTTTGTTTTATCAAGTTGAAATAATATATTTTTTGAAAAGGAAAAAAATTCAAAAAAGAAAAAATAAATAAATTTATGGGTTTTTATTTTTTTTGGATTTTCTAGGTTTCCTTTTGTTTTGTTATTTTCTTTTTCATTTTCATAAATATATTTTTGTATATTATTATTAAATATGAGTTTATTTTAAATTATATATATGAGTTTATTTTAAATTATATAAATAGATTTAAATTAGTTTAAACAAATTATATAACTATATATAGGGGTAGGCGTTTAATGGATCGATTTATTTTTCAATAGAACCGATAAAAAAATGATAAAGTTCGGTTTTTAAAAATATGAACCGATCTAATAAAATTTACAAATGTCAACTGATCAAAAACCAACCGAATTGGACCGGTTCAGTTCGGTTCGGTTTTTTTTTTGGTTTTGGTCTTACTTGGTCAAATTCATGGGCTTTAATTATTACACATTTTTATATTTTAATCATTTTGGGCCTTCGACCAAATTAAATTATGAGTTTGAACAAATTGAAATTACTAGTTTAAAATAATATTCAGCAAAAAAAAAAAACAGAGAAAAAAAATTATGTTGTAGCACACTTTTATAGTTTTATAGTTTCATGGACCGTTAAACATTAAACTAGTTTTTTTTATTATATGTTGGATCTCGATTCAGTTTTACGGTTTGGGATAGCGAACCGAGAAAAAAACCGATCCAATCGGTTTTAAAAAAAAATGAACCGAACTGAACCGGCCAACATAAGAAAACCGAAAAAAATTCGATTGGATCGGTTCGGTTCACCAGTTCGGTTCGGTTTATTGATTTTTTGCCCACCCTTATATATATACTTTTAAATTAACAAATCTTCAACATTGAGCTAGTGTAGCTCAGCAAGCTAGAGCTTATGTCTTTCAAGTTTCAACCTTAGTTCCAACCTTGATGGAGTCATTTTAATTTTTTTTCAGGGGTTGACCAGCTATTATTGAAACTAGATGGACTTAAAGAAATTTTTTTAAAAATAACAATAAGGGTAAAATTGTATTTTTACATAATCTGTTATAGTTGACTGTTATTTTTTGGTCAAATGGACTAGAGTGATGTATTTTGAAAAAATAAGGGATTAAAGTGACTAATATGACAAAACCGTTTAAAAAGGTGATAATTCGTAAACAAATAGGGACTTTAGTGATAATACCCCAAATTTAACACAACACAATTAGTTAAATAGATCACACTGGTTGACCATTACAAATGGGTTACATGGGTCACCCGTCAACACGTTAACCAAATCCAACACGATCTGTTTTTATATAAATAGGTCAAACGAATTGACCCAATTACCAATCTAAATCCGTTTATTTATCTGGAGTTGGTATCGGGATCGCGGGGCGATATTACGAGCTCTAGATTTGAATATAGACATGTAATGTAGTATTATGAGAAATCGAGAATAACATGGCGAATGGGAAGGATATAATGGTTTCCATTTTAGGAGACCCTTGTATAAACCGGTGGGTGGGATGTCTAAGCGAGAGACCAATTGCTTGCACATAAAAGTACAAAAACAGCAAACAGGCCATGTTATCTAAAAGCTTATAGAAACCCCACCAATGGAGGTTCCAACATCAATCAAGTTAATATAGATTGGGTACAGCCACAAGGACGATCAAAAATTTCCTAAATGTCAAATGAAATGGACCCTCACTCTCCTCTGTTTTCTCATCTCTATTTGTCAATTGTAGGTTGTTTACGCGACTGAGAGCATCAATCCCACTTCCAATGATAGAGAGGCCACATGCACAAGATTTTAGTAGATCATTCCGGAAGATCACAAACAGAGTGTTGTGTTCTTCTTCAAGTAGTTGATGATCAATTGAGAGAGTGAATTCATCAGTTTGCAAACAAACAAACAAGAGAATTAAAGAGATAGCAGCAATATGGACAGATCAACAACCACTAATGGCGGTGCTACTGGTACTTATGCATCCTTCTCCAATTATATCCGACCAGAGGATCATCATCTGGTCATCAATCAAGTTGAGGATTCAGAGATAAGCATATTTGATGCCCAGAAGTACTTCAATGATTGTGGCAGCGAAGCTAAAGTGATCACTAATATCAAACCACCAGTAGTACTATCTACAGTTAATGTCATTAATCTCCAACAAGTTTCCAATTCTGATTCTCAGCCCAGATTGTCTTCTGCTTCATCGGTTGATCATCATGGGTATGGAAGAAACTATCGTGCTCGTTCTTTCAATGCAACACCGACAGCTTCATCGGAGGCTAGTTGGAATAGCAAGACTGGCCTTTTATCCAATCCTCCAGGCGCCATGGCAGTTTCTATGAGAAATCCTACTACTGATGAGAAAAAGAGAGCTGGGTCTGCTAGGAAATGGCTTTTCTGCAGAAAATGCCCTTGTTCTGGTAAGAAATCTGTTCAAGTAGTTGAAGACAAGTTATCAGAAACACCCAAAACACCAGCAACCCATTTGTACAACAAAAATGAAACCCATAACCAAAAATCCATTGAAATTTGTACGGAGAAATCAAATTGGATGATCCCAAATAATAGTCATAGAATCTCCGCATGTAATGATCAAAATGGGTTTTCAAGTAGTCTGGGCCAACGTGTGATATTGGCGGGCTCTGGCTCTGGCTCTGTTTCAGTGAGACCCCACAGTAGTGATAGTGGTACTACCAGTACTGGATTCACTTTTCCAATACTGAATCAAACATCTCCAATCAAATTAAGATTGAATTCTCCTCCTTCCCCACTTGAAGATCCACCAAGAGAATCATTGGAAATTTTCCAACCAAATGATATTGTTTCAAGAAAATCAATGGACCGAATGATGATGATGATGCCACGACAACAGAGTAGTTTGGCGTTTCCACCATCGAGTCCTGCCAAGTCTCGATTGACCAATATAACGACCGATGATGACGTTGCAAGTGACGCCAGTTCAGACTTGTTCGAGATAGAGAGCTTTTCTACTACTCAAACCACATCGTATCCGATGTATAACCACCGTCGAGATTCATTGGATGAGGCTTCGAGTTTCAATGCGAGACGATTAGCTGCTGCGACTAATAATATTGGTGGGTTGTATTGTGGAAGGAGCGGCATGATGGAGGAGGAGGGTGGAGCTGCGGCTGCGGCGGCGGCGACGGAATGTTATTATGAGCCAAGCGAGGCTAGTATTGACTGGAGCGTGACGACGGCAGAAGGGTTTGACAGAAGCAATTTCTCAGTGACTGCTTCAGAGATTGATGAGATGATGATGCGTACTAGTAGTCATGATCATCATCAAAAGAAGAACAACAACGTTAATGGCGGCAGATCAAAGAAAGGAAATGGGTCGCTGTTGTTGAGCTGTCGATGCGAGAAGGCGGTGAGTGTGGGGCCTAATCCAGTGAAATGTACTGTGGCAGAGAAGACAACAAAGCATGTGAATTATTATAATAATAGTAAGCCACCACTTGCAAGGTCTCACTCTGCTCGTTTGTCTCTCGGACGGACACTTAGATTTTATTAATTCCTGCTTTTTCATTCTTTTTTCCTTGTAAAGGTTTGTTATTTACATTTGGCCATTTGGGTGACCTTTGTGTTTTGTGTACTATATCTACTGTCGTTGGATATTATGTCTGTCCGAAACTGGAAACCAAACGAACAGAATTGCAAAATTGATTAGTGAAAATTTGTTTGATGATGGGTAAAATTGGACAGAATTTGAGGTTCAACTTCATTACCAATGGATTAGTCCAAGACATAACTTCTAAAGACAGCAAACAGTTTCATGTTAATGTCCTGGGCTGCAACCACCTTACTTTCCGAGCTTTACCATCTCTGCACCCGGACATAGCATTAACACCGATGGAATCCATGTTGGTCGATCCACCGGAATTAACATCACCTATTCAAACATCGCAACAGATGATGATTGTGTCTCCATAGGTGACGGCAGCCGAAAAATAACAATCACGACATTTACCTGTGGACCAGGCCATGGCATCAGTGTAGGTAAGAACCTGTAGTTGGAGTCACAGTCAGGAATTGCACCTTCTTCAATACTCTGAAGGGTGTCAGAATCAAAACTTGGCCAGATTCTTTTCCAGGGTCTGTATCGGACATGCATTTCGAAGAAATTATCATGAATAATGTGAGCAGTCCTGTGATCATCGATCAAGTTTACTGCCCACATAATCAGTGCAATGCAAAGGTAATTGTTGATTTTGCTTAAAAACAGTTTTATCAGGACATTCTGGATTCTTGTAATTGTATTGCGAATTGCCATGACGTTTTGTTTTGTTTTGTTTATCTTCCGTCGCTGGTAAGGATCAGCAATGTTAGCTTCAATAACATTCGTGCAAGTCCAGTTGCAGTGAAGCTTGCTTGCAGTAGGGGCATACTGTGCCAGGGTGTGGAGATTGCTGACAATGGCATCGAATACACCGGAAAGGAAGCTCGTGCAGCTGTGTCCGAATGCAGTAATGTTCGGCCTAAGATTTTTGGGAAACATTCCCTCACTCTCTGCGGCATCTCTGCTAATAAGCTTCCATTTCATGCTCTTAAGTCATAAGCTATGTTTGAGAATGCATTATTTTTTAAGTTTTGAGCAGATGAGTGTTTGGTAAACTTTCCGAAAGCTGATTATTTTATAATCTGCTCCTCCAATAATTAGTTTTTAAGAAGCTAGTTGGGGGTTGCATTTCAATGTTTATTATCAGAGAAGCTATCTCTTTGTTTTTGAAATGTCTATAATACCATTACTATATTAATATAAAGACAATAACACCCTTATATTTAATAATGATATTTTTGTTTTTTGAATTAATAATATATTTAAAAACTGAAATTTAGGCTATGTTTGAGATTTTTTTGCTCATAAAATAATCCGCTTATAGCTTAACTTAATAAATAATTAACTTACAAAATAAGTTGATAGGTGTTTGGTAAATTGACTTTATAAATAATTAACTTTAGAAAAAAAATAAGAAAAAAAGTGTTTGGTAAACTTTAATTGATTATAAAAATTACTAAAATGGACATGAAAATGTAATATATTATTCAAATATTTTTTTACTATTTATTTGTTTGTTTAAAAATACAAACATAAAGCATAGAAGTTGTCAAAAAATTATATATAAAGAACAGAATATATATATATATATATAAAATTTAATGTTCTACTGAGTCAACTCGCTATTCTAATACTAATATATTGGGTCAACTCAGTCTTTTAGTCAAATCTATTGAGTTAACTCGCTCTTCTAAGTACAGATCTACTGAGTCAACTCACTAACTCAATCTTCATCAATGATTCAAAGGAATCTCTGCAACTCCAGCTCCAAATCGGCCACCGTCTCATACCACCGGATTCTCCATATAGAGCGTCGCCATCCTTCATCCTTTGCCACTGACATCGACTCACTCGCCGTCGACGTACAAGTTTTGAAATCTTGAGATTTCGTCCAGGATTCGTTGCTAAACGTAGGCTTGAATCGTGCCTTCGAGAAGCAAAGCCGGCATCTCAGGCGTAGCAGAATCACGACGAAACGGAGATGGAGGCTTCAATCGCGAAACGGAGGAGGTGCCGGAGATGAAGGCTTCAATCGCGAAACAAAGATGCCGGAGATGGAGGCTTCAATCGCGAAACGGTGATGGAGATGCTGGAGGCCGGCTTCAATCGCGATCCACTACCGGAAGAGGTCTGTCCTCTAGCCTCCATCGTCGGTGGTCGCCACCACCAGTGAGCATTGGTTGGCCACCACTGTATTCTCTTAAAAATATAATTTATTAAGGCTATGTTTGGAGTTGCTTAAACTTATAAAATAATCACTTATTTCATAATCTAAGACCCATGAGGTGTTTAGTAAACACTTCATAATCCACTTATTTCATAATTTGCTCCTCCATTAATCAATTTTTAAGAAGCTGGTAGGGGTTGTTGCTTTTTAAAGCTGTTTATTGGAGAAGCAATTTCAAAACTTGTAAAATTTTCATATTATCCTTATTCTTTATATTAAAAGACAACAATGACCTTTATATATCAAAATTTTTATTTTTATAATATTTATCAATTTTTTTTTCAAACTGTCAAATTATTTTTAAACTAAAAAAATATAAATATAATATTTTAATAAAAAAAAAATCTATGGCCACCGTTGTCGCCGGTGACAGTGGCATGAGGATAACTGCCCTTTGCCGGACGACTTCGACTCCCGCCCTTCTCCATCGTCAATGGAATGTTTGCGAGAGAAGAGGTCAGCGATTTCAATCGCAAGAACTCAGTGGCGAGAGAAGAGGTCGGCGGCCATGTGACGGAGGCTGGCGATGCGCTTAGGTTCGAGAATCTGGTGGATCGGCAAAGGGAGGTGGAATTAGAGAGGTTGACGGAGGAGGATGCCGAGTTTCAAATGTGGATCTAGTGAGTCTAGCAGAAACGTGTTGACTCAGTATGAGTCGACTCAGTTCATTTTTTAAATTTAAATATGATTTTTTTTATTAATTTGGAAAGTCTTTGAAACCCTAAAATACATAGAACCAATTGATAAAAAGGAAAAAAAAAAGCTGGAAAAAAAGAGATAAAAAGGAAAAATAAAAAAAACCGGGAAAAATGAACAAAAAAATACTTCAAATATATTACATTTTAGCACTCATGTCCAATTCAATAATTTTCCATAATTAATTAATGTTTAGCAAACACATTTTCCTTACCTTTTTCTCAAGTTGATTATTTATAAAACCAATTTACCAAACACCTATCAACTTATTTGGTAAGTTGATTATTGCTTTAGTTAAGTTATAAGCTGATTATTCCATAAGCAAAGCAATCCAAAACATAGCCTGAAGCTCCTTCAAAGAACATTGTACACCAGTCACCTTAAGTAGATCTTAAAAAATTATAAATAACTAATTAACAATATTTAAAATAAAACTAATAAAAGAGAGTTTATGACCAGACTTTTGAACTTACCGATTATTATAATATAACAATATATATATATATATAATTCATATCACTTAAAAAAAATCTAATTAATAATAATTTTTGGTTTTTTATCTTGAACTTATCAAATATTATAATATATAATTAATAATACTTAAAAGAAAAACTAATAAATAAGAAATTTGATATGAATAGCTGCCGCTCAATCTTGAACTATAAATCATAAATCAATCCTGAAAATAAATAAAAAAATCAAATGGAAACCCATAAATAATGGAAAAATTATTAAATTCACTTAACCAATTCCATAATTAATTAAATTATGTTAACAATCCCCAAGATAACATATCCTATCCCATAATTAATTTAAAAGATAATTATATTATTTTATTTTATTTTTTTAGTGAAAAGATTGAAAGCTGCATCTTCTCATTACCCAACGTTTTATATTCATTTCATCAATAAATAATCTTTTATGATTTTATCTGCCTTTATAATATATATTAATTAGTTTCATTCTAAAACAAATCTATAATTAGTTATTAATTGTTATAATATAATTTGTTTTCCTTTTTTTTCTTAAAAAGGTGGAGAGTCTCTTCTTCTCATGACTCGGTATTGTTTTTCCTTTTATCCAATAAATATTCTTCCATTAATTTATTAATTTATAAATTTAAATTAACTAACCCTTCATAAAAGGGGTATTATCACTAAAGTCCCTATTTTTTCATGAATTGTCACCTTTTTAAACGTCTTTGCCATATTAGTCACTTTAGTCCCTTGTTTTTTCAAAATACATCATTTTAGTCCATTTGACCAAAAACTAAGGGTCAACTATAATATAATATATAAAAATACAATTTTACACTTTATTGTTATTTTTAAAAAAATTTCTTTTAGTCCCTCTAGTTTCAATAATCGCCGGTCAACCATTGAAAAAATAAAATGCTTTTATCAAGGATTGAACCTTCAACCTTGTGATTAAAAACCAGTTGAGCTACTCTGGTTTATTGTTGATGATTTGTTGATTTAAATGTATATATATCTAATCTGTTTATATAATTTAAAATAAACTTATATTTAATAATAATAATATATAAAAACATATTTATGAAAATGAAAAAAGAAAATAACAAAATAAAAGGAAATCCAAAAAATCAAAGCCTGTAATTTTTTTTCTTTCTTTTTTTTGGATTTTTTTTTCTTTTCGAAAAATATATTATTTCAATTTGATAAAAAAAAACCCAGAAAATCAAAGACTTGTAAATTGAAAAGGGAAAAAAAATCAACAACAGAGAAGAAAAATAAAATAAAAATTCTTTTTTTTCCCTTTTTTTCCTTTTATTTTGTTAGTTTCTTTTTCATTTTTATAAATATGTTTTTTATATATTATTATTATTATTAAATATACGTTCATTTTAAATTATATAAACATATTTAAATTAGTTTGAACAAATTATATAAATATATATATATATATATACATTTAAATCAACAAACCCTCAACAATAAACTAGAGTAGCTCAACTGGTTAAAAGTTGTGGCTTTTAATCATAAGTTTGAAGGTTCAATCCTTGATAAAAACATTTTATTTTTTCAGGGATTGACCAGCTATTATTGAAACTAGAGGGACTAAAAGGAAAAATTTTAAAAATAACAATAAAGGGTAAAATTATATTTTTATATATTATATTATAGTTGACCCTTAGTTTTTGGTCATATGGACTAAAGTAATGCATTTTGAAAAAACAAGGGACTAAAGTGACTAATATGGCAAAGACGTTTAAAAAGGTGACAATTCATGAAAAAATAGAGACTTTAGTGATAATACCCTTTCATAAAATTATGTATTGAATTCACAAAATGGTAGCAATAAAGTAATGCAAAGAGAAACCATATCATTCTTATTATTATATATATATATATAATATTTCATCCATCTTTATAATATATATTAATTAGTTTCATTTTTAAAAAATCCAATAATTAGTTATTAATTGTTATAATATATAATAATATAATTTGTTGAAAAAACTATATTACTAAGTTATTAATTGTTATAATATATAATAATATAATTTGTTTTTCTGTTTTTTCTAAAGAGCCGGAGAGTCTATTCTTCTCATGACTCATTTATTTTTATTCTTTTCATTCAATAATATTCATCCTTTAATTTATAAATTTAAATTAAACAACCCTTCGTAAAATTCTATCTTCAATTCACGCAATGGTAACAATAAATCAATGCATATATATATATATATATATATATATATATATATATATATATATGGGACAATCTATAGAACACCAGTGTATCCGTACACGGTGTAGAAAATATTGCGATCAAATGTTGGATCACACTTTTTCAAATTATGATCACAATATTTCCTACATGGTGTATGGGTACGCCGGTGATTTATAGCCTAACCATATATATATATATATATATATATATATATATATGAAAGAACTCCTTGCATTCAAGCATTAGAACATTCATTAGTCTACTTTTCCCATTAAAATAATAACAATAGTTACATGTTTAACATTGTAATCGAAACTGTAAGTCAGCGAGTGTGCTACGCTTATCAGACCTCTAAGTTTTTGAAAAGAAATTGCTTTGGAGACATTAGAAGTCATTGAAAGCAATCACCACCAATAACTTTAATTCTTCCATCTCTGCAATGTGATAAACATGCAATGTTTCACCTTTTCCAAAAATAAAAAATTAATTTTTTTTTGAAGAATTTTGCATATGTATGTAAAGAATCAAATTTGGGCAAAACCTTAAAAATGTCAACAAAAAACATGATATTTCTAAATTCAACTTACAATGCAGTCGAAGCCGTAGCTGGAACACCATAGTGGACATTTACTTGAAAATCCAATTCCGCTGATTTTTAAATTCCATGTTTCAAGTTTTACTGACCAAAACAAACATGATAAAGATACCAAAATATGTCAAAACAATAATCAATCCAAAAATACATTTTTAACTTCTAAAATGTTTGAATCCAAAAACAGATAGAGATGCTTCGTTTTGATAAGAAAATGATACTTGAGAATGGTGTAAGACCTTTTGAATCATCGCGAATTGAAAAAAAAAGTAATAAACAAAAGCTAAGATTAAATTATTCAACAAAATTATAAAATTAAAAAATTAAAAAAATTCATAGAAATAATTTTATTACCATCCAAACAGTTTCTCATCGAGTTCATTTGCGCTCACGGGGGGGGGGGGGGGGGGGGGGGGGGGGGGGCGGAATTACCCCTCTCCCAACTAAATGCCAAGTGTCCCTAAGTTAACCTAGGGTTAACAAATATCCTGAGTGATACGTAAAAAAATAAGGGTAAATAGGTAAATTTTTTAATTTTTTTAATTATTATTTTTAACAATTACTAAAATTAAAAAACTAATATTAAAAAAATAAAAAATAAAAACAAAAACAAAAATTAGAAATAAGAAATCTTCGCATCGTCTTCTCTCTTTACATTTTCTCCAGCGGCTTCTCTCCAGAGATCTTCTCTAGCGCAGCTCCGGTGGTCTCCTCTGTCAACGATCTTCTGAAGTTACACTACCATTGTCTTCTTCTTTGGCTGTCCCAATCTTCTCTCCATCGGCGTCGATCTCTTCGGCGGCCAAAGGTTGGGCTTGGGTGGCTTCTGGTGCGGATATGATTTATGGTAGGGTTGTTGATAATGGGGTGGTGGTGGTCGTGTGGGTGTGGGCGTTGGAGTGGGTTTGATTTCTAGTGGTGATGGTGTGAGTGATGATTTATGGAGATGATGATGTGGGTGTTGATAGTGATGAACAGATCATGGTGTGAGTGATGATTTCTAGAGAAGATAATGATTTTAAATTTTGTTTTTAGATGATGGTGTGGGAATAAAGTGGGGCCGCTAGGTCTTTAAATTTTTTGAGTGGTGGATGGGTGGGTGAAGAGGCCGTTTTACACTCTTCAAAAAGAAGAATTAAATTTGGTTTTGAAAACTGATTTTTAACCACTTGCAACAAAGCAAAAATGTAAAACTAAGTAAAATGGTGAGCAAGTGATCTTCTTCAGGGATTGTGGTCGATAATTAAAAGGGTTAACTAATCTTAGTTAAACTAACATAAGTGCATAAATGTAAATCATAGTTTGAGGGGATAGTGATTGGTTTTAAAAAACCAACAAATACATAAAGTAAATGACAAGTAAATGAAATAAAGGTGAGATGAAAAATAGAATACTCAAATTATCTAGATAAGAAATGTGGATTAAAAAATTAAAGTGAATCAAAGGAATTGATAGAGTTACCATTAGACATAGGGCAATGCATATATAGTTTCATTAAAGTATGGTTCTCACAATTAAGGACCAATAGAGTTTGTAAATGTGGTTTGGCCGTGGGAACTAAATCAAGCCATTTTTCACCAAAATTCCTCACCTATGATATTTAGAGAGAGGGGATAATGGTGAGATCGATTAATGACGATTAAAGGTATAGGTAATCGAGGTTGATATATCTACAAACTAACCTATCCTATTCATTATGAGCCCTAACCAACTAAGCTTGTCAATTCCCAATTGATTTTATCAGACACAATCTTACCAATATTGCAACCAACAAGTGATATTCTCAACCAATTATATAAAGAATAAGATCTAGTTATAAAGTGAATAGAACTATAATTGGAGAACATTTTATTGATAGCTAAAACAAATACCCAAAGTCCAAAGGTTTCTCAAATCAACCCCTAGAGTGGGATTTAGTTACACATGATTACAATCTAGAAGAAGAGGTAAGAGATAAGGAAATCACCCATGAGCCTCCTACTTTTAACTTAATCCCTTCTTGCTCTTCGCTTGAATCTTTATGTAAAGATTGGATGAAGAGGTTGTGTAGTAGAGTGAAGTCAAATGGTGAGTTACTGAGGAAGGATGTGTAGAAGATGGGTAGAGAGGAATGGTTTTGGGGAAATAGTCTAGATTTCTATTGTTGAGCTTTTTGGATGGAAAAGATGGGTTCAAAGAGAGAAATGGATGATGATGGTTTCTGGGTAAAATGAGTTGTTTTTCTGTGTATTTCCGGTTTGTCTTCAAATGAATCAAAGGAGAATATATATATATATATATATATGTGGTCCAAAGATGAGGTCTTGCAACCACCAGGTTGGCTAACATGTCATGTGTGGCGGCCAGATTGTCACGGTTCGGACCCAACGACATTTGACTGCAACAGACAATTATACGGTCTTTGATCTGATTGTCACGGCTATTAAGGCATCGACTATGTGAGCGATATCTGGATATGGGTTTCTCAGTGGGTGTCACGGTTGGCCTCCTAGTGATGCAAAGGCAGCTACATTCTCTGGAAATGGATTCGTTGTCTTCATTCTTCTTTGTCTTAGTTTGGTCTTTGCGACGCAATAACCGCGATATTTTCTGGAATTGCCTTTGTGAACAGAGCTCTTTTGTCCCGGTTTCTTGGTAGCGACGCAACGACCGTGACATTAGCTGGAAGTTGGGTCGTTGTTGCCTCCAATCGAATATGACCGTGACATCTCTTTGGCTAAATTTCCCTTTTTCTCCTTTTTGCGCTTTTGTATCTGAAATTCTTCCATCTCTCAAAAATGCCCCCGTGGCATGAATATACCTGTAACACTTATTTCAAACAGTTAAATCACGAAAAATTACCCGAGATCAACAAAAAGAGTTGGGAATAAAGGCCAAAAGTCATATACTATTTGGCTCGATCTGTGGGTTAGGGTTTGAGTGGTGGTGATGGTGTTTTGAGATGGATGGTGGTGATGATTTTCTAGGTTGTGTTTTTATTTTTTTATTGGGTTTCCAATGAAAAATGGGTGTATGATTGGGTTTTGGACCGATCGAGTTGATTTGGAAAACATTTTTTTTTCAATTTATAAATATACATTTAATTGATTTTCAATTATATATATACAGAAACATGGGTAATTTTTGAACACTTTCTCACATCACTTATTGTCATCCAACGTCATCAAATAATTTTTTAGTTTGTCTATGAATGAGAGCCAATGGAATGAAATGGAGAAAATCTGATATTTTTTGTTGGTTTTTGTAGAGAAAATTGAGGGAGAGGAGATGACTTTTGAGTAAAAATTGTAATTGGCATATTATGATTATGTGGTTTAATTGTCTAAATTTAAAGTTTTATTTAAAAGATGAAAATAACCCTAATATGTGTTTAAAAAACCTATAAGTGGGTGAATGAGTTGTTAATCAAATTAAGTACCAACTTTTTGATTAGTCAATATTAAACACAAAAACCAATTCAAATAATAACAAAAATCAAGTAAAAGTGCGGAATTTAAATAACACTTGATTTTTACAGGGGAAACCCTCCAACCGGAAAAAACCCACGTGGCTAGCCTCGCCAGTCACTTAGTCACATAAATCCACTATTTGAATATTTGATCACCCTTCTCAAGGATCGTAACTCAACTTATTCTACCCGCATGCCTTTAATGGTGGGTCTTGATAATGCTTACCAACCAACACTTTTGGTTGCAAGACTTCTCTTACTTGTGCAACTACCACATCTAGCCACAAGACTTAGACTCAATGAAGAGAATTAATATCTATGTGAACATGTAACAATACTCAAATGCAAATGAGTGCTAGACAACACTAAATGCTTAATTGGATGTGAATATGCAAATCCAACAACCCTAGTTATTAGCTAACCCCTACAATCACCAAAGCCTTAAAGATAAAGCAATAAAGATGATGTCTTGGTAATTAAAAGAAGAGCAATAAATAATATGGAATTTTGTTCTTACCTACCAAGTAAATATGCAATGAAGACTCTTGCTTGATGAAATCTTTAATGCACATGAATTGGGGATGGAGAGTCACATATGATTTTTATTTGAACCAATCTCTCTCTAAGAACTCAACAATAACACTTAATCTCTAAAAATTCAGAGTTCTGAATAAACAAGAAAGTGTCATGGGATATATATAGGGTTCTCTCAAAACTACAACGTTTTGAAGAAGAACTGTTTTTTACGGTCAATATTCTCGATTGACTATGATGAAAAACAACAGCGACAAAGGCAAACAACGTCGTCAGAATATCGCGGTCCCATTTTTACGGTGCTTAATGACTAAGGCACAATTGCAAAAATCACTAGAGAAGACTTCACACCTATTTTTCACGGTTCTTCATGACGATACCAAGGTAGCGAAAAACGCGAAAATCATTGGAGAAGGTTTATCACACCCAAACTTCGCAGTGGTCAAAGACAACACTAGGACTGTGAAATCATCTGGAAGAATTGTTGCCCCCATTTTTCGTGGTGGTCCAAGACGACACTTGGACCGCGAAATCCACTTGAATGGTTTGCTTGGTTCACTACGACGACACCAAGAATGTGATAATGAGAAAAAGAGGCATTCTCAAGCGATCTAACACATTAACCTATATGCAATATGTGCAAGTGTGAAAATGGTGTGATGCACACTAAAAGAAAGATAAAGGCACACATGAATGAATTGTGTGTGTACACCTAATCTCTTCAATAATACAAGTCAAGTAATATACCTTTGAAGCTTTTGTTCTTGAAGCACTCGAGATGTCGGGAAGCTTTCCAAAAGTGATTACGAACTTGATGACAGGATGAAGAACCTAAGATACCCTTACAAAAGATCCCGTTGTGGTTTGTCATATAAATAAGCCAATCACAAAATGGCAGATTTTACAATCTCCCGTTTGGCTATTTCATGACAAAACCACTCCTCACATATAAAAAAATATGAAAAGAAGCTATTGTGAACTATTGTTCTACTACATTACAAACGGATACCTAAATATCTAAATCTTCAATTTCTTCAATCTCTTAAGCACACCCGTGATAAATAATAGCAATCTACTTTCCAAAACAATAAGCACATGTGAGGTTATCAACAACAATGCAATATGCATTCTCCCCTTAAATGGGTTACTCCCACTCAATATGTAGCTAACCCTCTTAAATGCACAAGAGCATCACAATATAAATACTCCCCTAAATCCCATGACTACTCCCTTTTTTTGCCATGAGATAAGCAAAAGAGCCCCCAAACATGGGTTGCGCTGGCAAAGAAAGCTACTTGTAAGCCAAGATGCATAATCATATAAACACACTTTATACGACTCGAGTCATTGAGAGAGATTCAAGGAGATTTTATTCAGAATATGTGTGTGTGTGTGTGTAAAAACTACTCGGCATGTAATACAAGCACAATCAAGCTCATGCATGAGAATCAGTTAAAGTAACAATCAAAAGGATTTCCAAATGAATTCAAACCAATTTAAACCCTTTTGTTATGATTAGAAGATATATAAGTGAACTAATCACATCAAATATATATTGTTAACAGCCTTTTTTGGCAGGGATCAAAAGAAGAATTTTCCATCTGCCTAGAGCTTGGTAGAACCTAGATCGGGACTGGTTCCTAAATACCGGGGATACTCGATACCATGAACCGGGAAGAAGTCAGTACCACATAGCACGTTTTACCAGGTATCAAGCAGAGCCGACACCGTGGTATCTCCTACCTAGTACCTAGGTACCACGACATTTACATGGTACCCTGGTACCGAGATACATGTCCTAGACCAGTCCATCAAGTATCGACCATCTACCTAGCATGGGAAGTGACCGTAGGAAGGTTCCCACACATCGATGCAACTGATGCACCAGAGAGTCAAACTAGAACCATACCATGCCTAATGAACCAAGCCTGCAGTATCCTCCAATTTGAAGAAGAGAAAGTTAACTTCTTCCATTAATGAAAATAGTCAACTCTTTAATGGCCATTCACAACACCATTAATGAGGGATCAGTCAACTCTTTAATGGCTATTCATAACACCATCAATTAGAAATCAATCAACTCTTTAATGACCATTCACAACACCATTAATGAGAGTTAACTCCATCAATGCCAAATCAATGTTCCTATGATTGCGAATTGATTAACTAAATTTATGGAGTGGGCAACAAGAAAGAGAAGTTATAAATATGACAAAGCACTCTCCAAGAAAGGGACTCTAATCTCAAATCCCAGATCGAATCCAGAAATCAACAAGAGATACGACAGATTTCACCCACTTTTTCCACCAGAAATACAGTTCGCCGTCTCCTATCATTGTATCGTCTATTACACATATCCATTTTCACCAAGAATGAACCAATACCAAGTGGTACCTCTCCAACCGACCCCACTGGTCCTAGCTCTCATATCCCCCTCCTTGTATGATTTTTGGGTCAAGGACGCCTAAAGAGGAGATCGGGTACTAGGACCAATATAAGGACCAGGTACCAGGATCGGGTACCAGGACTAGGGACCGAGACTAGGGAACAAGTATTAGGTCCACCTCTCTCACACCAACAGAGGAACCTCCAGCGCCATATCTTCTCCTTCTGCTCGAAGCCCGATGGGCAGGATGATTAGTCTCCTACCTACTGCACCTTACTTCTTTCACTTCTATAAAACCACGATACCGATGGTACCTACCCCCGCTGCGACCTTCGGGGTAGCGGATTGAGGGTATTGATCAGAATTTTCCCCTAGAGCTAATTTTCGATCAATATATATATATATATATATATCAACTTCATTCATTGCAAGACACATCATTATAAACCAAAATTGAGGTTTTTAATAAGGAATGCACCACAACACATCATCAACAAATTACCAACCGATTATGTTTTTCTCCTTTAAACCTAGAATGCATGTATTTCTGTTTTTCATACGTAAGTAACTCTCTTGATGGCTTACACTCGGTTTCACATAAGTAGTCTTTTCCTACATTGGGCGACTGCACATCATGTGTGTAAGTTGCGCAACGGAAAAAAGAAAGATAGGTTTTTAAAATTTTTATCTTTGGACCTTTTTCTTTATACACGAATATGAGGAGAGATTTGTTTTCTTACCTTTGAAGATCTCTCCTTCGTTTCTTTTCGATCCTTCACCACTAAACCTTCCGAGCTATGATCTGCGATCTAGTAACTATGTGTGGGCATGTCACGGATTCCGGGAGTACTAGATAGAGGTTCCAGAGGAAGAAGAAGACAACTCCTTGTCCTCTTGAAAAATTCGGCCAAGCAAGATTTTTTTTTGCTGAAATCTCTCTCTTTCTTTATGCTAGGGTTAGGTTAGGTTGTTTCCTGATATCATATATATATATATATTATCAGGAGACTAGGGTTTTAGTGACCCAATTATGATAGATTCTATATTAATATGGATTGTCACTAAGACCCTGCTTGATTTTTCCACTTAACATTGAATGACACTTAATGTGTTCTATTCGGTTATTTTGTTTGATTTTTTAAGTGTTAAAATGACTTAATGAACCCTTAAAACCACTTGTTTTGAAAAGTGAAAATTTTCACTTTTCACTTAACAAAATTCCAGTAGAATTTAATACAAAGTTTTACTTTCAAAACTATCCTTACTAATTGAATCTATTTCCAATTTTCTCTTTTGTTAAAACCCTAATCGTAATTATTAGATTCTATACAAATTAAAGTGTGGTACACTTATAGATTTTCAAGGATACACTATTTATTATATATATATATATATATGTGTGTGTGTGTGTGTGTGCGCGCGCGCACACGCGTGTGTGTGTATGTGTGTGTGTGATGACAGTAGTACTAGAGCATTTATCAATTAAGTAGTATTTGTGGGCATTTATCAATTAAATAGTATTAGTGGATGTAAATCAACAATAGTAACCATTACAGAGAGAAATTAATCATGTATTTCATTGATAATGATATTCAATTTAGAACAAAAAAAAAAACCAACCTATCCAGAATAATATAAATTTGAAATATTATTAATAACTAAATAAATTTATTTTAGAATTATTAATTTACATGTTAGAGTTGTCCTTAATATATTAAAATGTAAATATATAACAAATAATAGTTAGAAGGGTAAAGATGTAAAATTATTTATTTTCAGATATTTATAACTTAAAAAAAACAAACAACTTATCGCTTATATTCAGTTTTTAGTGGAAAAAAACAAACATGTTTCAGTTTTCAGTTTTCAGTCACTATTCAGTCTTCAGTAACATTCAGCACTGTACAGTCTTCAGACAAAAAATCAAACAAGGCCTAAGACTTGAACTCTTGACCTTTTAAAAAGGAAATAAAAAAATAATCTCTATTATTTTAATCTTTTGCTCTTATTAAGATTCGAACCAGTAACCTCCAATTAATAATTCTTAATTATTAATTTGTCAATTAAATAATCATATTATTCAATTTAATTAATCAATTAAATAATTTATTAATTAAATAATCATATTATTTAATTAATTCCCGTAATAAATCCAAGTCACTTTCGTAACATAATTAATTGGATCATCCAATTAACCGTGAACCTTGTTACCAATAATCGTAAAGGGCTAGCAAGAGGACCTAATGAACCCACAGTTTTGATCTCCAATAATACTTAGAAAAATTAATTAAAACTCTTTAATTAGTATTTCATGATTATTAACCTCGAAGTTATTCCACTAAAAACCTGATTGTGTCTGTGGTGCAAGTAGAGTCAGGAATACACCGGTACTCATAGGGAAGAGAGAGTACCACTCATGCTGAGGTCGCAGCATCCCTAACCAGACATTCACCTACCCTGATGACTTCAGAACCCTCACTCGACTCTCGATCAACATCAACCGGAGCGTTGGGATCGTTTCAGAAACCTGTTCCGATTGCGACGTTCCCGTTTGAGCGACGATGCTAAAGAACATGGAGGTCGTCTCAGCTATCGTTGTCGATGCGGGTCCTCTTCCCATGAGCGAGGCTCCCGCTGGTGGTAGCATCACCAGTGAAGAATCTCTCCATACTGTCATTTTCAGGGGAAGACATGGTAGCAGAATTGAAGGGCTTTTGGAAATATAAGGGATTAAAGGTTGAAGAATGAAGGAGAAGAAGAAAGCTAGGGTTTGCAAGAGTTTGAGAATCTCGTGAAAACAGAAAAAAAAAACAGCTGGAATGAGTAGTGAAGAAAGGTGAGATGGGCCAAGATATTTATAGAGAAGAAAACGGCTACCTACAACGGGCAAGGCAATTAATGACGCTGGATAACCAGAGAAATGGGAGAGACAGTTTTGAGAAACATGCGCCGTAAAATATTACCTTTTTTGAATTTAGCCTATCCTGGCAAGACACATGGAGAACCCATTAAATCAGTGTGCAATGGGAAGATTTTATTCCAGAAAATGGTTACAGAAAATTCTCCAAGTGTTACAAATTCTGACTCCAACCCCAACCTGATACCGGTGTTAAAGTCAGGGGACTTCTATTAATAGCCTTTTCTGGCAAGGGTCCGAAGAAGAATTTTCCACCGAGTTACTACCTGGTAGGAACTATTACCAGTTCCCAGGTACCCTGTAGCATCGACACCGCGACCCAGGAAGGATTGATACCTGGTAAGGGCCGGAACCACGACTACGTTGTCTACCTGGTACCAGATGAAGCACCAGAACTGCTACCTAAGAAGAACAGATACCAAGCTGCACCATCCACTCTTGATACCAACTGAAGCCGACACAGCGATACCATGCACCAGTACCTCACATATGCCAGGTACATATGCCCGGTACATCATACCTGGCACCTAGGTACTGCAAAGCCTACTCGGTACCCAAGTACCTCGACATCTACCCAGCATCCCGCCAAGATAAGCGCCCTAACGCCAAACAGGAAGAATGTCGCCATGATGATACTAGCACTCCGTCAAGAATAGACCCTGCCCCAGCACGATAAGACCGGTACATCGATGTACCACACCATCGAGAGAATAGAACAAGCGCAAAGCCAGTGAAAGCACTGGATATAACAAGTGCCACGCCATCAAAAGCAAATCGGTACACCAGTGTATTGTGCGACCAGGATACAGAGTCAGTTTCTCCTTCCAAGCAATGTAGAAGAGAAAAGTTGACTTCTTCACCATTTAAAACGCCATAAATGAGACTAAACGGTCAACCGAATCAGATTTTAAACATGCCAGTAATTAGAGGGATCAAATCTCGTGCCTTTAGCCTCACTCAACGTCTTTTAATGCCTAAAGAATGACCAAATAATCCTCATTAATGCGACCAGATTCTCAGGAATATTTGGGTCTATAAATACGGTAATGAAGGACGAATAGAGGGATGATCTCTTGAGGAGCTTTTCTTGAGTTGTCTGAAGTCAGTGAGAGGTTTAGAACCACCACTGAGAGGATTTTATCCACTTATCGACACGTACGATTTCTCCATCTCCATTCTATGTAGAGAGAGAGAGAGAATACAGTGATAGTGTTGTATTGTTAGCAAAACCATTCTTCTTATAAACAATCAAGTGATTAATAAAATAGTACCATCCGCATTATCTCCACATATGCCATTCTTCCATAGATTTCTCTTGTTTAAAGATCGATTTCCTATTGCCTTGTAAGGGAAATCGCGGTACCGAAGGTATCTCCTCCGCTACCACCTACCGGTAGCGGTTGAGGGTGTTAATTGGAATTCTACTCCCTGAGTGAATTTTCCTGTTAACAAATATATATCTCTTTGAAATCAAATTTGTTGATTCTTTCAACAATACATTAACCAAGGTGTATGCACTACATGCATTTTGCTTTATTAAATTTAATATATGCATACAAAATGTAACTTCGAATTACTTGCTTCGTACATTATAATCCTTCAAGGGTGTTGTGTGGTTTTGTGAAACCTAAAACCAGGCTGAGTAACGAATTCTGGCAGGTAGCGCGGCGTTGACCGCGACATTGACAAAGAGCTCAAGGCACGGCACACACAACGATGAATTCTAGAATATCTATGTTGTGTAGACTGCGGGACGGACATGGCACTCACACCGCGACTCAAGGGGTGGTGTTTTCTAGAAGGTGATGTGCGGTGTAGACCGTGATGTTCTGAGCGGTGGGAGACAGAAGGTTAACCGCGGTACAGGGTGCGTGCTGCAGATCGCGATCCAGACCGCGGTAATGACGGAATCTGTGCGAATTAGGAAAACTTGTGCTAAAAGAAAAAAAAAAGAAAAGTACAAATTAAGGGTTGGCTTACCCTAGTATTCCCATATAAATAATACTATTTCCCATTGTATTAAAGTGTGCAGAAAAGAGTAGAAAATTCAAGAGAAGCTGAGAACAATTGTAAGAGAGAGGCTAAGAGATTGTAATATAACTCTGATAGTGGATTGAGTGTAGGCTCCCTCCGTGGATGTAGGCAAATTGCTGAACCACGTAAAAATCTTTCGTGTCGTTTCTTTTCTTCTTTTATTGTTCTTTATCTACGTGTGATTGATTGTGATTTGTGTAACATGTGACTGTTGATTTTCTACAACTAGGATCGGAGCCTAGGTTAGGAGGATCTAGGGTTTCTTAAGGCCAAAATTTTTGTTCTCGTCGAGTGAAGATGAGAACAGAAAAAGATTCTTACAGGATTGAGAAGTTCGATGGTACAAATTTCAGTTTCTGGAGAACGCATATGGAGGGTTATCTGTACCAGAAGGACCTGCATTGGCCTATAAAGGAGAAGCCAAAGAGTATGTTCGACGCAGATTGGATGAAAAAGCATGCCCAAACACATGGATGACGAGGAGTGGGAACTCCTTGACAGCAAAGCATTGGGAGTGATTCATCCGAGTTTGACGAAATCGGTTGCCTGCAACGTCAAAGACCAGAAAACATCCGCATATCTTATAAAGACCTTATCATACCTATACGAGCAACCTTCTACAGCTAGGAAGTTCTGTCTAATCAAAAAGCTAATAAATATGAAGATGTCAGAGAATTAGAGTTTTAATGTGTTAGGATTATGCTCAATAGCAAGAGTGTAATATTGTAATTGACAATCTTTTCATATAAATAAAGTGATTTCTGATTCTGCAAAATCTTATAGCATTTATAATTATAATTGTCAAGGTAAATAATCATAAGGTCAAAAGACTATGAGATATGAAGAATTGTTTGTACATCCGGATATGTATGAGGTAGACACAATTCTTTAGTTAGTCTTGAATAACGTTCACAACTTAAGTTAAAGGTTGGGCACCTCTATCTTGATAAAGTTGTAGAATTCTTTTACTAGCATTTGAGTGGGATCAAATGAGTTATGATGAGTCTAAAATCATCGAAAGGTTTTCGAGTAAAAGAATCTAGTGCCCTGCGTGCATTGAACTGGATCACAATGAAATACTTTATCCAGAACCGTCACTAGATATAAGTCTTTTCATTATCAGGACAATCAGAGAGTCTATCTAAATCCTGAGATAAATGATGGACTTATGGTTGCAAGTGTTATCATTTGAGTTATCAATGAGTACGATTATATAGCATAGTCTATCCTCGATAGTTTGGTGGTATTCATTTGTTAATCGATAGAGGACTTCATTTATAGATATGAACATCGTGGCTCCATTTATTAAATGAGAGTATAGTATCATCATATGGATGTTTTGAGGTATTGGATATTAAATCTCAACGTTGAGTTTTCAATAATGATTATTGAAGACATGGCTTCTGGACAAGTCAAAATATCCAAGTTCAAAATGTGGTCATATGAGGAAATATGGTAACTTGGAGAGCTATAGGCGGTCTATGAGCTCTTGGCGATTACTGATATTATTCACGAGGATACACCATCTCCTATAAGATTGTCTAGGGTATGAATGAGAAACATCTCCTTATTCTATCTTTATTTAAGAGTTCAATTTTAGCTCTTTAGTGGAATGAGATAAAATTAATAGATCGGACCTAAGTGAATCATTTGTTGATTGTGATTAGGTTATGTCTATTGAAGCTTAAATTTAGATAGCCCGCCAAGATCCACAATCCACACGTACTTGCATGGATCACTTGATATATTCTACCGGACCAATTTATGGGTCCATCTAGAATTACATTTAATATATTAAGAATATAATATGTCTATTATTTATTTAATGAGCTGCACTATTATATTAATATATTAAAAGGAGACATGTAGGCTTGTTTCTTTTAGTAAGAATAAGTCTGGTTCACATGTGGGCTTTTATTTAAAGTCTAATAGATTAAATAAAATAAGAAAAATAATATTGGGCCCATATATATATGGTGTGGGCGGCAAGGCTAAATAAAATAGCACAAGATATTATTTTATTTTATTGTTTTGATTAAATGGGAATTAATTAATTATTTAATTAATTAAAAGTTTAAATCAAAATCTTTTCCTGATCAGTAAATTAAATACTATGTGTTGGATTAGGGCTGGAATTCTTTTAAGTGATAGGAGTCCTAATATGGTAAGGATTAAGTCCACATACACTCCTTATTATACAAAGAATTCGGCCACCACTAGTCCTACAAGGGTTATGATTCTTGAATTGATAGGAATTAGGGAAAAGGATAATTCCTTTTCAAGTAAGGAAATTAACCAACCCTAGATTTCCTATTCAATGAATTCGGCCAACCCTACTTGGTGAAGGAGAAAATTCGGCCAACCTATAAATATAAGGTTATGAATTTTCGGCCACCAAGAAGCAAAATAGAGAGAGATTTTTGTTTGTTTTGAAAATAAAAAATCCTACTCTATACACATAGATTTTCGGCCAAGAGAGAAAAAGAAAATAAATTCTCATTCGATAGTGCACTTACAAGCCTTTAACATCAAAAAGGTTTTGTGCACACTTTCGATTTAGGGTTACGCGAGTTTCAATCATATTGATTGTGAATTCAAAAGTGACCGGAACTATTTTTTTAGGCTCTTGGTGTTTTACTATTGAAGATCAAGATCAGAAATTCCATACATCCATTCTAAGGTAAGCAATTCAAAGAAAAAGGGAGACCACGCTCCTAGGTGATTCACGTACATGCTAGGATTGAAGATCTTGCGGATTATCATCGACGTAAGTCAATCGGATCACGCGACAAGAGGTATTTAACTCTAATCGTATATTTGAGTTTAATTAATGAAAGGGTTAAGGTTCAAATCTTTAGAAAAATTTTAAACTATACGAAAATTATTTTTTCGCCTTCCGCTGCGGTTTTAAGCAATTTTTCCCTACATAATGATCATCTGAATCGGTTCAGTGAAGTCAATGATGGGTTAAGTTTGGTATCTATGGTATTTGACGAGGAGTTCTTAGGCAGCATTCTATTTACCCAGATGCTAGAAAGTTGGGCGAAGATGTGTCAATCAATCGTCAACTCGTTCGGAAAAGAGAAGATAAATTCTAGCAGGTTGTGAATATGATAATGACCGAAGAAATCAGGATGCCTGAAATAGGATCAGGGGCATCCTCTTCATCACTAAATAAGGAAGGTAGAGAAGGCAGAGGCAGAAATCGGAACAATAATCAATGGGGTAGATCAAAATCAAGAGATAAATCCAAGTCTAGGAGCCATCAGGGCAATAATTCAGGCAATCAACACCGACGCAAGAAAGACATCAAGTGTTGGAATTGTGGCCAGATGGGTCACTACTCGAATGAGTGTCGGTCGGCTAAGAAGGATGATGGCAAGAGCGGAGCGAATTATGTTTCAAAGGAGTCAGACGACTGCCTTATCTACTCGTTGGAAAGCAAGAAAAAATCTTGGGTATTAGACTCAAGTGCGTCATTCCATGTCACCTCACATAGGGATTTGTTCGAGAACTATGTCTCCGAAAATTTGGGTAAGGTGTATCTTAGTGATAATCAAGCATGCGATATTACCGGGAAGGGAGATGTGAAGATTTAACTAAATGGATCAGTTTGGAAGCTCGACAATGTGAGGCTTGTACTAGACTTGGGGAAGAATTTGATCTCCATAGGGCAATTGGCGTTAGATGGTTATATGACGACTTTCACAGGAGATAAGTGGAAGGTCTCGAAAAGAACTATGACAGTCACCCGAGGGATGAAGAATGTATCACTTTACTCGACTACCGATGGGTATGGATCGGCCGTAGTGGCGAAGGGTAGAGAGGATTCAAATTGCTGGCACCAGAGGTTTTAGAACATGAGTAGTCAAAAGTTGAAGTGCCTGCATTCGAGAGGTAAATTGCCAGAGTTGAAGTTTCTTGAGGTTGATTTCTGTTAGAGTAGCGTTCTTGGAAAGTAGAAGCAAGTGAGCTTCAAGAAGACTTGAAGAGTTCCGTCAAAGGAGAAGCTGGAACTGTTGCACACCGATGTTTATGGTCTAACTTCAATCTCATCAATCGAAGGCAAACAGTATTTCATCACGTTCATTGATGACCACTTGAGAAAGATGCGGATTTACTTTCCAAAGCACAAGTCTGAGGTGTTTGAAGTTTTCAAGAGGTGGAAAGCTATGGTCGAGAATGAGACAGGTTTAGAGATTAAAAAGCTGTGTTCAGACAATGGTGGAGAGGATGAAGACAAGGAGTTCAAGAAGTTTTGCTACCAGAGCGGGATAAAGCTCAGATGGACGGTTCTTGTAACACCGTAATAAAATGGTATAGCAAAACGGATGGACAAGACATTAACTGAGAGAGCCAGAAGTATGCACCACAGTCAGGGTTGCCAAAGCAGTTCTGGCTATAGGCAGTTAAAACAACAGCATACTTGATCAACACAGGACCATCAAAGCCTTTGGACCTCGCTATACCAGAAGAGATCTGGATTAGGAAAGAGGTAAAACTTTCTCACTTGAAAGTGTTTGGTTGTGTTTCTTATATACATGTAAGTGATCACTCAAGGAGCAAGTTGGACGCCAAATTAGTGAAGTGCACCTTGGTGTGTTATGGTGAAGATGAGTTTGGATATAAACTCTGGGATGACCAAAACCATAAGATGATCAAGAATAGAGATGTTTTTTTCAACGAGAAGGTCATGTACAAAGACAAGAACACACAAATATCTGAGAAGAAAGAGCCAAACTATTTTGGGGCCAGAGGATGTATCAAGTGGTAGGATCGTGGAATGTGGTATATAGAAAGATGATGAGCAAGGTGTGCAGCCCAAGGTTGAAAAACCTATACCACTAGATGATGTTCCATTACAGGAGTTTGATCGGTCAAAGAGTTATGAATCTGTAAATTGGGAATGCTTTGAGATGATCCCTCAAGCCTAGAGTACACCGCGAAGATCTACTCGCCAACATGTACCAAATAGAAGGTACTTGTAATAGTTGTTGTTGACAGATACAGAAGAACCCGAATGCTATGATGAAGCATATCAGGGTGAAGATGCAAACAAATAGAAGCTTGCAATGGAAGATGAAACGAAGTCGCTTGTGTCTAATTAGACTTGAGAGTTAGCCGAGTTGCCTTAAAGAAAGAAAGCCCTATAGAACAAGTGGGTGTTTCGAATCAATAAGGAACATGATGGTTCCAAGAGATATAAGGTGAGAATGGTGGTCAAAGGCTTTCAGAAAAAAGGAAGGTATTGACTACACAGAAATTTTTCTCTTGTTGTTAAACTAACTACAATCTGGTTAGTGTTGAGCATTACCGCAACAAATGGGTTATATCTTGAGTAGTTGGATGTGAAGACTGCATTTCTTTATGGAGATTTGGAGGAAGAGATCTACATGCAACAACCATAAAGGTTTGAGGAGTAGGGTAGAGAAGAGATGGTTTGCAGGTTAACAAAGAGCTTGTATGGTTTGAAACAAGCTATCTGACTGTGGTACAAGAAGTTGGATGGATTTATGCAAAGGAATGGTTAGTTCAGATGCAATGCGGACCACTGCTGTTACTTCAAGAAGGTTGAGTCTATCTTTATTATATTGTTGCTTTATGTTGACGACATGTTAGTAGCTGGTGCAAATTTAGAATAGATTATCAACTTGAAGGAGCAACTCTTGAGTGAATTCGAGATGAAGGACTTAGGTGCAGCAAAACAAATCTTTGGAATGAGGATTAGTATAGACGAACAGATGGATACTTTACATCTATCTCAGGCAAAGTACGTTTATAAGGTGTTATAAAGATTCAACATGGGCGATGCAAAACCAGTTAGAACACTGTTGGCTAGTCACTTCAGGTTGTCCAAGGAGCAGAGCCCTGAGACAGATGAAGAGATGAGTTCTATATGCCTCAGACATTAGAAGTCTCATGTAATCCATGATTTGCACAAGACCAGATATTTCCCATGCAGTGGGAGCTATGAGCAGATACATGTCTAATCCAGGCAAGCAACACTATGAGGCAGTGAAGTGGATCTTAAGGTACTTGTGGGGTATGACAGAGAAGTGTCTGACTTTTAGGAGAGAAGAACTCAAGATGAAAGGATATGTAGATTACGATTTTTTTAGAGAGGTGGATCACAGGAGAAGTACTAAAAGATTGTTGGGGTTTATGCCCTAAAACTTATAATTTGTAAATGTGAATAAAACATTAATAAAAAAAGTAGTTTATTCATTCTATAAATTTGTCTCATACATTTATATTATGTGTACTTAACATCCAAGATTGCTGCATGTAATCCCTAACTGAGTATATGAGTGTCATATACAGAGGAATTCAGTTTGAGATGAGCAATCTAAATAGTCCGTAGATAGCAAATTAATCTACAAGTGCGGTCCATTCCGTAATGTATTGTGGTCTTATCCTAGACTATTCATATGGTGAAATGAGAATGAAGGCACCTTATATGATATGATCATATAGGACTGGGCCACGATCTATATGAATCTCTCACCAAGATCCGTTACATAATGAGATTCATATATATCGACTAATGATGGCTATATTTGGGTGATCTTAATCCTGAGTGTCTTATTGACTCCTTCTGGTTAGATCGTGGTTTTTTGATAAACCATGGATGAGATCGGAGTTGCATTTCCGATCAATAACTCATGTGTTGGAATCGTGGTTTGGCTTGTGGCTGGGAAGGTCTGCACACAATAATGGAATCCACTCGTTGCGAGAAGTAGATAGTAGTTCGCTTAAGGGTTGATTCAGGGCCTAAACAATATGAGCACTCTCATTCTTCCGTAAAAGAAGTTAAGATTTATTGTTCATTAAAGAATCAATGGTACTTAAAGGAAAAAATATAATTAGAGGGGTATATCGAACTTTATGACCTAGCTCTAATTATGAACTACTTGTAGATGATCATACCGTATGTAATAGCTATATCAATGGACAATCGTAATTTCGGTTTGTATAATACATCTACAGTTGCATGAGTGCAGCCTCGGGGTTTTTAGTGGAATAACTCCGATGTTAAAGATCATGAAATATTAATTAAATAATTTAATTAATTATTTCTAAGTATTATTAGAGCTTAAAACTGTGGGTCCATTAGGTGCCCTTGCTAGCCCGATTGATTAAAGGTAACAAAGGTCATAGTTAATTAATTGGATTGTCCAAATAATTGTGTTACGAAAGTGACACGTATTCATTCAGGGATTAATTGAATAATGAGATTATTTAATTAATATATTAATAATTAAATTAATTAGATAATTAGTTTATTTAATTAATGAATTAATAATTATGAATTATGAATTAATTATTAAATGAAGTTTACAGGTTCAAATCATAACTGAGACTTAAAATAATTAGATTATTTTATTCTTAGTTAGGTATAGTATTTAAGTTTAAGTCAGCTAGGGTTATGTGGGAGTTAGAATCCTACTCTACCTATGACACTTAAATACTAATTATCTTTTGAATATATGGAGATATATTTGGAAAGAGATAGTGGTCTAGTTTGAAAAATATATAGAGATATATTTAATATAACTAGATGGTAATCAATTTGAACTTGATTCATACAAAAAGTTAAAAGAAACACAAGGAGGGGTGCGGCCAACAAAAGGCAAAAAAAAAAAAGGAAAAGAGTTTTATTCTTGCTTTTGACATAAAGTGGTTGAACTTCACCATACAAGTCAAGGGGTTGTTTTTGTGTGTCTCTTCTACCTCCATTCAAGTTCCTTGAAGATCGTTACGCGCCCACACACAATTGTAGAATCACAGGACATAGCGAGGAAGACATGGTGGTTCAAAACAGAATAAAGCTTACAGAAACGAAGGAGTTGGTCTACAAGGGTATGATCTAATTCAATTAATATATTCCTATTTATTATATACGGTTTACATATTGCATAAAATTTTTTAAAACCTTGTTTCTGCTGCGTAACGTAAATCTGGGTTCCTACACGAATATGTGTTCACAATAGTGAGTACTTGGGTTTCTCAGTTGCAGAAGATAGTGACAATATCTACAACTGAAGCATAGTATGGGGTTGCTACAGAAGCAAGCAAAGAGCTGATATGGTTACAGAGTTTGTTAGCAGAGTTGAGATTTGAGCAGGTGATGAATGTGCTAAACAGTGATAGTCAGAGTGCGATACACTTGGCTAAGAATTCAGCGTTCCATTCCAGGACCAAGCACATAGATCTAAGCTACCCCTTTATTCGGTCAATGATCGAGGATGGTGTGTTGAAGCTTGTGAAGATAGTAAGTAGCAAGAATCCAGCTAACATATTAACTAAGCCAGTCACGACAAAGAAACTAGAGTTGTACGCAACTTCAGTAGATCTTCAAGGATGAAGACATGGGAGATGAGCGGAATGTAACTATCCACTAGTCATCGAGGCAGGAGGTACAATGCCTATTCGAGTTTCAGTCTTCAAGTGGGAGATTTTTAGGTTTTTTGAAGCCTGAAACCAGCACGAGGAAAGAATTTTGGCAGTTAGCGTGGCGCAGACCATGACATAGACAAGGAGCTCAAGTCGCGGCACACACAGCGGTGAATTCCAGAATGTTGATGCTTTGTAGATCGCGAGATAGACATGGTACTCATAGCGAGGCTCAATGGGTGGTGTTTTCCATAAGGTGAGGTGCGGTGTAGACTGCGGCACAGACATGTGCCTACACCACAGTGTTCTGAGTGGTGGGAGATAGAAGGTTAACCGCGGTACAGAGTGCGTGTTGTAGACCGCGACACCGACTGTGGTAATGACAGAATATGTGCGAATTAGGAAAATTTGTGCGAAAAGAAAAGTACTCCTTTAGGGTTTTGGCTTACCCTAGTATTCCCATATAAATACTACTATTTCTCATTGTATTAAAGTGTGTAGAAAAAAGTAGAAAGTAGCAAGAGAGGTTGAGAGCAATTGTAAGAGATTTTGAAAGAGAGTGGTAGAGAGATTGTAATCTAACTCTGATAGTGGATTGAGTGCAGATGCGCTCCATGGATGTAGGCAAATTGCTAAACCTGGTAAAAATCTTTCGTGTCGTTTCTTTTTTTCTTTTACTGTTCTTTATTTGCGTGTGTGTGATTGTGATTTGTGTAACCTGTGATTGCTGATTTTCTACAACATTTTGCTCATAATCAAACTAGGTTTCTAGCCTTTTATCTTATTTCGTACGAAAATCATTTATATTTAACAAGTTCGATGCCATCAAACACTTGGACTACAAGTCCATAATAAATATAGCTTCGTCTTTTATTTTTCACCACTTTGTCGACACATATATAATTTACAGTATAAGACCATCATCATATTTTTCATAATATGCAGAGCAATTTGTGATCTCAATTTCTTTATTACCAATATAATTGATTTACATTTCATAATTCATGTACCTCTTCAGGGGTTATTGGAATTTCTTTAAAGTTCAGTGCACATGCCTTTTTATACAATTATTTCTTCTAGAAAAATATAATTTATTTATTTTTGGTACATGTATCTGCACTAGGACAATTGAGATCTTTTTATTTTCTAATTCAAGAGTCTCATAGGGGGGATTAACATTATTATATGTATCTTCATGATTTTGTTTTTCTCTTGTGAAACTAACTCTTCGGGAGCCTTTGATGATGATGATGATGATTTATTTATCACTCGAGTATTATTTTCACTATGATTATGATATTTCAAATTCCTCTTCTAGGGAACCTTATCATTTAACAGATGATTTTTGCTGCCATTTCATAAATTGTTCTACATGAACAACCACCTAGGTTTGCATATTGGCAGAATGTAATTTTATTATTTTCTTCAAATCATCCGAAAAATTATTTGCATACTATGTAATTCACAAGATGATATATTCAATGTAATTTCACGTCGTTTATCAATTTATGACAATTCTCCCCCTAACGACGAGAAAATTAAATTTTTATTCTTTAAGAAAATCTTTTGCAGCATTGTAATTTTCACATGATCTCGTTTATTCTGTCATATTGTACTGCAAGTACTATCTTATATCATCTTATGTCCTTTGTAGACATCCTATAGCAAAAATAATTTTCATTTTGGAAATGGATATCTATATAAAATATTTCAATATTTCGATGTATCGTTTTGTTTAATTGTAACTTCTAGTGCATAACATAATACAAATCATATGATCTTATGACATGATTTACTACAAAAATATGCATGCTTCTAGCATGTGAAATATTTTAATTGACTTAAAAATAATTTCTTTGGTCTTAGATCTTCCAGATCTAATAAATACAAAATATTTTCATGTAATAATTTTTCACTTTGTATCAAAATACTAACTCTTCTAGAACATTCATGTTTCCTTGTTAATGGTCAACAAAATATTAAGATTTACCGCATGTGCTTTTTTGTCCTTTTATTTAACACCTAAAGCAAGCAGAAAGATTTTATAATTCTTGAAAGGAGTATTCAAAATCCTTTCAAATCTGCTAGCTTTGTTTTGGTGATATTTCACTTATGGGTGATTTAATTGAATTTCTCGTAGTGATCACTTTAGCTTTAATAATTCTTTCAACTACGTATCTATATTCACAATCACCACCATGATAGTTTAATGAAAACAACATTCGCTTCAGGGAATGATATTCATCCAATTGGTTGATGTGGTATCTAATTGTTTAATGGTTGAAAGATGACATGATATCAATTCAAATATTCTCAAATTTGTGATCTCAACATTGCTCGTTCAAGAGCAATTCGAGGAATCTATTATCATAATATATATTGCTACTTCATGAACAAATATTTGAGTCACGAAGGGTAAGATATTTTAATCATGTCCTTTCATTTGGTAATCAAATCATTACTCTTATCAAACCAGAAGGACTATTGAATATTTACCATGAAATATTTATATTTAAATTCATTATAAAAAAATGACAATTATATAACAAATCAATATGATTTGGAATAACCATTAAAAAAAATGAAAACATAAAAATACATCTAATCTTAATTCTAATCTTAATAATAATGTTAGATATCATAATAGTTATGAATAAATAATATTTTAATCAACAAATATATTAATTTCTTACATGCATAAATGTACATATGAGAATAAGAATTTTAAAAATTCATATTTTCTATTATATGAAAATGAAAATTTCACACCTTCATACCTCCCTAACCGAAGGAATTATATATAGAAGAAATGATACTCATTTAATCAAAAGATATTTCAATTAAAATTAAGCAATTAAAATAAAATATAATTCACAGATAAATAATATCAATTACTATATATTATAACAAAGCTTAGGAATTAGCAAAACATGGAGTTGTTTTTGTGATTGTTGTAATTACAAGTTTAATACAATATTTTAATATAACTCAAAGCAATATAAAAACTTAATTTTAGACAACTTAAGAACTAAAAAATATCATATTATATTAGCAAGACCATGTAAACACAAATCCACTACATCATAAAACCACCAATTTTAAAAATCACAAAATTCAAGCGACAATAAAACTATATATCACAAAAAGAACAGATTCAAATGTTAGTTAATGAATAATAGAAGCAATTTTTGATTAATAGATGTGCCGAATATGAACTTTCATATTGTCTAATATATGAAAATATAAGGTTTCACATCTACATACTTTTGTAAGGAGGAAGAAGTGAAAATAATGAATATTTTATTTACATTTTGGAGTCTCTTATACCAAATCGTCAGCTTCTTAATAAAATCATACCAACTCTTGGAACTCATGGTCTGTTCATTAACTACAGGTTTTGAATGGAAATTACAATTTAATTTTTCCAAAAGATAAGGACCACAATTAGATCAATTTCAAACCTTTCAATTCTAATTAAATTTGATATCAAAATTTAAATTAAATTCAGACCTTCAAGTCTGATTAACTCAGAATTGAGAACATTAGATTCTAAAAATATCGATAGACAAAACTTCATGTTTTGATTTTGTATTAATATTTAGAGCTTCGGGTCTTTTTATTTTCTTTTTCAATATACTGATTGTTAAATATCCGTTTAATAATATAAAATTGAATTATCTTTTGATTCTAAAATCTAGGTTCAAAAGTATTGCACTTCAAGTTCAATTCAATACTTTAGATTTTAATTACGAACTTCTAGTTCTATATTCATTGATCAAATCCAATCACATGAAATACGAACCACTAAAAATAAAACTAAATTTACTTTCTGATGTTGAAGATCCAACATATAATTGGCCAACCACAGAGCATACACATAAAAGTAGTTTTATAAGTAAATTAAGTCTAAACAACAACAAAGTAAATCATATTGAAATGCTTAGATTGTGCTCAAAATGAGATAAAATATATTTACCCTTTTGCAATTTCTAGACATTATTTTAAGTCCACGTCCTTCTAAATAAATCACAAAAATGATTGCACAATATCCATTAACGATTAGATATTTGGTTATGATTATATCATAGCCCTAAGTTCATAATTTACAATTTCAAGAACTTCAGGTCTATAATAAAATTCAATTTAATAGAAGTTTAAAACTTCATTATGATTTCACGTGCATTTATAAACTTCAAGTTTATAGTTAAGAATAATAAATTTTAAAACTTCAGATTCCAAAAATAATCATCTCTTCAATTGGAGTTTAGAACTTCAGGTTCTGTTTTGATGGAAATTCATGATTTCATATTTTGATTTTATTGCAATTTATAATTTCCAATAAGATTATGTTAAGCTTCGGGCTTTTTGATTTTGCAATCTCAAAACATTAAATTGCACTAAATTGGGTTTCAGATTTTTTGATTTTGCAATGTTCAGACATCAGGTCAAGCTTCAGGCTCTTTGATTTTTAGATCTTTGGGTTGTAATCCATTCACTCTATTGTTGCAATCTTCAAGTCGCAATACATTTAATTAATTATTATTTTTATTTCTTGGCAACCCAAATGATCTTGTATACAAAAATAAAATGGGAGAAGAATAAAAACCACTATTTAGAATAAAAATATAAAACTAGAAATAGTACTTTACAGTTTGTTGGAGGGCTCGATCACAACAAGAATTTTCTCTCTATAAACACGTATCAAACTTGGATTAGATGATTTTTGTCTTTGGGTAGAAAGCTTTCAAATCTAGAAATCAAACCAACATGATTAGAGACTCGTACTGATAACGTATTTTAAAGTGATTAAGAATGAACAATAATACAATAAAATAATAACATAAACTCAAAATAAGAGGAGAGAAAACGGGTAGCCCAAGAAAGAACGTGATTTTTTATTCATCCAAACATTCTCATTACATCTATAAAATACAATGGTAAGGGCTCCTTTATATAGTCTCACAAGTCATAACCACAAAATATATTAAGTGTACATAAATCAAAACATTATAAACCTTAAAGTGGATCATGATGATGGAGCTAATGGGAAGATATAAAGATGTAAGTTAGTTCCATAGATTGAAGGACATTCATTCATATATATATATATATATATATATATATATTTATAATTATATAATATTTATAACAATAATAATCATAATAAAAGTATTATAATGCATCTCTTTAATTTTAACTTAAAAAAAATCATCTCTTAAATTAAGAAATACAATTCATGAAAGTTGAGGGCTTTATTTTCATATTTTGCCTCGAACCCTCAAAATATCAGGATCGGCTCTACTCTCGAATAGTAGCCAATGATGATGGCTATCTCTCAAAGCCCATACATAACCCGGATTGTCATACTAATTGATCATAAATCCTTTGCGTACTATAAGAGAAGTCAGGGAGATGGAAAATTTGATTATTAACGTGGACATGGATTCAAATAATGTTTTATGAACATGATCCATTTTGTAGAAGAACCTTTGATTTCTAATTTTCATAAAAACCTCATGGCCTCATGGGTCAAACATAGGGTGGTTCTTCGAATATTTCTTCTAAATTATAATGCAACAACAAATTTATAATGTCTTTACTCTCATTCTTTTCCTTCCTTTTTTTATTTTTTTATTTTAACATACTTTTAGTTTAGGAGTATTATAAAATTATTATCAATAAAATTGGAATTACTAAAATACCCTTACTGTCGGGATAAGAGCCAGCTTTATTATATTTGGAAGGATTGGGAGAGCAGTTTTGATAGAAAAATATAAATAACAAAAAAATATGATAAAATTTAAATAAATCTTAAAACAATTGTGGACTTATGGATGATATCTATGACCCCCACGTCAAAATGTCATAAGATGGTTTCACCACTGCTCACAATATTGGTTTATCAAGTAGGGTTTGAAGCAAATATAAAAGAAAACGAAAAGGAAAAGAATGTAGAAACCACTGATCAAGTAGCGGTTAGAAAGTTACAGATCGCTTATAAGCATATGCTTCAGGGAAGAGAAGATATGATGAAAGCAAAATATTCCGGAGAAGCCACAACAATCAACCTGCTTGCTAATATTCTCATTATCCCATTCCCCCCAACAAAAGTAGCTCAACTTGCAACCAATATGTTAAATCAATAATAATAAAAACAAGTGTAAATATATATATATATATATATATATAAATATATATATATATATATATATATATATATATATTGAAGTCCATCCATTATCCAGCCTAATTGTGACAAATGACTCTAGTTATATATATATATAAAAGTTCTCTAAAATCTAACTATAATTTATAATTACTAATTACATGAAGAATAAGACTTTACTTAATTTTTTTATCTAATCATATCACTCATCACATAATTTTATGATTAATAGGATATTAACAATTAACATGTCACATATAAAATTTTTAGACACAATAACATTACTTTTATATATATATACACTTATTTTTTTTATCTAATCATATCACTCGTCACATAATTTCATGATTAACAAGATATACTTATTTTTTTTATCTAATCACATCACTCATCACATAATTTTATGATTAACAGGATATTGACAATTAGCATATAACATATAAATTATATATATATATATATACATATATATATATATATATATATATATATATATATCACGTATTTGGATGAATGAACGTTTTTTTTTCTAATCACATCACTCATCATATAATTTCATGATTAATAGGATATTAACAATTTACATGTCACATATGAATTTTTTTGGTACCATAACATTTCTTTTATCACGTATTTGGATTGAATGAACGTACACCTAGCTCATATCTTAGGGCATAGACGGCGAGAATTTGAGGCATCTTAATTTTTAAGATCGATTGAGAGTGGAAGAGAAGAGAACAATTATATCAACATTGGACCGCTATATGTGTGAATAAAATGCTTTTGCAGATTGCAGTTCACAGCCAAAAAAAGCTCTCGAGTATATATTCCGATTGACTACCATCATTTTCAACAAAAACAACAAGGCAGTATATAGCTTTGTGAGTCCCTTAAATTTTGGTGTAGAAAGCACATTTCATCAGCTGGTGCAAGTGATCAAAACTCTCAACATGTTTGGTTGGCGCTCTGCCAAGACTGATTTATGCAATGCCATTTCCGTAAGTGCTTCTTAATTCTACATGCATATAATTAATTCATTCATTTACGTACTTTCCCTTTCATATTTTTTTTTGTATTTAATTTAATTTTAATTGTTTTGATATATATAGATTGTAGAGCTTTTGGTACACATGGATTGCGAAGGATGCGAAAAGAGGATACGAAGAGCCGTCTCTAAAATTCATGGCAAGACTTCATGACCATTTTCTTTGATTTAATTTTGATCTACATTTTAATTTCTTTACTACTAATCGAATAATTTTGTCTTAAACTCCAAAACCCACTTCGTATGAGTCCTATTATAGATTAACCATACTAGACTGGGCCGGGCCGAGCTGGTCTTCCAGGTAACACCCGGTTGTCTTTTAACCAGCTTCGGGTATGGATATATCAATATGGGTACCACAACTCTCAAGGAAGTTGAGGTCTTTAGTTCAAATTCTCTTTCCAGAATCAAGAATTTGTTTTTTGAAAAATGATGTCATCTTTACCTTCACCATAGGCGGAGCCATATATAGCTTGGGTTGTACTATAGCTTGGCCTAGCCATGAAAAAAGAAATTATGTATGTGAAAAAATTGACCTTTCATTACCTATAAATGCTTTGTAACTCAATAATTATCAAAGTATGAGCATATGAAGTTAACCAAACCAAAAAAAAAATAAGATGAATATTAAAAGTTATAGTTTTGTTTGGTTTTCTGTAAGAATTATATGATTTTACAATTGTATTTTATTGCTTGTGTGATTCGTATTTTTAGAGTTTACGTGTGTTGAAATTAATGCAGAGTGAACATTTGTGACCCATACACGCAAAGACCTTGAAAATCTAGATCGGATTCTATTAACATACAGACCTTGAAAATTTAGACATTAGAGTGATCGATCTATATAGCTTAAATGTATTTGCATTTTTTGGTTATCTTACACAAAACAAGTTGTTATAAACAAACAATTGAAATATACAAAAACTAAAATAATAGTAATAATTTTAGTGCTTAGATGTATATAAATATATAATGCCTAGAATTAGCATTCTAATTTTTGTAAAGATCCATACACACAACATATCAAAAGAAACTGCAATTATAAATACATGACAATTTTATATTCTCATAAAAATAATAATATCATGAATATATACTCAATTTACAAGCACCGCGGTTGAAGCAACCGATGTTTAAATATATAGATAAGAATTATATTGACAATATATATATAGATTTTTAACAAGGTTATTATTATTAGTTATTTAGTTTTGCTTCCTATTTTCATAGATTTATATATGTATATATATATACAGAAATTTTCAAGTCAGTACGCACTGATATAACTTCATCTTAGATTTACATACTTTGACTCAAAGTGCATGCACTTGTTAAAACTTCTCCATAATCAGTGGTCCACATACAACGCACTAATATAAGTTATATCACTGCGTACTGAGGCGAAAAGAAATGTATATATATATATATGTATATATATATATATATATAGTCTTTCTATTGTCAGTTCGTCCTGATATAAAATATATCAGGACGAAGAAAATGGACCACATATTATAGAGAAGTTTTGACAAGTGCATACACTTTGAGTCAAAGTATGTAAATCTATGGTCCACATTCTTCGTTCTAATATATTTTATATCAGGACGAACTGACAATAGAAAAATTGTATATATATATATAAATAATGAACCTCTCTTGAGGGATCCCTTATTTTAATTTCAGTAAGAACCTTAATGAAAACACATCAATTTTAGTGAATTTTAATCTGATTTTTTTTGTGGATTATGAGTTCAATGTAATGAACATATGAACAAATTTGAGAATTTTCTGAGCACTAAAACTATTTATCCAAATTTTGTTAAATATGAAGGCAACGGAAAATAAGTGAAATATAGGAAAATTAAAGAAAAATAGTTATAGTATTCAAAAAATTGTAAAATTTTGTTCATAGATAGATTTCAATGAACTCATTATCCATAAAAAAAATTCAGATCAAAATTCATTAAAATCGATGTATTTTCATCATGGTCCTTTTCGAAATTAATATAAGAGATCCCTCATGAGAGACACACTATATATATATATATATATATATATTCATTTTCTCCTCAGTGTGCACTGATATAAAATACATCAGTGCATTGCATGGGGCCTATAGATTAGGGATAAGCACTAACAAATGCATACAGACTGAGTTAAAACAATTGAATCTAATGATCCACATGCAACACACTGATATATATTTATCGGTGCGCATTGGGGAAAATAGTTTCCTATATATGTGTGTATGTATATATATACTTTTTTTTTTAAGTTTTTACATTTTGTTCTCAATGGAGGAAATTAAAAAAAAATTTAAAGAATGAATCTTGATGTCTCTCTTGATAAGGAATTCACCACCAAAGTGGCGAGCGTATTGGCAATTAATAATAAAAAAGTAAATTACACAAATTCCCCAAATATTTGATTTAATTGCACACATGTGTCCCATAATTGCACAAACATCATTTGTTGCTAGTGAGTAGCTATCAAGAGTTAATGAGGAAGGGTGAAATGGTCCATTCCTTATGTGTTTTATTTATTTTAAGTTTTTTAATATATTGAGAAAGGTGAATCTAATTAATTGTTAAATAATAAAATATTAAAACTTTAAGGACTTGATCTTTCTTAATCTAGCCTAATCTAGCCCGTGTGTACGTTGTGGTCTGATGAGCAATAATAGATGTTGCAATAGAGATGGAGAAACTCCATCTTAGAGATAGAGCGTCGCTCCATTAGTGTTATGGAGCTTCGTTTCATATTTGAGATATTGAAGGAAGCTCCATTTTATAGATGATTGATATGGAGTGGAGTTCCATATGTGATAGAGCTCCGTTCCATATTAAGGTGGAGAAAGCTCCATTTCAGAGATGAAGGCGCTCCATCCTTAAAATTGGAGCTTTCTCCATTTCACGGTTGTCGTTGAAGTGGTAATAATTTATGGTGACAAACTTTGATATTTGGAGTTTGTTTGTTTGATTTGGGTATGCCGTATGTAAATGAGTAGTTTTTGAAAATTTGTGGTTTTTGTTGATTGAAGATAAATATGGTGTTTGGATTCTCAAAATTGATGGTGTTTGGGGCTCTAAAAATTAGGGGTGTGCAGGATTCAATCCAATCCATTTGATCTGATCTAATCCATTGGATTGGATCGGATCCTGAAGGTGATTGGATCCTAAATTCTAAAATCCATTGGATTGGATCGGATTAGATCAGATCTTGGATTTCCATTTGAAAATCCGCCGAATCTGCTTTATTAGGCCTTATTTTTATATTGGGCAATTTATTTTATCCACTATTTTCTAATGTAAAGGCCCAACTCAAATACAATTTGATTATCTGAATATCTGTAAACACCCAACCCAAATATAATTTCTAATGTTACTATTTTAGGTTTTCTTTCTCAATTTCTCTACAACCAACAATCCACCATCTTCTATAGTTCTATTCTTCTTCATCAACATCACAGCTTATTAAGTTTACATTTGGAGCTGATATATAAACTTTTTGAACTATGTAAAGTTTATATATTATGTTATTTATTTTTTTAATGTTAATTTTATTTGAATTAATTAGTAATGTTTGAATAATTTATTTGATTTTATTTATTTCTGATTATAACTTTTATATATTAAGAGCGACTTTATATTAATTCGATCTATTGGATCGGATTGAAGCATTTTATAATCGGATCGGATCGGACCCCGCTATAAAATCGGATCGGATTAGATTACAATTTCTTTGATCCAATCAGATCGGATCAGATCTTAGATCATGAAAAATCTATTAGATCCGATCCGCCGCACACCCCTACTAAAAATGCATGAAAAATGAAAGAAAAAAAAAAGAAATTGGGAGATAGAACATAACGATCAACTTAATTTTTTTAATTTATTATTGTAAATATTAATTTTCAATAATAAAATAAAAGATAAAATACGTAAGTAGGGCTTTGTGAAAAAAAAAAGTCGATGGTTATAGTTGACAGAAGACGATTGATGATATAGGATGTTTGTGTAATTTTGAACAAAAATTGCATATGCGTACAATTATATGAAATATGTAGGAATGTTTGTGAAATTTGCCCTAAAAAATGGTTTCCTTGTATTTCGATTTCTTCTCTCATCCCTGATAATGGAAATTATGGAACTCATGTTATAGATATTTGATACTTTTTTTATTTTGAAATCTATAAATATTTGATACTTGTCTTCTCTCTTTTCTGGCTATTTGTGTGTGTTTGGTTCAGATTCTGAAGGTGAAGCTTTTACCTACTAAAAGCAGTTTCATAAAATATGATTTTAAGATTTCTAAGGGAATTTTTTTCCCCAAACTATTATAAATTAGGAAATTAGTGGAGGAAACATAACTTGAACTTGCACATCCCTCTTAGTATAATTGTTATGTACCTCCCATTACACGTCAGTGGTAAGAGGTTAGAGTTTCACTATATACACATTTTATAAGTATGCGTAAGGAGTTTTCTCTCTAGTGTTATAAGAATAGATATTCGGACCCCGCATGTAGTGCTTGATCTCCGCAATTCCCGACCAATCTGACCTATACGTTGTCGAATAAAAAAAAACATAACTTGAACTCAGATTCTAATTGATGTAAATGCGTTGTTCACTTGACAACGTCTTCATCTTCTTTGCAAGACTTTATTAGAGAGATGAGTTAACACATTTTAGACATGTTTGTTATGTGGGATTGGACTAATCTAAGTCCAATCCCACGTTTGGAGGCACCATTGGTTGTCCAATCCGATGGAGCAATCATTTATGGATTTAGTCCAGTAAATGTAAGACTATTTTTTCTAGTTTTTTCAAAATAACTTAATAATAAATTAATTATAAAATTTAAATTTATTTAAAATCAATATAAATTTGTAATTTTAGTTAAAATTAAATTTGAATATTATTAATTTAATAATATATAAACTAAAATATTTATTTTATCAAAACAATTATTTCAATAATTTGTTATTCAATTATTAGGGATTAAGATTACTTCAATCCTAATACCTCTCAACGGGATTAAAGAATCTAAATCCATTGGGTGCATCGTCATCCCTCCTATATGTTCTTTAAAAAAAACAATTATTTTATTAATCAAACAAATTATAAAATTGAAACATATTTAAATTTATTTAAATATAATATAAATCTATATTTTAAAAATAATATAAATTTATATTTTAAAAATATTTTTGGATATTGTTACTTTAATAATATAAATTAAAACATTTATTTTCTTCAAATACATATTTCAATAATTTATTATTGAATTTTAAAATATTATTATATTTAGTTCAAACTCATGTTTTACCAAACAAAACATAGTATTAATTCAGTCTAGTCACATATTTCTCAAAACACACAATAATATTCATTTAGTCAAGTCTAATCCAATCCAATCTCATGCAGAGCCAGTCCTGACATTTTTGGGGCCCAGGGCGAACAAGTAAAAAATGGGCCTCATGTGCATATTTATTATAGTTTATTCAGAATATATAGTATATATAACTTGTTTTCATATATTTAACTCGAAAATAATAATTTCATTAAAGACAAAATAAATTCACAACAATGTAAAGAATATATAAACCGAGTCGATTGTTCTAATCTTAGTCTCTTTTTTTTCTTCTTTTTCTCAAATCATGATGGTTGTTTTTTAGGCAACATGTTACTAATAAGTAATAACTAAAATCTAAAATAACAAATAAATAACAATAAAACATCGATAACTATTTCTAAAAGAGCAATTACCAATTAGGTCCTGGACTTTTTTTTAAATTCCAAGTTGTTTACGACTTTTATAAAAGTGACCAAATTGGTCCTCACATTTTTTTCAAGTGTCAAATTAGTCACTCTCTTTTTAGAAGTGACCAAATTGGTCCCTCTAATGACTTAAAGGTGTTAAATATAACAATTGACTTTCATAATTTTAGTTAAAGTACGTAAATACCCTTTATTTATCATATTATAGTAAAGTTATTTCGTCTCTGTGTATTAAATTCTCCATTATAATTACAATAAAATCTAAAAATATTATTAATGAAACACCATTTGTACCTTTTTTTTATTAAAATTCTCTAAAAAATTCTAAAAATATTTTAATAAGACAATGTTAATTATACTTTTATTTTTTTAAACAAAGTTACTGTTCATTTTCAGTTTAGTTTTTTTTATCACTTCTATATAATATTTTTTTTTTGTTAATATTAAACCAGTGATGTTTTCAAAATTATTTAAAAATCAAAACACACAAATAAAATAAACAAAAATATGCATGTGTTAAAAAAACGGTGCATGCGTCAATATTATATTGTTTAGGAATAAAATACAATTTTACCCCTACACAGTTAAAGTTGACGGATAGAACTTAGTTAGATGGACTAATTTGGCACTTGGGAAAAATGTAAGGATCAATTTGATCACTTTTGTAAAAGTCGCAAACAACTTGGAATTTTAAATAAAGTCCAAGACCCAATTGGTAATTGCCCTTTCTAAAATAACAAACAAACTAACAATCAAAGTGAAACAGTCCACCGGTCCCTCTATGCCTATCCTGCAAGATTGATTTTTTTTTTTTGCTTGAAAATACAATATAAAGTAAAAGTTAACAAACAACTAAATAGAACAACATATCAATAAGCATATAAACATTAAACAAAATCAAGGTATGCAAACAACATTTACATCTTTGGGAAGAAAATATGATATATAAAACAAGATTTAGTGGTACAAGTGTACTACAACAAACCAAAATTTAATAAACATTGATGTTTTATGAACATTAAATAGAACAATGGAACATTAAAATAAAAAATACAAACAAAAATGAAATTAGAAATTACTTGGGACAGTAAGAGACTGAGACTAAGAGTTTGAAATGAGAGATTGAGAGATTGTAGCTATGCAGAAAATGAGAAAAAGAATAGAGCAAGATTGTCTAAGACTTGAGAGTTGAGATTGAGAGAGAAAAATATGAGTAAAGATTAAAAAAGATGAGAGTAAAGTTAGTAGTTTTTTTTATCTCTAGTGAGTGGTGGATTGAGAATTAGAAGAACAAGAAGTGAATAAGTGATAAAAGATTGAAACCCTAAAGAATTTTTTTTTTTTTACTTTTTCAAAACAATTGTTATTTGTTTTCCAGAATTGGGCATTGTTCGGACAAAAAAGTCAATAAAATGATATATGTTTTTAAGAAAAAATTCTAATAAACTATTTGGGTATCATTTTAAAATGGGGCATTTCAAAATTTTTTTTTGTAATGTTTGGACTTTGTAAAAACAAGGTCCTTTTTTCCTTAACAAATCATTTCTATTAGGCCATTTTTTTTATGTCAGAATTTAGCCCATTATATATTAAACTCATTTCATGTGTTTGGAAGCCCTAAAAGTGATGGGCCCGTGGCCGGCGCCCCTGGTGCCGTGGCATAGGGCCGGCTATGATCCCATGAAATAGTCTAATCCAATCATACGCACCAAATATGATCTATTACTCTGTAGACATATTTTGTATGTGAAATTTGACAAAATTTAAAATATAAAATAATGATGAGGATAATTATATGTAGAAAAATTTGAACATTTTTTAATATCTCGATTTTCAAGTCTCAACATTTTTTGAAATTTTTTGATAGTTGATCATGCTACTATACAAGATCTTTATAATTTTTGAGTAGTTAATGTATATATTAAAAGAAAATGAAAAATCTCGTGATCTGTCTATCAATATCAAGCAACTATCTTCAATTCTTGTATAAAAGCAAAATCACTTTATAGTTTTGTCGAAACTTCTTAACAATATTCTTTAGAATTTGTGTAAAATAAATAAAATTGACAGTTGTTAAGAACTATCAATAAAAAATCTATCGGAAAAGATCGTAATGATATGATTTATTAATAAAAGAAGAAAAACAAGAGAAACAAGAAATTAAAAAAGAAAAAGAAAAAATAAAGACGAAAGCAGATGGATAGGTCCTAAAACAATAATCTAAAGAGACACTTAGGCCTCGACAAAAGATAAAAAAATAATAATTAATTAAGCTTAGCCATCCGACGAGTACAATCATTCCTTTCTGTCCCAATTTGTGCATTCCAATTAGCGACAAAACTTAATTCTACTTGGGCCACTGAAGCCACAAATTCAGGTAAATCTTAGTCTCAGCTTTAGAGAAGCGCGTAGAATGTCTTCCCTTACTCATTTGAGACTTGAAACTATATAAAATCTTAAAAGTTGGCTTCAATTTTCTTTTCGATTTGGTCACCATGGGAACCAAATTATTGTCAGACTCCAAATTCATACCTTATCGTATCATGGGATGTACTAGACCATGATTAGAATTTGAAGCATGAATATCTTGGTCTTCTGATATTTTCTCCAAGTCAACTACATAGTTGTTATTTCCTAGTTTCTTTCCTCTATCAGCTGCATATTGTTATTATTAGAATCTTTATTCAATAAAACCTCCCCATTATCTTGCTAAAGAATTGAGTCAACTTTTTGAAACCCAAATTTGTCAACTTTTGAATTGTCTGTTGTTTTCCAATTCACTTCTTGGGTATCAACCACATTTAATTCAAATAAATTTGGAGAATCTTTATTCAATAAAACATCCCCATTATCTTGCTGAAGAATTGGGTCAACTTCTTGAAACCCAAATTTGTCAATTTCAGAATTGGTTGTTGTCTCCCGATTCCACTTTCTGAGTATCTTCCACATTAATTACATGATTTTCAAAATTGGGAATCTGCACAATTTCTTCTTCCTCTATTGTTTTCTGATTTTGTGGAACTGTTTTGAAAGGTTGTTCCTCCAAGACAAACTGCCACTTACGGTGGCCTGAAAAATTCACTGTTTGCGGTATCACATCTTTGATCTTAAATTTTGTCTTCTATACTACTAGTCACACCAATGGTGTTGTTTTTCGTGATAGGCCGATATGTTTGCCTTGGATTTCTTGATCACGATCGACCTCTGTTAGAATTAATCTCTTTTTTATTTTGGTAGCATCTAGTAGAGTCATGGCTAAAAGCTTTACACTTCGTTCATCTCTCTGGAAGATTTTCATATAGAACATCTACAGAAAATCTCTATGGTGATTATCTCTCTACGACTCTACACATTCAAAAAGGAGGGCTGATTCGAAGTTAAATCAATGTTCACAAAAACTCAGGCATAAAACCCATATGCTTGATCCCTTGTAGCTTGATCTAGTTGTAGAGGGATGCCAACTCCTCACGCAATCTCTGTGATTATAGTTGGATGCCAGTATTCCGAGCATAGATATGATTGATAACTTTTGATTAACTTTACAAAGAGTTCTTTTATGCATTCCAGAAAGCCATACCCCGAACACAAACAAAGCAAGCTTATCAAATATTATTATTAACATTTAAATGGCTTTTAAATATTCTTATATCTATATAATTCATGGTTTGCTTTTCCAAGCTTAATTAGTAGCTCTCGCATCATCTTTATACAACTCAATGCATGCCTTCAAACCATAGTAATATATTATGCTGATGTGTAGGATTTCTAACACTAAAATTTTGATTTATAATCATAATACTTGAGTTGATTTGAAGTGTACTTAATGACAGGTGTTCACAATTTGGAAATAGACATGGATAAGCAAAAGGTGACAGTAACCGGGTATGTTGACCAGAGAAAGGTCCTAAAAGTTGTGAGAAGAACAGGAAGAAAAGCAGAGTTTTGGCCGTTCCCATATGACAGTGAATATTATCCATATGCATCCACATATTTAGATGAATCTACCTACACATCTTCCTATAACTATTACAGGCATGGCTTCAATGAAACTGTACATGGCTACTTCCCAGACCAGGCCTACGACACCATCCCTGATGTAACTGTTCATCTTTTTAGTGAAGATAATGTACATTCCTATTGCAGCATTATGTAATCATCATTTAGACTGATATTTAGACTGTAAACTGGCTTGACCAACTCCCCCGATACTTGGAGAGGTGAATATAGGTAAATTATCGACAATAAGTTTAATCAAGATTTATTAAACTTTAGATGGTACATATCAGTTCCACCAATCACCTTACTGTCAGCTTGTATATATACATGGTGTAAAATAGTATATTACATGAACCTATCGGTGTGAAATTTTTATACTTGTTGGATTTTTGATAAATAGTCTTACAACCTTAAAAATAATTAGTCTATTCAGTTGTTTCATCCATTGATAAATATATATACCCTTCACTTGGGTTTTATGTTTTCAAACACGTTAGATTTATCTCATCTTTTCTAACTTAAAATGTGGGTTCTCCAGCACTCTCCCTCACATCTTAAAAACAAAAGTCTCTTGAAGAATTAGATTGTAGGCAAAATTATTGAGGGTATGAATTTTCGTCTTAATAATCTAAGATAAAACTGTAATTGCCAGAACTTTATAAGGGCAAAATAATATTTGTAGGGTGTCAGACATAAGGCAGGGGTAAACTAGTTATTTAGTTTTTTATGTAAGGTTTGACCATTAAAGATCTGATCGAAGGAACCGAATTGATATATTTACGAAAATTTAGAGACCACGAGTACTAAAAATGAAAAGACAGATAAAAATTGACATTTTAGTAAAATCTAGGGATTAAATTGATAATTGCCGTTTACTTTTTTCCTTCTTGAAAGTTGAAACAATGAAACCTACCCTCCTATTTCTCTGGTCTCTCTCATATTTGTTTGTGTTTTTCTCACCCTATGACTTTCTTGCCTTCATCCACTGGGTTTCTCTCTCTTCTCTCTTTTCTATTTTCTCTTTTTTTCTTTATACAACTTTGTTCTTCTCGTCAATACAATTTCAATGATATATTATCAAATCTATTATCCACCGATGATGAAGTAAAAAAGAAAGTAACTTCATCAAATCCAGCATCCACATATCTCCTTCACCCATATAGAAGAATCTCAATCTAAGAGCTCGGGGATCTTCTCCATGTGTAGAGGAGATTTAGATCTACTACATATTTGGAGGAGAATTATGAACAAAAGCTAGAGATCCTATTACAAAGGAAATTCGACGATGAGGTCTCTTTGTTACTTCTCTATTAACGAAGACGCCATATTATGCAAGTTGAGTTTGTTGTTATTGTTATTTTTCTTTTAATGTTTAAACCTTAAACTATTATAATATATATTCCAATAATTCAAGATTTTGGGCTGGGTGACAAACTCAAACCCACAATCTCATAGTGTATGTGTGAGGGAAAAAACACTGAGTCAACCTCGTATTGTCCCTAAATTATAATATTTAAAAGGGATATTATTACACCCCACCCCACCCCCCACCCCCCACACTTTTGAGGTATTAGTCATTTTGCACCCACCGTTAGTTTTGGGTAGAAAAGTGTTCTACTGACATGAGCAAATTGAAAAATAAGGATATTGCCCTTGGAATCTTTTGTTTTTTTAATGGAACAATTTTGCCCTTCCAATGACTAAAAAAAATAAAATAAAATCAAAAACCAAAATAATGAAGAAAGAAAAAATAATAAAAGAAAGTGGAGATCCAGATCTCCATCATCCATCTCTCAAGATCGACGGTGAATATCCACTCCACCAATACTAGATCCATCAAATCAAAATCAAAATCACAAACCAAAAGTAAAAAAATCACCACCATTACCATATCCCCAAACAAACCCAGGAAATCATGATCCATCAGCACAAACCCAGAAAAGTATCATCATGACCTCCAAAACCTAGAAAAGCATCCAACAATGGCTCAATACAACCATCTATTCTCTTCTCTCTCTCTCTCTCTCTCTCTCTCTCTCTCTCTCTTAACACTCACACATACAACAACCTTCCAAACACTTCCACCATCCAAACACAACCAGAAATCGATGAAAAAAAAATCTAAATTTCAAACAACAACATCACCAAAAAATAAGAAAAAAAATTGAAACACAAATTGAAATTGAAAAAAAATATAACAAACACAAACCAAAATACCAATCTTCAAAATCCAAACTTCAAACCCAAACCCTTTCACTCACGCGACCACCGCTATCTCACCAGAAATCGTCACTGGCGTCGATTGACTCATAATGCTGGTGGTTCGCTGGTCTTGAACTAGCTAAGTGCTAGTTTGCTCTACCCGCGCAGTTGACCAGCACAGTTTGTCTTAGTGATTAGTGTTCCTCAGTTCATCGGTGTGTTCGCTGGTTACGAACCAGCAAAGCCCATTTGCGCGGGTAGGTACCCACGCATATGGACTCGCGCACTGCGTCAGTTTTGCTTGTCTTTTTGCAAACTTTTCCAAGACGATGTAGTTTCTTTTAGGGTTGTAATATATATATCTCTTCATCCCCATTTCGTGTCAAGAGCTTAAAATTCAAGAATTTTGAAAAAGGATAAGAGTGACTTGCAAGGAAAGCCACCAAGATCCAATCTTTGTTAACCAAAACCCATCTACCCATCTTTCATTCATGAAACAAACATCATTTAGCTTCATCTAGGATGTTTTCTTACATGGGTCTGCATCATAGCACATGATTTGGTAAGTAGAACAACATCTCCATTCATTCTTGGGTTCTAGCTTAATAAGATAACTCTTTTATGACTTGGTTGCATCAAGGTTGAGTTTTTATCTTTTATATGTGATGTTTGTACGTGTTGGGTTGTTGTATTGTGATAGCTATTGTATCTAGCTTTGCATTTATTTCATATAGCTAAGTTATATGTATGTCATAGCAACATTATATCTAGGATTGTTTGAATCATTCGTGCATGAATAGATAAGCATTAAATGTGTTGACCTAGCATTTATGCATTTAGAATATTTTCATATTCACATTATGTTACATATCTCTTCACTTAAGAGTTAAGTCTTGTATGTGTCGTGGGTAGTATACAAGCAAGTGCCTAAGATCACTATTAAAGGCCTGCGGGTAGTAAGAACGGATTAGTAACCGATTAGGTGTGATGCGGTCAACCTAAGTTGTAATCATTTTTGCAAATAGTGGATTTGAGGGTACGATTGGCTTTATGCCTCTGAGTTTTTACCTTTTTAGGGTTTCTCACGTAAAACAAATCCTTTTGTCTTAATTGTTATTTTCCGCACTTTGCTACAATGATTGTTTGTTAGGGGTTGTTGTGAATAATTTTGATTAACCAAAAAGATAGCAATTAATTTGGTTAAAACCTATTGTTGGAACCTAGGGTTACAGATTGCGCAGCGGAAGGGTTTAAATTTATTTTTATGCAATCATTAAACTAACCCATTTGTACAGTAATAATCAAATGCAATAATAAAGTGAAGAAACTTTTTCATACCTACGTAGGAGGCTCCTTCACTTTGATACGAACTGCTCCTGATTTGAACCACGTGATCTTCCTCGCTATCTCCCGGAACTGGTAACAGCGTGTGGGCGCATCACGATATCCAGGACATGTATGGAGGAAGAAGAGAAGAACACACACACAAAAAAACAAAAACTTAGAAGTGCAGCACTTGTTGTTCTCACCACACCCTAACTTTTTTTTTTCTTTTTTTTTTGTTTTCTGTTTGCTGTTCACGATCACACCCATTTTCTCTTCTCTTTTCAAAGTAATCTCTTATTACTTTCCAATATCTCTCATTCGGTTATTGTTTTTATTTTAATTGAAAATATATATCTCATATATATTCAAAAACAAACCAAAATCTATTTGATTTTTAAATAACTTTACAAAGATATCTCATATCTTTTAAAAAGATAATTAAATATTTATTTTTGAATTCAAACATTTTAAATTCAATTTCAAATATTTAATTTAATAAAATAAAATAATCATATTATCTTATTTTATTCAAAATCAAATATCAAATAACACCCTCCATTTAGTGATTAACAACATAATTAAATAATCTTATTATTTAATTTATTTAATCACCATTATTCATTAATTAAATAATCCCATTATTTAATTAATTCCCGAATAAATACGTGTCACTTTCGTAACACAATTAATTGGACAATCCAATTAATTAACCGTGACCCTTGTTACCTAAATCGATCGGGCTAGTAAGGGGACCTAATGGACCCACAGTATTTTGAGCTCCAATAATCCTTAGAAATTATTAATTAAACTCTTTAATTAATATTTCATGATTATTAACTTCGGTGTTATTCCACTAAAAACCCGAAGCTGCACTCTCTCAACTGTAGACGTTTTTACACAAACCAATAACTCTCGGTGTCCATCGATATAGCTATTACATATGGTATAATCCTCCACAAGTAGTTCATAATTAGAGCTGGGTCATAATGTCCGTTATACCCCTCTAATCATATTTTTCCATTAAGTACCATTGATTCTCTAATGAACAATAAATCCTACATTCCTTACAGAATTAGGAGAGCGCTCATATTGTTCAAGCCCCGAATCAACCCTTAAGGGAACTACCATCTATTCTCACAAGAAGGAGTGGATTCCACTATTGTGTACAAACCTTCCCAGCCACAAGCCAAACCGCGATCCCAACATACGGAGTATATTGATAGGGAATGCAACTCCGACCTCACCTATGGTATATCAAAGACCACGATCTAACCTGAAGGAGTCGATAAGACACTCAGGATTAAGATCACCCACATATAGCCATCATTAGTTGATATATATGAATCTCATCGTTAAACGGATCTTAGTGAGAGATTCATATAGATCATGGCCTAGTCCTATATGATCACATCATACAAGGTGCCTCCATTCTCATATCTACATATGAATGATCCAGGATAGGATCACCGTACACTACGAAATGGACCGCAGCTGTAGATTAACCACAAATAAAGTACCCAGCTTTATTTGCTATCTACAAACTCTTTAGATTGCTCGTTTCAAACTGAATCCATCTATATATGACACTCATATACTCAGTTCGAAATTACATCCGGCAATTTTGGATGTTAAGTACACATGTTATATAAAGTATGACACAAAATGAATGAATATACTACATCTTTTATTTATGTTCAAATTATATTTACATATTACAAGCTTTAGAGCAAAAACCCCAACAATCTCCCATATGCACTAAAGCATGTGAGTCATGTCTCGTAACCCTAGACCTTCTAGGTGACTTTCAAACACTTAAGCCGGTAAGGTCTTCGTAAATGGATCAGCATGATTGTCTTGTGAGGCTATCTTGGTGACGATCACATCTCCTCTCTGCATTATCTCTCTAATAAGATGATACTTTCTCTCTATATGCTTCCCTCTCTTGTGGCTTCTTGGTTATTTGGAATTAGCCACAGCACCACTGTTATCACAATAAAGTGTGATGGGCTTATCCAGATCTGGAACAACTTCTAGATCACTCAAGAACTTACGGAGCCAAACAGCCTCTTTAGCAGCTTCACAAGCGGCTACATATTCGGCTTCCATGGTGGAGTCAACAATGCAAGATTGCTTTATACTTCTCCACACAATGGCTCCACCATCTAGGGTGAATACTGATCCAGACGTAGATTTTCTAGAATCCCTGTCTGACTGAAAATCAGAATCTGTGTATCCTAACGGGATCAAATCCTGTCCGGAATACACTAGCATATAGTTTCTCGTTCTCCGAAGATACTTGAGAATAGTCTTGACAGCAACCCAATGATCTAATCCTGGGTTGGACTGGTACCTGCTGACTACTCCCACTGCATAGCAGATGTCCGGTCTCGTGCATAACAGAGCATAATGAGACTTGTAAGTTCCTCATATTTTGATTGGCTTATTTCGTTGACAAACCACATTGGGGATTATTCTTTGTAAGGGTAATTTAGGCCTCATTGGGTGTGATCAAGCTTCAAGGACATCATCTCTCTTAAGAGCACTTCAAAGGTATCTCACTAGTTTAACTTTCCTTGAAGAGATCTAGTTGCACACACTCACTTGCATGCATTATGTTCTTATCTTCATGTTATTGAATGATGTATTGTATGCCTCTTTTCACACTCCACATTTGCACTGATTGCACATCACTTAGTGTGTTGAGTTTGCCTCGAAAAGAGAAATTCTTCTCTTAGCGCGGCCTAAACCGCTTGGCAAGACATGTCTGCACCGCGGCATACAGAGCGGTATATCTCAGCAAGGTCATGCTTCCTGTATCGCTTCCTGTACACTTGCACGCATAGCGACCCAAGTCGCGGTATTGTCCAGTAGGCCTCTGTTGCCCATACCGCGGCCTGTGCACCTGCATGCACAGCGCCCTGCACCGCATTGTTGTCCAGACGGTGCACTGCTGTGTGTACCGCGGTCTGGACACTTGCCTGCGACGCGGTCCATCTACCGGTATTGACGGGATTTTGTGCCCTAAGTTCAAAACGACGCTGTTTCAACTAGGGCTCCCTTATATATACTCTATCTTCTTCCTTGCTCGTTTTTATGAGTTCAAGAAGCCATTTTTGATAGGCCAAGCTTCCCTTAGAGAGAGAAACTCCCAAGAACTCATCTTTACTCAACCAAACACAAATCCATGTGCATCTAACATCTTCAAGCATCATCTCATCATGGATTCTTCTTGCTTTCATTGACTAGGTAACTTAAACATGCCCTAAATCTCTTTGTATTTATTTATGTTCTTGTTTGCCTAGGGTTAGCTCTTTTATATGATTTTATTGCATATCTTTATGTTTATTGGCATTTATAACATGGTTGAGTTGATGTTTGTTGGTTGAGAGCTTTGTTCATTAATAGCTAGCATTTAGGACGATTTTACCCTTCTAGCTAAATCTTCATGCATTTGCATTTAGATATTGATATCTAGGATTTGCATTTATTGACATCTTTAAATCCTTAGATAAGCATTTATTGTTGCCTAGCATTATTTGCATGTTTGAATATCTTTTACATATTCACATAGGTTGTTTAACCTCTTCATTGATTGTTAAGCTTTGTGACTAAGTGAGTTAGTGTACAAGCTTGTGGTCAAGAATCACTATTAAAGGCCTGTTGGGTAGAGTGAAAGGGTTAGTGACCAAGTAGGTGTGACTTGAGGTCAACCTAGGTTGTAAACTTTCGTTCAAATAGTGGATTTGAGGACCGTATGTGGCTAGAAGGATAGCCCGTGAGTTTTTGCCTAGTTTGAGGGTTTCTCACATAAATCAATCTTTGTGTTTTTATTGTTTTCCGCATATTTATATTGGATTGATTGATTGCTAATATGGGGCAGGATTATTAAAATTGATTAAGTCGAAAAGTTAGTAATAAATCAACTAAAACCTATTCCCCCCCCCCCCCCCCCCCCCCCCCCCCCCTCTAGGTTGTATTAGACACACTTTATGTATTTTCAAGACTACCTACTGCTGATGCATATGGCACACGTCTCATATCCTCAACTTCTTGAGGTGTCTTAGGACACTGTTCCTTAGACAAGTGAACCCCATGTCTAGAAGGTAAATTACCTTTCTTGGGATTATGCATCGAAAATCGCATAAGAATCTTGTCGATATATGATGCCTGAGACAATGCTATGAGTTTGTTCTTACGATCCCTTATAAGTTGGATCCCTAGAACATAACTCGCCTCTCCCAAATCTTTCATTTGGAATTGGCTAGTCAGCCAGCCCTTTACATCAGACAACACTCCTACATTATTCCCAATGAGTAGGATATCATCTACGTATAGGACCAAGAAAACTACTTTCTTGTCAATGATGCGCTTGTAGACACAAGGCTCATCAACGTTTTGCTTGAAGCCATAGGTTTTGATTACATCATCAAACCTTATGTTCCAAGATCTAGATGCTTGCTTGAGTCCATATATGGACCTTTGCAACTTGCAAACCTTTTGCTCTTGATCTGGAAACACAAATCCCTCTGGTTGCATCATGTATATGCTTTCATCAAGATTGCCATTCAAGAATGCAGTCTTGACGTCCATTTGCCAAATTTCATAATCTAAATAGGCAGCAATGGACAAGAGAATCCGAATAGACTTAAACATGGCAACTGGCGAGAAGGTCTCTTCATAATCGACCCCCTCTTTCTGGGTATAACCCTTGGCCACTAGCCTTGCCTTGAAGGTCTCTACCTTCCCGTCCACTCCTCTCTTCCTCTTGTAGATCCACTTACATCCTATGGGTTTTACTCCATTCGGTAAGTCTACAAGTTCCCAGACTGAGTTAGAGTACATAGACTCCATCTCGAGATTCATGGCTTTAAGCCATTCCTCTTTATCAGGATCTTCCATTGCATTCTTAAATGTCAATGGATCATCCACACTATCAGCAGAGACAAGATCTTGTCCTTCACTTACACCCAAATAGCGTTCAGGTTGTCTCACAACCCTCTCACTACTTCTAGGTGGTAGTGTATCCTGACTAGGAATTATCTGACTTTCAGATGTTAATGGATTAACAACTCTAGTTGACTGAGTACTGGTCTCACCAGGCTCCAACTCATTTAATACAATTTTAGAACGAGGTTTATGATCACGTATATAGTTATCCTCAAGAAACGTTGCATTTGTCGATACAAATACTTTGTTATCTTCAGGACTATAGAAGTATCCACCTCTGGTCTCTTTGGAGTATCCTACAAACAAGCAGACCATAGACTTGGGATCTAGCTTTCCAGTTCTGTTCTTCAGCACGTGTGCTGGACACCCCCATACGTGAAAATGTCGTAAACTAGCTTTACGACCATTCCACAACTCTAGGGGAGTTTCAGGAACAGATTTGGATGGCACTACATTCAAAATGTATGCCGCTGTTTGTAACGCATATCCCCAAAAGGAATTTGGTAATGATGAGAAACTAATCATGGATCTCACCATTTCCATTAGGGTTCTATTTCTCCTCTCCACGACACCATTCTGCTGAGGTGTACCAGGAGCTGTGAGTTGGGACACTATCCCATACTCGACCATAAAGTCTTCAAACTCTTGGTCAAGGTACTCACCTCCACGATCTGATCGTAGAGACTTGATAGACTTTCCTAATTGGTTCTCTTCTTCAGCTCGGAATTCTTTAAACTTTTCAAATGTTTCCGACTTCCGTTGCATTAGGTAGACATATCCGTATCTCGAGTAGTCATCTATAAAGGTGACATAATACTCATAACCACCCCTTGCTTTAACATTCATTGGTCCACAGTCGTCTGAATGTATAAGCTCTAGTGGTTGTTTAGCTCTAAGCCCTTTACCAGTAAAAGGTCTCTTAGTCATCTTACCTTCCAGACAAGATTCACAGACAGGTAAGGTGCCAACCTTTAACTCATTTAAAGATCCGCTTTTAACTAGTCTGTTTATCCGGTCAAGGTTAATATGTCCAAACCTTAGATGCCAGAGATACGTTTCGTTTTCTGGAGAAATCTTATGTCGTTTAGTTTTTGGTTTTTCAACTTTAAACATTTCGGTGTTGAGCAGTGTTGTATGCATTAACGGTCTTAACACATACAAATTGTTTTCATTAATTCCTGAACAAATATTCAGACCATTCTTTGCAATAATAACTGATTTATTATCAAAAGAAACAGAATATAATTGTTCTAACAACTTAGAAACGAAAATTAAATTCCGTGTAAATCCAGGAATAAATAATACATTGTCCAACAAAATAAAATTATTATTATAAAAATGCAATCTAATTACGCCCACTGCTCGTGCCGACACGACATCCCCTGACCCCACTCGCATCGAGAAGGCTCCCTCCTCAAGCTGTGTCCAAGAATCAGTCCACTGCAAAGAAGAACAAACATGGTTAGTGGCCCCTGAATCAACTATCCAGGGTGAAGAATCATCTTCAACTAAACATGACTCAAGAACAAGTAAATCATATTTACCTTTCGCTTTCTTCTTCTTGGCCACCTCCTCCAGATACTGAGGACAATTCCTCTTCCAGTGTCCGACCTTGTCGCAATGGAAACATTTTCCTTTGCTCTTGTCGATGGATGCACCTTTTCTTTTTTGCTTTAGGCTTTCTTGGGTTTGGGCTTACCCTTCGCCTTCCCAGCAGACCTCTTCCTCTTGTTATTATTGGAGGAAGATGGTTCGGCAACATTTGCCTCACCGGTCTTACTTTTGCTGTCCTTGGTCAAGAACTCAAAAGTAGCGAGCTCATTGAGCAACTGTGTGAGACTAAACCTTAACTTGTTCATCCCGTAGTTGTTCTTAAACTGATCGAAACTCTTCGGAAGAGTCGTCAGTATGATGCTCACTTGACTGGGTTCGTCAATGACCCCGCCATTGACTTTGGCCATGTTGAAGTAGGACATCATGCTTAGGACATGTTCTCGAACTGATGTACCTTCCTTCATGCAAGTGAGCATAGCGGAACGAACAGTTTCGTGTCGCTTTTGCTCGGAGGGCTGCCCGAACATAGCTTGCAATGACTCCATAATTTCGAATGCTGTAGTCATTGCTTCGTGCTTTGTGAAAAGCACGTCTGTCATAGAAGCTAACAGATATGTTCGGGTCGTCTCATCAGATGAGACTCATCGCTGGTATGCCTCACGAACAGTTCGTGTGGCATTGGCAGTAGGCACCGGAGGACATTCCTCCGTAAACACAAACTTGAGGTCTTTGGTGACCAGTATTGCAGTAATGTTAAGTTTCCATTTTGTGTAGTTATCACCAGTTAATTTATCGTTTGCAAGTATTTGTAATAGTGCAGATGACATGGCTGAAAAAACATAAATTAAGGATTCATTCAGTCATACATTCTAAACATGTGCGAATGTTCGGCATAAAATTAAACATGATGCATGAAAATGTTTAATGAACAAGAACAACCCTAAAAACAATGTTTCTATGCCACGACAATCCAACATACCACAAGCAAGTGCCGCCTTAGGGTCGGTCAAATTCTTGCATGTTGGATCGAGACCTTCTCAGTAAAAGGATATACCAGAATAACTCTTATGCCAATATCATTCAACCATCGTTTATTAGGTCAGGTTTTTAATTAACTAATTTAATTAAAACCTTGTGAGTGTAACCCATCATTTCAGATCTCGAGAGCTTAACTCGAGAATTGCCGCCTTAGGGTCGGTCAATCCCGAAATCCCTTCCGAAATCCTATCTGTTAGGAAGTCAACCTTGGTATTGATTCTTATGGAAACCCTCCTTAGGGAGGACGAAAGCAAAGCCGTCACGAGGCCCCACTCGAATCTCACAGTGTTGAACTAATGATGGAGACCGCGGGATATAATGTCATATATCCCTCTCCCACTCACTATATTATATTAAGGGTTTTCTATTAATATTAATGCACCTAGATTAAACTAGATTAAACGGCTAATTTTAATCTAAGCGTCAAGTGCATTAATCACAAATTATTAGAATCCTATTCCAATAACTAATAAACTAAATTGATTTTTAACACTTAAAAAATCTAGTTCATTAGTAATAATTCAAATCTATGTAAACTGTTTACTAAGACTAGAATTATTATTAAATGTGTATTAACCAAGTTTTAACTATTAAAACTAAACACATTATTAGGTCCAATTATTATTAGGAGCTTAATCAAATTAATCCTAATATATATATTAAGGACCCTACTAATCTAAGTTTTTAAACTCTTTAATAAAAAGATTAGTAATTAATGAGATCTACCAAGTTTTTACTCCTAAAAACTAATCCCATTAAAAATAGCCAATTATATGAATAACCCATTTTAATCAAATTAAAAAAAATTAAACACATAATATAGATGGCTATAATGCATGTATGATATATCAACATATATATATATATATATATATATATATGTGTAGGCACAACTAATTTAAATGACATGTATATGCATGGCAATGCTCAATCATCAAATAATTAAAACATACATGAGTTGACCGAGTGTTGTGGATTATTTAACCTAAAAATTGGAATCTAATTACAAAAAATATTCCCAAGGCATCCCTTGGTCTTCTTGTAATTTCCAAGACTTCCAATCTCTTCAGGTCATGTGCGCTGGCAGCATGCGTGGGTTTGCATGCTCGTTGCACGCTGGTGGCATGCGCTGGTAGGTGCGCGCTGGAAGGCTTGCGCTGATGGGTTGTGCGCTTGTGGGATTTACGCGCTGGTAGGCAGCGTGGGAAGGCATCGCTGGTCTTCATGTGCTGGTCTGCCTGCGCACAGTCACACGGCATGCATGCTCGCTGATGGTAGGTTGCGCGCTGGTACACATGTGTTGGTCTGCATGCGCGCAGGGAACTACCAGGTCTTGCAATTACAAATTTTTTTTTTAATAATACAACAGTAAAATAAAAAAAAATATAACAACATTATACAACCCAGAAACACTCTAAATCCACAACACCATAAAAAATTACGATCAACGATGTTTTTTTTTAAATTAAACAATTTAATTAAAAAAATATCATACACTCATCAAAAAAAAATATGTGCCTACACATTCATACATATCAGGAGTAATCGAATTCGATTACACTGTACAAAAATTGGCTCTGATACCAATTGTTGGAACTTAGGGTTACTGTAAGTTCCTCATATTTTGATTGGCTTATTTCGTTGACAAACCACATTGGGGATTATTCTTTGTAAGGGTAATTTAGGCCTCGTGAGTGTGATCAAGCTTCAAGGACATCATCTCTCTCAAAGAGCACTTCAAAGGTATCTCACTAGTTTAACTTTCTTTGAAGAGATCTAGTTGCACATACTCACTTGCATGCATCATTGTTCTGATCTTCATGTTATTGCCTCTTTTCACACTCCACACTTGCACATTTTGCACATCACTTAGTGTGTTGAGTTTGCCTAGAAAAGAGAATTTCTTCTCTCAGCGTGACCTAGACCGCTTGGCAAGACATGCTTGCACCGCGGCATACAGAGTGGTATACCTCAGTAGGGTCATGCTCCCTGTACCGCTTCCTGTACACTTGCACGCAAAGCGACCCAAGTCGCGGTGTTGTCCAGTAGGCCTCTGTTGCCCATACCGCGGCCTGTGCACCTGCATGCACAGTGCCCTGCACCAGGTTGTTGTCCAGACGGTGCACTACTGTGTGTACCGCGGTCTGGACACTTGCTTGAGACGCGGTCCATCTAGCGGTATTGACGGGATTTTGTGCCCTAAGTTCAAAACGACGCAGTTTTAAATAGGGCTCCCTTATATATACTCTATCTTCTTCCTTGCTCGTTTTCATGAGTTCAAGAAGCCATTATTGAGAGGCCAAGCTTCCCTTAGAGAGAGAAACTCCCAAGAACTCATCTTTACTCAACCAAACACAAATCCATGTGTATTTAACCTCTTCAAGCATCATCTCATCATGGATCCTTCTTGCTTTCATTGACTAGGTAACTTGAACATGCTCTAAATCTCATTGTATTTATTTATGTTCTTGTTTGCCTAGGGTTAGCTCTTTTATGTGATTTTATTGCATATCTTTATGTTTATTGGCATTTATAACATGATTGAGTTGTTGTGTGTTGGTTGAGAGCCTTGTTCATTAATAGCTAGCATTTAGGACGATTTTACCCTTCTAGCTAAATCTTCATGCATTTGCATTTAGATATTGATATCTATGATTTGCATTTATTGACATCTTTAAATCCTTAGATAAGCATTTATTGTTGCCTAGCATTAATTGCATGCTTGAATATCTTTTACATATTCACATAGGTTGTTTAACCTCTTCATTGATTGTTAAGCTTTGTGACTATGTGAGTTAGTGCACAAGCTTGTGGTCAAGAATCACTATTAAAGGCCCGTTGGGTAGAGTAAAAGGGTTAGTGACCAAGTAGGTGTGACTTGAGGTCAACCTAGGTTGTAAACTTTCGTTCAAATAGTGGATTTGAGGACCATATGTGGCTAGAAGGATAGCCCGTGAGTTTTGCCCAGTTGGAGGGTTTCTTACGTAAATCAATCCTTGTGTTTTTATTGTTTTCCGCATATTTATGTTGGATTGATTGATTGCTAATATGGAGTAGGATTATTAAAATTGATTAAGTCGAAAAGTTGGTAATAAATACTCTAAAACCTATTCACCCCCCCCCCCTCTAGGTTGTATTAGACACACTTTGTGTATTTTCAATTGGTATCAGAGCGGGTTCCTAGATACACTTAGGTGATCCTTGCTCGTTGTGTGTCTTGTATTTTGTTTGTGTTTGTTGCATCATAAACATTCATCTCATTCATACCCAAACACTATGAGTGGGAACAGAAGTGGTAATGAGGGAGCCTCTAGCACAAGACCCCCTTTGCTCACCGGAATAAACTATGCCTCTTGGAAAGGCAAGATGGAGTCTTACATTTGCCCAATAAATGACCGAGCATGGATGGCAATTGAAGATGGCTACACTCTTCCGGAAAAGACTCTTGAAGATGAAAGTGTAGTTCCCAAGCCAAAGTCGGAATGGTCAACTCAAGAGTTTGAAGCATCCAAGTGGAACAACAAGGCTATGCATGCTATTCTTTGTGCAATGGATGACAATCAGTACAAATTGATCCAAACAACAAGAATTGCAAAAGAGGCATGGGAGATTCTAGAGACGACCCATGAGGGAACCGAGGTGGTCAAGGACTCCAAGCTTCAAGTCCTCCAAACACAATTCGAGCAAATTAGGATGGAGGAGGATGAGTGCTTCAATGACTTTCAAGTGAAGTTGATGGACATAGTCAATCAGAGCCATCAACTTGGTGATCCCTATTCGGATAGGAGGATCAAGCAAAAAATTATAAGGTCGCTTCCAGCAAGATTTGAGTCAAAAGTGACGGCTCTTGAGGAGAATAGTGACTACAAGAATATGAAGCCAAGTGAAGTTATTGGAAGGCTTCTAGCATATGAGTCTAGATGGACTCCCACACCTACACCTCAAAAGAAGCAAAAGAACATTGCTCTGAAGACTTCTAAGGTTGAGAAGGAGGAAGAAGACTCAGATGAAGAAATGGCCCTCATGGTGAAAAGATTCAAGAAGTTCATCAATTTTGAGAAGAGGGGATTTGGATCCAAAGGAAAGGAAATAAAGAAGAAGACTCCTTTCAAGAAGTTTGAGTCAAGTGAAGACAAGCTCACAAGAAAAGGGATTCAATGCTTCTAATGTGGAGGTTTCGGACACATCTCCACGGATTGTGGAAATTTGAAAAATAAGAAGAAAGGAAAGGCCATGGCCGCCACGTGGAGCGATGGTGATGACTTGGAAGAAGAAGGAGAATCCTCAGATGATGAGGATCATGTGGCAAACTTTATTACCTTCGCATCTTCTCTCAAGAGTAAGGAAGCAATAGATGATGAAGAGGTAGAGAAACAAAGTGAAGATGACTCTAGCGATGGTGACTCTTCATCCCATTCAACAAATATGGATGTAGGAGGAATGGATCTTGAAGGCTTCATTGAGCATTTTCAAAGCTCAAGATTGAAAATGAAGAAAGAGATTCAAAGGCTAAAAGGAGAGAATCTCAAGCTATCCACAGAAGCTACTCACTTGAATAAAGAAGTGAAGATAGCCAAAAGGAATGAGGAATTGATGGAAAAGGAGCTTGAAGAAGCTAGAGAGATCATTGCTAAGATGACTTCAAGCACGAATAAACTTGACCACATGTTGGGAGTTGGCAAGAGGCCAAGTGATAAGAAAGGTCTTGGCTATGAAGATGACAAAGATACCTCATCCTCAAGCAAGATTGTGTTTGTCAACAGTTTGGCTAACAAAGAGCCTCCACCCCCACAATATCCTAGGAAGAAGATCGAACTAGGAGAGTGCTCTAAAGATCCTCAAGTCAAGGTAGCACAAGGGAAACAAGCTCAAGCTCAATCAACAAGGGTGCATCAAGCAAGTTTCCCTCAACCGAAATACCATCAAGCCAAAAAGCAATTCATGCAAGGTCAACCAAGGAAGCAATTCATTCCAACTCAACAACAAAGAAGAAGAGAACCAATCCAACACCAAAGACAAGCTCAAATGCGTGGGAAAGTCCCTTTGTACTCACAAGGGCATGGTATGTCTTCTTATTTTATTCCCACTTGTCACTTTTGTGATGTTGATGGTCACATTAGACCTAATTGCTTCAAATACATTGAAATGTGTAGAATCAAGAGCATGATTGAAAGAAATAGAGCTAGAGCTAAAATGCATGTTCCTAGGAAATCTAGAGCAAATTTGCATGATCCTAGGAAATCTAGAGCCAATGTGACTAATACCACTAGGAATGAGAACATTACACCTAGGTGGATTAGAAGGGATAACTATTCTTGCTATATGGCTCAAATTGCCTTGAAGGCAAATGCCTCTAACACTTGGTATTTGGATAGAGGGTGTTCTAGGCTTATGACGGGGAACAAGAGCTTCTTTAAATCCCTTGTCTTGGAGGATGGAGGATTTGTCACCTTCGGTGATGGATCTAGAAAGAAAGTCATAGGGAAAGGAACCATTTCCATTCCTGATTTACCCTCCTTGTCCAATGCTTTACTTGTTGATGGCTTGCAAGCCAATCTTATAAGCATTTCTCATCTTAATGATGATGGACTCTCTGTATTGTTTAACAAAAATGATTGCTCTATTTTAATGCCAAATGGACAAACCTTGCTAAAAGGAAAAAGATCTAGTGACAATTGCTATTGTCTTGAAGCTAGTGCTATCTCTTGCAATATGTCCAAATGTGAGGAAATTGAGTTATGGCATCAAAGACTTGGCCACATGAACTATCGAGATTTGAGGATCTTAGATAAGTTCAAGGTTGTGCGTGGCCTCCCTAAGCTTGGGAAGAAAGTCGATGGCGTTTGTGGACCTTGTCAACAAGGGAAACAAACCAAAAGTATGCACAAGAAAGGCAAGTATCTCGCCACCAAGGAGCCATTAGAGCATCTACATATGGACCTTATGGGTCCCATGCAAACCGAGAGTCTCGGCAGCAAGAGATACATTTTTGTTTGTGTTGATGATTTCTCTAGATTTACATGGACATATTTTCTTAGAGAAAAATCTGAAACTTTTGAAAAATTTAAAATGCTTTGCACTAAAATTCAAAATGAAAAGAACTCACACATTAAAAGCATTAAAAGAATTAGGAGTGACCATGGGAGGGAATTTGAAAATGCTTGTTTTGAAAGCTATTGCAATAGCTTAGGCATTTCCCATGAGTTTTCGGCTCCTAGAACTCCTCAACAAAATGGGGTTGTTGAGAGGAAGAATAGGGTCCTTCAAGAGATGGGCCGTGTGATGTTGCTTAGCAACAATGTCCCTAGGAACCTTTGGGTCGAGGCCGTCAATACGGCTTGCTACATAGGAAATAGAGTCTTCCTAAGGCCCGGTACTAGGCAAACCTCCTATGAATTATGGAAGGGTAGGAAGTCAAATATTAGCTACTTCCACTCATTTGGGAGCAAATGCTACATTCTAAATGACCGAGATCAACTTGGCAAGTTTGATGCCAAGAGTGATGAGGGGATTTTTATTGGCTATGCCCTTAATAGTAAGGCCTATAGAGTTTTCAATTTAAAAACTCGAAGTGTCATGGAATCATCTAATGTCGTCATAGATGATTGTAGGCCTAAGACTAGAGACCATGACGAGGAGGTCATTGTGCTTGATGATCCTTTCTTGGAGAAGAATGGTGAGACTTCAATTGATGTGAAGTCAAGTCTTGATGAAGAGGTCATCCAACCTCTTGATAGAGATCCATCTTTGGACTCTAAAGAACCCGCTCCATGGGTTAGACATCTCCACAATAAGAATGACATTCTTGGAGATATGAATGAGGGTGTTAGGACTAGGCGTCAAATAGCTAATCAAATTAGCTATACTTGTTACACCTCTCAAATTGAACCCAAAAAGGTTGATGAAGCCTTGAATGATGAGTTTTGGGTTCTTGCCATGCAAGAAGAGCTAAACCAATTTGAAAGAAATGAGGTTTGGTCTCTTGTTCCTAGACCCAAGGATACTAATGTCATAGGCACCAAATGGGTATATAGGAACAAGTCGGATGAAAATGGCAACATTGTGCGCAACAAGGCTAGACTTGTTGCACAAGGATACTCTCAAATTGAGGGTATTGACTTTGAGGAGACTTTTGCTCCGGTTGCCCGTCTTGAGTCCATAAGGCTTCTTTTGTCCATATCATGTGTGCACAAGTTCAAATTGCATCAAATGGATGTTAAGAGTGCCTTCCTCAATGGTTTCTTGCATGAGGAAGTGTTCGTTGAGCAACCCAAGGGGTTTGTGGATCCACACCACCCCAATCATGTCTATAGCCTCAAGAAGGCTTTATATGGGTTGAAACAAGCACCTAGGGCTTGGTATGAGCGCCTCACTCAATTTCTTGTTGACAATGACTACACTAGGGGTAGTGTTGACAAAACTTTATTCATCAAGATGAACAGAGATGAGTTTTTCATAGCTCAAATTTATGTTGATTATATTGTTTTTGGCTCCACCAACAAATCCAAAGTCCAACAATTTGTTGATGTCATGTCTCATGAGTTTGAGATGAGTCTTGTTGGGGAGCTCAATTACTTCCTAGGTTTGCAAATCAAGCAATTGCATGATGGGATTTTCATATCCCAAGCTAAGTATGCTAAGAACCTAGTGAAGAAGTTTGGCCTTGAGAATGCCAAGCATTGTGACACACCCATGAGTACCACCTTGAAACTAAGCAAGGATGCTAGTGGCAAGAGTGTGGAACAAAGTCTTTATCGTGGCATGATTGGTAGCTTGCTTTACTTGACCGTAAGTAGGCCCGATATAGCCTTTAGTGTGGGCGTATGTGCTAGGTACCAAACGGATCCCAAGGAATCCTATCTCTCCTCTGTGAAGAGAATCATTCGATATGTGAATGGGACATCCAACTATGGGATATGGTACTCTTTTGACACTAATGCTAGCTTAGTTGGCTTTAGTGATACAGATTGGGCAGGAAATTGTGATGATATGAAGAGTACATCGGGTGGTTGCTTCTTCCTAGGCAACAACTTGGTCTCATGGTTTTGCAAGAAGCAAAATTCCATCTCTCTATCCACAGCTGAAGCGGAATACATAGCTGCCGGGAGTGCTTGCACACAACTCCTTTGGATGAAACAAATGCTTGTGGATTACTGCTTCGATCAAGGTATTCTTACCATTTATTGTGATAACATGAGTGCAATTAACATTTCAAAGAATCCTGTTCAGCACTCTAGGACAAAGCATATAGACATTAGGCATCATTTCATTAGGGAACTAGTTGAAAACAAATGCATTGCAGTTGAGCATGTGGGCACTAATGATAAACTAGCAGATTTATTTACAAAGCCCTTAGACTCAACTAGGTTCAAGTCACTTAGTAGGTCTATTGGGATTTGTCATATGCCTTGATGTGTTTTGGTGATTGACCCCTTATGGGGAACTCAAGCAAAGAGAGCAACCTTGCATGTTGGAATAAGCAAAAACTTGATCATCTTTATGCTTTTTTATTAATTGCTTGAGTATTCTTGGTTGTGCTTATATATAATCTTATATGGCTTTTTATTTAATAAGTGTGCCTTGCTTGATTTGTAATCCATGTCACCTCTATGTTCAAAAATGCATTTTTGGACTAGGAGATTTTGATTGGGAAAGTACACTTGAATGACCCATAATTTAACTCCATGACATGAGAACTTTTAATGACATACTTAAAATAATATGCATGAAATGTTTTTGATTGCTCTAGTGCAAAATATGTGTCACAGCAAATGAGAAGACTAAACCCAATAAGGATCTAGTATCCATGCAATAAACAAGGATGTCTCATCCAAATTTAGTCTTCTCTCTCTTTATTAGTTGAACAAGACTACTATCATACGGGTATCCACCCGGAAAAATCAAAAAGGGTGCAAAAGTCACTCATGTCTTGTTTTGCTTATAAAGTTTGATATAGTTGCTCTTTAAATTGAAATTCATTTTGAAAAACTATATCTTGTTTGCTTATAAAAAAAGGGTATAAATTGGTTTGAATTCTTTTGGAAACCCTTTTGATGTTTGCTTTGCCAAATACCATTTGCTTGAACCAATGATGTTACATGTCTTACATCCAAAGCAATTAAGTCACACATTTTCTTCTAAACAATAAAACCCTCAATGATTCTCTCTCAATTAATTGAGTTGCATAACGTTGTTGGATATGATTATGCACTTATCTTGCAAATAGCTCTCTTGGCTAAAGTGACCCTGTTGGGGAATACTCCTTTGCCTATCTCATGACAAAAAGGAGGAGTAATGTGGTTTTATTTAAGGGGATTGCATATTTGGAGAGATTGTCCCGTTGAGGGGGAGTAACCTATATAGGGGGAGAGCATTTGCATGTTGCATGTTGAATTTTTCTTTTATTATGCAAATTGCTCTTATTTATCTATCTCTCTTGATCACCTCACATGCACTTGTCTCGGAAAGTGTAGTCTCATTGTTTTGAAGGGAAGATGGCTATTCTACAAGAGCTTGAAGTTATTGAAGACCTAGTATCTAGGTATCTTTTTGTAATGTAGAATATCTTTTGTTGACCTTTAGTTTTTACTTTTTTTGTGAGGATGATTTGTGAGTGGTGGTTTTGTCACGAAATAGCCAAAGGGGGAGATTGTAAGTTCCTCATATTTTGATTGGCTTATTTCGTTGACAAACCACATTGGGGATTATTCTTTGTAAGGGTAATTTAGGCCTCGTGAGTGTGATCCACCTTCAAGGACATCATCTATCTCAAAGAGCACTTCAAAGGTATCTCACTAGTTTAACTTTCTTTGAAGAGATCTAGTTGCACACACTCACTTGCATGCATCATTGTTCTGATCTTCATGTTATTGCCTCTTTTCACACTCCACACTTGCACATTTTGCACATCACTTAGTGTGTTGAGTTTGCCTAGAAAAGAGAATTTCTTCTCTCAGCGCGACCTAGACCGCTTGGCAAGACATGCTTGCACCGCGGCATACAGAGCGGTATACCTCAGCAGGGTCATGCTCCCTGTACCGCTTCCTGTACACTTGCACACAAAGCGACCCAAGTCGCGGTGTTGTCCAGTAGGCCTCTGTTGCCCATACCGCGGCCTGTGCACCTGCATGCACAGCGCCCTGCACCGCGTTGTTGTCCAGACGGTGCACTGCTGTGTGTACCGCGGTCTGGACACTTGTCTGAGACGCGGTCCATCTAGCGGTATTGACGGGATTTTGTGCCCTAAGTTCAAAACGACACAGTTTTAACTAGGGCTCCCTTATATATACTCTATCTTCTTCCTTGCTCGTTTTCATGAGTTCAAAAAGCTATTATTGAGAGGCCAAGCTTCCCTTAGAGAGAGAAACTCCCAAGAACTCATCTTTACTCAACCAAACACAAATCCATGTGCATTTAACCTCTTCAAGCATCATCTCATCATGGATCCTTCTTGCTTTCATTGACTAGGTAACTTGAACATGCTCTAAATCTCATTGTATTTATTTATGTTCTTGTTTGCCTAGGGTTAGCTCTTTTATGTGATTTTATTGCATATCTTTATGTTTATTGGCATTTATAACATGATTGAGTTATTGTGTGTTGGTTTAGAGCCTTGTTCATTAATAGCTAGCATTTAGGACGATTTTACCCTTCTAGCTAAATCTTCATGCATTTGCATTTAGATATTGATATCTAGGATTTGCATTTATTAACATCTTTAAATCCTTAGATAAGCATTTATTGTTGCCTAGCATTAATTGCATGCTTGAATATCTTTTATATATTCACATAGGTTGTTTAACCTCTTCATTGATTGTTAAGCTTTGTGACTAAGTGAGTTAGTGCACAAGCTTGTGGTCAAGAATCACTATTAAAGGCCCGTTGGGTAGAGTGAAAGGGTTAGTGATCAAGTAGGTGTGACTTGAGGTCAACCTAGGTTGTAAACTTTCGTTCAAATAGTGGATTTGAGGACCATATGTGGCTAGAAGGATAGCCCGTGAGTTTTGCCCAGTTGGAGAGTTTCTCACGTAAATCAATCCTTGTGTTTTTATTGTTTTCCGCATATTTATGTTGGATTGATTGATTGCTAATACGGAGTAGGATTATTAAAATTGATTAAGTCAAAAAGTTGGTAATAAATCAACTAAAACCTATTCACCCCCCCCCCCCCCCCCCCTCTAGGTTGTATTAGACACACTTTGTGTATTTTCAGTTACAGATTGCGCAGCGAAAGGGTTTAAAATTTTTTTTTATGCAATCATTAATTTAACCCTTTTGTACAGTAATAATCAAATGCAATAATAAAGTGAAGAAACTTTTTCATACCTACGTAGGAGGCTCCTTCACTTTGATACGAACTGCTCCTGATTTGAACCACGTGATCTTCCTCGCTATCTCCCGGAACTTGTAACAGCGTGTGGGCGCGTCACGATATTCAGGACATGTATGGAGGAAGAAGAGAAGAACACACACACAAAAAAACAAAAACTTAGAAGTGCAGCACTTGTTGTTCTCACCACACCCTAACTTTTTTTTCTTTTTTTTTTGTTTTCTGTTTGCTGTTCACGATCACACCCTTTTTCTCTTCTCTTTTCAAAGTAATCTCTTATTACTTTTCAATATCTCTCATTCGGTTATTGTTTTTATTTTAATTGAAAATATATATCTCATATATATTCAAAAACAAACCAAAATCTATTTGATTTTTAAACAACTTTACAAAGATATCTCATATCTTTTAAAAAGATAATTAAATATTTATTTTTGAATTCAAACATTTAAATTCAATTTCAAATATTTAATTTAATAAAATAAAATAATCATATTATCTTATTTTATTCAAAATCAAATATCAAATAACACCCTCCATTTAGTGATTAACAACATAATTAAATAATCTTATTATTTAATTTATTTAATCACCATTATTCATTAATTAAATAATCCCATTATTCAATTAATTCCCGATTAAATACGTGTCACTTTCGTAACAAAATTAATTGGACAATCCAATTAATTAACCGTGACCTTTGTTACCTAAATCGATCGGGTTAGCAAGGGGACCTAATGGACCCATAGTATTTTGAGCTCCAATAATCCTTAGAAATTATTAATTAAACTCTTTAATTAATATTTCATGATTATTAACTTCGGTGTTATTCCACTAAAAACCCGAAGCTGCACTCTCTCAACTGTAGACGTTTTTACACAAACCAATAACTCTCGGTGTCCATCGATATAGCTATTACATATGGTATAATCCTCCACAAGTAGTTCACGATTAGAGTTGGGTCATAATGTCCGTTATACCCCTCTAATCATATCTTTTCATTAAGTACCATTGATTCTCTAATGAACAATAAATCCTACATTCCTTACGAAATTAGGAAAGCGCTCATATTGTTTAAGCTCCGAATCAACCCTTAAGGGAACTACCATCTACTTCTCACAAGAAGGAGTGGATTCCACTATTGTGTACAAAACTTCCCAGCCACAAGCCAAACCGCGATCCCAATATACAGAGTATATTGATCGGGAATGCAACTCCGACCTCGGCCATGGTATATCAAAGACCACGATCTAACCTGAAGGAGTCGATAAGACACTCAGGATTAAGATCACCCACATATAGCCATCATTAGTTGATATATATGAATCTCATCGTTAAACGGATCTTAGTGAGAGATTCATATAGATCATGGCCCAGTCCTATATGATCACATCATACAAGGTGCCTCCATTCTCATATCTACATATGAATGATCCAGGATAGGATCACCGTACACTACGAAATGGACCGCAGCTGTAGATTAACCACAAATAAAGTACCCAGCTTTATTTTCTATCTACGGACTCTTTAGATTGCTCGTTTCAAATTGAATCCATCTATATATGACACTCATATACTCAGTTCGAAATTACATCCGGCAATTTTGGATGTTAAGTGCACATGTTATATAAAGTATGACACAAAATGAATGAATATACTACTTCTTTTATTTATGTTCAAATTATATTTACATATTACAAGCTTTAGGGCAAAAACCCCAACACCTATTCCCCCCCCCCACTATAGTGTCTTTGCGGTTAGTTATTTTAGGTGGCGCGAATGTTTTTGGTGGTCATGAGTACCTTATGCATCCATATTCTTGCATCTCTCCTATCCATCCTATTTTACATTTATCTCCTTTAATCACCATTCTCATCCTCTCATATCCTATTATTTTTCTTATATTTATCTTTATTCTCTGTTTCACACACACTCAAATGCTACACTTCACGCATACCACTCTCACTCTTGCCATGTTCTTGTTTACATTGCTTTTAATAATTACTAAAACATGAAACGATCGACGGATGACTCCTCCCTGTGGACGATACCCTCGCTTGCCGCTTTACTAGTTTTCGAAACTATAGAGCACATTGCATAGGATTTTTTATAAATATTTTTTGATCCGCAATTTAGTAACGACACAAAAAGGGAGAATCAAAATGGCGCTGTTGCCGAGTAGGTGGCCTATTCGTTAATTGTTTCTAGTTTTAGCAAATAATGTAGTAATGTGAATAGTTCATTAGTTTTCTATTTGTTTGTTTTCGTTGTTTTTGTGTGCTTGTTTGTTATTTTTTCTTTTGATTAAAGCAAATGCATTTGATGTTATTTGAGTTGTGTTCATGCAAGGAAAGAAAATTTTCAGGATGGCGAGCTATCAAATTAAGGTTGGAATGGAGACTAACAATCGAGGAGGCCAAGACTAACAACTCAAGAGAACAATGAGTGCGTATTGCACTCCAACAACTTCACCAAGCTAAACGGCAGCGCCATGACGACCTAAGTGGTTAATGCAACCAAGGACGCGAGTAGTGCCGCAAAGAGCATCAAGTGGAACAGAGGTTAGAGCGCAGCTAGAGGTAGCGACTCTGCAAGCTTCTTCCTACAAAATGGATTTTCGGTATCGACTCCTCTCACTGTTTCTATCTTTTTTTAGATTACTCTACTTATGAGGGCATAGCTTAAACATTATGGGTAATGTGCATATTTTCGAGGCATGTGTGAGTGAGTTGATTGGAGTGCACCGATTAAGTGCTTAAAAGCTTTGGGAAGGGTTTGATGTTATCAATTGCGCTTGTGTAATGGTTGTTGATTGTGCTTATTGATTTAAATGCTATGCTTTTTTTCATTTTAATTACTTTTGAGTGTTTTATGATTGCACAATTTATTTTTCTCTTATAAACTAAGTTATTATCCCTCAATTTGCTATTATGGGCATGAATGTATGGAAAGAGCTAGGTTTGGGGGGTGGGGTGGGAATCTATTGTGGAATTGTTTAGTTGTTTGAGTTTGTTTTTCTTTAATAATTGGTATAAGCTTTGGTTTGGCAATCGCATGAATTGAAAATCTTATTTGCCTGAATATTCTAATATGTTTTGTGAGTGTATAGATTATCTATAGCTTCTTTGGGAAGCAACTTTGCAGCTTGGGCAATAAAGCGAGGTTTTTCATCTCTTGGAAGGAAACACCAACAACTTGCAAGTTTTTGAGGGACAAGCAAGCCAAGAGTGCTCATAAAAAGAGCAAGAACTTCTTTTTTATGAAGGAGAGCAGCAAATTAGAGTTCGAAGAGCCGAAGTGCCACAACAACATCTTGCCCAGACGATAAATAGAGTGCTTGTGGAGGCAACCCACCTAAGTTTGCATTTCTGAATTTTCTTTTTCTCGCTTTTGTTCTTATTTTCTTTGGTTGAATAATTGGTGAAGATTTTTGTGGAGTGTGTGGATTTCAAATTTTGATGTTGATAACATAGATCAATTTTGAATGATGATATTTTATTTTTGGATATTATTGATTTATTCTTTATTGATGATGAGCCGAAGGCTCTAGTGAATGTTGCATGCGAGTGTACAATTTTAATTGCTATAGATAGCCCAATTCGGTTTGGGGGTTGATGCATGCATTTTTGTATAGGTTTTATGCTTATTGTTTAGTTCAATTTGGGGGTTGACAGGCCCTCACTCCGTCAATTTTGAAATGCTTTTGGTCAATTGATGATGAAGAGTCTGTGTGCTTTGAGCTTCATTGAATATATTGCATTGTTTTTCCTACTTATATTGTGAGCCTTAGTTTGAGTCTTTGTTTATGGGCATCGATTGTGCATGATTAGTGCCTAGGGTTGTTTGAGTCAAGTTAGGTGCGCGTCGCTAGGTCGGGCTCTCTTGTCCTCAACATTGAGGACAATGTTGGGTTTTGGTTTAGGGGTGTAGATGCTTTGTTGAGTCGTCTTTTTATGTTTTGAGTCTTTTTGAGTCGTTTTAGTCCAAAATTTTCAAATAGTCGCATGGACAAAATTTTCGAGCTTTAATTAGCTTGGGTGTGATGCCTTAAGCGTGTACTTGTGGCAAGTTTATTTATGCTTGGTGTGCTTATTGTTGTAGCTCTTAGTCATTCTAGGGTCTCACTTGCACTTCATGGGCTAGTCCCATCCTTTAAGTGTTCAAGTTGAGGGGACTCGGTGCTCAAGCACCTTGTTCTAATAGGGGAGACTACCTAGAGAGTTCACAAACACAAGTCTTAAAGAGCGCATATGAGTGTTATCATTATTCTATCTTAAATACTTTTCTCGTCACGCGCATCATTTTCCATAGGAAATTACATTATGTAGGGAAAAATCGATATAAAACGCAGCGGAAGAAACGAAAAATAGATTTCGTATGGTTTTAAATTTTTTCTCAAAGTTGAACCTTAACCTTTTAATTAATTAAACTCAGATATATACGGTTAGAGTTAAATACCTCTTGACGCGTGATCCGATTGACTTACGTCGATTGGTAATTCGTAAAATCTTTTCCGATGCCGTGAACAGTACCCGCGTGAACAGTGATCGTGAACAGTACCCCCCGCCATGAACAGTGATCGTGAACAGTACCCCCGCCGTGAACAGTACCGCGAGATCTTCCAATCCGAACACGTATGTGAATCACCTAGGAGCGTGGTCTCCCTTTTTCTTTGAATTGCAAACCTGAGAATGGATAAACAAAGTTTTCTTTTTCTTTTGTTAGTCACAAAACAATCAAAAAAAGACAAAAATTATTCCGGTCACTTTTGAGTTCTCAATCTAATGATCGAAACTCGCGTAAACCTAATTCGATGTTGTACACACAAGCTTATTGATGAACAAGCAATCAGTGTACTATCAAAGAATAATCTCTTCTCTCTTTTATGTTTAGTAGAATAAAAATTATTCTTTTCTATGAATTGAGAAGAAGAAGAAAAATTGAATCATTCAATCAACTATAGTGGCCGAATTCTATATGTGGTATTATATAGGTGGCCGAAATTTTGGTTCCTCTTCTATTTAGGATTGCCGAAATCTTCCTCTAAATGGACTAGGGTTGCCGCAAATCACATACCAAAAGGAGTTTGTGTTGCACCATAATTTCTATCAACCTTTAGATTTCAAAACCTAATCCAACTCATAGATATTTTTATTCTTTTATTGACTAAATAAAAAGACTTCTTATTTGATTAAATAAATAAAATTAATTATTTATTTTCTTATCAAACAAGTCTTTTACTTTTAATATACTACTACCAATAGTATAACTTTAGGAAATATATTTCCTGATCAGAAAAAGATTTGTTTCTTAATTAAACAATTAATTAATAAATTAACTAATTCTTATTTAATTAAAACAATGAAACAAAATAATATATTAGGTTAAATGGGTCATATATTATTTTCTTATTTCATTTAATCCATTGGACTTTAAATAAAAGCCCACATGTGAACCAGACTCATTCTTACTAAAAGAAACAAGCCCACATGTCTCCTTTTAATATATTAATATAATAGTGCAGCCCATTAATTAAATAATAGACATATTATATTCTTGATATATTAAAAACAATTTTAGATGGACTCTTAAATCGGCCCGGTAGAATATATCAAGTGATCCATACAAATACGTGTGGATTGGGGATCTTGGCGGTCTATCTAAATTTAAGCTTCAATAGACACAACCTAATCACAATCAACAAATGATTCACTTAGGTCCAATCTATTAATTTTAACTCATTCCACTAAAGAGCTAAAATTGAACTCTTAAATAAAGATAGAATAAGGAGATGTTTCTCATTCATACCCTAGACAATCTTATAGGAGATGGTGTATCCTCGTGAATAATATCAGTAATCGCCAACAGCTCATAGACCGACTATAGCTCTCCAAGTTACCATATTTCCTCATATGACCACATTTCGAACTTGGATACTTTGACTTGTCCAGAAGCCATGTTTTCAATAATCATTATTGAAAACTCAACGTTGAGATTTAATATCCAATACCTCAAAACATCCATATGATGATATTATACTCTCATTTAATAAATGGAGCCACGATGTCCATATCTATAAATGAAGTCCTCTATCGATTAACAAATGTATACCACCAAACTATCGAGGATAGACTATGCTATATAATCGTACTCATTGATAGCTCTAATGATAACACTTGCAACCATAAGTCTATCATTTATCTCAGGATTAAGATAGACTCTCCGATTGTCCTCTTTAATGAAAAGACTTATATCTAGTGACGGTTCTAGATAAAGTATTTCATTGGGATCCAGTTCAATGCACCTAGTGCACTAGATTCTTTTACTCGAAAACCTTTCGATGATTTTAGACTCATCATATTCATTTGATCTCACTCAAATGCTAGTAAAAGAATTCTACAACTTTAACAAGATAGAGGTGCCCAACCTTTAACTTAAGTTGTGAACGTTATTCAAGACTAACTAAAGAATTGTATCTACCTCATACATATCCGGATGTATGAACAATTCTTCATGTCTCATAGTCTTTTGACCTTATGATTATTTACCTTGACAATTATAATAATAAATGCTATAAGTAATTGTAAGAATCAGAATTCACTTTATTAATATGAGAAGATTGTCAATTACAATATTACACTCTTGCCATTGAGCATAATCCTAACACATTACATTAAATTTGTGTGGACTGCTTGATGGATGCTTACACTCCCTTGATAAATGGAATTGTGGAAATGATCTTAGGCAATGTGTGTACATTTAACTACCTTTATAGCCCAAACACATTTCCATGTCCCTTTTGTGTGCGCCAAAGCAAAATTAGAGGCCAAACACATTCCCTTTCATTTGGAACCACATATAACCATATAGCCATAACCAAACACATGCCTACCCTTGTTACCAATCTTGTTAGGATGTGTAGTAGTTGTGTGGTTGAAAGGTGAAAATGCTCTTACATGTAAAGTTAGCATGTACTTAGGAAATATATTGTGTAATGTGCTAGGCAAAGGCTCAAAATGTAAAAATGCCAAAAATGAGCACTTATGAGCTTAAAAATGTCAAAAGTAAAATGTACAAAAAGAATAAGTAAAAAGATAATGAAAATACACAAAGTGTGTCTAATACAACCTAGAGGGGGGGTGAATAGGTTTTAGTTGATTTATTACCAACTTTTCGACTTAATCAATTTTAATAATCCTACTCCATATTAGCAATCAATCAATCCAACATAAATATGCGGAAAACAATAAAAACACAAGGATTGATTTACGTGAGAAACCCTCCAACTGGGCAAAACTCACGGGCTATCCTTCTAGCCACATACGGTCCTCAAATCCACTATTTGAACGAAAGTTTACAACCTAGGTTGACCTCAAGTCACACCTATTTGGTCACTAACCCTTTCACTCTACCCAACGGGCCTTTAATAGTGATTCTTGACCACAAGCTTAAGCACTAACTCACTTAGTCACAAAGCTTAACAATCAATGAAGAGATTAAACAACCTATGTGAATATGTAAAAGATATTCAAACATGCAATTAATGCTAGGCAACAATAAATGCTTATCTAAGGATTTAAAGATGTCAATAAATGCAAATCCTAGATATCAATATCTAAATGCAAATGCATGAAGATTTAGCTAGAAGGGTAAAATCGTCCTAAATGCTAGCTATTAATGAACAAGGCTCTCAACCAACAAACAACAACTCAATCATGTTATAAATGCCAATAAACATAAAGATATGCAATAAAATCACATGAAAGAGCTAACCCTAGGCAAACAAGAACATAAATAAATACAAAGAGATTTAGGTCATGTTCAAGTTACCTAGTCAATAAAAGCAAGAAGAATCCATGATGAGATAATGCTTGAAGAGGTTAGATGCACATGGATTTGTGTTTGGTTGAGTAAGGATGAGTTCTTGGGAGTTTCTCTCTCTAAGGGAAGCTTGACCTCTCAATAATAACTTCTTGAACTCATGAAAACGAGCAAGGAAGAAGATAGAGTATATATAAGGGAGCCCTAGTTGAAACAGCGTCGTTTTGAACTTAGGGCACAAAATCCCGTCAATACCGCTAGATGGACCGCGTCGCAGGCAAGTGTCCAGACTGCGGTACACACAGCAGTGCACCGTCTGGACAACAACGCGGTGCAGGGCGCTGTGCATGCAGGTGCACAGGCCGCGGTATGGGCAACAGAGGCTTACTGGACAACACCGCGACTTGGGTCGCTTTGCGTGCAAGAGTACAGGAAGCGGTACATGAAGCATGACTCTGCTGAGGTATACCGCTCTGTATGCCGCGGTGCAAGCATGTCTTGCCAAGCGGTCTAGGCCGCGCTAAGAGAAGAAATTCTCTTATCTGGGCAAACTCAACACACTAAGAGATGTGCAAAATGTGCAAGTGTGGAGTGTGAAAAGAGGCATACAATACATCATTCAATAACATGAAGATAAGAACAATAATGCATGCAAGTGCGTGTGTGCAACTAGATCTCTTCAAAGAAAGTTAAACTAGTGAGATACCTTTGAAGTGCTCTTAAGAGAGATGATGTCCTTGAAGCTTGATCACAACTAATGAGGCCTAATTTACCCTTACAAAGAATAATCCCCAATGTGGTTTGTCAACGAAATAAGCCAATCAAAATATGAGGAACTTACAGATAAAATAAAGAAAAGAAAAGAAAAAGAAGCAAAAGATGAAAAGCAAAGCACAAAAGAGTCTTGAAGTGTTAAATGTAAATTTACTCAAAGAAATTAGAGTACTCAACTGTGAAAGCACAAGTGTATGAAAGTAAGCCTAGACGCTAGTGTTCCTAAATGGGAAGCAAGTAAAGCTTAAGTAGGGGTGTGTAATGTATCGAGTCTAGCATGGTTGGTGACCTTTGAACTCAAAATTTTCCTATTTCTTTTGTTCACCACATTTCACCCCATGGCCCCATTACAACCTAAGGAAAGACCTTTGAGATCCATGATGAGTCTAGATTGGGAATGTTTGTTGAAGCATGATCTTCCACGTCCATGGCATTTGATTCTTTTCCTAGGCTAGTTCACCAAGACATTAGCGGTCTTTTAATGATAAATGTATGCAATGCATTAGACTTCTATGCATAAATTCCATCTTTGCATATCTTGCATGAGTGTGAACTTAGGACTCCGAGCGAAAAGAAAAGAGTGACTCCATTTGAGGCTTAGAGTCAAAGCGAATTATGCTCGAGGCGTGAGAGTGAGTAGTTCCCGATATGAGAGCGCTCCTAGGTATGAGATTCATGATTGTGCGAGTTTCCCTTGAATGCCCTTGAGTTGCCTTAGAACGGTTTGCATGTGTGTACTCTTCTCTATCACACATCCTTACATCCCACTACCAGTTGGAAATGCGACTTTTGATTTGTTTGCTTGTGTCTAGGAAAATTCTCAGATCGAGTCATGTTTGTCTTGTCTTGAGTCTTTGATTGTTTGTCTTGAGTTTGCTCGAGGACGAGCAAAGGTTTGGTTTAGAGGTATTATATATTTTGGCCCTCAATTTCATATCCTTTAGCTTATTTTTGAACGTATTTTGGTGTCTAATAGCTCCATTCTAGTCAATGCAGGGCATTTTCGGGTAAAAAAGGAGATTTGGAGGCAAAAAGAGCTGAAATCGTAAAAAGTACGTGCAAAACATCCAACTTCAAAGGGTTATCTTCCTCCTCAGATTGAACCACATTTCAATCCATGTATATTCGGAAAGCCCCGAGAGTCTAGTTTCCAACAGTTTTTACAGATTGTGATTCCGAGTTTTCTAGAGAAAGTTATAACCATTTCAATAATTGATGTGCAGAATCCGCGAACCTACCTGGGAACTGTGTGCCAAAATGCAGTGTATGGGTAGCCTACCTGCATACTACCCACACACTACGTGTTTTGACTCTTCTGAAAATAGCAAAATGATAGGTTTTAGCCAATTTTTAGAAGGGCAATGTTGTACTTTCATGCCTAGACCATGCCCTAGCCTCCCAAACCTATAAATACACCACTTTCTTCAAGACACAAGGATTCATTCATTCAATTACCTATTCAATACACAAATCCTCTCCATTTCATCTTCTTCACCAAATCAAGAGATAGAGGAGCTTCCAAAGGCATCCATGGATTGCCTCTCCACCACCACCACCACCACTTTCTACCATCATCCATCCATCTTTGAGGATGATTCAAGATGAAAAGGACATCCTTTCTTGTCTATGAGAAGGAGGAGCTTCAATGGAGGATGGAGACTTGAGATGACAATTGGGTTTCCGCTTTTACTCTTCTTTTGTATTTTCTTCTTTGATGTGTATCGCCATTAGGGAAATATGTAAACCCTAACACTAGTGCTATTTATTTGATTGACTTGTATTTGATTTCTTCGAGTTATGTCCCATTCAATTGCTTTATAATTTGACATTTGACTTGTATTAAGTAGGATTGACAACCCAACTCTTGATGCATGTTTAGGGATAACTCTTGTCTTTACATTCTTGTATGTAGGATAGAAATTAGTATGTGTTCATGATTAGGATTAGGAGTAAAGTAATGTAATTTAGGAGTAGATTAATTAAATATCCCATGATTGCTCGTATGTCGATGGATTATCCAAAATGCATGTTGTGGATTGATTTGAGTATTTTTTATTGTTTGGGTGGAATTCATGAAGAGCACACACCATGCCTTTGTGGGTTTCGGTTCTATAAACCTACATGCTTACGCGACCCTTGAGCGTTGCTCGCGCGATACACCCTCGGTGAGTAGCAATTGAGGGTTGCAACTCTTGGTCGTTGCTCGTGCGATACACTCTTGGCGAGAAGTGGTCGAGGGTCCATTTATGCTTAATGCTTCCATTGGTTGTTGCTTACACGTGACAGGTGAGTAGCAACCGATGGTCAATCCTTTGATTTGATCATTTTATATTTGTGCTTAAATGCGGTCATTTGTAGTTGCTCATGCGTTGCACTCTCGATCAGTAGCGATAGAGGACAAGTCGACTATCCCATTTCCATATCTAGAGGTTGTACTTAAGGCTAGGTTGAACCAATGCTAGGAGTGTCTTTGCGGTTAGTTATTTTAGGTGGCGCGAATGTTTTGGGTGGTCATGAGTACCTTATGCATCCATATTCTTGCATCTCTCCTATCCATCCTATTTTACATTTATCTCCTTTAATCACCATTCTCATCCCCCCATATTCTCTTATTTTTCTTAATCTTTATGCTATGTCTCACACACACACACACTCAAATGCTACACTTCACACATACCACTCTCACCCTTGCCATGTTCTTGTTTACATTGCTTTTAATAATTACTAAAACGTGAAGCGATCGACGGATTACACCCCCCTGTGGATGATACCCTCACTTGCCGTTTTACTAGTTTTCAAAACTATAGAGCATATTGCGTAGAACTTTTTATAAATATTTTTTGATCCGCAATTTGGTAACTAACACAAAAAGCAAGTATCAGAATGGAAAGTCAGACTCATTGAACTTAACATGCTTGGAAATATATAATCTCCTAGTTGAGCTAAGACATTTAAACCCTTTAAGGTCTGAACTATAGCCCAAAAATACACATTTAGTGGTGTGAAACTGAAATTTATGTTTTTGGTAGAGTTTAAGACCTGGGTAGCATGCACATCCAAATGTTTTTAATGGGGAATAAAATGGTTTTTGATGAAGTAGCTTTTCAACTGGTGTAAGGCCTTCAAGGACAAGAGTTGGTAATCTGTTTATCAAGTATAGTGCAGTATGAAAAGCTTCCCACCAATATCTAAAAGGCATGGAAGTTTGAGCCAAAAGGGTTTTACCCACGTCCACTATATGTCTGTGTTTCCTTTCGGCTCTCCCATTTTGAGCAGAAGTGTAAGGGCATGAATGTTTAAATTCTGTCCCAAATTGTTGCAACATTGTGTTGAAGGCTCTATATTCACCTCCCAGTCTGTTTGCAATGTTTTAATCTTTGTTTCAAATTTGTTTTCTGCTAACAATTTGAATTGTTTGAAGGCACCTAAAGCTTCATCTTTGGTTTTTAGAGGAAAAATCCAAGTATATCTACTAAAATCATCAATGAAATGAATGTAATACTTGAAACCAGAGATTGAAGTTATTGGTTCTTGTCCCTAAATGTCAGAGTGAATCAATTCAAGAGGCTTATGTGCATTGATTAGACAAATTACATGGTAAAGCATGAGATTTTCCAAATTGGCAAGCCTCACAAAAACTCCACTTTTCATTAGATTTCAACTTGGGATTACAAGACTCAAGAACTTGACCAAGAACACGATAGGACGGATGGCCTAATCTATGCCAAACTTATTTTGTGGAATTCAAAGACTCAACAGGACATGATTCACTTGAATCAAATGACTCGACTCTAGGAACATTAGCAGAAATTAGCAGAAACAAAACTAAAAGGTGCATCACGTTTAACATACTGTGATTTTGGTGTTGATTTTTCAGTGAGGTTGGATGTTTCAAGCTGGTACATACCATTTCTAAGTCTCCCTCGCAGTACCACCTGCTTCGTTGTTTTTTCCTTCACAACACAAAGATCAGAATGAAATTCAATAAATACATTATTGTCAGCAGCAAGCATGGAAACACTCAATAAATTTTTTGTAATGGTAGGTACATGAAGAACATGCTTCAGTCTTAATGAATGTGCAACAAGGGAGGGTAAAGAACTAGTACCAATATGAACAATATTTAGTCTATTAACATCACCAACAGTTAGAGCTTCATTACCATTATACTCAATTTTTTGGTTCAGGTTGTTCATGTCACCAGTAACGTGATTACTTGCACCACTGTCTGCATACCAATGGAGATCATTCAAAACATCAGGGGTAGCAACAAAAGTTGAGGAGGCTGAAGAGTTCTTGTTCTAGTCTGAAGGAGGAGAACCCATGTAATGGTTATCAAACCTATAGTAGCATACTGCTACACTATGACCCAATCTTGCCACAAACTTGACAGGTTAGCCTTGAGTTGTTGTTTCTCCATTCCTACCACGAGATCTACCACCACCACGATTATTGTTTTGTGACAAATAATGTTCTTTTCCTTGTCCAGAACTTTGGCCTTGCTGTTTTTTTTTTTTTTTGTAGAAACAAAGTTTGCAGAGGCTTGATTCAAAGAGGCATTCTTTAAGGATGTGAGTTGCTCAAGACGATGCTCATAGGTCAAAAGCATTCCTTGCAGTTCTACCCAAGATAATTCAGACTTGCTTTCAACCATTAACACTACTGGAGTGTATTCATTATCGAGACCGGTTGTGATTTGAGGAACTGAATCTCTCATGGTAACAAGGGCACCGGCAAAAGCCATATGGTCTGCATACTTCTTCATAGTGTTCAGGTACTCATCCATTTTCATGGATCCTTTGTGAGTTTGATGCAGCATCTGACGGTAGTAGTTCTCACAAGAGCGAGATTGGACACCATAAAGCTCTACCAAGGCATGATCCCATAACAATTTTGTTGATGGTTTTCCCATAACTTGAGAGGCAATTCCTGGAGCCATTGACAGATACAACCACCAAAGAAGAAATTGATACAAGTATCATACTCAGAATTTGGATCCTTCTCTGATTTGTCATTCTGGATCAACTGAGGTGGGAAAATTTTTGTACCCAAAATGTACCTCTCAAGCTTGTAGCTTCGAATGATGGGCATTACCATGTTTTTCTAGAGTAGAAAGTTTTCTCGATCCAGCTTGACCAAAGAAACTTGAGTAGGCATAGGCATACCACTTAGGGTTGCTTGAGGTCCGGTATTTATGGCGAGGTGCGACATCATTGACTGAGATGATGCAGTTGGATTGCCTGATTTCTGTGACTCGGTTGAGGAAACGGAGGCGGTGCTTGCCATTGTTGCTTTGATACCAAGTTTGAAAACAGAGGAATTTGAGAATTGAAAACTCGGCACAAACTGAGATTGTTTGTTTTCATTCAAATATACTTGTACAACCAATATCCTCACTCACTGTATACAGCTCATACAAATAACAAAATGACACGTGTTGAGAATACAAGACAAAAGACAATTAGCTGTCATAAAGAACTCTCTAGAAACAACAAACTTGAAGACTCAAAACAACAATAAGATCTTGGGTGCATCCGATGCATGATGCATCCGCCACTGTGATGTTGCCACAAGAGCAACTTTGCTTACGTGGTAACATCACAGTGGGGGATGCACCATGCATCCCGCTGCACCCAAGTTTTTGCCCAAAACAACATAGCATGGGATAGGTTTATTTGAATAAGCATTCTGCATACCAAGTGCTAGGAAATATTAGTAATACGACATGTTATTTGGTGTTGTGTTCTAACAACTCTAAAGGGGTCAGACATGAGGCACCTAATCCCAACCAAATTTTGGGTATGGAGCATGTTGATCTAGTTATGCTTCCTTCTGTTGTCATCCCTAATTAGACCTAATAAGTAATAATCTCTTTTATAGCGAATATTAGACCTGTTAATTTATGATCCCATGTCTAAAACATGTTTGGTAAATAAAACTAAAAAAGAAATCATACACTACAAGTTCATAATAATAATACTAAAATAAGTTGGTGACAAGAATTGTCTAATCTGTTAATTTATTTTAATTATTAAATGAACAATAATACCTAAAAGTTTAGATAAAATATTTTAGACGTAGAAATAATCATGTCTTGCCAAAAACATGCATGAGAAAAGTCTCGATAAATACCGAAAATCAAATACGTCAATGATTTGACAATATAATGTCATATTAAGTGATAGAAATATTGATTCGGTTTGACAAAATTTCATATTCAAATTCAAATCGCCGTATAAAATTGATATAAATATTTATTGGGTTTCAAGGTAAATTAGGTCCAGAACAAGCAACTGTCAAATATATTTTTTTTTTTTATCTATTATCAGATATTATTTATTAGTCCAAATGTTCAATAGGGTTTTACACTTTCTTTTTTTTATCTCTAACTACCAATTTTTGTTTTTATAAAAACTAATATATTGTATTGGGTTTTGGATAGATAAGTTTGGGCATATTGTGAGTTGTTATAGTCCATAGAAAAAAGAATGGTGACTATGAAGGGTCCAATTCATTCTTTTAATTATATGTATAGAATATATTAAAAAAATTTATGACTCTAATTGGCATAATTTATTTTTTTTAATTATATGTATAAAATATATTAAAAAAATCATGGAGCCTATTTTATGACAACACTCTATTCCTCATTCGATATTGGTCCATTTTTCCATTTTTTAACATTTTTACCCGGTTTCCAAAAACGTCAAGGTCTGCCCTGCTCCACAGGCATCTCATAATGCCTCTTGACTTCCTCAACGTACAGTCTTGCCACCACCAACGGCTATATTGTGCCACCGCTCCTCAGCCGTGTCCTTGTCACCGTAAATGGCCAGAGCATTCTCAAACGCTTTGTTTTGTTCTGCAGTTCCCGTCGAGTACTCTGACGCCATTGCATAAATTAATTAGAGCTCACCAGAATAGCTAAAAGGCATAGAATGTAATGGAATTAATTTATAATATTTCTTCATCATTACTAAAAAGGTAAAAACAAATCCGTTTGGAGTCGACTTGTGTCTCACAATTACTATATTATTATTTCCTCAATTTGAATCATATTAATTATAAGTAACTATTAATTACAAGAAAAGTTAAGGAAAGAAATATAAGTTAAGAAAAGTAACTAGAATTTTCAATATATGGTCCAGCATTGGTGTATGTATATTTTACTTGTGATTTGGATTCTTCCCTCATCTTAGAGCATCTCCAATGCAAGCGTGGTTTGTGAAAAAAAAAGATACCACGTAGAATAAATAAACATTTTGTAAATAATTGTATCTCCAATGCAACAGTGCATATCCAACCTAAAACTGACGTGGCAAAAAAAATAATAGACAATGTCAACATGACCGTCCATTTGCAGACGGTCTGTTGCACAACATTTTTTTTAGGTTGACTCAGCAAACATTTAAAATTGACATTAATTTTTTATCTATTTTTTGTAAAGAAATAAAATAAAAAAGAAAATAGCAAATAAAATTGGACACGTCATTAAAACAAAATGTGTTTTAAACGGTAGCATTGGAGACCAAATTTTAAGTTGATTGTCTATCAAGTCCATATTTATGCCACATAGGAAGCAAGTCTCTTGACATTGTTGCCATGTCAACAATTATTCATATGCAAGCAATTTTTGCATTGGAGATGCTCTTATGCTAGCCGGCTAGAGGTATCAAATAAATCGGATGAAATCCAATCCGATCCGAGTCCGATCTGTGATTGTATTGTCTAGATCCGATCCGATCCGATATTATATGGATTCAGATATATCTGATCCGATAAATTTAATATCTGAATTCGGATCGGATTTAAGGGTTATATTTTTAAATTTGAATCCGATCGGATATAGACAAAATCCAAATCCGTACAATGTATGATCCAAAAATTTTAAAATACACTTTCAAATTAACTGTTTCATACTGCATTATTCAATTTACCAATTTACCAAGCAAACTTGAGTATCGTAAAATTGTTTAAATAGACATCAATAGTTTTAACATATTTTCATTTTTAAGTTAAAATTAAATTAAACATTTAAATATTTAAATGCAACTAATTTTTTTTTAAAAAAAAAAAACTATTTCATTCTTCATTAATCAATACAGTGATGTAAAAAAAAAAACTATTTCATTCTTGATTAATCAATACAGTGATGTAGAACTACTTCTAATATGTTGCAATTAAACTTCTAACTTTATTACTACTGTTGACATGTTGCAATTAAACTTCCAACTTTATTTCATCCTTTAATAGGAAAATTTATAAAAATTAATTATATTTAATTAGCTTCAAAAAATTAATTATATTAGCTTCAAAAAAACAATTATATTATAAAACTTGGTCACATCAAAGCTACAAAATTAAAATTAAAAAAGTAAGCTTCAATCTGGTCCGGTCCAATTCGATTCGATGTTATACGAATTTGGATATATGTACCAGATTGGATCTTGCTTTCATGTTTGTAAATCTGATCCTCATACCATTGAGATCCTATCCGAAAACCGACAATATCCGTAATTATTCGGATTGGATCGATCCGATCCGATCTAATTGACATTCCTACCTTAAGCGTCTCTACCTTATTCTTATATTCATAATTTATTGACACGTGTCTAATATAGCAAATCAATATTTTGGATTAATTATGTTAACTTTTATGCTTTTATTCTGTCAAAAATAGAATTAATTCAAGTTATTGATTTTTATATTTTTACATCTGGCAATAGATTAAGAAGGTGAGAACAATATGATAAACTTAAAGTAAGAAGATGATTCAAATCCATTTTATTTTCACCTTTTAAGAATATGTACCCTTGATTGAATAGTGATTACAAGGAAACTATTAGGAAAGAAATGTTACTTGATAAGGTAAGTTTAATTTTTTATTTATTGTAATATTTAAAACAAAAATAAATAACTAAAAAAACAGAAATAATTAAAGGGTAATTACGAAATAAGTCAAACTATTTTTTTATAAGAGTGGATTTTTTTTTTAATTTCATGTTGTTTGCGGTTTTTCTATTTATTTATTTTAATGGAAAAGCTAAGGGTATAGGGAAAAGGATCTAGATCCTCTCCTCACCTTAATTGTCCTCACTTTCATAATCTTTCTGCACCTCTCATGGCGTTAGTAAAACTTAACCGTTGACCAAGTTTGACCGTTATAATTTAGGTATTTTTGACATTTCAAATATTTTTAAAAAGTTAAAAAAAAAATTATATACAATTTAATTGAAATTTAAAATAAAAATAGAAAATGAATCTCCACCATCCATCTTTGAGATGGATGGTGGAGATTAAATAGATTTTTTAACAAGGCAAAAAAAGAAAAAGAAAAAAGAGAGAGAGAGAGAGAGAGTTAGAGATCCAATCTGGAGATTTGATCTTCACAAGGATCCATGGAGATGGAGATCTCCATGGATCTCCAATCTCAATCCTCCCCGGTCGCATCTCCCCCCGCGAAGGGAAAAGACGCGGCTAGGGAGGTCTCGCCTCCCTTGGTTTGCGGCGGGGAGGCTCCAACCTCCCTCAGCCGCGAACGGGAGAGACGAAACCACCCCTATTCGCAAATCTTGAATCGTGAATCGTGAATAGTCAGACTATCAACAGACAGCCTCTTTTTCAACAGACACTCGTCATCCTCTGAATCAGGCACTTCCATCCTCCCTAAGACTTGTATTCTCCGTAGAAGAAGATGCTAACTGCTGCTGCTTCGGTGAAGGATCAAATCCAACATTCTCGAGAAAATCACGCAATTCCATTGAATTTTGGCGACAGTTCATGCACCAGTTATGATCGTGTATAAAGCCTTTGTGATCAACCGCCAAAACAGTTAATTCTGAGCTGTCCGACCTCTCATCGTTGAATGTGTCTTCGTCTTTTACTCTCGGCTTCTCAACCAACGGCAACTTTTCAGTTTTTCTCTCTTCTCTCTTTCTTTTTGTTTTTTTTCCTCTCCCTCTTTCTTTTGTTTTTGAATAATTTTATTTAGGTAATATGTAAGGTGGGCGAATTCGTAATGTTGTCTTAAATGAGATAATTTGTGAAAATTCATTTTAAAGGGTGATTTGGTAAAATCATCTTTTTGAAGGCTAAAAAAACAATTTTTTTCAAGATAGACTATTAGTGCTCTTTAAAACATGAGAAAGGCTACTTTTGCTATTCCCCTTAGACAAAATTGCTTCTAGTGAAGCCACAGGGGAAAATACAGATTGGTAAGCTGTCTTTCATATGAATTTGGATCATCTGCTGATCTAATCTTTTTCCTGACCTCTCCTAATCTCATGACACATAAGCATTCCAATGAATAGGTGGTTGAGATATGATTTATTTTTACAACCACTTTATCAACAACCAATCACATGTTTTAAAAAGGTCAGAAAAAAGATCAAATCAGCAGAGGATCCAAATCCCTTTCATATATAGGTTTCAGCATTCTGTTTCAAATGTCCATATTGCTATTTCTAGAGAACTAAGGATGAAAAAATAATCAAAGGATTATAGGAAACTAAGCCTAGAAAAAATGAAAAGGCTTGGCTATGGTGAACCTTATGTTAACTGGTTGTTAATTTTGCTACTGTCTTCGAAGATTGATATTACTGACTTCAAATGAAATTTCTTTCTGATTTTTGTGTGTGCAGACAATAGGTGTAAGTTGCATTTTGGTAAATTCCTTTTCCTTCTGTAATAAATGCAGTTGTACGCAAGTGTCGTGCTTCTTCATATGTATCATAGTTTGTCAGGCTCCTTGGGTCAATGAAATAGGTCAATGAAAACTATGGCTTGATTAATATTGCTAGTTTTCCTAAATGAAAATAGCTAAGGATCTTTCAGGAGGAGCTAAAAGTGTTTCAAAGGGATTTTTTTTGACATGGTCAATATTTTTATATTACATCAACTTTGTATTAATTTTTAAACTTCTTATGTGATCTACTGTGCTTTTGTTGTTAAATTATTCTGTACATAAGACATCAATTTTAACAAGAAATATATGCATTTCTGAGATGCTCTCCCTTCTTTGACTTTGTAGGTTGACAGAGTGTTGGATGGAGCAATTGATGTGGCCAAGGGAAAAATAGTTGATGATTTGTTAGGAAGAAGTGCAGGTATTCCTACTGCTTTCATTATTTCTTGCAGAAGCAGAAGGTTGCACCAAAAAAGCTCCCCCCTCGGGCACTTCGATGGGGTCTTTGTTGGTTTTAAATGAAATCAAGGGCACAAAAACTGGCTTGTGTCAGCTTCGTTGACAAAATCAAAACAAGTTGTTTGTATTACTTCAAAAACAATCTGGTTCTAATCTGCAAGGAACAGAAAGTTAAAACCGCCAAAGCATTACGTTAGAAATCAGGTTTTTGGGAAATCAAGGCCCGTGTTTCACACGCTGGTCTTAAGACAATTTCGCCGTATAACATCGTATGTGTATAGCGATTGTCTTCTAGGATACAGCGATTTAACAATGATCGTGCAGGGCACAAACACTCTTAGCCAACTCAAATTAAGTCCGAACTTACCAGGAACTGAAGAAGAAAAGAAACAGAAAAGTGAACAATTGATTTCTCTTGATTTCGTGATTTCTATGAATGCTTTTTTTTCTTCTTCTGAAGAATAGACTAGGGTTTATAAAGAAAACCTAATCAGAAGGATTGATTTCGGAATTACTTGATAATTATGGTTTTAGTGATAAAGGAAATTAATTAGAGAATAATCTTCTAAGAGATCTATTCCCAATTAAACAATGATTCTGATTACTTAGTGATCAAGTAAGTATCAGAATCCAAAACGTAATTGAATATTTCCTTATCAATAAGACGTCTTACTTAGGGCAAAAGAAATTGAATTAATTATTTCCATATCAATAAAACATTGATTTAGAAAAAATTCACAGTAGTAGCAAAAGGTCGATTGTACTATCCCGGTCCAATCGGAGTGGCATTCGTGTACGCAGGTCGTGCCTACTCACAAGTCATCCAATCGAAAGTTCGGGGTCCATGATTTGCACCCCCCCCCCCCCCCCCCATCTGCACGTGAGAGAGAGCCTCTATGCTACACATGTTGATAAGTAATTATCACACAACCACTTATATACTCATATAACTGTTTTACCCAACCAATGTGGGATACACATTTTCCCTACATAATGGGCTCACTTTGAGACTCAATTTCTCATTCACCAATTAATCGTTTTGTGAGTTTGAGTATACCACTTCGATGCTCTCACTGAGGAGAATTCGAATATACAATGATCTTCCATTTTCATGGAATCGATCTTACTCAAATAACGCTCTCAAAACCCGTGATTATCACAAATTTTCCAACAATCCCCCACATGAATGAAATTGACCTAGGAGACACGATAGATGACATTGGTAAGTTCAAACGGTCGAAAACCTGCATAGAATAGGTAGGTGTTACCCTTTGAACCTTCCCTCTTAAATGTATGCTTACTTTACTGGCTGATCAATAGATATGATATCCTTGAACTATTCTGCTGTTTGATGTAAATGATGGCGTACCTCACACAGGCATCTTCCAGCCCCAATTTGGTTCTCATTGTTATATTCGTTTCGGCCATGAACATGTGTCAGGTTCTGTGAGAGTCTCTACAGAATATAGCACCTTACTATTATCTTTTAGAAGCGGCTCTACTTCTCTCTCACATATGTGATTTCTTAATTAAGAGTAACTCGTATTACTCTGCTCAGATTTCCATAGCTTCGAATTCTGATGCATAAGAATGATTAAAAACATGGTTTAACCTTTTCCCTACAGGCATTCCTATTTTATCATAGGAATAGACTGGAGGGTAACCCCCACAGGGATCTAACTAAGTCTTACAACTTGGTTGTCCGATTGAACCTAGATTTTAGGATCTCCAGTCAACTAGGTTGGGTTTCCATTGTATCTACTTTTATTTCATGGGCTTTAGTCTCATTCCCCTCGATAATATCTCAACTAGTTCTCTATTTAACCCTTTGGTTAGCAGATTCACAATGTTATCTTTTGACTTTACATAGTCAATAGAGATAACTTCAGTTGAGAGTAGCTGTCTAATGGTATTATGTCTTCGACGTATATGTTTAGATTTCCCATTATACATGTTGCTCTGTGCTCTGCCAATTGCCGATTAACTATCACAGTGGATGCAAATCGCTGGCACAGGCTTTGGCCATCTTGGAATATCCTCTAAGAATTGGCGTGGCCATTCAGCCTCCTCACAACATTTATCTAAGGCAATAAACTCAGATTCCATGGTGGATTTGGCTATACATGTCTGTTTGGAGGATTTCCAGGATACTTTCGCACCTCTTAGTGTGAACACATACCTACTAGTTGATTTTGAATCTTTCATATCAGATATCCAGTTTGCATCTGTGTATCCTTCTAGGACAGTAGGATATTTTGTATAATGCAATCCATAATTTTGAGTGAATTGTAAATACTTTAGTACTCTTACTATTCCTTTCCAGTTATCGTTTCCTAGATTACTCGTGTATCTACTTAATTTGTTGACTGCATTAGCAATGTTTAGTCTTGTACAACTTGTTAAGTACTTCAGACTCCCTATCACCCTAGAATATTCTAGTTAAGAGACGCTCTCACCCTTATTCTTGGATAGATGTAGATTTGTATCTACTGGTGTTCTGAAAATTTCAAAATCATTTTTGTTGAATTTCTCAAGAATCATGTCAACATAGTGTGACTTACTAAGAATGAGTATGTTAGATGTCCTTGAGATCTTCATTCCCAACATTACATCAGCCGGTCCCATATCTTTCATATCAAATCTTGATTTCAACATATCATTGGTAGATTTGATCATTTTATCATCACTACCTACAATAAGCATGTCATCAACGTAAATGCACAAAATGACATATCCATTTCCCGTGTCCTTAACATAAACATATTTGTCACATTCGTTGATTTTAAAGCCATTTGACATCATAACATTGTCAAATTTCTCATGCCATTGTTTTGGTGCTTGCTTCAGACCATATAAGGACTTTACAAGTTTACAGACTTTCTTTCCTTGGCCTGGAGCGGAAAAACCCTCAGGTTGTTCCATGTAGATCTCTTCATCTAGATCTTCATTCAAGAAAGTTGTTTTCACATCCATTTGATGTACTTCAAGATTTCGCAAAACTACAATTGCAAGTATCATCCTAATGGAGTTTATTCTCGTCACAGGAGAATACGTATCAAAGTAATCTAGGCATTAGTCTGGCTTTATACTTATCAATTGATCCATCCACTTTCATTTTTCTCTTGAAAATCCATTTGGACCCTAGCGGTTTACATCCCGGAGGAAGATCCACTAACTCCTAAGTATGATTTTGAAGGATATAATCAATTTCACTTTTGATAGCCTCTTTCCACAAGAGTCGTTCTGAAGAGCTTACTGCTTCTTTGAAGGTTCGAGGTTCACCTTCTAACAAATAGATCAGAAAATCTGGACCAAAAGATGTTTCTATTCTATCTCTTTTGCTACGTCTAGGTCCATCCTCGACTTCATTTTCTCGTTCTTGGTCCTCACAACTATCAGCATATGTTCGTTTCAATGAACTTGCTACATCATTGGATTTACATGGAAATACATGTTCAAGGAACGATGCATTTCTAGATTCCATTATCGTGTTTTTGTGTATATCTAGGATGTCAGACTTATACACCAAAAATCGATAAGTACTACTATTATGTGCATATCCAATGAAGATGCAATCAACGGTTTTCGGACCTATTTTCACCTTCTTAAGTGTAGGTACGACCACTTTGGCAAGACACCCCCATATTCGTAAGAATTTATAGGAATATTTTCTCCATTTCCATAGTTCATATGGGGTCTTGTCTACTTTCTTTAGAGGTACCTTATTTAAAAGGTAATTTCTAGACATTATAACTTCACCCCACATGTTCTGAGGCAATCCAGAACTTAGCAACATTGCATTCATCATTTCTTTCAAGGTACGATTTTTTCGTTCAACAACTCTGTTTTGCTGAGAGGAATACGGTGCAGTGGTTTGATGTAAGACTCCATGTTGTGCAAAGAATTCACCAAATAGTGCTTCATACTCACCACCTCGGTCACTTCTCAGTTCCTTGATTTTCTTGTTGAGTTGATTCTCAACTTCAGTTTTATAGAGACCAAACTTCTCTATAGCTTCATCTTTGCTTTTCAACAAATATACATAATAATATTTAGTGCTATCATCGATATACGTGATGAAATATTTGTTGCCATCTCTTGTTTGAACAAATTTTAAATCACATATATCACTGTGAATTAAATCAAGTAGTTCATATTTCCTTTCAATAGTTTGAAATGATGACCTTGTTAGTTTTGCTTCAACGCAAACTTCACACTTATATTTGGGATCAATATTAAAAGTGGGAATATGATTTAAGTTAATTAATCTACGCAAAGTATCATAATTAATGTGTCCTAGTCTACCATGCCATAAATTTGAAGACTCAAGCAAATAAACTAAAGATTGATCTTTAATGATATTTCTTTTGACAACAGATACATTAAGCTTAAAAAGCCCTTCAGTTACATATCCCTTACCCATATAAGTTCCTTGCTTAGTTAAAACAACTTTGTCTGATTCAAACACCATCTTGAACCCATGCTGATTTAGCAACGTACAGGACACCAAGTTCTTACGGATTTCAGGTACATACAACACATTGTTCAAGCTCATGGTTATACCACAGGTCATCTTGAGAACGACTTGACCACATCCCTCATCGTCGGATGTGGCTGAGTTGCCCATGTAAAACTTTTCCTCGTTCTCCACTGCTTCAAATGTATTGAACATCTCCTTGTCAGAGCATATATGGCGTGTGGCCCCAGTATCTAAACACCACTTCTTTGGGTTTGACCCGATCAGGTTTGCTTCTGTCACAACTGCAGAAAGATTAATCTCTGAGACATCTTTATAAATCCCAGCAACTACGTTTGCCTCGTGGTTCTTCTTCTTCTTTAGCAACCTGCAACCCATCTTGTCACAGTTGAAGCACTTCCCTTGGAACTTTGGCTTCTTGGAGACTCCTCCATTTGCACCCAACTTGGATCCTTTCCCAGGCTTCTTCTTCTTAGATTTGGAACTTTGCCCATGCTCCACGACATTAGTCTTTTCTTTAGGCAGACTAACATCTTTCTTGTCATACTTCCTGTGATCTTCTTCAATATAAAGGTTGACGATGAGATCCTCGATCTTCATCTCATTTTGCTTGTGTTTGAGATAGTTCTTGAACTTCTCCCATGAATGAGGTAACTTCTCAATAATAGCAGCCACCTGGAAGGTTTCACTCAGGATCATCCCTTCAGCATGAATTTCATGCAGAATCACTCGAAGTTCTTGGACTTGACTTATGACTGTCTTGGAGTCCCCCATCTTGTAATCAAGAAATCGGCCCACAACAAATTTTTTGGATCCAGCATCCTCAGTTTTGTATTTCCGTTCTAACGACTCCCACAGTTTTTTGACTGTTTTCTTTGAAGTACAGCGAATCTAACAGCCCGTTCAGTATGTAGTTTCGAAACAGAAAATCTCAATGGTTCCATGCATCTATAGCATTCCATACCTGAACATCTCACTCTTCACCACTATTAGATTTATGAGCTTATTTAGTCAAAAACCTAGCTAAGTTCAGCGTGGTCAAATAAAACAGCATCTTTTGCTGCCACCGCTTGAAGTTCAGTCCACAGAACTTATCAGGTTTCTCCATGTGATTCATCGGTAATGGAACCGAATTCATATAGGGGGTTGCCATCGGAACATTCCCTTGACTCACGTACTGGCCTATCACCGGATCAGGCATGTTTCTCTCGAATGAGCTGATGGCCGGAGTCGTTGTGGCCACACTTGGAAACACAATAGGCATTTCGCCCAATAGCAAAGAATTCACAGCCGAAGTGTCTAATCCCACACTCGGATTCGAAGTCTCTAGTGGAACACTCAAGTTCATGTTTGACTTATCTGCCATAATATCTGAAACAAAACACAATTGTTTTAGAATCACGAAATTAACACTGATATCGCTTATTAGATATCAAATAAGTGAATCAATAATTGATTCAAGATTTCACAATTGAAATCACAATCAGTATCTGGTATTACAGACCCGATTACCTAGTCGAAATCAAGATTGATTTCCAAATCAGTGTCTGATAAACAGACCTGATTTTCCAAAAAAAAATTTTATTTGGAATCAGTGTCTGGAATACAGACCCAATTCCACAGTTCTTATTATTATTAAAACCGAAACCGTATTGTTGATTTAAACCAAGTTCGTCACAATCTGTCACTAGATCAAAAACCAGAAAGTTTATAGAAGTAGAAGAAAACGATTTTATTAGAAAACCGAAAAAAATTAAATTGTCTTAAGATTGTTGATTTATTACTTCAAAAACAATCTGGTTCGAATCTGCAAGGAACAGAAAGTTAAAACCACTAACGCAATACGTTAGAAATCAAGTTTTTGGAAAATCAAGGCATGTGTTTCACACGGTGTCCTTAAGACAATTTCGCCGTATAACACCGTATGTGTATAGCGATTGTCTCCCAAGATACAACGATTTAACAGTGATCGTGCAGGGCACAAACACTCTCAGCGAACTCAAATTAAGTCTGAACTTACCAATAGCTGAAGAAGAAAAGAAACAGCAAAGAGAACAATTGATTTCTCTAGATTTCGTGATTACTAAGAGATCTGATTCCGATTACTTAGTGATCAAGTAAGTATTCGAATCCAAAACGTAATTGAATATTTCCGTATCAATAAGACGTTTTACATAGGGAAAAGAAATTGAAGTCGGTTGTAATATCCCGGTCCAATCGGAGTGGCATTCGTGTACGCAGGTCGCGTACATGCACAAGTCATCCAACCGAAGGTTCGGGGTCCATGATCTGCATGTGGGATCCTACCTGAGATGGATGCTACCTGGAAATCTTCAAAGATCCGAGATGAGGGTGTTCTTCTGACAGTGCATGCATTCAACGTCATTAGAGCTGCTTTTAATGACACCAACCTGGCCACAAATACTTCTGGTCTTTCTGCTGAGGCTTTGATTGTTTCAATTCGCTCGTTCTCTTCTCCATATATACTGGGAGATTCGGAACAGTGCTTGTCTGGCATACACTGCCTTGGTTCGACGCACGACATGCATTAACGGGGCATGAATTTTTTCATAGGTATGATTACTATTTCTGACAAATTTGATCCTGTACACACAAGCAAGCTTGATCTTGTATTTGCTGTATATCTTGCATAGTTCTTGACTTGGAAAACTGTAGGGTATTAAATAAACCACAACTCTTGGTAGACCGGCAGTAAAAATTTCAAGTTAGTGTTATTTTCGTGTATAATTCTCTGGATACAAAGGAAACTGGCTAATGTGGTAAAACCCAGTTTTCTTCAAGTTTCATATTTATTTCCGATTTAGAACCACAAATCGGTTCTCAATTTTATAGGTGCATGTTTTGCATACAGCTAGTAACATTAAGGCCAGTAGCAATTTGATATATATATTTTTAAATTGCACTGATCGATCTTGTTCTTTTTATCAAGGCTTTCTCTATTCATAAATGCTGTTTTCAATGGAAGTTGCACTGCAAGTTGTCCTAGTCAATATTGCCTCTGAATTACCGTGTTGATAGCCAAAATGGAGCTTCCAAAGGAATCCTTCTGGATGAAACTGCAGAAAACTAGGTGTCTTGGTGATGGTCCATAATTAACATTGAATAGACCTCTCTCGGTGTAGATGGGTGAAGATATGAAAATAATTGGAGGGTCCATAAATGATGAAAGATTCTAGGCAATCATCATTCGATTACCGATTCATCCTTTCCATTACCAAGTTAGAGAGACCTATTTGATCATGTTTTAAAACCACTCACCATTTGACATTTCAAATACCACATGTGTTGGGATGAAAAATATGAGATTTTAGATGGGATGTGTAGCATTACTCTTTTAGAAAGAATAATGCTAAACATCCCACCTAAAATCCCACATTTTTCATCCCAACACATGTGGCATGTGAGGTGTCAAATGGTGAGTGGATATACATTAATTACGCTTTATCTTACCTACCACATGTATCCACTCACCATTTGACATTTCAAATGCCACATGTGTTGGGATGAAAAATGTGAAATTTTAGATGAGATGTGTAGCATTACTCTTTTAGAAATCCAACAAAAGCCAATTCTATATATATACAATATACAACTTATTAAAGAAACAATAATAGACAAAATCCCCAACGAGCTCCATTTCACCTATTCACATCCTTGAAGAGTCCAAGTGCTTGTATTGACATGCCACCTAACTAGGAAACATCTTAAGGAACAAGAGTCGGCTGGCGGATATCAGTATTAATAAAGATGAGTAACAAAGATTAGCAACGTGGGTATTCGTGAAATAAATATAGTGATATTTACGCTCCTTCAAAATTATATCTACATTCTAAAATTAATAAATTAATATGTTTTTAAAAATTCAATAATATATTTAGGTAAAATTACCAACAGGACTAAATTGTTAGTAACTATCAATAGTGTTTATATTAGTTGGCTTGCTGTATTAAATTTGACATTTTTCAGAAAATGTAGTATACATTTGAAAAAGATAACAGAAGTTGGTAACATGCCTTAATATCTCCTCAAACCATTTTGTGACTAAATTTTTCTACTGATAATGTCATCTCTAGTTGATAATCATTTCAAAGGAAGCAACGATTCGGATATTATACGACATCTGCTTTTTCCAAAAGTTAAAGATACAGATACGTTGGTGATATATATTAGAAATAACTTTAATGTAGTAACTTTAATTAAAAACTTTCTCTCAAAATAATCTTTAAAATTGTGTAACCGATACATATGGAGGTGTATTGGAGCTCTGACATGCCCGGACATACGATTCATTGCCCTCCTAGAAGTGTCCGTTGTAATACCCAAAATTTGGTTTTGGAAGGAAAAAAAAAAGGGAATAAAGGTTTACGGAAATATTAAAGTCAATAATAAAAAGATTTATTAGTTTCCTGTTTAATAAAGAATTAGGGTTACTAACATATTAAGCTATATATATATATCCTGTGTATTCAGTAAAGAACGAAAAAAAAAAAAGAATGAAAATCGGAGAAAGAGCCGTTTGCCCTAGATACATAGGAAGATCGATTTGTAAGCTTTGATAATAAGGTTAGTGATTTATGTTTTACCTATATGATGTTATATATTATTCATATTGTTATTGGGGATTCGATGAACAATATATTTGAGAATTAAGGTATGAAAGTAGAAACAATTTGAAAATATTATTGTTCATCAACGGTTTTCGTGTTTGGACTTTTGATTATGAAACTAAACATCTTTGCAATTGTTCCAAAATTCATTTCACTCCAAAATGATCTAATTTTCTTGAAAGATTGAAACAGCAGGCTGAGAATGATTCTACTTACATCAAACTAAGGAGGGAGATGACATAAGGTTTAGTAAGGAGGTACTGGATTGAAGACAATCTGTTATATGCAAAAGGTGGCAGATGTTGGGATTTATGCCCTAAAGATGTAATTTGTAAATTGATTTATGAAATAAATAAAAAGAAAAGTTCAATTCATTCTTGTTGTGTTGTTTATTTTATAACTTGTGCATATATTAACATCCTAGATTGCCGGATGTAATCTTGAACTGTGTATATGAGTGTCATATACGGATGGATACAGTAAGAGACGTGCAATCTAAAGAGTCCATAGATAGCAAATAAACCTGGGTACTTTATTTGTGGTTAATCTATAGTTGAGGTTCATTCCGTAATGTACGGTGATTCTATCCTGAATCATTCATATGAGATATGGGAATGGAGGCACCTTGTATGATGTGATCATATAGGACTGGGCCATGATCTATATGAATCTTTCAACAAGATCCGTTTACTGATGAGATTCATATATATCAACTAATGATGGCTATATGTGGGTGATCTTAATCCTGAGTGTCATATCGACTCCTTCAGGTTAGATCGTGGTCTTTGATATACCATGGGTGAGGTCAGATGCAGTTCCTGATCAATATGCTCCGTATGTTGGGATTGCGGTTTGGCTTGTGGCTGGGAAGGTATGTACACAATAGTGGAATCCACTCCTTCTTGTGAGAAGTAGATGGTAGTTCCCTTAAAGGTTGATTCAGGGCTTGGACAATATGAGCGCTCTCCTAATTCCGTGAGGAAATATGATTTATTGTTCATTAGAGAATCAACAGTACTTAAAGGATATATGTAATTAGAGGGGTATAACAGACATTATGACACAGCTCTAATTATGAACTACTGTGGAGGATCACACCATGTGTAATAGCTATGTCGATGGACACCGAGTTGTATCGGTCTGTGTAAAATCGTCTGCAGTTGAGAGAGTGTAGCTTCGAGTTTTTAGTGGAATAACACCGGGGTTAATAATCAAGGAATATTAATTAAAGAGTTTAATTAATGATTCCGAGGATTATTGGAGCTCAAAATATTGTGGGTCCATTAGGTCCCCTTGCTAGCCCGATCGATTTAGGTAACAAGGGTCACTGTTAACTAATTGGATTGTCCAATTAATTGTCTTACGAAAGTGACACGTATTTATTCAGGAATTAATTGAATAATGAGATTATTTAATTAATGAATAATTGTGATTAAATAAATTAAATAATAAAATTATTTAATTATGTTATTAATCACTAAATGGAGGGTATTAGTTGATATTTGATTTTAAATAGAATAAGATAATATGATTATTTTATTAAATTAAATATTTGAAATTGAATTTAAAATGTTTAAATTCAAAATAAATATTTAATTATCTTTTAAAATAAAAGATATGAGATATCATTTTAAAAGATTTAGTTTTAAAATTGAAAGATATCAATTAAGAGTTTTAGTTATAATAATATATATATGATATATATTTTAATAACAAAAAGATATCATTGATCACTAATTCAATTTGTATGTGATACAAATTGGGTGTGCGTGAATCAAGTGTTTCAAAAAGAGAAAAAGAGGATTTGCTGTGCATTCTCATTAGGGGTGGGCACAAAGTTCGAAACCGAACCGAACCAAACCAAAAAAAGGGTGTTTGGTTCGGTTCGCATCTTCTATTCGGTTCAAACCGGTTTGGATTTTGAAAAACCGAATAGTTTTCGGTTCGGTTCGGTTTTGGATATCCAAAACCGGTTTGAACCGATAAACCACACTACATAAGTAAAAAAAAAAAACCTAATCAAACCTTTTCACTTCAGCCGCTCATTTGACATCTCTCAAACTCTTTGTTCTGTGTTCTCTGACTCTCTCTCAATCTCTCTCTCTATGGTTTCTTTTCCGATCGTCGAATGCCGCTCTCCGGTGACTTAATCTCTGTCGACACATCTCTCTCCAACCACTTATGTTCTCAACTCTTAAGGTTTGTCTTCTAACTCCTCTCTTTCCGGTGATTTTGTAATGAAATGTTCAAATGTTTTCTTCTTTTCTTCTTATTAGACTTGGGATTTCAAAGGGCATATGGGATTACTTTGAGTTCTTCTATTGCTAGAACTAGAAGTGCATAGACCCAGTTCAGTTGTTCAGGCCTTCAGGGTAACACCAATAACTGTGATCGACTGATTGTTACTATGTTAGTGTTAAATTATCTACAATAATAATAATAGCATTCTCTTGAACATAGCTCTTTCTTTTGATTTTTATACCTTTCGCCAATTCTCTGTTTAATTTGGTAATTTGGTAATTTGGAAAATATATATATATATATATATATATATATATATATATAAAACTCATTCTCTGATTTGGTGCAGCTACTGGCCATTGGTTTTGCTGCAGTTTTTGAAGAAAAAGAATTGAAAATTGAAGTTGAACAATTATTTATATATTATTTTTTATGTTATTTTTGGACTTCGATTTTTTTATCTTTGAAATATGAAGACATTGCTATATTATTTTGGGATTTATTCATCAAATATAGGTTTTCAGATTCAATCATGACCTCAAATTGTATGAAAATTAGTAAATCAGTAATTATTGATTGAAATCAGGATCCAAAGCCCATTACATCACAAAACATGTCAAAACCCCCATTAAGCTCATTAGGCCTATTAGGCCCAAAACTGAATTGAACTGAACCGAACCGAACCGACCTGATAAAAATCAGTTCAGTTCAGTTTGGTTACTAAATCTTAATCGGTTTAAACCGGTTTCGATTTTTAAAACTGAAATATTTTCGGTTCAGTTCGGTTTTACACAACACCGAACCGAACCGAACTATGCCCACCCTTAATTCTCATGCGTGAGAGAAAAAAAAAAGAAAAAAAAAAGAATGGCAATTAAATTGCTGTGCATGCGTATGCGTGAGAGATTAAAAACAAAAGAAATATATATATATATATATTATTTTTATTATATTTTTCTTTTGAAGAACAAGAGTTGTACTATGAATTTTTTCTCTTGGAAGAAATTGTTTCTTCTTTTCTCTATATCCTCCTAAGTTCCTGAGTACGTGATGCGCCCACACGCAGTTACCAGTTCCGGGAATAGCTAGGAAGATCGGCAGTACAGACCAGGAGCATACCGTAAAGTGAAGGAGCCTCCAAACGTTGGTAAGGTTCTAATTTTTTTTTATATTTTGATTACAATTTTCTGTGTTTACATATTGTATGTATTAGTTCCGAAAAAATAATTATGATCCTAAGTTCATTGGTCCCAGATCGTTTATGATCTGTATAAAAATTTTAAAACCTATTTCTGCTGCGTTACAAGTGAACGGGGTTTTAACAATTGGTCTCAGAGCCAATTTTTTTTTCGGAACAGGAAGTTGTTTTTGATGCTCCTGTATGTATGATGGTGTAGGCACTGTTTAAATTGATTGTATGTTATTTTTGTATGTATATTAAATTTGTTAATTTACAAAAACATGATTGATCATTAATTATATGGTACTGTGGATTTAGGGTTCATGGGTTGTATTAATTTTTAATTTTTTATTTTTTTAAAAAACAAATTTAAGAGACCTGGTCTTTTTTTTTTTTTGGATTGTATGTTCCTGATGGTGGTGGATTGAAACAAGAGTTGTAGAAAGAAACGCACGATCTGCAGTGAGCGGGACACCTAGGGGTCGAAAGAATGATAGCTTTATTGTCCAGAAGCTATTATTGGCCCAAAATGTTTGTAGATGTTGAGATGTATGTCAGAACGTGCTTGGTTTGTCAACTTGACAAAACTGAAAGAAGGAAACAGGCTGGACTGTTGCGGCCTTTGTCTTTAGCTAAGAAACCATGGGTTTCAGTTTCTATGGATTTTATTGTGGGTTTTCCTATGCGAATGGCATGAGATCAGTTCTAGTAGTGGTTGATAGATTTTCCAAATATGCAATCTTTATTGCAACACCAAATGCTTGCCCAGCCAAAAAAGTAGCAAAGTTATTTTTCAAGAATGTGGTGAAGTATTTTGGGGTGCCAGCAGACATAGTAAGTGACAAAGATGCTCATTTTACTGGAAAGTTCTAGACCTACTTATTCAATATGATGGGATCAGAGTTGAAATTCTCCACAGCAAATCATCCTCAAACGGATGGTCAAACAGAAAGGATAAATGCTCTAGTAGAAGAGTATTTGAGACACTATATGACTACTGGTCAAAGAAACTAATTGGAATTGTTGGATGTTGTACAGTTTTGGCACAATCTACACAAATCTTTATCAACAGGCAGGAATCCAGCAGAATTATGTATGGGGTTTAAGCCTCTTACTCCATTGGAAATGGCACAGCAAGAAGATCAGGGTTTTTTTTCCAGCGGCTTATAGATTTTCATCGGACAAAACTGAGTTAATTGAGGGAGCTATAGAGAGCTTGGCTAAAGCAGTTTGACGTATGAAGAAGTATGCTGATCAACATAGACGTGCATTGGAGTTTTTTTTACAGGTGTTGCTAAAATTGACTCCACAGATCTGGAAGAGGATCACCGATAAAAGATACCACAGAGGCTTGATACAAAGGTATGATAGACCGTTTGTAGTCAAGGAAAGGGTGTCAATATGGAGTACAGATTAGCATTACCATATAGACTGAAAATTCACCCTACATTCCATGTTAGCTTTCTGAAACCTTACCATGAAGATAGTGAAAATTAGAGTAAGGTACAGTAAAAAAGGGCACATCCGGTGGTTAGGAAGGATTTTGACAAGACAGTAGAAAAGGTGTTGAATCACATGACCATGGGAGAAAGTAATTGGAATATGAGAACAGATTACTTCATACATTGGAAGGGAGGAAGTGAAACAGATGCTACTTGGGAAAGAGGTGCAACCTTATGGCAGTTTGAAGACATGATCCAATAATTCTTGGAGAGGCAGCCGACGAGGGCGTAGTCTTCTTCAAGTAGGGGGGATTTGTTATAAACCCAAAAACAAGCATAGGCTGGTGCCTATACAGATGGTTGGTGTTGGTGTCATCAGGCCAGAACAAGGTATGTTTTGTGAACATAGCCTTGTGGCAGCAAGTGTGCTGAATGTTAGTTTGGAATGGCTAATAGTGTGCAACAACAAGGGTAGTTGGCTAAGGCATATGCATAAGGCAACATGGGTGTACGTTGCATGGTGGAAACAAGCTTGGCGTGCTGGGAACAATCTTGGTGTGTAGAACAAGCTTGGCATGGGGCAGCGATGGCAAGCTTTGTGCAGAAATAGGTGTGACATACTGAAAACAAGCTTGGCATAGACAGTAATTGGGGCGCTGTGTTCATGGAACATGCTTGGCATGCAGAAACAAGCTTGGCATGGGGAAAACAAGCTTGGCATGTGTAAGGCAGTTTGTTGGCTGTGAACAAGCACATGATTGGCATGTGCATCTTAGGCACATATGTGGGGGATACGTGTGTGGGCAAACATGTGTGGGAAACATGTGTAATCGGTTGTGATTTGATGTGTAATTAGCATGTGGGAAATATGTTTGCTAAAAAGGGAGGCAGTTACCTAAGCTGTTACTTCCTATTTTATTGTTGTATCATATATACTCAGAATACTGGGTATTTTGAGGTAGAGAATCAGTGTGTGATATCCTACTAAGCATTGTATTGATGTTCCTGATTGTTAATGAAATAATTGGGTTGTGATTGGTTCCCGTAAACACTATGTTCTTATATGAATGCTCTGTTTTGTGTATGATATGAGAACTTGTAGGTTGAGTGCTTGTGTGAGTGCGAAATTCTTGCAGTGCTTGTGTGCAATGAATTCGCTTGGTGGTAGTGAGTTGCTGGGGATTATTAGAAGACACTGATTGAAGAAAACAATTTGTTTAAGATTGTCAAAGAAAAAATTGTTGGCTTGACTATGAGTTCGGCTTTACATAGGCAAAATTTCTAGGCAGATTTTGACCCTGTGACAAGTGGTATCAGAGCTTCGGTTTGAAGCAAAGTTTTCTTATTTTCGTGTGCAAAAATGACATTGGCAGACACTAAGGAGCGTGTTCCTCATCTGGAAAGGTTGCTTTGTGAACCTCCTCTAGAAGGTTCAAATGAATTGGTCCCTATTTTCGACCAGATTGTGGATCACAAAGAAAGGATTGGTATAATCCAACAAAGTTACACAGATTTGGTGAAAGAAATTATGACGAAACTTAGTTCATATCGAGTGGGTCATGCACTAGTGACTGATACGATGGCAGAAAAAGTCAAAAAATCCTAGATTTATGCAAGCTATTGGAGGAACTCATGTCATGGAACAGGGAAAAGGCAAGGGGCCTATGATTTCTGCTAAACTGTTGAACAAGGGTTTGAAAAAGGGGTAGGTTACTTACGTTGCAGCGCTGGTGCAAATCAAACCTAATGTAGTGGTTGAGGTGCCTTATGAAGTTGGGGTAGTGTTGGAAGAATTCTCTGACATAATGCCAAAAGAATTGCCTCAAGAACTTCCACCAAGAAAGGCCACTGACCATTGTATTGGACTAGAGGCAGGGGCCAAGCCACCAGCCCAAGTTCCTTACAGAATGGCGCCTCATGAGTTGGAAGAATTGAGGAAGCAATTGGATGAGTTGTTGAAAACTGGTATGGTGCAGCCGTCCAAGGCTTCATATGGTGCCCCTGTTTTATTTCAGAAGATGTAGGATGGTTCAATGAGGATGTGTGTGGACTATCGAACATTGAATAAGGTGACAGTCAAGAACAAAGATCTTGTGCCGAATGCTGCTGACTTGTTTGATAGATTGTCAATAGCTTCTTATTTTACAAGGTTAGATTTACGGTCTAGGTACTGGCAGGTCAGAATTGCTGAAGGTGGTGAAGCCAAAACTACTTGTGTCACGAGGTATGGCTCATTTGAGTTTTTAGTCGCGCCTTTTGGCTTAACTAATGCACCTGCCACGTTTTGTAATCTGATGAATGATGTATTATCTGAGTTCCTAGTCTAGCCATCAATCTTTTCTTTGATAATCTTAAACAAACTGTTTTCTTCAATCAATGTCTTCTAATAATCCCTAGCAACTCACTGCCACCAAGCCAATTCGTTGCACACAAGCACTGTATGAATTTCACACTCACACAAGCACTTAACCTGCAAGTTCTCACAGCATACATAAAACAGAGCATACATATAAGAACATAGTGTTTACGGGAACCAATCCCAACCCAATTATTTCTTTAACAATCAGGAATATCAATACATTGCTTAGTAGGATATCACACACCGGTTCTCTGCCTCAAATACCTAGCATTCTGAGTATATATAATACAACAACAAAACAAGAAGTAACTGCTTAGGTCACTGCCTCCCTTTTATTAAACATATTTTCCGCATGCTAATTACACATCATATCACAATTGATTACACATGTTTCCCACACATGTTTGTCCACACATGTATCCCCCACATGTGTGCCTAAGATGCACATGTCAATCACGTGCTTATTCACAGCCAACAAACTGCCTTACACATGCAAAACTTGTTTTCCCCATGCCAATCTTGTTTCTGCATGCCAAGTATGTTCCTTGCACACAATGTCCCAATCACTGTCAATGCCAAGCTTGTTTTCAGTATGCCACGCCTGTTTTTACACAAAGCATTCCATCGCTGCCCATGCCAAGCTTGTTCTGCACCCCAATCTTGTTCTCAGCACGTCAAGCTTATTTTCAACATACCAGGCTTGTTTCCAACATGCAATGTACACCCACGCTGCCTTATGCATATGCCTTAGCCAACTTCCCTTGTTGTTGCACATTGTTAGCCAATCCAAGCTAACATTCAGCACATTTACTGCCATAAGGCTATGTTCACCCAACATACCTTATTTTAGCCTGATAACACCTACACCAAGCCATTTGCATAGGCACCAGCCTATGCCAGTTTTTGGGTCTGTAACAAATCGCCCCTACTTGAAGAAGACGATGCCCTCGTCGGCTGCCTCTCCAAGTATTATTGGATCATGTTTTCAAACTGCCACAAGGTTGCACCTCTTTCCCAAGTAGCATCTGCCTCACTTTCTCCATTCCAATGTATCAAGTAATCTGTCCTCTTATTCCAATTATTTTCTCCCACTATCCTGTGATTCAACACATTCTCTACTGTCTTGTCAAACTCCTTCCTAACCACCGGAGGTGCCCTTTTTTACTGTACCTTACTCTGATTTTCACCGTCTTCATGGTAAGGTTTCAGGAAGCTAACATGGAATGTAGAATGAATTTTCAGTATATCTTTTAATGATAATCTGTATGCCACATTGCCAACCCTTTTCTTGACTTCAAACGGTCCATCGTACCTTTGTATCAAGCCTTTGTGGTATCTTCTATCAGTGATCTTTTTCCAGACCTGTGGAATCAATTTCTACAACACCTTGTCACATGTTAAAAATTCCAATGCACGTCTATGTTGATCTGCATAGTTCTTTATACGTCTAGCAGCTTTAGCCAAGCTCTCTATAGCTCCCTCAATCAACTCAGTTTTTTCCCGTGCAAATCTGTAAGTCGCTAGACATAGACCCTGATCTTTTTGATATACCACTTCCAGTGGAGTAACGAGCTGAAACCCCATACATAATTCTACTGGACTCCTGCCTGTTGATGAAGATTTGTGTAGATTGTAGCAAAACGGTGCAACATCCAGTAATTTCAACCAGTTTCTTTGACTAGCAATCACATAGTGTCTCAAATACTCTTACACTATAGCATTTATCCTTTATATCTGACCATCCATTTGAGGATGACATGCTGTGGAGAATTTCAACCCTGATCCCATCAGATTGAATAAGCAGGTCTAGAACTTTCCAGTAAATCGAGCATCTCGGTCACTTACTATGTCTACTGGCACCCCAAAATACTTCACCACACTCTTGAAAAATAACTCTACTGCTTTTTAGACTGGGCAACATTTGGTGATGTAATTAAGATTACATATTTGGAAAATCTATCAACCTCTACTAGAACTGATCTCATGCCATTCACATCAGAAAAACCCACAATAAAATCCATAGAAACCGAAACACATGGTTTCTCAACTAAAGACAAAGGCTGCAACAGTCCAGTATGTTTCCTTCTTTCAGTTTTGTCAAGTTGACAAACCAAGCACGTTCTGACATACATCTCCATATCTTCAAACATTTTGTGCCAATAATAGCTTATGGACAATAAAGCTATCATTCTTTTGACCCCTGGGTGTCCAACCCACTGAGGATCGTGCGTTTCTTTCAATAACTCTTGTTTCAATCCACCACCACTAGGAACATACAATCTACTACCTTTTGCATATAACAGATTGTCTTTAATCTAGTACCTCCTTACTAAACTTTCTGTCACATCCCTCTTTAGTTTGATGTAAGTAGAATTATTCGCAGCATGCTATTTCAATCTTTCAAGAAAATTAGATTGTAAAGTAGCAAAAGCAGAAACATACCTTTGTACCTCATTCCTGCTTAAAGTATCAGCAATTGATTCTCACGACCAGGCCTAAGCACCCAAACAAAATCAAACTCAGGCAGGTACTCCCACCAACTTACTTGTTTTGGAGTTAGCTTCTTTTGTATCTTGAAATATGTATTGGCTAGATTGTCAATCACCACTGTGAACTTTGTTCCCAACAAATATTGGCTCCATGTATCAAGACAGTGTATTACCGCCGACATCTCCTTCTCATGAGTAGAGTACCTTTGTTCTGCCGAATGCAATAGGATGTCCTTCATGTACAAGGACACCTCCCAAGGCTCTGTCAGATGCATCAGTATGCACCTCAAAAGGCTTTTCAAACTGTGGTAGACTTAACACAGGTTCAGATGAAACTGCCATCTTTAATTTGTCGAACACAGTCTGGCACTTCTCAGTCCACACCCGCTAATTATCTTTCTTTAAAAGATATGTTAGGGGACTCGCCTTCTTCGAATACCCATCTATGAACCGTCTGTAATAATTAACCAAGCCTAGAAAACACCTAAGAACAGCAACTTTTGAAGGAACAGGGTCAGTCTTAGATGGCTTCTACCTTTCTCGCATACATCCTGATTTTTCCCTTACCAACCCAATGCCCCAAGAACATTACTTCTTGCCGACAGAATTCACACTTTTCCTTCTTTACAAACAGCTTATGCTTCCTTAGTTTAAAGAACACTCTCCTCAAATGAGCCATATGCTCAACTAAGGTCTTATTGTATATCATAATATCATCTAGATATACAATAACAAACTTATCTAGGAACTTATATAATACATCGTTCATCAGATTACAAAACGTGGCAGGTGCATTAGTTAAGCCAAAAAGGATAACTAAAAACTCAAATAAGCCATACCTCGTGACACATGTTGTTTTGGCTTCATCACCTTCAGCTATGCTAATCTGCTAGTACCCATACCGTAAATCCAGCTTTGTAAAATAAGAAGCTCTTGACAATCTATCAAACAAGTCAGCAACATTCAACACAGGATATTTGTTCTTAAGTATCACCTTGTTCAACGCTCGATAGTCAACACACATCCTCATTGAACCATCCTGCTATTTAACCATCTTGCTTCTTCTGAAATAAAACAAGGGCACCATATGGAGCACTGGATGGCTGCACCATACCAGTTTCCAACAACTCATCTAACTGCTTCCTCAATTCTGCCAACTCACAAAGCACCATTCTGTAAGGAAATTGGGCTCGTGGCGTGGCTCTTGCCTCTAGTTCAATCTTAAGATCAGTGGCCCTTCTTGGTGGATGTTCTCGAGGTAATTCTTTTGGCATCATGTCAGCGAATTCTTCCAACATTGCCCAAACTTCATCAGGCACCCCAACCACTACATCGGGTTTGATTTGCACCAGCGCTGCAACGTAAGTAACCTGCCTTTTTTCAAGCCTTTGTTCAACTATTTAGCAGAAATCATAGGCCCCTTCCTGTTCCATGACATGAGTTCCTCCAATAACTTGCACAAATCCAGGATTTTTCTCATCCTGAATGAACATACCTCGAAGTGAGGTACTAGTATTGCTTTGGCTTTGATAATGAATTCTACACCAAGAATTAAATCAAAGTCATCCAACGGTACTACCATCAAACTGCACTTCCCTTGCCAAGGTTCAATTTTCAGATTTGTTTCTATCATACCACACACATGCATTGCTCCTGAATTCACTGTTTTGGTCTTGCTAAAACTTTCCAACAGATTCAGTCCCAATCTGTTTGCCTCCCTTTTTGCTACAAAATTGTGAGTCGGACCAGTGTCCAGCATTGCACAAATCATCAGTCCATTCATCCTAACATTAACATACAACAGACTAGTGGTGTCCACGGTTTGGTTTCGGTTTGGTTTCGGTTTGAAACCATCGGTTTCAATTCTGTGGAATGGATTAACCGTAACCGTAACCGTAACAAGAATTTTCGGTTTGGGTTGGGTTTATGGTTCGGTTTCGGTTCCGTCATGTTTTTATTTTTATTTTCAAAAAAGTGCCACGTGGCAGCATCTAATTGGTTGGTTAGTTTTTTTTAATGAATAAAATCGGAGATTAAACTGCCGGTTTTAGGCAGTTTTTTAGGCAGTTTTTGGAGAGGTGTAACCGTAACTGAACCGGTGGAAAATCGGTTTTGTAACCACCAGTTTCAGTTTCGGTTTTTTAAGTCCGGTTTTGGTTTTTAACCGTCGGTTTAACCAAACCGTGGACACCTCTACAACAGACCCATGCATGCTTGTATCTCTGCACTGATTGTACCCCACAATTGTAGTGGATTCACCCTAGAATACTAGCAACATAAGAATTGAAATCATCTGTATCTTGAGCAATGATTGCATTTACTTTCTCCTTTTTGGGACATTCTCTAGTAAAATAAGGACCCCCAAAAATAAAGCAGCCCTTTGTTTTGCTACAGTTCTTTGCCTTTAGTAGTCTCACCGTCTTTCTTCTTTCTACTTTCGTATTTCTTCTTCCAATTCTTCTTCTCTTTTTTCCCTTCTGCTGATTTCTTCTTTTCAAAATTTGGAAAGGATGTTGAAGTTGACATACGAAAATCAACCAAGCCCTCTGCTGCAGCCATGACTGATGGAATATCTTTCACCCCTTGTCTTCTTAGTTCTATCTGTGCCCTTGCTTGCAGTCCAGACATGAAGTTAAACAATTTGTCTTTCTCATACATGTTGGAAATGTCTAACATCAAAGAACTGAAATCCTTGACATATTCCCTCACTAATCCCGTCTGCTTTAACTTCTTCAAAGACTCTTTTGCAAGCCATGACGTATTACATGGTAAGAATTGATCCTTCAACTCTTTCTTTAGTGATTCCTATACATTAATGGTAGGCCTACCTGCAGTGAGATCATCAGCCATTCTGGTCTTCCACCATAGCTTTGCATCCCAGCTGAGATACATAATAGTTATGCTAAATCTTTATTTTTTAGGAATTATGGCCGCCTTACAGTATTTTCCATGTCCCACAGAAAAATTCTCCAATTCTTTGGCATTTCGACTGCCATTGAATTGCTTTGGTTCAGGCACTTTAATTTTTGACAGAGGTCCATCATCAGCAACAGTAGGATTGTTTAAGGCTCTCTTCAACACATCAATTTCATCCTTTAATTGTCTGACTTTTTCTGCCATCGTATCAGTCACTAGTACATTATCCACTCGAGATGAACTCAGTTTCGTCTCATTGTCTTTCACTAAATCTGTGTAACTTTGTTGGATTATACCAATCATTTCTCTGTGATCTATAATCTGGTTGAAAACAGGGACAGGTTCACTTGAACCTTCTAGAGGAGGTTCACCAAGCAATCTTTCCAGACAAGCAACGCGCTCCTTAGTGTTTGCCAATGTCACTTATGCACACGAAAATAAGAAAACTTTGCTTCAAACTGAAGCTCTAATACCACTTGTCACATGGTCAAAATCCGCCTAGAAATTTCTCCTATGTTGCGCTAAACTCCTAGTCTAACCAGTAATCTTTTCTTTGACATTCTTAAACAAACTATTTTCTTCAATTAGTGTCTTTTAATAATCCCTAGAAACTCACTACCACCAAGCCAATCCATTGCACACAAGCACTGCATGAATTTCACACTCACACAGGCACTCAACCTGTAAGTCCTCACAGCTTACATAAAACAAAGCATACATATAATAACATAGTGTTTACGGGAACCAATCCCAACCCAATTATTTCATTAACAATCAAAAACATCAATACAATGCTTAGTAGGATATCACATATTGATTCTCTGCCTCAAAATACCTATCATTATGAGTATATATGATACAATATGTAAGGACCTCGATTTTATGATTGGCTTATTTCATGACAAACCACCACATTGGGGATGATTGTGTAATGGGTAGCTTAGGTCCGCATTGGCAAGCTTCCAAGAATCTCCATGACTTCAAGAGCAAAAGGTATATTCACTTGACTTTGTCTCTTGAAGAGTTTAGGTGCACACACACACACTTCATGCATGTTTTGTTTATCTTGCATTTGTGTTCATTATTGTTTGTATAAGTGTGCATCCTTTTCTAAAACACTCACTAGCTTATATTAGATATCATATCTTGCATTGTATCTTAGTTGATAACATGTTTGACATGTTAATTGTGCTTCATTGTGTGCATCTCACTCACTTCACACTTGCACAACATTCATGTAAGATTGACTTTTGTCTTGAGTGTTAAAAAGGGATTTTTCCCTTTGGCGCGGCCTAGACCGCTCGGCAAGCCTTGCTTGCACCGCGGCGCACGGAGCGGTATTCTCCAGTGCGTCATGCGCGACGTGGACCGCGACCTGTGCACTTGCACGCACAGCGGTCCAAACCGCGGTGTTGTCCAGACGGTGCACTGCTGTATGTACCGCGGTCTGGACACTTACCTGAGCCGCGGTCTAGCAAGCGGTTTTGACGGGATTCTGGTTCCCAAGTTCAAAACGATGTAGTTTGATCTAGGGCTTCATATATATTCTTCCTTTTCTCTTCTTGGCCGACCAAGAGCTCAGAAAATCATTTCTAGAGAGAGGTTAGAGTTCCTAGAGAGAGAAAGCTTCAAGAAAGCTTCTTTGACTCTCCAAACCCAAAACCCATCTCCATATTGCATCATTCAACATCATTTGAGCATGGGTCTTCATTGTTTCATGACTAGGTAAGCAAGAACTTCTTTGAATATCATTTAGTGTTCTTGTTACTCTAGATTAGGTATTTATTGCATGATTAAATACCTAGACTCTATTATTGCATATTTATGAGTCTTGATAACATGATTGGGTTTGTATTTTGATAGCTTAATTGATTAGGTCATTTTTGCCTAAAAGCTAGGTCATAAACATTCATTTGTGATTCATTGATAACTAGGTTGAAATATTGATTCTTAATCAACTAGTTAAGCTTATTGAATGTTTATGCATATTTTGTGTAACAATTAGTTTGTTGGAAATTCTCTACAAATCTAATTGAGTTTGTTTGTTGATAGACTTTTGTCTAAGACTTGCATTTAGTGAATGATTAAATGTCTTGTCTTAATCACATGAATATATGCTAAGTTTATGTTGAATACATTGTGAACATATTTGTTGATTCATTGTGATTGTTTGTGATAGCTAGGATTGGTTGTTATTGATAACATCTAGCTAAGTCTTTATGCCTTGCATTTAGACATTTGACAACTTGGATTTGTTTCTACAAAATCCTAGTTGAGCAATTTGTGTTGTCTAGCATAATTTGCATTGAGCATCATTTACATGATCACATAGACATATAATTCTCTTCATTGAGTCAAAGTCTTGTGGCTTCGGGGTGAAGTTGCACAAGCATTGAAGTCTTGCAACCAAGTTGTGGTTGGCAAGCATTGGTCAAGAATTCACTGTAAAAGGCCTGCGGGTAGAGTAGGAGGTGCTCACGCCAATAGTAGTGTATCAGTGGATATCACTAGGGATTGAACCAAGAGTGGCGAGTGGTAGTGTCCATAGCCTGAGGTTATCTAGAGTGAGAGTCCGAGTATCACTTGAGGGTGTAACTTTTTATTCATATAGTGGATTTGAGGATCGTGTGTGGCTAGAAGGATAGCCCGTGGTTTTTCCCTTGTTGAAGGGTTTCCACGTAAAAATCAAGTGTTATTTATATTCCGCACTTTTACTTGATTTTGTATGTTTGTTTATGTTGGGTTATGTTATTAATATTGACTAATCGAAAAATTGGTAATAATCGATTAACAACCCATTCACCCCCCCTCTAGGTTGTTAGACACACGTTAAGAGTGTATTTTCAATTGGTATCAGAGCGGGTTCCTAGACATACTTAGGTGATCCTTACTCGTGATTGTGTGTCTTGCATTTGTGTGCCTTTTGATCATCGCATTCATTTGCATTCATCTCATTCCCTAAACACTATGAGTGGCATTGAGATGATAGAGGGTGATTTGACCTCCAAAGTTGAGAGGGAGATATATGACTCTGATGAGGAGATGACTCTCATGGTAGAGAGATTTAAGAGATTTACAAAATCTCAAAAGAAGGGCATGACCTCCAAGGTGAAGGAGGAAAAGAAAAAGTCAAGGAAAGATGACCCTTGCCTTGAGTGTGGTGGAGTTGGCCACCTTGCCTCCATGTGTGGTAACTTGAAGTACAAGAAGGGAGGAGAAACTATGATCGCTACTCGGAGTGATAGCGAAGTTGAAGTAGTTGAAGAGTGCTCCACAAGCTCGGTTGCTAGTGAGATCAACTACTTCGCATTTCCGGGTTCCTACCATGAAGAAACTCAAGCCATCACCAAATGTTTATCACTTGAAGATTTCAAGATGGGTGGCCTTGAACTTGGAAACCGAATAGGTGCATACTTGAGTGAAACAAGCCTTGATGATATGACTCTCACAAGCACAAGTGGGAGAAGCCTTGATTGTGATGGCTCATGCTCCGAGAACTCTTGTGACAACATGGTGCATAACCAAGAGTTCATTGACTTTCTTCAAAAGTCCTTGAAGGAGAGAGAAAATGATATCCTTAGATTGGAAAAGGATAATCTTCAATTAAAGGCTAAGTTAGATGACTCCTCGAAGACGGACATGATTGATGTGTCCAAGTACCAAAAGGAGATTGAAGATTGCCACCAAAGGATAAAGGCAATGAAGGATGAACTTGCCATCAAAGATAATTCCTTGAAGATTGTCAAGGAAAGAGAGATGAGGTGTCTTGAAAAACTAAAAAAGGCCAAGATTAAACAACCTCAAGCTCAAGGCAAGAACAAAGCTTCATCCAAGCAATCTTCCACTCAAGGAAAGTCCACACAAGCCTTGGCATCCCAACCAAAGCCTAGGCAATCCAAGAAGAAAGGACAATTCCTTGAGAAGCCAACCACCTCCATCAACAAGTCAACCATCAAGAAAGGAGGTGACCATAAGTGGCATGCTAAACCAAGAAGGCATGATCAACCGGCTCAACCACCTCAACAAGCAAAACCACAAAGGTGCCACCAATCGGCTCAAGCTCCTAGGAGAAGCAAACCGATGCACCATCAAAGACAACCTCATCAACATGGCGATGCCTCGATGAGATCACAATGCTATGGTATAAATCCTTACTTTGTACCTACTTGTCATTATTGTGGTATGATTGGTCACTTAAGACCAAATTGCTTAAATTACATTAAGAGGTGTAGATTAGAGAGCATGAAAGAAAAACGGTTGAAAAATAGGGCAAGTTTGCATAAACCTAGGGAACCTAGAAACATGTCTATGACCACTAAAAATGTTAAAGTGGAACCTAGGTGGGTTAGAAAGAATGAACACGCTTGCCTTAGTGCCCATGTGACTCCCGTAGATGCAATTAGGTCCATTGGACTTGATAGGTCTATAAGAGCTCATGTCTCCCATTGACTTGGTTGGAATTGACCCCATGAGGGGAGCTCAAGCAAAGAGAGCAATCTTGCATGATTTGCTATATGCAAAAAGTTGGCTTATTTTATGCTCTTTTATGATTGCTTGAGTGTGCTTGGTGAATAACATTGATTAATAATTGTATAATGTTTTTGATTACACCATTGCACGGTTGCTTTGTATGATAATGCATGACTTCTATTATTGCTTGAGCATGCTTATCTTTTCGAGGAATGTTCTACTTGTTAGTACATTTGATTGACCTCAAATTATTCTCCATGTTCATGATTCCTAGATATGCATTCTTAAGCTCTCTCTTGAAAAGGGCTACTGGCAATATGACGTGGAGCCGCCCAATGTTGGAAAAGGCTACTCATTTGAAACCGAGTGAAAGCCATCAAGAGAGTTACATTAGCATGATAAACAGAAATACATGCTTGCTAGGAATATGAAAAAAAAAACAGAAAAAGGAGAAAAACAGAAAATGTTGTTATATGACTGTTATGTGTGGTGTTGCATTGCTTATTTTTGACATCAAAATTGTTGATTGATGATGTATCTTGCAATGAAGAAAAAATGATATACTTTTGCTGTGATTAGTACACTTGCACACAAATGCTTGGATATATATCTTCTTATCATAACAACAGGGTCTTAATTGGTTTGACTTCATTTGGAAATCCTGTTGAGTGTTGCTTTGATTGATTTTTATGCATGAGAATAATAGTATTTTGTATTACATGCTAAGCAACCTCTCACACGCACACATTTTTTTTAAATATAATCTCCTTGAATCTCTCTCAATTATTTCAGTTGCATAAAGTTTGTGTATATGATTACGCAATGTATTTGTGCGAATAGCTCTCTTTGCTAAAGCAACCCGATAGGGAGAGCTCCTTTGCCTATCTCATGACAAAAAGGGGGAGAAGTCTTGAGAGAAATAGGGGGAGTGAGAGATATAAGGGGAGCATTGTTTATGCTATGCTTTGGGGGAGAAATCATGAGGGAGAGTAACCTTTTAGGGGGAGCATTGCACATGCATTCTTTGTATTGCTTTATTTGTATTTAAGTGCAATGCTTGTTTTTATTTGTTCACCTCACTTGCACTTGTTCTTGGAAAGTGCTACTTGCTATTGTGTGTAGGTATATTGATGATTCTACAAGAAGATATTGAATATTTAGATTCTAGGAATCTCTTTTGTATTGTAGAAGTGATCATGGACAATAGCTTTATTTTATTTTGTGAGGAATATTTGTGAGTGGTTGTTTTGTCATGAAATAGCCAAAGGGGGAGATTGTAAGGACCTCGATTTTATGATTGGCTTATTTCATGACAAACCACCACATTGGGGATGATTGTGTAATGGGTAGCTTAGGTCCGCATTGGCAAGCTTCCAAGCATCTCCATGACTTCAAGAGCAAAAGGTATATTCACTTGACTTTGTCTCTTGAAGAGTTTAGGTGCACACACACACACTTCATGCATGTTTTGTTTATCTTGCATTTGTGTTCTTTATTGTTTGTATAAGTGTGCATCCTTTTCTAAAACACTCACTAGCTTATATTAGATATCATATCTTGCATTGTATCTTAGTTGATAACATGTTTGACATGTTAATTGTGCTTCATTGTGTGCATCTCACTCACTTCACACTTGCACAACATTCATGTAAGATTGACTTTTGTCTTGAGTGTTAAAAAGGGATTTTTCCCTTTGGCGCGGCCTAGACCGCTCGGCAGGCCTTGCTTGCACCGCGGCGCACGGAGCGGTATTCTCCAGTGCGTCATGCGCGACGTGGACCGCGACCTGTGCACTTGCACGCACAGCGGTCCAAACCGCGGTGTTGTCCAGACGGTGCACTGCTGTATGTACCGCGGTCTGGACACTTACCTGAGCCGCGGTCTAGCAAGCGGTTTTGACGGGATTCTGGTTCCCAAGTTCAAAACGATGTAGTTTGATCTAGGGCTTCATATATATTCTTCCTTTTCTCTTCTTGGCCGACCAAGAGCTCAGAAAATCATTTCTAGAGAGAGGTTAGAGCTCCTAGAGAGAGAAAGCTTCAAGAAAGCTTCTTTGACTCTCCAAACCCAAAACCCATCTCCATATTGCATCATTCAACATCATTTGAGCATGGGTCTTCATTGTTTCATGACTAGGTAAGCAAGAACTTCTTTGAATATCATTTAGTGTTCTTGTTACTCTAGATTAGGTATTTATTGCATGATTAAATACCTAGACTCTATTATTGCATATTTATGAGTCTTGATAACATGATTGGGTTTGTATTTTGATAGCTTAATTGATTAGATCATTTTTGCCTAAAAGCTAGGTCATAAACATTCATTTGTGATTCATTGATAACTAGGTTGAAATATTGATTCTTAATCAACTAGTTAAGCTTATTGAATGTTTATGCATATTTTGTGTAACAATTAGTTTGTTGGAAATTCTCTACAAATCTAATTGAGTTTGTTTGTTGATAGACTTTTGTCTAAGACTTGCATTTAGTGAATGATTAAATGTCTTGTCTTAATCACATGAATATATGCTAAGTTTATGTTGAATACATTGTGAGCATATTTGTTGATTCATTGTGATTGTTTGTGATAGCTAGGATTGGTTGTTATTGATAACATCTAGCTAAGTCTTTATGCCTTGCATTTAGACATTTGACAACTTGGATTTGTTTCTACAAAATCCTAGTTGAGCAATTTGTGTTGTCTAGCATAATTTGCATTGAGCATCATTTACATGATCACATAGACATATAATTCTCTTCATTGAGTCAAAGTCTTGTGGCTTCGGGGTGAAGTTGCACAAGCATTGAAGTCTTGCAACCAAGTTGTGGTTGGCAAGCATTGGTCAAGAATTCACTGTAAAAGGCCTGCGGGTAGAGTAGGAGGTGCTCACGCCAATAGTAGTGTATCAGTGGATATCACTAGGGATTGAACCAAGAGTGGCGAGTGGTAGTGTCCATAGCCTGAGGTTATCTAGAGTGAGAGTCCGAGTATCACTTGAGGGTGTAACTTTTTATTCATATAGTGGATTTGAGGATCGTGTGTGGCTAGAAGGATAGCCCGTGGTTTTTCCCTTGTTGAAGGGTTTCCACGTAAAAATCAAGTGTTATTTATATTCCGCACTTTTACTTGATTTTGTATGTTTGTTTATGTTGGGTTATGTTATTAATATTGACTAATCGAAAAATTGGTAATAATCGATTAACAACCCATTCACCCCCCCTCTAGGTTGTTAGACACACGTTAAGAGTGTATTTTCACAATAACAAAACAGGAAGTAACTGCTTAGGTAACTGCCAGGTAATTGCCTCCCTTTTAAGCAAACATATTTTCCACATGCTAATTACACATGAGATCACAACTGATTATACATGTTTCCCACACATGTTTGCCCTCACACATATCCCCCACATGTGTGCCTAAGATGCACATGCCAATCGCATGCTTGTTCACAGCCAACAAATTGCCTTACACATGCCAAACTTGTTTTCCCCATGCCAAGCTTGTTTCTGCATGCCAAGCATGTTCCTTGCACACAGCACCCCAATCACTGTCTATGTCAAGCTTGTTTTTAGTATGCCGCGTCTGTTTCTGAACAAAGCATTCCATCGCTGCCCATGCCAAGCTTGTTCTGCACACCAAGCTTGTTCCCAGCACGCCAAGCTTGTTTCCAACATACCAAGCTTGTTTCCAACATGCAACGTACACCCACGATGCCTTATGCATATGCCTTATCCAACTACCCTTGTTGTTGCACACTGTTAGCCAATCCAAGCTAACATTCAACACACTTGCTGCCACAAGGCTATGTTCACCCAACATACCTGGTTTTGGCCTGATGACACCTACACCAACCCATCTGCATAGGCATCAGCCTATGCTCATTTTTGGGTCTGTAACAAAAACACTATTTTTGATGTATTTTTAAAGTGAGTCTAGCATTACTGAAATTTCTCTATTTTAACGGTATAACTAATTTCGAAAATTATTTGGCATGCTTAAACCATTTCAAAAATTATAAAATTTAACACACTGAAATTTCTATGTGTAGAGTATGTATATATTAAATTTCGTGATTTTTAGATTTGTATATATTAAGTTAAAGAATTTCGAACTATGAAGGGTCATGGCTGGAATTTTGTTGACAGAGTTATAGGACCCGAAAATAAATTGTTTTAAAAATGGTATTTGATGCTCAATTCAGTTGAAATAATTACAGGAGATAATTGTATGTGTCCTTTTCCAGTCTTCAAAATTGTAGTTGTTTTTATGAACGGAATGATTTATTAAAAATACGAGAGTGAAAGTCGTTTGGTTCTGAAATTTATATTGTTGTAATTTTGAGATACATTCAGAAGTAAATTTATTGAGGTTACTTGGAGAGTTACAGAACCTCAATTTTTATATAATGGTATTTATGTATCGTTTTGGTTGTGGCAAGTGGCAAAATTTGGTGTTGATCGAAAGTGCATTGAATTTATTAAAAATAGATAACTCATTTTAGTTTGGAAGAAGTAAAGACTTACAGATTATTTGGGTTTCTTAAATATATTTATATGCAATTATTTCTATGAATTTATGTCATGAAATATTGGGATTATGGTTAGTGCTTTGGCGAGAAATAAGTAAACTCATTCATGACTTGTTATGTTTTCAAATGTGTGTATATATATATATATATATATATATATATATATACATATATATATATTATGTAAGTAAACTTATTCATGACTTGTTATATTTTCAAATGTAATATATTAATTAAGTAAACTCATGCATAACTTGTTATGTTTTTCAAATGCAATATATTAAGCAAGTAAATTCATTCATGACAGTGTTATGTTTTCAAATGTATATATATAATATGTAAGTAAACTCATATATGATGCATTATGTTTTCAAATATATATATATATATATATTAGGTAGTAAATATATATATATATATAATAAAAATGTTACGTATTTAAATATTTTAAATATATTGATTAATGATTTAGAACAATTTATTAAGGTTATTGATTTCCACTTAAGTGTTCATTTTGTCTGAAAAATGTGATCTATAATGTCGAAAGTATTTGAAATATTTTAATATAATTGTTTCGAAAAATGTTTATTCATATGATATTCTAACTTTCAAGATTGATATCTCTTATAAATGATTCAAAAGGCAAAGAAAATTGTGTTTTATTTTTTGGCTCACTGTCCGTAGTTACCGTTACCGTTATTGTTACTGGCTCAGTTGGGATATTGTGTGCACACATACCGTTATTGCCACATCACACATGTAATTGTGACACTATGAGACATGAGTCATATGTTTACCACTTTACCAAAATGATTAATGCATACCGTTTCTACCGTAAAATTAAAAGTATATCTTTACCATTCTTACTCAAGAGACCAGTATTGTTAGGTAAAATTCATATTAAATACATTATTGGAGCATAACAAATTGAAATTAATTTACGTTGTCTAGATGCTTAACTCTTTGAGATACAAGAACATGTCTTTATTGTCCATGGTAATTGTAATAGTCTATATCTACCACACAACGACCATGTGAATGTAATAGACAATGAGCACAACCCATTGTTTAGTGTAATCGGAGAAAAATAATTTTGATTTTTATATATTTTGTATTTCTGGCTCTGCCACTGTTGCCAACACTCCATCTTATTGCAAATGCATGAAGCTTCAGATCGAGTATTGACGATACAACTCTGTCTCTAACATAGACTTTCTTTGACTTACAATATCAAAAAAATCTGACACATTGTTTTATTTCGCATGTTTCAAAAGGACTGCTTGCAAATTGTTGGAACTGTTTACAAATTGATATTGGGAAGACCAAGATTTGAAACGTGTTATCTTTGAATTGCGTTCAGGTATCAAATATTGCTCATTTAACAAAGCTTTTGGTGCATTTTTAAGGTGTATTTGACATGGCTTTTTAAGTAGAGTTTTCGGAGTAGATCTTTTACTAGACATAACGTCGGTTCAGTTCCAACCGTGGAATCGAACCGAAACCATGGATTTGGAACCTGACCGGAACCGGTTTTTTGGTTTTGAAATTAGAACCGGACCGTGAACCAGAACCATGGAGGTTCTGGTTCCCATTTCCGTTCCCCAAAATATAGATCCGGACCAGAACCGTCGATTCAGTTCCGGTTCTAAAACTGGGGGTTCCGGTCCCTGATTTTTTTTTTATATTTCGACTAGATTTTTTTTAAAACCTACGTTTCTTTCTCTCTCTTTCTCTCTTCATAATTTTAGATCTCTCTCTCTCTCTCTCTCTCTCTCTTTCTTTCTCTCACTTTCAGATCTCTTCTTCGTCTTTTCTTCTTCTTCGTCTTTTCTTCTTCTTCATCTCTTCTTCATGACTTCATCTCGTCGATCTCTCCTCACTGCTTTGATTTTTTTATTTTTGATTTCATTATGTTGATTTTTTTTTATTTTGGACTAGTGGCATGCAGTTGGAGTTGTTGATTTGGGGTTGATTTATGATTTCGGGGTGATTTGAGAGAGAGAGACAGAGAGATAGAGAGAGAGAACGATGAACTGATGAAGGATTGAAGGTGGTGATTCGGGATCTGGGTACTTGGGTAGTGGGTTATGGTTGGGTAATGCGTATGTATCATATGTGGGTAGGTATTAGGTAATGGGTTATGGGCATGGTTGATTGATTGATTGGGTAAAAAAGAAAAAAACCGAACCACCAAAACCACCAAAACCGTCGGAACCTCCCTCTAGTTCCGGTTCTGGTGACCCCGGAACCGGAACAGACGCCATGTCTATCTTTTACAAACAGAAAAGTTATTAAGTAAAGTTTTTAATAAAAAGTTGTATATTGTTTGGTATTCATTTAAAAAAAAACGCTTATATATATATTTATATGTCTATCTTTCTACAATTCTTCCCTTTCATATTTGCATTCATCTTGTCCCTTGTAAGAAGTTCTGTTGTATATGGATGATTCAAACCAAATAGAGCAGAAGTATTACCAGCACCACATTTGGCATTTTTTATGATAGTTTGTCCATGCAATATGCTCTCAGAATTGGCTTCTTAAGGGCAACTAATTATTTTTTTCCACTCATAACAATTTTATTTTTTTCGGACTACTTTGTAGAGTTCTTCAGCATGAGAAAATTTCTTTATAGAAAAAAAAATGGTTGTAGGACCATCAAAATGGTTTCGGGAAGATCACCTAGTAGTTTGTCAACAATATATAATATAATATAATATTAAAATGACAAACAAAGATATTGACCGATTTGGAAAGGGCATGTTTGATGATTGACATATTTTATATCATATTTATATCTCTTAATTTAGATTTATTAGCTACTTGATTTATTTATTTTCGTTTAAAAATAATTGTTTTTATGTTTTAGAAGAAATAGTATAGAACTTGGAAAATAATCAATTACATATGGACTTATTTCAATTGTTTGGATATTTGAAACAACAAGTCCAAGAGTTAGGCCCAAGTGAAGTTCTAGTCAAAGCATAATAAAAGAGATTGCGTGAGCCAACCTAGAGCAAAGTCAGGTGGACCTAAAAAGAGTGCATGAATTTTAAAGGCCTAAGAAAAGAGTGATGACCAAACCTGTTGAAATCAAAAGTGGGTGTATGAAAACAATAAAGCAAAGAGTTCGTATTTTGAAAGTTTAGCACATTTGCACACGTGAGGGAATCTCACTAAAGGAAGTTCACATGGACCAATTGCATTCAAAGGGAATTTGACTTTCCTAATTGCTTTGAGAGACAACTTTGAAGAATATATAAACACTTCTTATGCGCCACATTGAGCTCTAATTGGTGGGAGGTGGCGTGGACGTGAAGAGCTTGTTTTGGAAATTGATGTAGGACAATTGGCTTTGGAGTTTGAAGAAGAGTTGGATAGGAAATTGGGTAAAAGAGCTGGTCCGAAGAAAGCTGGTCCGAAGAAACGGGCATAACTTTTAGCTCGGTTGTCCGATTTCCTATTATAATATGTTTTCGGAAAGGGTTTTCAGTGCTCCATACTATTTCTTCCCGGGTTCCCCAGTTGAGGTCGTTTTCATCCTCAAATTTGATGTTTTAGATAAGCTGTCGGGTGATTGAAGTTTAATTGTTTTTTTTTAGTTTTTCGTTTTTAGTTGTTATTTGTTTAGGAAATGTCTATTTTGGTCTTTTACTTAAGTTAGGGTTTCCAGAGACTATTTAAGCTCTTGGTTATTTGTTTTAGGGTTATCTTTTCATTGAATCTTAATAAAATTTAGTTATTTTCCTGGTGGATTCCAGTTTATGTGTTCTTAGAGCTTACGTTGGTAATCTTTTATACTTCCGTTCTGCGTCAGGAAGCAAAGATTCTGACTTTGAGACGGAGATTCGATGCATCTTCCGAGTTCCATTGTTATTTTATTTTTAATATCTTTCTAATTTTCTTTGTACTATGGTAGACTATGAAACCTTGTGTTATGGAATAATTTTCAGATATTTTTATTAATTCACAAATATTGTTCTTCAATGTTTATGGTTTTAGCTTCTATTGATTTTTAAATATAAAACTCTTTCATCTCTAATATCATGTAATTTTGATAGTTAGGTATATATTTTAATCAATGATTGGTTTCGTAACATTAATTATAATTCCTTTGATTCTTTGTTTTTCATCAATTTTGATACATAGAATGCTTAGGGATTATATTTTGAAGCGAAGAAAGACCAACTTAAGATTTTTATTAAATATGCTTATTGTTAAATTCATAGGTAGACAATAAATTGATTTTTAATTGTCACTCTAATTTAGGGAATTGATAAATTATCGGGAAGCTATGAAATTACACAGTGGTGGATTCTGATACCTTAGTATTCTTTAATTGATTGTTTTCGATTTTATTTGCTTTTAGTTTAGTTTAATTTTAGTTTTAATTCATCACATTCGGTTAACTAGGTTAGAATTAGATTAAATTTTGATTCGATTAGTTTTTCATCAATCCTCGTGAGATCGACCCCGTACACGCATTAGCTATTCTACAATAGACTTGTGCGCTTGCGAGTATTTTAAAATTTAGCACAACACTTGATGTTCGGTTGAGAGAAATATTTCTAAAAGAACATAGGGACTATAAATTGAAAATTACCCTAAAAAATTCAAAACACAAAAGGCACGAACTAGTAATAGACAAATGTCCGAGCAGTGCTAAAAGTGAGAGTGTTGTTCTCTTGGGGTGCGTTTGGTACGGGGATGAGATTGGACTGAACGGGATTGGACTGGACTGGACAGTTGTTCCGTGTTGTATTTGGAATGTCTGAGACAGAACTGTGGACTGTACTGTTATGCGTTTGGTATGCCTGAGACAGGACGAGACAAGAGGTTCAAATGATTAGAGTGTCATCCGTGTTCAGTCTAATGTTTGTTACCACATAATAGTGACATATTGGGCATGACAAGCCAGTATTTATTTAATTTTATTAAATAAATATTTTAATATATCATATTTAACAATGTTAAATAAATATTATATAAATATTGTAATTGAAATATATTATAATATTTAACAAAAACAAGAGATTCAAATGACCTCCTTTGTTCAATTACAATATTATTATATTTAACACAAATAATAATATTGTAATTGAAATATATTATAATTATTTAATATTATTATATATTAATATGTAATATTATATTATATAAATATGATATATTATATTATTATATATAATAATATATAAGATATATATGGATATATAAAATATTAAATATTAGTCCATAAAAAAATATATTATATTATATTTGTTAACAGAAAATTTGCTCAGGGTGAGAAATCTCAGTTAACACCCTCGAGACCACTACCACGTAAGTGGTGGCCAAGGTTGAATGTATGTTTGACAGTGCTTAGTAAAATGACAAGCAATATTGGTACTATTATCCACCAAAGAAAATCAAAAATGCTTTCTTTATTAATATTGTGTGATATACAGATCTCTCTCAAATTGCTCTCAATTTCTCTAGGGTGTAGTCGGGTTCTTGTCGCATGCCTGTCGAAAAGTAGATCCTCTTTCTAAAGACCGAAGTCCTCCTTTTATACATTGTCTTCATAGGTTAAACTAACTGATTCTCCCCTTGATTTTCTCAATCCCTTCCCTCCTTATCGGACAGGATTTCTCATTTGAATGTTATTGACTTTGTGTTAATTGCTGAGTTGAGAATATCTTGGTGGAGATTAATTTGTTTCCTGTTTGGACTCTATTACTTGTTCTGTACGTATGTAATATCTCAAGATATGATCCAGTGTATCTTCATGTCTTAGTAGCTGTTAACAGAAATCTTGCTCGGGGCAATAAATCTCAGTTAGCACACTCAAGATCATTCCCACGTAGGTGATGACCAAGGTACAAGGTAGAATACATATGTGTATAAAACAGTGAATATTGAAATGACATGGAGATAGCTATTTCTTCAGTTATTCAAAAGAAACAAAAATCTTTCTTTATTGATAACATATGATATACATCTCTCTCTATTTTTCTTTCGAATTGCTCTCACTTTTTTTCTGGGAAATAGTTGGATGTTTTTTGTATGCTTGTCGAATAGTAGTCTCCTCTTTCTGAAGGAGGAAATCCCTCCTTTATACAATGTCTTCATAGGTTTAAACTCATTGATTTCCCCTTGATTTTCTCATCCCCCTCTTATCGGACAGGATTTTTACCTTTAAATGTAGTTGACTTTGAGTTAATTGCTCCGTTGAGGATATCTTGGAAATCAATTTGTTTCCCATTCAGACTCTATTACTTGTTCTGCACGTGTGTAACGGCTATAGATATGGTACTGTGTATCTTCGGATCTGGAATGATTCCCATAGGGGTCGTTGAATGTATCATGGTGTGGTGCATCGACTAGTGAGGTCGATCAGTGTTCCGACCTCGATATCTGAGAAGTTTCGTCCAGCTAGGAGCCAGGTCTGGCTTCCTATGGACATCCCCCTGTATCAGTGATGTATAGGTGAGTTTCTGAAGAAATTGTGAGGTGACCTCGACTTCGGGGAATTTCTTGTTTTCAGGTTGGGTGATGCGGGCTAGATCTGATCGTCCCGGGCTCTATTCCGGATGTTTCTGGAGCCCGTCCTTGTTCCTGCGGGGTGGTATCGTAGCTCAGCTTTGGGTAGAATGGTCTCCTAGTGGAAACTCTCAGGCATTGAGCCAGGTCTGGAAGGTGGAAAATTTCCCTTTTGTCCTTAGCCAATTTTGGCTATTAACAGAAGTCCCCTCTGACTTGAACACTAGACGTCGAGCTTGGAGTTGGGGTCAGATTTTTACTTTATTTGGGAAATCTTCCCTTTTTTACCATTACCGGAATATGGGGGAAATCTCCTCATTAACTGCGTAAGCGACGTGGCACGAACTAACTAATTGATCTCTGAATTAATCTGATTGCGCTACGGCAGTCTCCGAGATTTTTTACCGTTACCAGAATCTTGGGGAGATCTCCTTCTTAACTGCGTAAGTGACGTGGCGTGAGCTGACTAGCCTGTTTTTGAGTTAATCCGGTTATGTTACGGTAGTCCCTGAGATTCTTTATTGTTACCAACAAAGGATCTCTACAGCTCGTGCTGTTGCCCTCTTGCCTATATATATCCATTTATCTCCACGTTTTCCTCACATCTTTCGAACTAAAATTTTTGCTAAGAAATATTTTCTCTCATAGCCTTTCTTCCAAGCTTGCCTTTTTCTTCATTCTTCATCCTTATTGAATTTACTATGTCGAAGACCAGTCGTGATTCAGTTGACTCCATAGTTGACGGCGAGGAGGTTGTTAGTCTCCCTCTGGGCAACGGGCTAGGAGGAGTTTAGAAGGCGATGATTCCCCGCCCCGCCCCACCCGCAACGTCGGCGGTCAAATAAGAATGTGTCCATTGGGACTGGGTTCTCCAACCATCATGACCATCCTTTGGATATAACCGATGAAGATTCCGACAAAGAAGTGGGCGGTGACGCCACGGGAGAATGTCAGGTCCCGGTTTCTGGCCCCCTCTTGGAGAGGCTCCCTCCTTATGATTTTCTGGTTGTTCCAGATTCCATCGTCGATCCAGTCTCGATTGACCGCTTGAGGTTGAAGTTTGGCATCCCCGACAGCGTATCCATCTCGGTGCCTCCTAAAGGTTTTGAGTTCTTCAACCCCTCTAAAGGCGTGCTTCCGATTCATGTGGCAGCTTTCGAGAATGGGGTCAGGCTTCCCTTTCATTCGACTCTTCGACTGGCTCTTAACGCCATCCAGCTCGCTCCCCTCCAGTTGACGCCTGGCTTCTGGAGACATCTGATTGGTTTCCTCGTACTATGGAGGGAACAATATCAGTTGAGTAAGGTGACGAGAGAGCCGGGAGCAGAGAAGCTAGCCTATCTTTTCCAGATTGGAAGCCTGTCTGGCGCTCTTCGAGGCATGTTCTATGCTAAGGCCAAGAACAAGCTCAACTTCGTTATTCTTGGTGCTTCGAAGAAGGACCCCGCTTGGAAAGAAGAATCGATCCTTATGGGGGATGACTGGGGGAGCTCGATTTTCATTGGAGGGCATGAATTCGAGGTTCCCACGGCTTTCAGTGACAAACCCTCGTGGGACCGGGACTCCCTGCCTTCTGAGTCCGAAGCCATCTTAAAGGCTATTTTAGCCCGAAATTATTTGAACCTGAAGTTCCCTACTGCTGAAGCCTTCGATTCTCGTAGGGTGAACCAATACTTGCGGATCTCAGACGCTACTCCTCTTAAGTGTCATTGAGTTGCCTTGCCTTGCCTTGTTACTTAGCTTCGTTCTAACATTTTCCTTTTTAATTTGCTTATTCACAGTTTTTGTTGTTGAACCGGCTACCCGCCACGTCTCACGATCTCCCCAAGGTAGAGTTTCTCTTCCCTCCGCTGAGGTCGAACCTGCTCTTGCTTCATCTACCTCTCCAGCTGGGTCCAAGATGGCCACTCTCGCTTCGTGAGCTTTCCGGGCTTTGGGTAAAGCTCCCCTAGTTGTTGGTCTGGCTGCTTCTGTCCCTTTAGTTATGGTCGCTAAGGTTGCTACCCCCTCGATTCGACCTCCTGATTCCGCTGCGCCTCCAACCCCCCAAACTTTGGAGGTCTCTGGGAAGGGTGTCGCAAGGGTTCTTTCCAGCCGTTCCCTGCCTCAGTCGAGCTCGACAGGGCAGGACGAAGTCCTGGAACAATTTACCGCGTCTTGTCTGGGCCGGGGGATCTCTAGGATGGCTTCCATGCCTATGAACGTCCTGATTACCAAGGGGTCTGCTATTTTAGCTGAGGTAATTGCATTTCCTTCGTACTACTCTTGCTAATTTATTCAGTTTCTAACTCGGGTTCTGTATTTTGTAGGCCTTCAAGTTTCATGTGGCGATGGGTCAGCAGGTAGCCCTCCTTCACGACCGGGCTGCAAAAGCCGAAGCTGAAGCTAAGAAAGCCAGGGAATTGCTCAAGCAGGCTCAATCTTTAGTGGAAGAGATGACTTCCAACCAGAGAAAGGTTGAGGTCGAGATGGCTGAGCTTCGCTGTGACCATGAGGGGATGAAGCAATCTTATGATCAGGAGCATCTTCAGTCTATCTGGCGGGCTAGACAGAGGGATTCTTGGAGATCTGAGGCTAAAAAGTTGGATCTCGAGAATCAGTCTCTGATTACTCAAGTGACCAAGCTGCAAGCTGACGCGGAGACCTCCTTCAACGATGGATATTTCTACGCTTCCTTTCAGGCCGCAGAAGCTCTCCCTCTTCCCTTTGACTTGTCATCTATTGCCGGCTGGGATAGACATGAAATAATGCTTAAGGCTGCTGAGCTATCTTGCCTTGAAGGCGACGAGGTGGTTCCTTCGAGCCAAGTAGGAGCTGGAAAACAGCTCGCCCAGACAGATCCTCTATTTCCTCCTCCTACCTTTACTACCTCAGGTCCCGGGGAATCTTCCAGTAAAGTTTTGTCTTCTCGATCCGAGGAGGACCAGTTGGGAGCTGGGGAAGAGGTTAGGAGCCCATCTGAGGAGCCCCCCCATAACGGAGATGGAGGTCGACAGGAGCCAAACGAGGTCCATGGCTGCCCTTCTTGATGCGGCTATCCCGCTTGAGGTTATGGAAGTGATTAATGAGGTCTTGGAGGAAGATCCTGCTGACCAACAGGTAGAGCCTCTAAATGGAGGGGTGATTGGTGAGGATAACCGAGGTAGACAACTACCTGAAGGGGGGGGGGGGGGGGTCGATGGCGAAGATCAGCATGAAGGAGGAGGACTGATCGTGCCTAAATTGTTGTATATTTTGGCCCTCATTCCTATTCCTTTGTCTCGTTCTTGTGTGTATTTTCTATATATTTTATGTCTAATAGGCTCATTAGTGCTAATTGCAGGCAATAGATGTAATTCTGGGTTTGGAAGCTTATTGCAATATTCCAGCAGAAAAGGGACGAAAGTAAAGGCAAAGGAGTACAAACAGCTCTACAGTGCGGGTCACGTACGGGTCAAGTGCGGGTCGCAACCGCACTCTGACCGCACTCCAGCCGCACTCATATTCATAGCCGGGACAGGTTGCAAGTGAAGAGATAAAGTGCGGGTACAGTGCGGGTCATCCAACCGCACTTAACCCGCACTAATGCCAAACCAGAAAGCTGATGTTGCACCTGATGATAAAGTGCGGGTACTGTGCAAGTCATCAAACCGCACTCCACCCGCACTGTCACCAAGAACAGAAGAGCAGAGTTGTACCTGACATTAGAGTGCGGGTACAGTGCGGGTCATCCACCAGCACTCCACCCGCACTATTGCTCAAAACAGAGGAGGGATTTTGCATCTGATAGTACAGTGTGACTCAAGTGCGACTACAGTGCGGGTAATCCAACCGCACTCCACCCGCACTGTTGCCCAGATCAGAGAACTGAAGATGAAGAAAACCTTTACAGTGCGGGTACAGTGAGGGTAATTCACCCGCACTCCACCCGCACTATGCGCGCGACAGTTTCTGGTTTCAAGCTTAAGTGACCTATTTTTCCATCCTCTATAAATAGAAAAGGATGGGAACGAACCAAATGATCACCATATCTCCCAACACTTGTATTTTTAGCTAGAAACACATCTCCCTATCATCCAAACCATCTCTACTCAATCAAAGGCAACTAGGAGACTTGGATTCAAGCTTCAAGGAAAGAGATCAATCTTCAAGGGTTATCTCTACTCTCTCTCTTAGTTTATTGGTTTGTAATAGAACATGAGTAGCTAAAATACCCCACTATGGGGTTGATGTTATTTGTATGATGGATATTTAGGCTTTGTAAATAAACTCTATGTGTTATATTTATTCTATCTCTATGTTTTATTCCATTGCTTTAATTGACTTCCATTATTGATTTGCTTGGATACACCCTCTTTGTATGATTGATTTGGATTACTTGAGTAGGCAATTAGGTTGTCTAATGTTCAATTGAATGGAAGGATTTCCGAAAATCCGGCTCTAAAACCATGCCCTTAATCTAATCTTTAATTAGTGGCTTTCACTATACATCCTAGGTTAGCCACTTGTGAGAGAATTAGAAGCCTCCACTATACACCCTAGGTTGGCTACTTTAGTGATTCTACGAGAACTAACCTTCGAATAGAATTCGGTTGATAACCTAAAGCCTCATCCAATCTCAAACGGGTGGCCTTCACTATACATCCTAGGTCGGCCACTTGTGATGGAATTGGAAGCCATCACTATACATCCTAGGATGGCTACATTAGTAATAGGTTGAGCCATAGCTAGATAGATGAGCATTCATGGAACAAGTCCCAATTGAGTAACTAGCCACTGTTGGTTGCTTGGGAGGGATTAATCTCTAGTAGGAGGTCTTCGCTATACACCCTAGGTTGACCTCTTGCTATAGATATATACCAACACTATACACCATAGGTTGGTTACATTTGTCAAAACGTGCTTAATTGAGAGTTTGTTGCAATTGCCCCAATATTCACTTACGAGTCCATCAACTCCGTAGTTCCATCATCATTCATTCATCACTCCATTGTCATTCCATTTTATTTACTTTCATAGTTTAGTTTATATTGTATTTTCATTCACCATCACTTTACTTTTATGCATACTAGTTATATTAATCATAATCTTATCACCGCTACCCTGATCTCAGTGGACGACACCCGTGCTTGCCGCTTTGCTTGTATTTATACTTGTGAACGCATCGCATAGGTTTTATAAATTGTTTTGACTGACGGTTTTCTGGCGGCAAAAACCTCATCATCAAGGACCGGCGGAGGAGAACCAAGAGAGTCCCAAAGATTGAAGCAGTTTGTTCATGGATCGTTTTGATTGCCCGGAAAAGGGGGTGGGCACCTTGTTTTACTCTTATTTAGCTCAGCTTTCCTTTTTTTTTTATAGCCCGAGCTCGGGGGTTGGGCACCCAGTTGGATGGATGTAGCCTTACAGGGGGGTAGGCTCCCTTATCTTTAATGAGAAGTCGAATAGTTTTTGAGAACTCTTGTTTCATTTCTGGTCCAGAGTGTCATCCGTAGCAACAATTTGTTCATACTTCATTAAGACTTTGGTAGGGGATTATGATGATCTTGATCCTGCACATGAAAACAAAAATTTTATTTTATTTTATTATTTTTATTATTTTTTTCATCTTGGGGGCGGTAGCCAGACCAAGGCATCAGGAGGGCTACTTAGCTATTTCCTGGTTTCAAGATCTGGATGACAACTATGCTCTTACACTCAAACCATTCTTGGGGGTGGTAGCCCGACCAAGGCATCATGAGGGCTATTTAGCTATTTCCTGGTCTCGAGCGAGATCTGGATGGCAACTATGCTCTTACACTCAGACACTTCTTGGGGGTGGTAACCCGACCAAGGCATCAGAAGGGCTATTTAGCTATTTCCTAGTCTCGAGAGAGATCTGGATGGCAACTATGCTCTTACACTTAGACCCTTCTTGGGGGTGGTAGCCCGACCAATGCATTAGGAGGGCTATTTAGCTATTTCCTGGTCTCGAGATCTGGATGGCAACTATGCTCTTACACTCAGACCTTTCTTGGGGGTGGTAGCCCGACCAAGGCATCAGGAGGGCTATTCAGCTATTTCCTGGTCTCGAAGTGTTCATGTTGAGTTTCCCATACAAGGGTGTAGTCACCAATGTTGAACATATTTAGAGATAAAGACGGAAGAGAAAAAAATGACTTTATTGATGATCGAGATGTAATACATCTTTATTAGGGTCTGTGATGAAAACTAAATGGGGGTAGTCTGCTTGAGAACTCCCTTCTAAAGGGTAGAATTTCCTCAAATGATCTGCATTCCAAGTGTGGTCGATGGATCGTCCGTCCATGTCAAGTTTATAAGCTCCATTGCGAACAACTAGCTTTATCAAATATGGCCCTTCCCAATTGGGACTTAAGACTCCATCCGACCTTTTCCGTGTATTCAGGGTCACTTTCCTAAGTACCAGATCCCCTTCTTTGAAATTTCGGGCTCTGACCTTTTGGTTGAAGTATCTAGCGATCTTGCTCTGGTAGATTGCTACTTTCTCCGCTACCCGGTCTTGTTTTTCTTCTAAGAGGTCTAGATTAGCCCGGAGCTTGACTTCGTTACTTTCGGGCTCAAAGTGTTGTACCCTGAATGAGGTCAATTTATACTCGATGGGGAGGACTGCTTCAACCCCGAAAGCCAGGGAGTAAGGTGTCTCCCTGGTAGCTGTTCTCTTTGTAGTCCGGTACGCCCAGAGGACTTCTAGTAGCTCTTCGGCCCATTTTCCTTTCTTCTGCTGTAGCTTCTTCTTTAAAAGTTTCTTGATAGTCTTGTTGGTGGATTCTACCAGCCCGTTAGTCTGGGGATGAGCCATTGAAGCGAGCCTAAGGTCGATCCACAATCCCTTGCAGAAGTCTTTGAATCGGGCGTTGTCGAACTGCTTCCCTAGGTCAGCTATAATGATGAGAGGGATCCCAAATCTGCATACCATGTTGGTTTTGATGAACTTGCTCGTATTCTTTTCTGATATCCGAGAAAGAGGCCCTGCCTCGACCCATCTTGTGAAGTAGTCGATAGCCACGATAACATGTTTCATCTGTCCGGGAGCGGTAGGAAGTGGTCCGATTAGGTCGATTCCCTACATGGCAAAAGGGTAAGGCGAACTTAGAGACGACAGTCGCTCTGGTGGCTGGTGGGTCAAGTTTGAAGTTCTTTGACATGGCTCGCAAGATGGCACAAAACTCTTTGTGTCTTGGTGGATGGTCGGCCAATAGTACCCCATACGAAGCACCTGATAGGCTAGAGCTTCCCCACCTATGTGGTTCCCATAGTCCCTAGAGTGGACCTCTCTCAATGCCCATTTAGCATCATCAGGGTGCAAGCACCTAAGTAAGGGAAGGGATCTGCCCCTTCTGTAGAGGTAGCCGTCTACCATATAGTATCGGACTGAGAGTCTTTTAATTCTTCGGGATTGGTCGGGCTCTACCGGAAGCTCTCCTTCAAGGAGGTAGGCAACAATTGGGTCCATCCAGCAAGGCAGGCGATCCATGTAGCAGATTTCTCCATTTGTGGCTATGCTTGGTTGGGTGATCACTTGGAGGGGAATTCCCTGTGGTAGGGATTGGCCTCCGTTCGCCGCTATTTTAGCCAGAACATCTGTGCGATGGTTTTGGTGTCGAGGTACCTGATCGATCTTGAACCCCTTAAACTTATTTTTTAGCAACTGGGCTAGCTTTAGATAAACAACCATCTTTTCTCCATTTGCATGGTACATCCCAGTCACCTGATTGATAACAAGCAATGAATCACTCTTGAATTTTAGGTAATCGGCCTTTAGTTCGATGGCTACCTTCATCCCGGCTAGGAGGGCTTCATACTCTGCTTCATTATTGGTGGCTTTAAACTCGAATCTGAAACAGTGACAGAATTCAGTCCCCTTCGGATCTATTAAAACTATGCCAGCTCCTCCCCCAGCTTGCCCAGATGCTCCATCTGTAAAGAGGGTCCATGGCTTGCAGTCTTCCGGCCAATTGTCGACCTCGGATATCTTTTCAGGGATCTCATTTGGTACTGAGGGATCCTCTTGATCTGGGATCGCTGAAAATTCTGCCACGAAGTCTGCCAAAGCGTGTGCCTTAATCGTGGTCTAGGGCTTATACTTTAAATCGAACTGAGTGAGCTCTAGGGCCTAGAAGACTAGCCTTCCAAACACGTCTGGTCTTTGCAAGAATTGACAGAGAGGTTGGTCCGTCACCACTGCTATTGTGTGAGCTTGAAAATAGGGACGGAACTTCCTCGCTGAGATCACCAGAGCATACACGAGCTTTTCCAGGAGAATGTTATTCCTTTCTGATTTGGTCAAAGCATGACTCACATAGTATATGGGTCTTTGAAAACCATCGCTACACTCTTTGGCCAAAGCCCCGCTTACTGCAGTTTATGATACGGCCAGGTAGATCTGTAACTCATCTCCGAGAACTGGCTTGACTAACAACGAGGGGCTTGTCATGTATTCTTTCAAAGCTTGGAAAGCCCGTTCCCTCTTCTGGCTCCACTTCATGTTTTTCCCTTGTTTGATGGCTTTGAAGAAAGGGAGACATTTATCGGTGGAGCAAGAAATAAACCTGTTGAGTGCCGCCACACGTCCAGTCAGAATCTGTACTTGTTTGAGTGAGGTTGGGGATTCCAGGTCCAAGATAGCTTAGATTTTTTCTGGGTTGGCTTCTATGCCTCTCTCATGAACCATGAAGCCCAGAAACTTCCCCGCTGTTACCCCTAAGGCACATTTGGAGGGGTTCAACCGCATCTGGTTTTCTCTCAGTATGAGGAAGGTTTTGTGAAGGTCTTCCTGATCTCCTTTTACGGTTGGGGATTTTGTGATCATGTCGTCGATATACACCTCCATCGTCCTTCCTATCTCGGTCTTGAACAGTTTGTTACCCAGCCGCTGATATGTAGCCCCCGCATTCTTCAAACCAAACGGCATCACATTGTAGCAGTATAAGCCCTGCCCAGTAATGAAACTGGTTTTATCTTGGTCAGCCGGGTGCATTTTAATTTGGTTGTATCCTGAGAATGCGTCCATAAAACTCAAAAGTTTATTTCCGGACGTGGAGTCAACCAGCTGGTTGATCTTTGGTAAATGAAAACTGTCTTTTAGACAAGCCCGGTTGAGGTCGGTGTAATCGACACACATACGCCATTTCCCATTTGCCTTCGTAACCATAACCACATTGGCGATCCATTCGGGATAGCTTACTTCTCTGATAAACCCTGCCTTGATCAATTTATCTACCTCTTCCTGTACCGCAGCGTTCCTAACAGCGTTGAAGTGACGCCTCTTCTGTTTGACGGGCTTGACTGTTGGATCTACCGCTAGTCGATGGGCGGCCAATGACACCGGGATTCCAGGCATTTCATCATGGTTCCAAGGGAAGATGTCGCTGAACTCCCTGAGAAGATCAATTAATCTTCTTTTCACATTTGGATCAAGGGTGGCCACGACCTTGACAACCTTGGAGGGATCGTCATTTCTGATGGGTATCTCTTCTAGTTTATCTACGGGCTGCCCGCTGGCCCACTCCTTACTTCGTTCCTCCTGGTAAGGCATAATAGGTTTGTTCTTCGGATGCCCAGGATGTTCTGCGGGCTCCTTCTCCTCCTGAATGATCCGGGATGTATCCATGTCTTCCTGGACTAATGCCACCTGTACACACTGTTTTGCTAGGGCTGTAGGATTGGCAGACACTGCGTAGCATTTCCTGGCTGCCTGCTGGTCCCCGCGTACCTCTCCTACCTTGGTTCCAACCGGGAATTTCAGGACGTTGTGGTATATGCACAAGACTCCCTTCAAGGAGGATATGAATGGTCGCCCTAGGATGGCGTTGTAGGCCGATGGGGTGTCAACCACAATAAAGTCGGTCATAACATTCTGTTGGAGAGGGGTGATTCTGATGATTACTGGGAGGATCATCGACCCCACCGGTATGATCGAATCTCCAGTGAACCCATAAAGCGGAGTGGTACTGCTATTGTAACAATGTTGCTTCAGGTTTAATTTTTCCAAGGTATCCTTGAAGAGGATATCTAGCTGCTACCTGTATCCACGAGCACGCGATGGACCGGATAGTTGGCGATTTGTATCGTGATTACCATGGGATCATCATGAGATTGTACTGTGTTGAAGACATCTGCTTCAGTGAAAACGATCTGCGCTGACAGGGAGGGCTCTATCGGGCTTTGGCAGACTTTGAAGATCCCCCGACTTTCTTCGATGCGGGGAATCTTCCTTACGTGGTTTTTTCGGGAGTTATTGGAAATGCCAGCCAGTGTAAGACCTCCGCTGATGGTGTGTATCACCTGGATCTGTTGCATTAAGTCAGTTTGTTCCCTCTTCCTCTTTTCTGCGTCTTCACAGATTTCAGCTTGTACCTCCCTTCCAGTCCGTATGTTATCTCTGACCTGTTGTAAGAATTCAATCAAGCATCCCCCCCTTATCAGGGCTTCAATCTGGTTGCGCAAATTATAGCACTCTGAGGTGTTGTGGCCCACGTCTTCGTGGAAGTCGCAGTACTTGTACCAGTTTCTTTTGTCAGCTCGGGCTTTCATGAGAGCGGGCTTTTGGAGCAGCCATTTATCTCGTATAGCAAGGTAGACCGTTTCCCTAGAAGTGTTTAAAGGGGTGTAGTAGTCATACTTTTTTTCCCCTTGCATTACAGGGGCCACGGTCCTGGGAGGTGGCGAAGCCCAGGGAGGGGTTCGTCTTGCAGGATATCTTTCTTGCCTATGTTGAGGAACAGGGATGCGATAGGTCGACCTATTGGGAGGTTTATTCTGAGTTTTCTGAACTGGCTCAAATTTGGGGGCTTCTTTTTTCAGACGCTTTGCCGTTCTCATGTCGTCGTGTTCCATCTTGACTTTGAGTTGTTCGTCGATCTGGACCTGCTCAAGAGCCCGGTCATAGGCTTCCTGGTAAGTCTCGGGAGGTCTCTTGGCGAAGGAACGGAAAAGCTTTCCCGCCCATAGGTTCCGCCTGAAGTTGGCGAGGGTTTCTTTCTCGATGAAAACTCCCATTTGTATGACCTCCTTGTGAAAACATTCCACGTACGACCGAAGAGTCTCACTCCGTTCCTGAATCACATATTGGAGGTGTATGGGATCTTTCGTACGAGGTTTGACCCCTTGGAATTGCGAGCAAAAATCTGTTGATTATTTCATGAAAGAATCCACGCTGCCAACAGGCAGCTTCCTGAACCAAGTTTTCGCGTAGTCAGTTAGGGTCGTTGGAAACATCCTGCACATAGCTGCTCTGGTATTGTTCTGGACCTCCATCTGTTGAACGAAGCTCTCTAGGTGGCTTAGAGGATCTTCCGTTTCAGAGAACTTATCTGCTGGCATTTTGAATTTTGGTGGGAGCTCCGCTTCTCGGATCCTCCTAGTGAACGGAGAGCTCATCTCGCTCAGGGGATCCTTTCTGTCCTCCTTATTCTTTCCTTTTTTTATCTGCTGGACCTTCTTTTGTAGCTTTACCGGCTGATCCCTCAGTCGCTTGTTCCCAGGTTTCTTTGAGTTGACCTCGGATTCTTCACTGTCGAGTCTCTCCGATGAACTGGCAATCTCTATCCGGCCCCCCTCATGGATAGGATCCATTCGGGGAGTTTGTCTACTTTCCTCCTCTAGGGCCCGTGCGGTCCTCCTTGACGTAGTTGGATGAGATAGATCTCATGGCTTCCGGGTAAAAGCATCAGTAGCAGACTTAACTCGCCTGGGTTGATATTGTGAAGGTCTTTTCGGAACTGGGGGCATGGGTCTCTATTTTTCTTTCGAATTGCTCTCACTTTTTTCTGGGAAATAGTTGGATATTTTTTGTATGCCTGTCGAATAGTAGTCTCCTCTTTCTAAAGGAGGAAATCCCTCCTTTATACAATGTCTTCATAGGTTTAAACTCATTGATTTCCCCTTGATTTTCTCATCCCTCTCTTATCGGATGAGATTTTTACCTTTAAATGTAGTTGACTTTGAGTTAATTGCTCCGTTGAGGATATCTTGGAAATCAATTTGTTTCCCATTCAGACTCTATTACTTGTTCTGCACGTGTGTAACGTCTGTAGATATGATACTGTGTATCTTCGGATCTGGAATGATTCCCATAGGGGTCGTTGAATGTATCATGGTGTGGTGCATTGACTAGTGAGGTCGATCAGTGTTCCGACCTCGATATCTGAGAAGTTTCGTCCAGCTAGGAGCCAGGTCTGGCTTCCTATGGACATCCCCTTGTATCAGCGATGTATATGTGAGTTTCTGGAGAAATTGTGAGGTGACCTCTACTTCGGGGAATTTCTTGTTTTCAGGTTTGGTGATGCGGGCTAGATCTGATCGTCCCAGTCTCTATTCCAGGTGTTTCTGGTGCCCGTCCTTGTTCCTGCGGGGTGGTATCGTAGCTCAGCTTTGGGTAGAATGGTCTCCTGGTGGAAACTCTCGGGCATGGAGCCAGGTCTGGAAGGTGGAAAATTTCCCTTTGGTCCTTAACCAATTTTGGCTATTAACAGTAGCATAATCCCTCATTGGGGTCATTGAATATGGTATATATTGCCTTGTATTGTACGGTATATCAGATAGTGAGGTCGATCGGTGTCTTAGCCCTGATATTCAGTAGCTTAGTCTAGCCAGGAGCTACCTCTGACCTCCTTTGATCTTTTGGAACTAGATGCGGCCTCCTACGGACATCCCTCTATGTCAGCGGGGTATAGGCGAGTTTCTAGAGAGGTTGCGAGGTAATCCCGACTTCAGGGGGGTTTCCTGGTTTCAGGTTTGGTTATGCGGGCTCGATCTGATCGAGCAGGGCTCTACTCCGGGTGTTTCTGGAGCCCGTCCTTATTTCTGTGGGGTGGTATCGTAGCTCGGCTTCGAGTAATGTGGTCTCCTGGTGGATAACCTCGGGCTTGGAGCAAGACTAAGAGGGTGGAAAATTTCCCTTTGATCCCTAGCCAAGTTTGGCTATTAACAGAAGTCCCCTCTAACTTGAACACCAGTTGTCGAGTTTGGGGTTAGAGTCAGATTTTCTATTTTATTTGGGAAATTTTTCCTTCTTTACCGTTACCAGAATCTTGGGGGATTCTTCCCATTAACTGCGCGAGTGACGTGGCGGGAGTTGATTGATTTATTTTCGATTTAATCCGGCTGCGTTACGACAGTCTCCGAGATTTTAGGTGATCTTAACCAAAAATCTCGATGGCTCGTGCTACTGCACTCTTGCCTATATATACTTGTTTATCTCAACGTCTTCCTCATATATTTCGAATTTCAAATTTTCCCAAGATAAACTTTCTCTCAAGGATATCTTTTTCTTCATTCCTCATCCCCACCGACTTCATTCCATCATGTCGAAAACCAGTCGCAACTCCGTTGATTCTATTGTTGACGGCTAGGAGGTCTTCAGCCTTGTTCCTGGAAAATGAGCAAGGAGGAGCTTAGATAGCGATGATTCTCCGCCCAATCCGCAACGTCGGCGGTCGAGCAGGAACGTGTCCATTGGTACCGGGTTTTCGAATCATCCCGACCATCCTCTGGATCTAGCCGACGAAGATTCTGATAGGGAGGTTGGTGGCGACGCCGCTGGGGAGCATCGAGTCACGGCTACCGGCCCCCCTTTGGAAAGGCTTCCTCCTTATGACTTCAGGGTTGTCCCTGACTCCACAGTTGATCCGAACGCGATTGACAGTTTGAGGTCTAAGTACGGCATTCCCGACAGCGTTTCCATCTTAGTACCTCTCAAAGGTTATGAGTTCTTCAATCCCTCAAAAGGGGTGCTTTCAATTCATGCGGTGGCCCTCGAGAATGGGGTTAGGCTTCCCCTTCATTGTACCCTTCGGCGAGCTCTCAACGCCATCCAGCTTGCTCCCCTCCAATTGACGCCCGGCTTCTAGAGGCATTTGATTGGCTTCCTTGGGCTGTGGAGGGAACAATGTCAGCTGAGCAAGGTGATGAGAGAGCCCAGAGTAGAGGAGTTGGCCTACCTTTTCCAAATTGGGAGCCTATCTGGCGCTCCCCGAGGTCAGTTTTATGATAAAGCCAAGAACAAGCTCAACTTTGTCATTTCTGGCGCTTCGAAGAAGGACCCCGCCTGGAAGGAAGAGTGGATCCTTACTTGGGGTGACTGGGGAAGCTCGATTATTATTGAGGGGCATGACTTCGAGGTTCCCACGGCTTTTAATGACAAACCATCGTGGGACCGGGACTCCCTGCCTTCTGAATCTGAAACTATTTTGAAGGCTATTCTAGCCAAGAACTACTTGAACCTGAAGTTCTAAACCGCTGAAGCCTTCGATCCTCGCAAGGTGAATCAGTACCTGCGGATCTCTGATGCTACTCCTCGTAAGTGTCACTGAATCATCTTGCTTTGTCTTGTTGACTAGCTTAGTTCTGACGTTTCCTTTTTTGTTTTGTTTATTCACAGTTTTCGTTGTTGAGCCAGCTTCTCGCGACGTCCAACGATCTCCTCAGGCTCGAACTCCTCTTCCTTTTGTTGGGGTCGCACTGGCTCTTGCTCAATCTACCTCCCCAGCTGGGTCTAGGATGGCCAACCTTGCATCGTGGGTTTTTCGGGCTTTGAGTAAGGCTCACCAAGCTATTGGTCCAACTGTTTCTGCCCCTTTTGTTGTTGTTACTAACGTTGCTACTCCCACGATTCATCTTCCTGATTCCGCTACGCTTCCAACCCCTTGAGCTTCAGAGGAATTTGAAGCGGGTGTCACAGGGATTCCTCCTAGCCGTTCTCACCCTCAGTCGAGCTCGACGGGGCAGGATGAGATCCTGGAACAATTCATCGCATTCTGTCTAGGCGGTGGGCTCTCAAGGATGGCCTCAATGCCCGTGGATGTCTTGCTCACCAAGAAGTCTACTGTCTTATCTGAGGTAATTGTATTTTCTTCGTACTGCTTCTATCAGCTTGTTCGATTTCTAACCCTGGCTTTGTATTTTATAGGCCTTCAAGTTAAATGTAGCCTTGGGCCACCAGGTAACCCTCCTTCGTGACCGGGCTGCTAAGGCTGAAACCGAAGCCGAGAAAGCCATGGGATTGCTCAAGCAGGCTCAGACGTTAGTAGAAGAGATGACCTCCAGCCAAGGAAAAATGGAGACCGAGCTGGCCGAGCTTCGTTGTGATCATGAGAGGACGAAGCAGTCTTATGATCAAGAACGTCTCCAATCTACCCGGCGGGCCAAGCAAAGGGATTCTTGGAAAGCTGAGGCTAAGAAGTTGGACCTCGAGAATCAGGATTTGACTGCTCAGGTGACCAAGCTGCAAGCTGACACGGAGACCTCCTTTAGTGATGGATATTTCTACACTTCCTTTCAGGTCCCAGAGGCTCTCCCCCTCCCCTTTGATCTATCATCCATCACCGGTTGGGATAGAAAGAAGATAAAGACTAAGGCTGCTGAGGTATCTCGCCCTGACGATGACGAGGCGATTCCCTCGAACCAGGCAGGAGCTGGAAAGCAGCCCGTCTAGGTAGATCCTCCATTTTCTCCTTCTGTCTTTACTACTTCAGGTCCTGAGGAATCTTCAAGTAAGGTTCTGTCCTTGCGGTCCGAAGGAGATCAACCAGGAGCTGAGAAAGGAGTAAGGAGCCCGTCTAAGGAACCCTTTAGAATGAAGATAGAGGTCGATAGGAGCCAGACGGGGTCTATGGCTGCCTTTCTTGATGCGGCTATCCCGCCTGAGGTTATGGTAGTGATTAACGAAGTCCTGGAGGAAGATCCCGCTGATCAACAGGATGAGCCTCTGAATGGAGAGATGGTTGGCGAGGGTAACCAAGACGGGCTACCACATAAATGGGGGGTTGATGGCAAGGATCAGCATGAGGGAGGAGGATCAGCAGGGGGAAATCAAGAGAGCTCAAAAGCTTGACGCTGCCTGTTCATGATTGGCCTTGATTGCCTGGAAAAGGGGGTGGGCACCCCGTTTTACTCATGATTAGTTTAGTTGTTTTTTTTTGTAGACCGTATTCGGAGGTTGGGCTCCTCGCTTGATGGATGTAGCCTTACCGAGGGATAGACTCATTTGTCTTTAATGAGAAACTGACATAACTTCCTTCATATTAGTTTTGATTGACCTTGATTATGGGCTTCCAACTCGCTTGAGAACCTCTTGTTTTATTCCTGGTCTTGACTAGAAACCAAAACTGCATCCTTGATGATGATTTGTTCATACTTCACTCTGGCTTTGTAGGGAATTCTTATCGGGATGATTTTGATCCTGCAAACGAAAACAAATATTTATATTTAAATCCGTTTCAGGAGAGATAGCCCGATCGAGGCATTAGGAGAGCTGTCTAGCTATTTCCTGGTCTCGAGATCTAGGTGGCAACTAAGCTCTTACACTCAAACCCTTCTTTGGGGTGGTAGCCCGACCAAGGTTTCAGGAGGGCTGTCTAGCTATTTCCTGGTCTCGAGATCTGGATGGCAGCTATGCTCTTACACTCAGACCCTTCTTGGCGGTGGTAGCCCGACCGAGGCATCAGGAGGGCTGTCTAGCTATTTCTTGGTCTCGAGATCCGGATGGCAACTATGCTCTTACACTCAGACCCTTCTTGGGGGGTGGTAGCCCGACTAAGGCATCAGGAAGGCTGTCTAGCTATTTCTTGGTCTCGAGATCCGGATGGCAACTATGCTCTTACACTCAGACCTTTCTTGGGGGTGGTAGCCCGACCAAGGCATCAGGAGGGCTGTTTAGCTATTGCCTAGTCTCGAGATCCGGATGACAACTATGCTCTTACACTTAGACCTTTCTTTGGGATGGTAGCCCGGCCAAAGCATCAGAAGGGCTGTTTAGTTATTTCCTGGTCTCGAGATCTGGATGAAAACTATGCTCTTACACTCAGACCCTTCTTGGGGGTGGTAGCCTGACTAAGGCTTCAGGAGGGCTGTCTAGCTATTTCCTGGTCTCGAAATCTGGATGGCAACTATGGTTCTACACTCAGATCCTTCTTGGGGGTGGTAGCCCAACCAAGGCATCAGGGGTAGCAAGGGGGCTTACCCGACTAGTCACTGGTCTTGAGGTGTCTTTGTCGAATTTCCCAGTCAAATATGTAGATACTAATGTTAAACATAGTCGGAGATAAAGAAAAAAAATTCAGACTTTATTGATGATCGAGATGTAGTACATCTTTATTAAGGATTCTAATGAAACCTAAATGGAGGTAATCAGCTTGAAAACTCCCTGCTCAGGGGTAGAATTTCCTCAAGTGATATGCGTTCCAAGTGTGGTCGATGGGTCGTCCATCCATATCTTTGAGTTTGTAGGCTCCATTGCGAGCAACTAACTTTATCAAGTATGGCCCTTCCTAATTTGGGCTTAGGACTCCATCTGACCTTTTCCAAGTATTCAAGGTCACTTTCCTAAGCACCAGATCGCCTTCTTTGAAATTCCGGGCTCTGACATTTTGGTTGAAATATCTAGCGATCTTGCTCTAGTAGATTGCCACTTTCTCTGCTACCTTGTCTTTTTTCTCTTCTAGGAGGTCCAGATTAGCCCGGAGCTTGACCTGGTTACTTTCGGGTTCAAAATGCAGCACCCTGAATGAGGTTAATTTATGCTCGATGGGGAGGACCGCTTCAACTCCGAAAGCCAGGGAGTAAGGTGTCTCCCCGGTAGCTGTTCTCTTTGTAGTCCGATATGCCCAGAGGACTTCGGGCAGCTTTTCGGCCCATTTGCCTTTTTTCTACTATAGTTTCTTCTTCAGAAGCTTCTTGATAGTCTTGTTGGTGGACTCCACCAGCCCGTTAGTCTGGGGATGGGCTACTAAAGCGAGCCTGAGGTCGATCCCCAATCCCTTGCAAAAATCTTTGAATCGGGCGTTATCGAACTGCTTGATCAGATTGGCTATAATGATGAGAGGGGCCACGAATCTACATACCACGTTGGTTTTGATGAACTTGGTCGTATTCTTTTCTAATATCCAAGAAAGAGGCCCTGCCTCGACCCATCTTGTGAAATAGTCGATAGCCACGATAGCATATTTTACCTGTCCGGGAGCGGTGGGGAACGGTCTAATTAGGTCGATCCCCCACATGGCAAAAGGGTAGGGTGAACTGAGAGACGACAGTCGCTCAGGTGGCTGGTGGTTCAAGTTTGAAGTTCTTTGACATGGCTCGCAAGATTGTACAAAGCTTCTTGCGTCTTGGTGGATGGTCGGCCAATAGTACCCCATACGAAGCACTTGATATGCTAGAGCCTCTCCACCGATGTGGTTCATGCAGTCCCTAGAGTGAACCTCTCTTAGTGCCCATTTAGCATCGTCAGGATGTAAACATCTAAGTAAGGGAAGGGATCTACCCCTTATGTAGAGGTACCCGTCTACCAGGCAATATCGGACCGAGAGTTTTTTAATTCTTCAGGTTTGATCGGGCTCCTCGGGAAGCTTTCCCTTTAGGAGGTAGGCAATGATCGGGTCCATCCAGCAAGGCTGACGATCTAGGGAGCAGATTTCCTTATTTGCGGCTATGCTTGGTTGGGAGATCACTTGGAGGGGAAATCCCCATGGTAAGGATTGGCCTCCATTTGCAGCTATCTTAGCTAGAACATCCACGCAGTGGTTTTGGTGTCGAGGCACCTGATCGATCTTGAACCCCTTAAACTTATTTTTAAGCAACTGAGCCAGCTTTATGTAGGCAGCCATGTTATCTCCCTTTACCTGGTATACCCCAGACATTTGATTGACAACAAGCAATGAGTCACTCTTGATTTGTAGGTAATAAGCCTCTAGTTTGATGGCTGCCTTCATCCCGGCTAGGAGGGCTTCGTACTCTGCTTCATTATTTATGGCTTCAAACTCGAATCTGAAACAGTGAAAGAATTCAGTCCCCTCCGGGTCTATTAAAACTACGCCAGCTCCTCCCCCAGCTTGCCCTAATGCTCCATCTGTATAGAGGGTCCAGGACTTGCAGCCTTCTGGCCAATTGTCGATCTCTGAGGTCTTTTCAGGGATCTCATTTGGTGCTGCGGGATTCTCTTGACCTGGGAGCGCTGAAAACTCTGCCACGAAGTCTGCCAAAGCCTGCGCCTTAATCATGGTCCGAGGCTTATATTTTAAATCGAACTTAGTGAGCTCTAGGGCCCATAAGACTAGCCTTTCGGACACATCTGCTTTTTGTAAGAATTGGCGGAGAGGTTGGTCCGTCACTACTGCTATTGAATGAGCTTGAAAATAGGGACGGAGCTTCCTCGCCGAGATCACCAGAGTATAAGGGCCTTTGAATCCCGTCGCCACATTCCTTGGCCAAAGCTCCGCTTACTGCAGTTTCTGAGACGGCCAGGTAGATTTGCAGCTCCTCTCCGGCAACTGGCTTGACTAACAACGGTGGGCTTGTTAGGTATTTTTTCAAGGCTTGGAAAGATTGCTCGCTCTCCTGGCTCCATTTCATGTTTTTCCCTTGTTTGATGGCTTTGAAGAAAGGGAGACATTTATTGGTGGAGCGAGAGATAAACCTGTTGAGCGCTGCTACATGCCCAGTCAGAATTTGTACCTTTTTAAGTGATGTGGGGGATTCCAGGTCCAAGATAGCTTTGATTTTTTCTGGGTTGGCCTCTATGCCTCTCTCATGAACCATGAAACCTAGAAACTTCTCCGCTGTTACCCCGAAGGCACACTTGGAGGGGTTCAACCGCATCTGGTTTTCTCTTAGTATAAGAAAGGTCTTGCGAAGGTCTGCCTGATGTCCTTCTGCGGTTGGTGACTTTGTGATCATGTCGTCGATGTATACCTCCATCGTCCTTCCGATCTCGGGCTTGAACAGCTTGTTAACCATCCGCTGGTATGTAGCCCCTGCATTCTTCAAACCAAATGGCATCACCTTATAGCAGTACAAGCCCTGCCCAGTAATGAAGCCGGTTTTATCTTGGTCAGCTGGGTGCATCTTAATCTGGTTGTATCCTAAGAACATGTCCATGAAACTCTGAAGTTTATTTTCGGACGTGGAGTCAACCAGCTGATCGATCTTTGGTAAAGGAAAACTGTCTTTTGGACATGCCCGATTGAGGTCGGTGTAATCAACACAAATACACCACTTCCCATTCGCCTTCGTAACCATGACCACGTTGGCGATCCACTCGGGATAACGCACTTCTCTGATAAACCCTGCCTTGATCAATTTGTCTAATTCTTCCTGCACCGTAGCGTTCCTCTCAGCGTTGAAGTGACGCCTCCTCTATTTGACGGGCTTGACTGTTGTATCTACCGCTAGTCGATGGGCTGCCAATGATGCCGGGATCCCGAGCATTTCATCGTGGCTCCAAGAGAAGATGTCACTGAATTCTCTGAGAAGACCAATCAAGCTTTCTTTCACTTCTGGCTCTAGGGTAGCCCCGACCTTGACGACATTGGAAGGATCGTCATTTCTGATGGGTATCTCCTCTAGTCTATCTACGGGTTACCCGCTAGCCCACTCCTTGCTATGTTCCTCCTCATAAGATATAATGGGTTCACTCTCTGGATGCTCCGAGGGCTCCATTTCTTCCTGGATTATCCGGGATGTTTCCATATCTTCCTGGATTACTGCGACCTGTATGCACTATTTTGTTAAAGTTGTAGGACTGGCGGATAATGCGTAGCACTTCCTAGCTGCTTGCTGGTCTCTGCCTACCTCCCCTACCTTGGTTCCCACTAGGAACTTCAGGACATTGTGGTATATAGACAAGACTCCCTTCAAGGAGGACAGGAATGGTCTCCCTAGGATGGCGTTGTAGGCCGTTGGGGTGTCAACCACAACAAAGTCCGTCATAACATTCTGTTGGAGATGTGTGGTTCCGACGATTATTGGGAGGATTTTCAATCCCACCGGTATGATCGAATCCCCGGTGAACCCATAAAGTAAAGTTGTATAGCTATTGTAACACCATTGCTTCAGATTTAATTTTTCCAAAGTATCCTTAAAGAGGATATCTACACTGCGGCCCATATCTACGAGCACGCGATAGACCAGGTTACATGGTATTGAAAACATCTGCTTCAGTGAAAACGATCTGTGCTGACTGAGAGGGCTCCATCGGGCTTTGGCTAACCTTAAAGACACACTGGGTTTCTTCTACACGGGGGATCTTCCTTGCATGGTTTTTTCTGGAATTATTGGAGGTGCCAGCCAGTGTGGGCCTTCCGCTGATGGTGTGTATCACTTGGATTTGTTATTTTAAATCAGTCTGTTCCCCCTTTCTCTTCTCTGCATCCTCACGGATCTCGGCTTGTACCTCCCTTCCAATCTGAATGTTATCTCTGATCTGCTGTTAGAACTCAATCAAGCATCCCCCCCTTATCAGGGCTTCAATCTGGTTACGTAAATTATAACACTCTGAAGTGTTGTGGTCCACATCTTTATGGAAGTAGAAATACTTGTACCGGTTCCTCCTGTCAACTGGGGCTTTCATGGGAGTGGGTTTTTGAAGTAGCCTCTTGTCTCTTATAGCAAGGTAGACCGTTTCCCTAGAAGCATTCAGGGGAGTGTAGTAGTCATACCCTTTCTCCCCTCGCATTACGGGGGCTACAGTCTTAGGAGGTGGCGAAGCCCAAGGAGGGGTTCGTCTTGCTGGATATCTTTCTTTCCTGTGCTGAGAAGCGAGGAAACGGTAGGTCGACCTATTGGGAGGTTTATTCTGAGTTTTCTGAGCTGGCTCAAATTTGAGGGTTTCTTTTTTCTAATGCTTCACCATTCTCATATCGTCGTGTTCCATCTCGACTTTGAGTTGCTCATCGATCTCGACCTTCTCAAGAGCCCGGTCATAGGCCTCCTGGTAAGTCTCGGGAGGTCTCTTGGCGAAGGAACGGAAAAGTTTTCTCGCCCACATGTTCCGTCTGAAATTGGTGAGAGTCTCTTTCTCTGTGAAAACTCTCATTTGTATGACTTCTTTGTGAAAACGTTCCACATACGATCGAAGTGTTTCACTTCATTCTTGAATCACATATTGGAGGTGTATGGGATCCTTCGGACGAGGTTTGACCCCTTGGAATTGCAAGCAAAAATCTGTTGATAACTTCGTGAAAGAATCCACGCTACCAGCACAAGGCTTCCTGAACCAAGTTTTCACGTAGTTGGTTAGGGTCGTTGGAAACATCATACACATAGCTGCTCTGGTAGTATTTTGGACATCCATCTGTTGGACGAAGCTCTCCAGGTGGCTTAAAGGGTCTTCTGTTCCGGAGAACTTATCTGTTGGCATTTTAAATTTTGGTGGGAGCTCAGCTTCCCGGATCCTCTTAGTGAAGGGAGCGTTCATCTCGCTTAATGGATCATTTTTATCCTCCTTGTTCTTTCCTTTTCTTATCTACTGGACCTCCTTCTATAGCTTTGCCAGCTGATCCCTCAGTCGCTTGTTCCTGGGTTTTTTTGAATTGACCTCGGATTCTTCGTTGTCAGATCCTTCCGATGAACTGGCGACCTCTACCCGATCCCCTTCATGGATAGGATCCACTCGGGAAGTTTGTCGATTCTCTTCCTCCTGGGCCCGGGCTTTCCTTCTTGATGCCCTTGAGCGAGGTACCTCTCGTTGCTCCTGGGTCAAGGCATCTGCAGCAGATTTAACTCGTCAGGGCTGATATTGTGAAGGTCTTTTCGGAACTAGAGGCATGGGTCCTAGCCTATCCCGGATCGAAGGTTGGGGCCAGTCCTGTCTCGAGCTGGTTCTGGAAGAGGATGTCCCAGGCGGTTGAAAGCAGGCTGCCTAGCCCCGAACCTGCTCGGTTCTCCCTGATCATTCGGGTTTTTTGGTTGGACTGTGATGCCTTCGGCGAGCAGGCGGATGCGAACAGTTTCCACGAAGGCTGCAACTTATTGGTCGAGCGCGGCCTGGCTTATTATAGGGTGGCCAGAAGCCCGCATATTAGTTGTTTGGACTGGAGCTTGATTGCTATACCCAAACTTCTTCCCCTTCCTTGGGGCCTTTCCGTTGGCTTCGTTGAAGGTTGTTCCGAAGCTCTGTGTTGTCCTTGGGAGGAGCGGAGCCTTATGGTTCGTGTAAAACAACGAAAATGCAAATGCAAATAGTTGGCTTGATTAACTGGGTGTAGGTTTTTCCCACAGACGGCGCCAGAAAGTGTTAACAGAAAATTTGCTCAGGGTGAGAAATCTCAGTTAACACCCTCGAGACCACTACCACGTAAGTGATGGCTAAGGTTGAATGTATGTTTGACAGTGCTTAGTAAAATGACAAGAAATATTGGTACTATTATCCACCAAAGAGAATCAAAAATGCTTTCTTTATTAATAGTGTGTGATATACATATCTCTCTCAAATTGCTCTCAATTTCTCTAGGGTGTAGTCAGGTTCTTGTCGCATGCCTGTCGAAAAGTAGATCCTCTTTCTGAAGACCGAAGTCCTCATTTTATACATTGTCTTCATAGGTTAAACTAACTGATTCTCCCCTTGATTTTCCCAATCCCTTCCCTCCTTATCAGACGAGATTTCTCATTTAAATGTCATTGACTTTGTGTTAATTGCTGAGTTGAGAATATCTTGGTGGAGATTAATTTGTTTCCTGTTTGGACTCTATTACTTGTTATGTACGTATGTAATATCTCAAGATATGATCCAGTGTATCTTCATGTCTTAGTAGCATGATCCCTCATAGGGTTCGTTGAATATGGTATATATTGCCTTGTATGGTGAGGTATATCAGATAGTGAGGTCGATCAGTGTCTTAGCCCCAATATTCAGGAGCTTAGTCTAGCCAGGAGCTAGGTCTGACCTCCCTTGATCTTTTGGAACTAGATGCAGCCTCCTACGGACATCCCTCTATGTCAGCGGGGTATAGGTGAGCTTCAGGAGAGGTTGAGAGGTAATCCCGACTTCCGGGGGGGGGGGGGGTTTCCTGGTTTCAGGTTTGGTGATGCGGGCTCGATCTGATCGAGCCGGGCACTACTCCGAGTGTTTCTGGAGCCTGTCCTTATTTCTATGGGGCGGTATCGTAGCTCGGCTTCTGGTAACGTGGTCTCCTGGTGGATAACCTCGGGCTTGGAGTAAGACTAAGATGGTGGAAAATTTCCCTTTGGTCTCTAGCCAAATTTGGCTATTAACAATATTATATTATATAAATATTATATAATGTATATAATATATATAGATATTACAAAATATATATATTATAATATATGTATATATATATATATATATTAATAATATATATTATATATTATTTATATGTATCCTATATATACATAATAATATATATTAAATATTATTATATATATTATATATAAGATATAATGTATAGATATATATATATATATATGATATATTAAATATTATGATTATATATGATATATATTAAATATTGTTACATGTATATATATATATATATATCTATATTATTGTATAGGTAATAATATTATTATATAGGTAATAATATTTAATAGACACTACATATACCAGACAACCAGATGGCACTAGAAAGACGGTATACAAGCCTTTTGCAGATGTTCCTGCTTCTTACACTGATGTAACACCCAATGCTCCTCAAGATCCTCCAATTTTTCAATCCTTGATGATCATACCTATTACCTCTGAAGACGCCATCCCCATTCACAGCTTCGAAGCTAATGGTTCTGCAATTTACACAGACAAGATCAACGGTCATTTTATTTGGGACGTTGATCCCTCCATGTGCGATCCTGATTACACCTGCAGGCGCTCTTCACGATCGCACCATCGTCCTTCTTGTAAACCATATCATCTGTCTCATTCCCCAGATGACCCAGACAGTACATGGATAGGTTTGTTACCTATCTCCAAGAAACCTCTTCCTAAATATGACAGAGTTTTGCAAATCCTTAGAGCTGAATGACTTCTGCCTCAGCCTCTCTCACAACCTGTTCCTTGCTTCATGGCCTCCAGCTATAACCAAGATTTTCCTCCTATATAACCCACTTCTAATCCTGAGAAGACCAGATTCTCCAGACCTTATGTCCAGTCCACTGAGGTTTTACCCGATGGCTCCTTAAAGCACCCTTCTCATGCAGAACAGGTTTGAAAATACACAAAGTGTGTCTAATACAATATAGAAGGGGGTGAATTTGTTTTAGTTGATTTATTACCAACATTTCGACTTAATCAATATTCATAGTCCTACCCCATATTAGCAATCAACCAATCATAATATAAACTTGCGGAAAACAATAAAAACACAAGGATTGATTTACGTGAGAAACCCTCCAACTAGGCAAAACTCACGAGCTATCCTTCTAGCCACATTCGGTCCTCAAATCCACTATTTGAATGAAAGTTTACAACCTAGATTGACCTCAAGTCACACATACTTGGTCACTAACCCTTTCACTCTACCCAACAGGTCTTTAATAGTGATTCTAGACCACAAGCTTGTGCACTAATCCACTTAGTCACAAAGCTTAACAATCAATGAAGAGATAAAACAACCTATATGAATATGTGACAATATTCTATCATGCAATTAATGCTAGGCTACACCAAGAGCTTATCTAGGGATTTAAAGATGTCAATAAATGCAAATCCTAGATATTAATATCTTAATGCAAATGCATGAAGATTTAACTAGAAGGGTAAAATCGTCCTAAATGCTAGCTATCAATGAACAAAGCTCTCAACCAATAAACAACAACTCAAACATGTTATAAATGCAAATAAACATAAAGATATGCAATAAAATCATATAAAATAGCTAACCCTAGGCAAACAAGAACATCAATAAATACAATGAGATTTAGGGCATGATCAAGTTACCTAGTCAATGAAAGCAAGAAGAATCCATGATGAGATGATGCTTGTAAGATGTTTGATGCACATGGATTTGTGTTTGGTTGAGTAAAGATGAGTTCTTGGGAGTTTCTCTCTCTAAAGGAAGCTTGGCCTCTCAAAAATGGCTTCTTTAACTCATAAAAACGAACAAGGAAGAAGAGAGAATATATATATATATGGGAGCCCTAGTCAAAACTGCGTCGTTTTGAACTTAGGGCACAAAATCCCGTCAATATCGCTTGATGGACCGCGTCGCAGGCAAGTGTCTAGACTGCGGTAAACACAGCAGTGCACCGTCTGGACAGCAACGCGGTGTAGGGCGCTGTGCATGTAGGTGCACATGCCGCGGTATGGGCAACAGTGGCCCACTGGACAACATCGCGTCTTGGACCGCCATGCGTACAAGTGCACATGAAGCGGTGCACGAAGCATGACCCTACTGAGGTATACCGCTCTGTATGCCGTGGTGCAGGCATGTCTTGCCAAGCGGTCTAGGCCGCGCTAAGAGAAGAAATTCTCTTTTCGGGGCAAACTCAACACACTAAGAGATGTGCAAAAAGTGCAAGTGTGGAGTGTGATAAGTGGCATACAATGCATCATTAAATTACATTAAAATAAGAACATAATGCATGCAAGTGAGTGTGTGCAACTAGATCTCTTCAAAGAGAGTTAAACAAGTGAGATACCTTTGAAGTGCTCTTGAGAGAGATGATGTCCTTGAAGCTTGATCACACCCATGAGGCCTAATTTACCCTTACAAAATTAATCCCCAATGTGGTTTGTCAACGAAATAAGCCAATCAAAATATGAGGAACTTACAATCTTTCCCTTTGGCTATTTCGTGACAAAACCACTACTTACAAATCATCCTCACAAAAAAAATAAAAACTAGAGGTCAACAAAAAGACATTCTACATTACAAATAGATACCTAGATACTAGGTCTTCAAATCTTCAAGATCTTGTAGAATAGCCACCTTCCCTACAAAACAATGAGACTACACTTTCCAAGACAAGTGTATGTGAGGTGATCAAGAGAGACAATAAATAAAAGCAATTTTCATAATAAAAGAAAACTAAAACATGCAACATGCAACCAATGCAAATGCTCCCCCTAAATAGGTTACTCCCTCTCAACGGGACAATCTCTCCAAATATGCAACCCCCTTAAGTAAACCTTAAATAAACCACACTACTCCCCCTTTTTTTCACGAGACAAGGGAGCTTTCCCCAAACGGGTCACTGTAGCAAAGAGAGTTATTTGCAAGATAATTGCATAATCATATACAACAACTTTATGCAACTTAATTAATTGAGAGAGAATCATTGACGGTTTATTTTTAAGAAGAAAATGTGTGACTTAGTTACTTTGAATGGAAGACATATAACATCATAGTTCAAGCAAATGGTATTTGGCAAAGTGAACATCAAAAGGGTTCCAAAGGAAGTCAAACCAATTTGCACCCTGTTGCCATAATTAAACAAGATATAGCTTTTAAAAGTTTGAGCACACAGAAGCAACCATGTCAATCCTTAATGGTCAATCAAGACATGGATATAAAATCATTATTAATTGAATGAATATAGAATCCTTATTGGTTGTTGTCTTGTTCAACCATTAAGAAAAGACCCAAAGCTAAATTGGATGAGACATCCTTATTTATTGCATGGACACAAGGTCCTTATTGAGTTTAGCTTTGTTAAGGTGCTTCCACATACATTTGCACACACAATTCATGCATAATATTTTAGCATGTCAAAATCAAGTCACATGTCATGGAGATAAATTTTAGGTCATTCAAATGTACTTCCCAATCAATTCTCCTAATCCTAAAATGCATGTTTGAACATAGAGGTGACATGGATTACAAACCAAGCAAGGCACACTTATTGAATAAAAAGCCATATAAGAGTATATATAAGCACAACCAAAAATACTCAAGCAATTAATAAATAAGCATAAAGTTGATCAAGTTTTTGCTTATTCCAACATGCAAGGTTGCTCTCTTTGCTTGAGCTCCCCATATGGGGTCAATTACCAAAACTTATCAAGGCATATGACAAATTCCAATAGACCTACTAAGTGACTTGAACCTAGTTGAGTCTAAGGGCTTTGTAAATAAATTCCCTAGTTGATCATTAGTGCCCACATGCTCAAGTGCAATGCATTTGTTTTCAACTAGTTCTCTAATGAAATGATGCCTAATGTCTATATGCTTTGTCCTAGAGTGCTGAACCGGATTCTTTGAAATATTAATTGCACTCATGTTATCACAATAAAGGGTTAGAATACCTTGATCAAAGCCATAATCCACAAGCATTTGCTTCATCCAAAGGAGTTGTGTGCAAGCACTCCCAGCGGCTATGTATTCCGCTTCAGCTATGGATAGAGAGATGGAATTTTGCTTCTTGCAAAACTATGAGACCAAGTTGTTGCCTAGGAATAAGCAACCGCCCGATGTACTCTTCCTATCATCATAATTTCCGGCCCAATCTGCATCACTAAAGAGAACTAAGCTAGCATTAGTGTCAAAAGAGTACCATATCCTATAGTTGGATGTCCCATTCACATATCCAATGATTCTCTTCACGGATGAGAGATGGGATTCCTTGGGATCAGCTTGGTACCTAGCACATACACCCACACTAAAGGCTATATCGGGCATACTTGCGGTCAAGTAAAGCAAGCTACCAATCATGCCACGATAAAAACTTTGTTCCACACTCTTGCCACTAGCATCCTTACTTAGTTTCAAGGTGGTACTCATGGGTGTGTCACAATGTTTAGCATTCTCAAGGCCAAACTTCTTCACTAGGTTCTTAGCATACTAAGCTTGGGATATGAAAATCCCATCATGCAATTGCTTGATTTGCAAACCTAGGAAGTAATTGAGCTCCCCAATAAGACTCATCTCAAACTCATGAGACATGACATCAACAAATTGTTGGACTTTGGATTTGTTGGTGGAGCCAAAAACAATATCATCAACATATATTTAAGCTATGAAAAGCTCATCTTTGTTGCCCTTGATGAATAAAGTCTTGTCAACACTACCTCTTGAGTAGCCATTGTCAACAAGATAGAGGGTGAGGCGCTCATACCAAGCCCTCGGTGCTTGTTTCAACCCATATAAAGCCTTCTTGAGGCGATAGACATGGTTGGGGTGGTGTGGATCCACAAACCCCTTGGGTTGCTCAACAAACACTTCCTCATGTAAGAAACCATTGAGGAAGGCACTCTTAACATCCATTTGATGCAATTTGAACTTGTGCACACATGATAAGGATAAAAGAAGCCTTATGGACTCAAGACGGGCAACCGGAGCAAAAGTCTCCTCAAAGTCAATACCCTCAATTTGAGAGTATCCTTGTGCCACAAGTCTAGCCTTGTTGCGCACAATGTTGCCATCTTCGTCCGACTTGTTCCTATACACCCATTTGGTGCCAATGACATTAGTGTCCTTGGGTCTAGGAACTAGAGTCCAAACCTTATTTCTTTCAAATTGGTTTAGCTCTTCTTGCATGGCAAGAACCCAAAACTCATCATTCAAGGCTTCATCAACCTTTTTGGGTTCAATTTGAGAGGTGTAACAAGTATAGCTAATTTGATTAGTTATTTGACGCCTAGTCCTAACACCCTCATTCACATCTCTAAGAATGTCATTCTTGTTGTGGAGATGTCTAACCCATGGAGCGGGTTCTTTAGAGTCCAAGGATGGATCTCTATCAAGAGATTGAATGACCTCTTCATCAAGACTTGACTTCACATCAATTGAAGTCTCACCATTCTTCTCCAAGGAAGAATCATCAAGCACAATGACCTCCTCATCATGGTCTCTAATCTTAGGCCTACAATCATCTATGACAATATTAGATGATTCCATGACACTTCGAGTTTTTAAATTGAAAACTCTATAGGTCTTACTATTAAGGGCATAGCCAATGAAAATCCCCTCATCACTCTCAGCATCAAACTTGCCAAGTTGATCTCGGTCATTTAGAATATAGCATTTGCTCCCAAATGAGTGGAAGTAGCTAACATTTGGCGTCCCACCCTTCCATAATTCATAGGAGGTTTGCCTAGTACCGGGCCTTAGGAAGACTCTATTTCCTATGTAGCAAGCTGTATTGACGGCCTCGGCCCAAAGGTTCATAGGGACATTGTTGCTAAGCAACATCACACGGGCCATCTCTTGAAGGACCCTATTCTTCCTCTAAACAACCCCATTTTGTTGAGGAGTTCTAGGAGCCGTAAACTCATGGGAAATGCCTAAGCTATTGCAATAGCTTTCAAAACAAGCATTTTCAAATTCCTTCTCATGGTCACTCCTAATCCTTTTAATGCTTTTAATGTGTGAGTTCTTTTCATTTTGAATTTTAGTGCAAAGCATTTTAAAATTTTCAAATGTTTCAGATTTTTCTCTAAGAAAATATGTCCATGTAAATCTAGAGAAATCATCAACACAAACAAAAATGTATCTCTTGCCACCGAGACTCTCGGTTTGCATGGGACCCATAAGGTCCATATGTAGAAGCTCTAATAGCTCCTTGGTGGCGAGATACTTGCCTTTCTTGTGCATGCTTTTTGTTTGTTTCCCTTGTTGACAAGGTCCACAAACACCATCGACTTTCTTCCCAAGCTTAGGGAGGCCACGCACAACCTTGAACTTATCTAAGATCCTCAAATCTCGATAGTTCATGTGGCCAAGTCTTTGATGCCATAACTCAACTTCCTCACACTTAGACATATTGCAAGAGATATCACTAGCTTCAAGACAATAGCAATTGTCACTAGATCTCTTTCCTTTTAGCAAGGTTTGTCCATTTGGCATTAAAATAAAGCAATCATTTTTGTTAAACAAGACGGAGAGTCCATCATCATTAAGATGAGAAATGCTTATAAGATTGGCTTGCAAGACATCAACAAGTAAAGCATTGGACAAGGAGGGTAAATCGGGAATTGAAATGGTTCCTTTCCCTATGACTTTCTTTCTAGATCCATCACCAAAGGTGACAAATCCTCCATCCTCCAAGACAAGGGATTTAAAGAAACTCTTGTTCCCCGTCATATGCCTAGAACACCCACTATCCAAATACCAAGTGTTAGAGGCATTTGCCTTCAAGGCAATTTGAGCCACATAGCAAAAATAGTCATCTCTTATAATCCACCTAGGTGAAATGTTCTCATTCCTAGTGGCATTAGTCACATTGGCTCTAGATTTCCTAGGATCATGCAAATCGGCTCTAGATTTCCTAAGAACATGCATTTTGGCTCTAGCTCTATTTCTTTCAATCATGCTCTTGATTCTACACATTTCAATGTATTTAAAGCAATTAGGTCTAATGTGACCATCAGCACCACAAAAGTGACAAGTGGGAATAAAATAAGAAGACATACCATGCCCTTGTGAATACAAATGGGCTTTCCCACGCATTTGAGCTTGTCTTTGGTGTTGAATTGGTTCTCTCCTTCTTTGTTGTTGAGTTGGAATGGATTGCTTCCTTGGTTGACCTTGCATGAATTGCTTCTTGGCTTGATGGTATTTGGGTTGAGGGAAACTTGCTTGATGCACCCTTGTTGATTGAGCTTGAGCTTGTTTCCCTCGTGGCACCTTGACTTGGGAATCCTTAGAGCACTCTCCTAGTTCAATTTTCTTCTTAGGATATTGTGGAGGTGAAGGCTCTTTGTTATCCAAGCTCTTGACAAACACATTCTTGCTTGAGGATGAGGTCTCTTTGTTATCTTCATAGCCAATACCTTTCTTATCACTTGGCCTCTTGCCAACTCCCAACATATGGTCAAGTTTCTTCGTGCTTGAAGTCATCTTAGTAATGATCTCTCTTGCATCTTCAAGCTCCTTTTCCATCAATTCCTCATTCCTTTTGGCTATCTTCACTTCTTTATTTAAGTGAGTAGCTTCGGTAGATAGCTTGAGATTCTCTCCTTTTAGCCTTTGAATCTCTTTCTTCATCTTCAATCTTGAGCTTTGAAAATGCTCAATGAAGCCTTCAAGATCCATTCTTCCTACATCCATATTTGTTGAATGGGATGAAGAGTCACCATCACTAGAGTCATCTTCACTTTGTTTCTCTACCTCTTCATCATCTATTGCTTCCTTACTCTTGAGAGAAGATGCGAAGGCAATAAAGTTTGTCACATGATCCTCATCATCCGAGGATTCTCCTTCTTCTTCCAAGTCATCACCATCGCTCCACGTGGCGGCCATGGCCTTTCCTTTCGTTGTGTTCTTTAAATTGCCACAATCCGTGGAGATGTGTCCGAAACCTCCACATTCGAAGCATTGAATCCCTTTTCTTATGGGCTTGTCTTCACTTGACTCAAACTTCTTGAAAGGAGTCTTCTTCTTCATTTCCTTTCCTTTGGATCCGAATCCCTTCTTCTAAAAATTGATGAACTTCTTGAATCTTTTCACCATAAGGACCATCTCCTCATCTGAGTCATCTTCCTCTTTCTCTACTTTTGAAGTTTTCAGAGCAATACTCTTTTGCTTCTTTGGAGGTGTAGGTGTAGAAGTCCACCTAGACTCATATGCTAGAAGTCTTCCTATAACTTCACTTGGCTTCTTGTTTTTGTAATCACTGTTCTCCTCAAGAGCTGTTACTTTTGACTCAAATCTTGCTGGAAGCGACCTCATAATTTTTTGCTTGATTCTCCTATCCGAATAGGGGTCACCAAGTTGATGACTTTGATTGACTATGTCTATCAACTTCACTTGAAAGTCGCTGAAGCATTCATCCTCCTCCATTCTAATTTGTTCGAATTGTGTTTGGAGGACTTGAAGCTTGGAGTCCTTGACTACTTCGGTTCCCTCATGGGCCGTCTCGAGAATCTCCCGTGCCTCTTTTGCAATTCTTGTGGTTTGGATCAATTTGTATTGATGGTCATCCATTGCACAAAGAATGGCATGCATAGCCTTGTTGTTCCACTTGGATGCTTCAAACTCTTGAGTTGACCATTCCAACTTTGGCTTGGGAACTGCACTTTCGTCTGCAAGAGTCTTTTCCGGAGGAGTGTAGCCATCTTTAATTTCCATCCATGCTCGGTCATTTATTTGGCAAATGTAAGACTCCATCTTGCCTTTCCAAGAGGCATAGTTTACTCCGGTGAGCAAAGGGGGTTTTGTGCTAGAGGCTCCCTCATTACCACTTCCGTTCCCACTCATAGTGTTTAGGTATGAATGAGATGAATGTTAATGATGCAACAAACAAAATGCAAGACACACAAAGAGCAAGGATCACCTAAGTGTATCTAGGAACCCGCTCTGATACCAATTGAAAATACACAAAGTGTGTCTAATACAACCTAGAGGGGGGGTGAATAGGTTTTAGTTGATTTATTACCAACTTTTCGACTTAATAAATTTTCATAGTCCTACCTCATATTAGCAATCAACCAATCATAATATAAACTTGTGGAAAACAATAAAAACACAAGGATTGATTTACGTGAGAAACCCTTCAAGTGGGCAAAACTCACGGGCTATCCTTATAGCCACATTCTGTCCTCAAATCCACTATTTGAATGAAAATTTACAACCTAGGTTGACCTCAAGTCACACCTACTTGGTAACTAACCCTTTCACTCTACCCAACGGGCCTTTAATAGTGATTCTAGACCACAAGCTTGTGCACTAATCCACTTAGTCACAAAGCTTAACAATCAATGAAGAGATAAAACAACCTATGTGAATATGTGACAATATTCTTATCATGCAATTAATGCTAGGCTACACCAAGAGCTTATCTAGGGATTTAAAGATGTCAATAAATGCAAATCCTAGATATTAATATCTAAATGCAAATGCATGAAGATTTAGCAAGAAGGGTAAAATCGTCCTAAATGCTAGCTATCAATAAGCAAAGCTGTCAACCACCAAACAACAACTGAAACATGTTATAAATGCCAATAAACATAAAGATATGCAATAAAATCATATCAAAGAGCTAACCCTAGGCAAACAAGAACATAAATAAATACAATGAGATTTAGGGCATGTTCAAGTTACCTAGTCAATGAAAGCAAGAAGAATCCATGATGAGATGATGCTTGTAAGATGTTAGATACACATGGATTTGTGTTTGGTTGAGTAAAGATGAGTTCTTAGGAGTTTCTCTCTCTAAAGGAAGCTTGGCCTCTCAAAAATGGCTTCTTGAACTCATAAAAACGAACAAGGAAGAAGAGAGAATATATATATAGGAGCTCTAGTCAAAACTGTGTCGTTTTGAACTTAGGGCACAAAATCACGTCAATACCGCTTGATGGACCGCGTCGCAGGCAAGTGTCCAGACCGCGGTACACATAGCAGTGCACTGTCTGGACAACAACGCGGTGTAGGGCGCTGTGCATGCAGGTGCATAGGCCGCGGTATGGGCAACAGTGGCCTACTGGACAACATCGTGTCTTGGACCGCCATGAGTGCAAGTGCACATGAAATGGTGCACTAAGCATAACCCTATTGAGGTATACCGCTCTGTATGCCGTGGTGCATGCATGTCTTGCCAAGCGGTCTAGGCCGCGCTAAGAGAAGAAATTCTCTTTTCGGGGCAAACTCAACACACTAAGAGATGTGCAAAAAGTGCAAGTGTGGAGTGTGATAAGTGGCATACAATGCATCATTAAATTACATGAAAATAAGAACATAATGCATGCAAGTAAGTGTGTGCAACTAGATCTCTTCAAAGAGAGTTAAACTAGTGAGATACCTTTGAAGTGCTCTTGAGAGAGATGATGTCCTTGAAGCTTGATCACACCCATGAGGCCTAATTTACCCTTACAAAATTAATCCCCAATGTGGTTTGTTAACGAAATAAGTCAATCAAAATATGAGGAACTTACAAGGTTCTTAACTGGAAATCCCATAATGCCAGGGTCCAGAATAGGGTGTTAAGCTCTATTGATCAGAAGATTGACCGGGTCTCTTATCATGTTTCTCAACATGAAAACAGACTCCACAGTATGGACTCTACCTTCAGAGAAATGTTCTCTGATCTCCAATCCCGAATTGCTAAGCTAGATGTTGATCTTCATTATTATATCAATCTTGGTTATCATGGCTCCAAGTTTGATAAGAAAGAGAGAGAGAGATTCGACAACTCAGACAGGGCTTTTATTGGCCAACCCTATTTCAGGATGCTAAATTGGTGGCTGAGAAATGCGGTACTTGTCAAAGAATCGCAAACGATATTAGGTAACCACCTAAAACTCTGAAGAATCTAACCTCACCCTGGCCATTTGCAATGTGAGGATTAGATCTGATTGGCTCCATGCCGACAGCAACTAAAAGAGGTGCCAAGCATGCCATTATGGCGGTTGATTATTTCACAAAATGGGCAGAAGAGGAGGCATTGGTACACATAAACGAAGCTAATACCACTAGCTTCGTAAAGAAGAACATTTTCTATCGATTCGGAATTCCGGATACAATTGTCACTGACAATATGACCCAATTTGATATAGATAATTTCAAGGAGATGTGCCGAAAGTACCACATAAAGAATTATTATGCCACGCCAGCTCATCCTAAGACCAATGGCCAGACTGAAGCCATCAATAAGATCATCAAGCACACCTTGAAGGCCAAGCTTGACGGAAAGAAAGGAAACTCGGAAGACAAGTTGCATGAAGTACTTTGGGCATACCGAACAACTGAAAGGACTGCAACAGGAGAAACACCTTACTCCTGGCGTTCGGAATTGAAGTCGTCATCCCGGTCGAAATAACCCATACCTCCTATAGAGTTCAGCTATATCAGCCCAACTCCAATATAATGACCTTAGAACAGAGCCTAGATGAGTTGGAAGAAAAAAGGGACATTGTGAGGGTAAGAAATGCGGCTTACCAACAAAGAATTGCAAGATATTACAACTCGCACGTCCAGATCAGAAAATTCCAACTCGGAGATCTGGTTCTTAAAAGGGTATCTCCAAACACAAGGGATAAGTCGGCCGGATCATTAGTAGATAAATGGGAAGGGCCTTACCAGGTAGTCGGATCAGCTAGGCATGAAGCATATCACCTTGTCCGATTAGAAAGAGGAGAGTTACCCAGACCATGCAATGCTCAATACCTGAAGATATTCTACCCTTAAGCAGTCTTCTCATTTTTTTTCTTTTGCTATTTTCTTTTCAGAATTTTTAGATATTTTGAGTAGGTATAGATCTTATTCATGCCTAATCATATGTTTCTCTTTATAGTTTTAAAGAAATCAATAAAAAATCCTTCAACAGAAACTTGGTTCAATAAAGGTGTTCTAGTATTGCTTTCGTAAATAAAAGGAAATCCCGATGAACTTAAAACAGGCTCTCGGGGGGTTCGGTGATGGAACCAAAAGTATATGTCGCAAAGACAATGCACGTTCACCGAAACTAACTAGGTGCACCAGAAGCACTGTTAGAGCACCTTCAGGAGATCAGATACCTTATGGGATGCGCAAAAAGTTGGGTTAGATAATCAAGATCTCGCATCCGAACGCTAGTTAATAAAGATACTTGGCTAAGATAAGTTGGGATAATGAGATCATGAAAAACCTCGCGCCAGTGAATCTTGAGTAACAGACTACTGGGAGACGTCCCAGTGACTAAGTTACCAGATAAAAGACAAGAGTCTATAAACTAGATACCATGCAAATGGTCCATCAAACAAACACCACTTGAACAAATAACTGAATCTCAGCAAGCGACCAAAAGGACAACCAGACAAGTCAAAAATGATTTTAACCAAGTTCGGTCAGCCATATGATATAGCTGGTCAGGTTAACAATCAATTAAATTCAATTGGTTCAATCACAATTGGTTATAAAAATAACTAACCTAGAAGTAACAACCAGTAGAGAAAATTGAATGAAATAAAGAACATCATATAAGTGAATTTCATATCGGTATCATTAAATGAATAAATCAATTGTTCATACAATGCTACGAAGAATTTACAAAACGTATGATAAAAAAGAAAAGAAGTCATCAAGCATCTGAAGGTCTTGAAGTACTGCCAGGTCCCGAGGTGCCAGGGTTTTTGCTTTCCTCTTCATAACCCTTGGCCAGATCTCCAAAATCTGGCCAACATATGTCATCTTCAGGATCTTCAACCATAAAAGGAGAATAGTCGGTCTCGGGTAAATGTCCAGCATCGATACCCTTAGATGTTGCTCTATTTTCCCCGACCGCATGAAAAACTACCAGGGAAGATTTGGAGGGAAGCTCTAGATGCATCTTATGGGGTTCTTTCCCAAGAGACTTGCAATAAGCTCTCCACCTCATCCTTTGATTCTTTATTGTGCTAAGAGACTCAACCTTATGCTTTTTGATAGATCGATCCCATTTATGGTGAGCCTCTTCAGTAGACCTTTCCTTACCCCCGAAGAATACCTGAGCAGTAGAAAGGCCACGTTCAAACTTCATCAGCATAACCGCCTCAGAAGCAGGGGACTTCTTATAGCGATCGACGCTCTGAACCTCAAAGGCTAATCTAGCCTCTGGAGAAAGAACTTCCATGCTAATCTTTTGCTGATTTAGGTCTTCATCCAATCTTTCATATCGAAGCTTAGCCTCCTCAAAACCTAGTTGAGCTTTAAGCATAGATTGTTGAGAAGCCGCTAAAGTTTCTTTAGCAATCTGAGCTTCAGTTTCTTGATCAAGAACCGCTTGTTCAGACGAGACGACCAGTTGCTCCAACTCAGCACACAGCCGCCTAGCTTCAGCTAAATCTGCTTCAAGTTCAACATTTTTCTTAGTAAATTCAGAGATATTATCTGAAGCCGTACTGGCCCGGGTCTCGGCGGTAGTCACAGCTTCTTTCAAAGCAGTTTCAGTCAGGTCAAGCTGCCTCAGCTTCTCTTTATAAGACTCTTTAAGTTTCAATTCGTTAGCCGAGGCAGAACCGATAGTTTTCTTTCCCGGTTCAAGCTCATTTTTCAGCCGAGAGATTTCAATGGCCTGTTTCCTCTGAGTTATCATAGCTCTGGCCATCTCTTCCACGACTTATTAAATGAAGAAAGTCAGGGTGTTATAACTTAGATATATAAGGAATAAAAGATACCAAGTAAAGAATACATATATAAACACCATTGTTATAGATGGCAAGGACTCGATCAGTATCACTAGCGCTCCTGAAGTCGGTCCAATAACTGTCATCGACGTACCCTCTTCCTACCGACATGGATTTTAACATGTCAAGAGGGTCGACCAACATCTCCTCCGGGTCTGGGATGCCGACCACGTCAGTAAGATTCACAGTTTTCGAGCCTTGATATTGGCGATTAGTTTGGGCTGAATTGGGAACTGGAGTAGATTCAGCAGCAACCGATGGGAAAGTAGTTGTGGTACACCCTTGATCAGTAGATTTGGGTAAACTTGCCTCATTTCCACCTACGAGAAAAGCCTCGATAACATCAGGTGCAGGATCAAAAGAGGGAAGACCAGTTTGTGCCTTCTTAAGTCCAGCTTGTTCCCCATCAGAATCTGAATCGGTGAAGATTATCTACCGTGTGACCGAGAATTTGATCGGCACCTTATTAACACGATAGGCCAAAGGATCAGAAGAAACTTGATTGTCTACTGGTGGTTGGTCAGATAACGGACTTGCAGAGGGTGCCGGTACCCGATTATTTCTTTTCATCGATCGATGCTCTCGGCGAATCATATTACTTAGTGTGTCCTGATCCTCATCATCTCCTTCAATATTGATCGGTTTAACTCCAGTTTGATGGGCTTCTAACTTCTCTACCAAGTCAATTTCCTTCATTTTACGGGCAGTATCAGGAGCAGAAGAACCCGCCGTAGTTTTGGCCACTTTACCTACAGGAGATTTTTCAGAAAGCTTAGTTGGGTCAAGAGACGCATTAGGGTCGGGCTCATATTGATGTTCCACCAAAACTTGCTGATGATGAGCAATTCCCTGAGCTAGTTGAGCAAAAGACTTCGCACGACTGATCTTATCAAGATTTTTTATCTTTTCAGCCTGCTCGCCCACCACAATATCCACCTCGAATACTTTTTCAGGAAAAAAGAAAGAGGAAAAAAGTCAGAACAAACACAATTCGATTTAAATAACAAAATCGAAAAAGATAAAACTTACAGTGTTTGCGCTGACCCGAAATTGGGGGAAATAACCCCAGATCTAGAAGGTCTTTCTCAACGAACAATGTACGCCGATCCCTGTTTTCCCAGGATGTCTAAGCTGCTTCGATGACATTTTTGGCTTGATCTTCGTTCAGCAAGATAGCTGTTCTATTCCATTGTTCAGAACTGCAAAAATGCATGGGGACACTATTTCTGGACAACTCTTGACAAGGATCGGCAACCACTGTTTCGCCTCAGTCTCCCCGAATAAAAAACCAAGTATTTTTCCAAAACTTATTGAAAGTAGGGAACCCCCAGATGAAACCTTTATGATCATTACTGGAAGGGGGGTCGGCTTTTGCTTATATCCTTCAAGGATCCAGTGGTGGATCGAGCCAGATTGAAGATATAAGGTATCCCCATTATCCGATCGATTCAGGGTGTAGAAGTTTCGAATCTCATATGGGGTCGGGGGGTATTTAGCACCGATCTTTTTCCAGAGATGCCATAGGCTCATTAGCACTCGGTAAGAGTTTGGGGAAAGCTGAGCAGAAGCAATCCCGGCTTCAGCCAAGAACAGAGCAATGAAGGGCTGAAGAGGAAATGTAACCCCAGATGTAAGCATTGCCTCATATTGAGTGGGAGAGGGTAATATGACAATATTACCTATAATCTGTACCATTAATACAACACCATGAGATTTAAATGGCGCCTCGAGACGCTTTGATTTCTTCCTCCCTATGGAGGGTGTCCATTTGAGTCAATAGCAAGGTTGTCTTTCATGCGATAGGATTTTTAGATATATTTCAAAATTGACCTACCCTACAGCGGTAATTTTTGAGTTAAGTCCGAAAAATATGAAATGGTAGGTTACACTCAAATGTAATTAAGCTGGTTAATTACAATCTTGACCAAATCCAACGGTGGTTAATAAAAGTTAAAATATGAGATATTTGTATTTAACTTTAATTAATTGAGAAAGTCTCAATTTAATTATCAAATACGTGACCTATCCTACGACGACACGTTATTTGTGAAAATTGAATTATCGTGGTAATTGAGTAAATAATTTTTCTGTATTTTTCACATGCATCACGATTCATATTTACTTTACCAAAAATCATATATGTGATATAGATATATATATATATATATATATATACATTGTGGATACGAATTAAATGTGAATGATTGTTAATTAATTTCAGCAAACCAAACATGTCCAATCCAATAATCAAGATACTCGCTACTGAAACATTGACCAGTTAAAATTTTGTCGAATGGAAAAGTAATATGAACATTGTGCTTGTATGTGAAAACTTCAAGTTCGTCTTGATGGAGGAATGTCCTCCACGCCCTAACACCAGGTCATCAGCAAATGTTGCTGAAGCATATGACAATTGGAAAAATGCCAACAACAAAGCCTGCTACTACCTGTTAGCAGGCATGTCTAACGTTCTTAGATGTAAGCATGAAACGGTTGAAACTGTAAAAGGGATTATGGACTCCTAACAAGCAATGTTTGGGCGCCATTCTGAACAGTCTTGTCATGAAGCTGTAAAGGCGCTTATGAACGTCTGAATGAAAAAGGGCAATAATAAGGTTAAGAAAAACAACAACAACAACTTCACAAAGATCTCTGACAAGAATGTCAAAGGAAAAATGTTTCCACTACGGCATATAAGGTCACTATAAGAGGAACTATAAAAAGTACCTCGAAGAGCTCAAAAGAAAAGTAAATCAGATTTACTTGTTCTAGAAACTTGTTTAGTTAAAGATGATATGTCTCCCTGGATAGTTGATCCAGGTGAGACTAATCATGTTTGTTGTTCTATGCATATGCTTGCTTTTGCAATAGAGTTAGCTGATAGGGACTACACGATGAGAGTGGGTAACGGGGCTATGGTGTCGGCTAAAGTAGTGGGAGAAGTGCGACTTCTATTTAATAATAAATTCTTTGTTTTGAATAATGTTTATTATATTCCTGGTTTCAGAAGAAATTTGATTTCTGTTTCAAGACTATATGAACAATCATTTAAGGTTTCTTTTAATAATAAAGCTATTATTATTTTTAGAAATTGTTTAAATATTTGATTTGGAATTTTAGATAATGGTCTCTATTTTTTTAAGACCAACCTAGCTTAACATTGAAATATTCAAAGTCGAACAACCAAAGTTTAAAAAGCAAAAGATTTCTCCTAATGATAACAAATACCTATGGCATCATAGACTTGGTCATGTAAACCCAAATAGGATTGAAAGACTGGTAAAGGAATGTCCTTTTACCGGAGCCAAAAGTTGGCACTCTTCCAATCTGTGAATCTTGTCTGGAAGGTAAAATGACCAAACGATCTTTTCTGGCAAAAGGTCAAAAAGCCAATGAACCTCTTGAATTGATACGTTCTGACATGTGTGGTTCGATTAATGTACAAGCAATAGGAGGTTATTAATATTTCGTCACTTTCATTGACGATTAGTCTAGGTATGGTTATATTTATTTAATGCAAAGGAAATCTGAAACTTTTGGAAAGTTTAAGGAATTTCAAGCCAAGGCTGAAAAGCAATTAAATAAATCGATTAAAACTCTTTGATTAGATCGAGGAGGTTAATACCTTGATAATGAATTCTTGGATCAATTAATCGAACATGGGATTTTGTCCCAACTGACTGCACCTAGGTTACCACAGGAAAATGGTGTCGTAGAAAGGAGAAATATAACATTGCTTAATATGGTGAGATCCATGTTGAGTTACTCATCATTACCCATGTCGTTCTAGGGATATGCACTACAGACTTCTAGATACATATTTAATTTAGTTCCATCTAAGTCTATACTTAAGGCACCCTTAGAGTTATGGAATGATAGCAAAGTTAGTTTGTGACATATTTGCATTTGAGGGTGTCATGTACATGCACTTAAAGGTAAGATTGGGAAGTTGGAACCGCGATCTGAAGTATGTATATTTGTAGGATATCCAAAGGGAACGAGAGGAGGTTTGTTTTATAATTCTCAAGATAATAAAGTATTTGTATCGACAAATGCTTTCTTGAAAATAACTATACGACAGACTTCAAACCTCATAGTGAAGTTATACTTGAGGAGTTACTTTCTGATAAGATCAGACCAACAACGACAACTGTTATCGAACGATAAAGTGAGAAGACCACAACTCAAAATCAGAATGATTTACCACTTTTTCGTAATGATAGGCTTGTGAGACAACCTACTCGTTATAGACAAATTGGGGAAGCACAAGTTGTAATTTTTGAACTTGGTAAAGATGATTCATAGACATAAAGATGTGCAACAGAAAATTCTGACAATGAGAATTGGCAACAAGCAATGAACCTCGAGATGGAGTCAATGTACTCCAACTCAATCTGGAAACTTGTAGACCTATCCGAAGGGGTTAAACCTATTGGTTGTAAATGGATCTACAAGAGAAAGAGAGAAGTAGATGGGAAAGTTGAAATTGTCAAGGCTAGGCTAGTGGCAAAGGGTTTTACCCAAAATGAGGGAGTTGACTATGAAGAGACTCTCTCGCTAGTAGCTATACTCAAATCCATTTGCATACTCTTGTCTATTGTCTCATTTTATGACTATGAGATACGGCAAATAGATGTCAAGACAGCTATTCTGAATGGCCATCTTGACAAAAGTATCTTTATGATGCAACCATATGGGTTCACTACTTCAGGCGTAAAGCAAAGGAAGTTGCGACTTGCCAATCCCCGAAAACACTCACGCGTGATCGTGTGATGGACCGTGGTTCTCCACCCAAGGGCTTCTTATACGAGTGCTCTGATAGGTATCTATAGGCAGGGACGGAGCCATGATTACTTTCCAGAGGGGGCGCCGAAATATTTTTTATATTAAAAACGTTGTTTATATTTTAAAATATCATTATTTTTCATTAATTTTTTAAAATGAATAAAAAAAATTATTGAGATAATTTTTCTTAATTTGTGTATTTATGAAAAACAATTAAGATAATCCGACGAAAACATAATTTTATTTATTTATAGTATCTATCTATTTAGACCAAGTATTATGTGTTTGACGAAAACATAATAAAAATAAAAACAATGCTAGATATTCCAACTCATATCTCAACTTGTAATTTAGATAATTTAATCCATATAAATGTAACGAGTGAAATAAATCATAATTAATATGTATCGATTTGTTAATCGACACGCAACTAGTTGGAATATAAGTTGAGATATAAAGTTGGCGGTATCTCTAGCATTACTCTAAAAATAAAATAGACTAATATTTATGGTCATTAATTCAAGATTCAATAATAGTGTTTAATAGTTAGAAAAAAAATTGAAATTTAAAATGGACTCCTAATATTTTTCTAAAATCCAAAAACTATTTTAATTGTTAATAATTATAAAAGTTTGTTTGATAAAATTTCTTAATAATTAAACATAAATATATGGCTATGTTTACTTGACATGTTTTAATTATATAAATCAACACATTTTTTTGAATTGCGAAAACTAAATAAATAAGTAAATAATTTATCAAAAATATGACATAGTATTACCTTATTAGAGTGAGATAAGTAAGATTTGGAGAGAGAGAAAATATTTTAATAATATAATAAAATTAGTTAAGAAAGAAATTTTTTTTTGACATTATCTATAAATTATTAGTAGTGTAATTTATTAAATAATTTGAAAATCTAAAATGAAGTAAGGGTAAAAATATAAAAATATGAAAGTTTAGGGGAAAATATATAAAACTATAAAACTTGAGGGATATTAAACAAGGGTAACAACATAAAACTCTAATCCGAACTCGCTCCGGGTCGGCCCACTAAGGGGTAAAGTGCTCCCAATATGTGCAGCTTCGTTCACAAGGGGGGTTGAACCCACGACATTGCTTAAGGGATGAGAGTGCCAAACCACCCTATTATTATTATTTTATAATAATTGATCTCACCTACCCAAGACTAATAAAGTAATAATGGGTATGCTCTGGTCTTGAAAGAAGTGTCAAATTATTTTCAAAGAAAAATGGGGCACCGCCCATTGACATTTGTTTTTGATGATGGTTGTTAATCGATTATTCTATAAAGTGGTGGATTGGTCTCTCCCTAGCAAACTCTCGCTAGATTACACAACACAATAGAGCTCTATCTCTCTCTCTCTCTCTCTCTCTCTCTCTCTCTCTCTCTCTCTCTCTCTCTCTCTCTCTTTCTCTCTTTCTCTCACAGGGACGGAGCCACCTTAGAACGAGAGGGGGCCACTGCCCCCCCTAAAGTTGTACAATTTTACAAATATTTGCCTAACTTTTAGAGTTTTATGTTGTTACCCTTGTTTAATATCCCTCAAGTTTTATAGTTTTATATATTTTCCCCTAAACTTTCATATTTTTATATTTTTACCCTTACTTCATTTTAGATTTTCAAATTCTTTTATAAATTACACTGCTAATAATTTATAGATAATGTCAAAAAAAATTCTTTCTTAACTAATTTTATTATATTATTAAAATATTTTCTCTCTCTCTCTCTCCAAATCTTACTTATCTCACTCTAATAAGGTAATACTATGTCATATTTTTGATCAATTATTTACTTATTTATTTAGTTTTCTCAATTCAAAAAAGTGTGTTGATTTATATAATTAAAACATGTCAAGTAAACATAGCCATATATTTATGTTTAATTATTAAAAAATTTTATCAAACAAACTTTTATAATTATTAACAATTAAAAGAGTTTTTGGATTTTAGAAAATTATTAGGAGGCCATTTTAAATTTCAATTTGTTTTCTAACTATTAAACACTATTATTGAATCTTGAATTAATGACCATAAATGTTAGTCTATTTTATTTTTAGAGTAATGCTAGACATACTGCCAACTTTATATCTCAACTTATATTCCAACTAGTTGTGTGTCAATTAACAAATCGTTACATATTAATTATGATTTATTTCACTCGTTACATTTATATGGATTAAATCATCTAAATTACAAGTTGAGATATGAGTTGGAATATCTAGCATTGTTTTTATTTTTATTATGTTTTCGTCAAAAACATAATACCTGGTCTAGATAGATAGATACTCTAAATAAATAAAATTATGTCTTCGTCGGATTATCTTAATTTTTTTTCATAAATACACATATTAAGAAAAATTATCTCAGTAAATTGTTTTTATTCATTTTAAATAATTAATGAAAAATAATGATATTTTAAAACATAAACAACGTTTTTAATATAAAAAAATATTTCGGCGCCCCCTCTGGAACGTAATCCTGGCTCCGTCCCCGCTCTCTCTCTTTCGTTGAATACCAAGAAATGCCCAGAAGAGTTTTGGGAGATTTGTTTTTTTCAACAAAACAGAAGAACGAATAACAAAAAGGTTTCTTGTTATTTTTCTTACACGAAAGAGACGGAGGAACAAAGAAAGGTTCTTTGTTTTTCATTTACAAGAGAGAAATACACAACTCCAAGAAGAGTTCATGTTTTGTGTTCTTGTTATTTTTCTTAAAAATGAGAGATGGAGGAGAGGAAAAACAAAGAAGAGTTACAGAGAGAGGAAATACAAGAAGAGTGTTCTTGGTTTCTCTAATAAAGAAAGAACACCAAGAGTGTGGTTTCTCTCACACGAGAGAGACATGGAAAAAGAGAGAAAAGAAAATGAGTTTTTTTTTATTAAGCTCTCTTGGTTTTTTCTCACACGAGAGACATAAAGAAAAATAAGATTTTAAATACTAGCCTCTAAAGAAATATTGTGAGAGTCTCTCAATATTTTTCATGTTGTCTCATGTGATGAGTGCACGATAAGAACAGAAATTTCAAGAGTCAAAATCTTTTTGTTCAATACCGAGACGCCCACTCGTCTGTTCTTTAGTGTTGGAGATTCAGTGTGAAAGAACTTGGTTCAAGTGAATCACGAAGATTCTACAGTGGAAGAAATCAGTTCCAGGGAATCACAAAAAGTCTACAAGGGTAAAGATTTCTTTCCATACTATGTATATTAAATATTATAATCAATATAATCACAACGATCCGGCTAAATCGGTTTTATTTTTATAAAAAAAATTTAAACCGGGCCCACCGCCCTTCCGCTGCATGGTACCAACATAAAAAACCTCAAAATATTTTGGAGATGATAGAGGAATAAAAGAGGAAGATTCTCCAACTTGAATCACTCAAAACGGACACTGAATGAGTCAGATATGGTGCTTGCAAGTTGGGAAAATTGGAGAGAAAATTTCAGTACTATAATTTTCAAATTTTCTTCTTGATTGAATTGTGGAGGGAAATTTGTATTTAAAGGAGAGGGAAAACAAAGCAAAAATGAAGACCAATGAGGGGCTGCCACCTCTGCTTCCTGTAGAGGCGTGTGGCCTCTACAGGGGCAGAAGGCATCCCTTCCCCGTGGAGGCCACGCGCCTCTACCGGGAAGGGGTGCATGGCACCTCTCATCTCCCTCGTGTACTCCTCACTTCCTTCGACCGTATTTCGACCTCAGAACTCTGATTTTGAATTTGTTGTTGGATTACGAACTGGGACTCCCTCATGCACATGGATGTCAATAAAACTTTCATAAAAGATATGGAAATCGACTTGAAACACAAAGACGAAGATCATGTATGATCAAGTCACGGAAAGTTTCGTAACTTCCAACTTGGAACTTGAAAACTAATGAATGAGTGACCGAAATGATCGAAACTCAATATAGAATAATATAAGAAAAAATTCAAGTATGAAATCACAAAAACACAACCAAATAAACACAAGAACGCACAAGTATGCCGTTTCCTAAAAATAGTCCTAGATCATGCAATTTTACATAAGTTGTCAAATTAAATATAATGCATGTGCGTACTTTAATAAGTGTGTGAACGTGTTATACAAATTTGGCACAATGATACAGGGACACAAATGTTATGCAATGTGTATGTGTGTGTGCACCTAGGCCTTGCAAGAGGAAAGAGGTCTTGATATACCTTTGATATGCAATAAAGCTTGTTCCTCTTGTAGCCATCACTTTGCTTGAAATGTTGTCCAACTTCCTTGAAACTTGATAAACCATGAATCCTAGACAACTAATCAATACAAAAGAAATGTTGTTTTGATATAGAATTATGCTAACACAAGACTCAAAAGCCTAATAAATGGGTCATATTATCAGTGATGATTGTATCCGGGATTCCAAATCGGTAGATGATATTCTTCTTTATGAAGCTAGTGGTGTTAGCTTTGGTTATGTATACCAGTGCCTCTACTTCTGCCTAATTTGTGAAATAATCTACTACTACTATGGCATGTTTTGCACCTCCTTTGGTCAACGTTGGCATTGGGCCGATCAGATCTAATCCTCACATTGCGAATGGACAATGCGAAGTCAGATTCTTCAAGCGCTCGAATAGTTGTTTGATGTCATTCGCAATCCTTTGACATGTATTACACTTCTCAGCCACCGATTTTGCATCCTGGAACAGGGTTGGCCAATAGAAACCTTGTCTGAGGGTTTTATGAGCCAAAAGTTTTCCCCCGGTATGGTTTCCACATACCTCTCTGTGTATCCTTGCCAGAATCTTATCTTCCTCAACCTGACCAATACATCTCTATAAAGCCTTTGAAAACCCTCTTCTGTAGAGCTCTTCCCCTACTATCGAATACCGGGCCGTTCTGTACCTGATACATTTTGCTTCAACCGTATCTTTAGGAAGTGTGCCATCTTCTAGGTACTCCAAGTGACCTGCCCTTCTTCAATTACTTCAACTATCAGCTTTTCTTCTTCTTTGATACTGGGTTTCTTAAAATGAGCCACTAGGATTTATATGGACCAGATACCAATGGTCGACGATGCCAATCTTGATAGAGCATCGACCTTTTCATTCTTCTCTCTCGTGTTCTGAGCGATTCTGTAAATTTTAAATCTCCAGAGTAGGGCCTTACCTATTTCCAGATAGGTAACCATATTTTTGTCTTTCGCTTGGTACTCATCTAAGACCTGGTTGACCACGACCTGCGAATCACTGAATATTTCTAACTCATCCGCTCCTAGTGCCGTGCAAACTCTGAGTCCTGCCAACAATGCCCTATATTCGGCCATGTTGTTGGTAGCTTTGAAGTCCAATTGTAAGGCACATTCTACATTATCACCTTCTTGGGTGGATACTACTATGCCTACTCCGCTGCCATGGGTATTTGATGACCCATCGACGTGCAACTTCTTGTGAAAAACCTTCATTTTTTTGTCCTTAAGCATTCTGATCACCTTGTTGTTTGGTTCAGTGAACTCATCAATCAAGTCTGCCACTACCTGTCCCTTTATTGCCGCCATTGGTAAGTAAGTGATACCAAATTCGCTCAGATTTGTTTTAGTGGGCAGTCTGTGTAAACCTCGATCTTTTGCGCCTAAAAGTAAGGTCTTAGTTTTCTTGCTGCTGTCACCAGTGCTAATGCCATTTGCTCGGCTGCCGAGTACCTTGTTTCTACTGGCAGCAAGGCCTTACTTGTATAATACACTGGTTTTTGTATTCCTGCATCTAGCCTGACCAGCACCGACCCTGTGGCAACTACTGTGACTGATAAGTACAAGTATAACACTTCTCCATCCAGCGGCTTTGACAGGATTGAGGCCTTGCCTAGATATTCATTAACTTTCTAAAAGGCTTGTTCACACTCTTCATTCCATTCCACTCATTTACCTCTCCTTATGGCCTTGAATAAAGGTAAGCACTTGTCCGTTGATTTGCTAATGAATCGGTTTAACGAGGCCAAACAGCCTGTCAAACTTTGAATATTGTTTAGGGTAACCGGGGACCTCATTTTCTCCAAGGCCCTTATCTTCTCAGGATTTACCTCGATCCTCCTTTGGTGAACTTGGAAATCGAGGAATTTTCTCGACGCTACCCTAAAGACACATTTGTTTGGGTTGAGTTTCATTTCATAGTTTCTCAGCACCCCAAATGTTTCTTCTATATCGGTTGCATGCCTCTCTGCCTTGACGCTTTTTGTTAGTATGTCATCTATATACACCTCCATGTTTCTGTCAATCTGTCGGGCAAACATCTTGTTTACCAACCTTTAGTAAGTTGCCCCAGCATTCTTGAGGCCAAAAGACATCACTTTTTAGCAGTAAAGCCACTGGTCGGTTGTAAAGACAGTCTTTTCTTCATCTAGTCTGAACATCATGATCTATTTTCTCCCTCCTCGCTTCTACCTCCAGCAGTTCCTGAGTTCCGTGATGCGCCCACACGTCGTTACCAGTCTCTGGAGATAGCGAGGAAGATCCTATTGGTTCAGATCAGGAGCAGATCGAATTAAAGAGAAGGAGCCTCGAACGCGGGTATGAAGAAAAGTGTTTTCTTCATTCTTTCCTTGTTATCGTATTTTACTGTACAAAATAGGTTTATGTTTTCGATCGCTTTATAAAAAAAATTTTAAAAACCCTTCCGCTGCGCGATCGGTAAAACAAGGGCACCCACAATTGGTATCAGAGCCAATTTCTGTACAGTAGAATGATTTCGATGTTCCTGAGCATATATGAATGTGTATCCACTATTTTAATTAACTGTACGTTGTTTTTAATTAAATGGTTTAATTTTAAAACATAGTTGATCGTTAATTGTATGATATCGTGGATTTAGGTTGTTTTGATGCGTTGTAATTAATTTTAATAATTCTAATCTATGTAAATTCTACTATAATTTTTAATGTAAAATATGGACGATGAAATCCAATGAAGAAGATGAATGGCGAAAGAGCTGAATCGGAAACATGCGTGACGGACACTGTTCACTCGACTATTCACGAGGTATTGGTGTTGACACTGTTCACGGGCACTGTTCATGCTGTTTTGTTTGTGTGGTACTGTTCCGCGGAACTAGTGCGGGCAACCTACATGCACGAATGACGGCTATGCGCAAAAGCGTTATCAGTTGAAAATTCGCGACATTAGGGTTTTCGAATTTGCAAAAGATTTTGGGCTAAATTTTATTTTTACTTACCTTAGGCCTCAAGTACAATGTTAAAGTAACACTTGGGCTTTAGGTGTTATTCATGAGATGGGTCACAATAATAAAATAATTTTTTTTATTTAATCAAGTTGGATTTGGTTAAAAGCCCAAAATAAATAAGAACTCAAAAGACTTGAAGAATCTTGGAGATTACTTGAAGACCAAGAAATGCCTTGGATATATTTAGTAATTAGATTCTTATTATTGTAGGTTAAATAATCCACGACACTCGGTCAACTCATGTATGCTTTTAATTATGTGATGATTAAGCATTGTCATGTATACACATGTCATTAGATTAGTTGTGCCTACACACACACACACACACACACACACACACACACACACATATATATATATATATATATATATATATATATATATATATATGTTGATATGTCATGCATACATCATAGCCATTTATATTATGTGTTTTATTTTTAATATGATTAAAATAAGCAATTCACATAATTAGCTATATATTAATGAGATTAGTTTTTAGATATAAAAACTTGGTAATTCTCATTAATTATTAATCAATTAATTAAAGAGTATAATTAGTTAGATTAATAGGGTCATTTATTGACATTAGGATTAATTTGATTAAGTCCCTAATAATAATTGGACCAAAATATTGTGTTTATTTTTAATAGTTAAAACTTGGTAAATACACATTTAATAATTCTAGTCTTAGTAAATAGTTTACATATATTAGAATTATAACTAATGAATTAGATTTTTTAATTGTTAAAACTCACATTAATTTATTATTTGATTAGAATTAGATTCTAATAAACAATGTTTAATGCACTAGACGCTTAGATTAAAATTAACCATTTAATCTTGTATAATCTAGGTGCATTTACATAAATAGAAAACCCTAATTATAAAATAGTGAATGGGAGAGGGATATATGACATTATATCCCGCGGTCTCCATCATTAGTTCAACACCGTGAGATTCGAGTGGGGCCTCGTGACGGCTTTGTTTTCGTCCTCCTTAAGGAGGGTCTCCACAAAGATCAATACCAAGGTTGACTTCCTAAGGGATAGGATTTCTGAGGGGATTTCGGGATTGACCAACCCTAAGGCCACAATTCTCGAGTTAAGCACATGAGATCTGAAATAATGGGTTACACTCATAAGGTTTTGATTAAATTGGTTAATTAAAAACCTGACTAAATAAAAGATGGTTGAATGGTATTAGAATAAGAGTTATTTTTGTATATCATTTGATTGAGAAGATCTCAATCCAACATGCAAGAACTTGACCGGCCCTAAGGTGGCACTTCCTTGTGGTATGTTGGATTGTCGTGGCATAGAAACACTTTTTAGAGTTGTTCTTGTTTATTAAACATTTTCATGTATCATGTTTAATTTTATGCTGAACATTCGCACATGTTTTGAATGGATGACTGAATGAATCTTTATTTTATGTTTATTTCAGCCATGTCATCTGCACTCTTACATATACTTGTCAATGACAAATTAACTGGTGATAACTACACAAAATGGAAACATAATATTAATGCAATCTTTTTCACTAAGGACCTGAAGTTGTTGCTTACGGAGGAATGTCCTCTAGCACCTACTACCAATGCCGCACGAACTGTTCATAAGGCATAACAAAAATGGGTCTCATCAGATGAGAATGCCCAAATATATCTGTTAGCCAGTATGACAGACGTGCTTGTCACTAAGCATGAAACAATGGGTACTGCATTTGAAATAATGGAGTCATTGCAGGCTATTTTTGAGCAGCCCTCTGAGCAAAAGCAGCATGAAGCTGTTCGTTCCGCAATGCTTGCTCGGATGAAAGAGAGCGCATCTGTTTGGGAACATGTCCTGAACATGATGTCCTATTTTAACACGGCAGAGATCAATGGTGGGGCTATTGATGAACCCAGTCAGGTGAGCATCATACTGACGACTCTTCCGAAGAGTTTTGATCAGTTCAAAAGTAACTATGAGATGAACAAGCTAAAGTTCAGTCTCACTCAGTTGCTCAATGAGCTCACTGCTTTTGAGTCCTTGACTAAGGATAGAAAAAGGAAGATCGATGAGGTAAATGTTGCCAAACCATCTTCCACTGGAAATAAAAATAGGAAGAGGTCTGCTGGGAAGGCAAAGAGTAAGCCCAAGCCCAAGAAAGCCCAAGGCAAGAAGAAGGGCGCCTCCACCAACCAACGCAAAGGAAAATGTTTCCATTGCAACAAGGTTGTACACTGGAAGAGGAACTGTCCTCGGTATCTAGAAGAGGTTGCCAAGAAGAAGAAAATGAAAGGTAAATATGATTTACTTGTTCTTGAGTGGTGTTTAGTGGAAGATGATTATTTACCCTGGATAGTTGATTCAGGGGCTACTAACCATGTTTTTTCTTCTATGCAGTGTACTGATTCTTGGACACGGCTTGAGGAGGGAGCCTTCTCTATACGTGTTGGGTCGGGGGATGTCTTGTCAGCAAGAGCAGTGGGTGTAGTTAGACTATATTTTGGAAATTGTTTTATTGTTTTGAACAATGTATTTTTTATTCTTGAATTCACAAGAAATTTGATTTCTGTTTCAAAGTTGTTAACACATTTATATTTTGTTTCTTTTAATAATATGTATGTTATTATTACAAAGAATGGTTTGAATATATGTTCAGGATTAAACGAAAACAATTTGTATGTTTTAAGGCCGTTAATACATACAACACTACTCAACGCTGAAATGTTTAAAGTTGAAAAAACCAAAAACAGAAAGAAAAAAGATTTCTCCAGAAAAGGAAACGTATCTGTGGCATCTAAGACTTGGCCATATTAACCTTGACAAGATAGAGAGACTAGTTAAAAGAGGACCTTTAAATGAGTTAAAGGTTGGCACCTTACATATCTGCGAATCCTGTCTGGAAGGTAAAATGACCTAGAGACCTTTTACTGGAAAAGGGCTTAGAGCTAAAGAACCAGTAAAGCTTATACATTTAGAAGTCTGTGGACCGATGAATGTTAAAGCAAGGGGTGGTATGAGTATTATGTCACCTTTATAGATGACTGCTCTAGATACGAATATGTCTACCTAATACAATGGAAGTCAAAAACTTTTGAAAAGTTCAAAGAGTTCCGAGCTGAAGTAGAGAATCAGTTAGGAGAGACTATCAAGTCTCTACGATCGGATCATGTAGGTGAGTAGCTTGACCAAGAGTTTGAAGACTTTATGGTCAAGCATGGGATAGTGTCCCAACTCACAGCTCTTGGAACACCACAACAGAATGGTGTTGCGGAGAGGAGAAATAGAACCCTTATGGAAATGGTGAGATCTATGATTAGTTTTTCATCATTACCAAATTCCTTTTGGGGATATGCATTACAAATTGCGGCATACATTTTGAATGCAGTGCCGTCCAAAACTGTTCCAAAGACTCCCTTAGAGTGTTGGAATGGTCGTAAAGTTAGTTTGTGACATTTTCGCATATGGGGGTGTCCACCACATGTGCTGAAGAACAGAAGTGGAAAGCTGGACCCCAAGTTTGTGGCCTCTTTGTTTGAAGGATATTCCAAGGAGACCAGAGGTGGAGACCAAAGGTGGATACTTCTATAGTCATGAAGAGAACAAAGTATTTGTATCGACAAATGCAGCGTTTCTTAAGGATAGCTATATTAGTGATCATAAACCTCATAGTAAGATTGTATTGAATGAAATGGAGCCTGGTACGACTAGTGCTCAATCAACAAGAGTTGTTGATCCATTGACATCTGAAAGTCAGATGATTCCTAGTCAGAACACATTACCACCTAGACGTAGTGGGAGGGTTGTACGACAACCTGAACGTTATTTGGGTATAGGTGAGGGACAAGGTCGTGTCTCTACTAATAGTGTGGATGACCCATGAAAAATACAAACACGGTTAATTTTCCTTAAGCTAACCTAAATGGGGGTGAATAGGTTAGTACACCTTTTTCACTTCCTTGAAACAAACAAAAGTTTGTCCCTTCAAGTTGTTTGTATCACACTTCAAAAGACAATCACAAGTGCTACCATACACATTTGCACACACATAGCTCATGCATAATATTTAAGCATGTCAAAATCAAGTTCGCATGTCATGGAGATAAATTATAGGTCATTCAGTTGTACTTCCCTATCATTTCTCCTAGTCCAAAAATGCATGTTTGAACATAAATGTGACATAGATTACAAACAAAGCAAATATCACGCTTATTGAATAAAAAGCCATATAGATATATATATATATATATATATATATATATATATATAAGCACAACCAAAAATGCTCAAGCAATTAATAAAGAAGCATAAAGTTGATCAAGTTTTTGCTTATTTCAACATGCAAGGTTGCTCTCTTTGCTTGAGCTCCCCATATGGGGTCAATCACCAAAGCTCATCAAGGCATATGACAAATCCCAATAGACCTACTAAGTGACTTGAACCTAGTTGAGTCTAAGGGCTTTGTGAATAAATCCGCTAGTTGATCATTTGTGCCAACATGTTCAAGTGTAATGCATTTGTTTTCAACTAGCTCTCTAATGAAATGATGCCTAATGTCTATATGCTTTGTCCTAGAGTGCTGAACCGGATTCTTTGAAATGTTAATTGCACTCATGTTATCACAATAAAGGGTTAGAGTACCTTGATCAAAGTTGTAATCCACAAGCATTTGCTTCATCCAAAGGAGTTGTGTGCAAGTACTCCCGGCGGCTATGTATTCCGCTTCAGCTATGGATAGAGAGATGGAATTTTGCTTTTTACAAAACCATGAGATCAAGTTGTTGCCTAGGAAGAAGCAACCACTCGATGTACTCTTTTTATCATCACAATTCCTTGCCCAATCTGCATCACTAAAGCCAACTAAGCTAGCATTAGTGTCAAAAGAGTACCATATCCCATAGCTGGATGTCCCATTCACATATTGGATGATTCTCTTCACAGAAGAAAGATGGGACTCCTTGGGATTTGTTTGGTACCTAGCACACACACCCACACTAAAGGTTATATCGAGCCTACTTGCGGTCAAGTAAAGCAAACTATCAATCATGCCACGATAAAAACTTTGTTCCACACTCTTGCCACTAGCATCCTTGCTTAGTTTGAAGGTGGTACTCATGGGTGTGTCACAATGTTTGGCATTCTCAATGCCAAACTTCTTCACTAGGTTCTTAGGATACTTAGCTTGGGACATGAAAATCCCATCATGCAATTGCTTGATTTGCAATCCTAGGAAGTAATTGAGCTCCCCAACAAGACTCATCTCAAACTCATGAGACATGACATCAACAAATTGTTGGATTTTGGATTTGTTAGTAGAGTCAAAGGAAATATCATCAACATAGATTTGAGCTATAAAAAGCTCATCTTTGTTCCTTTTAATGAATAAAGTCTTGTCAACACTACCTCTAGTGTAGTCATTATCAACAAGAAATTGAGTGAGGCGCTCATACCAAGCCATCGGTGCTTGCTTTAATCCATATAGAGCCTTCTTGAGGCAATAGACATAGTTGCCACAAACCCCTTGGGTTGTTCAACAAACACTTCCCAATGCAAGAAACCATTTAGGAAGGCACTCTTAACATCCATTTGATACAATTTGAACTTGTGCACACATGATATGGACAAGAGAAGCCTTATGGACTTAAGGAGGGAAACCGGAGCAAAAGTCTCCTCAAAGTCAATACCCTCAATTTAAGAGTATCCTTGTGCCACAAGTCTAACCTTGTTGCGCACAATATTGCCATCCTCATCCGACTTGTTCCTATACACCCATTTGGTGCCAATGACATTAGTGTCCTTGGGTCTAGGAACTAGAGTCCAAACCTCATTTCTTTCAAATTTGTTTAGCTCTTCTTGCATGGCAAGAACCCAAAACTCATCAACCTTTTTGGGTTCAATTTGAGAGGTGTAACAAGTGTAGCTAATTTGATTAGCTATTTGACGCCTAGTTCTAACACTCTTATTCACATCTCCAAGAATATCATTCTTGTTGTGGAGATGTCTAACCCATGGAGCAGGTTCTTTGGAGTCCAAAGATGGATCTCTATCAAGAGGTTGAATAACCTCTTCATCTTGATTTGACTTCACATCAATAGAAGTCTCACCATATTTCTCCAACAGAGAATCATGAACCACATCAACCTCCTCATCATGGTTAGTAATTCTAAGCCTACAATAATCTATAACAACATTGGATGATTCCATGACACTATAAGTTTTCAAATTGAATACTCGGTAGGCCTTACTATTAATGGCATAACCAATAAAAATTTCATCATCACTCTTGGCATCAAACTTGCCAAGTTGATCACGGTCATTAAGTATGTAACATTTGCTTCCAAATGAGTGGAAGTAGCTAACATTTGGCTTCCTACCCTTCCACAATTCATAAGAGGTTTGCCTAGTACCGGGCCTTAGGAAGACTTTATTTCCTATGTAGCAAGCTGTATTGACAGCATCGGCCCAAAGCTTCCTAGGAACATTACTGCTAAGCAACATCACACGGGCTATCTCTTGAAGGACCCTATTCTTCCTCTCTACAACCCCATTTTGTTGAGGAGTTCGAGGTGCCGAGAACTCATGGAAAATGCCAAAGCTATTACAATAGCTTTCAAAACAAGCATTTTCAAACTCCTTCCCATAGTTACTCCTAATTCTCTTAATGCTTTTAATATGTGAGTTCTTTTAGTGCAGAGCATTTTAAAATTTTCAAATGTTTCAGATTTTCTTTAAGAAAATATGTCCATGTAAATCTAGAGAAATCATCAACACAAACAAAAATGTATCTCTTGCCACCGAGACTCTCAGTTTGCATGGGACCCATAAGGTCCATATGTAAAAGCTCTTGTGGCTCCTTTGTGGCGAGATACTTGCCTTTCCTATGCATGCTTTTAGTTTGTTTTCCTTGTTAACAAGGTCCACAAACACCTTCGACTTTCTTCCCAAGCTTAGGGAGGCCACGCACAACCTTGAACTTATCTAAGATCTTCAAATATCGATAGTTCATGTGGCCAAGTCTTTGATGCCACAACTCAACTTCCTCACACTTGGACATATTACAAGAGATAGCCCTTGCTTCAAGACAATAGCAATTGTCACTAGATCTCTTTTCTTTTAGCAAGGTTTGTTCATTTGGCATTAAAATAGAACAGTCATTTTTTGTTAAACAAGACGGAGAGTCCATCATCATATAGATGAGAAATGCTTATAAGATTGGCTTACAAGCCATCAACGAGTAAAGCATTTGACAAGGAGGGTAGTATCTCTCCAAATGCTTTACCTGTACAAGAAGGGTTTGGTAGATGGTAGATGAGAAATGTTACACCAGTCGATGTTGTAGTAGCAGAGGGTAGATCTCCCCCAAAAATATCGGTATGGACTGGACAGAATCGTCGACATCGAGTAGGGCATCGACGTCATATGGGGACTGACCCGTATCCTTGTTGCTTGCCATGTTGTTGTTTCACGGACTTTTGGAGCTGGTTTAGCAATTTAGCTAAGTGCAATAGTTCCCTTTCCTTCTAGAGCCAATTGTTGACAGTGATTTTTCGATTATGTAAAATTAACAACGTATCTAACAAGTTGATATAAATTTGCAAACAAACTATGAAACGATGAGAGAAATTGAGCATGCAAAACACAAAGTTTTACGTGGAAAACCCAGGAAGGGAAAAAACCATGGTTGCCGGAGACGGCGAGGAAAAAACTTCACTATGAGTATCTTTGATTACAAACTCAATCTCTCTTGCCCTATTGTATCCTTATTTTTCATTCAATCCTTTAAGGCTGTTTTTAGGGTTTATTTATACATGTATAGAACCCTAATTCGTGGTGTACAAGTAAGAAAAGTTGTTGTGGTTTAATGAGACTCTGACTTGTTGGAGTCATGTTTTGTATTAGATCGTTTGCCTTATCTGGACTCTAACATCTCTGAGGAAGTTTGTTTCTTTATCAGAGTGTGCTTCGTGACATCTTATTGGAATAAGATTCTTCTTTTGCGTATTTGAGTTATGATCACATTGAACTCCACGTTGTCCACGTGTCACTCAATTAAACGTCTCCAAAAATCGTATACGTTTCGCTTAGCTAACCATCTTCCAAACTCGATCAAACTTCATTCACCCCCGACAGGAGATCTAGACCCGATCGAATGGCTAGACCCGACCATTTGGGTTATCCAGACCGGATCACCTTTACTTGATCAATCTTATTACCTTAGTTGAGTTGCTTACACCCGACCATCTAAGTAACCCTAACCAGGTATTTTTGAGGTTATCTTTGGCCAACTCAGGTTGGTTCAACTCAATCGATATTTGGTGGCACGTCACCCTTAATCCTGTAAAATATGGTGATTATGCTGATGTGTAATCCTTCCGAATTTTACAAATAACAGTATCCATGAAAGAAAGCATTTTGTACATCGAGTTGCCTAATGTAACATTTATAAGACAAGGAAATAGATAATACAATTCTAATGGTTACCAACTTTACAACCGGTGAGAATGTATCCAAAAAATCAATTCCAGGTACTTGATTAAAGCCTTTGGTGACTAATCTGGCTTTAAGCCGTTCAAGAGTGTCATTTGCTTTAAGTTTGGTCATGTATACCCACATGTAGCCAATGATGTTCATATCATTGGTTCGAGGGACTAATGAACAAGTTTTATTATGATGCAACGTAGAAATTTCTTCTTGCATTGCTTGAGCCCAACCTGGATGTTTTAAAGCATCTTTAATGCCTTTGGGTTCAACATGTATATTAGAAGAGGAAATGGGTCTAAATAACACATTTTCAACCTTGAAGAGTGAAATTATCACTTCTTTAATGACTCTTGGTTTATTAGCACCAAAATAGGTGGTGATACCAAAATGCCCCTACTTATTTTTTTACTTTTACTTTTCATTTTTCATTTTCTCTATTTTTCTGTCTCGTTCTTCCTTTCCTTTCACAATTCACAGACACTTATCTCTCTCTAAATTTTTTTCTCATTGAATTTGTTCTCCCTGAACGATTTCCAAAGAAAACTGAGCCATATCTTTTCAAAATTGAAGTCCTGATCCTGCCAAATTTGTATCATATTTTGGGCCTCATTTGCATGTCATTTTTCTTGTTTTCGAGTGTTTTTTCTTGTCTAATAGACTCATTTATAGTGATTGCAAGCATTCAATGTATTTCAGGTGTTAGAGATGCAATGCGGGATTTTCGGGTATAAAACGGGTCAGAAGTTCAAGAAATGAAGCACAATGTGCTGGTCCCATCACGGGTCCATACCCACGCAAATCAGAAAGGAGACCCACAAAATAGCTCCTAGAAGAATGTAAAGTGATAGTGCACGGGTCACCATACTCATGCACTTCCAAGACTACGCTGGTCAACACCAGCGCACTACCCGCGAACTAAAAGATGAAGATATAAAGAAGTGCCTAGTGCGCAGGTAATAATCCGCATACTACCAGCGGTCCGGAATGAAGAACTCAATAAGAAGTGCACAGTACGTGGGTAAGAACACGTGTACTACCCACGAACTGAGGAATACCAGAAGGCTAGCAGGATGTGTGTGAGTCACTAAGCGGGTCCTACCCATGCACATCGGGAATTTAGACCTGTGCACTGCACCAAAAATCATGCTTACATAAGCTCTTATACCTATTTTTGGCAATATTATATATACAATTTGTTCTGATATCACACGCACGCCCACATACATATTTTTCACCTTTTTACATCATTTAGGTCTAGAAGTCATTCTCTCCCACCATATCCAAAAACCCACACACCATTTCTTTGATTTTATACTAAATAAGAGCACTAGGAGATTGGAATTGAAGCTTCAAGAAAGGAGATTCTCTTCATGGGTCTATTCTCACTCTCTTCTCTTAGTTTTTGCTTTGTAATGATTTCAAAAGTGAATTTGTCCTAGATTGAACACTACTCTCTTGCAAGTTTGTTAAGAAATTATTTGAGTGGATAACTAGATATACACTCTACTTGGTTTTCTAAAAGCTCAATTGAATGGAAGGATTGAACAAGAGTACACTCCTCAAGTGAAATCCGAACTCTAAAATCTCAATTTTTGTCTAATTCCAAATGGGTAATCAATTATATACACTTTAGGTTGATAACCTGTGAGGGATTAAGAACCAATACTATACATTCTAGGTTGGTTATATTATAAAGAGATTAGTCATTTATTTGATAAATGTGCATTCATGGAAAATCACTTGAGAGTGGTCAATACTATACACTCTAGATTGGACACTCATAAGGGATATACAATCAATACTATACACTGTAGATTGGTTGCAATAGATTGGTGTATATTCATGAGAGTTCTTGATATGCTCATTGTTTGCTTATTGGATCCATCAATTCCTTAGTTCTGTTATCATTCATTCACACACTTGCCTACTAACTTAGTTGCATTTAATTTAGCTTAGTTTAATTAGTTTAATGTGGGCTTTATTCTAAGATAATCAATTTTCCCAACCAATCCATTACTTTACTTTTATCGCATTTTACATTTATTGCAAAATTAGTTCTAGAGCATTTAAATTTGGTCATTGCTATCCACTGATCTCTGTGGACGATACCCGACTTGCCACTTACTTGTTTTTATACATTTTGAGGCATTGTTGAGGGTTTTATAAATATTTGTTTTGATAAGCAATTTTCATACTAAGAATGGCACTTGCCAAAAATGGCGCAAGGATCGGTGTGTTTAATAGTGATTAGATTTAGTTCTAATATTTAGTTTATTTAGTGTTTTAGCTTTTTTTTTAGTTTCTCTTTTGTCTTTTTGTTGTTTTGGTAGCTTTTTTTGTGTGCTTGTGTTTGTGTTTGATATTGTTGTTAGTTTTTAGTTCTTTTGTTTCTTGTGATTGCGTTGGTAGTCTTATTTCACTGTTATAGGTTCCATGGAGCTCTTTTGGCAAGATTTAGGGAAAAACTATGGGTCGTATGATGATCCATACAATCTAGAGTGGGGAAATGGCCAAGATTACCAATGGGATTACAATGAAGTCGAGGCCATATCATTCGAAGAAGAAATGAGGGTTTCATGAGAGATTGCCTTCAGTTGAGTGAGGAGATTATGTCATCTCAACATAGGACCATGCAGACATTACAAGGATCATAACAAATACAAGAGGAATGTTTCCACAACCAAGGGTATCCTCATTTCTCACAACAGGAGAGTGGATCATTTGAAACTAAAATGAGGGAATTTGTGCGGTCAGCTTAACAAGCGACACATGCTATTCAAGCGTCTTAGAGGTCGACAAGAGAGAATCTAAACATGTACATCCAAGAGAATGACAAAAGGTTGAGTTGTATAGATGCTTCCATTCGAGGTATTGAGATGCAGATGAGGTAGTTGGCAGAGACTTTGCAAGAAAAGGAGAAAGGTAGATTTCCAAGCCAACCCAGATAAGCAATGGTAGTTCTTCAAAGTGGAAGAGTAGTGGGGGATGGAAAAAAGGAGACTCTTGCCTAGAAAGAGGAAAGAGCAGAAGTGGAAGAAAAGTGTGAGAATGAGTTAGAAAAGGAAGAGGGGGTCGAGGTTCCAAATCCTGAATCGATGCCACAACTCCACAAGTCACCCAATCCCTATATTCTGCCCATACCTTTTCCTGAAAGGTTGAAGAATACCAAGCTCGAGCAGTCATTTCAGAACATTTATGATGTCCTCTCAAAAGTAAGCGTCAATCTACCATTGTTAGATGCCATTCAGAGGATGCCTGCTTACGGGAAGTTCTTCAAAGAACTAAGCAAGGGTAATAAGAGATTTAGGCCAAGGCAACATGAGCATCTGAATGAGAACGTGAGTGTTGTAATTCAGAAGATTCTGCCTTAGAAGATAAAAGATCCAGGGTGCTTCATCATAGATATTACCCTTAGAGAAGTGAATTAGGAGAAAGCGATGTAGAATTCGGGTGCTAGCATCAACCTCATGCCATTCTCTATCTACAAGAAGCTTGGCCTTACTGATCTCAGACCCACCACTATGTCTCTTGTGCTAGCTGACTCATCCTTAAGGAACCTGAAGGGAATTGTGGAGGATGTGTTGATACCAATCAAGAAGCTGATCATCCTAGCGGACTTTATAGTAATTGACATGGACGTGGGTCACAATGAGAAGAATATGAAGCTCTTGTTAGGTCGGACATTCATGGCACTAGCTAGGGTGGTGATCGACATGCGTGAAGGCAAGCTGACTATGAAGGTATTGGATGAAATAATGGAATTCAACATTTTTGACTCTATCTTTTATCCAGTTGGGTCACATGACTGCAACACAATAGTTATGATAGAAGAATAGGTAGAAAAAGTAGTTGAAAAAGAATTTATTAGGGACAATTTTGATGATGGTTTGAGTATGGAAGAAAATGATGGAATTTCAGAGCAAGATGAAGAAGATTTGGGAGACAATTTCGGCTAGTTTGATCGGACGATAAATGTAGTTAATTGAGGTCCCAAATTCCCAGCCTTTGTTCTAATTTTTGAGCATGTTTTTATATATAATATGTGTTATGAGCCATATGTAGGTACATATCCCCTACAATTGGTGTTTGAGCTTAAAGTCAAGCTTGGGAAATGAAAATGAGCAAAAAGAAGTCAAGAATAGAAGCCATTAAGAGCTGTCGCGGCATCGCCGTTGACCCAGACCGTGGCATGATTCGAGGTCTACCGTGGCAAGAAAAACTAGGGTTTTCACGGATAATCCTCCCTTGAGCTAGAACGCAATATTGAGATCGTGACACAGGTCAACTCTGTTTTCCAAAGCTAAAAGGGCTTAGATTGTACAGGCTTGTGCTGAACTTCCAACATGCGGAGGCCATAAATCCTTGCTCAAATTGAATCACGTTGAGATCCATATATATTCAGAAAGCATCAGATGTCTAGTTACCAAAACATTTTACGGATTGCGATTCTGGGTTTTTTAGAGGAATTATGACTATTTGAGTAACTACTACACGATGCTGAAAATTTGATACCATTGTTCCATGCAACCAAACTCACTCGCCTCACCACTCGCCTCAACCTCTACCACAACTTCACAGAAGGCAAGGCGACCTCTGAGGAGACCATATTACTCACCTTGCAGCTTGCCTAGAAGCCTAGAAAGGCCAAAATGATCCTTTCATGCCCAAAATTGTGCCTTAATCTTCCCACACTATAAATACATCATATTCTCTTCTGTTTAGTCCAGAACCGAGCATCACTTCATCTTCTTCACCAAATAAAGAGAGAGAGAGAGAGAGAGAGAGAGAAAGAGAGGCTTTCAAAGCTCTCATGAAGATTCTCCTCCATGGGAAGCTCACCACCACCATTTCTACACATCATCCACCTTATTTGAGAGGAGATTGCAAGGAGAAAGGCGAGATCTTAGACCAATTTTGAGCTAGGGAAGCAAGAAGACCATGGAGAAGGCCATCTTCAAGGATTGTCTCGTTTTTACTCTTCTCTTGTATATCTTGTTTTCTTTCATCTTAGACCAGATTCCAGTGGTTGCCGACACCAGCCTTGACACTGCGTCAGCCTTTTCATTCTTTTCTCTCGGGATCTGAGTGATTCTATAATCCTTGAATCTTCCGAGAAGTACCTTAGCTATCTCTAAATATGCCAACATATTAGAGTCTTTTGCCTAGTACTCATCCAAGACCTGGTTGACCACAACCTGGGAGTCATTGAATATTTCTACTTCGTCTGCCCCCAGTGTCATGCAACCCCTGAGTCTTGCTAACAGCGCCTCATACTCGGCCATGTTGTTGGTAGCCTTGAAGTCAAATCGCAAGGCACATTCTACCTGATCACCTTCAAGAGTTGACACCACTATGCCCAACCAACTGCCATGCGCATTTGATGACCCATCAACTATAGTTTCCAATTGAAAGTCGTTATTTCCTTTTCTTCCAGTATCCTGATCACCTCACTGTTTGGTTCAGTGAACTCGGCGATTAGATCCGCCACTGCCTGGCCCTTTATTGCGGCTCTTGGTAAGTAAGTGATGTCGAATTCACTCAACTCAACGGCCCATTTTCTCAGTCTTCCTGACACTTTTGGCTTGGATATAATCTGTTTAACGGATAATCTGTGTACACCTCAATCTTATGGGCCTGGAAGTAGGGTTTTAGTATTCTTGCAGTTGTCACTAATGCTAATGCCATCTGTTAGGTTGCCGAGTACCTTATTTCTGCTGGCAACAAAGTCTTGCTAGTATAATAAACCGGTTTCTGTGCTCCTTCTTCCATCCTGACCAGTACCGACCCAGTGGCCACAGCTGTGACTGATAAGTATAGGTATAGTGTTTCTCCTGCTTGAGGTTTTGATAAGATAGGAGCTTTGCCCAAGTACTCTTTGATCTTCTTGAATGCTTGTTCACATTCTTCATTCCATTCTACCCCCTTGCCTTTTCTTATTGCTCTGAAGAAAGGCAAGCACCTGTCGGTTGACTTGCTGATGAATCGATTTAACGAAGCTAGGCAACCCGTCAACCTTTGAATGTCTTTTAGGGTAACTGGGGATCTCTACTTTTCTAGGGCTCGTATTTTTTTGGGGTTCACCTCGATTCCCCTCTGGTGCACTTGGATTCCGAGAAACTTTCCTGATGGTACTCCAAAAACACACTTGTTCGGGTTCAGTTTTATCCCATATCTTCTTAATATTCTGAATGTTTCCTCCATGTCGGTTGCATGCCTAGTTGCAGTGACACTTTTTGTTAACATGTCGTCTATATAGACTTCCATGTTTCTGCTGATCTGTCGGGTGAACATCTTGTTTACCAGTCTTTGATAAGTGGCTCCGGCATTTTTGAGACCAAAAGGCTTTACTTTGTAACAGTAGAGCCCTTGATCTGTTACAAAAGCAGTTTTCTCCTCATCCGGACCGAACATCCCGATTTGGTTATAACCTGAATATGCGTCCATGAAGCTCAACAACTCATGCCCTGCAGTTGCATCGACCAACTAATCTATTCGGGGCAGAGGAAAACTATCTTTCAGGCAAGCTTTGCTTAGGTCCGTGAAATCTACGCATATTCTCCACTGTCTGTTTTTCTTTTTCACAAGCACTACATTTGCCACCCAGTTGGGATATTGGACTTCCCTAACTGATCCTACTGCCATTAGCTTACAGATGTCTTCTTTAATTGCCTGACTTCTTTCCGGGTTGAATCGACGTCTCTTCTGAATTACTGGTTTGTGCTCTAGATCTACAGTTAGAACGTGGGAGATTATTTTTGCTTCGATTCCTGGCATGTCTTCATGCTTCCAAGTGAACACATCTTTATACTCCTTCAGTAGGTCAACTAATTGATTTTGTACCTGCTCGGTTAGCCGTGCTCCCAATTTTACTGTTTGTTCAGGATTTCCATTGTCCATCATTACCTCGATAATTGGTTCACCTTCTTGGCCCTTCCCATCTTCTGGAAATGATTCCCTTGGGTCTAAATCGAACTGAGTTGGCATTTTCTCCTCTCCCTCAGCGTGACCTATCTGCATAACATCTGGCTAAGCTTTCTCCCTATAAACCGCCAAATTAGCCTTTCTTGCCCATTCTTGGGAAGCCTTCAATACTCACACTCTAGTTTCGGCTGGGAATTTGACGGTCAGGGCATAAGTTGTCGTAAATGCCTTTGTTTTATTCAAAAATAGTCTACCTAGCAAGGCATTATAAGGCCAATTTTCGGTGTCTACAACCATGAAATCGAGTAATACAATTTTCTGACATGAAAAATTCCCTATCTCGACCGGCAACTTGACCGTCCCTAGAGATCTCACTTCCACTCCTCCAAATCCTTTGACCGGGATTGCCAGTGGTTTCAAATCCTTCCTATGAAGCCCTAACTGATTGAACACCCCTGCGCTCAGGATATCCACCGAGCTCCCATTATTGATCAGTATTCTTCTTACTTCACGATGTCCGATACGAACTGTCACAATGATTGCGACATTCGGCTTAACCTCTAATCCATAAGCGTCAGCGTCAGAGAAAGTGATCGGATCCCACCCTTACTTAAGCTGTTTCTGATCGGGACCGACCGAGTTCACCTCCAAGTTCCTTTGGCATTCTATCGCTTCACGAACTTCTGACATTCTCTCCCTGCTACTTCTTCTCGTACATGGCCCACCAAAAATAGTGTTGATAGCTCCAGCGTCTGAACTTCCCCTTGGACTCCCCTTCCTATTCTGGTTGGGTTTTGGGGGATTGTTTTGCAGATCGTCGTTTCCTTTGAGAACTAAATCTTTCAGGTGTCTTTCTCTGATTAACTTTTCAATGTAGTCCCTCAACTTGTTGCATTTAGAGGTTTTATGACCATTTTCATGGTGGAAACGGCAGTACTTCGAGGTGTCTCTTCGAGCAAAACTGGATTGCTTTGGAGGCTTCTTATATAAGTTCTTATCCTCGATTACATTCAGGACTTCTTGTTTCTGAGCCAGAGGGAGTATAATTTGTGTATTGCCTCTTATAGGTCTTGTTACCCTTTTGATCATCTTCCTTGCGGCCTTCCTTGCCTTTCCCAGAGTTATTCTTTTGTTCTCCTTTGGGGTTCCCCTTTGAACCATTATCTTTGGGCTTTTGACTCTCACTTGGTCAGCCGCCGTGTATATACTCTCCTCCATGGGCTATTTGTTCTTATTCTGCCATTGCATATCCTCCCACATTGTCCACCAGATTAGCATATGTGATCGGTCCCCTCTGTCTTAGACTGAGTGATAATTGGCTATGCTGCAGGCTATTAATGAATACAGCCACAACCGCAACATCATTAGGGTCCTACATTTCTAAGACTTCCTGCGAAACCCGGGCGAGGTAATCTTTTAACTTCTCATCATTTCTTTGCTTCAGAGTCGAGAGGGCGGATATCGACCTCCTATGCTGGGTATTTCTCATGAACTGCATGGTGAAGGCCTATATCAGCTCCTCGAAATTCCTGATCGATCCACTCGCAAGGCCACCGAACTATCTAGACCCTTGATCCCCTAACGTTTGAGGGAACATCCTACATAAGAGTGTGTCATCATAATCATATTATGCCATCACGCTCTGATATCTTCTGACGTGTTCCTGGGGTCGGTGTTGGCCTTGAACTGTTCCACATGCGGCATTCTGAATTTTTCTGAGAAACGGGCCTGTCTTGTGGAGGTAGTAGAGGGGCTTCCGGAGTTTCCTATCAGCAAGTTCCCTTGTCTTTGTCTTCGTTCCAGCACTTCTATCCTTCTTAGCAGAACTTCACGCTCTCCTTCTAGTTAGCCATGTTCACTAAACTTCTGACGGATGATGATACCATAAGGGTCTCTAGATGTTTGCCCCGTAATTTGGGTATCACGAACATTATATCTGGAAGCAGGAGTTGTCTCTCTACGCCTCCTTAGGGTCTCTTCTCTGTCGATTGAAGGTGATCGAGACCTCCTCCTATGTCCGTCATATCTATCGCCTTGGTCATAACTTATTTCCCGTTCATGACCTCCCATGGCGTCCTCATGTGGACTATGTTCCCTCTTTCTCTGGTTATTTTGATCCCCATTCCTCATATGGTCCTAGTGATCTCGACGACCTTTACTCTATCGACGTGGCTCCCACTTTTCGTGGTGATCCACCTTATCTTTACCAATTTTCTGCGGGGCGTCAGGAGTTGGAACTAATATATCATACTGTATTCTGGGATCCCACGTCACCACAGGTGTGTGTAATTGGAATGGTAAGATCAAATTCGTTGTGGCAGTTATATTAATTCCCTGTCTGGCGGCGTCTTCGATGACTCTCCGTAGGGACTCTTGGACCTGTTGGAATGCGTTTGGGGTAATTCTTGGAAGATTGTTTGTGGAGGTTATCGCGGCTTAACCAATCGAAGTTGGAGTCTCTGAGGGAAAACTTCCTCCAGCGATACTAGCATTCGCTGGGTCAAAATTGTTGACACCACGTGGAGTGCTGGTGTCACGTGGGGATCAACTTCCGTCCTATTATCTGCCATGTCACTTCTTCACAAGTTCTTCGAGGCCAACTCAACAAAGTTAATTCACTTACACCTGATTTCGACCCCCCTCCTTCTAGCGCCAATTGTTGAATTTGATTTTTGGATTATATGTATTCAATCACATGTCACACAAGATATGTAGAATTTGCAATCGTATAATCAAATCAAGAAGAGATAAAAGAAATCACGCAAGCAAGTTTTTACGTGGAAAACCCGAAAGGGAAAAAACCACTGTTGCCGATGACGGCGAGAAGGAAAAATCACTATAAATAATATGATTACACACTCAATCTTACTTGCTCTCTTGAATGCCTAATGAATCATTAACCCTTGTTGGGTATTTTTTAGGTTTATTTATACATGTATAGAACCCTAATTCTTTTTGTACCAGTAAAAGAAAGTTAGTAGTGATTTAATAAAACTCTGACTTGTTGGAGTCGTTGTAATCAGACTTTTGCTTATTTTGGGTTCTGATAACTCTAAGGAAATTTGTTTCCTTTTCAAAGTATGCTTCTTGAGACTTATTTAAGGAGGATTCTTCTTTACGTGTTTGAGTCGTAATAACGTTATCAACATGTCAAGCATCCGATCGTATCTAGACTTTATCCACGTGTTGCTTAGCCGACCGTCTTTCAAACCCGACCAGATCTCTTTCACCCCCAACCAGGGATCTTCACCCGATCAAGTGACTAGACCCGATCATTTAGGTTTTCCCCGATCGTTTTCTTGTTAACCCGATCAATCTAACTACATTGGTCGGATTTTCCTAACCCGACCATCTAAGTAACTCTGATCAGTATTGTAGGGATATTTTTTGATCATTTTAGGCCGGTTCAATTTAGTTGACACGTCAGTGGTTGTCCCTATGATGTTTATGCTGACGTGTTATCTCTCCAAATTATACCAATAACACTATTAAATAGAGATTCTTTCCTTTAACATGCAATTGATGGTAAATTTTTGTATGAGAGTAGTAGAAATATATATATATATATATATATATATATATATCAACTTGGATTATAATTTTTAGAATTCTTGGTGATGTTTATACTAGGGAGATTTTATTTCTAAACCAGTTGCATTTGTAGATATTTATTAATAATCAAACTGACATTGTTGTATTATAGTATTTTTAAATTGAAATTAAGGATGTATTGAAGTATAATATTTAGTAATATGGTTATGGAGATATAAATGAATTAGGATATAAGTATTTATGAATTTTAATGATATATAAGTATTTTAATTTTGTGGTTATATTCAATGCTTAAGCCACAATATTTAGGCTGACATTCATGATCTTTTGATATTGTAGGATTTTTAATTTGCAAACAGAGATAGATAAATTCTGATTTTCGATATAAAGATATATTACTAGTATCTTAATCTATAAATAAAATTTTGGGATTTTTCATGGTTTATAAGGTTGTTAAACTTAGATATGAATTCTGGTTGGAGGATCGAAATTTACACTGTTAGGACTGACCCTTGTGTGCTTAGAAAATTATAAAAATACATAGGTGTTTGACAAAATTATGATATTTGGAGGGCAGTTAGTAATACGATTTTTGAATTTTATTGATTAAGTTTTGCAATTTTTTGAGGCCCTTTAGATTTTCAAATCAATAACGTTTTAGCTCTAAAATCTATCTTTCTGAAATTTCTACATGAAAATGAATAAAAATGTACTTATAAAGAAGTGGAGTTAGATTTCTTTTATTTGGCTAGATTTATTGAAGGATATTATTCTATATGTTTAGGTTCCTCTTGTGACTTTCCAATATCGTTAATGAAGCCTTAAACTTGCTATCATTATAGATAAGTAGATTTTTATAAAGCTTGTAGTTGCATAAATGTTTTCTCAGAAAATAAATTTATTAAATTTATTATTATGTTTTGAAACATTTTATTATATACGTTTATATATGTATATAAACTCATTTTCCTACGTATGTAGTCTCTACTTACATATTTGTTATCTAATTCTTTTTAAATGAGCACATTTACTTGAACTTTTGTTAAATTAAATGTGCAGATCTTTTGTGCTTTAGTAACGCAAATGTATTATTACATACATATTTTGAAAGTAATATTTTAGCTCAATGTCAGTAGTAAATGAAATGTGCAATGAAATATAATGAAATGGTGATCACTAGTGATAATGTAAATGCAGCGTGCGCGACAAAAGAAATGTTACGATTTTGGCCTTGTACCAATTTTTGAAATGTAAATGGCCAGGTTACTGAGGGTATTAGTGACACTACTTGACTTGAGCTTTTTTTTTATAAAATTTTATTAATCGTTATCGTACAATGAAAATGTTACGTTTGCAAGTTTACGTGTATATGAATATTCGATTTTCACATTTATGTATTCTTTAAATGTTATTGTAATTACTATAAATGTTTTCGATTACGTATTATGCAATACTTATTGTTTCCGGCATCATTACATAAATGTTATTGTTATTTAACATTTTGCAGTGAATGTTTTAGGAGCTGGCCGCTAGGACGATAGATTTTCGGGAGTTAGAAGTGATTGAGATTTTATGTAATTATTTGGAGATATATTTTCATTAGAGAATGGTTTATTTGGAGTTATTCAATTATTAGTAGCTTGTTTTGGGTGAAGTAATTAATGATTTATGACATAACAATCCATATCAAAGTGTTTAATTACTCTTTTAAGTTTTAGGGTGTTACACTTAAACTTTTATGAATGTTACAAGTTAACATAAAACAATTTATTCAAATTTAAATTCATAGCATTCTAGATATGCTATAATATATATTGAAATTATAAACTTTTCATATAATATTTTTATAGCATTTTATATTTATGTTATTAAATGAATTATTTTTATTCAAAAATATAATAAAAAATCAGTAATGTTACAAATAGATTATGTAGCATTCATGAATGATATAATAAATTTATAATATATATATATATATATATATATAAAAGAATGATATAGTAAAAAAGTGTAACCCAAGTTAAAGAGAGAAAATAAAAAGTTAAAAGTAACTCAAAATTTTAAGAGAGAAAATATAAAGTTAAGGTAACTCACAAAATTTAAGAGGAAAAGTAAAATTCAAGTCTCACCGATAGATATCTCCAACCCTAACTTTATATTTTTAAATCTCTGTTTTTTCTTTTAGATTTGTAGCAGCCACTCACAAATGAAACCTTTTTTTTAGAGTGATGCTATTGGCACACCCTCTACTAATCTATTCATGCTCACTTTTTAAAATTTTGATTTAATTAAATAAAATTAATTGTTTTTATTAAATTTTTTGGTTTATTTCCAAAACTACCCATTTTACTTATTTTTCAAACTTAATACATACCATATATGATCTCTCTATCTCTGATCTCTATACCTGTATACATCTCTCTTACCTCCATTGATTAATTTATTTTTTTTCTTCTTATTTCTTTTTTTTTAGTTTTTTTTTTCTTCTTAATTCATGATGGAAAAGAAAAAATAAAAAATAAAAGGGTACTTCAACACAACGATAGCTTGATATCATTCTAAAGAAAAAAAAACTTCAAACTTATTTCCAGAGAATGAATTGTTTCCAGATGATTACTATCATTGTAAGACAATTCTCACTTTATGTTATTCTCAGACAATTCTTTAAGATGTTTGATATCGTTTTTAGACAAATCTTCAATATTCTTGATATCGTTCTTCTCAGACAATTCTTTAAGATGTTTGATATTGTTCTTAGACAATTCTTCAATATTCTTGATATCGTTCTCAAACTCTTCTATAATATTTTATATGTATGTAAGAAGCAGATTTTAGGGTTTAAGAGTTAATTTTTTTTTGAAGAAACAGATTACTATGTTTTTTTTTTGGAAAAGGAATGTGAGATTTTAATAGATTTACTTTGTAGAATATTTCTTTCCTAAATTGCATGTCTTTTAAAGTAATTTTGATAAAAGAAAAAAAAATATTATATAATTAAAAAAGTGGGTATGAATAGATCACTAGAGGGTGTGCCAATAGCACCACTCTTTTTTTAATACATCAAATGAAATCCTTTTACTAATCATTTTGATTATTTTCTTATGAAGTTCTTCTTTCTTTATTATTATTATTTTTTTTGAAATTTTATAAAGCTCTTCGTCTCATAAGTTTTTCTTCTATCGTTAGTGACTATACTAGCTTCTTTTTTTTTTTGAGCTGCATCAGATTTATTAAGGCACAAGGCCAAAGGAAAGCCTAAAAGCAGGCAATGAGAAACAGAGCAAAACGAAAACCCAACAAAAACAAAAGCCAAGGCAACAAAGGCCAAAACACAACAACAGATAGCCAACAAAGCCAACACAAGCCAATAAGCACCGGACAAGGCATTGATTGAGACTTTCTCCAGGTACTTGATGTTTATTTATATTTGTGTTATTTTTGTATATTTTTTCATTGTATTTCCCTTTTTTCAAAAATTTATTTTTTAACGTTTTTATTTTAAATTCAAGTTTGTATGATTTTAATTGAATTGAATTTTTTTTAATAGTTTTGCTTTTTGGTTTGGTTGCAGCAGTAGATGGGTATTAAAATCAAGGTATATTTGATTAATTTGTTTGTCCCAAATGTCAGGGATAAAAGTTTCTTTAATTATCTTTCTATTTTCTTCAATTGGGATTAGTTACTTTAGCTTTTAATTTTGACTCTGTTCCAATTTTCAGATTTTTTTTATGACCTAAAAACATATATTTTTTTTTTGTTTCAGATTGTTTTGCAAGACTTTTGTAGTAAATAAATTATTGGGGAATAATCTCACACTCCTTACAACACAGCTTTAACCATTTGGTGTAGACATTTGTATAATTACTTTTTTTTCTTTTAAAGTTGTATATAGTTAAATTCTGTGATAAATATTATTGTACAATGAAGTAGGTTTTTTTTTTTGGGAAGTACAATTACACCCGGGACCTAGCGAGATTAAACTCTACAAGCACAGTCCGGAATACTACTCCCACTATCGGGAAGAGGTTACAACTGGACTACAACTCTCACAATCAATTGGAGAGAGGGCTCCCCAAACTTTAGGATTTAATAGTCAAATGTGGGACAATAATTATGTACATACCAAGGCAATATGCCATCAGTTTTTATGTGGAGGTTTTGTTTTATGAATATAGATAAATAAATTACATCAATAAAATTAAAATATTATATGAAAAAATTAAATGCATTTTTTTTGTTTAATATATTTTAAATAATGACATTTCATAAATGCTATCAGATGGTTACAATAGCTTTCTTTTAGTGTTATATATACATTATATAATAATGTTATTAATATATTAACATTGTATGAATGTTATCAAATAGAATATTATTGCATTCATTATAGTATTTTCTAAATGCTATAACATGTCATGTTGTGATTGCATTACAAAATTGCTATGAAAGGTGAAAAACTTTTAATCACACCGGTTAACATGACATTTTTAGAGATGCTATTATAAGCTTGTGATAACATTCAACACTTGCTATTTGAGTTCATATTTGTTGTAGTGCAACTACATCATTTGTAGGTAATGAGCCTCCTACAAAATCAAATTGATACGATCCTGTAAATTTTATTTTGATATCTAGTTTTAATTAGTAAGATAATAAGTTTATGAGTTTATTGTTCATTTAATTATGGGTGGTAGGTTAGTTAGTTGCTTAAGTGGGTTGGTTAGTTTCTTAATTTTAGGAGATAGTTGAACACATATATTGTATATATACCTTTATTTCATTAATGAAAAGCACTGGAGAATTATTATCTGCAACATTTTGTGTTGTAATTAGGAGGTTATTGGTTCCTCGAAATACCGATATTTGAGAGGTTTAAGGTTTTCTCGAATTAACCTGTTTACTTTCTCAATTTTTCTTTCTATTTTTTGTAATTTTTCATTACAGACTTTTGAGTTTGTATCATTTGGTATCAGAGCCAGGCAATTGCAATGACAATGGACCTGGAGCAACGAATAGAGAGGTTGGAGAAAAAAGTAGAGATTTTTTCAACTTAGCAAAAGGAGATCATCAATCAAATAACTAAGTTGTTTAACAAACTTAGTGTTCATATTGATCAATCATCAAGTCAGTACACAGTTGAAGCTACAGCAAAATCCATTCAATCTTCTCAAGTTGGTGGAGAACATATTGGGGGTGGTATTTCTCTACATAATAAAACTTCTACATGTGAAGATTGTGTAGTTGCTACGTCTGCATGTGAAGATTGTGTAGGAGATGCTACTGACAGTTCAATTGGAGACATACCAAAAACATCCACGAAAATCGTATTTTGCAAACAACAAAATAAGATAGTTCCAAAAATATACAGTTGGACCAAAAAAGAGTTTCCTCTTATGTCCAAAGGTGGATGTGGTTCTAAACATCACTGCAACAAATTTTCAAGACTGCAAGCTAGCGAAAATGAATTCAAAAGTGAATCAAGAAGCATTTTCAAAAGATGTTCAAGGCATCATTATATTTAATTATAAATTGGAAGTGGAGGAGATGATGAATCCATTCAAAAACTTTCATCCTTGAGGACAAGGATGCTTTTAAGGGGAAGGAATGATACGATCCTATAAATTTTATTTTGATATCTAGTTTTAATTAGTACGATAATAAGTTTATGGGTTTACTGCTCATTTAATTATGGGTGGTGGGTTAGTTAGCTGCTTAAGTGGGTTGGTTAGTTTCGTAATTTTAGGAGATAGTAGAACACAGATATTGTATATATACCTTTATTTCATTAATGAAAAGCACCGGAGAATTATTATCTGCAACATTTTGTGTTGTAATTAGGAGGTTATTGGTTCCTCGAAACACCAATATTTGAGAGGTTTAAGGTTTCCTCGAATTAACCTATTTACTTTCTCAATTTTTCTTTCTATTTTTGTAATTTTTCATTACAGACTTTTCAGTTTGTATCACAAATTTTCTGAATTTAAAACAAACTCAAATAATATTATTCTCATCTACCTAAAACGCCATAAATTATCAACAATTCTTAACCTCAATTACCTCCTCCATGAGGACCATGACGATTAATCAAAATTTCAGAATATACTACTTGAGAACCCCAATTAAAATTAATTCTCAAACATTTACAGGACTTTAAAAAATAAAAATATCTATAGCCAAATAAATAACAGCTCAAAAACTATTATAATCCTCTTTCTTATTTTCAAAATTTCACTTCTAAGAGTTAATGCAAGCTTATTTTTCTTTCTAAATCTCATTCGAAAGCGTTTACAGAACATGTAAATCATAACTTAAAACTTAATTTCACCTCATACAAGAGTATTTCATTCTTAGAGAGAGAGAGACTTTTTATGCTCATTCTTAAAGAGAGAAAACTTCATAAAAAGTGACATGAATAACAAATCTAAACTCAAATAAAAATCTAGACACCTAGTAATCTTAGGAATTTCAACCTTTTTCTCATTGTCTTTCTCTTCTTCTTTTTTGTCCTTTTCTTTTCTTCTCTTCTCTTCCCCGGCTCTTTCTTCTTTCCCTCTATCTTGTGTGTTTTATCTTCTTTTTCCCAATTCTTCATTGATGGTCTACCAATTTCACTCGGTGGAATTGTTTTTTTTTTTTTATTGTTTACGATTTCTAATCTCTTTAAAATAATATTTACATCTTGGATTGGATCAAGTCTCAACTATCATCTAAGTTGGGCTTGGGCCTTAATTCAAATAAAAAGATAATTGAGCCCAAATAAAATATTAATTTGGTCCAAGTCATTACACTGACCACAAATTACTAAAATGGGTGTAATTTTCTCCGGAAAACCTAAAATCGCGAACCGTGAAATTTTCCGGAGAAAATACTACTCTAACGTGTATTTACAACCTAGAGGGGGGGTGAATGGGTTGTTAATCGATTATTACCAACTTTTTCGATTAGTCAATATTAAACATATAACCCAATTAAATCAAACATACAAAATCAAGTAAAAGTGCGGAAATATAAAGAACACTTGATTTTGACGTGGAAACCCTTCGACAAGGGAAAAACCACGGGCTATCCTTCTAGCCACAGACGATCACAAAAATCCACTATATGAGTAAAAAGTTACACCCTCAAGTGATACTCGGACTCTCACTCTCGACAACCTCAGGCTATGGACACTACCACTCGCCACTCTTGGTTCAGTCCCTAGTGATATCCCCTAATACACTACTCTTGGCGTAAGCACCTCCTACTCTACCCAGCGGGCCTTTTATAGCGGCTCTTGACCGATGCTTGCCAACCACACTTTGGTTGCAAGACTTCAATGCTTGTGCAACTTCACCCCGAAGCCACAAGACTTTGACTCAAGAAGAGTATAGGGTCTAAGTGAACAATCAATGAATGCTCAACACAATATATGTTAGACCAAACATACAATGCTTAACTAGATGTAGATAATGCAATACAACATCCTAGTTATCAAATAATACCTACATGTACACACATGAGGTCTCAATTAGTTGTAGAGAAATTCTAACAATCTAATTGTCAATTAAATTCACATAAACATTCATAAACTTGACTAGATGCACAAAGTCAACCTAATCATCAATTAAGCATACATGAATATTTATGGATTAGCTATTTAGGCATATATGACCTAATAATGCAAGCTATCACAAACAAACACAATCAAATATTCATGAACGTTAACTAGTTGATTAAAACACAATTTCTCAACCTAGTTATCAATTAATCACACATGAATATTTATGACCTAGCTTTTAGACAAAAATGACCTAATCAATTAAGCTATCAAAATACAAACCCAATCATGTTATCAAGACTCATAAATATGCAATAAAGTAGAGTCTAGGTATTTAATCATGCAATAAATACCTAATCTAGAGTAAGAAGAACAATAAATGATCAAAGAAGTTCTTGCTTACTTAGTCATGAAACAATGAAGACCCATGCTCAAATGATGTTGAATGATGTAATATGGAGATGGGTTTTGGGTTTGAAAAGTCAAAGATGCTTTCTTGAAGCTTTCTTGAAGCTTTATCTCTCTAGGAGCTCTAATCTCTCTCTAAAAATGATTTTCTGAGCTCTTGGTCGGCCAAGAAGAGAAGAGGAAGAATATATATGAAGCCCTAGTTAAAACTACATCGTTTTGAACTTGGAAAACTGAATCCCGTCAAAACCGTTTGCTAGACCGCGGCACAGGTAAGTGTCCAGACCGCGGTACATACAGCAGTGCACCGTCTGGACAACACCGCGGTTGGAACCGCTGTGTGTGCAAGTGCACAGGTTGCGGTCCACGTCACGCATGACGCACTAGAGAATACCGCTCGGTGCGCCGCGGTGCAAGCAGAGCCTGCCGAGCTGTCTAGGCCTCGCTAAAGGGAAAAATCCCTTTTTAACACTCAAGAAAAATGTCTATCTTACATGAATGTTGTGCAAGTGTGAAGTGAGTGAGATGCACACAATGAAGCACAATTAACATGTCAAACATGTTTATCAAATGAGATACAATGCAAGCTAGTGAGTGTTTTTGAAAAGGATGCACACTTATATAAACAATAAAGAACACAAATGCAAGATAAACAAAACATGCATGAAGTGTGTGTGTGCACCTAAACTCTTCAAGAGACAAAGTCAAGTGAGTATACCTTTTGCTCTTGAAGTCATGGAGATGCTTGGAAGCTTGCCAACACGGACCTAAGCTACCCATTATACAATCATCCCCAATGTGGTGTGGTTTGTCATGAAATAAGCCAATCATAAAATCGAGGTCCTTACAATCTCCCCCTTTGGCTATTTCATGACAAAACAACCATTCACAAACAATCCTCACAAAATAAAACAAAGCTATTGTCCATAATCACTTCTACATTACAAAAGAGATACCTAGAGTCTAAATCTTCAATATCTTCTATCTCCTTGTAGAATCATCAATGTACCTACACACAATAGCAAGAAGCACTTTCCAAGAACAAGTGCATGTGAGGTGAACAAATAAAAACAAGCATTGCACTTAAATACAAATAAAGCAATACAAAGAATGCATGTGCAATGCTCCCCCTAAAAGGTTACTCTCTCTCTCTCTAGGCTTCTCCCCCAAAGCATAAACAATGCTCCCCCTATATCTCTCAAGACTTCTCCCCCTTTTTGTCATGAGATAGGCAAAGGAGCTCCCCCTATCGGGTTGCTTTAGCAAAGAGAGCTATTCGCACAACTACATTGCATAATCATATACACAAACTTTATGCAACTTAAATAATTGAGAGAGATTCAAGGAGTTTTATTTAACAAAAAAAAACGTGTTAATTTGTTGCTTTGCATGCAAGACATATTGCATTCAAGTTCAAGCAATAGTATTTGGAAAAGCAAACATCAAAAGGGTTTCCAAAAGAATTCAAACCAATTTGTACCCTTTTGTCATAAGAAAACAAGATATAGTTTTTCAAAATGAATTTCAATTTAAAGAGCAACTATATCAAACTTTATAAGCGAAACAAGACATGAGTGACTTTTGCACCCTTTTTGATTTTTCCGGGTAGGATACCCGTATGATAGTAGCCTTGTTCAACTAATAAAGAGAGAGAGAAGACTAAATTTGGATGAGACATCCTTATTTATTGCATGGATACAAGATCCTTATTGAGTTTAGTCTTCTCAGTTGCTTTCACACATATTTTGCACTAAAGCAATCAAAAACATTTCATGCATATCATTTTAAGCATGTCATTAAAAGTTCTCATGTCATGGAGATAAATTATGGGTCATCCAAATGTACTTTCCCAATCAAATCTCCTAGTCCAAAAATGCATTGTTGAACTAAAATATGACATGGATTGCAAGTAAAGCAATGTTGCACACTTATTAAGAAAATAACATATAAGCATATGTGCAACCAAGAATCTCAAGCAATTATCGAAAGAGCATAAAATAAATTAACTTTTTGGACATTGCAAATCATGCAAGTTCGCTCTCTTTACTTGAGCTCCCCACAAGGGATCAAATCCAACCAAGTCAATGGGAGGCATGAGCTCCTATAGACCTACCAATTCCAACGGACCTAGTTGCATCTATGGGAATCACATGGGCACTAAGGCAAGTGGGTTCATTCTTTCTAACCCACCTAGGTTCCACTTTAACATTTTTAGTGATCATAAACATGTTTCTAGGTTCTCTAGTTTTATGCAAACTTGCCTTATTTTTCAACCGTTTTTCTTTCATGCTCTCTAGTCTACACCTCTTAATGTAATTCAAGCAATTTGGTCTTAAGTGACCAATCATACCACAACAATGACAAGTAGGTACAAAGTAAGGATTTATACCATAGCATTGTGATCTCATCGAGGTATCGCCATGTTAATGAGGTTGTCTTTGATGGTGCATCGGTTTGCTTCTCCTAGGAGCTTAAGCCGATTGGTGGCACCTTTGTGGTCTAGCTTGTTGAGGTGGTTGAGCCGGTTGATCATGCCTTCTTGGTTGAGCATGCCACTTATGGTCACCTCCTTTCTTGATGGTTGACTTGTTGGAGGAGGTGGTTGGCTGCTCAAGGACTTGTCCTTTCTTCTTGGATTGCCTAGGCTGTAAGTTCCTCATATTTTGATTGGCTTATTTCGTTGACAAACCACATTGGGGATTATTCTTTGTAAGGGTAATTTAGGCCTCTTGAGTGTGATCAAGCTTCAAGGACATCATCCCTCTCAAAGAGCACTTCAAAGGTATCTCACTAGTTTAACTTTCTTTGAAGAGATCTAGTTGCACACACTCACTTGCATGCATTATGTTCCTATCTTCATGTAATTGAATGATGTATTGTATGCCTCTTTTCACACTCCACACTTGCACATTTTGCACATCTCTTAGTGTGTTGAGTTTGCCCGGAAAAGAGAATTTCTTCTCTTAGCGCGGCCTAGACCGCTTGGCAAGACATGCTTGCACCGCGGCATACAGAGCGGTATACCTCAACAGAGTCATGCTTCATGTACCACTTCCTGTACTCTTGCACGCAAAGCGACCCAAGTCGCGGAGTTGTCCAATAAGCCTCTGTTACCCATACCGCGGCCTGTGCACCTGCATGCACAGTGCCCTGCACCGCGTTGTTGTCCAGACGGTGCACTGCTGTGTGTACCGCGGTCTGGACACTTGCCTGCGACACGGTCCATCTAGCGGTATTGACGGGATTTTGTGCCCTAAGTTCAAAACGACGCTGTTTCAACTAGGGCTCCCTTATATATGCTCTATCTTCTTCCTTGCTCGTTTTTATGAGTTCAAGAAGCCATTATTGAGAGGCCAAGCTTCCCTTAGAGAGAGAAACTCCCAAGAACTCATCTTTACTCAACCAAACACAAATCCATGTGCATCTAACCTCTTCAAGCATTATCTCATCATGGATTCTTCTTGCTTTCATTGACTAGGTAACTTGAACATGCCCTAAATCTCTTTGTATTTATTTATGTTCTTGTTTGCCTAGGGTTAGCTCTTTTATGTGATTTTATTGCATATCTTTATGTTTATTGGCATTTATAACATGATTGAGTTGTTGTGTGTTGGTTGAGAGCCTTGTTCATTAATAGCTAGCATTTAGGACGATTTTATCCTTCTAGCTAAATCTTCATGCATTTGCATTTAGATATTGATATCTAGGATTTGCATTTATTGACATCTTTAAATCCTTAGATAAGCATTTATTGTTGCCTAGCATTAATTGCATGTTTGAATATCTTTTATATATTCTCATAGGTTGTTTAACCTCTTCATTGATTGTTAAGCTTTGTGACTAAGTGAGTTAGTGCACAAGCTTGTGGTCAAGAATCACTATTAAAGGCCCGTTGGGTAGAGTGAAAGGATTAGTGACCAAGTAGGTGTGACTTGAGGTCAACCTAGGTTGTAAACTTTCGTTCAAATAGTGGATTTGAGGACCGTATGTGGCTAGAAGGATAGCCCGTGAGTTTTGCCCAGTTGGAGGGTTTCTCACGTAAATCAATCCTTGTGTTTTTATTGTTTTCCGCATATTTATATTGGATTGATTGATTGCTAATATGGAGTAGGATTATTAAAATTGATTAAGTCGAAAAGTTGGTAATAAATTAACTAAAACCTATTCACCCCCCCCCCCCCCCCCCCTCTAGGTTGTATTAGACACACTTTGTGTATTTTCATAGGCTTTGGTTGAGTTGCCGAGGCTTATATGGACTTTCCTTGAGTTAAACATTGCTTGGATGAAGCTTTACTCTTGCCTTGAGCTTGAGGTTGTTTGACCTTGGCCTTCTTTAATTCTTCAAGGTACCTCATCTCTCTTTGCTTGACAATCTTCAAGGAGTTCTCTTTGTTAGCAAGTTTATCCTTCATTGCCTTTATCCTTTGGTGGCAATCTTCAATCTCCTTTTCGTACTTGGACACATCAATCATGTCCGTCTTCGAGGAGTCATCTAACTTGGCCTTTAATTGAAGATTTTCCTTCTTCAACAAATCTTCACTTTCCTTGACTCTCTTCACTTCATCATCAAAGGGAGTCACTTTGGCTTTTAGTTGAAGATTATCCTTTTCTAATCTAAGGATATCATTTTCCTTCTCCTTCAAGGTCTTTTGAAGAGAATCAACCAACTCTTGATAATCCACCTTATTATCACAAGAGTTCTCGAAGCATGAGCCATCACTATCAAGGCTTCTCTCACTTGTGCTTGTAAGAGTCATATCATCAAGGCTTACTTCACTCAAGCATGCTCCACTTTGGTTTCCAAACTCCAAGTCATCAATCTTGAAATCTTCAAGTGACACATTTGGTGATGACTTGTGTTTCTTCATGGTAGGAAACCAGAAATGCAAGACTTCAATGCTTGTGCAACCACACCTTGGTTGCAAGACTTCAATGCTTGTGCAACTTCACCCCGAAGCCACAAGACTTTGACTCAAGAAGAGTATAGGGTCTAAGTGAACAATCAATGAATGCTCAACACAATATATGTTAGACCAAACATACAATGCTTAACTAGATGTAGATAATGCAATACAACATCCTAGTTATCAAATAATGCCTACATGTACACACATGAGGTCTCAATTAGTTGTAGAGAAATTCTAACAATCTAATTGTCAATTAAATTCACATAAACATTCATAAACTTGACTAGATGCACAAAGTCAACCTAATCATCAATTAAGCATACATGAATATTTATGGATTAGCTATTTAGGCATATATGACCTAATAATGCAAGCTATCACAAACAAACACAATCAAATATTCATGAACGTTAACTAGTTGATTAAAACACAATTTCTCAACCTAGTTATCAATTAATCACACATGAATATTTATGACCTAGCTTTTAGGCAAAAATGATCTAATCAATTAAGCTATCAAAATACAAACACAATCATGTTATCAAGACTCATAAATATGCAATAAAGTAGAGTCTAGGTATTTAATCATGCAATAAATACCTAATCTAGAGTAAGAAGAACAATAAATGATATTCAAAGAAGTTCTTGCTTACCTAGTCATGAAACAATGAAGACCCATGCTCAAATGATGTTGAATGATGCAATATGGAGATGGGTTTTGGGTTTGGAGAGTCAAAGATGCTTTCTTGAAGCTTTATCTCTCTAGGAGCTCTAACCTCTCTCTAAAAATGATTTTCTGAGCTCTTGGTCGGCCAAAAAGAGAAGAGGAAGAATATATATGAAGCCCTAGTTAAAACTACATTGTTTTGAACTTGGAAACTGAATCCCGTCAAAACCGCTTGCTAGACCGCGGCACAGGTAAGTGTCCAGACCGCGGTACATACAGCAGTGCACCGTCTGGACAACACCGCGGTTGGGACAGCTATGCGTGCAAGTGCACAGGTCGCGGTCCACGTCGCGCATGACGCACTGGAGAATACCGCTCGGTGCGCCGCGGTGCAAGTAGAGCCTGCCGAGCGGTCTAGGCCGCGCTAAAGGGAAAATCCTTTTTTAACACTCAAGAAAAATGTCTATCTTACATGAATGTTGTGCAAGTGTGAAGTGAGTGAGATGCACACAATGAAGTACAATTAACATGTCAAACATGTTTATCAAATGAGATACAATGCAAGCTAGTGAGTGTTTTTGAAAAGGATGCACACTTATATAAACAATAAAGAACACAAATGCAAAATAAACAAAACATGCATGAAGTGTGTGTGCACCTAAACTCTTCAAGAGACAAAGTCAAGTGAGTATACATTTTGCTCTTGAAGTCATGGAGATGTTTGGAAGCTTGCCAACACGGACCTAAGCTACCCATTACACAATCATCCCCAATGTGGTGTGGTTTGTCATGAAATAAGCCAATCATAAAATCGAGGTCCTTACATCCGGAAATTAGACTTTCGAGGCTTTCCGAATATAAGTGGCTCGAAGCCTAGTTCAATTTGAAGAGAGAGTTATGGTCTCCGTAAGTTGGACGTTCAGGTGGTTGAGCTGGAAATGGCATAAGCGAGTTCCTAAACGAGTTCCTAAACGAGTTATAGTGGTTTAAGAAAGTGGATTGAACAACTTGAATTTTGACTCCCAACCTTGATTTTCTTCATCTTTTGAGCTTCAAACTTCTCCAATTAAATTGAAACACCTTATTTATGGATTCTTACCTACACAAGCTCAACAAATACATTAAAATGCCACAAATGCCAGAGAAACGAGCACAAACAATATGAAATGGGGGTCTAAAATAGGTATAGAAATAGCATCATCGCTTTTGATGAAATCAAATAAGATTAGTTAAATTTTGCAAATGTAATTTATTAGTTGTAACATTTTTTATCTTCTATAAATGATTTGTTTTTCTCAAAATTATTCATTTTATATGAGAAACATTTTGTTTAATAAAACTTATTTTATATGAGAAACATTTTGTTTAATAAAACTTATATTGATTTTGTGTACGTAATATGTATATGTATATATATAATTATAAACCGCACTTAAAGTATATATTTTTAAAAAACACATTTAATGTTAGCTAAAAACCGTCAAGAAGTTAGTTTTTTTTTAAGTATTACAGAAGTTAGTTTTCTGAAGCTATATTTTTTAATGTTTTTAAACCGTTATAAAATAATGTTTATAACAGTTTTTAGTTGTTATAAAACATTGCATTTCTAAAAGTGATATTAATGTGGTTAAATATAAAATCAGATCATTTGGATTCAATTTATTTTATGAAAAGTTAGTGAATCAAACCTTGCAGCAAGGAAATCTAGGACAGCCACAGTATTTGGAATGTAGGAATCTCCCCATTCCAGGAAATCTTATCTTGTTCCAACTTCTACAATCACCTTGATCATTACCATTTTATGAACCTTGGGCCGCGTGCAAATCGACAATCACCTTTATCCCATACGTCCTGTATTTTTACAAATTGAAAACAAATACTTAAATATTTATGAAGTTTCTGGAAACATATATTGTCCAAGGTCTGCAAGGAGCCTCCAACAAAAGGCTTTGGAGGATTTGGATCTCTTGCTTGGAATTCTCACAGCATTGAAACCATGTGAGGATCCTAGAAACCATACATTGTTTTACCAGGCAATTAATTTTCAGTCACTTCTGCTAATTTACTACTTGCTGATAATATAATATCAAAATCCTGTTTAAAGTTTTAATCTGCAATCCTATATACCCCTCAGAACCTGAGAAGCTTTATCAGGGACATTTGTGATTTGGTATTCATCTTGTAACTGTTGACATTTTGACTATTGTTTATTGCATAAATGGTCATTCTCTGTTTTCAAAAACCAAAACCGGGGGATTTGCATAAATGGTCATTCTTGGTTTTCAAAAACCAAAAACAGCCTATGATTGAAAATCTTGTGTTTTTGTTCTTTTTACAGTTGATTTTACCGAATTACCCTTCAAAAAAAATTTCTATCATTTACTTCGTTCAATGCAATACTACCAAATTACCCTTCTCTCAACTTTCCCAAAATTGACAGACAAAAATATTTCAAAAAAAGAAAAGACAAAGGGTTAATTGCGAACTTCGTGGTCGTCTCCACAGGAAGTGGATCTTCGACTTCCTTCTTCAATTTGTGGTCAGATTCTACTCGATAATTGTTTGATACTATATGATTTTCTGTTTTTTTTTTATTTGGTATAAGCAAAAGACCATTCTATGTAATGTTGAGAAATTAATATAGATTCGGAGAATCGATGATCGGATTTTAAAATCATCCCGCGCAGCTTGAATTCTCAGCGAACTTCGCAGCGGTGTCATGGTCCGGTGAGATGAAGAAAAGCTCCATGAAATCTGGTTTGGCGAGAGGTTGAAGATGAAGTTGAGTCATGGGGTGCATTTAGCACCTAATTTTTGTCCTTATTATTGGGGTGCATTTGGAAGTAGGCTAGGATGCTTTTAAAAGCCCAATTAACTAGCCACTCCAATACTCACCGTTTCACTTAATCAAGGGTCGTGCAAAGCTGACGATTTACATTTAGACCCCTGTACTCTTCAAAAATATCAAATTCTTCAATATGGTATCAGCATTTACAATGTTGTACCTTCTATTTAAATTTTGAGTATTTGTAACATGATTGCAAGTAACATGATTCAACATTGTAAAAAGTGACAACATTGTAAATTTACAATGTGAAGCCCAGAATCAATCTATTTAAATTTTTAATTCATTTTTTTCTTTTCTTATTCATGGTGTAGTTATTTCAATTTTGTAATGCTCAGCAAGTATCCATTTAATCGGTCAATATATTAGTGCCAAGTTATAATGCCGAATCATAAAGATGTAGTTATTTCATTATCTGAATGAGTTTAATACTGTTTTTCAGGGTCTTCGGATACAATGGATGGCTTCGTAATGCACTGCAGTGGATATTGGAAGGGTAACCAATAAGGTGGAAGAAATATACAGTGAATGTTTTTTGAAAAACTCATCTTGGACGGTAAATTTGAGTATGTATCATTACTATTTCTGCCACTTTAATATCCATTTGTGAGGATATATTAAGTTTAAGTTTATTTGATGTACACATTATAATCGGTTATAATCTTGTGGTGTGTTGTATGTGAAAACTTGATATTTATGTTTTCTAGAATATATTTACAAACAGGTGGTTGTGAATAATTGCTTTGCGGTGTTGTGTTGTATGTGGAAACTTGGTATTTATGTTTTATGGAATATATTTGCAAGCAGGTGGTTTCGAATATTTGCGATGTTGTGTTTTATGTGAAAACTTGGTATTTATGTTTTCTGGAATATATTTGCAAACAGGCGGTTGCGAATATTTGCGGTGTTGTGTTTTATGTGAAAACTTGGTATTTATGTTTTCTGAAATATATTTGCAAACAGGTGGTCTATTATTTTTGCGGTGTTGCAAGTGTTTGCGGTCAATTATTTTTTTGAGCCGGGCTTCTACTCTTTTGATCCCCGGTTATTCAGCTCGTGTTTTTGATCCAAAAATTAATACTCAGCCCAAACTATTAATACTCTGGCTCAATAAATTGATTCCCTGGCTCAAAATATTATGGATCGAGCTCAAAATATTATGGATCAGGAATTGATTCCCGGGCTTAAGAGTACACATCCCGGGCGCGTGAATATACGGGCCCCGCGTCGTACTTCCATATATGTTCCGGCCATTTAACGTTGGGGTTCGGTAGGACCCCTCCTATGGTGTTTAGGGAAAGTCGTTCCAAGATTATCCCCTATAGTTAGCCATCTGAACCTAATTCACAACTTGTTGTTTACATGATACACTTAATGTCATTAAGAGTTATGCACTTGGTCACTTGGACACGCCTTCGGATGCGGATTCTAAAACCAAACGATGGTCACCTCATGTGGTAACTATCCAGCGTTACCGAAAATATAATAAAAAACTTCGGAAAAGTATAATTAAACGAAAACACAAATACAAGGCTCAACAGATTAAACTCCGAGCTCAAAATATTAATACCGGGCTTAACAGTACACATCTCGGGCTCGCTTTTGGATACGGGTTCTACAACCAAATGATAGTCACCTCATGTGAAAACTCTCCCGCGGTGCAGAAAAAATAATTAAAAACATTTTTAAAGTAAAATTTAATCGAAAACATATGTACGGGGCTTAAAAGATTAAAATATGGGCACAAAATATTAAGAACCGGCCTCAAAAGACTAAACACTAGACTCAAAGTACTGATAACGAGGCTCAAAATATTAAGAACTGGGCTCAAAATACTGATAACCGGGCCCAAAATATTAAGAATCGGGCTCAAAGGATTATACACCTGGCTCAAAGTACTGATAACCGGGCTGAAAATATTAAGACCCGGGATCAAAATACTGATAACCGGGCTCAAAATATTAAAAACCAGGTTAGAAATATTAAGAACCATGCTCAAAATATTAAACACTGGGCTCAAAATATTAAGAACCAGGCTCAAAATATTAATACCCGGGCTCAAACGATTAAAATTCGGGCTCAAAATATTAAGAACCGGGCTCAAAAGATTAAACACCGGGCTCAAAATATTAAGAACCGGACTCAAAAAAATTAAACACCGGACTCAAAATACCGATAACCGGCCTCCAAATATTAAGAACCGGACTAAAAGTACTGATAACCAGGCTCAAAATATTAAAACAGGGCTAAAAATACAGATAATCGGGTTCAAAATATTAAGACCCGGCCTCAAAAGATTAATACCCGGGCTTCACATTGTACGTCCCGGGCCTGTAAATATACTGGCCCTACATCTTACTTCCCGATCTTTTCCATCCATTTAAGTTTATGGTTCGGCAGGACCCATCTAGTTTTGTTTAGGAAGTGTCGTACCGAACGGATCCCTTCCAGTTAGTCATCTGAAGCTAATTCACAACTCAAAGTTTACTCCAAACACTTAATGTTCTTAGGAGTTATGCACTTGGTCTCCCGGACTCGCTTTTGGATGCGGGTTCTAAAACCAAATGATAGTCACCTCATGTGAAAACTCTCCCGCGGTGCCGGAAAAATAATTAAAAACATTTTTAAAGTAAAATTTAATCGAAATCAAAAGTACCGGGCTCAAAAGATTAAAATCTAGGCTCAAAATATTAAACACTGGGCTCAAAGTACTGATAATCGGGCTCAAAATATTAAGAACCGGGCTCAAAATAATGATAACCGAGCTCAAAATATTAAGAACCGGACTCAAAATATTAATACCTCGGTTCAAAAGATTAAAATCCAGGATCAAAATATTAAGAACCGGGCTCAAAATATTAAACATCGGGCTCAAAATATTAAGAACTGGGCTCAAAATATTAATACCCGGGCTCAAAAGATTAAAATTTGGGCTCAAAATATTAAGAACCAGGCTCAAAAGATTAAACACCGGGCTCAAAATATTAAGAACCGGGCTCAAAATATTAAAAACCGGGCTCAAAATATTAAACACTGGTCTCAAAATACTGATAACTAGCCTCCAAATATTAAGAACCGGTCTCAAAGTACTGATAACCGGGCTCAAAATATTAAAACCAGACTAAAAATACTTATAACCGGGTTCAAAATATTAAGAACCGGGCTCAAAATATTAATACCCAGGCTTCACATTGTACGTCTCGGGCCGGTGATCATACGGGCCCTACATCGTACTTTCCGATCTGTTCAATCCATTTAAGTTTATGGTTCGGCAGGTCCCCTCCCATGGTGTTTAGGAAGTGTCGTGCCAAATGGATCCCTTCCACTTAGTCATCCGAAGCTAATTCAGAACTCAGAGTTTACTCCATACATTTAATGTTCTTAGGAGTTATGCACTTGGTCTCTCGGACTCGCTTTTGTATGCTGGTTCTAAAACCAAATGATAGGCACCTCATGTGAAAACTCTCCTGCAGTGCCAGAAAAATAATTAAAAACGTTTTTAAAGTAAAATTTAATCGAAAACACAAGTACCGGGCTCAAAAGATTAAAATCTGGACTCAAAATATTAAGAACCAGGCTCAAAATAATGATAACCGGACTCAAAATATTAAGAACCGAGATCAAAATATTAATACCGCGGTTCAAAAGATTAAAATCCAGGCTCAAAATATTAAAAACCGGGCTCAAAATATTAAGAACCGGGATCAAAATATTAAACACCGGGCTCAAAATATTAAGAACCGGGCACAAAATACTGATAACTGGGCTCAAATTATTAAGAATCGGGCTCAAAATATTAATACTCGGGCTCAAAAGATTAAAATTCGGGCTCAAAATATTAAGAACCGGGCTCAAAATACCGATAACCAGGCTCAAAATATTAAGAACCGGGCTCAAAATATTAATACTCCGGTTCAAAAGATTAAAATCCGGGCTCAAAATATTAAAAACCGGACTCAAAATATTAAGAACCGGACTCAAAATATTAAGAACCGGGCTCAAAAAAATTAAACACCAGGCTCAAAATACTGATAACCGGCCTCCAAATATTAAAAACCGGGCTCAAAGTACTGATAACCAGGCTCAAAATATTAAGACCGGGCTAAAAATACAGATAACCGGGTTCAAAATATTAAAAACCGGGCTCAAATGATTAATACTCGGGCTTCACATTGTAGGTCTCGGGCCCGTGAATATACGGGCCCCACATCGTACTTCCCGATCTTTTCCATCCATTTAAGTTTATGGTTCGGCAGGAACCCTCCCGTTGTGTTTAGGAAGTGTCGTGCTGAACGGATCCCTTCCAGTTAGTCATCCGAAGCTAATTCACAACTCAAAGTTTACTCCATACACTTAATGTCCTTAGGAGTTATGCACTTGGTCTCCCAGACTCGCTTTTGGATGCCGGTTCTAAAACCAAATGATAGTCACCTCATGTGAAAACTCTCCCGCGGTGCCGGAAAAATAATTAAAAACGTTTTTAAAGTAAAATTTAATCGAAAACATAAATACCAGGCTGAAAAGATTAAAATCTAGGCTCAAAATATTAAGAACCGGACTCAAAAGACTAAACATCGGACTCAAAGTACGAATAACATGGCTCAAAATATTAAGAACCGGACTCAAAATATTAATACCCGGGCTCAAAAGATCAAAATCTGGGCTCAAAATATTAAGAACCGGGCTCAAAATATTGAACACCAGAATCAAAATATTAAGAACCGGGCTCAAAATATTAAGAACCAGGCTCAAAGTATTAAGAACCAGGCTCAAAATATTAAACGTCAGGCTCAAAATACTGATAACCAGCCTCCAAATATTAAGAACCGGTCTCAAAATATTGATAACCGGGCTCAAAATATTAAAACCATGGTAAGAATACTGATAACTGGGTTCAAAATATTAAGAACCGGACTCAAAATATTAATACCCGGGCTTCACATTGTACGTCCCGGGCCCGTGAACATACGGGCAATACATCGTTCCTCCCGATTTGTTCAATCCATTTAAGTTTATGGTTCGGCAGGACCCCTCCCGTGGTGTTTAGGAAGTGTGGTGCCAAACGGATCCCTTCCAGTTAGTCATCCAAAGCTAATTCACAACTCAAAGTTTACTCCATACACTTAATGTCCTTAGGAGTTATGCACTTGGTCTCCCAGACTCGCTTTTGGATGCGGGTTAACCAAATGATAGGCACCTCATGTGAAAACTCTCCCGCGGTGCCGGAAAAATAATTAAAAACATTTTTAATGTAAAATTTAATCTAAAAAACAAGTACCGGGCTCAAAAGATTAAAATATGGGCTCAATATATTAAGAACCTGGCTCAAAAGATTAAACACCGGGCTCAAAGTACTGATAACCGGGCTCAAAATATGAAGAATTTAGCTCAAATTATTGATAATCGGGCTCAAAATATTAATAAACGGGCTAAAAATATTAATACCCCGGTTTAAAATATTAACATCGGGGCTCAAAATATTAAAAACCGGGCTCAAAATATTAAGAACCGGGCTCAAAATACTGATAATCGGGCTCAAAATATTAAGAACCGGGCTCAAAATATTAATATTCGGGCTCAAAAGATTAAAATTCGGGCTCAAAATATTAAGAACCGGGCTCAAAATATTAATACACGGGCTCAAAAGATTAAAATTCGGGTTCAAAATATTAAGAACCGGGCTCAAAAGATTAGTCACCGTGCTCAAAATATTAAGAACCCGGCTCAAAAAAACTAAACACCGGGCTCAAAATACTGATAATTGGGCTTAAAATATTAAGAATCGGGAGCAAAAGATTAAACACCGGGCTCAAAATATTAAGAACCGTGCTCAATAAAATTAAACACCGGGCTCAAAATAGAGCTAAGCGGGCTCAAAACATAGGATCCCGGGCTCACAATATTCCTACCCGGGCTCAAAAGACAGGTAACCGGGCTCAAATAATGGAATCTCGGGCCTAAAAGACTGATAACCATTTAAGTCTGGAATTCAGCCGGACCCCTCTTGTGGTGTTCAGGGAGAGTCGTGCGAAATGGATCCCATACAGTTAGCGATCCTTAGAGTCTTCTTTATCCTCATTCATCAGTTTCGATAGTGTCTATTATTTAATTTTGGGCCCGGTTATCAGTGTTTTGAGCCCGGTTCTTCATATTTTGAGCCTGGTAACCTATCTTTTGGGCCCGGATTATAATTTTTTGGGCACGGATCTGGTTTTTTAAAAAAAAACTTTATTGTTGTAGTGGATCATGCTGTTTTATATGTTCGTATGTCATGCCATTATCTTTGATAATCTCTCCTAATAAATTAAACTCTCAATGGTGTATTTGATTTTAGTCCTGGATCTTAATCTTTTGACCTCGGGTATCCTCTTTTGAGCCCGGTTCTTGTGTTTTTGATTAAATTTTATTTTTCTAACGTTATAATTATTTACTGTTGAATTAGGAGAGAATGACGATCCTTAGAGTCTTCTTTGACCTCATTCTTCAGTCTCGGTACTGTCTAGTAATTTATTTAATCAATTAAACTCTTGATTGTGGTATTTAATTTTGGGCTCGGATCTTATTATTTTGGGCCTGAGTATTCATCTTTTGAGCCCGGTCTTCATATTTTGGGCCCGGTTATCAGTGTTTTTAACCCGGTTCTTTATATTTTGAGCCCGGTTACCTAACTTTTGGGCACCAATTTTAATTGTTTAGGCCTGGATCTGATTTTTATTTGTTTATTTTTATTGTTGTAGTGGATCATGATGTTTTATATGTTTGTATGTCATGCCTTTATCTTGGATAATCTCTTCTAATAAATTAAACTTTCAATGGTGTATTTGTTTTTAGTCCCGGATCTTAATCTTTTGAGCTCGGGTATCCTCTTTTGAGCCCGGTTCTTGTGGTTTTTATTAAATTTTATTTTTCTGACGTTATAATTATTTTACTGTTGAATTAGGAGAGAATGGTGATCCTTAGAGTCTTCTTTGACCTCATTCTTCAGTTTCTATAGTGTCTGGTAATTTATTTAATTAATTAAACTCTCGTTTGTGGTATTTAATTTTGGGCCCGGGTATTCATCTTTTGAGCCCGGTCTTCATATTTTGGGCCCGGTTATCAGTGTTTTGAGCCCGATTCTTAATATTTTGAGCCCGGTAACCTATCTTTTAGGCCCGAATTTTAATTTCTTGGGCCTGGATCTGATTTTTTTTAAAATATTTTATTGTTGTAATGGATCATGTTGTTTTATATGTTTGTATGTCATGCCCTTATCTTGGATAATCTCTCCTAATAAATTAAACTCTCAATGGTGTATTTGATTTTAGTCCCGGATCTTAATCTATTGATCTCGGGTATCCTCTTTTGAGCCCGGTTCTTGTGTTTTTGATTAAATTTTATTTTTCTAACGTTTTAATTATTTTACTGTTGAATTAGGAGAGAATGGTGATCCTTAGAGTCTTCTTTAACATCATTCTTCAGTTTCGATAGTGTCTGGTAATTTATTTAATTAATTAAACTTTCAATTGTGGTATTTAATTTTGGTCACGGATCTTCATATTTTAGGCCCGGATACTCATCATTTGAGCCCGGTCTTCATATTTTGGGCCCGGTTATCAGTGTTGATCCCGGTTCTTCATATTTTGTGCTCGGTAACCTATCTTTTTGGCCCGGATCTGATTTTTTAAAAAACTTTTATTGTTGTAGTGGATCATGCATGTTTATATGTTTGTATGACATGCCCTTATCTTGGGAAATCTCCCCTAATAAATTAAACTCTCAATGGTGTATTTGATTTTAGTCCCGGATCTTAATCTTTTGACTTCGGGTATCTTCTTTTGAGCCTGGTTCTTCTGTTTTTGATTAAATTTTATTTTTCTGACGTTTTAATTATTTTACTGTTGAATTAGGAGAGAATGGCAAACCTTAGAGTCTTCTTTGACCTTATTCTTCAGTTTCGATAGTGTCTGGAAAATCAAATACACCATTGAGAGTTTAATTTATTAGGAGAGGTTATCTAAGATAAGGGCAAGACATACAAACATATAAAACATCATTATCCACTACAACAATAAAAAAAAATTTAAAAACAGATCCGGGCCCAAAAAATTAAAATCCGAGCCCAACAGATAGATAATCGGGATCAAAATATTAAGAACCGGGCTCAAAACACTGATAACTGGGCCCAAACTTTGAAGACCATGCTCAAAAGATGAATACCTGGGGACCAAAAACGAAGATCCGGGCACAAAATTAAATACCACAATAGAGAGCTTAATTCATTAAATAAATTACGAGACATTATCGAAACTGATGAATAAGGTTAAAGAAGACTCTAAGGTTCGCCATTCTCTTCTAATTCAACGATAAAATAATTAAAATGTCAGAAAAGTAAAATTTAATCAAAAACACAAGAACCGGGCTCAAAAGAGGATACTCAAGGCTGGAAATATTAATACCCACGACTAAAATCAAATACACCATTGAGAGTTTAATTTATTAGGAGAGATTATCCAAGATAAGGGCATGACATACAAACATATAAAACATCATGATCCACTACAACAATAAAAAAACAAATTTTAAAAAAAGATTTGGGCCCAAAAAATTAAAATCCGGGTCCAAAAGATAGGTAATTGTGCCCAAAATATTAAGAACCGGGTTCAAAACACTGATAACCGGGCCCAAATTTTGAAGACCGGGCTCAAAAGATGAACACCCGGGCCCAAAAACGAAGATCCGGGCCCAAAATTAAATACCACAATCGAGAGTTTAATTAATTAAATAAATTATGAGACACTATCAAAACTGATGAATGAGGTCAAAGAAGACTCTAAGGTTTGCCATTCTCTTCTAATTCAACAGTAAAATAATTAAAACGTCAGAAAAGTAAAATTTAATCAAAAACACAAGAACTGGACTCAAAAGAGGATACCCGAGGCTGAAAAGATTAATACCCGCGACTAAAATCAAATACACGATTGAGAGTTTAATTTATTAGGAGAGATTATCCAAGATAAGGGCATGACATACAAACATATAAAACATCATGATCCACTACAACAATAAAAAAAAATTAAAAAAAAAATTCCGGGCCCAAAAGATAGGTAATTGGGCTTAAAATATTAAGAACCGGGCTCAAAAGAGGATACCCGAGGCTGGAAAGATTAATATCGGCGACTAAAATCAAATACACCATTGAGAATTTAATTTATTAGGAGAGATTATCCAAGATAAGAGCATGACATACAAACATATAAAACATCATGAGCCACTACAACAATAAAAAAAAAATTAAAAAAAGATATGGGCCCAAACAATAGGTAACCGCGCTCAAAATACTGATAATCGGGCCCAAAATTTGAATACCGGACTCAAAAGATGAATACATGGGCCCAAAAACGAAGATCCGGGCCCAAAATTAAATACCACAATCGAGAGTTTAATTAATTAAATAAATTACTAGACACTATCGAAATTGAGGAATGAGGTCAAAGAAGACTCTAAGGTTCGCCATTCTCTTCTAATTCAACAGTAAAATAATTAAACATTAAAATAACTAAAACGTTAGAAAAGTAAAATTTAATCAAAAAGACAAGAACCGGGCTCAAAAGAGTATACCCGAGGCTGGAAAGATTAATACCCGCTACTAAAATCAAATACACCATTGAGAGTTTAATTTATTACGAGAGATTATCCAAGATAAGGGCATGACATACAAACATATAAAACATCATTATCCACTACAAGAATATAAAAAAAATTTAAAAAAAGATCTGGGCCCAAAACATTTAAATCTGGGCCCAAAAGATAGGTAATCGGGCTCAAAACACTGATAACTGGGCCCAAACTTTGAAGACCAGGCCCAAAAGATGAATACCCGGGCCCAAAAACGAAGATCCGGGCCCAAAATTAAATACCACAATCGAGAGTTTAATTAATTAAATAAATTACGAGACACTATCGAAACTGATGAATGAGGTCAAAGAAGACTCTAAGGTTCGCCATTCTCTTCTAATTCAACAGTAAAATAATTAAAACGTCAGAAAAGTAAAATTTAATCAAAAACACAAGAACCGGGCTCAAAAGAGGATACCCAAGGCTGGAAAGATTAATACCCGTGACTAAAATCAAATACACCATTGAGAGTTTAATTTATTAGGAGAGATAATCCAAGATAAGGGAATGACATATAAACATATAAAACATCATGATCCACAACAACAACAAAAATATTTATAAAAAAAAAAGATTCGGGCCCAGAAGATAGGTAACCGGGCTCAAAATATTAAGAACCGGGCTCAAAATACTGATAACCGGGCCTAAAATTTGAAGACCGGGCTCAAAAGATGAATACCCGGGCCCAAAAACGAAGATCCGGACCCAAAATTAAATACCACAATCGAGAGTTTAATTAATTAAATAAATTACGAGACACTATCGAAACAGAAGAATGAGGTCAAAGAAGACTCTAAGGTTTACCATTCTCTTCTAATTCAACAGTAAAATAATTAAAACGTCAGAAAAGTAAAATTTAATCAAAAACACAAGAACCGGGCTCAAAAAAGGATACCCGAGGCTGGAAAGATTAATACCTGCGACTAAAATCAAATACACCATTGAGAGTTTAATTTATTAGGAGAGATTATCCAAGATAAGGGCATGACATACAAACATATAAAACATCATGATCCACTACAACAATAAAAAAATTTTAAAAAAAAAAGATCCTGGCTCAAAAATTTGACTTGTAATTGCTTTGTTTTGTTTTCACATATCGTCTCATATGACTTTGATTTGTAATATGAGCTAAAGTGCATAACTCCTAAGGACATTAAATTTGAGTCTGGTACTTATGTTTTCTATTAAGCGTATGGAGTAAACTAAGAGAGTTGTGAATTAGATTCGGTTCTTAATATTTTGAGCCCGAATATTAATATTCTGAGCCCGGTTATCAGCCTTTTGAGCCCGGTTATTAATATTTTGAGTCCGGATTTTAATAATTTGAGCCCGGTTATAAATATTTTGAGCCCAGTTATTAGTTTTTTGGGCCCGGTTCTTAATATTTTGAGCCCGCATCCGAAATCGTGCCCAAGCAACAAAGTGCATAACTCCTAAGGACATTAAGCGTATGAAGTAAACTAAGGGAGTTGTAAATACGCTTCGGTTATAAATATTTTGAGCCCGGTTATTTATATTTTGAGCCCGGGTTTTAATATTTTGAGCCCGGTTATAAATATTTTGAGCCCGGTTTTTTGTTTTTTGGGACCGGTTCTTAATATTTTGAGCCCGCATAGCAAATCATGCCCAAGCAACAAAGTGGATAACTCCTAAGGACATTAAGCGTTTGGAGTAAAATAAGGGAGTTGTGAATGAGCTTCGGTTCTAAATATTTTGAGCCCGGTTATCATCTTTTTGAGCCCGGGTTTTAATAATTTGAGTCCGGTTATAAATATTTTGAGCCCGGTTTTTAGTTTTTTGGGATTGGTTCTTAATATTTTGAGCTCGCATACGAAATCATGCCCAAGCAACAAAGTGCATAACTCCTAAGGACATTAAGCGTTTGGAGTAAACTAAGGGAGTTGTGAATGAGCTTCGGTTCTAAATATTTTGAGCCTGGTTATTTATATTTTGAGCCCAGGTTTTAATATTTTGAGCCTGATTATAAATATTTTGAGCCCGGTTATTATTTTTTTGGGTCTGGCTCTTAATATTTTGAGTCCGCATAGGAAATCATGCCTAAGTAACAAAGTGCATAACTCCTAAGGACATTAAGCGTATGGAGTAAACTAAGGGAGTTGTGAATGAGCTTCGGTTCTAAATATTTTGAGCCCGGTTATTTATATTTTGAGCCCGGTTTTCACCTTTTTGAGCCCGGGTCTTAATATTTTGAGCCCGGTTATAAATATTTTGAGCCCAGGTTTTAGTTTTTTGGAACCGGTTCTTAATATTTCGAGCCCGCATAGGAAATCATACCTAAACAACAAAGTGCATAACTCCTAAGGACATTAAGCGTTTGGAGTAAATTAAGGGAGTTGTAAATGAGCTTCAATTCTAAATATTTTGAGCCCGGTTATCAGCTTTTTGAGCCCGGTTATTAATATTTTGAGCCCGGTTGTTAATATTTTGAGCCCGGTACTTATGTTTTCGATTAAATTTTACTTTTTCTATATTTCTAATTATTTTTCCGGGTCAGTGGGATAGTTCCCACATGAGCTAACTATCATTTGGTTTGAAAACCCGCAGCCGAAATCGTGCCTAAGAGATAGTGCGTAACTCCAAGGGACATTAAGCGTGTGTAGTAAACTAAGAGTTGTGAATTAGCTTCGGATAGCTAACTGTAGGAGATTCGTTTTGAAGGACTTTCCCAGAACACCCCTGGAGGGTCAAGCCGAATCCCAAACTTAAATGGCTGGAACACCTCGGGAGGTACAACGCGGGGCTCGGGATGTGTACATTTAAGCCCGGGTATTAATATTTTGGGCCCGGTTCTTAATTTTTTAGCCCGGGTATAAATATTTTGAGAGTGTTTTGGGCCCGATTCTTAATATTTTGAGCCCGCATCCGAAATCGTGTCCAAGCAACAAAGTACATAACGCCTAAGGACATTAAGCGTATGGAGTAAACTGAGGGAGTTGTGAATGAGCTTCAGTTCTAAATATTTTGAGTCTGGTTATCAGCTTTTTGAGCCCGGTTATTTATATTTTGAGCCCGGGTTTTAATATTTTGAGCCCGGTTATAATATTTTGGGCCCGGTTTTTAGTTTTTTGGGACCGGTTCTTAATATTTTGAGTCTGCATAGGAAATCATGCCCAAGCAACAAAGTGCATAACTCCTAAGGACATTAAGCGTTTGGAGTAAATTAAGGGAGTTGTGAATGAACTTCGGTTCTAAATATTTTGAGCCCGGTTATTAGCTTTTTGAGCCCGGTTATTAATATTTTGAGCCCGGTTGTTAATATTTTGAGCCCGGTACTTATGTTTTCGATTAAATTTTACCTTGTCTATATTTTTAATTATTTTTCCAGGTCCGCGAGATAGTTCCCAATTGGGGTATTTAATTTTGAGCCTGGATCTTAATTTTCTGAGCTCGGTTCTTTTATATTGAGCCCGGTTATCAGTATTTTGAGCCCAGTTATTAATATTCCGAGCCCGGTTATCAATATGTTGAGCCCAGTTATCAGTCTTTTAATCCCGGGTATTAATATTTTGAGCCCGATTATAAGTTTTTTGAGCCAGAGTTTTTATCAACCTTTTTTTTATTATTTTAGTGGATCATGCTTGTTTATTTTAATTTTTTTTGAGCCCGAATCTTAATTTTTTGAGCCCGTGTATGATTGTTTTTGTGTTGAATTAGGAGAGAATGGCGAACCCTAGAGTGTTCTTTGACCTCAACATCGGCGGCCATCCGACAGGTAGACTTGTTATCGAGCTCTTCGCCGACAGTACCTCGATAACAGTAGAGAACTTTCGAACTCTCTGCACTGGCGAGAAGGGAATCAGCAAGACCGGAAAGCCACTCCACTACAAAGGAACCTTCCACCGCGTGATACCCGGGTTAATATTCTATGTAGGAGACATCATTCAGGGAAATGGAACATGAGGCGAGTCCATCTACGGCGCTAATTTCGCCGACGAAAACTTCGTTAAACACCACATCGGTCCAGGGATCCTCTCCATGGACAATACCGGCCCAAGAACAAACGGCTCCCAATTCTTCATATGTACCACCAAGACCGAGTGGCTCGATGGCAAGCACGTCGTTTTCGGTCAGGTCGTTAAGGGATTTGACGTAATGAAGGCCGTCGAGAAGGTCGGCTATAGATCCGGCATGACATCCAAGTCCGTAATTATGGCCGATTGCGGTCAATTGTCTTGAATTTTTATAACTTATTAATTAAACTCTCAAGATTGATATTTGATTTTGGTCCCCGGATATAAATCTTTAGAATCCGGGTAATTAATCTTGCTTAGAAATTATTATTATTATTCTTATTATTGTAGTAGATCATGCTTGTTTCAGTATTTGTATGTGATGCCCTTACTTTGGATAATGTCTCCTAATTTGATTAGACTCTCATTGGGGGAATTTCATTTTAAGCCCGGTTCTTAAGCTTTTGAGCCATTAATCAATAATTTAAGCCCGGGAATCAATTTATTAAGTCCAGGTATTAATTATTTGGGCTCGAGTATTAATTTTTGGATCAAAAACCCGAGCTGAATAATCGAAGCTCAAAAGAGTAGTAGCCGGGCTCAAAAAAATAATAGACTGCAAACACTTGTAACACCGTAAAAATAATAGACCATCTGTTTATAAATATATTCCATAAAACATAAATATCAAGTTTGTTCACATACAACACAACACCGCAAATATTTGCAACCACCTGCTTGCAAATATATTCTAGAAAACATAAATACCAAGTTTTCACATACAACACAACACCACAACTATTCGCAACCACCTGTTTACAAATATATTCCAGAAAACATAAATACCAAATTTTCACATACAACACAACACCGCAAATATTTGCAACCACTTGCTTGCAAATATATTCCAGAAAACATAAATACCAAGTTTTCACATACAACACAACACCACAACTATTCGCAACCACCTGTTTACAAATATATTCCAGAAAACATAAATACCAAATTTTCATATGCAACACAACACCGCAAGATAATCGAGGAGACCAGCGTAGTTAACTTTCTTCACTCGTGGATGAGAAGCAGAGACTATAACTTTAGTCAATTCACTAAGAGATCAGAATGTATATCTCATTATACTAAAAACTCTCTCAGGTAAAATTCACTATCTAAATGAGCCGTTTAATTTGAATACACAAAATAATTACAATATATCTTCCTTGAAGATCTATCAAATAGGAACACAAGAGACAAAATGATCAACCTGCAAAAAATACAACAAAAAATCTATCAATGTATTGTCGGATTCATGTCACTGTAATAAGCAAAAGTAAGCTAAAAAAAATTGATACAGGATGCTTAGATCAAAAACTCCACATAGGTGAAGCTATGATTATTTTACCAATTTAACAACATGTAAAGCATCACATTATAGTTGTTAAAATTATCAATTTAACTAAATCTACACCAGAGAAATCAATAAGCAATGATCGTCTAATCAATCCATAGAAGCATCGGATGCAGATGAAACAACAAGCACGATTAAAACATTAAAGTGTAAATTGATGAGATAATCAATCCATACAAGCTTGTTTCACAAGTTTTGAATCAATGTTACTGGACAAAAATCATAGACATTAAAAAGCAATAAAGTTGAATCATGTTACTTGCAATTGACCAGCTAAGCAACAACGGTAGCAATGAAAATGATTGATCCAAGTAACTGATTAACTTAAATCTCACAAATCTAAAACCAAAATCCAATTAGAAAAACTCCTACCCTCACTAAAAATGAATCAAAAACACATCAAATTCACACATTTAAAATTACAAATAAAAAGAGAAAAGATTCAAACAGTTGAACTCAATGAATGCAATTACACTTGACCTGACGAAATAAAATTTGACTCATCAACAATAAACACCACAAATCCCAAGCAAAGTATCAGACAACAAAGCAAGAACCCAGAAGCTTAACAAGTCAAAAAAGAATCACAGGAGCAGAAGCTTACGAAGTTGATGAGGATTACAAAAACCCAATCTTCAGAAGTTCTGTAATAATATGAATCGGAGTCGACGAAGAAGTTGAAGATGAAGGTGGTGGGTGGTTGTGGAAGTTGAAGATTGGGGGAACGTCGATGAAGAGGATGGATGGGGGTTAGGTTTGAGACAAAGAAAATCCCTTTTCTTTCTGCTGGAAATTAATTCGATTGTGCGTGAGGGAGAGGAAGGGTATATCGGTACCTTAGAAATTTTAATGGGCAATTTTGTCATTTCGCTTGTTTTAAATCGAAAGGGTATTTTAGTCTTTGATGGGTTATTTGGGAGAAAGTGAAATCTAAGAATGACTAGTTTTGCAAATATTTCCATCAGGGGCTATTTTTGGTTTTCAAAACTTGAAGTTGGTCATTTTCATCTATTTCTACAACCGAATATAGTCCCTAGTTAAAAATTTTGTGTTTTTGTCTTTTTATAATTGGTTTTACCAAACTGTCCTTTAAAATTGTTTTCTGTTATTCACCTAATTTAATACGACATTACCAAATAACCCTTCGTACAACTTTACCAAAAAGAAAAGACAAAAATATTTATAAAAAAAAAAGACAAAAGAAAAAAGAAGAAATGGTTCCGACCAAAGCCACTGCGGAGAGAAAAATAAGAAAGCAGTGACATTCGAGGTGGGTTTGGCTTTGTTTGTAACGGAGAATAATCCGATGATCTCAAACTGAGAGGTGAAAAGGATCTTGGTCAATTCCGATTCCCTGGTATATATGCATCTACGTACCATTCTATGTAATGTTGCTGAGGATTTGTCTTATTCTGTCGCCACTTTCAACTAATGAAATATGAAGGCATAAATATTTGAGGACTGAAAAGTAACTAGAGATGACAATCGAGAGATTAATATGGATTTGGAGGATCGATGATCGAATTTTAAAATCATCCCGCGCAGCTTGAATTCTCAGCGAACTTCGCAGCGGTGTCATGGTCTGGTGAGATGAAGAAAAGCTCCACGAAATCTGGTTTGGCGAGAGGTTGAAGATGAAGTTGAGTCATAGGCTGCATTAAGAAAGCCACCGAGGTGCATTTAACACCTAATTTTTGTCATTTATGTTGGGATGTATTTAGAAGTGGGATGGGGTGCTTTTAGAGGCCAAATTAACCAACCCGCACAAAACTCACCGTTTCACTTGGTGCCCGTTTGGTACTCTGGGATGTGATATGATTATTTTTATATGATATGATTGTATTGGATTAATTTTAATATTATCATATGTTTGATGTAACATAGGATAGGAATAAAAATAGAGTAATCACGTGTTTTGATTAAAAATGGAAGGATAAATTACATAAACTTACCTTGATTAAAAAAAACAAAAAAAAAACAAATAAAAAACAAATAAAAAAACGTATCTTAATGAAGGATCCAGATCTTAGATTTTCTTCTTCTTCACTGTTCTTCCAAGCTCTTCACTTTTCTCCTGAAAAACCCTTTTCGATTCTAAAAGCAAAATCACTTCTTTTTGTTTTCATTTCAGAAACTTTTCTCCTTCAATTTCGAGCTTTAGAGTATGTTTGGTAGGGTGAAAAGGGAGAGGAAAGAAAATGGTGGAGAGAAAAGGGAGAAGAAAATGAGGAAATATGTTTTTGGTATGGAAAGAAAAATGGACTGAAAGGAAAAATGGAAGGAAAAATTAATTAGTGGGACCCACCAATTTTAATCCTCCCATAAGTGGGAGGAAAATGGAGAGAAAAGTTATTTTGGTAGCATCTAGTAGAGTCATGGCTAAAAGCTTTACAGTTCGTTCATCTCTCTAGAAGATTTTCATATATAATATCTATAGAGAAATCTCTATACACATTCAAAAAGGAGGGCTGATTCGAAGTTAAATCAATGTTCACACAAACTCGGGCATAAAACCCATATGCTTGATCCCTTGTAGCTTGATCTAGTTGTAGAGGGATGCCAACTCCTCGTGCAATCTCCGTAATTATAGTTGGATGCCAGTATTCCGAGCATATATATGCTTGATAACTTTTGATTAACTTTACAAAGAGTTCTTTTATGCATTCCAGAAAGCCATACCCCGAACACAAACAAAGCAAGCTTATCAAATATTATTATTGACAGTTAAATGGCTTTTAAATATTCTTATATATATATAATTCATGGTTTGCTTTTCCAAGCTTAATTAGTAGCTCTCGCATCATCTTTATACAACTCAATGCATGCCTTCAAACCATAGTAATATAATATGCTGATGTGTAGAATTTGTAACACTAAAATTTTGATTTATAATCATAATACTTGAGCTGATTTGAAGTGTACTTAATGACAGGTGTTCACAATTTGGATATAGACATGGATAAGCAAAAGGTGACAGTAACCGGGTATGTTGACCAGAGAAAGGTCCTAAAAGTTATGAGAAGGACAGGAAGAAAAGCAGAGTTTTGGCCGTTCCCATATGACAGTGAATATCATCATTTGGACTGATATTTAGACCGTAAACTGGCTTGACCAACTCCCCAATACTTGGAGAGGTGAATATAGGTAAATTATCGACAATAAGTTTAATCAAGATTTATTAAACTTTAGATGGTACATATCAGTTCCACCAATCACCTTACTATCAGCTTGTATATATACATGGTGTAAAATAGTATATTACATGAACCTATCGGTGTGAAATTTTTATAGTTGTTGGATTTTTGATAAATAGTCTTACAACCTTAAAAATTATTAGTCTATTCAGCTGTTTCATCCATTGATAAATATATATACCCTTCACTTGGGTTTTATGTTTTCAAACACGTTAGATTTATCTCATCTTCTCTAACTTAAAATGTGGGTTCTCCAGCACTCTCCCTCGCATCTTAAAAACAAAAGTCTCTTGAAGAATTAGATTGTACGCTAAATTATTAAGGGTATGCATTTTCGTCTTAATAATCTATGATAAAATTGTAATTGCCAGAACTTTATAAGGGCAAAACAATATTTGTACGGTGTCAGACATAAGGCAGGGGTAAAATAGTTATTTGGTTTAGTTAAAATTACATATTTACCCTTTTTTAATCCTAATGTTATATATATATATATATATATATATATATATATATATATACAATAATTTTCACATAAGTGCGCACTGATAGAATTATATAAGAACATTGAATGTGTGCCACTCATTTTACATATTTTGACTTGGCATGTATGCACTTGTCAAAACTCTTTTATAAATGAGTGGCTCACATTCAATGTCCTTATATAATTTTATCAGTGCGCACTGACAGGAAAAGGACTATATATATATATATATATATATATATATATATATATATATTTGAAGCAAAAAAAAATCCTATCTAAAATAAAAAAAATAAAATTGAAGCATTGTTTTTAATATATATATATATATATATATATATATATATATAGTTCAACTAGAAAAAGTTATTAAATTTTTTTAAAAAAAACAACTTGTAAAGCATAATGTATTAATTTATATATATATAATAGGTTAAAAATTTTAAAGTCATTCTATACAAAAAAAAAGTTGGATTAAATATTATTAAATTATATTTATTTATTAAATATAAAAATATATAATAAATAAACTATAATATAAGGGTAAAATAGTAAAATTGATAAAGAAGATTTTCCATCATATGTCTTTTCCTCAACAATACCAAACAAAAGAAAGGAAAGATCTCTTCTTTCCTTTCTGTTTACCAAACAGATCAAGAGAAAATTATTTTCCTTTCTTTCCCTCATGTTTTTAATCCCTTTTAAATCTTTCTATCCGTCCTATTTTCTTTCCTTCCTACCAAACACACTCTTAAAGAGTTAAAAAAAATAGTGTTTGTCAATGGTTTCATTATTTCTAGGCACAATAAGGTCAACCACATTTTCAATGACCTATTTTGCTTCTTTTAGAAGCCATATATCGCTTCAAAATTCTCCACTTTCACTTCCAAGAAATAGGTTTTTCCTTTTCAAGCGGATTCTCCAAACTTGTCTTCAATCTAGTATGTTTTGCTTTTGTTATTTTCTGGGTATTCATGATTTCTGTGATTTTTAGTTTTTCTTGTGTTTTAATGCTATTGTAAAGGTGTTGCCTTTTTCTGGGTATGAACTATTTTATAAACCAAAAAAAAACAATTGGTGGGCGAGTTTGTAATGGTGTAGGAGAAGATGATGATGATGCTCTCACTCAAACCAGTTTTGAGAAGAAGAAGATCGAAGATGATGATGTGAGATGAAAGAGGAAGAGATGGGATTCATTTGAATCCCATAATTTTGGTTGGGATTAATTTATCCCACATCAATGGGATAAAAAATTCAAATGGGACTAATTTATCCCATCCCACCAGCCAGCCAAAAATGGGAATGAGACTAAAAATAAGCTAAGTCATATCCCATCCCATGTGCCAAACGGGCACTTAATGGCATGGATGCTGGTGACTTACATTTAGAACCATGTACTCTTCCAAAATCGCAAACACGTCAATCTTTCCTCTAATTTTACACTTTCACCCCTGATTTCTCAAAACATACACTAGCCTTTTCGAAACTCCAAATTTATCTAAAAAGACTTATTTACACCATTAAAAACCCGGTTTTACCCGATAAACGAGCACGAAACAATAAGAAATGGGAACCTAGAATATATATGTTAATGGTACAATCATTATACCCAGGGTATTTGATTTTAGGCCGGTTCTTAATCTATAAGGGATTGATGGTGTAAAATCGTGTTATTAAAAACTATACTCACAAGTGCACGAATCGTGAAGATAAGCACAACGGCAAGTAAGGTTCGTTCCCACGAGGAAAAGAGATTTAATAATTAAAACTAATTCTAATTAAAGTTAAACTAAAAGTAACAAAAGATTTGTTTGAGATTTGAATTAAACTAAACTAAATTAAGAAAGCAATTAAAAAGAATAGTTTTGTGATCAATAGAAAGAAAACACTAGGTTATTAATGATCCCCAATTATGAACACTCAATGTATGAAATTAATTTATAAACAAGATTCAATCAATTCTAGGGTTCATTCTTTGTCTTTAATGTGACTATTACCGTATGGTCATGGGATGAGTCACGTGCTCCCAACCACTATTCACCCTTGGTCTATGGTGTGAACATTGATCGGAAACCCTTTAAGCGCAAGAAATAAGAACCAAATTCTATACTTTGCTTGGCCTATGCTAAAGATAAAATTCATTCATTCAAATGAGCATTAATAAAGGTTAGGTTTGGTCTATACTCTAACCCTAATTCTCAGATAATCTTAACCCTAAAATCATGCCAAATAATCATCCACCCTTGGTCTATGGTGTGAATAAATATTAAAACTAATGAGGATCAAGCAATTAGAACAATGAATAAATCAAGAATTTTAATTGATGAAATATTAATTAATCCATATATGAGCATTCACAAAAGGTTCACATTGATTCCCTAGTTATGGGATTAGTTACATATGTTGAAAATAAAAAGAGAAGAGAAAGAAAAGATAAAACCCATTAAGATCTTCAATGATGAATTCTCTTTCGTCTTCTAATCTTCAATGTGTAAAGATGGATGAGTGTGTGGTGATGTATGGTGGTGGAGTGATGGGGGACGGCCCCCTTTCTGGCTTGGGACCTCCCTTGGCTTCTCTCTTCTTCAAGAAACTCATGATATTTATAGGTGATAATTCCTTATGAACTCCCAATTTGCTTTGTTGTAGGAAACTCACAAAGTAGGAAAGTAGAATGAGAGAAGGAATTGGAATCCTTTCCTAAATTAGATTTCTTTTCTTGATAATTGTCTCCTAATTTGAGTTTAGGAAGTTTCCCAAACATGTTTTGATCTTCTAAAATCATTAGAATTTGATTTGGAAAGTTTTGGAACAGTTCTGGACCAATTCGGAATGAAATCCGCCAAAAGTACGTCAAAACCGCTGCCTAGGTCGCTCTGCAGGTCGCCCGCGGTCAGCACCGCAGTGCTGTACTGATATGTACCGCTACGTAGACCGCTAGGTAGGAAATTGCACGAATCGCGGTCTGGCCCGCGGTCAGCTTCTCCAGCTCGACCTTCGGTTACTAAATTTGGCATAACCTCTTCTAGGAATATCGGAATTGTGATCTGAAAAGTGCGCCGGAAACTAGACTTCCAGGGCTTTCCATCCATAGGTGGTAGGACACACAATTCAAACCGAGGAGAGAGATATGGGGCCCGCAATCTGGGTGATCTGCATTGGCCGAAATTCAGCTTTTTGCTCCTTTTCTTCAAAATAACTTCTAACACCTCTTCCATAGAATGTGACCTATAAATGCTTAACAAACACATAAAATACCTAATTTCACCCAAGAACAAAGCACAAATAATAGGAAATGGGGACCTAAAATATGTATAGAAATAGACCGATCAGGGATCCTGTTGGCGCGACTCTCCTAGAACACCACGTGAGGGTTCCCGCTGAACTCCCAACTTAAATGACCGGATCAGATCGGGAAGAACGATGAGGGGCCCGTATATTCACGGGCCCGAGAGGTGCACTATGAAGCCTGAGTATTTCTTTTGAGCCCGGGATTCTGTATATGCATCGACCAAGCTTTTATTATTATTATTATTATAGTAGATCATGCTTGTTTAGAAATTGGTATGTCATGCCCGTATTTTAGATAACGTCTCCAAATTTAATTAAACTCTCAATATGGGTATTTGATTTTAGTCCCGCCTATTAATCTTTCAAGCCCGGGAATCAATCTTTTGGGCCTGGATATTAATCTTTTAAGCTCGGGAATCAATCTTTTGGGCCTGGATATTAATCTTTTAAGCTCGGGAATCAATCTTTTTGGCCTGGTTCTTAATCTTTTCAGCCCTGTAATCAATCTTTTGGGTCCGGGTATTAATCTTTTGTGCTAGAGATTCTAAATATGTATTAACAAAGGTTTTTTTTTTTAATATTATAGAGGATCATACCTAGGGATGGCAATTTGACCCGCACCCGTGGGCACCCATCCAAACCCGACCCTGTAGGTTCCAGTTTGGGTGGTGAATTTATGACCCACGAACCCATATAAATAAAAACCCAGCGGGTTTGGGTGCGGGTGTGGATTGGGAAAACGAACCCACGGTGAACCTGCGAACCGGTAAAAATAAAATATTATATAATATTTATTATTTAAATTATTATAAATTTAAACTCCAATTGAACCTTTGTAACCATATAGAGAATAAAATATAAAAACTTCACTCGTTCTAAGTTTGAGAATTACAATTCTCAACTCTCATTTATATATAACTATTGATAGATTACACTTGTTGGTTTTATTCTTATGAAACATCATGTTTGCTTATCTGTTTTAACTTTGAAGATCCTTTTGGAGTTTTACTTGGTAATGCTTTATATTATTGTATTTGTAATTCCCCATGATTTATTGTAAATAAAGAGGATTTCTGTTTTTATATAAAAAAAATATTAAAAAAACACAATTAAATATTAAATATTTATAAATTAATATATTTTATGGGTTGGTGGGTGTGACCCGCGAACCCGCTAGCCCACATAAAACCCGCGGGTGAAACCCAAAATCGAACCCATTTATTTTCACAGTTTCGCGGGCGGACGTGGGTGAGGAAAATATTCGTAGGTGCAGGTTTGGATTTTGTAAAACCCGCCTGAACCCGACCCGTTGCCATCCCTAATCATACTTGTTTAGATATTTGTATGTCATTCCCTTATTTTTGAAAATGTCTCCTAATTTAATTAAATTCGTAATGGGGGAATAATCATTTTTCCCCACTTCTTAATCTTTTGAGATAGAGAATCAATCTTTTAGGCCCAAGTATTAATCTTTTGAGCCTGAGAATCAATCTTTTAGGTCTGGTTCTTAATCTTTTGAGCCCATGAATTAATCTTTTGGGTCTGGGTATTAATCATTTGTACCCGAGATTTTAAATATGCATCGACAAAGTTTTTTTTTTAAAATTATTATAGAGGATCATACATGTTTAGATATTCGTATGTCATTCCCTTATTTTTGAAAATGTCTCATAATTTAATTAAACTCTCAATGGGGGTATAATATTTTAGGCCCAATTCTTAATCTTTTCAGATCAGGAATCAATCTTTTGAGCTCAAGTACTGATCTTTTGAGCTCGGGAATCAATCATTTAGACCAGGTTCTTAATCTTTTAGGCTCAGGTATCAATCTTTGGGGCCCGGGAATCAATCTTTTGAGTCCGAGATTTTGTATATGCATCGACTGGAACGAATCGGGAAGAATGATGCGGGGCCCCTATATTCACGTGCCACGCATATTCACGGGCCCGGGAGGTGCACTGTGAAACCCGGGTATTAATATTTTGAGCATGGGATTCTATATATGCATCGACCAAGCTTTTTTTATTATTGTAGTGGGTCATGCTTGTTTAGATATTGGTATGACATGCTCTTATTTTGGATAATGTCTCATAATTTAATTAAACTCTCAATGTGTGTATTTGATTTTAGGCCCGGTTCTTAATCCTTTGAGCCTGGGAATCAATCTTTTGGGCCCATGTATTAATCTTTTGAGCCTGGGATTCTGTATATGCATCGACCAAGTTTTTTATTTAGTATTGTAGTGGATCATGCTTGTTTAGATGCCGATATGTCATGCCTTTATTTTGGATAATGTCTCATAAATTAAATAAACTTTCAATGAGGTATTTGACTTTAGGCTCGGTTCTTAATGTTTTGAGCCTGGGAATCAATCTTTTGGGACCAGGTATTAATCTTTTGAGTCTGATCCTTGTGTTTTCGTTTAAATTTTATTTTTCGAACGTTTTTAATTATTTTTCCTACACCGCAGAAGGGTTCCTGCACGAGGTGACTATCCTTTGGTGTTGGACCCGCATCCAAAAGCTAGTCCAGGAGACCAAGTCCACAACTCGTAAGGACATTAAGTGTATTAAGTGTATTAAGTGTATTAAGTGAATGTCGACTTGTGAATTAGCTTCGAGTGGCTAACTGTAAGGGATCCTGTTGGCGCGACTCTCCCATAATGAAAATACAACTCAAGCGTGTGTCTAATAACCTAGATAGGGGCTGAATAGGTTTTAATCAAGTTAATTACCAACTTTTCTTGATTAATCAATATTAAAAATTTAACCCATAAACAAACATTAAAAATCAAGTATAAAATGCAGAAATTAAATAACACTTGATTTTTTACATGGAAACGCTTCAACAAGGGAAAAACAACGGGCTAACCACTTAGCCACTCAGATCCTCAAATCCACTATTGTAATGATGTTTACAACCTAGGTTGACCTCTAGTCATACCATTCTCGGTCACTAACCCGCCACTACTACCCAATGGGACTTTATAATGAATTCTTGATCACTTTGCTAGCGAACCACACCTTGGTTGCAAGACTTCACTTACTTGTGCACTACACCTCGTAGTCACAAGACTTAACTCTCAAAGAAGATATTAACAACCTATGTGAATATATAAAAATATTCAAAATGCAATTAATGCTTATCTAGAGATGTGAAGATGGCAATAAGCACAAATCCTAGATATCAATGTCTATATGAATGCTCATAAAGACCTAACTAGATGTAGATATGCAAGTCTAAAATCTAGTCATCAAACAAAGCCATATCAACACAAGTTGTCACACAAAATGGCAAGGACAATAAATGCAATTAAAAAATACAATCAATAAGTCCTAATCAACAATATTTAAATGCAAAGCATAGAGATTTAGCTACAGGGCAAAATGGTCCTAAATTCTAGCTACCAATAAAAACTAAACTCAGCCAACATTCAATGTCTCAAACATGTTAGAAACAACATTAAGAAAGGAGACATGCATTTAATCAACAAATAAATGCTAATCCTAAGCAAACATGTCATAAGAATGAAACAAGAGATTCTAGGGCATGTAGAGATTACTGAGTCAAAGAACACACAAAGACCCATGCTTGGAAGATGCTAGGATGATACCAAATGCTCATGGGAGTGTGTTTGGTTGAGTAAAAATGGGTTCTTTGAGCTCTCTCTCTCTCTCTCTCTCTCTCATGTAGTCACTTTCTCTCACTAGGAATGTAAATTTCCGAGCTCTAGGTCTGATTGAGGAAGAAGATGACATATATATAGGGTAGGAAAAATGATATCAGGGAAAGAACCGAAATGCCCTTGAATTCACGTCTTCCACGGGTGGCTCTTGCGGAGACATGACCCGCGGAACTCATTGGAGAGCGTTACGTGGGTGACTCCACAGGAGGCTCCTGCAGAGACATGTCCCGTAGAACCCACTAGAAGGCTCTCCACGGGAGACTTTGCGTGATGACTTAACGGACTGTCCCGCGGAATATGTAAAAAATGCATATCCACTGGAATTTTCAAGGGGTTTTCATGACCAATAAAACAACAAAACAAGCAAGGAAGAGATAGAGTAATAATGCACACATGTAAGCAATTTAAAACTAAAGCAAGATGAATAAAACATGCATGAGAGTGGGTGTGTGTGTGCAACTAAGTCTCTTCAAAGAGTTAAGCACAAGTGATATACCTTTGAAGTGTGCTCTTGATCTTGAGGTCTTGAGAATGCTTAATCTACCCTTACAAATTGAATCCCCAATGTGGTTTGTCATGAAATAAGCCAATCAAAAATAGAGGTCCTTACAATCTCCCCCTTTGGATATTTCATGACAAATAACCACTCACAAAATCCTCACAAAACAATAATAAAGTTATTGGTCAAGAAAGTATATTCTATGTTACAACAACAGAAACCTAAGATCTACGTCTTCAAGGCTTTCAATCTCTTCGTAGATCATCGTACCTACACAATAGCAAGAAGACACTTTCCAAGAACAAGTGCATTTGTGTTGAACAAATATAAAAAGCATTTGCACTAAAAGACAATAAAGCAATACAAAGTAATGCATGTGCAATGCTCCCTCTAAAAGGTTACCCTCTCTCATATATCTCCCCTAAAGCATAAATAATACTCCCTCTATATTTCTCAAAACTTCTCCCCCCTTTTGTCATGAGATAAGCAAAGGAGCTCCCCCTATCGGGTTGCTTTAGCAAAGAGAGCTATTAGCATAAATACGATGCATAATCATATACACAAATATAATGCAACTTAAGTAATTGAGAGAGATTCAAGAAGTTTTATTTAACGAAAAAATGTGTAAAATTGTTACTTTGCATGCAAGACATATAGCATTTAAGTTCAAGTAATGGTATTTGGCAAAGCAAACATCAAAAGGGTTTCCAAAAGAATTCAAACCAATTTGTACCCTTTTGTCATAAGCAAACAAGATATAGTTTTTCAAAAGATATTTACGAGTTAAGAGCAACTATATCAATCCTTAAAGGGAAACCAAGACACTGGATCAAGAGATCCTATTTAATTTTTTCGGATAAATATCCGTATGATAGTAGTCTTGTTTAACCATTAAGAAGAGAGAGATGGCTAATTTGGATATGAAATCCTTATTGATTGAATGGATACTAGATCCTTATTGATTTTAGTCTTCTCATCTGTTTTCACACATATTTTGCATATAAGCAATCAAAAACATTTCATGCATATCATTTTAAGCATGTCATAAAAATTTCTCATGTCATGGAGATAAATTATGGGTCATTCAAATGTACTATCCCAAATAATTCTCCTAGTCCAAAAATGTATGGTTGAACCAAAATATGACATGAATTACAAACAAAGCAATGGTGCACACTTAAAAAAAATACCATATAAGTATATATGTGCAACCAAGACCTCAAGCAATTATCAAAAGGAGCATAAAATAAATCAACTTTTTGTACATAGTAAATCATAAAAGTTCGCTCTGTTTGTTTGAACTCCCCAAATGGGGTCAAATCCAACCAAGTCAATGGAAGGCATGAGCCCCTATAGACCTACCAAGTCCATTAGACCTAGTTGAGTCTATGGGTGACAAGTTAACACAATAGCATGCGGGTTCATCTTTTCTAATCCACCTAGGTGATACATTTTCATTCCTAGTGGTCTTAGTCAACATGTTACTATACTTTTTAGGATCATTTACTCTAGATTTCCTAGGCACATGCATATTATCCCTTCTAAGTCTATTCCTCTCCATCATGCTCTCAACCCTACATTTCTTAATGTACTTATGGAAATTTGGCCTAATATGCCCATCAACACCATAAAAATGACAAGTAGGTATAAAGTGGAGAGTCATACCATATCCTTGTGAGGTCATTGGAGACTTGTCATGCATTTGATGTCGCCTTTGGTGTTGAGCTGGTTCTCTCCATCTTTGTTGTTGAACCGAATTGCCATGTTTCCTTGGTTGGGTTTGCTTGGCTTGTCTTCTTGGTTGGGGAAATCTTGGTTGAGGGAAGCTTAGAGGTGGAGCTCTTGGTTGTTGAGATTGTGCTCCATTCTTTGTTGGCATCTTCACTTGGTCACTCTTGGATGACTCTCCAAGTTCAATCTTCTCCGGATGATGAGATGGAGGAGGAAACTTAGGAATTGATTCCTTTACAAAATTTGTCTTGTCCGAGGGTGGCGTGGACTCATCATCTACAAAGCCAAGCCCTCTCTTGTCATTTGGCTTCTTGCCAATGCTCAACATGTGGTCAAGCTTTTCTAAACCCGAAGTCATCTTAGCAAGAGTGTTTCTTGTATCTTCAAGTTCCTTCACCAATATCACTTCATTCACTTTAAGAAGTGACACATCTTTATCTAAGTGAGACACTATAGTTCTTAGTTGGAGATTTTCTTCCATCAACCTTAGAACTTCATCATTTTTCTCATTCAAACATCTTTGAGGGTAGTCAATGAACTCTTGATAATTCCCCACATTATCACTTAAGTTTCCGGAGCAAGTGCTCTTTAGATCAAAGCTTCACCCACTTGAGCTTTCGTAGGTCATACTATCAAGGCTAGCTTCTCTCAAGCTTGCTCCTCTTTGGTCTCCACTCTCTAAGTCACCCTTTTTGAATCCATCAAGCGACGAACATTTGGTGAAGGCTTTAGATTCTTCATGTTAGGAGACCGGAAAGGCACAGTAGTTGTTCTCACACTCAACCGAGCTTGTGGAACCTCTTTTAACTACTTCACCTTTGCTATCACTCCAAGTAGTGATCATAGTTCCTCCTCTATTCTTGAACTTCAAGCTACCACATATGGAGGGAATGTGGCCAAATTCACCACACTCAAGGCATTGGACATCTATCCTTAAGGATTTATCCTTACTTGCTTTATCCTTCTTTAGTAAGGTCAACTTCTTCTCCTCCTTCACTTTGGAGGCCATACCCTTCTTGTCAGATTTCATGAATCTCCTACATCTCTCCAGAATGAGAGTCATCTCATCATTGGAGTCACTTTCCTCCCTCTCAACTTTGGAGGTCAAATCACCCTCTAACATCTCAATGCCACTCATAGTGTTTAAAGAATGAGATGATGTAAGTGAATGCAATGAACAAAATGCACACAAATGCAAGACACACAATCAAGAGCAAGGATCACCTAAGTATGTCGAGAAACTGTTTCTGATACCAATGGAAAATACAACTCAAGCGTGTGTCTAATAACGTAGATGAGGGGTGAATAGGTTTTAATCAAGTTAATTACCAACTTTTCTTGATTAATCAATATTAAAAATTTACCCCATAAACAAACATACAAAATCAAGTATAAAATGCGGAAATTAAATAACACTTGATTTTTACGTGGAAACCCTTCAACAAGGGAAAAACCACGGGCTAACCATTTAGCCACTCAGATCCTCAAATCCAGTATTGTAATGATGTTTACAACCTAGGTTGACCTCTAGTCACACCATTCTCAGTCACTAACCCACTACTACTACCCAACGAGCCTTTATAATGAATTCTTGATCACTTTTCTCGCCAACCACACCTTGGTTGCAAGACTTCACTTGCTTGTGCACTACTCCTCGTAGTCATAAGACTTAACACTCAAAGAAGAGATTAACAACCTATGTGAATATATAAAAATATTCAAAATGCAATTAATGCTAGGAAACACTAATTGCTTATCTAGAGATGTGAAGATGGCAATGAAATTCCCTTAACCACTTATAGTGTAAAATATACCTAGAGGGGGAGTGAATAGTTATATGCTCAAATTCTTGCACTTCTTTTTCATATAACCAAGTTAAGCACACCTAGAGCCTTTAACAAGTAAATTGCTTAAAACGTCGAAGTAAATTTAATCAAGCAAGTGTTAAAACAATACAAGTTAATGTAAGTAAAGAAACTAAAAATGCAAAAATCAACACAAGAGATTACATGGTAAAACCTCAAAATGAGGAAACATCCACGGGTTGATACCACAACCACGACAACACTATCTTTCACTAATTGGTAGAATGTACACCCTAAAAGCAATCAATACACATGATCCACCCTATTGGATCGTCCCATTCTAACCTACCCTTATGAAAGCATTGTCTACTCCCTAACCATAGCACTTCACATGCCACAAGAGAGCAACTCCCTATTTAAGACACTTCACATGCCTCTAGGAAGATTTCCTTGCTTGACTATCTAGATCTTCACAATCCTAGCCAAGACTGCCTTGCTCAACTTGAAGCTTCACACTCTAAATGAGATTTCCTTGCTCAAGTTAAAGCTTCACACCTTAACAAGAGACTTCCTTGCTCAAATTGAAGCTTCACACTCCAAATGAGACTTCCACCTTTTGCAAGGCAATGATATAAGTGAAATGCAAACACTCAAACATGATGCAAAACACAAGCAAATAGAGTATGTAGATCAAATACACTCTATGAAGAATTTGTATTGCACAAATCAAGCTCACAAGCAAATGTAACTAATTCTTATGAACATGTGAAGTATGCATTCAAATATTATTCAAAAAGATATCTAGAAACCTAAACATGTCAATCAAAGCTAGAATAACAAGTCTTCAACAAAAAGCACAAAAACTAGCATTGAAATCAAGTGATCAAATCAACACTTAAATTTCTCAACATATTCTACCAAATAAGAACTAGATATGAATAAAAGAAATCACAATCAAAATATTCTAGTTCTAGAACATGTGACTAAAACCTAGAAATCAACAATCAAGAACAAAGCACAAAGTTTTATAGATTCAAGGTCATGTTCTTCAAAATTAGCTAAAATGATATTCAATCAAAAATATAAAAGATAATTTCGAAACTCATCCAAACAAGTCTAAAATTGGAATCAAAATTATTTTAAACATTTTTATTTAATCAAATAAGAAGATCCATCAAGTTGATCATCCAAGAAAAATGGAAAGAAGATGCTTCACTTACAAATGATGAACATACGAATGGAGATCAGATCTCTACAGAATATCTGGACAAAATTTGACTCTAAAAATGCTTTTGACTTGTTCCTCTCTTCAAGACCAACAATTTTGGCTTTGGAAAATCTAAAAAGGGAGTTGATTTGAGAGAGATATCACAAAAACAAAATTGGACAAGTTGTGAAATTTTCTGCACGAAATTTGAATATATATGGAGAGAAAATGATGTGGAGAGGAGAGAGATTCGAACAACTAATGAAGGGCTGCCACCTCAGTATCCCATGGAGGTGCGTGGCCTCCACGGGGGGAGAGGGCATCCCTTCCCGTGGGGCCCAGCGCCTCCACAGGGAAGGGGTGCAAATGGCATTTTGCCATTCCTCTTCCCTAGCACACTACTAGTGTTCTTCGACCGTTCTCTAGTCTCCGAACTCTGAATTTGAATCCGTTTTCGGATTACGAACTGTAACTCCCTCATGGACATGGACGTCAACAAAACTTTCATAAAGGTATGAAAATTGACTTGATAAACAAAGACAAAAATCATTCTCGATAAAGATATAGAAAGTTTCGTAACTTCCAACTCGGAATTTGAAAACTAATGAATGAGAAACCGAAATGACCGGAACTCAATAAGGAATAATATGAGAATAAATTCAAGTCCGATATCACACAAACACAAACAAACAAATACAAGAACACAAAAGTATGCCGTTTCCTAGAGATAGTCATATAACATGCAATTTTACAAAATTTGTCAAATTAAATCTAATGCATGTGCATACTTTAGTAAGTGTGTGTGAATGTGTTATACTAACTTGGCACAATGATGCAGGGACACATATGAATGCAATATGTGTGTGTGTGTGTGTGTGTGTGTGTGTGTGTGTGTGTGTGTGTGTGTGTGTGTGTGTGTGTGTGTGTGTGTGTGTGTGTGTGTGTGTGTGTGTGTGTGTGTGTGTGTGTGTGTGTGTGCGTGCTCGCTTATGCCTTGCAAGAGGAAGAAGAATCTTGATACCTTAGCATCCAAGTAAGCACCTATCCTCTTAAAGACGAACTTTGCATGCGAAGTTGATTTCGTTCTTTGAAGCTTGATCCAATCACGAACCACCTAAGCAACTAAGCAATATCAACAAAGAGCGTTTTGTTATGGAATCAAGCCAACACAAATCTAAAACCTAAAAATCTCCCCCTTTGGCTATTCCATGGCAAAACCTTAACCTCGCCATACAATGATTACTCAAACTAACTCATAGTTGATTGCATTCTCACATCATCACATTACAAAGAGAACCCTAAACTAAAATATCTTCAAGTCTTCATGAGTCGTCAAGATTCTCCTCTTTAATCATCAAAGTACCTGTGAGAAACACATAACCAAACAAATAAGAAATCTTCTACAAAGAAGATTGGTGAGATATATCCACAAAAACAAATAAGACTCCCCCTCTCTCATATAAAAGTTCACTTTAAAGCACTATGTTAGTTCCATAGCCTCAACACACAAGAATTCTTTACTCCCCCTTAAGAAAAGAATTATCCCCCTTAATACAAGAAGGTCAATAATCCACAAAGAGGTACATTCTCCCACATAAGGTACATTTCTCCCACACATGGTGAGGTATACATTTCTCCCCCATTTCTGTTTTTCATCCCGAGCAATCACAATTTTCAGCTATACTCCTTTTAAGCTTTTTTTTTTTTTAGGCTTTGAATCAATTTTTATTTTATTATTGATTCTTTCTTTTTCAACACTTCTTTGATTTTTCTAACATAAACATATACGCTTTATGACGGCTTTCACTTATCATAATGGTGTAGCCCGTTCCTACATTGAGCGGTTGCACAACCAAAATGTGTAGCCCTTTTCATGAAGGTGGTCGTTGAGTTCTATGTAGTTGCCGAAGCAAAATGGATACTAACCATAGGTCATCTTTAATGTACTAGTCAAAATACTTCAAGGTGCATCCATAACTCAAATATCTTCAAACTCAACTTACTCAAACTAAACATATGAGAGAAACAAAGTGTGCACTTTTTGAAAACCAAGTTTTAAGGCTTAAAAGCGTAGATCTAAAAGCAATACAAAGAGACTTACTTAAGATCTTTACTTCTCAATAGAGTAGCTTTCATTAAATATGAAGCTCATATTTTTCAAAAATATACCACTCATCAATCAAACAAGTATAAGATATAACACATGCATCATGTAAAAGATCTTAGTGAACGATTTCACTTAATGATCTCTATATGGCAATTATTTAAAGAGAAACATATGAATCCTAAACAAAGTTCTGTAAAATAACATGCCACATGATGTCATATAGACATAGAGTTGAAAAGATGAAACAAGAAAGCAAGCTTTAGAATAGAGATATACCTTAGCATGTTTTTTCATCAATGTAAAGCCTTCGCCCTTTTTATGAGCTCTCTTGGCTTGTTTGTCCTCATGACAACAAGTTGTTGGTGTGTCTTCCCAAGAGAATAAAGACTAAGGCTATGTTTGGGATTGCTGTTACTTGAGAAATAATCACTTATTTCTCAAGTTTTGAGCAAATAGATGTTTGGTAAACTTTCCAAAAGCAATTTATTTCAGAATTTACTCCTCCAATAATCAGCTTTTGATAAGTTGGGTAGGGGTTGCTTTTGGAAACAAAAGCTGAATTTTTAGTTGAGAAATATCCAAAATATCCTTACTATTTTATTAAAAGATAATATTACCCTTATATTTAATAATGATATAATTAAAACTAAAAAATATCTCTTCAACAAAAAAACTAAAAAAATATAAAAGTTGTGGCCGCCGGACGTCGACCTCGGAGGACCACCGGAATTCTTAGTCACTTGAGGAGGATCTGAAAATACAGCTCAAACGTGTGTCTAACAACCTAGAGGGGGGGGGGGGGGGGGTGTATGGGTTGTTAATCGATTATTACCAATTTTTTTGATTAGTCAATATTAATAATATAACCCAACATAAACAAACATACAAAATCAAGTAAAAGTGCGGAATATAAATAACACTTGATTTTTACGTGGAAACCCTTCAACAAGGGAAAAACCACGGGCTATCCTTCTAGCCACACACGATCCTCAAATCCACTATTGTAATGATGTTTACAACCTAGGTTGACCTCTAGTCACACCATTCTCGGTCACTAACCCACCACTACTACCCAACTAGCCTTTATAGTGAATCCTTGATCACTTTGCTTGTCAACCACACCTTAGTTGCAAGACTTCACTTGCTTGTGCACTACACCTTGTAGTCACAAGACTTAACTCTCATGAAGAGATTAACAACCTAAGTGAATATATGAATACTCAAAATACAAATAATGTTAGGCAACACTAAATGCTTATCTAGGGATTTAAGATGACACTAAGTACAAATCCAAGATATCAATGTCTATATGAATGCTCATAAAGACCTAACTAGATATAGATGTGCAAGTCTAAACTCTAGTCATCAAACAAAGCCATATCAACATATGTTGTCATTAATCATGGCAAGGACAATAAATGCAATTAACATATGCAATCAATGAGTCCTAATTAGCTAGAGGGCAAACATGCCCTAAACATTAGCTATCACAATACAAACCCCAAACATGTCATGACTTCAATTGATATACAATAAATATGAAGATTTGCTAACCTAAGCAATAAATGACACGTCTTGATAAGCTAGAACACTAAATGAGCAAGGATGTGAGTTAAACTTACCAAGTAAAGACATTAATGAAGACCAATGCTTTAGCAAAGAGAGCTATCCGCACAACAACATTGCATAATCATATACACAAACTTTATGCAACTTAAATAATTGAGAGAGATTCAAGGAGTTTTATTTAAAAAAAATGTGTGAAATTTGTTGCTTTGCATGCAAGACATATAGCATTCAAGTTCAAGCAATGGTATTTGGCAAAGCAAACATCAAAAGGGTTTCCAAAGGAATTCAAACCAATTTGTACCCTTTTGTCATAAGTCAACAAGATATAGTTTTTCAAAAGAATTTCAATTTTAAAGAGAGCAACTATATCAAACTTTATAAGCAAAACAAGACATGAGTGACTTTTGCACCCTTTTTGATTTTTCCGGGTAGGATACCCGTATGATAGTAGCCTTGTTCAACTAATAAGGAGAGAGAGAAGACTAAATTTGGATGAGACATCCTTATTTATTGAATGGACAAAAGATCCTTATTGAGTTTAGTCTTCTCATTTGCTTTCACACATATTTTGCATATTAAGCAATCAAAAGCATTTCATGCATATCATTTTAAAGCATGTCATTAAAAGTTCCCATGTCATGGAGTTAAATTATGGGTCATTCAAATGTACTTTCCCAATCAAAATCTCCTAGTCCAAAAATGCATGTTTGAACATTAATATGACATGGATTGAAAACAAAGCAAGGTTACACACTTATTGAATAAAAATACCATATAAGCACATATGTACAACCTAGTATCTCAAGCAATTAAAAAATAAGCATAAAGTATATCAAATTTTTGCACATTTCAAAAATGCAAGGTTGCTCTCTTTGCTTGAGCTCCCCAAATGGAGTCAATTCCAACCAAGTCAATGGGAGGCAAGAGCCCCTATAGACATACCAAGCCCATTAGACCTAGTTGAGTCTATGGGTGACATATTAGCATAATAGCATGCGGGTTCATCTTTTCTAATCCACTTAGGTGATATACTTTCATTCCTAGTGGTCTTAGTCAACATATTGCTAGACTTCCTAGAATCATTTTCTCTAGCTTTCACAGGCACATGCATATTGGCCTTTTTAAGTCTATTCCTCTCCCTCATGCTCTCAACCCTACATTTCTTAATGTACCTATGGCAATTAGGCCTAATATGCCCATAAACACCACAAAAATGACAAGTAGGTATAAAGTGAGGAGTCATACCATATCCTTGTAAGGTCATTGGAGACTTGTTAAGCATTTGATGTGGCCTTTGGTGTTGAACCGGTTCTTTCCTTCTTTGTTGTTGAACCGGGTTGGGATGTCTATTTGGTTGAGGTTGCATGGCTTGCCTTCTTGGTTGGTCATGATGAGAATGTTGAGATTGAGCTCCATTCTTTATTGGCATCTTCACTTGGCCACTCTTGGATGACTCTCCAATCTCAATCTTCCTCCTTGGATGTTGTGGAGGTGAGGCTTCCTTCACGCTATTTCCCTTGACAAACACCGTCTTGCCTATGAAGGGAGTTTCCTTGTCATGAACATATCCAATGCCCCTCTTATCATTGGACTTTTTTCCAATGCCCAACATATGGTCAAGCTTTTCTGTGCCGGAGGTCATTTTGGCAAGCAACTCCTTAGCTTCCTCAAGCTCCTTCTTCATCTTGTCTTCACTTTCGTTGACTCTCCTCACTTCTTCATTCAAGTGAGTTACCTTGGTTAAAAGCTTGAGATTCTCCTCTTTTAATTTTTGAATCTCTTTTTTCTTTTTCAACCTAGAGTCTTCAAAGTGTTTGATGAAGCCTTCAAGGTCCATGCCTTCACAAATTCCTCTAGAGTGAGGAGAAGACTTCTCATCACCAGAGTCACTTCCTACACTAGAGAATGAGACACTCTTTTCACTTTGCCTATCATCAAATGAGTCAACTTCCTCATCAAGACTTTCACCTTGGTCACAAGACAAGGCACTCTTGCCTTCTTCTACTTCTACATAGGAGGCTCCAAAGGTCGTGTAGTTAATGGCAAGTTCTTCATCATCCGAGGAATCTTCTACACTCTCACTATCACTTGATAAGATAGCCATTGCCTTTCCTCTTCTCTTGTCCTTCAAGTTAGTACAATCCTTAGAGATATGCCTGAATCCTTCACATTCAAAGCATTGAATCCCCTTTCTTGAAGGCTTATCTTGACTTGGCTCAATCTTCTTGAAGTGGGTTTTCTTCTCGAAGTCATTTCCCTTAGAGCCATGGCCACTCTTTTGTAGCTTTAAGAATTTCTTGAATCTCTTCACCATTAGAGCCATGTCTTCATCCGAGTCATCATCCCCCTTCCCAATCTTGGAGGTCTTCAAGGCTAACCCTTTTTGCTTCTTGGGAGGTGTGAAGGTAGGACCCCGTCTAGACTTATAGGCAAGTAGCCTTCCAATCACTTCACTTGGCTTCATAGTCTTGAAGTCCTTGTTTTCTTCAAGAGCCGTCACTTTGGATTCGAATCTAGCGGGAAGTGACCTCATGATCTTTTGCTTGATCCTCCTATCCGAATACGGGTCACCTAGTTGATGGATTTGATTCACAATGTCCATCAACTTCACTTGGAAGTCATTAAAGCACTCATGCTCCTCCATCTTGATCGTCTTAAATTGTGCTTGAATAACTTAGAGCTTGGAATCCTTAACCACTTTGGTTCCCTCATGCGCTGTCTCTAGGATCTTCCAAGCTTCATGTGCATTTTTGGTGATTTGGATGAGTTTGTATTGGCTCTCATCCATTGCACAAACACAAAGCATGCATTGCTTTGTTGTTCCACTTTGAAGCTTCAAATTCTTGTGTGCTCCATTGAGACTTAGGCTTGGAGACTTCACTTCCATCTTCGGTGGTCATTGTTTGAGGAGTGTAACCATCTTCAATTGCCATCCAAGCTCAGTCACTTATTTGACAAATATAGGACTCCATCTTGCCTTTCCATGAGGCATAATTGTCACCCTTGAGCAACGGAGCTCGTATGCTCGATACTCCCTCATTACTCATCCCAAAGTCACTCATAGTGTTTGGGTAATATGAATGCAAATGAATGCAACCAACAAAATGCACACAAATTCAAGACACATACAATCAAGAGCAAGGATCACCTAAGTATATCTAGGAACCCGCTCTGATACCAATTGAAAATACAGCTCAAACGTGTGTCTAACAACCTAGAGGGGGGGTGAATGCGTTGTTAATCGATTATTACCAATTTTTTCGATTAGTCAATATTAATAATATAACCCAACATAAACAAACATACAAAATCAAGTAAAAGTGCGGAATATAAATAACACTTGATTTTTACGTGGAAACCCTTCAACAAGGGAAAAACCACGGACTATCCTTCTAGCCACACACGATCCTCAAATCCACTATTGCAATGATGTTTACAACCTAGGTTGACCTCTAGTCACACCATTCTCGGTCACTAACCCACCACTACTACCCAACGAGCCTTTATAGTGAATCCTTGATCACTTTGCTTGCCAACCACACCTTGGTTGCAAGACTTCACTTGCTTGTGCACTACACCTTGTAGTCACAAGACTTAACTCTCAAGAAGAGATTAACAACCTAAGTGAATATATGAATACTCAAAATACAAATAATGCTAGGCAACACTAAATTCTTATCTAGGGATTTAAGATGACACTAAGTACAAATCCTAGATATCAATGTCTATATGAATGCTCATAAAGACCTAACTAGATATAGATGTGCAAGTCTAAACTCTAGTCATCAAACAAAGCCATATCAACATATGTTGTCATTAATCATGGCAAGGACAATAAATGCAATTAACAAATGCAATCAATGAGTCCTAATTAGCTAGAGAGCAAACATGTCCTAAACATTAGCTATCACAATACAAACCCCAAACATGTCATGACTTCAATTGATATACAATAAATATGAAGATTTGCTAACCTAAGCAATAAATGACATTTCTTGATAAGCTAGAACATTAAATGAGCAAGGATGTGAGTTAAACTTACCAAGTAAAGACATTAATGAAGACCCATGCTTGAATGATGCTCTATATGCAAGATGATGATGGGTTTTGGGGTTTGGAGAGTCAAGTAACAAAGCTTGAAGCTTTCTCTCTCATAAAAAATGGGTTCTTGAAACTTTCTCTCTTGGAGTCACTTTCTCTCACTAAGGATGTAAATTTCTGAGCTCTAGGGTTAAATGGTGGAGAAGATGAAATATATAAAGGAGAAAAAATGAGCTGTCGTGAAAAGACGAAAATGCCTAGTTCGGGTGATAGAGGCGACATGCAAGGCGACACGACCAAGTCGCCTCGTAAGTCGCCTGACACACTGGAAAGAAACACACGTAGCCTGAGGCGACATGTAAGGTGACATTCCCAAGTCACCTATGAAGTCACCTAACACACTGGAGGAAAATTACAAGACAAAGGCGACATGGGAGGCGACATGCACAAGTGGCCTTGCATGTCGCCTAACACACTGTGGGAAAAACTCAAGTCTAAGGCGACTTGTCAGGCGACATGCACAAGTGGCCTTGCATGTCGCCTAACCCACTATGCAGCTCATCAACTCCAAAATGCAAGAAGTGTGTGTATGTGTGTTCAACCATACATGCATGTCAATACAAATGCATAGAATGTGAGTGTGTGCAACTAAATCTCTTCAAGAGTTAAAGACAAGTGAACTACCTCTCTTGAAGCTCTTTGGGATGATCGGAAGCATGTCTTCAAGAACCTATGCTACCTGTTACATAAACAACCCCAATGTGATTTGTCATGAAACAAGCCAATCATAAAAGTGAGGTTCTTACAGGATCGACTGCCTCCGGCGACGCCCAATCTAGATCCACCGGCGAAAGCAGAGGCAAGGAAAGATGAACCTCGTCTCTTCCACACCGGGTCGCCCAATTCGAACCTGACTCAGGACGCCGGAAACGAACCAGAAAGCTAACGACGACAGAGATAGAGCGAGTGCTGACGACGACAGAGATAGAGCGAGTGCTGACGAAGAAAGAGATGGAGCGAGTGCTGACGACGGAGAGAGCGCGGACGCCTGGAAAGCTGCCGGAGAGAGCGCGGACGCCTGGAAAGCTGCCAGAGAAAGCGCGGACGCCTGGAAAGCTACCGGAGATTTTCATCTCCGTTCGCCGGTGGATCTAGATCAGGATTCGGCGTTGCCGGAGGAGGCGAAACGCCTGACGATGTCGATGTCGCCGTCGCTGGATCTATTTCTTTGAATTTAGGTTTTTCAATTTTATTTTAATTTTTTAATATTTATTATAATTATATTTCTTTTTTTAAAACATATTATATATTTACTATATTTAAATTTTAAATATACTATACCAATTGATTGATGTATATTTTTGTCATTTCATCAAATATATTTGTTGGAACCTAGGGTTACAGATTGCGCAGCGGAAGGTTTTAAAAATTTTTTAATGCAATCATTAAACTAACGCATTTGTACAGTAATAATCAAATACAATAATAAAGTGAAGGAATTTATTTTTCCTACCTACGTAGGAGGCTCCTTCACTTTGATACAAACTGCTCCTGATTTGAACCACGTGATCTTCCTCGCTATCTCCCGGAACTAGTAACAGCGTGTGGGCGCGCCATGATATTCAGGACCTGTATGGAGGAAGAAGAGAAGAACACACACACAAGAGACAAAAACTAGAGGTGCAGCCCTTGTAGCTGCCGCACCTTATTATTTTTGTTTTCTATTTTGTTTGCTGTGTGAGTCACGATCACCTTTTTTTTTTTTAATTTCTTCTCTTCATTTGCTTTTTCCTTTACTGTGTTAGTTTTTCTAATTCGGTTATCACTTTGTTTAATTAAATATATATCTCATATATATTCAAAAACCAACAAACCAAAATCTATTTGATTTTTAAAAAACTTTACAAAGATATCTCATATGTTTTTAAAAATAATTAAATATTTATTTTTGAATTCAAACATTTTAAATTCAATTTCAAATATTTAATTTAAAATAAAATAATCATATTATCTTATTTTATTCAAAATCAAATATCAACTAACACCCTCCATTTAGTGATTAACAACATAATTAAATAATCTTATTATTTAATTTATTTAATCACCATTATTCATTAATTAAATAATCTCATTATTCAATTAATTCCCGAATAAATACGTGTCACTTTCGTAACACAATTAATTGGACAATCCAATTAATTAATCGTGACCCTTGTTACCTAAATCGATCAGGCTAGCAAGGGGACCTAATGGACCTGTAAGTTCCTCATATTTTGATTGGCTTATTTCGTTGACAAACCACATTGGGGATTATTCTTTGTAAGGGTAAATTAGGCTTATTGTGTGTGATCAAGCTTCAAGGATATCATCTTTCTCAAGAGCACTTCAAAGGTATCTCACTTGTTTAACTTTCTTTGAAGAGATCTAGTTGCACACACTCACTTGCATGCATTATGTTCCTATCTTCATGTTATTGTATGATGTATTGTATGCCACTTCTCACACTTCACACTTGCACTGATTGCACATCACTTAGTGTGTTAAGTTTGCCTCGAAAAGAAAAATTATTCTCTTAGCGTGGCCCAGACCGCTTGGCAAGACATGCTTGCACCGCGGCATACAGAGCGGTATACCTCAGCAGGGTCATGCTTCCTGTACCGCTTCCTGTACACTTGCACGCATAGCGACCCAAGTCGCGGTGTTGTCCAGTAGGCCTCTGTTGCCCATACCGCGGCCTGTGCACTTGCATGCACAGCACCCTGCACCGCGTTGTTGTCCAGACGGTGCACTGCTGTATGTACCGCGGTCTGGACACTTGCCTGCGACGCGGTCCATCTAGCGGTATTGACGGGATTTTATGCCCTAAGTTCAAAACGACGCTGTTTTAACTAGGGCTCCCTTATATATACTCTCTCTTTTTCCTTGCTCGTTTTTATGAGTTCAAGAAGCCATTTTTGAGAGGCCAAGCTTTCCTTAGAGAGAGAAACTCCCAAGAACTCATCTTTACTCAACCAAACACAAATCCATGTGCATCTAACCTTTTCAAGCATCATCTCATCATGGATTCTTCTTGCTTTCATTGACTAGGTAACTTGAACATGCCCTAAATCTCTTTGTATTTATTTATGTTCTTGTTTGCCTAGGGTTAACTCTTTTATATGATTTTATTGCATATCTTTATGTTTATTGGCATTTATAACATGTTTGAGTTGATGTTTGTTGGTTGAGAGCTTTGTTCATTAATAGCTAGCATTTAGGACGATTTTACCCTTCTAGCTAAATCTTCATGCATTTGCATTTAGATATTGATATCTAGGATTTGCATTTATTGACATCTTTAAATCCTTAGATAAGCTTTTATTGTTGCCTAGCATTAATTGCATGTTTGAATATCTTTTACATATTCATATAGGTTGTTTAACCTCTTCATTGATTGTTAAGCTTTGTGACTAAGTGGGTTAGTGCACAAGCTTGTGGTCAAGAATAACTATTAAAGGCCCGTTGGGTAGAGTGAAAGGGTTAGTGACCAAGTAGGTGTGACTTGAGGTCAACTTAGGTTGTAAACTTTCGTTCAAATAGTGGATTTGAGGACCGTATATGGCTAGAAGGATAGCCAGTGAGTTTTGCCCAGTTGGAGGGTTTCTCACGTAAATCAATCATTGCGTTTTTATTGTTTTCCGCATATTTATATTGGATTGATTGATTGCTAATATGGGGTAGGATTATTAAAATTGATTAAGTCGAAAAGTTGGTAATAAATCAACTAAAACCTATTCACCCCCCCCCCCCTTCTAGGTTGTATTAGACACACTTTGTGTATTTTCAATTGGTATCAAAGCGGGTTCCTAGATACACTTAGGTGATCCTTGCTCTTTGTGTGTCTTGCATTTTGTTTGTGTTTGTTGCATCATAAACATTCATCTCATTCATACCCAAACACTATGAGTAGGAACGGAAGTGGTAATGAGGGAGCCTCTAGCATAAGACCCCCTTTGCTCACAAGAGTAAACTATGCCTCTTGGAAAGGCAAGATGGAGTCTTACATTTGCCAAATAAATGACCGAGCATGGATGGCAATTGAAGATGGCTACACTCCTTCGGAAAAGATTCTTGAAGACGAAAGTGTAGTTCCCAAGCCAAAGTCGGAATGGTCAACTCAAGAGTTTGAAGCATCCAAGTGGAACAACAAGGCTATGCATGTTATTCTTTGTGCAATGGATGACAATCAGTACAAATTGATCCAAACAACAAGAATTGCAAAAGAGGCATGGGAGATTCTAGAGACGGCCCATGAGGGAACCGAGGTGGTCAAGGACTCTAAGCTTCAAATCCTCCAAACACAATTCGAGCAAATTAGAATGGAGGAGGATGAGTGCTTCAACGACTTTCAAGTGAAGTTGATGGACATAGTCAATCAAAGCCATCAACTTGGTGACCCCTATTCGGATAAGAGAATCAAGCAAAAAATTATGAGGTCGCTTCCAGTAAGATTTGAGTCAAAAGTGACGGCACTTGAGGAGAACAGTGATTACAAAAAAAAGAAGCCAAGTGAAGTTATAGGAAGACTTCTAGCATATGAGTCCAGGTGGACTCCTACACCTACACCTCCAAAGAAGCAAAAGAGTATTGCTCTGAAAACTTCCGAAGTAGAGAAAGAGGAAGATGACTTAGATAAGGAGATGGACCTCATGGTGAAAAGATTCAAAAAGTTCATCAATTTTGAGAAGAGGGGATTTGGATCCAAAGGAAAGGAAATGAAGAAGAAGACTCATTTCAAGAAGTTAGAGTCAAGTGAAGACAAGCCCACAAGAAAAGGGATTCAATGCTTCGAATGTGGAGGTTTCGGACACATCTCCACGGACTGTGGAAATTTGAAAAACAAGAAGAAAGGAAAGGCCATGGCCGCCACGTGGAGCGATGGTGATGAATTGGAAGAAGAAAGAGAATCCTCGGATGATGAGGATCATGTGGCAAACTTTATTGCCTTCGCATCTTCTCTCAAGAGTAAGGAAGCAATAGATGATGGAGAGGTAGAGAAACAAAGTGAAGATGACTCTAGCGATGGTGACTATTCATCCCATTCAACAAATATGGATGTAGGAGGAATGGATCTTGAAGGCTTCATTGAGCATTTTCAAAGCTCAAGATTGAAGATGAAGAAAGAGATTCAAAGGCTAAAAGGATAGAATCTCAAGCTATCTACCGAAGCTACTCACTTAAATAAAGAAGTGAAGATAGCCAAAAGGAATGAGGAATTGATGGAAAAGGAGCTTGAAGAAGCTAGAGAGATCATTGCTAAGATGACTTCAAGCATGAATAAACTTGACCACATGTTGGGAGTTGGCAAGATGCCAAGTGATAAGAAAGGTCTTGGCTATGAAGATGACAAGGAGACCTCATCCTCAAGCAAGATTATGTTTGTCAAGAATTTGGATAACAAAGAGCCTCAACCCTACAACATCCTAGGAAGAAGATCGAACTAGGAGAGTGCTCTAAAGATTCTCAAGTCAAGGTAGCACAAGGGAAACAAGCTCAAGCTCAATCAACAATGGTGCATCAAGCAAGTTTCCCTCAACCCAAATACCATCAAGCCAAGAAGCAATTCATGCAAGGTCAATCACGGAAGCAATTCATTCCAACTCACAACAAAGAAGGAGAGAACCAATCCAACACCAAAGACAAGCTCAAATACGTGGGAAAGATCCTTTGTACTCACAAGGGCATGGTATGTCTTCTTATTTTATTCCCACTTGTCACTTTTGTGGTGTTGATGGTCACATTAGACCAAATTGCTTCAAATACATTGAAATGTGTAGAATCAAGAGCATGATTGAAAGAAATAGAGCTAGAGCTAAAATGCATGTTCCTAGGAAATCTAGAGCCAATTTGCATGATCCTAGGAAATTTAGAGCCAATGTGACTAATACCACTAGGAATGAGAACATTTCACCTAGGTGGATTAGAAGGGATAACTATTCTTGCTATGTGGCTCAAATTGCCTTGAAGGCAAATGCCTCTAACACTTGGTATTTGGATAGTGGGTGTTCTAGGCATATGACGGGAAACAAGAGCTTCTTTAAATCCCTTGTCTTGGAGGATGGAGGATTTGTCACCTTTGGTGATGGATCTAGAAAGAAAGTCATAGGGAAAGGAACCATTTCCATTCCCGACTTACCCTCCTTGTCCAATGCTTTACTTGTTGATGGCTTACAAGCCAATCTTATAAGCATTTCTCATCTTAATGATGATGGACTCTCCGTCTTGTTTAACAAAAATGATTGCTCTATTTTAATGCCAAATGGACAAACCTTGCTAAAAGGAAAGAGATCTAGTGACAATTGCTATTGTCTTGAAGCTAGTGCTATCTCTTGCAATATGTCCAAATGTGAGGAAGTTGAGTTATGGCATCAAAGACTTGGCCACATGAACTATCGAGATTTGAGGATCTTAGATAAGTTCAAGGTTGTGCGTGGCCTCCCTAAGCTTGGGAAGAAAGTCGATGGCGTTTGTGGACCTTGTCAACAAGGGAAACAAACCAACAGTATGCACAAGAAAGGCAAGTATCTCGCCACCAAAGAGCCATTAGAGTTTCTACATATGGACCTTATGGGTCCCATGCAAACCGAGAGTCTCGGTGCAAGAGATACATTTTTGTTTGTGTGGATGATTTTTCTAAATTTACATGGACATATTTTCTTAGAGAAAAATCTGAAACATTTGAAAAATTTTAAATGCTTTGCACTAAAATTCAAAATGAAAAGAACTCACACATTAAAAGCATTAAAAGGATTAGGAGTGACCATGGGAGGGAATTTGAAAATGCTTGTTTTGAAAGCTATTGCAATAGCTTAGGCATTTCCCATGAGTTTTCGGCTCATAGAACTCCTCAACAAAATAGGGTTGTTGAGAGGAAGAATAGGGTCCTTCAAGAGATGACCTGTGTGATGTTGCTTAGCAACAATGTCCCTAGGAACCTTTGGGCCGAGGCCGTCAATACGACTTGCTACATAGGAAATAGAGTCTTCCTAAGGCCCGGTACTAGGCAAACCTCCTATGAATTATGGAAGGGTAGGAAGCCAAATGTTAGCTACTTCCACTTATTTGGGAGCAAATGCTACATTCTGAATGACCGAGATCAACTTGGCAAGTTTGATGCCAAGAGTGATGAGGGGATTTTTATTGGCTATGCCCTTAATAATAAGGCCTATAGAGTTTTCAATTTAAAAACTCAGAGTGTCATGGAATCATCTAATGTAGTCATAGATGATTGTAGGCCTAAGACTAGAGACCATGATGAGGAGGTCATTGTGCTTGATGATTCTTTCTTGGAGAAGAATGGTGTGACTTCAATTGATGTGAAGTCAAGTCTTAATGAAGAGGTCATTCAACCTCTTGATAGAGATCTATCATTAGACTCTAAAGAACCCGCTCCATGGGTTAGACATCTCCACAACAAGAATGACATTCTTAGAGATATGGATGAGGGTGTTAGGACTAGGCGTCAAATAGCTAATCAAATTAGCTATACTTGTTACACCTCTCAAATTGAACCCAAAAAGGTTGATGAAGCCTTGAATGATGAGTTTTGGGTTCTTGCCATGCAAGAAGAGCTAAACCAATTTGAAAGAAATGAGGTTTGGACTCTTATTCCTAGACCCAAAGATACTAATGTCATAGGCACCAAATGGGTATATAGGAATAAGTCGGATGAGAATGGCAACATTGTGCGCAACAAGGCTAGACTTGTAGCACAAGGATACTCTCAAATTGAGGGTATTGACTTTGAGGAGACTTTTGCTCCGGTTGCCCGTCTTGAGTCCATAAGGCTTCTTTTATCCATATCATGTGTGCACAAGTTCAAATTGCATCAAATGGATGTTAAGAGTGCCTTTCTCAATGGTTTCTTGCATGAGGAAGTGTTTGTTGAGCAACCCAAGAGGTTTGTGGATCCACACCACCCCAATCATGTCTATCGCCTCAAGAAGGCTTTATATGGGTTGAAACAAGCACCTAGGGCTTGGTATGAGCGTCTTACTTAATTTCTTGTTGACAATGACTACACTAGGGGTAATGTTGATAAAACCTTATTCATCAAGAGAAACAAATATGAGCTTTTCATAGCTCAAATTTATGTTGATGATATTGTTTTTGGCTCCACTAACAAATCCAAAGTCCAACAATTTGTTGATGTCATGTCTCATGAGTTTGAGATGAGTCTTGTTGGAGAGCTAAATTACTTCCTAGGTTTGCAAATCAAGCAATTGCATGATGGGATTTTCATATCCCAAGCTAAGTATGCTAAAAACCTAGTGAAGAAGTTTGGCCTTGAGAATGCCAAACATTGTGACACACCCATGAGTACCACCTTGAAACTAAGCAAGGATGCTGGTGGCAAGAGTGTGGAACAAAGTCTTTATCGTGGCATGATTGGTAGCTTGCTTTACTTGACCGCAAGTAGGCCCGATATAGCCTTTAGTGTGGGTGTATGTGCTAGGTACCAAGCGGATCCCAAGGAATCCCATCTCTCCTCCGTGAAGAGAATCATTCGATATGTGAATGGGACATCCAACTATGGGATATGGTACTCTTTTGACACTAATGCTAGCTTAGTTGGCTTTAGTGATGCAAATTGGGCAGGAAATTGTGATGATAGGAAGAGTACATCGGGCGGTTGCTTCTTCCTAGGCAACAACTTGGTCTCATGGTTTTGCAAGAAGCAAAATTCCATCTCTCTATCCACAGCTGAAGCGGAATACATAGCCGCCGGGAGTGCTTGCACACAACTCCTTTGGATGAAACAAATGCTTGTGGATTATGGCTTTGATCAAGGTATCCTAACCCTCTATTGTGATAACATGAGTGCAATTAACATTTCAAAGAATCCTGTTCAGCACTCTAGGACAAAGCATATAGACATTAGGCATCATTTCATTAGAGAACTAGTTGAAAACAAATGCATTGCACTTGAGCATGTGGGTACAAATGATCAACTAGAGGATTTATTTACAAAGCCCTTAGACTCAACTAGGTTCAAGTCACTTAGTAGGTCTATTGGGATTTGTCATATGCCTTGATGTGTTTTGGTGATTGACCCTTTATGGGGAACTCAAGCAAAGAGAGCAACCTTGCATGTTGGAATAAGCAAAAACTTGATCAACTTTATGATTCGTTATTAATTGCTTGAGTATTCTTGGTTGTGCTTATATATATTCTTATATGGCTTTTTATTCAATAAGTGTGCCTTGCTTGGTTTGTAATCCATGTCACCTCTATGTTCAAACATACATTTTTGGATTAGGAGAATTGATTGGGAAGTACATTTGAATGACCTCAAATTTATCTCCATGACATGTGAACTTGATTTTGACATGCTCAAAATGATATGCATGAAATATGTCCTGATTGCTTTAATGCAAATGTGTGTGAATGCAAATGAGAAGACTAATCAATAAGGATCTTGTATCCATGTAATCAATAAGGATTTTATATCCAAATTAGTCTTCTCTCTCTTCTTAATTGTTAATCAAGACTACTATCATACGGATAATTATCCGGAAAAATCTAAAAGGATCTCTTAATCCAATGTCTTGACTTGCTTTTAAGGATTGATATAGTTTTGTGTGCGTTGAAATTTCTTTTCAAAATACTATATCATGTTGGGTGCAAATTGGTTTGAATTCTTTTGGAACCCTTTTTGATGTTCTCCTTGCCAAATACCATTTGCTTGAACCATGATGCTACATGTCTTACATCCAAAGCAACTAAGTCACACATTTTCTTCTAAACAATAACCCCTCAATGATTCTCTCTCAATTAATTAAGTTGCATAAAGTTGTTGTATATGATTATGCACTTGTCTTGCAAATAGCTCTCTTTGCTAAAGTGACCCGGTTGGGGAATACTCCTTTGCCTATCTCATGACAAAAAGCGGGAGTAATGTGGTTTTATTTCAGGGGGTTGCATATTTGGAGAGATTGTCCCGTTGAGGGGGAGTAACCTATATAGGGGGAGCATTTGCATGTTGCATGTTGTAGTTTTCTTTTATTATGCAAATTGCTCTTATTTATTTATCTCTCTTGATCACCTCACATACACTTGTCTTGGAAAGTGTAATCTCATTGTTATGTAGGGATGGCTATTCTACAAGAGCTTGAAGATTTGAAGACCTAGCATCTTGTAATGTAGAATTTCCTTGTTGACCTCTAGTTTTTAGTTTTTATTCTTTTGTGAGGATGATTTGTGAGAGGTGGTTTTGTCAAGAAATAGCCAAAGGGGGAGATTGTAAGTTCCTCATATTTTGATTGGCTTATTTCGTTGACAAACCACATTGGGGATTATTCTTTGTAAGGGTAAATTAGGCCTATTGTGTGTGATCAAGCTTCAAGGATATCATCTTTCTCAAGAGCACTTCAAAGGTATCTCACTTGTTTAACTTTCTTTGAAGAGATCTAGTTGCACACATTCACTTGCATGCATTGTGTTCCTATCTTCATGTTATTGTATGATATATTGTATGCCACTTCTCACACTTCACACTTGCACTGATTGCACATCACTTAGTATGTTGAGTTTGCCTCGAAAAGAGAAATTATTCTCTTAGCGCGGCCCATACCGCTTGGCAAGACAAGCTTGCACCGCGGCATACAGAGCGATATACCTCAGCAGGGTCATGCTTCCTATACCGCTTCCTGTACACTTGCACGCATAACGACCCAAGTCGCGGTGTTGTCCAGTAGGCCTCTGTTGCCCATACTGCGGCCTGTGCACTTGCATGCACAGCACCCTGCACCGCGTTGTTGTCCAGACGGTGCACTGCTGTGTGTACCGCGGTCTAGACACTTGCCTGCGACGCGGTCCATCTAGCAGTATTGACGGGATTTTATGCCCTAAGTTCAAAATGGCGCTGTTTTAACTAGGGCTCCCTTATATATACTCTCTCTTCTTCCTTGCTCGTTTTTATGAGTTCAAGAAGCCATTTTTGAGAGGCCAAGCTTTCCTTAGAGAGAGAAACTCCTAAGAACTCATCTGTACTCAACCAAACACAAATCCATGTGCATCTAACCTTTTCAAGCATCATCTCATCATGGATTCTTCTTGCTTTCATTGACTATGTAATTTGAACATGCCCTAAATCTCTTTGTATTTATTTATGTTCTTGTTTGCCTAGGGTTAGCTCTTTTATATGATTTTATTGCATATCTTTATGTTTATTGGCATTTATAACATGTTTGAGTTGATGTTTGTTGGTTGAGAGCTTTGTTCATTAATAGCTAGCATTTAGGACGATTTTACCCTTCTAGCTAAATCTTCATGCATTTGCATTTAGATATTGATATCTAGGATTTGCATTTATTGACATCTTTAAATCCTTAGATAAGCTTTTATTGTTGCCTAGCATTAATTGCATGTTTGAATATCTTTTACATATTCACATAGGTTGTTTAACCTCTTCATTGATTGTTAAGCTTTGTGACTAAGTGGGTTAGTGCACAAGCTTGTGGTCAAGAATAACTATTAAAGGCCCGTTGGGTAGAGTGAAAGGGTTAGTGACCAAGTAGGTGTGACTTGAGGTCAACTTAGGTTGTAAACTTTCGTTCAAATAGTGGATTTGAGGACCGTATATGGCTAGAAGGATAGCCAGTGAGTTTTGCCCAGTTGGAGGGTTTCTCACGTAAATCAATCATTGCGTTTTTATTGTTTTCCGCATATTTATATTGGATTGATTGATTGCTAATATGGGGTAGGATTATTAAAATTGATTAAGTCGAAAAGTTGGTAATAAATCAACTAAAACCTATTCACCCCCCCCCCCCCCCCCCCCCCCCCTCTCTAGGTTGTATTAGACACACTTTGTGTATTTTCAGGACCCATAGTATTTTGAGCTCCAATAATCCTTAGAAATTATTAATTAAACTCTTTAATTAATATTTCATGATTATTAACTTCGGTGTTATTCCACTAAAAACCCGAAGCTGCACTCTCTCAACTGTAGACGTTTTTACACAAACCAATAACTCTCGCTGTCCATCGATATAGCTATTACATATGGTATAATCCTCCACAAGTAGTTCATAATTAGAGCTGGGTCATAATGTCTATTATACCCCTCTAATCATATCTTTCCATTAAGTACCATTGATTCTCTAATGAACAATAAATCCTACATTCCTTACGGAATTAGGAGAGCGCTCATATTGTTCAAGCCCCGAATCAACCCTTAAGGGAACTACCATCTACTTCTCACAAGAAGGAGTGGATTCCACTATTGTGTACAAACCTTCCTAGCCACAAGCCAAACCGCGATCCCAACATACGGAGTATATTGATCGGGAATGCAACTCCGACCTCACCCATGGTATATCAAAGACCACGATCTAACCTGAATGAGTCGATAAGACACTCAGGATTAAGATCACCCACATATAGCCATCATTAGTTGATATATATGAATCTCATCGTTAAACGGATCTTAGTGAGAGATTCATATAGATCATGGCCCAGTCCTATATGATCACATCATACAAGGTGCCCCCATTCTCATATCCACATATGAATGATCCAGGATAGGATCACCGTACACTACGAAATGGACCGCAGCTGTAGATTAACCACAAATAAAGTACCCAGCTTTATTTGCTATCTACGGATTCTTTAGATTGCTCGTTTCAAACTGAATCCATCTATATATGACACTCATATACTCAGCTCGAAATTACATCTGGCAATTTTGGATGTTAAGTGCACATGTTATATAAAGTATGACACAAAATGAATGAATATACTACTTCTTTTATTTATGTTCAAATTACATTTACATATTACAAGCTTTAGGGCAAAAACCCCAACAATATTTTCCACCATTTCAAAAGCAAAGCAATTTTAAAATTTAGATTACCAAACACTTGTCCATTTTTTTATCAAGCAAATTATTTCTTAAATTAAGCTATAAGCAGATTAGTTTTTAAGCAAAACAATCTCAAACATAGCTTAAACATCTCAACTCAAACAAACATATAAAATGACTTTCTTCAAAAATCTTAACAAAATTCATCACCATATAGATTTCAAGATACAACTTCTTTAAAGTTAATTAACAAATTTTGGCTATCATAATGAAAGTATGAGAATATTAAGTTCTTGTATTGACTAGAGACACCAAGTTTGAATTCTAGACCGATCATATTACAAATAGCTTAGTTAAGCATCAAATTTAGAACTCTTATCAAACAAGAACAACACATTGTCTCATATGTGCTACTCATTCAAGTATGAGAGCACTCAAATTTGACAATATTGGTCTTAGGTGAACCAACACAAACAACATCATGATCATTACATATGGCAATATGAAATCTAGAAGATAAATCATCAACTATCATCGTCATGAAAACATCACTCATATTAAATTCATCATTATTGCCACGCACAAATATTTCATCAAGACAAGTTATATAACCAACATGCTTTTTCACATTCTCATCCACACAAATCTTCTTGACATTCTTCTTCACATGTTTATCATTATTATGCACAATATTCAAAGATTTATCAATAACATGTTTAGAAGAATGACTAGGAATCTTTTTGACATCATGCTACTTAATCCAAGCTTTGTTTCTTTACATGATCTTGATAAATATGCACATTTTTCAAAGCATCGAAACTATTATCATGTTTAAAATCTTTCAAAGAAGATTCGTTCAACTCTCTAGCATGCATATTATTCTTCTTAACCCAAACCTTCCTTGTTGATTTCTTTTTATTAGCATGTTCATCATGCATAGTCTCTAACGCTTTAACATGTTTAGAAACAACCAAAGGAAGTCTTTTCATCTCACTAGCATGCATCTCATTCCCTAGTTTGCATTGTCTAATATACTCGTAGCATTTAGGTTTGATATGCCCAACAACATTGCAAAAATGAAAAACCGGGATAAACTTAGAAATGTTATGTTTGGCTCTAGACTTAAACTAATGCTTAGGAACATGATTAGGTAACTTTTCAACATCTTTAACATGTTTCACATTTCCTAGTTTGCATTGCCTAATGTATTCAAAACACCTAGGCCTAATGTTACCAACCACATTACAATAATGACAAACCAGAATGAATTTAGAAAAATTACCTTTTTGGTGTGCATGCTTTGGTTGAGAAGTTCCATCGATCTTCTTGACTTTGTATTTGATTTTGGAATGAATGGTAGTTGAGTCTTTCTTCTTCTTAGACTTTCTTGACTTGTTCTTGGTTGTAGGAGTCTTCTTAACTTCTTCTACATAACCCAAGCCACTCATATCTCCATGATGCTTTCCAAGTTTTACAACTTCATCAAGCTTAATGGGTCGAATTTTCATGCCATTAATAGACTGCTTGAGAGCTTTGACTTCATCTTTAAGCTCACACTTCTTTGTCTTCAAGATAGTCAAAGTGTTCTCTTTTTGCTTAATCTCTCCCTCCATGGCAAACAACTTCATAGTTAAGTCTTCTTTTAAATCATCTAGCTTTTGAGCACTTTCTTCCACCTGTGAAAAATGATTTTCAATGGTCTTTTCATGCTCCTTGATGACTTTACTTTGCTTGCTCATCTTCTTCAAAGACATCTTCTTTTCATTGTCAAGAGCTTTAATAATCACAACTAAATTGGCATTGATCAACTTTAACTTGTTGTTCTCATCATTCTTCTTGACATTTTCACTAGTTAGTTGAAGGATCTTGTCATTAAAGCTCATTTCATCATGATTTGAGGAAGCTTCGATCTCTTCATGATTGGAGGAGACTTCATTATCTTCACTACTTGAAGATTATTCACTTTCCTCATTACTTGAGGAGTTTTCACTACTATCCTCAAATCTTCCTTCATATATAGCCTAGTGAGCAATGTAATTGCTAGTATATTCACGACCATCCAAGGACTCATCTTCCTCTTCTACATCACTCATGGATCTAATGTAAGCTTTCAACATACTTTTCCAAAATGAGTAATTACTCTTCAAGAGTGTAAGTCTAGAACTAGAAGCACTTTCCGGCATCGAATCACCCATAGTATCAATCATGGTTTTTTTTTTTCAAAAAAGAAAACACAACACAAACACTATAATATATATCTATCTAATTACTTTTAGACACCCGCTCTGATACCAATTGAAATTCCGTTAACCACTTATAGTGTAAAATATACCTAGAGGGGGGTGAATAGATATATGCTCAAATTCTTGCACTTCTTTTTCACAAGTAAATTGCTTTAACAAGTCAAAGTAAATTCAATCAAGCAAGTGTTAAAACAATACAAGTTAATGTAAGTAAATAAACTAAAAATGCAAAAATCAACACAAGAGAGTTTTACGTGGCAAAACCTCAAAATGAGGAAACATCCCTGGGTTGATACCACAATCACCGGCAACACTATCTTTCACTAGTTGGTAGAATATACACCCTTAAAGCAATCAATACACATGATCCACCCTATTGGATCGTCCCATTCTAACCTACCCTCACAAAAGCATTGCCTACTCCCTAACCATAGCATTTCACATACCACTAGAGAGCAACTCCCTATCTAAGACACTTCACATGCCTCTAGGAAGATTTCCTTGCTTGACTATCTAGATCTTCACAATCCTAGCCAAGACTTCCTTGCTCAACTTGAAGCTTCACACTCCAAATGAGACTTCCTTGCTCAAGTTAAAGCTTCACACCTTAACAAGAGACTTCCTTGCTCAAATTGAAGCTTCACACTCCAAATGAGACTTCCACCTTTTGCAAGGCAATAATCTAAGTGAAATGCAAACATGCAAACATTATGCAAAACACAAGCAAATAGAGTATGTAGATCAAATACACTCTATGAAGAATTAGTATTACATAAATCAAGCTCACAAGTAAAAGTAACTAATTATTATGAACATGTGATAGGAAATCTAGGTTTAGCATTCAAAAATTATTCACAAAGATACCTAGAAACCTTAACATATCGATCAAAGCTAGAATAACAAGTCTTCAACAAAAAGCACAAAAACTAGCTTTGAAATCAAGTAATCAAATCAATACTTGAATTCCTCAACATATTCAACCAAATAAAAACTAGATATGAATAATAGAAATCACAATCAAAATATTCTAGTTCTAGAACATGTGACTGAAACCTTGAAATCAACAATCAAGAACAAAGCACAAAGTTTTCTAGATTCAAGTTCATGTTCTTCAAAATTAGCTAAAATGATATTCAATCAAAAATATAAAAGCTAATTTCAAAACTCATCCAAAAAAGTCTAAAATTGGAATCAAAATCATTCTAAACATTTTTCTTTAATCAAATAAGAAGATCCATCAAGTTGATCATACATGAAAAATGGAAAGACGGTGATTCACTTACAAATGATGAATACACGAATGGAGATCTAGATCTCTACGAAAAATCTAGACATCATTTAACTCTGAAAATGCTTGAGACTTATTTCTCTCTTCCAGCCTAACAATTTTGGTATTGGAAAATCTAAAAACATAGCTGATTTGAGAGAGATATCACAAAAACAAAATTGGACAAGTTGTGAAAATTTCTGCACGAAATTTGAATATATATGAAAGGAAAATCGTGTGGAGAGGAGAGAGATTCGAACGACCAATGAAGGGTTACCATCTCAGCATCCCTTGGAGGTGTGTGGCCTCTATGGGGGCAGAAGGCATCCCTTCCCATGGGGCCCACGCACCTCCACTGGGAAGGGGTGCAAATGGTATTTTGCCATTCCTCTTCCCTCGCACACTACTTGCGTTCTTCGACCGTTCTCCAGTCTCCGAACTTTGAATTTGAATCTGTTTTTGGATTATGAACTATAACTCTCTCATGGATAGGGAAATCAACAAAAATTTCATAAAATATATGGAAATTGACTTGATAAACAAAGACGAAAACCATGCACAATAAAGACACAGAAAGTTTCGTAACTTACAACTTGAAACTTGAAAACTAATGATTGAGAAATTGAAATGACCGGAACTCAATAAGAAGTAATATGAGAAAAAATTCAAGTTTGATATCTCACAAAGATAAACAAATCAAACACAAGAACACACAAGTATACCGTTTCCTAGAGATAGTCATATAACATGCAATTTTACAAAAGTTGTCAAATACTTCAATAAGTGTGTGTGAATGTGTTATACTAACTTGGCACAACGATGCAGGAACACATATGAATGCAATGCGTGTGTGTGCACTTACGCCTAGCAAGAGGAAGAAGAATGTTGATACCTTAGCATCCAAGTAACCACATATCCTTTTAAAGACAAACTTTGCATGTGAAGTTGCTTTCCTTCTTTAAAGCTCGATCCAATCACGAACCACCTAAGCAACTAAGAAATACAAAAAAAGAGCGTTTTGTTATAGAATCAAGCCAACACAAATCTAAAACCTAACAAGTAATAAACACAAATCCTAGAAATCAATGTCTATATGAATGCTCATAAAGACCTAACTAGATATAAATATGCAAGTCTAAAATCTAGTCATCAAACAAAGCCATATCAACACAAGTTGTCACATAAAATGGCAATGACAATAAATGTAATTAACAAATGCAATCAATAAGTCTTAATCAACAATATCTATATGCAAAGCATAGAGATTTAGCTACATGGCAAAATGGTTCTAAATTCTAGCTATTAATAAAAACTAAACTCCACCAACTTTCAATGTCTCAAACATGTTAGAAACAACATTAAGCAAGGATACATGCATTTAATCAACAAATAAATGCTAATCATATGCAAACATGTCATAAGAATGAAACAAGAGATTCTAGGGCATGTAGAGATTACCTAGTCAAAGAACACACAAAGACTCTTGCTTGGAAGATGCTAGGATGATGCTAAATGGTCATGGTAGTGTGTTTGGTTTAGTAAAAATGGGTTCTTGGAGCTCTCTCTCTCTCTCTCTCTCTCTCTCTTGTAGTAACTTTCTCTCACTAGAGATGTAAATTTCTGAGCTCTAGGTCTGATTGAGGAAGAAGAAGACATATATAGGGTAGGAAAAATGACATCAAGGAAAAGACCAAAATGCCCCAGAATTCACGTCTTCTGCGGGAGGCTCTTGCGGAGACATGTCCCGCGAAACCCACTAGAGGGCTCTCCGCAGGAGACTTCGCGGGATGACTTGACGGACTGTCCTGCAGAATATGTAAAAAATGCATACCCACTTGAATTTTCAAGGGGTTTTCAAGACCAATAAAACAACAAAACAAGCAAGGAAGAGATAGAGTAATAATGCACACATGTAAGCAATTTGGCATTAATGCAAGATGAATAAAACATGCATGAGAGTGGGTGTGTGTGTTCAACTAAATATCTTCAAATAGTTAAGCACAAGTGATAAACCTTTGAAGTGTGCTCTTGATCTTGAGGTCTTGAGAATGCTTAATCTACCCTTACAAATTGAATCCTCAATGTGGTTTGTCGTGAAATAAGCCAATCGAAAATAGAGGTCCTTACACATAACACCACATGAGGATTCCCGCTGAACCCCTAACTTAAATGACCGGAACGGATCGGGAAGAACAATGCGGGATCCGTATATAAACAGGCCCGAGAGGTGCACTGTAAGGCCTGGGTATTAATCTTTTGAGCTCGGGATTCTGTATATGCATCTACCAAGCTTTATTATTATTATTATTATTGTAGTAGATCATGCTTGTTTAGATATTGGTATGTCATGCCTGTATTTTAGGTAACGTCTCCAAATTTAATTAAACTCTCGATGGAGGTATTTGATTTTAGTCCCACTTATTAAACTTTTGGGCCCGAGAATCAATCTTCTGGGCCCGGGTATTATTCTTTTGGGCCAGGTTTTTGTATACACATCGACCAAGCTTTTCTTTATTACTGTTGTATTGGATCATGCTTGTTTAGATATTGGTATGTCATGTCGTTATTTTGGATAATATCTCTTGATTTAATTAAACTCTCAGTGAGTGTATTTGATTTTAGGTTCGGTTCTTAATGTTTTGAGCTCGGGTATCAATCTTTTAGGCTCGAGTATTAATCTTTTGAGTCTGATCCTATTGTTTTTGATTATATTTTATTTTTTCGACGTTTTGAATTATTTTTCCTACACCGCATGAGGGTTCCCGCATGTGGTGGCTACCCTTTTCTGTTGGATCCTTCATCCAAAAGTGAGTCTAGGAGACCAAGTACACAACTCCTGAGGACATTAAGTGTTTGGAGTAAACACCGACTTGTGATTTAACTTCGACTGGCTAACTATAAGGGATCCAGTTGGCGTGACTCTCCCAGAACACCACGTGAGGGTTCCCTCTGAACCCCCAACTTAAATGATCAAAACAGATTGGGAAGAACGATGTGAGACCAGTATATTCACGGGCTCGGGAGGTATACTATGAAGCCCGATTTATAATCTTTTGAGCCCGGGATTCTGTAATAGCATCGACCAAGCTTTTTTTATTATTGTAGTAGATCATGCTCGTTTAGATATTGGTATGCCATGCCTTTATGTTGGATAATGTCTCATGATTAAATTAAACTCTCAATGTGGGTAGGTTATTTTAGGCCCGGTTTTTAATCTTTTGAGCATGTGAATCAATCTTTTGGGCCCGGGTATTAATCTTTTGAGCCCGAGATTCTATACATAAATCGACCAAGTTTTTATTTATTTATCATTGTAGTGGATCATGCTTGTTTAGATATTGGTATGTCATGCCTTTATTTTGGATAATGTCTCCTAAATTAATTAAATTATCAATGAAGGTATTTGATTTTAGTCCCGGTTCTTAATGTTTTAAGCCTGGGAATCAATCTTTTTGGCCCACGTATTAATATTTTAAGTCCGGTCATTGTTTTTTTTTATTATTTTATTTTATTTTTTCGACGTTTTTAATTATTTTTCCTACACCGCATAAGGGTTCCAACATAAGGTGGCTATCCTTTGGTGTTGGATCCCGCATCCGAAATCGAGTTCGGAGACCAAGTCTACAACTCCTATGGTCATTAAGTGTATGAAGTAAACACCGACTTGTGAATTAGCTTCGAGGTGCACTGTGAAGCCCGAAATTCAGTTTTGGAGCCCGGATTTAACACTCTGTAGCCCAGATTATTTAGTTGCTGTTTTTTGAGTTTTGTGCATGTGGCACACGCTTGTTGCCTAGATTATACAACCTAAAGTGAGTACCTCACGTACTAGCACTAAAGGCCCAGAAGGTGTACTTTGAAGCCCGGTACCATTTCTATACATATTCTAGGTTTCTATTTCCTATTGTTTCATATTTGTTTCTTTGGTAAAACCGATACATTCTCGGGGAAAGAAGGTACAAAATTGTAAATATTGAGAAACTATTAATTTTTTTATGATTTTCAAAGAGTACAGGGGTCTAAATGTAAATCGCCAACATCCCACATTCCCACGCCAATTGATTAAGTGAAAAGGTGAGTTTTGGAGTGGCTGATTAATTGGGCCTCTAAAAGCATCCTAGCCTACTTCTAACTGCACCCCAACAATAAAACAAAAATTAGATGCTAAATGCATTCCAGTGACTTTCTTAATGCACCCCCATGACTCGACTTCCATCGTCAACCTCTCGCCAAACCAGATTTCGTGGAGTTTTTCTTCATCTCACCAAGCCATGACACCGTTGCGAAGTTCGCTGAGAATTCAAGCTGCGCGGGATGATTTTAAAATCCGATCATCGATTCTCCGAATCCATATTAATATCTCATTTGTCATCTCCAGTTACTTTTCAGTCCTTAAATATTTATTTTTTCATATTTCATTAGCCGAAAGTGGTGACAGAATAAGGCAAATCCTCAGCAACTTTACATAGAATGGTCTTTTGCTTATACCAAATAAAAAAAACAGAAAATCATATAGTACCAACAAATATCGAGTATAATCTGATTTAACCAAAATCATTAGGTTAGGTTGGGTTTGAGAAAAAATTCCCTTTCCGGTAAGAAGCCGAAGGAATGGAATGAACTGGGTGGATTGGATTGTAAGTGTGGAAGGGTAGTTTAGTCCCTTAGAAATTTTAATGGGCAATTTGTCATTTCATAAGATTTAAACAGAAAGGGTATTTTGGTTTTTGAGGGGCTATTTATGAGAAAGTGAAATCTAAGATTGACCACTACAACAAAAATTTTCATGAGAGGCTATTTTTTGTTTTTGAAAACTGAGGATGACTATTTTATTCTATTTCTATTTGTTTATTTATACCACATACTAGTCCTCTTTACTTCAACAAATGCAGCGAAACCCTCTAACAACAAACATAAAAAAAAAAATTTAAATACATGGAGTAAACGTCCCATTTGACGCTCTGAAACGAATGCAATTTTGATCATTACTATTCCTTTCAATCTGAAATGTCTCCCAGTACCCGGCGGTATCGAAACAACTACCGATCTATTTTCTTGGCCTTGACTTTCCAATCCAAGGTAACAAGTTAAATAATCGGTTTCAGGTTACCCATTAAAATAACGAATGGGTTTGGATTTTCATTTTCAAACCCAATAAGTTAACAGGTGGGTTAAGATTAAGTAAAATTTAAATCAATCCATTTACAATTCGATAAGTAATCGATTTGAGTTAACCCATTGTCAAATCTACGGTTAGACAATGGAACATGATATTTTTGATCATACAATCAATAAATACATACCGTGATGTAGGAAAAAGAAGAAGGAACCCCGCGATCTGACACCAGCGGGTCACACTGAATTTGAGCAATTTCTTTATTTTCTTATTTCTTCAATTTGGGTCTTTTTTTGTTTAGCAAGTTTATTTATTTTAGTTTGATTAGGAATTAAATTTAGGTTTTGGAAATAAATCAAACTTACCTTTTAGGTAAGATTTGATCTTTGTTTTCCGGTCAAATTAGGAGTCATGAATTGTAACAGATTCTGATTAGTTTTGATATTTTCCTGTTTTAGTCTTTTTTTTTGGAATATCGTATTCAAGTCGTATTAGGATTAGTTTATTATAAATAGTATTATTAATTCCAATTATTGTAACTTTTTAAACCTTTTGATTGATTTTAATAAAATCGTTCCTTTGGAACATTTATCTGTTGTGGATTCGACATGCTCTTTGAGGATTCGAGAGCACCATTTTCTAATAAAGATTAGGGAATGATGGCCCCTACATGGCGGTCCATGCTTGGGTAACTACCGTTCGCTACGTTAAGGTTCATCTGAGTGTGCCTCAGGGTTCGACGAAGTGATCATTCTTATTTTCACCATACACCGCTGCGTCAATTGGTATCAGAGAGACCAAGTCTACCTCTGTGCTAGGCTCAGTGTCCACAAACCACAACCAACTACCTTCCTAAACGCCATATATTCACCCTCCATATCTCCCCATAAAAAAAAGAAAAAAAAAATAGAGAAACGAAATTGAAAAAGAAAAAACAGCAGAAATTGTGGATCAGCCTCAACAGTGCCAGAAATTTCAAATCAGCCTCACGAGTTCCAGACGTGCCCCAAATCGTCATCACCATTAATTGCGTGCCGCCATTCATATCCACCACTTTCAATTTATTTTTCGTAAGCAGTTCTCAGGATTCAATATTTGGTACGTTTTTTTTTCAGACTTTAATTTCGGTTCTCAATGGGTTTCAATGGTTCTCTTGGTTTCAATAATTTTTTTTTGAGCTATAATGATTATCAACCAAGACTTCGATTTTTTTCTGGACATATGAAAACTGAAGAATTTATTAATTGTTTGGAAGAAGTTGAAGAATATTTTGAATATCAGAAAACTAAAGAAAGTTTGAAAGTTTTATTTGTAGAAATTTATTTGAAAAACGATGCATTAATTTGGTGGGAAGACTTTCAAAAGGATCGGAAAAGATTTGGAATGGATAGGATCCATTCATGGCCTGTTATGAAACAAGTAATGTGTGAGGAATATCTTCCAAATGATTATTTTGAAGATTTTTGTCATGTAGAAGATACAGTTGAAGATATTTCGTATGAAGTGGAAATTGTCGAAGGAATTGAAGAAGAGCCTTGGATCTTAAAAGTTGAAGACTACGATCCAACCGTTGATATTGATTGCACTTTAGATGTGGCTCAAGCAAAACTGGAAGCTAAATCAATTTCCATTGATAAAGTTTCCAAGGGTGACAACTTGTGTGGGATATTCAACCAGATTGACTTACAATTTCTTCTTGACAGATTTGAAAATTCACACAAATTTTTTGGGGGTAATTTGAGGATTGTTTTTCTTCATTTGGATTTTGAAGATCCAACATTGTTGTTGCCATCTGAAGTATATTCGTTCAAGCCAATAATTGACAAGATGGTACATTTGAAGTATTATCCACCCATACAAAACCTTGCCAGACTCGAGGACGAGTTTTTTTTAAGAGGAGGAGAATACTATGTGGGATGGGAAGAGCTAGCAACGAGGAATTGCTACCGTCTAAACCTCCATAGGTGTTCAGCGGTCCAAGCCGCAACATTTTCTGCATTCCGTTGGACGTTTGCTTTGGTGCCATTGTGGATCTGGGATGGACTACGGAGAGATTTTTCAGTTGGGTTTTACCACTCCCACAAGACTAATAGGGGTTCTTCTTTGTTTACTTGTCTTTCAGCATGTTTCAACCTAACTCGAGGACGAGTTCTTTTTAAGAATGGGTGACTGATGTAGGACAAAGAAGAAGGAACCGCGGTCCAGACCGCGATCTGACACCAGTGGGTCACACTGAATTTGGGCAATTTCTTTATTTTCTTATTTTTTTCAATTTGGGTCTTTTCTTGTTTAGCAAGTTTATTTATTTTAGTTTGATTACGAATTAAATTTAGGTTTTGGAAATAAATCAAACTTACCTTTTAGGTAAAATTTGATCTTTGTTTTCCGGTCAAGTTAGGAGTCATGAATTGTAACAGATTCTAATTAGTTTTGATATTTTCCTGTTTTAGTCTTTTTTTTTTGGAATATTGTATTCAAGTCGTATTAGGATTAGTTTATTATAAATAGTATTATTAATTCCAATTATTGTAACTTTTTAAACCTTTTGATTGATTTTAATAAAATCGTTCATTTGGAACATTTATCTGTGGTGGATTCGACATGCTCTTTGAGGATTCGAGAGCACCATTTTCTAACGAAGATTAGGGAATGATGGCCCCTGCATGGCGGTTCATGCTTGGGTAACTACCGGTCGCTACGTTAAGGTTCATCTGAGTGTGCCTCAGGGTTCGACGAAGTGATAATTCTTATTTTCGCCATACACCGCTGCGTCATACCTCTAATTAAAAACTTTTAGAAAGAAAGAAAAAAAAAAATAAGAGTTTTATCAGGATCTACCTAGAACAACCACGGCAACGATGAGTGCAACACTGCAACCCATATATTAGCTCCCATAAGGCCACAAACAACTTCAAACAAGATTTTCCTATTGCGAATATCTTTTCTTTTATTTTTCCAATTTTTTTGTCTTGCTATTGCATTTCAACATAAACTTGTTCTTTAACTTCCTCTTATTTTTACCAGAAATTAGAAATACACTTTAATTTGCCACATATTCCAGGATTCCTGAAATCCAAACATTAATATACTCTTTGCCTATGGTTGATAGAATGGAATTGAAGAGGTTAAAATGGAATAAAGTTTCTCAAAGCTTCATTTTCTTCATATTTTAACAGAAAATGGTAGATACAAACTTGGCTATAGTAGTAGTTTAGATTATTTATATGTATTTAGCTACTGTATAGGACTTTATATACTTATTAAAAGGTAGATTAATTGATAAGTAGAAGTCCAAGTCTAGAGCTGTATATAGCCATTTTCAATCATCCACTTGAGACTCCGGTGATTCTGTTCACACTTATAAGCCCAATAAGCCCATCCAGATGTGGCTTTCCCATAAACATCAAGTTGAGCCTTTGTAAATCTCTTGTAATCTTCCTTTGATGCTCCTTGTACTGCCCATTCATGATTCACCAGTCCATTCCCCTGCAAATTTATATTGTTTACAATCTAAAAATTTGGGTTGAAATTTGGATCGTATACTATTACTCAAAAATTTAAACTGTCCGGAAAGAGATTCAAACAATGATATAATTAATGCTCATATTGACCACCCATATGCAGATTCAGATTTCAAATGCAGAATAAACAGATAATAAATACGTGTAAGGAAATTCGATATGATCATGGAGTACTTTTCCAATGTAGGACACAGATAATAACAAAGACTTACCAACAAAAGTTAGAGGGCAATTGGAGGTGGTTACTGCACCTAGATCGGAAGCTCGTTGGCCATAGATAAAATCAATGTTCTGTTGTACATTCATGTTGTTGAATGAGTCTGAGAAGAGGCAGTAGTAATGCACATCAATGACTACAAGATTAAAACCGGTGTTCGCGAACGAGAGAAGCTCCTTTGGATTAGCAGGTCCTAGACGATTGGAAAAGATCACATATGCACTTGAAGTGTATTTCATTACAGCATCATAACCTCGTTTGTAAAACAATTTCAAGCTGTCTAAAGTCACTCCCGGTGCAGTTGGTTCATTTATCTACTAGTTGATCTCATTTTTAAAGATCTTGTGAGTTGTGACACACCGGTATTGTTAATTACATGTGATTAATGTGTTTAAATATAAAATCAGATTATCATAGAATTTAGATTCAATTTATAAAGCATTTTAGAAAAGTTAGTGAATCAAACCTTGCAGCAAGGAAATCAATGACAGCCACAGTGTCTGGTATGTAGGAATTTCCCCATTCTTGGAAACCATCTCTTGTTCCACTGTGATCATTACCATTTTGTGAACCTTGGACCGCGTGCAAATCGACAACCACCTTCATCCCATACTTCCTGTATTTTTACACATCAAGTCAAATACTTCAATGTTTACCAAGTTTTTGGAAACGGATATTGTCCGTTTTAAACTTCCGACAAATTCTGAGATGTCCAAAACAAATTTTTAAAAAGTGCTTAGGAGCTTACTGTGCCCAAGTGAAAGCATTGTCCAAGGCCTGCAAAGAGCCTCCGACAAAAGGCTTTGGAGGATTTGGATCTTTTGCTATCCACCACCCAACCGGAATTCTCACAGCATTGATACCATGTGAGGACAGGAAACTGAAATCCGCATCGGTGATGTAACTGTTCCAATGATCCTGGAAACAATTACATTATTTTACCGGGCAATTAATTTTCAGTCTTATGCTAAATTACTAGCTCACTATATAATATCAAAATCCTGTTTAAAGTTTTAATTTGTAATCTTACCCTCAGAACCTGAGGGGCTCTATTAGGGCCACAGCCATTTGTGATTTGGTATTCACCCTGTAAATCTATTGACATTTTGAAGACAGATGGATCTGAATCATCCCAGCTTGAGCCTGTATAACCTGCCGTCACCGGGTTCCTGATCTTACCTGATTAGATTAGCACTTGTTAGAATTAATTATGATTAAGGCTATGTTTGAGATTGCTTTTACTTAAGAATTAATCACTTATTTCTCAAGTTTTGAGCAAATGAGTGTTTGGTAAACTTTCCAAAAATAACTTATTTTTCAATTTACTCCTCCCATAAGTAGCTTTTGAGAGGCTATGTGGGGGTTTCTTTTTGAAGCAGAAGCTAGCTTATTGTTTATACATTATCTAGAATACCCTCACTAATTTATTAAAAGACAATATTACCTTTATATTTAATAATAATATAATAAAAAATTTAAAATTTCTTTTCAAGAAAAAAAAATTTTAAGTTAAAAAACTAAAAAAATATATGAAAATATATAAAATAAAAAAAACAGAAATTGAATAATGGGTCGTGCCCACCACCGGAGTTGGAGGCCGGAGGAGATCCCCCCATGTCCACCACTGACGCCGACGACGCCTCGCCTCCCTCGCAGCCGCCGGCTCCGTGCGACGAGAAGACCACCGTCTGGACACAGTTCTCTCCTAGATCTACCTCGCCGCAGAGTCTCTATTCCTCTCACGTCACTTTTCTGTCCCAATTCCGTCTCTGTTCCATCGTGATTTCGTCGCGCGCGGTGATTTCTGTTCGGCGATAGAGGAGGAGGAGGAGGAGGAGCGTCCTCCCTTTTTGCGATCTTGGACGAAACTCTCAATAATTTCAGTTCTGCTTTGGAAACGATGTCGGCGGCGAGGGATGAAAGATGACGAAGCTCTCAACGGCGAGGGATGAAGGATGACAATCCCTCGATGTCGGCGGCCAGCGGAAGACGACGGCGGATTTGGAGCTTGAGTTGTAGAGATTCAAAGCTTGAGTGAGTGAGTTGACTCAACGGAGTTGACTCGGCAACTTATTATTAAGATGAACGAGTTGACTCAACAACTCAGTGTTTGGATCAACGAGTTGACTCGGTTACAATTTTTTTTTCTGTTTAAATTTTTTATTTCTTTCTTTTTATATGCTTTATATTTATATTATTAATGATGTCTATTTTAGTAATTTTATTCAATATATTTTCTATCCTTCCAAAAGCAAAGCAATTTTAAAATTTAATTTACCAAACACATATCTATTTTTTTGTTAAGTTGATTATTTCTTAAATGAAGCTATAAGTAGATTTTTTCTTAAGCAAAACATCCCCAAACATATCTGTTATAAGGAAATTTTGCATATCGAAATGTCACGTCGATAGCGTTGACAAGTCAAAAGCACATCCCACTCCACGTCAGGGAATTATTGGCTGATCAAAGCCTTCTCTTCTCAGGCTTCGGAAAATATTGGGCCCGACACTTTGGGTTTCCGCAAGCTGCATAGGATAAAGCCCAAGAGACAAGTCCAGAAGAAACTCGGTTATCCAAAAGCGGAAGGCCCACCTCGCTTGGACGATCCAAGTGAATAGGCCCAATATCGGTCTTGCTTAGGACATCCTGAGGTCAAAAATATACTGCGTAAGTAAAATGTTTCTAGTCCTCATGTGTCACTTCTCGCCCAAAAACCGTGTCCATCAAGGTTGTCAGCCTTTTTAGGTCTGACGAGGACACGTGTACGGTATGTATGAAGTAACTCAGCTCAACACTCCAAAGGAAGTTGAACCTGGACCAACCCACCACCCAAGGCTGACGTCACTATAATCAAAACCAATAAAAAATAGCATTACCACTCAAGTGTAAAAGAGGATTCACGCAATCCCACCTATAAATAAAGGAAGCCTCCTTACAAATGAGAGAGGGCTAAAAAATTACTATTGATCATACTTGATATCTTGTGATTTATCTTGTAGAAAGCCCTAAGGTGTAAAAACCGACCACAGTCGGTACCCGAAATCAACATACATATCTAGCATCCACACAACTCCCTCGGGATCTATCCGGCCCGACACACAATTCCCATACATCCTGTGTAATTTTCACTTGTCAGTCCAAACCGCACCAGTGACATTTCCAAGATAAGTCAAAACTTTAAATACGTGGCAGGTGCAACCTTTGACTTTAGTGTTAGCACATTTTTGTGTATAAACAATAGCCTAAGTAACAATGACGATGTTACTCCAATTGAACATTGTCGACACCTTAAAAATGCCATTGTCGAGTTATAGGTACCCTTAATTAATTATATCACACATTAAAAAAAATACCTAGATTAACATTCCATTTGATGCTCTGAAACGAACCCGATTTTGATCATTATTATTCCTTTCAATTTAAAATGTCTCCCAGTAGCCGGCTGTATTCGAAACAGCTACCAATCTGTTTCCTTGGCCTTGATTTTCCAATCCAAAAAACTGCTTATTGTTCACTCTCAGATTGAAAAAGGTCTCATTGACCCTCCACAACTGTACAAAGTATTATAGTATGTGAGCAATGGTAATAACCGTAGATTCACAATTTCGACTAATTACAGACAGACCTGACTAGTTTGAAAATACACCTTTTGGTCTACCAGAGAAATGTCAATGAAATTTTTTACAGGATCTTATAAACTTATAGGATTAATCACTAACCTGAAATTTTCCCAAGCAGAGGCTGAGGTACGGTTGGCTACAACGATGGTTCCACCTGCACTTTCCGCGCTGACATATCTCTGAAACTTCGTGGACCTCAATTAAATTTGGTTTCCATCCTACCAGAAATCAAAATAAATAACTAAGATTTATCTTACGGTTCGAAAAATCACAGCTGGAAGAGGCATTTTTGGGTATTCGAGCAAATATTAAAGGTTTCGTACTGGACCTAAAAGGGACAACGTCAAACTAGTAATTTGGGTTACTTGTTGTTGAGAATAAATCGCACACACACAAATCTAATCACAGATAAATAATATGAAAGAAATAAGAAGAAAAAGTAGACACTAAAGATTTACATGGTTCAGCAATTTGCCTACGTCCACGGAGCGCACCGCACTCAATCCATTATTTTAGAGTTGATTACAATATCTCTGTCTCTCTTTCAGTCTCTCTACAATTGCTCTCTCTCTCTCTAGCAATTTTTTTCACACATTACGCACTACTAAATACAATGGGAAATAGTAGTATTTATATGGGAACACTAGGGTAAGCCAAAACCCTAAAGGAGCACTTTTCTTTTCGCACAAGTTTTCCTAAATTAAACAGATTTCGTACCTACCGCGGTCTGGGTCGCAGCTGTAGCCCGCGACCTGGACCGCGGTTCTTCTACTGTCTTCCACCGCTCAGAATACCGTGATGTAGGTACTTGTCTATCCCGCGGTCAACACCGCATATCACCTACTGGAAAACATCGCATCCTATGCCGAGGTATGTGCACTATGTCCGCACCGCGGTCTGCACAGCATCAACCTTCTATAGTTCAACGCTGTGTGTGTAGCGGCTTGGGCTTCCTATCTACGCCGCGGTATGCGCCCCGCTGCATGCTGGAATCCATTCCTCAGGCTATTTCTGGCTTCACAAAACCCAACAATCTCCCACTTGAAGACTGAAACTCAAATAGGCATTCTCCATCCTTCCTTGATGACTTAGTGGATAAATAACGGTGCGCTCATCCCCCACGTCTTCACTCTTGAAGACCCACTGAAGTTGCTCACAACTCCAGTTTCTCAGTAGTGACTGGCTTGGTTAACATGTCAGCCGGATTCTTAGTTCCTGCGATCTTCACTAACTTCAACACTCCTTCTTCGATTAATGACCGAATAAAGTGGTAGCGCAGGTCTATATGCTTGGTCCTAGAATGGAACGCCGAATTCTCGGCCAAGTGTATTGCACTCTGACTATCACTATGCAACACACTCATCACCTGATCGAATCCCAATTCAGCTAACAATCCTTGTAACCATATAAGCTCTTTGCTTGCTTCCGTCACGGCCATATACTCTGCTTCAGTTGTAGATAATGTCACTATTTTCTGCAATTGAGACACCCAACTAATCGCGGTACTTGCCATTGTGAACACATATCCGGTGGTACTTCTTCTATGATCCACCTCTCCAGCAAAATCTGAATCAACATAACCTTCTAGCTTGAGTTCATCTCTTTTGAAGGTTAGACACTTCTCTGTCGTACCCTGCAGATATCTTAGGATCCATTTTACGGCCTCCCAGTGAGGCTTGCCCGGATTTGACATGTATCGGCTCACAACTCCCACTGCTTGGGAAATATCAGGTCTTGTGCAGGTCATGGCATACATTAGACTTCCAATGGCTGAAGCATAAGGCACTTTAGCCATGAAGTCCTTCTCCTCTTCTGTCTTCGGACTCTGGTCCTTGGACAACCTGAAATGACTAGCCAAAGGTGTTCTCACCGATTTTGCATCACCCATGCTGAATCTCTGTAACACCTTCCGAACATACTCTGCTTGTGAAAGCTTCAATGTACCTTCATGTTCATCTCTGTTAATCCTCATTCCAAGAATCTGCTTTGCTACACCTAAATCCTTCATCTCGAACTCACTCGAGAGTTGCTTCTTCAAATTGTAAATTTCCTCTAAATCTGCACCAGCTACTAACATGTCATCAACATAAAGTAGCAAAATAATAAAGCTTGACTTAACCTTTTTGAAGTAGCAGCAGTGGTCAGCATTGCATCTTAAATAGCCATTGCCTTGCATAAACCCATCAAACTTCTTGTACCACTGTCGGGGAGCTTGTTTTAAACCATACAGGCTCTTCTTCAATCTACATACCAACTCTTTCTTGCTATCTTCTTCAAACCCCTCCGGTTGTTTCATGTATATCTCTTCTTCTAAATCACCATGAAGAAATGCAGTCTTCACATCTAACTGCTCCAGATATAACCCTTTTGCTGCGACAATACTCAACACTAACCGGATCGTAGTTAGTTTAACAACAGGAGAGAAAATTTCAAAGTAGTCAATACCTTCAATTTGTTGGAAACCTTTGACTACTAGTCGTGTCTTGTATCTCTTGGAACCATCATGTTCCTCTTTGATCCGAAACACCCACTTATTCTGTAGGGCTTTCTTTCCTTCAGGTAGCTTGGCTAACTCCCAAGTTTGGTTAGATACTAATGACTTCATCTCATCCTTCATTGCAAGCTCCCACTTGCTCGCATCTTCTCCCTGACATGCCTCATCATAGCACTCAGGTTCTCCTGCATCTGTCAGCAACATGTATTGCAAGTACTTCCTATTTGGTATAGGAGTTCGAGTTGATTTTCTTAATGTACTTTGAGCCTGTGTCACTGGAACATCTCTATGTGGGATAGGTTCTTGAACCTGGGGCTGCACACCTTGCTCTTCGTCATTCTGTTTAATATGTTCCATGATCCCGCTATCCTGTACATCATCCGGCCCAAAATACTCTGGCTCTTCCGGCTCAGACACCTGTGTGTTCCTGTCTTTGTACATGACCCTTTCGTTAAAGACAACATCTCTACTTCTGATCATCTTGCGGTTTTGGTCATCCCACAGCTTGTAACCAAATTCATCTTCTCCATAGCCCACCAAAGTGCACTTCACTGACTTGGCGTCTAACTTACTTCTCGCATGATCACCTACATGTACATAAGAAACACACCCAAACACTTTAAGATGAGAAAGTTTTACCTCTTTCCCAGTCCAGATCTCTTCTGGTATAGCGAGGTCCAAGGGCTTTGATGGTCCTCTATTGATCAAATACGCTGCTGTATTGACTGCTTCTGCCCAGAACTGTTTTGGCAACCCTGAATGTAACCTCATGCTTCTGGCTCTCTCAGTCAATGTCCTGTTCATCCGTTCTGCTATACCATTCTGCTATGGGGTTCCAGGAACCGTTCTACTGAGCTTTATCCCGCTCTGGTAGCAAAACTTCTTGAACTCATTGTCTTCATATTCTCCACCATTGTCTGAATGCAGCTTTTTGATCTTTAAACCTGTCTCGTTCTCAACCCTAGCTTTCCATCTCTTGAAAACATCAAACACTTCAGACTTGTATTTCAAGAAGTAAACCCATACCTTTCTGGAATGATCGTCGATGAAAGTGACGAAATACTGTTTACCCCCGGTTGACGAGACTGAAGCTGGACCCCAAACATCGGTGTGCACTAGTTCCAGCTTCTCCTTTGCCGGTACTCTTCCGGTCTTCTTGAAGCTCACTTGCTTCTGTTTTCTTAATATGCAGCTCTCACAGAAATCAACCTCAACATTCTTCAACTCTGGCAACTTTCCTTTCGAATGCAGACACTTCAGCCTCTGATTACTCATGTGCCCAAACCTCTGGTGCCATAAGTTCGAATCATCTTTACCTTCCGCTATAGCGATTGAACCACAACCATCTGTGGTTGTATAAAGCGACCCATTCTTATTTCCTCGGGCGATTGTCATAATACCCTTCGAAATCTTCCACTTGTCACCTGTGAAAGTTGTCATGTAGCCATCTAATGCCAGTTGCCCAATAGAGATCAAGTTCTTCCTCAAATCCGGTATGTGCCTCACATTGTCGAGTTTCCAAACTGACCCTTTCAGTTGAATCTTCACATCTCCTTTCCCAGTAATATTGCATGCTTGATCACCACCAAGATACACCTTACCCAAATTTCCGGAGACGTAATTCTTAAACAGTTCCCTATGAGGTGTGGCATGGAATGACGCTCCTGAATCCAAAACCCAGGACTTCGTCTTGCTTTCCAACGAGCAGATGAGGCAGTCATCTGACTCCTCAGATACACAATTTGCGATGCTCTTGCCCTTATCCTTCTTCTCAGATCTACACTCATACGAGAAGTGGCCCTTCTTACCACAATTCCAGCACTCTACATCCTTCTTGCTTCGTTGCTGATTTCCCGAATAGTTGACCTGATACCTGGATTTAGATTTTCCTCTTGACTTTGATCTTCCCCGTTGATTTGTGTTTCGATTTCTGTTTTTGCCTTCTCTACTTTCCACATTCAGTGCTGAAGATGTAGATGCCCCTAATCCCTCTTCACGCAACCTGATTTCTTCGGTCATGATCATGTTCACAACCTGTTGGAAGTACAATTTTTCTTTCCCGAACGAGTTGGCAATTGACTGACTTGTCATTTTCCAACTTTCTGGCAATTGGGTGAGCATAAATACTGCCATAAACTCCTCATCGAAACCCATAGACAATGAACATAACCCATCCTTCACTTCGTTGAATTGATTCAGAAACTCTTTAAAGTTCTGACTTTCCGCCATCTTCAAGGTTGATAGCTTCTTGACAAGATGGACTTTCCTTACCGCAGAAGGCTGTTCATATAGGTCTGATAGAGTATCCATTAGATCTTTGGCAGTCTGTTGATCCTTTACGTTGAAAGTGACCTACTTCGTCAGACTGAGACGAATTGCTCCCAATGCTTTCCGGTCCAGGAGTTCAAAATCATCATCATCCATATTCTTCGGTTTCCGCTTCTTTGACCAATCTTCGTCAGTCATATCCTTCGGTCTCTCTTTTATCGGCCAGTGCAGATCCTTCTGGTACAGATAATCCTCCATCTGCATCTTCCAGAAGCTGAAATTCGTCCCATTGAATTTCTCAATATTGTGCGTATCCTTTTCTGATTCCATCTCTACGAGGAAATCGTTGACCTCGAGAAAACCTAGATTTGTGTAAAAAAAAAAATTTGTCCCAACCAGGCTCTGATACCAATTGTTGTTAAGAATAAATCGCACACACATAAATCTAATCACAGATAAATAATATGAAAGCAATAAGAAGAAAAAGATGACACCAAAGATTTACGTGGTTCAGCAATTTGCCTACGTCCACGGAGCGCACCGCGCTCAATCCACTATTTTAGAGTTGATTACAATCTCTCTGTCTCTCTTTCAGTCTCTCTACAATTGCTCTCTCTCTCTCTCTAGCAATTTTTCTCACACATTACGCACTACTAAATACAATGGGAAATAGTAGTATTTATATGGGAACACTAGGGTAAGCCAAAACCCTAAAGGAGCATTTTTTTTTCGCACAAGTTTTCCTAAATTAAACAGATTTCGTACCTACCGCGGTCTGGGTCGCGGCTGCAGCCCGCGACCTGGACCGCGGTTCTTCTACTGTCTTTCACCGCTCAGAATACCGCGATATAGGTACTTGTCTATCCCGCGATCAACACCGCATATCACCTACTGGAAAACATCGCGTCCTATGCCGCGGTATGTGCACTATGTCCGCACCGCGGTCTGCACAGCATCAACCTTCTGTAGTTCAACGCTGTGTGTGTCGCGGCTTGGGCTTCCTGTCTACGCCGCGGTATGCGCCGCGCTGTATGCTGGAATCCGTTCCTCAGGCTATTTCTAGCTTCACAAAACCCAACATTACTGTCATATAATACGCAACGTAGATAAATAAAACAAGTAAAAAATTACCAAAAGATCATTGTTAGGAATTTCAGCAAAGAGAGAAGGTTTCATCATCCCTCTATGACAAGCCAATTCCCTAGATTTACGGCTCTGTATGGCCTTGGACTTGGAATACTCTGTGCAATGAAAGTAAAAGAGAGAACACATGAGAAAAACAAGGCAAGTTTCTTGTAAGAGAAGTAACTCATTTTTCAAACAAATTAAAATTCTCTCTACTTGCTTGGAAAATCAAGTAAGAATCAGTGACAATTTATAGACGCCATGGTTGAGCAAAAGTCTTCAAAATTTTAAATTCCCTGGCCTGATTCTACACGTTTATTAAGACTGTAGACTCTACATGTCTAGGGGAGCTTTGGAAATTGTATTCAAAAATAAAAGTTCATTTCCTGTTTTACAAATTCAAAAACAGATTAAAGAATATGTGTACATCTTTTAAAGAAACTGTCATTTTTTTCTCTTCACTTGGTTAACTCTCTGCCGTAGACTGTAGGTAGGGATGGCAACCAGATCGGATCAATATGCCCCATACATGAATACCGATTAGATCAAGGTGCCAAATGCCCGACTAGTGCCCTAAACAGGTTTTCGATTTCTGCCTAATACTCAAAACCGTTTGGAGCAGGATGATCCATACGCGAACCGAACTATCCATTTCATTAAAAAACAATGCTCAAATCACTAAATATACCAAATTTATCATACAATCCAATTTTATAACATAGATTGCATGTTTACTAATCAGGAATCCTTTTTGAAAAGGGAATTAAGTTCCTGACTTTTGAGTTCATGTGTTTACTAAATTTATGGAGAATCAAATTTTATGGACCTTATACACATATAAGGAATTAAGTTCCTAAATGAAAGGGAACTTGATTCCCCCTTACTTACACATTTTTCAGACAAATTAAAGTAAGTCAAATGAAAGTGAAGTAGGTCGTTTGTTTTTTTTGTCTGAAGACTGAATAGTCCTGAATTTTTCTGAAGACTGAATAGGGACTGAAATCTGAACTTAAACGACATGTTTGTTTGTTTTTTCCACACATCTGAATGTATGATAACCCACTATTCTGTCGTTAAGGAATTGTGGATCCCAAAAAGATATTTATAAAAATTTCTACGTAATGTGCTCTATAGTTATGAAAACTAGTAAAGCGGCAAGCGAGGGTATTGTTCCACAGGGAGGTGGGATTCATCGACCATATCTAGTTCTCGCTATACAACACGCCAAGCAAACTCGTGTGTTGCGTATACAAAAAGAATATGCGGAAAGTAAATGCTAAACTAACTAACAAACTACATAAATAAATATGTACAGTGATAGGATGGAATGGAGAGATGCATGAAATGTGGATAGGCTAGGGAAATAACTCAACCGTGACAATCCTTCTAATTAAGCACTAGACTCACCTAGTCCCTCAAATGTGCAAGTATATCATAGGTTCGTGTCCCCTTAATTGATCTCTAATCTCTCTCGATATCTTAGAGATCACACCTACACAATTTCATGGATTCATTAAGTATCGTGGCACACACAAAGGAGCCATGTACGCCAGCCTAGTGATACTCTCACTTTCTGATCATATACACAGGTTATTTCGTTGGGCATGTAATGCGCAACCGCGTGGGCAATACTACTGCCAATATTCATCCACGAGACTAAATAAATGCGGGATGGCAACCAAGTGAAAGCATTAAGAATACGAGATTCCCATACAACACGTATGTTATATGCTAGTGTCCCCTTAATTAATCTCTACCCTCTCTCGAGTGCATAGAGATTGCATCCATGCATAAGCATGAATCCATTAAGGACTGTGGGACACACACATGAGCTCTACACGCCAGCCTAGTGATCTCTCAACTTACTGGTCAAATGTAGAGGATACCACGATGAGCATGTTAATTCGAACCACGCGATATATAACACACAGCCTAAATATCATTCATAAGGTGGCTAACCGAGTGAAAGCATTAAGCAATGAAATACCCCTATAACTACACGAGCACAAGAGGAATTCGGTTTATCTTTACTCTAGATACGGATTCGGTTTAGTCAACTCCCTAGGATGGCTAGACATGGAAAACAAGTTCACCAAACAACAATGTGCAATAAGTTGGTTGATTTATATTAAGACCATTCAATATAAATTAAGGGTCCATCCTCTTGACTTAGGAATTATCCCAAATCAATTCATCACCCAATCCGGCCAAGGATGGGCAAATGTGTCTTAAAAAAGACCCATTAAGCACAAGAATATGAACCAAAGTCTAATTTAGCATGTGAATGCATCAATCAAACTTCTCCCGCTCTGTAGAGCTAAAACTCAATTTCTCTAATCACTCAAACATGGTATTTTAAGTCATCCATTAATCAATCAACAATCATGGGAAGCTAAATTACACTACTCCTAAATTGAATTACTCTACTCCTAATCCCATTCATGGATACATATCAATTTAGACTCTCCACACACATGAATATCACAATAAGAGAATTAATTGATGCATAAACAAAGAGTAGAACAAAACCCAAACAAATTTAAGAACAATCATACATATATTGCGTAAGTGTTGGTTTACAAAATTCCCAAATTGGTGATTACATCAAAGAAAACATGATATACAAGAAAAGAGTGAAAAGAGGTACAACCCTTGAAGAAAAACTCCTCCAAAGATGCTCGTTGCTTCCAAGTCTGAAATTGGTCCAAAGACCACTCCTAGCTCCTTGAAATCTACTCTAAGATGGTGGAGGAAGTGTTAAAAATGGTGGTGGAGGTGTATGGTGAGCTCCCATGGAGGAAAAACCTCCATAGGAGCTTGTTCTCTCACTTAATTTGTGAACAAGATGGAGAAAAGAGAAGAAGATGGAAGAGAGAAGAGAAGTGGCGTGAGAGAGGGGAAGAGTCTGAAGAGAAGAGAGAAAATGAGGTATTTATAGTGTTGGGAAGTTAGGTCAAGATTTGGGGGCGAAAGGACTAGAATACCCCTCAGAAAATGGTTTAAAATCGTAAATCTGGGTATATCCGCGATACGTTCCGCGGTATGCTTTGACGGGTGAACCGCTGATCACTTTGTAGCACTTTCTGCCCATTTCTGCGGTTCACAATTTGGTCTTCCGTGGTACATTCCGCGGTACGCAGCGGTACACCTGCGCACCGTTACGGAAACGGCCATAACATCCTCCAGAAACCTCAGAATCACGATCTGTAAAAAGTGTTGGAAAGAATACATCCGGGGCTTTCCGAAAATAGGTAATGGGAAATGTAGTTCGATTGGAGCCGGTAGATATGACCTTTCGAAGTTGGGTGTTCTGCACGGGTCATTTTCCATTTCAACCCAAAAAACTCCAAACACTTCAATTAAGCTCTAACACCTTATTTTAAGGGATAGAAAATGGGGACCTCAAAAGGTGTATTTTGCGATGTTATAAATGTATTGTCAATACGTTTATTTTTTAAAAGTAAAATTGTCTGAAACTAAATAATTTTACATTTATACCCATGTTAAACAATTATATATATAATATGAAATAAAAACGATCCAAAAATAATAATTATATATAATAACATATGATCATGATCTTCTTCTTCGATTACAAATAAACTTCATTTTTACTAAGAAAAGAAAATGTTTTTTTTTAAATAAAAAATAAAAGAGACAGCAAGAAAACTCATACAAAACACTCTAAAAAATAATATATAAATACATCACCCTAATATCATAACAAAATATTTATATTAAAAAACAATATGAGAAGTGATTAGGGTTCTTTTTATTTTTAAAGATATTTAAAATAAGCAATATATTAAAATAAAGATTTATGTACCATATATAATTATGATGAAATTAGATATATGTTATATATGGGGGATAGTATCGGAAGAAAAGATTTTGGATTGTATTTAATGCAATTCAGTGATTTGCAATTAATTGAAAAGTCAAGATTTTTTACTTTTTATTTTAAGTTGTTTTTTGGTATTTTTAAGTTGTTTGACCACTTAAAAAACAAATAAAACAACTTAATAATTATGATTCAGACCCATTAAGTTTTAAGTGAAAAAAACAAATAAACCCTAAACCATTATTCAGACAAATGAAAGTAAGTCAAAGGAAGAGAAGTAGGACAAATTAAAGTTACAGCTCAAATGAAAGAGAAATAAGTCATTTTTCAGACAAATTAAAATTCTCTATGCTTGCTTAGAAAATCAAGTGAGAATCAGTGACAATTTATAGAACCATGGTTGAGCAAAAGTCTTCAAAAAAATCATTTGCCTGGCCTAATTCTACACGTTTCTTAAGACCGTAGACTCTACATGTCTATAGGAGCTTTGGAAATTGTTTTCAAAAATAAAAGTTCATTTTCTGTTTTACAAATTAAAAAACAGATTAAAGAATATGTGTACATCTTTTGAAGAAATTGTCATTTTTTTTTCTCTTGACTTGGTTAACTCTCTGCCGTAGACCGTAGATAGGGATAGCAACGGATCAGATCGATATGCCCCATACATGTAACCCGATTAGATCAAGGTGCAAATATCCGACTGTACTCTAAACAGGTTTTCGACTTTCGCCTAATACTCAAAACCGTTTGGAGCGGGGTGATCCATACGCGACCCGAACTATCCGTTTCATTAAAAAAAATGCTCAACTACTAAATATACAAAATTTATTATACAATCAAATTTTATAGCATGATTAAATTTTAACATTCAATTAAATTTAAAAAAAATACACTTAAATTCAAAGATAAATTACAAATAAAATGTAAATTTATAGTTTAGTTTAGTATACACTTTAATTCATACATAAACTTATATATAATAGAACATAACATCTATATTTAATAAACATAAAATACAATTGGGTGAGAGATAAAAATATTAGAGTTTTGTTTTTGTTCACATCCTTTTTTGGCAAGGGTTCAAAGAAGAATTTTCCATCGGATTGACACCTGGTAGGATCTGGATCGTGACACGTGTAAAAACGGTTCTAAAATATATGAGCGTGTTTGTTTATCCGCAAGTGCACGGATCGTTTGACGATCGCGTAGCAGGAAGTACGGTTCTTACAGCAAATAGATTGTACGGCTAGTTCTAGGTCTTAGAAATTATATATACAATCTATTTACACTAATTACATGAAAGAAAAGTAAAATCGCGGTTGTGGCCGGAAAGCTTCGAAAACTAAATCAAACTAACGGCAAGCTTCGAAAATTGAAAACAACTAAACTAAATCAAGCAAGGCAATGTAAAACAACAATTAAACTGCACTAAATCCATTACAACTAAATCAACCAAAATCCAATTAACTACAAAACATGTAAATAGAAACCACAACTAAACTAATACATCAACTAATTATATAGATAAATAATATAAATACAACAAAATCCCAACAAGTACTTAGTTACAAACTTTAATAGAAATCAAAGAGAAAAATAAAGAGAATGAAACAACCTTGAAGGTCTTTAAGAATACCAACTCTATCTTCAACTCTAAGAGATTCAAGCGTGCAACAATGGTGACTTGGTCAGATAATTGTGTGAGAGAGTGTTTGTGTGCTGGATGTTGAGGGAAATTATCTAAGAAAGTCTAAAAACTATCTAGGGATTTCTTAAGAGAAAGATTGGGGCTTTTTAAGACAACTAAAGTGAGATATATATAGTAGAAAATGTAGGGTATGAAGTGGGCATGAAATGACAAATTTACCCTTGTTGAAAATAGGAAATTCTGCCAGCTCGAATCGAAATCTGCGAGTTGGAACCTCGCAGTTCGAAGTAGCAGACATCTCTGAAGGATATCTGCGAGTTGGCGCTGCACGTTAGAACCAGCAGAACGAAGGTTGAAGCTTGGTCTTCAATGGCAGAAAAGTGGTGAGATGATGAGAGAGAAACATTTGATTTGGACGCTGAAAAGGGTTGCATGGTGACCAAAAGGAGTTGTGCCGGCGATCTGGGTGGAGAAGGGCCGGAAAAACCACTGGAAATGAGATGGAAAAGGCCGGGTCACGATCAGGTCTGAACCGGGTCGAAAACGAGTCGGATCAGCTGCGGGTCGGGTTGTTTGAAGATGACGTAATGCTGATGCAGCACACTCAGCCAAAATGCACCGTTTCATTAATGACGTGGCGTCTACACCGTGCGTTTGGCTAGACAATTACAATATGGTCCCTGACCTCTCTCATATCCACAGATTCTTCAATCTTTGTAAAAATATTACATTTTAGCCCATATATCTCCAAAATTACCACAATGCCCTTGAATTTCCTTATTTACCTGAAACACTTATTTACAACATCAAAAACCTCAGTTTTACCCGAGAAACAAGCATTAAACAATAAGAAATGGGGACCTAAAATAGGTATAAAATAGTGCTATCAGATCAGGACCATCCCGGTTCCTCGGTACCAAGAAACTCTGATGCCATGATCTGTAGAGAATCTTGTTACCAAAACATGTCATTTCCCTGGTATCAAGGAGTACCGGTACCACGGCACCTTCTACCTGATATCTAAAGGTATCGGTACCGGGGCACTAGTTACCTAGTATTCAAGCACCACAATACCTATCCAAGATCGATCCAATGAGCATGTCCCATCTACCCAACAGGGAGAATGACCTCAAAAAGGTACCAGCACGCTGAGAAGGAAACTGCCCTAGCAATAGTGGACCGGTACATCCAGGGACCTAGGGCAATACCATATCCAAAAGAATGAAGCCCGCATTTGTCTCCAACAAGGTACAGAGTTGACCGCTTCACCACTTAAAGCGTCATAAATGAAATAAAATTGTCAACCCAATCAGAATTTAAATACAACGGAAACTACAACATATTTAAAGGGAACAATTCTCTCGCTATCTTACGGCATCAATCATCGCCAATCAACACTAAAATAAGGACTCTGGTGATTGTAGATCAATTAAGGATATTTACAAGGATTGACTGGATGAATCAGATAGGATAAATGCGACGATAGAGGTCGAAGAAAGAAAAAAGGAAAAAGAAAGAAGGATGATTGCCAACAGAGAGTTTTCCACGTATCGACTAGCACGAGTTCATCATCGCCAATTGTGTAAGATAGAGAGAAATAGTGAGAGTCATATAGTGAAAACTACACCTATCATTGGATCAGAGAATTCCACAATTAATAAAATAATCTATACTATCGGTTTTTTCCACTACATTCTACACCCCTTTTACTATTTCATTCATGATCAAACCATGGTACCAGAAGGTGTCTACCCTACTGCGGTCTCCCAGATTGTAGTTTGAGGGTGTTGATCGAAATTTTGTACCTAAACGAATTTTCGGTTAACATTTTTTTTCTTTTATATTTATTTTTAATACTAATTATTCAAATATATATATAGGTGATGATATCGACACATATAAAACTTATTCGTACACCCATATTTTATTAAAAAAAATTAATTATAAGAATATCCCAATAGAAATTTACCAATAAGGACAAATTACTTTAAATAAAAATAAACCAAATATTATATACATACATATCTTCAACTACATTTCTTTATTAAAAAAAACACTTACCTTTCAATAAATAAAAAACCTATGATAAACACTTAATTAAGCTCTAATTTTATTTCAAATATCAAATTTTCTTTTATGTATAGTTATGAACTCTATCAATAAATAAAATATATATTTTTTTAAAGATAGTTGTAGATATCAACAAGTTTTTTTTTAAAGATAGTTGTAGATATCAATAAGTTTTTTTTTCTTTTTTAAGATAGTTGTATAAATAAAAGAATTCCATATTGAAGATCTCATGACCCCATATACAATTCGGTTCCACATATTCCCTTTCATAAGGCTTCTACATTAGAGATATTTCCAAAAGTAAATTGGATCATCATTAAAAAAGGATTTGATTCCAAAAACAATATGATTTTTTTTTTATAAATTATGTGTGATAATAATTTAAGAATATTTATAAATAATATGTATTAAAATGAATATATTTATTTCAATGAGTTTACTATTGGCATTATGATGGGTTCTTATAGTAATAATTATTTTTTAAATTTTACACATGAGTGTACTAATAAGTTTTATGTGTGTTAATATATGCACCCTATATATACATATATATATATATATATATTTAATAAAAATTATTAAATAAATATATAAATATCGAGTCTAACGGGATGAGTCAGGACATAATGGTCTGACCAATCCCGACACGGTTATAGAACCGGGTAATAACTTTTTACCCGAACACCGTTTTAAGGGCCCCAAAGACGGCCCCAAATGGACAGAACCCTGCCGATTTGGGGCGGGTCGAGCATTTTTGCCATCCGTTGAGCATTTTTGTCATCCCTAGTTGTAGGTGACTAAGGTAGTAAGGTGAGCTAACAATTTCCAACTTTCACATTATTGACCCATCAATAACACTTTTATTTAATAAAATTGGACTAACCTAAGATCAATAACTCAAATCAATCACATAATTGACAAGATGAGGTTGTCATAGTGGTTTATCTTTCACACCTGCACCATGAGGTTGTGTATTTGAGTTTGTCACCATCCCTAAATCCCGAATTATTGTAATTGTTAACCACCCAAAAAGGCAAGGGTCCAAGGAAGGATTTTCTCTCCTTACCAAGACTATTTGGAGTAGAAGGACGCCACAGGAAGCATCAAGAAAACCCATAAAAGAACCGGGACTAGTATACATACAGCGACCATGTGTAAACCAGGACCAGGATCGGGGTCACCCGGTTCCCCGGTACCAATAAATGTTGAAGTCAAGGCCTTGAAAGCCCCGATACCACAGTGCACCGGTTTCTTGATACCTAAGAGCACCGGTACCACGGTCCATGGTACTCGATACCCCAGTACCACAACTTCTTCATTGGACCGGTCCACCGAGCACTACCCGTCCAATCAGCGTAGAGAACAACAGTAGAGAAGGCCCCAACACGTCAAGGGAAAGACTACCCAGGTAAAAATAACCGGTACACCAAGAAGCCACCCCAGAACAAGACCACATCCAAAGAAGAGAAGTCTGCAGTAAGCTCTAACTAAAAGAAGAGAAAGTTGATATCTCCCACCACTCACAAGCACCATTAACATAAATTGTAAACTTCATCAAATCCTACCAAAATGGAAGCTATTTACTTGATTCAAGGGACAATTCCCGCGTTTAAGAAAGGCCACCATCAACGCAAAATCAGTGTTCCTTTGATTGCTAATTGATTGATCAAATTAAACGGAATGGAAAACGAGAATCGGGCCTATAAATATCACAAAGCTCTCTCTCAATGAAATATAGGGAAAAAGAGGGAAAAAGAGAAAAAAAGAGGGGAAATGAGGAAAAAGGATGACGAAAAAAAAAAAAAGGAAAGGAAGAAATCCACTTTTCTACAAAAAAAAATACTGATATTGAAAATACACTCTTAACGTGTGTCTACAACCTAGAGGGGGGGGGGAGGTGAATGGGTTGTTAATCGATTATTACCAACTTTTTCGATTAGTCAATATTAAACATATAACCCAATTAAATCAACCATACAAAATCAAGTGTAAAGTGCGGAATAATAAATAACACTTGATTTTTACGTGGAAACCCTTAAACAAAGGGAAAAACCACGGGCTATCCTTCTAGCCACACACGATCCTCAAATCCACTATTGTAATGATGTTTACAACCTAGGTTGACCTCTAGTCACACCATTCTCGATCACTAACCCACCACTACTACCCAACGGGCCTTTATAGTGAATCCTTGATCACTTTGCTTGCCAACCACACCTTGGTTGCAAGACTTCACTTGCTTGTGCACTACACCTTGTAGTCACAAGACTTAACTCTCAAGAAGATATTAACAACCTAAGTGAATATATGAATACTCAAAATACAAATAATGCTAGGCAACACTAAATGCTTATCTAGGGATTTAAGATGACACTAAGTACAAATCCTAGATATCAATGTCTATATGAATGCTCATAAAGACCTAACTAGATATAGATGTGCAAGTCTAAACTCTAGTCATCAAACAAAGCCATAGCAACATATGTTGTCATTAATCATGGCAAGGACAATAAATGCAATTAACAAATGCAATCAATGAGTCCTAATTAGCTAGAGGGCAAATATGTCCTAAATGCAAGCTATCACAATACAAACTCAATCATACAAAGGAACTCATAAATATATACATTAAATAGAGTCCTAGCATTTAATCAACTAATAAATGCAATAAAAACACAATCTTGGAAAGTATGAACAAATGATAAATACGGGGTTTTTGTTCAACTTACCAAGTCAACTAATGATGAAGACCCATGCCTTAAAGATGCTTAGAAATGCATGAAGGTGATGGGTTTTGGGTTTGGAGAGTCAAGGAACAAAGCTTGAAGCTTTCTCTCACTAAGGGTTGTTCTCTCTCATAAAAATGGGTTCATGAAGCTCTAAAATGAGTTGGGGAAGAAGAGAACATATATATAGAAACCCTAGACAAAACTGCGTCCTTTTGGGTTTGAGAAACAAAATCCCGTCAATACCGCATGCTGGACCGCGGCTCGGGTAAGTGTCCAAACCGCGGTACATACAGCAGTGCACTGTCTGGACAACAGCGCGGTGCAGGGCGCTGTGCATGCATGGTGCACAGGCCGCGGTATGGGCAATAGAGGCCTACTAGACAACACCGCGACTTGGGTCGCTTTGCGTGCAAGTGTACAGGAAGCGGTACAGGAAGCATGACCCTGCTGAGGTATACCGCTCTGTATGCCGCGGTGCAAGCATGTCTTGCCAAGCGGTCTAGGCCACGCTAAGAGAAGAAATTTTCTTTTCTGGGCAAACTCAACACACTAAGTGATGTGAAAAATGTGCAAGTGTGGAGTGTGATGAATGGCATACAATGCATCATTCAATAGCATGTAATCAAGAATATAATGCATGCAAGTGAGTGTGTGCAACTAAAATCTCTTCAAAAGAGTCAAGACAAGTAAACTACCTCTCTTGAAGCACTATGGGATCTTGGAAGCTTGTTGATGAAGAACCACAATAAAACCTAAGCTACCCATTACAAATAATCCCAATGTGATTTGTCATGAAATAAGCCAATCATAAAACTGAGGTTCTTACAGATATCTTCACCTATCAAGCCAAGTTCTATTTATCGACTAGCACGAATTCGCCATTGCCTACAGTGTCAAAAATACGTTACTCAAATTCCCTCAGCACCACCATTGTATCGCTATATCATGTACCATATTGTATTATTAATAAGGAAATCTTGCTAGAGTGTGTATAAAAGAATTGTCACATATTGCATCCTATTTTGATTGTCATCTCGATCAATTTCGACTTGTTCTTGTCAGGAATTTTACCGGAACCAGGTGATACCTTTCCAACTGTGACCTACCAGGTCGCAGTTTAAAAGTGTTAGCTAGAAATCCTCCCGTTGCAATTTTTCGGTTAACACTTTTTAGCGTCATCAGTAGGGAAAACGCCTCATTTATTGTCTTAAACAGATTACCTAGTTCTACCCTAAAGCAGAAAGATAATGCTCTGATCCTCTCAATGGCAGCATGACCCATCGGGGCTCTAAACACTTGATTCTACCTAAAGAGTTCAGAAGCACGGAAGGGGATCGAGGCACCACAACCCAGCACCGGTCCCACCATCGAACGCGTGCTTCCCGCCCCAAGCCCCAGCTATCCAAGAAATGAATCGAAAGATTCTAGAACAGCGGGCCGCAGCTTTTGTAGAAAGTATCCGCCTTCAGATGATTGATGAGGGAATCGCCTCTCACTTCTAAGTACCCCAGGCCATGGGAGAAACCGGACCAGGTACCCGAGTACTGGTCTTCGATAGAATCGGGCCACAACCTTAAGTTCCAGATTATCCCACGGATTTTTTACCCCGACTGGTGAAATCCACAGTTGATATCCCTTCTAGGGAAAATCGGCTTACAGCTCGACTGGTGGCGGAAGAGAGACCCCTACGGTCGGATGCCACGATAGTATCAGGCTAAGAAGGAGCTCCTGAGGAAACAATCCTCGAGAAGAGATGCACAGGAAAGTAACCGTTGTGTCAGAAACATTAGACAACAAAGGCTCAAAAGCCAAATCCAAGGGCGATGGACCCAAGCAACTTCAGAACCAGATGGCCAAGATGGCCAAAGAGATCGAGGAACTGAGAAAAGGAAAACACCGGGGAACACAGAATGACTCCTTGGGGGAAATGGATGCACCGTTCTCAAGAAGGATCAGGGAGGCAGAGTTGCAGCCTAAATACAAAATGCCAACCGAGAAATATTCCGGCTTAGAAGACCCATTTAGCCATTTATAGAACTTTGTACACCAGATGGAGATTTTGAACGCTACCCGATCGACGATGTGTAGGATGTTCCCATCAACCCTGACCGATTGTGCCAAGACTTGGTTCAGGAAGCTACCCCCAGGTAGCATAGATTCCTTCACGCAGCTCACCAAGGATTTCTGTGCTCAGTTCCAAGGGATCAAGCCCCGACCTAAAGGTTATATCCTGCTCTAGTACGTGGTCCAAGAGAAGGGAGAGACAATAAAATCCTATGTGGAGAAATTCCAAAAAGTAGTGATCCAGATAAGAGTGTTCACCGAGAAGAAACCTTAGCTAATTTTTAGAGAAACATGTGGGCAAGTAGGTTATTCTGGTCATTTAGAAAGCATCCGCTTGAGACATACCAAAAGGCATATACCAGGGCCTTGGAACAGGTAGAGATAGACGAACAGCTCAGAATCAAGATGGAGCATGATGTAGCGAGATCTGTCAAGCATTCGAAGAAGGAAGTCCCAAAAATGGGGCCATTTAAGAAGATCCAGAATTAACACCTATTTGATATACTTATCGATCACCTCATTTTCCCACGCAGCGGGGGTGGTACCAGGCGAGGAGAACCCTTTCTAGAGCAAGATCCCCGCCAAGGGAAGTAGCACGGATAGCAAGAGAGGAAGACAAATACAACCATTATAATCCTCTTAATGCCTCCCGGGAAACTATATACCTCACCATCCTGGATAAGGGGTTGCTCAGAAAGGCCAGTCCTATGAAGCTCTCAGTTGACAAAAGGAACCGCTATAAATACTATGACTTCCATGAAGATGTGGGGCATAACACGTCAGAATGTTACAACCTCCACAACCAGATTGAAGGATTGGTAAGGGGATTGAAGGATTGGTAAGGGGAGGTCGTTTAACCGAATTTTTACAGCAGCTGCGAGACATTATCAGGATAGGGAAGGAGGTGCAAGGGTTAGATTCATGAAACAGAGGAAAGAAGAAAGGACAAAGGAAAGGATCTAATGCAGCAGATCCAAATCATCCATATCATTAGCAGAGGTCCAACATTAGCAGGAACCACTCATAATTCGAGAAAAAACCACGCCAGGAAGATACTTTGGCTCACTATAGGTTATGATGTTCTCAGAGTTGCCAAGGGACCACAGGAACCCTCTTATTCAAGCCAAATCATATTTACGAAGGAGAATGTTTATAACATGGTGCAACCAAATAATGACCCCACGGATGTCACGGTACAGATAGCCGACTATCAGGTTCATCGCGTTCTGATCGATACCAGGGGTAGTGTCGATATCCTTTTTAAGTGAGCACTCAAGAAGTTTAACTTGAAGAACTTCTACTACAACAGATGTACCACGCCTTTGTTCGGGTTCACTAGAGACTCGTTGATGCCCGCTGGATCGATAATCCTCTCGGTGATTATTGGGGAAGTTCCTATCCAACAGAAAATAATGACAAACTTTGTTGTAGTCGATACCCTATCCGCCTATAATGTCTTCTTGGGGAGACCTTTCTTATCAGAAATTAGAGGAGTGATGTCCATCTATCACAACGTCCTGAAATTCCTGGTAGGAAGCGAGGTGGGAAAAGTTCAATGAGATCAGCAAGTAGCATGTAAGTGCTACATGGTATCCACCAACCCCATGATATTGGCCAACCAATGCACGCATGTGACTGTTGTGCCAAGCAAAGAGGTATCGAGGGAAGACCGCGATAACCTAGGAGAAGTTGAAGTACCTAGTGTGATCGAATAGGAACCAAAAGAAGAAGATCAAGGGTAGGCTAATGGACACCCTGTAGAAGAACTATAGGAGGTACCTATTAGGGGAGATGACCTCTCCAAGGTGGTAAAGATAGGAGCAGCTTTAGAGAAGGAAGTCAATGAGGGTTTGATAAAACTCCTTCAAGAATACAATGACATATTCCCCTGGAGTCATGACGAGATGCCTGGGATTCCCCTTACTATGGCTACTCATAGGTTGGCAGTGGATGCAACCTTTAAACTAGCCAAGCAAAAGCGAAGGAACTTTAACCCTGAATGGAACGCCGCGGTACAGGAAGACGTAGACAAGCTCCTAAAGGCCAAGTTTATCAGGGAATCCCCGATACCCAGAATGGATAGCCAAAGTGGTCATGCTGACAAAAGCAAATAGGAAATGGCTCATATGCGTGGATTATACAGACCTCAACTGGGCCTGCCCAAAAGGAAGCTTTCACCTACCCAAGATAGACCAATTGGTTGACTCCACAGCCGGGAACAAGCTCCTAAGTTTTATACACATCTTTTCATGGTACAACCAAATCATCATGCACCCTTGACCAAGACAAGACCAGTTTCATTACCATACACGGCCTTTACTGCTAAAAGGTAATGTCGTTTGGTCTTAAATGTAGGTGCCACCTATCAGCGATTGGTGAACAGGTTATTCAAGGAGCAGATAGGAAGAACCATAGAAGTGTACGTAAACTACATGATAACTAAGTCCCAAGTAGCGGGCCAGTATCATGATCACATACGCCAGAGTTTTCAAGTGCTTAGGGAGAACCAGATGTGATTGAACCCCGCTAAATGCACCTTCGGAGTAGCAGCAGGAAAATTCCTCGGATTCATGGTGCATGAAAGAGGTATTGAGGCTAACCCCAAAAAATCCTCGGATTCATGGATGTATCGAGCAGATTGGTATTTTGGGTCTTAGAGCTAACCCAATATTACATCAAGTACAAGGCTAGAACCACTATCAAAGCTCAAGCCTTGGCCGATTTGTTAGTAGAGTTCTGTGTGGCATTTAATCCGGATGCCACCACGTGCTTGGACATGATCCCCTGTCCAGAAAGAGAATCACCCGAGTGGCCCACCGATTGTGAAATCTGGATATTCTATACAGATGGAGCATTGAACTAGGTAGGTAACGAGGTGGGGATTATCTTGACCAATCTTGAAGGAATCGAATGTTGCCACTACTTCATGTTTCAATTTAGCACCACCAACAACAAAGAAGAGTATAAAGCCTTATTAGCAGGAATAAAGGTGGCCAAGGAACTTGGTGCAGATTTCCTTCTGGTTAGAAGTGACTCGCTGCTGGTGGTCAACCAAGTAACCGGGCAGTATCATGCAAAAGGTGAGAACATGGTAACATACCTCAAAAAGGTCCAAAAGGCGATGACGAAATTTAAAGGAGTAAAGTGGAACAGATTCCCATGGAGCAAAACCACTAGGCTGATGTCCTGGCTAAATTTCTGCAGCCGGAGGACAAGTGTTACCAAACGGGGTACTGCTCATACTGATTCCCTGATCTAGCAAAACCTGAGGTGAAGAGGTGAATCCGGTAAACCAACTCCCTACTGAATGGATCTTATCATCGATTATCTCCAGAATGAAAGGCTCCCAGAAGATTCAAATCAGGCACACAAGCTCAAAAGGGCCTCTACCCGATACTACCTAGTCGATGGATATTTATACCGTAAGGGAAAATCTCTTCACTGCCATTCGAGGTGGGAAAAGTTCAATGAGATCCCCTGGGAGAGATAAGGGGCTGCTCAGGAAGCCTAATCCGGTTAAGGCACTAGCAGATCTGCGAAACCGCTACACATACTGTGACTTCCATGAGGATGTGGGACACAACACCTCAGAGTACTACAGCCTACGCAACCAGACCGAGACACTGGTAAGGGAAGGTTGCTTGGTAGAGTTTCTACAACAGGTGCGAGATAATATCCAGACTGGGAAGGAAGTACAAGCAGATATTATAGCAACAAAGGAGAAAAGGAAAGCAAAATGGAAGGATTTGATACATCAGATCCACATATTCCATACTATCAGCGGAGGTCCCACCCTAGCAGGAACCTATAATAACTCCAGGAAGAATCAAGCCAGGAAGGTGCCTCGGCTTAATATAGGCCAGGATGTCCTCAAGATCGTAAGGGGATCACCAAAATTTCCTCTTTCATCTCAAATTGTTTTCACAGAGGATGATGTGTACAATACCGTACAGCCCCATGATGACCCCATGGTCGTCACCATACAGATAGCCGACTATCTAGTCCACCGTGTCCTTATCGATACTGGTAGAAGTGTTGACATCCTCTTCAAAGACGCACTGGAACAGTACAACTTGAAAAATCTCTGCTACAACAGCTGCACCACCCGCTATATGGGTTCACTAAGGACTCACTAATACAAACGGGATCAATGATCCTACCTGTGATAGTACGGACAGCACCACTCCATCAGAACCTTATGACAGACTTCATCGTGGTTGGCACCCCATCTGCCTACTATGCCATCCTTGGGAGGCCTTTTCTATCTGTCATCAAGGGCGTTCTGTCAATCTACCACAAGGTCCTAAAATTCCCGGTAGGGGACAGGGTAGGCGAGGTACGAAGAGACCAACATGCAGCACGTAAATAATACGCGGTTTATGCAAACCCAGCAACGCTTGCCAAGCAATGTGTGCAGGTAATTGTCATGCAAGATCAGGAATTACCATGAGAGAGCCCTTAGGATCTAGATGCTGAAGAAAAGACCGAGGCAATAGAAGAGCCACCCAGAGGAGAGGTTCCTGTTACAGAAGACATGGAAGAGGAAGACAGAGGGTGGGCTAGTGGCGACCTTATAGATGATTTAGAAGAAATACCAATCAGGGAGGATGATCCTTCAAAGGTGGTCAAGGTAGGAGCAACACTGGAAGTAGGAGTGAATGAGGGTCTGGTAAAACTCCTTCGGGAATACAGCAACATCTTCACCTTGAGCCATGAGGAGATTCCAGGAATTCTTATCACCTTGGCGGCTCACAGATTGACAGTCGACCCCACCTGTAAACCCGTCAAACATAAGCGTAGGCATTTCAACCCAGAGAGGAATGCTGCAGTCCATGAAGAGGTTGACAAGCTTTTGAAGGCTAAATTCAATATGGAGTCCTGGTACCCCGAATGGATTACCAAAGTGGTCATGGTGACCAAAGCAAATGGAAAATGGCATATGTGCGTTGATTACACAGACTTCAACCGTGCCTGTCCAAAGGACAGCTTCCCGCTACCAAAGATCGAACAGCTAGTAGATTCAACCGTGAGTAACAAGCTCCTAAGCTTCATGGATGCATTCTCGGGGTACAATCAGATCATGATGCACGGTGTCGATCAAGACAATACCAGTTTCATCTCCGGGTAAGGCTTATATTGCTACAAGGTAATACTCTTCGGTCTTAAGAATGCAAGTGCTACCTACCAGCGTTTGGTCAACCGGCTGTTCAAAGAGCAGATAGGAAAGACGATGGAGGTGTACATTGGTAACATGATCACCAAGTCCCAAGTAGCCCAGCAGCATCAGGACCACCTCCGCCAGACTTTCCAGGTAGTCAAGGAGAAACAGATACGGTTGAACCCCACCAAGTGAGCCTTCGGGGTAACAACAGGAAAATTCCTCAGATTTATGGTTCATGAGAGAGGAATAGAAGCCAATCCAGAGAAGATCTGAGCCATCCTGGAACTGAATCTCTTACCCCACTTAAGCAGGTTCAAGGCCTGACCGGGCGAATAGCAGTTCTTAACCGCTTCATATCGCGGTCCACCGAAAAATGCCTCTCGTTCTTCAAAGCTATCAAGTAGAGAAAGAATATGAAATGGAATCACGACAGCGAGCTAGCCTTCCAATCTCTAAAGGAGTACCTAGCTAGCCCACCACTGCTGGTTAAACTGGTACCAGGAGAGGGGCTACAATTATACTTAGTAGTATCCGAGACTGCCATTAGCGGGGCCCTGGTCAAAGAATGTGGAGATGGAGTTCAGTGACCCGCCTACTATGTACGCCACGCCCTGATCAAATCGGAGAAAAATTACACTCTCTTAGAGAAGCTCGCATTTACGCTGGTAACCACCGCCAGGAAGCTCCGCCCCTATTTCCAGGCCCATTCAATCGCAGTGGTCATCGATCGACCTCTACGTCAATTTCTGCAAATACCGAACATATCAGGAAGACTGGTACTATGGGCTCTCGAGCTCACCCAGTATTATCAGTTACAAGGCTAGAACTACCATAAAGGTCCAGGCTCTGGCAGATTTCGTGGCTGAGTTCAGTGCAATACCCGATCCCGATACCATCCCAAGCTTGGACCTGATCCCTTAGAATAAGTAACAACCTGCAGACTGACCCACCGATTGAAAAACCAGGATCTTATATACATATGGGGTGTCCAGTCAAGCAGGAAGTGGGGGAGGAATCGTTCTAACCGATCCAGTAAAAGTCGAATGATGTCATTGTTTCAGATTCGAGTTCAGCACCACCAACAACGAAGCTGAGTATAAGGCTTTGCTAGCAGGGATGATGGTGGCTGCAGAACTCGAAGCTAATTACCTCCACGTTAAGTGTGATTCGCATCTGGTAGTCAACCAGATAACAGGTTTATTCCAGGCCAAGAGAGATAACATGGCAGCTTAAGTCAGAGAGGCCCTGGAGCTTATGGCCTAGTTCAAGGGATTCAAGATCGAGCAATTACTTAAGCAGCAGAATCTTGATGCCGATGTCCTTGCTAAGATAGCTGCGAACAGAGGATAGGTGCTGCCAAAAGGGGTAGTGCTCTAGATAATTTCCCAATCAAGCATAGCAAAAGGAAAGGAGGTTGGCCATCTGGAGCGCCTCCCATGTTGGATGGATCCAATAGTAGACTACCTTCAAGAAGAGAAGCTTCCTGAAAATCTTGATCAAGCTCGCAAACTCAAAAGGATCTAAGTTCGATATTGCTTGATAGAAGGGCACCTCTACCGCAGGGGAAGATCTCTCCCCCTACTCAGATGCCTACACCATGATGATGCTAGATGGGCACTTAGAGAGGTGCATTCAGGGGACTATGGAAATTATACCGGGGGGGAGGCGCTAGCTTACCAAGTGCTCTACATGGGATACTACTGGCCAACCTTGCACCGCGATGTGAGACAGTTCATACAGTCTTGTGAACCATGACAGAAGACAGCCAACCTGAATCACCTTCCACCAGAGCGGATGTCCTCTATCAGCTCGCCATATCCATTTGCCTTCTAGGGAGTAGATTTAATTGGACTGATCGCAACCGTGTCTGGTCAAGCAAAGCACGCATTAGTAGCCATCGATTATTTTACTAAGTGGGTGGAAGTGGAGCCCATCTCTAAGATCATGGAGGAAAACACAACTGAGTTCATCAAAAAGATATAGTCTGCCATTTCGGTAACCCGATGGTCATTATTACAGATCTGGGAAAGCAGTTCGACAATGCTAGATTCCAGGATTTCTGTAAAAGCCTGGGAATCGAGCTTCGCATCACTGGCACACCCTCAGACCAATGGCCTGGTAGTGGCCACGAACAAGACCATCAAGAGACTCCTAAATAAGAAACACTGGCAGAAGAAGGGGTAAGTGGGCAAAAGAGCTCCTATATGTGCTATGAGCCTATTGCACCACTAAAAGGACTGCTACTGGAGAAACCCCCTACTATTTGGATTTTGGGGTATAAGTTGTCCTTCCTATTGAGCATAAACTAACCTCATTCAGGGTTTAGGATTTTGAGCCAGAAGGCAACGAGGACAAGCTGAGGGCCAACTTAAACCTCCTGTAGGAAAAACAAGATAGGGTTGAGGAAAGGGTAGCAGTCTACCAGAGCCGGATTGCCCGATACTTCAACAGGAAAGTTAGGAACCGAAGCTTCAAGGAAGGGGGCCTAGTCCTCAGGAAAGTAACCCAGAACACCCTGAGGAGGTCAGAAAGGGTACTAGCACCAAATTGGGAGGGTCCCTACCAGGTTAGAATGGTAATCCGAGGTGGGGCCTACAAGTTAGAAGATATGGAAGGACGTCTATCGACCACACCTGAAATGCAGATCACCTGAAGAGATTTTACCCGTAAAGGAGTTGAGATCCCAAGTGAAGACCGGCCGGTATCGCCTTGGTTAGGTACTACCGGATGCTTGTACCTCACAACTATTTATACTACCATTTGATATATCAATAAAGAAGAATCTCTTTTTTTCCTACATCTACGCTTGCTTGTATTTTATCACTATTAGCCGCCATGGAAATTCGCCATGATCGCCATAAACCAGGAAAGGCCACATGGCATTCCTATTGCCCTGGCTGAGTACCAAGATTCCTATAAAATGAGTGCCTGGTATCTTGGTTTTCCTGAATGGATTAGTCAGTGCAAATGATGTTTCTTAGAAGGATATTCTGAGATTCATTGACTAAGTGATCGGTCATTGTTTGTATATGTTTTTTATCCCCATTCATCTAATCAATTGCTTTTTTCTTGAGTTATTTAGGGGTTTTAATTTATGTTTTGAGAATTTTGAGGTTTTTGGATCTAAGTGATGTGTTTGGAGAATTTTGTACGAAAAGGGAAATTATTGAAGAATTGAGGGACTTATATGTAATTTTCCTTGACCGCTGTTAATTATGACAACGGTACCAAAAGCACTAAAAATTCCAGAAGAACATGTTCCAAAACGCTATCACACCGCTGTGAATTTCCACAACGGTAGTCACAGCGGTTTCCCGAATCAATACAGATGAGCGGTGTTGTGAAGGCCATATCTCTCAGTTCCGATTGAACTCTGTGTTCTGCAACCTATGGATTTGAAGCCTCGGAAGTCTATTTTTCAACCCAATTTACAGATTGTCGATTTGAAGTTTATACAAGAAGTTATGCCCATTTGAGTACCTATTGCGCAGATCAGTCAGTCATAAAATCCGTGAATACTGACGGGATTTATTTTACAAGTTGTCGGAATGGGAAATGTTACCTTCTTGGACATGTGTGGGAGTCTTCGGAAGTAAGTTGACACCTAATCCTTATCTCCCTTCAGTAAGTAATCAATTTTAATGGTTTAGGAAAGAAATAAAATCCCAAAAAGGTAGAGTTCTAAATGGGAATTGATTTCCTTTGAACCCTAATTTCGGGATAAACAAGCCAAGGGAGGTCCCAAGCCACCAATGGTGCCGTCCCCCACCACACCATAACCATACATCACCTCACAACTTTCATTCATCTTTACACATTGAAGATTTGAAGACGAAGAAGATTCATCATTGAAGACTTGAAGAACTCATTGAAGGCCAAAATGGGTTTTATCTTTTCTTTCTTTCTCTTCTCTTTTTATTTTCATGATGTGTAACTAATCCCATAACTAGGGAATCAATGTGAACCTTTTGTGAATGCTCATGTGTGGATTAATTATTATTTCATCAATTTAATTCTTGATTTATTCATTGTGTTTAATTGCTTGACTCCTCATTAGTTTTAATTTCCATTCACACCATAGACCAAAGGGTGGATGGTTATTTGGCATGATTTTAGGGTTAAGACTATCTGAGAATTAGGGTTAGAGTATAGATCAAAACATAATCCTGATTAATGCTCACTTGAATGAATGAAATTTATCTTTAGCATAGATCAAAGCAAAGTTTAGATTTTGGTTCTTTATTCTTAAACTTAATGGGTTTCTGATTATTGTACACACCATAGATCAAAGGGTGAATAGTGGTTGGGAACAAGTGACTCATTCCGTGATCGTACGGTAATAGCCATATTAAAGATAAAGAATAAACCCTAGAATTGATTGAATCTTGTTTATAAATTAATTCCATACATTGAGTGTTCATAATTGGGGATCATTGATGACCTAGTGTTTTCTTTCCATTGATCACAACCAATTCTTTTAAATTGCTTTCTTTAGATTAATTTAATTTAGTTTTTAGTTTAATTCAATCACCATCAATCTGTTGGTTACTTTAATTTAACTTTAATTAGAATTAGTTTTAATTAATAAATTACTTTTTCTCTTGGGAACCATCAATCTTTTGGATACATGGAGTTCACTAAAGAAAAGGACATGATGAAAACAACTTACCTCGGCAAGGAGAGTAGACCCTTTGGTGAGCAGGACATTCACGGGCATTGAGGTCATGGCTTCCGAATTCCCACCTGGGCAGGAACCAATGAACCTAGCTAGGACCTCGTCCTGGCTGCTATCCCTTGACCGAGATCGAGACCGATCGCGAGGAACAGCTTGAGCATCGGTGTCAGAGTCTTGACCCCTCCCAACTCTGGTAGGTTGTTCGGTCATTATGGCAGGAAGGGGAGGGGAGACTGTTAGAATAGTACCAATAGCAACAGTAATAGGTGCGATAGAAGCTCGACCAGGCACCTGACCAGAGGCACCCCTGACCCTAGCCAATCTAGCTGTTAAGTCTGCCATGGGTGATCTTGTTGAAGCTGTATGAGGTGATGCCCTGCGTACCGCTGCCGGGATCGATGCGCGCCTGCTGGGCCCAGTAGGGGTACCGGCCCCTACAGCAGGATCAGGGTGAGATGAAAGCTTGGCAGGGGAAGCCGGTGGGGAAACATGTCGGCCACCAATCTAGACGGGCTCCTCCTCAAGAACCAATGGAGGCACTGCAGAAACTACCAAGAGAAAAGAGTTAGTATCTATAAAATTAATAAAGGAATACAATAGAAGTAGATCCAAAAATGTTATTTACCTAGGAAACATTGGAAACACAGAGGTAGAGGTCTACCCTAACTGCCTCAAAGGCATCCTAGGTAGGAAACCTCGTGTTGGTGTAGGATCGGGCCAAAATAGCTTTCAAAATCTTTTCTGATTCAGCAGATAGATTGTTTTTCTCCCATACGAGCTTACCGCTGAATAAGGAAGGAACCTTGAACTCAGATCTTCCAATGTGGACTGAGCTACTCTAGTCGCCTTTGACAACGACTCATTCCTCCTTCCAAAAGGTGTCTTTCTTGGTGGCTCCCGGTAACACAAATTTCAAACTATTCTTTGTCCAAGCATAGAACTACCCTCTTAGACTTTGGGAATTGGCAACGATCTGGAAGATGAATCTTAGCTCGTCCGACCCTAGTTCCCAGTCGATCTTATCTTTCTCACATTATTCCTTCCACAACACAAGGAACCCAACCAGGTGCCTCTAGAACCCAACCAGGTGCCTCTAGAACCCAACCAGGTGCCTCTAGAACCCAGGTGTTTGCTGGAGGGGGGCAAGCTATAAAGTATGTAGCGCCCTGCTCAAGGTTGGGTGGAAAGGTTGCCTGACTCCAAAATTAAAGGTCGTTATATGAATCGAAAGCTTACTAGCAGGGGGGTGTACACGTCATACCACCGATGAGGGATAATGATGGTAATACCGTTGGAGATCATGAAATTCCTCCTCAAGCGCCTGATTGTGATTGTTGTACAGGTAGAGCAAGGAACACACCGATAATCGTAGGGAAGGGAGAGCATCCCTCCTACCGAGGTCTTGACATCCCCAGCTAGACCTCTATCTGCCCTGGTGTCACCCGACCCCCCGTTCGACTCCCGGTCAACATCAACCGGAGTGCTAGGATCGTTCGAGAAACCTGTCCCGATTGAGACGTTCCTGTTTGAGCAGTGACACTGAAGAGCAGGGACATCATCTCTGCGATCATCATCATTGCGAGTCATCTTCCCACGAGCGAGACTCTCGCTGGCGGTATAGGCACCGGAGAAAAATCGCTAGATACTGTCGCTGTCAGGGGAACATATGGTAGCATGATCGAAGGGCTTTAGAAAATATGAGAGGTTGAGGATTGAAGAAGAAGAAGAAGGTAGAGATTCAGGAAAGCTAGGGTTTTGTCAGGAGTTGGGAAATATGTTTGAAAGCAAGGTGAATGGGTCGTGAAGGATCGAGGTATTTATAGAGAAGAAAACGGCTACCTACAATTGGAAGGAAGGGTCATTAATGAAGAAGGATACTCTGAATGTGGGGGAAACAGTTTCGAAAAACGCGAGCCTCTAAATCTTTCCTTTTTTGATATTGACCTATCCTAGCCAAACACGGGGACAAGGCGTAAATGGTAGCATGCAGAAGAAGATTTCATTCTAAAAAATGGTTACATAAAATTCTCCAAGTGTTACAAATCCTGACTCTAACCCTAACCTGTTACCAGTGTTAAAGTCAGGGGGGACTTCTGTTAATAGCCTTTTCTAGCAAAGGTCTAAAGAAGAATTTTCCATCGTACTGATACCTAGTAGGACCTTGAGGGGGACCGCTCATGGCTCCTAGGTACCCAGAAGCACTGGTCCCACTATCTAGGAAGGATCGATAACTGGTGAGGCGAGAACCACGAATGCCTTGTCTACCTGTCTACCTAGATGAAGCACCAGAATTACGAACCAAGAAGAACAGGTACCACGCTGTGCTTTTTACTCCTGATACCAGGTAAAACCGGTACCGCAATACCACATACCAGTATCTCCCATATGCCCGGTACCTTCTACCTAACACCTAAGTACTGCGACACATACCCGGTACCCCAGTACCTCGACATCAATCCAGAATCCGTCCAAGACAGATACCCTACCCACCGAGCAGGATTGATGTCGCCATGAAGGCACCTGCATGCTAAAACAAGCGCCACGCCAGCAAGAAAAGACATGTACATCAGTATACCACGCCATCGAGATGTAGAGTAAGATAAGCGACATGCCAGCTAGGTACAGACCAAGCGTCACACCATTGGGGACAGACAGGTATACCAGTGTACCGCCCCATTAGGATATAGAGTCAGTTTTCTTCTCCAAACAACGTAGGGGAGAAGGGTTGACTTCTTCGCCATTTAAAGCGTCATAAATGAGACCAAACGGTCAACTGAATCAGAGTTTAAATGCTACAGTAATTGGAGGGATCAAATCCATCACTTTTAACCTCACTCAACGTCTTTCAACGCCTAAAAAAAGGACTCTAAATATTTTTAAATAAATAAACCAGATTCTCAAGAATAAAGGGGGTCCATAAATACGGCCATGAAGGACGATGAGGAAGAGGATTCTTTAGCTTCTGGAAACTGTGAGAGGTTTGGGACCATCACTGAGAGAATTCTAGCCACTTATTGATACGAACGAGTACTCCATCACCATTATGTGTAAAGAGAGAAAAAAGAGTGTATTATCATATTTGTAGAGATGAATATTCAATAAACAGTGTCTATCTTAATTCACGTTCATCTTCTTCTTCACATACTTCTTTCATTGTGATTTTCCTCTCTTACTCTCAGAGTAAGAAATCCGGGTACCGAAAGTACCTACCCCGCTGCCACCTGCCGGTAGCGGTTGAGGGTGCAAACTGGAATTTTACTCCTTGAGTGAATTTCCATGTTAACAAATTTATTATTCAATTTTCACCCGATTATAAAGGATTAAGATTGTTTCAATCCTAGTTTCCCCTAACGGTATTAGAAAATTTAAACCCGTTTAGTCACCAGAATCTCACTTGTATTTTTTACTAAACAAATAGACTATAAAATTGAAAATTATTTAAATTTATTTTTAAATAATATATACATATGTATCTATAATTTAAAAATATTTTTGGATAATGCAACTTCAATATTATTATTGCTATCCGAAAAATCGAGTGTCGACTTCAGGACAACACCTAGACCTGATGGAGCAGTACTCCACACTCGGAGAGGCCCGGGCATGGACTAGCGAGCCTGGTCGCGATTCTGGGCACAGTATTAGTACCGGACTTTGGCATGAGTAGCTAGTTGCCGATCTAGCGGGACCAGGCAATGCCAGTGGCTAGCCTGGACCGGTTCCCAGAGGTTCTGGTACCAGTCATGTCGGAGCTGGTGACGACACTCTGACACACACAAGCAAGGTGAAATCAACTGGTTATTCAGATAAGGATGAATAAATGGCAGTTTTCATTATCTTTGGTTCAATTACTATTTCACGAAAGAGGATTTACATATTTCTCACTATCAAAAATATGTAAATCCTCTTTTGTGAAATAGTAATTGAACCAAAGATAATGAGAATCTCTCTCATTGACTCTCGTACCATGGGTGCTCGGTCAGTGAGACCAGTCGTCCTATAGTAGAATCAATCACACCATTTTGGTCTCACATATGAGACTAGTCGTTCTATAATAGAAATAATTCTCTCCTTTTTTGCCAAAAGTCCAGAACCCATTTTATCTCTTTGAGTTAGGGTAATTATATAGTACCATAGGTGTGGCAGGTGGGAAGAGTCTCCTAGTGGGGGAGCCTTTGACATCATCCTCATTGTTCCTTAGTACCGAGCCTACAGTGACACATGCCTTGGACGACTGTGATCATTCCAATTGTGCCAGAGTGCTGAGTTGTTGATCAAGTAGGTAGGTGAGAGGCCTCTTTTTTTAGGCGGGAGAGTCGTTAAGAGATCTCCACCGTTCAATCTTATTGGGCACCGGTGAGACACCCGCCTCGGAGGGCCATGATGGTCCCACATGCCCTAGTGCCCACGTGGGTGCCTGGTTGGCGATTAGGTGGCACTTCCATCGATTTAGGCTGGATAGAGGAGCTTGAGCTAGAAAAATAGGTCACTTTCATAGGTGGAGCCTTCAGGGGGACAACGCCAGCGTCTACCACGCTGCCATTGTCAGGCGCATATTCCCATTCTTTCCTCTTTCTGCCTAGGAGCTTTTTGCATCATTTTTGTCTGCCAGAACTCAGGTTCCCCTTTGGTGATGATTGGAGTTAACCTCGGGGAGGGTTGAGCTGGACCGTCATCCGGTTGCTGGTTCAAATCGACAGGGTGCAACAGGGAATGTTGATCCCTTATATTTCCCTTTTCAAGTCAACTGTGCGACCATTAATACCCACCTACACTCTAGTTTTCTGATAGGGTTTCCTCCTTAGTTGAGCTAGTTAGCCTGTCAGGGCTTGCATCAGCCCTTCACGAGTCTACTGGTGACCTTAGTAGTGCTTCTATATTGTTCTCTTTCATTTATGGCGTCTTGACCCGTTTGTTGAAGGGTGTTGAGACTGGAAGTTGTTACCTCTGCTTCATCTAGGTGGGTTCGGTCGTCACGGTACGTCGATCGCTCCCGGTGGTATCGGGGATCCTAGTATTAGTCGGGGACCAAAATTGAAGGACGGAGTGGAACCATGGTAGGCCCGGTTTTTTCAAGACCAGGGCTGCTTCGGTTAGACCGGGGATTTCTGGCACGACCCTGGTCCTGGTGTGGTGCACAGGGAAAAGTGCTTCCTTGCTTCTTGAGCCATTTTTTGTTGTTAAATATAGTCCCCCCAGCCTTGAATGCCAAGGTTACGACCGAAGCGTTGGAGGCTTGGTATAGTAGCCACACTGAGGACATTTCCTTGTTCAGTCTCATTTTCCACCATTCTGTTTCTCTTTATTGCCGCAACAGGGCTGATAAATCCTACAATAAATGCTACGGTAGTCGTTGCGTAGTAAGGGCACGAAGTTTGGGGAATATGGTGAAGTAACATCTGCACGTCCTCATTTCTCCGCCACGTCTCATGTAGGGAGAGAGTCACTGGTCAAAAAGCCTGCATATGCAGCTATCACACGTACATTCTGGGCAGTTCCTTGAAGCAACCGCAGCCAATGGATCCCTTCGACGGTCATGATCGATTATGAGGCGAGGTCACCCTTCCCCTATAAATAGAGGCACTATACCACTTCTCCCACCATTTCTTTCCTTACAAATCTCTTCTTCCCTTTTTTATGAATTTTCATACATTCACTCATTGGAGCCCATTTTTCTTCCTGCCATTTTCCTCTACCTTTTCTTCATCATGTCTCAGGATTCCAGCAATAATGAGGCGTTCGATTGTCTGAGCAGAGTAAGCTCGCCAGAGAACTCGGCCCTGCCTCTACGGAGGAGGAAAAGGAAAAATCACCCCCTTTCTGATGATGAAAGCGGTTCCATCTGACTTCACCGTTTCAGCCATAATATTTTAGTTAGGGTCGGGTTTACTAATACGGTGGATACCCCTCTTGCCGTCTATAAGGAGGAATCTGAAGGGGCAGCGACAGGGATCCGGAGGTGATCCCTACCGAGGAGACCGAGGTTGGGACGATCTCTATGGCAATAGGACTGATGTCAGCTCTCCCCGAAGAGTTTAGTTGCATTCCTTATTCGACGGCCACCAAGGATACTTTGGCCATGGTCGGCCGTAAGTATGGAGTGGATCATGGAGTCAGTCTGGGCGATCACTGATAAATCGAGGAAGATCTTTAGGGAGATCGTAGATAAATCATATGACCCCCTTAACCATGGTAGGAACCCCTTCAATCAAGCCCGAGTGGATAATGTCCTGAAAGTAATTGCTCATGCTCCTGGTACGCTTTTTTCTCTCTCCGTTGTTCAATTATTTTGTTTCTCTTGTGAAAATACTAACTCAAGTGTGTGTCTAATAACCTAGAGAGGGGGTGAATAGGTTTTAATCAAGTTAATTACCAACTTTTCTTGATTAGTCAATATTAAAAATTTGCCTTAAAAAACAAACATACAAAATCAAGTATAAAGTGTGGAAAAATAAAGAACACTTGATTTTTACGTGGAAACCCTTCAACAAGGGAAAAACCACGGGCTATCCTTCTAGCCACACACGATCACAGAAATCCACTATATGAATAAAAGGTTACACCCTCAAGTGATACCCGAACTCTCACTCTCAACAACCTCAGGCTATGGACACTACCACTCGCCACTCTTGGTTCAATCCCTAGTGATATCCCCTAATTAACTACTCTTGGCGTGAGCACCTCCTACTCTACCCCACGAGCCTTTTACAGTGGCACTTGACCAATGCTTGCCAACCACACCTTGGTTGCAAGACTTGACTTGCTTGTGCAAATTCACCTAGAAGCCATAGGTCTTTGACTCATGAAGAGAATAAAGGTCTAAGTGAACAATCAATGAATGCTTAATACAAAATATGCTAGACAAAACATACAATGCTTAACTAGATGTTATAATGCAATATTAACAACCTAGTTATCAAACAATGCCTACATGCCCATAATTAATGAATCAATTAGATGCAAAGGGATTCTAGCTACCTAATTGTCAAATAAAGTCCAACCAACACAAGTTGTCATAATATATAACAAGAGCTGAAAATACACCTCAAGCATGTGTCTAAACAATCTAGAGGGGGGGTGAATGGGTTGTTAATTGATTACTCAACTTTTTCGATAAGTCAATATTAACAATAAAACCCAATTCAAACAGTAATAAAAATCAAGTAAAGTGCGGAAAGTAAAGAACATTTGATTTTTACATGGAAACCTTCAACAAGGAAAAACCACGGACTAACCAAGCTAGCCACTTAAGTAACAACAATCCACTATATGAAAAGACGGTTACATCCAAGTGATACACGGACTCTCACTCACGACAACCTCAGGCTATGGACACTACCACTCTCCACTCTTGGTTCAATCCTAGTGATATCCCCCGATCCACTACTCTTGGCATGAACACCACCTAATTTACTCCTCGGGCCTTTTATAGCGATGCTTGACAAATGCTTGTGCAACTACCACCCGTAGCCACAAGACTTAAATTCAAGAAGAGATATGGTCTAAGTGAATATGACAATATCAAATGCTCAACTAGGAAATTGATGAATAATCAATAAATCCTAATTGTCAACGTCTAAATGCAAAGCATAAAGACTTAGCTAGATGTTATCAATCACAAATAATCCTAGCTATCAAAAAAAATCATACATGCACATACATGTATTCTCAATTAAGTTGTGTAGAGAATTTTCAACACACTAATTGTTACTCAAACAACCTTGAATATTCAAGAGAGCTTAACTAGATTAATAAGTATAAATCTACCAATCTAGTTATCAATTAATCTCTTAAGAATAATCAAGTCTTAGCTATTTACGTAAAAACACATAATCATGCAAGCTATCAAAATACAACACAAACAAATATTCATGAACATTAACTAGTTGATTAAAACACAATCTATCAACCTAGTCATCAATAAATCACACATGAATATTTATGACCTAGCTTTTACGCAAAACTGAGCTAATCAATTAAGTTATCAAAATACAAAGTCAATCATGTTATCAATCAACACAATAATGCATTCAAAAATGATTTCTACAAATCCTATGCATTAAAAATGAAATCTTGGACTTAAAGAACAATAAATGAAGATGAGACGTATGTTCTTACTTACCAAGTCAAGAATGATGAAGAATCATGAATGATTGATGCAATGGATGCATGGGTTTTGCGTTTGGAGAGTAAAAGAAGCAATCTTAGTGCTTTCTCTCACTAGGGGAGCTCTTTTTCTCACTAGGATCTGAAATTGTGAGCTCTTGGTTGAAATGGGGAAGAAGATGAAGTATATATATGATCCAAATTAAACTACATCATTTTGAGAAGTTTTAAACACAATTTTCTGGGAAAAAATGACGGAGTGCGCAGGTCAGGTATGTGGTACCCGCACAGTACCCGTGCACTAGCAAATCAGCCAACAGCCTGATTTCAAATTGCTCAAAACATGACCGAACGACATCGAACTTTATCAAATAATATACCGTTAGAAAGGTATGGATGTCTACTTTATATTCCAAATTATAAAAAAAAAAGGTTTCGATGTCTATAGAAAAAGTTATAGTCATCTGAGTGACCAAAGGTCAAAAACGAACAGCAACAGAGTTGTCTAGTTTTGGTGGTCACTTTGGAGATTTCAAAACCAATCCAAACGGTGATGAAATATTGCGAATAATATACTGTTGGACAGGTATGGGTCTCTAGTTTATATAGAAATTTTCAAAACTCATTTTGAAACTTTGTATAAAATGTTATGGTCACAAGACCATACAAAGGTCAGTTTTGAAAAACATTTAAATCATTAAAATCCACTCTTTTGAAACTAGACACTTTACTCCAAACAACCAAACCAAAACTAACACTTAACCAAGAGAAGAATGGGACCTTCTCGAATGGTCAACCATCTTGCTAAAACAAGTACACCATCATGCAAGCGCGGACGTTTCCCATCACACAAACGGAAACGAATTACATCACAAAACCACACTTAGAACTAACAACAAAGTGCACATGTGAAATGAGACATGAATGCGCACAATCATGGAAACACAAATGCAAGTAATATTGGAATGAATGTAAGTGTGTGTGTGTGTGTGTGTGTGTGTGTGTGTGTGTGTGTGTGTGTGTGTGTGTGTGTACGCCTAATCTCTTCAAGAATATAGTCAAGTGATATACCTTTTGCTCTTGCTCTTGCTCTTGCTCTTGAAGTCACGGAGATGCTTGGAAGCTTGCCAATGAACACTTAAGCTAACCATTACAAAATCATCCCCAAATGTGGTATGTCATGAAATAAGCCAATCACAAAACAGATGTTCTTACAAGGGCAATAAATATGCAATCAGGAAATGCAATTAATGAGGCTTAAACAACAATGTCTAAATGCAAAGCATCAAAACTTAGCTAGAGGGCAATAATGTCCTAAATGCTAACTATCACAAATAAACCAAATCAAATATTCATGAACATTAACTAGTTGATTAAAACATAATTTCTTAACCTAGTTATCAATGAATTACACATGAATATTTATGACCTAGCTTTTACGCAAAAATGACCTAATCAATTTAGCTATCACAAAACAAACCCAATCATGTTATCAATCAACACAATAATGCATTCAAAAATGATTTCTACAAATCCTATGCATTAAAAATGAAATCTTGGACTTAAAGAACAATAAATGAAGATGAGATGTTTGTTCTTACTTACCAAGTCAAGATTGATGAAGACCCATGTGTGATTGATGCAATGGATGTCATGGATGCCTGGGTTTTTGGGTTTGGAGAGTCAAAGAACAAAGTTTCAAGCTTTCTCTCTCTAGGGAAGCTCTTTATCTACTATATTATGATTTTATGAGCTCTAGGTCGAAAGGGGGAAGAAGATGAAATATATATATATATATGATCCAAATGAAACTACATCATTTTGAGAAGTTTTAAAACATAAATTTCTAGGCAAAAATAAAGCAGTGCCCGGGTCTGGTATGTGGTACCCGCACACTGGCAAATCGGCCAACAACCTGACTTTCAAACAACTCAAAACATGACCAAATGACATTGAAATTTATCAAATAATATACCGTTTGAAAGGTATGGATGTCTACTTTCTACGCCAATTACAGAACAAGGTTTTGATGTCTATAGAAACAGTTATGATCATTTGAGTGACCAAAGGTTAAAAACAGACTGCAACAGAGTTGTCCAGTTTTGGTGGTCACTTTGGAGATTTCAAAACCAATCCAAACGGTCATAAAATTTTGATTTGTATGGGTGTCTAGTTTGTACATAAATTTTCAAAACTCATTTTGAAGCTTTGTATCAAATGTTATGGTCACAAGACCATACAAAGGTCAGTTTTGAAAAACATTTAAATCATTGAAAACCACTCTTTTGAAACTAGACACTATACTCCAATCAACCAAACCAAAACTAACAATTAACCAAGAGAAGAATGGGACATTCTCAAATGGTCAACCATCACGCTAAGACAAGCACATCATCGTGCCAGCGCGAATGTTTCCGATCACACAAATGGAAACAAATTACACCACACAAAAACACACTTAGATCTAAAAATGAGGCGCAAATGTGAAATGTGTAAAGGATGCACACATACAAACAGTAAATAACACAAATGCAAGATGAACAAAGCATGCATAAAGTTTGTGTGTGCACCTAAACTTTTTAAGAGACAAAGTCAAGTGAATATACATTTTGCTCTTTAAGTTATACAGATGCTTGGAAGCTTGCCAACGAGAACCTAAGCTACCCATTACAAAATCATCCCCAATATGGTGTGGTTTGTCATGAAATAAGCCAATCATAAAATAGAGGTCCTTACATCTTGGTTCCTTACTCATGCATACTCATACACACATGCCTACTACGCTTCAGTCTCCTCTGAGGGAATTCAACGAGATGAGGGGCCCCCTCATGTCTCTGTCACTCGGAGTAACTGGGGGATTCCCTCGAGGACCATCATCATCCCTCAAAGACAATGGATATTAAGAAGGATGAGGGGGCAAAGTGAGGAATGATTCTCGTGGGCATTCCCAAGTTTGTTCCCTCCCCCCTTCACCCAGGTTCCTCTAGGGTGTTGGAGCTGGAGGCTCAGCTGAGACGAGGTCGAGGTAAGCTCGGTCTCCCAGTTTTTCATTCTCCTGGTCACCCTTCTGATTCCTCTTCTTTGAATATGGCTTCGGGTTCAATGCACTCCGGCTGGCTTGGCCTTGATAAGGGCAAAGGTTTCTTTCAAGCGAAAAAGGTTTCAGCTCCTCTCCAGAAGGAAGCCACAACGTTAAGCGATGATGAGGTGGTAGAGGCTTTCAGGCTGTATTGCCCCGGTAGGGGTCTTACTTCCCTCTTATTGACCCCTGCTAGCGAGGTGGTGGCTAAGAGGTCGATCTCCATTGCCAAGGTAAACTTAGTTTATCTTTTCTCCTTCTTTTTTGCTGGTGGTCTTGACCAGGTACTGAAGCTGTTTTTTTTCTTTTCAGGGTTTTAAGTGTTTTCAGGCTTTTGAGCAATTGGTGGTTTCCTTCCAGGAAGAGCTCCATCTTTCTGAGGCCATGAGGATATCAGCCGAGTCCCAGGTCTCGCAGCTTGAATGTGCTATAGTCCACCTGACTGCTGAAAAGCTGAAAGCGAACAAGGCTCAGGCCGCTGCTATCGAGGAGGCAGTGCGTTGGAAGCACCAGTAAATGAAGTAGTTGCTCCAGTCCACCTGACGCACCTACCAGAGGAACGAGTTGAGAAAACATATTGCTGCTAAGGAAAGGGAGGTATAGCCCCTCGTCGTTGATGCTACTAATAGTAGGTACTTCCTAGCCACTTTGCATGCCGCCCAGGAGGCTCCGCTTGATTTTGATCTTCCCTAGACTCACGGCTGGGACCAAGAGCAGATTTGAGAGGAGGCCAAGAAGATGAGCATCCAACCGGAGACTGCACCTGGATTGGTCCCGACCCCAGCGGATGATACGGCTAACAGCAGCAGTCCCCAGAGGGAGGAGATGCTAAGGGCGACTTGGGCAAGGGCTCTATGCATGATGGGCTGGAGCATGAACAGTCAAGAATGGGGCCGCGGTGAAGGACCAAGACTTGGAGGATGGGACCAACTTGGAGTAGATTGCGGCAGAGGGTAGGGACCAAGAGGTCAAATGGGGGACCTTTAGAATGCACAGGAACCAAATCCTCAAGACAATTGACCAGTTAACCATTTTTCTAGCAGTTTTTTAGTTTAACTCATTTATGGGACAAGGCCAGCTGAGCCTGGGTTCCCATGGGATACAATATTGAATTGGTGCTTGTGCACCCTTCATTTTTGCTTTATTTTTGCCTTGGTGTTTGTTTTGATTGTATGAGCCTTGCTGTTTGGTGGGACTAGGCCAGTTGTGCCAAGGTCTTTTGTGATGTGGTATACGTTTCACATATACCTTAATTGCTTTATCCGATAGTTTCTTGCCCATAGTATTTGTCATGCTTGTCTGTTTTACTTTCATACTATGTGCTTGCTTTTGGGGGTTATGGCTCTCTTAGCATTGATCTGCCACTTTGAGGAGGTCTAGCCCCAACCCAAGGCATCGGGCCTTCCAGCTCCAGGAATCCCGGTTAGGTGATGATCATGGTAAGCAACTAAGGCCATTTTAGCACCAGATCACTTTTTGGAGGGGGTCTAGTCCCAGTCCAAGGCATCGGACCTTCCTGTACCAGGAATCCCGATCTCCAAGCAATGATCATGGCAGGCAACTTAGGCCGCTTTAGCACCATATCACTTCTTTGAGGGGGTCTAGTCTCAGTCCAAGGTGTCGAGCCTTCCTACACCAGGAATCACGGTTAGGATATGATCGTGGTAGGAAACTAGGGCCACGTTAACACTATATCACATCTTTAAGGGGGTATAGTCTGAGTCCAAGGCATCGGGCCTTCCTGCACCAGAAATCTTGGTTAATGATCATGGTAGTGTAGGGACCCCGGATTACTGATCGCGAAGCGGAAGAACTTTTTTCAAAAAAAAAAATTATTTCAATGAAATACTGAAACTGGGACCAGTAAACCCTAGGATCTATTTTTCGGAACAAAAAAAAAATAAAAGTAATCAAAACCAAAACATAAAAGAGAAGAGAAGAAACAATTTTCTTCATACCTACGTAGGAGGCTCCTTCTCTTTAATACGATCTACTCCTGGTTTGAACCACTTGATCTTCCTGGCTATCTCCTGGAATTGGTAACGACGTGTGGGCGCGTCACGATACTTAGGAACAACAGAAGAATACAGAGAGAAGAAGAAGAAAAAAAAACTTTTTTTTCTTTTTGGCTGAACCCTAGAACACTTCTAGGTTTTTTTTTCCTTTTCTCTGAACGCTCAAAACTCTTTTGATCGTATGTTTTTAGTGTTGTGTTATAGTTTCCAAAAACATATATCATATATTTTTTATATATATAAAACTAATTAATTAAATATTTTAAGATATCTGATATCTTTAAAGATATTAATTATGTTTTTGATTTGAACTCAAACTCTTTAAATTCAAAATTAAATATTTAATTTTAAAAAATAAAATAATCATATTATCTTACTTTATTCAAAATCAAATATCAATTAACACCCTCCATTTAGTGATTAATAACATAATTAAATAATCTTATTATTTAATTTATTCAATCATCATTATTCATTAATTAAATAATCTCATTATTCAATTAATTCCCGAATAAATATGAGTCACTTTCGTAACACAATTAATTGGAAAATACAATTAATTAACTGTGACCCTTGTTACCTAAAACGATCAGGCTAGCAAGAGGACCTAATGGACCCACAATATTTTGAGCTTCAATAATCCTTAGAAATAATTAATTAAACTTTTTAATTAATATTTCATAATTACTAACTTTAGTGCTATTCCACTAAAAACCCGAAGCTGCACTCTCTCAACCGTAGATGTTTTTACGTAAACCAATAACTTTCGGTGTCCATCGATATAACTATTATATATGGTATAATCCTCTATAAGTAGTTCATAATTAGAGATGGGTCATAATGTCTAGTATACCCCTCTAATTATACATTTCCATTAAGTACCATTGATTCTCTAATGAACAATAAATCCTACATTCCTCACGGAATTAGGAGAGCGCTCATATTGTTCAAGCCCCAAATCAACCCTTAAGGGAACTACCATCTACTTCTCACAAGAATGAGTGGATTTCACTATTATGTACAAACCTTCCTAGCCACAAGCCAAACCGCAATCCCAGCTTACGCAGCATATTGATCGGAAATGCAACTCCGACCTCACCCATGGTATATCAAAGACCACGATCTAACCTGAAGGAGTCGATAAGACACTCAGGATTAAGATCACCCACATATAGCCATCATTAGTTGATATATATGAATCTCATCGTTAAACGGATTTTAGTGAGAGATTCATATAGATCATGGCCCAGTTCGACAAGATCACATCATACAATGTGCTTTCATTTTCATATCCCCATATGAATGATCCAGGATAGGATCACCGTATACTACAAAATTGACTATAGCTGTATATTAACCACAAATAAAGTACTCAGCTTTATTTGTTATCTACGGACTCTTTAGATTGCACGTCTCTTACTGTATCCATCTGTATATTTCATTCATATACACGATTCGAGATTACATCAGGCAATCTTGGATGTTAAATGCACAAGTTATACACAATATATGACATAAGAAGAATGAAATAAACTATTCTTTTACTTATGTTAACATTCCATTTACAAATTACAAGTTTTAGGACATAAACCATAACAGGTGGGCAACTAAGGCCACTTTAGCACCAGATCACTTCTTGGAGAGGGTCTAGTACCACTCTAAGGCATAGGGCCTTCCTGCACCAGGAATCCCGGTTAGGAGATCTTAGAGGAGCGCACTAAGCTTTTCTAAACAAACTTCTTTCTTTCATTGATTCTGGACAAAAGTCCTCAGAGATACAACCCTAGGCTTCACATTTTGTTGAACTGCCTCGGCTCTGTGGGGCCCTTCAAGCCTTCTTTACACTTTGAATAACAAAAAAAACTGACTTTGGATTTTTTCAGTGGGAATTTAAGCCATGATTTTGTCTGAGATGGCTAGACTAAGGTCCATTTGGATTTTACCGGTGGGATCATGGCTCATGATTAGTGCTGGCATTGTTCTTCTTTCACAAGACTGGTTGATTGTCTTGCTTTAGACTTCTGCGGGGTTGGTTTCCATTTCATTGCCTTTTATGGATAGAAACACTTTAGTGTTAGGGTTTATGCCCTAAAGATGTAATTTGTAAATGGATTTATGAAATAAATAAAAAGAAAAGTTCAATTCATTTTTGTTGTGTTGTTTATTTTATAACCTATGCATATATTAACATCCTAAATTGCCGGATGTAATCTCGAACTGTGTACATGAGTGTCATATACGGATGAATACAGTAAGAGACGTGCAATCTAAAGAGTCCATAAATAGCAAATAAAGCTGGGTACTTTATTTGTGGTTAATCTATAGATGCGGTCCATTCCATAATGTACGGTGATTCTATGCTGAATCATTCATATGAGATATAGAAATGGAGGCACCTTGTATGATGTGATCATATAGGACTGGGACATGATCTAAATGAATCTCTCATAAAGATCTATTTACTGATGAGATTCATATATATCAACTAATGATGGTTATATGTGGGTGATCTTAATCCTGGGTGTCTTATTGATTCCTTCAGGTTAGATCGTGGTCTTTGATATACCATGGGTGAGGTCGGATGCAGTTCCTGATCAATATGCTCCGTATGTTGGGATTGCGGTTTGGCTTGTGGCTGGGAAGGTATGTACACAATAGTGGAATACACTCCTTCTTGTGAGAAGTAGATGGAAGTTCGCTTAAGGGTTGATTCGGGGCTTGAACAATATGAGAGCTCTCCTAATTTTGTGAGGAAATATGATTTATTGTTCATTAGAGAATCAACGATACTTAAAGGATATATGTAATTATAGGGGTATAACGGACATTATGACCCAGCTCTAATTATGAACTATTGTGGAGGATCACACCATGTGTAATAGCTATATCAATGGACACCGAGTTGTATCGGTCTGTGTAAAAGCGTCTGCAGTTGAGAGAGTGCAGCTTCGGGTTTTTAGTGGAATAACACCGGAGTTAATAATCAAGGAATAGTAATTAAAGAGTTTAATTAATGATTCCGAGGATTATTGGAGCTCAAAATACTGTGGGTCCATTAGGTCCCCTTGCTAGCCTGACCGATTTAGGTAACAAGGGTCACGGATAATTAATTGGACAGTCCAATTAATTGTGTTACGAAAGTGACATGTATTTATTCAGGAATTAATTGAATAATGAGATTATTTAATTAATGAATAATGGTGATTAAATAAATTAAATAATAAAATTATTTAATTATGTTATTAATCACTAAATGGAGGGTGATAGTTTTTTCATTTTTTTGAAGCTAAAATAGAGGGTGATAGTTGATATTTGATTTAAATAGAATAAGATAATATAATTATTTTATTTTATTAAATTAAATATTTGAAATTGAATTAAAAATGTTTAAATTCAAAATAAATATTTAATTATCTCTTAAAATAAAAGATATGAGATATCATTTTAAAAGATTTAGTTTTAAAATCAAAAAAGATATCAATTAAAAAGTTTTTAGTTATAAAAATATATATATGATATATATTTTGATAACAAAAACAAGAAGAATACGCATCAGTGCAATTTTTTGTGTGCAAGGTATGCGTGATTTGAAAACAAAAGAGAGAAAAGGAATAGGTGCAAGCGTGCACCATAGAGAAAAAAAAAATATAAGTTTTTTTTTTAATAACTAGAATTGTTCTAGGTATTGTTTTCTCATAGAAGAAATAGTTTCTTCTTCTTTTCTCTACATCCTCCTAAGTTCCTGAGTACATGACACTCCCACACGCAGTTACTAGTTCCGGGAATAGCTAGGAAGATCGGTGGTAAAGACCAGGAGCATATCGTAAAGTGAAGGAGCCTCCAAACGTTGGTAAGGTTCTATATTTTTTTTTAATATATTGATTACAATTTTCTGTGTTTACATATTGTATGTATTAGTTCGGGAAAAATAATTACGATCTCAAGTTCACTGGTTCCATATTATGTATAAAATTTTAAAAATCTATTTCTGCTGCATTACTAGTGAACGGGGTTCCAACATTTAGGTGGTCCGCGTTTCACATATGGTCAATAGGGTACCCGTCCATCTCTTCCAGCTTGTACTCCCCGGTGTAGGCCACTGCTTTGACCAGGTATGGACCTTCCCAATTAGGTGCTAGTACCTCATCTCACCTACGTCTGGTGTTCTAAGTTACTTTTTATAAGACTAGGTCCCCTTCCTTGAAGCTTTGAACCTTGACCCGCTTGTTGAAGCACCTTATGATCTTTCGCTGGTAGGTAGCCACCCGCTCAGCGATCCTAGCCCACTTTTCTTCCAATAGGTCCAAGCTAGCCCTCAGCTTTTCTTCGTTGCTATCCGGATCTTAGTGCTTGACCCGGAAGGTGAGCAGCTTCAGCTCGATGGGTAGGACCGCCTCCAACCCGAAGGCCAAAGAGTACGGGGTTTCTCAAGTGGCGGTCCTCTGTGTGGTGCAATATGCCCATAGGATGTTGGGTCATTGTTCAGCTCATCCCCCATTCTTTTCTTGGAGTTTCTTTTTCAATAGCTTCTTGATGGTTTTGTTTATAGACTCAACCAGCCCATTGGTTTGGGGGTGGGCGACTGAGTCGAAGCGGGACTCGATCCCCAGTCCTTCAAAAATTCTCGAAAGTTAAAGTTGTCGAACTGTTTTCCTAGGTCAGTGATGATAACCTTGGGCGTGCCAAACCAGCAAACCATATGTTTTTCTTATGAACGCATTTGTGTTACCTTAGGTGATGTGGCTTAGCGGTTCCGCTTCCACCCAGATGGTGAAATAGTCAATTGCCACGATCGCCTACTTGGCATATCTTAGGGTCGTTGGCAGGAAACCGATCAGGTACGTTCCCCTCATGGCCAATGAAGAGGGTGTGCTAATCGAGAGGAGCTTCACAGGAGGTTGGTGCATTAGGTTGGCCATCTTCTAACAGAGGGCACATGACCAGGCAAATTTATTTGCATCTTCGTGGAGGTTCGGCTAGAAGTAGCTCATTCTTAAGACTCGGTGGGCCAGTGCGTACCCTCCGGAGCGATCCCCGTAGGTCCTAAAATGGACTTCTCTTAGGGCCCATTGGGCATCATCCGTTGGGAGGAATCTTAGAAGAGGTAGGGACTTCCTTTTCCTATGGAGGTGCCCTCCAATCAGGCAATATCTTACCGCTTTCCTTTTCAAATTTTTTACCTCAATCGGGTCAATTGGCAATGAGTTGCTAAGCAGGTATTCAGCAATAGGGTCCATCCATCATGGGAGTCCCTCAACAGGGTGGAACTATTCTCCCTTCTCAATCCTTCCCCGAGGGACAAACTGAAGCATGACTCCCTAGGGCAGGTTTTATCCATTTCTCATGGCGAGCTTAGTGAGCACGTCTGCCAGTGGTTTTCTCCTCTGGGAACTTGCTCAACCTTAATTCCCTTGAACTTCTGCATCATCTCCTTAGCCTTTTCCAAATAGGCCACCATGTTATCCCCTTTTGCCTAGTATGTCCCCATGACCTGACTGAAAAGTATGAGGGAATCGCTCTTGACCGTCATATATTCTATTTTGAGCTCTAGTACGGCCTTCAATCCAGTTACGAGCACATCATACTTTGCCTCATCATTTGTTACGTGGAACCCAAATCTGAAGCAGTAGGAAAACTCTACACCGTCGGGGTTGGTGAGTACAATCCCAACCCCGTATCTCTGTTGGCTGGACGCTCAATCCACATGTAGTTTCCACATTCTGGCCTCTACCGGCCACTTCTCCTATATTGCCTTGCTTGTCTGCCGTGGTTGAGTGGCCAGTTCTATTGGCTGGTCTCCCAGCTCAATACAGAAGAATTTAGCTACAAAGTCTATTAGTGCTTGCCCTTTGATGGTGGTTCTTAGTTTGAATATAATATCGAATTGCGTGAGCTCCAGTGCCCATAGGGTAAGGCGGCCCAACACAATAGGGTGCTGCAGGAATTGCCTGAGGGGCTGATCTGTCACAACTGTCACGCCATGGTGTGTGCCCGAAAGTAAGGGACAGCTTCCGTGATGCTGTTACCAGAGTGAACACCAATTCTTTAGCATGGTGTAGTTCTTCTCTGACTTGCTCAAGGATCTGCTAACATAGTACACCAGCTTCTGGACCCCTCCTTCGCACTCTTTTACAAGCGTCGTGCTGGTTGTCGCGACTGATACAGACAGGTAGAATTGCAGTATGTCACTTGGTAGTGGTTTAACCAGCAAAGGTGGGTTGGCCAGATAGCTTTTGAGTTGCTAGAAGGCTTGCTCGCTGCCGGGGCCCTAGGCTATACTTTTCCTTTCTTGATCTCTTTGAAGAACGGGAGGCATTTTTCCATCGAGCACGATATGAACCGGTTGAAAGTAAATCCTTGTACCTGTTTCAAGTTTATTGGCAATTCCAGATCAAGGATGGCATTGATCTTTACCAGGTTTGCTTTGATCCCTCGTCGGTAAATCCAAGGAATTTTCCTACCAAGACCCTGAAAGCGCACTTGTCAGGGTTTAGTCTTATCTGGTAAAGCCTTAGCACCTCGAAGGTTTGGTGGAAGTGCTCAGCGTGATCATTTGCCTGCTATAACTTGGTGATCATATCATCGACATACACCTCCATCGTTCCTCATATCCGGTCTTTGAACAGCTTGTTTATCAGCCTTTGGGAAGTGGCCCTAGCATTTTTCAATCCAAAGGGCATGACTTTGTTGCAATAGAGACCCTGACTAGTGATAAAGCTGGTCTTCTCCCGGTCTTAGGGATGCATCACAACTTGGTTATAACTTGAAAGGCGTCCATGAAGCTAGGGAGCATGTTTCCCGCTGTCGAATTCACCAATTGGTCTATTTAAGGTAGTGGGAAGTTGTCCTTAGGGCATGCGCAGTTCAAGACAGTGTAGTCAATGCACATGCACCATTTCCCATTGGCCATGGTAACCATGACCATATTAGCGATCCACTCCGAGTATCAGGCTTTCCTGATGAACCCAGCTTTGAGAAGCTAGTCCACTTCCACTTGTACTGACACGTTCCTTTCGTTGTTACAGTGTCTTTTCTTATGTTTGACTGGCTTGAATGTGGGATCCACGTTGAGCTGGTGACATACCAGGTCCATAGGGACGCCATGCATTTCTTCATAGCTCTTGGCGAACACATCGCGGTAGTCATGCAGGACATGTTCTATGGTTGCTCTTAGCTCTGGTTCCATCGTGGTCCCAACCTTTAATGTTCTTGGGGGATCTCCTTCCTAGATTATCACAATCTCCAATTCTTCTACTGGTTGTCCTCTTGCATAATCTCATCCATCTTCTTTTTTCCTATCAGGGTCGGATTCCCCTTCGTCAACCTCCATCGAACCAGCTTGTTCTGATGAGTCCACTTCCATCCCTGATGTCACTGGTTCCGTCTGGTTCCCCTTTATGATGTGAGAGCATTACTTCTTTAGCGCGGTAGGATTAGAGGAGATGGCGTAGCATTTCCGTGCCATTTGCTGACTGCCTCTGAGCTCTCCTACCTCGTCTCCCACAGAGAACTTCAGCACGTTGTGGTAGATGAAGAGCACCCCCTCTGATCTTTGAGAGGAACAGCCTCCGTAAGATGATATTGTATGCATTCAAGGTGTCAACTAGAACAAATTTAACTACGGTGTTTACTTGTAAAGGGCCGCCCTAATGATGACTGGCAGGAACATGGACCCGGTGGGTAAGATAAAGTCCCCGTGAACCCGTAGAGGGGGGTTGTGCAATTTTTATAGCATGGATGTTTTAAATTGGAACGGTCTAAGGTGCTTTTAAAGAGGATGTCCATATTACTCCAGAATTCTATCATGACGCGATGGACCAGGATCGTTACCACTATTGGGTCACCATGGGGTATGAAAGTGTAGTAGACATCGTCTTCTGTGAAAATTATTTGATTGTCGTGGGATCGGTCTGGAACCTCATAGGTAACTAGGAGTACCTGCCCTCCTTTGGTGAGGCACGGTACCTTCCTCGCATAATTATTTCTAGAATTTTTAGAGGCAGTCGACCCTCCACTGATGTTATTGATTATCTGGATTTGTTGCAGGAGGTCTTTCCTTTTGTCTTTCTTCTTTTCTTCTTCTTCTGTGAGCCCTCACTGCACTTCCTTCCCGATCTTGATATCGTCCCTCACTTGTTGAAGGAACTCACCAAGAGTCCCCCTCTGATTAGGCTTTCGATTTGGCTATGGAGGCTGAAGCACTCCAAGGTGTTATGCCCTATATCCTCATGGAAGTCACAATACTTGAAACGGTTCTGTTTGTCTTGAGGGAGCTTTATGGGACCTGAATTTTTGAGGAGACCTTTATCCCGGAAGGCCAGGTAGATGACCTCTCTAAGGATGTTAAAGAGGGGTATATTGCTTGTAAGCGGCCTCCTCTTGGCCATCTACCTTCTCCACCTCCCTAGCGGGTTGTGCCGGCTGGACAGGAGAAAGTCTTCAGACTAGAGATCTCCTGCTTGGGAAGCGGTTCTGATTCGAGGGGAGTGGAGGCAGGCGGAACGAGGACCTGTTGGGAGGAGGGTCGTTGTGCTTCTAAGGTGGCTCGACCTTGTAGCTTTTCTTCTTGGGGCACTTGGTGGTTCGCGCTTCATCATGTTCCACCTTGACTGGGAGTTGCTCATCTAGTTATCTCTACACGAGGGCTCTCGTGTATGCTTCTTGGTACATCATTGGCTTGTCTTTATTGAATGATCTTCAAAGCTTCCCGGCCCAAAGGTTCTTCCTGAAATTGGTAAGGGTTTCTCCTTTGGTGAAGACACCCATCTGGATCACCTCCTCATGGAACCTTTCCACATACGACTTGAGTGACTCTCCCCATTCATGTACCATATACTAGAACATGATGGGGTCTTTTGGGCGTGGTTTAACTCCTTGGAATTAGGCGTAGAAATCCCCTAACAAGCTGGTGAATGAGTCCACGCTTCCAGGGGAGCTTTCTGAACTAGGTTTTGGCGAAATCGGTCAATGTGAAGGGGAACATCTTGCACATTGCCTTTCTTGAAGCATTCTGGACCTCCATCGAATGCACAAAAGACTCTGGGTGACTAAGTGAGTCCTCTGTACCGGAGTACTTCTCTTTGGGCATCTTAAACTTGGGTGGGAGCTCTGCTTTTTGAACCTCTTTAAAGAGAGGAGCGTGCATCTCGTTCAGAGGGTTCTTAGGTCTCCCCTGGTGCTTTCTGTTTTCCAGCTCTTCCAAGTGCCTTGCCATCTTTACCGTCTGGTCCTTTAGGCGCTTTGAGTCATTATTTCTGGAATGGACCTCCGAACCTGCTTCTTCCTCAGCAAGTCTTAATGTCACGGTTGCCCTCTTCTCGTGCCGCGACTCTCTCATTTGCTCTTCTCATGGTCTGGATCGCTCGACCTCGGTTCGGCTTCCGGTCACAGATCTATATGTTGCCGCGAGCTGGCTATGAACTACCCCTCTTTGGGGAATCTCGACGGCGGACCAGATCCGGCGCGGTTCTAACGCAACTGGCCTCTAAGCAGAGAGCAGTGCGAGACCAAGCTTGTAGAACACGGGGACCATCGTGCTGTGTCCGACCTCTTAAGCATGGGAAACGGGGAGAGTGACTTAAGCGGGAGGCACGAACATGTTCTAGAGGGGTTCCTTCAACAAAGGCGGCCACTTGGAGTTCAAACAGATCATGGGTTGTTAGGCTAGCTGCCGGGGCTGAGGCTGGAGCAGCCGGAGCTAGTTGGGATGGTTGTGGCACTTGTGATACCTCAAGTTGCGGCTGGTCATGCTAGGCTAGAGCATTCTCTCTAGCGCGTGTCTCCTGAGTGGACACATAGGAATAGAGTCTCGATGGGTCGGGTTGACCCTGCATAGATCTCAAACTCATTACATAAGTTCTGCAAAACACAATTGGTTAGTACAAATGGAAGCAAACCACCGTGGTCCAATGATTCCTTCCCACAGACAGTGCTAAACTATTATCCAAAAAATCGGGTGTCGACTTCAGGACAACATCTAGATCTGATAGAGCGGTACTCCACGGTTGGCTTGAGTAGTAGTACCGGGCTTTGGCCTGAGTAGCTAGTTGCCTATCTAGCGGGACCAGGCAACGCTAGTGGCTAGCCTGGACCAGTTCCTAGAGGTTCCGGTACTGATCGTGACAAAACTGGTCATGACACTCTTACACGCACAAGCAAGCCGAAATCAACTGGTTATTCAAACAAGGATGAATAAATGGCAGTTCTCATTATCTTTGGTTCGATTACAATTTCACGAATGGGGATTTACATCGTTCTCATTATCTCTCTCATTGACTCTCGTACGATTGGGGCTCGGTCAGGGAGAACAGTTGTTCTATAGTAGCAACAATCACACCATTTTGGTCTCAAACATGAGACGAGTCGTTCTATAGTAGAAGTAATTCTCTCCGTTTTTGCTAAGAGTCCAGAACTTTTTTTTCTCTCTTTGAGTTGGGGTATTTATAAGGTGCCATAGGTGTGGCAGGTGGGAAGGGTCCCCTATTGAGAGAGCCCTTGACATCATCCTCATTGTTCCTTAGTATCGGGCCCACAGCGGCATTTGTCTTGAAGGGCTGTGATCATCCCAATTGTGCCCTAGTGCTGAATTGTTTATCAAGTAGGTAGGTGGGAGGCCTTTCTTTTAGACAGGATAGCTGTTAGGAGATCTCCACCGTTTATTCGTATTGGGAACCGGCTTGGCACACGCCTCGCAGGGGCCAAGATGGTCCCACATATGCCCTAGTGCACACATGGGTGCCTAGTTGGAGATTAGGTTGCGCTTCCCTCGATTCTGGGTGGATAGAGGCGCTTGAGCTGGAAAAAGAGGTCGCTTTCATAGGAGGAGCTTTCAAAGGGGATAGCGCCAGCGTTTGACATGCTGCTACTGTTAGTAGTCTCTTCCCATTCTTTCCTCTTTCTGCCTATGAGCTTTTTGCATCCTTTTTCCCTACGAAACTCAGGTTCCCCTTTGGTGATAATTGGAGTTGACCTAAGGTATGCTGAGCTGGACCGTTATCCGATCGATATTTCTAATCGATGGGGCGCAACCGGGACCGTTGATCCCTTATCTTTCCCTTTTCAAGTCAATTGTGCGACCATTAATGCACACCTACCATCCTGCCTTCTAGTGGGGTTTCCTCATTAGTTGAGCTGGCTCGCCTACTAGTGCTTGCATCAGCCCTTCATGGGTCTATTGGTGACCTTGGTGGTGCTTCTAGATTGTTCTCTTTCATTTAGGGTGTCTTGACCCGCTTGTTGAATGGTGTTGAGACTAGAGGCTGTTGCCTCTAGTTCTTCTAGGTGGGTCCGGTCGTCACGGTACGTTGAGCGCTCCGGGTGGTACCAGGGATCCTGGTATTAGTCGAGGATCAAAGTTAAAGGATAGAGTGGAGTCGTGCTAGGCCCGGTTGTTTCGGGGCCGGGGCGGCTTCGATTGGACCAGGGATTTCTAGCACGACCCTGGTCCTAGTGTGGTGCACCGGGAAAAGTGCTTCCTTGCTTCTTGGACTATTTTTGGCGGTTAACAATTATATTTTGTCAAAATTCATGTATCACAAATCCAACTCAAGAAAGGGGTGTAGAATTCAGTTATAGAGAAGACGAATAAGGAGCATTTTATTTTCGATAGTACATCAGAAGCTTTACATCAAAAGGCTTTATGTACAAGACCGAATTAGGGTTCACGCGAGTTTTCGATTAAAAGATTGAGAATTCACAAGTGACCAAACGTTCTTTATTTTCTCTACGAGGATTATTGTGACTAACAAAAAGAAAAAGATTTTTGTTTCCATCCTCATGTTTACAATTCAAAGAAAATGGAGCCCACACTCCTAGGTGATTCACGTTCGTGATTGGATTGGAAGATCTTGCGGATTCAATTCGAAGCAAGCGGATTCAAATCGACGCAATATCAATCGTCACGTGAAAAATATACAATATTTTTATTATATGTTAATTAATCGAAGGTTAAGGTTCTTTCTTTTAAAGGAAAATTTTTGAAATATACAAACCAAGTTTTTCGCTTCCGCCACGTATTTTTCCCTACACATGTATATGAAGAAATTGATTATATTCTTACATGCTGTGTTGTTTGTTATATGAAGAAATTGATTATATGTGTATATTGATAGGAGGACAACGAAAAAAGAGACAATTTGTTACGATCGTTGTTAATGTTGCCCATGGAGAGAATTACGATCAAAGTTATTATTACCCGTACGATCAAAGTTATTATTACCCGTGGAGAGAATTAATAGAGCTATATATATTTAGAGAGAGCTCTAGCCGAGCTAAAGCTACATAACAAGAGAGGAAAAAAAGTAACTTGAGAGAGAGAGAGAGAAGTAAAGACGTGAACTTTTAAGAAGTAGCTAGAATTTTGTTTCAAAGCACTTTTTGTATGTTTAGGCCGGTAATTTCATGTTGGACTTTGAGAGTACGTTTGGTGCACCGGTTAGGAGGGATTGAATTATTTCCATCTCTCACGTAGTCACGTTTGGGGAACCACCCGATTGGCTTTGCTGAGGCCTGTAACAAATGCAAGCAAGTGTATACTAGGCAAAGTGAGGTTATGAGTTCGAATCATTTCCCTTTCAGTCTTCCCAATCCAAATATATTGTAGTAGTTATAAAAATATTATGTTTTATATATATATATATATTATAATAAATATAATTTAAATATTTTAAGATTTTATTAATTAAATAATATATGATTTTTTATACCAATTAAATGTATGTGATTAAAAAATTATTTCATTAATTTGTTATTCAATTTTATTATATTTAGTCCAATACATTATTAATTTAGCGCAGCCTCATATTTCACTAAATATAGCAAAGTATTAATTTAGTTCAATTCAATCTAATCAAATCTCATATAATTTCAATCTCATCTTAATCTTATCCAATCCTATAAAATCACTCTCTAGTTTTATTATTAGCTAAAAACCACCCTCTTTTAATTTATTATCCAAAATACATTGTAGGGATGGGCATTTCCCCCAAAATCCCTAAATCCCCATACCTATTTTCCCAAAAAAAAAAAATCATCCTCAAATGGGGAAATGGGGAAGGATCATTGAAATGGGGATGGGGAGCCCCCATCCCCATTTCACCATTTCCCCCAAAACCTATATATATTAATAATTAGTAATTGCCAATTACTTCATTTCCCCACTTTCACAATTTGAATCCTAACTATAATACTTCATTAATTCTAAAACTTAAAATCTAAATCTAATATAAAAATAAAAACTAAAAGTATTGGATTTTATTTGTATTTGTATTGGAATTTTTTCCATGTTATATGTTATGAGTAATTTTTTTTTAATATGTAATTTTTGTCAAACAGTGTCACACGGGGAAACGGGAGAAATAAGAGAAATAAGGGGATCAAGAAAAAAATTCAAATTGAAAAAATAGGAGAAATGGGAGAAACAGGGATGGGTTTATCTCCCCCAAACTCCCCCATCTCCATTTTCTCTCTCTCTCTCTGTTAACTTTTTGTGTTTGTTTACTTTTTGTGTTTGTGTGGTGTGTATAGGTGGCAGATGGTGGTGTTGGAGATTGAGGTGGTGGTAGGAGTATTGTAGATGGTACGATCTTGAGCTCCTAGTGGAGTTATCAAGCTGCCGTGAAAATGGAGAGGTTTCTCAACAGTCTTTTTCCACATCAAGAGGAGGCTAGCTAGAGCCTCTTTCATTCACGGTGATGAACGAGGCCGCCGCAAACTAGAGCCTCCCCGATTATATGGATATCCATCTCTAGATCTCCATTAAGATGGATATCCATAAATGGATTTGGTGGAGTCAACCATATTGGATTGCCATATTGGATTTTGGCGAATAATGCAAGCTAAATGGTGTTTTTTTTTAATAATATCCCTATATACTATATACAGGCCCAGCCCTAGGGAGAGTCCAATGAAGCAACCATCTAGGGCCACCGATTATAAAGGCCCCTAAATTGTAGTTAAAAAAATTGATATTAAAATATAGTCCATATAAGATTTTAAACGAAACAGACTTATAGTTTTTTTTTAAAGGCCCACCAATGTAAACCAATCTATAAATGACTTTAATCTCACACACACACAAATACACATACACATACTTATATATATATATATATATAAAATTTCAAGTCAGTACGCACTGATATAACTTCATCAGTGCGTTGGATGTGAACCATTAGATTTACATATTTTGACTCAAAGTGTATGCACTTATCAAAACTTCTTCATAATCAGTGGTTCACATGCAACGCACTGATATAAGTTATATCAATGCGCACTGAGGAGAAAATGACTGTATATATATATATATATTAAAAGACCCACCAGTGAAAACCCATTTATCATATTTACAACAACAACATTAGATCAAGAGTGGCGGTGGATTGAATCCTAGTAACACTCATGATTGTCACAAATAATCCACTTTTATATCTTTAAAAAAAAACTCAAAACTCTTTTGATACGAAATTTTAGAAGTCGTTGTTTCAAAGGTAATTAAATCAATACACTTCTTTTTTTTTCTTTTTTGAAAAACCCTTTTTTTATGTAAGCTTAATTAGTACTTTTGCTGCTAAAAATGTAAAACGAGTAATCTTTAAATGATATATTCTTTGATGTAATTATAAAATTTTTATTTTGGTAACTATTTATTTGTTATTTTGTTGTGTTATAGTCTTCAATTTGAGTTATTATATTGATATTTATAAGTATTTACTATAGAAAAAAAAAATCAAGTAAACATGAGTATCGAGGGCCTCATTTTCTATAGGTCACCTCGGGACTCGAAAATCTCAAGACCGACCCTGACTATATATATTGTAACTTAATATGGATGATGATTTGAGTTTTTAACTATGTACACATATTTACTTTATGGTTATTCCAGGATAAACCAAAAAGAAGTTTTTCTCTCCGTGTGTTTCTCTAGTGGGAAACAGGCGTGGGAGTAGTGTCGTCCTTGGGTAGTGGGTCTTCTGGATCAGAATGAGAGATTTTCTGGCGGTGGGGTTTTTAGCTTATAGCTTCGTTGAGGGTGGCTTCTGATCATCTGTTTTCCTTTTTGCTCATCTCTTGGTATGGACGCGTTTGAGATCGCAAAGCTCTGCGAATCGCTATCGTTAGCCGAAGAAGATGGGGTGATTCACCAATTAAAAGAGGGTTTCCAACAAGAAGGTCTAAAGGATATAGCCCATTGCTTAGTTGGGAAAGTGCTATCGGGGAAAAAAGTAAATAGAGGAGCGTTCATTGGCCTTTAAGAGCAGCTGTGGAGCTCGATTGGCCAAGTCAAAATCGAATTAGTTGGAGATAACCTGTTCATATTTTACTTCATATCCCTAGAAGATAGGAGCCGAATCTGGCTAAGAGGACCTTGGCATTTTGATAATAATCTGATTGCGCTTGAAAAACCAGATGGATTGGGAGATATTACCAAGTTAAAATTCAATCAGGTAGGGCTGTGGGTTCAGATTCACAACATCCCCATTATGTGTATGAACAGGAGAACGGCTAAATGGCTCGAACAGCAAATAGGTGATGTGCTAGAAATACCAGCAGACTCCAAGGAATACTGGGGCAAGTTCATTCGGGTGAAGATCCAGGTTAACATCTCCAGGCCCCTGAAGAGATGGATGTGTTTAAAACTCGATAGGTCAAATGACATTGTAGTTGTAGCCCTAAAGTATGAAAGACTACCAGAATTCTGCTATGCGTATGGGAAAATCGGTCACGGTCTTCGTGAATGTCCAGACGATGATGCGAGAACGAATGCTCTGGAAGGGTCAACCCCTAAATTTGGAGCGTGGATGAGAGCAGCAGCTCCGGATAGATCGAAACCTTGGAATCGACATATGGAATCAGGGGAGTCATCCAGAAAAGATAGATCAGGGCTCGGAACCCGTGAACCAGGTGCGAGAATAATCCGGGAACCAAATACAACAACCGTGGGTAAAAAAAGAGGCGGTGTCGCCGGGAAGACAAATGAGCTGAAGGAAATGAAAGTGATGGAAAACCTAGAAATCCATAAGGAAAAACAGTAGCAGGCCCCCGATTCCAGACTCAATGACTGTCGAAAGGCCCACAAGTGAAATAGTGGACCTGAACCCTCCACTCCAGCTTTCCCCTTTTAGGCCAAGCCCCACTCCAGTAAGTACAATTACCCCAACAATACAACAAAAACTCAAGATTCAGGAAATAAAAAGCTCAGAAGATATGGAATTGGCTGGGGCGGAATCATCCCCTGTTCAGCCAGACAATCTTGCAAAATGCGATTCCCCAAAGGTTAAATCCACTAGAAAATGGAAGCGGTCGGCATGAGGAAGGCAAGTCCAACAGATTTTCGGGAAGGTTTCTAGTCCCCTTCATAGAATGCTCTCAGTAAGCCAAATGATCCGTAAAAACTCAAAAAAAAAAAAAAAAGCTCCATTTCCCCAAAACAAAGATCACCTGGCCGTACTCTAAACACCAAAAAATCTTCCAGCACCTCTCCGGCTCCAAACTACACCTTAAGGTGTCCCAGGGAGCCTATGGCAGGAGTGGCGGCCCAAAAGTGCAAGAGAAAAGTAGATTTTGAGGTGGAGGGAGAGGTCGATAATCTCAAAAAATGTAAGAGTTCGCTTGAGGCAGATGTGGATTTTATATCGGCGGAACCTGTTCACTAGGCCCGCCGAGAACGATGATAGGCGTTAGCTAGAACGTGCGGGGTATGGGGAATCCCCGTACGTTTGCGGCCTTGCAGAGGCTGCTTAGACATGACGCCGGTTCCGGTTCCGGTTTCGATTCGGTTCCGGTTCAGGTCCGGTTCCGAACCGGAACCGGCCCCTTTTTTTTTATTTATCATATTTCATAAAAAAATTAGTCATATAAAAATGTAATTGGTAAATGTATTTTATTGGGTCACCCGCAAAATAAAATTAAATAAATAAATGACAAATTAAAAAATAAAATAAAATAAAACAAAACCAAAAAATATAAAATTGGCTTTGCACTTAATTTTGACCACAATTAAGTTGCCTACGTATCTTCTTAAGGGTTTAGAAGAATCAAAGGCCACGTAGTTCTCTTACCATTTATTTTAGATTTGGACTTTGGAGATGGCGATTGGCGATTTGGCGTGGACTAATCGTTGCCATGATTATCCGTTTGACTTTCAGCCGGTTGATCATCTTTAAAGAAATCATATGGTTCCTCTTGATGGATTTCGTGTTGTCTATATTGAGCCTTCGTCCAATATTCAACACAAGCTTGTATCTGAAGTGATTTCGGACTCATAAGGGAACGTTTTGGGTCTAAAATATTCCCACCGGCATTGAACTGTTGTTCTACCGCCACCGTAGAAACTGGTGTTGAAAGGATTTGTTTGGCTATCATAGCCAAGATTGGAAAGTATCTTTCATGCTCATTCCACCAATATAGGATATCAAATTTTTTATCTTCGGTGTCTTCTATGAACTCAAAAGAGGTACTTAGATAAGATTCAAGCTCGGAATATGTGGTGGAGCGTGATAAAGAAAAACCTCGTAATTTTTTGGTTTTTTTTTATAAAAGATTATACCCTAAATTAAAAAATCCAGAGGATGATGATGATGAACGAGATACATTTTGAGTTTGTGGAACATCTATGTTCAGTGTGTTAGGATTATGCTCAATGGCAAGAGTGTAATATTGTAATTGACAATCTTCTCATATTAATAAAGTGAATTCTGATTCTTACAATTACTTATAGCATTTATTATTATAATTGTCAAGGTAAATAATCATAAGGTCAAAAGACTATGAGACATGAAGAATTGTTCATACATCCGGATATGTATGAGGTAGACACAATTCTTTAGTTAGTCTTGAATAACGTTCACAACTTAAGTTAAAGGTTGGGCACCTCTATCTTGTTAAAGTTGTAGAATTCTTTTACTAGCATTTGAGTGGGATCAAATGAATATGATGAGTCTAAAATCATCGAAAGGTTTTCGAGTAAAAGAATCTAGTGCACTAGGTGCATTGAACTGGATCACAATGAAATACTTTATCTAGAACCGTCACTAGATATAAGTCTTTTCATTAAAGAGGATACACCATCTCCTATAAGATTGTCTAGGGTATGAATGAGAAACATCTCCTTATTCTATCTTTATTTAAGAGTTCAATTTTAGCTCTTTAGTGGAATGAGTTAAAATTAATAGATTGGACCTAAGTGAATCATTTTTTGATTATGATTAGGTTGTGTCTATTGAAGCTTAAATTTAGATAGCCCGCCAAGATCCCCAATCCACACGTATTTGCATGGATCACTTGATATATTCTACCGGGCCGATTTAAGGGTCCATCTAGAATTGTTTTTAATATATCAAGAATATAATGTGTCTATTATTTAATTAATGGGCTGCACTATTATATTAATATATTAAAATGAGACATGTGGGCTTGTTTCTTTTAGTAAGAATGGGTCTGGTTCACATGTGGGCTTTTATTTAAAGTCCAATGGATTAAATGAAATAAGAAAATAATATATAGCCCATTTATATAAGTGGGGCGGCAAGGTGTATATATTAACCTAATATATTATTTTGTTTCATTATTTTAATTAAATAAGAATTAGTTAATTTATTAATTAATTGTTTAATTAAGAAACAAATCTTTTTCTGATCAGGAAATATATTTCCTAAAGTTATACTATTGGTAGTAGTATATTAAAAGTAAAAGACTTGTTTGATAAGAAAATAAATAATTAATTTTATTTATTTAATCAAATAAGAAGTCTTTTTATTTAGTCAATAAAAGAATAAAAATATCTATGAGTTGGATTAGGTTTTGAAGTCTAAAGGTTGATGGAAATTAGGGTGCAACAAAAACTCTTTTTGGTATGTGATTTGCGGCAACCCTAGTCCATTTAGAGGAAGATTTCGGCAATCCTAAATAGAAGAGGAAGCAAAATTTCGGCCACCTATATAATACCACATATAGAATTCGGCCACGATAGTTGATTGAATGATTCAATTTTTCTTCTTCTTCTCAATTCATAGAAAAGGATAATTTTTATTCTACTAAACATAAAAGAGAGAAGAGATTATTTTTTGATAGTACACTGATTGCTTGTTCATCAATAAGCTTGTGTGTACAACATCGAATTAGGTTCACGCGAGTTTTGATCATTAGATTGAGAACTCAAAAGTGACCGGAATAATTTTTGTCTTCTTTTGATTGTTTTGTGACTAACAAAAGAAAAAGAAAACTTTGTTCATCCATTCTCAGGTTTGCAATTCAAAGAAAAAGGGAGACCACGCTCCTAGGTGATTCACGTACGTGTTCGGATTGTAAGATCTCTCGGTACTGTTCACGATCACTGTTCACCGGGGGGGGGGGGTTACTGTTCACAATCACTGTTCACGCGGGTACTGTTCACGGGCATCGAAAAAGATTTTGCGGATTACCAATCTACGTAAGTCAATCGGATCACGCGTCAAGAGGTATTTAACTCTAACCGTATATATTTGAGTTTAATTAATTAAAAGGTTAAGGTTCAACTTTGAGAAAAATTTTAAAACCATACGAAATCTATTTTTCGTTTCTTCCGCTGCGTTTTATATCGATTTTTCCCTACACAGTGATGGACCGTAAACTCTAAGATATTCATCATATAATTCATACAATAATGTCTTAACCCTAGCACAACACATATCAACATCATAATCTATTTTTAAACCTTGTTCATAATAAACATAAAGATAATCAGGCAAACTTTCTAATCTACAACGTGGATCAAAATACAAGGCAATCAAATAAATATTTGGAAACTCTTTATAATATTCTAACCATTTATCCTTCATAGCAGTAACAGACTCATGTAATTGTAAGTTGGATTCACAATAAGCAAATACACCAGCAGTATTAAGACTCTCAATAATAAATAAATTAGTTGTAGGATAATAAACACCAGATAAATTGTTAGTAGCAGTATAAAAAACTTTTAACAAACCACAAACATTGCTACAAACATCCCAGTGACTTTCATAAAGATTAATGTGACTAACATGATATTGAATAAAAGTAACTAATAAATTCATATATTCATAACTTCTAGCAAGCAATTTATAAGTAGAATTCCAACGTGCTGTAACATCACGAGGAAATCTAATGGCACGCCTACCATTTTGTTTACAATATGTTGCCCATGATTTCATTACAGAAGGATGTTTCCAAAAAAAATAGAGGGCATCTTTAAGAGGTTGAATAAACTGTTCAAAAGTTTTTAATCCTTTTTGAACACATAAATTGAAAACATGGCATGCACATCTTTGATGAAAACATTTACCACCAAGATAAGATTTGCATAATTCAATTAAAGCAGGAATAGCAGCGGTATTGTTAAAAGCATTATCAAAACCAATTGCAAAAATTTTGTTCTCAATTTTATACTCTGTAAAAATAATTCTAAGGTGTCTAAAAATATTAGCAGCAGTGTGTTTATCATCAAAAACTCTAAATGCAAGAATTCTTTTTTGGATAGCCCATGCATTATCCATATAATGGCAAGTGACACCTATGTATGAATGCATTCGCCAATGATCACTCCATATGTCGGCACATACGGAAACACGACCATTATATTTTTCTAAAAAAAATTCCAACATTTTCTTTTCTTTTTCATAAATGTTTTCAAGTGCTTCTGTGAGCGTGGTTCTAGGAACACGACATGCAGCAGGATTTAATGCTCGTTGACAATAATTATTAAAACCAACTTTTTCACCAAAACTAAATGATAAGTGTTCTACTGCAACCATTCTAGCTAATTCTTTTCTATTTTTTGCATCACTATATTTAAATAATTGTTGGTTAGGGGTAGCGTACCTGGGAATTTGAGCTTGTGAACTCGATTTGGCATGTGCATCTGGATGTGAGTTCGTTATATGCTTCTGATATGTGCCATATCCTCCAGATTTGTGCCATTTAAATACTTTTTTGCATTAATTGCAAATCACTACTGTGCTTCCATCTTCTTGCGTAACTTTCTTCATATGGAGTACGAACAGATCATATTTGACCTGCTTTGGTAACTTTTCTTCCATCTGTGGATCAAATCAAAATCTTGATGTGGGTTGGGATCAGGGTCATCAGGCTCATCACCATCATGGCCAAGATCAGGCATATTTTCTGATTGACTTGTCAAAAGGGGGGTGACATTGGGATCGGGTTCAGAAATTCTAAAAGAGGGATGAGAATGAGATTGAGGAAAGTTTAGGCCTAAGTTTTCAACATAGACTTGGTGTTGTAGATACTCGTGATAGGCACGGTCGTCATGACCGAGATTATCCGTCATACGACCCTTACATTTCATTGAAATGGAATGTCTAGGACCGTCACCACTCCACTTGCAATTTTAAAAATTGAATTGTAAAATTCCTTAAACAAAAAATGTCAAAAAGTTGATTTAAAAAATGATTAAATGGTTGGAAATAAATTTGGAAGAAAATTAGAAACTTAGTAGTTAGTAATTGCAATTTGCAAATAAAATAAATTAGAATTTAGAAACTTAGTAATTGCAAATAAAATAAATTGTAAATAAAATAAATTGTGAATAAATGAAATTGGAAACTTAGTAATTGACTAATTGCAAATTAAATAATTGGAAATAAGAAATATTGCAAATAAAATAAATTAGAAACTTAGTAATTGCAAATAAAATAAATTGGAAACTTACTAACTTAGTAATTGCAAATAATATAAATTGGAAACTTGGAGACTTGGAGTTGAAGACTTGGAGAATTGAAAGTTTAGAGAGAATTGAGAATTGAGAATTAGAGAGAATTGAGGAAATTGGGGTGAGGAAAAATGAATGGAGGGGGGTAGTATTTATAGAAAAGTAAAAGAAAAAGAAAAAGAAATTAAAAAGTGAACCGTTGGAGGCCCAACGGTCTGCTGACGTCAGCAGGCCGTTGGGCCCAACGGTCGGCTGACGTCAGCCGACTGTTGGGCCTCCAACGGTCGGTTTTAAAAAAAAAATTAAAAACGAGGAACCGGTCGGTTCGAACCGGAACCGAACCGAACCGCCGATTCAGGTCCGGTTCTAACCGGCCAGTTCCGCTCTAAAGCGAACCGGAACCGGTACCGGCCGGACCAGTTCCCGGTCCGGTTCCGGTTCGGTTCTTCGGTTCGAACCGATCCGGCGTCATGTCAAAGGCTGCTGCAAAAACAGTCCCCAGATTTTGTGTTTCTCTTCGAGACAAAACTTAATGGTTCTCAACCGGGTAAAATAAAGGAGCTCCTGGGTTTTGCATGTAGTATTAGTGTGGACAGCATTGGCAGCAGTGGTGGTTTGATGCTTCTTTGGAGAGACAATCTTAATGTCACTATTCTCTCTTTCTCTACAGGGCACATTGATGCTCGGTTTCAGTCTGATACTGGTTTCCTTTGGCGATTTATGGGGTTTTATGGCAACCCCAATCGGAGCCAACGCGGGAACTCTTGGGGCCTCCTCAGACGCCTCAGAGAGGTTGACAGTTTGCCTTGGGTGGTTGGGAGTGACTTCAATGCCTTGCTTAGTGTGACGGAAAAGGGTGGTGGGTCTGAAGAGTCTATCTCTGAGATATTAGCTTTCAGACAGGTTGTGGAGGAGTGTGATCTTATCGATTTGGGTTTCTAGGGCCCAAAGTTTACATGGAACAACAAAAGAGGAGGCAGGAACAATGTCCATGAGAGGCTGGACCGAGTTTTGACAGATTATCAGTGGAGGGATTCTTTTCGGAGGGCATTATGACCAGAATCAGGACTTTGGAAAGAGAGTTAGAAGGCTTCCTGTCTCGGGATGAATTATACTGGAAGCAGAGGTCCAAGGCCGACTGGCTCTCCGTCGGGGACCGTAATTCTAAATTTTTCCACTCTAGAGCTACTGCCAGGAAAAAGAAAAACTCCATATCAAAACTGCTTGACGAAAACGGAAACCAACAGGATACTGAAGAGGGTTTGGCTAGGGTAATCCAAGTATACTTCTCTAATCTTTTTCGATCTTCCGAACCTCCCCCTCAGGCGATTGCTAACGCCACGGATGCCATCAGTTCTCGGTTACATGAGGAGATGAGAGCGAATTTGAACAGGGCCTTTTCGGAGGATGATATTAAAAGGGCAATGTTCGATATGAGCCCTACTAAGGCTCCCGGCCCTGATGGTTTCCAAGCCATCTTCTTCCAAAAACACTAGAAAGTTGTGGGTGCAGAGGTTTCGAAGGTTTGTCTTCAGGTACTGAATGGTGGGGCCTCGATTGCTGATTTTAACCACACAAATGTGACTCTAATCCCCAAAATTCAGAGCCCTACCTCGCTTAAGGACTTTAGACCCATTTCATTATGTAGTGTCATCTGCAAAATAGTAACCAAGGCTCTAGCGAACAGATTGAAGAGCTGCCTCTCGGCCATCATCTCTCCCAGCCAATCCGCCTTTGTCCCGAGCTGCCAAATATTTGATAATGTGGTGGCCTCTTTTGAAATCCTTCATTCTATTGCTAAAAAGAAGTCTGGGAAGAAAGGTTGGGGGGGGTACTGTTCACAATCACTGTTCACGCGGGTACTGTTCACGGGCATCGAAAAAGATTTTGCGGATTACCAATCTACGTAAGTCAATCGGATCACGCGTCAAGAGGTATTTAACTCTAACCGTATATATTTGAGTTTAATTAATTAAAAGGTTAAGGTTCAACTTTGAGAAAAATTTTAAAACCATACGAAATCTATTTTTCGTTTCTTCCGCTGCGTTTTATATCGATTTTTCCCTACACAGTGATGGACCGTAAACTCTAAGATATTCATCATATAATTCATACAATAATGTCTTAACCCTAGCACAACACATATCAACATCATAATCTATTTTTAAACCTTGTTCATAATAAACATAAAGATAATCAGGCAAACTTTCTAATCTACAACGTGGATCAAAATACAAGGCAATCAAATAAATATTTGGAAACTCTTTATAATATTCTAACCATTTATCCTTCATAGCAGTAACAGACTCATGTAATTGTAAGTTGGATTCACAATAAGCAAATACACCAGCAGTATTAAGACTCTCAATAATAAATAAATTAGTTGTAGGATAATAAACACCAGATAAATTGTTAGTAGCAGTATAAAAAACTTTTAACAAACCACAAACATTGCTACAAACATCCCAGTGACTTTCATAAAGATTAATGTGACTAACATGATATTGAATAAAAGTAACTAATAAATTCATATATTCATAACTTCTAGCAAGCAATTTATAAGTAGAATTCCAACGTGCTGTAACATCACGAGGAAATCTAATGGCACGCCTACCATTTTGTTTACAATATGTTGCCCATGATTTCATTACAGAAGGATGTTTCCAAAAAAAATAGAGGGCATCTTTAAGAGGTTGAATAAACTGTTCAAAAGTTTTTAATCCTTTTTGAACACATAAATTGAAAACATGGCATGCACATCTTTGATGAAAACATTTACCACCAAGATAAGATTTGCATAATTCAATTAAAGCAGGAATAGCAGCGGTATTGTTAAAAGCATTATCAAAACCAATTGCAAAAATTTTGTTCTCAATTTTATACTCTGTAAAAATAATTCTAAGGTGTCTAAAAATATTAGCAGCAGTGTGTTTATCATCAAAAACTCTAAATGCAAGAATTCTTTTTTGGATAGCCCATGCATTATCCATATAATGGCAAGTGACACCTATGTATGAATGCATTCGCCAATGATCACTCCATATGTCGGCACATACGGAAACACGACCATTATATTTTTCTAAAAAAAATTCCAACATTTTCTTTTCTTTTTCATAAATGTTTTCAAGTGCTTCTGTGAGCGTGGTTCTAGGAACACGACATGCAGCAGGATTTAATGCTCGTTGACAATAATTATTAAAACCAACTTTTTCACCAAAACTAAATGATAAGTGTTCTACTGCAACCATTCTAGCTAATTCTTTTCTATTTTTTGCATCACTATATTTAAATAATTGTTGGTTAGGGGTAGCGTACCTGGGAATTTGAGCTTGTGAACTCGATTTGGCATGTGCATCTGGATGTGAGTTCGTTATATGCTTCTGATATGTGCCATATCCTCCAGATTTGTGCCATTTAAATACTTTTTTGCATTAATTGCAAATCACTACTGTGCTTCCATCTTCTTGCGTAACTTTCTTCATATGGAGTACGAACAGATCATATTTGACCTGCTTTGGTAACTTTTCTTCCATCTGTGGATCAAATCAAAATCTTGATGTGGGTTGGGATCAGGGTCATCAGGCTCATCACCATCATGGCCAAGATCAGGCATATTTTCTGATTGACTTGTCAAAAGGGGGGTGACATTGGGATCGGGTTCAGAAATTCTAAAAGAGGGATGAGAATGAGATTGAGGAAAGTTTAGGCCTAAGTTTTCAACATAGACTTGGTGTTGTAGATACTCGTGATAGGCACGGTCGTCATGACCGAGATTATCCGTCATACGACCCTTACATTTCATTGAAATGGAATGTCTAGGACCGTCACCACTCCACTTGCAATTTTAAAAATTGAATTGTAAAATTCCTTAAACAAAAAATGTCAAAAAGTTGATTTAAAAAATGATTAAATGGTTGGAAATAAATTTGGAAGAAAATTAGAAACTTAGTAGTTAGTAATTGCAATTTGCAAATAAAATAAATTAGAATTTAGAAACTTAGTAATTGCAAATAAAATAAATTGTAAATAAAATAAATTGTGAATAAATGAAATTGGAAACTTAGTAATTGACTAATTGCAAATTAAATAATTGGAAATAAGAAATATTGCAAATAAAATAAATTAGAAACTTAGTAATTGCAAATAAAATAAATTGGAAACTTACTAACTTAGTAATTGCAAATAATATAAATTGGAAACTTGGAGACTTGGAGTTGAAGACTTGGAGAATTGAAAGTTTAGAGAGAATTGAGAATTGAGAATTAGAGAGAATTGAGGAAATTGGGGTGAGGAAAAATGAATGGAGGGGGGTAGTATTTATAGAAAAGTAAAAGAAAAAGAAAAAGAAATTAAAAAGTGAACCGTTGGAGGCCCAACGGTCTGCTGACGTCAGCAGGCCGTTGGGCCCAACGGTCGGCTGACGTCAGCCGACTGTTGGGCCTCCAACGGTCGGTTTTAAAAAAAAATTTAAAAACGAGGAACCGGTCGGTTCGAACCGGAACCGAACCGAACCGCCGATTCAGGTCCGGTTCTAACCGGCCAGTTCCGCTCTAAAGCGAACCGGAACCGGTACCGGCCGGACCAGTTCCCGGTCCGGTTCCGGTTCGGTTCTTCGGTTCGAACCGATCCGGCGTCATGTCAAAGGCTGCTGCAAAAACAGTCCCCAGATTTTGTGTTTCTCTTCGAGACAAAACTTAATGGTTCTCAACCGGGTAAAATAAAGGAGCTCCTGGGTTTTGCATGTAGTATTAGTGTGGACAGCATTGGCAGCAGTGGTGGTTTGATGCTTCTTTGGAGAGACAATCTTAATGTCACTATTCTCTCTTTCTCTACAGGGCACATTGATGCTCGGTTTCAGTCTGATACTGGTTTCCTTTGGCGATTTATGGGGTTTTATGGCAACCCCAATCGGAGCCAACGCGGGAACTCTTGGGGCCTCCTCAGACGCCTCAGAGAGGTTGACAGTTTGCCTTGGGTGGTTGGGAGTGACTTCAATGCCTTGCTTAGTGTGACGGAAAAGGGTGGTGGGTCTGAAGAGTCTATCTCTGAGATATTAGCTTTCAGACAGGTTGTGGAGGAGTGTGATCTTATCGATTTGGGTTTCTAGGGCCCAAAGTTTACATGGAACAACAAAAGAGGAGGCAGGAACAATGTCCATGAGAGGCTGGACCGAGTTTTGACAGATTATCAGTGGAGGGATTCTTTTCGGAGGGCATTATGACCAGAATCAGGACTTTGGAAAGAGAGTTAGAAGGCTTCCTGTCTCGGGATGAATTATACTGGAAGCAGAGGTCCAAGGCCGACTGGCTCTCCGTCGGGGACCGTAATTCTAAATTTTTCCACTCTAGAGCTACTGCCAGGAAAAAGAAAAACTCCATATCAAAACTGCTTGACGAAAACGGAAACCAACAGGATACTGAAGAGGGTTTGGCTAGGGTAATCCAAGTATACTTCTCTAATCTTTTTCGATCTTCCGAACCTCCCCCTCAGGCGATTGCTAACGCCACGGATGCCATCAGTTCTCGGTTACATGAGGAGATGAGAGCGAATTTGAACAGGGCCTTTTCGGAGGATGATATTAAAAGGGCAATGTTCGATATGAGCCCTACTAAGGCTCCCGGCCCTGATGGTTTCCAAGCCATCTTCTTCCAAAAACACTAGAAAGTTGTGGGTGCAGAGGTTTCGAAGGTTTGTCTTCAGGTACTGAATGGTGGGGCCTCGATTGCTGATTTTAACCACACAAATGTGACTCTAATCCCCAAAATTCAGAGCCCTACCTCGCTTAAGGACTTTAGACCCATTTCATTATGTAGTGTCATCTGCAAAATAGTAACCAAGGCTCTAGCGAACAGATTGAAGAGCTGCCTCTCGGCCATCATCTCTCCCAGCCAATCCGCCTTTGTCCCGAGCTGCCAAATATTTGATAATGTGGTGGCCTCTTTTGAAATCCTTCATTCTATTGCTAAAAAGAAGTCTGGGAAGAAAGGTTGGGGGGGGTACTGTTCACAATCACTGTTCACGCGGGTACTGTTCACGGGCATCGAAAAAGATTTTGCGGATTACCAATCTACGTAAGTCAATCGGATCACGCGTCAAGAGGTATTTAACTCTAACCGTATATATTTGAGTTTAATTAATTAAAAGGTTAAGGTTCAACTTTGAGAAAAATTTTAAAACCATACGAAATCTATTTTTCGTTTCTTCCGCTGCGTTTTATATCGATTTTTCCCTACACAGTGATGGACCGTAAACTCTAAGATATTCATCATATAATTCATACAATAATGTCTTAACCCTAGCACAACACATATCAACATCATAATCTATTTTTAAACCTTGTTCATAATAAACATAAAGATAATCAGGCAAACTTTCTAATCTACAACGTGGATCAAAATACAAGGCAATCAAATAAATATTTGGAAACTCTTTATAATATTCTAACCATTTATCCTTCATAGCAGTAACAGACTCATGTAATTGTAAGTTGGATTCACAATAAGCAAATACACCAGCAGTATTAAGACTCTCAATAATAAATAAATTAGTTGTAGGATAATAAACACCAGATAAATTGTTAGTAGCAGTATAAAAAACTTTTAACAAACCACAAACATTGCTACAAACATCCCAGTGACTTTCATAAAGATTAATGTGACTAACATGATATTGAATAAAAGTAACTAATAAATTCATATATTCATAACTTCTAGCAAGCAATTTATAAGTAGAATTCCAACGTGCTGTAACATCACGAGGAAATCTAATGGCACGCCTACCATTTTGTTTACAATATGTTGCCCATGATTTCATTACAGAAGGATGTTTCCAAAAAAAATAGAGGGCATCTTTAAGAGGTTGAATAAACTGTTCAAAAGTTTTTAATCCTTTTTGAACACATAAATTGAAAACATGGCATGCACATCTTTGATGAAAACATTTACCACCAAGATAAGATTTGCATAATTCAATTAAAGCAGGAATAGCAGCGGTATTGTTAAAAGCATTATCAAAACCAATTGCAAAAATTTTGTTCTCAATTTTATACTCTGTAAAAATAATTCTAAGGTGTCTAAAAATATTAGCAGCAGTGTGTTTATCATCAAAAACTCTAAATGCAAGAATTCTTTTTTGGATAGCCCATGCATTATCCATATAATGGCAAGTGACACCTATGTATGAATGCATTCGCCAATGATCACTCCATATGTCGGCACATACGGAAACACGACCATTATATTTTTCTAAAAAAAATTCCAACATTTTCTTTTCTTTTTCATAAATGTTTTCAAGTGCTTCTGTGAGCGTGGTTCTAGGAACACGACATGCAGCAGGATTTAATGCTCGTTGACAATAATTATTAAAACCAACTTTTTCACCAAAACTAAATGATAAGTGTTCTACTGCAACCATTCTAGCTAATTCTTTTCTATTTTTTGCATCACTATATTTAAATAATTGTTGGTTAGGGGTAGCGTACCTGGGAATTTGAGCTTGTGAACTCGATTTGGCATGTGCATCTGGATGTGAGTTCGTTATATGCTTCTGATATGTGCCATATCCTCCAGATTTGTGCCATTTAAATACTTTTTTGCATTAATTGCAAATCACTACTGTGCTTCCATCTTCTTGCGTAACTTTCTTCATATGGAGTACGAACAGATCATATTTGACCTGCTTTGGTAACTTTTCTTCCATCTGTGGATCAAATCAAAATCTTGATGTGGGTTGGGATCAGGGTCATCAGGCTCATCACCATCATGGCCAAGATCAGGCATATTTTCTGATTGACTTGTCAAAAGGGGGGTGACATTGGGATCGGGTTCAGAAATTCTAAAAGAGGGATGAGAATGAGATTGAGGAAAGTTTAGGCCTAAGTTTTCAACATAGACTTGGTGTTGTAGATACTCGTGATAGGCACGGTCGTCATGACCGAGATTATCCGTCATACGACCCTTACATTTCATTGAAATGGAATGTCTAGGACCGTCACCACTCCACTTGCAATTTTAAAAATTGAATTGTAAAATTCCTTAAACAAAAAATGTCAAAAAGTTGATTTAAAAAATGATTAAATGGTTGGAAATAAATTTGGAAGAAAATTAGAAACTTAGTAGTTAGTAATTGCAATTTGCAAATAAAATAAATTAGAATTTAGAAACTTAGTAATTGCAAATAAAATAAATTGTAAATAAAATAAATTGTGAATAAATGAAATTGGAAACTTAGTAATTGACTAATTGCAAATTAAATAATTGGAAATAAGAAATATTGCAAATAAAATAAATTAGAAACTTAGTAATTGCAAATAAAATAAATTGGAAACTTACTAACTTAGTAATTGCAAATAATATAAATTGGAAACTTGGAGACTTGGAGTTGAAGACTTGGAGAATTGAAAGTTTAGAGAGAATTGAGAATTGAGAATTAGAGAGAATTGAGGAAATTGGGGTGAGGAAAAATGAATGGAGGGGGGTAGTATTTATAGAAAAGTAAAAGAAAAAGAAAAAGAAATTAAAAAGTGAACCGTTGGAGGCCCAACGGTCTGCTGACGTCAGCAGGCCGTTGGGCCCAACGGTCGGCTGACGTCAGCCGACTGTTGGGCCTCCAACGGTCGGTTTTAAAAAAAATTTAAAAACGAGGAACCGGTCGGTTCGAACCGGAACCGAACCGAACCGCCGATTCAGGTCCGGTTCTAACCGGCCAGTTCCGCTCTAAAGCGAACCGGAACCGGTACCGGCCGGACCAGTTCCCGGTCCGGTTCCGGTTCGGTTCTTCGGTTCGAACCGATCCGGCGTCATGTCAAAGGCTGCTGCAAAAACAGTCCCCAGATTTTGTGTTTCTCTTCGAGACAAAACTTAATGGTTCTCAACCGGGTAAAATAAAGGAGCTCCTGGGTTTTGCATGTAGTATTAGTGTGGACAGCATTGGCAGCAGTGGTGGTTTGATGCTTCTTTGGAGAGACAATCTTAATGTCACTATTCTCTCTTTCTCTACAGGGCACATTGATGCTCGGTTTCAGTCTGATACTGGTTTCCTTTGGCGATTTATGGGGTTTTATGGCAACCCCAATCGGAGCCAACGCGGGAACTCTTGGGGCCTCCTCAGACGCCTCAGAGAGGTTGACAGTTTGCCTTGGGTGGTTGGGAGTGACTTCAATGCCTTGCTTAGTGTGACGGAAAAGGGTGGTGGGTCTGAAGAGTCTATCTCTGAGATATTAGCTTTCAGACAGGTTGTGGAGGAGTGTGATCTTATCGATTTGGGTTTCTAGGGCCCAAAGTTTACATGGAACAACAAAAGAGGAGGCAGGAACAATGTCCATGAGAGGCTGGACCGAGTTTTGACAGATTATCAGTGGAGGGATTCTTTTCGGAGGGCATTATGACCAGAATCAGGACTTTGGAAAGAGAGTTAGAAGGCTTCCTGTCTCGGGATGAATTATACTGGAAGCAGAGGTCCAAGGCCGACTGGCTCTCCGTCGGGGACCGTAATTCTAAATTTTTCCACTCTAGAGCTACTGCCAGGAAAAAGAAAAACTCCATATCAAAACTGCTTGACGAAAACGGAAACCAACAGGATACTGAAGAGGGTTTGGCTAGGGTAATCCAAGTATACTTCTCTAATCTTTTTCGATCTTCCGAACCTCCCCCTCAGGCGATTGCTAACGCCACGGATGCCATCAGTTCTCGGTTACATGAGGAGATGAGAGCGAATTTGAACAGGGCCTTTTCGGAGGATGATATTAAAAGGGCAATGTTCGATATGAGCCCTACTAAGGCTCCCGGCCCTGATGGTTTCCAAGCCATCTTCTTCCAAAAACACTAGAAAGTTGTGGGTGCAGAGGTTTCGAAGGTTTGTCTTCAGGTACTGAATGGTGGGGCCTCGATTGCTGATTTTAACCACACAAATGTGACTCTAATCCCCAAAATTCAGAGCCCTACCTCGCTTAAGGACTTTAGACCCATTTCATTATGTAGTGTCATCTGCAAAATAGTAACCAAGGCTCTAGCGAACAGATTGAAGAGCTGCCTCTCGGCCATCATCTCTCCCAGCCAATCCGCCTTTGTCCCGAGCTGCCAAATATTTGATAATGTGGTGGCCTCTTTTGAAATCCTTCATTCTATTGCTAAAAAGAAGTCTGGGAAGAAAGGTTGGATGGCTCTAAAACTTGATATGAGCAAGGCGTACGATCGAGTCGAATGGGGTTTCCTCAAAGCAGTTATGGAAAGAATGCACTTCCTTGTGCGTTGGATTAAGATGATCATGGACTGTATCTCGACCTCAAAGTTGTCTTTCCTTCTCAATGGGAGTCTTATCTGCTCGGTTGTCCCTTCAAGAAGCCTCAGACAAGGGTGTCTCATCTCCCCATATCTCTTTCTTTTTTGCGCTGGAGCGCTCTCCTGCCTCATTACCAAGTCTGAGAGAAATGGGAGAGTTCTAGGTATCAGATGTTGCAGAAACAGTCCGCCCATTAGCCACATGTTCTTTGCGGATGACAGTATACTCTTCTGCAAGGCATCAATGGACAGCAGCACCCATATACGGCATCTTCTAGGGATCTATGAGAATGGCTCGGGACAGCAAGTTAACCTCTAAAAATCTAGTTTAACTGTCAGCCCTAATGTTACTGAGGAGGTAAAGGAGAATATTCAAGCTATTTTTGGCATAGATGAGTGCAATACTAGAGATAGTTATCTCGGGCTGCCCACGCTGGTTGGCAGGAACAAACAGCACTCTTTTGGAGTAATCAAAGAGCGGGTTTGGAAGAAGGTTCGTAGCTGGAAAGGGAATCTTTTTCCTTCTGGAGGAAAAGAGGTTCTAATAAAGGCGGTAGCCCAAGCTATCCCAACTTATTCCATGAGTATCTTCCAGCTCCCGAAAGGTCTGTGTAATGAGCTGAGTTCAAGATTTCCAAGTTTTTGTAGGGATCCAGGGAGGGGAAGCGAAAAATCAGTTGGATCAAATGGAAGGACATGTGCATGCCCAAAAGTCATGGGGAGCTCGGTTTTAAAGACCTTTCCCTCTTCAATCAAGCCTTTCTAGCTAAACAGGGGTGGAGGGTTCTGTCGGATCCAAGCTCCATAGTCTTTCGTCTTCTCAAAGCAAAGTATTTCAACAATGTTGACTTTCTTCGAGCTTCGCTCAGTTCTGGATGCTCCCACATCTGGAGGAGTTTCATGTGGGGTCGCTCCCTTCTTCTGAAAGGTCTTCGCTGGAAAGTTGGGGATGGCAGTAGCATCAGAATCTTCAAGGATCAATGGATCCCTAGACCCAGCACTTTCAAGCCCATCACTCCAAACCCGGGAAGTGATTCGTTAGTGTCAGCTCTCATTGACGTTGACCCTCCTGAGTGGAAATTGGATCTGATAAACCAGACCTTCCTCCCTGCAGATAAGGAGATCATCATTTCTATCCCTCTTAGTTTTTCAGGTGGCCCTGATAGCCTCACCTGGCACTTTGAAAAATCTGGTGTTTTCTCGGTGAAGAGTGGGTACAAGTTGGCCCTTAGTGAGAAACTCAGTGCTTCTGTTTCCAACTCGTCTAATATTCGCAAATGGTGGTCCTCGGTATGGAATCTCAATTTGCCTCCGAAGGTAAGGATCTTTGTGTGGAGAGCCTGTCTCAATGCAATCCCTTCTGGTTTTAATCTTTGGAAGCGAAAAATTATGGACCGGCCCCTGTGTTTGTGGTGCAAGACTATGGTGAACACTGCAAGCCATTCCCTGTTCTGGTGCAGTCAGGCTAGGAAGGTTTGGGGATGTACGAGGTTTGATAGTTTCTTTGATTTTCCCAGTGAGTGTTCGGTGATGGAGACCCTCTCTAAACTCCTCTCTCAGGTTTCTGGGGATAACTTTGCCTCGATCTGTATCATCTCTTAGGCAATATGGGAGAATCGAAACTCCACTCTTCATGGGGTCAAGCCGAAGGATCCTGATGCCCTGGTTGCCTGGGCTGAGACCCTCTTGACTGAATTCCAGGATTCTCAAGCTGCCTTGATCTCTCAGATTCCCTCTCACCTCAAGGTGGCGGGAGGGGACTGGATTGCCCCCCCCCCCCCCCCCCCCCCCCCCCCCCCCCCCCCCCCCCCCTCCAGGCCAGCTAAAACTGAACTCTAGTGCTGTAGTGCGTGATGGGGTTTGTGTGGTGGGGTTTGTGTGGTGGGAGTAGGTGTTTCCATTAGGAATGACAAAGGAAAGGTGTTGGCAGCCTTGTCTAGACCCCTGACTGGGTTATTCAGCTTTGATATTGGTGGTTTCTTAGCTTTTCGCGAGGGTCTTCTGCTGGCCAAATTGCATAACTTTAATGTTCATATTGCAGAGGTCGCCCCGTCTACCGCATCTCCCCTAGTTTCATTAGACAGTGCCCTGGGTGGTGCTAGTTTTATTGTTTCTGACATTAGAACCCTCTTGGCTGAGGTTGGTGTCTGTAAGTGTCAGTCCATTACCCCTTCGGGAAATACACTGGCTCTCAAGCTAGCTGCCATGGCCTTCTCCTCTGTTCGGGAAAGCCTATGGTTAGATTTTAGTTCTTCTTTGTAATGTTTATGTTTTTCTATCAAAAAATATATATATATTTACTTTATGGTAAATAGCTTGTTGTTGACAAGAAAGAGAAAGAAAATAATTAGAAATAACTTGCAACATTTTTTGTTAATAATGATGTTGATGTGTCATGATAAGATATCATCCAATGAAAAAGTTTGAATATGATGAGTGTTGTACCAGTGTACCACTCCATCCATAAATCAATCCAATAAATTAACTCTTGTTATCTATACACTCTATATAAAAAGAGTGAGTTGAACAATATTTTTAACCACCTATTTTGTTGTGATTTTTTTTAAATTGTAAAAAGACTTGCATACCTTAGCTCTTTTCAGTATTTCAAAATTAATAATGTATAGTTTATTTGATAACAAGGTAAAAAAGTAATTTATAAATTTCACTCTATATAAAAAGAGTGAGTTGAACAATATTTTTAACCACCTATTTTGTTGTGATTTTTTTTAAATTGTAAAAAGACTTACATACCTTAGCTCTTTTCGGTATTTCCAAATTAATAATGTATAGTTTATTTGATAACAGGGTGAAAAAGTAATTATAAATTTTAAAGTCTTTTACTAATTTTACAACAGTAAAAAGACAAAAAAAACCTTCATACATTTAAAAATGACAATTTTTTTTTCGGACAAACAGTATAAAAAAGACACATCGAGATTAAGTAAAAGGGTAAAAATGTCTCTCTATGTGAAATTAGGGAGTTTTCTGAAATCCAACATGTAATTTACCATTTCACTTTTTACGCATCTTTAAATTTTTGATGCAAACTTCAATACTGTATCAACTTTACCAATTTTTTTTAATGTTTAAAAACAAAAGGACAGTTATATCCTTAAAACTATTCTAAAACTATTCCAAAATAGTGTATGAACTATAAAGGAAAGGAAAAGAGGGTAGACATGGGATCGGTGTTGTGTAGCGGTGGAATTCCACCTGTCACCATGCATGCTTCACAAGGACTATGTGGCTGCTTACAGATGAGGCACCAATGCATATATCATGCAGATAATGTCAGTAGATTTTGTGGTGGTTGTTAAAATCCAAATTTCACTCTGCAAAATCTAGATACCTCTTCTTCTCTGCATCCCTTGACAAATCCAGAATTAACATTGTTGTGAATCTTCGTCTCTATAAGACACAAAGATTCAACAACACTCCTGTTCTCATACAAATATAACTTGCAAGAAAGTTTCTTACAACAAGAACAGATACAAATCTGCTACACAAGACAAGATCAGTACCAACAAATATTCTGAACTATTACAAGAGATCAGAAATATATATATATGTGTTAAGAAGTATATCATATGTACAAAAAGATGAGATCGCCGATAATACTCAACATATAAAGAAGCAAAACAGAAAATCACAAGAACAAAATATATGCAGAATTAAGAAGTAAAAGGAGAATTCAGAAATCAACACCAGAGATATCGTGGTTCAGCCAGGAATGGCCTATATCCACGTTGAGCTCTTCACAGAAAGCTCTCTCCGCTATATCAATGTTTTACAATCCAAATCTCAGCCCTAACACTCACAAATAGACCCAGCAACACTCAAGAGTACATTATCTGTCAACACAAATGAACAGACCTACAAATCACACTCTCGATCAGTGATTACAACAACGATAACTCAACTCTCTTCACAAAGTGTATATAAACACTTTAATCACTCTCAAGATACAATAATCTTGCAACGTTTACAGAGAAAAACACTTGGATTCACCAAGATTCACAAGAAATACAAGAGAAAAACAAGAGAGAACTTTCGAGAGATTGAGAGAAAAAATTAACCCTAATCTTTGAACAACTGAAAATTACCGATCCCATTTCTCTCTCCTACTTACTTATATATTCCTATCTTACAAGGCACATGTGTAATCTAAAAATAACCAATGAGACGTTGCCACAATGTATTCCATCACGTGACCCTTGTCTTCTGATCTTTAGAATTCATTCCCGTGCCAAAAACGACACTGTATTGCTCTAATGAGGGAAATTGGTAGCTGGATCAAGTGGGCTGCTGCTTGTTGGGCTCTTGTTTGGGCATATGATTCTCAAAGCTAACCAATCAAGTGGCGGCCTCATGTACTTCTTCTCCCAAGTATGTCCTTCTTCAAAGGCAATTCTTCTCTCTCTCTCTCTCTCTCATTCTCTTTTTATACACAGGTTGCGATTTGATCGTGATTTTGGAACGATTTCATTTTTATGGTGATAAATAATAATGCAGTCAGCTTTCGAAGGAGAAGATTTGGCATATGAAAAAGTTTTGAGGTTGGCTGCCAATGATAGGTACACGCTTGATCATTGTTTGTACTACCATGTTTCTTCATCTCTTTCTCAGTTTGGTTCTCTCCTTCTTCCCTAATTCTGTCATTTGTGTAGAATTTTAGTGTAAAGATTTTAGATGAGCTTCTCTGTCATGTCTTTCATGTCTTTGATATTTGTATGTGACGAAATTGAGTTTGTAAATTTTAACTGAAGAGAGAGAGAGATAAAGCAAGGAAGAGAAGTATGGATTTCGTTGAGAGAGACTGAAATCTGAAAAATATGTTGTCATTCTGCTCTCGCACTGGACCGTCGACTTGCTACTCAGTTTCTTTTATCTCCAGAAATGATTGTAAGTTCTTTTCACACTAAAAGTCTTTTAAATTGTTTTCAATTTTGATTGTACCAGAGAATCGTAGTGGTGATCATTTTTGAATAAGTAATTTTTATTTATTTCTAAATTAACTATGGGATTGAGTGTTAGTAGTGTAAAAATGACTTTGTGTTATGGCTGATTTTTGTTTTCTTATGCCTGCCATAGAGGCAGATACAAGATTTTTTTTTTGGGTACCAAAATTGTTTCTTGGGTTGCACAGCTTAGGAAATTAATTAACTTGCAACAACTGTAAAGCATTTACAAAGCTTCTTTATGTTTTTTTTTCACCTACAAGTAGTGAATTCATTGAAGTATTAATTAATTTTTAATTGCAGGAGCCTATCATCCAATAGAACTCGCCAAGCTGAAAAATTTAACACGATTGTAAGCTTTTGTTAAAATTATTTTAAAATTTCATATGAATTTTGTCAGAAGATTATACTGTGTTTCGTTCTTGTTGGGTGATGCAGTAAGATTAATGACAACGACTTCAATGGGAGTATTCCAGATTTTATTCAAAACTGGAAGGGACTCAGGAGACTGTAAGATCCTATACTTTCTTACAGTTTTTCAACTTATATTCTAGCGCTTGAATGTTCTTGATTGGTTTATCAGAGTTAATGCAGAGAAATTCAAGGTGGTGGACTGAATTACTGAAAGGAGTCAAAGGATCCATTCCATCATCCATCTCTGTTCTGAAAAACCTAGGACAATTGTAAGTGAATATATCTCAACTGTTCTACTGCATAAATAAAATTATACACAATGATGACATTTTCTGAAAGGATCAATTGAGAATGCATTGTTATTATATACAGGAGGATTAGTGACCTAAGTGGATCAAATCATGCCTTTCCTGAGCTTGCAAACATGACGTCTCTAACACAGATGTAAGTTTATTACTTTTTTCTATTATGTTGATTATTGTTAGAGTGCTTAAATACCACATTAGACCTTCCTAATAGCTTTAGTTTTTGGGTTTAGTTGTTACTAACATAGTTACATAGTATTAGAGTAAGTTTAACGATGAGTATTACGCTTGAGTCCCGTCACATAATTGAATTTGTGTTTGTTTATGACTTTGTCCTAGGTTTGGATCTCCATTTGGGCTTAGGCCACCTAAAAAGTCCGTTGGTCTTGCACATGAGAGAGTGTTATAGTTCTTAAATATTATTATTGGTCTTTTTCCCAATACATTAAACTTTTTACTTGTGGGTTAAGTAATTGCTAACAATTATGAAATACAATTACTGACTCAAAATTGTTATCTCAGACATGATTAACTTTGAATTTACAGAATTCTAAGAAATTGCAGTATTTTTGGAGAAGTACCTCAGTATATCTGTGAAAAAAAAAGTCTGCGCATTTTGTAAGTATGTTACACATTCAATTATTGATTTGAAATCGATGTAAAAGCCAAAACTAAAATTTAGACTTCCTACATAGCATGCATAGAAATGAATACCTCTTTTATCTTGTGCATCTAGAAAACAAACGAATATTTGTCTTGTGTATCTGATGATTGTGCTCTTTTTACACTCTTAATGGTTGTTGTGAAGGTTTTGAAAATGAAAACAAGGATTCAAGTTTTGAGCAAGTTGGAAATGGATGTTTATATGAATTTCACAATAATGTAGTATTTTCTATTTTCGTAACTCTAGCAAACACTCATAGCTAGCTTGCTGTAATGAAAATATTTACTATTTTTCAAATAATGGCAGACAAGGTAGAGCTTTTCAATAGGAAATGTGGTTTAGTAGAAGGGTGCATATAGAGGATTGATCGCTCAGGATTGAATTTTGTGGTTCTGGAAGATCCAAAGCTGTTTTTACTTTACTATACACAATGGCATGTTTTTGCATCTTTTGGTAAGTATTGAAAATGCAGTGTTGGATATAAAAATAGCCCATATCGTTTAAGGTCCTTGGTTGTTACTTGTCATCACTTATTTGATCATACACAGTATGTCTTGACTCTTAAATATATATTTGTATATTCTCTTATTAAAGTCTAGAAAACATTATTCACCAATATTTTTTCCATTGCTTTTTAATATCATTTCTCTATTCATTGTTTTAGGAGTTGGGAGCTCATAATGTAACACCTTTACTGACAGAACGTTCTCCTTCAATCTCAGAAAATCGAGTGGACATATTGCAGCATGTTATTTTAGTAGCATCAAAACATTGTAAATTGATTCTTGACTCTATTATATTGACAACAATTATACGCTGAAAACATCTTTTGGTACATGGATATCATAATAGTTCTAATTTTTATTTCTAATGAAAGAGCATGTCTTTAAGTTATTTATGCTTCATTTGTCTTCAGTTTAGTGCTCATGGCTACCTATGCCATAGGTCAACGGCAGCATTAAATGGTTTTGAGTCCTTCCATGAAAATTGATGGAGTCCTCCCATGAAAATTGATGGCTTTGTACTTCTCGTAAGTTATTTCCTACCTTTTCGCACTTACATGATTTGGCTACTTTTTTATATTATGGCGTACTGAATGATCTTTATCTGATGCATTAAAGTGAGTGGCTGACTAACTCTAGCTTTTTATATAGTTCACCTCAGCTGTGAGGTGAATCTATCTTAAAAAAAATGCTCTTATTAGTAGACAATAGATTTTAATAGTGTTGCTTATGAACTATTAAAGTATGTTTAGTGCCAAATTCTATAATTTTAGAAGAGTATGTAGTAGTTCAGAAGTAATTAGTAGTTTCCCGTCAAAGGTGTATTTTGTTGCCATAACAAAAGGTACTCTTGTTAATGCTTTGACTTCATCAAGAAAGGAATCAAGTGGGCTGATAATAGTTGGACCAGAAACGGTTAGTACACATGATGTGTGTGGAGAACTTTTGTTTATATTTAATATTTCAACTGTTTTATTGAACAAATGAAGAGTTAAGGGTCGTTTGTTTTTTTGTCTGAATACTGAACAGTCCTGAATTTTTCTGAAGACTGAATAGGGATTGAAATCTGAATCTGAATGACATGTTTGTTTTTTTTTTTCCTCACATCTGAATGTGCTGTTAACATATTTGTTTTTTGAAAATAAAACTGTCTGAAAATATGTAATTGTACATTTATACCCATACTAATTAAAAGAAGTAATTTAACATGCATCATTCTTTATAACATTTTGTATGGTTTTTATTTTCGCAAACAAAGTTTATTTTAACAAAATAAAAAGTTAAACAATGAATATAATTTTGCATGTTCTGCAAACAAAGTTTAAGTTAAATTTATTGTCAAAAAAAAGTTCAAATTTAAATTCAATTTTATACATTGTCCACGTTTCCAGTGATTATAATTCATGAAACATTTTTTGTTTTTTTTTTGTTTCCTGAATCATATGCACCGGAAACCAAATAAAAAAAAGGTTCTTGAATTTTTATATACAATAATTCTATAACATTTTCGAGCCACGAAATCTACTTAATATGATAGACAACTTTATTGAGCACTATACTAATAGTTAGATAAAATAAATAAATAAAGAGTTCTTACCGGGATTTGGCAGGAGAGAAATTCAATTGTTCAATCTCTGAAAAATTTCATTATGAAAAGTATTTAGGTTTTTTTTTTCTTATCTAAAACATGTTTAAAATAAGAAATACGTTAAAAGAAATTTTTTTATACCATATTAAATTAATGTAAATTTGGAAATATATCTTTTTTTGGAGGATAGACTTGGAATAGAATATTTTAATTGTAATCCAGTGATTTGGAATTAAGTTAAAAGTCAGGATTTCTTACTTTTTATTTTAAGTTGTTTTTTGATATTTTTAAGTTGTTTGACCATTTAAAAAAACAAACAAAACAACTTAATGAGTTCAATTCAGACCCATTAAGTCTTAAAACAACCTCTTATTGTTGTTTTTATTTTATTTTTCTAAGGGGATGAGTATGGTCCGTAGGGGTATGAATTGACCTAAGAAATCCAAATTATCTTGAAATTAAATAGAATTATGAAGTTAATTTATTGATTGATTTTCAGTTTTCTTGCTGGTAAACAAGTATATTTTGCATTATGGTGATTATCTGTAACTGTTGTCTTTGCTGGCTAAATGGACCATGTATTCTTGATTGTGACTGATGCTCATCCTTGAGTATGTTTCTCATTTTATTTTCTAATCAATGAATTTATTTTGAAAACAATGTACCTTGGAGATGCTGAAAACTTATTTGAAGAATAATAAAGTAGGTCTAAGAGCAATTATAGAAGAAAACTATGGCTTCTATGAAGCCACTCGAGGTTGAAGCTCTGGCTTCCAAGGGTAAAAATGATAAGTGATAGCAAAGCTGAAGCATTTCTGGTGTATTGTTACTCTAAGTCTGTGACAGTTTCTTCCTTATAAGTGATTGTTAAAGAGATATTATGTGAACCATATAAAGCACAAATTTGATGGGCAAGCTATACTATGTAGAGTGTACATGAGTTTTAATAGAGTGTACACGAGTTTTAATGATTTGTACCATTTGTTTTCAATTTTTTAAGTCACATTTTTTTTCTTCATATTAATGATTTATATTTACTGTTGATGTGAAAATGGTCTGGTTTGAGTTATTGGAGAAAGTTATGGTATTTTTTAATGCAAAACCTGTCATTTTTTATATATTTAGTTTTGGAAATTATTAAAATTGTTTTATTCTACTTTATATTTAACCAAATTTTATAATTATACTGTTAGCACGTGTTAGCAATTGAACCCCAAGATTTATGATCATGTTTGGCAAAACTTATGGCAATTCAAACACAACTAAACCTATAATTTTCTACACCAAAATTTTAACTGCACGTACATGAATGTTCATACGTAAAGAATAATATATTATTTGATAAAAGAATTTTAAAAAAGTAATAATAATAAGACTCGAAGAAATTATATAAGTTAAATAATCTATCTATTTTATATTTGTAAAAGCATTTACACCCTAACTCTATAAATATTTAATTTTTTTTAAATGAAATATATATTTGTATGTAGCATGACGGAATCATTGACATCGAAAGTGTTTGCCATATTTTTTTATCCAAATAACTTCCTCTTTCATATCAAAGCAACTATGTATAAAAGTCAAGGACAAACCAAAAATAAATTCGGTGTTGTTGCAATTCATGACATACAACAGTAGTCAATTTGATAACGAGAGCAAAAAAGAATCAGTATAATTTTTCTTTTCTCTATTATGTTGATAAGACACATTTTATTATACTATACGAATAATGTTATAATATATAATAAGTTTTATATTGAACAGTTACTTTCAAATTGTATAACTTCCTTTGTTACTTATTTAATACGTATTTATTTAACATATTATTATAAAATATGTATTAGGAAGCACATGCCTTGCATGTGCCTCCAAACCTAGTATTTTAAAAAACCAAATACTGATGTAGATTTTGAATTTAAATTCATATACATATAACATGCGAAGCGCCCCACTTAGTGAATTGAATAAGGGTTAAAATTTTATTGATTAGAGGTGTGAATAATGTTTATCCATTTGACAATCCTTAATATATGTGCTCATCTAAGATAGGGACATGCTAGATACCATGATATATTTTGTAGTCTGAAGATGTTTCAAAAAATTTCATATCATACTACACAAATTTAACATAGAATCAAATTACATTAAAATTTCTAGAGATTTATTATTTTACACATGGAAATAGGTTTATTAAAAACTAACATTGAACTCTTCTACTATTAGTCAAAGTCTGTTATTTTTAATCGTCGATCAAAATTGACTATCTAAAAACAAAAATACCCCTAACATAAGAATTGAAAATACCAAAATAACAAGTTAAAAAACCAAAATAAAATTATTTAACCAAAAAATTGAAGGAAATAGAAATTGGAAACTTCTTTTGCATGAATGAAAATACAAATTCAATTTTTTTAAAGTAAATATTAAAATGAGATAAAATGACAAAGTTTGATTAACCACTCTAGCTGTTAATTAACTTCGATGAAGTTTGATTAACAGTATGGTAGATCTGTGACATATGTCGATGTTAGTTTATACTAAGAATTGGCAAACCACTTAATAATTGAGTGTAATTTGTTAATTAACATTTAAGTTCACTAGTACACATTCTAGTGTAATTATATTACATAATCCTAATTATTAAGATGAGTACATAGCAAAACCCCTTGATATGATCACATGAACCCTTTAGTTATTACCCATCAAAAATAACTACACAGCGCAGTGCCTTTAGTTGACTTTACAGTGAAGCAGCTATCAGTAGTAAGTTAGTAACACAGTGCCTGCAATTTCTGATACTATATCACATCAGCAAAAACTTTTTACAAATTCCAAGCTTTTCATTTACATTCCAGGACATGTTCATCACACTAGTACAATTCCTCGATCTGTTAAAATTCTACATGACCACCCAGCTGATTTAAAAAAAAAAAAAAAAAAACAGTCTACGAAATCTTTCCATTCTGTTACTGCTTTGTAATTCACTGTAACGCACGAATAATAATGACTATCATTAATTAATACAGACCAAGTGAAAATATGGTGAAAAGCAGAATAAAAGTTTTGGCTTTTTAACTGGAAAGGCTTTGTAAGTAAAAAGAAACATGTTTGGGTAAATTCCGATATTCGTTTTCGGTTTGTTTGGAAAATTTGTTTTACAATATGTCATATAGATTGAATTATTATTATTATTTATTTTTTATATATATAAATTTCTAGATTTTCTCTGTTAAGGAATCATAATTCTAATTAGAGCTTCTTCTTTTTTCAATTTAAACATGGTTCTGAATTCTTATTATAATATTTCATTATGATTAATAAAAAAATTTCTTTAGAGTATTTACTTATAATAAAATCAAAAAATCAACTGATATGTTATTTTCGCTTATCGATAATATTTTTGTTTCTACAATTTATGGTTCGAAAGCAATAACAGGTGAATTGACTAATAACATGTTGTTTTCTTTTCCTCACTTGACGTGGCAAAAGCAATAACAAGTAATTGCTCTAAATAAACGTCTTATTAATCATAATCAAGATCTTACATTGAATTAAAATAATAATAAGCTTATTTATAATAACTTTTATATAATTTTTCAAGTCTTTAATTATCATTTTCATGTATCATGCACAATTAACAAACAATAGGACAGCTTAGTTTTTTTTTTATGCAAACCTTAAAAATTATAATTGTTATTAAACCAATAGTCTAAAGAAGAAAGCAGCCTAATTATACCCCCAATTAGAAATTTAAATTATCAACAAAAGTGTATTAGTTCAAAAAAAAAATCCAGTAACCTCATAATGACTGCTGACAAAAGTGTATTAGTTCAAAAAAATTCCAAGTTGACTTGATAGACCAGCTGCTATCACTAGCTGCCTAATTATTCACAGACTGACACCAGAAAACTTATTACAGGATCCAATCCAAGCTTCAATGAGCTTTCTTTTAAAAATTCTAATAATTAATAATGCAAGAAAACGCACAGTTTTCGAGATCTTGCTATTTATAATATGTAGATACCAAAAAACAATTCAAAGTAGCAAAGAAAAAACAAAAGAATAATAATAATGACGATGTCATCATTTCAATTACAGGGAGTGAAAATGGTGAAAAAAAGCAGTACAAAAGTGTTTGCTCATTTTTTTTTGTTGAAAGAGAAATAACATGTATAGCCATATGGGGGGGTCACATTGATCAAGATTAATTTTCTGTTTTGAGGGGTGACCTACGAGGCCTAACTGTAACAATTAGTCAGGGAGCTTTTTGGGGCAAAATGCATTGAGAAATGTGATGTGTCATTGCTAACTCAGCACAGACACAGACACACACAGAATGTGTAATATTACAGTACATGTACACTAGGTTTTTATTCATTGTAGGGTTATGGGTCCTCAACGTAAGTAGATTTGGACTTAACATGTTGTCCATATACAAATACTTGAAAAACCAAGATTATTCATTATTATTATTTTGATATATTACATTCAGGCATTCAGCAACTCAAACTTATAATATTTTGGGTTAAGTGCAAGGGTAGAAAGAGGAGACTTCCCTCAAAAAACTTTTAAAAGTTTTATGAGATAAGAAGATTAATAAGATTATGAAATTATAATAATATTTTTTTTAAAATTCATTTTAGCCCCCCAAAAATTTTATTTTTATATTCTAGCTTCACCACCGGTTAAGTGGCATCATTTGCCACCAAACATATCGGACAGTACTACCATACTACATTATTAATATATGCCCTAAGTACAAAAACAGTAGCTTATAATTAGTATGAGCTAACAAATCCCATATATTTTATTCCAAGTATAAATGTAATTTGGGTTGTGAAGATTAGAAGTAAACTTGCAAGAAGGTCTGTATATCTAAAGCTAGCGGATAATAGATCTACACTGGATTGGACTGAAATCTTTCGCTATGAGTATTCACAATGTATAAGACCCAAATACAAGACTCATCTAGTACCACATCATCCTTTTTTTGGGTATGATTTTCAAAACATTAGTCTTCTCATTTGGATTCTCTCTAAATAGGTCTCTTTTTCCCACAATGTAACTAAATTGGAAAAGATAAATTAGATCCACTTTTTTAACTTTATTCCAAACAATAATTACTCTTCATTAAAATATTATAAATATATATATATATATGTTAATAAATAAATTATATAATATATTTTAAATATCAATAATATCAATATATTTATTTAACAAATTATAATTAATTTAAAACAAAATAATTAATTAATTAAAATTATCACAACCGAATTACAACAACAATAAAAATAAATATAATTATACAACATTTAAACAAAATAGTTTCTACATAATTACTTATAATTATTTAAATTTATAATTACATGTAATTATATACATATATTATAAAAAGTAAAATTAATAACAAATAATTAATGGGCAGCTCCATTTTAAGTTCCATATTTGGAACTCAAAGTGGAACTAATCCTTTGGGTCCCACAAATGGATCTAGTTATGTAAATCTCATTGTACGCCCAACAAGCTCCACTTAAAAGTAGATCCGGTTATTTGAGTCTAATTTCCACCCCACTGTAAATGCTCTAAATGTGTGTTAGGTATGATTTTTGTAAGGATCAAAAGCGTTTTTCTAATGTTAGAATCTATTTTAAAGTCTTTTTTTTAGTTATTTGGTAAAACTCAAAACAGATTTTTTTTAAATATATGAATTGTCTCAATTACCCTTTTTAAAAACCATTTTATGTCTATTTTGAGAATCCCAAAATTTGGAAAACTTATATTTATTCTTCTACTGTATCCAGAGGCGGACGTCTGAAGGGGCTATCCCGAGTCAGCCTTTTGAATTTTCTTATGACTAATTACACAAAACCCTTCAACCTTTTATTATTCTTATTTTTATGTATTATTACTAAGTTATCCCATAAGTAAAAAAGTCTTGACTTTTACATTTTTCCCGATCGCAATAGCTGGCCCGTTTAATTTACCGTGATGCCAAATTAATTTACTCTGGTAATTATCGTGAAGTTTGCAAATTAACAAATTGATAATTGTCATGAAATTTTATGCGTACGAACTACGGTTAACAATTTGATATTGGATTATTTAGTTTTGTAATGAATAATGGATTTTTTTTTACCTAAATTAGATTCCATGATAGATGAGTTTGATCGTATAAAACCTTCACAAGACAGTTGAAATAATACTTATTATTTGCATTGCATTTTTTTAATTGTAGTTTCATTGAAAATTTATATACTCTTCTAGGTGTGTTTTTCATTTCTAATAATGAAATTTGCTAGTATAGTGGACGTTTGGTTAAAAAAAAAATATAGTTTTGTTTTTAGTTTACCCTAGCAAAAAATCACGGCTATATCCCTGAAGCCCCAACCGCATCAATGGAGACTTTTTCAATTCTTGAATGATCCAATGAATACAAGCTCTCCTTGTAATATCAACATATTAGTAAGTTAATTAACTAAACTCGAAAAGTATAATTCATTATTTTTAAAAATTATTTTTAATTGTAATTAAACAACCTGGAGATCAACTAATCAGTTATTAAGATCATTATCAAGCTTTATAATTATCATAATTTCAGAGCTCCAAACCCTGCAATATAAGAAGATTTATTGCTTATAATTACCATTGAATTTCATTGAGCAGGACATGTTGATAGAAATTTTATTAAGTTGGTTGGGAAAGTGCCTTAAAAAAAAGTTGGATGTGGTACTATTATAACGTACAAGTTGGATCAGCATGAAACCGTTTTATTCAAGATTTAAAAAAAATATATTATAATAATTTAAGATTTAAAGAAATAGACAAACTCACAGACCATGTAAGAGTGGTAAGGCAGTGGATCAATCTTAGCTTGCCAGTTTGGACTTCGAAAACATACTGTATGATATGTAGTTACGATGCAATAAATGAATAAATACGACAAGGGAAATAATGTGGTACGATCGACAACAGATCACAGATGGACAAATAATGAAGCAAGTGAAAAAATAAATACATATTCCGTCCGGGGAGGGCAGCGTGGTGGCGTAACGACAACCACTAAACTCCAAGCGAGCGCCACATACGAGGTCTCTCACAGACAGTACAATATCTACATTAACTAACCCTCCTCACCCGATCGATCACCGTACCAATATCAGTTTTAATTTTCATGTCTTCATTTACACACTACCTTAATTCTTCTTCTACTGGTTTTTTTTTTTTTTTCAAATACATATATAGCTTCGACTGGAATTTAAAATATGAACAAGTTAGATGAGCGCTCTTACCGTTGGATGGTGGTATTGTTTTTCTATTAGTTGAATTTGGTTGATGTTGCTTATTTTGATTGAGCAGTTGGATCGATGGATTAGTTAATGTTGACAGCCATGAAAAAAAAATCAGAACATTCATTTTGTTACTTTACAAAACTTATCTATTAATGTTATAAGATTAATATCCTTATTTTTTTTTTCAGATCTACTCGAGTTGTGAAGTGATACCTAATGTTATTATATTTTCAACAATGAATAAATAATAATTTCACCTAACAATTATGAATGCGAAGCAGTTGTGTATAGAACTATCCTTTTTTATTTTGCATTTTAAAATAGGCTAATTGGCACTAGTGGTGGCAATACGGGCCGGCCTGGCCCATTAGGCACGAGCACATTAGGCCTGTTTGTGAAACGGGCCAGGCCAAGCCCAGACCGTCAGGGAAAACGGGTCGGGCAGTTAGACAAAAAAGGGGCCCGGCCTGGGTCCAAAGCCCGTGTAGGGACAGATCGGGTCGGGCTTTGGCCGGGCCTTAAACGGGTTGGCCCATCACAGGCCCGTTAGAGCCTTAACGGGCCAGCCCGTCACAGGCCCGTCGAGCTTGTAACGGGCCGGCCCGTCACAGGCCCGACGGGCTTCGAATTTTTTTTTTAATACAATATTATTTTTTATACATTGTAATAATTTTAAGTGATTAATGTACTAATTTTAATATGAAATATAATATTATTCATTTCATACAACACTTAATTAGTTTTCGATGAATAATATTTTTGTAATTTCGTATTAAATTTGTGGTGAGATACGGTTGAAATAGTTGAAAGAGTGAGTGAGAGATGTTGGAGATTGTAGAGAATATAGAGAATAAGAGAGTAGGGAAGTAGAGAAAATGTAGAGAATTGAGGTGAGGGTTATGGGGTATTTATAGGAAAAAGTTAGGTAAGGGTATAATTGGAAAAAATTGTAAAAGATTTAAAAAAAATGTAATTTTTAAAAGTTTTGAATATTTTCCCCCCCTAAGGCCACCTGGCTAATTATAAAAGTCATCCCTCAATTCAAAATTATAAAAAAAAAAAATTCAAATTTGAAAAAATTTGAAAAAAAAATTCTGGCGAGCCTTGACGGGCCACCCATGGGCCTGGCCCACGGGCGGCCCATAAGAGCCCGCCAGAAAATTGAAATTTTTTTCCTGGTGGCCCGACAAGAAAAAAACTTTTTAAAATTTTTTTGGGATGCGGGCTTTGCGGGCCTTACTGGGCCCGGCCCCGTATTTTTCAAAGGGGGGCCCGGCCTTGCCCGGCCCACCAGCGAAACGGACTTGGGCTTAGCCCGTTTCGATAGCGGACCGGGCCGCCCAGGCTCGTGAAAAAAACGGGCCGGGCAGGGCGGCCCTTTTGGGCCCGGCCCAAATTGCCAGCACTAATTGGCACTGATGCCCCTAAACTCTTCCAAAATATGTACTATATCCCCTATGCTTTTTTTTTTCGCCACTAAACCTCTTGAACTCACTTTTTTTGGTAAAACTTGGGTTTTTTGCTCCCTTTGAGGAGGCATTTACAATCGATTGTTGTCAATTTATGAGAGTTCATAGGGTTTAATGGCAAAAAAAAGGTTTATGGCGTAAGATATAGAATCAAGCATAGTTTAGGAGGCATCAGGGTCAATTAGCCTTTAAAATATATAAACCGTTAACTTTTGAGAATAATGATATACCATTATCAATTTTTTTATATAAACATGTTGTGCTGGTGACTTAAACGTAAAACATTATTAAACTGATTAAGCATTTTTTATCATCAAACTATATTGAACGGTTGTATCATTTGACTATTTTTATAATGTTAAAGATTTATACTAAAATGCGATTAGATTAAATAATTTCCAATGTGTCATGCTACAACACGGATTTTGTATAATTAAGGAGTGATTACTGTCATTATATTTTATTCTAAAAGTCCACACTATTAAATCACTCACAATTAAAATTTGAAAAAAAATATATAAACTAAAAAGAAATTAATAAATCACTCACAATTACTAACCTGTAACCATACAGGTTATACAGTGCCAAAATCAATTTTCCAATATTTCACAATTTTAAGGAAGGTTTAAAAATCAGAATCATTAATTCTTGATTCAACTAATGGACCACCTTGTCCTAACATCTAATTATTTCATACACAACAGCAATATTGTGGGTGATCATTAATTTATTTAAATTTGAATTAATGATTCACTCTATCTAATTAATCTTTGATTTTCTTTTCGATCGTTAGGTAACATTATAATCATTAATTTTATTCTTATGATGAAATTCAACAGTTCTTTTTCCTTCAATAATTATGTTGTATCTTACTTTTTTTAATTTTTTTTAATTGTTTAGAATATTACTCCTATTAAAAATAGCGGCTTGTCACAATAATACTATATTAAGTCCACCATGCACATTTACTAGCATGATATAGGAGTAAAAATCTACTGATTATGAAAAATTGAAAATAAAATAAAATCAAGTTCATCCATGACTCATGTAATGTTTAATCTTAATAGACCCCGATAAAATTCTATAAATAAAATCTTATCGGTGTCACGGATGAAAGCAAAAAAAAAAGTACCATTTAGTTCATAATTATGAGGCAAACTATAGGGTTTCCCTTTCTTCACCGGTTGTTGGGAGGCCTATATTTATATATAGAGTTTAGTATCACGTGACTATGTGCTACACTGCTCTAGCTAGGAAATTAATTATATACTAGCAGTATATTTATATTTTACAACTATTTGTAATGAGTTTTATCATTTGAGTCCTTATGTTTTTTTCAATTATCCGTTTTTTACTCATTTATTTATTTTTCATTTGATTGGTCCCTATATTTTCAAAAACAACTCAATTTCGTCATTCTATAAGTCAACCGTTAGTCAAATTAAACGGTTCTAAGGTTATTTTTGTCTTTAAACAATGATATACCACATGTCTAACACATAAATAAATAGAATATATATATATATAATAAAAATTAAATTAATATATAAATACAAATTAAAAAATTACAAACAAAAAAACAATTAAAAATTCATAAAAAAGAAGAAAAATTAACAAAATAAAAAATAAAATATCTTCTTCTTCAATTCTTCTTTCCATTGAGCAACATAGCAAATCCCACATTCCATTTCTTCTTCAATTCAAGAGTCCAAAATCAAGGAACAATGGGGTTTGGCCGAGGAAGAGGAAGGTTTGTTGGAGTCACCACGCTGGAAGTGGTTGTGGGCATCAAGGGCTTCTGACGCATGCTTCTGGTGAGTGAGTTCTAGTGAGTGGGAGCTGGGTGGTCATGCTCCGCCGTGTAAGTGACTGTAAACATACCCGGGTCGGATCTGTTTTACTGGCCAACCACCCCTTTGAACTACTACATCTGTAATAACCTTTGTTGATAAAAAACAAAACAAAACAAAACAAAACACTAGCCTTAAATTCAATCCCAAAATTAGTAAAAATCCCTAATTTAATATTTTTTTGAGGTGGGTGTTTGACAAAATTTAATATTTTTTGAGGTGGGTGTTTGACAAAATTTAATATTTTTTTATATAGATTGACAAAAAAAATACCTTCTTTTGGACCGGGTGACTTGAGGATTTGCAGAAGTTGAATTAGAAGTCGCACCAGTAGAGACAGCATGAGACTTCAACTTAGGCTGTGGTTGTTGTTATTGTTGATGCTGCTGCTTGAACTGTGTAGTATTCTGTTCTCTTGGTGAAGAGATTGAAGAGAAAGAAGAGATAGGTTTGTTCTTGTTGTTGCTGATGATGATACTTTAGGGAGAAATTGGATGAGACTTGGGAAAAATGGCTTGTGGTTCTAGGTTCGATTTGGTGGTGGTGATGAGGGTGTGATTCAGTTATGTGTTTTGTGTTGATTGTGGTCTGGTTCGGTTCCGGGCGGTAGTGGTGGTGGTGCTGGTTAGAATCTGGATTTAGTTGTGTGGGTGATGTTGGAGTGGTGGTGACTAGAAATCAGTTCTTCATTGATGATTAGATGATGGTGTCGGTGATGATTTGAGGTGGTTTTGGTTTTGATGATGATTTGATGGTGGTTTTGTTAATGGAGATAATTATTTTTTTCTTTTCAATTTTTTTGGTTGGAGGTTGATGATGATGAATTGATGATGGAAGGTTCATGATTTTTTTTAAAATTTTTAATTGTATAATTTTTTTTTCAATTTTTTTGTTAGGTAGGTAGGGTGGGTCTGTTTTTATATTTCTTTCCCTTTTAATCTTTTTTAAAATTAATATATAATTATAAATAAAATTAAGAAAATAAAAGTTTTCTTTATATTTTATTTTGATTTTAAAATTAAGGGTAAAAATGTCATTTTATATTTTCTGTGATGGTTGATCGTCAAGATTTAGGTCAGAGCCCAGAGGAATCAAATTAAGTGGTTTTTAAAAATATAGGGACCAATCTAGTGATAAATGAATAAGTGGGTAAAAAACAGATAATCCAAAAAATATATAAGAACTCAAATAATAATATCTTTTTTTTAATGATGCGGGTCAGATTAAAAGCAAAAAAAAAACATATTTCCTCTCGTGGGTTCAAATCATACATAAAAATCCTAGAATGCAGAGCCGATCGCTGACAAAATTGCATACGTTACATAAAATCACTTTTTTGGAGACTTGACATAAAATCACTTTTTTGCCTCTCCAATCCTAAAGTCAAAATTAAATTCAAACAGTAATATTGATGATGACCCATCATCACCACCACCACCACCCACAAATTCATCTAAAGAATCCAAAGAGTATTAACACATTCTCTGTCTTTCCAGTATTAACTACCATCTCTATAAAATCACCAAACCCCTTTTGCCACCTTTATCATTTTCACATGCCTTTGTCTTCTTCTTCTTCTTCTTCACCATTATCAGCTCTCAACAAACCAAAATATATGGAGGTACTTGGAAGTAGAAGAAGATCAGCAAGAGAGAGCAGCCCAGACAGAGCCAAAGTGGTCTACAACAACAATATTATGCAACCAAATAATAAACCAATTACTAGAAATAATGTCAAACCAATCATCATCAACAAAAGGGTCCAAGTTGTTTACTATCTCACCAGAAATGGCCACCTTGAACATCCCCACTACATGGAAGTCACTCATTTCTCCAATCAACCCCTTCGTTTGAGAGGTAATAATCAAAATCACTTCAATCAATCTTTCTTTTATATATAACGAAATAATAAAATTTGTTTCTTGCATGTGTATCGACAGATGTAATTGATCGGTTGACTGTTCTTAGAGGCAAAGGCATGCCTTCACTCTATTCTTGGTCATGCAAAAGGTAATGTATATAACCTCTTTTTCTAGTTAATTATGTCGGTTCTTATTTTTATTTTTTTTAACAATTAATTTTGTAGCACTGTAAACTTTTTTTTTTTTTTTTTTTTTTTACAAATTGAGTTTCTGTGGTTAGTGGCCAACCCCCAATTTTTGTAAAATTTTATTCTAATAACTTTACTATTTACATTTTGATGTTACAGTTTTAATGGTTTTACAAATTGGCCCCCAAAGTATTGAAGCTGACTATTCATTTGTGTTGAATTTTTTTTTAGGAGCTACAAGAATGGCTATGTATGGAATGACTTAGCAGAAAATGATATAATCCACCCAGCTGATAATGGAGGTGAATTTGTTCTCAAAGGCTCTGAATTGCTACTTGATCATGATCAAGGTTGCTCTGGTAAGTATATTTACGATTCGTATTCTTAATTAATATACGATTAAAATTGACGAGTGATACAGTCGCTCGACTATACTCTGCATTGGTCTTTCTTTATGAGTTATGATCAATATTTGTTTGGACAGAAAAATTTCAGCAACTTCAAGTGAGTAACAGTAACAGAGTACAGTTGATTCATCAAGAACCAAATTACAGTCTCCATTCAAAACCGTCAAAGCCATTAATGAATCCGAGTCAACACAGAGATAATTCTCCCGAAGAATACCAAGAACACGAAGAAGAAGAAGAAGAAGAAGAAGAAGAAGAAGATCATGATGATGATGATGGAGAAGAATCATATGAAGATGAAGATCATAAAAGCACAAGCTACACAAGCTCCACAACACCTCACTCTCACTACTCTAGAGGCGTCTCAACAGATGAACTTGACGAACAAGAACCGGAGACTCACCACCAACTCAGTACTATTAAACCCCACAAAAACCTTAAATCCACCGAGTCAATTTCCACGACTCACCACCACCCTGATAACTTGACCGATCACTCACCACCTCCGACATCTTCCATTCTCTCCCGTGAAATACCCGACAACCCCAACAGCAGCAATAACACGTCCAGACGGTTCGAGGACGGTGACCCTGACTCGGTGAGTCGCAACTCTGTCCTTCTTCAACTCATCTCCTGCGGGAGCCTGGCGGTTTCGAAGGCGAAAACCACGCCGGGTAGTTCCAAGCAATCGGGAGGAGGCGGTTTGCGGAAAGGGGTAGTCTGTAGGAGTGCTGCGGCAAGGGTTGCCGAAGAAGAGGAGATTAAGTTCATGTCTGAGAATCCAAGGTTTGGCAATTTACAGTCGGAGGAGAAAGAGTACTTTAGTGGGAGTATTGTTGAGTCAATGCGTAAGGATCGAGTTGAGTCGGCTCAGCCGATTCTAAAGAAATCAAATTCTTACAATGAAGAAAGGTACGTGATTCCTTAAAACATTCGAACCACTGACGTCATGTCATATAAGTTGTTAATATCAGCATAAATTAAATTTATGATGATTGAGTAATGTACTAATTGTGCTTAAATAATTTAGAGAATATACAAATTGTTTTCCATTAATATATATATATATATATTTCAATGAACTAATAAATTAAATAATATTTTGGTTCTTCAGAAGCTCCAAGGCTGGAATGGAGGAGACAAAAGTGGAGGAAGAGAGAAGATCAAACGATGGTGTGAAAGGGAAATGTATTCCTCGAAAGAAATCTATATTATCTTCAAAGAAAAAAATTAAAAAAGATCATTGATGTTTATTAAATCAACGAGAGTACTAATGTTGTCGGTTGGTGTAGTAATTAATGTTAATAAGTAGTTACTTAGCAGTAATTAATGGTGGTTTGATCAGTTGAACTTGGTGGAATATTTAATGGTGGTTTGATCATGTCATGAGTGAAATATATAGAGTATAACTGCCTATCTTTTGCGGTGGAATATCGAGCTTGTGGAAATGAAATGAAGTTTGGTGATTTGGTTGCATGCATCATATCTATTAGGGATTTGAACCGACGATCGTGGAAGCGTCATGCCTAATATATATGTCTATAACTCATAGTAATTAATAACGTCTATAACATAAAAATAAGATGAGAGAAAATAAACCAATCATAACACAATATATATGTGGAAAACCCAAATCGGGTAAAAAACCACGGGCCGTCAGGACGAAAGAGAAAGTTCCACTCTATAATAAATTGTTACAACCATATATTACAGGATTCTCTCTCACACCTCAACCCCAAACCATTGAGCCTCACCAAGTCCCCAAGCTCACAACGAACTTTACATCATGACTTTCAGTTCACAAACCACTACAAAAAAAATGTCTATTAGTGACGAACTATTTCCGACGGCACTAATTGTCGTCAGTAATGGTACCTTTTCCGACGGCCATATTAGTGCCGTCGGAAATGAGCAAAAATATAATACCATATTTCTGACGGCCCAATAACTGTCGGAAATAGTCCTTATGCCGTCGGAAATGAAGATATTTCTGACGGCCTAATTAGCCGTCGGAAATAGTTTATATTTCCGACGGCATATTTTACGCCGTCGGAAATAATATGTGTTTCCGACGGTTTTTGTTATGCCGTCGGAAATAGTCTGTAATTCCGACGGCATTTTTTATGCCGTCGGAAATGGTAAAATTTAATTCGAATTAATTTTAAGGGCAATTATGCTATCGAAAATGCAGTAACATTTCCTACATTATTTGTTATGGCTTTGTCATGGAAAAATAATTAATTTATTATTATAATAGTAATTAATAAATTATAATGGAATGTATGTGATAATTTATACACTACAAAAAAAATGTGATTTTTTGGTCAATATTTTAAATGTATCCCTAAATGTGTTATTTTGGTATTTATCACTATTGTTTTTAGCGAAATCACTATTAAATTTTTCACAAAAAATTTTGATTTAATTTTGAATTTTTCAAATAATATGTCATAGGTAATGTAAAAAAAAAATAATAATGGCGATCACTGTAAGAAAATTAGACAATAGGGACCAGACTTTAGGGACAAAAAAATGGTACTAATAAGAAGTTTACTTTATGTGTACATCTGACTAAATTAAATAAATATAAAATATAGCAAAATTATTAGTAATTACTAAAGTAAGTTTAAATTATTAATTAATAAAAATTATTAATTTTTTAGTAAAATGTTGATTATAACAAATAAAATCAACAAGGATATAATATATGTATCCTATTTCAAGATAAAGTAGTAGTAAAATGTAATTTCCTATGAAATAAGGGAAATGTTTTAATAAAATATTATTTTTAAAAACAATATCAACAGTTATATTTAAATATTATACAAAAAAAATATATTTAATTAGATAGTATGCAAATATATCAATAGCGTATATATAATTAGTATGCAAAAGATATCAGATACAAAGTTATAACAAAAATGGTAAGAGTAACATTTACTATCAAATCCAAGTCACGGGTTCGAGCCACATAAAATGCAGAGTCGAAGGCTCGCCATTTTTTTTTCAATGAACCTTTTCCGACGGCCATTTCCCTTCGAAAATAAAAGTAAGCCATCGGAAATACTAATTTTTATTATTTCCGACGGCCCTGACCGTCGGAAATAGTAGTATTTCTGACGGCTCGTCGGTAAATGGTTATTTGCGACAAGCGTATTTCTGACAGCCTTTTGCGGCTTTTTCTAGTCGAAAAAGCGCTTTTCCGACAGGAAAGCGTCTTTTCTGACGACATTTAGCCGTCAGAAAAGACCATTTTTTTGTAGTGAACGCTCACAAGATTCTCACCAAGAACCCCTCAATATCCTCTAGGTCTCCCCTAAATATTACCCACGGATCTCATACTTGATCCACTGATATTCCATTGGATCCTTCCACGGATATTCCCTTAGGTCTCTCACCCGGATCTCACCACTCTCTGATGTTACATGGTGTTTCTTGACTCCACACAAAATAACCTAATTACAATGTTTATTTATACTAGCTATAAGGAGTTTAAGATAAAAGGAAATCCTACTTCTAAGCATACAAGATTTACTTGTTCCACATAAATACTATTTCTTATTTATGAACAGTCTTCTTGTAAAGAGTATTCCTTTTCCTTCAAGCACAAGACCTTGCCAAAAGAATTAATTTCCTTTTCCGCTAAAGATTTCATTTTCCACGCATGCTTATGATTGACTACGATTTGGGTCACGGTTGCGCACCCACTTCCTAAACCGTTATAAGTCACCTGGAATGCACCGCGTTTTCTTCTGGAATCCGATTCTTCAGTTCTTCTTCGGTCTTCAAATCTCCCTCAAACACCATCTCCAACTTCCAAACATATCCTACGACTCTAGGAAGTTTCACATCAGTTTAGTCTCGTTTGGTTAATATCAGATTCACTTGAGAATATGAGCCAAAACCTAACAATATCATCATGTGATAGGGTTTACTTTTTGCTTTCTTATGATTTTTCTGGTAATGTACTTGGTTGATACATTTGGTGATTTACCACTATCTTGAATTGCTGCTAAGATACACAAGTCAAAAAACCTGGCCGATCGAACATTAGCTATCGTTACTTGTAAAAATTCTGATATTCATCCTAGTAAACACAAACCAAGTATGGGCAGTTTCGGTCGTTTGGGTTGACAACTGAATTGACTGAAACCAACAAAATTTTGGATTTAGTAACTTCAATTACAAAAGAAAAGCTTTAATTAAACTAAAAACACAAGTTATTATACCGGTTATTCAAGATCCAGCAATGTCAACTGTGTTGCCAGTGTAAATGGGTGAACATTTTCATGGGTACCCGACCCATGTCCAAACTAAAACCCATCATACTCTTCTCCAATAATAAATCAGGAAAAAAAATTGAGGAAGAAGCGAATGATTTCAGATCTTGTTAATTAGGTTCATGTTTCTTTGCTTACTGTTGAGGCTTGCGCGCCTTTTTAAATTTATGTTTTTAATAATTCTACTTTGTCCAAATTTGATGTCTAAATCTGGTGTGTGTTCAAATGACATGGTATTACTGTAATCCATTCATTTAAATTGTATTAGATTTGTATGGTTTAAATGAATGAATTACGATGTTGCCACATCATTTGAGCATTAGAGTATCTCTAATGCTATTATGCATTTGGAGAAAATGGAGTGCCACATATGATAGATACTAAAAAAGTTAGAAAAACTCTCTCCAATGCAATTATCTATGTTGAATATGAAGATGATGTGGCAAAAAAAAAAGTTAGAGAATATGGAGTTGAGTTTCTAATTCTAGAAACTCTCCTAGAAATGCTGACTAGGATTTCTAACTATTTCCACCAATAATATTAAAACTCATTTAATGGTAAAATAAAAGAGGAAAGATAATATAATAATTGTTTTATTATGATTGGTTATAAAATACATACATATTTGACTTTAGATAATTGCATTGGAGATGAGAATATACATTTCTCTAAAAAAAAATTCAAAAGTGGGTCCATAGTGAATAGAAATGCAGATGTGGCACTAATTAGAAACTCAAAAATACATATTTGTATTGGAGATGCTCTTAGATTTTGATATAAAATTTAGACAAAAAAGTATTACTTTTATGTTTTATGGCCTTTGCGCCCTGCTGCTTTCGCTATTTTTTTTTTTCTATTTCTCTTTCTTTTTCCTTTTTTTTTAAATAAAAGGTTTTAGAATTTTAGTTAAATAAATCAGGAAAAACAATCTATAAAAAAAATATGCAGAATTGAACTTCAACCGCTCTCCTGCAGCGGCGTCGTCATTCAAAGGCAGAAAATTTGGTGGGTATTCCTGATGGATTTTAATGGTTTTTTTAATTTATTTTATTTTAGAAAAACGATTTTAATGGGTTTTTATCTTGGTGGAAACTTTTTTTTTTTCATTATTATTTTAATTGATTTTACATATTTTGTTTTATTAGAGACAGCATCCAATGTTTTTTGAGTTATGACGGGTGTTTGATTCTTCGGTTAATAGAATAATTTGCGCCGCCTTTCGGTTTAAACTCAATTTTGTTTATGTTTCATATTTTTAATACAAAAATATATATCCGTTTCAAAAAATAAAATCCATTTTTTTTATTTTATATTTTATATATCTATCTTTGCTTTGTGGTGGCCAAACTGGACAACTTTGTTTTTTCTTTTCTTATTTACTACTAGTGTGTTAAGGGCAGTCCACAACATTCTATTCAAATAACAATTTTATTCATAATTAAAATTATTAAATATATTCAATTAAGAGTTTTATTTATAATTAAATTTATTAAACAAGATAAAAAGTTGTAGAGATACTACATTATCTTACTTCATCTTTCCCCTTGAACGCTTGTTAAATCCAAAACCCTATAAATTTCATTGCTTAATTCTTTTTAGAACATATTTTTTTTTGCAATATTTCTAAAAATAATAATATATATTTTGTTTTGTTTTATTTGATTATGAAGTGATGAAAGTTATTATTTTTATTATTTTTTTATATTTTTTTTTTTGAAGTACAATTATAAACGGGACATAGCGAGATTAGACTCTACAAGTATAGCCCGGAATACTACTCCCACTATCGGGGAGAAACTACAACTGGACTACAACTCTCACAATCAACTGGACTACAACTCTCACAATCAACTGGAGAGAGGACTGCTCACATTATATCGAGAGAGGGCTCCCCACACTTTGGGATTTAATAGATAAAGGTGAGACAATAATTATGTACATACCAAGGCTTGAACCTTGGTGGTGGAACCACACTTGGCCAGAGGACATGACCGCGGTTCGGTTCCGGTTCCGAACCGTCGTTTTCGGTTTCAGAGGGACCTGGAACCGGAACCGGAACCGCATGGCTTCGGCTTCGGTTCCGGTTCATCTGGTTCCGGTCCGGTTCTCCTGCTCTGAGCTGTTCGGTTCTCTTTATTTTAACCCAATACCAATCATCAGATTATCAAACATCAATTACACAAATCTCCCAATCTCCCCAACCCAGATTTTCCTATGTCTACCTAGATACATCAACCCCAAATCACCCCAACCCAGATTTTCTCAAATCACCTTTAGGTCTCTCTCTCTCTCTCTCTCTCTCTCTCACACACACACACACACCAACAAAAAAAAAATCAAAACCCCAAATCACAAATCACCCACCACTCCACCAGTCAACCACCGGTCCACCATCACCATCTTTTTCATCCGGCAATCATCTTCTTCTTTCTTCTTTATTCATTCTTCTTCGTCTAAGCTTCTTCATCTGTGGATCAATCATCGATGGAATCAATATGGATCTGTGAAAGAGAGAGAGAGATTGATATGGATGACTAAGAGCTCATCGGCGATGGGATGAAGAAGAGATTGCTGGCGAAAGATAGTCGGCGAGAGATCGTCGGCTGTCGTCACTTGATCTGAGATTTTGGGTGGAGAGAAAGAGAGAAAAAGAAGAAAGAGAGAAAGAGAGATGAGACATTGAGAGATCGAAGAAAGAAGAAAGAGAGAAATAAAGATGTGAGATTGTGATGAATGTGATCTGAGAATTAAAGAAAGAAAGAGAGAGAAAGAGATATAAAGAAAGTCAATGCAGTGATGTAGTCATGTAGAAAAGAAAAATAAAATAAAATAAAAAATTGATTGGAACCGGCGGTTCCAGAACCGGAACCAAACCGCCGGTTCCAGTCTGGTTATTTTTTTAAAGAACTGAACCGGAACCTTAAGCCTTACGGTTCCGGTTCCGGTTCCGAAATCGGAAGCCACGGTTCCGAAACCGGAAGCCACGGTTCCGAAACCAGAAGCCACGGTTCTGAAACCGGAAGCCACGGTTCCGGGTTTTTTCCACGGTTACAGTTTGGTTCCACTGTTTGAACCGAATCGCGGTCATGTCCTAGGAGATTTCAACCACCAAGACAATAGACCATTGGTTGTGATGAAAGTTATTATACAATTGGAAACAAACATTAACTAAAAGTAAATTTTTAATTAGTTTTAAATTTTCATTTTTATAGGAAAGAAGAAAATATATAGAAAATGATTTTTTTTTATAAATAAAGTATCTTTAGATAGGAAGTGTATTTTTGCCAATTAAAATTTTAAAATAAAGTGTTTATATAAAAAGGACAATGAAAAGATAAAAAAGTTATTTTGGAACAAAATGAATTGCATTTAGAAATTTTATGAATTTTATCTTTTAAATTGGATTATTTTTTTAGAAAAGCATTTTGAAAAGAAAAAAAAAGAAGTGTAACTAGAATATCTCTTATTTATTTAATAATTCTTAACAAAATACCAAATTACCGTTTGATTCCCCATTGACCGTTAGTGACTAACGTGGTCAACCGTAAGTTAACATGTAAAGGGGTAGTCCGGGTTCGGATTCGGATCCGAGTTTGGGTTATAATCCAGATTCTATAAAGATGGAAAAAAGCAAAATGTGGAGAAATGTGTAATATGTAGGTGGGAGTGGGCACAAAATCCTTAACCGGACCGAAAAAAGGGTGTTCGGTTCGATTCATATGTTCATTTCGGTTCTAACTGGTTTTGTTTTTTGAAAACCGAATAGTTTTCGGTTTAGTTCGGTTTTGAATATCCAAAATCGGTTTGAACCGATTAAACCGCATAATATAACTAAAAAAAAAGCCTGCTAATCTCTTTCTCTCTCTTAGCAGCCGCTCTTTGCCTCTCTAATGTCATAACAACTCTCTCAAACCTAGGGGTTGTTTGTTTTTTTTGTCTTAAGTATTAAAAGATTTTATTTTAAATAAGTAGAGTAATATCACTTAATATTTAAGATACTTCTTTTTGTTTGTTTTTTATTTTAGAATATCCCACTTAAATATTAAGTGGTGTTGGTTTTACTATTCTACCTCTATTTTAACAAACCATTTGACCTTTAATATATATTTTTTTAATGTATTTTTATTGAAAAAAAGTATTTGTTTTCATTTAAAATTTATTTATTAATTTAAATATTTTATTTAAAATAAAATAAAATATTTTAATTTATTGAAAACAGACCAAACAACTTTCCACCAAACGATCAACCTTCATGCCTGCCACCGCTGCGTTCCAACTTCCATCGCCGCTTTTCCCACCAGATCTGTGCCTGTGCGCCGCGATGTTCGAGATCCACGCTCTGACGTCGATCGTTTGTTGGAGAGACACGATCAGGTGCAGATCGTCTTGGGTCTGGTTGTGTCGCCACCGCCCGTCGACTTTATAGTGACGGCGAGGGCTGCCGTGGTTCAATGTATCCGCGGAAGTTTGAACGACAGTGTTGTCACCATTGCGGATCTCTTGGATCGATTGGTCTATGCCGGCGATGGCTTCGAGATCGGCCGGCCTCATCCGGTCAAATCTGAGGGAGGCGGCGGCGGCAACGCCTCCTCCTCCTCCTCCTCCTCCTAGATCAGTTTTAGGGTTAGGTTAGGGTTAGGGTTAAGGTTAGAGTTGTTTAGGAAATTGAGGATTTTTTTAATTGAAGGTTATTTTTGGTAATATACTAATTGTACAAGGTTAATTGTGTAATTAACTGTGAAGGTGTTAATTATGACTTAGTATATAAGTGAAAAACCAAATTTTTTTTACTTTTTCTATCAGACATATTTGTCTTAAAATAAGATATAAATTGAAAAAAACAAACAAACTTATTCATCTTAATTTAAGTTATAAGAGGTAATAAGACTTATATGAGAAAAAACAAACAGCCCTCTAGTCTCTCTACGACTCTACTCAGCAACTCAACATCATCAACACTGTTTAAGGACGGCAAAATGGGTAGGGTCCAGAGGGTCTGGCCCTTATCCGCATGATGCGGTCCGGGTAAAAAGCCCACTTTAAGACCTTTATTGTAAGCCCACTTTGCTTTCTTATGATTTTTCTGGCAATGTACTTGATTGATACATTCGGTGATTTGGTTGCATTCTAAAACTGGCTTTTGAGTTGGGCCATAAATTGAGCTACAAATTGTGAAATTGTGGTCTTGCTTGATTTGTTTGTATTGGGTCCTGTCCAATGGGCCATAAAGAGAACAAACATTTACCAAAAATTAGTTATACTAACCCCATAGTTAGTAATTACCACTTATTACAGACTTTGCCAGAGGCAGACACATCACACACGCCTACTCATCACCTTGTTTGTGAATTGTGCTTTTTTACTCTGAAAATTTTGCACAACACTTCTCACTTGTCTCTCTCTCTCTCTCTCTCTCTCTCTCTCTCTCTCTCTCTCTTCTAAGTTGTATCAGAAATGATTTGTATTTATTCTCAGTGTCTTAAATAAGGATCTGATTCCATTTACAGATTAGGGTTTAGGGTTTGGGGAGGTACCCAATCAATGGCCTCCACGTCTCAGTCTCTCCGTTATTTGGGTCCCTCCGCTCCCGGCGGAAGTTTCGACGCTCTTAACCGCATCCTCGGCGACCTCTGCACCCACGCCAATCCCAAGGTATAATCATTTACTCAGTTGACCCTTTTTCAATTTAATGACCTAGCTAGTTGGTTGAGAAAACGAACTAATTCCAAATTTAATAATAGCTCTCACTTTCCATCATTTTTTAGGAGGGTGCTTCTTTAGCTTTAAAGAAACACTTGGAAGAAGAAGCTCGTGATCTTAGTGGAGAAGCTTTTTCGCGATTCATGGATCAATTATACGATAGAATTTCCACTCTATTAGAAAGCAATGACGTTGCTGACAATTTGGGGGCTTTAAGAGCCATTGATCAGTTGATAGATGTCGCTCTTGGTGAGAATGCATCCAAGGTTTCTAAGTTCTCCAGTTATATGAGGACTGTGTTTGAGGTCAAGCGTGATCGTGACGTTTTGGTCCTTGCAAGTAGAGTTTTGGGACATTTAGCTCGGGCTGGTGGAGCAATGACCGCAGACGAAGTGGAATTTCAGGTGAAAATGGCCTTGGATTGGCTTCGTGGGGATAGAGTCGAGTATCGCCGTTTTGCTGCCGTCTTAATCTTGAAAGTAAGTCTGAGCATGATATTTTTGTTGTCATCTAGGTTTGAGCTATTAGGTTGTATTGAATTTTTTTCTGGGCATACAAGAATAATGGATGGAAACTTCGCTCCTGAATGTTTGTTTTGTAGAAATTTTATGTGTTTTATATTAAAAATTGGCCGACAGCTTTCATAAATGAATAAATGACATGTTCATTTAAAAGGTTTTAAGTGCATCTCTTTTTATCTGAATTGAATTTTCAGTAAAAGTACTCACATGCTTATCTTAACTTTCTTGCTTACTGAAAATATGGGTTTTACACTTTTACATTGTTATTCTTGTAGGAAATGGCAGAAAATGCATCAACTGTGTTCAATGTCCATGTACCAGAGTTTGTTGATGCTATCTGGGTTGCGCTAAGGGATCCGACATTGGCTGTTCGAGAGCGCGCTGTAGAGGCCTTGCGTGCCTGCCTTCGTGTTATTGAAAAGCGCGAGACACGATGGCGTGTTCAATGGTTAGCTTTTGAAATTTAACAATTAGTTAATGTTTATCACCAAGAACTTTTAAAGGGAAAGTAAAGGTAACAAGTAAAAAAATATAGAAAGTCTGATTGAAGTATTATAGCCACCACAGTGAAATGCATGTGATGACTTATGAATGGAATTTTGATATGCCTTTGGCAATGGTACCATATTTTGATCATCGGTTACTATGTTATTCTGCTGCTATATTCTAGTAATCTACTTCTCATTTCAAGTGACCAAAATTTAAAATGAGGTCACAGTCCTTTTTACCTTATTTTTGATAAGACCAGGCCACTGGGATTTAGAAATGGAACTATCTGATTCGATTCATCTAAACATCTGCTTAACAATCTATATTTGGTTTCAACTTTTCAAATTGTTTGGTTGCGTACCGTGCCTTCCTTAGCTCAATTTAATTATCATCTCTTTTTTACTTTCGTGTGATGAGCTTAGATTTTTACCAATAATATGAAATAAGTATGAAATAGTTTAATGCTGTTGCCTTTTTTCCTTAATGGCAATAAGACTATACAAACTTTAGCCTTATATGATGTCATTAGTTTTATGAGACTCAATTTATCACATAAGCAGTTGTTGGTAGATTTCTAAATTTTCCTACATTTGGGGGTTAATGTTTCCATTTGCAGTATAAATTTAAAGTCTGTTTTGAGATCGATTCATTGTCTATTGGTTTAGACCCTGGTTTATGTTGTGTGAATGACTATCTGGATATGAAATATCTGGCTCAATGTGAAATGTTTTGCTGAGATGGTACGTTAATTTTCAATTATCATTTCAAATGCTTCCTGAAGTTGGAAAGTTATGGTAAGACGATACTTAATTTGAATCGATTATCGTTTCAAAGGCTCCTTGAGTTTATGATTTTGAAAAATGAAAGGGTTAATTTAAATAGATTCAATAAGGTGGTTTCGCAGACCTGGGGATTTGTAAAGGAGAATGTTGGAGGGATTAAAGGTGATAGATGTGAAGGTGAGGATTTTCATGTTGTTTGATTTAAATCTTTCTGCTGAGTGTGTGCTGGGTATTCGGCATTCCACTGAGGATTTTCTGAAGATTATGCAAAGCTGCCTCCCTCATGAAGAGGCTCTTGTACTTGTGGGCATCTTTATCAGTAATATCTTTGTGGTGAAGTTTCTTACTTGAGGAAGTATAATATCGTTATATGTGCTGCTTGAGTAATTGCAACGGATGACAGTTAATGAGAACATGGTGTGAGAGTCTGCTGCATCTGCTGCATACAGACAGTTGCTGTTCAGAGTTGTTTGTATTCATTTTTTTTTATCAGAAACTAAAAATTCGTTATTCTATTTAATTTCATTTAAATCAGTAAGTTACTTTAATGAGAGTTGAGAGTAAAATAACGTGACAAGATAATCTTTCCTTCTAGTTCATTGAAATTTGTTTAAAATAGCCTTTTTCTTTTCTATTTCTTCTTCGCTGCTAGTAGAAAGGAAATGGAACCCTAGGTTTTTCTTACCCGGTCATTGATCATTTTTATAAATAAACGGTCTATTATATTTCCTTTCATTTGCTTTGGTAGATTTGTTAAACGAAAAACCTTTGTTTGGCCCTTTTTCCGGCTTACTGCAATATGTGGAAAATCAAGATTGATTGAATCTGTAGTGTTTAGTTTGTCGTTGTGCTTTCAAATTATGTCAAGTCCATCCGATAGGAGATTGGGTGCAGACCTGCAGTAGTCAACTTGTTATTTCCTGAAATGATGCGACTTGCGAGATATTTTGGCTTTGATGTTTCTACATGGAAAAAAAGCTAAATTTTGCTTCTCCATACAAATGGTTGTAAATGTTGAAGTGAGAGCAACAGCAAATCCAGTAATATCTCCTAGTCTCCAAACCTGAAATAAAGTGAGAAACTAGAGTTAAGAAAATGAGTATAATCTATAAAGCTAGTGTAAAACCCTTGTGTTATAACTCTTACAAGATTATTTGTACTGGTAGTATAGCAACCCTACAAAATCTATCCCTTTTCAGTAAAATATCAAGGGAAAACCTTGGGTAATATAAGGATTAGGGTCTGTAATTTGTGAAAGATTTGTAATTTAGTGAAATGTAGCATTAATATATATATATATATATATATTTGCATGGATCCTATTGACTTAGTTCAAAAGAACCTTGAAAAAATAGATAAAAACTAGAGAACAGGTGATAGTGTCACCATGTTTTAAAAATTGACCGAGGCGGCCGCTTGAATCATGCCTCACACTGCCTCGACCCTCCACTAGCTTCAAGGCCTATTTTTAATGACCCTGCCTTGGGGTGATGTGGAGACTGCCTCAAGGCCGAACTACTTGAGGCGGTGCCATTTCATTTTGGTTTTTGCCTTTTGAGTTTTTGTCCAAGTTACAATTAAGTGTTTTTTTTGTAATGCTTCTTTGATGCTTCATTATCTTGTCTGAGAGAGGCAGTATTGTGTTGAGGATGGTGACATGACATGTTAGAGTGCTTAAATACTATTGTTGGGCCTTTTCCTATCAGAGCTTAAGCTTTTGGGTCTGATGGTTATTAAACTTAGAGTCCTGGGTTCAAGTTCCCCCACATGCATTTGTTCTACAATCTGCATATGTGTTCGGGCTTGGTCCACGTGCTAAGCCCGTCGGTATGTGACTTGGCTATTATACCCACGTGGGTATGATAGCAACGATTTTTGGGAACAACTCAAGGTTAGTTTTGAGTTAATTTTGGAAACAACTTTAATATTTGGAAACCATTTTCACGTTAGAGTAAACCATGGAGTTGTTTCCAAAAAGTGATTGGAATCATACCGAACACTTTTTCTTGCGTACTGTAGCCAATCCCGTCGGTATGGCACGTGTGAGGGTCTGTTAGAGTGTTTAAATACTATTGTTGGGTCATTTCTTAGCTCAAGCTTTTGGGTTTGATAGTTACTAACATGACGAAGTAAAACGTTGCCTTCCTTAATAAGTTAATGACTTGATGGTGCAATTTAATGTCATGATTACTAAAATTAAAAGTTTTTAAACATATTCAAACTCACGTTGCTTTGATCTTCTTTTTGTTATCCGTGCTCATTGTTTTAAAATTCGGTTTGAGGCGGCTGCCTCTCCCGCCTCCCGACGAAAACGCACCGAGACGGCCGCATTGTTTGTTTCGGACAAAAATCCCTCCTCCGCCGCATGAGGCTGCCGCCTCTTGGCTTATTTGTTTTTTTTTTAAAGCAAAACGCAGCATATGTTAAATGCAGCATTTTGTAAAAAACCCTATCTTCTCTTTTTCACACACGATCTACTCTTCTTCTCTTCTTCTCTCCGGCTGCAACATCTTCTCTCTTGCGACCTATCTTCTCTTCGACGACCTATTCTCTTCTCTAGTAATGTTTATTGATCAGGTCATGGATGGATTTTCTTGATGGGATTTTGGTTCATCTGATTCACATAAAGCTCTAGACAGTTCCATTAATAAACTGCATTACATTCTTGAAATATCCTTCTGGGATGATGATAATGATGATGATGATTCCAGCTTTCTCTGTTCTTTCAAATTCTTCCAAGTCTGGTCCAATTCTTGCAGCTTGGTTGGTCCAATTTTGTACTATAAAATCTAGAGTTGAAACATCTTGGATTTTCCATAGTTCTTTTAGTATACTGTAATTGTCACCGGAGGCTTGTTCCTTTCCACTGTCTTTCGAGAACGTTTCTTTGAACTTGTTTATAGTTGGACTCCATTGATGATATAGTCTTGCTATACTCGATTTTGAACTCAAAGCTAGACAGAGTGAGGTTTGTACCCGTAATCTTACCCATCTTGGAAAGCAATGCAAGTGTCGATGTATAATCTTCAAAGTAGGAACAAGAAGATGATCTTCATCTAGGTCTTGTTGATGATGATCAACAGCAAGACCAATATACTGCATTACGATCTCTCGAGTTCTCTCTTTGCCAATTACAGTAGCTATTCTTTGAAATTTAGGAAATCCATCCATGACCTATTGTTTTTTAGTAATGTTTAATTTGTTTGGGATATTTATGTTTGTATTGTTGAATATGACTTATTTATTGAATATTATGGAATATTTTCTACTTTATTAAATTTTTTTAATATTTTTTTTCCATTTTCCGGCTGAGGCTGCTGCTTCGACCGCATCAAGGCACCTGCCTCGCCTCACAGAGGCCTTCCCACCTCGCACCGCCTTATGAGTTTTAAAACTTTTTCCGTGCTTCAGAGGGGAGGGATACAGAGAGTTGATGGTGGTGATTTTGCATCAACTAATGTTGCCTTCCTTGATTAACATTACCTTTGTGGTGTAGCTTACTGTGCATGACTTTTTTGTTCTTTTTCTGTTTTCTTTTCTTTTTAAATTTTAATTTTTTGGTTGCAAATGGAAGTTATGTGCATGACTTCCAAACTTAATACTATTAAACACATTGAGAACCTACCTTGCCTTGATCTTGTAGTTCATTATTATTTATGGAAAATGACTTTAGTTATTTTGTCTTTGGAACAGGTATTATCGAATGTTTGAGGCTACACAAGACGGGTTGGGCAGAAATGCTCCAGTTCACAGCATTCATGGTTCTTTACTTGCTGTTGGTGAGCTCTTGAGGTAGGTAGATGTTGCATTTATTGATGCTAATAATTGATTATATTTGAGTAGATTAAATTTTGAAAAGTTCACATGCTTGTATTTTAAATTATAGTTTCTTTTTTGCCTTTTTAGCTAATTCTATTGGCGTTATTCATTTTGTACTAAATCATATGCATTGCTGATTGCTTCTAGACTGTTTACTTTTTCCATTTGCATAAGGTGATGTAGACTTTATTTGACTACTTGGTGATACTTATGTTTGCTATTCATATATTATGAAACTGATTGACAGTGTCTCTAGTTGTTATAGACAGATTAAATTGTGAAGTCAACACCGAAACAGAAATTTGACAATAAAAACTTTATACTTTGTGTTTGTGTTTATTCTGATTTAAGATCACCATCTGCTGGAACCTGCCGTTATGATATATATATATATATATTATGATATCAAGATATTATACTGATTTAGTGTTTGATGTGGATATAATTGAAACTTTATTTGGACAGGAATACAGGTGAATTCATGATGTCAAGGTATAGAGAAGTTGCCGAAATTGTACTCAGATACTTGGAGCACCGGGACCGGCTTGTTCGCCTTAGCATAACTTCGCTACTACCTCGCATTGCTCATTTCTTGCGTGATAGATTTGTTACAAACTATTTAAAGGTTTGCGAACTGTGCTCTATTTTTTTTTATTCATATAATTGTAGCTGGTACGAAGAACATTTTGGTTGAAATCATGTTTACGTACATGACAATTGTTTATTCAAATAACATGTGCATGTATTGTGATGTCTTCAGATATGCATGCGTCATATCCTTACCGTTCTACGCTTACCTGCTGAACGTGACAGTGGCTTCATTGCCCTTGGGGAGATGGCTGGTGCTTTAGATGGGGAACTCGTACACTATTTGCCGACAATTACATCTCACTTACGTGAAGCAGTAAGAGGATGTTTGCGACATAAGCCTTGTTAATTGATTTTTGTTTTCTTTTTGTTTCCCTTTTATGTGGTTATGCTTTATTGACTTATGCTCTTTACATTTTATGGCCAATAAGATTTCTGAGTGTGGTTCTTATTATATGTAGATTGCTCCACGCAAAGGTAAACCTTCACTTGAGGCACTGGCTTGCGTTGGAAATATTGCAAAGGCCATGGGTCCTGTCATGGAACCTGATGTTCGTGGTCTTTTAGATATTATGTTTTCTGCTGGTCTTTCCACTACACTTGTAGATTCCCTTGAGCAAATTACTGTCAGGTACATTGGGGAATCCTTGTACTTATTTTTTAGTTTTTCTTGGTGATTATTTTACCAAGAGTTTGACCTTCCATGCCACTGTTGCTGTTTCAGTATTCCATCTTTGCTACCAACTATTCAAGATCGGCTGCTTGATTGCATATCACTAGTTCTTTCGAAATCCCATTATTCTCAGACGAGGCCACCTGTGGCCTTGGCTCGAGCAAATACGATTAATGTCCCTCAGCAAGTTTCTGACCTTAATGGTTCAGCCCTTGTGCAACTTGCTTTGCAGACTCTTGCTCGTTTTAATTTCAAGGTTTGTATACTGATGTTGTTCAATAAGAATTCAAGTTAACCTTAATTTCCCTCTGAAGCTGTTATATCATTATGCATAGGGTCATGATCTTCTTGAGTTTGCACGAGATTCAGTTGTTGTATATTTGGATGATGAGGATAAAGCCACTCGAAAAGATGCTGCCTTATGTTGTTGCAAATTAGTTGCAAATTCTTTCTCTGGCATATCAGGTACACAGTTCAGTTCTAGTAGGTCTAGTCGAACCGGAGGAAAGCGACGTCGTCTTATTGAGGAGGTTGGGTTATGTCCACACTTTTTTGTTTGATTAATTTTTAATGTTATTATTCCTGCATCCTGCTTGTTTCATATGTTGATTGTAGCTCTCATTTGTCAAATATGTTTCTCATATAATGACTTCTGCAGCTTGTGGAGAAGCTCCTCATTGCAGCTGTTGCAGATGCTGATGTTACTGTTCGGCATTCTATCTTTTCCTCTCTGCATGGAAATAGAGGGTTTGATGATTTCTTAGCACAGGCTGATAGTTTGAGTGCAGTTTTTGCTGCTTTAAATGACGAGGTCAGTCTTGATACATGACATTCTTGGAGATGTTTACAATAATATATATATTCTAACTTCATTTTGTTAAGGAATGTTTTTCCATCTTGAAAGTTGTTTTACCCTCATGATACTGTGTGTGCATCACTACTTCGTTTTAGTTACATAAATTCTTGTAGATTTTAGTTCCATTCCAAACAGAGCCAAAAACATAGTGGCTGCAGTAGTTCTATGAACTGATTGTTGTGCTTATTATTTATTTTTAACTTTTTTATGTTTGTTTTCTAGATTTGGTGTACTTCTTGTTCACCTTCTTTATAACTTTTTCTCTATTGATTTATGATGAAATTTATCCTCGCTTTATTAGAAAAGGAAAAAAAAAGAACAAAAAAAAAAAATTTATATTTGGTGTATGCCAGCTTTTCATAGTTGCTGTTCCTTTTTGTTCTTTTGGAGGGTAAACTGTTTCTAGAGGTTTTCAGTTTTTATTTAGTTCCAAGTTAGTTTTTAGAGGGCTGTTTGCGTAAGGCGGTCTGCAGTTGCGTGTTTTGAAGCAGAGTACACTTTTAGCTTCTAACTATGTCAGAATTGTTTTTGTGGACGGCTTTTCACTATTTCTATGTTTTCCCTTTTTCCCTGAATACACTTTTGTTTTCTGATGAAAAAGAGAGAAAAACTCTGTTGTATAGCATGCTAATATGATAGGTACTTTTATCCAACCTTGGAATTTCTATCTAGTGCTTTTGTGAATAAATGAATGTTCTTATTGTAATAGGATTTTGATGTTCGAGAGTATGCAATTTCGCTGGCTGGGAGATTGTCGGAAAAAAATCCTGCATATGTTCTTCCAGCACTTCGTCGTCATCTCATACAGTTATTAACATATTTAGAGCAGAGGTGATGTTTTGGTTATAGAATTATTGTTATTGATGACTAATTTAAAAATATTCAGTTGTATATATATTATGGTAATCTGAGTTAGGTGAAAGAACATCAACTACTTCTGTACCAGATATTGACTTCTGTTTCAATGTCAGCAGTGCCGATAACAAATGCAGAGAAGAAAGCGCAAAGTTACTCGGTTGTTTAATACGCAACTGTGAAAGACTTATACGTCCATATATTGCTCCAATACACAAGGTTTTGATTACTCGTGTGTTTCTGTAAATCTATCCAGTTCTATTAATTTGGCCTATTCTGATAACAATTTTTTTTTTTCATTCTGCCTTTCCTTGTCTCATGTTGTGAATATCTAATGCTTCAGGCACTTGTGGCAAGACTTCTTGAGGGCACTGGGGTTAATGCCAATAATGGAATTATTAGTGGTGTTCTCGTTACAGTTGGGGATCTTGCTAGAGTGGTATGTATAGTTTTATATTTAAGATAGATTGCTAGAAATTAACTTTTATTATTTATTGATTTTTGTGAAAAAAAAAAAACTTTCTAATGGTTCCCCTTCTGTCAAACTGGAATTCCTAGCCTTTTGTATTCTTTTGCTCTTTGTAATCCATTGCTGTTTGGATTGTTGTATTTAGAAATATGTTGATGTCTCTGCTTGTTACTTCTTGTCAAACTGTCATGTTATGTTTTTAACGCAGATGCTGTTTCTCTCCCCCAGCCCCTCTTATTAAGCAATGACTGCTAAGTTGTTTGATATGAATTTATAAGTCATTGCAATTTTGGGTATCATTTAATGCCATAATTAATAATAAACATGTTTATGATGTATGATAGCCTAATTACCATGTAATTTATAATGAATTCTAATTTATGTTTTGGGCTGCTACTTTTGTTTAGGGTGGTTTTGGAATGAGACAGTATATATCCGAACTGATGCCTTTAATTGTTGATGCTCTATTGGATGGGGCGGCTGCCGCCAAACGCGAAGTTGCTGTTTCAACTCTTGGTCAAGTTGTACAGAGCACTGGGTATGTAACTTATTCTTTTTGTTGTCTTATTATCCATGACTAACTATTAAGACTGTTTCAAGTCACTTTTTTTTTCCCTTCACTCTAAAAAATAAAATAATAGAGATTTGTGTTAAACAAAGAGAAATTATAGAGGAAAGGAAGATCAGCAGTCCTCGGCTTACAAAGAGTTTTAAGTCACTTTCTGATAATGATGAAGATTATGCGCTTCAGTTTTTTGTTTCATGAACCAATACTTCTTTTCTCTTTACATTGAGGCATTTAAATGTCTATGAAAAATAACTTGTGTTAAATCAGTTGTATGGGTGACATGATGTATTTAAATGTTCCATTGATTGTGAAATATTTCCTTGGCATGGAAATAAATTATCCCTATGCTTGAGAACCATGTAGAGACTTAGTGAAATTTTAACTACTCCTGTTGAAGAAAATAGCTTCGGCTATTACAGTTTCTGTTTGGATGCCAGCAATATCTTACACATGTATTTTTTATATTTTTGTTGCATTTTAGGTACGTCATAACTCCATATAATGAATATCCACTATTACTTGGGTTGCTCTTGAAACTATTGAATGGTGAGTTAGTATGGTCTACCAGACGTGAAGTGCTAAAGGTAGCTACCATGAACCAGTATGCTTAGTTGTATAACTTCTAAATGTTTCTCTAGCTAAAAATTAATCTTTGGCTTTTCCAGGTGCTGGGGATTATGGGTGCTTTGGATCCCCATTTGCATAAACGAAATCAGTTATTGTCAGGGTCACATGGAGAAGTTATCCGTGCTGCCAGTGATTCAGGCCAGCACATTCCATCAATGGATGAACTACCGATGGACCTTTGGCCCTCATTTGCCACATCTGAAGATTATTATTCCACGGTAGCAAGTATACCTCATATATGCTTATCATTTTTCTTGCTTATGTTAATTGTTAATCCTCTATGTTCTCTCAAGTTCAGGTTGCTATCAATTCTCTCATGCGAATTCTTAGGGATCCTTCTCTTGCTAGTCACCACAAAAAGGTGGTTGGATCTCTAATGTTTATATTCAAGGTATCTTTAAAACGAGGAATGTTATTTTGTTTCTTGGCTTTTGTTTAAAAAAAAAATATCGTATATGATTATCATATTTGACTTTCTTGCGAGGTTAGTCGATGGGTCTGGGCTGTGTTCCTTACTTGCCGAAGGTTTGTCTAATAACATTTCAGCTGTAATTATCTTATTCTTGTAAAATATTTCCATTTCAGCTGTAATTATCTTATTCTTGTAAAATATTTCCTGCATACCGTTTGGTTGTAATTTTAATTTCAATAGTTTTTATATCATCTGAAAACTATGTTTCTCTCTCTTGGTTTCTTAGAATCACAATATGAAGCTATTAAATGTATTCTTAACTTTCTTGGAAAGTTCATGTAATTATAAAATTCAAAATTCTTGTAAAAATGTAAAAGATTATGATCTAAAGTATGCCAATCCTGTATGCTAGAAGAATTGTTTTGTCCACACATGCATATATACATTTCTTATGAATGCTTATTGTTGATATGAAGTCTAGACTCGTGAGTTTCAAACAGATTTGTAAATCTGGGCACAACCTTTGTCTTGGTGAACTTCCTGTTGCATGATTCTTGAATGTTCAATCTTCTTTATGGAATAAAAGCAGAGAATAAACTGCTGCTTATTTTTATTAGGTAAAAAGCATTCTTCTCAACGTGAGAAGATGCACACTTATATACATCCACTAATTAGAGTCCTACTAAAATTAAACTTCCTAGATATTAAGATAGAAATAAAACTCTAGAAGATAAGGATAACTCTCCTAAAGATAACACTCCTACTAACAATAATTATCTAAATATAATAGTAGTTTAAATTTACTTCAACACCCCCCCTTAAGCTGGGTGGTAAATATCGACCATCCCCAACTTGGAAGTAAATTTATCAAATATAACTCTAGGAAGTGCCTTTGTAAGAATGTCTGCTGTCTGGAGAGAAGTAGGTGTATACTCCACTGTGATGGATTTATCTTCTATCTTCTCTCTGATGAAGTGTCTGTCAATCTCCACATGCTTGATACGATCATGATACACCGGGTTCTTTGCGATAGAGATGGTAGCTTGATTATCACACAAAAACTTGATTGAACTCTCAAGCGGTAGGCCCATTTCTTTCAACAACAGTTTCAGCCACACTCCTTCACAAACTCCATGTGCCATTGCCTTTAATTCAGCTTCGGCGCTGCTTCTTGAAACCACTGTCTGCTTCTTACTTCTCCATGTGACAAGGTTTCCCCACAAAAACGTGCAATACCCTGATGTCGACCTCCTGTCAGTTATAGAACCTGCCCAATCTGCATCTGAGTAAATCTCCGATCCCCGGTTAACACCCCTTTCAAAAAACAGCCCCTTCCCAGGTGACATTTTAAGGTACCTTAGAATTCTGAACACTGCAGTCATGTGTTCTTCTTTAGGATCATTCATAAACTGACTAACTGTGCTCACCGAAAAACTAATATCTGGCCGAGTATGAGAGAGGTAGATGAGTTTCCCAACTAGCCTTTGGTATCTACCCTTGTCCACGGGTGGACTATCTTGGATTGAACCTAACTTGGTTGTGCAGTCCATGGGTGTCTCGGCAGGTTTGCAATCTGACATCCCTGTCTCTTCAAGTAAGTCTAAAACATACTTCCGTTGTGAAACTGAAATACCTTTCTTGGAACGTGCAACTTCCATTCCCAAGAAGTACCTCAAATTTCCTAAGTCCTTTACTTCAAACTCCTTTGCCAAAAAACCTTTCAACTTTTGAATTTCTTCCTCATTGTTACCTGTAATAACAATATCGTCTACATATACAATAAGGGCAGTCATGTCACCACAAGGAGTATGCTTCAAAAATAAGGTATGATCAGATTGGCATTGTACATAACCATACCGTTTCACTGCCCTTGTAAACTTACCAAACCATGCACGAGGTGATTGTTTGAGTCCATACAAGGACTTTTGAAGCTTGCACACATTTTTTTTATCTTTTGGTTCAAACCCTGGAGGAAATTCCATGAAAACTTCTTCTTCTAAGTCGCCATTTAGGAAGGCATTCTTGATGTCTAGTTGATGCAATGGCCATTCAAGGTTTGCAGCAAGTGATAGCAGTACTCGAATTGTATTGAGTTTTGCTACAGGGGCGAATGTCTCTTGATAGTCAATGCCATATGCCTGAGTGTAGCCTTTAGCGACTAGTCTTGCTTTCAACCTCTCAACACTTCCATCTGCCTTGTGTTTCACTGTAAAAATCCACCGACATCCCACAGTCTTCTTTCCATCCGGCAACCGTGAAATCTCCCAAGTTTGGTTATTTTCTAATGCATTTAACTCTTCTAACACTGCTGCTTTCCATTCGGGTCTGCTCATAGCCTCTTGGATGCTGTTTGGAACCTGAATCTTAGACAAATTGGCAGTGAAAGTCTGAAATTTGGGAGATAACTTATCATATGAAACAAACCTGCTGATAGGATACAAGGGTCTGTCTCTACACTCTCTAAAACCCTTCCTTTTAGCAATAGGTAGGTTTGAAGTAGATTGCTCAGCAGTAGAGATGTTGCTGCCTTCTTCTGAGTCAGTTTCTGAGTCAATTTCCGAACTTGGACCGGTAGGTTGGAGCGGTTGACAGTGCTGGTCCTCTATCCGGTTTTGTGTCTGTTCTTTTTTTTTTCTTCTGGAATAAACAAGTAAATCAGGGGCTGGTTTGGGGTCTGTTTGTGACTCAATGTGGCCCAGTTTTTCAGCTGGTTTAGGGTCAGTTTGTGACTCAATTTGGCTAGGTTTTTCAGCTGGTTTAGGGTTAGTTTGTATTGATATTAAGTGAGGATTAGGGCTGTCTATTTCCTCTACAATAGGAGAAGTGGTTTCAGACTGTTTATCACTCAAGTATTTGTCATAAAACTGAAATTCTAACTCACTCCCCCCTCCCCCCCCTAATTTCGGTTTTTGAGTAGTAAGGACTATTCTCCATAAAAGTAACATTCTTGGAGATGAAGTACCGTTTAAGAGTTGGAGAGTAGCATTTGTAACCTTTCTGGGTAGGAGAATAACCAAGAAAGATACATTTGAGAGATCTAGGCTGAAGTTTGCTAGGATTCTGTTGGTGGACAAACACTGTGCAACCAAATATTTTGACAGGGATTCTGGTGATAAGTCTGGTATGAGGATAAACTCCTAATAGGATCTCTCATAAGGAGTTTGGAACTCAAGGACCTGGATGGCATCCTATTAATGAGATAAGCTGCAGTTAAAACTGCTTCACCCCAAAAATGGTAGGGAACATTTGTAGTAAACATCAAGGCTCTAGCAACATCTAACAGGTGTCTATTTTTCCTTTCTGATACACCATTTTGTTGTGGTGTATTAGGACAGGAACTCTGATGGATTATACCCTCACTAGATAAATACCTATTCAGGATATTGTTGAAGTATTCTCTCCCATTATCAGTCCGAAAGATTTGAATGGTGGTTTGAAATTGAGTCTTTATCATATTGTGAAAACGTTTAAAGATCTCTCCCACCTCTGACTTTTCTTTCATTAAGAATACCGAAGTCAACCTAGTGTGGTCATCTATAAAGGAGACAAACCACCTGTCACCACTTATATTCTTAATCCTAGAAGGACCCCATACATCACTATGTATCATAGAAAATGGTTTCGACATTTTGTAGGTTTGAGATTGGAAGTTTTGTTTGGGTTGTTTGGATAAATGGCAAATTTCACACTGGAAATCTCTTGGATTTTTATTAATGAACAAATCTGGAAACAATTTTTTCAAGTTGACAAAATTCAAATGTCCTAAGCGGTAGTGCCACAACTGTATGGCACATTTATTATTCCTAACAACATTGAGACTAGTAATAGTAGAGGTATTTCCAGAGTGTGATGGCTTTTTTGATTCAACTTGCTTTAGAAGATAGAGACCGGAATTGAGTCTAGCACTGCCAATCGTCCTCCTCGAGTCCGAGTCCTGAAATTCACAGAAAATAGGGAAAAATTTAGCAATGCAATTTAGGTCATAAGTAAGTTTGCTGATTGACAATAAATTGCAGTCTAATGAAGGGACAAATAACACAGAATGTAAGGTGAGTTCTTCTGAGATTCTGACTGATCCTGTACCAAGAACCTTAGAAAGGGATCCATCTGCTATTCTTACTGAGAAGTTTTCATTAGAAGGTGTATAATTAAAAAGAATCTTTGCATTGCCAGTCATATGATCTGAGGCTCCTGAGTCGACAATCCAGGAAGTCTCCTTCTCACTATTAACTGATAATGCAGTAAGAAAACTGCTCCTGTTAAATAATCCTCTTTGCCCTTGCCGCGGATGAACAGCATGACTGATTGGGACCATTGGAGGTAGTTGTTTCCATTCAACTTGTGACTTGTGATATGGAAGTGATGATTGGTGGTTGAATCAGATCCACCAGAGCCTCCGGAATGAGCATTAGAGACTTGCTCGGAGGTGGAAGAGGTTGGTGTGCTTGGTGTGGCCATCCCACCGTATTTAGTCATGTAGGTTCTTTTACCCATATAGGTCAATGCTCTGATACCATATGGAATAAAAGCAGAGAATAAACTGCTGCTTATTTTTATTAGGTAAAAAGCATTCTTCTCAACGTGAGAAGATGCACACTTATATACATCCACTAATTAGAGTCCTACTAAAATTAAACTTCCTAGATATTAAGATAGAAATAAAACTCTAGAAGATAAGGATAACTCTCCTAAAGATAACACTCATACTAACAATAATTATCTAAATATAATAGTAGTTTAAATTTACTTCAACATTCTTGTACAGAAATTTTTGTTTACTACTATGTTAATTGGATTATCATGAACTGTGGCTTCTCCTTGACTGTTTTTCTGTAGGTGCTGCCTGATCTGTTTCACACTGTTCGTACATGTGATGATAATTTGAAGGATTATATAACATGGAAGCTTGGAACTCTAGTGTCTATTGTGCGTCAGGTATATATATGTGTGTGTGTGTGTGTGTTTGTGTTTCGTCAGATTGTTTAGCACTTTAATTTATTTTTAGGATTTTCTGGTTCTGGATATCAAAATACATATATGGAGTTTAATGTTCTTGTGCAGCATATTCGTAAATATTTGCAAGAATTGTTCTCTCTAATTTCTGAATTATGGTCATCCTTCAGTTTGCCTGCTACTAATTGTACTTCTCACGGGCCCCCGGTATGTATATCGTATTTATGTCTTTTTTCTTTAGCACTTGTTTGATTGTACCTTGTAATTTCTGTCTCAACTCTCAACTATTGCTCGGTGTTTTCTTCCTGTTTTGCTTAGGTTCTGCATCTTGTGAAGCAGCTTTGCTTGGCTCTCAATGATGAATTCAGAGCACATCTTCCGGTTATTCTTCCATGTTGCATTCAAGTTCTAAGTGATGCAGAAAGGTGTAATGACTACACCTACGTTCTTGTCATTCTCCACACCCTTGAAGTGTTTGGTGGTTAGTATTCTTCATTTTGGTAATAATTTGTAAACTGATTTTTAATATTTTGATTCTGGTGAAGTTGTGTGATTTACTAGTATATAATATAGGATTGGCAAGATAGATGCAGAATTTGAACTTGGTTATAACACCACCAAGAAGTGCAAAAACTTGTGTCTGACTGTTGGAATACATAAAACTTTTTCAGTAGATTTGGTTTATACTCTTCTAACTGGCTACTGCTGGATGAGATAAAAGTTAATTAAGGTTGTTTTATTGTGTTTGACTACAGTATTTCCGTATAGTGATTTATTTTGAAGAAAAAGAAACAACATTGTTTGTTAGCTTCTGGCAGGATTACCTTGCTTTAAGCTGCGAGCTTATACTTGGTAGGATTTTCGTTTTTATAATTGAGGGCATTTCGTCATTGATATCTTTTATAGGGCTTGGGCCTGTTTTGCTTGGAAATTTTAAAGATTTTTTAAAATATTCTTTCTTGTTTATATCGAGATACTCTTACATGGATCTTTTATGCAAAAACGAATCCTATTTTTCTTCCTCTTGGTGTGTAATGTGCAAGAATTGTTCAGAAGATATTAGTTTTTTTTTTCCTTATTATTCAATCATTTCTTTCCTTTGGAACAAATTGCTTAAGCTCGTTGGGTTAAGTTGGGTTTTTCCGGAGTCTTGCTTTTTTCTATTCATTAAGACTTTTGGCGGAGATTTTTGAAGGGGGAGACTTTATGGTTTTGTAGAGTTGGTGCTATTTTTTGGTGATATCATTGGAGAGAATAAATTAAAGTTTTGAAGATGTTATAAAATGGACTGCAGTTTTTTGTGGGAGAAGGCTCATTTTTTAGCTTCTTTGTTGGCTTCGGTTGTTAACGAATTGGAAAGGATTTGGTCAATGATTATGTTGCTGTTTGGTTTCAATTTTTTTTCTCTTTTGAGTCAACGTAGTCTTTGTGGACTGTTGGTTCACTTTTTCATCTCTTTTGTGTACTCTTTTATTTTTAGTAACTTTTTTATGACAAAAATATAGGGACATTGGACGAACATATGCATCTGCTTCTTCCCGCACTTATTCGATTGTTTAAAGTTGATGCTTCAGTGGATATAAGACGTGCTGCTATCAAAACGTTGACAGAATTGATCCCTCGTGTGCAGGTTGGTAGCTGAGATTTTTCCACCTAACGAGCTTCTAGAATCTAATTGCTAGTGGATTTTGAATCTTACTTACTTTTGTTCAAATTTCTTTCTGCTGATTTATTTTGTTGGTATGTTTCTTTTTTCTTTTCCTTTTCTTGTCAGGTTACGGGCCACATCTCGTCTCTTGTGCATCACTTAAAGCTGGTCCTGGATGGGTCAGTCTCTGCTTCCTTCGATTTCAAATTATTTGGTGAAAATGTGAAATGTTGTTGTCATATATATATATATATATGCCTGTATTGTGTGTGTGCCTATGTTAAGCATTTAATGGCTTCACCGGAGATGGGAGTTATGAATAGGGTCGGTTTGTTTAATTAAATCCCATATTGCATTGATGACATCTAAAGAAATCTTTAATTTTAGCCGATTGGAGTATTATATTTACACTAATGCTAGATAACTCAAAAAATTAGCCTAAAAATCAACTCAAATGATGTGGTAGGTGATTTGTCATTCTTATGTCATTTACCACATCATCCCATGATTTGTATGATAATAACAACTTAGTTGCCACATCATTTGGGTTGTGTAGTATTTACTCTTATATTTAAACATTGCCAGCTATTTTTTGGATGCAATTAACTGTATCTTGCAGTTTCAATAACTGTTTTTGTTTGTCCCTTGGTGTTCCCTCACATAGTTGTTTATTTAAATTATTAATTAGCTAGATGTTGCCCGACAATGGTATTTGACATCAAAGTGTGGAAGAGTTGAATATGGAGTAATAAGGACAATATAATTGAAGGGATACATATATAGCTTTTTTTTAATAGGAAACAAACACTTTATTCAAAAATAAACAAAGTACATAAGTGAACAGATAAAAAAAAAAAAACCATACAAAAATAAAAAATTACAATAAACTCAAAAAAAAAAAAAAATAATAGCCTTCCAATCTAACATAATGAAAAACAGAGAATTATCTCTAAATTCTTCAGATATTGTTGCTAATGGAGAAGCTAAATAATAAACTTTATCCCATACCAACCTCACACCCAATAGAATTGGACAAATAAATCAAATTTTCTTCATCACAATTAATACCAGCCAATACACTCTTGGCTAGATTGATCTTGAGACCTGACACCAAGCAGAAAATTCGAATAATTTCAACTAAAGAATTACTTTTACATGACAACCATTAATTTGTAGGAAAACGGTACATAGTTCACTTTTCCATTACCAGGCGTAGATATTGCTGCTTGCATTTTTATTTGTAGTCTGTTGCATTCGTCAATTGGATCTATGGATATCAACAAGAAGAATGGGTTCAATGTTTGAGTTTCGAGTTTCTCCCCCTCTTGCCACAGCGCATATTCGTGGGATTTGTTTTTTTTGGAAAAATGATACACGCTGGGGCACACACTTGTATAAATCTATAAATTTTGCAAATAAGTTTCTGGACTTGCTTTTATTATATTGGAGCATTTAGTTTACATTTTGGTTATAAAATTTTTCTTGGATTCATCTTTTTGAGTGAATGGACACTAATATTTTAATGATGCTTGAACTTAGCCATCAACAATTTTCTGCATTTGAGTTTTTTAGCCACCCTAAAGAAAGAAGACTGTTATGCTTGAAACCTAGTTTGACTTCGTGAAACAACTTTAGTGGTATACTATATGTGTGAGACTAAAACGACCATGAACAAATTACAATAGTCACAAATTGTAGTTAATGCTAAGTATTCTCCCCGATAGTGGCCTTGTGATGGAAAGTTTCTGGTTGTTTCCAACCTTGTTTGACTTCTTGCTACTCTATTTTGTTCCTGTGAAAACATAAATTGGCAATACAGAAACATAAAAGTCTCTGTCAGAGTTCTTTTTTTCTTAAAAAATAAATTCGGGTGTCCAACGTTCAAGGAAAATTCTTATGGTCCTATTTTTTTGATTTAGTGCCTGAAAATCCTTCTTGAAGTGCTGCTTGTGATTGATATGGCATTTTTTATTTATTTATAATTTTGGATTTATTTATCTTATATCAACCTTGCATTTTGTTACACCTCTAGCTTCAACCGTTTAGATTTCTAATTTACAGGAAGAATGATGAGCTGCGAAATGATGCTGTTGATGCACTTTGTTGCCTTGCTCATGCTCTTGGGGAGGACTTTACTATCTTCATTCCGTCAATACACAAACTTCTTCTAAAACATCGGTTGCGGGTCCATATCTCATCGGATTGTTGCTATTTTTATATTCTTATCTGTGGAACTTCTCTTTCCTTTGAGATTGACTATGAAAGCAACTCCTATTGCAGCATAAAGAATTTGAGGAAATTGAAGGACGCTTGAGGAGACGTGAGCCACTAATTTTAGGGAGTACAGCTGCTCAAAGATTAAGTCGACGTCTTCCAGTGGAGGTTGTCAGTGATCCATTAAAGGATGTGGAGATTGACCCTTACGAAGATGGGACTGATGTGCAGAGACAGCTTAGAGGCCATCAGGTAGCCTTTTTTTACAATTGTTTGCCTAGTAAATATATTGCTGATGTCTCTACATCTTACTTTAGAAACTTAGGGAAGCCCTTTTTCGGTGCCAGCTAAGGCTTTTATGTAAATGGAGCAGAAAACCTTGTTGCATAGTCACTTGTCATCTCTATGTGCACAGCACTTCAAATATTAAATCTTCATTAAGCCTTAAATCGCCAGTTCGTTTAAAGGGATTGCATTGTTGAGGAGGTGATAATATCATATTGGACTTCTGAGGATTTGGGTGGGGGGATTTGGGTGGGAATGTGGGATAAATCTTTAGAAGGGCATCAGAACTGGTTAGCATGTATTGCCGAGGTAGGTAGAAAATTTTCAGGGACCAGAATGTCCAGTTCAAATATAAATGTTGATTTTTTATTTTATTTTTATTTTTTGTGTGGAAGCAGAAACATTTAATCATAGATGAAGAAAGTAAGTAGAAAAGTGAAATATTACTCCACCAAAACAAGAAACTAACAAAAATCAAGATACAAGAAAATCAATCAATTAACAACCTTCCAATCGGCATAATGAAAAAAATAGAGAATTGCTTTGAATTCGTTAGAGGTAAATGATAATAGAGAAGCTAAATAATAAGCTTTAAGGGTGCATTGAAGTTTAATTTTCCTTTTGAGAAGTATTTGGGGCGTTTTGGTCTTTGACGCTCTTTTGTCGGGGCTTGTCAGTTTAAATCTAGAACAGTGCTTGATAAGTTGGTAGCTTGTGAGAGGAGTTGTTGAAGACTTGAAGGTTTAGATTTGTGGCTTAGGGCGGTGCATAACTGTGTTTTTTTTTTTTATGTGGATCTAGTGTGAAAGGACAATTTGCCAGTTTGAGAGGTTAAAATTCTAGTGAACTAGTATAAACTGTTTTTTTTTTTTTGAAGCTATAAGCTGTTGTTATTAAGGACTAATTTCACGGATGTGATATTGTACCCAAATTAGTTCTTTGTTCTTCACCTTTTGTGTAGTTTATATTCAAGATTTTATTTTATTTTTAGGGGTAATTTCACTAAAGTCCCTACTTTTTGGTAAAATATTACCTATTTAAACATTTTTGTCATATTAGTAACTTAAGCCCCTTGTTTTTCCAAAATACATCACTTTAGTCCATTTGACTAAAATACTAATGGTCAACTCTAACTATATATATAAAAGTACAATTTAACCCTTGTCGGAATGATTTATCGAGTTACAAAAATAAATAATATTGAAATGGTTTATAAAAGTAAATTAACAACAAAATTTTATTTTCTTAAAAAACAAAAAATATAATAATTTTAAAACTAGGAAAAAAACCTAATGGATTATGGAAAATATAAAGTTAAAATAAATAATAAATTGAAAGTATTTTCATAAATTTAAAAAACAAAAAAATAAGAAAGTATTTCAAAAAATAAAAAGAAAGTTTTATTTTAAAAGTAAATGGATCTCCACCTTTGGATCAATCCAAATCCAACAGTGGAGATCCATTGACTTAAAAAAAAACCTTATTTTTTGAAATACTTAAAAAAAAAAATACTTTCAAGTTATTATTTATTTTAACTTTATATTATCTATAATCCATTAGTTTTTTTTCTTTTAAAAAATAATATTGTTTTTTTGTTTTTTAGAAAATAAATTTTTTTTGTTAATTTATTTTTATAAACCATTTTAATATTATTTATTTTTAAAACTCAATAAATCATTTTGATAAGGGTAAAATTGTACTTTTATACATATAGTTAGAGTTGACTGTTAGTATTTTGGTCAAATGGACTAAAGTGATTTATTTTGGAAAAACAAGGGACTTAATTTGCTAATATGACAAATACGTTTAAATATGTGACATTTCACCAAAAAGTAGGGACTTTAATGAAATTACCCCTTATTTTTATTTTATTACTTCTCTTGCATTGCTTTTGTATACTTTTATCACTTCCATTGTAACATTGTTGCTATAGATAATTTATTATTGGGGAGATGTGAGTTTCATACTTAAGAGTGTACGATGTTTTGTTTATGCATGTGGCCTGGTTGTGTCAACCCTATTCTTTATGAAGATTTTTAATGTAAAAAGGAGGCTTGACAGATGTTTCGATCCTCTTTTTGTGATTAAGGACTTATTGTGAATGTGTATTCTTCCTCTTATACACAAATTATAAGCTTGAGTCCAATCTACTATAGAAGGTAATGGCTTGTTATGTATGTATGTATGTATATATATGTGTGTGTGTTTGTGAATGTGTATTCTTCCTCCTATACACAAATTATAAGCTCGAGTCCAATCTACTATAGAAGATAATGGCATGTTATGTATGTATGTATGTGTGTGTGTTTGTGAATGTGTATTCTTCCTCCTATACACAAATTATAAGCTTGAGTCCCTTCTACTATAGAAGGTAATGGCTTGTTATGTATGTATGTATATATATATGTGCGCGCGCGCGCGTGTGCGCAATCTACTATAGAAGGTAATGGCTTGTTATGTATGTATGTATGTGTGTGTGTGCGCGCGCGCGCGCAATCTACTATAGAAGGTAATGGCTTATTATGTATGTGTGTGTGTGTCGCACGTGTGTGTAGGTAATGGCTTGGTATATATATATATATGTGTGTGTGTAGGTAATGGCTTAGTCATGCGCGTGCGCGTGTAGGTAATGGCTTGCTATATGTGTGTGTGTGCGTGCGCGCGCACAATCTACTATAGAAGGTAATGGCTTGTTATATATATATGTGCGTGCGCGTGTGTATATGTTATTCTTGTCCTGTTTCCATGTGATATATGAATATAAATTCCCACACATCTTTGTCACTCATCTTTGTCACTCGTTGCACAATTCTTTATCAAACTGGCTTGAATAGCCATGTTTAGTTGTTTTGTGGGAATTTAAGATTTTTTTGACTTAATAAATAAATTCCTTGTAGGTTAATGATGGTCGTTTACGCACTGCTGGAGAGGCTTCTCAACGGAGTACCAAGGAAGATTGGGCAGAATGGATGAGGCATTTCAGTATTGAACTATTGAAGGAGTCTCCTTCTCCTGCATTACGAACCTGTGCAAGGCTTGCGCAGTTACAGGTATGGTTACTTCTTTTATTTGTGTTTATCTTGCTTTGGCTTCATGTTCTGATTCTCAGGTTTCACAGCCTTTTCTTGGTCGGGAGTTGTTTGCTGCTGGTTTTGTTAGCTGTTGGTCACAACTGCATGAGACCAGTCAAAAACAGCTAGTTCGGAGTTTAGAGATGGCTTTTTCCTCTCCAAATATACCTCCTGAAATTCTGGCAACACTTCTTAACTTGGTATGCTTGTTGTGCATGTGCTTATTTTTGTTGTTGTCGATGTAAGATGGTGAAGTTAAAGTATGCGGAATAATTATTACTTAGACCTACATTTCCCAATTGTTTGATTGGAAATTTAGGGTAGAAAAGTTTGAATTATTGCAATGTGACCTCAATATTGTATTTTTTTTTATTTCAGTAATTTAATAAAAAGTCAATTTGTTTGTGTGTTTTACTCCGGAGCAATTGTGTGTTTTTTATGGACGACTCTAATTCTCTATTTATATATATGCATTTAATATTCATGTTTTCATTAACTTATCTATGCAGGCAGAGTTCATGGAACATGATGAGAAACCTCTTCCTATCGACATCCGTCTCCTTGGGGCTCTAGCAGAAAAGGTGATGCTTAAATAAATTTCTGAAATTTCACTGCTATTATGCCTTTTATATTTGTTGTAAGTATGAGATCAAGACTTTTATGTATTTTATTTTGCCATTCCATCTCAGTGTCGTGCTTTCGCCAAGGCTTTGCATTACAAAGAAATGGAATTTGAAGGTGCACGCTCCAAGAAGATGGATGCTAACCCAGTTGCTGTAGTTGAAGCTCTTATCCATATAAATAATCAGTTACACCAGCATGAGGTTAACTTCAATATTCAAAAAGAAAATGTTAATGTTTGCTGATTTTGTTATTTTCACAGTTCTTTGATTGTACTTTATATTTTCCATTTTAACTTTTCTGCTTTCATTTAATGTTATCTTCCTTCTATTTTTCCCCTGTAGGCTGCTGTTGGAATATTGACCTATGCTCAACAAAATCTAGATGTTCAATTGAAGGAGTCATGGTATAAATTCATATACTCTAAAATTTGTTCTCACCGTCTCTCAAATTAATCACGGGGTCTCTTTTTGTTGCTTCTTTTGCCTGCAGTATCAACCTATCTTTTTTGGTTTGATAATGCCATTTAATTATTTTTATGTTATATTAAAGGGGTCTTAGGAATTACCAGAAACAGGAAATCCAAGAGCACTTATATTTCTTTATCCATATATATAATAGGTATGAGAAATTGCAGAGGTGGGATGACGCTCTCAAGGCTTACACTGCCAAAGCCGCTCAGACATCAAATCCACATGTTGTACTGGAAGCTACATTAGGTCTGTATCAATTGTGGCATTGCTAGTTACTGCTATCACTTTTTTCCCTCTTTTCTATGATTGGACTATTTGTGTGCTACAATTTTTTGAAATAATCTCAGTATATATCGTAAATAATGTGCATAGTAATTGAATCAAGTGGTTTAATACCTTTCTTGTTAGTGTATTTCTTGAAATGACAATCTTAATAAACATGAAAATCATTTCATTATCACTCTCTTAATGTGGAGCTAGTGACATTCAATTAATGCAGTTAATTACAGTTTCTTCAAAATTCTTTCTTATCTTCCATTTTTTGTAATTGTCATGCGGGTACCACCATGTGCTATCAGTTATCCTCGTTCAAGCCTAAGATACCTAATTTTGCAGTCGACAAAATAGTTTCAGAATAACTGTGCTTAAACAACCAGGGAGATTTGTACCGTTTGACTTTGAATAAATAATTAAAGGTTGTGCAGCTTGAGCCATCTCAAGCATTTCATTTCCATGTTGATGGAATTGATTAACATTCCATTACAGGTAGTCTGTACATTGTTCAATATCTGACCTTTGTCCTGGTTTTTGCAACACCATAACATTAATTCTTGCATTTCTAAATTTATTGAACAAAAAAAATGATGTGGTTATGCTCATGTCAACACTGTCATTGCCTGGCATCCAACAAGAAGGGTTTGCATGGAAACCTGTGCCATTGTAGGATTTTGTGTGTTCAAATCACCACCGTCGGTTCTAACATTGCCATCAGGCACAAATGAATCTATTGAGAATAATGTAGTGGAATCTAATCTGGCCTTACGTCCGTTTTGGAAATGTCTGTTTTGGCGTTCATAGTTAATGGCAGTCAAGATATGACCTTCCTACTAAAAACAGCATTTAGACATCTTCATTTGGTGTGCTGAGACATCTGCCTTGTTATGTGCCTCTTGATGCTATGATATATTGGCTGCAGTTGACCATGCAAATCATAGGCCTATGAACTGCTCAATATAAGGTGTCACTCTGGCCCATAAATTAGGCAAATTATTCATTAATGCTTCTCACTCAATTGGGTAAACATCCACACCATTTTATCTCAAATTATCTCTTGAACCTTTTTATGTGCTACTTTTGATAATTACTTTATGCACTTGAAAACTCCCACTTAAAGATTGGTTGTATCTTTTGCCTTTCCTTTTAGAGACATCTATGCATGATTGCATTCAATATCACTGTCATAAGATTTTGGGGCATATGAGATTATTAGATGATTATTTTCTTTTTTCCGTTTTAAAACAATAAAAGAAGATTGATTGCTTTATTAGTTTCTTCAAATACTTAATTTTGGTGTGTTATATAGGGAGGATGCGTTGCCTAGCTGCATTGGCTCGATGGGAGGAGCTTAACAACCTCTGCAAAGAATATTGGACCCCGGCTGAGCCAGCTGCACGACTAGAAATGGCTCCAATGGTTATTTTCTGATGTTTATACTGTTGTCATCAGTACTTTTTGCTTCTCATGCTTATGCCTATGATGTTGTTCCAGGCTGCAAGTGCTGCTTGGAATATGGGGGAGTGGGATCAAATGTCAGAATATGTGTCACGGTTGGACGATGGAGATGAAACAAAACTTCGAGGTTTGGGCAATACTGCTGCTAGTGGCGATGGAAGCAGTAATGGTACATTCTTCAGGGCTGTCTTATTAGTCCGTAGAGGAAAGGTATTCTTAATTTAAGATTTATGTTCATCCCGAAGTATTTTTATTATGCTCTTTTTTGCATATTGTTATTTCTATATATGTATATATATCTTTCTATGTCAGTACGATGAAGCGCGTGAGTATGTTGAGAGAGCTAGGAAATGTCTTGCCACCGAGCTTGCAGCATTGGTGAGTTTTATAACTCTATAATCTTCCATTATTGACTTAATGTTTTTGGTCTTATTATGTAAACAAGGTTGATTTCTTGAAAGAATATAAGCAGAAGAAATAAGATATAACCAAATTTAATTTCTCTCTCTCTCTCTCTCTCTCTATATATATATATATATCTTCTTGGTACCTTTGCAACACAACTTAGATAATGAAAAAAAAATGATGTTGGAGGAATGCTTGCGTTTTGAAGGAAGGAGTAAGTGGAAAAGAGTGGTCAGTTAAGAGAAAAAACTTTTCTTTTAAGGTAGGTCTAACCTTTACAATATTATCTATCTTTATTTAGCATTCTAGTAGTGCTAAGAGAATTGAAAAGCTGATGATAAAATTTCTTTGGGAAGGAGTAGAGAAGGAAAAAAGATCCCCTGATCAAATGGAATGTGGTTACCTTGCACTTTGTAAAGGGGTCCGGCTGTTAGGAAATTGGCTAGAATAATTGGTATCCCATAGGAAAATTGCTTAGGCTTTGTCCTATGGAACCAAATGCCGTAACACAGACTCATTAAAAGCAAATATGGTCAGCAGCTGATATCTTACTAATTTTTTATTCCGCATTCCGGTGAGGGTGGCTAAGAGAATTGAAAAGTTGACGAGAAACTTCTGTTGGAAGGATTAGAGGAAAAAGGACCGCCTGATCAAATGGAATGTGGTTTACCTTGCACCTATTAAGGTGGTCTTGGTGTTGGGAAATTGGTTAAAAGGAATTAGTCTCTTTAAAGAAAATGGCTTTGGCCTTTTTCCTATCTTGTCATTAAAAGCAAATGCGGGCTTCACATTAGTGGTTGGGATTCAAACGAAGTTGTTAGATATTCTAGCTGCTTCCCTTGGACCTAAGAAGGGAGAGACTGATTGGGAATTATCAGCAGAGTGAGGTTCTGGGAAGACTCTTGGAAGGGAGCTACTATGAGTTGTTTCCTCGTTATTTAGTTTGCCAAAGGTCAAAATCACCCCATAGTGAGTTTCAAGGATGCTGGTATGACTAATGGAGGCTGGGATCTTAACTTCATTAGAAATCTGAATGATCTAGAGGCTGGAGAGTTCTAGTTGCCTTTTTCTTTAGAGGTCAAAAGTTCTTGTCAAAATTAAAATCCTAGCCTGATCCTTTACTTAGAAAAGAGCCAATTCCTATGATCTTTGGCAAAAGAAAAGACCTGGAGATGTGTCTATCATCCAATGGTGAATAATTTGTTTGAATATTGTGGAAAGCTTTGATCATGTGTGTCTTCGTTGTTGAACAGCCTGGATTATCTGGGGTAAACTGTTCAGGGTAGAGAATCTTAGTTGGGCAGGCCCTCTTCTTGCAGGTCAGTGCTGTCTAATTTTTCCTCTAGCTTTGGTAGTGGCAGAGAAGGAAAAGTGCTATGGGACTATGCTAGATGGGTATTCTTCGAGTCATTTGGAATGGGAGAGGATTTAAAGTCTTTATGAGATAAATTAAATTTTGGGCTTCCAATTGGCTTCAGTTGCTTGGAGTTTATAGATGACGCACTTCTCTTTTTTCTCAACAATCAGGAAGCAGATTGTATATCAGAGGGGGAGGGGTGGGGTTGTTTGAAGGTGTTTTGGTTTCTTTTAACTTTTTTGAAGGACTTTTTATTGCTTCTCCTGATCTATTGTATTTTTTGGACGCTGTCTATTTATAGGTTTTCTCTCTATCATTTTTCTTTTCTTTCATTCCTTTTTTTTTCTTCTCTTCATCTGTGGACATCCTGTTTGCAATTATGTATCTTTTGGTTCCTTTCCTTCTCTTTTCCTTGAAAAAATTTGCTCTTTCCTTCATGGTTTCGGGAACAAATTATGTATGCAGACATTTACTTATTGGGTTAATTACTGTAATTTTCTCTTGCTGGAAATTCATTTGTTCAATTGGGGCATAAACTGTTGCTATTTATTTCGGACTTGGCACAAATCGCTGTAATCTTTATAATTTAACAGTATGTATGACTAAAGATTTAGAAGCGTAAATGATGTAAATGACTCTGACAATCTTTCATGATGTCTTAATGTGCAGAGAAGCTTTAATGATATTTCATTACTCAAATTCTTTCTTTTGGGTATTGTGTTAAGTATCTGCTCTTGTTTAGGTCCTGGAAAGCTATGAGCGTGCGTATAGCAATATGGTCCGTGTTCAGCAGCTGTCAGAACTAGAGGAGGTTTGTTCTATATTTTATTCTATGCAATTTCATTTGGTACTGCACTCATAATTTCTCCATGCAAGCATGGCACAGTTAAATGGTAACACAAGGAAAATGTGTTTTTGTCAGGTCATTGATTATTGTACGCTTCCTGTGTTAAATCCTGTTGCCGAAGGACGGCGGGCCATTATTCGCAATATGTGGACTGAGCGGATACAAGGCACAAAACGCAATGTTGAGGTATATGCTTAATCATAAGTAGTTGTGAAATATGCCTCCTATACCCCTGGTTTTATTGATTCCTTCTGGATCTCGTTTTTCTTGAATGTCTAGGTCTGGCAAGGACTTTTGGCTGTTAGAGCTCTGGTACTACCACCTACTGAAGACATTGAAACTTGGCTCAAGTTTGCTTCTCTTTGTCGTAAAAGTTTACGGATTAGTCAGGCTAGATCTACATTAGTTAAACTCTTACAGGTCTGTACTGCATTTGTTTTGAACCCAAAAAAATGCTAATTGGACATATTTTCTTATTTTTTGTCTGTCTGCTTAGTTTGACTTTGTTTCAAATTGTGTTAGTATGACCCTGAAACATCTCATGAAAATGTTCGGTATCATGGACCGCCTCAAGTAATGCTGGCATACTTGAAATATCAATGGTCACTTGGGGAGGATCATAAGCGAAAAGAATCATTTGCTAGGCTTCAGGTATGACATATTTCTATGGTTATATAAATATTTATTCAACATGTATACAAATATACAGAATTAGCCCATCCTGTGCTTGAAGGAAAAAAAAAAAAAAACACCCAAGCACCTGTCTGAGCTAGCATTACAACTCGTCTGCATTCTAATATGTACGTTCTTTATTTTGCTTGGCTCCCAACCTCCATTCTAGATTTTGGCTATGGAGCTTTCAAATGCCCCAATTATACAATCAGGTACACCTAGTGGTTTAACCAGTGGTGCAGCTACAAACTTTCCACTCATTGCCCGTGTATATCTTAGACTTGGAATCTGGCAGTGGGCACTTTCTCCTGGGTTGGATGATGAATCTATACAAGGTAGTGATAACCAAATAGTTATTTATTTACTTTGAAAATATTTTTGATCCTTTACAGGTTTTATTTTTCAATTTTTTGTGTAGAAATTCTTGCTGCATTCAGGAACGCAACTCAGTTTGCTACTAAATGGGCAAAAGCATGGCACAAATGGGCATTGTTCAATACAGCAGTTATGTCTCATTATACTGTTAGAGGTTTCCCTGCTGTTGCCTCGCAGTTTGTTGTTGCAGCAGTCACGGGATATTTTCACTCCATAGCATGTGCTGCCAATGCAAAAGGCGTTGACGATAGTTTACAGGTAAAGGATTTAACTTGATATAAATTGTTGTAATTTGAAAATTCTGGACATAACCTCTGAAAGCTCGTCTTCTTCGCCTGAGATGTTTTATCATATATCAAAGAGCCAAGTTATTTATTTGATTGAACTTGTACACATACTTTTATTTACTTCATCGATAACTTGCTTCGGTAGAATTCTGTTGAATTTAAATGAACTGGGCCTTTGGATTGTTCATTCTTAGCCTGATAAAAGACCTGGTTTTGCTGAAATGAGTTGCATTCAAATGTGGTTGTTAGAAGGTTTAGTCACTCCCCCTGGAAATTTATCAGGCAAGGATTTAACTATTTCTCTTGTAATTTGAAGTTTTTAGTTGGGAATGGTGCTCAGATCTGTTTTTGGGAGGATTGTTGGATTGATTCTGCTCCTTTAAGCTTGAGGTTTCCAAGATTATATATGTTTTGCATCTCGCAAAATGCTTTAATTCAAAGTAGTTTGCAAAGGTCTTCTCTTTTTTATTTTTTTTTATGAAACAAGAGGAAAAACTTTTATTAACACAAGAAGTGAACAATCAGTCCAAAAGCTATAGAAAAAGAGTTATATGGACAACTCTTTACAAATATGCAAAAAAAACTGACCTCAAAACCAATGTCAAAGAAAGGTCTTCTCAATATAGTGTTTTGATTTTAGGAGAAATTTGAATGGTAGAGATTTTGATGAATTGTCTTCTCTTTGGTCGATGGTGTTTCTTTTATATATGGCAGGGGAAGATAGGAGGGCATGATTCTAGGATTCTAAAGGAACTTTTTATTGGCAGGTCATTCTTTGAGTGGTTGGTGAATGATGAGCAATGTTCTAGTAGGCGTTAGGCGCTTGTCGGGCGGTTGCCCGGCGCCTAGCACCTAGGCCGCCCGGGTACTGCCTAGGCGGCTTAAAGAAGAAGAAGAGGGGAGAGGTGAATAGAAAAGAATGGTTGGCGGTTAGGGTTTTATTTTTTGAAAAAACAAGAAACCCGAAAAAATAAGAAGCCGAAAACGACGTCGTTTTGGGCTTCATTAAACAAAAACTCAAAATGACGTCTTTACATGCATGCAACCTTTCTTCTCCATGTATATAAGTGTTTTTGGTATGCATATATTTTTCTCTAAATTCTGCTTATTTTCAGGATATATTGCGTCTTCTCACATTATGGTTCAACCATGGAGCTACTGCTGAAGTTCAAGTAGCTCTACGGAAAGGATTCGCACATGTTAATATTAACACCTGGCTAGTTGTTTTACCTCAAATAATTGCCAGGATACATTCAAATAACCATGCTGTGAGAGAACTGATACAATCACTTTTAGTGCGAATTGGACAAAGTCATCCACAGGTTTGTTCTTGATGGTTTGTAATTTTTGAAAATAACTTAAGTATGCTAGTAAGAGTTGAATAAGGGATGAATGATTATTGTGGATAGCATGTGTGGTTTCTAGAGCTTTTGATCCTTTTGTTTTTTAATCTTTTACTGTGTATAGGTTTTTATTACTATTCAAAAACCATCTTATAAATATGTTTTTGTTTTAATGGTTAGTCCCTAGAGTTTTGCAATCATTTAACATATTTTCTTTTCCATTTACTCTTGAAACGGAGTCCCAGAACCTGTAAAGAAAGTGCCAATATTGCTCTTTTGTAATGTCAATTGTTTGTTCTTGATAATTTCTATCTTGGTATTCCAGACGGTTTTTGTGGCCAAGTGTTACCTCTATGCTACTGGGAGGAAGATTGGAATTACTCCATACATATTATATGGCACAATTTTGACATAGAAATTAGTTTTGAATGATGTCGTTGCATTGGTTGCCTTTTACCCGATAATGTATTATAGACATATATATGGTGTCTTTATGAGCAATCCTTTTTCTTTTGGGATATGATATTTTGAATTTTTTTTAATAGATCACAAACTTTTTGATATAAGAAAACACTAATTGTGTTAAATTATAACCTAAATTGCAATTTCAGTGTCTATTAACTATGATAAAAAAAACTTTGAAACTACTAGAGGGTTGTGAATACATGGTTTATTTGGATAATTAATCAGCTTTTTAGGAAATCAAGTTCCTTTGAAATATTCTTATTCTTAGTTGCACAAGGAGTGCTGGCTGACATGTCTGAAAAATTATTGATAAAATTACATTGTGCTATAGAAGCCAAATTTGACTGTTTGTTATATAATACATGCAATTTGTGTTGGTTTATTTAACTTATGGAGTAAGGTTAATTAGTGGCTAATATGAGGGTTATATTGGTTAGAGCCTAACCTGTAGTAAGAAAATTGAGTTAACTTCATCATACTTACTATATTCCAAGGAAAACTACTAATTAGTGTCTATTGCAAAATTAATTTTGTAGTTAACGCGATTGGAAAAAAATTGTGATTTGGGATGTTGCTTGGTTATGTTTGTTGATTTCTTCATAGGAGGATTATTTTGAAGAACTTAAACCCTGTTATATGAGATAGCTCAAGTATTTTATGCGTTAAATGATTTTATTTTCATTCAATCTCAAGTTACTTCTCTGTTTTCCGTGGTTGCTCAACTTTATGTTAAAAGTCGTTTGTTTCCATTGATGCCTCTGAACTCATTTAAGTTTCTACCATTCCTAAAGTAAATTCATTTCTTCTTCAGGCTCTTATGTACCCTCTTCTGGTGGCATGTAAATCAATAAGCAATTTACGCAGAGCTGCAGCTCAAGAAGTGGTTGACAAAGTTCGGCAGCATAGTGGTGTGCTCGTGGATCAGGTCGAATAATTAATTAATTTCTATTTCTATATCATATTTTTCTGTACGTTTATATATATCTTACAAACCCTTTTATATGCAGGCACAACTTGTATCGAAAGAACTAATCAGAGTTGCAATTCTTTGGCATGAAATGTGGCATGAAGCTTTGGAAGAAGCTAGTCGCTTATATTTTGGTGAACACAACATTGAGGGGATGTTGAAAGTGTTGGAGCCATTGCATGAAATACTTGAGGAAGGGGCTATGAGGGAAAATACCACCATCAAAGAGAGAGCATTTATAGAGGTATACTTGTATCTATACTGGTGCATGCATTCTCTCTACTATAGTGAGCAAAACAATTATGTATGTTTAGTTGATTGAGGCATATTCAGCCTGTTTGGAAACATCTGTCAATGTTAAGTTATATCATTATAATGGTTGATTTTCTGGATTTGGCAATCATATACTTTTGATCTGTAGTTGTGGTACTGACTTTATATTAATAATCAGACACCAAATTCTTACTTGGACTTCTTTCTTAAATTTTGGAATCCTTTTAACTTGTGGATCATTGTAGCGTTTTCAAGGATTATGCATTTAATTCATTTTTACTATTTGAGCATTACACATTTATCTTCGTGTAATTGCAGGCATACCGTCATGAATTACTGGAGGCCTATGATTGTTGTATGAAGTATAAGAGAACTGGAAAAGATGCTGAGCTTACTCAGGTACAAAAATTTAGAAAGTTCTGGTGTTTTATTTATCTTTTATTTTTGAATTGCTTACCATCAAATTTTATGAGGAAAATTGGTTAGCTGCAACCACTATGTTCTAGTTTGTGTTGGATTCTATATGTTGATGAAGAATGATACTGAGAAATGCTTTGGGTTTTTGTTAAGGATTTCTGGAGATGCTTGATGGAGTAGGATTTGTTTCTTGTTTGAGCTTAATTTTTTTTCTAGCCTCTATACATTGTCCTCCTTATGTTTTTATCAGTGCTTATGATTAATGAAATGAGAATTTCAGAAATTCTAATTCCTTTTCCTATTTCCTTGTCTATTTCTTTCTGTTTCATCCCCTGGTTTTTTTCTTCTCCCGCCTCCCTCTTTCTCTCTCTCTCTCTCTCTCCCTCTTTCTGTCCTGTCTTTCCTATTCTTAAGTTAAAGCTTTCATTCATTTTTCCATTCATAGTGTACTACATTCCTGTGTGTCTGTTCCAATATATTATGAAGTCTTATGCATGTTCTCTGATTACAAATATTAATTAAGAAAAAGAAGGAAAGAAAGAAAAGAACCTGTCCTTAGCTCGTGGAATATCAACTTGGGTATTTGGTGTACTTGCTTTTGGTTGTGCCTGTGTATATCTGAAACCTGGGTGCTAAGGATTTTGCTTATATCTTGACCAGGCATGGGATCTTTATTATCATGTTTTCAGAAGAATAGACAAACAGCTGCAAAGTCTTACTACCCTGGACCTGCAGGCAAGAAGAATACCTTTATGTTTAATATTGTTAACTTCTATCTTTCAATGGTATGGCACTAACTATTTACTACATATGTGAACAGTCTGTTTCTCCGGAATTGTTGGAATGCCGTAACTTGGAGCTCGCTGTTCCGGGAACATATCGTGCAGGTAAAATTGAATTTGATTAAAGTTTGTTTGGTGCTAAATAAGATCTGCTTCTCCAAAATTTACACCGATTTTTATTTCCAGATTTTCCAGTGGTAACAATTGCATCATTTGCAACCCAGCTTGTTGTCATAACATCTAAACAGCGACCTCGTAAATTGACAATTCACGGGAGTGATGGTGATGATTATGCCTTCTTACTGAAGGGACATGAAGATTTACGACAAGATGAGCGTGTCATGCAGGTGCTTTCTCCTTTCTACCTTATTATCTGTCTTGTATTACTTGCATCATGTGCTGTGCATATTGATTGTGAGGCACTTTGCTTCTGTTGTCTAAAATGAAAATTACTATCAAATGCACTGTTTTTTCGACATCAGAAGAATAATCTTTTTAATGTTGATGTTTCAGCTTTTTGGTTTGGTGAATACTCTATTGGAAAATACTAGAACAACTATGGAGAAGGATTTGTCTATTCAACGATATGATGTCATTCCTCTATCTCCAAATAGTGGGTTAATTGGATGGGTTCCCAATTGTGACACCCTGCACCATCTTATCCGGGAGTATAGGGATGCGAGAAAGGTCTGTTGAAGTTCATTTATTATTTTATTTTGGTCAACGGAAGTCCAGAAATTTTTCTTTGTGCATGCTCTTGGAGTATGAGGGTAGCTGGATTCATTTAGTTTAATATTATTGTTACAGATCACATTAAATCAAGAGCATAAATATATGCTAAGCTTTGCTCCCTATTATGATCATTTGCCTCTCATAGCGAAAGTGGAAGTATTTGAATATGCTCTACAGAATACTGAAGGAAATGACCTGTCTAGGGTATGTATTCTTCTAGAATTGTGGTAGCCTATTCTTTTTCCGTATTACTTCTTCCATTAAAGAAAATTGTTTTTTCAAAGAGCTAAGATCTAGCATTTTTCAGGTTCTTTGGTTAAAAAGTCGCACTTCTGAGGTATGGCTGGAGAGAAGGACAAATTATACGAGAAGTTTAGCAGTCATGAGCATGGTATGCGTTTCTCCCTTCTTGGTTCTCTTTCTCTTTTCAGTTTCCTTTTTTTGGGGGGCCATTTAATCTTATCTTTTGTAAGCTTTTCCTTGATCACTGGAGGGTAACATATGAACCCAAATCATAAAATCTTGCATTTGTTAGCTTTTAAGCTGTTGGCACTTTGTAGAGTCTGCAATGTCCGAAAAGGCATAAAAACAAAAGGGAAAAAGAAATTGAAGTTATATGGTGCAGCATTATTTGATGGTCTAAATGTTTAGAACTATGACATTTAGTTTCTGAACTTATCTGGGAACTGGTCCCACTTTCTTCTTGTTGGCCTTTTTCCTGGAGCATTTGGTAAATACAATTCTTCATACACACGAGCTCAGATACACACATCTACAAGCATCTAATCCAGAGAAGCTAATCAAAGTAATAATTTCTGAGGACAAGTCTCTGGAGTAAGACTGATTTTGTTAAGAGTTTAGATAATGATTTAAAGAGTAATATTTGTTGTTTAATGAAGATATCTCATTATCACCAAAAGAAAAATATGGGAAAGAGGTGGCTGAGGGAAAAAAAGGTAAATAAAAATGAATGAAAGATATTATAATGCATGTAGAAGATAGATGTGAAGTCCTGTTTATGAAGTAGGCACCAAAAACATCTGCCTTTGACCTTTGTATTTATATTGAGGCTGGTTTGTCACCTTGCTTTGGGAGTCCAGTGACTTTTTCGAAAAAAAAAAAAAAACCTAAAAGTGCGGATGCAATTTACTTTTCTATATTTCAGGTTGGGTATCTTCTTGGCTTAGGTGATCGACACCCAAGTAATCTTATGCTGCACCGTTACAGGTACATTGTGTTTGGTAGAAAGCAGGTATCTGTGACTAAAGTTTTGAAGTCTCTCATATTTGTTATGTTGTTACAGTGGTAAGATATTGCACATTGATTTTGGGGACTGCTTTGAAGCTTCAATGAACCGAGAGAAGTTCCCTGAAAAGGTATACTCTTAATTGCTAATACGTTGATCAATTACTTCCTTAGGTCTAATGGTTGTTTCACAGAAAATAGATATGCTAACTTCATTGTTGATATTTTGTAGGTTCCATTTCGCTTGACTAGAATGCTTGTTAAAGCCATGGAGGTTAGTGGTCTTGAGGGCAACTTCCGCTCTACATGCGAAAATGTGATGCAAGTTCTGCGAACACATAAGGATAGTGTTATGGCTATGATGGAGGTGTGGATTTCTTGATTTCATTGTCTTTCTGCTTCAGAAAGTATTTTATTAAGACAGTACTAACCTGTGGCTCTAAATTAATCGATCCAATGTCTAGAGGGAAAGAAACCATAGCTGATCTGGGTGGTATTGTTACTGATGTGAAATTGAAGAAGCTGACTCTTACTTTGACCTGTTTTCAGGCCTTTGTTCATGATCCTCTGATTAATTGGCGTCTTTTCAATTTCAATGAAGTACCGCAAATGTCTATGTTTGCAAATGCCCATGTCTCTGCTGTTGTGAATACTGAAGAATCTGCTCCAAACAGAGAGCTTGCTCAACCTCAGCGGGGTGCACGTGAAAGGGAACTTCTTCAGGTTTTAGGATATCATACACAGAATTTTGTGAAATGGGTCTATTCTATATTATTCTAATTTACATTATTGGTTATATGTAGGCTGTTAATCAACTCGGCGACGCTAATGAAGTTTTGAATGAGCGTGCTGTGGTTGTAATGTCTAGGATGAGTAATAAACTCACTGGACGTGACTTTTCGTCATGCTCGCCTGCACCCACCAGTTCTATCCCACATGCAGTAGAACACAGCACCTTAATTTCTGGAGATACCCGTGAAGTCGAGCATGGCTTATCGGTTAAATTACAAGTTCAGAAGTTAATCATCCAGGCTACATCACATGAAAATTTGTGCCAAAACTATGTTGGGTATGATATTGCAATAATATGCCCCGTCGTTTTTATTGTTTTATCTTGACAAATTAAAGTTTGAATGCAGGTACAATTGTTAATCTATATATGATAGGTTTTTTTATCAAATACGAAAGCAGATTAAAATATCAACCAGTGGAACAGCAAGATTTCTGTTTCCATTAATCTCATAATTAAGGCCTCCCTGTAGACAACTTATCTGCTGTCAAAAGTGATTGTTGATCTGCTATACAGCTTAATTACAGTGTTTTCCGTCGTGTTATTTATTGATTATAAACAAAATTTTGATTGAATTGATTGGCTTTCTGACTTGTTGCATGCTGTTGTAAACATGTTTCAGGTGGTGCCCGTTCTGGTGAACTCGACTCATGTATTGTATGTAAATAAAATGAATGTACATAGCAGCAGATAGAAACAGAACAATTGAACTGCTTATTATTATTATTTTTTATGATATATTTAACTGTGATTGTAATTTATGTAAATAAACGCACTTTTATTTAATAATAAAAATAACTAGTATATTTTCTCAAGGCATTGCAAGAGAATGAAAAGAAAGGATAAATTGCATGTCCACTTGACATATCTTATATAAAATTTGCAATAATTTTGTTTATCAGCATGAATACCTAACCTAATTAAATATATTTCTACTTTTATTTCATTCCAATGATGAGAATTGGGGTCCTAAATTTATAAGATTTTTCTTTAACAAGTTAATTTTAAACTGAAAAGGCCAGGTTTATAGAACAGACCTGACATTATATATAATTTTGGTGAACTATACAGCCCAAAAAAAGAAAATGTAAAATCGAGTATAACAATGAGATGGTGCAAATTGTAATCATATACAGTTCCAAATAATGAAAAAAGATTGTAATCATATCAGAAGAATATTTTGTGTCAATAACTTTTGATGAAAAAAATGTAGCAGTTTAATTGTATCAAATGCGAATCTTTGTCCTCAAGGGTGGTGTCCGTTTGCCAACCTCCCAAGGGGAGTTGCATTCGGGGGGCCATGGGTGTGTCAGCTTTCAATAAGTAAAAAACAGACATTAAAAATGTTCTCCCTACGTATTTCTATAAAAGAGTGATAAAGTGTCTCCATCTAATCAAAATACTATTCTATTTTCCTTGAAACCCAAAGAGTTGAGTAATTATTCATTCCAATAATATCCTTGGGTACCCCTATTCTCAGAGTAATTACGGAAATTTGTACTCTTAAAATTTTTTTGTTAGAAACCGCCACAACACCCTGTTGTCAACAATAGTTAGTCTAAAAAGCAATCTGACACACAAGAACAAGCGATAATAATTGATAATGTTATAATTGCCTATGTTTTATACCTTTATTCTATAGTTTATTGTTTTTTTTTAAAAGTTAAACTCTTACGTTTTAGGTTTCTTTTCTTAGTTCTCAGCTATTCAAGTCCTAGGAGCTAAATGGAAGTAATTGAAAATTTTCGATCAAGGCTGAGAAAACAACCTCTACTAATGGGTCAACTTCAAGAATTAAACTGTATCATCTCATAAAGAATTAAGTTTCGAGCCTTATATGGATGGAAATGTACTGAAGTTAGCATTCCGTAGAAATTTACGGTTCATAATTCCAAGTTTTCTAGAGGAAATTATGACCATTTACTACCCAAAGGTCATCCCTGAATTTATGCACGGGATTTTGGAAATAAAGCATTACGGGCTGCCTATTTCAGGAACGAAGTCTTTAGGTGTTTTGGAAGATTAATGAAGGCCTAATATTCACTTTAATTCAAGTTTTAGCCGATCCTAATCATTTTATGTTAAGATTAATGAGATTTGATTAAGATTCCTAAATCTAGAAGGATTGTATTTCCTGATTTGAGTCACCTCTTGATTAGGGAACTTAAAGGTGGCCTAATTCATGCCTATTTAAGAGGAATTACAGTAGAAAAATAGAACACTTATGGCTTTTTGAAGTAGATGTTTCTTGTAATTAGCTCTAAAATCAAGAGTACTCAGTGATAATATCCCTTTACTGTATGCGGCACAAGAGGTAATTTTGCACAAGAGGAAATTTTGTTTTAACTACTAACCATTAGAAAATAAAAACCAATTTTTTATGGTGGAAATGGTGAGAAATGTCACCTTTTTGGAGCCTTGGTGCACTGACGTCACTGGTTTCATAAGTTATGTTTAAAAGACACCTATTATGGTGAACTACCAAAATTGCCCTTAAATAATCAATTTTTTATCGTCTCTGTACTTCCATCTCCACACTTGGAACATTGAACGCAGTAACTCCTCTCTTTTTCTCTCTACAATAAATTTCAAAACTTCTCGACGTTCTTCAGCACAACAAGATAATATATATCTGAAATACTTTTTTTTTATCCTTCATTTCTAAAATACGTTCCTTTTGTAAACATGAAGTTGTTTTTGTGAAGTTTAAATCTGTGATATTTAAATCTCCGATCCTGTTAATAAAAAGCTCGGAACCATTGGTAAATAGATCGGAGCCCTTATTAAAAAGCTCGGACCCTTTACTAATATGCTTGGAGCCTTTGGAAAAAGCTCGGAGCCGTTAGTAAAAAGCTCGGAGCCTTTGGTAAAAAGCTCGGAGATCATAGTAAAAAGCTGGGAAACTATTTTAAAAGGCTCCGAGCCTTTTCCATAGCCTTTATGTTAGTCATAATGGTTTGTGGTGATGAATGTTACAGGAGAATGAATCGGGTGAGAATAGTAATATCTTATAACGGTCGATGGAAGCAGTTACCCGACAGAAGTCAGAGGTTTGTTGGATCCGATAACCAAGGAATGTATGTGTCAAAGAATATGAGTCACGAAGAATTTGTGTCGATTGTGCATACCATTGTGAAGTATGATGTAAACAAATACAATGTTGATCTAGAGTCAATATCAATCGTTCCTGGCGCTACATGTCGCACATTTGTAAGAAATGACGATGATGTTCAGTTTATGCTAGGGGAAGATCGGGTGATCCCTCAAGTATGTGTTAGTCTAATTGAGAGGGCAACTGGAGATGTGATATGGAATGATATCCCTGCTCCTGAAAATACCCAACAATTAGGATCCGCTGGCGGTAGCAACCAAGTGTTCACACAAAGGAGTGCCACTGAAGGTGGGGAAAACATATGTGCTGTCCAACCGGTAGTGGTCGACCATGCAGATGTTGGTGAACCTCAATTCGACGATGTGTTTGGTTTTCGAATTGAGATGAATGATGGGCGGTACAATGAGCAATACAATGAGATGTACAATGAGCAGAACACTAAACCGAACCTTGGGCCGAACCAAGAGGTGGATAATGAGGCAAATATTGATCCGGTAGATCATGTAGAGAACACTTATGAAGAGCCTGTCCAAATTCAATGACGTGGAAGACGTGTAGAAGGAGTTAGTTGCACTGGAGCAGATATGCCTGGTGCTTCCGAGGTCCGGCATAATGTATCTGCAGATGATTTTGATAATACCACAACGTGGGTTATTCCCAGAGTAGATTCATACTCTTCTGGGATTGGTAGAAGCAACCTTGGTAGCAGATGAGCCTACAAGCATTATTTATAAAGGTCAATTCTTTCCCACTAAAAAGGATTTGAAGAGACTAGTTGGCCTTTTTGCAATGCGGAGGAACTTCGAATGGAAGGTGAAAAGGTCCAATAAGACAACGTTACATCTGGTTTGTTTGATTGACAACTGTACGTGGAAATTATGAGCGGTGAGGAGAGATGAATATACGTACTTTCAAGTAAGAAGTTTTGTCAATGAACACAGTTGTCCCTTAGAGGAGATTCACCGTCACCACCAACAAGCTAGTGCAGTCATAATTGGAGAAGTGGTTGCACCTTGACTTCAACAATAAGATGGTCGTCTCAAGCATCCCAATGATATAATCGCAGATATGAAAACAATGTATGGCATCCAAATCATGTACAGTAAGGCACATCAAGCTCTGCATTATGCATTGTCACTGACCTATGAGACACATGAAGAAACCTTCCAATTACTACCGGTTTTTGGTTACCTGCTGGAACAAAAAAGTCCTGGCACAATCACTGACTTACAGTGCGCTGACGACGGTGAATTCATTTACTTTTTCATGTCGTTAGGGGTCTCAGTTAGAGGTTCCTGGAGGTGCATGTGTCATGTTATTCTAGTTGATGGTACCCATTTGAAGGGAAGATTCGGGGGTATAATGTTTGTTGCAATTGCACAAGATGAAAACGAACAAGTGTATCCAATTGCTATTGGGTACGTCGACTTAGAAAACAACCTTTCATGGGAATGGTTTTTGGATTGCTTGAAGGGTGCCCTTGATCATATAGATGATTTGGTTTTCATTTCCGATCGACATGCAAGCATTGAAGCAGGGATTTGCAAAGTGTTCCCTTATGGAACCCATACCATATGTTATTGGCACTTTGCTGAAAATGTGAAGAAGTGATTTCACATAAAAGATGTTGCCGTTATAATGGACAAAGCAGTTAGAGCGTGCACTGAATTCAAATATAACCGGTACATGAGTGAGTTACGTAACCTGCACAAGAATGCTTTCGATTATGTTGAAGCTACCGGTCCACACAAATGGTCTCGTGTACACTGTCCCCATCGAAGGTACATGGTGATGACAACAAATTTTGCAGAGTGCATAAACTCATGCCTTAAATTCGCACGGCAAATCCCTATGTTGACATTGGCAGAGTTCATTAGGAATATGTTACAGCACTGGTTTCACGATCGACATCGAGCTGCACAGTCCATGCGTCATCAGTTGACCGACGCAGCACATCTTGTGATGCTAAAACGTGTCGAGAAGTGCGGTTATATGACCGTCAATCCAGTTGACTGGAACATATTCTCCGTCAAACGATCCGGAAAGCAGTGGACTATTGACTTAGCCCGGAAGACTTGCACATGTAACAAATTCCAAATGGACCATTTTTCGTGTTCTCACGCACTCGCATCGGCAAGGTACATTAACAGTATACAGTCATACGCTATATTAAGCAAACGTGATTGCCACTGTTTTCATTGTTTTTACAGGGAGCGGAACTTGGATTTGACATCGCTGTGTGTGGACTACTACAATAGAAAGACACTTATTGATGCATACTCAGTTTCTATTATGCCCGTTGGCCATCCTTTTTCATGGGTAATGCCATCCCACATCGCTGAGCGGGTGGTTTTAAATCCAAAGACCGATGGAGGGTCGACATGCCTCGTCTTCGGAGAGGACAACCACCCAATCGTGTAGAAGATATGGACAATCATGTTATAATAGCATGAGGTGTTCTAATCCGCCCTTGAATAATGAAGGTTCGAGCAGAATTGTTCCCGAGGAATACCATCGCTAGTTTAGCGTATGTCATCAAGTTGGACATAACAAACAGACGTGCCCTAACAAGGAATCTACCATGGAGTGAATCGAGCCGTTGATACTTATTGTTTAATTAAATTGGGGTGTTAATTATTACTTTTGTTATTGTATGAAATGCGTGTCTTGCACTTGTAAATGCAAACACTTGAAATTTTAAACAAAAATTTCATTACTATAATTGTTTATACATCGAAAACTACAACATATAATGGGGCCAGGAGTTACAAAAAATCTCCACAGCCATCTTCTCCCGTATGGTGCCCATATCGTTTTTTGACCAGTCAAACGTCTCTCTGTTCGCCAGTACGTACTCCATCAATCTAAAGGTATGAGCACCACAGTTACCCTTGCGACTCACCATATGAACAACCGTTACAATTGAAGTTTAAGTTTAATAAAACAAACTTTAAGTTTAAATGATGTTCATACAGTCATACCCTTTAGTCTGTTGGGGCACATGTGTTGTAGACACCATGCTTACCCCAAAGGCCTATTCCGCTTCTCGTACTTCGCCTCGCCCTTTGGTCTGGCATCGTGAAACCCCACCTGATGCAACATCGAGGGTAGAAACCACGACAATGGAGCGACTTGCTCTTTTCTGTCTAAACGGGTCTAGCAGGTGGATCTTCCCGACAGTAAGGTCGACGCTGGCCACGAGCCAATGCTGGCCGCCAATGTTGCACGGAATCAGAACCTGTAGGTGTTTCAAAAAACTGTTATGATTAAAATAAGATTTATTAATTAAACACATTGAAACCATAACTGTATAACACTCACCGCGTCAACCTCGTGCCATGGTCGGTTCCCTACCGGGAGCAATCCATGTACCGTCAGCAGCAAATCATCAGGGGACCACCGGTACTTCAACACAGACCAGTTCTTCGGGGCTTTGCCCACAGCATCACGAGGCATGATTCTTCGCCACTGAAACTCCAGCATTGACTAAAAATAGATAATTAACCGAAAGGTTAGAAACAGGATGAAATACAACAACGTAATTGCGAAAACAGTACATTAGAAACACTTACGTAGAACTGAGAGTCCAGTAGGTTTATCCTCTAAATGTAGACAGTGGGGAATGCTCGCTGACGCTTCCGTAAAATATGCAGGTACTCGTCCATATACTGATAATATAAACATTATACATTGTTAGTATTCTTCCATAACTTAAACAAACTTAAAAAACAATCAAAGGAATGTACCGTGTTCTCCAACTCCATGAAGTTGGTTTGCAACTGGTGGAACCAAGTTACAGGCATGGGGGTCATCAGATCCACATCACGTTTGCGTAATTTTTAATTATTTAGAAAACCAAGTAATTTAACTAAGGTATTTAAAAAAAATTCAAAATATTATAATACTTACAATTCCCCCGTCACGTTTCTCTTGTAGGCTTGGTAAGCCGCAAGCTGGTCAGCTTCTACCAAATCATTGGGCCTGAATGTATGTGCTGATGACATGGGCAGTGTTCTTGGCCTCTTCGACTGACAGGGGTCAGTGTATGGGCTCACCAACTGCCAGCCTCGCTTGCGAATCCGCTGCTGCCTATGCTGACCGTGGACCGTTAGGGGGTGTTGGGAGGAGGAACTCTATCCCCGTGGATCACGTGGAGGGCTGCGATGGGATGAGATAAACCTGTGGGGTGGATTGTGTCGGGATGGACCGGTAGTGTCACTGGGGGGTGAGGTGCGACGGGATCGAATAGAGGAGAATGGTGCACTCGGATGGACCGCATGGGTGCACTATATGGATGGCCTGGTCAAGTCAGGAGTGTGGACTGGACGGGAGGAGGGACTCTGACCCAGTGGACTGGACGGGTCCGCTGTGTGGTTCTGGATATGAACAGGAGGATCCACTTGCTGTACCTCCATAAGCAACGAAAACTCTAATAACGCCTGGGTAACTGTCTCCTCAAATACTTCTGTATCCATGCCACCAGGGACTTGCATCTGCTGCTCTCATATTGTATCTCTAGCTCCTGGACCCTGTGTCTGAGGTCCATCACCCTCTGTCGCAGGTCCGGGGATTGGGTCTGTCCACCCGTCATGACTACGCCAACCGTCTCTGTGTTTGTCTCTGCGTGGAGAGTCTCGATCATGGGATGGTGGACCATCCCTGTCTGACTGTGATATTGAACCCCGCCACCTCCGGAGAAAGTCAATCACCTCCATATACTGCCTATCTCGTTCCTCATCACTCTTCCGGAGATCCTCCCATAAAGCAGCGACTACATCCATCACATCTTGGATTTTACGTTCCAAACGGTCCTGAAACAAAATCATTATTGTCAGTACTAAAACCATACACTCGTTTCAAGATAAATAATGTATTACACCATTTTTGACATACCTGGTGATGCCTTCCAATGTCTACTTATGAATGTACTCCACCGGGCATCACAAATCGAACCTGTCTGCGCCTAAGAGGACTTCCACCGACAACTCCGGGTCCAAACCCTCCGTATCCGGCCTGTGCCTGATGGGATTCCCACCGCCAAACTCTGGATCGGAATCCTCCGTATGACTGGGTCCTGCAGTCGTATGATGTAAGGGATCTGGTACAGAGCCGTTGTGTCTATCAGCGGCCGTATATAGACTGCCTCCCTCGTATATGCCCTCGTAGTACCGTGCAACCCTCTCAGCTGCCGTTGGCACCAGTGCAGTCCTCGCAAACATCTGAAATCGTAGTTAGACTGTTGTATTTGTATACGTCCTAATATGTAAACACTTTAACACAATAGATCCTTACCCTGGCTATGAAAATCTCGTCCATCTTGTCCGACCTTGGTTGCTTATTCAACTCCCATTTCAGCATACGGGGGGACAAATCAATCTCACTACGAGTCCCAAATTGGGTCCCAAGCTCGAGAATAACCTCATACGCAAATATCTATGTACAAAAAAAAAGAATTCATAATCCAATCATTTATTCCATAACTCATATAAAATAAAATTCATGTTTTCAAACCGATACAAATTCTAAATTCTCACCAACAGTGCGTGAGCTAGACCGTAAATGTTGTACGTCTCCACCGCGTGAACGTCGACGCCCTTTTCTTGTTGTCGTCTCTCATACCGCTCACGTTGACCGTCCAAGGCATGCTTGAATCCAAAAATGGACTGCCTATACACGTGGGCACCCTACGAGAACGCATCAAAATCGTCCAAGTCCTCGACTAGCCGGATCTGCCATAATGGAACTTTCTCTCTCTCATCCAACCCCATCAATATCCAGTTTAGCAAATAAAGGAAGCACACCTTCACAGCATCGTACTACTGCTCAAATATACTGATCCGTAGAACAGCTCTCAGCTATTCAAAATCTACCTCAGCTACACCAACGAAATACCGTTAGTGTATCTCGTTCTAGACCATCTCATACCTCGTCGTGTCGGGAATCACTCAAAACTTAAATCCGGTGATCAGACAGAATTCAACCTTGGAGAACCAGACCGAATGAGGACCTAACATAAATCGCATCTCATCCTCTGGCCCATCGTGATGTAGCTCGCGCAAAAGCAGTCGATGGACTATGCTAGCCGAAAACTTCATCCCCCGATCCATTCGAAGAAAATGACCAAAACAAGACTCCGTATAAGACGTCGGTCTTCGACCCTGCATTATTCTGGTACCCTGTCCAGTGCGACGACGATATCTCGAAGGTCGCTGAAATGGTCATGCCGAGTGATTTTTCCATCGTACCAATCCCCCTCTGGAGTTTTAAGCAAATCCTTTAGCTGACTCCCCATCTGCGTTTTCACAGAAACAATGCATTAGTAAAGTGTAAAAGGCTCGGACATAATAATATAAAATAGCAAAGAAGCAGTTTGAAAAAGCTCGGGAACAGTTCCAAAAAGCTCGGGTACATTTTGAAAAAGCTTGGGAACAGTATGAAAAAAGCTTGGAAAGTTTAAAAAAGCTCGAACGCTATTTGAAAAAGCTCGGACACATTTTGAAAAAGCTCGGACACATTTTAAAAAAGCTCGGACACATTTTAAAAAGCTCAAGCATTTTAAAAAAGCTTGGACACATTTTAAAAAAGCTCGGACACATTTTAAAAAAACTCGTGAACAGTTTGAAAAAGCTCAGGAACAGTTTGAAAAAGCTCGGGCATTTAAAAAAAGTTCAGACACATTTTAAAAAAGCTCGGACACAGTTTTAAAAAGCTCGGAGACCTAGAAAAAGCTCGGAAACATTTTAAAAAGCTCGGAAACAGTTTAAAAAGCTCAGACACAGTTTAAAAAAGCTCGGACACTGTTTGAAAAGGTCGGATAGTTTAAAAAAGCTCGAACACAGTTTGAAAAAGCTCAGACTCGTTTTGAAAAAGCTCAGACTCGTTTTGAAAAAGCTCGGACACATTTTAAAAAAGCTCGGACACATTTTAAAAATTCTCGGGCATTTTAAAAAATCTCGGACACATTTTAAAAAAGCTCGTGAACAGTTTGAAAAAGCTCTGGTATTTTAAAAAAGCTCGGACACGTTTTAAAAAAGCTCGGGAACAGTTTGAAAAAACTCGTGTATTTTAAAAAAGCTCCGACACATTTTAAAAAAGCTCGGACATAGTTTTAAAAAGTTCGGAAACCTAGAAAATGCTCGAGAATAGTTTGAAAAAGCGTGAAAATATTTTAAAAAAGCTCGGAAATATTTTAAAAAAGCTTGGAAACAGTTAAAAAAAGCTCGGACACTGTTTGAAAAAGCTCGGATAGTTTAAAAAAGCTCGGACACAGTTTGAAAAAACTCGGACACATTTTAAAAAAGCTCGAGAACAGTTTGAAAAAGCTCGGACATAATTTAAAAAAGCTCGGGAACAGTTTGAAAAAGCTCGGGCATTTAAAAAAAAGCTTGGACACATTTTAAAAAAGCTCAGGAACAGTTTGAAAAAGCTCGGGAATTTTAAAAAAGCTTGGACACATTTAAAAAAACCCCGGACACAGTTATAAAAAGCTTGGAGACCCAGAAAAAGCTCGGGGACAGTTTGAAAAAGCTCGGGAACAGTTTGAAAAAGCTTGGGAACAGTTTGAAAAAGCTCGGAAACATTTTATAAAGCTTGGATACCCAGAAAAGCTCGGAAAATGTTTTAAAATGCTCGAAAAAAGCTCGGAAAAGCTCGAAAGCAGCTTTAAAAAGCTCGGAAACCCAGATCTTCAACATATTTACAAACTCTAACCTAACCCACAACCATTCTCAGATCAACAAACAAACCTAATCTATAAGTTTAATCAACACCCAACATCAAACATGAACTTATCAAAAACAAAAACCACAACATAATCTAACTCAACTTACCACAATCGATTGAAGATGCTCTCGTCTGAACACTAGAAAAAACACTGTTGTCCTACTGCCGGTTACTTCGCTGTCTTTTTTCAGCCGGAAAACCACTGATCTTCCAACACCGGTTCTTTTTTCAGCCGATGTTTTCTCTCTCTCATTTTTCTCACTAAGTTTGAAAACGACAAAAACTCACTTGGAAGTGGTATTTTTGTTTGGATACCTATATTGGTGCCTTTTAAACATGAATTAGTAATGTGGTGATATTTGCACAACACCTGACCCAAATAGTGTTATTTATTTTTTAGCCCCTTTTTTATGTGCAAATCTTATACAGTTATACGAATCTCTCCTTTATACTATTTGCCTAGCAAATCTAATTTTCTTGCTTTTTTCCAGTTTAAGTTTCAAAACGGTTGTCTATCATTGTGTCAAAGATCACAATCACAGTCCTTGTTTGATTTTTGTTCACAGCAAATTGACAAGGCTACATCTTTTTTCATGTTTAAATCTCTAATCTCTTATTTACTATTTAGATATTGGTGCAAGTTAGCTTGTGCATGAGCGTATTACCCTTAATTGAGATAATGTATAGCAATCAAATACTAGATTGCTAAACAATTTCCTCAACAGTAATTGACTCAAGTTGTATACTCGTATATATAGCAATTGCCAATTATGTTTATATGTGAGTTTGAATTTTCTCTATTTATAATTATGTGTTTTTTTTATTAGTTAATTATATTTTCCTTATTTCCAGGCTTGCTTACGGCTGAAGTATTGAAGTGGAAGAAGAACTGGGATAACATTTGAATTATTTTGTATTTTTTAGACATTTGATTTTTTTGGTTATGTTTTATTATATGGATTTTATTTTAAGATTAATTTAGATATGTTTTAAATGTATGGATCGTTAAACAAATAGCCCATAATCAGTTGTCCAAAGGCCTAAAAGGAAAATAGCTGTTAAAAAGCCCAAAAAATGAAAAAAAAAAACATGAGAGTGATGATATTTGCGCCCCTTAAAAACAGTATATACATCCAAAATTAGTAAGTTTTTAAAAATCGAATAATACCCTTGAGTAAAATTATGAAGAAGACTAAGGGTCGTTTGTTTATTTGTCTGAAGACTGAACGGTCCTGAATTTTTCTAAAGACTGAATAGGAACTGAAATCTGAACTTGAATGACATGTTTTTTGTTTTCCTCACATCTGAATGTATTGTCAACATGTTTGTTTTTTAAAATTAAAAATATCTGAAAATAATTAATTTTACATTTATACCCATGTTAAACAATTATACATATAATATAGAATAAAAACAATTCAAAATTAATAATTATATATAAACACATATGATCATGATCTTCTTCTTTGATTACAAACAAAATTCATTTTTACTAAAAAAAGAAAATGTTTTTTTTCAAAAAATAAAAGGGACAGCAGAAAAACTCACACAAAACACTATAAAAATAATAATATATAAATACATCACCCTAATATCATAATAAAGTATTGATATTAAATACCAATATGAGAAGTGATTATGGTTCTTTTTTATTTTTAAAGCTATTTAAAATAAAGATTTCTATACCATATATAATTATAATGAAATTGGAAATATGTTATATATGGGGGATAGTATCGGAAGAAAATATTTTAGATTGCATTTAATGCAATTCAGTGTTTTGCAATTAAGTGAAAAGTCAGTATTTTTTGCTTTTTATTTTAAGTTGTTTTTTGGTATTTTGAAGTTGTTTGACCACTTAAAAAAACAAACAAAACAACTTAATAATTATGATTCAGACCCATTAAATTTTAAGTGGAAAAAATAAACGACAACTAATTGTTTGTTAGTACACACACTAATAATTATTAATTAGTTTCATATTTTAATCTGTTGTATTTTTATAAAAACTCTTTTCATTTTAATAAACCCTAAATTCTGTTTTAAATATATTTTCAATCTCCTTTAAGGAAATGCAAATTGATTGCTAAGTTTGGAAACTGAATCAAAATCATGAGACAAATTTGGTTGTGAAAAAGTAAAGTTTTAAATTAATTTTGAAAACACTATAAAGCGTGTGTCTACTAACCTAGGGGGGGGGGGGGGGGGGGGTGGTAAATAGGTTTTAGTTGATTTATTACCAACTTTTCGACTTAATCAATTTTAATAAAGCTACCCCATATTAGCAATCAACCAATCCAAAATAAACATGCGGAAAACAATAAAAACACAAAGATTGATTTACGTGAGAAACCCTCCAACTGGGCAAAACTCACGGGCTATCCTTCTAGCCACACACGGTCCTCAAACCTACTATTTGAATGAAAGTTTACAACCTAGGTTGACCTTTAGTCATACCATACTTGGTCACTAACCCTTTCACTCTACCCAACGGGCCTTTAATAGTGATCCTAGACCAACAAGCTTGTGCACTAATCCACTTAGTCACAAGGCTTAACAATCAATGAAGAGGTTAAACAGCCTATGTGAATATGTAAAAAATATCCTATCATGCAATTAATGCTAGGCTACACTAAATACTTATCTAAGGATTTAAAGATGTCAATAGATGCAAATCCTAGATATCAATATCTAAATGCAAAGCAAGAAGATTTAGCTAGAAGGGTAAAATGGTCCTAAATGCTAGCTATCAATGAACATGCAATCTCAACCAACAAACACAATCACAAACATACTCAAATCATGCTAAACCAAATAAACATGCAATTAATTAACAAATAATTGCTAACTCTAGGTAAACAAGAACATAAAGATGAAAAAGGAAGTTCTAAGACATGTTTGATTACTTAGTCAAGAAGAGCATGAAGACCCATGAAGAATATATGCCAGAATGGAGCTTAGATCACATGAGTATGAGTTTGGTTGAGTAAAAAGGACTTCTTGGAGCTCTCTCTCTCTTGGATTTACTTTATCTCATTTAGGGATATATTTTCAGAGCTCTAGGTTTAAATGGTGGAAAAGATGATGTATTTATAGAGACAAAAAACGAGCTGGTGTGAAATACCTGAAATGCCCAGTTCGGGTGATAGAGGCGACATGCAAGGCGACATGACCAAGTCGCCTTGTAAGTCACCTAACACACTGGAACGAAAACACGTTGCCTGAGGCGACATGTAAGGCGACATGCCTAAGTCTCCTATGAAGTCGCCTAACACACTGGAGGAAAAACAAGATGTCAGAGGTGACATGTAATGCGACATGCCCAAGTCGCCTATGAAGTCGCCTAACACACTGTGAGAAAATATTAAAGCTAAGGTGACATTAGAGGCGACATGCACAAGTGGCCTTGCATGTCGCCTAACACACTGTGGGAAAAATTCAAGTCTTAGGCGACTTTTTAGGAGACATACACAAGTGGCCTTGCATGTCGCTTAACCCACTGTGCAGCCCACCAACTCCAAAATGCAAGAAGTGTGTGTGTGCAATTATACATGGATGTCAATACAAATGCATTGGATGTGAGTGTGTGTGCAACTAAAACCTCTTCAAGGAGAATTAAGCAAGTGATATACCTTTGAAGTGCTCTTGAGAATGATGATGCCCTTGAAGCTTGATCACACACAAAGAAGCCTAATCTACCCTTACAAAATTAATCTCCAATGTGGTTTGTCAATGAAATGAGCCAATCAAAAATATGAGAAACTTACAAATTTTTATTAGAAAAACAAAATCACTATGATGTATATAAACAGACTTTTAAATTAACTATTATCTATTTTTTTTATTTCTTTCAAACACACTTTAGACTTTTTATTTATTTATCAATATTATATGTTCTTTCTTGATAAATTTTTTTTAGATGTTCTTCAATTTCATCAAAAACCTATATATTTTTTGAAATATCATTTAACGCCTATCTACTTCCACATCAATTAGGACATGACACAAATCTTGCATTCTTACAACTTTCTCAAACAGAAAGTAGTTCTCTAATAATAATAAAAAATCTTAAAATGGATTTTTAACAAAAAATAAATAATGAAAAATGGAGTTTGATTTTGAAAAAACCAAGAACAGAAAAGAAGTAGGGAAGAGAAAGAATAGCAAGAGAATTAAAGGTAACAAAAAAAATTAGAAATAATAATAAAGTTGAATAAATAACATAATAATAGTCATAGGTGGTCTGTAAAAAATACAATAGAGTATAATTAAAGAAAATGTATTTTTGGCATTAAGTGAGGTTTATTTACAAATTAGAGATTTTTTTTTAAAATTTTGATTGGTGTGATTACGAAATGGGTGTATATACAATTTTTGAGGGGTGCTATTATCGCCACTCAAAACATAAATAAATAAAAAAAACACATCATAACCCAATAAGCCCAAAACCGAGTTGAACCGAACCAAACCGAGATAAATGTGTTCGGTTTAGTTCGGTTTTATGGTCTAATATGGTTCGAACCGATTCAAAATTTTAAAAACCGAAAATATGGCGGTTCAATACGATTTTAGCCAAAACCGAATCGAGCCTCACCCACATCTAACCCTACTTTTGAAATAGGTTTTTGAAATCATCCACGAACTCGTTTATTTTAGATTAACTCAGACAATTATGGGGGTGGGCTGATCAAGGTACTCGCAGGGTCGGATTTTTTTGACATCCCTACATATAAAAGATATAGATCCGTTAGGCTTATAATAAACCAAATCAATATGATATAAGAAGTATGATTAAACACATATTATAAGAGGTGGATTTAGGTTCGCGATCTGTTCATTTGCAGAATCCAACTATGTAACGTTATTTGCATAAATGACAAGGGTGATGAATGTAAATGCTGGGTTTGATGTTGCGATAGTTGTTGACTGGATTTGTTATATGTATAAATTCGGCGGGGTGACACATCGGCAGAAATAGCAGATAACGTCTACATCTGGAAGCACCACGTCATCATAAGTCAACAGATCAATCTACAAGAGGTTGACTAGAGACACGTCACCAGATCATGGCATGTGACATGGAATTCCGCAAGAATGGGAAGTGTTCACCAAGCCAAGTCACTCAATTTGGAAATCTTTAATAAACAAAGACCTTACTCGCCGAATATCTTTCTTCAGCGAGATCTACTCAGCCAAAATAGGAAATATTTCCTTGTTAAGATATGTTATCTCTCGCGAAGATCCAATTAGATTCATGACTTAAGAATTGTATCCCAGTTAGGAAATAAAGCTATCTCCTCTCATGAGATGGAGATTTCTTATCAGGAAAGAGAATTAGAACTTCCAGAAGATAAGCACAAAACAAGGAATGAGTCCTAAATGAATCATTCTGCTAGAATCTCGCTAGGATTCTTGTTAAAGAGTCAGTCACTCACACAACAATAATTAGGGAAATAGCCAATCAACCCATATAAATATCAGTGAAAACGATGTATAATGATATAAGCAATTTTTAGAGAGAAAGTGAGCATTGATGGGCCGTTTAGTATTAGGTAATCAAAATAATGAGATTGATCGTGCCAAAATTGTCATACATTTTGGCCCTCAATTCCATAACCTTTAGCTTGTTTTCGAGCATATTTTGGTGTATAGTGGCTCGTTTTGTAGTGATTGCAGGCATTCAATGGATTTCAGGTGCTGAAGGCGGAAACCAAGACTTTCGGGCGAAAAACAAGTCGAAAATCAATGAAAAAGTGCCCAGAAGCATAATGCACGGGTCACTTACCCGTGCACCGGGTGAAGGAAGATTGTGAAGAGCTTGTGCCGGGTAAGTGCACGGGTCCCTACCCGCGCACATGTACCAGCACAGTACGTGTTCCAGCTATGCTCAAGTCACATTTTCAGCTATTTTAAGAATGGAAAAGTCGTCATTTCATGCCTATTTCGTGCCCTAGCCTCTCAAACATATAAATACATTATTTTGCCATAAGACCAAGGATCCACCATTCATTCAATTAATCCATCCATTCCATACTTCATCTTCTCCACCTAATCAAGAGAGAGAGGAGCTTCCAAAAGCATCAATGGAGGTTTTCCTCCATGGATTGCCTCTCCACCACCACCTTCTACCATCACCATCCATCTTTGAGGATGATTCAAGAGGAAAGAGCACCCTACCTTGTCTATAAGGATGAGGAGCTTCAATGGAGCTTGGAGATCCGAGATGACAATTGGGCCACTCTCCGAGCTTAGAGATCCGGGATTGACAACCTTGGGTTTCTTCTTTACTTTTCTCTTGTATTTTCTTTATTTGATGTGTATCCCCATTTGAGAAATATGTAAACCCTTGCACTAGTTCCATTTATGTGATTGATTTGCATTTGATTTCTTCTTGTATTGGTTCCATTCATTGTGCTTAATTGTGTTTAATTATCTCTTGAATTAAGTAGGCATTCCAACTGTTGATTCTTGTTGATTGATTGAACTTATTAGAGTAACTAATCTTTTATTGAAATCTTTGTGAAATGGGTAGGCATTCCAACTCCCATATCACTTAGTGGTTGATTTTGGCCTTTAATGTATTTAATACTCACTGTGGGTTGGGTAGGCATTCCAACTCCTAACTCATTGTAAAGGTTGAATTGGGGTGTCTTTGTGAGCCAAGTAGGCATTCCAACTCTTGGTTTACATTAGATATCAATTTATATTTTAACCATCCACACCTAAGGTGTTTAACCAAACTCATTTGAATTGGAAGGGTTATGTTGTGAGCATTCCAATCCAACAAATCCCGGCTAGGTAAAAGGGGTGGATAGTGAGCATTCCAATCCAAGCCATCCAGGCTACCTTATATCTATCCCAAGCAAAAGTGAAAGGGGTGGATTGTGAGCATTCCAATCCAAGCCATCCTGGAAACTCTAGCTAGGAGGATTAGCCCGATATGCTAGGAGTGTCTTTGCGGTTAGTTATTGTAGGTGGCGCGAACGTTTTGGGTGGTCATGAGTACCATATGTATCCACTTACTTGCATCTCTCTTATGTGCCATGTTATATTTATCATTTTAATCACCATCCTTACCGTTACATGTTCTCTTATGTTTTCTTTATTTGTTTCCTTTCATTTCTCTTGTCCTCACACACTTCACACACACCACTCTCACCCTTGCCATGTTCTTATTTACATTGCTTTCAATAATCACTAAAACGAAAGACAATCAACGGATGACACCTCCATGTGGACGATACCCTCGCTTACTGCTTTACTATGTTTTCAAAACTTTAGAGCACATTGCGTAGGAACAACTTTATAAATATCTTTTGATAATCGCAATTTGGTAACGACACAAAAAGCGAGTATCAACATAATAATGAGATTGAGGGGCTGTTTAGTATTGGGTAATCAAAATAATGAGATTCCTAGGAATGTTAAACATAGTAATGTGATTTCTGGGAAACTTGAAAATACCTACAAGGTTATACCAAACAACCTAGGGGGGGTGGATAGGTTGACACTCTATTTTTAAAAACTCTTTCGAGACTTTCGTCAAGCACTTGGTGAGCATACACATTAATCTTTAATATGATTGTTATGAGAAAACAATTATCACGTGTATGCTCAGTTCACCACCTTAGTCTACAAAATATATAGCAAGAAACAATGTATCTCGTATACAAGTAGTTTCAATGCAAAGCAAATTCCACAAGTTGTACTTATAATATTATAATGTAAATTAACTAAGTAGAACTTTACAACTTGATATAGAATATCACAAGATACAATGTTCAAACACTACAAAGATACAAGTGACAAATGTTGATTCAACAAATAATGTGTGCATTTTTTTCTCTACAAAAATCTTGTTATAAAGATGTGAAGAAATGAAGATCTTAAACAAGATATATTGATCATACATACAAATATAAAAGAGATAGAGATAGAGACATTGGATATATTATTTTTACGTGGTAAAACCTTCGAAGAAGAAACATCCATGGGTTGAATCCACAACCACCGGCAAACCGTAATCCACTATGACGAATAAAAGATACACACTCAAAGAAGTGACCAATCCCATGATACACTCTCCAAGCTATCAACTCCTAGTTTACCCTCGGGCCTAGTGAATCACTTTGCCTACTCCCTATCCAAGATGTGACTATCACACCTCTAGGAAGCAACTCTCTATCCAAGACACTTCACATGTCTCTAGGAAGATTTCCTTGCTTGACTATCTGGATCTTCACAATCCTAGCAAAGATTTCCTTGCTCAAATTGAAGCTTCACACTTCAAATGTGACTTCCACCTTTTGCAAAGCAAATGATCTAAGTGTAATGCAAATGATGCAAACACACAACATAGAATATGTGATCAAAATATCATATGGAAACTAGAAATGAACTTGAGCACACAAACTGTGATTTTCTAGTTTACAATCCTAATAACAATGTCATCACACAAATGATACATGTACATATGAAATGTATGGATTAGGTACACTTCATGAAGAACTAGTCATAGACATTAATGTACACAAATCAATGTTGCCTAGTTCTATAAACATGAATAAAAACCTAGAGTATGTGAAACACCTAACACACATAAAAACCTAGATTTTATTCATATAACTAAAGCTTGAAAAATACAACATATTCATGAAGTACAAATCCAAGACTTTAGAACAAACACAAAAATGCTAGAATCAATTAATATGTTCAATATAAATCTCTAGCAATTATTTAAAGCACATATTCACAAAATAATCAATTAAATCCTAATAAGCTCTAAATAAACAGTTAAATGTGCTATTCTTACAAATGTTCAACTAAATAGTTCTAGCACAAGGCTATCAATCATCAAAATATGATCAATCAACACACAAATAGCCCTAGATAATAGGCTAGCACAATACAACTCACAAGCATGTGAAAACATAGGTTTTAAGAAAACCTAACTCAACATACATGTTTCTAATCAAGCTCATCTAGCTTGAAATTGAAGTTCTATCTCTCAATAGATTTTTTTTCAAGTGACATACACATATAGGAAGAAAACCCAAGGTAATTGAAAACTTTAAAGATCAAATCACAAAGAATAAATCAATACCTTGTAAAAATGTGCAGTTTCGGATTTTGGTGTAGAGCCACCACAAAACTTGAACAAATGACTTCAAACTCTTTTGGAGATGATATAGAACTCCAATACAAAGATTCTCTAACTTGAATCACTCAAATCAGACTTCTAATGAGTAAGATATAGTGTTTGGAAGTTGGGAAAATTTGAGAGAAAAATTCTGCACTTAGTTTTCTTCAAATGAAAAATGAGGGAAAATAGTATTTAAAGGAGAAGGAAACAAAGTTCTGCACTTAGTTTTCTTCAAATGAAAAATGAGGGAAAATAGTAATTAAAGGAGAAGGAAACAAAGGCAAAAGAGAATGACAAATGAGGGGCTGCCACCTCTGCTTCCTGTGGAGGCGCATAGCCTCCATGGGCAGGAGGCATCCCTTCCCGTGGAGGCCATGCGCCTCCACGGGGAAGGGGTGCAAATGGCACTTTGCCATCCCTCTTCCCTCCCGTACCTCTCGCGTTCTTCGACCGTATTTCAGCCTCCGAACTCCGATTTTGAATCCGTTTTTGGAATACGAACCGGGACTCCCTCACTCACATGGACTTCAACAAAAATTTCATAAAATATTTGGAAATTGATTCGATAAACAAAGACGAAAACCATGTACGATAAATGTACTGAAAAGTTTCGTAACTTCCACTTCGAAACTCGAAAACTAATGAATGAGTAACCGAAATGACCGGAACTCAATGAGAAATAACATGAGAACAAATTCAAGTCCGATAACACACAAACACAAACAAACAAACACATGAACAAACAAGTATGCCGTTTCCTAGATATAATCCTAGAACATGCATTTTACAATATTTGTCAATTTAAATCTAATGCATGAGCATACAATATCAAGTGTGTGAATGTGTTATACCAATTAAGCACAACAATGCGGGGACATATATGTATGCAATGTGTATGTGCATGCCTAAGTCTTGCAAGAGCAATGAGGTCTTAATATACCTTTGATGTGCCATAGTGCTTGTTCTTCTTAAAGACATCACTTTGCTTGAAATGTTGTCCAACTTCCTTCAAGCTTGATAAACCATGAATCCTAGACAACTACGGAAATGTCGTTTTGATATAGAATTATGCCAACAAAAGACTCAAAAACCTAACAAAACTTGTATACATGATTGAAAATACACCTCAAGCGTGTGTCGGAACAACTTAGAGGGGGGGGGGGGGGGGGGTGGTGAATGAGTTGTCAATCAATTACTTACCAACTTTTTCGATTAGTCAATATTAACAATAAAACCCAATTCAAACAATAATAAAAATCAAGTAAAGTGCGGAAAGTAAAGAACACTTAATTTTTACGTGGAAACCTTCAACAAGGAAAAACAACGGACTAGCCAAGCTAGTCACCTAAGTCACCAAATCCACTATATGATGAGAAAGTTACACCCTCAACTGATACACGAACTCTCACTCTAGATAACCTTAGGCTATGGACACTACCACTCACCACTCTTGGTTCAGTCCCTAGTGATATTCCCGAATCCACTACTCTTGGCGTGAGCACCTTCTAATCTACCTGCGGGCATTTTACAATGGATTCCCGACAATGCTTGCCAACCACACCCTTGGTTGCAAGGCTTCTCTTGCTTGTGCAACTACCACCCGTAGCCACAAGACTTTGACTCAATGAAGAGAATTAAATGTCTATGTGCTTATGTGAAATGATGCTCAATGCAAATTATGCTAGACAACACAAATTGCTCAACTAGGAGTTTGTATAAACAAATCCAAGTTGTCAAATGTCTAAATGCAAGGCATAAAGACTTAGCTAGATGTTATCAATAACAACAATCCTAGATATCACAACTAATCACAATGAATCAACAAATATGCTCACAATGTATTCAACATATACTTAGCATATATTCATGTGATTGAGACAAAGCATTTAATCATTTACTAAATGCAAGTCTTAGACCGAAGTCTACCACAAACAAACTTAATTAGTTGTGTAGAGATTTTCCAACAACCTAATTGTCAATAAACAACCTTGAATACTCAAGAGAGCTTAACTAAATTGATAAACACAAATCTATCAATTTAATTATCAATGAATCTCTCAAGAACATTCAAGTCTTAGCTATTTAGGCAAAGACAACCTAATCAATGCAAGCTATCAAAATACAACACAAATAAATATTCATGAACATTAACTAGTTGATTAAAACACAATCTATCAACCTAGTCATCAATAAATCACACATGAATATTTATGACATAGCTTTTAGTCAAAAATGACCTAATCAATTAAGCTAGCAAAATACAAACCCAATCATGTTATCAATCAGCACAATGATGCATTCAAAACTGATTTCTACAAATCCTATGCATTAAAAACGAATTCTTGGACTTAAAGAACAATAAACAAAGATAAGGTGTTTGTTCTTACTTACCAAGTCAAGATTGATATAGACCCATGTTTGATTGATGCAATGGATGCATGGGTTTTGGGTTTGGAGAGTTAATTAAAGCTTAAATGTAGCTTTCTCTCTCTAAAATCTCTTTCTCTCTCTTAGGTCTGTATTTTTGAGCTCTAGGTCAAAATGGGAAAGAAGATGAAGCACATATATGATCCAAATGAAACTACATCGTTTTGAGAAGTTTTAAAACACAATTTTCTAGGCAAAAATGACGCAGTGCGCGGGTCTGGTATGTCGTACCTGCGCATTGGCAAATAAGCCAACAACCTGATTTTCAAATGGCTCAAAACATGACCAAAAGACATCAAAATTTATCAAATAATATACTGTTGGAAAAGTATGGATATCTACTTTCTACTCCTTTTTACGGAATAACGTTTCAATGTCTGTAGAAAGAGATATGGTCATTTGAGTGACCAAATGTCAAAAATGGACAACAACATAGTTGTCCTGTTTTAGTGGTCAGTTTAGAGAAATCAAAACCAATCCAAACGGTCATGAAATATTACGAATAATATACTGTTGGAAAGGTATGAGTGTCTAGTTTGTACAGAAATTTTCAAAACTCATTTCATAGTTTTGTATAAAACGTTATGGTCACAAGACCATACAAAGGTCGGTTTTGAAAAACATTTAAATCATTGTGTTAACAAGGTTTTTTGGCAGGGGTCCAAAGAAGAATTTTCCACCAAGTAACCACCTGGTAGAGACCATTCCCAGCTCCCAGGTACTCAGCAGGATCGATACCGCTACCTTGGTAGAATTGATACCTGGTAGGGCCAGAACCTCGACTGCCTGTCTACCTAGATGAGGCACCAGAAATACGAACCGGGAAGAGCATGTACATCTACCCCGACACCTGGTGAAGCTGGTACCGCGATACCATGAACCCAGTACCTCGCATATACCCGGTGCCTCCTACCTGATGACGTATGGTTTTTTGTGTCGTTGAAAGCATCGTCAAAATATTTATAATAAAATCAACCTTGCTATAAGGCACAAGTCAAAAGACATATATAGAAATAAAACTAGTACAACGTGCAAGCAAGGGTATCGTTCCGCAGAGATGTGTTGTTAACCGTTTCAGGTTTTAGAGTTTAAGGAAAACATGTACATAGAATGCGGATGAGGTGAGAATGGTGTGTGTGTGTGTGTGTGTGTGTGTGTGTGTGTGTGTGTGTGTGTGTGTGTGTGTGTGTGTGCATGAAAATGAAAATGAAAATATGCAAATGTAGAAATAAACAAGAGAATGTGGAGGGGAAAGAATGTTGATTAAGTGAGAAATAATAAAAGGGTGGATAAGAGAGTTGCATGAAAGTGGTCACACAAGGGTTTACAAGTTCACCATACATAAGTGCACACAAGTGGGTTGTTAGACATTAAGTTCATCCAATTTAAGTTAAGGGATCGTTCTTGTCTCAATCCGATTTATACCCATTCATAGAGCTAACGGTTGAAGAGTGTGTCGAGAGCCTTTCAAACACGAAACCACAACCAACATATGTGAACCAATTCTACAAACCAATGCTAGATTGAGCCTTAATAATAACATGGTAATGTAAAACGGCAACGTTAAGTCTAATGAATGTGGAAAGAGTAATTGTTCCTCCAACCATAACCTGCCTAGAGCCCTTAGCGCAAGAAATAGCCGAATTCCCAATTATTGTATCTCTAATCATAACTCACCTAGAGCCCCTAGCATGAGGAATAACTAAAGACCAATGTATAATAAAAACAATAAACCAAACCTCTTTAAATATGGCAATTAACAAGTTCATTCATTCTTTCTAGCTAATTAGCCAAGACTATGCCCGGATGGCCCTCCTAAAGCACAATCCTAACTCTAATTCACTTAAACCCATCCATACAAATGCAATTCGACCTTCCATCAACATACACACACAAATGGGGCATTTGATTACAACTACTCCTACAATTACATTAATCTACTCCTAATCTCATTCATGAACACATATTAATTTCAAATCTCCATACACAAGCATTTCAAGATAAGAGATATGATCAATGATAACAAGAATAAATCAAAACAAAAATTAGATATAAAAACAACCACACATTATATTGAGCACAAATTAGGTTTACAAATATTCCCAAGTGGGGCATTACACAAATGGAAAACAAGATATACAAGAGATTGAGTTAAAAGGAATACAACCCTTGAAGAAACCCCTCCAAGAGCTCCATCCATTTCCTAGCACGAAATTGGTCATAGACCACTCCTATCTCTATGTAATCTACTCTCAAATGTGGTGGGTGATGGGTAGAAATGGTGGTGGTAAGCTTTCCATGGAGGAAAACCATGGAGGTTTTCCTCCATGGAAGCTTGAGAGCTTCTCTCTCTCTTGGTTGATGAAGAAGAAGATGAAAAAATGAAGTGTGGGCTGTAAAAATTATGAAGAGAATAGGAGAAGAGGTGAATTTATAGTGTTTGGAGGTTAGGGCTGGAAATGATGGTGAAAGGACGAAACTGCCCCTGAAATTCTCCAGAAATTGGCCTCTCGCTAGTCGATCGGCAGTCAGATCAGTGTTTGGGTTGATAGCCTTTCTGACCGCCGAACTACTGGTGTTCTTCTGGACTAAAACGGCAGTTGAAACGGCGATCATGGTGTGACATCCGAACTGGGCGCCAAACTTCTGGGACCTACTGTCTTCAAACGGCGGTTGGAACGGCTGTCAGGTGACCGCCGAACTGACCGTCGAATGTCTTCTTTTCTGCACTCGTCCCGTAAGCTGCTGGAAGTTAGAGAGGGTTCTTCCACAGACTCACTGTCGCATTCTGGCTCGGCAACAGATCAACCGTGGATCACAGCTGGGCTTAGATCACTCCGCGGTCTGTGTCAACGGTGAGGCGCGGCACTCTGAATCTTCCAATTATTCTCTTTTTCGGCTCTTTTTGCCTCCCAAACTATTCTTTAAGCTCAGAACCATATTGTAGGGAATATGTACCTACACATGGCTCAACAGACACATTATATACAAAATACGCTCAGAAACGAGAACAAACGATAGGAAAGTGGGGACCTAAAATAGGTATAAAACAGTCCGATCAAATACCCCCAAACCTATCCTTTGCTCGTCCTCGAGCAAAACAAAAAACAGAAAAACAAACAAACAAACATATAATAGTAAAAATAAATGAACCCTAGGCTAGTCCACTTTCGTAGGAAACACGATGGCACTTAGCACGTGCCACAAGTCTTTGAACCTATTGGCGGCCCTAATAGGAGGAGTTATAGTCTCCTAAGAGTTTACAATTACGACACCCACAAATGTATACTCTGCTAGAAAATGGTTGAGTTGCAATCCAAACTTACCAAGCAAAAACAACACGTGCATGCTAGAATCTCAAGTATACCAATCAATAAACATGTATCACATAATGCAAGTATGCCAATACTTAGGATGTTTTCGGTTTACAAAACAACTACTCTCGAATGCCCAAGATAAAATTCGCCTCGACTCTAATCCTCACCGGATTTCAGTCATATATTTTCACTTAAAATCCTAGGCGCACTCTCTAGCAAACATATGCGAATGAGTTTATGTACGGAAACCAAATATAATCGCATATGAGTATTTCCAAATAACGCACAATTTCTGAAAATGGATCTCATGAAGGAATTGAAATGCTATGAACGTGGAAAGAGCATGCATTGACTCACATTCCCAAGATAGACTTCCTAAGAGATCAAATGGACTTTCCCTAATTGTATTTGTGGCCAAGGGTGTTTGGTAATGTAGGGGATGGAGGATATGGTAGGAGTGGGAAGATAAAGCTACTAACCATGCCAAGGTGTTTACATTACAATTACATCACTTTGAGCTCATTTACACTTTACATTACAATTCAAGCGTCTAGGCTATAAACCTTTACATTGCACATTTTGTGCTACATTTGTACTCAAATTTTTAGAGTAACTTTACATTTGAAGAATTTGAAGGCTTAAGTGTTTATATTTCGCACTTTTTCTTTTTAAGCCTTTGCCTTTGCACAATTTACATACATTTGCCTAAGTACACGCTTTACACAATTTAGAGCTACATAACTTCTTTAAAGCTATACACCTTAACATGACCAATAACTAGGGTATGTGAAAGTGTTTAGGTTATGTAGGTGGTGGAGGTTTAGTGTTTGGCCTCAATTTTTCCAATGTAAGAACATATCTATGGACAAGTGTTTAGGCTATTTTAGTAGTTATGCATGACACTAGTCCAAAATCATTTCTAAAAGTCGATCTAGCAAGGGAATACAAATCTCATACAAGCAGTCCACATGACGTTCTATAGCAATCAATGAAATAAATTTGATGTACAATGAGATCACTAAAAAAATTAAGTACAAAATCGAGGAGTGTTTAAGAGTAGAAGTGACATAACCCTCACAAATAAAACGTTTATAAGGCACAAAATCTCACAAGGGTAGTCTCCACTATTTTCCTAAGCGAAACAAGAATAGAGGTCTAATCCAACTCAACATCAAATGATTGGCACTATACAAGCATATTTAAAGTGATGCACGAAGCTAAAAGCATACATGATATGTCTCAACTGGCAAACAAAGAAAAACAACTCAACAAAATCGGAACTATTACAAAAAATTTCAAAAATGACCGGTTTACAGAGATTTGAAAATTTTCTAAACGTAACAAATCACATATAAACAACAAAACACATATAAAACACGAAAGTGTCCACACCCCCAAACCTAAACTCAACATTTTCCTCAATGTTGCTCAAATCATAAAATATGGACAACGTTTAGCAAGATTCGGGAGATAGAACATAAACATCACCAAAGACTAAAAACAAGAACACATCAAATCCTAAGATCTAAGCACAATACAAATCCACTCTTAGATCTAAATAAAAATAAAAATTATAAACACAACAAACATAGCATTCTGATCATTAAGCGCATGGGCGGTTTCCGCCCAAGTCGACAACTACTTCATAAGCACTTCAAAACTAAGCACAAAGTTTAGAGGGTACCTCTTGTGGCTGCAACCACGTGGCCTTTGTGGCACTGCCGTTTCACTCGGGGAGTTGTTATGGTAGGATACGTGCACTCTTACCGTTTTCATGAGTTGTGCGGTCCATCCAACCTGAAATTGTTCTTTCCTAGCACAAGCACAACTCAAAAACAATCAAATGCATATGCCATAAATTAAAAGAAAATAAGTAAAAGAAAAATCTAACTGCATACATATATATCCGCAAAGCAATTAAATCTAACATTTACAGAACCTAAGCTAAAACAAGAAACAATCAACGAATACACATCCCCGGCAGCGTCACCATTTTGACGTATGGCTTTTTGTGTCGTTGAAAGCATCGTCAAAATATTTATAATAAAATCAACCTTGCTATAAGGCACGAGTCAAAAGACATATATAGAAATAAAACTAGTACATCGTGCAAGCAAGGGTATCGTTCCGCTGGGATGTGTTGTTAACCGTTTCAGGTTTTAAAGTTTAGGCAAAACATGTAAATAGAATGCGGATGTGGTGAGAATGGTGTGTGTGTGTGCATGAAAATGAAAATGAAAATATGCAAATGTAGAAATAATCAAGAGAATGTGGAGGGGTGAGAATGTTGATTAAGTGAGAAATAATAAAAGGGTGGATATGAGAGATGCATGATCGGGCCAAATATGTTGTATATTTAGGCCCTCAGATCCTTACCTTATGTTCTATTTTCGTGCGTTTTTGTATCTCTTATGGGTTGTTTTGTGCTTATTTGTAGGAAATGATGCAGAGACAGGTTTGGAAGCATATTGCGGTGATTCCGGTAGAAAAAGGCGAAAGAAAAGGCAAAAGAGTGCAAACAGCTCTACAGTGCGGGTCCAGTGCGGGTCGCAACCGCACTCCGACCGCACTCCAGCCGCACTCATGTTCATAGCCGTGGCAGGATGCAAGTAAAGAGATAAAGTGCGGGTACAGTGTGGGTCATCCAACCGCACTCCACCTGTACCGTTGCCAAACCAGAGAAGCTGTTATTGCACCTGACGATAAAGTGCGGGTACTGTGCGGGTCATCCAACCGCACTCTACCCGCACTAATGCTAAACCAGAGAAGTTGAAGAGGAACCTGATATTAGAGTGCGGGTACTGTGCGGGTCATCAAACCGCACTCCACCCGCACTTGCACCAAGAACAGAAGAGCAGAATTGCACCTGACGTTAGAGTGCGGGTACTGTGCGGGTCATCAAACCGCACTCCACCCGCACTTGCACCAAAGACAGAAGAGCAGAATTGTACCTGACATTAGAGTGTGGGTACTGTGCGGGTCATCAAACCTCACTCCACCCGCACTCGCACCAAGAACAGAAGGTAGATTTTGCACCTGACAGGGAAGTGCGATTCAAGTGCGATCACAGTGCGATTCCAAGTGCGGGTCAAGTGCGGGTGATTCAACCGCACTCCACCCGCACTAATGCCCTGATCCGAGAACTAAAGTTGCAGACAACCCATACAGTGCGGGTAATTCACCCGCACTCCGAGTGCACCAGTCTGATTTTCAAAGCTTAAGTGACCTATTTTTGTATCTAGTATAAATAGAAAAGTATAGAAACGTTTTAAGTAGCTTTTGATTCCGTTTAGCAGAGATTAAGCATTCTTAGATCTAGTTTCTCTCTCTCTCTCTCATCCTTACATTCTCTACTCAACTTCAAGGAAGTTAGGAGATTGGAGCCACTTCAAGGAAGGAGATGTTCTCCAAGGGTTATTTCTTTCTCCTTTCTCTTGGTTTCCTAGTTGTAATGAGTAGCTAAATCCCCTCTAAGGGGTTGATGGAGTAGTTAGTTAAGTATTGGGCTTGTACATAAACTTGATATTATATTGATATTCATGTCTATCTTCCATTGATCTATTCTTGTTGTGAATGTTTATCATTGATTTCTTGTGTAGATACATCCTCTTTGCAAGATATCTTTGTTTTATGTATGAGTATTGCATCTAGATATACATCTTATTTAGTTGTTTAATGCTCTAAAGAATAGACGGAAAGTCATGAATTCTGACTCCGGAACCGCGGTTTTAATCTAACCTCGATCGTGTTTTCCAGCACTATACATCCTAGGTCAGAATCCGTGAGAGAGTTAGAAGTCATCACTATACATCCTAGGGTGACTATTTATAATCAGTTGAGTCATTGTTAGGTAGACGAGCTTCATTTGTAGAATCCGATAAACAACCAACTCTATACATCCTAGGTTGGTAGTTTACACGGATTAATCCCTAATAGGTGGTCCGCACTATACATCCTAGGTTGGCCACCTTCTAGGGATAAATAACCGACTCTATACATCCTAGGTCGGTTACCTTGAATAGCCGTGCTATTGACAAGTTTGTTGCATTGCCCAGTATTTACTTTCGTATCCATTAACTCCTTAGTTTCCATCATCTCTATATATCCCTCATTCCATTTCCCTCTTCATTAATTTGCATAATTAATTTAGTGTTATTTTTAGTATAATTCACCACCTACATTTTCACCAACTCATGTTTAGCTATTATATATATACATATCATTACTTTAGCAATAACTAATTTAGCTAGCTCCGCTCCCTGTGGACGACACCCCACTTGCCACTATGTCTATGTTTTCAAACTAATTTAGGCTTGTGAGGTTTTATCAAATATTGTTGACGGATTGATCTTTTTAAAACAACTATAAGAGAAAAACGTCCTGTCAAATGGCGCCGCTGCCGGGGAGCGGCATGTTTAGTTTAATTAGTTTTGCATAAGTAAGGTTTATAGTTTAGTAATATTTCTGCTCTGCCCTAGCTGTTTCTCGTTTACGTTGTGCGTTATTTGTTGTAAAATTTCATGATTTTAAGTATATGCACGGGAGAAGATCGTTAAGAGGAACAGTGTTGCCAGTTATCGATAACATCAATCAGTTGGGTAGAAGAACCGGGCAGTTAGAAGGAAACATGGACGATCATAATCAGAATGAGCAACAGGCTCTAGAGAATGAGGGAAGTGTACATGGGGACGAACAGCTAGGTCTCACCATGGGCGAGTACACGCTCCCGTTTGTAGGTAATGTGCCCACTGCCATAGTACTGGATGATGTAACAAGGCAGTATGAGTTGAAAACTATGCATATTAGCCTCCTGCCATCGTTTAGTGGGCGAACTACCGAGGATTGCCTCCAATTTATGAAACAATATGGGGCCACCCTAGAAACCTTCTCGGTAATGGCTCGCCAATCAGTACTGACAAGGGAGCAGCTTCATCTCAGGTGTTTCCAGTATTGTCTGAAAGATGCCGCCATGACATGGTACATGAACTTGAGGCCAGGATCACTGGTGACATGGAGTCAGGTTTGCAAGGTCTTCTTTAACAAATATTTTCCGTCACAGAAAGCAAAAGACCTAAGGTTGAAGATAGCATCCTTTGTAGAAGAGGACGGTGAACCATTCCATGAGGCATGTGAGAGGTTTAACTTATTGTTAGCTCAAATGCCACCGCATACATACCATCCAGAGCTGAAGGTTAATTCCTTCTATAATGGACTTTCACCGATAACATAAATGTTAGTGGATAATGCATGCGGAGGTACCATAGCAGACAATAGGGCAGTTAAAGCTTATGACATTCTGGAGAAGATTGCCCAGAACTCACAACAGAAGCCATCACATGTGAGAAGGGGTGGAAGAATAGAAGTGGGTCAGGATACCCAAGTTCAAATCCAGATGTCTAGAATGAACAAGGAGCTTCAATCAATCAAGGAGCTTATAACCGAAAAACCAGGGTCCTCCCAAGGAGTGAGTCAAGTCATGGGAGAGATAGAAGGAGGAGAAGGGCAGTTCAGTGAAGAAGAGCAAGCCCAAGCCCGTAGGGAATTTCCAAGGCCAAGAAATGACCCATATTCGAACACATATAATCCAGGGTTGAGAAATCACCCAAACTTGTCTTGGTCCAACAATAACCACCTAGGAGCAACAACTTACCAAGGTGGCAACACCAATTTTCAAGGTGGAAACAATAACCAAGGGTACGAAAACCGGGGATACAATAGATACAATCAAGGAGGGGCAAACAACAACAATCAATGGGGAAGTTCAAGTAGTAACCCACCATCCAACTTCAATTCCCACGCTTCCGCTAGCCAACCAAAGGACAAATCTCTAAAGGAGATAGTGAGCACAGTGATCAAAACTGTTGGTATCGGGTCGGAAGCCCTCAAGAACACTTTGCATGCCTCTGAGCAACGGATGACAGCTTACATGCAGTCCAATGATCAGAGAGCAAATAGTCATGGGGCGTCACTGAAGAAGATGGAAACTCAGTTGGCACAGATTTTTGATGCATTGGTCAAGAACAAGGAGAAGGCATCAAACTCCGATGAACATGTTAACGTGTTAGAGGTCGTCCAGTTGGAAATTGATGAAACCGAGGAAAGTATGGTAGAGGTCACAGATAAGGAAGAAAGGGGAAGTGACATATACTCTCCCATTAAACTTGAGGACCCCTGGAGTTTCGTCATAGAGGTACAAATTGAGAATTCACCAAAGATGGGAGCGGTCCTTGATATGGGGGCTAGCATCAATATGATGCCTTTAGAGGTATACGAACAGCTGAAGATTCAGTCAATCAAGCCCACCTCCCAGACTCTCATCATGGCTGACAATTCTCCCATCACCCCAGTTGGTATCGTGGAGGAAGTTTATGTGAATGTGCACGGTTTGATGGTGCCGGTAGAATTTGTTGTGTTGGATTGCAAACGAGGAGAATCCAGTGGTAGGGACTGGAAACTACTGTTGGGGAGGCCATTCATGGCCACAGCGAGTATGGTAGTTGATATTTGTTCTAGGGAAATTTCCTTCAGCTGTGGAGGTAAGAGTGTGAACTTCAAGGTAACATCCCCCGGAACAAGCTAAGTCAGAGATTGTTTAGTCTTGGAGGCACCAAATTCCAGAAAGAAAAGAAGCCGGGTGCTCACCCTTGTGCAAGCCTTTGAGGGTGTTAAGGAGATGGAATTGGGAAACCAAGACTGCATTAAGGAAAGACAAGAATCAGAATTCGAAGAGGAGGAAGCAAATACTGAACATTTCGAACAATTAGGTGAGCTTGAGCAAGACAACACAAAGCTCAAACTAGAGGTTTATTTGCTTAAGGCTGAGAATGGACAGTTGAAGACAAAATTGCATGATCTCTCAACAGTGAACAACGGGTTAAAAGAGCAAGTAGTGGAGCTTGCCACCAAAAAGGAGTTAGTCTCCAAGAACTTAGATGCATTGGCAAAGCTCTCAGAAGAGTTTGAAGAAGACTATGGGAGAAGAACAAGGAAACTTCAACTAGGTGTGGAGGAGTCCGCAAGGGCGGTAAGGGAATTTCAAGAACAGTTGAGCACGAAAGATAATGAGTTGAAGCGGGCCAAGGTCAAGAAGTGTGATTTGATTGAGCAACCCACTGTGATAGAAAATAATGTCAAATCCCTCAGATTCGGACAACAGAAAGTGGCCCAGGCCAACAATCGAACAGGGAGTTTCCCTAACCGTTCTATAACTTATTACTTTTGTGCCAAAAAAGGGCACACTAAAGCTTATTGCTTTAGTTTCAAACGGTTCAAAACAAGTAGAGTTGGATCTAGGATGAACCCACCAAGGGTTAAACAAATATGGGTTCGAAAGGACCTAGTCGGACAAATGAGGGAAGTGGGGAGAGATGTAGTGCATAGGCATTTGGCACCGGTTTGGGTGGCCAAGTTGAATGTGCTCCCCATTCCGGTAAAACCTCATTTGGTTGACCGGGTCCCACTTTGAGTGCATTGCACTCACTTTTGAATTTATTTTAGTGTTTTTATTTTTATTTGTATTTTTCGGATGGTTAGTTTTTGTTATTGTAAACTTTTGAGAATGCTTGAGAATGTTTAATGGGTTTAGTGTTGGTGCAGATACAGTTGCAAGGCAGAGTTCAGGAGTCTGTCCAGGGGAACAGTGCGGTTATAGTGCGGGTCAGTCACCCGCACTCGTCCCGCACTCCGAAAGCATCAGATAATAAAGTGCGGGTAAAGTGCGGGTCAGTCACCCGCACTCCACCCGCACTTTGGTCGCGCAGTATATATACTGCCTGTCGTTCTCTAGGGCTCCACTTGCCACAAAAAACAAAACAACACAGCAAACTTCAAATTTTTCCCTCTTCTCAACTGAAAGGTATTCCGTGTGTGCCACGTTTTTCGATTTTTCGGCAACCAAGGTATGGATTCTTACTCTAATTTCATTACATATCTCTCTAATCCAAACCCTAACCCTCTTTATCGAAATTATTTTCCCTCTTATGCATGAACTTCATTAGTTAGGGTTTTGAACTTTTGTTTTTGCCTTTGCTAATATCTAAGAGGATGGAATGATGGGTGTTATCTAATTATGCATGTGATGTGTTCATGGTTACATTGATTTTCTATTGCATTTGAGTTTTCAAACTATGAATTTGGGTTTATATGGTTGAATGGAAGCATATACATGAGTTAGAGTCATATTGGGGTTAATTCGGTCGATGATGTGCTGAGATTATGAAATGTATGCATGAATTGAAATTTTGCATGTGCTGGTATCTGGTAACGAGTTAGAGTGCGGTCACAGTGCAGGTCATTCACCAGCACTTCACCCGCACTTTATCCTCCTGACAGCATTTTTGTCCTTTCAAAGTCCTTCATCATAACCTTATGGTTCTTTGATCCGAATATTGCCTTAAAACTGTTGTTTATTGTGCAGATGTCAGGAAGAACTAGGAAATCAGCTAGGCAAGCCAGTCAGGGTTCCGAACAAAGACCGCGGAGAGAACCCCAAGTTCCACCGCCATGCATGAGACACCCAGATTTCGAGGACCGTTTAGAATATTTCAGGGAGCGTGACATAGTGGTGGAGAGGGGAATAGCAGTTGAAGAGCTGGAGGGCACCCCGATTCCTCTAATGGTTGAAACAAGGGGATGGGAAACCTTTGTTAGCCCCCCCCGATGTATTGTCGATGTGTGGTCGAAGAATTCTTTGCTGGAATGGTACCTGAAACTTTTCAGCGCACTTCTTCGGTTCTGGTCCGCGGGGTAGAAGTCCGGATGACTATAGCGGACATTAACAGGTACTATAGGACTGAGCTTCCAGTTGATCCCGAAGCAGTCGGACGTCTAAAGCAGGGGGTGACTTGGAGTGAATTTTTCGTGACCCAAAATGTGGATTTTCCAAATCAGTTAGTGATCCGTCCAATGGATTTTTGGGTGGCCCCTGATCACCGCATGAAGCACACCAACTTAAAGAGTGAGTTGGGTTTCTGGCATGTATTCATCTCCCATTCCTTGATCCCCAGAAAGCACAGGACTTCAATGAACTTTAATGCATCAATGATCCTGTACTGTATACTGCAGAACCAGTTGGTCGACATAGGTTTTCTGATCAAGAGAGAGATACTCGAGTTAGGAGGGGTCAGGGTGGACAAGCAGCCACTCATCTTCCCTAGCCTCATCACCGCATTCTACAGAACTGCCGGAGTAGATTTTGGATCCGACTCTTTCGAATGCGGTTTGGGGCCAGTTGGGCATTTTACATGGAATGACCAGGTCAGAGAGCGGGACCCCTCTGGTGTCAGGGTCCGAACAGGGAGGAGGAAACCTGCTCGAGGGGGCAGCACGAGCAGACAAGCTGAAGACATCCCGGAACAACCAGTTGTTGAGCCAGTTTACCTCGAATATGGTGATTATAGGCCCGCTGTTTCCCTATCCATGCAGGAGACGTTTGGATAGGTTCCTTGGCAGAATTTGCTTACAGGATTGGAGAACCTCAGGACCGAGGTCGCCGAAAACAGGAGGCAGATTACTGAGAGTAGGGCGGAAGCCAATGAGTATTTTACGGACATTTGGGGCAACCTCACGGACATGAGGGAGGCACTCAGTCTTCCAAGTTATCCACAGAAGAAGAAGAGGCCAGCTGCTTTCTCACCTCCTTTAGGGGGGCCAGACATTGACCCATATGGGGGAGAGCTCTGGGCTGCAATGGAGAGATCCAAGAGGGAGCATGAAGAGCAAATCAGATCGGAGATCGACCCCAAGGGAAAAGGGATCGCCATTGAACCGGAGAGGGAGTTTTCCGACGACAATTGACCATCCATTCTTTTTCTTTGTTGTTATTATTTTGGGACTTTTATTGCTTGTATTTGTATTTGTATTTTCTTTTAAACGGTTTAGACTTATTTTTTCTTTTCTTTTCGCATTTAATATTCGTTTGGTAGAGTTATTGTGTGGTTATGCTAAAATCGCTCAAACGAAATGCAATCGTGAAGGCACAAATGTGGGTTAAATGGTTTCCTAGAGGGTTGCATTTAAGCGAGAAAAGAACATGGTGTGGTAGTAGGGATGTATTCTAGCATGATTGGTGAGTTTGAATTCCAAATGTCCATATTTTTGTGTAAACTCATTCAACCCCACAGCCACACTATAACCGGTTGAAAAGCCCTTTTTGATCCATGTAAGTCTAGTTTGGGAATGTCGGTTGAAACACGATCTTTCACATCCATGGCATGGTGACTCGTTCCTAGGATAGTTCATTGCTTAAATCTTATGCAGAATCTTCTTTGCATACTTGTTGTGTGGAACTTAGGACTCTTGAGGAAAGAAAAGAGAGAATCCATGTGAGCTTTAGAATTGAAGCGAATTATGCTCAAGGTATGGGAGTAAGTTGTCCTAATTCATGAATGCCTTTAGCTGTGGGATTCGTGTTCGTACGAGCTTCCCTTGGGTGTCTCCAAATTGCTCTCGATCTTGTGCATATATTTTTTCTCCTCTCTATGACACCTATTTGTATCATATCACACATTGGACTTGCGGCATTGTTGAGATATTGTTTAGGTATATAGAAATTAAATTCAGTTGGCGTCTTACTGTTTCGATTAGATTTGCTCGAGGACGAGCAAAGGTTTGGTTTGGGGGTGTTTGATCGGGCCAAATATGTTGTATATTTAGGCCCTCAGATCCTTACCTTATGTTCTGTTTTCGTGCGTTTTTGTATCTCTTATGGGTTGTTTTGTGCTTATTTGTAGGAAATGATGCAGAGACAGTTTTGGAAGCATATTGCGGTGATTCCGGCAGAAAAAGAGCGAAAGAAAAGGCAAAAGAGTGCAAACAGCTCTACAGTGCGGGTCGCAACCGCACTTCGACCACACTCCAGCCACACTCATGTTCATAGCCGTGGCAGAATGCAAGTAAAGAGATAAAGTGTGGGTCATCCAACCGCACTCCACCCGCACCATTGCCAAACCAGAGAAGCTGTTATTGCACCTGACGATAAAGTGCGGGTACTGTGCGGGTACTGTGCGGGTCATCCAACCGCACTCTACCCGCTCTAATGCTAAACCAGAGAAGTTGAAGAGGCACCTGATATTAGAGTGCGGGTACTGTGCGGGTCATCAAACCGCACTCCACCCGCACTTGCACCAAGAACAGAAGAGCAGAATTGCACCTGACGTTAGAGTGCGGGTACTGTACAGGTCATCAAACCGCACTCCATCCGCACTTGCACCAAAGACAGAAGAGCAGAATTGTACCTGACATTAGAGTGCGGGTACTGTGCGGGTCATCAAACCGCACTCCACCCGCACTTGCACCAAGAACCGAAGGTAGATTTTGCACCTGACAGGGAAGTGTGATTCAAGTACGATCACAGTGCGATTCCAAGTGCGGGTCAAGTGCGAGTGATTCAACCGCACTCCACCCGCACTAATGCCCTGATCCGAGAACTGAAGTTGCAGACAACCCATACAGTGTGGGTACAGTGCGGGTAATTCACCCGCACTCCACCCGTACTCAAAGCGCGCCAGTCTGATTTTCAAAGCTTAAGTGACCTATTTTTGTATCTAGTATAAATAGAAAAGTATAGAAACGTTTTAAGTAGCTTTTGAATCCGTTTAGCAGAGATTAAGCATTCTTAGATCTAGTTTCTCTCTCTCTCATCCTTACATTCTCTACTCAACTTCAAGGAAGTTTGGAGATTGGAGCCACTTCAAGGAAGGAGATGTTCTCCAAGGGTTATTTCTTTCTCCTTTCTCTTGGTTTCCTAGTTGTAATGAGTAGCTAAATCCCCTCTAAGGGGTTGATGGAGTAGTTAGTTAAATATTGGGCTTGTACATAAACTTGATATTATATTGATATTCATGTCTATCTTCCATTGATCTATTCTTGTTGTGAATGTTTATCATTGATTTCTTGTGTAGATACATCCTCTTTGCAAGATATCTTTGTTTTATGTATGAGTATTGCATCTAGATATACATCTTATTTAGTTGTTTAATGCTCTAAAGAATAGACGGAAAGTCATGAATTCCGACTCCGGAACCGCGGTTTTAATCTAACATCCATCGTGTTTTCCGGCACTATACATCCTAGGTCGGAATCCGTGAGAGAGTTAGAAGTCATCACTATACATCCTAGGGTGACTATTTATAATCGGTTGAGTCATTGTTAGTTAGACGAGCTTCATTTGTAGAATCCGATAAACAACCAACTCTATACATCCTAGGTTGGTAGTTTACACGGATTAATCCCTAATAGGTGGTCCGCACTATACATCCTAGATTTGCCACCTTCTAGGGATAAATAACCGACTCTATACATCCTAGGTCGGTTACCTTGAATAGCCGTGCTATTGACAAGTTTGTTGCATTACCCAGTATTTACTTTCGTATCCATTAACTCCTTAGTTTCCATCATCTCTATATATTCCTCATTCCATATCCCCCTTCATTAATTTGCATAATTAATTTAGTGTTATTTTTAGTATAATTCACCACCTACATTTTCACCAACTCATGTTTAGCTATTATATATATACATATCATTACTTTAGCAATAACTAATTTAGCTAGCTCCACTCCCTGTGGACGACACCCCACTTGCCACTATGTCTATGTTTTCAAACTAATTTAGGCTTGTGAGGTTTTATCAAATATTGTTGACGGATTGATCTTTTTAAAACGACTATAAGAGAAAAACGTCCTGTCAATGCATGAAAGTGGTCACACAAGGGTTTACAAGTTCACCATACATAAGGGCACACAAGTGGGTTGTTAGACATTAAGTTCATCCAATTTAAGTTAAGGGTTCGTTCTTGCCTCAATTCGATTTATACCCATTCATAGAGCTAACGGTTGAAGAATGTGTCGAGAGCCTCTCAAACACGAAACCGCAACCGACATATGTGAATCAATTCTACAAACCAATGCTAGATTGAGCCTTAATACTAACATGGTAATGTAAAACTGCAACGTTAAGTCTAATGAATGTGGAAAGAGTAATTGTTCCTCCAACCATAACTTGCCTAGAGCCCCTAGCGCAAGAAATAGCCGAATTCCCAATTATTGTATCTCTGATCATAACTCACCTAGAGCCCCTAGGGTGAGGAATAACTAAAGACCAATGTATAACAAAAACAATAAACCAAACCTCTTTAAATATGGCAATTAACAAGTTCATTCATTCTTTCTAGCTAATTAGCCAAGACTATGCCCGGATGGCCCTCCTAAAACACAATCCTAACTCTAATTAACTCAAACCCATCCATACAAATGCAATTCGACCTTCTATCAACATACACACACAAATGGGGCATTTGATTACAACTACTACTACAATTACATTAATCTACTCCTAATCCCATTCATGAACACATATTAATTTCCAATCTCCATACTCAAGCAATTCAAGATAAGAGATATGATCAATGATAACAAGAATGAATCAAAACACAAATTAGATATAAAAACAACCACACATTATATTGAGCACAAATTAGGTTTACAAATATTCCCAAGTGGGGCATTACACAAATGGAAAACAAGATATACAAGAGATTGAGTTAAAAGGAATACAACCCTTGAAGAAACCCCTCCAAGAGCTCCATCCATTTCCTAGCACGAAATTGGTCATAGACCACTCCTATCTCTATGTAATCTACTCTCAAATGTGGTGGGTGATGGGTAGAAATGGTGGTGGTAAGCTTTCCATGGAGGAAAACCTCCATGGAAGCTTGAGAGCTTCTCTCTCTCTCTTGGTTGATTAAGAAGAAGATGAAGAAATGAAGTGTGGGCTGTAAAAATTATGAAGAGAAGATGAGAAGAGGTGAATTTATAGTGTTTGGAGGTTAGGGCTGGAAATGATGGTGAAAGGACGAAACTGCCGTTGAAATTCGCCAGAAATTGGCCTCTTGTTGGTCGATCGGCGGTCGGGTTGACAGCCTTGACCGCCGAACTACTGGTGTTCTTCTGGACTAAAACAGCGGTTGAAACGGCGGTCATGGTGTAACAGCCGAACTGAGCGCCAAACTTCTGAGACCTATTGTCTTCAAACGGCGGTTGGAACGGCGGTCAGGTGACTGCCGAACTGACCGCCGAATGTCTTCTTTTCTGCACTCGTCTCGTAAGCTACTAGAAGTTAGAGGGGGTTCTCCCGTTGAATCAGTGTCACGTTCTGGCTCGGCAACGGATCAACCGTGGATCACGGCTGGGCATAGATCACGCCGCAGTCTGTGTCAACGGTGAGGCGCGGCACTCTGAATCTTTCAATTATTCTCTTTTTCGGCTCTTTTTGCTTCTCAAACTGTTCTTTAAGCTCAAAACCATATTGTAGGGAATATGTACCTACACATGGCTCAACAGACACATTATATACAAAATACTCTCGGAAACGAGAACAAACGATAAGAAAGTGAAGACCTAAAATAGGTATAAAATAGTCCGATCACCTGGCACACAGGTACCGTGACATGTATCCAGTACCCCAGGGTACCTCAATATCTACCTGGTGCCCGAATACCTCGATATCTGCCTGGTACCCAGTACCTTGAAATCAACCCGGAATCCACCATAGACAGGTATCCTACTCGCCGAGCAGGAAGAATGTCGCCACGAGGCCGCTAGCATGCTAGAACAAGCGCCATGCCAGCAAGAAGGGACTGGTACACCATAGTACCTCGCCTGAAGGGAAATAGCATGCAACACCATCTGACCTTATTAATGGCCATTCACAACTCCATTAATGAGGGAGTCAGTCAACTCTTTTAATGGCCATTCACAACACCATTAATGAGGGAATCGGTCAATCCTATTAATGGAGATAATCAGCCTCATTAATGAGAAGATCAGTCAACTCTTTAATGGCCATTCACAACGGCATTAATGAGGGAATCAGTCAACTCTATTAATGGAGATAACCAGCCCCATTAATGAGAAGATCAGTCAACTCTTTAATGACCATTCACAATGCCATTAATGTGGGAATCAGTCAACTATATTAATGGAGATAATCAACCCCATTAATGAAAAAATCAATCAACTATTTAATGGCCATTCTCAATGCCATTAATGAGAGAATATTCAACTCCATTAATGCCAGGTCAATGTTCCTTTGATTGCGAATTAATTAGTGGAGTGGGCAACAAGAATCAGGATATATAAATATGACCAAGTTCTCTCCAAGAAGAGGGTTATGACTTAGCCACCAGTAGACATGACGCCGGTTCCGGTTCCAGTTCCTCCGGTTCCGAACCGGAATCGACCCCTTTTTTTATTTTTTTATTTATCATATTTCATTAAAAAAATTAATCATATAAAAATGTAATTGGTAAATATATTTTATTGTGTCACCCGTAAAATAAAATTAAATAAATAAATGACAAGTTAAAAAATAAAATAAAATAAAACAAAACCAAAAAAAAAAATATTTAAAAAGGAGGAACCGGCCGGTTCCACTCTAAAGCGAACCAGAACCGAAACCGGTCGGACAGGTTTCCGGTCCGGTTCTATAACCGGAACCGGTTTTTCCGTTTCCGGTTCCGGTTTTTGGACGTCGGTTCCGGTTCAGTTCTCCGGTTCGAACCGGTTCGAACCGAACTGGCGTCATGTCTAGCCACCAGCTTTCTCGAATATCTCCATCTCAAGGGTTCCAACATGTTCTCTAGCCCGACATTCTCTCCAACATTCTCCAACATTCTCCAACAGCCCTCCAACATCTCCATGTCTCCGATCCCAGATTTCATCCATTTCTCTACCAGAAATATAGTTCGACATCTCCCACCCTTGTATCGACTATTATGCACATTAATTTTCTCCAAATATGTATCGGTACCAAGTGGTACCCCTCCAACTATGACCTATCATGTCTCAGTTTGTACTGATGTAAGTTCTCTGGAACACCTCTCGAGATATATAAATATAAAGAAGGGTCGTTCTCCCTTCCTATGGATACTGCCTGAGGGTTTTTCAGCATGTGATCAATTGTGATGCTTTTTCCCCCTAGGTCAGTCCACCTCTACCAAAATAGTTGTTATTCTCTCATCTATCTCCTTATTATGAATGCATGTATGCGTGCTAGGCACCGACCATGCTGGTCCTAGCTCTCATGTACCTTTCCTGGCTCATTATCTAGGCTGGGGGAATATTGAAGGCCTCTAGAGAGGTGACCAGGTACCAGGATCAGATACCAGGACCGGGTACCAGCCTACTGCACCAGATGGGCGGGATGATTGTTATCCTATCTATCCTACCTCTCTCGTGGTATCTACCATGTATGAGGATGTCGATCGATCAGATATCTCTCCTTCACTCTTACCAGAATCACGGTACGAAGTACCTACCCCCCGCTGCTACCTTCGAGGTAGCGGGTCAAGGGTGTTGACTGAAATTTCACTCCCCAAGTGGATTTTTCCGTTAACACAATGAAATCCTCTCTTTTGAAACTAGACACTACTCCAAACAACCAAACCGAAACAAACACTTAACCAAGAGAAGAATGAGACCTTCTCGAATGGTCAACCATCGCGCTAAGACAAGCATACCATCGTGCAAGCACGAACGTTTCCGATCACACAAATGGAAACGAATTACACCATACAAAACCACACTTAGATCTAACAATGAGGTGCAAGTGTGAAATGTGTAAAGGATGCACACATATTTGCACACATATAAACAATAAAGAACACAAATGCAAGATGAACAAAGCATGCATGAAGTGTGTGTGTACACCTAAAAGAGATAAAGTCAAGTGAGTATACCTTTTGCGCTTGAAGTCATGGAGATGCTTGGAAGCTTGCCAACGAGGACCTAAGCTATCCATTACACAATCATCCCCAATGTGGTATGTCATGAAATAAGCCAATCATAAAATAGAGGTTCTTACATTGTTACTTGATATTCCCACCTGTTGGGATAGGTTTCACATTACCCCATTGGAGGGTAATGCGATTCCCAAGGGATTCACTTTCAAGGGAAACATAAAACCCAAACCTGCCACCAAACATGGGAATGCTATGAGATTCTCATTCCCATGCAAAGATGTCCCCATACCAAATGGCCACTGAGTGTGTAATCTTGAAAAGTTCGTAGTAATATTCTCCTCGCCGTTATAGGCACCATGGTTTTTCCCTTTTTAGGGTTTTCCATGTAAAATCTGTGTTTTAGAAATCCGCTTAAGCACAACCTAGACCGCCTAGGCGCTAGGTGTTGGTCTACCGTTCGACTAGCGTCTACTAGAACACTGATTTTTACTGCTCTTTTGGTAGTTAAGTCTTAGAAAAATAAGGACGGTTGTTCCTTTAATCTTTGATATTGCTTATTGTTTGATAATCTGTTAATTTTCAACTTGTATTTAAGCAAGTCTATTATCTTGAATAAAGTATCCATAAAATAATTTCAAGTCAGAGTACTTTTACTAGGTCTTTGGTTTCCTGGAAATAATCAAGTATCTACTGCTCATATTTCTTGTTTCTCCATTTTATTACTTTCAACTACAGGTTCTAAAAAGAATTTATGAGTGACTATACCAAAGTCCGTAATGTTTTGGTTGTTTAGAATAAAGTTAGTTTTTTGTCACAAAAAAAAATCTCTTTATAACATTACAAAGTCTATATTTCATACGAAAAAAATGTGTGAAATACCACACCAGATAATTATTAATGGAAATGGTGGGAAATAACACAATTTTTATATTAAATTTTAAGAGTAATTAGTTAAATTTAAATGGTATTAATGGACTACACTAATGCTAGACAACCTACAAATTTAGTACAAATTTCAACCCAAATGATGTGGCAAGTGGTTTTTTCATTAACCACATTATCTCATACTGTGTGCAATGATGACAACTCACTTGCCACATCATTTAGGTTGAAATTTAGGTTAATTATTTAGCTTTTATAGCATTACTCATGGACTAAAATACCATCATCTCCTTCTTTTATTACGTTCGTACCATTTTTAGGTTTTTTTTTTCAAAAACATCCATTAATGGAGGATCACCATCGGTGGAAATGAAGACTCCATTGAAGATCGAAATCGGCCTCCAATGGAGGTCTCGATGAAGAAGATGACAAAAAAAATATTTTGGAAAATTTCATTTTTACTCAATAAGTCTCGAAAATTGCAATTATATTCAATATGTTTCGGAAATTAGAAAATAAGTCTTGGAATTACAAAATAACTCTCGAAACACAAAAAAAAACGCTGAGACTTATTTTTGCAAGTGTGTTTTAAGGGTATTTTTTATCAGATTCACACTTTATGTGCTATTAAAACTTAAGTTATTAAGTTGGTAATAGCCTTAAAACTCACTCATTTAAGAGTGCTAATAAATTTTCGAATCCTAATTATTATATATTATACGACCCATATAATGGAAACGAACTTGGATCCTCTCCTCACCTTTTCTCTCCACACATTATCCTCACATTTACAATCTATTGACATGTATCTAATATAGCAAATCAATGGTCTGGATTATTTCTATTAATTTTCAAGTTTTATATAACTAAAAAATAGAATTAATCCAAACTATTAATTTAGATGAGGACAAAGTGATGACAAGATATGCTGAGGAGATGATGCATAATGGAAACACAGCATCAGCTACTAAAATTATAAAGCTCTAAAATGTTGACTTCCTGAAAATGCAGCAATGGAAGAAATTAATGCACATGCTATGCTTCCATTTTAGTGTGAAATCTCCACATTATAAGGTGAAATTTAAATTATATATTATTCATCTCTAATTAATATTGCAAAACTGGATTCGATGCTTTGGATTGGTATCAAAAGTCTCTCTTTTTTTCCTTCAGCAAAAGTCAACTTTTCTTTTCTCTTGTCAATGGATCGATATACAGTTTCTGCTTTGGGAATTAATATTTGCTATAATATATTTCTTTTAATTAAGCTTTCTATTCCATTAAGTTAGCTACGACACATGCACGTAACTGGTTTTTTATGATAATCAAGTTCCAAAAAAAAAAATTTCCGACCAGTGAAGCTGATCCTGGAAATTAATGGACAGTCAATATTAATATTAGGTTTTTAATGCCAGAATTGTTTATGAGAGTTTCTCCTTACAATTCAATGTTTTTCTTTTTACACTTCAAAGACACTTCATTCTAAAAATTTAAATTAAAAAAAAATTTCTAAAGACACTTCATTTTTTCTAAAATTATCCATTTTATCTTTTGACTCTTAAAAGCATCTGCAATGCAAAAATAGCTTGCATATGAATAAGAATTTAGATCCTCAGCTGATTTGATCTTTTTCCTAACCTCACCTAATCCCATGATATATAAACATTGTAATAAATGGGTGGTTAAGATGTGATTTGTTTTTACAACCACTTTATCAACAACCAATCACATGCTTTAAGAAGATCAGAAAAAAGATCAGATCAGCAGAGGATCCAAATCCTATGAATAATTGTTGACATGGCAACAATGTCAAGAGACTTGCTTCCTATGTGGCATAAATATGGACTTGATAGACAATCAACTTAAAATTTGGTCTCCAATACTTCCGTTTAAAACACATTTTGTTTTAATGACGTGTCCAATTTTATTTTCTATTTTCTTTTTTATTTCATTTCCTTACCAAAAATAGATGAAAAATTAATATCAATTTTAAATATTTGTTGAGTCAACATTAAAAAGGGATGTGCAATAGGCCGTCTGAAAGTGGACGGTCATGTTGACAATGTCTATTATTTTTTTTACCACGTCAGCTTGAAGTTGGATGTGCACGGTTGCATTGGAGACACAATTATTTACAGAATGTATATTTATCCTATGTGGCATCTCCTTTTTTCACAAGTCACGCTTGCATTGGAGATGCTCTAATCTAAAGATAATCCATTTTATTTTAATATTACCCATTTTCAATACCTTTCTTTAGAAAATTTGAAACCGGAAATGAAAATAGAACAGAGAATAAAACTGAATAAAAGTGAGGAGATCGAAACCATTTTTGAGATCAAATTGTGAAAATAGCAAAACAATATTTGATTTCCTTTTTTGGATTTTAAGTTGAGTAAAAAAATTTCTCTAGAGTAAAAAAAATTAATATATTTTTTCTGGAAAATAGATAGATATAAATATATATATATATATATATATATATATATATATATATATATTCTAGTGATAGTGATGATTGAACGTGGTTGGTTCTTGAGAAAAATAAAATTGATTTCAAATTTTGTTGAACAGGGAAACTTTTTATATATAAAAAAAATAGTGATGATAATGATGGAGAGTTTGATAGTGTATTAGTGTGTGAGAAAAAAATTATTTTCAAATAAAGAAAAAGATATTTTAGGTTTGTAAAACGGGAAAAAAACACAAAAGAAGAAAAAAAAAACTAAAAATGGAAAAACAAACGTGTTTCCTAAAACAATTTTGGAGTATCTTCAGAACTTTTTTTTGTCTTGTTTAGTAATTTTAATTAAGGTTACAATTTTCACTAAGAAAAAATAAAATAAAATGGAGTGTAAATAGAAAATTAATGGATTGTCAACAACATTTCTCATGTTTATTATTATTCTTGGGTGTCGATATTATCACTCATAAAACTAATTAGAATACCCATATTTTAATAAAAAATTTAATTATAAAAATATCATTTACCAATAAGAATAAATTACTTTAATTAAAAATAAACCAAATATTGTGTACACTCATTTATTACATTCATATCTTCAAATATATCTCTTTATTAAAAAAAAACTAACGATAAACCCTAACTTATGATAAATCATAATTAAACTCCAATTTTATTTCAAGTATCAAACTTTCTCGTCATCACATGAGTATCATATAACAAAGTAATAGAAAAAGAATTTTCATATGACTCTGATCATACATATGTATGTATTATTTTATTTTATTTTACTTTTGTCTTTCTTTTATTTCTAATTATGAACTTTGTCAATAAATAAAAAAGTTTTTTTTTAAATTGTTTTATATATAAGAGAATTCCATATTGAAAATATCTAGACTCAATTTCTAAATCTTCTCTTTCATAAGGCTCCTTCATTCGAGACATTTCCAAAAGTAAATTGGATCCTCCTTAGAAGAGGATTTGATTCAAAAAATAATATGATTATATATATATATATATATATATAAATTTGGGTGTGTTTATAATTTAAGAGGGTTTATAAATAAAATATATTAAAATGAATATATTCATTTCAATAATGGTACTATTGTCATTAGGATGGGTGATTATAGTAATATTTATTTTTTAAATTTTAGACATGGGTGTACTTATAAAAATGAGTGTACTAGTTAGTTTTATGGGTAGACAATATCCACACCCACTATTTTATTTAAACCAACCTACCAGATCGGTTCTGAAGCCAGATCGAATTTTAAATTTAATTAAGTTTTGAGGCATCAATCTGTAAAATTTTCATTTTATAAGAATTAAATATAAAAATTTAAACAAAATATGAAGTTACAATTGTCATTAAGATCCTGGCTTAAATTAAAAAAATAAAACTGATTACACTAGAAATCGAGAATCCTAATTTGACCAAAAGAAGAAAAAATCAAAATTTAGGTTAGTTTGGTATTACTGTAACTTTTATAATAATCACTGTTAGTTGTGTTGAAGGAATAATCAGCTGTGAAGTTAACTACTGTATAACTAAAATAGTATATATATGTTTGGTAATTTCATTGCAAAAGTGTTGAGATTAGTTACAATGACTAAAATATATATGATTTTATAACCATGCTTTATTTTTTTCATTAATTATATATATTAAATCAATATTTAAGTAGAATATTTAAATTAAAAAAAAAACCACAAGAACAATAAAAATATTTTTAAAAGATTTTATAAATCAAATCAATTTATATATATATATATATGTAGAATTATTAATTTTGAGATAAAATAAGGTATATAAATGATTTTAACTTGATTTCATAAGGTTTCCATAATAACTTTCAAAAAGTAACCTCTAACATACTTTTCAAAATCACTGTCAAAATTTGTCAGATTATCATTTAATCACTTTTAGAAGTTTTACCAAACATAATTTTTTGTTAAAGTTATAAAATAAGCTGATTTTGACTTTTCAAAAGTAATACCAAACTAGCTTTAAGAGAGAATTTCTACTATTAGTATCCAAAAATACCATCAAAAAATGAAAAAGCTGAAAAAACGGAAGGCAAAATGGCCATTTATGGGAAATGTAACAACAGTAGTAAGGCCAGTTGATACAATTTCAACGATATATTATGATCCTAAAACAGATATCGTCTACCCATCCAATTCTCAAGAGGCTCTCAAAGTGTCCCACATCATATAAGTGAAAGAGTATGGCAAGTGGATCCGGCAGACCACAATTAATGACAAAAATGATGTGCATTGAGAAAAAAAATGCCGCGAGACTTGCTAGTCTCTCATGCATACTTGTACGCATGTGCCCTAAACATCTTCAATTAAACAATTCCAAGCTACTTTTAACAACTCACAAGCACACCTTCACACTCTTCCTCTAATACATCACTCCCTCTAGCTATCTCTCCCTCTCTGTGTCTTCAGTTTCTAACTAGCTTCCATCTCCAGAAATTCAATATCATGGCTAGATTGTTGCTTCTTTTTGCGGTGGTTCTGCTTCCGGTGGTGCTAGTTAACGCCGCCATCAAAGAGACTCCTTTCCACATCCGTGGTCGTGTCTATTGTGACACTTGCCAGTGCGGTTTTGAGACGAGTGCCACCAATTACATCCCCGGTAACCCTAGTTCTCCTATCGTTATGTACACTTATTAAAACAACTGTCACGGTTTTTGACGGTTTTCAGATTCGTCATGCTGAACTGTTTAGACAGTTTTTATCCATCATAAGATCTCATTTTTCCTGTATAGTACTAATGTCACCGCAAGTCTAACAGAGCGGTGCATTGATCGAGTTTTATAATTTAACAATCTTTAAACCTTGTGATTTTCAGGTGCAACAGTTAGAATTGTGTGCAAACAAAGGGAGAATATGGAGACAACATACACCATGGATGGAGTGACTGATTCAACAGGAACATTCAACATAAAGGTTGAAGATGACAAGGGAGACCAGATTTGCTGCACCAAGCTGGTCAGCAGCCCCGTGGCAGATTGCAAGACTCCGGATCTGGGTCGCGACAGGTCACAAATCATCCTGACCCGATCCAACGGTGCCATTTCCAACCTTCACTATTCAAATGCTTTGGGGTTCAGGAAGGAAAAGCCTTTGGCTGGCTGCACAGAGTTGCTCAAGAAGTACTTGCCGCATGATGAAGCATAATAGAATTTGATTAGAAGATTTTCTTGATATAGTATCAATTAATGGTGTGATTTTAAATTAATTTCTTCATATTTTAACCAGTCATTGTTCTTGATGATATTGGTGTTATGTTTTTTTTTCTTTAATTAGCTAGTGGAACCATTGTGTCTTGGAACAAGCTAGTCCCATTAATTTGTGTGTTTGTTTAATTACATGTAGTTAATTTGGTCACTGGTCACTTATTAATTGAGTGGCTTGTTATAATCTTAATTTGCATTTCTTGAATTAAGAAAATAGTCCAGAGAAACATATATAAGTGACCCTATATTTATAAGTAATGCTAGGCTTTCCAAAAATTTTCCCAAAATTCTTCCTAAATAGTGTTGGCACATGAAGTGTCAACATCTTGTAAATCATAAGATTATGTGGTGAATGATGTAATATTGACACTTCACATGCCAACACCATTTGAAAAGGAATTTGAAAAAAAAAATTAAGAAGTCTGCATTACTCTATATTATAGCTTAATTGTAACTACTTTTGTTTGAACCTACAACTTCAATAGTATAAATATGAGGAGCATACTGTCAGACTGATCATCTCATCTCATCATGCGAGGATATTAAGATTTTAGTCCCTCTAGTTAGCGTTAATATGAGTTTAGTCCACTAGTTTTTGGAATTACTAATTTTAGTCCTTCTATAACGATATTTGTTAAATCTAACGGAAGTCAACAAAAGTCAGAGAACCAGTAGACTAAAGTTAGTAATTCCAAAATTTAGTGGACTAAAGTTAACGAAAATCTAACTTTGACTTAACGGAAGTCAACGAAAATCTAACGGAATTGGACGGTATGGACTGGAATATGTATTGTCAGAGAACCAGTGGACTAAAGTTAATAATTCCAAAAACTAGTGGACCAAACCCAGATTAACTCTAACTAGAGGGACTAAAATCTTAATATCCCTTATTGTTTTTATACCAATGTGTTGGGATTGACATCGAATGGTTCTAATCCAAATTGATCTATAGCTAGTTTCATTGGAAATTTTGAACAATAATTTCAGAATTGAACCACTTGAGGGGTGATATTGGTTTATATATATATATATACACGGTTATATTTCACAATCCAAAACACAATCATATATTTGTTGTCTCCAAACAAGTATAACTCCAAGATCAAAGTGGAATTAAACCCATAATATATAATTTCATTATTTATAATCCCATTCTAATTAAAATTCGAGGAAGAAATTTAGCGAGACAACCTCGATTATTTGTGTGGCACAGCCACGATCTGTGATTAGTTGGTACTTGGTAGGTCACAAAACGTGTTGGGATAGGGTAGGGGTGTAGGGTGCACTAGGACCAAACATCCTACCCGACTTTTGAGTGTCAAATTGGACGATTGGCAATGGGGCTCAGCTTTTACTAGTCCAACCAAGCCCATTCATAAAAATCAAGCCCATGTCCTCCAACAGCCCAAGAAAAACAATTGATCAAAATCAATAAAAATGTTTAAAGTTACATTCATACTACTTTGAATGTTCCACATCCACTTCTAACTCAAATGATTGTGATGTGTGCACTTGCACTGCCAAATGTGGTTTGGTGGTAAGGATCGCTCTTCAGCTTAACTATATCTTAGCTTCGAATTGTTATACTCACAGGTTGTATATAACAATAACAATAATAATAATAATAATAATAATAATAATAATAGTAATAATAATAAAGGCATTTCTTTTTAAGAAGTCTTCGTAGAATATTATTTAATTATTATTATTTCATAGTGATATATATATATATATATATATATTAATTTTATAGTGAGGGATCCCGTACTTTATTTTCTGTAAGGGCTTTGACGAAATAATATAAATTTTTATGAATTTTGATCTGAATTTTATTTGTAAATGATAAGTTCATTGGAATCTACCTATGAATAAAATTTCAGAATTTTTCAAGTACTATAACTATTTTTTTTTAATTTTTCTATATTTCTCCAATTTTCATGATGTCTTAATATTTAACAAAATCGGGATAAATAGTTTTAGTCCTTAAAAAATTCTCAAATTTTATTCATAGGTAGATTTCATTAAACTTATCATTCAAAAAACATTCATATCAAAATTTAAAAAAATCGATATGATTTCATCAAGATCCTTACCAAAATTAAAGTAAGGTATCTCTCACTTGAAAGTTACTATATATATATATATATATATATATATATATATATAACAAACTGATTTTATTTATATCAGTTCCACAGCTATCAACCATTAGATTCACTTACTTCAACTTAATTAAAGTCTTCATAAACTTGATTAATTATTCACAAGTGTTGTCCTAATTTTAAAAGTTCAATTCGATCTTGAAGAAAAAAATATATATAATATATAAATTTAAAGGTCATAAAGTGTGGAGAGATTTCTCCTTGTAATAGGAGTGCTTTCTAGAAAATGCTTTTGTACTTTGCAGTAGTCATTTTGTCAAGCATTTTGTCAAGTTTCAGTAAACCCCTAACCCAATCTATGTCAATTAAAAAAAAAATACTTATTAATACATCTCATATGCGAAGAAAACATGAAGGGGGATCAAGTCATCTTCGTGGAGGAGATTGATCTCATTCTTTTGGGAGAGATAGGATCTCCATCAATGGTGGTGTTATTGCCTTTAATTTCTTTTCTTAATTTTTTCAATTGACAATTATTATTATTTATTTTTTTGATGAATTCATTTTTAAATATTTTTGTATGATAAAAGATTACTTAGGGGCAATATGGTATTTTCACATTCAAGGGTTAAATCTAAGAGTGCTCTACCAAAGACATGGGGTGTTTGTGTCATTATCATCAAAAAGTTAAACATCGTGCTTTTAGTTTGAGAGTTTCTCCTTACAATCCACAAATTATCGATTTACACTCCGATTTAATTTTTTTATTAATGACAATTTTAACCTGATTAAAATTATTGCACAAGACAAAAAAAAAATTAAAGACACTCCAAACTAATTAAATTATTAAAAAAAAAGAAATTCTCTCTTCTAAATCATTAGATTAAATATTACGTATTAAACTCTCTCCCCTAAATATGTTATTACCATAATAAACACTTTCTCCTAATTATTCTCTCCCCATTTTTTTTTTAAAAAAAAACAAAAAATCATATCTCCATACTTTCTCGATCAATATCGGATTAATAGTTAAATAAATGGGTAATATCACTAAAGTCCCTGATTTTTCATGAATTGTCACATTTTTAAGTCTTTACCATATTAGTCACTTTAATCCCTTGTTTTTTTCAAAATACATCACTTAGGGGCCGTTTGGTATGGAGTAATCAAATTTTTCTAATTCCTGTGAAAGTTAAACAAAATAATGTGATTTCTGAAAAACTTGTATACTTGTGTTTAGTTGTGCATGGAAATACTATATCAGATTCCTGAGAATGTCAGATATATGTGTTTGGTTGCACACTTGAACATGGGAATCTTTTTTTTTTAATGAATTTTTAATTATTAATAATCATTTTTTTTATAATTACATAAAAAAAATTCTCAATCACAATTGCAAAATAAAATTATCAATCACATAAAATAAAATAAAAGACAGTTACACCAATACCAGAATAAAAAAAATAAGATAAAAAAATAAAATAAAATCAATAATCTCCCATTTCTTCTTAATAATAAAAATAAACAAAAATAACAAATAAATCCCCCTAATAAGAATAATAATCTCCCATTTTTACTTGTTGTGTTTAATGTTTTGGTTTTGGGGTTTTCCCCAAAATTGCAGATCCTCTTTTCAGATCAAAAAAGAAGAAAAAAAATGGGAGCAAAAAAAAATGCAAATTCTCTTTTAAGACCAAAACTGCAGATCCTCTGTTCTTGTTTTTTGTGGTGATGGCTGATTGACTTGCAGATGTTACTATCATCGGAATTTTACCCGGCGTTCCTCGTCGATCTAAAGAAGTGGTACATGACCAAGTAGGCGATTAATTGTTCACAGAGAAACCCTATTTCTTCGTCGGCGTCGTCTGGCTGGAACTCCTCTTCCTATGGCATCTCTCCATCGTCAACGTCTTCGGGATACTCTGCTCCAAGCCCTGGTTCAATACCACCTGCTTGATCTACGACATCTCCATCGCCACTCTAATGACGACTGTGTTAAGGGAGCTGATGGGATCGGGGAAGGCGTCTGAGTAGCTGATGATGATGTATTCTCCGTTCATGGGTCTCGGTGTTTTGGCGTTTCTTTGTGGGTTGATTCTGTGTTCTTCAAAGACAGGTTTGGCTCTTAGCAAGAGATTGACCTGCTTTGCTTAGGAAGAACTGAAGAATAGAGCTTTATTTTTTTATTTTTTTTATTATTAGCAAAAGTGCTTTTTTTTTTCCGAGTTTTGTTGATCGAGGTGTTTTGATGGTATTGGAAATTGAATGAATCGAGATTGTTTTCTATTCAATCTAGCTGATGATTTCGTTTTTTAGTTCATTTGTTAATTCAACAATTTTTTTTTTGCTTTAATCTTTTCTGAACAAATCATATTTTGTTTTTTTTTTTAATTGATTGTGGGTCCCACAATGGGAATCGGATATAGGGGTATCTGAAACCCACATGTTGGGATAGGTTTCAAATTACCCCATTGGAGGGTAATATGATTCCCATGAGATTCACTTTACCGGAAAATAAAAAACTCAAACCTGCTATCAAAAATGAGAATGCTATAAGATTCTCATTCCCATGTAAAGAAGACCCTGTACCAAACGGTCTGTTAGGTCCTTCCATCAGTCACCCGTTAGTCAAAGATAACAGATCCAAAGACATTTAGTCTTTATTACATTAAACTTTAAATTCCTTATATATGCACGTTAATTTAGAAGCTTTCCAATCTGTGGGTCATAGTAAATCTAATAAAAAAAAAATTAAAAGACAAAAATGACAATTTGAAAAAACCAAATAGAGGGATCGGGGAAATGGGAAATTAATTTAAAAGAAAAAAGAAAGGACCCACGTTTTATTGTCTCTCAGAAAGTGGGAAATTAATTCACCGGTCTGTAAGTATGTTCGATGAAGCAAGCATCATTCTTCTCTTGTCACTAAACATTTTATTTCCGACAAGTGCTCTCTGGTCCAAGAAGCTGCACTCAGGCTGGAATTAAAGGAATGAATCATTATTTAAACAAAAAATTAATTTGAAAAATGAAAAAGAAAAAATATTTTTTTAATGGATGAGATCAAATATTTTTTTAAAAAAAAAGCAAAAGGAAACCATCAATTTTTTTTTTAAAAAATTATTAAGAGAGATTGTTTCTAAAAAAATAAGAATATTGGTGGAGACTAGATCTCCACCAGATCTGGGTCTCCATTGCAATTGAATGGGGATCCAACGATGGGTCTCTATAGTAGATGAATGGACACCCAGTGTGGGTCTTCATAAATCGGCAAATCGCCGAGGAAGGAGACCCATCGCTCCTCGGTGATTCGTCTCCAGCGTGTTCGAAGGACTTCTTGTTGAGTTGTGGCGTTGTATGGTTAGGGAATCGATGGTAACAAGGATGATGGAGTTGACTTGGTGATGATGTTGATGATGATGGGGTTGACTTGGTGAACTTGTAGAAAAACATATGTTTCGTGGGTTGCTGATTTGGTGAATTTGCAAATGAGCAAATCTATAAATGAACATATGTTTTGATTAGGAATAATCCAACACATGTATTATTGGTCTTTGCGTTTTTTTTTTCTTTTATGATTGTTTTTTCTGAATTTTTTTACAGATCTGTTGATTCAAATCATAGGGAGGAGGAACAACTTCCTTTGTTTCTCTGTTTGGATGCCCAGAAATTGCAAGAAAGCTTGAGAAACGTCATATGTCTCTCTATTCTTGTTTAGCGAAGATTTTGATTATTTAGAAGATTTTTTCACTTTTCTTTTTATTTAGAAGATTTTGAAGAGCAAAAATGACATTTTATCTCTATTAAATAGAAACAAAGGGTTCTGTCAAATAAAAAACAATTAAGGGTAAATTTGTATTTTCATACAATCTATTATAGTTGACCGTTAGTTATTTGGTCAAATGGATTAAAGTTATGTATTTTGAAAAAATAAGAGACTAAAATGACAAATATAGAAAAGACGTTTTAAAGGTGACAATTCGTAAAAAAGTATGGACTTTAACGATATTACCCCTTAAATAAATAAATAAACTTATAAATATTTTGGTTTTTAACTAAAACTAATATATATATATATATATATATATATATATTTATATATATAATAAAAAGTCAATATAAATGCCTGTTTTTCAAAAAAAAAAAATCAATATATGAAAACTTGATTTGTTACAACTAGATTCGATTAAATTTAAAATTTCTAAGACTAATAAAAGAATTAAAGTTCTTTAGACAATCTCATATCTACAAAAGTAACAAAAAACATTTTCATATTTCGATTTTTTTTTTTGAAAAAAGGGTACATGTTTTTTGAGTTTTTTTAAATATATACATATTACGGTTCTTAAAAATCAAGTTTATTCGTAAGTAAAGATATGTATCGGAGGACAGAGAATTTAATATGTTTATTAATAATTTAGGAGATAGTGTTTAATATTTAATATTTAATTTAATGATTTAAGAGAGATGATTTCTTTTTTTAGAATAGGAGTGCCAAAGGATAAAAAGGATAATCTTGGAACAAAAGGAGGTGTCTTTAAAATTTTTTTTAAATTTAAATTTTAAGAATAGAATATCTTTAGAAAAAAAATGCAAAAAGAAAAAATTAGATTGTTAAAAGAAGCTATCTTTTAGTTTTTATGTTAAACTCAAATTAAGTTTGCGTAATTTTCTTTAAAGTAAAAGAGTGGTGTCATTGGCACCCCACTACTGAACTATTTATGTTCCATTTTTTAAAATTTTGATTTAATTATATAAAATTAAATGGTTTTATTAATTTTTTTTAGTTTATTTCCATGATTACTCTTTTACATATTTTTCAAACTTAATACACTCGAAATAAAGTTCATATTCATGCATACGGCGAATTAGTTATGATGTAAAAGGAACCCATACGGCGTCGTTTAATATTTACGATGTAAATCACTTTCACAGTCTCACTGGCATTGCCTTGCCTTGGCGAAATAGACTCTGCCACCTCTTCGCGTATTTCCCCGCTAAATTTGTACGAAAAATCGCAACCATAATCATCATCAACTTTCCATTTCTCTCGCTCGTTTTTCACATCACTGTAAGTCTCTCTCTCTCTCTCTCTCTCTCTCTCTCTCTCTCTCTCTCTCTCTCTCTCTCTTCTTCTTCTTCTTTTTTCAGGGTTTTGTGCATATTTCATGTATGAATATGGCCCCATGTTGCATGTTGGCATTACAAGTCACTTTTTATTTTTATTTTTTACTGTTTTCTTCTGGAATGTAATGTTTCTATGATTTTGAAAACTGGGTAAGAATGTGTAGGATTTAATCTAAACCAAGTTGTTAAGTTAGTAGAGTCAGTATTGTCTACTAGTAAGACATTGTGTGCTTATGTGTAATCAACAAAGTGTGCTGATAATGTTAGACTATTTAGTTAAGCAGCATACAAATCTTTAGGTAATGTTCACACTTAATAGTTGTCAGGATTCCAACCTATATAAGGGTTGATCCAGTTTGTTTTAATTAACTCAATTTAATACAAAGCTAGTGCATTCTACAAATTGATTGTTGTTCACATTTGGTATCAGAGCCTGAGAGCTCGGAGGTGTGTGTGTATGGTAGAGACTGTGAGTGTGAGAGATACACTGTGAAGGAGTGATCTGAGCTAGATTCCAGTTAGGAATTGGATAGCCGAAAAAACTCACCGGTGCCGGATTTGAACCGAGAGAGGTTCAGAGGCATTTTTTTTCAGAACCAGAAAAATGAGGTTCAGAAGAAAAAAAAAAACTCAGAAGTTACCGGAGTCAGTCATCTCCACCACCATCAGCCGCTGATCGCCGGGAGAGTGGGTTGACACCACCAACATCAGAAGGTGCAGCAAGTGACCACCTTCCATTTATTCCGAAGAACCATCGTCAACAGAGGACGTTTTGGAGGTTAAATCGGCATCCTAAGATAAGTTTTTTTTTCTGTTTAGGTTGAAAGAAGGAGGAATTTTTTTTTTGATATCTGATCTGTTTTGATCAGAGGAGAGAGTGGGAGCAGAGAGAGAGAGAGGTCTGCTTTTTTTAAAAAAACAATTGAAAGCATGTGTGATAATAAAAGAGGAGGAAAGACAGTCAACATTAAAAAAAAAGTGAAAAGTGAAAAGCAAAGTTTTTTTTAATTATTGTGTTTTTTTTAATCATTTTGTTTTGTAAAAAATTACGGATTGTACCCCTCTTTAGAAATTTACAAACAGTACCCCTATTTGGTAAATTACAAATGACTACCTATAATTTTGGAAATAATACAATTCAGCCCCAAATACCTAAATTTGATGAAAAGACAAATTTTGAGTATTTAAGGGTCCAGATGCAACTTTTGTTCTAATATCAGGAGTTGTGGACTGTTGTTTCCGAGGGTATTGTTAGTCCAACAAATGCTGCAACAACTCGGAAGGATCTGAAGGCGAGGTTTTTCATCAACTAGTCGCTGGATCCAATGATTTTTGAGAAAATCGCACATGCCACTTCAGCAAAAGAAGCATGGGATATTCTGATGAACACATACAGAGGAGATGAAAAGGTGAAGAAAGTTCGCCTGCAGACTATGCGGAGGCAGTTGGAGCTTCTTCAAATGACGAAAACAGAGAAGGTGGCAGTTATTTCTCACGGATATTGGTACTTGTTAATCAGATGAAGTCCAATAGTGAGACAATTTCAGATGTTCAAATTATGGAGAAGATTCTCCGAACACTGAATTCAAAATTTGAGTACAAGGTGACTGCCATTAAGGAGTCCAAAGATCTCGAGACGATGACGTTGGATGAGTTGATGGGCTCACTCCAAGCCCATGAACAACGTCTGGATGAGAAGACAGAAATTGAGGTGGAGGAGGCTTTACAAAGCCAATTAAGTCTGAAGAAAGACAGAGATGAGACTCAGAGGAATTCTAAGTCTAGACAATGGGGTCAGAACTCGCAAAACAGAAAAGGAGGTGCTTCCAGTTCTAGCCAGGGAACAGGCATAGGGAGCAACAACAACAACAACACTAATCAGAGGAATAAATCTCAGGTTCAGTGTTTTAATTGTAAAAAATTTGGTCACTACAGGTCTGAGTGCAGATCTAGAAAGCAAGATTTCCAAGCAAATGTTGTAGAAGATGGTGATCGTTCAGAAACATTGTTGCTAGCATGCAACATGGCAGACGATGGAGCCAAGAACAAATGGTTTCTGGATTCGGGCTGTAGCAACTACATGTGTGGTGAAAAGAAGACGTTCACTCAGTTAGATGAATCCTTTACTTCATCGGTGAAGTTTGGGAATGACACAACGGTGCCAGCGATGGGGAAGGGCAGAATCTCTATCACTTTGAAGGATGGGTCTCAGAATGTCATCTCAGATGTATTGTTTGTTCCAAACCTGCAGAAGAACTTATTGAGTGTGGGACAACTTTCGGAGAAAGGATATGACATACGGATCCTCGAAGGAATTTGCACCATCAATAGTGCACAGAATGGGCTAATAGCAAAGGTAAAAATGTCACAAAACCGTTTGTTTCCGCTGCTTATTAATAGTGATAGTTTACCTTGCTTTAGTTCAGTGATTTGTGATGAGAATTGGTTGTGGCACATGCGGTTTGGCCATGTGAATTTTGGAAGTCTGAAACAACTAGCATCTAGAAAGATGGTTTCAGGATTACCTTCCATAAATTCCCCAGATAAAGTTTGCGAGACCTGTGTCTTAGGAAAGAAGCACAGAGACCCATTTCCCATAGGAAAGGCATGGAGAGTCAGTAAGCCCTTGGAGCTGGTGCATTCAGATTTATGCTCAGTGGAGGTTCCATCAAATGGAAATTCCAGGTATTTTATTACCTTTATTGATGACTTTAGCAGGAAAGCTTGTGTGTATTTCTTACAGCAGAAGTCAGATGCTTGTGATGCATTTAAAAGATTTAAAGCAAATGTTGAGAAGCAGTGTGGAAGATCTATCAAGACTTTGAGAACAGACAGAGGCACAAAATATATTGTCTGCAATGGTTTCTTGCAGAAACATGGCATTAATCATCAGATGACAGCCAGATACACTCCTCAGCAAAATGGAGTAGCTGAGAGGAATAATAGAACAGTCATGGATATGGTCAGGTGTATGTTGCACTTGAAGAATTTACCCAAAGGTTTTTAGGGTGATGCAGTTGCTTGTGCGTTCTATTTGTTGAACAGGTGCTCTACTAGAAGTGTTCTCGGAAAGACTCCACAGGAAGCTTAGACTCGACGCAAACCCAGTATTGGACATCTACGAGTGTTCGGTTGTATTTGTTATGCTCATGTACCTGATGTTTTGAGGAAGAAGCTTGATGATAAGGCAGAGAAGTGCATTTTCCTCGGCTACAGTCAGATGACAAAAGGATACAAGCTGTATAATCCAGTATCCGGGAAGGTAATTGTCAGTCGAGACGTTACCTTTGATGAGCAAGGTTGCTGGGATTGGTCCTGTGGTAAGGGGAGCTCTTCAGATGTTAATGTTGATCTGGAAGAGATTGTTCAGGAAGAACCTACCCCTATGACACCATCACCTTGTGTGACTCCACATCCAGCAGTATCTTCCAGTCGTCCACAACACCAACGGGTTTTGCTAGCTCGTTTGCAAGACTGTGTTCTCAGTAATGACGACGACCTAATTGATGAAGAGTTAATGAATTTTGCACTGTTTGCATATTGTGATCCTATCACATATGAAGATGCTGCTCGAGATGATTGCTGGATAAAAGCAATGGATGAGGAGATAAGTGAAATTGAGAAGAATAACACATGGGAGCTTACTGATTTGCCTCGTGATAAACAGCCCATTGGTGTTAAATGGGTGTATAAGACAAAATACAAGCCAAACGGTGAGGTGGAGCGTTATAAAGCACGTCTGGTTGCAAAAGGCTACAAGCAGAAACCAGGGATTGATTATTTTGAGGTTTTTGCACCAGTTGCCAGACTTGACACTGTTCGCTTGATTGTGTCTCTTGCCGTACAGAATCGCTGGAGAATCTTCTAGATGGATGTAAAATCGGCATTCTTAAATGGTGAGATAGAGGAAGAAGTCTACATTCACCAGCCAATAGGTTTTGTGAAAATAGGGCAAGAAAAGAAGGTCTACAAGTTGAAGAAGGCCTTATATGGGTTGAAGCAGGCACCTAGGGCGTCGTATACACGCATTGACACATACTTTATTCAACATGAGTTTCAGAGATGTGCCTACGAGCACACTCTGTACATCAAGACAAATCCACAAGGAGATATTCTCATTGTGTGTTTGTATGTTGATGATTTGATTATTACTGGCAATAACCCTGATATGATTGCAGAGTTCAAGAAAGCAATGATTGGTCATTTTGAGATGACAGATTTGAGGTTGATGTCTTACTTCCTCGGCATTGAGGTGAGTCAGACAGATGATGGTATATTCTTATGTCAGAAGAAGTATGCTGGTGATGTGTTGAAAAAGTTCAAGATGGAGGGATGTAAGCCGATTCTCACTCCTGTTGAAGAGAGATTGAAGTTAGTGAAAATCGGTCTGGTGAGCTGATTGATGCTACCATCTTTCGGAGACTAGTAGGAAGTTTAAGGTACTTAACTTCTACTAGACCTGATATTGCATATGGAGTTGGGCTTATCAGCAGGTTTATGGATTCTCCGAGGCAATCTCACTTACAAGCTGGCAAGCGTATTTTGCGATATGTGAAAGGTACATTAGATGATGGTATCCTTTACTCTTCTGCTGATAAGATTGAGCTTGTGGGATACACAGATAGTGACTGGGCATGTGATATGGAAGAGAGGAAAAGTACTTCCGGATATGCATTCCATCTGGGTTCCGGAGTATTTTCTTGGTCATCGAAAAAGCAGCAGGTGATTGCTTTATCGACTACGGAAGCTGAGTATATTGCAGTTGCTAGTGGTTCTACACAGGCTGTGTGGCTGCGTCGTATGCTTTGTGACTTGAAGCATCAATAGAATGCTCCGACAGTGATCTATTGCGATAACAAGTCCACCATTTCACTGATAAAGAATCCAGTTTTTCATGGTAGGAGTAAGCACATTGACATCAAGTTTCATTTCATTCGAGACTTGGTAAAGGATAATGAAATCGTGATAGAATACTGCCGTTCTGAGGAGCAGATTGCAGACATATTCACGAAGCCGCTCAAAGTCGATTCATTCCTAAAACTGAAGAAAGCTTTAGGCATGATAAGCTATGGAAAACTTGGTTTAAGGGGAGATATGTAGGATTTAATATAAACCAAGTTGTTAAGTTAGTAGAGTCAGTATTGTCTGCTAGTCAGACATTGTGTGTTTATGTGTAATCAACAAAGTATACTGATAATGTTAGGCTGTTTAGTTAGGCAGCATACAAATCTTTAGGTAATGTTCACACTTAATAGTTGTCAGGATTCCAACATACATAAGGGTTGATCCAGTTTGTTTTAATTAACTCAATTCAATACAAAGCTAGTGCATTCTACATATTGATTGTTGTTCACATAATGGTTTTTTATTTTGGCTGATTTTAATGGTGGATGATTTTGATTTTCTTTTCTTTTTTTGTTTTAATCTGGTCATGTTTTTTTCGATTGTTGAATGTTGACTGAGTAGTTGAAATGTTGAATCCCAGATGAAAAGTTAATTTTTGTATGATTTGAAGAATTTAGACCGATTGATCTGATTATTTTTTTTTTAATTATATGCTCAAGTTACCGTTTTTTAGTTTATCAAATTCATGTTTTTATTGTTTAATGGAATATAAAACATGAATCCATCGTGTGATTTTGAGTTTATTAGAGAAATAATTTCCTTCCTTTCACCACGTGTAATTGTACATAAATATCTGTTCAATTTATTAGAGATTGCGGTTTCGAATCTAAGTAGGAAACCAATAACTAGTTTATGTTTACATATGCTAACTGATGAATGAATTGAAATTTTCGTGTGTGAACCTGCGTGTTAACTGAAGTGTGTACTTGCTGTTGCTGTTGATCAATATGCTTACTTTCATCCTATTAACTGTGGTTTTTAGTTTTTTATTGGTTTGCCAGAATATGGTTGCCCCATCATCCATCCAACCCGTTGGGGCTATTCATCTCCGTGGTTGTGGCAACGATTATGACTCTCATATTGAGAAGTTCTCATTGAGGCATAGCTTGAAGGATTTTGCTGTAGATGTTAGAATGTTTGCAAAAGGAATTTGTAGTTCTACCCACTGTAAATTGAATGTTGCTCATGGGTCGACTTCTCATGCTCTAGTGATGGATGAGTTTTCTTCTACCTCAGACACTACCCCTGACAATAATGAGAAGACTTCAAGTCAGTTTATTTCATCTGAAGCCAGTTTCATCTATTATATTGGATGTGTAGTACATTTTTTTCACCATGACCTTATCGTCTTTAGCTTTGAACTGTGAGTTTATTAAGCGAAGTATCTTCTAAGTACTTTCTGTTTTTTAATTATTTTGTCTAGGAAATTGAGGCCTCCTAAAGCTGCATCTATTGTTGATTCCCTGCCCTTTTTTTTTCTCTTTTCAGTTGCATCTTCTTTGATATTGATTCGACATGGTGAGTCTTTGTGAAATGAGAAGAATTTGTTCACCGGTTGTGTTGATGTGCCTTTAACCAAGAGAGGCATAGAGGAAGCAATTGAGGCTGGTATGAGAATTTGCAACATACCCGTTGACATGATTTATACATCCACATTGATTCGTGCACAGATGACAGCTATGCTTGCCATGACTCAACACCGCCACAAGAAGGTACCTTTGTTCAACTTCAAGATATGTATTGAATTATTTATTTATTTAGTTTTAGACATACTGATTTGGGAGAACTAGAGAGTATCTTTTAGATATCAAATTGATTCTTCAAGCTATGAGGATGGCACATAGTATAACGTAGGTTCTTCGAGACATTAAGTTTCCAATTTTTCAAGAAAGAAATGTTATGTATGTTTATTCAATTTATTTTTTTGCAGATACCTATCATTACTCATAATGAGAGTGAACAAGCAAAGACTTGGAGTAGAATTTATAGTGAAGAGACCAAGAAGCAATCAATTCCAGTTGTACCAGCTTGGCAATTGAATGAAAGAATGTACATATATCTTCGTATGCTTTAGCTTATGTATTGTCTTGCTTTAAAGTTTGAGCAAGATAGAAATATAAACTGTTTTCCTATACACAGGTATGGAGAGTTACAGGGTCTTAATAAGGAGGAGACAGCTGAAAGATACGGAAAAGAGCTTGTACATGAATGGCGTAGAAGTTATGATATTCCTCCCCCAAATGGCGAGAGCTTGGAAATGTGTTCTCAACGAGCTGTTGCTTATTTTAAAGAACACGTAAGTACATTTAAATTCTTTTTCCTTTATATCTTCCAGTTTCAATACATGCTTATGGATGGCTGGAAGCATATAAAGGGCTTTCTCTGTATACACTTCTAAAGGGATAATTCATCTCAAGCCTTGACCTAAAAGGACCTAAACTTGAGAACAAATATGTTGCAGATTGAACCCCATCCTCAATCAGGAAAGCATTTGATGGTTTCTGCACATGGGAGTTCACTGAGGTCTATTATCATGTACCTCGACAAATTAACTTCTCAGGAGGTAGCATCTATATTTCTTAGCTTGCTAATTGTTAATGCTATGCTTCTGTTCTTTCAATAGTGAAAGTTCTATCTGTCGAGTGAACAGGTGATTAACGTAGAATTATCAACCGGGATTCCATAGCTTTACATATATAAAGAAGGTCATTTTATGAAGAGGGGAAGTCCTGTAGGACCTACAGAGGCCGGTGTTTATGCTTATACCAAGGTATGATCTTTAACCTCTATTCTGCCCCATTTTCTCAGCTGTAGATGAGAAATTTGAGTGTTTGGACATACATACATACATACATAATTACATACATACATAAATATATATATATATATATGTATGGTATTGTTTGCTTGTCATCAAATGTGATCAAAAGAGTGGTGTACAATCTGTGATCATTGGATTAGTCTTCATACTTTCAAGAAAAACTAGGTCATTGTTATATGCTTTTGTTTATTCCTTTCTTGAAGTCCAAAAGATTTTCAGCTTCTGGGACTAAATCTGGGGATTTTCATAATCTTAAAAGTAATCATTCTATCATGTTATGTAAAGAACTTGGGTACACTTCTGTAAGAATTTGGTAAAAACTGTTTTGTTAGAAATTTATATAGCAAGGTGGGACAAAGCCTTACTTTCATTTTCTTGGGTTGGCAACAACTCAACAAAGCATTTTCTTTTCAAGCAGGGTAATAAGGTTCTAACATTCTTGCCAAGTTCATGCATCAGTTTGTTTCTATCTGAAGCTGTGGCCGTTTTTATTCGTTCGTTTTGGCCTACCTAAGGTTTCCATGGCAATATACTTGCTCATTGCTAACAAATTTTTGCATATCTTAGCTATGCAATGAAGTTTTCCCAAAATAATGATTCTATATCTTAGACATGTGAGGTCTCTCCTCACCTTTAAATAACTAAACGACTGAGCTATATTTTTTTTGTTCATTTTTCTGCCACCTGTTATGCTCTGAGACCCCTTCCCCTCTCTAGGTTATAACTTGGGCGCATATTATAAGCCGAGATGTTTCAGTTGATAGGTTAAATTTGCTAGCGTAGATCAGACAAATTGTGAGTGAACACTACAATTTTATCCTGATCATTACCCTGTACACTGATTTTGTCACTAATGTGGTGACTTTTTTGCTTCATGGTAATATATAATGGCCATTTGGATATCGTGCTAAACTTAAATAAGGAGTTTGTTTCACTAGTTTTTTAGACCAAAGTTTCTCTTTTCATTTCTTCCATCACAATGTTTTGAATGACATCAATGCTTTTTGCTTCATTTTCTATGCAGAGTCTAGCTCACTACAGGCAAAAACTGGATGAAATGTTTCAGTAAACTTCTCAAAAATAAGTAAGCTCCATTTTCATTGAGCTGTTAAGGGATGGATACGAACCAAATCACCAATTATATCATTATTATTATTTTTGTGTATCAAATTCAATCCAAACCTGATCTAGTTCTGGTCCCTGATCCTCTCAATTACTCATCAATGCCTTCTGATTTTGCAGAGAACAAATCTATTTTCATTGTTCATTGTTGAGGACTTTCACCGGTTATTAGACAGAAGAAGCAATTGTGTGAAAACAGCAATTGGCAGATTTTATATAGGAAATGATCGAGAAGTTGGCATAGGGGCTCATCTGCAGCAACTAATTTTTTGGTAAGACTGCAGTGTGTCTAACCAGAGAAGGATTTTTTAATTTTTTTTCTTTTCTATTTTAAATGGTGAAGTAGACTTGAAAACAGTTGCAGAAGTAGAGAGACAAACACACTATAGCTTGTAAGATTGCAGATTTGTGATAAATCAAGAGGCTGATTGTTTTTTTTTATTATAAGAATTATTTACTCTTATATTTTAAATTAAGATATATCGGTTTGTTTATTTTTTCAATTTTTATCTTATTTTAAGATATCTATGTCTTCTAGAAAAAGTAAAAATTCTTAACTTTTATCTTATTAAAAAAAAGTGCTACAGTATAGTTTTTTTTTTAGTAAATTTTCATAAATGTCCTATAATAATTCATACATTTACAATTTTATCCACACATAATAAAACCTTAAAAATCAATTTTGTAAAAATTTTCAATTTTAAAGAAACCCTAACACAACCTAATTAATTTTACATTTGTAATAAGTCATCAAAAATGAAAAAAATAAACATATCATAGTGTCTTAATTTCTAAAACGTATCCATATGTCCAATAAATTAAGATCTCATAAGACTTTAGATTAAAAAAAACAAATAGCCCCCAAAGTGTTATTTGAAGGGAATATAAAAAAGCTGTGTGGTTACGCTTACAATATGCGAACGATTTTTATCGTCCATTTCAGTGATTTTTCTCATTTTAATTAGGATTTTTATGATGTGCAGTGCTCGAAAAGAATTCTTGAAAATGTTTGATTTTTATTTAATTTTTAAATTTTTATTTTTTTAGGCTAAATGGGATAAAACTATAAAAGTCATACTGTGACTTGATATATAGGAGATGAGTCAGATGACCCTATAACTTCTGTTGCAGCAATCAGATTGAAAAATGTGTCGGCTGGAGGTGAAACTGTGTAAAAATAGATTTGTTTTAGATATAAAGAAAGCTAATTTATGGAGAACTAAATTTAAAAAGAGTGAATGAGTAATATTATGTTTGTGCATGTGTTGAAGAAATGGATTGGTAGGTGATGGGGTTTGATGATGGTGTGCAATTTGATGATAGTTGAAGATGAAGATGGAATCCATTTCTTTTTTTAAATTAGTTTTCAGATTTTTTATTATAATTTTTAGAATTTTATTAATTTTCTGTTTTTTTTTCAGATTTTATTAATTTTCTGATATTTTATTAATTTTATTTAATCAATTGATTTAATTAATTATTATTTTTGTAAGGGTAAAAGTGACATTAGACTTTATCCATTAGTGACCACGGTTAGTCCCATCATTAGTCAACGGGTCAAAAGGAGTGTCAATGTTATTATGGTCAAAGTTGTGAAGTTAGTGCAATTAGTGATATTGTTAGTGTAAGTTAGTGCAATGTGTCCTTGATTATGAGATGTATTGATGATGTTATAGTTACAAATGAGCTTTCCCTATCATTTGGGTAATAAATTTGTGAAGTGTAGCATTTACTCGTATCATAATATTTGAGAGCAAAATATATTCTTAAATCCTCATTAGGTGATAAAAGAATTGTGGTTGAGTGGTAAACCCTTCACATCCACGTTATAAGGTTGTGGGTTCGAGTCCTCATCCTCTCCAAAAAACCTCAAATTTAAGTAATATTTTAAAAAATAGAAAAATAAAAGAATGGACAACAAACAGGACACCATCATTGTCTTTTGAGAGACCCTCAGTTTTACTAGATTGTAAATAAGAGCGCTCAAGAATTTATGAGATCGCAATAATTAACATGTCCAGAACTTATGAGATTTATGACGATGGAAAGGAATCCTCCTTATCATCGAAATAATTAACATGCCCACAAGGTAAAGTGCAAAACATTTGAAAATTACGGGTACTTTTTTTTGTTGGTAAAATCAGACCGACCTTGAGGGATAAGCATCACATACGATCATATGTTGAAAAACTCTCAGCATGGAAAATTACTAATTTGGATTGTAGATACAATTTTAGAGAGTGTAAATATGGCCACCCAGACAAAAAAAAAAACAAACCCAAGCATAGAGCAAACTTTCAATGCCTTCCCAAATAAACTCAATATTGAAAACAGTGGCAGAAAGAAATGGTCCCCTTCCAAACTTGACCCAAGTTTCTTGTCTTTCCAAAATGTCTATAAAAATCACAAGGATTGTGGTTATAAATAAATGGAGATAATTTTGTAAATCATCATTCCACTGTACAAAACCAAAAGAGCATATAATATGTGGAGATAATTTCCTTGTCCTGTTTTTCACTATATTTTCTTCAAAACCACATATGGTTTCTGCTTCTATTGAAGAGTCAAATGCTCTTCTCGATTGGAAAGCCAGATTTGCAAACCAAACCCAGTCTCTGCTATATTCATAGAATCTGTTTTCTCACAATGCTTCTGACCGGGGAGATCCCTCATTCAATCTGCAATGTTAGTACCATTCAAATTCTTCATCTTTCTTATAATAACTTGAGTGGCACTAGTCCTGAATGCATTGGACATTTTAGCAGCACTCTCATCGTGTTGGACCTTTGGAAGAAAATATTTCATGGCACCATTATTGGATCGTTTGTGAAGGACAATCAATTGCAGACGCTCAACTTCAACTTCAATGGCAATGGAAAGTTGTGTTGATGGGTTATAGATGCGGGATGGTGCTTGGAATGATGATGGGATATCTCGTATTCTCAATAGGAATAGGAAAGCCGCGGTGGCCTGTACAAATTATTGTTGAGAAGGAAAACCGTAGAAGCTGGTGTCATTTTAAAATCAAGCAAAATTTTATTAACAATGGCATTTAAGACATGAGATTTCACATATCAACATGCTCTCATGTACAATCTGGAGAGACAAATGTTGTAAACATGTTACAAACCGTCAATAACTTGGATTCCAAGAAACTATGGAAAAAAAAGTTGGAAATGTGAGATACACTGAAATGCTTTTGTCTTGCTTTTCACATTTTCCCTGTCTTTTTTGGGAAAAGTTCATTTCTAGCCATTTGAAACATCAATTAATTGTTTATAACCGACTTTCAAATTTTAATCGTTTATAACCTAATTTTTTCGCTATTACCGTAATGCCCCTATATAGAAGTGGCCATTAAAAAAAATCCTCACTCTTTGTTTCCTCATTCGTTCGACAGAAAGAGAAGAGAGACAAGGCTCTCAAACACCAATGTAGTCGACGAGAAGAGACCATCGCGAAAGGGAGAGAAGACGATGTCGGAGAGAGAACCCCCGTCAATCAGAGTCTGTCGAGCCTTAGTTTGTACTGTTGAAATTTGATATTAAGGTAAGTCAAAACTGAATTGAGATATTTTTTGTTCGATTTCAGTTATGATTTCCGGTTTTCTTTTTATGTGTTTTGATGTTAGATTGTTGAGTAGGGATTGGCAATTGATGATATGTAGTCATAATTTGTGATGTTATGGTTGGTTGAATTGATTTGGGGCTGTTATTATGGAGTTGAAATTGATTTGGGGCAGTAATACATATTTATTTATGTATATATAACTAATTGTATACATGATGAGAAGGTTTTTGCCGTCAGAAAACCGTCCGTCAAAACAATTTATAAAACCTATGCGATGCGTTCACAAGTATAAATACAAGCAAAGCGGCAAGCACGGGTGTCGTCCACTGAGATCGGGGTAGCGGTGATAAGATTAAGATTAATATAACTAGTATGCATAAAAGTAAAAGTTATGGTGAATGAAAATACAATATAAACTAAACTATGAAAGCAAATAAAATGGGATGATAATGGAGTGATGAATGAATGATGATGGAACTACGGAGTTGATGGACTCGTAAGTGAATATTGGGGCAATTGCAACAAACTCTCAATTAAGCACGTTTTGACAATTGTAACCAATCTAGGGTGTATAGTGTTGGTATATATCTTTAGCAAGAGGTCAACCTAGGGTGTATAGCGAAAACCTCCTACTAGAGATTAATCCCTCCTAAGAAACGATCAGTGGCTAAGTACTCAATCGGGACTTGTTCCATGAATGCTCATATATCTAACTATGGCTCAACCTATTACTAATGTAGCCATCCTAGGATGTATATTGATGGCTTCCAATTCCCTCACAAGTGGCCGACCTAGAATGTATAGTGAAGGCCACCCGTTTGAGAGTGGATGAGGCTTTAGGTTATCAACCGAATTCTACTCGAAGATTAATTCTCGTATAATCACTAAAGTAGCCAACCTAGGGTGTATAGTGGAGGCTTCTAATTCTCTCACAAGTGGCTAACCTAGGATGTATAGTGAAAGCCACTAATTCAAGATTAGATTAAGGGCATGGTTTTAAAGCCGGATTTCCGAAAATCCTTCCATTCAATTGAGCATTAGACAACCTAATTGCCTACTCAAGTAATCCAAATCAACATGCAAAAAGGGTGTATCCAAGCAAATCAATAATGGAAATCAATACAAGCAATGGAATAAAACATAGAGATAGAATAAATATAACACATAGAGTTTATTTACAAAGCCCAATATCCATCATACAAATAACATCAACCCCATAGTGGGGTATTTTAGCTACTTATGTTCTATTACAAACCAATAAACTAAGAGAGAGAGTAGAGATAACCCTTGAAGATTAATCTCCTTCCTTAAAGCTTGAATCCAAGTCTCCTAGTTGCCTTTGATTGAGTAGAGATGGTTTGGATGAGAGGGAGATGTGTTTCTAGCTTAGACTACAAGTGTTGGGAGGTATGGTGATGTTCTGGTTCGTTCCCATCCTTTTCTATTTATAGAGGATGGAAAAATAGGTCACTTAATCTTGAAACCAGAAGCTGTCGCGCTCGGAGTGCGGGTGGAGTGCGGGTGATTTACCCGCACTGTGCCCGCACTGTATGGGTTGTCTGCAACTTCAGTTCTCGGATCAGGATATTAGTGCCGGTGGAGTGCGGTTGAATTACCCGCACTTGACCCGTACTTGGAATCGCACTGTGATCGCACTTGAATCGCACTTCCCTGTCAGGTGCAAAATCTACCTTCTGTTCTTGGTGCAAGTGCGGGTGGAGTGCGGTTTGGTGACCCGTACAGTACCCACACTCTAATGTCAGGTACAATTCTGCTCTTCTGTTCTTGGTGCAAGTGCGGGTGGAGTGCGGTTTGATGACCCGTACAGTACCTGCACTCTAACGTCAGGTGCAATTCTGCTCTTCTGCTCTTGGTGCAAGTGCGAATGGAGTGCGGTTGGATGACCCGCACTATACCCGCACTTTATCTCTTTACTGCATCCTGTCCCGGCTATGAACATGAGTGCGGCTGGAGTGCGGTCGGAGTGCGGTTGCGACCCGCACTGGATCCGCACTGGACCCGCACTGTAGAGCTGTTTGTACTCTTTTGCCTTTACTTTCGCCCTTTTTCTGTCGGAATCACCGCAACGAGCTTCCAAACCCAGAATTACATCTATTACCTGCAATTAGCACTAATGAGCCTATTAGACATAAAATATATAGAAAATACACACAAGAACGAGACAAAGGAATAGGAATGAGGGCCGAAATATACAACAATTTAGGCACGATCAATACATTTAGTAGAATGAATAATTTCGATGTAGATAATGCAAAGCCGAAGATATTACACGTATTATCAGATATTATTATGGGTGTTAACGGGAAAATTTGCTCTGGGTGAAAATTCCATCAACACCCTCAACCCGCTACCCCGGAAGTCGCAGCAGGGGTAGGTACTTCGTACCGTGATTCTGGTAGGGTGAAATAGTAAGGTGCAGTAGGTAGGAGAACAATCATCCCGCCCGTTGGGGCTTCAAGGATAGGTAGAAGAGATGGTGCTTGATGTCCCATTGCTGATATAAGAGGTTGGTGCTGGTCCCTGGGTCATAATGCATGGTTCTGGTACCCAGTCGCGGTACCTGGTCTCTTCTAGCTGGTTCAGTGGATCCTCTAGGTATGTGCTTAAGTATGCAGATAGGTAGACAAGAGAGCAAGAACCGGTGGGGTCGAAACCTAGCATCCATACATGCATAATAAGGAGATAGATAGAAGGATGACAATTCTTATAGTATAGGTGGACTAACCTAGGGAGAAAAGCATCATGAATGATCATATGCTGAAAAACCCTCAAGCAGTATCCAGAGGAAGGAGAAAGACCCTTCTTTATATTTATATATCACGAGAGGTGCTCCGGAGAGCTTACATAAGAAGCATGCTCCAAGGAGCTTATACAAATATAGATTGCGACATGGTAAGCCATAGTTTGGAGAGGTACCACCTGGTACCGATACATTTCTGGAGAAAATCGATGTGTATAGTAGTTGATACAATAGTAGAAGATAACGAACTATTTTCCTGGTGGAAAAGTGGATAATTCCTCTATGGCGATGGCGAAAACTCCCTTTCGGTGATGGTGAATACTCTCTGTATATTTCTCTCCCCCATTTCTGGATGTTTGGGTCTGAACCTCAATTTTTCAGATTAGAGATCCTAGATATGAGCTCCGAGATGTTGGACCGCCCCCCTCTTGGAGAGTGCTTGTCATATTTATATGTTCCGATTCTTATTTCCCACTCAATTAATTAATTCGCAATCAAAGGAACGTTGATTTGGCATTAATGAAGTTGAATATTCTCTCATTAATGGCGTTGTGAATGGCCATTAAAGAGTTGACTGATTTCCTCAGTAATGGTGTTGTGTCCCATTAATGAGTTGACTATCTTCATTAATGAGGTTGATTAATAAAGTTGAATATCTCCGTTAATGGCGTTGTGAATGATCATTAAAAAATTGAATGATCTTCTCATTAATAGGACTGATTATTTCCATTAATATGGTTGACTATCTCCATTAATGTCGATGTGAATGGCCATTAAGAGTTCAACTGTCTTTTCTGTCTTGCTGGAGTCGAAGCTGACTATGTATCTTAGTGGCGTGGTACGCTGAGGTACCGGTCTGCTCTTGCTAGCGTGGCACTTGTTCTAGTATATTGGTATCTTCATGGTACCATTCTTCTTGCTCGGCGGGCAGGGCACATATTCCAGTGTGATCCTGGACTGGTATCGCGATACTTGGGTACCGGGTAGATGTCGCGATACCTAGGTACTGGGTAAATGTCCCGATACCTAGGTAGGTACCGCGGTGCTGGCCCTGCGTGGTAACTGGTAAAATGTGAGATGTGGTACTAACCTCTTTCCGGTTCATGGTGTCAGGTATTCCCGGTATCTGGGTACCGGTTCCGATCTAGGTTCTACCAGGCTCTAGACAGATGGAAAATTCTTCTTTGGACCCCTACCAAAAAAGTCTGTTAACAATGGGTATTAATTAAATTTTGATTTATTTGTCCATGATTCTTGACGTTGCTTTATAAAATATCACATTTTGCCAATGATGCATCTAAAATGCACGTACTATCAGATATAATTATGCTGATATCTCATTATAACTGAGGCATTATGTGGAAAACATGTTCACTTTTATTTTGATTCTTCTCTGTAGCTAATTTGTTTTGTTTATCAACTTCATCATAATGTTTTGTTATGTTAGTTGGCCTGGTGATTGTTACAGAAGAATGGAGATATGAAGGATGGTCATGTTGTAGCCTGTTGTTCTTTTAATCAGAATTAAGGCCAAGTTGTTCTTTTCCTGTTTTGTTGTTAGGGGTGTGCATTTTTCGGTTTGGTTTGACAAAGTAAGTGAAATGGAATCATGATATTGTCCTGACAAAAGAATGTGTTGTAAGTATATTTAAATTATAACCTTTCTTGAGGGTGCTTATGATTTTACATTGAGATAAATGTTTTTCCCAATTATGGCTTTGTTTTCTTCATTTTTATTTTAAGAGAATACTTCAGTATTGTTTCTCTTCCATGTTGGCATGTCAATTATGTTGATTGTTTTCAATTTATAATATGAACTTCTATATTTCTCTTAAGGTTACTGAAGCTGTATAGTTTTTCTATTATTACATGTTGCATAGATCATATTGATGGTAGCATTCCTGCGAAACTTTTTGTTGCCAAGAACCGAAGAAGATGTAAGTTGTTATGTTGGTGTTGACTAAAGAAGTGTGTTTAATTAGTTTATGATGTTTAGGCCCAGTTTGGCATTGCTTCCCCAGCTGCTTTTGGGGCCAAAAGTGATTCCTGACCAATGATAGGGTGTTTGGTAAAATTGTGGGGAAGTGCTTTTGGCCACTTTTAGCTTCTCCCAACTGAGTTTTTGAGAAGCTACAAATACATGCTTTTGGAAATCAGCTTCTACTTTTGAAAATGCGCTACAGTGTTTTTTAATGAATTTTTACCCAACTTTCCTATTTTGCCATTAGCGTTTCATGACATTTAACAAAATCATTTACCAATCAGATTGATTCCTTCAAGCTTCGATTTCTCCTCTCTCTCTCTCGCAACAATCATTATCATAATCAATTTTTTTTTCCAGAAATCATTATTATCAACAACAATCAACAACCACCCAGAAATCATTATCATCAACCATAATATTTTTTTTTAGAAATCATTATCAAACACAAAAATCCATCCCCAGTTAATCATTATCATTATCAGTCAAACCTACCAGAGAAGGATTTTTTTTCTTAAATCGACAATATGGAGATAATAAATAAATTGTTTTAAAAAAATTATGCCATCGCCATCCATTATCATCATCACTTCTTTCTCTTTCAAACCACAAAAAACTCAACAACAACAACAAAAATTTAAAAAGGAAAGCTGGGTATTTCTACCCCGAATTGTTTTTTTTCTTTGCATTTATTTTTATTTCTCATTAAATACAATAAAAAAATCCCACAACCATAAAAATCCCACAACCATCAAATACCATCCAAGTATCCAACCATCATCAATTTAAAATAAAAAATAAAAAAATTATGATGGTAATCAAGAACAGCCTAGAAGTTGAATCACAAAACAAAAATAATTACTTTTTATTTTATTTTGGTGGATATGATGAAGATGAGGTTGGGCGATGATTGTGATTTTTTATTGTGTTGGATTTAAAATTGAAGATGAAGATGAGGTTGGATCTTAGTTGTGAATGAAAGAAGGGAGAGAGAGAAAGAGGGAGAGAGAGGCGGTGAGAGTGAGGTGAGACTTGAGAGTGAGGGAGAGAGAAAGAGATTAGAGTTAGAGTTTGTTTTTATTAATTTTGTTTTTTAGTTGTTTTTATTATTTAATTTAATTTAATTTATTAATTTAAATGCATTTAATATATATAATATTATTTCATTTAAAGTTTAATTTAAAAATGTTTTTGTTTTTTAATTATTTGTAATTACAATGATGTCCTTTTAGTAATTTTACATAATTACAGCACTTTTTACTTCTAGTTTACCAAACACATTGAAATTGCTTTTGGTTCTCATAGCACTTTTGAAAATCAGTTTACCAAACACTCAGCTGATTCTATCCACAGCAGATCCAAAAGCAATTTCCCCCACAGCAGATCCAAAAGCAATTCCCCCCACAGCACAGCAATGCCAAACTGGGCCTTAATTAGGTTTTAAATGGAAAATAAATGTGAGAGAAAAAAACTTTGGTGCTCCAACGCTTCAGTGGTTCATTGCCAGATATTAGATAAGCAATTCTGAAATAATATGGCTTATGCTACTCTTACCAGATATTGGACACAAAATTTCGGAATAATATGGCTCATGGCTCAAAATCGAGAACGCATCTCGTGGAACAGAAGAAAAATAACGGGAAAATATTAAAAATTAAAAAAAAAATTATGTTCGTGGGGATATTTCTGTAATTTTGACTAGGGATCAAAAGAATTTATTGTAAAAAAATTATAAACAATTAAAATATGAAACTAGGCTAAAAACAATTTCTCCATAATCTATTTGACTATATTTGGCAATTTCCTTCTCTTTTTTTTTCTCTCTATTTCTTTTCCATTCCATTGATTTTTTTTTTTTTAAGCTGACACACGCTCAATCCTTAAATTAAGGGCTCCGCTCACAAATGGGTCGTGCGCCACAAGCCCAGTCCTTAAATTAAGGGCTCCGCTCACGTCAAACACAAAATTAGATGGCTAGTGTAACTTTTGCGGTACGTGAGCCAGAAGGCCAAATTTACGAGTTTAGCTTTTATATATGAACAGTATAATTGATGGGTAGATGAGTAGATATGTGACTGAGTTAGGGTGTGTCGGTATCGTTTCTCATTTATTGTTTTTTAAAAATAAAAATAAAAATAAAAAATAGTATTTTTAATTTCAGTTTCAAAATTTAAAAACGCTTCTGGTAATATATACTGAAAGCTGTATTTTGAAAATAAAAAGGGTAAAAACTCATCGAGTAAATTAACTAAAATATTTTTAAAATGTAATATCAAATTTATTTTGTTGGCATTATAACCCAAAATTATAGAACAATTTAATTAAATATTTGGCCAATGAAAATTTTCTATTGTAATTTGTAAATTTTTATTAACCCTTCATAAATAATAATTGACTATAATTTAGAAATAAATATTAATTTTATTATATATAATTAACAGTAATAAATTAAAAATTAATAAAAAAATACAATTAATAAATAACTCAAACAAAAAATTATCAATGAAGCCGGTCCATTAATATGGACCTCACACCTACACCATCAGGTTGTGTGTTCGAGTTGTATCCCCTTCCCGAAACCCCAAATTATTAATATTTATATAAAAAAAAAAATCAATACCACTATTTTGCATTATCATTTTTTTTTTCCAATTAACCAAAGCTATTTGTCTTTTTCGTTATAGTTAATTTATATTCTAAAAAAATCATTAAAGAAAATACAGGTAAAAAATAGGGTCAATAGCCAATAGGGAATGGATTGAGATTTTTTTTATTAAAAAAAAAAGTAATTAATGACAGGGTCCCACACTCGTACCTTTTTAGTAGCCCTATCATTACATTTTATATGGAAAACAAAAAAAATAAAACAATTTTTTGACGTTTTCCAGTATTGTGCTTTAACATTAAATAACTATAATCTTATTATAAGAAAATTAAATAATAAATGAAGCAATAATAATACTTCGAAAAAGACGAGTGAGTAAGATTACTTTTCTAATTGACTTATTAACACCTTGTATTGCTTTTAAAAGCTGATATGGTTTTGTATGCATCAACTTAAAAACACAAAACAACAGATTAGAGCATATTTATAAGGCTTAGCAATTGATCACAAAGTGACAACAAACTTGCCACTAGTCACAAGTATAAAAGCTCATATTTGCTTTGTCTCCACGTGTGGTGACACTGGTCAACTGTTGGTGTGATGATGAATCCACTAAATATACTAGGAGGCTCTACAATATTCCACAATACTCCCCTTGGATTATCACCACTTGTATCTTAATTTGTTAGGAAAAAACTCAGTGGGATAAAAAACCTGAGCAAAATATATACAATGATCTTCTGGATCAAGTGGTATTGGACGTATTGAGAACTGCCTCATTAAAACCTTTCCGGTAAAACCAAGTGGGACAAAATCCGGTAAAGGAAAAAGAGTACAGTATGTCCATTCAAATTTCGCTCCCCCTGATTGAATGCTCCCTATGAATAAAACTTCAATATCAATCCTATAATTTGCAGAGTCGACGCATACCAATCCCATATACCAGTTTCTCAAAGGTAGATGTAGGCAATGCTTTCGTAAACAGATCTGCAAGATTATCTGTAGACCGTATTTGTTTAACATCAATTTGTCGGCTCTATTGAAGTTCATGAGTATATAAGAATTTAGGAGAAATGTGTTTGGTTCTATCTCCTTTGATATATCCCCATCTAACTTGAGCAATACAAGCCGCATTATCTTCAAATATCGGTGTCCGCATTTCTGTAGATAATGAAAATCCACATGTATTTTGAATATGATAAATAACTGACCTTAGCTAAATACATTCTCGGCTTGTTTCATGAAGTGCAAGGATCTCTGAATGATTAGAGGAGGTTGCCACAAGAGTTTGCTTTGTGGAGCGCTAGGAGATTGATGTGCCATTATAGGTAAAAACATATCCCGTTTGTGAACGAGCTTTGTGGGGATCAGGTAGATACCCGGCAACAGTATAACCAAGTAAACCTGAAAAGTTGTTGGATTTTGAATAATATAATCCTAAATCTCTCGTTCCATGAAGATAACGAAAAAGATGTTTAATCTCATTCCAATGTCTTTGAGTTGGTGCTGAACTGAATCTAGCAAGCAAATTTACTGAAAATGTGATATCTGATCTAGTACATTGAGCTAGATATAATAAAGCACCAATTGCATTAAGATATGGTACTTTAGGACCAAGTATCTTTTCACCATCTTCAAGTGGTCGGAATGGATCTTTCTTAGGATCAAGATTTCTAACAATCATAGGGCCACTTAACGGATGAACATTGTCCATATTAAATCTTTTCAGAATCTTTTCAATATATGCTGATTGATGGATAAGTATTCCGTCTGAGTTATGCTAAATCTCCAGGCCGAGACAATATTTTGTCTTTCCTAGGTCTTTCATTTCAAATTCCCTTTTCAAATATTCGGCAGTTTTCAGGAGCTCTCCAGGAGTTCCAATCAAATTCATATCATCAACATAAACTACTATAATAGCAAATCCAGATTCTGATTTCTTTATAAAGATACATGGGCATATATGATTATTAATATATCCCTCTTTAATCAAATATTCACTGAGGCGGTTGTACCACATGCACCCATATTGCTTTAATCCATACAATGACCTTTGTAATTTAATCGAATATAAATTGCAAGGTCTCGAGCTGTATGCTTCTGGCATCCTAAATCCTTCAGGGATTTTCATATAAATATCTGAATCGAGTGAGCCATATAGGTAGACAGTTACTACGTCCATAAGACGCATTTTAGGTCTTTCTGAGACAACCAAATTATCAGAAATCGAAACGTAATTGTATCCATCACTAATGAATACGTCTCATCAAAATCAATATCAGGTCTCTATGAGAAACCTTGTGCTACGAGTCATGCCTTATATCGCACCACCTCGTTTTTCACATTACGTTTTCGTACAAAAACCCATTTGTATCCAACAGGTTTGACGTCTTCAGACATCTGTACTATTGGTCCAAATACTTTACGCTTGGTTAATGAAGTCAATTCTGTTTGAATTGCTTCTTTCCATTTAGGACAATCAGACCTTTTCCTACAATCGTCAAGGTTTTCAGGCTCATAATCATCATTTAAAATTTATGTACCCATTATGTACGAAAATATATCATCGATGATTGTTTCTTCACGATTCCACATTCCTCTTGTATAATTTATAGAAATTTCCTCATTTCTATGTTCTTGTATCTCTTCAGAGATTCCTTCTCCTACGGGGGTTTCTTGTGTCCTTTCAGAGACATCTAACTCTTGTGGAGTTAATTTAAAAAAGTGGATTTATTTATAATTTCAGGAGTATGATCTTGATATTTTGTTTTCTTCCTCCGGGGAATAGTATATTTTGAACAAAGTGGCCTACCACGCTTCTAGCGTACAGTAGATGATTCCTTTGCTATTATTTGTTCAGATCGTTCTTCTAGAACAATCACTCGTGCAGGTATATTAACAGCTGAGATGTATGCTTTGGTTACCCTAGTAGCATCTGTAAATGCATCTGGTAACTGATTTGCTATTGTTTGAAAGTGAACTATCTTTCGTACTTCATTCTCACATTGAGATGTGTATAGGTCAAGATGAATTAGACTTGGGACTTTCCAAGAAAATTCACGCTTCTCTTCAGGAGAAGTTTTTCCTTTCCCTAATGTTGGGAAATTTTTCTCATCGAAATGACAATCTGCAAATCATGCAGTAAAAAGATCACCAGTTAAAGGTTCCAGATACCTAATAATTGATGGTGAATCTAGACCAACATATATTCCCAAACGCCGTTGAGGTCCCATTTTAGTTCTATGTGTAGGTGCAATTGGGACACATACTGCACAACCAAAAGTATGCATATGAGAAATATCTGGTTGATGTCCAAATACAAGTTGCACTGGAGAATATTGATGATAAGAAGTGGGACGAAGACGAATTAATGCAGCAACATGTAAAATAGCATGTCCCCAAACAGAAATTGGTAATTGTGTTCGTAATAATAAAGTTCTTGCAATTACCTGGAGACGCTTGATAAGTGACTCTGCTAATCCATTCTGAGTATGAACATATGGAACTGGATGTTCAACATCAATCCCAACTGATCTGCAATATTCATCAAATGTCTTGGAAGTAAATTCATCCACATTATCAAGACGTATTGATTTAATCGGATGATCGGGAAAATGTGCCCGAAGCCTGATAATTTGTGCGAGTAACCTTGCAAAAGCAACATTGCGTGTTGATAATAAGCAAACGTGTGACCATCTGATGGATGCATCAACTAGGACCATAAAATAGTGGAACGGTCGACTTAGTGGATGAATAGGTCCACATATGTCCCCTTGAATTCTTTGTAGGAATGTAGGGGATTCAAACCCAACCTTAGAATGGGATGGTTTTATTACTAATTTCCCTTGTGAACATGCAGTACATAAATTTTCATGGGATAAAAGAATCTTCTGGTTCTTTAATGGATGTCCATGAGAATTTTTAATGATTTTACGCATCATTGTAGATCCCGGGTGACCTAGACGGTCATGCCAAAGCATAAATTTTTTTGGATATGAGAACTTCTGGTTCATAACTGCATAAACTTCTACACCTCTTATAAGAGTGTAATATAATCCATATGATAAAACACACAGCTTTTCCATAATGAGTTTCTGGCCTGAATCATGAGAAGTAATGCACAGATACTCAATATTCTTATCATGTATAGTTTCTAGGTGATATCCATTACACCGTATATCTTTGAAACTGAACAGATTTCTTCTGGATCTACTTGAATATAAAACATCATTGATACATATTTTATTATTATATGGTAACAATATCATGGCTCTACCGGAGCCTTCTATCAGATCTGCTGGAACTGATATTGTATTAACATTTGCTTTCAGCAGGGTTAAATTCAGAAAGTATTTCTGAGTCCGCAGAATCGTATGTGTCGTCGCACTATCGGCTAGACATATATCTCATGTATTTTGCTTTTCAATGTCACCCAATTTATCGTTTAAGGACATATCTATTCACAACAACAAAAACAACAAAACAAAATAAACAAAATAAATAAAGTACATATCAGATAGAGTGGTAAAAGAAATAGGAATATATACATAAGGAATATTTACACAAACATTTCACACGATAACGAAACAAATTACAAGCAGTACTTAATTGGTATGGACATTTCCATCACCAGTTGAAGTGGTCACTTTATCAGTCGAATCATTTAGGAAATTAGAAACATTAAACTGGGTGATATCCATAAAATCTGAATCTCCCAAGAAGTTTGTTTCAGGATTCTTCTCTTTTCCCTTTTCTTTGATCGATGCCTGATAAAGTTCAACCAGATGTTTAGGTGTGCGGCATGTACGTGACCAATGGTTATGACAGCCACATCTGAAACAAACGCTATCATCCTTCTTATGTCCCTTTTGGATACCCTTCTCTTTATATGGTCTGGCATTATAAACATTCCGCTTCTGGAGAGTGTTTTGATTATAACTACCCGGAACAAAATAATCGTATGATCTTTCACAACCCCAACCACGACCAAGGTTAGGACCACGACCACGGTAGGAACCGCGACCGCGACCATGACCGCGAGTATGTCCTCCAATAGTGTTGGCATTCACTTCTAGGAATGTTGTAGAGCTCGTCGGGCGTGATTCATGATTTTGAATTAAAAGCTTGTTATTTTTCTCTGCAACCAGGAGACATGAGATTAGCTCTGAATATTTTGAGAATCGCAGTTCTCGATACTGCTGTTGTAATATCATGTTAGAGGCATGAAAAGTTGTAAATATTTTTTCCAGCATATTATTTTCTATTACATCATGACCACACAATTTCAGTTGTGTAGTGATTCTGAATAAAGCAGAATTATAATCAGAGACTGATTTAAAGTCTTGAAAACGTAAATGTTGCCACTGGTACCTTGCATTTGGTAATGCAACATCGGGTTGGTTATCAAATCTGTCTTTCAGCTCTTGCCATAGAACTTCTGGTTCTGTGACAGTTAGGTATTGGGCTTTTAGATCCTCATGCAGATGGCGATGGATAATCACCATGGTAGTAGATTTATCTTGCTCACTTGCATCAGCCCCATCTTCAATAGTATAGTATAAGCCCTCTGATTTTAGGAGTAGCCTAGCATCAATAACCCAGGACATGTAATTTTCCCCGAACACTTCTAGTGCAGTAAATTTTAAACGTGCAAGCTTTGCCATTTATTACAGCTTCTAGTTATCTGAAAATCATAATCAGATTCAGAATTTCTGGTCTGTTAAAAATCCGAGGAACTTAAATCTTTAGATATATAAAGGAATAAATCCAGAAATTTCAGGTTCCAGTAATGATAAATAAATCCATGAACTTCAGGTTCTGGATGTGTGACCAAATCAATAATTGCGTTAAGTAAATAAAGTGGGAGAAAGTAAATTGCGTAAAAATAAAATGTGAGAAAGTAAATTCAGAACTGCAGGTCCTGGTATTTAATAAATAAAAGTGTGGAAGCTTCAGGTTCTAGTAATAATAAATTCAGAAACTTCAGGTTTTGGTAATAAATTTAAGAACTTCAGGTTTTAGTGGTAATAAACTCAGAACTTCAGGTTCTGGAAATAGTAGCATCGTGTTGATAACGTATTATAAGAAAATTAAATAATAGATGAAGCAATAATAATATGTAGAAAAAGGCGAGAGAGTAAGATTACTTTTCTAATTGACTTATTAACACCTTGTATTGCTTTAAAAGCTGATATGGTTATGCATGCATCAACTTAAAAACACAAAACAACATATTAGAGCATATTTATAAGGCTTAGCAATTGATCACAAAGTGACAACAAACTTGCCACTAATCATAAGTATAAAAGCTCATATTTGCTTTGTCTCCATGTGTGGTGACACTGATCAACTGTTGGTGTGGTGATGAATCCACTAAATATTCTAGGAGGCTCCACAATATTCCACAATAAATCTATATTTTTTAGATTGTTTTTCGAAAACTCTATGGGACAAACATATAGTGAACGAAAAGGGTTGTCAAAAAGAGTATCGGAGTAGTTTCTTTTAATTTTAATTTTTTAAAATGTTCAAATCTATAATTTTTGTAGTCAATCCAATGACTAAAAATTAAGCCAACATCATCACGTATATAATAAGCCTCAAATTTGCATACAAACAAGATATCTAGCAGGCTGCACAAGCCTGCAGCCCGGTTGGGAAAGTTTGATTTGAACATAATTATGGTGAGCAATGATACACCTCAGAAAAATCGTTTATGCACCCTTTTTATATTTACACTTTATTAAAAATTTTAAAATGTTAAAATTTGTAAACAAACTCTATATATTGTCAAAAATATTCTTTCTTTTAGTTTTTGATTAATATTATAAATTATTAAATCAAGAAATAAAAACAAAATGTAAAGAATAATACTAGACATCCCATCTATAATCTCACATTTTTCATCCCAACACAAATGATAAAATCAAATTGATAAAAATGCTTTTTTTTTAATTAAAAAAAATAGTTAGTTAATTAATTAGGTTCTATTTGTAATAAAATCTCTAAACGTTTAAATAAAAAAATGGTTAGTTAATTAATTTTATTATGATAAAATCCTCAAATATAATAATTATTATAATAAAATAATTAATTTAGGAGTAATTTAATCATTTTAAATTTTAAAGCTAGTCAAACAATAAGTTAATGAAAAACAGAGGAAATATGTACAATGTTTAATAAAAGTTGCATCTGAATACAATATTGGTTAAACAGTTAAACTCATGAAAAGTTTGTGTAATTTGCCCTAAAAACAATTGAAGCAAGCTTGGTTGGTGTGGTAGCCAAAAGTGGCCTCTGGGCTTTAACGCCTGAAGCCCATCAAAAATCGTGTGGGGCCTGGATTAGGACCAAGTAACCCGGGTCGACCCTGATTGTTTTATCACAAGGTTTTGTTGACTGTTTCTTCCAGATAAAAACCCTTGCTGTCAGTTAAAACAAATTGATAAGATCACGATCACATCGTGATCTTAAGCAGAGATTCTGGATTTCAACAGGAGAGATTCGGGGGATTCAACTAACCACAATCAAGAGCCGTTTAGAGCCCCTCCATCTCTATAAAAAGGACGGGACTCTTAACATAAACCTCTATGAAAAAAATTTCTTAACGAACGCTATCAAGCTAGCCGAAACTCTGCCGGAATTACCTCTCCGATCACTGAAATCTGTCTCTCTAAATATCTACTTACTATTAACGCTCAGTCCAAGCGAATATAAGGCCAAAATACGAACTTCCACCACCGTTTCTCTTGTTTCTATTTTATTTCATCTTTTTTGCAGGTGTTTCTCTGGAAATGACGATTCAACGAGTTCGACCGAGTCAGCAAGCTGTGGGGGCCAACCAAAAACTGATCCAACCCACTAATTGTAGAACGATCATCTACAGTTTGGCGCCCACCGTGGGACCCACTACAGCTTGACAACCAAACCAGTAGAATCGCACGAGACGTTCTCAACATGTCTGGAGAGGGAAACATTCATACCATAGAAGAACATATCGCAACTCTGACCGTCTAGATGACTGCGAACGCCGAACGACTGCGAGTGTTGGAGGCAGAGAACGTTGCAGTCCGGACTCGCAACACTGAATTACGAGCCATCATTGATGGAGTACCCAACAACGTAGCCCTAGCACCTCCAATCCCAGTACTCAACGATGAGCAGAACGCAGACGAAGCTAACCTCTCACCTTTGGGGAACAACAGTCAGGGCTCAGGCCATAATGAGGCACAAACAATACGCGCTGAGGCAAACCAACCTGATTCACAAACCCAGCAAGAAGTGCCACCAGCACCAGTCCCAATCATCGAACAGCGTCAGGAGAACATGTTGAAAACCCCTGTATGGCTGCTGTCGATGCCGAATCTGGTAACCGGAGATTCTGGATTACATTTATTTGCTGACCCTGAGCTCTCTCGCAGGTTTACAGAAATGGAAGCTCTTATTCACAGGATCCCGGGAGTACCAACCCCTATAAAGAAAAGTACGGCGAATAGCTTCGCAGATTCACCATTTGTCGACGCAATCGCACTGGTGGAGATGCCCAAGAAGTTCAACTTCCCCAACATGAAACGGTTCGAGGGAACCACAGATCCAGACGACCACATAGCGCAATATAAGCAGCGCATGTTCACTGCAGCAATCCCACGTGACCTTAGGGAAGCATGCATGTGCAAGGCGTTCGGATCCAGTCTTGGTGGTACAGCCTTGCAATGGTATACGAACTTACCTAATAACTCGATTTCCTCTTTTGCACAGTTAACAGACACATTTATGGAGCAATTTGCAAGCAGCAGAAAACTGGAAAAACAATCGGACGACCTATACACGATTGCCCAAAGAAGCGGGGAAAATCTAAGAGCCTATGTCGGACGATTCAACAGAGAAAAGGTGCAGATCCCAAATTGTAACCAATCGACAGCTATTTCAGCCTTCAGGAAAGGATTGCGGTTCGACTCAGATCTATATAAGGAACTTACCAAATATTCATGCAAGACGATGGAAGACCTGTTAGCGAAAGCATGGGCACAGATTAAATGGGAGGAAGATGAGGCGAACTACGTCGCTAAATCAAACACATACACTAGGCGCAATGACAGAGTCGACCGAAGATCAAACGATAGAAGAGTCGAACCCTATCCAACAGGAAATCGATGCAATAATTCCCGCTACAACGGGAGCGACAACGGAAGGTCATATGATCTGAATCCACCTAAAACAGGTCGATCACGAGCCCCGATCCCAGAATACAACCTCAATATAGAACCGATCGACCTAGTAGCAGTAATGAAAGAGATGGGTAGAACGGTCAAATGGCCAAAAAAGATGAATGCACCACCAGAACATCGAGACCCTCGTTTTCGATGCGAATTCCATGGAGACCACGGACACCGAATGGAAGATTGTGTCGCCCTAAAGCTCGAAGTAGCAGAATTGTTGAAAAGAGGACACTTACTGGAATATCTAATCGATAAATGAAAACAAATTATCATTCGACGTGAAGAAAAACAACAGACCAATTATTTCAATTATCAATTACATAGCAGGCGGTTCAGAGGTTAGCGGGGTGAGTTATTCATCTGCCAAAAGACACACTCGACAAGTGTCAAACGCAGAGATTCAGTCACGTTCAAGTCGACTGATAAATCAGATTTGTTTTCTCCTCACCATGATGCTCTAGTTATTTCATTGCACATTGCTAATTGCCTAACTAAGAGAATTTTAATTGACAAAGATAGCTCCTGTAATATTTTATTTAACTCTGCACTAAGAGAAATGCAGGTTGAAGAATCCAAAATCAGTCGCCGAACGACAGTCCTAACAGGATTCAGCAGCGAGCAAAAATCTACACTCGGGGAAATCGTACTGCCAGTCTACGCAGAAGGATTGAATTTGTACATTAACTTTTTGGTAATCGACTGTCAGTCTCCCTACAATACAATCTTGGGGAGACCTTGGATCCATGAAATGAAAGCAATCCCTTCAACCTACCATCAGATGATTAAATTCCCCACTAGGTGGGGAGTACGTGAGATTAAAGGCGAACAACGGGCAGCCAGGGAATGCTATCAAAATGCCATGAAAAAAAGGAAGGAGCAGTTATAGCAACTACAGAAAATGAAGGTCGATTCGACAATTAATGAGCCAAATGTTGAAGATCTTGATGACGTGTCGATCGACCCAGATGAACCAGAACATAAAGTACAAATCGGATCGAGACTGCCATAAGAATTACGAGAACATCTGATTAATTTCCTTAAAGAACATCGAAAAAGCTTCGCTTGGTCCCATTCGGATATGATTAGAATCGACCCTGATATTATTGTTCATCATTTACAGGTCAACCCCAACCACCAGCCAGTAAAGTAAAAGAGAAGGAAATTCGCGCCAGAGCGAAACAAAATCATAAATGAAGAGATCCAAAAGCTGATCGACGTCGGATCGGTCAAAGAGGTGAAATACCCTGACTGGCTGGCAAACGTCGTGGTCGTAAAAAAGAAGAACGGGAAATGGCGAGTATGCATCGATTTCACAGACCTTAACAAGGCATGTCCCAAAGATCCTTTCCTAATGCCTCACATCGATATGTTAGTCGACGCGATAGCAGGACACGAACTACTTAGTTTCATGGACGCTTATTCAGGTTACAACCAGATTCTGATGCATCCGGGCGACCAAGAAAAAACTGCATTCATCACCGAAAGAGGTATTTTTTGTTATAAAGTTATGCCATTAGGCTTAAAAAATACAGGTGCGTCGTATCAGAGATTGGTCAATAAGATGTTTGCAGAAATGCTCGGATCGACCATGGAAGTATACATCGATGACATGCTGGTCAAATCACTTGTCGCTCGACAACATATCGAACATCTGAAACAATCTTTCGATATACTCGATAAATACAGTATGAAACTCAACCCTACAAAATGCTCTTTTGGTGTTTCTTCTGGCAAATTTTTAGGATATCTGGTGACTCAAAGAGGAATCGAAGCCAATCCACACCAGATTCGGTCCATTAAAGCGATCGAATCACCGAAATGTGTCATGGACGTACAAAAACTTACAGGTCGAGTAGCAGCTCTCAACAGATTTATTTCTAAGTCATCTGAACGATGCCAACCATTTTTTAACATCCTTAAGAAAAACAAAGCGTTCGAGTGGAACAAAGATTGCGAAGAGGCGCTACAGGATCTTAAGCGATATCTGACTTCACCTCCGCTACTGTCAAAAATGGAAGAAAACGAAACCTTACACATCTATCTAGCAGTGTCTGACACAGCTGTTAGTGCAGTATTGGTAAGAGAGGATATGGGTTCACAACACCTGGTGTATTACGTAAGCAAGTCCCTGCTTGACGCAGAAACCAGATATAGTAAATTAGAAAAATTAGCCTTGGCACTTATCACAGCCGCACGAAAGCTACGGCCATACTTTCAGTGTCATCCAATCTTGGTACGTACTTCTTATCCACTCAAAAATATATTACATAAACCAGAACTTTCAGGTTGATTGACAAAATGGGCGGTCAAACTCAGCGAACATGACAACTCTTTCCAGCCTCGAACAGCGATGAAATCTCAGGTATTCACCGATTTCATAACGGATTTTACTCCTAACGAAAAAATACAGGCTGAACAGGAACTAGTGAACCTCAACGGAAGCATAACCCAAGGAAAATGGACCTTGTCGGTCGACGGGTCCAGTAACATCAAGGGAAGCGGACTTGGTATTGTGCTCCAGTCCCCCAAAGGGGAAAACCTTGAGCAATCAGTCCACTGCAGTTTTCATGCGACTAACAATGAAGCAGAATACGAGGCACTGTTGGCTAGGCTGAGCCTAGCTAGAAGCCTTGGTATCAAAAATATCAAAGTTCTCAGTGACTCACAACTTGTCGTTCAATAAATGAACGGCACGTATGACGCCAAGGACAAAAGAATGGCAGCATATTTGGCTAAAGCAAAACAATTGGAGTCCACATTCGACCAATTTTCCATACTGCAGGTACGTAGGACAGAAAATGTTCGAGTAGACGCCCTCGCCAACTTAGGGTCGACTACGACAAACGACGGCCCCAAATCAATACCCATTATACATATACTTGTACCAGCGATACACGAGGAAGAAAATATATCGCCAATCGATAATGGTTCAAATTGGATGGACCCGATAGTGGACTATTTACAATCAAATTTGCTACCAGAGGACAGATCCGAAGCAAGGAAAATCAGAGCTAAATCAGCCAAATTCTGCATGTTATACGGTAAGCTCTATAAAAAGTCCTTTACAGGTCCATATTTGCGATGTGTTTCGCCTTCAGAAGCGTACGACGTCCTAAAGAGCCTTCACTATGAAGAATGTGGAAACCATTCCGGTGCTAGGAGCTTGTCGAATAGAGCAATCATAGCTGGCTATTACTGGCCGACAATACGATTCGATTCGATTCCCAAAAATATGTAAAACACTGCGGCAATTGTCAACGATTCGCTCAAGTGTCTCACCTTCCACCAGGTATGCTTAACTCAATTTCGACCCATTGGCCATTTATGAAATGGGGAATAGATATTGTTGGAAAACTCCAAGCAGCACCAAGAGGAGTTGTTTACATGCTCGTCTTGACAGACTACTTCTCAAAATGGGTCGAAGCAGGAGCTTTTCAACACATAAGAGATATAGAGGTACACAATTTCGTCTGGAAACAAATAATTTACAGGTTTGGAATCCCGAAAGAAATCGTGACCGACAGTGGGTCTCAATTTATTTCCATCGACTTCAAGAACTTTTGCGACAAGTATGGAATCAAATTGAGCTTCTCAACCCCACGCTACCCCAAGAAAATGGCCAAGCAGAGTCAACGAACAAAACTATAATAAATACATTGAAGAAAAGACTCGAGACAGAAAAAAGCCAATGGGCCGACAAACTTCCGGAGATCCTATGGTTATACAGAACGACTCCACGTCGTTCGACAGGAGAAACACCGTTTTCGCTCATATACGGATCAGAAGAAGTCATCCTAATCGAAACCCAGCTCCTTACAGCTCGAAGTGAAAGCCCCTGGGAAGGACAGAATAGTCTAGAACTCAGATACAAATTGGATCACCTCGACGAACGTCGTGAACTGGCGGCTTTAAAAATCAAGGCCTATCAACAACAAGTCGCTCGACATTATAATAAAAATGTCAAAATCAGAGTTTTTAAAATCGGCTACTGGGTACTGTGAAGGGTTTTCTAAAATACAAGAGAACAAGAAGCAGGGAAGTTAGGTCCAACATGGGAAGGGCCGTATGAAATAACATACGTAAAAGGTCGAGGCGCCTACTAAATAAGAGGCCTAGACGGTTAGGAAGTACATAACAGCTGGAACGCTCTACATCTAAAACAGTACCACTTCTAAAACTCTACTATTTCTTCAATAGTATTTATTTATTAAATTTTATCGATTCCACAACTAACATCGATCTACAAGGGCAATGATGACGCACTAGTTGCAACTAAGTGCAAAACTGAACTCACTAATAACAATTTTTGCAAAGGAATTTGCTACCTAACACTTGAAGCTATCGATCGGCAAGTGTTGCATAACTATTATAGATTTTGTTGATGAGACCCTGCATTCAAAGGGAAATGATTCGACATCCTTCTTCGACAGACAGTTACAACTGCAGACTAGCTACAACTTCCCGCATTCCTTATTGCTACTATGAGAAGTTGGGGGAATAATGATGACTACACCAAATAATTGTAAATTGTCGTTCTAGAATCACGAACGCATGTACGCGGTATTGTTGTAAAAGTCGTGTCGACTAAAATTTATAAACGCATGTACGCGGTATTGTTGTAAAAGTCGTGTCGACTAAAATTTATAAACGCATGTACGCGGTATTGTTGTAAAAGTCGTGTCGACTAAAATTTATAAGCGCATGTACGCGGTATTATTGTAATAATCATGTCGATTGAAATTTATAAACGCATGTATGCGATATTATTGTAATAGTCGTGTCGACTGAAATTTATAAACGCATGTACGCGATAAATTTATAAAACGCATGTACGCGGTATTGTTGTAAAAGTCGTGTCGACTAAAATTTATAAACGCATGTACGCGATATTATTGTAATAGTCGTGTCGACTGAAATTTATAAACGCATGTATGCGATAAATTTATAAAACGCATGTACGCGGTATTGTTGTAAAAATCGTGTCGACTAAAATTTATAAACGCATGTACGCGATATTATTGTAACAGCCGTGTCGACTGAAATTTATAAACGCATGTACGCGATAAATTTATAAAATGCATGTACGCGGTATTGATGTAAAAGTCGTGTCGACTGAAATCTATAAACGCATGAACGCAATATTATTGTCATTCTTGTCGACTGAAACGCATGTACGCGATAACAAGTAGTGTCGACTGAATTTATAAACGCATGTACGTAATTATTGTAAGTCGTGACTGACTTTATAAACACGTGTACGTAATATTAACAGTCTAGCCGATCATAAACACGCAAACAGTTGAGCAATTTTCGACCTAATCGAACCATACAACTCGAAAGTTAAGAGTAACGCAAATGCGAAAATAATAGAATAAAATTCTTTAGATCATGAAATAGAAGTCTCATCGGACAATTCGTTCAATAAAATAAAATAAAATATCTACAAAGAAAACATTTCAAAGATTGGCTTGGTCTTGGGCAGGATCTTGAGTCGGCTGATCAGGATCGACAGCATCCAGTAGAGGAAGAGAGTCAACAGTAGTAGCATCTTTGGGGCCTATATCAGGTCTATCATGCCTGTCGCCAGGTGACTTTTCAGTCTCAAAATGTTCGGCTTCTTCCCAATCTGCAATTTCAGCATGGGGATCCCATTTTATATGCTCCCCAGCCAAATATTGCCTGAAGAGGTTGACTCTGGCAGCACATATAGCCTTAACCGAGATATTCGTAAGCAGCTCATTAAGTTCTACTATTTGTCGATCTCTCTCGGTGATAATTACATCAGCATTCGCTAGCCTTTGATCTCTATCGACAATCTCCTTCTTGAACTTGGCTAACTCCGCATCTAGCGCTTTAACTTTTTCTTCCACCAATTCTTTCTCTTTGACGGTCGACTCAAGATCCCGCTTAAGACTGTCTTTCACCTTCTGTAGATCAGAGAATTTCTTCTGGTTTGCTAAATGTATGTTTTTCAAAGCCAGCTGCATCTGGAAAGCCTACATATAGAAATATTTTTTAGTAGAGATCGCACGACAAATCTAAAAAAGTTAAAAAAGACTATTAATACCTGAAAAGTAGAAATAAGGCTTGCATTCATCATCCCCTCCGTTGTTTTTCCCTTCAAAAGATCTACATCTACTGAGAACAGCAGGTCGTTCGACTTCTTCAAGAAGCTGGCAGGCTCGTTGAAAACAAAGACTTTCTTCGAAAATGTGACTGAAGTCAGGTCTGCTTTATTTCTAACAACTTCAGCCGAAGCACCTTTCGACCCACTTTCGATCGACTTCCCCTTGCCTTTATCTTCAGTGGTCTTCCTTCTCTTGGGTGGCCTTAAAGGGTCCGTGTCCGGGGAAGACTCTAAAGGTTGTTCAACGACAGGGATAATCGATTTGTCTTTAGATGCTTCCTCAACACTCTTCTTCTTCGCAAGAGCAGCAGCTCTTCTCTTTGCCGTAGCTTCCATTTGTTTCCTCAAGGCCTCTTCCGGATTAGGCATGGTAAACTTCATGCTTGATAGTGAATTGGCTGCGAAACGACGTTCAGCATCAGTTATGGGAGTCAGAAATTGCGTACCATAAAGAATCTCAATTCCTCTCCTAATCATTACAAATGACACTAAGTCTTTCATTAAAAAATAAGGAGTTCGGGGCACATTCCATGTTGAATGAATCCAAATAGTACTAGGCCTAAGGTTACCTTCGGCCATCAACACTTTCTAACTTCTCTTCTCAGCAGGAATCGCTAATACTCTGTTGATGGTGATTTTTCGTCGTCACTATCAACGAACTTGTATCAAGCGAAAATAAGAACAGATAAGTGTAATACCGCAAGAAAACAATAAATCAAGAGATACGAATACGTGGTAAAAACTCCTTTTAACTGGAGAAAAATCCACGGGTTGTTGCTTGAGCAACAAAGTCAAATCCACTATGAAAAATTCAATTACAAAGTATTTCTCTCTGACTTCTCCTGCTAATTCACACCTCTCTCCATTATGTTTCTTACTGGGGTATTTATACATGTTATTGCTAGGGTTTATGGTTGTGCTAGGGTTTGGTGTTGTGATACCCGTATTTTGTGTGATTTCCTAGTTCTAATTGAAGTCTGTCTCTTTATGGAGTTTATCCTGTTTCCTGTTTTGGCTGAGTCTGAATCTGCGACGGATTCCTCCCCCTTTATCTGCGGGAAATCTGTTTGCCTTTCAATTGAACTCTGATAGTCGTATCGTTGCTTATTATGGAGTTGCTTGCTTCTGATTCTATCCACATGTTTATGAAGTACTTGTCTTCATTATCTGATCCCGAGTATGCCCGAGTATGTCCGAGTATGCCCGAGCCGGTTTCTTCGTCTGTGGTCGGGTTGCTTTACTCTTTGCCGAGTAAATTCCCTTGGGAATTTCTGCCCTTTAACGCTTGACTTTTCTCGACTTTGCTTACGTGGCCCCTTACTGTAATGACGTGTCCTTAATGATGATTTTTACATATAACAATACCCCCTTAAATATTTGAACCGAATGTATCCTGCTTACTCAGGATAAATATTTAACTCTTTCATGACTTTTTCTCGTTTATCGTCTTCTTCATCAATGTCGGATTTCAAATTCCTCGTTCGCTTCGAAACGTTAATGGTGTGTCTTAATTACCCCTGCACGCGTTTGATTCTTTTCTTATTTGAAGATCTTTTGATGGTGACTGACTGTCTCTTCGACGGCTCGGTGCCTCTCTTTACTGCCACATGTCTTCTTTTGTTTGGTCGTGGTACGTGGCATTTATGAGACGCGACCTTTCTGTTCGTGCCCGTACAGCTCACATCATGATTCTTATCCCAATCTTTCCCGCTTCTCCTCACCTACCCTTTCTAGGGTTTCGTGTCTTGGGACCGGTTGCATGCTTATATATAGAAGTATTGCTTCAAAGGGGAAAACCCCTATTCAAGTTTTTACCATTACTTCCCAGATTTCAGCCACCGTTTTCCAGATTTCTGCCATCGTTTCCCTGCCTGTAATCTCGTCTTGCGAAGATTTACTTCTTTCGGTTTCCAAACCTTTTCTCGACCTTCTCGAAGATCCTGCCGTACCTCACGTTTCTTCAACCCTTTAAGGTTAGTTCTCATGGATCCCTCTGCTAGACATCGTCTTTTTACTGTTGCTATGATTGCCATTGAGCAAGGTGATACTTGTACTGTTGCGGCTGTCCACAGGTTGCTTGGTGATCCAATTCCCGATCAGCCCCGATTTATAGACGCTGACGTCTCCGGATTCAACTTATCTGGACTGCGTCGTGAAGTTCCACCAGCTTCTTCCAGTTCGTCACAGCCTGAATCCTATCAGCCTGAAACCGATTCCAGTTCTGCTTCTGTTGCTTGTGATAATTCTCGGCCGTGGAAAAGAATGGGGAAGAAACAAAGCAATCGCGACATCAACAAAGGTTCCTTTGTTCGGGAAATTCGAGTCGAGCCCCAGAGGATGGTCGATAAAGACATTGAGGACGAGCATAGGGAGGCTCGTATCGTTTTCTCTCCCGAGAGAGTTTGCGCTTACGACGTTGAGCCAAATGTGGTCGGCCCCGAAGAAGTCATTAAATACATGAACCGTTTTGATCTGGACAGCGACACTATCTCATTAAACCCTGCTAACGGTCGGGCTGCGTGGAACCTACCGCCTGGTCAAGTGGCGATTTACGGGGCGATGCTTTCTTGCGAGGTGACGCTTCCGCTGCAACCCTTCATTACGTGGTTTTTGGCCGAAGCTCAGCTCGCCCCCGCTCAACTAACTCCGAATAGCTATCGGATCTTGATGTGCATGTGGCACATGTGGCATAGGATGGGACGACCACCCCAACTCCTCGGGAAATTAATCACTTCTATTCTTTGAGGCCTCTGGGAAAGACTGGGATTTACTTCCTGCTTTCAACTCAGCCCAAGAGTTGGGTCCCCAAGGACGTGATCGTGAAGAACAGGGTGATGCCGACCGCTGATGAGAAGATGAAAGGGTTTGTTTGTGGCTTCCCCACCTCAAACAAGTTCTGGAAGAATAGTTGGTTCTTCGTGGGTGGAGACTGGGGACGGTCAATTTCTTTTGACATTGAGGGTTCCGAGATGACTCGTCGGGTGCCTCGGTACTTCTGCACACCCCAGTGGAACCACATGACTTCGTCTTTTACGGATGAAGAGCTCAAAACCATGACTCGGGCGGCCTTCCGTCCAGTGGAAAAGAGGGGAACACCTTAACTCTTTGATGAGAAGAAGATGATAACAGCTCGCCTCTTCCCTCAACTTTCTGCACGCCTGCATCGCTGTAAGTTCTTTATTTTTTCCTTGCTATTTAGCTGCTTTATTTGTCTGGCTTTCAGCTTCCTAATTTTTTTTTATAGTGTACGACATAGATGTAGTGTGCGATGCCCAAGCCCGCCGAATGAAAGGCATTGTGGAGGTGAGCCGGAGGGAAGTTAAACGTCAACAGGATGCGGGGATAGCCCCTCCTCAAGGTAACTCTGATAGGAATTCTTCTGAAGACATTCCCGAGGGGGGTACAGACGACGTGCCGGATTACATGCCTGAGGAAACTCAGGATCAAGAGCTGGCCGCCCACGCAACTGATGAAGGCAATCAAGCAGATCCTTCGACAAAGGGGAAGGAGAAGGTTGGGGAGTCTTCCGAACCAACTGCCTTCTCCTGCGGAACTAGATCTCCTCGGCCTGCTGTAGTCGAGCCGAGTACCACTTCCCCGGATGCGAAAATTGCCAGGGAGCATCCGGACGTGACAGTTCTGGAGATTCTGATTTCTGCCGAACTGAACACTGCACCGTCTAGAAGTGGTGCTGAAATGGGGCGTTCCGATCCAGATTTTGAGGACCCCACAGTAGACCTGAATACTCGTGGGAGGCAACCCAGAAAAAGAAAAGCCTCGTTCTCACCTGGCAGTCCGGCCCCCAAGATTCCTCGAGTAGTTGCTTTCGTCGAGTCATCCTCGGATGAGGAGGGGGTAGCGGAGGCTGCTGAGAATGAGAGAACAATAGAGAACTCTCCTCCACGGGATCAGATGAGGGACGAACCTGGCATCCCCCTTAGTTCCCCTCAGGCAGTACCTACTGCTAGGTTCCCCGAGGCTAATCTTGGCAGTCCTGACCCTTCAACCCAGTCTAGCGTACCTACCCCCGAAGCCATGTTGAAGGCTATGGCTTCGGACCAAGCATATATAGGGGAGGATCGTTAGAGCGATCTCAGGGTCGGTTCGTTATCTGATCGGCTCTGCCATTTCTTCAACAGCGCTTCTTATGTGAGTAACTCTTAAGACTTTCATATTTATCTCCTTTATTGCTTACTTCATTTTTGTCACTTGTTATCTGCTCGTTGCAAATGGTAGCCGAGATGACTGAAGTCTTCCAGACTAGTGATGGTCAGACGGAGAAAATAAGGAGGCTTGAAGCCCAGTTGAAGGAGAGTGAAGATCGCCGTGCTCGGGCCGAACTGGCTTGTCAGGAAGGGGCCAGGTCGGGTCAGGTGCTTCTGGACCAGTGCTTAGCGCGTCAACTAAAGGCTGAACAGAAAGCATCTTTCACTTCTGAAGAGGCCCAAACCTTAAAAGACCAGTGGTTATCTACTCAGGAGGCTCTACTCCAGGCCGAGCAGACAGCTGAAGATGCCAAGTCCTCCTACGAGCGCCGGATTCAGGACTTGGAACGACAAGCCTTGATGGTCAAGTCCCTGTCGAAGGAAGCTAGGCTGGAGTTGGAGATTCAGGGGGCCGATCGCTTCAAAAGATCTCCAGCCTATGATACTTTACGTCTCCGGGAATTTCAGAGGGGAATGGTCTCGGCCGGAGAGTTTTTCAAGAAGAAGAACAGAGCAACCGATCGGGCCAAGGCCAACTAGAACCTCTCGGTCAGAAAGCATGTGGATGCCTCTCTGGAATCCCTTCGGCTCCAGATGAAGACGTGGCGAGCATATTGCAGAAGTACGGGAAAAGAGCCACATCCCATGCACCTGGAAGTTCCCACTGCTGATTCCTTCTCAACTTTCCACGCTTGTGGGAAAGTGGGGATCGACGGTGAGGCTTCTGACGTTGGGCCCGTTCCCGGGGTAGATTATAGTGCTTGGATAGATGACGACGCCCCGGAAGATGTGATTGTCTGGCCTTCTGATGACAGTCTCCTGAATGAGTACGTGATGGAACCGGACCCGAGCATTGGTGGAAGTAGTTCTCAACCGCCGGCATCTTCTTGATTAATTTTCTTTTTCTTTTTTGTAACAACCGTTGTATATTCTTTCGCTCATATATAAGAAATCTATTCACTATTCTTCCTGTCCAGTTCCCTACATGATAAACGTATAAACAAAAGAAAAACAAATGAAGCATAATTTGTTCGGTCACCTATACTCGGCTCATAGATCTTAAGAATTTTTGGAACTCTTAATTTCAACCAAGTGCTTGGCGACCACCAAAGTTAACCGAGTATCTTATTAAACTAGCAACTCGTTTATTAAGCCGAGTATCTCATTAAACTGGCAGTTGATTTATTGGACCAAGTATCTTATTTAACTGGCAATTTTTCTTTTAAAGCCGAGTATCTTATTTAACTGACAACTTTTTTAAGCCGAGTATCTTATTTAACTGGCAATTAATTTCTCCAATCTTGTGAAGATCGTTTTACCCTAACGTTTCGTCGAGGCTCACCACAACCATACGTCAAGGTCCTTACACAAGTCACCTAGGACGTCTCCCGGTTTTGTCTGTGCAAGATTTCGTCGAATCGTTGGTGGTTATGTTGACCAGCCAACACGACTGCGCATCTCACCAGTCTTCCTGGCAGCGCTCCAAGCAGTTTTCCAGTTATCCTGGTGCCTCGGTTTTGCCTTTTGGTTAAGAAGTGCGTTTGCACTGCTTAAACCAGGCGGGCGCGCTATTCCAGCTTCTCAGCCCTTCAAGAACTACTTGTCCGCTCTCCCGCGGCCTCGTAGCGCATGATTATTTTTGAACGAGATTTGTTCGGACCGGTTTGTTTTAGGTGACTAAATTTAGTCTGCTTGTTCTCGGACGAAGTGGCCACTGTTGTTTTTGCTTTATTTTAACATTCTTTATCATGGATTTCATCGTCTTCAATGAATAACCTCTTTATTAGCAAACGGACTTTATTAGATAACAATAAGAGTTAGAAACCTCTTAACTTGACTATAAGTTAAAGCAAAGCTAAAATAACGTTAAACATGAATGAGTTTGTCAGGGGTAGAAAATCTTGAGATACTGAGCGTTGCATGGTCGGGGTACTAAGCTGCCTTCTGGGTGAGCTATCAGGTAGGCTCCATGCCCTGCAACTCCCTTGATGATATACGGGCCTTCCCATTTGTCGGCGAGAGATCCTGCCGACTTGTCCTTAGTGTTCGGGGATACCCTTCTTAGCACTAAATCTCCGAGCTGGAATCTACGCACATGAACATGGGAATTATAGTACCTTGCAGCCCTCTGCTGATACGCTGCGTTTCTCACTTGAGCTGCGTCCCTGATTTCTTCAAGCTTGTCTAAGTTCCGCTGCAACATGTTGACGTTGTGCTCGGGGCTGTATAGTTGCACCCTGGGTGACGTAAAGGTTGTTTCCGTCGGGATTACGGCCTCTGTTCCGAATGCTAGTGCAAAAGGGGTCTCCCCTGTGGATGACCTGACAGTCGTTCGGTATGCCCATAACACCTTTGGTAGTTTGTCTGCCCAACTGCCTTTCTTTGATTCCAGCTTTGCTTTCAGTGTGTGCTTGATCACCTTGTTCACAGCTTCAGTTTGGCCATTGGTTTGAGGATGTGCAGGTGACGCATAATAGTTTGCAATCTTGTACTCCTCGCACATTTCCCTGAACTTGCTATTGTCGAACTGAGTTCCGTTATCCGTTATAATGATGCTCGGGATTCCGAACCTATATATGATGTTCTTCCTGACAAAGCTAGTGGTGTTCACCTCCGTGATGTGCACCAATGCCTCTACTTCTGCCCACTTGGTAAAGTAGTCTACTGCCACAATTGCGTACTTTGCTCCTCCCCTTGTTCCTGTGGGCATTGGACCAATCAGGTCGAGGCCCCACATGGCAAAAGGCCAAGGGGAAGTTAAGCTTCTGAGTAACTCCGGGGGTTGCCGAATGTCGTTTGCTATTCTTTGACATGTCTTGCAACTTTCCGCGAATCGTTGCGCTTCGGCAAATAAAGTCGGCCAATAAAAACCTTGCCGAAGTACCTTGTGTGCTAGGCTCTTACCCCCAGTGTGGTTTCCACACACCCCACTGTGAACATCTTTCAGAATCTTGTAGGTTTCTTCTCCGGCAACACATCTTTGTAACACCTTTGAGAACCCTCTTCTGTATAGTTCTCCCCTTAGAATCGTGTACCGAGTTGACCTGTACCTGACGCGTTTTGCCTCCACAGCATCCTCCGGTAATATGTTTCTCTCCAAATACTCTCTAGCTGGGTCGTCCAATCACTTGGACCTAACCGGATTTCTGACGCCATGACCTCTTCAGATTCTGCCGTACTTGGTTTGGTCAGGTGCGCCACTGGTATTGCTTTCGACCTAATACTCATGGTGGCTGAGGCTAATTTAGACAAAGCATCTGCTTTTTCGTTCTCCTCCCGGGGGATTTGAAGGATCCTGTACGCCTTAAACTTTTTAAGCAAGCTCTTTGCAATGTCTAAGTAAGCTATCATATGCTCCTCCCTCGCCTGGTATTCATCCAGCACCTGGTTAACCACAACCTGGGAATCGCTGTATACCGCCAACTCATCTGCCCCCAATGCTATGCAAACTCTCAAACCAGCCAACAAAGCTTCATACTCTGCTTGGTTATTAGTTGCTTTGAAGTCGAATCTCATGGCGCATTCCACAGCATCCCCTTCTGGTGTTGTTATGACTATTCCGGCCCCACTGCCATGAGTGTTCGACGATCCATCCACATGCAACTTTCATTGGAACTTACTCACTTGTTCGCCTTCTATCATCCTTTGCACTTCCATATCTGGCTCGGTGAACTCTGCTATGAAATCGGACACCGCTTGTCCCTTAACTGCAGCTTTTGGGGTATATTTGATGTCAAATTCACTTAACTTAACCGCCCACTTAGTCAATCTTCCCGACAGTTCTGGCTTTTACAGGATGAGTTTTAGCGGGCAGTCGGTGTACACCTCTATTGCATGCGCTTGGAAGTACGGCCTTAGTTTTCTGGTTGCCGCGACCAGGGCGAGTGCAACCTTTTCGGCCGGTGAGTATCTAGTTTCTGCTGGCAGCAACGCCTTGCTGGTGTAATATACCGGTTTTTGCACTCCATCCTCCATTCGAATCAACACCGAACTTGTCGCTACCTCTGTGACTGAGAGGTACAAGTACAACGTCTCTCCGACCATCGGCTTTGAGAGGATGGGTGCTCGCCCTAAATACTCTTTCAATTTCTGAAAAGCAGCTTTGCATTCTTCACTCCATTCAAGGCCTTTTCCTTTCTTTATTGCTCTGAAGAATGGGGCGCATTTGTCTGTCGACTTCGCTATGAATCGGTTAAGTGACGTAAGACATCCCGTTAGCTTCTGTACATCCCTCAGCGTCCTTGGCGAAGCCATATCTTCCAACGCTTTGATCTTCTCGGGGTTCACCTCAATCCCTCTTTGATGTACCTGAAAACCAAGAAATCTCCCTGATGGAACTCCAAACACACATTTGCTCGGGTTAAGCTTCATTTTATATCTCCTCAGCACTTCGAAGGTCTCCCTTAAGTCTTCTGAATGCCTCTCCGCTATGACACTCTTGGTCAACATATCATCCACATAAACTTCCATGTTCCTCCCAATTTGCCCGGTAAAAATCCTGTTTACCAGTCTCTGGTAGGTTGCCCCAGCGTTTTTCAAGCCGAAAGGCATCACCTTATAGCAGTACAAACCCTGATCTGTGGTGAAGGCTGTCTTTTCTTCATCCGCTTTATTCATTCTGATCTGATTGTATCCTGAATAAGCATCCATGAAGCTCAACAATTCGTGCCCAGCTGTTGCATCCACCAGTTGGTCTATTCTCGGCAATGGGAAGCTATCTTTCGGGCAGGCCTTATTCAAATCGGTGAAGTCTACACACATTCTCCACTGATTATTTTTCTTCTTAACCAGCACCACATTGGCCACCCATTCTGGGTATTTGACTTCCCTTATCGATCCTGCAGAAAGCAACTTGCCTACTTCATCCTTAATGGTCACACTCCTCTCGGGATTGAACAGCCGTCTCTTTTGCACTACCGGGCGGAACTCTGGATTGATGGAGAGGCAATGTGATATCACTTTTGGATCTATCCCGGGCATATCTTAGTGGCTCCAAGCAAAAACATCATTGTAATCCCTTAGTAGTGAGACAAGTTGGGCTTTTATACATTCACTCAAATTTGCCCCGACTTTCACCGTCCTGCCTGGATCTTCTAGGTCCAATGCCACCTCTTCGGTCGGCTCATCTTTCTTAGCTTCGGGCTCCTCTCTGGGATCCAACTCAAAATCCTTCGGTACTTCTGATTCTTCAGTCTCATCGGTTATCAGCTCGGTTGTCACATCATATACCTGGTTTACTTCCCTGTCCTTGTATACTGACAAATTTGCCCTTCGAGCCATTTCTTGTGATCCTTTGACCATTCCAACTCCAAACTCCGTTGGGAACTTCATCATTAAGGCATAAGTCGTCGTCACCGCCTTAGCTTTATTCAAGAACGGTCGGCCCAATAGGGCGTTGTACGGCCAATTTTCTGTGTCGACGACTACAAAGTCGAGTAACACTGTCTTTTGGCAAGGAGCCTTCCCAACCTTCACCGGTAATTTTACTGTGCCGAGCGACCTTACCTCCACCCCGCCAAATCCTCTAAGAGGTGTAGGAAAAGGCTGCAGGTCTTTCCTGTCCAGCCTCAGCTGGTCATAAACTTCTGCACCCAAAATATCCGCAGAGCTTCCATTGTCGATCAAAATCCGATGGACCTCCCTATGGCCAATATGTGCGCTGATTACCAGTGCATCGTTCGGTCTTACATCTACTCCATGTGAGTCAGCCTCTGTGAATATGATGGGATCCCAGCCTCCCTTGATCCTTTTTGGGTCAGGTTCAATGGAATTGACACCTAGATCTCTTCTAGCCTCTACGGCTTCCTGAATTTCCTGGGTCCTCTCCCTATTACTTTTTCCCGTTGATGGTCCACCAAAAATCATGTTGATCGCTCCTTCATCCTCAGCTTTCTTGGGGCTAAGTTTTCTTGCCCGACCATCCTGTCGGTTATCTCTCTGTCCGTCTACCTTGTCGGTTTTCCTCAGGACGATATCTTTCAAGTGTCCTTCCCTGATGAGGGTCTCTATGTGATCCCTAAGTTGAAAACACTTGGAAGTTTCGTGTCCATTCTCCTTATGGAACCTGCAATACTTGGTGGTATCCCTCCGGGCATAGGATGACTGCCTAGGAGGTTCTTTAGACATGTTCTTCTCCTCCAGGATTGCCAGCATTTCCTCTTGATCCTTCCTCAGTGGGGTATAGTTTGTATATCTGCCTTGGAACTTCTGCCGTGGTTGATCTGTCTTCGGATCATATGCCCGATGACCATCCCGACTATCCTGTGTCTTATTCTTTTGTTTATCACCTTTCGCATCGGGCGTCTTATCTTGGTCCTTGGCTTTAGACCCTTCCGGGCGTCCGCCATGCACGAAGTATCCTCCCGTGGCGATTTCTTCTTCCTCTGCCAAGGCATAGCCCCCAGCCATATCCATCATGTCAGCGTAACTGGTCAGACGGGCTCTTCTCAGGTCAAATGACAGCTGACCATTCTGGAGGTTATTGATGAACGCTGCAATTATAGCCTCATCGTTTGCACTTCCAATCTCAGATACTTCTTGACCGAATCTTCCCAAATACTTCTTAAGTGACTCATCCTTTCCTTGCTTAAGTTGAGACAAGTGGGCCACCGACTTCTTTCTGTGCACATTCCCGAGGAACTGCCTTGAGAAAGCCTTACTCAGCTCGCTGAAGTTACTTATGCTGGTCGTTGGTAACCTGCCGAACCACCTAGAGCCCAGATCCCCAAGAGTTTGAGGGAAATTTAAGCATAGTAGGGCATCATTGTAAACATACTGGGCCATGGCACTCTTGTATCTTCTGACATGTTCCTTAGGGTCCGTGTCCTTTTTGAATTGCTCTACATGTGGCATTCTAAACCTCTCCGGGAATGGCGTCCTCAGGATCCTATTGGTGAAAGGACTCCCGGATTCATCATCTGACAACTCGTTACGCCCGTATCGCCTGACTAACGCATCCATTTGTCGGCGGTTATTCCCCACTTCCCGGGTCAAACTCTGTATGAGTATATCTCTGTCTCCCTCCGGCTCCCCCACAGCATTGAAATTCTGACTTATAGTCAGTTTTTGGCCTCTCTCTTCCGGATTCGATTCTCTTTGATCCAGATTTAAGCCGTGCAGCCGAACTATGCCCCTTTGGCGCTTGTGATGATAATTCTGCTCACTCTCTCCCGAGGACGACGATCATTCTCTCCGATGAGTACGCCTCCGTGGACGGTCTCTATCCCTTGCTGTCTGGTCATGACCATACCTTCTGTCCGAGTCATTCTCCTCTCTACGTTCTCCGCTTCCCCTGGTTGGCCTTTCAGAAAAAATCGCCGGCCTGTCAATCGGATCACGGCTTGCCTTTATGGGTGCATCAGGCGTTGGTATCACCACTGTGGAGCGCAACCTCGTTGCTTGCTGATTTGGAGCAGAAAGATTGTGAGGTGACATCAAGCCTTCCATGGCGGAGAGATCAACCCCTTGCCTTGCAGCGTCTGATATAAGTTGCTGCAAGGAAGCGCGGAATCGTTGCGCAATCTCTTCGTTAGTTGGAGGAAAACGCTGAATGCCAGCCAGGGCAGTTGACTGATCTGCCGTTGCCAAGGTTACCTCTGTAGTGTTAAGGGTGGCATCATCCTCCAATTCATTGATTGGCAATCCTTGACTATACCTGGAATCGCTACCATCTCCTTCGCCAGCCATTGTCACAAGTTTTGTTTGATCCCCCCTTCTTCTAGCGCCAATTGTTGATGGTGATTTTTCGTCGTCACTATCAACGAACTTGTATCAAGCGAAAATAAGAACAGATAAGTGTAATACCGTAAGAAAACAATAAATCAAGAGATACGAATACGTGGTAAAAACTCCTTTTAACTGGAGAAAAATCCACGGGTTGTTGCTTGAGCAACAAAGTCAAATCCACTATGAAAAATTCAATTACAAAGTATTTCTCTCTGACTTCTCCTGCTAATTCACACCTCTCTCCATTATGTTTCTTACTGGGGTATTTATACATGTTATTGCTAGGGTTTATGGTTGTGCTAGGGTTTGGTGTTGTGATACCCGTATTTTGTGTGATTTCCTAGTTCTAATTGAAGTCTGTCTCTTTATGGAGTTTATCCTGTTTCCTGTTTTGGCTGAGTCCGAATCTGCGTCGGATTCCTCGCCCTTTATCTGCGGGAAATCTGTTTGCCTTTCAATTGAACTCTGATAGTCGTATCGTTGCTTATTGTGGAGTTGCTTGCTTCTGATTCTATCCACATGTTTATGAAGTACTTGTCTTCATTATCTGATCTCGAGTATGCCCGAGTATGTCCGAGTATGCCCGAGCCGGTTTCTTCGTCTGTGGTCGGGTTGCTTTACTCTTTGCCGAGTAAATTCCCTTGGGAATTTCTGCCCTTTAACGCTTGACTTTTCTCGACTTTGCTTACGTGGCCCCTTACTGTAATGACGTGTCCTTAATGATGATTTTTACATATAACATACTCTTTGCGTACGACTAACGGCATCGTCGCACCTAGGTTTACTCTCCGCATTTATCAACTCTACAAGGATAAAAAATTGTCAAAACTTAGTAATTACTAAGACAGATCTAAACGACAACACTAGGAACGACACTCACCATAACGATTCCATACCCTCCGGTAGGCGTACATCTCATTCCCAAAGGGGCAATCGATCAATAGACCCTTAGCAAAAAAGAATGTATCTTTCCATCTACGGTCGTTTGTTATGAGATCTGTTATAATTTGCTTCGCATTCTACCTCAATATCAGTGAATATCGACCTTTTTCATGGACATGTTCCTTCAGATAATAGTTATGTAAAATTGAACCTATCCCAAAGGGCAAATTATATTTTTCACGCAGAACGGAAAGACTTATGAGTATTCTCCAACTATTTGGCATCAACTTACCAGGAGTTATGTCATAGTACACCAATAGACGTCGAGCCAATGAAGGGACATGAAACCTGAACCCCTTACGAAGATTATATTCGTAAAAGCAGGTCCAACCAGAGATATCCCAATCTGCACGCTCATGTTCTTTTGGGGCACGTAGAACGACACTCTCTGCAATCCCATAGAGCGTTCTTATACCATCCATATCAGCTTCAGTAAGCACGCTTCCCGGATTATCACCGGCCAAAATACCAAGAGGTCTACCAGAACATGATGGCTCATCAACATCTATATATTCTGGAGACTTATCCCTTTGCACAATAGCGCACACAGCATCGGATTCTAATATCCTGGATGAATCTATCACTATTTCTGTTGGCTTTGCTATCGTTATTTGACGACCGACTTCTAACGAGTCAACCTTGATACCTCCAACATCATCCTTCGAACCAAGATTCGTCCAAGTGAAGGAAGGTTCTGAGGTTGAAGAGTCGTTCGACATATCTCCAAAAAACTGATAAATGCAGATAATGCAAGTCAGTTTAACTGAATCTGAGATCACAACCTAGGATTTAGAGATCAAAACCTAGGGTTTCTAAACAATAAACCTGGGAATTTTGTGGCTTTACTAAAACTTACGAAATTTATGACGATCGACCAGAAATCATTGTTAAAAACAAACATAAATACATATCGAAGTTCAACACAGAATGATTGACAAGACGAATTTCGAAACTAAAAAGCAAAGAACGAAAAACGCACAGAACAGTTCTGGGTATTAATATGATTCCTATATGCAAAACAGTATTGAGTGTTGCATTAAAAACGAAGAAAAGAGGAAATCGTTACTTACCTTGAAGGATAAAAGCGATGATGATCTGACAGGAAACTGCCTGGACAAAAACGACGATCTGATAGGCAATCGCCTTTGAACAAGTTTTGTGCAGATATCAAAGAAGAACCTCTGCTTTTGAGAATATGAAACGATGAAGCAAAAAGTGGAATAGTGCATTTAAATAACTTAATTTTTTAACCCAAGGAGTTCACCTAAAAAGCCACGTGTCGTTATCATGATGGTGAACGGTTAACCTGTTGGTGAACAGTTAACCAGGGTAAACGAAATTGAGTTTTGAAATTTAACCTGTCTCGATAAGTGCGCCTAAAATTATAAATTTGCGCTAAAGTGCCACCACGTCAGCCCTAGGAAATAAACTATCGATTCATTTTCTCCATGATCCTGGAAGCAGTCGATCTCTTATAAACATGTCAATCGATCTACTGTCGAGCGTGCGATCGACCTAAATGAATACTCTAAAACTACTCTCTAAATTCAAACTATTACTTCAGAGAGTGGGGGACAAACTGTGGTAGCCAAAAGTGGCCTATGGGCTTTAACGCCTGAAGCCCATCAAAAATCGTGTGGGGCCTGGATTAGGACCAAGTAACCCGGGTCGACCCTGATTGTTTTATCACAAGGTTTTGTTGACTGTTTCTTCCAGATAAAAACCCTTGCTGTCAGTTAAAACAAACTGATAAGATCACGATCACGTCGTGATCTTAAGCAGAGATTCTGGATTTCAACAGGAGAGATTCGGAGGATTCAACTAACCACGATCAAGAGCCGTTTTGAGCCCCTCCATCTCTATAAAAAGGACGGGACTCTCAACATAAACCTCTCTGAGAAAAATTTCTTAACGAACGCTATCAAGCTAGCCGAAACTCTGCCGGAATTACCTCTCCGATCACTGAAATCTGTCTCTCTAAATATCTACTTACTATTAACGCTCAGCCCAAGCGAATATAAGGCCAAAATACGAACTTCCACCACCGTTTCTCTTGTTTCTGTTTTATTTCATCTTTTTTGCAGGTGTTTCTCTGGAAAAGACGATTCAACGAGTTCGACCGAGTCAGCAGGCTGTGTGGGCCTACCAAAAACTGATCCAACCCACTATTGTAGAACGACCATCTACAGTTGGCTTTTGACACCTCAGAAGAAAAACTTGTATGAAACGGTTGAAACCGTCCATTAAACATATTAAAGTAATTAGCAACGGAAACATAAAGTATATTTTAAAACTATAATTCGGCAAGTTTTACTCCTAGCTTAGAATATATAAATATATATATATATATATATGTAGATGGTCGTTCAACAGTTAGTGGGTTGGATCAGATTTTGGTAGGCCCACACAGCCTATCGGTTCGGTCGACTCGTTGAATCGTCTTCTCCAAGGGGATTCCTGTAAAAAAGATAAAAATCGAACAGAAACAGAAGAAATGATGGGGGTTTATGTTTTGGCCTTAGATTAGCTTGGGCTGAGCGTTAAAGATGAAGTGAGACAAGATATCAGTGATCGGAGGAATGATTCCGGCAGGGTTTCGGCTAGCTTGACAGCGTGTGATGATGATAGTTTTTCAGAGAGCCCCCATGTTGAGAAAACTGTCTTATTTATAGAGATGGGAAGGGCTCCCAACCGTTCGCGATCGTGGCTGTTCCTGGAATCTCTCTTCGAGATCGTGATCACGAGATTTTCTCTCCAAGATCATGATCACGATCACCTCGTGTTGTTATCAATTTGAATTGATAACAGCGGTTTGTTTATCAGGAAAGAACCAGTTAACAGCGGGTCGACCCGGAATACTTGGGTCTTGATCCAAGCCCTAACCGAATTTTATTGGGCTTCAAGCATAAGAGCCCACGGGCCATTTTTGGCTACCACAGTTTATCCCCCACTCTCTGAAGTAGTAACCTGACTTTAGAGAGTATTTTATTATTCAGGTCGAACTCACTCTCGACTGAATGTCGTTCGACGAGACGCGTTCAATCGTATGTCGACCGATGTGTTCATAAAAGATCGACTGCTTCTAGGATCATGGAGTAGATGAAACGATATTGCATCTCCTAGGGCTGACGTGGCGGTAATTTTGGTGGTAACTTATGACTTTTAGGCACACTTGTCGAGATAGGTTAAATTTCAAAACTCAACTTTGTTTTCCCTGGTTAACCGTTCACCATCAAGATAACGACACGTGGTGTTAGGTTAAATCCTTGGGTTAAAAAATCTAGTTATTTAAATGCACTATTCCTCTTCCCTGCTTCATCGTTTCGTACTCTCAAAAAGCAGAAGTTTTTCTTCGATAGTTCAAAGCTTTGTTCGAAGGCGATTTCAGATCGTTGTCTTGGCCAATCAGTTTTTCCGTCAAGATCATCGTCGTTTTTTCTTTTATCCTTCCAAGGTGAGTAATGATTTTCGATTTCTTTTTTTCTTTGTAAACACCTAATGTTGTTTTGTATATGACCCCAAAAATGTTCTGTGCGCTGTGCTTTTCCCCTCTTTTTTTTTTCTTTTGCTCTTCTACTTTTTGATTTCGAGATTCATCTGTTGAATGTGTTTGAATTCCGATGTGTATATATTGTAGATGTTAAATGTTCTCTGGTCGATCGACATAAATAAGTCTCAGTAGAGCCTCAAAGTTCTCAGGTTTATTGTTTAGAAACCGTAGGTTCTGATCTCCAAATCTTAGGTTGTGATCTCAGATCTAGTTTAAACTGACTCTAGTTACCTGTATTTATCAGTTATTTGGAGATATGTCGAACGACACTTCAACCTCAGAACCATCCTTCACCTGGACGAATCTTGGTTCGAAGGATGATGTTGAAGGTATCGAAGTCGACTCGTTAGATGTCGATCGTCAAATAACGGTAGTGAAGCCGACAGAAATAGTAATAGATCCATCCAGGGTATTAGAATCTGGAGCGGTATGTGCTATTGCGCAAAGGGACAAGTCTCCAGAATATATTGATGTTGATGAGCCATCATGTTCTGGTAGACCCCTTGGTATTCTGGCCGGTGATAATCCGGGAAGCGTGCTCACTGAAGCTGACATGGATGGTATAAGGACGCTCTACGGGATTCCAGAGAGTGTCGTTCTACGTGCTCCAAAAGAACATGAGCGTGCAGATTGGGATATTCCTGGTTGGACTTGCTTTTACGAGTACAATCTTCGTCAGGGATTCAGGTTTCCAGTTCCCTCATTGGCTCGACGTCTATTGGTATACTATGAGATAGCTCCTGGCCAGTTGATGCCCAACAGTTGGAGAATACTCATAAGTCTTTCTGTTTTGCGTGAAAAATATAATTTGCCCTTTGGGATAGGTTCACTTTTGCACAACTATTATCTGAAAGAACATGTCCATGAGAAGGGTCGATATTCACTGATACTGAGGTCGAATGCGAAGCCAATCATAACTGATCTCACAACAAACGACCGTAGATGGAAATATACATTCTTTTTTGCCAAGGGTCTTTTGGTCGATGGTCCCTTTGGGAATGAAATGTACGCCTACCGGAGAGTATGGAATCGTTATGGTGAGTGTCATCCTTAGTGTTGTCGTTTAGATCTGTCTAGTGTCTTAGTAATTACTAAGTTTTGACAATTTTCTATCCTCCTTGTAGAGTTGATAAATGCAGAGAGTAAACCTAAGTGTGACGATGCCGTTAGTCGTACGCAAAGAGTTTTAGCTATTCCTGCTGAGAAGAGAAGTTGGAGAGTGTTGATGGCCGAAGGTAACCTTAGGCCTAGTACTATTTGGATTCATTCAACATGGAATGTGCCCCGAACTCCTTATCCTTTAATGAAAGACTTAGTGTCGTTCGTAATGATTAGGAAAGGAATTGAGATTCTTTGTGGTACGCAAATTCTGACTCCCATAACTGATGTTGAACGTCGTTTCGCAGCCAATTCATTATCAAGCATGAAATTCACCATGCCTAATCCGGAAAAGGCTTTGAAGAGACAGAGGGAAGCTATGGCAAAGAGAAGAGCTGCTGCTCTGAAGAAGAACGTCGAGGCAGCATCAAAAGACAAGTCGATCGTTCCTGTCGTCGAACAACCATTGGAGTCCTCCCCGGAGACGGACCCTTTAAGGCCACCCAAGAGGAGGAGGACCGCAGAAGAGAAAGGCAAGGGGAAGTCGACTGAAGGTGGGTCGAAAGGTGTTTCGACAGAAGTAGTTAAAAAAGTAGATTCAACTTCGGTCACATTTCCGAAGGAAGTCTCTGTTTTTAAAGAGCCTGATAGTTTTTTGAAGAAATCGAACGACTTGTTGTTCTCGATAGATGGAGATCTTTTGAAAGGAAAGACGACTGAGGAGATGATGGATGCAAGCCTTATTTCTACTTTTCAGGTATTAATTCTCTAATGTTTCTAGATTTGTCGTGTGATATCTGCTAAAAATATTTTTATATGTAGGCTTTCCAGATGCAGCTGGCTCTAAAGAACAGACATTTATCAAGCCGGAAGAAATATTCTGATCTACAGAAGTCGAAAGATAAGACTAAGCGGGATCTCGAGTCGACCATCAAAGAGAAAGAATTGGTCGAAGAAAAAGCTAACACTTTGGATGCGGAGTTGGTCAAGTCCAAGAACGAAATTGTCGATAGAGATCAAAGACTTGCCAACGCTGACGTAATTATCGCCGAGAGAGATCGGCAAATAGTGGAACTTAATGAACTGCTCATGAATATCTCGGTAAAGGCTATGTGTGCTGCCAGAGTCGACCTCTTTAGGCAATATTTGGCTGGGGAGCATACAAAGTGGGATCCCCAAGCTGAAATTGCAGACTGGGAAGAAGCCGAACGTTTTGAGGCTGAGAAGTCACCTGACGATGGGCATGATAGACCTGACGTCGCTCCGAAAGATGCTACTGCTGTCGACTCTCTTCCTCTATTGGATGTCATTGATCCTGTTCAGTCGACTCAAGATCCTACCCAAGACCAAGCCAATCTTTGAAATATTTCTCTGTAGTAACTTTTTTTTTTATTTTGTTAAAACGGTTGGGACTTATTTCGTGATTTATAAATTATGTTATTTCTGCATTTGCGTTATTCATTCATATTACTTCCGACTTTTTGAGTTGCATTGTTCGACTGGGTCGAAAATTACTCTTGTTTGGGTATTCAAGATCAATTCGACTGTTAATGTTTTTGTGTACGCGTTTGTAGAATTTCAGTCGATACGACTTACTCGATAATACCGCGTACATGAGTTTATGAACTCTAGTCGACACGAATATTACAACAATAGCGTGTACAAGCGTTTCATTTTAGTCAACACGACTATTACAATAGTATCGCGTTCAAGCGTTTCATAGAATTTTAGTCGACACGACTATTACAATAATATCGTGTACATGCGTTTTATAAATATTCAGTCGATGCGACTATTAATACAATATCGCGTACAAGCGTTTTAACTTAGTCGACACGACTATTACAATAATATCACGTACATGCGTTGTATAAAAATTCAGTCGACACGACTTCTGGAACAATATCGCATACAAGCGTTTTAACTTAGTCGACATGACTATTACAATAATATCGCGTACATGCGTTTTATAAAATTTTAGTCGACACGACTATTACAATAATATCGCGTACATGCGTTTTATAAATATTCAGTCGATGCGACTATTAATACAATATCGCGTACAAGCGTTTTAACTTAGTCGACACGACTATTACAATAATATCGCGTACATGCGTTGTATAAAAATTCAGTCGACACGACTTCTGGAACAATATCGCATACAAGCGTTTTAACTTAGTCGACATGACTATTACAATAATATCGCGTACATGCGTTTTATAAAATGCTTCAGTCGACACGACTTCTGGAACAATATCGCATACAAGCGTTTTAACTTAGTCGACATGACTATTACAATAATATCGCGTACATGCGTTTTATAAAACTTCAGTTGACACGACTTCTGGAACAATATCGCATACAGGCGTTTTTATGAATTTGTAGTCGACAATTTACTACAATTATTTGAAATAGTCACCATTATTCCCCCAACTTCTCGTAGTAGGAATACGTGAAGTTGTAGCAAGTTTGGAGTGTGCCACTGTGTCGAAGTAAAGATGTCGAAACATTTCTCCTTGAATGCAGGATCAACTGTGTCGAAGAGTAGATGTCGAATCGTTTTCCTTGAATGCAGGATCTCATTAATAAAATCTGCAATGGGTATGCAATAGCTTGCCAATCGACAGCTTCAAGTATTAGGTAACAAATACCTTTGCAAAACTGTTATTAGGGAGCTCAGGTTTGCACTTAGTTGCAAATAGTGCGTCATCATTGCCCTTGTAGATCGACGTCAGTTGATGATTCGATAAATTTAAATAAATAAATAAATTTAAATAAATAAATATTATTGAAAAGAAAATAGAGTAGAGTATTAGAAGTGGTACTGTTTTAGATGTAGAGCGTTCCAGCTGTTGTGTACTTCCCGACCGTCTAGGCCTCTGATTTTGTAGGCGCCTCGATCTTCTATGTCTGTTATTTCATATGGCCCTTCCCATGTTGGACCCAGCTTTCCTGCTTCTAGTTCTCTTGTATTTTGAAAAACCCTTCGCAGTACCCAGTCGCCGATTTTGAACATTCTGATTTTGACGTTTTTATTATAATGTCGAGCGACTTGTTGTTGATAGGCTTGGATTTGTAAAGCCGCTCGTTCACGACGCTCGTCGAGGTGATCCAACTCGTATCGGAGTTCTAGACTATTCTGTCCTTCGCAGGGGCTCTCACATCGGGCTGTTAGTAGCTGGGTTTCGATTGGGATGACTGCTTCTGAACCGTATATGAGCGAAAACGGTGTTTCTCCTGTTGAACGACGTGGAGTCGTTCTGTATGACCATAGGATCTCTGGAAGTTTGTCGGCCCACTGGCTTTTTTCTGTCTCGAGTCACTTTTTCAATGTGTTTAATATAGTTTTGTTCGTCGATTCGGCTTGGCCATTTGCTTGCAGGTAGCGTGGGGTTGAGAAGCTCAATTTGATTCTGTACTTGTCGTAAAAATTTTTGAAGTCGAAGGAGATAAATTGGGACCCATTGTCGGTCACGATTTCTCTCGGGATTCCAAACCTGCAAATTATTTGTTTCCATACGAAATTACGTACCTCTATATCCCTTATGTGTTGAAAGGCTCCTGCTTCGACCCATTTCGAGAAGTAGTCTGTCAAGACGAGCATGTAAACGACTCCTCCTGGTGCTGCTGGGAGCTTTCCTACAATATCCATTCCCCATTTCATGAATGGCCAAGGAGCCGAAATCGAGTTTAGCGTACCTGGTGGAAGGTGGGACACTTGGGCGAATCGTTGACATTTGTCGTAGTGTTTAACATGTGTCTGGGAATCGGATCGCATTGTTGGCCAGTAATAGCCAGCTGTGATTGCTCTATTCGACAAACTTCTAGCGCCGGAATGATTTCCACATTCTTCATAGTGAAGGCTCTTTAGTACGTCGTACGCTTCTGAAGGTGATACACATCGCAGATATGGACCTGTAAAGGACTTTTTATAGAGTTTACCGTATAGCATGCAGAATTTGGCTGATTTAGCTCTGATTCTTCTGGCTTCAGATCTGTCATCTGGTAGCAAGTTTGCCTGTAAATAATTCACTATCGGGTCCATCCAATTTAAACCATCGTCGATTGGCGATATGTTTTCTTCCTCGAGTATCGCTGGTGCAAGTATATGTACGATGGGTATAGTCTTGGGACCGTCGTTTGTTGTAGTCGACCCTAAGTTGGCGAGCGCGTCTGCTCGAACATTTTCTGTTCTTGGTATCTGCAGTATGGAGAATTGATCGAATGTCGATTCCAATTGTTTTGCCTTAGCCAAATATGCTGCCATTCTTTTATCCTTAGCGTCGTACGTGCCGTTCATTTGTCGAACGACAAGTTGTGAGTCACTGAGGACTTTGATATTTTTGATTCCGAGGCTTCTAGCAAGGCTTAGTCCAGCCAATAGTGCCTCATAGTCTGCCTCGTTGTTTGTCGCACGAAAATTGCAGTGGACTGATTGTTCAAGTTTTTCCCCATGGAGGGATTGTAGCACAATACCAAGTCCGCTTCCCTTAATGTTACTGGACCCGTCGACCGACAACGTCCATTCTCCTCTGGTTGTGTTTTCTTCGAGGATCATAAGCTCCTGTTCAGCCTGCATGTTTTCGTTAGAAGTAAAATCTGCTATGAAATTGGCGAATACCTGAGATTTCATCGCTGTTCGCGGCTGGAAAGAGATATCGTGTTCGCTGAGTTTGACCGCCCATTTCGTCAATCGACCTGAAAGTTCGGGTTTATGTAATATATTTTTAAGTGGGTAAGACGTACGTACCAAGATCGGATGACACTGAAAGTATGGCCGTAGCTTTCGTGCGGCTGTAACAAGCGCCAAGGACAGTTTCTCCAATTTGCTGTATCTGGTTTCTGCGTCGAGTAGAGATTTGCTTACGTAATATACCGGGTGTTGTTTACCCTCTTCCTCTCTTACCAATACCGCACTAACAGCCATGTCGAACACTGCTAGGTACATGTATAAAGTTTCATTTTCTTCCGGTTTTGACAGCAGAGGGGGTGAAGTCAGATATCGTTTAAGATCTTGTAGCACCTCCTCGCAATCTTCGTTCCATTCGAATGTCTTGTTTTTCTTAAGGATGTTGAAGAATGGTTGGCATCGTTCAGATGACTTAGGAATAAATCTGTTGAGAGCTGCTACTCGACCTATGAGTTTCTGTACATCCTTGACACATTTTGGTGATTCGATTGCTTTAATGGACCGAATCTGGTCTGGATTGGCTTCGATTCCTCTCTGAGTCACCAGATAACCTAGAAATTTGCCAGAAGAAACGCCAAAAGAACATTTTGTAGGGTTGAGTTTCATACCGTATTTGTCGAGTATGTCGAACGACTGATTCAAATGTTCGATATGTTGTCGAGCGGCGAGTGATTTCACCAGCATGTCGTCGATGTAAACTTCCATGGTTGACCCAAGCATTTCTGCAAACATCTTTTTGACCAATCTCTGATATGTCGCACTTGCATTTTTCAAGCCAAATGGCATAACTTTATAACAAAAAATACCTCTTTCGGTGATGAACGCAATTTTTTCTTGGTCGCTCGGGTGCATCAGAATCTGGTTGTAGCCTGAATAGGCGTCCATGAAGCTAAACAGTTCATGTCCCGCTGTCGCGTCGACCAACATATCGATGTGAGGCAACGGGAATGGATCTTTTGGACATGCATTGTTGAGGTCTGTGAAGTCGATACATACTCGCCATTTTCCGTTCTTCTTTCTTACGACCACGACATTTGCCAGCCAATCAGGATATTTCACCTCTTTGACTGATCCGACATCTATCAGCTTTTGGATTTCTTCATTTATGACTTTGTTTCGTTCTGGGGCGAATTTTCTTCTCTTCTGCTTTACTGGCTGGTGGTTGGGATCGACCTGTAGCTGATGGACGATAACGTCAGGGTCGATTCCAATCATATCCGAATGGGACCAGGCGAAGCTTTTTCGACGTTCTTTGAGGAAGTTGATTAATTGTTCTCGTGATTCTTCTAGCAATCTCGATCCAATTCTTATTTTATGCTCCGGTTCGTCTGGGTCGATCGACACTTCATCAAGATCTTCAACATTTGGTTCGTTATATGTCGACTCGACCATTGTTTCCTGTAGTTGCTATAATCGCTCCTTCCTTTTTTTCATTGCGTTTTGATAGCATTCCTTAGCTGCACGTTGTTCACCTTTAATCTCACGCGCTCCCCATTTGGTTGGGAATTTAATCGCCTGATGGTAAGTTGACGGGACTGCTTTCATTTCGTGGATTCAAGGTCTTCCCAAAATCTCATTGTATGGAGACTGGCAGTCAATTACTAAAAAGTTGATATATAAATTTACTCCTTCTGCATAGACTGGTAGTATGATTTCTCCGAGTGTTGACTTTTGTTCGCCGCTGAATCCTGTCAGGACTGTCGTTCGGCGACTGATTTTGGACTCTTCGACCTGCATTTCTCTGAGAGCCGAGTTAAATAAAATATTGCAAGAGCTACCATTATCAATCAAAATTCTTTTAGTTAGGCAATTAGCAATATGTAATGAAATAACTAAAGCGTCATGGTGAGGAGAAAACAAATCTGATTTATCTGTAGACTTGAACGTGACAGTTTCGTCGATATCGTTTGAATGGTTCCTGTCTGGCTGAATTACTGAGTTTGATACCTGTCGAGTGTGTCTTTTTACAGATGAATAACTAACTCCGCTAACCTCTGAGCCGCCTGCTATATAATTAATAATTCGTTCTTGTTGAGGTGGTGCTGGTGGTCCATCTTCTAGGTTAGTCTGTTGCTTTTCCTCTCGTCGAGCGACAGTTTGTTTCCCTTTGTCGGTTAGATACTCTAGTAAGTGCCCTCTTTTCAACAATTCTGCTACTTCAAGCTTCAGGGCAACACAATCTTCTGTTCGGTGTCCGTGGTCTCCATGGAATTCGCATCGAAAACGGGGGTCTCGATGTTCTGGTGGTGCATTCATTTTTCTTGGCCATTTGACCGTTCTTCCCATTTCTTTCATTACTGCTACTAGGCCGACCGTTCTATACAGAGGCTGTATTCTGGGATTGGGGCTCGTGTTCGACCTGTTCTATGAGGGTTCTGGTCATGTGATCTTCCGTTGTCGTTTCCATTATAGCGGGAATTGTTGCGCCGATTCCCTGTTGGATAAGGTTCGATTCTTCTATCGTTTGATCTTCGGTCGACTCTATCGTTGCGCCTAATGTGGTTGTTTGATTTAGCAACGTAGTTCGCCTCATCCTCCTCCCATTTAATCTGTGCCTATTGTTTCGCTAACACATCTTCCATTGTCTTGCATGGGTACTTGGTTAGCTCTTTGTACAGGTCTGAATCGAACCGTAATCCTTTTCTGAAGGCCAAAATTGCTGTCGACTGGTTGCAATTCGGGATCTGCACCTTCTCTCTGTTGAATCGTCCGACGTAGGCTCTAAGGTTTTCCCCGCTTCGCTGGGCAATTGTGTACAGGTCGTCCGACTGTTTTTCCAGTTTTTTGCTGCTTGCAAATTGCTCCACGAATGTATCTATTAACTGCGCAAAAGAGGAAATTGAATTATTAGGTAAGTTTGTATACCATTGCAAGGCTGGACCACCAAGACTGGATCCGAACGCCTTGCACATGCATGCTTCTCTGAGGTCGCGTGGGATTGCTGCAGTGAACATGCGCTGCTTGTATTGCGCTATGTGGTCGTCTGGATCTGTTGTTCCCTCGAACTGTTTCATGTTGGGAAAGTTGAATTTTCGGGGCATTTCCACTAGTGTGATTGCGTCGACAAACGGTGAATCTGCGAAGCTATTCGCGGTACTCTTCTTTATAGGGGTTGGTACTCCCGAGATCCTATGAATAAGAGCCTCCATTTCTGCGAAGCTGCGAGAAAGATCAGGGTTAGCAAACAAGTGTAATCCAGAATCTCCGGTTACCAAGTTTGGTGTCGACTGCAGCGATACGGGAGTTTTTAACACGTTCTCCTGACGCTGCTCGATGTTTGGGACTGGCGCTGGTGGCACTCCTTGTTGGGTTTGTGAATCAGGTTGGATTGCCTCAGCGCGTGTTGTTTGTGTCTCATTATGGGTTGAGCCTGGATTGTTATTCCCCAAAGCTGAGGGGTTATCTACGTCTACGTTCTACTCTACGTTGAGCACTGGGATCGGAGGAGCTGGTGTTACGTTGTTAGGTACTCCATCAATGATGGCTCGCAATTCAGCGTTGCGAGTCCGGACTGCAACATTCTCTGCCTCTAACACCCGCAGTCGTTCGGCGTTTGCAGTCATCTGGGCAGTCAGAGTTGCGATCTGTTCTTCGATGGTAGGAACACTTTCCTCGACAGACATGTTGACAACGTCTCAAGCGATTCGACTGATTTGGTTTTTAAGCTGTAGTGGGCCCCACGGTGGGCGCCAAACTGTAGATGGTCGTTCGACAGTTAGTGGGTTGGATCAGATTTTAGTAGGCCCACACAGCCTATCGGTTCGGTCGACTCGTTGAATCGTCTTCTCCAAGGGGATTCCTGCAAAAAAGATAAAAATCGAACAGAAACAGAAGAAATGACGGGGGTTTATGTTTTGGCCTTAGATTAGCTTGGGCTGAGCGTTAAAGATGAAGTGAGACAAGATATCAATGATCGGAGGAATGATTCCGGCAGGGTTTCGGCTAGCTTGACAGCGTGTGATGATGATAGTTTTTCAGAGAGCCCCCATGTTGAGAAAACTGTCTTATTTATAGAGATGGGAAAGGCTCCCAACCGTTCGCGATCGTGGCTGTTTCTGGAATCTCTCTTCGAGATCGTGATCACGAGATTTTCTCTCCAAGATCACGATCACGATCACCTCGTGCTGTTATCAATTTGAATTGATAACAGCGGTTTGTTTATCAGGAAAGAACCAGTCAACAGCGGGTCGACCCGGAATACTTGGGTCTTGATCCAAGCCCTAACCGAATTTTATTGGGCTTCAAGCATAAGAGCCCACGGGCCATTTTTGGCTACCACAATATATATGTATGTGAAACAATTTGGTAGGAGGTAAGACTTAAACCTTAAATGTCACAAACAACACATGAGAAAAATATTGAGAATAATAATACAATTAAAGTCATATTTTATTCTTCATATATTTTCTCACAATTTTTCATGGTTTCATTTTTATTTTATTTTATTTTTAATTTTGGGTTGGTAAGGTTTAAGCTAAAGTACTCTAAAGTAAATTTATGTAGGAAGCAAATTTGTGAACTGTCACTTTAACGGTTTTTTCTCTTACCACATCAACTTCTCCGAAAGACTTGGCGCCAAATTCTGATCCTATTAAACAAATCACCGAAAATGAAAAATATATATATATATCCATACAAATTCATTCACAAAGCGAACCCAGATTTTTTTTTCTCTCTCTCCTTCCTTTTTGTTTGGTCTCATTTCAGAGCAGATCTTGTCAATATTTTAACTAGAAAATAATGTTGAAATTTTGATTTTCTCTTTTTTTTTAAAAAAAAATTATATATATTTCTTGAATCAAAATTTTCTCGATTGAGTAAATGAATGAGTCCGAAATCGGATACCAACATGGAAATGACAAATAAGGACAATTGCACCACCCCCACCCCCACCACACTTGATGATAATTCTGTCAAAAATGACAAGAAGAAGAAGGTATTTTATTTTTTCTTTATTTATTGTTTTTTTTAATTGATATTGAATACTAATGTTTTCTTTTCCTTTTCATGCTTGGAAAAAAAAAGTCTTTTATTCCAAAGATTTTTAGTTCAAAGAAAACTGGAAGAGGCTCAGATGATGATATCTTCAAATCAGATGGAGAAGGAGGTTCTGTTGGCATCTTAGATTTTCTCTTGATTTTTTCTTTCGTTTTTATTCATCGCTTTTGGATTCGGGTTGGCAGATGTTGGAAAAAAGCTGGAATCACGAAGAAAAGCATTCATGGAGGCTTCTCCTATGATGAGGAAAAGTTTCTCAGGTTAGTTACAATAATTAGCCACAGTTTTCATGCCTTACTATACGGAGAATTATTAATGATATATATCTTAATAAATATTATAATTTAGTCACATTTCATTATATATAATTTATATTTAATGTTCAACAACATAAAATTCCTAAAATTTTACGTTCAATCTCGCAAATTTCTTAGACTGAATCGATCCCTTCTCAGAACTCAAACTACATTGATTTAATGTTCAACTTTGCAATTGTAATATCAACAACGTAAATTCAGGTCTCAAATTTTACGTTCAAACTCACAAATTTTTTACCAGTCCATGGGACTGTAGCGAAACGCATTTATATCATATGGTTATTGAAAATCTGAATGTATTATTGAAATATTTTTTGTGAGTCAGTATTTGATTGACAAGCCACGTAATTCAAATGAACAGGAAACTAGTTTCTTCTTATCTCTTGCAGGATTTTGGTAGCTGACCTAACAACATGGAGTTTTTGGTCACTATCCAGATATATATATATATATATATATATATATATTTATAATAAAAAAAATTATTGACCCTAAAATCCTACCAAGATTTGAAATATATGTTAGTTCTAGACTTCTGTGCTTGGAAAATTTAGTAAACCATGGTGTTGATTTCTTATCTACTCCCAGATAGACAGACTAGTCCTGGAATTGAAGGCCTGAACTTGTCAAATTTCGATCGTTCGATGGCGCCGGCTGCAAGTGAAATTCAAAGATTCAGGTTGGAATTTATTGTCAGGATCCTTTTTTAGTAGAATTGATGGAATTGATTGTTTTGGTTTAATTTTGAATCAGGCTCATGTTAAATATTATTATCTTACAATAGGGATGTCATGGTTGGGCTTGTAGGATTTTTGTTGCAACCTGGAATGTTGGAGGAAAATCACCCAGTAATAATCTCAACCTTGAAGATTTCCTCCAGGTTGAGGGCTGTGCAGACATTTATGTTTGTGGGTATGTATCTCAAACTGACAACATTTTTCGTGTCCTTCAATTAGTTTTTTCTGAATGGATTCAGATCATCTGCTGTGCTGACCTAAAACACTGAAGATAATACTATACATTTAAAGATAATAAAAGTGAAAAAAATAAAAGAAATAAATCTTAGTAATTTATTATAAATGTCAACAGATCTATTGAGGTCAACAAAAAAATCAGCTCAATAGAAGATCTCAATTACGAAGGGTGATCAATTCTAGTTTTTTTTTTTCAGGTTTCAGGAAATTGTTCCTCTGAGTGCTGGAAATGTCCTTGTGATTGAAGACAATGAACCAGCAGCAAAATGGCTAGCCCTGATAAACCAAGCACTCAACAGGCCACAGAATGATTCAATCTACTCTTGTTCAGATTCGGGTCCAGGTTCACGAAATTCAAACAGCAGTAACAACAATTCCAAGGAAGCAAAGTCTCCGGGAAGCCTGAATTTCTTCCAGAAGCCTTCTCTGAAAGTCCTGAGCAAAACTTACAGGGCAGATGGTAGCCTGTTGAAGGCCTGCAATTGCCCTCTGGAGCTTATTTCCAGGGAAAAGCGGAGAGTACGAAAGCTGAGTGATCCGAGTAAAATTGACAGCAAGTCTCTTCAACCACAACGAAATGGTTGTGTCGAAGATTTGTTTTTGGATGCTGAAGATACTCTATCGACTTGTTCACCCAAACAGATGAGTTATGGCCTTATCTCGAGCAAGAAGATGGTCGGAATTTTCCTGACAATATGGGCTCGGAAGGACTTGGTGCCTTACATTGCTCATCTCAGAGTCTCTTCAGTAGGAAGAGGAATAATGGGTTGCTTAGGCAACAAGGTAAGTTGAATTATAATTAGTGTTGAATCTCCTTTTTCGAAACTTCCTAAAAATGAACTCTCTCTTGCTAGGGTTTAAGCTAGTCGGAACCCCTCTCGCTAGAGATGTGGGATTCGGTGGCTCACACAAATCCAACGGGGTTCTCACAAATTCCTTTGGAGAACTTTTGGATGACTTGATATCAATTTAAATTTTAGACATTCAACCTAATGTAAATATCGTTAGCTTTGAATATAGTTTCACACAGGTTAGGTTTTATAAGCCAAAATGAGTCTACATTTTAAGATGCTCACATAAAATTTAAACTAGTCAAGACCTCATTTTGCTAACGATGTGAAATTTGGTGGGTAAAAAAAAGACAGGTCTCTCACCTTTTAATCATAAGTACAATGTACAAACATGTCTATAACTAGTTATAGTTAATATCATTGGTTTCCTTTTACATACCCGTCAAAATCCGAATAGGTTTCAATAATTTTGAAATTCGTCAAAAGAAAAATTATTGAAATTCGTAAGAGACTTACGATAATGAATATTTATCAAAAGCATTCTTAATATATATATATATATATATATATATATATGAAATTTCTGATAAATTTTAGACCCATCTGAATTCGAATTCCGTCTATATCTAACCCGATATCATGAAAATATGATTATATATAAATGATTTGCAGGGATGTATATCAATAAGCATGTCAGTGCACAAAACGAGCTTCTGCTTTGTGTGCAGTCACTTGGCTTCTGGTGAGAAGGAGGGTGATGAGCTCAAGAGGAATGCTGATGTGGTTGAGATCCTCAAGAGCACTCAATTTCCCAAAATTTGCAAAACTCCAAATCCAAAAGCCCCTGAAAAAATACTTGATCACGAGTATGTTTTTTTTATTTTTGGTAGTAAAATAATCATTTATGACAAAAATTGACCTCCGAATTTTTTTAATTTTATTTTTCTTCATATTTTATATATTTATTCATTTCTTGTCATTTTTACCTTAAATTGCAGCCGAGTAATTTGGCTTGGAGATTTAAATTATAGGGTGGCTCTCAGCTACGAAGAAACAAGACTTCTCTTGGAGGATAATGATTGGGATTCCTTGCTTGAAAAAGATCAGGTTTGTCCATTAATTAAATTAGACCCACAAATTTATTAGAATTAATGAGTGAAATCACCTCGAACCCACAACCTAGAAGTGCGGGGGTCATACAACTGGGTCAATCTCATAATTTAATTGAATTTTGTATTATTTGTAGTTGAACGCAGTCAATGACTAATTATGATCTGTTTTATTTTGAAGAAGCTTCTATTTCTTTTTTGTAAAATGAATCTTAGATGATGGACGTGTGCATCTAATAGTTGCGTTTTTTAAAACCTTTTGGACCTCTGTATTAGAGAACGACAAAGTTTTTGTAACTTGTATCGAATAATATACAGTTGAATATGGAGAGGGAAGCAGGAAGAATTTTTGATGGTTTCAAGGAGGGAAGGATTTTCTTTGCTCCAACCTACAAGTACTCACATAATTCAGACTGTTACGCCGGAGAAACTGTAAAATCCAAGAAGAAACGGCGAACACCTGCATGGTACGAATATACTTTCAATTCCTCTATTTCCATTCTGAGATTCAACTACTTTTATAATGGATTTAATAAAAATAAAAAAAGTTAAAGATTTGATGTTTTGAGCTTGATCAATTTCAGGTGTGACAGGATACTATGGCGCGGCAATGGTATCGAACAGCTATCGTACATACGTGGGGAATCAAGATTTTCCGATCACAGACCTGTTTGTGGAGTGTTTTCAGTGGAGGTGGAGATGGAAGCAACAAGAAATCAGATCAATAACAAGTTCATGAGGAAAGGATTTTCTTGTGCAAATAGAAGACTTGAATATGATGACTGCATACCTCAAAGGCATAGCTTCTATGAGTACTAAATAAATAAAAACAGCTTAGAATTTGTACATTTTGATTATTTAAGATCACAAACAAGTTTTCACCTGTATTAATAATTTTGAATGTAGCAAGTGGTCTCGAAAAATTGAAGTAGGGTCTTAATTGCATCATGTATATCTACTGTAAAAGCAATTTTTTTTCTTTTACATGTATATTATAGATAGACAGAGAAACTTGAAGGAAAAAAAAATACATATTATCAGAAGTTCATAACTAAAAGTTCTCGGGTGAGGACATTCGGATTTTAATGTACATCTAAACTTGATTACCTTTATTTATATAAATATAAATATATATATTTATATATACATGTTTTTTTCAATATGAAATTCATATACCATATTTTATTGAGTTTCACATATAAGATCTCTAACAGATAGAAAGTGTATATAGACATAAAAAAAATATTTGTTTTTAGATATTTTCAACTTTGAAAAAAAAAATCTTAGCTCTGATTATATATTAAATAATCTCATACAATATAAAGAACGCAAGAGAACACGAAAAGCTAGAAATAAAGTTACATTCTGAATAATAACATAACTATGAAATATAAATAGAAATATAATTCTAACATATATATAACTAGTAAATAAAATATAATTCTAATAGAGGGAACATACTATATTGTAATTGTAGTACTAAAGCAATTTTATTCATATTTCTATAACATCCCATCGAGAGAGAATCAAAAATAGTCATCGGAAACATTAAACTTTCGTTAGTAACCACTTTTGAAATTTTAATCGTTAATTACCACTTTTTAAAAAAAAAAACATTCAGTGTATGTCCATAAATTACAAGATTACTCCTGAAATTAGTTTTTTTTTTAAAACCTGGAACCAAACTTGAAATCACGACTAAAAACTTGAAAAATGTTTCAAACTTGAAATTTTGCCTAAAAACATGAAATGTTGAAATGTTGAAACTTGAAATCTTGACTAAATTGAAATGTTGAAACTTGAAATCTTGACTAAATTGAAATTTTGAAACTTGAAATGTTTCCCTTCGTCTTCCACAAATTAGGTCTAGGTTTTTTCCCCATTTTTTCTGCAGATCCCATCACAAGCAGAGGGGGAGCTCGACGGCGCTGATGGACTGTCGTGAAGCCCAGGCGAAGCACGACGGCGCGACGGCACGACGTCGCCTAGTTCGCGGCGCCAAGCAGCGCACGACGGCGCTGTCCCGAAGAGAGAGAGAGAGAGAGAGAGAGAGAGAGAGAGAGAGATTCAGGGAGAGAGAGAGAGAGGACACCGTCGACGATTTGCAGAGGGGTTTTGACGGGTACAACGCCGACGACGATTTGCAAGGTCCGATTTTGACGGCGACGTCGCCGTAGTTGGGAAATCACGGTTTGGTTTTGACAGGGAGAGGGAGATCGGGGAGAGAGAAAAAAAAAAGAGAAAAAGAGAGTGTGTTTTTGGATGGTTTTTATATGAGGGTATTCAAGTAATTTCTCAAAAAAGTGGTTATTAACGATTAAATTTTCGTTTGTAGTTACAAACAAAAGTTCCATGTTATATGTGGTTATTTCCAGCAATTTCCACCATCAGAATATTGATGTATCGTCCACATTGAGCCACTATGCAAAAGCGTCCTCTTCAACTTGGACAGTTGGATTCATGGTCACTCCTTGTGTTCTTGTCCACAAACCCTAACCCTATATCACTTTGTGGGCACAATGAATTATAACAAGCATAATAAACTATCCAATGAACATAGGTGACCGACTTCCCCTTCCCCTAGTTGCCGTGCGTTGTTGATGACTTCGGCTGGCAGTCTCCATGGCTTTGCATCTCCTTGAAGTACTTTTGCATACGTTTTTAGTACCTCCTAGCTCTTATGCTTCTCGATATGGAGTGAAATTCGATTTCAAGACTTGTTATACACCATAACTGAAATTTGATATTCAGTAGCTTTTATATGAGAGTCGCACTCTTCAAATCATCTTTATATAAATTAAATTCTTCTTGATTCCTTTTAACATATGATTTTGCATATCTTTTAAGTCTTTAAAAATGAAATATTACAATAATTTGAGGTTTAGGGGAGGGGGCACGACTTGAATCCTCAACCTCATGTTGTAAGTACAAGGGGCATACCACTAAGCCGTTATTTTCTTTTTTCGGTCTATCGTTGCCTTATTTTAGAAACTGTTTTATTTTAGAAACACTTCAAACTTGAAAATGTTCAAGTCCAATCCTCGGTAACCTATAGCTCAGAAGAAAATTAGAGTACTGCAGTATTTTTCTAGTTTTAGTGCAATTTCACATATAGTTAGGGTAAATGAGTGCAATTTCCCATTTAAAAATGCTCTCAAATCTAAATGCAAAACCTAATTAGATATCAGAACTCTTTGTCATGTTTTGATTGTATTGACAAAGGCCCAAATTGGTCAATGTCCAAACTGTAGTTTAAATGAATATGGGTTGCTTGGGCTTAATTAGGGCTTTCCAGGATATAGTTTTCAAGCTTTGAGCCCAATTCAAATTGGTCAGTTAAGATTTTGTGTTATTTTAGACAAAATTTCAATTTTATCTATAATTATGTCAAACTCAAGAAAATTTTGTGTGTTTTCTTTTATATATATATATATGAAAATTTTCACCTTAGTGTGCACTGATAAATATTTGTTGGTGCGTTGCATGTGGTCCATTAGATTCAATTGCTTTGACATAGTCTGTATACATTTGTCGGTGCTTATCCATAATCTATAGCCCACATGCAATGCACTGATGATATTTATATCAGTGCGCACTGAGGAGAAAAGAACTATATATATATATATATGTATATATAGTCATTTTTTCCCACTGATATAAAAAACATCAGTCCATTATTTGTGGGTCATAGATTATGGATGAACACTGCATGCAGATTATATTTATCAGTATATACCGAGAAGAAAAGTTTCTTTTATATATATATATATATATATATATATAATATCATTAGTGACTAAGAACCTGCAAACTCATCAAGATGCAGGTGAGTGAATTACTACTAAATCAACCTCAACTTTGTTAATTAAAACTATTTTTACTTGTATTAGAGCTTATTAATTTCCATAAACAATAAGTGATATGGATTATGGATATCCTTTACATATATTTCTCAAAAATTTCTATAAATTTCAATCGACAAATTTGTTTTACTTTTACTTTTGTTTTTTAAACTTAGTAATATTTGAGTCGATTTTATAGTTAAAGATGAAACAATATTTACAATACCAAAACTTAAATCACGGTAAAAGCGTCTCTCAAGTGTCCAATCATCGGTCTACTTGGGTCTTGGTTTAGATTTATTTTACTTCAACCTACTTACTGGTGTATTTTGATTATAACACTTAAAAACTAAAATAAAGGGTCCTTTAATCTATTTATACATGCACAAGTTAAGGAGAATCTGTAAGGGTTTAAATTAAGATTAAAAAAAAAATACCTAACATGCTTTTATATCTTGGGAAAATTGAATTTTTATTTGTATTTGTTAACAAGGTTTTTTGGTAAGGGTCCAAAAGAGAATTTTTCACAAAAAGCTTCTACCTGGTAGAGATCAATCCCAGCTCCCAGGTACCTAGCGGGATCAATACCACGACCTAGAGGGAATCAGTACCTGGTAAAAATCAGAACCTCGACTACCAACCTACCTAGATGAAGCACCTGAGACATTCAACCAGGAAGAGCAGGTACCCCGACGGGCATCCATTCTGAGACATGACTAAGGAGGTACCACGATATCACAGACCTAGTGCCTTGCAAGTACCCGGTCCCTCATATCCAGAACCCCGGTACCAGGACGCATACCTGGTGTTCCAGAACACCTTGACATCAGCCAGACACTAACCAAGACAGGCCCCCCACATGTCCAGCAGGACGGACATCATTACGAAGCCACCAGCATGATAGAACAAGCGTCACGCCAGTAAGTCAGAACAGTACACCAGTGTACCACGCCACCAGGGCGTAGGACCAGTGTACCTCTCCAAGCAGCGCAAGCTATGAAAGTTGACTCCTTCGTCATTTAAAGCGCCATAAATGAGACCAAACGGTCAATCGAATCAAATTTTAAACACGACCGTAATTAACGGGATCAAATCTCGCGTCTTTAGCCTCACGCAACTCCTTTCAATGCCTAAAAAAGGACTCCAAATAATACTCATAAATGCAACCAGATTCTAAGGAATATTGGAGACCTATACATACGGCCTTGAAGGACAAAGAGGGAGGATGGATTTTTGATGGGAAAATGAGAGAAACTTCTTGTAAGTTCTCTAAAGTCAGTGAGAGTTTAGGACAATCATTGGACGGATAATAGCCACTTATCAACATAACCAGAATTCTCCATCTCCATTTTGTGTTAAAGAGAGTGAAGAGAGAGTGTTGTAACCTTTACACATTACTTATTTTAATAAAATAGTATTATTTATCTTTCTTCTGGTTCCTTTGTTCTTGTTCCTCCTCATCTCTAATTGTCCAAAGGAACCCTGGTACTGAAGGTACCTAGAGTAGACCGCGGTTCGGTTCTGGTTCAGTTTCGGTTCCGAACCGCCGGTTCCAGTTCCTGAGGAGCTGGAATCAAACCGGAACCGTCTGGGCTCCGGTTCCGGGCGGTTCGGTTCCTCTTTTTTTTTATCTACTAACTAAAAATAATTAATAGACATGTAAATTTGTAATGATGTGAAATTGTAATTTGTAAATGAAGTTTATTAGATAAGCCGAAATTAAAATAATAAAAATATATAAAAAAAAAACTAAAAAACTGAATTGAAAGAAAATAAATTTAAACAATTGAATAATTGATAGATGCGAGAGAATTGGAGAGTATTAGAGAGAATTGGAAGAGAATTGGTGATGAGAAATGAATGGGAGGGGGTATTTATAGGAAAAAAATGAGAAAACAAAAACAAAAACAAAAAAAAAACAAAAAAAAAACAAAAAATAATAATAAATGGGCTGGAACCGGCTGTTCCAGAACCAGAACCGAACCGAACCGTCGGTTCAAGTCCGGATTTTTTAAGAACCGAACTGGAACCTTATTCTCATTGTTCCGATTCCGATTCCGGTTCCGGTTCCGGTTTTTTGCCACGGTCCCGGTTCGGTTCCACGATTCGAACCGAACCGCGGTCATGTCTAAAGGTACCTCCCCAGCTACCACCTATCGGTAGTGGAACAGGGTGTTAATCAAAATTTTCCTCCCTGAATGGATTTTCTAGTTAACAGTATTTATATTTATACCGATAAAATTCATTATTAACTTGTGCATCTGATCCAAAGTTAACATTTTTCTAATAATAATAATAATAATTTATTATTTCATTTAAAAAAAAGGTAGTGTTATAAAAACACAAAATTTACTATAAAAAGAAAGTCAACCATTGCGTTTATTGTCTTGTTTCAATAAATGTATTAGTTGAATTTCCTACAAAAGAAACTGCTATCTGAAAAATCGTCGTAAAGACTTTTCCGTACAACATTTAGACCGGATGGAGCAGTGCTCCACTGTCAGATGGGGAGAGGTATAGATACCCCACCCGTTTGGGTTTCAAAGATTAGGAGAAGAGATGGTGCTTGAGGTTCTCTTGCTGATTTGAGGGGCTGGTATGATTCCCGGTCCCGGTCCCGGTCCTGGTCCCGGTCTCGGTCTCGGTCTCAGTCCCAGTCCCGGTTCCGGTCTCGGTCTCGATCTTGGTCTCGGTCTCGGTCTCGGTCTCGGTCTCGGTCTCGGTCTCGGTCTCGGTCTCGGTCTCGGTCTCGGTCTCGGTCTCGGTCTCGGTCTCGGTCCCGGTCCTGGTCTTGGTCTCGGTCCCGGTCCTGGTCTCGGTCCCGGTCCCGGTCCCGATCCTTGGTCTTGGTACACGGTCCCGGTACCCGGTCTCTTCTCTAGGTCTCTTTTGTGGTTCCCCGATCTGAATAGCATGCAAGGAGGAAGGATTGGTGCTCCTCAATGATATAGGTGTGGTCTTAAAGGATGAGACCACCTGGTAGTGATTCTTCACCTCTAGGTCCTTCCAGTCGGGGCCATAACCCGTCCCGGTTCTTCTAGCTAGTCCAATGGCTCTTCCAGGGTGTGCTTGAACAAGCTCCTCTAGCTCCGATGTCGAATCCTCAAGGAGGCTGCTCGCTCCCATAGAGAGGGTACGGGGGAGCTCCCTGACTCCCAGGTTCTTCGACTCTTTTCTAGCAGATTCAAATGGTTTTTCCCTATCTTTATATGTGACTTGGCATGCAGATATGTGGATAAGAGAGCTATGACCAGTGGGGTCGGAGTCTAACTCACACACATGCATAATAAAAGAGATAGATGGGAGAATGTCAATTTATTTAATAGAATTGGACTAACCTAGGGGGAAAAAACATCACAAGTGATCATATGCTGAAAAACCCCTAGGCAATATCCAGAAGAGGAAGAGAGTCTGTTCTTTACATATGTCACAACAAGTGCTCCGATGAGCTTACACAAGTAGCATGCTCCGGAGAGCTTTCAAAATTAGTAAAGTAGTACAACATAAGTGCTTGGGAGAGCTTATAGTCGTGGTAGTCATGTCGATTCTTTTTTTTTTCTCCCTTAAAAAGAGAGAGCTCTGCCATATTTATACTCTTTCGTGACCGGATCCAATCCCATTGTCCATCCCATTAATTGGGTCAACTTTTTAGTAATTAAGGGAAATGGAGTTTATGGTAGCCATGCTTAATGGAGTTGACTATTTTCTCATTAATGGCGTTATGAATGGCCATTAAAGAGTTGACTAATTTCTCATTAATGGTGTCGTGAATAGCCATTAAAAAGTTGACTAATTTCTCATAAATAGTGTTGTGAATGGCCATCAAAGAGTTGACTGATTTCTCATTAATGGCGTTGTGAATTGCCATCAAAAAGTTGACTAATTTCTCATTAATGGTTTTGTGAATGGCCATTTTGATGTGAGAGGTCAACTTTCTCTTTTTTTGGTTAGAGGGTACTGCAAGCTCCGTTCCTTTGGACGCGGTCTTGTTCTAGGTTGGCTCCCTAGCGCACCGGTCCCTTCTTTCTAGGCAGTCTTTCCCTTGACTTGTTGGAGCCTTCATGCCGTTGTTTCCCATTCTGAATGGGTGGTAGGTGATTGGTGGATCAGTCTGTGACATGAATCATGGTACAGAGGTATCGGGTACCATGGACCGTGGTACCGGTGCTCTTAGGTATCAGGGAACAGGTATGACGTATCATCGGGGTCTCCTGGACCGAGGTATCGACGTTTCTAGGTATCGGGGAACCGGAATGACTCTGATCCCGGTCCTGGTCCACACATGGTTTCTGTAGGTATACCAGCCCCGGCTCTTTCATGATGCTCCTTGTAGCTTTCTTCTAATTCAGGTATCCTTGGTAGGGGAGAGAAAATCCTTCTTTGGACCCTTGTCAAAAAAGGCTATTAACGGAAGTCTCCCCTGACTTAAACACCGCTAGCTGGTTGGGGTTGTAGTCAGGATATTTTTAACACTTGAAGGATTTTATTCATCATATTTTGTTGGCAGCCAATACTTGAAACGAAAATCGTTCTCAACAGGCTTGGCTTAGGCAAATCAAGGTACTGGACATTTCAGCATCAGGAGTCCCGGTCTTTAGACGATGATCATGGTAGGCAACTAAGGCCACTTTAGCACCACAATCACTTCTTGGAGGGTGTGTAGTCCCAGTCCAAGGCATCGGGCATTCCTGCACAAGGAATCTCTTTCTTCAGGTGATGATCCTGGTAGGCAACTAAGACCACTTTAGCACTAGATCATTATACAAAGACAAAACTGGGTACCTGGCATTCCTGTTCTAGGAATCCTGATACGTAGCCGAAAAGATCCTGGTAGCCAACTATGGTCACTTTTGCACCAGATCTTTATACATAGGCTAATTTGGGTACCTGGCATTCATGTTCTAGGAATCCTGGTACTTAGGTGAAAAGATCCTGGTAGGCAACCTAAGGCCACTTGTGCACCAGGTCTTTCCTTGGAAAGATTGGGTTCCGTGCAAGGATTCAGGAATGCCGTATAGGCTCTCTTGGTTTTGAGGATGCGGCGAGCAACCAGGTCTACGAATCTGCATCCTTGGTCTGGTAGGAAACTAAGGCCACTTGTGCACCAGACCCTTCATGGAGAGGGGTGGGTTCTGTCCAAGGCATCAAGAGTGTCATGTGGCTCTCCCGGTCTCAAGGGGACCATAGGCGAAAGGTGATCGCCACTTGTGCACCAGACCCTTCATGGAGAGGGGTGGGTTCTGTCCAAGGCATTAGGAGTGTCATGTGGCTCTCTTGGTCTCAAGGGGACCATAGGCGAAAGGTGATCATAGGCGAAAATACATATTACCAAGGCGATCATAGGCGATTTTAGGCGATATAAAGGCGATTCAAACTCAAGGCGATTCAAACCAAATGCGATACAAACTTAAGGCGATACAGCTCTAGGCGATACCGCTCAATGCTCACCCCGCTTCCGCAGACTTCATTGGTAAAACCTTCTGAGGTGATCCGTGTTCCAGGTATAGCTAATAGAGCGACCTTCCACAAATGTGCTTTTTATTGTGGACCGGTCACTAGGAGAAATCTTGTCATGTTGGGGTCACCGCCCCTCCCACAGGAGTACTAGAGAGAATTGTGAGCTTCTAGTCCCCAAGTGATGTAACCGGTTTAGGGGACTGCTTGGGGCAAATAAGAGTGTTCAATAATCATAATGGGGCTCGAGATTCTACTTGAACGAACCGGGACCTCGGTAGCTCGCTGGGGCGTTGAGTGGCCCGATATAAAAGTCAGGAAACCTTTAGTCCTCCTCTGATGGTGCTGGTCCAGAGGCATGCTTGGGCTTCAAAAAAAACCCTAGCAACTGAAATGATGCACTAGACTTAGCTCAATCGAACTGTGACATCGGTAGCTCACATGGGCGCTACTAGGGGCCCAATACAACAAGTGAGGAACCACTAGTCTTGCAGCGGTGCTGCTGCTCCAGAAGCTTGCTTAGGCTTACCGGAGGTCTCAACAACTGTGGGAAGCTTGCTTAGGCTTACCGGAGGGCGTTAAGTGGCCCGGTACAAACAGAGAGGAGCCACCAACATGATACTTGTCCAGAGGTATGCTTGGGATCCTAGAAGTCCCTAGCAACTGAAATGAGGTTTTGGACCCTCCTCGAATGAATGAGAACAGTAGTGGCTTACTTTGGCGTTGACCGATCCGGTACAAGAAGTGAGGTATCAGCAAATGTGGGAAGCCTCTAGGCTCTCTTCGAACGGATCGGGACTTCGGTGGCTCACTATGGCGTTGAGTGGCCTGGTACAAACGGAGAAGAGCCAACGGTAAGATACTGGTCCAAAGGCATACTTGGGATCCTAGAATTCCCCAGCAACTGAAACGAGGCTCTGGACCCTTCTCAAACGAATCGAAACCGCAGTGGCTCACTCAGGCGTTGACCGGCCCGATACAAGAAATGAAGAGCCATTAGGCCTTACAGCGGTGCTACTGCTCCAAAGGCTTGCTTAAGTATGTAGGAGGCATCAGCAAATGTGGGAAGCCCATGAGCTCTCCTCAAACAGATCGGGACTTCGGTGGCTCATTAGGGCGATGAGTGGTCTGGTAAAAACGGAGGGGAGCCACCAGCAAGATACTGGTCCAGAGGTATGCTTGGGATCCTAAAAGTCTCCAGTAACTGGAATGAGACTCTGGACCCTCCTGGAAAGAATCGAAACCGCAGTGGCTCACTTGGGCGTTGATCGGACCGGTACAAGAAGTGAGGAGCCAATGGGCTTTGCAGCGGTGCTGCTGCTCCAGAGGCTTGCTTAGGCGTGTAGGATGCCTCAACAAAATTGGGAAGCCTCTGAGCTCTCCTCGAACGGGTCAGGACTTCGGTGGCTCATTAGGGTGTTGAAGGGCCCGGTACAAACGGAAAGGAGCCACCGGTATGATACTGGTCCAGAGGCATACTTGGGATCCTAAAAGTCCCCAACAACTGAAATGAAGCTCTAGACCCTCTTCAAATGGATAGGAACTGCAGTGGCTCGCTTGGACGTTAAATGGCCTGGTACAAAAAGTGATGAGCCACTGATCTTCTACCAATCATGTTGCTCCTACGATCACACAGTTGAGTTGGCTTCTCAGGTACATGTGTTGACCTACTACCTAGGAGCTTTTGAAGAGTGGATCCGGTGACATGAGGAGATCCGTATTAACATGTGCAAATCCAGTGGATCTGAGTTTCAACAACTCTCATTCTTTACACTTCTTCTTAGAGCTCTAGATGCACCGGAGCAGATCTCCTGTAGATGAGCCCTCCAAGTGCAAAGCTGATGTAGTGGAGCTCTACAAGTATATGAGCAGGTTTGCAGCATAGGGGCAGTATAGTAGACTGGCTCCATTAGGAGTCCCACACACACCATATTTGTTTCACGAAAAACAAAACTCGTCAAATGACAAAGTGAGCACCACATGTGGTGCGTAGGCGGTATATACAAATATGGAGAAAGGACATCTCAAATAATGAATAATATGCCATGAATAATGAATCTATCATCTCAATATTAGAAAGTCGAGCTTGCATGAAAACAAATTAAAGTGATCATAAGGATCTACAACATAATGCACTCCACATGTTCAATGTATTTAAGTAGAAACATAGATAAGGCGAAATATCAACCAATCATAGCAGGAGTTCATTTAGATCACAAGATCCATGAAAACTTATGTAATAACGCTAGTAATAAGTAACTAGTTAGGCGAAATAAAGTATCATGGCATCATAGCATCATGGCATAAACATGTAGTGAATATAGCACTGGAATGCATTAAATCACATGTAAAGTGAAAAGATGTAAGAGATAGAGAAATATACGCTCATGTAGAGACAAGGAAGCCACGTTGGTTAAGTGAGCTTCCTACAGACGGCGCTAAAAAATGGTATCCGAAAAATAGTCACAGAGACTTTTCCGTACAACATTTAGACCGGATGGAGCGATGCTCCATGGTTGGAGGGGGAGATGTACAGGTACCTCGCTCATCGAGGCTTCAAGGATTAGGAAAAAAAGATGGTGCTTAAGGTTCTCTTGCCGATTTGAGGAGCTAGTCCAGATTCCTAGTCCCTGGTTTCGATCCCCTATCCTGGTACCAGGTACCCGGTCTTTTCTCTAGGTCTCCTTTGTGGTTCCCCAATCCGAATAGCATGCAAGGAGCAATGATTGGTGCTCTCAATGATATAAGTGTGGTCTTGAAGGATAGGACCACCCGGTAGTGAGTCTTCGCCTCTAGGTCATTCCGGTCGGGGCCGAAACCCGTCCCAGTTCTTCTAGCTGGTTCAATGGCTTTTCTAGGGTGTGCTTGAGCAAGCACCTCTAGCTCCGATGTCGGATCCTCAAGGAGGCTGCTCGCTTTGATAAAGAGGGTACGGGGGAGCTCCCCGGTTCTTCGACTCATTTCTAGCTGATTCAGATGGTTTTTCCACATCTTTATAAGTGACTTGGCATGCAGATATGTGGATAAGAGAGCTAGGACCAGTGGGGTCGGAGTATAACTCACATACATGCATAATAAAAGAGATAGATGAGAGAATGACAATTTATTTAATAGAATTGGACTGACCTAGGGAGAAAAAGCATCACGAGTGATCATATGCTGAAAAACCCCTAGGCAGTATCCAGAGGAGGTAAAGAGTCCATTCTTTATATATATATATATATATATATATATATATATATATATATCACAAGAAATGCTCCGGGGAGCTTACACAAGTAGCATGCTCCGGAAAGCTTACATAATTAGCAAAGTAGTACAACATAAGTGCTCAGGAGAGCTTACAGTCGTGGTAGTCACGTCGATTCTTTTTCTTTCTTTCTTTTTTCTCCCTTCAAGAGAGAGAGAGAGCCCTGTCATATTTATACTCTTTCGTGACCGGATCCAATCCCGCTGTCCATCCCATTAATTGGGTCAACTTTTTAGTAATTAAGGGAATTGGAGTTGATGGTGGCCATGCTTAATGGAGTTGACTATTTTCTCATTAATGGTGTTGTGAATGACTATTGAAGAGTTGACTAATTTCTTATTAATGGGGTTATGAATAGCCATTAAAAAGTTGACTAATTTCTCATTAATGGTGTTATGAATGGTCATTAAAAAGTTGACTGATTTCTCATTAATGGCGTTATGAATGGTCATCAAAGAGTTGACTAATTTCTCATTAATGGCGTTGTGAATGGCCATTTGATAGGAGAGGTCAACTTTTTTTTTTCTGTTGGAGGGTACTGCAGGCTTCGTTCCTTTGGAAGCGGTCTGGTTCTAGGTTGGCTCCCTAGCTCACCGGTCCCTTATTTCTGGGCGGTCTTTCCCCTTGACGTGTTGGAGCCTTCCTGCCGTTGTTTCCCATTCTGTATGGGTGGGAGGTGCTTGGTGGATAGGTCGGGGACAGGAATCGTGGTACTGGGTATCGAGTATCTTGAATCGTGGTACCAGTGCTTTTAGATATCAGGGAACCGGTGTGACGTAACATCGGGGTCCCCTGGACCGTGGTATCGACGTTTCTGGGTATCGGGGAACCGGGATGACCCCGATCCCGGTCCTGGTCCATGCATGGTTACTGTATGTTTACCAATCCCGGTTCTTTCATGATGCCCCATGTAGCTTTCTTCTAATCCAGGTAGCCCTGGTAGGGAGAGAAAATCCTTCTTTTGACCCCTACCAAAAAAAATTGTTAACAAAAACTTGTATGTTTTTATTCCGGTGCCCATTAACACTGCCATTAAAAAATATTATAACCGATTATACCTTAACTTTCAGAAGTTAACTACAAATAATTGAGTATTTCAAAAAAAAAAAACTACAATAATTGAGAGATAGTGTGAACTAAATCTCATGATTTAGAAACTTCATTTAATGATTAAGCAAAATCTTCAACTGCTCCCAGCTTTGATTATAAAATTATTCATTTCATTCCTTTTAAAAGAGCCCACAATTAAAGATAAATAATTAAATAGAAATGATTCTAAATTGTAAAAGTAAAAAAGATAAAATAAAAAAAGGGATATAAAAAAAGTGAAAAGAAAAATTAACACTTTATTATTGCAAAAATAATTATGACAAAAGTCCAAAAATAGGATAATTTTGAATAATCTGCTTCTTCTTTTTTCCTTCTTTCTTTTATTGCTTTTTGGATCCACTGAATATAAAAAGCAAAACATGGGACCTAATTAAATAATATTTCCAAGAATAGTTACTTCATGTCTTCATGATTTTGTTAATGATAAGGAACTAAGGAAGCGCTTGATCTGGTCCGATTGATCATGAAGAGCGGGTGAAGGGAACTGTAATAGATCTTGCGACTGGACTAAGCGTTCGATTGGGTGAGAGAAGCAAACTAGATGAATGCAAGTTCAGTCAATAGTCCCCGGTATTAGGCTCGGGCCCAGGTTCTCTATTCTATATATGAGAAGGGTTCCTTAACTGTCCGGAAGGCTGAAATAGCTTTCTCGGGAACCTCTGGGAGGTCGGGGTATTCCATATATCATAAAGCAACCAAATTTCTTAACTTCTAAGTTCTAAGGCTCTTTCATTGAATTTATCAAAAAAAAAATTTTGAAGGAAATTAGGGTTAGTAAAGTAAGAAAATGTATTAGGGATGGAACTCTGCAATTAATTATCACAAAACTCTCATCAAAATTCACAAAACTCATGTTAAATTACTCATATTTTACATTCAGTTTATGATGGCATGATGCACATGTTAATTAATATAGGTTGTCTTTACATCTCTATAGTTGAACACTATTTTTGTAATCTAAGAGTAAAATTTATATAATTCAATACGAGTTTTGCAAGGTCCACATGTTCAAATATCATCGCATTAGAGAAAGACCCCGGTAAAGTAAAGGTAAATCATCTTCTATCGAAACAACTACTAGTCATTAAATTGTATTAGTATAATATAATAAGATCATGTACAATAATATGAACCCAATTAGTAGGATTGCATTAACATATAATGTATTAGTTTTTTTTTTTTTTACAATATCTATTAATCCGGGATCATGTATTTTTTTAAAAGCTTTCGTTATTGGTAAGATTCGAACTGCTGACCTGGGAGTCAATTGCTTAAACCCCAAACTCATCCATCTACATGTCAGCGGTTCGAATCTTACCAATAGCGAAAACTTTAAAAAAAATACATGATCCCGGATTAATAGATATTGTCAACAAAAAAAAAAAAAAAACTCATCCATCTACTGGTTGAGCTATACCTATATTGACATATAATGTATTAGTTTTCGATTCAACTTTTGGATGTTTTGTAATTTTTATGACAATATTAACAACATGAAAATAACATTCACCAACCCAAAAGAACCTGAAACTAATGCTTATAACCCAACCATTGCTTTCGAAGTATTTCTTTTTCTTTTTAAAATTTGACATCGAATGGATCAAAATTTAATAAAATACTACTAAACTCAAACACTACGTATATGGTCAAAATATTTACTCTCATAATTAAAAGATATATATATCTGCTGTCAAAAATTACCGAACTCAAGCACTATTTATAACTCAAATATCTAATCCCATTATACCGGAGATAACACTAGATCATATATTTACAAAATGTATTTGACGAAATTTGAATCCCTAACCCGAAGCCGCATGATAGGGAATGCGCAATTAAACCGATCATACTGCACAGCACACACACCTTTAACCATGTGCACAGACAATTCAACAAGTTTCACCACCACCCATTTTGGACAAAAAATAAAAAAATTGAACATCTTTTCATCAAATATTTTAAGCTCTTTCTTTGGCTTATCTGCTAAAGTGGCAATAGCATTTCTTCCTTTTTGACTCTGTTAATTGATAAAGAACCAATAAAATTTTCCAAGAAAAAGATGGCAGTACTAGTACTGTAGACTGTAGTAGTGACTAGTGACATTAAATATGAAGAAATCTCCAAGATCTACAATCTTTAATAACTTCTTCCGATAAACATTCCACCTCAGCAAACCCCATAAATCTCCACTCTTGCAGTCTTGCTTCCCAAGATTCTCTTCCCATAAAAAAATTGACTCAAGCCATGACCCACAAAACATAGACTGAACTTTAATTAAAAAATCGATGGAGAAGACTCTCCCGATTTTGAGAGTTAAACTCTTCCGATTATGGAAATATATATTCAAACAGTGTTAATAATGTTTGATTTCTATGGCTCCCTATATATTGTTAAAAAAAATCAATAGAGATAGCAATGGATTATCATACGTTTATAGTTTGTTAATCGAAGCAGTTCCCTGCAACGATGCTTTCCAATATGATTACTATAACATGCGACTTTATTCGAGCAAAAAATGTGTGAATTATAACTAAATAACTAATCATACTTTATTTTTTTTTATATGATTAATATTAAAAACCTACCTTCACTTTTGTATTATTATTGGATGTATAATTACAAATGTTTTTATTTTAGAAACCTCCCCTATGAACTAATAACATTAGCATTCAGTTTGTGTTGTCAGAGTTTGATTATTAAAAAGTTTAAAATATCTCTATTTAAGCTTCAATTGTATGAATCGACCATTATACCTTCATACTTTTACTAAATAAATTAATAAAAATGATACAAAAAAAACGGGAATATTAACTTGTAGATGAAAAGTTATTTTGTGAACAATTTTATCCCTAAAAATAACAAAATTATAAATGAACCAAAAACATTGAAAATGAATATTTGCTTGGATTTATAAAAAGGCAAATAAATACATAAAAAATACATATTCAGGTTTATATTCAATGTTTTTGGTTTATTTGCAATTTTAAAATTTTTTAGGGATAAAATTGTCCACAAAATAACTTCTCCTTCACAATTTAACATTCTCACATTTTGTATCATTTTATTAATTTATTTGGTATGTATGAGGATATAATAGTCAATTCATACAATTGAAGATTAAATATGGACATTTTAGACTTTTTTGACGGTCAGACTCAATCAATACAAACGGAATGCTAATGGTGTTAGTCCATATGGAAGGTTTCTAAAATAAAAATATATGTAACTATACATCCAATAATAGTTCAAAAGCGATGGAAGGTTTTTAATATTAACCCTTATTTACATTTATAAACAAGCAGTGTATGTGTAGTGTGTACTTGAATTATTCAGTGATTTGTTTAACTTCTAGGAAAGCAAGAGGAGAGGAATGAATATTCGGATTTCGAATTATTAAATTGTGTTTTTTTTTTTGGAAAAAAGATTTCAAATTATTAATGGGTTCATGTTGATAAACAGAAATACAGAATGAGGATTTGAGCCTTTGAGGTGACATTGTATCCACTATCAACCAATCACCATTAATCAGACAAAATTAGCCAGAATTTCCTCTGAATTTGATTTATTTATTTTTTTAACAATTTTGAATTAATTTGTTTTTAAATTTTGTTGAAAAGAGAATCCAATTTCCCAAAAACCAGATTTAAAGGAGCCGCTCCAGGAAACCTAGGGGCATTTTTGTCAATCTGGCCTTCATCATTTCCAACAACAACAGGCATTCCTGCTGACACATGTAATATATGCTCAATATATGTTTTTACTTTTTGTGATAAAAACTTAAAAAGATTAGATGTGATTAAATAAAATCATATAATTTAATGAGTCCGCCCAATCAATACATGACGAAGATTATATTTTTGAGTATTTGTTAATTCAAACTTGATATGTAATAAAAAAAATTAGATCAAATTGGATGAAACCACACCACTTACTTTTGTTTTTGCATAATCAATAGATGTACCGTGAGAAAAAAAAAATCAAATATGATTAGATGAAACCGCACTACTTAATTCATCTATTGAATAAAGGCATGATAAATTCATCTCATTTGTGTATTTGTCCAATCTATAGGATTAGATGTGATCGGATGAAACCAAATGTTTTTAAAGGTGATTAGCATAATCGAACCCTACTCGACGGTGGTATTGTAAATATGATTTTAAACATTATTTTTATCGAAATAAAAAACAATTATAAAACTACTCGAAACTAGATATTATCTAACCGAATAAAAATCGTTTATCACCGAATAGAATTACTGATTTGTATATCAAGTACAGCTGGACTAACCACAGAAATTCCATTCTTTTCAACATTTTGGTTTTGATGAAACGGAATGAATCAAAGTGGAAAAATAAATCACTTACACAGATACACTAAGACACGGAGAACGAGGCAGGTCCTTTCTCTCTCTCTCTCTCTCCCACACACACACTAAGCTGTCCTATTTCTTTTGGCTTCCTCTTCTGTTTCTTCAACATTTCAATTTTTGCTCTCTCACAGTCTCACTACATTTTCAGCAAAAAAAAAAAAAAATGATTTCAGGCAATCCTTTTTGGTGGCCAATACATTTCAGTTTTTTTTTCGTCATATTTATTTGCTTATAATCAGTCCCTTTCAGGCCTACGTTAATGGCTGCAAATTTATGACTCACCAAACTTGCTCTCTCTCTCTCTCTCTCTCTCTCTCTCTCTCTCTCTCTCTCTCTTGAAAGCTACTACACAATAGACCTCTGTTTTTCTCTGCTCTCTGCTCTGTGTATTTCCCAGAGATACTTGTGTTCATGTGTTGTGTCAAAGAAAAGAAAAAGGTACCATTTTTATCAAGGTTTTGTGTTCCAATCAAACTCTCGTCAAGTGGGTTTTACGTTTCGTGTGGAATTTAAATGCCCATCTTTCGCTTTCGAGGACTTTAAAAAGAGAGCTTGTTCTGTTTTTCCTCTGTTTCCAAATTTCAAGGTTAGGGTTTAAAGAGGGTTTTTTGGTTCTTGGTTTTGTGTGGTTTTTTGTACTTTCAAGGTGTTTTCTTCTTAAGATTCCATAATGGGGTTCATTTTGTGAAGTGGGTCGTTCATTTTTCAGTAAAAATTTTGTGGAGTGAAAAAAAATGTATGTTCCATGAAATGGGTTGGTTCAATTTTTAGTGAAATTTCTGGTTTGATACATTCTATTTGGTTGCTACAGGAAATGAACTTGATTTCATGAGTTTCATGAACTGAGTCTTCACATTGGTTGTCTGAAAATGGGATTGACAAGCTCCAAAAATGACAAAAATGAAGCTTTGCGGTTGTGCAAAGCGAGGAGGAGATTCATCAAACAAGCGATTGATTCAAGGTATGCTTTTGCAGCTGCTCATGTATCTTACATTCAATCTCTTAAAAACATTGGCATTGCTTTGAGACGGTACGCAGAGGCTGAGGTCTTGATGGAGTCTTCTCTTTCAACAACCTCAGCCACTGAGCTTGACAAAACACCATCACACTCATCATACCCATCACCATCCCCATCACACATCAATGATGTGTCTGATTCACCATTGCAAAATGAAGAGAGCCCTAGTCCTACTAAGCACATTACCATCTCGCCGCCTATGGCAAATTTGAACTATATGAGAACGGCTAAGAGTGCTGCTGTGACTGTTAGTATGAACGCAAATAGCGTTAGTGGTTTTTTGGAGGAGTCACTGGCAATGCCTGTGCTGCCGCCACCACCACCTCCTTTTGAGTCAGGTTCCTGGGACTATTTTGACCCTGTCGATGAAAGTGAGAGCTTTAGGTTTGTGGGACATAATAATGTGTTGGATTCGGATTCTGTCGATATGAGAGAGTGGAGAAAGTTTGGGAGCGAAGGAATTGATGATGATGTGGTGGATGGAAAATGGGGAAAGGTTGGTTTAGATGGGAATGGTGAAAGTGGTGAAAGAACTTTAAGGCCTGAACTGGGGGAGAAAGCTTTCGAAAAGATTGATAGATCGGTGTCTGGTCGATCCATGGAGCAAAATGGTAATGGATCAGTGGGAACTCCAATGGGAAATGTTTCTCTTGAGCTATCAAGTTCAAAGAGGGAGAATACTTTGTCGGAGAAAGATTTGTGTCCAGAAAGGGAGGATCCTTCGGAGTTCATTACACATAGAGCTAAAGATTTTCTTTCAAGCATAAAGGATATAGAGCATCGTTTCTTCAGAGCGTCTGAATCGGGCAGGGAAGTATCGCGGATGCTTGAGGCAAACCAAATCAGGGTTGGCTTTTCTGAATTAAAAGGTAATCAGTTTTGGTTGATGCAGTCATCTTACCACTTATACTTTTGGGTTGGTTATGATTTTTTATTTGTTTCATTGTCATAGAAATTCCATCTGTACCATTCCTTGGGTTAGGGAGCTTGCATTTGATTTGTGATTAAAAGTAGCTGTAATTTTTCATAAATTAGAATTCAATATCAAGTTGTGGGAAATTATTTGGTACCATTCCAACTAAGACGGAAAAAAATAAACAATTTTTCCTTGGTTTTAGATTTTGGAACTAATATTTATAGTTGTACTTACGAAAACATAAAATTACATTTAGATTCCGAATCAAATGTCCCCTTAATATATCTTAATGAATTTCCATCTGCGAACTTCTATTATGGTAATTCCTTGCTTGTAGGGACGTCGTCAGGCCCAGATGTTTTAGCAGCTTTCCGACTTGTTTGCTGCCGTGGAACGACTGCACCAGTTTCTCATGGTAAGTTTTAGTTTGTATAGGATTCTGGAAAGTCAATTAGTTTATCATTAATAGTTGTTAAACTAGTACATTTTAAGAGCTTTGGGTATGAATGTTGATTTTGAAATAGTTGGGAAAACTCTGTTGTGTGACTCTGTATACTTTTGTACTCTTAAGTCTTAAGTAAGGCACGTAATCTATTCAATCAAACCATGTTTTGAGTGAGTTGAACACTGGGAAATCTGTTCTATTCTGACTATCTCTTCAAGGTATAGCAAGATGTTATATCCGTTGCATGAGAAGAGATATATATCGATGACTGTTTAAATTGGAGACTTAGTTGGCAATTTTGCTTTGATTGTGAGATTGAATTTGACTCAGTGATGATTGGTTCATGACATTTAGACAACCATCTTGTCTTAATGTAAGTTCGTGATGTTTCTGTAGATCCTATGCAACAGGCTACAAAGGTCATTACTTGGAAGCGAACAACATCGTCAAGATCGTCCTCATCAAGGAATCCACTGGTCACAAAAGATGATGCAAGCGACAGTGGAAGTGATTTTGTTGAAGAATTCTGCATGATTGCTGGAAGTCATTCCTCCACCTTGGAGAGACTCTATGCATGGGAATTAAAACTATATGATGAAGTAAAGGTATTTGGTTGAATCCGTTTTCAAATTTTTAGAATAAAAAATCTCTTCATGATGCAAGGATTTTTGTATTTTGTGAAAGAAGGTTTCACTCATAATCAACTGTGCTTTGAGTGCATTCATGATTGTTACATTGCAATGATCGAGGACAAACAATCACAAGCATGCACACACTCATGGTTGAATGATATTCAGTTTTATCGCAATAAAAAGCAACTTTGTTTTCCCATTGAATATAAATACCAATAGATGGGTATGATAGTTGCTAGTGTAATATTAATTTATGTGTTATAGTACTGATGTAATATCCTAAAAATGGGTCAAAACATAAGCCGCAGTTATTATGAATTTTGGTATAATTTATTTTCTAAAAGACTTATGTTATTGGCCCAAATTATTGTTGGTAAGACTTAAATTTAAGATGAGTGGTAACCATTTGGAGTGGACCCAAATCAATTGGTGATTGGGCTGATTTATATTTTTAAATGTTAAATCCCAAGTCCAACTAAGTTGTTGGTTCATCCAAGCTTAAGAAATGAGATAGGGGAAGAAAATGTAATTTTCTGATGACTTGAAAAGAGACTTAAACACTCTAACACATGGAATAGGCACCAATGCCTATTCCATGTGTTAGAGTGTTTATCTTTCTATTCAAGTCATCAAATTGCATAGAAAATTACATTTTTCCCATATCTCATTTCTTAAGCTTGGATCAACCAACAACTTAGTTGGACTTGGGATTTAACATTAAAAATTATAAATCAGCCCAATCACCAATTGATTTGGGTCCGGTCCAAATGGTTACCACTCATCTTAAATTCAAGTCTTACCAACAATAATTTCGGCCATAAGTCTTTAAGGAAATAAATTGTACCAAAATTGATAATAACTGCGGCTTATGGTTTGACCCATTTTCAGGATATTACAATTGAAGTCAAGGATTTTCTTGAACTGCAACGAGTTGTAATGAAGGGAGAACTGTTTTTCTCTATATTCATTCCGTTTCTGTCGATATGGAATAAGGAGTTATATGTAGGTTTTTGGTAAAATGAGTGAGTGAAGATTGCTTATATGAGATTCCGCTGAATCGATTCATGTCCTAGTCAAATGTCAACTCTAGTATTCATAAGCTGTAATTTTTTATTTATTTTTTTAACTTTGTCACAATGAAATCCATCTCATGAATTTAAATCACCCGCTTGATGTAATTGTGTATGACAGAAATTTTTGATTCACAAGAAGTTCAATCTTGTTGATTATAGAAGTCTAAGACCACTTAATTGATCAGTTGTCTTGGTTCATTTCATGCCACTGTTCGTACTTGACATGCTAGTATTGTTGTCCTTTCTAGGCTAGTGAATCTATCAGGAAGGTGTACGATCGAAAGTGTAACCATCTTAGACACCAGTTTGCAAAGGATCATAGTGCTCAAGTAATCGACAAAACCCGGGCAGTGGTAAAGGATCTTTACTCGCGAATCAGAGTGGCACTTCAGTCTGTTGATTCCATATCCAGGCGAATTGAAAGAATGAGAGATGAAGAATTGCAGCCGCAACTTCTAGAACTAATACAAGGGTACGGATCTTTTTTCTTCTTTATATATTTCCCTCGAACAAATTCTATATGTATTAGCACGATTGGATTTATGACCACTAGGCTTATGCAGGTTAACGAGGATGTGGAAGGCGATGCTTGAATGCCACCATACACAGTACATCACCATTTCACTAGCATATCACTCGAGGAGCTCAACGGGAACTCCCCAGGGAGATACACGTAAACAGGTTCTGGTTCAGCTCCAGGAAGAGGTTGAAATCTTTGGCTTAAGTTTTGCAGACTGGGTCAACAGCCTCACGTCTTACGTGGAAGCTCTCAACAGTTATTTGCAAAATTGCATTTTGCATCCGAAAGAGCGTTCCAGGAGCAGGAGACCATTCTCCCCTCGTCGAGTACTGGCCCCGCCTATATTTGTTCTATGTCGTGATTGGTCAGCTGGGCTCAAAGATTTGCCATCTGAGGAACTTAGTAATGACATCAAGACTTTCTTATCCGATCTGCACTACTTAACGGAGCACCAGGCGGAACACCTACAGAAGAATCTGAAATTAGATGATGCAAACAATGGAGAATCCGAGACCAAAGATGATGATCAGAAAAATGATGATGTTTCATCGAACTTGAGCTGCATACATTCAAGTCTGGCAAAGGTTCTTGAACGACTGAACAAATTCTCTGAGGTTTCACTCAAAACATACGAGGATATTAGACAGAAAAGCGAAGCAGCCCAAGCCGCGTATTCGAATATCAGGCCAGGTAGGTTTTAGAAGTAATGTAATTAATTCTCTATATGAAAATCTCTTTAAGTTTATGATTGGAAATAGATATTTGTAATTAACTTTAAAAATGTTGCAAATAGCTTTGAGATGAAAACATAACATTGGAAGAGTGAAGATGTTATATCTCTCGGTGCTCTTGCTTTGCCATTTTCAATTAGGATTTGTACTTAACTGGGAATCTTTTATCACTTTGATGAGATCAATTGATATCAAATTAAAAAAAAAAAAAAATTCCTCAGTAGTTTGGTCGAGTAATTGTTGATAAATTATGAATCTGAGAGTTTACACTTGTAAATATAGATCAAAAATTAATATTTTTATATTCTAAAAGTTTGTAACAACAAATATTCAACCCCCTTTTAATGTGAAAAGAATGGAAAACAAAAGTGGTATGTGTTTCCTTTTAATCCTTCATGGCTTCATTGCTTTGTTGCCCTGTCTAGATGTGTATCAGAATCCAACATAATGTGTGTACTGAGAGTAAGCCTCCGATTTCATGGCAATCGGGGCCCTTGTAACATGATCTGGAAGATCAAAAGCATCCACAAGTTCCCCAGCAATATTTCTAACTTGGAAACTCAAGTATTCTGTAAGCTTGTGAATTGCCTGCACAAGAGTACATGAATTTTATCCCTTAATGGAGTGACTTGAATTTCCTGCGAATCAAGTTTATTTTCCCAGGAAACAAACACTAATATTGTAATTAATTTATTACTTTATATTAATGCATACCTTAGCTTTGTTAGGGGCAACATAATCGACATTGCGGTAGGTTCCAATGTCATTCCATATCCGATTCAATGCATAAAGATCACAGACAAGTTTCAGCGCAGCTCGACTACTCGGATCAGGACAGCTGATGGGATAGATCCAAGGCCAAATCAGAGATTAGAAAATCACAAAGCAATATAAAAGATCAAGGATCAAAGAAAAAGAACTGTTGGTTCCTAGTTTAGGAAATACTTCTGCACGGCTTCCATAAATCTCGCAAGGATGACAGTCTCAATGTGAGATTCTGCAAGTGTGAGAAGATGATTTAAGCATCTATTCCATGCACCAAATCCCCCCAGAGTTTTAGAGTGCTTGCGAAGTCGCACTGCAACGCTTTGAAGCAGTCGAGATGTCCGGTACTGAAACAAAAAAATTGTATAAATTACACTAGTTTACTATAAACCAGAACCGACGTGTTTTAAATCACAAAACCAAGATAATACTCACTCTAAAGGCATCTAACTGGAATTTAGGATCTCTTAAATGATCTTCGCCTTCCCATCGGACAGTTACAGGATTTGGCTGAGAAAGATATGTGTTCATGGATTCTCTCAAGTAATTCCATGTAACAGCAAATGTCCCACCTTGAAACTTCTCCTTGTACCGTTTCAAAAGATCAGCTGCTACCTGCATCAGAAGCAATAACTTCAGACCTTGCTTGGATCCAAATGAGAAACAACCGTTTAATAATGTTTACATGTAAATCTCAAACGGCTATAATGTTTCTTGTCAAATGAACCGAGTTTCACCCTTCCACAAACAATTTAAAACAGGAAGGTTGATGTTATCTACTAGGGTAACGCTATACAACCAAAGTTTCATTATTGATGATTTCTCTTTTCATTTCTACTAAACGGCCATCAAACACCATTTGATTCAAATTCGGCCCCACTACTGGACGTAGAAAAACAAATCCGGACAAACCAAATTTTCCTTTCGCTAAATGAAAATTTGATAAAGGTCTGCACCAAAAATGTATCTACAATACAATATACATGATCACAATATGAATGAAATTGAGAATAATGAAAACATTTTTGCACTGTTCCTTACAAGTTTGAACCCAAAGATGATTTAGAGCAGTGATGAAGCAGGAAGACCTTATACACTAGACACGACAGTAGGCAAACTCATGGCTGGTTAATCCCTTCCTAACATGAATTCGGGAACTATCACCCTTTATACAACATGGAGAAATGGAGTTACAGTAGTACAGTATCATAAAATTCAAGCAAAGAATAGATGTGATAGAAAGAAATTAGTTCATAACCTGCTGTAAAAGCACTGTGTTGTCCCCCTCAAAAGTCTGAAAAATGTCATGATCATTCCTCAGGCTACCAAATCGGTTGACAGCAGCATAACCATGACCTCCACAAGCTTCCCTGCATACACTCAATGACTTTGCTGTATAAGAAGTCACATAAGACTTAAGGCCCGCTGAAAGTGCATGGACATCTGCAACAAGCTGATCATCGTGAGTTTTTTTCATCTCTGAATATTGCTCCACCAAATGTTTAGTGGCAAAATAAAATGCATAAGTTGACGCCAGCATTGGCATGAGCTTGTGTTGCTGAGACTGATAATCGAGAATACTGACTTCTGGCTGCTTGGGAGGACCAAATTGCTGTCGCAATAAAGAATATCGAGTGGCAATTGTGATAGCAATCTTGAGGACACCAACTGAAGAATACGCAAGGCCAACCCTCCCACCTACAAGTTCCCCTAAAGTGGCAGCAAATCGTTTATTTATTGTTGGAAGGCTACTTGTGTATTTTCCATCCCGGGAGACATCCCCAAATCGATTAAGAAGATTATCTCGGGGGATTCTCACTGAGCGGAATCTCAATGCTCCATTGTCCACCCCATTCAGACCAACCTTGTGGCCACAGTCATGTATTTCAATTCCTGGAAGAGTCTGGTGAGTCTTCATATCTCTAATAGGAACAATGAAGGCATGAACACCCATATCAGTGACTCCTTTTGCATCATGAGTTGGCAACATCAGCTTGGCAAAAACAGTGGCAAATTTACCGTGAACTGCCGCATTGCCAATCCACCATTTGATAGCTCCATCGTTTGGTGTGTCAATTATAAATTCATCTGTGAGGGGATCAAATGTTGCAACTGTTTGGAGGCCTTGGACGTTTGAGCCTTTAAGCACAAATATCAACAATTCAGTTCAGATATGCATATCTAAAACAGTGCAAGACATTTGAAAAAAAAAAAAAGACCTAATAAATGTTTAGTGAAAGCAAAATATCAATGATTGGAATCAACCAATAACCACCCCCGGTACAGATTAGGCGATTAAGATGTGTATTGTTTAGCTTTCACTTTTCAGAAATCTTTCACAAACTTAGCCAAATGTTCCCTGATATCCCAAAATAATGGGATTCATCACTATTATAGTTCCAATTTCACATTGTTATAAAGACTTCAGCTCCGTTCAATGTCGGTCAAAACAGCATAAACAAATTCATTGCATGTCTTAAAGCTTTGAAGAGGCAAAAATACATATGACGCATGAACCAAGGAGCTCATATTCAGAATGAAATTTGAAAGAATTTTAAGAACACTACACAAACAGATGCAATGAGCTAACAGCAGAACGCAGGCAAGAGTTAAGCAGATAAAATTTTGAAGATGCAGTAGTTTACCATGATGAAGTTCTGTCATTGCAAAACAACCCGGATAGTCCAAATTATCTATACCGTCATAATACTTGTCCTTGTGCTTTTTAGTTCCTAAATTAAGCACAGAACCTCCCCAAAGACTGCATTAAGAATCATAAAGTCAGTATGGCAAGGAAGGTGTTTAGGATATAGGTTTTCACTAAACAATGCACAGACAAACATGCTACCTGATTCAAAGAATCACAAACAAGCGAAGAAGATTTCGCTTTCCTAAATTATATGGCATCGTGGGTTGGAATTCCTTCTCTTTAAACTGCCGAATAACCAAGCCAACCACAAGCAAAATAACCCAATTCCAAACCAAACAAAATCAAGCACATTCCAAACACAGCCCCGATTGACAAAAACACGCACACCCATTTCCACAAACACACAAGTCATAACCCCCTATCTACATATTCATCCACACAACACTTCATGTCCATCAGGCCACAAATTATTTTCAACTTCAGTACACTACTACACACATCAAAAAACAATCCTTGACATAAAAGAATTCGATTAAAAACACAGATTCTATTCTTGATACTATTACTACATGCCCTAATACCCTAATAGCACATGTTAATGATAATTCTCTAGGCGAATTCAATGCTTGAGCAACAAGTAACCAAACTGAAAAAGAAAAAAAATGAAATCAATCAAGCAATCACCTGTACTGGACTCCCAACTTGACCCCAAGCGACATGTCAACACTCCCAGCAGCTTCAACAATGGCGAAGTACTTGCCAGGATCATCGGCGACGCATAGAAAAGGCCTGACACCAGCCTCCCTGACCAGCCCAAGAAGCTGCTTCCAGCAGAGCTCTCTGTGCTCATCTTTGGAAATCCCAACTGGGGTCTGCAAGTCAGGCCGAGAGTTGAAGAATTCAAAAACCCTCTCTTGAATCTCGCTGTACTTCCCTTTCATGTATATTGACAGCTCTGTTTTGTCCACCGCCAGCTTTGCTCTGCTCCCACATGACAGCTTCTGGAGGAGCTCCTCCCCTTGGTGGCTCTCTGGCGGTGGTGGGTTTGGATTCAGGTGGAGGGTCAGCCGTTGGATGCGCCTGGTGGTGATGAGTCTTGAATCATCATCAACCGTTTGATTCTCTGATGTTGATCTTGATTGTGATTGTGATCGTGATCGTGACTCCATTTTCTTGGTGGATTTCTAAATCCAGAAGGTTTGGTTTGGTTTGGTTTGTTTATACAGAAGAGACTGGAGGAGATGACGTGGCGCTGTGGGCAGTTGTCAACGTGGCGGATTATGAGTGGGTGGATCATTGGCAGTTGAAGTCTCTTTTGGCGCGCCTTTCAACGTCAGTAGATATTGTTTTATTTTTATTTATTTTTTGGGTTTTGGATGAGATTGATGAATGATGAGACTCATCTTATTTATGATTTTTTTTTTTACTTAAAAATCTAAAAGGATAGAAACAAAAGAGTTATATATATATATATATATATATATATATATAGAGAGAGAGAGAGAGGGGGTGATTCTAGCTTCTAAGAAAAGAGGTCCTAAAATTATAAATTAAAAATGTTTAATTAAAACCAAATATTCATATTAGATGTGGATATTTGTTAATATAAGACTATGGATCCAATGAAAGCATATAACTGTGGTTAAACATCCTGAAATTATAAAATCAGGATATCCTAATTAAAAAACCACGGGATAGCGTATCATATAAGGATCTTAAAATTGAATGTTCGGATGAATCCAGAAGAAGATGTATCCATTTTTAATCGGTAAACTTTGGATTATCATATATTTCATTGATTGTTTTCTTTTTATAAAATTGATACATGAGTCATGACCAGAAGTTGTACTTGTACAAGCAAACCTTTATGCTTTATCTAAAAGATTGGATTAGAAGTCAACTCATGGAATGGACCATAATTTTAGCCCGTATTAAAAAAGTGTTAATTAACAAAATACAGGTCGACAAAATGAGGTTGCTAATTAAGGAATTGGAACTTGGAAGGTTTATATATATATATATATATATATATATAATAATAATTTTTCAATGAACACTTTTATGATACATACTTTAAGCACCTTTAAAAAAAATATGTTTGATGGGATTTTTTATATGCATTCTAAGAAAATTTAAATACACATTTTATAAAAAAATTGAAAAATTTTTTAGATTTAAAAACTATTTTTTCTTATATTTCCTTATTTTTAAATGTTTTATCTTTAAAAAAAAAATTAGTTCTTATGCCCAATTTTTTTTTCCCATAAATGCATTTTTCAATGTTTTCACCATCCATACAAAAAATCTCATCAAAAAACATTTGATTACATGCAATTTCATCAAAGGTGTTTAAAATATGTATTGTAAAAAATCCTTATTGAAAAATTATTATATATAGATATCGCTTAGTTTCGGATTCAAGAAAGAACTAGCTTTAGAATTTCAATATTTTCTCGATAGTCCATATATAATTTTGTCTTGTTGACAATTGAAAGGAAACTATCAAAATTTGTTGCTGGATAGATCTGGCTTATATGCAAGTATACAAATATCTAATATGATTATATGTGATAAGTGCTAACAAGTTATAGATCTAAAAATTGGGAATGTCGTGCTAGTGCATATATTATAATATTAACCATGTATCAACAACATCATAATCTATGTGAATTATTTTTGGATTTGAATCCTATGATAACTAATTTGGAGATTTGAATCAGTTTTAATGATTGTATTCTAGATGCAATGCTCCATGGATCTCCATTTGGTCCTCGTCGTCGGCAAAGATTTGTAATATTTCAAAGAAATAATAATAAAACACTAGTTTAAGAAACTAATAATTATTTTAGTTAAATCAAATAGGTTAATTTCTAAGTTGACTAACCAAATGTACTACATTTTTTTGATTTAAATCTACATTGAAAGTGGGTTAAGAGTTCGTTAGAAAGAAAACTGCATTGATTATAACTTACAAACGCGATATATCTAGATACTTACTCTCACAGTATATGAAAAATGTTTCTTAATTAATTACGTATGCATATTTAAATAATAGTAAGAAATTTAAGCATTAAAAATTTTAAAACAAAATCGTGAATTAGAAGGAGCCTCAACCTCCTCTAAGGCTACAGAAGATGTGAAATCCACCTCTAACAACACCGATCTTGTCAAATCGGTGTTGGAGGAGTCAATTTGCTTTGATAAATGAAGAGCAGCTGATCTACTTCTTTCATTAAGAAGAAAGGAGAAAAACAATTAGTCAAAAAGCACGGAAAACCTGTTTATTGTTGTAAATCAACTAAGAAATAAGTAAATAAAGATGAAGAAAGAGTGAGAGATGAGAGACACGAGAGAGAGAGAGCAAAACTGATGGATATATATTCTGGGGAGTTTTTCAGCACTCTTAGCAATACAAATGATATAAATATATATAGGCAAAATCACCGCCTCTGGTAAGCTTAGAAGCTTACTTAATTATTAAGTTTAAGCAATATCTTCTCCAAGTGTACAGTAGAGTAGAAGAAAATGCTGGAAGAGGCAAGACGGTGAGGGGCATCAAGTGGTGGGTGAATCTATAATAATATAATATTATAATACTCCCCATTGGATTTCCCACCACTTATATTAATATTCTAAGAAAAACCCAATGGGACAAAATCTTAGAAAATGCATACAATGATCTCTCTGGATCTAGCTGGGTTGGACATTAAAAACTATCTCATTAAAAACCTTGTCAGGAAAATCTAGTGGGATAAAACCTGATCGAAGGGAAAAAGAGTATAGTGTACATATGTTCATATTTATTTGTTTTCTTCAAAACATTTCTCACATTTATACTTTGCTAGGGAAAACCCAATGGGATAAAAACGGGAGCAAAGATATTCATTGATCTGTCGGATCAAAGTAATATTTATAATGATCTTCTGGATCAATGTAACATATATACGATGATTAGCAAGATCAAAGTAATAGTTACAATGATATTTGGATCAAGATAACATATATACGATGATCAACTGAATAAATGTAATATTTATGATGATCTTGATGGATCAAATAATTTTTGGGTGTGTTTAAAGAATTGCCTCATTAAAACCTTATCAGGAAAACCCAGTGGGATAAAAACCTGATTGAAAGGAAAAAGAGTACAATGCACATATGCCCCAAATAATTAATATACTTCATTTTATATGCTCCCCCTGATGGGACGCTCCCCCTGATAAAAGTTCATTTGAAGCAATTTTCTAGATTGCTGAACTGAAGCACACTGATGTTTATTTCATGAAATGCAATAACATCATAAATGATTGGGGGGAGTACGAGCAAATACTTGATTTATGGAGTAATATCCATATGGAATCTTTTCATAATCCTTTCAACATATTCTGATTGATGGACAAGCATTCCATTTAATCTATGCTCGACCTTCAGGTCGAGACAATGTTTTCTTTCTCATTTCTTTATGAGGACACATGAGTATATAATTTCCATATCTTTATCAGATATTAACTGAGACGGCTATACTACATCCGTTCAAATTGTTTTTAATCCATATAAGGATTTTTGTATGTTCATCAAATACAGATCACGAGATCTCGATTTATATGCTTCTAGTATTTTTAAAATCCTTCAGGATTTATAAATATCTGCATTGAGTGAATCATATAGATAAATGATTGCTACGTCTAAGAGACGTATTTCAAGCCTTTTAAAGGCAGCCAAATTCATCAACAACGTAACCGTATTCATCAGTTGTGAATACCAAGTTTCTGTAAGAAACCTCGCATTACGAGTCGTGCCTCATATCTCACGATCTCGTTTTTTCTCATTACATTTCCGTATAAAGATCCATTAGTATCCAATTAGTTTGACATCTCCAGGTGTCTGGAGCACTATTGATCTAAATACTTTATTTTGGCTTATGAAGTCAATTCTTCTTGAATTGCTTCTTTCATCTATGTCAATCATGCCTTTTATCTACAATCATTGATATTATGAATATCATAATTATCTTTTATAATTTCAGTAGCACTACTGTGTATAAAAATACATCATCAATGATTGTTTCTTTATGATTCCACATTTCTCTTATATGACTTATAGAAATTTTCTCAATTTCTATACTTTTGTATCTCTGTTGAGATTTCTTCCATTTCAATGGATTTAGTCATTTCATAAACTCTGTATGATCTATAGAATTTCTCTCAATTTCTATATTCTTGCATCTCTATTGAGATTTCTTCCATTTCAATAGATTTAGTCATTTCATAGACTTGTGTCTCTTTTAGATATATCAGACTCTTATAGAGTTGATTTAGAGAAAATGGATTTATTCATAACTCGAGTTTTGTTTACTCTTGAGATCCCAATAACAATACCTTTCAAAAGGTTTATAAACTTATGATATGTATCAGATGATTTATTTATTGCCTTTTTCTCTGATCGTTCTTCAAGAACAATCACCCGGCCGGGGTTTATGAGATGACAACTGATAAAATCTTGTTACTTTTAATATACCAGGTAACAGATTAATAATCATCCGATGATCAATTATCTTTCGTATTTGAGAGATACGAAGATTGAAATGAGACACACATATATATATATATATATATATATATATATAGAATCGAACTGGTATCTCTATTCTGTATATAAGTAACTTTACATTTACTTTTCTCTTCTTGAGAAACTTTCCATTTGGAAATTAATCAATACAATAATCTGGAGATATTTGATAAGTGATTCCCTTGATCCATTTTGATTATGATTATATCTGGAAAACTGCTAACAAGTGTAAGCAATATGGAGATGTTTGATAATAAACAAACATATGATCATCTCGTAGATGCATCAATTAGAACCATATAATAATGAAATAGATCATTTAGTGGATGAATATATCCACATATATCTCCTTAAATTCTTTGTAAGAATGAAGAGAATTCAAAACCAACTTTTAGAATAATATGGTTTTACTGCTAGTTTCCCCTGTGAACATGCAGTACATAAGTACTCACTGGATAAAGAATCTTCTGGTTCTTTAATAGATATCCATGAGTATTTCCAATGATTATACTCATCATTGTAGATCCTGGGTGACCAATACGGTCATGCCAAAACACAAACATTTTCGGATCTGGGAACTTTTAATTCATGATTCATAACTGCATAAACATCTACACTCTTTATAATAGTGTTTTATAATCCAGATGATAAAGCACGCAGCTTTTCTATAATAAGTTTCTGGCCTGAATCATAAGGAGTAATGCATATATATTAAAAATTCTCATTACTCATAGTTTCAATATGATATCCATTCCTCCGAATATCTTTGAAACTTGAATGATATAAAGTATCATCGATACACAATTTAATACCATCTGGTAATAATATCGTGGCTCTTTTAGAGCCTTTGATCAGATCTGCTGGATCTGATCTGGTATTAACTTTATATATTTTTGAACTTAGCATATTCTTTTATGTTCTGCTTGAATAATATCAAGTATCACTGATACATGATTTAGTATTGTTTGATAACAATATCATGGCTCTTCCAGAGCTTTTTATCATGGCTCTTCCAGAGCTTTCTATCAGTTCCGTTGGATGTGATACAATATTAATATTTGCTCATATCAAAATCAAAATCATAAAATATATCTGACTCCGCAGAATTGTATGAGTCCTTGCACTCTAGGCAAGACATATATTTCCCTTCTGGGAATTTTATGGACATTATGTGTAATGCCATTTTATATCTTATCTGAAATGATAATAATTTTTTCAATAGGTTTATTTTATAAACCTTACCTCTTGTCATTCACAAACATCCACTCTTGGGTATGTTTTGATATCTCATAAATATATCCAAATTTACTCTCATGATGCTGCTCCTTCATGAACAAGTATAAAATGGATAAAATATCATTTACAATCTCATTACATGTGATATTAGGATCTTAAATCCTTTTAAGATAATCACAGCATCCTATTGAATGTATATGAAATGGATAAAATATTATTTCCAATTTCATTATTCGTTAGGATCTTAAATCTCTTCTTTATGATACTCACAACATCCTACCGGATGTGTATAAAATGGATAAAATATTAATTCCATTTTCTTTATTTGTTAGGATCTTAAATCTCTTTTATAATATTCACAACATCTTACTAGATGTGTAGATTCCCCCTTTTTTTTCTCAAATGCGCAAATGAATGATACGTTAGGATCTTAAATCCCTTCTATGATACTCACAGCATCCTACTGGATGTGTAGCTCATTTTTTCAAATAAATGATATGTAAATATATCACTTGATATATATATGAGATAACTTCATATAACTTCATATTATGAACGTGTTTGAAACCCCAGGTTCTAAATAATGACGTATGACATTCATTTATACAACACCGGATCCAGAAATCCATGTTTCATCGGTTTTCAAAACCGTGCCGTATGGCATGTATATAACACTGGATCCAGATCTCCAGGTTCTATCAGGGGTATAACACAGTTTGATATGTTGCATAAAAATAAACAATTTCAGGGTCATAAGAACACCTTAGACATAGCATAAGCCAGTCCAGAGATATAACATAAGTCAGTCTCATATATTACATAAAAATAAATGGTTTCAGGGCCATAAGATCACCTTACAGGGCCATAAGATCACCTGCGATGTACATAAAAATAAATGGTTTCAGGGCCATAAGATCATCTTACAGGGCCATGAGATCACCTACGATGTGCATAAAAATAAATGGTTTCAGGACCATAAGATCACCTTACAGGGCCATGAGATCACCTGCGATGTGCATAAAAATAAATCTAGAACTATTACATATAATTTCCGTTTGACGGCATAAGTCATCTTGTCCGTTAGGATTTTAAATCCTTTTTATGATATTCAGAGCATCCTTCTGGATGTGTATGAAATGGATAAAATATTATTCCCATTTCATTATACATTAGGATCTTAGATTATTTTTATGATGCTTACAACATCCGACTGGATGTGTATACTTCTCTGAATATTGCATCAACCATTTATATAATACTGGATCCAAATCTCCAGCTTCTGTATATTCCATCACGCCTGAAAACAGAGTTAATAAAGCTTAAATAAGTCAAAACAATACTTACAAGCGGAATTAGCTAAAACTGATAGCACGGTTGCGTCTGAACGGTCGAAATAGCTGGAAACAAGTCCGACTCGGCCGAAAACGGGCGAAAACAGCATGCTGACGTGGCGCTGACATCACTGCTGACGTGGCAGATCATTGCTGACATGTCGGCTGACGGTGATGTGGCGCTGACACATGCTGACGTGGCATGATATGCGCGCTGACGTGGCGCTACAGTATCGTCTTCAACCTTGGAAAGCTGCTGGAAAAACTGAAAAAAAATGGGTGTTGACCGGACTTTGACCGGACCTAGAGACTTCGTTAGACCTCCGTTTGAGAAGCGGTCAGTGGCGTCAGAATCGTATTTCCAAGAGGAACACAACGGTATCCTCCGAAAAGCGATTCGAGCACTTCGAAATTTTTGTACTCAATCGAAAACTCAAAAATCAAAGCTAAAAACAGTCCAGAACTTTCTCTGGAAGTCCTAGACTAGATTCGTGCTGATAACGTGTTGTAAATCAACTAAGAAATAAGTAAATAAAGATGAAGAAAGAGTGAGAGATGAGAGACACGGGAGAGAGAGCAAAACTGATGGATATATATTCTGGGGAGTTTTTCAGCACCCTTAGCAATACAAATGATATAAATATATATAGGCAAAATCACCGCCTCTGGTAAGCTTAGAAGCTTACTTAATTATTAAGTTTAAGCAATATCTTCTCCAAGTGTACAGTAGAGTAGAAGAAAATGCTGGAAGAGGCAAGACGGTGAGGGGCATCAAGTGGTAGGTGAGTCCATAATAATATAATATTATAACATTTATGGTGTTTTTCATGTTTTTCTGCTTTTAACACTAAAATCGTTATTTTTCTTAATTCTTAAACTTGATTTATTAAACATTTCCAAAAAAAAAAAATGATTTAGAAAACGGTTTACCCAACAACATTCAAATATGTTTTCTAAAGATAAAAACGAAAAATGGACCTTAAAAACATCTACTAACATAATCTAAATTCAATAAAATGTTAAGTTGACTAATGACTATAGTTCATCAAATGAGTCGAAAAGAATTTCCTTAAATTTGCAATTATACTCTATTTGAATTGCCTAAATTAGAATTTTAGTAATCAATGAACATTCTTTTGTTTTGGACAAATTTTGTTGAGAAAAATAATAAATCAGGAGAATTTAATTGACTTTACAATTTTGAATCTAGTGGATATATCAATTCATCAATACAATCAAAATTGGATTAATTTAGATTATGAATATTATAAAAGTAGATTTATGACCAAACTCCAATATAAGCATTAACCAATGGTTAAATAATAATCATTTTAATTATAATAGAAAATACCCTTGATATATCATAATAATTTAGAAAAATAATATATTTAGAAATAAACAAGTTACTGTAACAAGTTTAGTTCATACTAAAGATGTTTCTTCCTCCTATATCCTTCTCCTAATATATATATATATATATATATATATATATATATATGCCACCATAAACTATTATATCATATTTTTATAAATAAAAACAATATTTACAAAATAAAAATAATAAAATGCAATTCATAAATATTTTTATTCCTTTCCTCTTTTTAATTATATTTTCTCATTTCTTACATAAAATTATATCATCAGTTTTTTTTAATCAAATAATAGGTAATGTTCATATTACATGTCTCAAAATAAATTGCACCATTTTCTACTTTGAAATAATTTTTTTAAGAAAAAAAAGTCACATCGTTTAAATACACCAGGAATACCCAATTAAACACACTCACCACTATGTTTCATCAATTAAACACACTAATCATGCTCAATTAAACACACAGACATGCCCAATTAAACACATACAACACTATGTTTCATCAACTAAACACACCAATCATACCCAATTAAACACACCAGTTCACATCAAATAAACACATCATATGTCATGAATTAAACACATTGTTTCACAATAATTAAACACACCGGTTAGCATCTCTATAGGAATCGAAACAATAAAATTAAAGTACTGTGGTTGCTTCCGTTCCTAAGGTACTGTGAATGATGTTTATATGGGTAATGGAGGATTAATCCTAATAAATGTAGAGTTTGAAATTTAAATTGGATACATGTAATCTTTTTTGGCTTTTCCCACATTGAACAAAATCAACTCAATTGAAAATCAAAATCAAAATACCTTCAAATCCTGTAATTAAACATACTAGTGCAACCCAATTAAAAGCACCAGGGAAATCAATTAAACACACCAGAACAAATCAATTAAACACAGCAATGCAACCCAATCAAACACACCGAAGAACCCAATTAAACACAACAGTACTGCCCAATTAAACAAACACATATTTCCAACTCAATTAAACACACACTATGACAAATCAATTAAACACACCTGCCCAATTAAACACACATTTATTTCCAACTCAATTAAACACACAACCCAACAAATCAATTAAACACACTAGTACAACCCAATTAAATACACCAGTACTATCCAATTAAACACACCTATTTCCAACTCAATCAAACACACACCACGACAAATCAATTAAACACACGAGTATTGTCCAATTAAACACACACCTATTTCCAACTCAATCAAACACACCAGTACTACCCAACCAAATTAAACACTTACTACCCAACTAAACACACTAGCACTATCCAATTAAAGACACATATTTCCTACCCAATTAAACACACAAGTACTATCCGATTAAACACACAAGTACTACCCATTTAAACACTCACATATTTCTAACCCAATTAAACATACCAGTACTGTCCGATTAAACACACATGCTATTCATACAACACAAAATGGCTAGAGCAACACAAATGCTATTCATATCAGTGACTTTTAAGCAACAGAACCCAGAAAATCCATTTGATGGCAGATTAAATTCCACTAGTAATAATTTTTTTTTGACAATTCAATTTCATGGAAACAATAAAATGGCTGAATATAATAATATCAGAACACTCAATATCTATACAAAATTAAAACTTGGAACATGGAAGCACCAAAAAATCGTAAGCAAATCATCAATGAATCTTAAACTAAAACCTGAATAAACTATCACATTAATCAGTATCAAACACCAGAATGCATCAAATGTTTTTGGAAAAAAAAACACACAGATCAGATATGTGTGTCACTATTAAAAAATGTCAAAAATGCCATTTTTTAAAACAAACGATGCTGAAAAATGAACAAGAAAACATTGAGAGGAGGCACACAAAATTGACAAACACAAAACATAAAAAAAGAACAGATTTTGATTACACTATTATAAAGAAGAGAAGATTACCAGATGACCCAGATCCAAAAATTAACAAAAATGTTTGAAACAAAATCTTTAATGTTATTTGTATCTATTCATGGTGCACAAATGGTATGTAAAGCAATATATGTATTTGAAGAATCCTAAACCTAACACGCCGCCGCTGCTCCTCACGCTGCCGCCGCTCGCCTCTCCACACGGCGCTGCTGCTACCCTCTCATCACGCCGCAGCAACAGCCGCCGCCGCTGGCCTCTCAGATCAGGGTTGGGATATCGGTCGCAGATCTTAATTATTTCGCACAAATTTGTGATATTGTTTCAGCCAAATTCGATCTTGAAGAGAGCCAAGAAGGAAGAGAGAAAGAAAGATATGTTTCTGAGAGAAAAATGAGAAAGAAAGATTTTACCCAGAACTGAAGCTCCTGTATTGAAGAGAGAGAACGAAAATAATGAAGGATGTCGAAGAGAGAGGAGATTGTTTATGATATTGAAGAGAGAGAGAGAAGGATATTGTTTTTGATATTATGAGAGAGAAGAGATAATTTCAGAAAATAAAATAAAATAAAGAAATATTTGAGCAATGGATTAATGAGGGACATTTCAGTCTCTACAGTCAAAATATGGGTAAAAACAATAAACCATCTAATTTTTTAACTAAAAAGACCTATTTGCTCTATATTATATATATATGCCACCATAAACTATTATATCATATTTTTATAAATAAAAACAATATTTACAAAATAAAAATAATAAAATGCAATTCATAAATATTCTTATTCCTTTCCTCTTTTTAATTATATTTTCTCATTTCTTACAAAAAAGTATATCATCAGTTTTTTTTAATAAAATAATAGGTAATGTTCATATTACATGTCTCAAAATAAATTGCACCATTTTCTATTTTGAAATGATTTTTTTAGAAAAAAAAGTCATTTTCTTTTAACTCTCAAATTTTTTGTTTTTGGTTATAAATCCATGTCGATTTGTACGCGCGAGTTTCCGTGTAGAAAAAATCCAAATAATTCAAAAAGGCGGGTCAAGGATCCGGATCTTTTACATTCCCGCCTCTACAATTAAAAACCCACCCGTCACACACTCTGTAATCTGCTTCTCTTTTTCGCATTTGCATTTCCCTGCCGACTCCAAACAGGTACGTTCCCTCTAAAAACCCATGACTCATTTCCATTTTGATATCAGGATTTATGGGTTCGCTTTTGATTTGTGTTTCGTTTGATAAAAATTGCATGTTTATTTTAATATATATTAATTTTTTTTAAACGTTTTCAGGTTTGTAGTGTAGATCTGATTTTTTGAATTATTTGCGAAGCGGGGTTCTGATTTTAGTGATTCTAGGGCTGAATTTGTTGAAAAAAACTGTTTCTTTCTAGGGAAGTTGATGATGAGTGGAGATAATTTCTCCGACGGGTCACGTACGACCCGACCCGCTTTGGGTGATGTGACGAATTTGCCTGTAAAGAGAGGGTTTTCGTCGATTTCAGGAGATGGGTGTGTCGAAAAATTGGATGTTGAAACTGGGAATTCAGGGGAGTTTGCGAAAAAACTGTGTTTACAAGTTGAAAATTTGGTAAAAGAAAAGTGTAAAACCATAACGAATTCGATGTTAAACGATAAAGAATTCGGTGCTTCTTCGCCTAATAAGCGTGAAAACATCGTGTCTGTTGTCTCTAATGCACCGGATAAAAATAAAATTAATCATAGGGTGCCCGATTTAGGTGTTACAATAGCACACAATGGTGTGGAACTTGGTGATACATCAAGGGAAGGTTGTGTGTCTAGTGTTTCGATACCTAAGAAAGATTGTGACAGTTGTGAGAGAAGGCTTGTTTCCGATGCTATGTTGCCAGACGATGTACACGAAGAATTGTTTGTTGGTTGTGTTTCTAGTGATAAGGATCCTGGTGTGGGTAGTGTGATCTCTAGCAAATGTGGGTCTACTGAGTGGTTGAGGTTGCCCAAGTCACAGGGTTCGAGATCGTTTGAGTTGGAGCGTTGTGTGGGACTTAAGGGTGATCATTGTGCAAATTTGAATGCAGGTGCTGACTTGCTCAATGATTGCTCATGTTCGTTTTGCTTGAAAGGTTCGTGAATTGTCTATAAGTTTTGTTCAGAGATTGCTACTGTAGTACTGTAATCTGTTTGTCATACACGGCATCTAATTGGTACACTTGCTTTTTTGATTTGATAATCAGCTGCTTATATATGGTCAGATCTCCATTATCAGGATATCAAGGGTCGAATAGTTGGTAAGTTCTTTTAAACATTTTAAATATACAGTTACAACTATTTTCTTACATGTGCCATTAAATATGTAATTATCGTAAAGGGTAGATCCCTATTTCCTACCGTTTACTATATTAATCTAGCACTGAAGAAGAGTCAGAAAGAGGCAAGCTTCTTGGTTGAAAAATGTGGCAAGGGAAAGCAAACAGACGTTCCTGGTCAGGGAAACTCAAGCAATTTTTCGAAACTGGAATCTGACCTCATGAGTCATTGGAAGTCACTTTTTCTTCACATGGAGGATATATTTGTTCAGGAAAGCAGTCAGCTTGTGAGTGTTACTTCTGTTACTGTGGCTTAGTTTATATTTATGTATATTGCTTAATGTTAGAATTTCGTGCTTTTTCCATCGCTTCATTACATAATGATCGAAAGAGGTCAAGTTGTCATAAGAAGTCTCGAATCCTATAACATACCGGATATAAGACTTTGGTTAAGTCACTGAGTTTTTTGACTGCTTGATTCTTGACTAGTTGATTGTTGCCATTGCACTAATAGATGTATATGATAAGTCTTAGTTTGCATGATCACCAGTTTTCATTTTACGATTTATGATTTCTTTTTTATTCTCAATTTTTGTGGCAGCAAGCCAGTTTTCTCACACTGAAAGATATGAGAGAGAATTGCAAGATGGATCTAGAGAGGACCACTGAGATGCCTTCAGACGAAAACTAATGTGCTCTTAATGCTTATTGGTGTTGTAAGGTTGTCTTATCACTCTGATGTTAGATGTGATATATGTGTATGGATCGGTGCCTGTATGAGTGTGCACCAATGCTTAAATACTCTGCTATTGTTTAGACTTTAGAGGAATCCTTTAAGTTTTTTTCTTACAGAAACTGTAAAATATGTGCACTGTTAGTAACATTGTTGCTGCCATTTTTACTTGTGTGAACGAGATTCCTCATATTAAATGATCACAAATCTACCATTCATCCATCTTCTTTTGTGTTTTTTTTATTTATTTTCTTAGCCAATAATGGTGATTTTTTGTACTTTGGGAGAGGACTAATGCTTACATTAAATGAGTCAAACTGTTAAAAAGTCATAAAACTGTCCCTTGTTTGGGATTTAATAGATACAGATTGATAAGTTGATACCGATAGGCAATAGTTTATGGTAATACGAGTGATAACTAGAAAAGGATTGGAATGGGAGGGACAGTGATATTGTAGGTTTGTAGGAAGAAAAATGGGAGTAGGAAGATATTTTATGGATGGAAATAGAGCTATTCTATAATGAATAACCCGATAATTGAATGAAAGAATAAATAAATTATTAAAAAATTCAAAAAAATAAAAAAATAAATGATTTTCAAATATTTTTACATAATTTCAAAAAAGTTAAAAGAAGAGAAAACTATTGATTTTAATAAAAAAAAACTAAAATTAAAATAAAGGCCCATTTAGGTTACAAATAGAGATGACAACGAGTCGGGTTCGGGCGGGATTTGTAAAATCCAAACCCGTACCTGTGAAAATTTTCCTCACCCATGCCCGCCCTCGAAAATAAACGGGTTAAATTTCGGGTTTCATTGGTGGGTTTTATGTGGGTTTGCGGGTCACATCCACCAACCCGTAAAATATATTAATTCATAAATATTTAATATTTAATTATATTTTTTTATATTTTTTTATATATACAATACATAACTCCTTTTTATTTATAATATATTATGGAGAATTACAAATACAATAATATAAAAGCATTACCAAGTAAAATTTCGAATGGATGTCCAAAGGTAAAAAAAATAAACAAGCACGTTGTTTCATAAGAGTAAAACCAGCAAGTGTAACCTATCATTAGCTATATATAAATGAGAGTTGAGAATTGTAATTCTCAAACTTAGAATGAATGAAGGTTTTATATTTTATTCTCTATATGCTTAAAAATATTCATCTGGAGTTTAAATTTATAATATATTATATAATAAATATTATATAATTTTTATTTATACAGGTTTATGGGTTCACCCGCGAGTTCGTTTTCCCAACCCGCACCCGCACCCGCACCCGAACCTGAACCCGTGGAGTTTTTATTTATACGGGTTCGCGGGTCATAAATTCACCACCCAAACCCGATCCTACAGGGTCGGGTCGGGTTCGGGCGGGTGCCCGCAGGTACGGGTCAAATTGCCATCCCTAGTTACAAAACTGACAACTGACTCTTTTAGTGACATGACATCACTTAAATCTAATGATTTGAATCATCCAATTATAATACAGAGAAATCATAAATCCACATTATTTAGGTAAAATAGTATTATTGTATATTTAAATAATTTTTTTCATAAAACTAATTAGAATAGTCTCTTCTACCTTATGTATAAATTTGTGATAATTCTAAAACATTTGTTAAATATAATCCGTTAAAAAGGGATAGTGTAGACCCCAAAAATCCACAATTGGATTTGGTAGAGCGGAGGACACGGACAATCCTGCAAAACAAAAAGGAGGACACAGAGTTGGGGTGGTCCCTTTGGAGGGCTTTCCGACGCTCAAATCAAATATTTATAGGAGAAATCGTTTGTATAGAATAAAACTTGAATATGATCAATTTCAGCAACTAAATTGAATTACTAAATAATAAAGATCAAACTGTAAACAAAGTTGGTCGAGTCCTGGGTTGTGTGGTTCTTTTGGCCTTATTTTGCTTGGGCTGAGCGTAGAGTTAAGATTGGTGAATGTTGATTTATGTTAGACCGGAGGCGTGATGTTGAAGAAGATCTAGTCGAACAAGCTGTAATCGAGCGAAGCAGAGACAATATTGAAGTGGATTGAGCAATGACAGTAAACAAACCGTAGTTTGTTGGTTAAAGCTTGTTGGAGTCACGCATACTGAGCAACAAAAATCGAGGCAAAGGTTGGCTGGGAGAATGATGTTTTGTAGTAGGCGTAAATGTTGATCTACGACTCTACATGTGTGCAAGACCTAGATAGAGCAATTGTGTATGAGTTAAAGTAGGATAATCAAGTGGATGTCGAATGGATTGATAGCAATAATGCAGTAGGGTAAGGTCAATGTAAAGTGCGGAGCAATACATTTGTTCTTGCATGAATTGAGAATAGAAAATTGCGAGAGTGAGACTGGTCCCACCATTTATTATTTTTGTGCTAGCGAGTGCGAGTCAGAAAAAATCCCCCACTGAAGCTTGATCCTCTCGAGTCTCAATCACGGCTGGAAGTAAACCAAAATATCTTAATTATCTTGAGAATCTCGGATGCTTAAATGTAACCAACATACTTGACTAATTAAAATATATTCCATTAAAAGGGGATAGTATTGAAAACTTGGACAAAACATTACTGAGTCATATATTTTATGGAAGAATGTCGAAATACTCTAGCCAAAAATTGGCCTTAGGCCCAATGGTCAGGCCTAAGTCCAAGAAGGGGACGATCCGATTGAAGCCCAAAAACTCAACTCGCCAAGGTTACAAAACCTACTCTGCTCTTCACATATCACACATCACATATCACAGCACCAACTCAATCGACCGTTAAATTTTCAAAACTTTTCTCGTAATCGTACAAGTCTCTATTTCTTGAAGCGCTCAATCAAAATTCTGTTTCTCTTGTCTACTCATTCTTTGATATAATTCTCTGTTTTTTGTTATTTTCATATATCTTGTGCTATTTTTGTTGTTGCTATAAAAATTATGTACGCAGGATCTGTGAATTCTTCTTTGTCGAACTAGAAGATGCCCACTTCAACAAAGAAATTACAATGAAAATGTGAGGATTTCTCTTTCTTGTGGTTTTTGATGTTTCTTGATGGATTATTGTGGTTTTTTCACAGTTTCTTGATTCGTTTTGTTGTATGATCCCAGTCGGACAGATGCATTCCAAACCGATCGGCAATGGACTTGGATTATGCTCATTACATGAAGCCGCCAAGAAGAAGAAATGTATACCTGAGAAGCCAATTGCCATGAGCTTGGCGTCCAGGGAGGAATACCGGAGGCAACTGGCGGAGATCTTTAACATGAACCGCACTTGGATTCTTGCTTTCAAGAACAAGCCCCCAACAACCCCACTTGAACAACTCATCCCACAATCACATTCTCGAACTGGAACTCATCACTCATCACTCTAAAGTCTAAACCCACCAAACCTCCCAGACGTATTCCTCAGGTGGGTGTGGGTCATAATTCTTCATTGCATTATTTAAACTAAGTGCTTGATTGATTTTCTTTTAATCTGATTTTGATTTTGATTGTACCGAGACCTCAGAGAACATTGTATACTGCTGGTCTTGTAGATGATTACTACTTGAATCTGTTGGATTGGGGAAGCACCAATGTTTTGGCAATAGCTGTTCGAAGTAGAGTCTACTTTTTGAATACTTCGAACAATTCCTTCTCACAACTTGACACCATTGGCAATGAACTTGTCACTAGTCTCAGTTGGGCTCCTGATGGTCGTCACATTGTTGTTGGCTGGAACAATTCTCTAGTTGAAATATGGGATTTCACTGCTAATAGAAAGGTTAAATTTACATTCTGACAAATTCGACAGTGATCTATCATATCAACTCATTCCCTGTATTGATCCTATTTCTTTCTTGTGTGTGCAGCTAACAACTCTTAGAGGTGGACACAGATCAAGAATCTCCTTACTGTCATGGAACAACAACCACATCCTCACAACAGGAGCTATGGATGGGTACGTCATTAACAATGGCGTTAGAGTTAGAGAGCATGTCGTTGAAACCTACAGAGATCACACCACAAGGTTTGTGGCTTGAAATGGTCGCCCTCAGGCGAACAACTAGCCAGTGGAGGCAATGACAAACTCCTCCACATATGGGACAGAAGAAGATCCATGGCTTCTGCCACACAATGGCTTCATAGGTTGGAGGAACACACTTCTTTTGTCAAGGCTCTTGCTTGGTGTCCTTTCCAGGCCAATTTGCTGGCAATCGGAGGAGGGAGCGGTGACGGGTGTATGAAGTTCTGGAACAGCCGCACCGGTGCCTGCTTGAACTCTATAGATACCAGCTCTCAAGTCTGTGCTCTGCTGTGGAACAAGCATGAGAGGGAACTGCTTAGCTCTCATGGCGGATTTACTAAGAATCAGCTCACGTTGTGGAAGTACCCATCGATGGTGAAGACGGCAGAGCTCACTGGACATACCTCCAGAGTCCTTTTTATGGCACAGGTAAAAGAAAACACTGTCTGTCCTGTTTTGATAATTTTTACTTGGCTTCATCAAAAGATATATATATATATATATATTCTGATAACCTTTTTATCTTGTCAACTTATTCAGAGCCAAGATGGTTGCACTGTGGCATCGGCAGCCGCAGGAGCAGACGGAACAGTAAGAATTCGGAATGTTTGTGGGGATCCTCGACTGGCTAAACCGGCTCCGAAAGCATTCTGTGAGCCATTTGCTCACTTCAATCGTATCAGATGATGAGTACCAGATACTTGCTCTCATCATCCGATTATGTGGCCAAAGAACCACAAACTGGGGAATGCATTGAAGTAGCATTCAGTTCCTCTTAATTTGGATTTTATGTTGTCTTAGTAGTCATGAATGATTTTACTTGGTTTTCACGATATGCTCTATCCTGTTTTTTTTATAACATTGTTACCTTCCCTTTTTTTTTTTTTTTTTTTTCATACACCAAAAGATGACATAAAAGTCCAATGACCAAAAAGAAGTCTTTTTTAGTTTGAAAATTTAGAACCAAAGACACAAACTTTAATGGGTTCCAACTTGAATCTCAAGTCTCAACTGTAGTTAAACATTTAGCATGGGATGGGAATACACATTAACTTCACTTACTAATCTAATTATGTAATTAATAATTCAATTATCTAAGCAAAAAATGCAAAAAATTAACCTTGTTTGCATCAAATAGCGAGTTGTATTACTATGGACATTGACTCCTGCTGAGCGCGATGCATACTTGGCCAATGAAGCAATTAAGTTGCTTACCGCAAACAATTGGGTTCTCTTGGAAATAGCCCGTACTAGGTCTTCGCTCATCCTCTTTGCAGTGAAGCAGGCCTACCATGCTCGTTATAAGAAATCACTTGAGGAAGATGTTGCATATCACACATCTGGAGACATCCTGCAAGGTTTGGCCTTAAACCTATCTCTTACTCGTGTCTAATCTGGTGGTGTTGCTTTTTACTTGGATCTTATATCAAGTATATAGTTGCTCTTCCACCCAAATAACATATTATCAAATTTGGACATTGTTATTGTTATTAGAACATATGAGGATACCACACTTTTTTAGTAAAATTTTCATGATCTTTCATAATTATGGCCCTAAGCCTGAGACTGCAACCAGTGAAAATGGTTCGATTTGTTATTTTACGCTCTTCTTTTTTCCTATAATGCTTTCTGATCATAGATCCCTTGCAGCTTTTGGTACCTCTTGTGCTCTTCTTTTTTCCTATAATGCTTCCTGATCATAGATCCCTTGCAGCTTTTGGTACCTCTTGTGTGCTCATTCCGATACGAAGGAGATGAGGTGAATATGACATTGGCGAAGAAAGAGGCTAAGATTATGTGCGAGGCTATATCGGACAAGAAACACAATGATGAGGAGCTTATCAGGATTCTGTCTATAAGGAGCAATCACTACAACAATTCCCATTGGTAACTTCATTGTGGTGGCTGCAATCATTTTCTTGTTATGGAACCCTCTTACGAGTGAGTTGGATGATGATCAAGCAAGAGTGATTTATTTCTCTGTTTCAAATTGGTAACAGGGGTGGTTGGTACCTGTTTGCCGTATTTGAAGACTGATCCCAACGACGAATACCGTAAACTACTAAGAGCCGCAATTAAGTGCTTGACTTTCCCGGAGAAATACTTTGCAAAGGTTCTTTGGCAAGCCATCAAGGGGATGGGGACAGACTAATGGGCTCTCACTCAAGTAGTCACCACTCGGGTTGAGGTGGACATGGAACGTATCAAAGAGGAATACCATCGCCGTAACAGTGTCACTCTAGAGAAGGCAATTGCCGGAGACTATTAGAAAATGCTTCTTGCTTGAGCAATGCTCTTCTGGATCCTGCAAGCTAGTCTTCCATACGACTTCTGCTTGTGTGATTTATTATCTTCTGCTTAGATACGTGTCTTGTTTTGGCTATGCGGGATTATGTTTCCTCAATTCTTGTCGTTTGTTAGAGGTTACAGATGGAACATGGGTGTGGTTTTTCAAGTTATTTATCCGTACATTTTACTAATCTAGAATGTAATTTGATTCCCAACAGTTTTTGATAAACATCTCCCTTTACTTTCTTTTGATTCCAAGGAGCGTGCAGCAGCAGCCAATGATCGAGGATGAATATGTCATGTCCAATGATCTCCTTGTACTTTGCGTTTGATATTTGCTTCTTACTTAAAAATTAACCAAATAGACAGTGATAATGCTGAGGTGTAAATCTTGTAGCATTAGTACATGCTCTAGCCTCTAGTGAGGCAAGATATTGGTTCAAGGGCAACCAGCAAGATATTGGTTCTCCAGATGTTGAAGGACAACCAGCTTGTTCTCAATGGTATGGTTGGGACCAGAGAATATGACATTTTCTTTATAATTGGTAAACTATTGGAAGACTTTCTGGGTATCATGTATCATGTAGGAGTATAGCATATTTGGCACGAATGAATGTAGTTACCTGCTTGCTGCATGTGGTTTTTACTTTATTGGGTGTTTGACTTTGTATTAAATGAAGATACATTTCATAGTCTGGAGTTTATGTTAAGTTTAAAGTTTTCAAAATAATTTTATTTATTCAATATTGCAGACATTCATGATTCAACCATGTCAGTTCAACTTCTCTAACCAAGATTCTTTTTATCACATTATTAACTTTGATTTAAATGAAATTGCTATCAGCCAGTGCCGGTGATTAAGAAATTTTGAAAGACATGGGGGTATGAACTATCCATTCCTGTTCCTACCATTAAGTTATGTAGATTGTGTCATGCTTGTAAACTCATTAATTAATTGTATTTGTGGGCATGTTTCATAATGATTCAACACAATAGACTCCAATTTCTCATATACCTAATTGCAAGCCTTTGTAATTAAAGCATTCATCTAACTCTGCCCTAAAGTAGCTAGAAAATACCTTTCCTGAATCATCCACTTAGCTAAAAGAATAGAAAACCTAGAGAGTATACAGAGGTAGTAACACAGTTGACACTAGACCGAAAATTTAGTGTTAACAGTTGGCGCCGTCTGTAGGAAACAAATCTAGCCTAAAACTGTAACTTTCCATTCCCTTTGTGAGTTGTCTCTATTTGAAGCCTCACGAAGCTCCCACCTCTCACATAGACGTGAAGATGGTCGACCCGTTTTTCTAACACACATATTGTTGCATCTTTGTTATTTGCTTGCATGTTTCGACTCATGATGACCACATCCAGGTCCGTGAACCCAACCCAAAACCCTAGGGAGACGGAGAGCCTTGAAGTGGACTAGACCGTCAGCGAAATAGTAAAAGAGAAAAAAAATAAAGAAAGTAGAACAGACGTTCTAGAAAGAAACATGCAGCTCGTGATGAGCAGCAATAAACAATTGCAAAATGATGTATATGAGATAATGAAGCTATTTCGCAGTACCGTAGGAACTCAGGTTCCACTGGCTCTCCACTCGGAGTACCCGGTTCTACCCCTATGAGCGTCACCAGCCGAAGCAAGACCCAGCACTCATTGCCGACTAGAGGAACGCTTAGAGCAAGAAGCTCGCAGCCAAGCTAAGCCATCTTGTCCACCAGCAAGCGAGCCCGCTAGGCTGAGGTCAGTCATAAAAATACCCAGGCATAGAACCCAAAGGCAAGTCGATGAACGGTTCGAGAAGGATGAACCTTAGAGGTCGGGAACGGGAAGTAAGACAATAGCGGTGAAGCAGAGACCCCGAACCCATAACCGTGGTAGTCGTGGTTGCTCCCTAAGGTCTAAGCGCTAAGAAGGAGGGGAGGAGAACGAAGAGGACGAAGTCCATTCAGATCGAAAGTCTAGTAAGGGCATCCGAAGTGAGGTGAGGAAAGTGGTGAGAGAAATGGCGGAACTTAAGAAAGGAAAGAAACAGGAGCTAGAAGAAGACGACCCACCCCAAGAACTTTACGCTCCACTATCTACCGGGATCCAAACCTCCAAGCTACCTGCTAAACTGAGGATGCCCTTAGAATGCTACATGGGTATAACATACCCCATGAACCACCTTTCGATATATTGTCAACAGATGGAGGTTCAAAGCACCTCACAGTGTGCGATGTGTCATCTTTTTCCAAATACCTTTGAAGGAGCCGTAAAGAACTGGTTCAACAAGCCTCGCCCCCCCAAGAAGCCTTAGATCGTTCTTCTAACTTACCAAGGATTTCATTGCACAGTTCTAAGGCATCAAACCAACTGCCAAGGATCCTTATTTGCTGCAGTACCTCACTTAAGGGATGGAAGAGCCGCTGAAAGAGTATGTCAAACGGTACCATGACGAGGTGATAAAGATGAGAGTGTTCACTGAACATGAAACTTTTAATAACTTTTAGAGGAACCTGTGGATTGAACCTTTGTGGGACTCTTTCGAAGATCGCGGTCCCAAAAGCTACAAGGAAGCATACACATGCACCCTTAAGCAAATTGAGAAGGACGAAAAGTATTGAATCAAGGTAGAGTCTCTTAAGAACAGGCCGTAGCAAGGTCGAGACCAAAGTACACGTAAGGAAGTGCGAGAATCCCCCCTCACTAAAAGAACCGAGGAAGGAATGATCACAGAACGTCACCGTGAGAAACGACAAGTAACAGAAGGTCCCCGAACCGTCGGCCCAGACAGCCCGCACCCCAACAGAACTATACGGTTGGGAAATCGAAACCACCTGGTTTCACACCTCTGAACACCACGAAAGACCAGATTTACCTAGCAATCAAGTCGCATGGGTTGCTGATGGCACCTTATCCAATTAGGGTCCCACTTGAGAATATGTGCAAATACAAGTATTGCGACTTTCATGAAGACTACATGCACAACACTGCCGACTGCTACCACTTGAGGAACCAGATCGAAGGTTTGATCAAGAAAGGATACCTCACCGAATTGTTGGAAAAGGTAAGGATTGATCACCGAGAAAAGCTAAAGGAAAATGAGCTGGCCAGAGCAGCAGAAGAGGCAGGTAAGGAACCAGTGCAGCAAACCCAAGTCATTCACACCATCAGTGGAGAGGGGGCTACCTTAGCATGAGATTCTAAAAATGCTAGGAAGAAGTTTGCTAGAAGCCCCTCTAGAAAAATAGCAGTCGCTAGTGTTTTCGCAGCTTCAAAAACTTCAAAGGTTGCCCAAAACCCAGGCAACCCCGATAGTGTTCGTTGACGAGGATCACCTGAAAGTTATGCATCCTCACAAGGACCCCATGGTCATCACGATCCGGGTGGCCAACTTCCTAAGGGAGAGAGTAATGATCGAAATTTGCAGTTCTATGGACTTACTATTTAAGGATGCGTACGACCGTTTCGACATAGTGGAATCATCATTGAAAGCCTGCACGACCTTTTTGTACAGGTTCACTGAGGACTCCCTAGTTCCAACAAGGATGATTAGCCTACCTGTATCGGTTGGAGAGCTGCCAATCCAAGTGAGTGCAATGACCAAGTTCCTGGTAGTGGACACACCTAATGCCTATAACATTTTCCTCGAGAGACCTTTTTTGATCAAGACCAAGGGAATTTTGTCAATCTATCACCAAGTCGTGAAGTTTCCAGTCGGAGGAAGGATTGGCATTGTGCGTGGTGACCAAAAGGTAGCTAGGAGGTTCTACGCCACTTCGGCCAACCCATCCGCCCTTCAAAAATGATGCGTACACTTGATAGAGATGAAGGTATCCGGGAGAACATGCAACTAGAGCCAATGGTAGGAGACGAGGTGGCCGAAGAGGAAGATGCGAGAAGAGTCGCAAGAGAGTCAGAACGAGGGGAACCAGTGGACATCTTTGAGCAAGTCCCAGTGAAGAATAATGACCCTGCCATGGTGGTAAAAATCAGCACCTACCTCGCCCCAGAGCAAAAAGAGCAACTCACTAAGTTCTTGAAAGAGTATAGAGATGTGTTCGCATGGACGCACATAGACATGCTAGGAATCGACCTCTCACATTTCCTGTCACCGCCTGCAGGTCAACCCAGTCAAACAGTGGAGAAGGTTCTTCAACCTAGAAAAGAACCAGGCAATCCAGGAAGAAGCGAACAAGCTAATGAAAGCCAATTTTATTAGGGTGGTTAAGTACCCAGAATGGATCACCAATGTGGTCCTTGTGAAGAAGGCTAATAGAAAGTAGCACATGTGTGTAGATTTTACGGATTTAATCAAGGTGTGCCCGATGGACGGTTTCTTGCTACCTAAGATTGATCAACTTGTAGACTTGACAATAGGAAACATGTACCTTAGCTTAATGGACGCTTTCTCTGGTACAACCAGATAATCATGTACCCTTCCGATCAGGAGAAGACAACCTTTGTTACCTACCAGCGACTTTACTGCTACCAAGTGATGCCATTTGGGTTGAAGAACGCGGGGGCTACCTACCAAAGGTTAGTCAACAGGCTATTCAAGGAACTGATCGGGAAAACTATGGAAGTGTACCACTACAAAAACTTTGCCTATTAGTGACGAACTATTTTCGACGGCGCTAACTGCCGTCGGTAATGGTACCTTTTCCGACGGCCAAATTAGAGCCGTCAGAAATGAGTCAAAATGTAATTCCACATTTTCGCCGACCCAATAACCATTAGAAATAGTCGAATACACCGTCACTATTGTTGGCATTTTCGACGGCGCAAAACGAGACGTCGAAAATGAGTAAAAATGTAATACTACATTTCCGATGGCCGAATAACCGTCAGAAATAGTCTATATGCCGTTGGAAATGAGGAAAAAGTAATACAATATTTCTGACGGCCTAATTGCCCTAGGAAATAGTCCACATTTCCGACAGTATTTTTTGTGCCGTCGAAAATAATGAAAAAAGAAATCAATATTACCCACGTTTCTGACGACATAAAAAGTGTCGTCGGAAATGATAAAATTTAATTCGATTTAATTTTAAGGGCAATTACGCTATCAAAAATGTAGTATTATTTTCTACATCATTTATTATGGCATTGTCATGGAAAAAATAATTAATTTATTATTATAATATTAATTAATAAATTATAATGGAATGTATGTGATAATGTATACACTACAAAAAACTGTGACTTGTTGGTCAACATTTTAAATGTATCGCTATATGTGTTATTATTTATTTATCACTATTTTTTAGCGAAATCACTTTGTCAAATTTTTCGCAAAATATTTTGATTTAATTTTGAATTTTTCAAATAATTTGTCATAGATAATGTAAAAAAAAAATAAAATTGATAGCGATCACCGCAAGAAAATTAGACAATATGGGTCAGACTTTAGGGACAAAACAATGGTACTAATAAAAAGTCTACTTTATGTATACATCTAACTAAATTAAATAAATATAAAATATAGCAAAATTATTAGTAATTACAAGAATATTTAGTTATTTATAATTATGTTTAATGACACTACTAATGTTTAATGACACTACAAAATGTTGATTATAAAAAATAAAATCAACAAGGATATAATATACGTATCAAATTTCAAGATAAAGTAGTAAAATGTAATTTACTATCAGATGAGGGAAATATTTAATAAAAATATTATTTTAAAAAATAATATCAATAGTTATATTTAAATATTAATATATTTAATTAGATAGTATGCAAACATATCAATAGCTTATATATAAATAGTATGCAAAAGATATTAGTTATAAAGTTATAGTAAAATGGTAAGAGTAACCTTTACTATCAATCATCCAAGTCACGGGTTCAAGCCACATGAAATTAGAATGGGTGATGGGGTGATGTGGCATTGTCAAGTTGACAGCGCGTCATTTTTTTTATCATTAAACTTTTTCCAACGGCCATCCCCGTCGGAAATAAAGGTAAGCCATCGAAAATACTAGTAATTTTGACCACCTTCAATTACTATTACCGACGGCATTTTTATCTGTTCCGACGGCCTTGACCGTCGGATTTGGTAGTATTTGTGACAGCTCGTCGGTAAATGGTTATTTGCGACGAGCGTATTTGTGACGGCCTCCGACGCCTTTTTCCGGTCGGAAAAGTGTATTTCCGATGGGAAATCGTCTTTTCCGACAGATAAAATCATCTTTTCCGTCGGCATTTAGCCGTCGAAAAAGACCATTTTTTTGTAATGTACGCAGATGCCACGATCACCAAGTCCTAGAACCTAGAAGACCATATCGCCCATCTGCGATGGACTTTTGACATCTTGAGGAAACACTCCATGAAGTTAGACCCAAAGAAATGCACTTTCGGCGTGTTAGCAGGCAAATTCCTCAACTTCATGGTAAACGAGCGAGGAATAGAGGCTAACCTGGAGAAAGTGAAACCTATACTGGACTTGGAAGCACCCAGGGACCTGCATGATGTCCAAAGCTTAGCCGGAAATGTTACCGCCCTTAGCAGGTTTATAGCCAAAGCAACAGACAAGTGCCACCCTTTTTTCCAAGCCATAAAGAAAGGGAAATGTATGGTCTGGGATGAAAAGAGTGAGGAAACATTCCAGTAATTGCTGGACTACCTGGCAAGCCCACCCCTGATGGTAAAACCTCAACTAGGTGATACCCTCTTGCTATATCTGGCAGTGTCAGAGGTAGCAGTGAGTGGAGCATTGATGAAAGTGTGTGAGGATAACGTCCATAATCCAGTGTATTACATCAGCAAATCGCTAACAGGACCAGAAGGAAGGTACACAAAGTTGGAAAAGCTGGCATTCGCGCTAACAGTGTCTTCTAGAAAGCTGAGACCTTATTTCCAGGCACACACAGTTTCAGTGGTCACCGATCAATATCTAAAGTCCTTTTTACAACGACCAGACTTGTTAGGAAGGTTGATACTGTGGGCATTAGAATTGACACAGTTCGACATCGTTTACCAAACTAGAAATGCGGTGAAATGGCAGGCTTTGGCCGACTTCGTGGTCGAATTCACTAAGAAGCTAGAAAAGGATCAGGAAAACACCCCTAGCCAGGCAGAATCCAAGGATGTAGGAACCTCCCAAGCACTTGAATGAACCATCTATGTCGACGAAGCTTCCAATCAGTTAAGAAGTGGAGCTGGGATCGTGATCATCGACCCCGACCTAGTAGAAGTGAGCTATTGTCTGAAGTTCGCCTTCAAAGCTTCAAATAATGAGGCGGAGTATGAGGCTCTGCTCGCAGGATTGAAACTAGCGGAAGCATTGGGAGCAAAGAAGGTGCTAGTCAAGAGCGACTCACAGCTAGTGGTTAACCAGGTCAACGGAGTGTTCCACGCGCGAGGCGACAACATGGCAGCATATCTCAAGGCGGTGAAGGAGTTAATGGCCAACTTCAAGCAGGTGAAGATCACGTAAATTCCAAGAGAGCAGAATTATCGGGCCGATGTCTTGGCCAAACTAGCTTTAAGAGAAGGCCAGTCACTACCCCAGAACGTCCCAATGCGAATAATCGAGAACCACAACATTGAAGTCAAGAACCGAACACTTTAGATCCAGCTATCCCCATGCTGGATGGAACCAATACTTAACTACCTGCGAGATGACTAGCTACCAGAAGATAAGCAAGAAGCTCGATGAATCAAGCACTTGGCATTACGGTTCACCATTTTAAGCAAAGTTATGTATCGGCGAGGAAGGTCTCTTCCTCTCTTAAGGTGCCTACACCCAGATGAAGCTTACCAGGTAATGAAAGATGTGCACAATGAGCATTACGGGAACCACTCCCGGGGACTATCGCTAGCACACGACATTTTGAGACTCGGGTACTTCTGGCCTACCATGCACAATGATGCAAAAAGTATTGCCCAGACTTGTCAAGCTTGCCAGAAGGTAGCAAATCTTATCCACCTCCCTGTCGAGTTCCTCACTTCTGTGAAATCCCTGTGGCCATTCGCTAAGTGGGGGTCGATCTAATTAGACCTCTCATAATGAATAGAGGTCAGGCAGGTTATGCAATCATATCCGTTGATTACGTCACTAGGTGGGTGGAGGCAAAAGCATTGACCAGCATCATTGAGGCGAATACTACTAGTTTCCTCCTGAATTCTATCGTGTGCCAATACGGAGCACCCATGGTGATCATCACAGACTTGGGCAAGTAGTTTGACAATAAGAAATTCAGGGAATTCTATAAGAAGTACGAGATCCAATACCGTTTCACCTCAGTGGCCCACCACCAGTCCAATGGTTTTGTCGAGTTTACCAACAAGACGATCAAGAAATTGATCAAAAGAAAGCAGGAAGGAAAAAAAAATGGGTAGAAGAGCTCCCTCACATCCTCTAGGCCTACAGGACCACTGAGAAGACAGTAACAGGAGAAACAAACTTTGCCTTGGCCTTTGGGTCTGGAGCAGTGTTGCCCAAAGAACTAGAGCTACCTTCTCACGGAGTGAACTATTACAATGAAGAGGAAAACGACCGTTTACTGAGAAATTATCTGGACTTGTTGGTGTAGGGAAAAATTGCTTAAAACCGCAGCGGAAGGCGAAAAAATAATTTTCGTATAGTTTAAAATTTTTCTAAAGATTTGAACCTAAACCCTTTAATTAATTAAACTCAAATATACGGTTAGAGTTAAATACCTCTTGTCGTGTGATCCGATTGACTTACGTCGATGGTAATCCACAAGATCTTCAATCCTAGCACGTACGTGAATCACCTAGGAGCGTGGTCTCCTTTTTTCTTTGAATTGCTTACCTTAGAATGGATGTATGGAATTTCTGATCTTGATCTTCAATAGTAAAACACCAAGAGCCTAAAAAAATAGTTCCGGTCACTTTTGAATTCACAATCAATATGATTGAAACTCGCGTAACCCTAAATCGAAAGTGTGCACAAAACCTTTTGATGTTAAAGGCTTATAAGTGCACTATCGAATGAGAACTTATTTTCTTTTTCTCTCTTGGCCGAAAATCTATGTGTATAGAGTAGGATTTTTTATTTTCAAAACAAACAAAAATCTCTCTCTATTTTGCTTCTTAGTGGCCGAAAATTCATAACCTTATATTTATAGGTTGGCCGAATTTTCTCCTTCACCAAGTAGGGTTGGCCGAATTCATTGAATAGGAAATCTAGGGTTGGTTAATTTCCTTACTTGAAAAGGAATTGTTCTTTTCCCTAATTCCTATCAATTCAAGAATCCTAACCCTTGTAGGACTAGTGGTGGCCGAATTCTTTGTATAATAAGGAGTGTATGTGGGCTTAATCCTTACCACATTAGGACTCCTATCACTTAAAAGAATTCCAACCCTAATCCAACACATAGTATTTAATTTACTGATCAGGAAAAGATTTTGATTTAAACTATTAATTAATTAAATAATTAATTAATTCCCATTTAATCAAAACAATAAAATAAAATAATATCTTGGGCTATTTTATTTAGCATTGCCGCCCACACCATATATATATGGGCCCAATATTATTTTTCTTATTTTATTTAATCCATTAGACTTTAAATAAAAGCCCACATGTGAACCAGACTTCTTTTTACTAAAAGAAACAAGCCTACATGTCTCCTTTTAATATATTAATATAATAATGCAGCCCATTAAATAAATAATAGACATATTATATTCTTAATATATTAAATGCAATTCTAGATGGACCCATAAATTGGTCCGGTAGAATATATCAAGTGATCCATGCAAGTACGTGTGGATTGTGGATCTTGGCGGGCTATCTAAATTTAAGCTTCAATAGACATAACCTAATCACAATCAACAAATGATTCACTTAGGTCTGATCTATTAATTTTAACTCATTCCACTAAAGAGCTAAAATTGAACTCTTAAATAAAGATAGAATAAGGAGATGTTTCTCATTCATACCCTAGACAATCTTATAAGAGATGGTGTATCCTCGTGAATAATATCAGTAATCGCTAAGAGCTCATAGACCGCCTATAGCTCTCAAAGTTACCATATTTCCTCATATGACCACATTTTGAACTTAGATATTTTGACTTGTCCAGAAGCCATGTCTTCAATAATCATTATTGAACACTCAACGTTGAGATTTAATATCCAATACCTCAAAACATCCATATGATGATATTATACTCTCATTTAATAAATGGAGCCACGATGTCCATATCTATAAATGAAGTCCTCTATCGATTAACAAATGAATACCACCAAACTATCGAGGATAGACTATGCTATATAATCGTACTCATTGATAGCTCAAATGATAACACTTGCAACCATAAGTCCATCATTTATCTCAGGATTTAGATAGACTCTCCGATTGTCCTGATAATGAAAAGACTTATATCTAGTGACGGTTCTAGATAAAGTATTTCATTGTGATCCAGTTCAATGCACCCAGTGCACTAGATTCTTTTACTCGAAAACCTTTCGATGATTTTAGACTCATCATAACTCATTTGATCCCACTCAAATGCTAGTAAAAGAACTCTACAACTTTATCAAGATAGAGGTGCCCAACCTTTAACTTAAGTTGTGAACGTTATTCAAGACTAACTAAAGAATTGTGTCTACCTCATACATATCCGGATGTACAAACAATTCTTCATATCTCATAGTCTTTTGACCTTATGATTATTTACCTTGACAATTATAATTATAAATGCTATAAGATTTTGCAGAATCAGAAATCACTTTATTTATATGAAAAGATTGTCAATTACAATATTACACTCTTGCTATTGAGCATAATCCTAACAGTTGGAGGAAAAGCAAACGAAAGTCGAGATGAGAGTAGCCTCGTACCAGTAGCGTATAACGAGGTGTTACAACAAAAAGGTTAGTCCACGAAGCTTCGAGGAAGGAGATCTCGTGCTCAGGAAGGTCACGCAGAACACCCGTAAGCATGGTGCAGGGCGCTTTGGGCCAAACTAGGAAGGATCGTATAAGGTGAGAGGGGTTCCACGCCTAGGAGCTTATAAGTTAGAGGACATGAAGGGAAACATGGTGAGGAACACCTGGAGTGCAGATCAGTTGAATAAGATATACCCTTTAAGGATGAGAAGTAAGGGACAAGGGGCAGGGGTTTTACCTTTGTACTTGCAGTATCAACCTCCAAGAAGCAATCCGACGATCGCTCTAGGAAGGTTTCAAGACTTGGATCCCAAAGGAAAAATCACCAAAAAATGCGAGACTTGGAGAACGTAGATCCCCAGGAGCAAATCGCCAAAACTGCGAGACTTGGAGGACTAGATCTCCAAGAGAAAATCACAAAAAATGTGAGACTTGGAAGACATGGATCCCCAAGGTAAAATCACAAACCATTCAAGAACGTGGATCCTAAACCACCCAGAAATGCAAGACTTGAGGATGTGGATCCCTAAGAAAAATGGTCGTGGGGCGAAGCTACGAGGATATGAATCCTCAACCGCCCACAAATTCAAGACTTAGGGACTTGGATCCCCAAGAAAAATTGCTGTGAGGCGAAGGTTAGAGGACTTGGATCCTTTATTGCCAAGAAAATGCAAGACTTGGGGACTTGGATCCTTAAGAAAAATTGTTGTGAAGCGACCCTTGGAGGACTTTGATCCTCAATTGCAAAGAGAATGCAAGACTTGGGGACTTGGATCCCTAAGAAAAATTGCTACGAAGCAAATTCACTAAAGAATAAAAGGTTCTGGGACTTAGGTCCCCACGAATAACCACCATGTATGAAAATATGGGAAATCAACATGCTAAGTCAACAAGAAGTCATCCAACAACAAATTTAAGAATGAAATAGTTCATTTCCCCCATCATGGCAAAAGTAAGTTAAAATCCTACATAAACAAGCACAAATCATATAGACAAAGAGGTTAAGGCATCATGCCATCACCAAATCAAAGTTCAGTACATGCAAGGAAAAACTAGGCGTTGTGGTTAAGTTAAAGTAGCAAAAAAACAAGCAACAAGTGAACTACTGAGATAGAATTTATCATCACATCAAACTGAATCAAGGAGGGGGCGATCACTCTCCATCCTGCACTGAGGTCTCCTCCGCTGCTGGTTCATCGGTCTGAGAAGTTGCAGGAGCATCGGCGGTGCTATGGCCAACCGTAGGCCGGTGCGCTACCACCTCCGCTGTAATTGCCTCTCTGTCTCAGTTGGAAATCTTCCTAAGGTCTCATCTAAGGTCACCATACTCCAATACGTGAGACTATGCCAGAAGGTAGCAATTGCGAAGGTGCTCATCGCAAGTATCCAGGGAAACCCTATTGGCCTCCTCAAATGCATTGTTGGCTTGCACCAACTCATCTAACTGCTTGTTGAGGGCCTCCTGCTCCACTTCGGTGCGCTCCGCTTTGGTATTCATCTCAGAGAGCTCAACCTTCACATCATCCTGTTTCTCCTGCAGCTTAGTGGCCAAGACAAGGTTTGAAGCGTTCTGAGCTTACTGAGTCTCCTTAGATCGCTAATAATACTGAAAGAGAATGTGCGAATACATAAAACACTGGAAAATGTCACAAGCATCGAAAAAGACGAGACGGTAGCGATAGAGCGCGTAAAAAAAAGAATGCTCAGGAAGGTAAAGAGTCATACCTCAATAAGCTGGTCAACCGCATGCATGGTCATTTTTCTGGCATGCTTGGACACGGGGTCAAGGGGAAAATCATTTGCCTTAAACGCCTTGGTGAACCTCTCAGTGGCAGCAGCAATCTGGGACACAACATTATCAGAGAAGGTCTTCTCCATGGGTTTTTTCTTCTTCAGAAAAAGGGGTCCTCAAATGTGCCACGCGAGGCCAAACCTTTGGCGGGGGTAGCTGCGGAAGAGGTCTCAACAGATCCCTCGAGTTTCAGCTTCATAGGGCGAGGGTTCTTCAGGCTCATCTTCAAATGCTTCATATCCCTCAGGGCAGTCATGTTAGGCATCTTGGGACTTTTGAAGCTGTCGGGCAAGGCGACTGACTCCCCATGTATCTCGAAGCCTTCAGTAGGCTTTTCTAGAACCTTCGACGATCTCAAGTCGTTCGAAGACATGATGAGTTCACTAGCAGCGGTTGTAAGAAAAGAGGAAGCAAAACCAAGATAAAAGGTTAGATGGGCCGAAGCAACCAAACACGATGCAAATAGAAAAAGAAATAAAAAAAGAAAAAAGAGAAAAGAGAAAAGACAGAAAGATGAGAGGAGGCTCAATACCAGTCCCTGATGTGAAGTTAGCAAGTCTCCAGCATATTACTACGTTCCAAGCATAAGACAGAGGGACTTCTATTAATGGGAAAATTTGACTAAAGCCCAAGACAGGTAGTTCGCTAAGGGAAATCGGAGAAGTAACAAAGGTAATCTCATAACACGGGCACATAATTAGTTAGGAAAGTTCATCTACTTATCGCCAGCTGCCTATATGTCAGAGCAAGCCGTACACACAAACCGAGGAAGCCAAAATAGGGGAGCGGGAAAAGTTTGCAGCCCAACTTGATTGCCAAGAAAGGATAGGAACGCAATATGAAATTGGGGAACGGGACAAACACAATTAAGGAAAGGTTGTGTCAGATACAGACTGCAACTGTCACAGCAGCAGCATCTGTTATAGGCGGGATGGTACGGACCGCAGGACGACATGTCATCCTCAGCGGTTCAAATTCCGCCAACCCTTGCCATGCTGGAGACAGGAAGAATGTTCTGAAAATGCCACCAGGATTAGAGATGCACATTTTGGGAATGAGGATGGATATAGGTCCCCCCCATCCTCATTCCCACTTCCCAAACCCTTCCCCCATCCCCACCCGTTTCCCCATTTGGGGAAAATGGGGATAGGGAATTTTGGGGGGAGGTATATCCATCCCCAACCTCAGTTCCCCGTTTTCTCCGTTTTTCCCCATTTTTCCCCGTATCCCTGTTTCCCCATTTCCCCGTTTCCTCATTCTCCCGTTTGATTAAAAATTAAAAATTAAACAAAATATATTTCATTATAAATACAAACTAAAATCCATTAGTGCATTACAAATACATAATAAAATCATAAAGTGTGCATTACAAATACATAATAAAATCATAAAATGTTACATAATATATATATATATATATATTTATTTATATATGTTTTGGGGAAAATGGGGAAATGGGGATGGGGAGAGGTCACCTCATCCCCATCCCCATTTCAATATATTTATGGGGGAAATGGGGAAATAGGGATGGGGGACCTCCCTTCATCCCCATCCCCATTTCAATTTGGGGATGAAAATCATCCCCATCCCCACCCCATTCCCCATTTTTCCCTAAAAAAACTTCCCCAAATGGGGATGGGGACGTGGGGATTTGGGGATCCGGGGGAAAATGTGCATCTCTAACCAGGATGTGAGTACATAGAAAACCTAAGGCTAATATAAGACAACTATGAGAGAGAAAATACCAAATAGGTGAGAGAATCCCAAAGATAAACGAAACACAGATACAAAATGGTGAGATGTTGCATCCAGCTCACGGTTTCACATGTGAAACACAAGCCATGCCCACCCTGAGCCAAACTCACGACCACCATATGCCTTGGAACAAGACACGATTAAGGTTGCCAGAAGGTAGTCCTAGTCAGCCCTAAGGGATAAAACACTGATTTCCAAGGCGAGAAAAATAGAGCCCTATAAATAGAAAAGGGTAGCCCACTCATCAAGAAGGCCATTCATTTGACAAACACACTATCATTGTGTTATCTTGTACATTTTTCTCAACATAAATGAAGAATATCCATAGCAACTATTTCGTAGTTCATCTTACATTCATATGAAAGAAATCTCCATTAAACATCTACTTAACTTCAGTAGCTAGAAAATACCTTTCCTGACTCATCCACTTAGCTAAAAGAATAGAAAACCTAGAGAGTACGTACAGAGAGGTAGTAATACAGTTGACACTAGACCGAAAATTTGGTGTTAATAGGGTTCCGTGATTATTGCATTTCTTTTTCTAGGAACTCACTTTGTTTTTTCCAAGCTGTTCATTGCTGTTCATTTCTTCATTTGGGTTTCATAATTAATGTAATTTTGTTTTTTGTGGTAATAATATAAATCTCACCTGGGTTGGTGTGTTACTTGTTTTGTTCTTTAAAATAAATATTTTTGCACCATTATTGGTACCAAAAAGCTTCAACCACTTCTGCACATTGTAGGTCTCGCAGAGATATGGTGCATTTTAACTTTTATATGCTCCTGAAAGTTATAGAGGATGTACAATGTAGGATCTATTCAAGACTGTCATCAAGTTGGATTTGGAATAGGTCTTGGGCGTAGCACCAGGTTGATAATAGTACCAAAGAGGCACGGGAATGTCAAGTACGTTCCTTTAAGTGACTCAGTTGGGTAAACTTGAGTTTTCTAGCACTAGAAAAAATTGACTGTCATTCAGTTCTGATGATAATGCCATCTGATAAGTATTAGGGAATCAAATAAGGAAGAACCCTGCTAGTGTACTAAATAAGAGGTCTTGACTCTTGAAGTTTATTGTAATGAGTAAGTTGTGGATATTATTTTATACTTCGACGCAGGATTTTTGTCTAGATATCGTAGCACTAGTTGTTTGTTTACTTTAGTGCATGGATATATAGTGGGAAATATTTGGAAGTAAAGGTTTTTGGGGTGTTTTTTGCTGGCATTCGTCGTTCCAAAAATGACATTTTTTATTTAGTTTTTCCGAATTGGAGCAGTTGTGGGATTTTAGAAGAAATTTAATTACTTTCTGCACATCATTTTAGTTGAAGATCCTAGACTTTCACAATTATTGTACTTTCAGTTTTTTATTGTCTATACTATGAAAAAAATATCTGTATTTTCAAATGGTATGGAGTAGAAATAATAGTCACTTACAATATAAACAGTTAAAACTATTTTTTTGGATTTATATGATGATATATTGATATTATTCTGGCACGCTAGTTCACCCCCTTAAATTATAAGATCGGTTGTCTTGATGATAAGAACTTAAACAATGTGCATGTTGTCCCACGTTGTTTTTTCCAATGGTACTGAATAATTGTGAAATTATGAGGTTTTAGAATAAGATTTTATTGTAGCTGTTGTGGTGCCATTTTCTTGTAAAACTGGTGATGTCCTCACTGAGCCCGTCACTCATTAATTTTTTTTTTTTTTAAATCTTCAATAAGATTTTGGTGTGCATGGCATGTTGTACCTCCATGGAAAGCTGATTACACTGCACAATCAGTGGTGGCTGACCTTTTGGTAAATGATTGTATCAACACCTTATAAGTACGGCAATAGTAGTGTGAATGCGATGGTAGTTTGGTTTTGTAGTGATTCACCGTTGGAATTTATCCTGCCACCAAATTCACTGATGGAAAATTTTGGAGAGTAAATAGAATTGTTATAAATTTATCTTCATTGGATTTATTTTGTTACATCCTTTCTTCAGTTCTTGTCAATACTTTGCTTGAGGTAGGCTTACTTTTGTTTTCATTTTAAATGATGGGATCTATGATGAACTGCCAACTAATTTCAGTTAGAAATGAGATTTCTTAAACATTGAGACTTCATTGCGGTTATACAATGATTTTCTTTAGTCTTGAACTTTATTTAAAGTTGATTGAGTATATTGATTTTTTTAGCATATTGGTTTAGTTGATCATTACCGATATTTTTACAATGGTTAAGGTCTCAACATTTTAATTGAAATTTTGAGGCTGTGTAAGAAGCTGATTTTGAAGTCAAAGTTGCAAAGCTGTTGAGCTAGAGTATGGAAGCGAGGCAATACAAGCTCTTAAATTGTTTGACGACAATGGAGAAGCCGAGCAGACCATCAGGTTTCTATTTGGAGGCTAATGAATACTTTTGAATTGTTCTTTACAGTTTGTTCAACTTCAAGCAATTCAATTACAGATTTTACAAAATTTAAATTGTTTATTGTGATGGCATTTCATTTGAACTAAATATATCAACAAACAATATTGCGATTCAAATGAAAAGTACACATTTTTTGTTCTCAAACTTGGTGTTTATTGAAACTTTCTTTTGGTGTGACTTTTGGCTCTTTTTGTGTATACATATGTGGACTTATACTGGTGTTGTGTATACTTGAATGGAGGTTAGGTAACCGAAGGATGTAACTCCTTAAAAAAAAGATACAAATCTTTTGTAAATTCAACTGGTTATAATGTTAAGTTGATTTTTTTAGTGACGATGATATTTTGCATATTGTTTTTGTAAGAAATATGGATATTTTGCATATTATTTAATTTTTAAGAAGTTTTGAAGTGTATTATTAATTATTTAAATTTATAATTGATTTTTGAAATTATTATTGTAAATTTTATATCGATTTGTAAGTGGAAATTATTAATAACAAATTATTGATTTTTTTAGTATATTGGTTTAGTTGATCATTACCGATGTTTTTACAATGGTTAAGGTCTCATTTTGTGCTTCAAAACTTGGTGTTTATAGAAACTTTCTTTTAGTGTGACTTTTGGCTCTTATTGTGTGCGTACACGGGTGGACGTATAATGGTGTTGTATATACTTGAATGGGGGTTTGGTAGCTGAAGGATGTAACTCCTTAAAAAAAAATACAACTCTTTTGTAAATTCCACCTGTTGTAATGTTAAGTTGAATTTTTTTTAGTGATGATGATATTTTGCATATTATTTTGTGAGAAATATGGATATATAGGAGTTAAGAAAATTTTGGTGTTTTTTTAGCAGGGATGATCTTACCAATTTTAATTTTATTTTTGTTACAGTCATAATTTGGAAAAAAAATTAGAAACTCTTTAAGATTATTAGTAAGTTTTATTGAAATTTACATACTGAAATTATTTATTTTGTTGTATATAAATAAATATATATAAATTTTCAAGTCAGTACGCACTGATATAACTTCAGTGTGTTGGATGTTATATCAGTGCGTTGGATGTTGACCATTAGATTTACATACTTTGACTAAAAGTGTATGCACTTATCAAAACTTCTTCATAATCAGTGGTCCACATATAACGCACTGATATAAGTTATATCAGTGCACACTGAGGAGAAAAAAACTATATATATATAGATGTATTGTTATTTTTTTTAAAGGTCTTGAAGATGTATTGTCACCCTTACTATATTTGACTATTTGTTTATTTATTAAAATTTAATTATTAAGAAGTTTTGAAGTTTATTATTAATTATTTAAATTTATAATTGATTTTTTGAAATTATTATTGTAAAATTTATATCAATTTGTAAGTGGAAATTATTAATACCAAATATTTAATTTATAATTTGGGAAAGCAAACGAAACTCTCGAAGATAATGAGTAATTGAGTATAACAATTTGGGGTATCCTTATTATTCAATAGTTCCTTTATTGAAATAAATATATTCATTTTAATACATTTTATTTATAAATCATTTTAAATTATTAACACACTCAATTTATAAAAAAAAAATCATATTATTTTTGGAACCAAATCCTTTTGTAATGATAGTCCAATTTACTTTTAGAAATGTCTCGAATATAGGAGTCTTATGAAAGAGATGATGTAGAACATGATTGTATAAGGGGCTAGGAAATTTTCAATCTAGAATTCTTTTATATATACAGCTATGTTAAAAAAACTGCTATTTAAAAAAAAAATATATTTTGTTTATCGATAGAGTTCATAACTAGATACAAAAGAAAAACTTTAAAAAAAGTAAAATAATACTTACCTCTATATAATCAAAGTCTTATGAATAAGATATTCATCCATTTTATCTCGGCACTCATATTGAATATCAATCCATTTTATTACCAATCAGTGTGGCATGACAAATGCATGCTAAGGATACTTTGACTAGATTAGATTTAAATGCAGTGTAATGTTTGAGCCGTATGACGGTATGAGGTTACACAAATAATATTTGATTGTACATTATCTGGGATATGATTCTTTTGTCAAATTATTATTTCAATTATAGTAATATGAAGAAAAAAAAGTTTACAGCTAAAATAATTCTCAAACTTTTTCATTGAATTTTACATTCATAAAAAAAAAAACAACAACCAAGTTCAGAAGCCAACATGTATAGACATAAAAACATGTATTTTTTTTTTTCACTTTAATTACCATCAATTATTCAAAGGATAAAGAAATCATTATCAGATAGAAACCTTATCGAACCCGTTTTATATTCTAGAGAACTCTTAGGTAGAAAACTTATCGAACTCGTTGCATCTCTATTTTCCATCATAGACCGGTTTCTTTTCCATGTTCCAATATTATTTATAAAATCAATTGTTTTCATCTACAATTAAAACAAAAATGTGAGTTAAAAATATAATTCATAAAGCAAAAGTGAAATACTACAATTGAAAACATAATTACAAAGCAAAAAATTGACAAACTTACAAATCTAATTCTAAAAGCAAGATGCTACAAATGAAACGTTACAAGGATTGTTTTTATCCATCTTCAATACGCATATATAATAGAAAAATAGAACCTGAAGAAAAGGGGGAGACGAATAGATTAATGACGCGTTTACTAATCGGGAATGAAAAGAATCGAAAACAAGTTCCATTGGAAAGGGAATGGAAGGGAATCGAAATTAAGTTACTAAATTTTATTACTTCGTTTACTAACTTTCTTAGAATTAGAGATGAAATCAAATTTATACAAAGTTGATTACAAAAATACCCTTGTGTACAATATATATATATATATATATATATATATATATGAGAGATGCATAACTGTAGCTAATAAATAAAAAAAAGTTTATATTAAAGAAAAAAAGAAATTCAAAGCAAAAGCAACATGTAATCCATGCCAATTCACAAATTTTTTTTTTGTCATAGTATAGTGCTTTGAATTTCATCGAACAATTTTTCTTCTGTAATTCACAATTCTCACACACACACACACACACACACATATATATATATATATATATATATATATATATATATATATATACAGTTATTTTCTCCTCAGTGCGTACTGATATAACTTATATCAATGCATTGCATGTGGACCACTGATTATGAAGAAGTTTTGACAAATGCATACACTTTGAGTCTAAGTATGTAAATCTAATGGTCCACATCCAACGCATTGATGAAGTTATATCAGTGCGTACTGACTTGAAAATTTCTGTATATATATATATATATAAAGTAACAGTTCATTTCTCATGAGTGCGCACTCATGTAAATACATGAGGATATTGAATGTGAGCCATAAATCTACATGCTTTGACTTAGTGTGCATGTGAATGTAGTGGCTCACATTCAATGTCCTTATGTATTTACATGAGTGTGCACTCATATGAAAATTTCTGTATAAAGCGTGTATATATATATATATATATTTATATATATATATATATATATATATTTATATATATATATATATATATATATATAAAGTAAAAATATGTATATATAAAGTAAAAATCAACTGCGAAGTGTGTATATATATATATAGTTATTTTAAAACCTTAATTCCTGATATGTGCGTGAGGTCCACGAAACTTAATTCCCCAAAAATTTAGTAAACACATGAATTCAAAAATTAGGAACTTAATTCTTTTTCCCATGTAAGATTCATGATTAGTAAACACGCCATAAATATATTACTACTTAAGGGTCAGGATCAGACATTTGAGTTAATATATTCTGACCCTATTACTAATTAATAAGAATATTATTACAATTGGTTTGAAAAAAAAATATTATATTATTATATTTTTCATTATTATTTTTATTTCTCAATCAAATGTAAACAATATTATATATATATATGCTATAAAGTGTATTCATATTTTTTATACTTAAATTAATATATACATTTCCAAAATGTTTCCAATTTATTAATATATTACAAATAATTACTTATTTTCACAATTTTCAATATATTATTTATGATAAATGTAATTTTATTGCATATTAATATCATTTTAATTATATTTTCAAATTTTCAAATTATAAAAGTAATATTAATATTATTCTACAAACATTTACAATTCTACATTTTAATATAATTTTATTAGAGGAAATTGCAAGAAGTAATCAAAAGATTTATTGGTTTATGAAGTAGTCACCAATTTATATTTTATTATAATTATCACCGTTATCCTTGAACAGACAAGATTGCTCTACATTTTGTCTTTACTTCACCCACCAAAAAATTTGGAAATCAACTGACATGTAACTTGAAAATCATTGATATGTAAGTTGAAAGTCAATTGACATGTAATTTAAAACTTAACTAACATATAACTTGAAAAATCAACTCGCATGTAACTTGAAATCAAATGACATGTAACTTGGTTACATATCAGGTGAAGTAAAATTTAGGGGTAATTTTGTCTAAAAATGGTCAAAAGTGATAAAAACAATAAAATATAAATCGGTAGCTAAAACAATAAACCAATAAATTTTTTGGCTCTTTACGAATTCACCCCATATTATTATTTATTAACTTTATTATAATAGTTTTCAATTTTTCTACATTTAATATAGCTTTATTATTCAATTAATTTATAATAATAAAATGTAATTTAATATATTAATAACATATAAAATAAAACTAATTTTTCAGTTCTTTTAAATTAAATAATTTTTTTTTGTTATTGATGCTTTGTGCATAAACTGGTTTCAACTGGTTGTCCCAAAGTCCCAAACACCTTTGGCTGCCGGTTGGCACAACTCATGCCTAGATCCCGACAAAATCCTCTCTTGTTTTTTTATTGAACATGTGTTGAGTTGTAAATTAGTCGATTCAAATTTTTCTCAACTAAACCCACCAATTAGCTTATTAGGTTTGAAAATGAAAACCCAAACTCAATCACTATTTACTGGGTAATCCAAAACCCATCCATTTAACCCGTCATTCATTATTATTATTATTATTATTATTATTATTATTTTTAGTAATTAATTATTTGATTTGATTAAAGAGGGAAAATAACAAAAACTATAAAAATAAGAAAATTTAAGAAAAAAATTACAAATAAAAATATATTACTCAAACTAATAATAACAAACATATTATAATGCAAGTATAGTTCATGTTTAAAGTTAAATTAAAATAAATTATGAAAAATATATTTTGAAAAATTTAGAGGCAAAAATTTCGAAATTAAATATTTTTAAATCAACGGATTATGGTGAGTTCGATGTGAGGGAAACGAGAAAAACTTGGATGCATCCGATGCACCACACTAGAATCTGATGGTGGTGCATCAGATCCACACACTGAGTGACACGTCTCACTTAAAAAAATTTCCTGCCTCACCTCATTTTCTCTCTTCGTCTTCCCTATCTACCAGACGTACTCTCTCGCTCATTTTCAGACCAGCCATGACACGCCACCGACAGCCAACCTTTGAAGAAAATGAGTTGATACCACCCTCACCAGAAGATGTGCGAAGGGCCGACTTTCCAATCTCTCAAAAGGGCCATCGCCAAATGATATCATCTTGGTGGTCAAACTGTCATTCGAAGAGCTAAACCCGAATCATCGTTTTACCTTCATCGTCGATTTGCACTGATTCGTCGTGAATCCGAAAAAACCGATAGCTTCAGCAAACTCAGCGTCGTCCGATCTTCTATATCCGACTATTGTCGGAGTCAACCGATTCTGGTGACCGATCTTGACTGAGTCGAGGAAAAATGGGAAATAAACCATTTAAATATGTCTGTATTTAACTCAGTACTTTGTATATGTAAATTCGTTGTTTCTTTGTATCATTTAGAATTATTTTAGGGTTTTGTGCATTTGATTAATTGTATGAAAGTTGATCATCTTGTTTATAAAGGGCTGGTTTCCTTTGTTAGGATTCGAAACTGATAATCTGAAGAAGAAAAGATTTCCAAATAGAGATTGAAATGGCTCATATTTCATTGCCTCATAGTGAGGAGCTGATGGCTTATTAACTTAAAAGAAAAATCAATAAAAGGAAGATCAAATTAGAGAACGATTCCAGTGAGTCTGGTTTAGGAAATGGAAGAGAAAATTTTGAGTGTGTCTGGTAGATAGGGAAGATGAAAAGAGAAAATGAGGTAGAGGCTGGAAATTTTCCTCAAATGTCATGTGTCACTCATTGTGTGGATCCTGTAGGGAAAAACACGTGCACGCAGCGGAAGCGAGACTAAAATAGATTTAGTATATTTAAAAAAAACTTTCCTTTAAAGAAGAAGACCTTAACCCTTTGATTAATTGATATATAGAAAGTATATCGTACCTTTGTAGCATGAACCCGATTTGAAGTTGCGTCAGTGATATTCCGCAGGAACTTCCAATCCAATCACGAACGTGAATCACCTAGGAGCGTAGTCTCCCATTCTTTGAATTGTGAACCTAAGGATGCCTAACAAAAAAAAACTTTTTCTTTTTCGTTAGTCACAAAAACATCCAAGAGATAACAAAGAACGTTCCTGTCACTTTTGAATTCTCAATCTCTTGATCGGAATTCGCGTGAACCTAATTCGAAATTATGCAAAAAGCCTTTTGATGTAAAAGCTATTAGTGCACTATCGAAACAAAAAACGTTCTCTTCTCTCTTTTCCTCTTGGCCGAATTCTCACACTAGTCTAAGAGATGAATTTTATTTTTAAGCTTAAAGAAAAATAACTCTCAAGCAAGTCTTAGGGTTTTTGCCAAAATTCACTCTATGTTATATATAGTGGCCAAACTTCTTGCCCTAAACTCTTTAGGGTTGGCCGAAAATCCCTTTCCTTTTATTTTAGGATTGGCTGAATTCCTTGATAGTCTTTTAGGTAATGACCGAAATCCTCTACCAAAAAGGATTTGTATTTCCATAAAAGACTCCTACCAATCTTTTTGAATTCAAACCCTAATCCAACTTTTTAGTGTACTTGTGACTATATCAAAAACTTCCTAATTTGACTACATAAACAAATTCCTTTTTATTTATCTACTTGCCAAATAATGTCTTTAATATTTATTATACTACCAATAATAGTATAATACTAAGAAACATATTTCCTAGTCAGACAAAGATTTTGATTCTTAATTAAATAATCAATCAATCAATCAATTAATTTTCATTTTATTAAATAATAAAATAAAAAACAATATGATAGGCTATTATATTTAGCCTTGCCGCCCAAGTCCATATATGGGCATATATATTGTTTTTTCTATTTTATTAAATCCATTGGACCTTAATCAAAGGCCCACATGTGAACTAGGCTCATTCTTACTAAAAGAAACAAGTCAACATGCCTTAATACAATTCTAGATTGACCCATAATTAGTCCGGTAGAATATATCAAGTAATCCATGCAAGTCCGTGTGGATTGGGGATCTTGGCGGGCTATCTAAATTTAAACTCCAATAGACATAACCTAATCACAATCAACAAATGATTCACTTAGGTCCGATCTATTAATTTTAGTTCATTCCACTAAAGAACTAAAATTGAACTTTCAAATAAAGATAGAATAAGTATATGTTTCTCATTCATACCCTAGACAATCATATTGGAGATAATGTATCCTCGTGAATAATATCAGTAATTGCCAAGAGCTCATAGACCGTCTATAGCTCACCTAGTTACCATATTTGCTCATATGACCATGTTTTGAACTTGGATATTTTGACTTGTCCAGAAGCCATATTTCAATAGACACTATTAAAAACTCAACATTAAGATTTAATATCCAATACCTCAAAACATTCATATGATAATATTATACTCTCATTTAATAAATGGAGCCACGATGTCCATTTCTATAAATGAAGTCCTCTATCGATTAACAAATGAATACCACCAAACTATTGAGGATAGACTATGCTATATAATCGTACTCATTGATAGCTCAAATGATAACACTTGTAACCATAAGTCGATTATTTATCTCAGGATTGAGATAAACTCTCCGATTGTCCTCAAGTGAAAACTTTTATCCACTGACGGTTGTTAGATAAAATATTTCATTGTGATCCTATTCAATGCACCTAGTGCAATTGATTCTTTGACTCAAAACCTCTTTGATGGTTTTAGACACATCATAACACATTTGATCCCACTCAAATGTTAGCAAAAGAATCTACAACTTTGACAAGATAAAGGTGTCCAACCTTTACCTTAAGTTGTGAACATTGTTCAAGACTGACTAAAGAATTGTATCTACCTCATACATATCTAGATATATGAACAATTCTTCTTTTCTCATAGTCTTTTGACCTTATGATTATTTACTTTTGACAATTATAATAATAAAACTATAAATGCTATAAGATTTGTTAAAACAGAAATCACTTTATTAATATGAAAAGATTGTCAAATACAATATTATACTCTTGCTATTGAACATAATCCTAACAATCTCCCACTTGCGATATAGCAAGTGTGTCATATATCTTATTCCCATGCTCTCTAGGTGCCCATAAAAACTCTTATGAGGTAGAGTCTTTGTGAAGTGATCTGCTAGATTTTCTGCTGACGCGATTTTGGTAATCGTCACGTCTCCTCTATGAACAATCTCCCTTAAAAGATGATACTTCCTTTCAATGTGTTTTCCTCTCTTATGACTTCTTGGTACTCTCGAATTAGCCACTGCTCCACTGTTGTCACTGTAGATAGTGATCTGCTTATTCGCACTGGGAACCACTTCCAAATCAATCAAGAACTGACGGAGTAAAACAGCCTCTTTGGCAGCCTCGCATGCAGCAACATACTCAGCTTCCATGGTGGAGTTAGCAATACATGATTGCTTGATACTCCTCCATATGACTGCTTCTCCTCCAAGAGTAAACATATATATCCTGATGTGGATTTTCTTGAGTCAGAATCCGATTGGAAATCAGAATCCGTATACCCAACGAGAATTAAATCCCTTCAAGAGTATATAAACATATTATCTCTTGTTCTCTTGAGATACTTGAAAATATGCTTGACTGCCGTCCAGTGATCAGGACCAGGTTTCGATTGAAACCCGCTAACTACGCCAACAACAAAAAAAATATTTGGTCTAGTGCAGAGCATTGCATACATGAGACTTCCAACTACCGACTCATATGGAATCCTACTCATGAATCACTCTTCATGCTTATTCTTAGGAATTCGTTCCTTTGAAAGTTTGATTCCATGTCTGAAAGGTAACATACCTTTCTTAGAATCTTGCACGGAAAATCTAGACAAGATTTTATCTATGTATGAAGCTTGGGATAGTGCAATCGTTCTACTCTTTCTATCCCTTATCACTTGGATACCAAGAATATAACTTGCTTCTCCTAAGTTCTTCATATCAAATTGTTTTGCTAACTATTCTTTTACTGATGTCAATACACCTACATCGTTTCCGATGAGTAGTATATCATCAACATAAATAATTAGGAAAACCAACTTGTCGCCTTTACTCCTTTTGTATACATAAGGTTCGTCAAGGTTCTGAACAAATCCAAAACCTTTCACAGCTTGATTAAACCTTATGTTCCAGGATCTGGATGCTTGCTTTAATCCATATATGGATTTATTCAACTTGCATACATTTTCCTCTTGGACTTTTTTAATGAATCCTTCTGGTTGCATCATATAGATGCTTTCGTCAAGACTTCCATTAAGGAAAGTTGTCTTGACATCCATTTGCCAAATCTCTAGATCTAAATATGCGGCAATAGATAAGAGTATCCTTATGGATTTAAGCATGGCCACATGAGAGAAGGTTTCCTCGTAATCGATACTTTTTTCCTGTGTGTAACCTTTAGCTACTAATTTAGCTTTGAAGGTTTCCACATTTCCATCCATACCTCTTTTCCTTTTGTATACCCATTTGCACTTAATAGGTTTTATCCCTTTAGGCAAGTTTACAAGTGACCAGACTTTATTTAAGTACATAGACTCAATTTCATATTGCATTTCCTTTTGCCAATGGCGACAATCAACATCCTCCATAGGTTCCTTGTATGTGTAGGGATCATCGTCATCCGTGAGATTCTCCACTGATTCTCCTAGACCGATGTATCTCTCGGGTTGTCTACTAACCCTCCCACTACGATGAGGAATGGTAGGTTGTTGATCTTGTGATGCTGTGTAACTTATAATTGGGTTAGGTTGTGATACCTCTTGTGGAATTGTATCTCTTGAAAGCTCACTCAAGACAATTCTACTCTTAGGCACAAAATCATTCATATAGTACTTTTCCAGAAATTTAGCATTTGTTGAAACAAATACTTTAAGATCTGAAGGACTATAGAAATAATATCATTTTGTTCCTTTTGGATACCCCATAAATATACACGTTTCTGAACGAGACTCCATCTTTTCCATCTTTCCTTTTAACACATGCGCAGGACAACTAAATATCCTTAAGTGTTGTAAACTATGCTTTCGCCCAGTCCATAACTCATGTGTTTCAGGAACCGACTTAGATGGTACATCGTTTAAAATGTATATTGCAGTTTGTAGAGTATATCCCAAAAAAGAAATAGGAAGCGTTTAATAACTCAGCATAGATCTAACCATGTCTAAAAGAGTTCCATTTCTCCTTTCTGCCACCCTATTTTGTTGAGGTGTACCTGGCGCAGATAACTAAGAAACAATCCCATTATCAATAAGATATTGCTGAAACTCATTAGATAGATATTCTCCACCATGATTAGATCTTAAGATTTTTATGTATTTCTTAAGCTGATTTTCTACTTCAGCTTTGTATGCTTTGAACATGTCAAAAGCATCCGACTTATGTCTCATGAGATACATATAGCCAAATCTCGAGTAATCATTCATAAAAGTGATAAAGTACTCATATGCACCTCTAGCTTGAATGCTCATAGGACCACATACATCAGTGTGTATTAATCCTGAACATTCAGTGGCTCTTGTGCCTTTGGCCGTGAACGACCTTTTGGTCATTTTACCTTCCAAACAAGATTCACAAGTTGGTAGATCATCAACCTTTAAGTCACTTAAAGGTCTATCACTAACCAATCTTTTAATCCTATTAAGGTTGATATGACGTAGGCGCAAATGCCATAGGTAGGTTTCATCTTTTGATAATTTCACTCTTTTATGATTAGGTTACGTTAACTCTGTGCCTAACAAGTGAGAGATATTTCTATGCAAAAAGAATAGACCGTTTTCCAATGTACCTTTGCAAATGATTTTGTCATTCTTACTAATAATAAAAGCTTTATTAAAAGTAACTGAATATCCAAATTTATTTAAACAAGTAACTGAAATCAAATTCATCTTGAATTGTGGTACATAATAAACATCTATTAAATCTAAATGCCTATTAGAATCTAGATTAACTCTAATATCTCCCACTGCACTTGCAGACACTAACGTTCCATTGCCTAAGTGCAAGTTGATTTCATTCTTATTCAGCTTTCTCTTTTCTTGGAACCCCTGCAAGGAATAACAAACATGATTAGTGGCTCCAGAGTCTATGATCCAAGAATCTATAGAATCTGCCGGAAAACATGTTTCAAGATAATTAACATTACCTTCTTCCTTCTTATTCTGGACTTTGGGAAATTTCTTTTCCAATGTCTTTTTTCACCATAAAGGAAGCACTTCCCTTTGATCTTGGTTACTTTATTGGTCTCCTTCTTAGTAGGCCCAAGTTGTTTTTTCTTCTGTTGTTTCCTAACCTTCTGACGGGTCTTAACAGTAGCAACGTTACCAACCATATGAATCTCTTGACCTTTGCTTTTCACAAGGATATTTTCAGCGCTTTGAACATCTTGCATCAGACTTTGCAAGGTGTATTCCTTTTTGTTCAAAGTGTAGTTCAATTTGAACTGATCAAAGGAATCTGACAGTGAGTTGACAACCATGTCAATTTTTGTCTCACCATCTATCTCAACACCATTTAGTTTAGCAATATTGAGATGTGCTATGACTTTCATCATGTGATCATTCACACTTTGTCAAGGTTTCATTCTAAGATTCATAAAAGCAGTCACTGCCTCTCTCTTAGTCGCCCTGGACCTCATAGCAAACATCCCCTCTAGGGACATCATTATATCAGCAGCATACCATATTACTTCATGCTGCTGTTGTAACACGTCGGAGATAGTAGCCATAATGTAACATTTGGACATATCATCTGAGGTCTTCCACTGCTCATACTCGTCTCTTTACTCCAAATTAGATTCATTATTAGGAGTAGGTAGTTTCGGAGTAGTCAGAATAAACTTATGTTTTTCAGCTTGCAGCAACAACCCAATTTTCCTTTTCCATGTGACATAATTATCACCAGTTAAAGTGTTATCTTTCAGGATGTTCATTAGGGATGGGGTCATGATTTCTGAATAAAACAAAAAATATACATAAGTAAATAATCATGATAAAGCACTTTCGAATATTTAGCTTGAATTAAATGAAGAATTCAATCATAAAATTCAACGGTGATCCAACATCCATAAATATTACGCCTCATTTGGGAGTTCGCACCATTCACTAGTTGGACTAGGTCCCACCTAATTTTTAACATAACAACCAGCGTTTTCAATTTTAGCCTTGCGATTTTAATTGACAAGAACTCTTGGGAGGATATCAAATAAGACCACATTGAGTGTGTTACCAAGATATCGACCTTCAATAGTTTCTCTCACAAAAATCCCTCCTTTGAAAGTAGATATCTTTTGAGTCAATTTGTCTTGTCTAGTCTATCCTTGTAAGGAAGTATTTTGTTAAATTCCATTTATGGATACCCCTTGGGGGGTTATCACATAAAACATAAAACTCAACTAACCTTGGAGGCCATAGGTGTTTCAAAACACCTTCTCCCACTCAATTGTTTAAGGAGTGTGATTAAATTCCATAGAATGATTTACCAAGTTATCTATATGCCAATTTAGATACCTAAATCATTCAATGCATGTTTATACCAATATAGATATATGAGTGGCACTCTTATTCTATATGACATGTTATCATACAACAACAAATATTGTAATATTTACGAAAAAAAATAAATAGCTACAATTTTGGTCTATCCTAGAAAAGCAAGTAAATTACATTTGTTTGGAATACAAAAACTCCTTTCTTGGCGAACAAGTCTTCATACGGCCATCGTCCATTTGCGCACCACTTGGCTGCCTCCTATGGGCCTGCGCACCCCACAACCCCATAAAGGGCTGCCGTGCGCAGCCCATACCACAACAATCGTAGGCGCGTGCTAATTTGCGCGCACGGTACCAAACTTCTTCCGGGTGCTTCCAATTATTCAAATCTTCGAATCTTTGACACTTGAATATATTACAACAGTTTTTATTTTATTATTACAATAGTAAAATATAAAAAAAAAACTTAGCAACTACCAAGAAGGAATTATGGCGATAATAGACCACCTTTCTTGTTACAATTCCGAAAAAAAAATACATTGAAATTCTAGGACCAAAATCGAGCAATAACAAATCACTTTATAACAACATATATAAATGCATACATTCCAATGTAATTATATATGAGAATACCTAGAGTGCCATCTCTTTCTAAAACATGCATAATCACAATTAAAGAAATAGATTCGTGTATATATATATATACATCAATTAATCAAGGGTACAACTAGGCTCTGATACCAGTTGTAGGGAAAAACACGTGCACGCAGTGGAAGCGAGACTAAAATAGTTTTAGTATATTTAAAAAAAAATTTCCTTTAAAGAAGAAGACCTTAACCCTTTGATTAATTGATATATAGAAAGTATATCGTACCTTTGTAGCATGAACCCGATTTTAAGTTGCGTCAGTGATATTTCGCAAGAACTTCCAATCCAAACACGAACGTGAATCACCTCCACGTGAATCACCTAGGAGCCTGGTCTCCCATTCTTTGAATTGTGTACCTAAGGATGGATAACAAAAAAACTTTTTCTTTTTCGTTAGTCACAAAACTTCTAAGAGATAACAAAAAACGTTCCGGTCACTTTTGAATTCTCAATCTCTTGATCGAAATTCGCGTGAACCTAATTCGAAATTATGCAAAAAGCCTTTTGATGTAAAAGCTATAAGTACACTATCGAAACAAAAAACGTTCTCTTCTCTCTTTTCCTCTTTGCCGAATTCTCACACTAGTCTAAGAGATGGATTCTATTTTTAAGCTTAAAGAAAAATAACTCTCAAGCAAGTCTTAGGGTTTTTGATGAATTTCACTCTATGTTATATATAGTGGCCGAAATTCTTGCTCTAAACTCTTTAGGGTTGGCCGAAAATCCCTTTCATTTTATTTTAGGGTTAACCGAATTCCTTTATAGTCTTTTAGGTAATGACCGAAATCCTCTACCAAAAAGGATTTGTATTTCCATAAAAGACTCCTATCAATCTTTTTGAATTCAAACCCTAATCCAACTCTTTAGTGTATTTGTGACTATATCAAAAACTTCCTAACTTGACTAGATAAATAAATATATCTACTTGCCAAATAAAGTCTTTAATATTTATTATACTACCAACAATAGTATAATACTAAGAAACATATTTCGTAGTCAGAAAAAGATTTTGATTCTTGATTAAATAATTAATCAATCAATTAATTAATTTTCATTTTATTAAATAATAAAATAAAAAACAATATGATAGGCTATTATATTTAGCCTTCCCGCCCAAGTCCATATATGGGCATATATATTGTTTTTTCTATTTTATTAAATCCATTGGACATTAATAAAAGGCCCACATGTGAACTAGGCTCATTCTTACTAAAAGAAACAAGTCAACATGCCTTAATACAATTCTAGATTAACCTATAATTAGTCCGGTAGAATATATCAAGTGATCCATGCAAGTCCGTGTGGATTGGAGATCTTGGCGGACTATCTAAATTTAAGCTCCAATAGACATAACCTAATCACAATCAACAAATGATTCACTTAGGTCCGATCTATTAATTTTAGTTCATTCCACTAAAGAACTAAAATTGAACTTTTAAGTAAAGATAGAATAAGTATATGTTTCTCATTCATACCCTAGACAATCTTATTGGAGATAATGTATCCTCGTGAATAATATCAGTAATCGCCAAGAGCTCATAGACCGCCTATAGCTCACCTAGTTACCATATTTTCTCATATGACCATGTTTTAAACTTGGATATTTTGACTTGTCAAGAAGCCATATTTCAATAGACACTATTGAAAACTCAACGTTAAGATTTAATATCCAATACCTCAAAACATTCAAATGATAATATTATACTCTCATTTAATAAATGGAGCCACAATGTCCATTTCTATAAATGAAGTCCTCTATCGATTAACAAATGAATACCACCAAACTATTGAGGATAGACTATGCTATATAATTGTACTCATTGATAGCTCAATTGATAACACTTGCAACCATAAGTCCATCATTTATCTCAAGATTAAGATAGATTCTCCGATTGTCCTCATAATGAAAACTTTTATCTACTGACGGTTGTTAGATAAAGTATTTCATTGTGATCCTATTCAATGCGCCTGGTGCAATTGATTCTTTGACTCAAAACCTCTTTGATGGTTTTAGACACATCATAACACATTTGATCCCACTCAAATGTTAGCAAAAGAATCTATAACTTTGACAAGATAAAGGTGTCCAACATTTTAAGTTGTGAACATTGTTCAAGGCTGACTAAAGAATTGTATATACCTCATACATATCCAGATGTAAGAACAATTCTTCTTTTCTCATAGTCTTTTGACCTTATGATTATTTACTTTTGACAATTATAATAATAAAACTATAAATACTATAAGATTTGTTAAAACAGAAATCACTTTATTAAAATGAAAAGATTGTCAAATACAATATTACACTTTGCTGTTGGGCATAATCCTAATAGATCCGATGCACCACCATCAGATACCAGTGTGGTGCATCATATGCACATAAGTTTTTCTCGAGGGAAACCAAACCCAAACTATTAGTTTATTTGGTGGGTTTTATTGTTTTAATAACTTGACTCATTAATGATCCGATCCAGTAAATGAAGATTCATTCGAATTTTTTTTTACGAGTTTTGGTAGAATTATTATGTTGGGTGTAATTCTTTGAGGTCTACACTAACTGCATCTCCACTCTTGATTGAGTTAATGTTGCACACTTTTCTTACTTGGGAGTCATTTGCACACTTTTCTATTCATGTTCGGCCTTTATGAATAAAATCATAAAAGTGTGGAGAAACCAGAGGTAGTTATGGATGGCAAAATTATCTATGGATACTGATATCCGTAAGAATCTGCTCCATTTAAAATACATATGGATATTATTATTTCGGGGACAGAGTGGGGATGGATGTCATCCTAATATCCATTTTATTTTCAGGGATGAGGATGGATATCGTCTATGGATATCCATCCCCATCCGGATCTATTATAGATTTTAATATTTTAAAAATATAAAAATTTATTATGTGATTATTAATTCTAATTATATAAGTTATTATTAATTTTTATATTTGAACTTTTTTATATCTCCATCCCCGTATCCATCCCCATCCGGATTCATTTGTTTCTCTTTAAATAGGATTAAATGTACCATTACATATGTTAGTTACATTTTTCTCTTATAAACTATAAAAATTTAAAGTTTTTACATCGGATACGGATATAAACGGAGCGGAGATGGATATCTCTATCTTAATTAACAGATTATCCGAATCCGTCCCACTCACTTAGAAATGAGGATGGATGCGGGGATGGAGATATATCTCAAACGGATACGGAGATGTATATTGGGGTATCCATACCCAATCCGATCCATTACCATCCCTAGTGGTAGTTGTTACACTCCTGATCCAATTGGTTTAAATTAAATAAATAATAATTTATTGAAATCACGAAACTACTCTTTATATTGAAATGATAAAATCCAGAAATAAACAAGAAATAAAAAAAATCAAATTAAGATAAGTAAAGAGATATTATTGGATTCCAATGAAAATAAGAAGAAAAGAAGAGGTAATATATATTATTACACATCCCAATTTAATTATATCCTAATTTTTCTATTGGAAGGAATTTGTAATCTGGATAATGATCCATTAATTATTTATATTGAAAAATATCGGATATATAATTTGAGATGTATAATATTAGTCCAAGAGTTTCAATTATACCTAAATAGTTATTGTTGTAAATGATCCAAAATCTTTAATAAATCCTAATATTTTGCTGAGTCGGATAAAAGATTCAAATAACAGATAAAGCTACCAGAGTCCACTTGGTAGTTGTGAAGGATTTAATGAATAAAAATTAATATAAATATAAATGAAAACAAAACAATACAATTTTCATTAATTACTAAATTAAAAAAAAAATAATTACTCATTAAAAAAACGTGGAGGGAGACTACATTTATAGTGCTTGATATCATTAAATTTTGACAGAACCTGAGATTTAATAAGGGTTTAAATCACCTGTCAAAAAATATATCTCAATTTGTGTATAATCAAACAAATTGGGTATGTGTACACAATCATTTACGTTTAATTATTTTTTTAAAAAAACATGTTCACATGGCCCAATTTGATTGGTTATACACAAATTAGGACACCATTTTTTAACAAGTGATTTAAATCCATTTAATAAATGGTAAATAATATTATTAAAGTATCATTAGAATAAATAAAATAAATCACTATAATTTAATTATTTCCCATATATAAAATAATTAATATGGCTATTGTAACCCAAATAGATCTGTATTTTATCTACCAGACAAATATCAGCCCAAATTTTATGGGATTTTAATTTATCTTTATATGTAAACAAATTTCCTATATAAAACACTAAGCAGAGTCATAATTTTAACTGCATTAAATTTCCAGCAACTCCATTACAATATACAGATCAAATTCGAGCACTTATTGAAGCAGTAGCCAACTTCAATTCAAATGATCATATCCAATATTTCTTCTATAAATACTCACTGAAATTCGTTCAATTATTCTAGTTTTTTTCAAATAAGAAATTACAGTCAAGTGTGTCAATAATGGCTTCCTCATACTCTTACTTGAATTTTTTCATGTTATTCTCTCTCTTATCTGTTTCACTTGCTTGTGACCACTCTGAGTTGCCATTGAAATCTGCCAGTTTGGGAAATTGGCTTCTCACTGAAGGATGGATGAATTCTACCATGTTTGATGGGATTCCCAACAATGATCTTCTGGTAAATTTTTTTAAAATTTAAAAAACATGACACTTTTTAGTTATGTTTGCATGATTTTTTTGTTGTTATGATATTTTAATCTGTTTATTTTTTGGTAGGATGGAACTATAGTGCAGTTGAAGTCCACAAAGTTACAGAAATACCTCTCTGCAGAACATGGAGGTGGGTCAATTGTTGTAGCCAACCGAACCAAAGCCGATATTTGGGAAAGTTTCAGGGTTAGTTTTTGTGTAGTTAGATGTATCTAATGACTGAGATTAATTTCTCATGTAAGCTGATAAATTAAGTATTTTCATTGATGTAGACATATTTATTTTGATACAGTTGTGGAGGGTCAATGAGACATTTTACAATTTCAGAGTGTTCAATAAGTTATTTGTTGGATTGGAAAATCAAGGCCAAGGGAATGGAATTGTAGCAGTTTCAAAAGCACCAAGCAGTCCTGAGACATTTGAGATCATTAGAAAAGATGGTGACCCGAATCGAGTTCGTCTGAGATCACCAAATGGGTTGTTTCTCCAGGTATTAATGAATTCACTCGGATGAATTGAAACAACCAATATTTTCTCCAGGCATGTAATTAATTGATTTGCTTTTTAATATTTTGTGATCAGGCAAAATCAGAGACGGAGGTGACTGCAGATTATGAAGGCTCCAGTTGGGATGATGAAGATCCATCTGTTTTCGAGATGGCGATTTCGGGTGGCTTACAAGGTGAATACCAAATCACAAACGGTTATGGTCCTAAAGCTGCTCAATTCATGAGAGTAAGTGTTTGATTTGATTTGAAACAAAACAGAGTTAACTTGTGTTGCAAGCAAGTGATTGGTAAATTTACAGAACCTAACAGAATTGACTTGTATGAATCTGTGGTTGATTTCCAGAACCATTGGAAGACTTACATCACAGAAGATGATTTCAAATTCATGTCTGAAAATGGTCTCACTGCTGTGAGAATTCCTGTTGGTTGGTGGATTGCTCATGATCCAAACCCACCAAAGCCTTTTGTTGGAGGTTCATTGGAAGCCTTAGACAATGCTTTCAAATGGGCATAGTAAGTACAGTTGGATCATTAATTTCACAGAATATTTTACATGCTTTCCACTTTATCGATCAACTTAGAATTAACCAATTCTTCCCATTAAAATGCAGTAAATATAGAATGAAGGTGATTGTCGATTTGCACGCACCCAGAGTTTCACAGAATGGTTATGCTCATAGTGCGACAAGGGATGGAATTCAGGAGTGGGGAGAATCCGATATACCAGAAACTGTGTCTGTCATAGATTTTCTTGCATCAAGGTTGAGAATTTTATTTTTCTTGAACTCACTCAGGAATTTCATGGATTAGAATTTGTCCATTTTGTTATAATTACATGTAATTAAGACTTTGTACCTATATGCAGATACGGTACTCATCCAAGTCTAGCGGCAATTGAGTTGATGAACGAGCCTCTGGCACCAGGAATGACTGTGGAAAACCTGATAAAGTATTATCAAGCAGGTTATGATGCTGTCAGGAAATACACCAACACAGCTTTCGTGATCCTTTCGAATCGTCTAGGAGGTGACCAGAAGGAGCTTCTCTCGTTTGCCGACAAGCTCGATCGGGCTGTCATCGACGTGCATTATTACAACCTCTTTTCGGACTGGTACAAGACCTTGTCTGTGGACCAGAACATCCAGTTTGTCTATAATCAAAGAGCTGCTAATCTCAGCGCTGTCACCACACCCAAAGGCCCTCTAAGTTTTGTTGGTAAGTTAGCTGCGCTGGAGAATGACTCTGAATTTTTACAGTAAATAAATCCTGGAGAGCTTAAAATCACATAATTATATCAATATTTACATTTTTTTATATATAGGGGAATGGTCAGCGGACTGGGAAGTGAAGAATGCAACAAAGAGAGATTTACAGAGATTTGCAGAGGCTCAAATGCAGGTTTACAAGCATGCAACTTTTGGATGGGCATATTGGTCTTACAAGTGTGATGATGATTCTAAACACTGGAATCTCAGGTGGATGATTGAAAACGGATATATGAAGCTCTAGATCATCCATAGATTAAAAAGCTAGGATTCTTTAGGACCCCTGAAATCCAGAACAAATTAACCTCTGCTTATTAGAATCATCTTCTCTTGGAATGGGAAGATGTAAGTCTTTTTATTTTTTATTTTTTATTTTTTTATTTTTTAGCTTAGCTTTTGTCTTCAGTTTTTTATTCTATTTAAGTACTTGATTATGAGATTTTATACAGTAATATATATTTATGCAAATAAATACTGTTGTTGAGAATAAATCGCACACACACAAATCTAATCACAAATATATAATATGAAAGCAATAAGAAGAAAAGACGACACCAAAGATTTTACGTGGTTCAGCAATTTGCCTACGTCTACGGAGCGCACCGCACTCAATCCACTATTTTTAAAGTTGATTACAATCTCTCTGTCTCTCTTTCAGTCTCTCTACAATTGCTCTCTCTCTCTAGCAATTTTTCTCACACATTATGCACTACTAAATACAATGGGAAATAATAGTATTTATATGAGAACACTAGGGTAAGCCAAAACCCTAAAGGAATACTTTTCTTTTCGCACAAGTTTTCCTAAAATTACACAGATTTCGTACCTACCGCGGTCTGGGTCGCGGCTGCAGCCCGCGACCTGCACCCCGGTTCTTCTACTGTCTTCCGTGATGTAGGTACTTGTCTATGTCGCGGTCAACACCGCATATCACCTACTGGAAAACATCGCCTCCTATGCCGCGGTATGTGCACTATGTCCGCACCGCGGTCTTCACAGCATCAACCTTCTGTAGTTCAATGCTGTGTGCATTGCGGCTTGGGCTTCCTGTCTACGCCGCGGTATTGGCCGTACTGCATGCTGGAATCCGTTCCTCAGGATGATTTCTGGCTTCACAAAACCCAACAATCTCCCACTTGAAGACTGAAACTCAAATAGGCATTCTCAATCCTTCCTTGATGACTTAGTGGATAAATAATGGTGCGCTCATCTCCCACGTCTTCACTCTTGAAGACCCACTGAAGCTGCACACAGCTCCAGTTTCTCAGTAGTAGCTGGTTTGGTTAACATGTCAGCCGGATTCTTAGTTCCTGCAATCTTCACTAACTTCAACACTCCTTCTTCGATTAACAACCGAATAAAGTGGTAGCGCAGGTCTATATGCTTGGTCCTAAAATGGAACACCGAATTCTTGGCCAAGTGTATTGCACTATGACTATCACTGTGCAACACATCCATCACTTGATCGAATCCCAATTCAGCTAACAATCCCTGTAACCATATAAGCTCTTTGCTTACTTCCGTCACAGCCACATACTCTGCTTCAGTTGTAGAGATTGTTACTATCTTCTGCAACTGGGACACCCAACTAATCGCGGTACTTGCCATTGTGAACACATATCCGGTGGTACTTCTTTTATGATCCACCTCTCCAGCAAAATTTGAATCCACATAACTTTCTAGCTTGAGTTCATCTCTTTTAAAGGTTAGACACTTCTCTGTCGTACCCCGCAGATATCTTAGGATCCATTTTACGGCCACCCAGTGAGGCTTGCCCGGATTTGACATTTATCGGCTCACAACTCCCACTGCTTGGGAAATATCAGGTCTTGTGCAGGTCATGGCATACATTAGACTTCCAATGGCTGAAGCATAAGGCACTTTAGCCATGAAGTCCTTCTCTTCTTCTGTCTTCGGAATCTTGTCCTTGGACAACCTGAAATGACTAGCTAAAGGTGTTCTCACCGATTTTGCATCACCCATGCTGAATCTCTGTAACACCTTCCGAACGTACTCTGCTTGTGAAAGCTTCAATGTACCTTCATGTTCATCTCTGATAATCCTCATTCCAAGAATCTGCTTTGCTGCACCTAAATCCTTCATCTCGAACTCATTCGAGAGTTGCTTCTTCAAATTGTTAATCTCCTCTAAATCTGCACCAGCTACTAACATGTCATCAACATAAAGTAGCAAAATAATAAAACTTGACTTAACCTTTTTGAAGTAGCAGCAGTGGTTAGCATTGCATCTTAAATAGCCATTGCCTTGCATAAACCCATCAAACTTCTTGTACCATTGTCGGGGAGCTTGTTTTAAACCATACAAGCTTTTCGTCAATCTACATACCAACTCTTCCTTGCCATCTTCTTCAAACCCCTCCGGTTGGTTCATATATATCTCCTCCTCCAAATCACCATGAAGAAAGGCAGTCTTCACATCTAACTGCTCCAGATATAACCCTTTTGCTGCGACAATACTCAACACTAACCGGATCGTAGTTAGTTTAACAACAGGAGAGAAAATCTCAAAGTAGTCAATAGCTTCAATTTGTTGGAAACCTTTGACTACTAGTCGTGCCTTGTATCTCTTGGAACCATCATGTTCCTCTTTGATCCGAAACACCCACTTATTCTGTAGGGCTTTCTTTCCTTCAGGCAGCTTAGCTAACTCCCAAGTTCGGTTAGATACCAGCGACTTCATCTTATCCTTCATTGCAAGCTCCCACTTGCTCGCATCTTCTCCCTAACATGCCTCATCATAGCATTCAGGTTCTCCTGCATCTGTTAGCAGCATGTATTGCAAGTACTTCCTATTTGGTATAGGAGTTCAAGTTGATCTTCTTAATGTACTTTGAGCCTATGTCACTGGAACATATCTATATGGGATAGGTTCTTGAACCTGGGGTTGCACACCTTGCTCTTCGTCATTCTGTTTAATATGTTCCATGATCCCGCTATCCGATACATCATCCGGCCCAAAATACTCTGGCTCTTCCGGCTCTGACACCTGTGTGTTCCTGTCTTTGTACATGACCCTTTCGTTGAAGACGACATCTCTACTTCTGATCATCTTGAGGTTTTGGTCATCCCACAGCTTGTAACCAAATTCATCTTCTCCATAGCCCACCAAAGTGCACTTCACTGACTTGGCGTCTAACTTACTTCTCGCATGATCACCTACATGTACATAGGATACACACCCAAACACTTTAAGATGAGAAAGTTTTACCTCTTTCCCGGTCCAGATCTCCTCTGGTATAGCGAGGTCCAAGGGCTTTGATGGTCCTCTATTGATCAAATACGCTGCTGTATTGACTGCTTCTGCCCAGAACTGTTTTGGCAACCCTGAATGTAACTTCATGCTTCTGGCTCTCTCAGTCAATGTTCTGTTCATCCGTTCTGCTATACCATTCTGCTGTAGGGTTCCAGGAACTGTCCTACTGAGCTTTATCCCGCTCTGGTAGCAAAACTTCTTGAACTCATTGTCTTCATATTCTCTACCATTGTCTGAATGCAGCTTTTTGATCTTCAACCCTGTCTCGTTCTCAACCCTAGCTTTCCATCTCTTGAAAACATCAAACACTTCAGACTTGTATTTTAGGAAGTGAACCCATACATTTCTGGAATGATCGTCGATGAAAGGGACGAATTACTGTTTACCCCCGGTGTGCACTAGTTCCAGCTTCTCCTTTGCCGGTACTCTTTTGGTCTTCTTGAAGCTCACTCGCTTCTGTTTTCCTAATATGCAGACCTCAACATTCTTCAATTCTGGCAACTTTCCCTTCGAATGCAGACACTTCAGCCCCTGAGTACTCATGTGCCCAAACCTCTGGTGCTATAAGTTCGAATCATCTTTACCTTTCGCCATAGCGATTGAACCACAGCCATCTGTGGTTGTATAAAGTGACCCATTCTTATTTCCTCGGGCGATTGTCATAATACCCTTCGAAATCTTCCACTTGTCACCTGTGAAAGTTGTCATGTAGTCATCTGACGCTAGTTGCCCAATAGAGATCAAGTTCTTCCTCAAATCCGGTATGTGCCTCACATTGTCGAGTTTCCAAACTGATCCTTTCAGCTGAATCTTCACATCTCCCTTCCCGGTAATATTGCATGCTTGATCGTCACCAAGATACACCTTACCCAAATTTCCGGAGACGTAATTCTCAAACAATTCCCTGTGAGGTGTGGCATGGAATGACGCTCCTGAATCCAGAACCCAGGACTCCGTCTTGCTTTCCAACGAGCAGATGAGGCAGTCATCTAACTCCTTAGATACACAATTCGCGCTGCTCTTGCTCTTATCCTTCTTCTCGGATCTACACTCATACGAGAAGTGGCCCTTCTTACCACAATTCCAGCACTCTACATCCTTCTTACTTCGTTGCTGATTTCCCGAATAGTTGACTTGACACCTGGATTTAGATTTTCCTCTTGACTTTGATCTTCCCCGTTGATTCGTGTTTCGATTTCTGTTTTTGCCTTCTCTACTTTCCACATTCAGTGCTGAAGATGTAGATGCCCCTAATCCCTCTTCACGCAACCTGATTTCTTCGGTCATGATCATGTTCACAACCTGTTGAAAGTTCAATTTTTCTTTCCCGAACGAGTTGGCAATTGACTGACTTGTCATCTTCCAACTTTCTGGCAATTGGGTGAGCATAAATACTGCCATAAACTCCTCATCGAAACCCACAGATAAGGAACATAACCCATCATTCACTTCGTTGAATTGATTCAGAAACTCTTTTGTTAATAGCCAAAACTGGCTAAGGACCAAAGGAAAATTTTCCACCTTCCAGACCTGGCTCTATGCCTGAAAGTTTCCACTAGGAGACCATTCTGCCCAAAATCGAGCTACGATACCACCCCGCAGGAACAAGGACGGGCTCCGGAAACACCCGGGATAGAGCCCGGAACGATCAGATCTAGCCCGCATCACCAAAGCTGAAAACAAGAAATTCCCCGAAGTCGAGGTCACCTAGCAATTTCTCTAGAAACTCACCTATACCTCGCTGACACAGGGGGATGTCCCTAGGAAGCCGCACCTAGCTCCGAAAGGTCAGGGGAAGCCACACCTAGCTTCTAAAGGTCAAGGGAAACCAGATCTGGCTCCTAGCTGGCGAAACTTCTCAGATATCGAGGTCGAAACACTGATCGACCTCATTAGTTGATGCACCACACCATGATACATTTAACGACCCCTATGGAAATCATGCCAGACCCGAAGATACACAGTATCACATCCACAGATATTATACACGTGCAGAACAAGTAATAGAGTTTGAATGGGAAACAAATTGATTTCTAAGATGTTAACGGAAATTTTGCTCGGGATGAGAAACCTCTGTTAACACCCTGGAGACCACTACCACGTAGGTGGTGGCCAAGATTGATTGTATGTGTAGCAATGATTTATAAAATGCCAAGGAATGATGATACCATTCACCCAAAAGAAAGCAAGAATAATTTTATTGAACGTGCATGGTATACAAATACAAGTTTCTTTATTTTTGCTCTCAACTCTCTCTAGGGTGTGCCTGTCGAATAGTAGTCTTCTCTTTTTCATTTTCTTTCTTTCTATTTATACATAGTTTTGCAGGTTAAACAAACTGATTCTCCCCTTGATTTTCTCAGTCTCTCCCCTCCTTAGTGGGCGGGATTTCTCGCTTTAATGTCATTGACTTTGAGTTAACAGCCGAATTGAGAATATCATGGTGGAGATTAGTTTGTTTCCTCTTTGGACTCTATTACTTGTCCTGCATATAGGTAACGTTTCCTGATATGATCCAGTATATCTTCGTATCTTTTCAGCATGATCCTTTATAGAGGTCGTTGAATATGGCATGGTGTGGTGCATCAACTAGAGAGGTTGATCAGTATTCCGACCTCGATATCTTAGAAGTTTCATCCAGCTTGGAGCCAGATCCGGTTTCCCTTGACCTTTTTGAAGCTATGTGTGGCCTCCCCTGACCTTTCGAAGCTAGGAGTGGCTTCCCTGACCTCTCGAAGCTAGGTGCGGCCTTCTAGGGACATTCTTCTATGTCAGCGAGGTATAGGCGAGTCTCTGTAGCATTTGCGAGGTGACCTCGACTTCGGGGAGCTTCTAGTTTTGGTGAAGCAGGCTAGATCTGATCGTTCCGGGCTCTATCCCCAATGTTTCCGGAGCCCGTCTTTGTTCCTGGGGAGGTGTCGTAGTTCGGTTTTGGATAGAAAGGTCTCATGGTGGAGGCTCTCGAGTATGGAACCAGGTCTGGGAGGTGGAAAATTTTCCTTTGGTCCTTAGCCAATTTTGGCTATTAATAGAAGTCCCCTCTGACTTGAACATCAGACGTCGAGCTTGGCTTGGGGTTGAGGTCAGATTTTTACTTTATTTGGAAAATCTTCCTCTTTTTACCGTTATCGAAATATTGGGAAAATTTCTTCATTAGAGTGACGTGATGAGAACCGACTAATTTGTCTCCGAATTAATCTGATTGCGTTACGGCAGTCCCCGAGATTTTTTACCGTTACCAGAATCTTGGGGAGATCTTCTTCTTAACTGCGTAAGTGATGTGGCGTGAGATGATTAGCCTGCTTCTAAGTTTAATCCGGTTACGTTACTGTAGTCCACGAGATTTTTTACCGTTATCAAACGAGTATCTCTGTAGCTCGTGCTGTTGCCCTCCTGCCTATATATATATATATATATATATATATATATATATATATCTATTTTTCTCCCCGTCTTCCTCACATCCCTCGAACTAAAATTTTTTGTTGAGAAATATTTTCATAGCCTTTCCTCCAAGCTTGCTTTTTTCTTCATCCTTCGTCCTTTTTGGCATTTACTATGTCGAAAACCAGTCGCGACTCAGTTGATTCCATAATCGACGGCGAGGAGGTCGTTAGTTTTACTCTGGGGAAGCGGGCTAGGAGGAGTTCTGATGGCGACAATTCCCCGCCCACCTCGCAACGTCGGCGGTCAAGTAGGAATGTATCCATTGGGACTGGGTTCTCCAACCATCCTGACCATCCTTTGGACGACAAAGATTTCGACAAAGAAGCGGACGGTGGCACCGCGGGGGAGCATCGGGTCTCGGCTCCTGGTATCCTTGTGGAGAGGCTCCCTCCTTACGATTTTTGAGTTATCCTAGATTCTATCGTTGACCCGGTCTTGATTGACCGCTTGAGGTCGAAGTTTGGCATCCCTGACAGCGTATCCATCTCGGTGCCTCCCAAAAATTATGAGTTCTTCAACCCTCCCAAAGGCGTGCTTCCGATTCATGTGGCTGCTCTTGAGAACAGGGTCAGGCTTCCCCTTCATCCGACTCTTTGGCGGGCTCTTAGCGCCATCTAGCTCGCTCCCCTCCAGTTGACGCCTGGCTTCTGGAGGCATCTGATTGGTTTCCTTGTACTATGGAGGGAACAATGTCAGATGAGTAAGGTGACGAGAGAGCCGGGTGCAGAGGAGCTGGCCTATCTCTTCCAGATTGAGAGCCTGTCTGGCACTCCTCAAGGCCAGTTCTATGCCAAGGCCAAGAACAAGCTCAACTTCATCATTCCTGGTGCTTCGAAGAAGGACCCCGCTTGGAAAGAAGAATGGATCCTTACGGGAGATGACTGGGGGAGCTCGATTTTCATCGGAGGGCATGAATTCGAGATTCCCACGGCTTTTAGTGACAAGCCCTCATGGGACCGGGACTCCCTGCCTTCTGAGTCCGAAGCCGTTTGAAAGGCTATTCTAGCCCGAAATTATTTGAATCTGAAGTTCCCTACTGCTGAAGCTTTTGATCCTCGTAGGGTGAACAAATATTTGCGGATTTTAGATGCTATTCCTCGTAATTGTCATTGAGTTGCTTCGCCTTATTACTCAGCTTGGTTCTAACATTTTCTTTTTTAATCTGCTTATTCACAGTTTTTATCGTGGAACCGGCCACCCGTCACGTCTCACGCTCTCCTCAAGGTGGAGTTTCTCTTCCCTCATCTGGGGTCGAACCTGCTCTGGCTTCATCTATCTCTCTGACTGGGTCTAAGATGGCCACTCTTACCTCGCTGGCTTTCCGGGCTTTGGGTAAAGCTCCCCAGGTGGTTGGTCCGGCTGCTTCTGTCCCTTCGGCCGTGGTCGCTAAAGTTGCTACCCTGTTGACTCAAACTCCTGATTCCGCTGCGCTTCCAACAGCTAAAGCTTTGGAGGTTTCTGGAAAAGGTGTCGCGAGGGGTCCTTCTAACCGTTCCCGACCTTAGTCGAGCTCGGCAGGGCGGGATGAAGTCCTGGAGCAATTCATAGCGTCTTGTCCGGGCGGTGGGATCTCCAAGATGGCTTCCATGCCTGTTGATGTCCTTATTACCAAGGGGTCTGCTATTTTAGCTGAGGTAATCGTATTTCCTTCGCTCTACTCATGTTAATTCGTTCAGTTTCTAACTCGGGTTCTGTATTTTGTAGGCCTTCAAGTTTAATGTTGCGATGGGCCAGCAGGTAGCCCTCCTCCGCGACCGAGCCGCGAAAGCCGAAGCTGAAGCTGAGAAAGCTGGGAAATTGCTCAAGCAGGCTCGGTCTTTAGTGGAAGAGGTGACTTCCAGCAAGGGAAAAATTGAGGTCGAGATGGCTGAGCTTCGCTGCGATCATGAGAGGATGAAGCAATCTTATGATCAGGAGCGTCTTTGATCTCTCCGGCAGGTTAGGCAGCGGGATTCCTGGAGATCTGAGGCTAAGAAGTTGGAACTCGAGAACCAGTCTCTGATTACTCAGGTGACCAAGCTGCAAGTTGACTCGGAGACCTCCTTCAGCGACGGATATTTCTATGCTTCCTATCAGGCCGCGGAAGCTCTTCCTCCTCCCTTTGATTTGTCATCTATTGTGGGCTGGGATAGACAAGAAATAATGCTCAAGGCTGCCGAGCTATCTCACCCTGAAGGTGACAAGATGGTTCCTTCGAGCCAAGCAGGAGCTGGGAAACAGCCTGTTCAGACAGATCCTCCATTCCCTCTTCCTACCTTTACCACCTCTGGTCCGGGGGAGTTTTCCAGTAAAGTGATGTCCTCTCGATCCGAGGAGGACCAGTTGGGAGCTGGTGAAGAGGTTAGGAGCCCGTCTGAGGATCCCCCTTTAACAGAGATGAAGGTTGACAGGAGCCAGACGGGGTCCATTGCTGCCCTTCTTGACGCGGCTATACCGCCTGAGGTTATAGACGTGATTAATGAGGTTTTGGAGAAAGATCCTGCTGATCAACCGATGGAGCCTCTAAATGGAGGAGCGGTCGGCGAGGATAACCAAGATGGACAGCTATCTGTAGAGGGGGTTGATGGTGAAGATCAGCAAGAAGGAGGAGGGCTAGTGGGGGGGAGCCAAGAGAGTCCCAAAGCTTAAAGCAGTTCATCCTGACTTGTTTTTGATTGCCCGGAAAAGGGGGTGGGCACCCCGTTTTGCCCTTATTAGCTTTTTTTTATATAGCCCGAGCCCGGGGTTTGGGCTCCCCGTTTTGTGGATGTAGCCTTATCGGGGGATAGGCTCCCTTTGTCCTTAAATGAAAAGTCGAATCGCTTTTGAGAATTCTTGTTTTATTTCTGGTCTTGAATAGGATCTAGAGTAGCATCTATAGCAACAATTAAGATTCGTGTAGGGAATTATGATGATTTTGATCCAGGACATCAGGAGGGCTACTTAGCTATTTCCTGGTCTTTGAGATCTTGAGGGCAACTATGCTCTTACACTCAGACCCTTCTTGGGGGTGGTAGTCCGACCAAGGCATCAGGAGGGATACTGAGCTATTTCCTGGTCTCGAGATCTGGAGGGCAACTATGCTCTTACACTCAGATCCTTCTTGGGGGTGGTAGCCCGACCAAGGCATCATGAGGGCTATCGAGCTATTTCCTGGTCTCGGGATCTGGAGGGCAACTATGCTCTTACACTCAGATCCTTCTTTGGGGTGGTAGCCTGACCAAGGTATCAGGAGGGCTATCGAGCTATTTCCTGGTCTCGAGATCTGGAGGGTAACTATGCTCTTACACTCAGATCCTTCTTGGGGGTGGTAGCCCGACCAAGGCATCAGGAGAGCTATCGAGCTATTTCCTGGTCTCGAGATCTGGAGGGCAACCATGCTCTTACACTCAGATCCTTCCTAGGGGTGGTAGCTCGACCAAGGCATCAGGAGGGCTTTCGAGCTATTTCCTGGTCTCGAGATGTTTATGTTGAATTTCCCATGCAAGGGTATAGTCACTAATGTTGAACATAGTTGGAGACAAAGATGGAAGAGAAAAGGAAAATGACTTTATTGATGATCGAGATGTAGTACATATTTATTAGGGTCTGTAATGAAAACTAAGTGGGGGTAGTCTGCTTGAGAACTCCTTTCAAGGGTAGAATTTCTTCAAATGATCTGCATTCCAAGTGTGGTCGATGGATCGTCCGTCCATGTCTTTGAGTTTATAAGCTCCATTGCGAACAACTAGCTTTATCAAATATGGCCCTTCCCAATTGGGACTTAAGACTCCATCCGACCTTTTCCGAGTGTTCAGGGTCACTTTCCTAAGTACCAGGTCCCCTTCTTTGAATTCTCGGGCTCTAACCTTTTTGTTGAAGTATCTAGCAATGTTGCTCTAGTAGATCGCTACTTTCTCTGCTACCCGGTCTTGTTTTTCTTCTAAGAGCTCTAGATTAGCCCGGAGCTTGACTTCATTACTTTCGAGCTCAAAGTGTTGTACCCTGAATGAGGTTAATTTATGCTCAATGGGGAGGACTGCTTCAACCCCAAAAGCCAGGGAGTAAGATGTCTCCCCAGTAGCTGTTCTCTTTGTAGTCCGGTATATCCAGAGGACTTCTGGTAGCTCTTTGGCCCATTTACCTTTCTTCTGCTGTAGCTTCTTTTTCAGAAGTTTCTTGATAGTCTTGTTGGTGGATTCTGTCAGCCCGTTAGTCTGGAGTTGAGCCACTGAAGCGAGCCTGAGGTTGATCCCCAATCCCTTGCAGAAGTCTTTGAACCGAGGGTTGTCGAATTGCTTCCCTAGGTCGGCTATAATGATGAGAGGGGTCCCGAATCTGCACACCACGTTAGTCTTGATGAACTTGGTTGTATTCTTTTCTGATATTCTGGAAAGAGGTCCTGCCTCGACCCATCTTGTGAAGTAGTCGATAGCAACGATAGCATGTTTCATCTGTCCGGGAGCGGTAGGAAATGGCCCAATTAGGTCGATTCCCCACATGGCAAATGGGTAAGGTGAACTGAGGGACGACAGTCGCTCGGGTGGCTGATGGTTCAAGTTTGAAGTTCTTTGACAAGGTTCGCAAGATTGCACAAAACTCTTTGCGTCTTGGTGGATGGTCGGCCAATAGTACCCCATACGAAGCACCTGATAGGCTAGAGCTTCCCCACCTATGTGGTTCCCACAATCCCAGAGTGGACCTCTCTCAATGCCCACTTAGCATTATCGGGATGCAAGCACCTAAGTAATGGGAGGGATCTACCCCTCCTGTAGAGGTACCTGTCCACCATAGAGTATCGGACTGAGAGTCTCTTAATTCTTCGGGCTAGGTCGGGCCCTTCGGGAAGCTCTCCTTCCAGGAGGCAGGCGACAATTGGGTCCATCCAGCAAGGCAGGCGATATAGGGAACAAATTTCTCCATTTGTGGCTATGCTTGGTTGGGTGATTACTTGGAGGGGAATTCCCCGTGGTAGGGACTAGCCTCCGTTCGCCGCTATTTTAGCCAGAACATCTGCGCGATGGTTTTGGTGTCGAGGCACCTAATCAATCTTGAGTCCCTTAAATTTGCTTTTTAGCAGCTGAGCTAGATTTAGGTAGGCAGCCATATTATCTTCCTTTGCCTGGTAGACCCCAGTCACCTGGTTTACAACAAGCAATGAATCGCTCTTGATTTGCAGGTAGTCGGCCTTTAGTTCAATGGCTACCTTCATCCCGGCTAAGAGGGCTTCATATTCCGCTTCGTTGTTGGTAGCTTTAAACTCGAATCTGAAACAGTGACAGAATTCGGACCCCTCCGGATCTATTAAAACTATGCCAGCTCCTCCCCTGGCTTGCCCGGATGCTCCATCTACAAAGAGGGTCCATGGCTTGCAGCCTTCCGGCCAATTGTCGACCTTGGATATCTTCTCAGGGACCTCATTTGATACTGAGGGATCATCTGGATCTGGGATCGCTGAGAATTCTGCCACGAAGTCGGCCAAAGCCTGTGCCTTAATCGTAGTCCTGGGCTTATATTTTAGGTCGAAATGAGTGAGCATTAGTGCCCATAAGACTAGCCTTCAGACACGTCTGGTCTTTACAAGAATTGGCGGAGAGGTTGGTCTGTCACCACTGCTATTGTGTGAGCTTGAAAATAGGGACGGAGTTTCCTTGCTGAGATCACCAGAGCATAAACGAGCTTTTCCAAGAGAATGTAATTCCTTTTTGATTTGGTCAAAGCATGACTCACATAGTATATGGGTCTTTGAAAACCGTCGCTACAATCCTTGGCCAAAGCCCCGCTTACTGCAGTTTCTGATACGGCCAGGTAGATCTGTAACTCATCTCCGAGAACCGGCTTGACTAACAATGGGGGGCTTGTTAGGTATTCTTTCAAAGCTTGAAAAGCATGTTCGCTCTCCTGGCTCCATTTCATGTTTTTCCCTTGTTTGATGGCCTTGAAGAAAGCGAGACATTTATCGGTGGAGCGAGAGATAAACCTGTTGAGTGCCGCCACCCGTCCAGTCAGAATCTATACTTGCTTGAGCGAGGTTGGGGATTCCAGGTCCAAGATAGCTTTGATTTTTTCTGGGTTGGCTTCTATACCTCTCTCATGAACCATGAAGCCCAGAAACTTCCTTGCCGTTACCCCAAAGGCACATTTGGAGGGGTTCAAACGCATCTGGTTTTCCCTCAGTATGAGGAAGGTTTTGCGAAGGTCTTCCCGATGTCTTTTTACAGTTGGGGATTTCGTGATCATGTCGTCGATATACACTTCCATCGTCCTTCCTATCTCGGGCTTGAACAGTTTATTAACCAACCGCTGGTATGTGGCCCCCGCATTCTTCAAACCAAACGGCATCACTTTGTAGCAGTATAAGCCCTGCCCATTAATGAAACTGGTCTTATCTTGGTCAGCCGGGTGCATTTTAATTTGGTTGTATCCTGAGAATGCATCCATAAAACTCAAAAGTTTATTTCCGGACGTGGAGTCAACCAGCTGGTCGATCTTTGGTAAAGGAAAACTGTCTTTCGGACAAGCCCGGTTGAGGTCGGTGTAATCGACACACATACGCCACTTCCCATTCGCCTTCGTAACCATGTCCACGTTGGCGATCCATTCGGGGTAACGTACTTCTCTGATGAACCCTGCTTTGATCAATTTATCAACCTCTTTCTGCACCGCAACGTTCCTATCAGCGTTGAAGTGACGCCTCATCTGCTTGACGTGCTTGACTGTTGGATCTACTGTTAGTCGGTGGGCGGCCAATGATGTCGGGATTCCAGGCATTTCATCATGGTTCCAGGCAAAGATGTCGCTGAACTCCCTGAGAAGGTCAATCAGTCCCCTTTTTACTTCTGGATCAAGGGTGGCTCCGACCTTGACGACCTTGGAGGGATCGTCATTCCTGATAAGTATCTCTTCTAGTTTATCTACGGGCTGCCCGCTGGCCCATTCCTTACTCCGTTCTTCCTCGTAGGGCATAATAGGTTCGCTCTCCGGATGCCTAGAATGTTCCGCGGGCTCATTCTCCTCCTGGATTATCCGGGATGTATCCATGTCCTCCTAGATTAATGTCACCTGAACACACTGTTTCACTAGGGCTGTAGGATTGGCAGATACTGCGTAGCATTTCCTGGCTTCTTACTGGTCTCCGCGTACCTCTCCTACTTTGGTTCCAACCGGTAATTTCAGGACGTTGTGGTTTATGGACAAGACTCCCTTCAAGGAAGACAGGAAAGGTCTCCCTAGGATGGCATTGTAGGCCGATGGGGTGTCCACCACAACAAAGTCGGTCATAACTTTCTGTTGGAGAGGGGTGATTCCGATGATTACTGGGAGGATCATCGACCCCACTAGTATGATCGAATCTCCAGTGAAACCGTAAAGCGGAGTGGTACAGCTGTTGTAACAACGTTGCTTCAGGTTTAATTTTTCCAGGGTATCCTTGAAGAGGATATCTACACTGCTACCTGTATCCGCGAGCACGCGATGGACCAGACAGTTGGCGATTTGTATCGTGATTACCATAGGATCATCATGAGGTTGCACAGTGTTGAAGACATCTGCTTCGGTGAATACGATCTGCGCTGACTGGGAGGGTTCTGTCGAGCTCTGGCTGACTTCGAAGATCCCCTGGCTTTCTCTGATGCGGGGAACCTTTCTTGCGTGGTTTTTCTGGGAGTTATTGGAAACGCCAGCCAGTGTAGGACCTCCGCTGATAGTGTGTATCACCTGGATCTGTTGCATTAAGTCAGCCTGTTCCCCTTTCCTCTTTTCTGCGTCTTCACAGATTTCAGCTTGTACCTCCCTTCCAGTCCTGATGTTATCTCTGACCTGTTGTAAGAACTCAATCAGGCATCCTCCCCTTATCAGGGCCTCAATCTAGTTGCGTAAATTATAGCACTTTGAGGTGTTGTGGCCCACGTCTTCGTGGAAGTCGCAGTACTTGTACCGGTTTCTCCTGTCAGCTGGGGCCTTCATGGGAGCGGGCTTTTGGAGCAACCATTTATCTTGTATGGCAAGGTAGACTGTTTCCCTGGAAGCATTCAAAGGGGTGTAGTAGTCATACCCTTTTCCCCCTTGCATTGCTGGAGCCACGGTCCTGGGAGGTAGGGAAGCCCGGGGAGGGGTTCGTTTTGCTGGATATCTTTCTTGCCTATGTAGAGGAGCAGGGAGGCGATAGGTCGACCTGTTGGGAGGTTTATTCTGAGTTTTCTGCACTGGCTCAAATTTGGGGGCTTCTTTCTTCAGACGCTTTGCCGTTCTCATGTCATCGTGTTCCATCTTGACCTTGAGTTGTTCGTCGATCTCGACCTGCTCAAGAGCCCAGTCGTAGGCCTCCTGGTAAGTCTCGGGAGGTCTCTTAGCGAAGGAACGGAAAAGCTTTCCTGCCCATAGGTTTCACCTGAAGTTGGCAAGGGTTTCTTTTTCGGTGAAAACTCCCATTTGTATGACCTCCTTGTGAAATCGTTCCACGTACGACCGAAGAGTTTCACTCCGTTCCTGGATCACATATTGGAGGTGTATGGGATCTTTCGGATGAGGTTTTACTCCTTGGAATTGTGAGCAAAAATCTGTTGATAATTTTGTGAAAGAATCCACGCTGCCAACGGGCAGTTTCCTTAACCAGGTTTTCGCATAGTCGGTTAGGGTCATTGGAAACATTCTGCACATAGCTGCTCTGGTAGTGTTCTAGACCTCCATCTGTTGAACGAAACTCTCTAGGTGGCTTAGAGAATCTTCTGTTCTAGAAAACTTATCTGCTGGCATTTTGAATTTTGGGGGGAGCTCAGCTTCCCGGATCCTCCTAGTGAAGGGAGCGTTCATCTCGCTCAGGGGATCCTTTTTGTTCTCCTTATTCTTTCCCTTCCTTATCTGCTGGACCTCCTTTTGTAACTTTGCCAGCTGATCCCTCAGTCGCTTATTCCCAGGTCTCTTCGAGTTTACCTCAGATTCCTCACTGTCGAATCTTTCTGATGAACTGGCAATTTCTATCCGATCCTCCTCCTGGATAGGATCCACTCGGGGAGTTTGTCTACTTTCCTCCTCTAGGGCCCGGGCAGTTCTCCTAGATGTAGTTGGATTAGATTGCCCTCGTGGCTTTCGGGTAAAAGCATCTATGGCAGACTTAACAAGCCTGGGTTGATATTGTGAAAGTCTTTTCGGAACTGGGGGCATGGGTCCCAGCCTATCCCGGATCGAACGTTGGGGCCCTGATCTATCTCGGGCCGACTCTGGAAGTTGAGGTCCTAGGCGATCAAAAGCAGGTGGCCTAGCTTCGAGCCTGCTCGGCTCTCCCTGATCATTCAGGCTAGTTGGCTGGATTGTGATGCCTTCAGCGAGCAGGCGGACGCGGATCGATTCTACGAAGGCCGCCGCTTGTTGGTAGAGCGCGGCCTGGCTCACTATAGGGTAGCCAGTAGCCCGTGCATTGGTTGTTTTGACCGGAGCTTGACTATTATACCCTGACTTTCTCCGCTTTCTTGGGGCCTTTCGTGTTAGCCTCGCCGGAGGTTGCTCCGAGATTCTATGTTGGCCTTGGGAGGAGCGTAGCCTCATAGTTCCTGTAAAACAATGAAAATGTAAATGCAAATAATTGGTTAATTTGGTGTAAGGTTTTTCCCACGGACGGCGCCAGAAAGTGTTAACGGAAATTTTGCTCGGGATGAGAAACCTCTGTTAACACCCTGGAGACCACTACCACGTAGGTGGTGGCCAAGATTGATTGTATGTGTAGCAATGATTTATAAAATGCCAAGGAATGATGATACCATTCACCCAAAAGAAAGCAAGAATAATTTTATTGAACGTGCATGGTATACAAATACAAGTTTCTTTATTTTTGCTCTCAACTCTCTCTAGGGTGTGCCTGTCGAATAGTAGTCTTCTCTTTTTCATTTTCTTTCTTTCTATTTATACATAGTTTTGCAGGTTAAACAAACTGATTCTCCCCTTGATTTTCTCAGTCTCTCCCCTCCTTAGTGGGCGGGATTTCTCGCTTTAATGTCATTGACTTTGAGTTAACAGCCGAATTGAGAATATCATGGTGGAGATTAGTTTGTTTCCTCTTTGGACTCTATTACTTGTCCTGCATATAGGTAACGTTTCCTGATATGATCCAGTATATCTTCGTATCTTTTCAGCATGATCCTTTATAGAGGTCGTTGAATATGGCATGGTGTGGTGCATCAACTAGAGAGGTTGATCAGTGTTCCGACCTCGATATCTTAGAAGTTTCATCCAGCTTGGAGCCAGATCCGGCTTCCCTTGACCTTTTTGAAGCTATGTGTGGCCTCCCCTGACCTTTCAAAGCTAGGAGTGGCTTCCCTGACCTCTCGAAGCTAGGTGCGGCCTTCTAGGGACATTCTTCTATGTCAGCGAGGTATAGGCGAGTCTCTGTAGCATTTGCAAGGTGACCTCGACTTCGGGGAGCTTCTAGTTTTGGTGATGCGGGCTAGATCTGATCGTTCCGGGCTCTATCCCGGATGTTTCCGGAGCCCGTCCTTGTTCCTGGGGAGGTGTCGTAGTTCGGTTATGGATAAAAAGGTCTCCTGGTGGAGGCTCTCGGGTATGGAACCATGTATGGGAGGTGGAAAATTTTCCTTTGGTCCTTAGCTAATTTTGGCTATTAACACAAGATATCCTCAACGAAGCAATTAACTTAAAGTCAACTACATTTAAAGGTAAAAATCCCGTCCGATAGGAGGGGGATGAGAAAATCAAGGGGAAATGAATGAGTCCAAACCTATGAAGCCATTGTATAAAGGAGGGACTTCCTCCTTCAGAAAGAGGAGACTACTATTCGACAGGCATACGAAAAATACCTGACCATACCCTAGAGAGAATTGAGAGCAATTTGAGAGAAATTTGTATACCGTACACGTTCAATAAAGAAAATATTTTTGCTTTCTTTTGGGTGATAAATTGTATCATTATTCGTTGTCATTTTATAAAACATTGTTACACATACGATCAATGTTGGCCACCACCTACGTGGTAGTGGTCTCGAGGGTGTTAACTGAGACTTCTCGTCTTGAGCAAAATTTCCGTTAACACTTTCTGACGCCGTCTGTGGGAAAGGGCCTTACACCCAATTAATCAATTACTTGCATTTACATTTTTGTTGTTTTATAGGAACTATGAGGCTCCGCTCTTCCCAAGGCCAACATAGAGTTTCGGAGCAACCTTCGGCGAGGCTAACACGAAAGGCCCCAAGAAAGGGGAGAAAATCTGGATATGGTAGTCAAGCTCTGGTCGAAACAACCAATGCGCGGGCTTTTGGCCACCCTATAGTTAGCCAGGCCGCGCTCGACCAACAAGCGGCAGCCTTCATAGAAACCATCCGCGTCCGCCTGCTCACTGAAGGTATCACAATCCAGCCAACCAACCTGATTGACCAGGGAGAGCCGAGCAGGCTCGGAGCTAGGCCACCTGCTTTCGATCGCCTGGGACCTCCTCTTCCAGAGCCGGCTCGAGATAGGTCAGGGCCCCAGCGTTCGATCCGGGATAGGCTGGGACCCATGCCCTCAGTCCTGAAAAAACCTTCACAGTATCAATCCAGGCGAGTTAAGTCTGCCACAAATGCTTTTACCCGGAAGCCACGAGAGCTATCTCATCCAACTACATCTAGGAGGACCGCCCGGGCCCTAGAGGAGGAAAGTAGACAAACTCCCCGAATGGATCCTATCCATGAGGAGGATCGGATAGAAATTGCTTGTTCATCGGAAAGACTCGACAGTGAAGAATCTGAGGTCAACTCGAAGAAACCTGGGAACAAGCGACTAAGGGATCAGCTGGCAAAGCTACAAAAAGAGGTCCAGCAGATAAGAAAAGGAAAGAGTATGGAGGACAAAAAGGATCCCATTGGCGAGATGAACGCTCCCTTCACTAGGAGGATCCGGGAAGCGGAGCTCCCCCCAAAATTCAAAATTCCAGCAGATAAGTTCGCCGGAACGGAAGATCCTCTAAGCCACCTAGAGAGTTTCGTTCAACATATGGAGGTCCAGAACACTACCAGAGCAGCTATGTGCAGGATGTTTCCAACGACCCTAACCGACTACGCGAAAACCTGGTTCAGGAAGCTGCCCGTTGGCAGCGTGGATTCTTTCACGAAATTATCAACAGATTTTTGCTCACAATTCCAAAGGGTCAAACCTCGTCCGAAAGATCCCATACACCTCCAATATGTGATTCAGGAACGGAGTGAGACTCTTCGGTCGTACGTGGAACGTTTTCACAAAGAGGTTATACAAATGGGAGTTTTCACCGAAAAAGAAACCCTCGCCAACTTCAGGCAGAACCTATGGGCGGGAAAACTTTTCCGTTCCTTCGCCAAGAGATCTCCCGAGACTTACTAGGAGGCCTACGACCAGGCTCTTGAGCAGGTCGAGATCGACGAACAACTCAAGGTCGAGATGGAACACGACGACATGATAACGGCAAAGCGTCTGAAGAAAGAAGCCCCCAAATTTGAGCCAGTGCAGAAAACTCAGAATAAACCTCCCAACAGGTCGACCTATCACATCCCTGCTCCTCAGCATAGGCAAGAAAGATATCCAGCAAAACGAACCCCTCCCCGGGATTCGCCACCTCCCAGGACCTTGGCCCCCATAATGCAAGGGGAAAAAGGGAATGACTACTACACCCCTTTGAATGCTTCCAGGGAAATGGTCTACCTTGCTATACGAGATAAAGGGTTGCTCCAAAAGCCCGCTCCCGTGAAGGCCCCAGCTGACAGGAGAAACCGGTACAAGTACTGCGACTTCCACGAAGACGTGGGCCACAACACCTCAGAGTGCTATAATTTGCGCAACCAGATTGAAGCCCTGATAAGGGGGGGATGCTTGATTGAGTTCTTACAACAGGTCAGAGATAACATTCGGACTGGAAGGGAGGTACAAGCTGAAATCCGTGAAGACGCAGAAAAGAGGAAAGGGGAATAGGCTGACTTAATGCAACAGATCCATGTGATACACACTATCAGCGAAGGTCCTACACTGGCTGGCATTTCCAATAACTCCCAAAAAAACCACGCAAGAAAGATTCCCCGCATCGAAGAAAGCCGGGGGATCTTCGAAGTCAGCGAGAGCCCGACAAAGCCCTCACAGTAAGCGCAGATCGTTTTCACTGAAGCAGATGTCTTCAACACCGTCCAACCTCATGATGATCCCGTGGTAATCACGATACATATCGCCAACTGTCTGGTCCATCGCGTGCTCGTGGATACAGGTAGCAGTGTAGATATCCTCTTCAAGGATACCCTAGAAAAATTAAACCTGAAGCAACGTTGTTACAACAGTTGTACCACTCCGATTTATGGGTTCACTTGAGATTCGGCCATACCAGTTAGGTCGATTATCCTCCTAGTAATCATCGGAATCACCCCTCTCCAACAGAATGTTATGACCAACTTTGTTGTGGTTGACACCCCATCGGCCTACAACGCCATCCCAGAGAGACCATTCATGTCCTCCTAGAAGGGAGTCTTGTCCATATACCACAACGTCCTAAAATTTCCGGTTGGAACCAAAGTAGGAGAGGTACGCGGGGACCATCAGGCAGCCAGGAAATGCTACGCAGTATCTGCCAATCCTACAGCCCTAGCAAAATAGTGTGTACAGGTGGCATTAATCCAGGAAGACATGGATACATCCCAAATAATTCAGGAGGAGAAGGAGCCCGCGGAACATCCTGGGCATCCGAAGAGCGAACCTGTTATGACTTACGAGGAAGAACGGAGTAAGGAGTGGGCCAGCGGGCAGCCCATAGATAAACTAGAATAGATACCCATCAGAAATGACCATCCATCCAAGGTCGTCAAGGTTGTGGCCACCCTTGATCCAGAAGTGAAAAGAGGACTAATTGACCTTCTCAGGGAGTTCAGCGACATCTTCGCTTGGAACCTTGATGAAATGCCTAGAATCCCGGCGTCATTGGCCGGCCACCGACTAGCGCTAGATCCAACAGTCAAGCCCGTCAAGCAGAAGAGGCATCACTTCAACACTGATAGGAACGCTGCGGTGCAGGAAGAGGTTGATAAATTGATCAAGGCAGGGTTTATCAGAGAAGTACGCTACCCCGAATGGATCACCAATGTGGTCATGGTTAGGAAGGCAAATGAGAAGTGGCGTATGTGTGTCGATTACACCAACCTCAACCGGGCTTTTCCAAAAGTCAGTTTTCCTTTACCAAAGATTGACCAGCTGGTTAACTCCACGTCCGGAAATAAACTTTTGAGTTTTATGGATGCATTCTCAGGATACAACCAAATTAAAATGCACCTGGCAGACTAAGATAAAACCAGTTTCATTACTGGGCAGGGCTTATACTGCTACAAGGTGATGCCGTTTAGTTTGAAGAATACGAGGTCTACATACCAGCGGCTGGTTAACAAACTATTCAAACCCGAGATAGGAAGGACGATGGAAGTATATATCGACGACATGATCACGAAATCCCCAACCGTAAAAGAACATCAGGAAGACCTTCACAAAACCTTCCTCATACTGAGGGAAAATCAGATGAGGTTGAACCCCTCCAAATGTGCCTTTGGGGTAACAGCGGGGAAGTTTCTGGGCTTCATGGTTCATGAGAGAGACATAGAAGCCAACCCAGAAAAAATTAAGGCTATCTTGGACCTTGAATCTCCAACCTCACTCAAGCAAGTATAGATTCTGACTGGACGTTTGGCGGCACTCAACATGTTTATTTCTCTCTCCACCAATAAATGTCTCCCTTTCTTCAAAGCCATCAAACAAGGGAAAAACATGAAGTGGAGCCAGGAGAGCGAACGGGCTTTCCAAGCTTTGAAAGAATACCTAACAAGCCCCTCATTGTTAGTCAAGTCGGTTCTCGGAGATGAGTTGCAGATCTACCTGGCCGTATCAGAAACTGCAGTAAGCGAGGCTTTGGCCAAGGAGTGTAGCGACGGTTTTCAAAGACCCATATACTATGTGAGTCATGCTTTGACCAAATCAGAAAGGAACTACATTCTCCTGGAAAAGCTCGCTTATACTCTGGTGATCTCAGCAAGGAAGCTCTGTCCCTATGTTCAAGCACACACAATAGCAGTGGTGACGGACAAACCCCTCCGCTTATTCTTGCAAAAACCAGACGTGTCTGGAAGGCTAGTCTTATGGGCCCTAGAGCTCACTCAGTTCAATTTAAAGTATAAGCCCCGGACTACGATTAAGGCACAGGTTTTAGCCGACTTCGTGGTAGAATTTTCAGCGATCCCAGATCAAGATGATCCCTCAGTATCAAATGAGGTCCCTGAAAAGATATCCGAGGTCGACAATTGGCCGGAAGGCTGCAAGCCGTGGACCCTCTTTACAGATGGAGCGTGCGGGCAAGCCGGGGGAGGAGCTGGCATAGTTTTAATAGATCTGGAAGGGACTGAATTCTGTCACTGTTTCAGATTCGAGTTTAAAGCTACCAATAATGAAGCGGAGTATGATGCCCTCCTAGCTGGGATGAAGGTAGCCATCGAACTAAAGGCCGATTACCTACAAATCAAGAGCGATTCATTGCTTGTCGTAAATCAGGTGACTGGGGTCTACCAGGCAAAGGGAGATAATATGGCTGCCTACCTAAAGCTAGCTCAGCTGTTAAAATGTAAATTTAAGGGACTCAAGAACGATGAGGTGACTCGACACCAAAACCATCGCGCAGATGTTCTGGCTAAAATAGCCGCGAACGGAGGCCAATCCCTACCACGGGGAATTCCCCTCCAAGTGATCACCCAACCAAGCACAACCACAAATGGAGAAATTTGCTCCCTTGATCGCCTGCCTTGCTGTATGGACCCAATTGTTGCCTACCTCCTTTAAGGAGAGCTTTCCGAAAGGCCTGACCAAGCCCGAAGAATTAAAAGGCTCTCAGTCCGATACTGTATGGTGGATGGATACCTCTACAGGAGGGGCAGATCCCTCCCCTTACTTAGGTGCTTGCATCCCGATGATGCTAAATGGGCATTGAGAGAGGTTCACTCTGAGGACTGTGGGAACCACATAGGTGGGGAAGCTCTAGCCTATCAGGTGCTTCGTATGGGGTACTATTGACCGACCATCCACTAAGACGCAAAGAGTTTTGTGCAATCTTGCGACCCTTGTCAAAGAACTTCAAACTTGAACCACCAACCACCCGAGCGACTGTCGTCCCTCAGTTCACCTTACCCCTTTGCCATGTGGGGAATCGACCTAATCTGGCCACTCCCGACCGCTCCCGGACAGATGAAACATGCTATTGTGGCTATCGACTACTTCATAAGATCGGTCGAGGCAGGGCCTCTTTCTCGGATATCAGAAAAGAATATGACCAAGTTCATCAAGATCAACGTGGTTTGCAGATTTGGGACCCCTCTCATCATTATAGCTGACCTAGGGAAGCAGTTCGACAACTCCCGGTTCAAAGACTTCTGCAAGGGATTGGGGATCGACCTCAGGCTCGCTTCAGTGGCTCATCCCCAGACTAACGGGCTGGTAGAATCCACCAACAAGACTATCAAGAAACTCCTAAAGAAGAAGCTACAGCACATGAAAGGTAAATGGGCCGAAGAGCTACCAGAAGTCCTCTGGGCATACCGGACTACAAAGAGAACAGCTACCAGGGAGACACCTTACTCCCTGGCTTTCGGGGTTGAAGCATTCCTCCCCATCGAGCATAAATTGACCTCATTCAGGGTACATCACTTTGAGCCCGGAAGTAACAAAGTCAAGCTCTGGGCTAATCTAGACCTCTTAGAAGAAAAATAAGACCGGGTAGCAGAGAAAGTAGCGATCTACCAGAGCAAGATTTCTAGATACTTCAACCAAAAGGTCATAGCCCAGAATTTCAAAGAAGGGGCTCTGGTACTTAGGAAAGTGACCCTGAACACTCAGAAAAGGTCGGATGGAGTCTTAAGTCCCAATTGGGAAGGGTCATATTTGATAAAGTTAGTTGTTCGCAATGGAGCTTATAAACTCGAAGACATGGACGGACGATCCATCGACCACACTTGGAATGCAGATCATTTGAGGAAATTCTACCCTTGAGAAGGGAATTCTCAAGCAGACTACCCCCATTTAGTTTTCATTACAGACCCAAATAAAGATGTACTACATTTCGATCATCAATAAAGTCATTTTCTTTTTCTCTTCCGTCTTTATCTCCAACTATGTTCAACATTAGTGACTACACCCTTGTGTGGGAAACTCAACATAAACACTTCGAGGCGAGGAAATAGCTCAATAGCCCTCATGATGCCTTGGTCGGGCTACCACCGCCAAGAAGGGTCTGAGTGTAAGAGCATAGTTGCCTTCCAGATCCCGAAACCAGGAAATAGCTTAATAGCCATCCTGATGCCTTGGTCGGGCTACAACCCCCAAGAAGGGTCTGAGTGTAAGAGCATAGCTGCCTTCCAAATCTCGAGACCAGGAAATAGCTAAATAGCCCTCATGATGCCTTGGTCGGGCTACCACCCCCAAGAAGGGTCTGAGTGTAAGAGCATAGTTTCCTTCCAGATCCCGAGACCAGGAAATAGCTAAATAGCCCTTCTGATGCCTTGGTCGGGCTACCACCCCCAAGAAGGGTCTGAGTGTAAGAGCATAGTTGCCTTCCAGATCTCAAGACCAGGAAATAGCTAAATAGCCCTCCTGATGCCTTGGTCGGGCTACCACCCCCAAGAAGGGTCTGAGTGTAAGAGCATAGTTGCCTTCTAGATCTCGAGACAAGGAAATAGCTCAATAGCCCTCTTGATGTCTTGGTTGGGCTACCGCCCCCAAGATAAAAAAAAGAAAATAAATAAATAAATAAAATGTTTGTTTTCGTGTGCAGGATCAAGATCATCATAATTCCCTACCCAAGTTTTAATTGCTACTACGGATGCAACTCTGGTTCCTATTGAAGACCATAAATGAAACAAGAATTCTCAAAAGCGATTCAATTTCTCATTAAAGATAAAGGGAGCCTATCCCCTGGTAAGGCTACATCCATCCAACGGGGAGCCCAACCCCCGAGCTCGGGCTATAAAAAAAAGGGTGAAGAAAGCTAATAAGGGTAAAACGAGGTGCCCACCCCCTTTTTCCGGGCAATAAAAAACAAGCCATGAACGAACTGCTTCAAGCTTTGGGACTCTCTTGGTTCTCCTCCGCCGGTCTTCCTCCTTCTTGCTAATCTTCGCCATCGACCCCCTCTTCAGGTAGCTGTCTATCTTGGTTATCCTCGCCGACCGCCCCTCCATTTAGAGGCTCTATCTGTTGATCAGCAGGATCTTCCTCCAGGACTTCATTAATCACGTCCATAACCTCAGGAGGGATAACTGCATCAAGAATGGCAGACATGGACCCCGTCTGGCTCCTGTCGACCTCCATCTCTATTAAGGGAGGCTCCTCAGACGGGCTCCTAACCTCTTCACCAGCTCCCGACTGGTCGTCCTCGGATTGAGAGGATAAAACTTTACTGGAAGACTCCTCGGGACCTGAGGTAGTAAAGGTAGGAGGAGGGAATGGAGGATCTGTCTGGGCGGGCTGTTTTCCAGCTTCTGCTTGGCTCGAAGGAACCACCTCGTCACCTCCAGGGCGAGATAGCTCAGCAACCTTAAGCATTATTCCCTGTCTATCCCAGCCGGCAATAGATGACAAATCAAAGGGAGGAGGAAGAGCTTCTGCGGCCTGAAAGGAAGCGTAAAAATATCCATCACTGAAGGAGGTCTCCGCGTCAGCTTGCAGCTTGGTCACCTGAGTAATCAGAGATTGATTCTCGAGGTCCAACTTTTTAGCCTCAGACCTCCAAGAATCCCTCTGTCTAGCCCGCCAGAGTGATTGAAGACGCTCCTGATCATAAGATTGCTTCATCCTCTCATGGTCACAATGAAGCTCAGCCATCTCTACCTCGACCTTTCCCTGGTTGGAAGTCATCTCTTCCACTAAAGATTGAGCCTGCATGAGCAATCCCCTGGCTTTCTCGGCTTCGGCTTCAGCTTTTGCAGCCCGATCGCGGAGGAGGGCTACCTGCTGGCCCATCGCTACATTATACTTGAAGGCCTACGAAGCACAGAACCCGAGTTAGAAACTGAACAAATTAACAAGAGTAGCATGAAGGAAATACAATTACCTCAGCTAAAATAGTAGACCCCTTGGTAATCAGGACGTCCACAGGCATGGAAGCCATCCTGGAGATCCCACCTCCCGGACAAGACGTGATGAATTGTTCCAGGACTTCATCCTTCCCTGCCGAGCTTGATTGAGGCCGGGAACGGCTGGAAGGAACCCTTGCGACACCCTTCCCAGAAACCTCCGAAGCTTTGGTTGTTGGAAGTGCAACAGAATCAGGAGTTTGAGTCGAGGGGGTAGCAACTTTAGCGACCACTGCTGAAGGGATAGAAGCAGTCGGACCGACAACCTGGGGAGCTTTACCCAAAGCCCGGAAAGCCCGCGAAGCAAGAGTGGCCATCTTGGACCCAACTGGAGAGATAGATGAAGCAAGAGCAGTTTCGACCTCAGTAGAGGGAAGAGAAACTCTACCTTGAGGAGAGCGTGAGACGTGGCGTGTAGCCGGTTCAACAACAGAAACTATGAATAAGCAAATTAAAAAGGAAAATGTTAGAACCAAGCTGAATAATAAGGCAAGGCAAGGCAACTCAATAACACTTACGAGGAGTAGCGTCTGAGATCTGCAAGTATTGGTTCACCCTACGAGGATCGAAGGCTTCAGCAGTAGGGAACTTCAGGTTCAAATAATTTCGGGCTAAAATAGCCTTCAAGATGGCTTCGGACTCAGAAGGCAGGGAGTCCCGGTCCCACGAGGGTTTGTCACTGAAAGCCGTGGGAACCTCGAATTCATGCCCTCCAATGAAAATCGAGCTCCCCCAGTCCTTCCCCGTAAGGATCCATTCTTCTTTCCAAGCGGGGTCCTTCTTCGAAGCACCAGGAATGATGAAATTGAGCTTGTTCTTGGCCTTAGCATAGAACTGGCCTCGAGGAGCGCCAGATAGGCTCTCAATCTGGAAAAGATAGGCTAGCTTCTCTGCACCCGGCTCCCTCGTCACCTTACTTAACTGAAATTGTTCCCTCCATAGTACGAGGAAACCAATCAGATGCCTCCAGAAGCCAGACGTCAACTGGAGGGGAGCGAGCTGGATGGCGTTAAGAGCCCGCCGAAGAGTCGGATGAAGGGGAAGCCTGACCCCGTTCTTGAGAGCTGCCACATGAATCAGAAGCACACCTTTGGGGGGGTTGAAGAACTCGTAATTTTTAGGAGGCACCGAGATGGATACGTTATCGGGGATGCCAAACTTCGACCTCAAGCGGTCAATCGAGACCGGATCGTTGATGGAATCTGGGACAACCCGAAAATCATAAGGAGGGAGCCTCTCCAAAAGGGGGCCAGAAGCTGAGACCCGATGTTCTCCCGCGGCGTCACCGCCCACTTCTTTGTCGGAATCTTCATCGGCGATATCCAAAGGATGGTCAGGATAGTTGGAGAACCCAGTCCCAATGGATACATTCCTACTTGACCGCCGACGTTGCGGGTTAGGTAGGGAATCATCACCGTCTGAACTCCTCCTAGCCCGTTTCCCCAGAGCAAGACTGACGACCTCCTCGCCGTCAACTATGGAGTCAACTGAATCGCGACTGGTTTTCGACATAGTAAAAGTCAATAAGAATGAAGAATGAAGAAAAAGGCAAGCTTGGAAGAAAGGCAATGAGAGAAAATATTTCGAAGGAAAAATTTTAGTTCGAGAGATGTGAGGAAAACGTGGAGATAAATAGATATATATATATATAGGCATGAGGGCAACAACACGAGCTATCGAGATCCTCGGTTGGTAACGGGTAAAAAATCTCGGGGACTACCGTAACGTAACCAGATTAACTCAAAAGCAGGCTAATCAGCTCACGCCACGTCACTTACGCAGTTAAGAGGGAGATCTCCCCAATATTATGGTAATGGTAAAAAATCTCGGGGACTGCCGTAACGCAATCAGATTAATTCAGAGATAAATTAGTCAGTTCGCATCACGTCGCTTTAATAAGGATATTTCCCCTATATTCCAGTAACGGTAAAAAAGGGAAGATTTCCCAAATAAAGTTAAAATCTGACCCCAACCCTAAGCTCGAAGTCTGGTGTTCAAGTCAGAGGGCACTTCTGTTAATAGCCAAAACTGGCTAAGGACCAAAGGAAAATTTTCCACCTTCCAGACCTGGCTCCATGCCCGAAAGTTTCCACCGGGAGACCATTCTGCACAAAGCCGAGCTACGATACCATCCCGCAGGAACAAGGACGGGCTCCAGAAACATCTAGGATAGAGCCGGAAATGATCAGATCTAGCCCGCATCACCAAAACTGAAAATAAGAAATTCCCTGAAGTCGAGGTCACCTCGCAATTTCTCTAGAAACTCACCTATACCTCCTCGCTGACACATGAGGATGTCTCTTGGAAGCCGCACCCAGCTCCGAAAGGTTAGGGGAAGCAGCACCTAGCTTTGAAAGGTCAAGGAAAGCCAGATCTGGCTCCTAGCTGGACGAAACTTCTCAGATATCGAGGTCGAAACACTGATCGACCTCATTAGTTGATGCACCACACCATGATACATTCAACGACCTCTATAGAAATTATACTAGACCCAAAGATACACAGTATCACATCCACAGATATTATACACATGCAGAACAAGTAATAGAGTTTGAATGGGAAACAAATTGATTTCCAAGATATCCTCAACGGAGCAATTAACTCAAAGTCAACTACATTTAAAGGTAAAAATCCCGTCCGATAGGAGGGGGATGAGAAAATCAAGGGGAAATGAATAAGTCCAAACCTATGAAGACATCGTATAAAGGAGGGACTTCCTCCTTCAGAAAGAGGAGACTACTATTCGACAGGCATACGACAAATACCCGACCATACCCTAGAGAGAATTGAGAGCAATTTGAGAGAAATTTGTATACCATACACGTTCAATAAAGAAAATATTTTTGCTTTCTTTTGGGTGATAAATTGTATCATTATTCCTTGTCATTTTATAAAACATTGTTACACATACGATCAATCTTGGCCACCACCTACGTGGTAGTGGTCTCGAGGGTGTTAACTGAGACTTCTCGTCTTGAGCAAAATTTCCGTTAACATCTTTAAAGTTCTGACCTTCCACCATCTTCAAAGTTGATAGTTTCTTGACAAGATGGACTTTCCTTACCGCAGAAGGCTGTTCATATAGGTCTGATAGAGTATCCATTAGATCTTTGGCAGTCTCTTGATCCTTTACGTTGAAAGCGACCTGCTTCGTCAAACTGAGACGAATTGCTCCCAATGCTTTCTGGTCCAGGAGTTCAAAATCATCATTATCCATATTTTTCGGTTTCCACTTCTTTGACCAGTCTTCATCGGTCATATCCTTCGGTCTCTCTTTTATCGGCCAGTGCAGATCCTTCTGGTACAGATAATCCTCCATCTGCATCTTCCAGAAGTTGAAATTCGTCCCATTGAATTTCTCAATCTTGTGCGTATCCTTTTCTGATTCCATCTCTACGACGAAATCGTTGACCTCAAGAAAACCTAGATTTGTGTGAAAAAGAAAAAAAATTTGTCCCAACCAAGGGCTTTGATACCAATTGTTGTTGAGAATGAATCGCACACACACAAATCTAATCAGAAATAAATAATATGAAAGCAATAAGAAGAAAAGACGACACCAAAGATTTTACGTGGTTCAGCAATTTGCCTACATCCACGGAGCGCACCGCACTCAATCCACTATTTTTAGAGTTGATTACAATCTCTCTATCTCTCTTTCAGTCTCTCTACAATTGCTCTCTCTCTAGCAATTTTTCTCACACATTACACATTACTAAATACAATGGGAAATAGTAGTATTTATATGGGAACACTAGGGTAAGCCAAAACCCTAAAGAAATACTTTTCTTTTCGCACAAGTTTTCCTAAAATTACACAGATTTCGTACCTACCGCGGTCTGGGTCGCAGCTGCAGCCCGCGACCTGCACCGCGGTTCTTCTACTGTCTTCCACCGCTCAGAATACCGCGATGTAGGTACTTGTCTATGTCGCAGTCAACACCGCATATCACCTACTGGAAAACATCGCCTCCTATGCCGCGGTATATGCACTATGTTCGCACCGCGGTCTTCACAGCATCAACCTTATGTAATTCAACACTGTGTGTGTCGCGGCTTGGGCTTCCTGTCTACGCCACGGTATGCGCCGCACTGCATGCTAGAATCCGTTCCTTAGGATGATTTCTGGCTTCACAAAACCCAACAAATACAAATGGAGGAAGCAATTTAGAAATTTTCAAATTGTTGATTCGTAATTCATGAATGTTATTCTTATATTTTTAGTCTTTCTGCAAGGCACACCTTAACAAAGCACTATCCAAGAGTCTCTTTTCATGCTTGCACTTGTATTATATATTCTAGCATCAGTACTCTTCCATTTTTAACCTTCCACGTATCTATTCAATCAATTATTTCATTAAATTGTGCAACCTTCAAACACATTCTTCATGTAAATGAGGCAGTCAATTAATTAAATTTTTTTATTGTATAATGTGATTCAGATCCTAATAAGTAAAATATATAGTGGGGAAATATGGGGTTTTGTAACTCTTTTAAAGTGGGTTTGTAAGACTATCACCACTTTAATAAATTGATAATTTGAGTTTAAATAGTATCTATTATGATGAATGGACAAAAATATCACCAAAGTTTTGATTTCTTTTTCCTCTTTAGTTTTGCAATTTTTTTTAATTTTTTTTTGTTCTTCTTCATCTTCTTCATTGGACCTCCACTGGAGGTTGAAATCAAGCTCCATTGGAGGCTGAATCGACCTCCAATGGAGGTCTGTTCGTTCGACTTCCATTGGAGGTTGAATCGACCTTTATTGGAGGTCGAAGTCGTTTGACCAACGTTAGAGGTCTAATCGACCTTAATGGAGGTCGAAATCGACCTTTAATGGAAGAAGAAGATGAAAAAATAATAATCGAAAATGTTCATTTTGTCCAATAAGTCTCAGAAATTATAAAAATACCCCAAACGTCTCGGAAACTACAAAATAGGTCTCAGAAATTCCCAATAAGTCTCAGTCCGAGACTTATGGGTCGTTTGTTTTGTCCACTTAAAGCTTAATGGATTTAAATCATAATTATTAAGTTGTTTAGTTTGTTTTTTAAGTGGTCAAACAACTTAAAAATACAAAAAAAAAAACAACTTAAAATAAAAAGTAAAAAATCTTGGCTTTTCACTTAATTATAAATCACAAAATTGCATTAAATGCAATCCAAATTTTTTTCTTCCGATACTATTCCCATATATAACATATTTTGAATTTCATCATAATTATGTATGATACATAAATCTTTATTTTCATATATTGTTTATTTTAAATAGCTTTAAAAATAAAAAAGAACTATAATCACTTCTCATATTGATGTTTAATATCAATAATTTATTATGATATTCAGGTGAGGTATTTATTTATGAGTAATGCTACTTTGCCCAAATTTGATGTCCAAATCTGGTGTCCAAATGATGTGGCAACACTGTAATCCATTCATTTAAATTCGACAAATCTAATACAATTTAAATGAATGGATTACAATAATGCCACATCATTTGGGTACCAAATTTTTGGGCAAAATAACATTATTTGTTGTATATTATTTTTTTTAGAGTGTTTTGTGTGAGTTTTCCTGCTGTCCCTTTAATTTTTTGAAAAAAATAACCTTTTCTTTTTTTTTTAATAAAAATGAAGTTTGTTTTTCTTCGAAGAAAAAGATCATGATCATATTTGTCCATATATAATTATTATTTTTGGATTATTTTTATTCTATATTATATGTATAATTGTTTAACATGAGTATAAATATAAAATTACTTATTTTCAGACAATTTACTTTTAAAAAACAAACGTGTTGACATTATATTCAGATATGAAGAAAAAATTGTAGGGAAAAACCACGCGGCAGAAGCGGAAAATTAGGTTTTATATTTCAAAAATTTTCATTTTAAAAGAAAAAACCTTAACCCTTGATTAATTAACATATAGTGAATGTATTGTACATTTTTCACGTGACGATTGATATTACATCGATTTGAATCCGCTTATGTCGAATTGAATCTGTAAGATCTTCCAATCTAATCACGAACGTGAATCATCTAGGACTGTGGACTCCCTTTTCTTTGAATTGTAAACCTGATAATGGAAAAACAAACCTTAGTCACAATAATCCTCCTCGAAATAATAAAGAACATTTGATCACTTTTGAATTCTTAATCTTTTTAATCAAGAACTCGCGTGAACCCTAATTCGATCTTGTGCATAAAGCCTTTTGATGTAAAAGCTTCTAGTGCACTATCGAAAATAAAACGCTCCTTATTCTTCTTCTCTTTAGCCGAATTCAACATCCCTTTCTTGAGTTGGAAGTTTTTTTTTTGTTATTATTCTAAAGCAAGAGAATAAAAATTTTCTCAAAAAATAAAAAAACTTCTTCTTTAACACTATATATCAAAAATAGAATTCCTTGATATATTTATATGTGATGGCCTAATCATCACTCAAGTTGGATTTCTACCTTGTGGTCAAATCCTCACACAAGGAGGATTTGATTTCACCTAAACCTTATCAACTTAGTAGTTCAAACCTATTCCAACTCATGAGTGTATTATCCAATAATAATTTATTAAATATCAATTAAAAATTGTGACTTTATCAATAACTTCCTAATTGATTATCAATTAGAGTTTTGATAGATATCAAATACTTCATAATTTGACTAGATAAATAAAAACTCTTTTTAATTTATCTACTTATCAAATAAAGTATTTCATACTTAACATACTACTAGCAATAGTATGACACTAAGAGTCCTTCTCCTCCTGGTATACTACTATCAATAGTTATGACACTAAGAGTCATTCTCCTAGTAAACTACTTATAATAGTATGACACTAGGAATCCTTTTCCTAGTTAGAAAAAGATTTTGATTTTTGATCAAATAATTAATTAATAAATAAATAATTTCTATTTGATTAAATAATAAAATAAAACAATATTTTAGGCCAATAACTTAGCCTTGCCACCCAAGTATATATATATGGGCAATATATATTGTTTTTCCATTTTATTAAATCCTTGAACTTTAATAAAAAGTCCACATGCCTTAAATTAATAAATTAATATAATTTAACAGCTCATTTAATTAAAATGTGCAAATTATATTCTTAATGTATTATTGGAATAATAAACGCACCCTATTAGGGCCGCCCATTCCAGGTCTTTTGAAGAGTTACCGCGTTTCTTGATCACACATGACCGCACCTCTCCAAAACTTTTTGGATTCCAAAATCTAAAAACAATTCTAGATGGACCCATAAATTGGTCCGGTAGAATATATCAAGTGATCCATGCAAGTTCGTGCTGATTGGGGATCTTGGCTGGCTATCTAAATTTAAGCTTCAATAGACATAACCTAGTCACAATCAACAAATGATTTACTTAGGCTCGATCTATTAATTTTAGCTTATTCCACTAAAGAGCTAAAATTGAACTCTTAAATAAAAATAGAACAAGTTAATATTTCTCATTCGTACCCTAGAAAACCTTATTGAAGATAGTGTATCCTCATGAAAAATGTCAGTAATCGCCAAGAGCTCATAGACCCCTATAGCTCTCCTAGTTACCATATTTACTCATATGACCACATTTTGAACTTGGATATTTTGACTTGTGCAGAAACCATGTTTCAATAGACACTTTTGAAAACTTAACGTTAAGATTTAATATCCAATACCTCAAATTATCCATATGATGATATTCTACTCACATTTAATAAATGGAGCCACGATGTCCATATCTATAAATGATGTCCTTTATCGATTAACAAATGAATACTACCAAACTATTGAGGATAGACTATGCTATATAATCGTACTCATTGATAGCTCAAATGATAACACTTGTAACCATACGTCTATTATTTATCTCAGGATTGAGATAAACTCTCTGATTGTCTTCAAGTGAAAACTTTTATCCACTGACTATCCTGGATAAAGTATTTCACAATGATCCTATTCAATGCACCTAGTGCACTAGATTCTTTTGCCCAAAGAAACTACACTTTGATGATTTTAGACTCATCATAACACATTTGATCGCACTCAAATGCTAGCAAAAGAATCTACAACTTTAACAAGGTAAATACGACCAACCTTTATCTTAAGTTGTGAATATTATTCAAGACTAACTAAAGAATTGTGTCTACCTCATACATATCCAGATGTATGAACAATTCTTCATTTGTCATAGTCTTTTGACCTTATGATTATTTACTTTTGATAATTATAATAATTAAATTATAAATGATATAAGATTTGTTAAACTAGAAATCACTTTATTAATATGAAAAGATTGTCAAATACATTATTACACTCTTGCTATTGAGCATAATCCTAACAACCTCCCACTTGCGCTATAGCAAGTGTGTCATATCTCTCATTCCCATATTCTCTAAGTGCCTATCAAAACTCTTTTTGGTAGAGCCTTTGTGAAGGGATCCGTTAGATTTTCTGCTGATGCGATCTTGGTAATCGTCACGTCACCCCATGCACAATTTCCCTTAGAAGATTATACTTTCTTTCAATGTGTTTTCCTCTCTTATGACTTCTTGGTTCTCTCAAATTAGCCACTTCTCAACTGTTATCACGTTAGATAGTGATCTGCTTATTCACATTAGGAACCACTTCCAAGTCAATCAAGAATTGGCGGAGCCAGACAACCTCTTTAGGAGCTTTGCACGTGGCAACATACTCAGCTTCCATGGTGGAATCAATAATACAGGATTGCTTGATACTCCTCCATATGGCTGCGCCTCCTCCAATAGTAAACACGGATCCTGATGTGGATCTCCTAGAGTCAGAATCTGACTGGAAATCAAAATCTGTATACCCAATGGGAATTAAATCCCATCCAGTGTATACAATCATATGATCTTTCATTTTCTTAAGATACTTGAAAATATACTTGACTGCCGTCCAGTGATCAGGAATCGTTCTATTCTTTCTATCCCTTATTACTTGGATACCAGGAATAAAACTTGCTTCTCCTAAGTCCTTTATATCAAATCATTTTGCTAATCATTCTTTTACTAATGTCAATACACATATATCGTTCCCGATGAATAATATATCATCAAAGTAAAGAACTAGGAAAACCAACATGTCGCCTTTAATCCTCTTGTATACACAAGGTTCGTCAAGGTTTTGAATAAATACAAAGCTATTCACAGCTTGATTGAACCTTATGTTCCAGGATCTTGATGCTTGCTTAAGTCCATATATGGATCTTTGTAACTTGCATACCCTTTCCTCTTGGCCTTTTTTAGTGAATCCTTCTGGTTGCATCATATAGATGCTTTCGTCAAGATTTCCATTAATGAAGGCTATCTTAACGTCCATTTGCCAAATCTCCAAGTCTAGAGATGTCTCAATGGATAAGAGTATCCTAATGGATTTAAGCATGGCCACATGAGAGAAGGTTTCCTCGTAATCGATACCTTACTTCTGTGTGTAACCTTTAGCTACCAATCTAGCTTTAAAGGTTTCCACCTTTCCATCCATACCTCTTTTCCACTTGTATACCCACTTGCACCCATTGAGTTTTATCTCGTTAGGCAAGTCTATAAGAGACCAGACTTTATGTAAGTACATAGACTCAATTTCAGATTGCATTGCTTTTTGCCAATGGCAACAATCAACATCCTCCATAGCTTCCTTGTATGTGTAGGGATCATCGTCATCTGGGATATTCTCCACTGATTCTCCTAGACCGATGTATCTCTTGGGTTGTCTACTAACCCTCTCATTACGACGAGGAATGGTAGGTTGTTGATCATATGATGGTGTAGAAATTACAATTGGGTTAGGTTGTGAAACCTCTTATGGAATTGTATCTCTTGAAAGCTCACTCAAGACAATTCTACTCTTAGGCACAAAATTATTCATATAGTCATTTTCCAGAAATTTAGCATTTGACGAAACAATTACTTTAAAATCTGAAGGACTATAGAAATAATATCCTTTAGTTCCTTTTGGATACCCCATAAATATGCATGTTTGTAAACGAGACTCCGTTTTATCCGTCTTTCCTTTTAACACGTGTGCAAGGAAAATCCAAATATCCTTAAGTGTTGTAAATAGTCTTTCGCCTAGTCAATAACTCATGCGGTATTTGAGGAACTGACTTAGATGGTACATCATTTAGAATGTACATTGCAGTTTGTAAAGCATATCCCCAAAAAGAATTAGGAAGCGTTGAATAACTCAACATAGACCTAACCATGTCCAAAAGAGTCATATTTCTCCTTTCTGCCACCCCATTTGATTGAGGTGTACCTGACGCAGAAAACTGAGAAATTATCCCATTATCAATAAGATATTGCTGAAACTCACCAGATAGATATTCTCCACCACGATCAGATCTCAGGATTTATATGTGTTTCTTAAGCTGATTTTTCTACTTCAGCTTTAAACATGTCAAAAGTATCTGACTTATGTTTCATGAGATACACATAGCCGAATCTCAAGTAATCATCCGTGAAAGTGATGAAGTACTCATATTTACCTCTAGCTTGAATGTTCATAGGACCACACACATCAGTGTGTATTAATCTTAAACATTCAGGGGCTTTTGTGTCTTTGGTCGTGAACGACCTTTTGGTCATCTTACCTTCCAGACAAGATTCACAAGTTGGTAGATCATCAGCTTTTAAGTCGCTTAAAAGTCCATCACTAAATAATCTTTTAATCCTATCAAGGTTAATATGACCTAAGCGCAAATGCCATAGGTGAGTTTCATCTTTTGATAATTTTATTCTTTTATGATTAGGTTCCGTTGATTCCGTGACTAATAAGAGAGAGATATTTCTATGCAAATAGAATAAGCCGTTTTCCAATATACCTTTGCAAACAAATTTGTCATTCTTACTAATAATCAAACTTTTATTAAAAGTAACCGAATATCTAAATTTATTTAAATACGAAACAGAAATTAAATTCCTCTTGAATTGAGGTACATAATAAACGTCTATCAAGTCTAAATGCCTACCAAAATCTAAATTAATTCTAATATCTCCCACTGCACAAGCAGACACCAACGCTCTGTTGCCTAAATGCATTTTGAATTTATTATCATTCAGTCTTTTCCTTTCCTAGAACCCCTTCTTGGTAGGCCCAAATTGCTTTTTCTTCTATTTTTTCTTGACCTTCTGACGGGTCTTAACAGTAGCAACTTTACAACCCATATGAATCTCTTGACCTTTCACAAGGATCTTCTCAGTGCTTTGAACATCTTGCATCAGGCCCTGTAAGGTGTGTTCCTTATTGTTCAAGGTGTAGTCCAACTTGAACTGATTAAAGGAATCTAAAAGTGAGTTGACAATTGATGGTGTAAATCATGTTATTAAAAACTATACTCGCAAGTGCACGAATCGTGAAGATTAGCACAATGGCAAGGAAAGTTCGTTCCCACAAGGAAAAAAGATTTAATAATTAAAACTAATTCTAATTAAAGTTAAACTAAAATTAACAAAAGATTTGTTTGAGATTTGAATTAAACTAAACTAAATTAAGAAAGCAATTAAAAAGAATGGTATTTGTGATCAATAGAAAGAAAGCACTAGGTTATCAATGATCCCCAATTATGAACACTCGATATATGGAATTAATTTGTAAACAATATTCAATCAATTCTAGGGTTCATTCTTTGTCTTTAATGTGACTATTACCGTATGGTCATGGGATGAGTCACGTGCTCCCAACCACTATTCACCCTTGGTCTATGGTATGAACAATGATCGGAAACCCTTTAAGCACAAGAATTAAGAACCAAATTCTATACTTTGCTTGGCCTATGCTAAAGATAAAATTCATTCATTCAAAAGAGCATTAATCAAGATTAGGTTTGGTCTATACTCTAACCCTAATTCTCAGATAGTCTTAACCCTAAAATTATGCCAAATAGTTATTCACCCTTGGTCTATGGTGTGAATAAATATTAAAACTAATGAGGATCAAGCAATTAAGAACAATGAATAAATCAAGAATTTTAATTGATGAAATAATAATTAATCCATATATGAGCATTCACAAAAGGTTCACATTGATTCCCTAGTTATGGGATTAGTTACACATATTGAAAATAAAAAGAAAAGAGAAAGAAGAGATAAAACCCATTAAGATCTTCAATTGTAGTCTTCTTCGTCTTCAAATCTTCAATGTGTAAAGATGGATGAGTGTGTTGTTGTTCTAGGAATAAAACGTAGAAAAAGTGAAAAGTTCCTCTCTAACTCTCAATAAGAAGTATTTATATGATCTCCAAAAATTAGGGCTTCAAGATCTCCTTCGAAAACAAGGAATGTGCACGACCGCTCTCTATACCGCTTGGCGGACTCATGCCTGAACCGCGGTCTGTGCAGCAGTGTACCTACTGATCTTCAGCGCTCGGTGGACCGCGACTTATGCAGTGCATGGAAAGCGACCTCCACAGCGGTTCTTCACAGATTTGCCCCTTTTCTCACTTTTAGACTCCTTTTCTTGGAAAAATTAACAAACACCTCTTTTAAGGAAATGTGACCTACACATGCTCAATAAACACATAAAATACCTAATTTCACTCAAGAACAAAGCATAAATAATAGGAAATGGGGACCTAAAATATGTATATAAATAGACCGATCAACAATCATGTCAATTTTTGTCTCACAAACTATCTCAGCACCATTGAGTTCAGCAATCTTTCACAGTCTGTCCAGGTTTCATCCTAAGATTCATGAAAGCAGTCACTGCCTCTCTTTTAGTCGTCCTGGACCTCATAGAAAATATCTCCTCTAAAGACATCATTATATCGGCAGCAGAACTCATTCGTTCATGTTGCTATTGTAACAGGTCAAAGATGGTGGCCATAATGTAATATTTGGCCATCTCATCTGAGGTCTCCCAATGCTTATACTCATCTCTTTGCTGCTCAGTATATTCATTAGTAGATACAGGTGGTTTAGGGGTAGAAAAAAAGAACTTATGCTTTTCAGATTGAAACAACAGCCCAATTTTCCTTTTGGTAGGATTATGCTCAATAGCAAGAGTGTAATAATGTATTTGACAATCTTTTCATATTAATAAAGTGATTTTTAGTTTAACAAATCTTATGGCACTTATAGTTTAATTATTATAATTGTCAAAAGTAAATAATCATAAGGTCAAAAGACTATGAGAAAAGAAGAATTGTTCATATATCTGGATATGTATGAGGTAGACACAATTCTTTAGTTAGTCTTGTATAATATTCACAACTTAAGATAAAGGTTGGGCACATTTATCTTGTTAAAGTTGTAGATTCTTTTGTTAGCACTTGAGTGGGATCAAATGTGTTATGATGAGTCTAAAATCATCAAAGTGTGGTGTCTTTGGGCAAACGAATCTAGTGCACTGGGTGCATTGAATAAGATCATAGTGAAATACTTTATCCAGAACCGTCAATGGATAAAAGTCTTCACTTGAAGACAATCGGAGAGTCTATCTCAATCCTGAAATAAATGATGGACTTATGGTTACAAGTGTTATCATTTGAGCTATCAATGAGTACGATTATATAGCATAGTCTATCCTCAATAGTTTGGTGGTATTCATTTGTTAATCGATAGAGGACTTCATTTATAGATATGGACATCATGGCTCAATTTAATAATGAGAGTAGAATATCATCATATGGATGTTTTGAGGTATTGGATATTAAATCTTAACGTTAAGTTTTCAATAGTGTCTATTGAAATATGGCTTCTGGACAAGTCAAAATATCCAAGGTCAAAATGTGGTCATATGGGTAAATATGGTAACTTGGAGAGCTATAGGCGGTCTATGAGCTCTTGGCGATTATTGGTATTCTTCACGAGGATACACTATCTCCATTAAGATTGTCTGGGGTAAGAACGAGCAATATTAACTTATTCTATCTTTATTTAAGAGTTTAATTTTAGTTCTTTAGTGGAATGAACAAAAATTAATAGATCGAACCTAAGTGAATCATTTGTTGATTGTGATTAGGTTATGTCTATTGAAGCTTAAATTTCGATAGCCTGCCAAGATCCTCAATTCACACGAACTAGCATGGATTACTTGATATATTCTACCGGACCAATTTATGGTTCAGTCTAGAATTGTATTAAGGCATGTGGACTTGTTTCTTTTAGTAAGAATGAGTCTAGGTCACATGTGGACTTTTTATTAAGGTCCAATGGATTTAATAAAATAGAAAAAACAATATTGGCCCTTATATATTGGCTTGGGCGGCAAGGGACTATTTATTAGTCTTATATATTGTTTTTATTTTATTATTTAATTAAATGGAAATTAATTAATTAATTAATTAATTAATTATTTAATTATTTAATTAAGACTCGAAATCTTTTTCTAACTAGGAGAAGGATTTCTAGTGTCATACTATTGTTGGTAGTATGATAAGTATCAAAGGCTATATTTGATAAGTAGATAAATAAAAGTATTTTATTTATCTAGTCAAATCAGGAAGTTTTTGATATAGTCACAATTTTTATATTCAATAATTTATTATTGGATAATACACTTATGAGTTGGAATAAGATTAAAACTCAAAGTTGATAGGAGACTTGGAGAAGAAGTAATCCTACTTGTGTGAGGATTTGACTATAAGATAGAAATCCTACTTGTGTGAGGCTTTGACTACAAGGTAGAAATCCTACTTGAGTGAGGATTAGGCCTTCATCTATATATATATATATATATATATATATATTATATTAATTTCGGTTTTGAATAGTAGTTGAAAAAAAAGGTTTTTTTTTAGAGAAAGAATTTTTTATTCTCTTGCTTTTGAATAAAAAAAAACTTCCAACTCAAGAAAGGGGTGTATTGAATTCGGCCAAAGAGAAGAGAAAAGGGGAACGTTTTTGTTTTCGATAGTACACTAGTATCCTTTACATCAAAACGGATTTTGTGTACAAAATCGAATCGGGTTCACACGAGTTTCAATAAAATAGATTGATAATTCACAAGTGACCGGACGTTCTTGGGTTTTCTCTTGGAGGATTATTGTGACTAACAAAGAAGAAGATTTTGTTTGTTTCATCCTCAGGTATACAATTAAAGAAAGGGAGCCCACACTCCTAGTTGATTCACGTTCGTGATTGGATTGGAAGATCTTTCGGATCCAATTCGACGCTATTTCAATTGTCACGAGAAAAAAGTACGACACTTTTAATTATATGTCAATTAATCTAGGGCTAAGGTTCTTTCTTTTAAAGGAAATTTTATTAAAATATACCACCCAATTTTTCGCTTCCGCCACGTGTTTTTCCTTACAATTGGTATCAAAGCCTGGTTGAACCCTTGGTTATTTGATATATATATATATATACGTGAATCTTTTTCTTTTTATTGTATATATGCATGTTTTAGAAAGAGATGACACTCTAGTGATTCACATATATATTTACATTGGAATGTATGTATATATATATATGTTTTATATGTGGATTGTTATTGCTCAATTTTGGTCCTAGAATTTCAATGTATTTTTTGTTTTGGGATTGTAACAAGAAGGGTGGCATATCATCGCCATAATTTCCTTCTTGGTAGTTGCTAAGTTTTTTATTTATTTTGTAATTGTAATAAAAATACTGCAGAAAAATATTATATTAAAAAAAATTGCAGTATTTTATTATTTAAAATTCTTTTTTAATACATTCAAGTATCGAAGACTAGAAAGTTTGAAGAATTGGAAACAACTGGAACAAGTTTGGGACTGTGCGAGCCATAGCAACAAACGTGCATGCGAATGAGCACGCGGCCACAATTTTTGTGGCATGGGCTATGCACGGTAGCCCTATGGAAGCCATGGGCTGCGCATGGCAGCCCTTTATGGGGTTGTGGGGTGCGCTCGCCCATGGGAGGCAGCCAAAGGGTGCGCAAACGATGGACGCTTGAAGACTTGTTCATCAAGAAAGAAGTTTTTTTTTGTATTCCAAATACTGTAATTTACTTGTTTTTCTAGGATGGACCAAAATTGTAGCTATTTATATTTTCATAAATATTGCGATGTTTGTCATTGTTTGATAACATGTCATATAGAATAGAAGTGCCACTCATATCTCTCTTTTGGTATGAACATGCATTGAATGGTTTAGGTATCTAATTGGCATCTAGATAGGTTGGTAAATCATTCTATGGAATTCGATCACATGCCTTAAATAATTGAGTGGGAGAAGGTGTTATGGAACACCTACGGCCTCCAAGTTTAGTTGAGCTTTATGTTTCGTGTAATAACCCTCTAAGGGGTATTCATGAATGGAATTTAGCAAGATATTTCCTTACAAGGATAGACTAGACAATTAACCCAAATGATATCTACTCCCAAAGGAGGGATATTCGTGAGGAATATATTGAAGGTCGAAAACTTGGTAACACATTCAATGTGATTTTATTAATATCCTCCTAAGTGTTCTTGTTAATAAAATTGCAAGGCTAAAATTGAAAACGCTGGTTGTTATGTTAACAATTAGGTGGGATCTAGTCTTACTAGTAAATGGTGCGAACTCCCAAAGGACGCGTGATATTTACGGATGTTGGATCACCGTTGAATTTTATGATTGAATTACTTAATTTAAATCAAGATAAATATTCGAAGGTGCTTTATCTTGATTGTTTACTTATATAATTTTGTTTTATTCAGAAATCATGACTCCATCCCTAATCAACATCCTGAAAGATAATACATTAACTGGTGATAACTATGTCACATGGAAAAGGAAAATTGGGCTATTGTTGCAATCTGAAAAGCATAAGTTCATTTTGACAACTCCTAAACCACCAGCTCCTACTAATGAATCTACTGAGCAGCAAAGAGACGAGTATAAGTAGTGGGAGACCTCAGATGAGATGGCCAAATGTTACATTATTTCCACCATCTCCGACGTGTTGCAACAACAACATGAAGGAATGAGTTCTGCTGCCGATATAATGATGTCTCTAAAGGAAATGATTGTTATGACGTCCAGGACGACTAAGAGAGAGGCAGTGACTACTTTCATGAATCTTAGGATAAAACCTGAACAGGCTGTTAAAGATCACATGATGAAGGTCATAGCACATCTCAACATTGCTGAACTCAATGGTGCTGAGATTGACGGTGAGACAAAAATTGACATGATTGTCAACTCACTGTCAGATTCCTTTGATCAGTGCAAGTTGGACTACACATTGAACAATGAGGAATACACCTTGCAGGGCCTGATGCAAGATGTTCAAAGTGCTGAAAAGATCCTTGTGAAAAGCAAGGGTCAAGAGATTCATACTATAGGTAAAATTGCTACTGTTAAGACCCGTAAGAAGGTCAAGAAACAATAGAAGAAAAAGCAACTAGAATCTACTAAGAAGGAGACAAATAAAGTAACCAAGATTAACGGGAAGTGTTTCCTTTGTGGTGAAAAAGGGGCATTGGAAAAGAAATTGCCTAAAGTCTCAGGAAAAGAAGGAACAAGGTAATATTAATTATCTTGAAACATGTTTTTTGGCAGATTCTATGGATTCTTGGATCATAGACTCCGGAGCCTCTAATCATGTTTGTTTTTCTTTAAAGGGGTTTAAGGAAAGGAGAAGGCTTAATGAGAACGAATTCAACTTGCGTTTAGGCAACAGAGCGTTAATGTCTGCTAGTGCAGTGGGAGATATTAGAGTTAGTTTAGATTCTTATATGAATTTAGATTTAATAGACGTTTTTTATGTACCTCAATTCAAGAGGAATTTAATTTCAGTTTCTTGTTTAAATAAATTTGGATATTCGGTTACTTTTAATAAAGCTTTTATTATTAGTAGGAATAACAAATTTGTTTGCAAAGGTACATTGGAAAACGGTTTATTCTATTTGCATAGCAATATCTCTCACTTGTTAGACACGGAATCAAAGCAACCTAATCATAAAAGAGTAAAATTATCAAAAGATGAAACCTACCTATGACATTTGCGCCTAGGTCATATTAACCTTGATAGGATCAAAAGATTGGTTAGTGATGGACCTTTAAGTGACTTAAAGGTCGATGATCTACCAACTTATGAATCTTGTCAAGAAGGTAAAATGACCAAAAGGTCGTTCACGACCAAAGGCACAAGAGCCACTGAATGTTTAGGATTGATACACATTGATGTGTGTGGACCTATGAACATTCAAGCTAGAGTTGGATATGAGTACTTCATCACTTTCACAGATGATTACTTAAGATTTGACTATGTGTATCTCATGAGACATAAGTTGGATGCTTTTGATATATTCAAAGCATTTAAAGCTGAAGTAGAAAATCAGCTTGAGAAACATATAAAAATCTTGAGGTCTGATCGTGGTGGAGAATATCTATCAGGTGGGTTTCAGCAATATCTTATTGATAATGGGATAATTTCTCAGTTTTCTATGCCAGGTACGCCTCAACAAAATGGGGTGGCAGAAAGAAGAAATAGAACTCTGTTGGACATGGTTAGGTCTATGTTGAGTTATTCAACGCTCCCTAATTCTTTTTGGGGATATGCTTTACAAACTGCTATGTACATTCTAAATGATATACCATCTAAGTCAGTTCCTAAAACACCGCATGAGTTGTGGATTAGGCGAAAGACTAGTTTACAACACTTAAGGATATTTGGATGTCCTGCGCACGTGTTAAAAGGAAAGACAGAAAAGATGGAGTCTCATTCAGAAACATGCATATTTGTAGGGTATCCAAAAGGAACCAAAGGATATTATTTCTATAGCCCTTCAGATCTTAAAGTATTTTTTTTCTAAAAATGCTAAATTTCTGGAAGAGGACTATATGAATAATTTTGTTGCTAAGATTAGAATTTTCCTTAATGAGCTTTTAGGAGATACAATTCCACAAGAGGTTTCACAACCTAGCCCAATTGTAAGTTCCGCACCAACACAAGATCAACAATCTACCATACCTCGCCGTCGTGTGAGGGTTAATAAACAACCTGAGAGATACATCGGTCTAGGAGAATCTATAGAGAATCTCTCGGATGACGATGATCCCTACACGTACAAGAAAGCTATGGATGATGTTGATTGTTTCCATTGGCAAAAAGCAATGCAATATGAAATTGTGTCTATGTATTTAAATAAAGTCTGGTCTCTTATAGACTTGCCTAACGAGATAAAACCCATTGGGTGCAAGTGGGTATACAAGAGGAAAAGAGGTATGGATGGAAATGTGGAAACCTTTAAAGCTAGATTGGTAGCTAAAGGTTACACGCAGAAGGAAGGTATCGACTATGAGAAAACCTTCTCTCCTGTGGCCATACTTAAATCCATTAGAATACTCTTATCCATTACGGCATCTCTAGACTTAGAGATTTGGCAAATGGAGGTCAAGACAGCTTTCTTTAATGGAAGTCTTGATGAAAGCATCTATATGATGTAACCAAAAGGATTCATTGAAAAACGCCAAGAGAAAAGGGTATACAAGTTACAAAGATCCATATATGGATTGAAGAAAGCATCCAGATCCTGGAACATAAGGTTCGATCAAGCCGTAAAAAGTTTTGGATTTATTCAAAACCTTGACGAACCCTGTGTATACAAAAGGATTAAAGGCGACAAGTTGGTTTTCCTAGTTCTTTACGTTGATGATATACTACTCATCGAAAACGATGTAGGTGTATTGACATCAATAAAAGAATGGTTAGCAAAACAATTTGATATGAAGGACTTAGGAGAAGCAAGTTATATTCTTGGTATCCAAGTCATAAGGGATAGAAAGAATAGAACGATTGCATTATCCCAAGCTTCATACATAGATAAAATCTTGTCTAGATTTTCCATGCAAGATTCCAAGAAAGGTATGTTACCTTTCAAATATGGAATCAAACTTTCTAAGGAACAAGTTCCTAAGAATGAGCATGAAGAGCAATTCGTGAGTCGAGTTACATATGCCTCGGCAGTTGGAAGTCTCATGTATGCAATGCTTTGCACTAGACCAGATATTTGTTTTGCTATTGGCATAGTTAGCAGATTTTAATCGAAACCTGGTTCTGATCACTAGACGGCAGTAAAGCATATTGTCAAGTATCTCAGGAGAACGGGAGATTATATGCTTGTATACTCTAGATGAGATTTAATTCTCGTTGGGTATACAGATTCTGATTTCTAATCGGATTATGACTCTAGAAGATTAACATCAGGATCTGTGTTTACACTTGGATGAGGGGCAGTCATATGGAGGAGTATCAAGCAATCTTGTATTGCTGATTCCACCATAGAAGCTGAGTATGTGGCAGCATAAGAAGCTGCTAAAGAGGCTGTTTAGCTCCACCAATTCTTGATTGACTTGGAAGTGGTTCCTGATGCGAATTAGCAGATCACTATCTATTGTGACAATAATGGAGCAGTGGCTAATTCAAGAGAACCAAGAAGTCATAAGAGAGACAAACACATTGAAAGAAAGTATCATCTTCTGAGGGAAATTGTGCATAGGGGTGACGTAACGATTACCAAGATCGCGTCCGTAGAAAATCTAGCGGATCCCTACACAAAGGGTCTTCCACAGAAGAGTTTTGATGGGCATTTAGAGAACATGATGATGAGAGATATGACACATTTGCTATAGAGCAAGTGGGAGATTGTTAGGATTATGTTGAATAACAAGAGTGTAATAATGTATTTGGCAATCTTTTCATATTAATAAAGTGATTTTTAGTTTAACAAATCTTATAACATTTATAGTTTAATTATTATAATTGTCAAAAGTAAATAATCATAAGGTCAAAAAACTATGAGAAAAGAAGAATTGGTCGTACATCTGGATATGTATGAGGTAGACACAATTCTTTAGTTAGTCTTGAATAATATTCACAACTTAAGATAAAGGTTTGGCGCCTTTATCTAGTTAAAGTTGTAGATTCTTTTGCTAGCATTTGAGTGAGATCAAATGTGTTATGATGAGTCTAAAATCATCAAAGTGTGGTGTCTTTGGGCAAAAGAATCTAGTGCATTGGGTGCATTGAATATAATCATAGTGAAATACTTTATCCAGAACCGTCAATGGATAAAAGTTTTCACTTGAAGATAATCAGAGAGTCTATCTCAATCCTGAGATAAATGATGAACTTATGGTTGCAAGTTTTATCATTTGAGCTATCAATGAGTACGATTATATAGCATAGTTTATCCTCGATAGTTTGGTGGTATTCACTTGTTAATCGATAGAGGACTTCATTTATAGATATGGACATCGTGGCTCCTTTATTAAATGAGAGTAGAATATCATCATATGGATAATTTGAGGTATTGGATATTAAATCTTAACATTAAGTTTTCAATAGTGTCTATTGAAATATGGCTTCTGGACAAGTCAAAATATCCAAGTTCAAAATGTGGTCATATAGGTAAATATGGTATCTTGAAAAGCTATAGGCGGTCTCTAAGCTCTTGGAGATTACTGATATTCTTCACGAGGATACACTATCTCCATTAAGATTGTCTAGGGTAAGAATGAGCAATATTAACTTATTCTATCTTTATTTAAGAGTTTAATTTTAGTTATTTAGTGGAATGAACTAAAATTAATAGATCGAACATAAGTGAATCATTTGTTGATTGTGATTAGGTTATGTCTATTGAAGCTTAAATTTAGATAGCCCGCCAAGATCCCCAATTCACCGAACTTGCATGGATCACTCGATATATTCTACCAGACCAATTTACGCGTCCGTCTAAAATTGTATTAAGGCATGTGGACTTGTTTTTTTTTATTAAGAATGAGTCTAGTTCACATGTGGACTTTTTATTAAGGTCCAATGGATTTAATAAAATAGAAAAAACAATATTGGCCCTTATATCTTGGCTTAGGCGGCAAGGGACTATTTATTAGTCTTATATATATTGTTTTGATTTTATTATTTAATTAAAAGTAGAAATCTTTTTCTAACTAGGAGAAGGATTCCTAGTTTCATACTATTGTTGGTAGTATGATATGTACCTAAGACTATATTTGATAAGTAGATAAATAATTTTTTTTTTATCTAGTCAAATTAGGAAGTTTTTGATATAGTCACAATTTTTATATTCAATAATTTATTATTGGATAATACACTCATGAGTTAGAATAAAGTTAAAACTCAAAGTTGATAGGAGACTTGGAGAAGAAGTAATCCTACTTATGTGAGGATTTGACTACAAGATATAAATCTTACTTGAGTGAGGATTAGACCTTCCCCGATATATATATATATATATATTATTAAATTCGTTTTTGAATAGTAGCTGAAAAATAAAAGTTTTTATTTTTTTTGAGAGAAAGAATTTTTTATTTTCTTGCTTTTGAATAATAATAAAAAAAGAAACTTCCAACTCAAGAAAGGGTTGTATTGAATTCGGCCAAAGAGAAGAGAAAAGGGGAACGTTTTTGTTTTCGATAGTACACTAGTATCCTTTACATCAAAAAGGATTTTGTGTACAAAATCGAATTGGGTTCACGCGAGTTTCAATCAAATAGATTGATAATTCACAAGTGACCGGACGTTCTTGAGTTTTCTCTTAGAGGATTATTTTGACTAACAAAGAAGAATATTTTGTTTGTTCATCCTTAGGTATACATTAAAGAAAGGGAGCCCACACTCCTAGGTGATTCACGTTCGTGATTGGATTGGAAGATCTTGCGGATCCAATTCGTCGCTAGTTCAATAGTCACGAGAAAAATGTATGATACTTTTAATTATATGTCAATTAATCTAGGGTTAAGACTGTTTTTTTAAAGGAAAAAATTTAAAATATACCACCCAATTTTTCGCTTCCGCCGCGTATTTTTCCCTACACATTTTCCATGTGACATAATTATCGCCAATCAAAGTATTATCTTTCAGGATGTTGATTAGGGATGGAGTCATGATCTCTAAATAAAACAAAAATTATATAAGTAAACAATCATGATAAAACACTTTCGAATATTTATCTTGAATAAAATAAAATAATTCAATCGTAAAATTCAACGGTGATCCAACATCCATAAATGTCACGCCTCTTTTCGAAGTTCACACCATTCACTAGTTGGACTAGGTCCCACTTAATTGTTAACATAACAACCAGCATTTTCAATTTTAGCCTTGCGATTTATATTGACAAGAACTCTTGGAAGGATATCAATAAAATCATATTGAGTGTGTTACCAAGTTATCGACCTTCAATATATTCCTTCACGAAAATCCCTCCTTTGAGAGTAGATATCGCTTGAGTCAATTGTCTAGTCTATCCATATAAGGAATTATCTTGCTAAATTCCATTCATGGATACCCCTTGGGGGGTTATCACACAAAACATAAAGCTTAACTTATCTTAGAGGCCATAGGTGTTCAAAACACCTTCTCCCACTCAATTGTTTAAGGTGTGTGATAGAATTCCATAGAATGATTTACCAAGTTATCTAGATGCCAATTAGATACCTAGACCATTCCATGTTCATACCAAAAGAGATATATGAGTGGCACTCATATTCCATATGACATGTTATTAAACAATGACAAACACTGTAATATTTACCAAAAATAAATAGCCACAATTTTGGTCCATCTTAGAAAAGCAAGTAAATTACATTTGTTTGAAATAAAAGAAACCCTAACTTGGTGATCAAGTCATCAAGCGGCGGTCCATCAAAACTCTTGTGAGCCAAAATCCATACGTGGCTGCCCCATGCGCAGCACCACATGAGCACTCGAAGGCTTGCGCGGCAGCCTTGCGCGCACGGGCTGCCGCGGCCTTCATCTATTGCTTCTTTTTCTGCTTCCAATTCTTCATTTCTTCGAATCATAGAAACTTGAATATATTACAGCAGTTTTTTATTTTTTTATTTTATTTTTTATTTTTTATTACACCGATAAAATAAAAATAAATAAAAAAACTTAACAACTATCAAGAAAGAAAGTATGGCGATGATAGACCACCCTTCTTGTTACAACTCCAAACAAAAATTACATTTAAATTCTAGGACCAAAATTGAGCAATAACAAACCATATTATAAAACATATATATCCATACATTCCGATGTAATTATATATACGAATACCTAGAGTGTCATCTCTTTCTAAAACATGCATATTTACAATAAAAAGAAATAGATTGACGTATATATACATCAATTAATCAAGGGTACAACCAGGCTTTGATACCAACTGAAGGGACAAACACGTGGCGGAAGCGAAAAATTGGGATTTATATTTCAAAAATTTTCCTTTTAAAAGAAAGAACCTTAACCCTTGATTAATTAACATATAGTAAGAGTATCGTATCTTTTTCACGTGACGATTGATATTGCGTCGATTTGAATCCGCTTAAGTCGAATTGAATCCGTAAGATCTTCCAATCAAATCATGAACGTGAATCACCTAGGAGTGTGGGCTCCCTTTTCTTTAAATTGTAAAGCTGAGGATGGAAAAACAAACCTTTTTCTTTTGTTAGTCATAATAATCCTCCTAGAGATAATAAAGAACCTTTGGTCACCTGTGAATTCTTAATCTTTTTAATCAAGAACTCGCGTGAACCCTAATTCGATCTTGTGCATAAGGACTTCTGATGTAAAAGCTTCTAGTGCACTATCGAAAATAAATGCTCCTTATTCTTCTTCTCTTTAGCCGAATTATACACCCCTTTCTTAAGTTGGAAGTTTTTTTTTATTATTATTCAAAAGCAAGACAATAAAAAATTTCTCAAAAAAATACTTCTTCTTTAACACTATTTATCAAACACGAAATTCCTTGATATATTTATAGGTGATGGCCTAATCCTCACTCAAGTAGGATTTTTACCTTGTAGTCAAATCCTCACACAAGGAGGATTTCTACCTTGTGGAAAAATCCTCACACAAGGAGGATTTGATTTCACCTAAACCTTATCAACTTAGTAGTTCAAACCTATTCCAACTCATGAGTGTATTATCCAATAATAATTTATTGAATATCAATTAAAAATTGTGACTTTATCAATAACTTCCTAATTGATTATCAATTAGAGTTTTGACAGATATCAAATACTTCCTAATTTGACTAGATAAATAAAAACTCTTTTTAATTTATCTACTTATCAAATAAAGTATTGCATACTTAACATACAACTATCAATAGTATGACACTAAGAGTCTTTCTCCTAGTAAACTACTTATAATAGTATGACACTAGGAATCCTTCTCCTAGTTAGAAAAAGATTTTGATTTTTAATCAAATAATTAATTAATAAATTAATTAATTTCCATTTGATTAAATAATAAAATAAAACAATATTTTAGGCCAATAACTTAGCCTTGCCGCCCAAGTATATATATATATATATATATGGGCAATATATATTGTTTTTCCATTTTATTAAATCCATTGGACTTTAATAAAAAGTCCACATGTGAACTAGACTCATTCTTACTATAAAAGAAACAAGTCCACATGCCTTAAATTAATACATTAATATAATTTAATAGTCCATTTAATTAAAATGTGCAAATTATATTCTTAATTTATTGTTGGAATGCTAAACACACCCCATTAGGGCCGCCCTAGGATTCCTATATCCTTGGCCGCCCATTCCATGCCTTTTAAAGAGTTACCGCGTGTCTTGATCACACATGACCGCACCTCTCCAAAAAAGTTTTGGATTCCAAAATCAAAAAACAATTTTAGATGGACCCATAAATTAGTCTAGTAGAATATATCAAGTGATCCATGCAAGTTCGTGCGGATTGGAGATCTTGGCGTGCTATCTAAATTTAAGCTTCAATAGACATAACCTAATCACAATCAACAAAAGATTCACTTAGGTTCGATCTATTAATTTTAGCTAATTTCACTTAGGTTCTATTCCCTTCTCCTTATCTTTGTATTTCATATTGTCATGAGTAGCTAAACCCAATTTGGGATTGAAGTGAAGAAGGCAAAAGTGCATGGGTAGCAAGCCTCTGCACTACCCGTGCACTTACCCGTGCAATCCACAACCCAGTGAGCAGAGCCTCGGGCAAGGAACAACTGCACGAGTGGTGCACGGGTCAACCACCCATGCACTAACCCGTGCACATGGCTCAAGTCAGGTAGAAAATGAAACTGCATGGGTACCTCACCCGTGCTATACCCGTGCTAACGGGAAATCCAGCTTGCCACATCAGCGTTTTTGGCCTAATTTTGGAGGAAAATATAAATAGTTTTGCTATCTAATTTTTTTAAAGAAGAATCACGACCATACACCCATTCCATTCATTCTTTCTCTCTCTAAATCTCAAAAACCATTCTCTCCCAAAAACCCATCAAACCCATCCATTCTACTTCATATAATTGCTACTCAAGAGGACATTGGAGGTGTGATCAAGCTTGAAGAAAGAAGGTCTCCTATGGGTTCTTCTATTCCCTTCTCCTTATCTTTGTATTTCATATTGTCATGAGTAGCTAAACCCAATTTGGGATTGATGTAATTAATTCATGGATTGTGGGATTTCCACCGTATTTACTTGATTAATATATTTCCATTCAATTTATTTCATTATGTTTGATTCTCCCTTAAATCAAGTAGGCATTCCAACTCTTGATTTTGTGGATTAATTGAATTTATTAGAGTTATTAAGGATTAAATGGAATCTTTGTGAAAATGAGTAGGCATATGAACTCTCATTTAGCTTAGCGGTTGATTGTGCTTTGAATTGCATTTGATACTCACCTTGGGTTGGGTAGGCATTCCAACTCCCAACCCTTTGTTGAGAATGAATTATGGGAACTTTATGAGCCAAGTAGGCATTCCAACTCTTGGTTTACATTGGTTACCAATCTTTGTTCTAACCATCTACACTCTAGGTGTTAATTAAGCTCAATTGAATTGGAAACGGTATGTGGTGAGCATCCCAATCCCACATATCTTGGCTAGGAAAAAAAGGGGTGGATTGTGAGCATTCCAATCGAAGCCATCCTGATTTCCCTATATCTATCCAAAGCAAAAGTGGAAGGAATGGATCGTGAGCATTCCAATCTGATCCATTCCGGAAACTCAAGCTAGGGAGATAAGCCATATGTTTAAATCGAGTTGCTTCAAAAGTGAAATTCCCATTATTTATGTCTATATTACATCAACTTCCATTTTTATCATCAAACATTACACACACACACCAATTCTATCTTAGTTTATTTTAGTATTCTTAGTTTAGTAGTAATTGAAATTCCAAATTAATTTCTATCAACATTAATTCCATTTTACTTCCTTGCATTTAGTGCTAGAGTCGAATTTAGTCACAACTATTTCACGATCTCTGTGGAACGATACCCATATTTTCTTTATACTAAAATTAGTTTAATTAGCGCATATCGGGATCTTTAAATTTGTTTGGCTTGCATTCACGACATATGAAAATGCACGTACAAAATGGCGCCGTTGCCGGGGATCAGCGTACATAGTTATGATTAGATTTAGCTCTAGTTTAGTTTATTTATTATTTTAGTTGCTTTTGTTTCTTTTTATTTCATTTGGTATTTTTGTTTCTGTTCATTTCAGGATTCTATGGAGTTTTATATGCAAAATTCAGGGCCATGCTACCAGCCAATGAGCATATCATTCGAAGATGAATTGAGACAGCTCATGCAAGATTCTCTTCAGACAAAGGAGCTAATTATAGCTTCTCAGTAGGCAACTGGGCATAATTTCAACATCTATGAGTCAACTAGCTAGCCAGACAAAGCAATGGAATCCACTCAAGATGACGATCTCATCAACTCCATCAGGGAAGCAAATAAAAGCTTTAAGGAGCATTCGCTTGAATTAAAGAAAGAATAGCACTCTAAATCCCAACACTCAACCAATGAGTATTGCCTCCATCTTGGAATACCCAAACCGGTGCAAGCCTTAAATCATGAAGAAGAACAAAGCACAATGATGGAAGAAATGTGCAGATAAATGGTGGGGGCAGGGAAAGAGTTGATGGAGATAATGGAGTTGTTGAAAACAGAGAATGGAGCACTTCAAGAGAAAATAGAGGAGATTTTCGGAGAAAAAGAAGAAATGAAGGAAGAGTTTGAAAAGAAGTTACAGCTCACAAAAAAAGAATTAGAAGGCTAGGAGGCCTTAGAAACAAAAAGGATGAATGAGCTTCAAGAGTTAAACAAGAAACTCTTATTTGAAGTAAAGATGCTCCGAGTGGAAAATAGTACACTCCAAAAGAAAAATGGCGAAGTCTCAAACAAGAATAAAGAATTTGAAGCACAAATTGTGAGACTTGAAGCTAAAAAGAATATGGCAGTGAAAGACTTGGTGGACTTAGCGAAGATCTCGAAGGAATTTGAAGATGACATAGCTCGCAAGTCAAAAAAGATGAAAATGGAAGTTGTACAAAAAGACAATGCTCTCAAAGAAGTGAAAGAGGCACTTAGAAAGAAAGAGGAAGCTCTCAAGATAGAGCAAGAGAAAGAGTGTAACTTCATTGCTCAGCTAGACAAAGTCGAGAAGGAGGTCGACTCGCTACAACTTAAGTAAATCCAAAGACCTCAAAGTCAGTTAGAAAAAGGGAGTTCCTCTAACTCAATTTCTATTTACAGTATTTGTACAAGGAGAGAGCATGTTAGAGCTTAAAATTACAAATTTGATAGGCATAGGAGAACAAGAGGTCCTAGGAATAGGAAAAGCCCACCTAAGATAAAAATATTATGGGTAAGAAAAGATGTGATTAAGCAAGTAAGAATTTTCGGATTTGATACAAATGGAAACTTACCTAAATTCGTTTGGATTGCAAAGAAGAAAGAGTTTCCCAACTTGGTTAAGCCACCCTTAGCATCACATTGAACATTTTTGATGCATGGTTGAAATTGCACAATCTATTTTCTCTTTGACTTTGTGTTGCCCTTGTATTTTTTATTTTATTATGCTAGTCATTGTTTGGGTGGATACAAGTTTAGAAGAAAATATATTGTGAGATTTCCTTAAATATTTTTAGCTTTATTTTAATGATATCTTGCTTAGTTTTTAGTAGTAGAGTTTGTGGATGCTTTTGGTGGGAGAAATATTTTGGTTTGAGTATACTTTGTGGTTGATATATTTTGGATAAATATTTGTGCTTGAATGCTAGGTTCTTTATCTCTTGGATTCAACACACCAGCCACTTGCAAGTCTTGGAAGGACGAACAAGCTAAGAATGCTCATAAAACGGGCGAGAACCTACCCAATTTAAGGCAACAAGAAAACAACTACCTCAGTGTAATCTTTTCATCTCAAACTCGTGCATTTTATTTTGATTTATCTATGTTTATAGACATGTGTGTATAGTTGTGAATGAATGAAATTTTGGATTTCTAAATTTTACATTTATTGAGTTACGTATTTTTTATATGAGTGAGCCGAAGGGTCTTGTGGATACATATGTGAGTGTACAAGTTCATATTGTGAATATATTGCCGCACTCGGTTTGGGGGTTGTTTTTGATTACTCACATTTTGTATAGGTCTTGTGTATATAGTGATACACAAGTCCCGTCTTTTGGTGTCCATGCTGAGGGGACTCGGTGCTTAAGCGCCTTGTTCTAATAGTGGAGATACCCTTGTGAGTTCATAAACACAAGCCAAAAGTGTACAAATTTGAGAAAAAAAAATGTTTTCAAATCTGTAAACACTATTCAAACATCATGCATAGTCTCATTACATCACAAAATCATCATGTGTCATAGAACATGCATCATATATGGACTGCTTACCAAAGCTTGTATCCTATTTTTAGATGGAATGTTGGAAATGATCCTAGGCAATGTGTGTGCATAACTACTAAAATAGCCTAAACACATTTCCATGTCCTTATATGTGTGCTCTATTGCCAATTTTGAGGCCAAACACTAACCTTTCATTTGGAACCACATATAACCATATAGCCATAAGCCAAACACAAACCAATCCTTTAATTGCCAATCATGTGAGTTGTGTGAGTGTGTAAAGTGTTGAAAGGTGTAAAGCTCTAAAATGTAAAGAAAGCGTTTACTTAGGCAATATGTGTAAATGTGCAAGGCAAATGGCTCACAAATGTAAAAGTGCGAAAAATGTGCACTTATGAGCTCAAATTATCAAAATATAAAAGGTGCAAAAGAAAAGACAAAAGAAAAGAAAAAAAAGAAAAAAACAAGAAATGCACAAGAGTCTTGAATGATAAATGTAAAGTACTCACAAATTGGAGTACATAATTGTTGCACAATGTAATGAAAGTTAAGCCTAGACGCTAGTGTTTTAAGTTGTCAAGTTGAGCTATGTATGGGTGTGTGAGTAAATGTAAGCATGATTGGTGATTTTTGAATTCCATTTCCTATTCTTTGTTCACCGCAATTCACCCCATGGCCCTATTATAACCTAAGGGAAAGACCTAGTTGATCCTTTAGGAAGTCTAATTTGGGAATACGAGTTAAGGCATGCTCTTTCCACGTTCATGGCACTTGATTCTTTCATGAGACTCATTTACTTAAAAGAGCTTTTATTCTATATCAAATGTATGCAATTAATTTGATTCAAATACATAACTTCATTTGCATACATCTTGCATGAGTGTGAACCTAGGTTTAGAGAGGAAAAAGAAGAGAGATCCCATGTAAGAACCTAGAATCGAAGTAAATTACGCTCGAGGCGTGATAATGAGTAGTTTCCAAGGCGAGGGCATTTTAAGTGTTGGATTCGTGTCATGCGAGTTTCCCCTTGTGGAGCCTTGGAGTTATTTAGAACATTTTGCATGAACCTATTCCTCATTTCCACTCTCTTTTATTTATCTCCCTAATAGTTGGCTTGCAGCATGTTGTCTTTGTGTTAGGAAATTTCTAGATAGTGTCATGTTTGTTTTGTCTTGTGTCTTTTTGTTTGTCTTTTTGTTTGCTCAAGGACGAGCAAAGGTTTGGTTTGGGGGTATTTGATCGAACCAAATATGTTTTATATTTTGGCCCTCACATCCTCTTCCCTTGCGATGTTCTCGAGTGTTTTTAGGTGTATTTATGGCTCTTTTGATAGTTTTTGTAGGCAATAGATAAAAAGGTGTGAACTACGATAAAAAGGACAAATCGGTGCACAAATGAAGTGAAGAAGGCAAAAGTGCATGGGTAGCAAGCCTCTGCACTACCCGTGCACTTACCCGTGCAATCCACAACCCAGTGAGCAGAGCCTCGGGCAAGGAACAACTGCACGAGTGGTGCACGGGTCAACCACCCATGCACTAACCCGTGCACATGGCTCAAGTCAGTTAGAAAATGAAACTGCATGGGTACCTCACCCGTGCTATACCCGTGCTAACGGGAAATCCAGCTTGCCACATCAGCGTTTTTGGCCTAATTTTGGAGGAAAATATAAATAGTTTTGCTATCTAATTTTTTTAAAGAAGAATCACGACCATACACCCATTCTATTCATTCTTTCTCTCTCTAAATCTCAAAAACCATTCTCTCCCAAAAACCCATCAAACCCATCCATTCTACTTCATATAATTGCTACTCAAGAGGACATTGGAGGTGTGATCAAGCTTGAAGAAAGAGGGTCTCCTATGGGTTTCTTCTATTCCCTTCTCCTTATCTTTGTATTTCATATTGTCATGAGTAGCTAAACCCAATTTGGGATTGATGTAATTAATTCATGGATTGTGGGATTTCCACCATATTTACTTGATTAATATATTTCCATTCAATTTATTTCATTGTGTTTGATTCTCCCTTAAATCAAGTAGGCATTCCAACTCTTGATTTTGTGGATTAATTGAATTTATTAGAGTTATTAAGGATTAAATGGAATCTTTGTGAAAATGAGTAGGCATATGAACTCTCATTTAGCTTAGCGGTTGATTGTGCTTTGAATTGCATTTGATACTCACCTTGGGTTGGGTAGGCTGAAAATACACTCTTAACGTGTGTCTACAACCTAGAGGGGGGGGGGGGGGGGGGGGGGGGGGTGGTGAATGGGTTGTTAATCGATTATTACCAATTTTTCGATTAGTCAATATTAAACAAATAACCCAATTAAATCAAACATACAAAATCAAGTGTAAAGTGCGGAATAATAAATAACACTTGATTTTTACGTGGAAACCCTTAAACAAAGGGAAAAACCACGGGCTATCCTTCTAGCCACATACGATCCTCAAATCCACTATATGAGTAAAAATTTACACCCTCAAGTGATACTCGGACTCTCACTCTAGATAACCTCAGGCTATGGACACTACCACTCGCCACTCTTGGTTCTATCCCTAGTGATATCCACTGATGCACTACTATTGGCGTGAGCACCTCCTACTCTACCCGCAGGCCTTTTACAATGGATTCTTGACCAATGCTTGCCAACCACAACTTGGTTGCAAGACTTCAATGCTTGTGCAACTTCTCCCCGAAGCCACAAGACTTTGACTCAATGAAGAGAATTATGTGTCTATGTGATCATGTAAATGATGCTCAATGCAAATTATGCTAGACAACACAAATTGCTCAACTAGGAGTTTGTAGAAACAAATCCAAGTTGTCAAATGTCTAAATGCAAGGCATAAAGACTTAGCTAGATGTTATCAATAACAACCAATCCTAGCTATCACAAACAATCACAATGAATCAACAAATATGCTCACAATGTATTCAACATAAACTTCGCATATATTCATGTGATTAAGACAAGACATTTAATCATTCACTAAATGCAAGTCTTAGACAAAAGTCTATCAACAAACAAACTCAATTAGATTTGTAGAGAATTTGCAACAAACTAATTGTTACACAAAATATGCATAAACATTCAATAAGCTTAACTAGTTGATTAAGAATCAATATTTCAACCTAGTTATCAATGAATCACAAATGAATGTTTATGACCTAGCTTTTAGGCAAAAATGACCTAATCAATTAAGCTATCAAAATACAAACCCGATCATGTTATCAAGACTCATAAATATGCAATAATAGAGTCTAGGTATTTAATCATGCAATAAATACCTAATCTAGAGTAAGAAGAACAATAAATGATATTCAAAGAAGTTCTTGCTTACCTAGTCATGAAACAATGGAGACCCATACTCAAATGATGTTGAATGATGCAAGATGGAGATGGGTTTTGGGTTTGGAGAGTCAAAGATGCTTTCTTGAAGCTTTCTCTCTCTAGGAGCTCTAACCTCTCTCTAAAAATGAATTTTTGAGCTCTTGGTCGGCCAAGAAGAGAAGAGGAAGAATATATATGAAGCCCTAGTTAAAACTACATCGTTTTGAACTTGGGAACCAGAATCCTGTCAAAACCGCTTGCTAGACCGCGGCTCAGGTAAGTGTCCAGACCGCGGTACATACAGCAGTGCACCGTCTGGACAACACCGCGGTTGGGACCGCTGTGTGTGCAAGTGCACAGGTCGCGGTCCACGTCGCGCATGACGCACTGGAGAATACCGGTCCGTGCGCCGCGGTGCAAGCAAGGCCTGCCGAGCGGTCTAGGCCGCGCCAAAAGGAAAAATCCCTTTTTAACACTCAAGACAAAAGTCAATCTTACATGAATGTTGTGCAAGTGTGAAGTGAGTGAGATGCACACAATGAAGCACAATTAACATGTCCAACATGTTATCAACTAAGATACAATGCAAGATATGATATCTAATGTAAGCTAGTGAGTGTTTTAGAAAAGGATGCACACTTATACAAACAATAAAGAACACAAATGCAAGATAAACAAAACATGCATGAAGTGTGTGTGTGCACCTAAACTCTTCAAGAGACAAAGTCAAGTGAATATACCTTTTGCTCTTGAAGTCATGGAGATGCTTGGAAGCTTGCCAATACGGACCTAAGCTACCCATTACACAATCATCCCCAATGTGGTGGTTTGCCATGAAATAAGCCAGGTCCTAACATAAGCATTCCAACTCCTAACCCTTTGCTGAGAATGAATTATGGGAACTTTATGAGCCAAGTAGGCATTCCAACTCTTGGTTTACATTGGTTACCAATCTTTGTTCTAACCATCTACACTCTAGGTGTTAATTAAGCTCAATTGAATTGGAAATGGTATGTGGTGAGCATCCCAATCCCACATATCTTGGCTAGGAAAAAAAGGGGGTGGATTGTGAGCATTCCAATCGAAGCCATCCTGGTTTCCCTATATCTATCCAAAGCAAAAGTGGAAGGAATGGATCGTGAGCATTCCAATCTGATCCATTCCGGAAACTCAAGCAAGGGAGATAAGCCATATGTTTAAATCGAGTTGCTTCAAAAGTGAAATTCCCATTATTTATGTCTATATTACATCAACTTCCATTTTTATCATCAAACATTACACACACACCAATTCTATCTTAGTTTATTTTAGTATTCTTAGTTTAGTAGTAATTGAAATTCCAAATTAATTTCTATCAACATTAATTCCATTTTACTTGCTTGCATTTAGTGCTAGAGTCGAATTTAGTCACAACTATTTCACGATCTCTGTGGAACGATACCCATATTTTCCTTATACTAAAATTAGTTTAATTAGCGCATATCGGGATCTTTAAATTTCTTTGGCTTGCATTCATGACATTTAAAAATGCACGTTCAAAATGTCATTTTGATACTCGCTTTTTGTGTCGTTACTAAATTGCGAATTTCAAAAGATATTTATAAAGTTGTTACTACGCAATGTGCTCTACAGTTTTGAAAACTTAGTAAAGCGGTAAGCGAGGGTATCGTCCACAGGGAGGTGTTATCCGTCGATTGTATCTCATTTTAGTGATTATTGAAAGCAATGTAAATAAGAATATGGCATGGGTGAGAGTGGTGTGTGAGAAGTGTAAGCATATTTGTGTGTGTGTGAGAAAAGAGCATAAAAATAAAGATAATAAAGATAATAAAAATAAGAGAACATGGAGAGATGAGAGTGATGATTAAACTGATAAATATAAAATGGTGGATAGGAGAGATGCAAGAAAATGGAAATTTATAGTACTCATGACCCCCTAAAACATTCGTGCCACCTACACTAACTAACCGCAAAGACACTCCTAGCATATCGGGCTAATCTTCCTAGCTAGAGTTTCTGGTATGTCTTGGATTGGAATGCTCACAATCCACCCTTTTCACTTTTGCTTTAGGTAGACGTAAAGTAGCCGGGATGGCTTGGATTGGAATGCTCACAATCCACCCCTTTTACCTAGCCGGGATATGTTGGATTTGAATGCTCACAACATAACCCTTCCAATTCAAATGAGCTTGGTTAAAACGCCTTAGGTGTGGATGGTTAAACTATAAATTGATATCTAATATAAACCAAGAGATGGAATGCCTACTTGGTTCACAAACACACCACAATTCAACCTCTACAAAGGGTTAGGAGTTGGAATGCCTACCCAACCCACAGTGAGTATTAAATGCATTAAAGTCAAAAATCATCTACTAAGCGATATGGGAGTTGGAATGCCTACCCACTTCACAAAGATTTCAATAAAAGCTTAGTTACTCTAATAAGTTCTATCAATCAACAAGAATCAAGAGTTGGAATGCCTACTTAATTCAAGACATAATTAAACATAATTAAGCACAATGAATGAAACCAATACAAGAAGAAATCAAATGCAAATCAATCACATAAATGGAACTCGTGTTATGGTTTACATACTTCCCAAATGGGGATACACATCAAATAAAGAAAATACAAAAGAAGAGTAAAGAAGAAACCAAAGGTTGTCAATCCTGGATCTCCAAGCTCCATTGAAAGCTCCTCATCCTCATAGACAAGGTAGGGTGCTCTTTCCTCTCGAATCTCCTCCAAAGATGGGTGGTTGCAAGTAGAGAGTGATGATGGGGAGGCAATTTATGGAGGAAAACCTCCATGGATGCCTTTGGAAGCTCCTCTCTCTCTCTCTCTCTTGATTTTGTGTTGAAGACTCTAGGGTTTGGTGGATGGATTAATTGAATGAATGGATCCCCCACTTTGGTCTTATGGCAAAGTGATGTATTTATATGTTTGAGAGGCTAGGACACGAAATAGGCGTGAAATGACAACTTTACCCTCCTTAAAATGGCTGAAAACATGACTTTTGCCCAGTTGGAACACGCAGTGCATGGGTAAGTGCACGGGTAAGGTACCCGTGCTACACCCATGCTATCTCTTCTTGCTTTCTGGTCTGGGCATGTGCACGGGTAAGTGCAAGGGTAAGATAACCCTGCAGTACCCGTGCACTGAGCACTTCTTGATTTCCATCCTCCGGTGCACGGGTAATATCACGGGTACGTTACCCATGCACTATTGCCCTCAAGCATCCCTTTTTGCACCATTTGACTTTTTTTTTCTCTGAAAAGTCACGGTTTCCGCCACCAGCTACTGAATTCCAATGAATGCATGTAATCACTACAAAACGAGCCACTAGACACCAAAATATGCTCGAAAATAAGCTAAAGGATATGGAATTGAGGGCCAAAATATATGAAAATTTTGGCTCGATTAAACATCCCCAAACCAAACCTTTGCTCGTCCTCGAGCAAACAAAAAGACAAACAAAACACACAAGACAAAACAAACATGACTCTATCTAGAAATTTCCTAACACAAAGAAAACATGCTGCAAAGCCAACATTAGAGAGATAAGCAAAAGAGAGTGGAAGTGAGGAATAAGTTCATGCAAAATGTTCTAAATAACTCCAAGAAACCACAAGGGGAAACTCGTTCGACATGAATCCCACACATTAAGCGCCATTGCCTTGGAAACTACTCACTCTCACACCTTGAGAGTAATTCATTTCGATTCTAGGTTCTCACATGGAATCTCTCTTCTTTTTCCTTTCGGAACCTAGGTTCACACTCATGCAATATGTATGCAAATGAAGTTATGTATTGGAATCAAATGGTTGCATACATTTCATAGAAAATAAATGCTATTTTTAGTGAATAAGTCTTATGAAAGAATCAAGTGCCATGAAGAGGAAAGAACATGCCTCGACTCGTATTCCCAAACTAGACTTCCTAAAGGATCAACTAGGTATTTCCCATAGGTTGTAATGGGGCCATGGGTTTTAATGTGGTGAACAAAGAAATATGAAAAATTTCTGAGTTCAAAGATCACCAATCATGCTTAAACATACTCACACACCCCATACTAAGCTCTATTAAACATTAATTATAATCTAGCGACTAGGCATCCTTTCCATACACATTTGTGCTTTCACATTTAAGTACTCTAATTTCTTTGAGTACATTTACATTTACTCTTCAAGACTCTTTTGTGCTTTGTTTTTCATCTTTTCCTTCTTTTTTCTTTCTTTTCTTTCTTTCATCTTTTTGCTTTTTCTTTTTGGACATTTTTCTTTTGACATTTTTACGCTCATAAGTGCTCATTTTTGGCACTTTTACATTTTTGAGCCTTTGCATAGCACATTACACAACATATTGCCTAAGTACACGCTAACTTCACATGTAAGAGCTTACTCCTTTCAACCACTTTTACACACACACACACATAACCCACATCATTGGCAATTAACGAGTTGGCTTGTGTTTGGCTATGGCTATATGGTTATATGTGGTTCCAAATAAAAGGTTAGTGTTTGGCCTCAAATTTGGCAATGGAGCACACATATAGGGACATGGAAATGTGTTTAGGCTATTTTAGTAGTTATGCACACACATTGCCTAGGATCATTTCCAACATTCCATCTAAAAAGGGAATACAAGCTTTGGTAAGCAGTCCATATATATGATGCATGTTCCATGACACATGATGATTGAGTGATGTAATGAGACTATGCATGGTGTTTGAATAGTGTTTAAAGATTTGAAAATATTTTCCCTCGTATTTGTACGCTTTTAGCTCGTGTTTGTGAACTTAAAAAGGGTATCTCCACTATTAGAACAAGGTGCTTGAGCACCGAGTCCCCTCAACTTGGACACCAAAAGATGGGACTAACCCATGAAGTGCAAGTGAGACCCCTAAAATGACTAAGAGCTATGAACAAGCATACAAAGCATACACAAATTCTCCATAAACACTACGCTCAAGGTATCTCACCAAGCTAAATTAAGCTCAAAATTTTCGGCAAAGCAGCAAATTTCAAAAATTTGACACGAAAAATGGCTCAAGACACAAAAAGAAGACTTATAAAGGCGACTACACCCCTAAACCAAAACCCAACATTGTCCTCAACGTTGAAGACAAGAGAGTTCGGTCTAGCGGCGCGCACCTAACATGACTCAAACAAGGCTCACAAATAAAATAAGGCAAACAATTGAATTAGCAATTAAGCACAACGGCACATCAACTCAAGCTCCAAACCTACATCATGCATTTACCATAAATGACGGAATGGGGGCATAACAACCTCGAAACTGAATCTAACTATACGCATCAAGATCCGTACAAAGATAATGCATGCACTCACAACCCCCAAACCGAGTTGGGCGATATATGGCAATTAAATATGTACACTCGCATGCAATCATCCATAAGAGCCTTCGGCTCATTCATCAACAAAATAATAACTCAATTATATCCAAAAATCAAATATCATCATTTACAAGTGATCTATCAAAAATCCATCATGAAAGATACTCAATAAAATCAAAAACCTATCCAACCAAAAATATTCAATTATGCACAAGTTATCCTACCCACACAATATTCACAAAAATCTCCACCAATTATTCAACAAGGCAAATAAACAAAAACGAGAAAAAGAAAAATTAGAAATGCAAACTCAGGTGGGTTGCCTCCCACAAGCGCTCTATTTATCGTCTGGGCAAGACATTGTTTGTGGCGCGTCAGCGCTTCGAACTCTACTTTGCTGCTTTCCTTCAAGAAAATGAGGTTCTCACCCTTTTTTAATGAGCACTCTTGGCCTGCTTGTCCCTCTAAGACTCGCAAGTTTTCGGTGAATCTTCCCAAGAGATAAAGAACCTTGCTTCAAACACAAGCTGTAAAAACTGCTTCCTAAAGAAGCTATAGATAGTCTTTACACTCATAGAACTCATTAGAAAGCTTAGGCAACAAAGAATCAATCAATACATGCAATTGCTAACAAGAGCTCAAAATACCAATTATTAAAGAAAAACGCACCAAAACAATCCCACAATAGATTTTTCCCCCCAAACCTAGCTCTTCCATACATTCATGCACATAATAACAATATAAGGGATATGAACTTAGTTTTCAAGAGAAAAATAAATTGTGTAATCATGACACACTTAAAAGTAAATAAAATGAAAACAAGCATAGCTTTTAAATTAATAAGCACAATCAACAACCATTCACCAGCATAATCTCCGGCGCCATTCAATACCCGGCAGCGGCGCCATTTTGATACTAGCGTTTTGTGTCGTTACTAAATTGTGAATATCAACAAATATTTATAAAGTTGTTCCTACGCAATGTGCTCTAAAATTTTGAAAACTTAGTAAAGCAGTAAGCGAGGGTATCGTCCACATGGAGGTGTTATCCGTCGATTGTATCTCGTTTTAGTGATTATTGAAAGCAATGTAAATATGAACATGGCATGGGTGAGAGTAGTGTGTGTGAAGTGTAAGCATGTTTGTGTGTGTGTGAGAAAAGAGCATAAAAATAAAGATAATAAAAATAATAGAACATGGAGAGATGAGAATGGTGATTAAACTGATAAATATAAAAGGGTGGATAGGAGAGATGCAAGAAAATGGAAACATATGGTACTCATGACCCTCCAAAACATTCGCGCCACCTACACTAACTAACCGCAAAGACACTCCTAGCATATCGGGCCAATCTTCCTAGCTAGAGTTTCCGGGATGGCTTGGATTGGAATGGAATGCTCACAATCCACCCCTTTCACTTTTTCTTTGGGTAGATGTAAAGTAGCCGGAATGGCTTGGATTGGAATGCTCACAATCCAGCTCTTTTACCTAGCTGGGATATGTTGGATTGGAATGCTCACAACATAACCCTTCCAATTCAAATGAGCTTGGTTAAAACACCCTAGGTGTGGATGGTTAAACTATAAATTGATATCTAATGTAAACCAAGATTTGGAATGCCTACTTGGCTCACAAAGACACCACAATTCAACCTCTACAAAGGGTTAGGAGTTGGAATACCTACCCAACCCATAGTGAGTATTAAATGCATTAAAGACCAAAATCAACCACTAAGTGATATGGGAGTTGGAATACCTACCCACTTCATAAAGATTTCAATAAAAGCTTAGTTACTCCAATAAGTTCAACCAATCAACAAGAATCAAGAGTTGGAATGCCTACTTTATTCAAGAGATAATTAAACACAATTAAGCACAATGAATGGAGCCAATACAAGAAGAAATCAAATGCAAATCAATCACATAAATGGAACTAGTGTTATGGTTTACATATTTCCCAAATGGGGATACATATCAAATAAATAAAATACAAGAGAAGAATAAAGAAGAAACCCAAGGCTGTCAATCCCGGATCTCTAAGCTCGGAGAGTGGCCCAATTGTCATCTTTGATCTCCAAACTCCATTGAAAGCTCATCCTCCTCATAGACAAGGTAGGGTGCTCTTTCCTCTCGAATCTTCTCCAAAGATGGGTGGTTGCAAGTAGAGAGTGATGATAGGGAGGCAATCCATGGAGGAAAACCTCCATGGATGCCTTTGGAAGCTCCTCTCTCTCTTGATTTGGTGGTGAAGACTCTAGGGTTTGGTGGATGGATTAATTGAATGAATGGATCCCCCATTTGGTCTTGTGGCAAAGTGATGTATTTATGTATTTGAGAGGCTAGAGTACGAAGTAGGTGTGAAAGGATTACTTTGCCCTCCTTAAAATGGCTGAAAACATGACTTTTACCTAGGTGGAACACGCAGTGCACATGTAAGTGCACGGGTAGGGTACTGGTGCTACACCTGTGCTATCTCTTCTTGCTTTCTAGTCTGGGCATGTGCACGGGTAAGTGCACGGGTAAGATACCTGTGAAGTACCCGTGCACTGATCTCTTCCTGATTTCGTCCTCTGGTGCACAGGTAGGTTACCCATGCACTATTGCTTTCAAGCATCCTTTTTTGTACCATTTGACTTGTTTTTTCTTCGAAAAGTCACGGTTTCTGCCTTCAGCTACTGAATTCCAATGAATGCTTGTAATCACTACAAAATGAGCCATTAGACACCAAATTATGCTCAAAAACAAGCTAAAGGATCTGGAATTGAGGTCCAAAATATATGACAATTTTGGCTTGATCAGTAGGCATTGGTCCTTTAAGGTTAAGACCTTACATGGCGAATGGCCAAGGAGATGTCACGCTTTGAAGTAACTCGGGGGGCTGTCGAATATCATTACCAATCCTTTGGCATGTTTCACAACTTTCCGAGAATTCTTGAGTATCAGCGAACAATGTCGGCCAGCAGAATCCTTGCTTGAATACTTTTTATGCCAGACTCTTACCCCGAGTGTGATTCCCGCACATACCATTGTGGATGCTCTTCAAGATCTTGTCAGCTTCATTGGCTCCCACACACATCTATAACGCCCTTGAGAATCCCTACTTGTACAGTTCCCCGTTGATGATAGTTCCCAATTGATGACAGTTCCCCGATCTTCAGGGGTAGCTTCATAGTTTCGAGTGATCTTACCTCTACTCCTCCAAATCCCAAGAATGGGGTATGCAAGGGTTGCAAATCCCGTCTGTCCAATCTCAACTGGTCATACACTCATTCACTCAGTATATCTACCAAACTCCCATTGTCGATCAATATCCAGTGTACATCTCTATGTCCGATCTGAGCACTTATGACTAGTGCATCATTCAGCCTAACGTCCATCCCATGCAAGTTTGCATAGTGAATATTATGGGATCCCATCCCTCCTTGATCCTTTTGGGGTCGGGTTCTACTAAATTAACATCCAAGTCTCTTCTCTCTTCCATTGCTTCTCAGATTTCCTTCATCCTTTCCCTGTTACTTTTTCCTGTCGAAGGTCCGCCGAAGATGGTATGTATTGCCTCATCATCATCAGCCTTCCTCGAGCTTGGCTTCTTTTCCCAATTCCTTTCCTGGCCCTTCTCCTAAAAGTTATCTCGGTAGTCATCTGTCTTTTTGAGGACAATGTCTTTTAGATGTCCTTTGCTGATAAGGGTCTCGATGTGGTCCTTCAGTTGGAAACATTTCGAGGTTTCATGCACATTGTTCTTATGGAAGTGACAATATTAAGTCGTATCCCTGCGAGTATATTTCAACTGTCTTTGTGGTTCTTTTAACAAGTTTTTCTCCTGTAGGATAGCAAGGATCTCATCTTGTTTCTTCTTCAAGGGAGTGTAATTGGTGTACTTCCCTTGGAATCTGGAACCGGCTAGATCACCCTTTTGCTCACTGTCATGATACCCTCCTTGAGTTTTGATTTTCTGCTTGTCACCCTTATACGTGGATGAATCTCTCTTCTGAGTCTTGTTTCCACAGTCTTTTGTCTTTGCTTATTCAGGGTGACCTCCGTGCATAAAACCTCCTAACATTGCAATTTCCTCTTCCTCAGCTAGCGTATACCCACCGGCCATATCCATCATGTCAGCATAACTGGTCAAGCGTGCTCGCTTGAGGTCAAAAAACAAACGACCATTCTGTAAGTTGTTGATAAACGCCACTATGATGGCTTCATCATTTGCACTTCTAATCTTTGACACTTTCCTAATGAATCAAGTCAAGTATTTCTTTAATAACTCATCCTTTTCTTGCTTGAGCTAAGAAAGGTGAGCCATCGATTACATCCTGTGCACATTCTAGAGAAATTGTTGCGAGAATGCCTTACTTAGCTCATTGAAGCCATCAATGCTGCCTGGTGGGAGCTTCCCAAACCATCTGGAACCCACGTCTCCGAGTGTCTGAGGGAAATTTAAGCACAACATTAGGTCATTCCTGACGTATTGGGATATCGCGCCTTTTATACCTCCTTACATGCTCCTTTTGGTTACTATCCTTTTTGAACTGTTTAACATGGGCCATCCTGAACCTCTCCGGGAACTGTGTCCAGATGATATCACCGATGAGCGGGCTGTCAAACTCATCATCCGATAGTTCGGTTCGCCCATATCGCCTGACTAGAGCATCCAACTGCCGCATGTTGCTCTGCACCTCTTGCGTTAACTTTTGTATGAGTAAGTCTCATTTGCCAACCGGCTCTCCTCTCAGACTGAACTTCTGCTTGATGGTCAATCCTTGTCCATTTAGGTCACTGTCTTGCTGGTGAGTCCTCTGTGGTGACTCATTTGGCCTAGCTTATCCTCTCTGGTGTCTTCGACGATGATGCCGTTCCCTTGGGTGAGTACGCTTGTTGAGTCGATTTTGGTCCCATTCATCCTGGTAACGATCATACTTGTGAGGGTTCCCATCTTCTCCATGTTCTCGGATATCCTTGGCATGTTTTTTTGACACTGTCTTAGGACTATCCGTTGGGTCACGATCCATTCTCAGAGGTGCATCCGAGGTCGGGCCAACTATTATGGAACGCAACCTGCCTGGTTGGTCATCTAGGGTGTGCAGATTACTGGGCGAAGTTAATCATGCAGTGGTTGTAAAAGCGATTCCATGACTAGTGGAGTCTGCTATCAGTTGTTGTAGCGACTCACAGAATCGTTGAGCGATCTCCTCTGTAGTTGGTGGGAACCATTGGACACCCGGGATAATGGTAGATTGATTTCCGATAGTAGCAGCGTCTGACCGTCCCGTGATGATAGGGGTAGCATGACCTATTCCTGCGTCATCTGGTATGGTATGGGTGTTCTTGGAACCATTACCATCACCATCGTCGCCATTGTTCACACAGATTCTTTGGAATGTGAAAGTTTAGAGGTTCACCCCTCCTTCTAGCACCAATTGTTGACGTTGATTTTTGGAAAGACAACCAGTCAACGATTGAATGTGATGATCTGTGAGTATAAATAATAATAATAAACGAACAATGAAAGAGATTTTAAGTGGTAAAACTCTAGAAAAACATCCACGGGTGTCGATGGGCTACGAGAAAAGGTATTAAAGGTGTTTCACTGTGAGAATATGAATTGCAAAAAATTTTCTCACTCTGCCTCACTTTTTTGACCCTATTTACAATGATTCTAGTGTCATATTTATATAGTACTCTCTAGGGGTTTTAGCGTATGAGTGTCGGATTGTTGAGTCTGACTTAAACTCTTCTTTCTTGTTCTAAATTGTTTTGTAATTAAAGTGGTTGATTCAGAGTGTGATTGACATTCATGATATCTCGGAGAAGATCAGTTTGTTTCTTCTTTAGTTAGATGTATTTTAGTCTAATTGTGATTGTCTTGTTGTATTTAACCAAGTTGGTCTTCCTTGTAGAAGGCTATCCTGTTACAGATTTATTTCCTATTTAATTGAGTAGATTCTGGCGAGTAGAATTCTATGCCAGGTGACGTGTCCCATATTAGCCTCTTTCCGATTCATCCGCGCAACACGTCATTCAGGTCAATTTTATATAAAACAAATTATATATATAATTTATTTTATTCATTTATCATCACTAAGAGCGCGAGAGATTTAGAAGAGAGAGTGAGGGATTCTGGGAGAGAAGAAGAAAAATTATTTTTTATTAATTTTTTTTTTGTTTTAAACTCGTATTTTTATTTGGCAAGAATCCAAGATTTTATATCGTAAATTTGTTATTAATTTTTTCTGCCATTAATTTCATTTTTTTAAATCATAAATGTTTATTATTGAGTTTATGTTTTCGCCCTCTCATATTAATTGTCATCCATGTTCCTTTGTTAAAGTTACCATATTACCTGTTTAGTCAAAGCAAAGATAACAGTCAACTAGACATTTTAACAGAAAAAAAAAACTAACGGTAAGGGGAAATATGGTGAATACTTTTGATTTCAAAGGGAAATCGGCCATTAAAAGAAATATAGGGGGAGATTTCAGTGAAAGCGGCCATTATATCAGTGCATTGCATGTAGACCACTGATTATGGAGAAGTTTTGACGAGTGCATACACTTTGAGTCAAAGTATGTAAATCTAATGGTCCACATCCAACGCACAGATGAAGTTATATCAGTGCACACATACTTGAACATTTCTGTATATGTATATAAATAAATAAATAAATAACCAAAATGGTATTCTAATGGATGTTTGTAATTTTTACAGGTGATTTGAATCCATTTATTTACCATTCTCATAAAACACAAAAAATGCAGCAACACTGTAAATGAACATGTCGGTTTATGTGGATATAATTCTAAATATTTGAGAGAAAGGAGTCTCGTTTTGGTATGGATATGCATCAAGAAAATAGAAGCAAACAATTTTTACTTGTATTAATAAATGACTCAAATCAGTTGTCCAAAAATGGTGTTCCAATTTGTGTCTAACCAACCAAATTGGGACATGTGTCTACATTTAATTATTATTTTTTTCAACTTCTTCCATAAATGTAGACATATGTCCCAATTTGGTTTTCAGACACACATTGGGACACCATTTTTGGACAGCTGATTTGAGTCCATCAATAAAGGGCAAGTCTTATTCCCATGTCCCAATAAATTGCATTTACAAATTTTCATAGAATATAAATTACAAAGTCTATTCTTAAATAATATATAATTAATGATATGAAACAATCCACTCATAAAAGTAACTTATAACAATAACGTCTCAGGTTCGAATAATGACATCATCACAAATGATATATATATATATATATTGTTGGAAATTGGCTTGTATTCCCTTGTGATCTGAACGGAATCCAATTGAGCGGAAGTGGTCCAGACGGCTCTAATTGGTATGGGTGAGATGTGAAAGACACATTCGGGATGAGTGAAGCTTTTAGAAGACGTGTGGGAGCAAAGACTTTAGCTTCGAGTATACTTTAGAACTAAGTAAGATGATTTTGCTCCAAGATTGTGGTTTTGGCTCCAAGTTATTGCAATCTATAAATAGTGTGGCTTATGACAGGAATAATTGGAGTAGAGAGACACCTGAGAACATCTGAGAGTGGGTGAATTTGAGGAGTGACATCCAGGAGAGATCTAGTGGGAAACCCAAGGGATATCCAGGAGTGGAAAACCCAAGTGATATCTATGGAAGATCTAACGGGAGACCCCAGGGGAGAACAAGGGAATATTAGGGAGGAGATCCACGGAATATCTAGGGAGAGATCCAAGGAATGTCCAGGGAGAGATCCGGGGAAAAGATCCAGGGGATATTTAGGGGATACCTAGAGGATATTCGAGAGACACTCAAGGGGACCTAGAGAGAGATGTGAGCTTAGAGCTTTGTTGAGAGCTCGGTTGTGAGTTTGGGGCTCGGTAAGGCTCTGTTGTAATTGGGGTTTGGGGTTTAAGAGTGGATATTGAGTGTGTACTGAATATTTGTAATGATTTTCTACATAGTGGATACTTTTCCCTCGTCGTCCTGACGGCCATGGTTTTTCCTTATTTTAGGTGTCCATGTAAAAGGCATTTGTTGTGTGATTGGATGCTTCTCTTCATCTTATTTTATGTTTTGAGACATGAAAATGCTCTAAGAGTGATTAAACTAACCTAGTGGAAGGTGAATATGTTTTAACCTAATTAATTGCCATCTTTTGGTTAGTCAAGATTAATCATAACAACCCCTAAAAACAATCATTGTAGCAAAGTGAGGAAAATAAAATAAAGACACAATGATTTGTTTTACATGAGAAAACCCCAAAAGGGTAAAAACTCACGGGCCTAAAGCCAATCGAACCCTCAAATCCACTATTTATAAAAATGATTACAACCTAGGTTAACCACATCACACCTAATCGGTTACTGATCCATTCATGCTACCCTCAGGCTTGTAATAATGATTTTAGGCTCTTGCTTGTATACTACCCAATGCACATACAAGACTTAACTCTTAAATGAAGAGATATGCAACCTAAAATGAATATAAAAATATTCTAAATGCATAAATGCTAGGTCAACACATTTAATGCTTGTCTAGTCATGGATGAATGATTCAAACAATCCTAGATATCATGTTGCTATATGTTATACATATAACTTAGCTTTATGAAATAACTGCAAACCTAGATGCAATAGCTATCACAATATAACAACCCAAACATCAACAAAAATCTCTATTTGCAATAAAAATTCTAATCTAGATGTAAACAAGTTATAAAAGAGATTTCTTGTTAAACAAAAACACTAAGATGAATGAGAATGGTGTTCTACTTACTAAGTCAACTATGTTGATGAAGACCCATGCTTAGAAACATCCTAAATAAAGCTAGATGATGCTTGAATCATGAATGAATGATGAGTGATTGGGTTTTGGTCAATAAAAATGGTATCTTGTTAACTTTTATTCCAAGTCACTCTTGAGCTCTAAAAGGAATGAGAGAAGATGGATTCTGAAGCTCTAAAGAGGCAAAGAATGGAAAAGAACATATATGTATATATGGAGGCCTAGATAAAATGCCACCGTTTTGAAAAACAGCAACAAAATCCTGTCATTACCTCTTGCTGGACCGCGGCTCGAGGAAGTTGTCTAGACCGCGGTACACACAGCAGTGCACCGTCTAGATAAAATCGCTACGGAGACCGCTGCGCATGCAAGAGCATAGGTCACGGTTTAGACAGCAGGGACCTACTGATGTAAACCGCGGTCCTCAAAGCATGCACCTTCTGGAACCAACCGCTGTTGGGATCACGGTGGAGGCAGGTGCCTAGCCGGTGACCTGCACCTCGGTAAAAAGGAAAATCCTATTTTCTGGGCAAACTCAACACACTAATCTAATCTGTAAAATGTGCAAGTGTGGAGAGTGATGAATGGCATACAATGCATCATTCAAAAAGATGTAAACAAGAATATAATCCATGCAAGTAAGTGTGTGCAACTACATCTCTTTAAAGAGTTAAGCGAGTAATACACCTTCTTGAAGCACTTTGGGACGTCCGGAAGCCAGTCAATCATAAACACCTAAGCTACTTGTTACATAACAATCCCAATATAGTTTTGTCAACAAAATAAGCCAATCATAAAATGAGGCACTTACAAGACATTTTCTAGTTTGTTGTGTATATTAGGCATGCATTTCCGCTTCAAACTTTTCCTAATATATATATATATATATATTGTGATGGGGAATATGGAATAATTATCTAGATAGTATTAGTTATCAATAATTATCTCCTTAAAAGATTAGTTTAGGGTTTTCTTTTATCTTTAACAAAAGTTTAGACGTTTATCTTTTTCTTGTTAGCAACTATAAAAGACCCATTCAGAGCTGTTTTGTAATCAAACTGGAATTATGAATTGCATGATTAGTTTGTTTCGCATCTTATGTTTCCTTATGAGTGTATCCCCCTTATGTTCAGTCTATGTTTCCAAACCTTAATTCTCTCTATTTCTATCTAAATTATTTATCTAGTCTATGTTTCTAATGTCCGTCCTAGATCAGTTTGGTATTTGAGCCAAATCTATATCCATACACACTTTTGCAACCCTTGCTCATAAAATCAGTGAACTTGTCATTTCCAAAACCTCACCCTAAACCACCAAATACACCAAAAAATCCAAATAAGCTAAAAATTCCATCATCAAAAGTTCCACTCCCAACTTCACGCGACGCCATCCATGCGCTACATGGGCTGTTATCCACGTGCCACCTCCTGCCATACGTGACCAAAGCCGATAATACTAGAAACCATCAGTCATCATTTTCTTTTTTACCTCCAACCTCTATCGCCGTAGATCTAGACTACAAGGTCAACTGTCGCTCCCCACTTCGACACCGAATGTCGGCGATTGACGACTCACCGCTAGTGCCAGATGACATGCCGACCTTCGCTCCTCTTATTTGAACATCCACCTTCGCGGTCTACGGGTTTCCATAAGGAATTTAACCACTAGGACCCTCTCGGGTACTTCAAACACTTGAAGTGGTTGGTTGGAATTTTTTTAGGGTTGTTGTGATAAAATAGCAAACTTTAGGGACTCATAATAGTTTCACATAATCTTGGTGCGTTCAAAGACTTTTGCTTATTATAGGGACTTTTCCAAAATTAACCGCAGTTGTAAATTCTTAAATCCAGATCATGCAAGTACCTTATTCAGTCTTTTATTCCTCAAGTAACCAGCCATGCACTGCTGCCTATTCCATTAGGCACCACACTAATATCATTGATGAGCCGAACCGAGTTCTCCTAGCTATAATACATTATATGATTTATCCTTTCATTGAGGAAGTGCTACATCAAGTATTTTCTCCTCATGGATTTGTGGAATGGATTATCACGTTTCAAAAGTCTACATGTTTCAAGCCTTTATCTAGTTTCAATTACACCATAATGCTCTTATAGCAAGAATTTCTCGTCAAGATCAGTGTATTTATGACGGTTTTTATCAGTTAGACATCAAATTCTCAAACTTTGATGTGTTGCCAACAAACTACAATGATGAGCGATACTCCCGCCAATGGCAAGTTAAGCCATACGCCTACGAATGACCTAAACAAGCTATAAAGATTGTTGACCATCATAGCCTACTTTAAAAGTATATGGATCATCTTAAGATCCATTAAATGGCAAGCATGATAATGTCGATGTTCTTGAAGTTCAAATGGCCAATCGATCATCCTTAATTATGGTACAAACTTATGAAATAATACAAACATTTGATGAAACGATATTCAAAGAGGTACATGAACACACCAATGAACTCTCTGACGTTTCTTTTGTTATCCCTGCTAAATGTTTCTCAACTACTACACCAACAATTCATGATGTTTTGTTGATTTTAACAGATGTACCTATAGGTCTTCATATTACTCATTTTCCTATGTATATGGAGAATGGAACTTAGGTAGATGAATTAGCTGCCCAAATAAGGAACAAGATGTGGTATTTCCTCGTTCGATTGCTGCAACCTGTTTGACTCGATAGGAGTTGAGTCTTTCTTAATGTAGGAGAATATGATGGGGAATAGGGAATTGTTATCTAGATAGTATTAGTTATCAATAATTATCTCCTTAAGAGATTAGTTTATGTTTGTTTTATCTTTATCAGGAGTTTGGATGTTTATCTTGTTCATGTAATCAACTATAAAAGGCCCCTTCAAAGCCTTTTTTGTAATCAGGCTAGAATAATGAAATGAATGATTAGTATGTTTCTCAACTTATGTTTCTTCTGAGTTTCTCCCATTTCTGTTCAGCCTTTGTTTCCAAACCCTAATTCTCTCTATTAAATCTATCTAAATTCTGTTTCTAGTGTCCGTCCTATATCATTTTTATATATATATATATATATATATAAACAATAACAGATTCAACAAGTCATGATAAGCAACTTACTTTTACCTCTTTTGACCCTTGGAAGAGCTACAAGAAATGTGAAAGAATCTTGACATTCAATGACGTCCACGAGTCCTATACTCAGTGGTGCCTCAGGTATCATTGCTTGCCTGCCAGTCGATGTAGTTCCACTTGTAGAGGTGGGTGTGATATCAACCACTTCTTGAGTTGGCCAATTATTTTCAGCTGCATTACTATTCATCAAAAAATTCACAATTCTAGTTAGTCTTCTAAAACCTTTCAATATTTCCCAACTTATAATGCAAAATAATTCAAGGTTGTAAATAAGCATTGTTATTGGTACAATTTGAAAAGATGGCACGTCAGCATAAACGTCGTGTTACACGGGGGCAACAAGTAACGTGTCAATAAATGTCAACTTAATTGAACCAACCTAAACTGATCAGAAAATAACCCCATAATACTGATCAAAGTTACTAAGATGGTCGGGTTGGAAAACCCGACCAAGGTAATTAGATTGATCAGGTTAGCAAAATTTGATCGAGAAATCTCAAGATGGTCGGATAGATTCAAATGGTCGGGTCTAGTTATCAGATCGGGTTTAGATCCTTGGTCGAGGGTGAAAAGGCCTGGTTGGGTTTGGAAGGTGGTCGACTAAGCGACATGTGGATAATTTTCAGCTGCGCTCAGATGCTTGACATGTTGATAACATTGAATTACGACTCAAACACGCTAATAAGAGTCTTCCCTAAATAAGGTTTCATGAAGCATACTCTTATAAGGAAACAATTTTCTTAGAGCTATCAGAATCTAGAATAGGCAAAAGACCTGACGTGATTAAAACACAAACGATGCAAGATAGGAAAGAAGAGCAGTGCGACTCCTATAAGTCAGAGTTGTTTGTATTTCATTAAAGGACTTCCACATTTCTTTTGCTTGTACTTCAAGAGTTAGGGTTCTATGCATGTATAAATAGATTCTGGAAACACACAACAGGGGTTGGCAAGTCGTGATATATTAATGGAGAGCAAATGAGAAAGGGGTTGTAATATTTCTTATATAGTGGAATCTTTTTCTCGCCGTCTCCGGCAACCGTGGTTTTTTCCCTTTTAGGGTTTTCCACGTAAAATCTCGCTTGTTTATTTCTTGTTTAACTCTTTTCAATTTCATACCTAGTCGTGAATTGTAATTAACTTGTGTAATGCGTGATCAATCTTATTAATCCAAAAGTCACCGTCAACAATTGGCGCTAGAAGGAGGTGGTGAACCTCCGTGATTGTGTGCTTGTTGCTTAACATGGTTTGATAAAAGAACCTGTGCAACAGCCATATGGCGAATAGCAGAGATGGGAGTCAGTCTCCACATAAGACGAGTACCCCGCATGGTGTCAACGACAGTGGTGTAACCAACACCGGTGGTGCAGGAGGAGATTTGCCTTCAAGGATTCCACCTTCCATTGGGCAAGATATCACAACCTCTACTGATGGAGCCCTTGGTATCTCCTCAGATGCTTTCCAGCAGGTTCAAGAGTCCCTGTGGAGAGTCATTGAAGACACCCCTAGATAGGGAAACAATATAATTGCCACTGCAAACTTGACCTCACCATTCCAGCTATCTAAACCTGTGGTGGCTCGAGACTTCAGGATACGATCTGAGATAGCAATTCCAACCCCTGACGCTCCACAGAAAACTGGTAAAGATAGGGTGAATCACCATGACAATAGGGAATAACCCTAAAATAAATATGATCGTCAAGACTACCAGAATCACATGAAGAACATGGACCAGGCCAGCGAGGGAAGAAGGGAGCCCCGTCCGTATGACGACGATGCTGCAAGAGGTTATGGACAGGGAAGAAGTTATGATCGAAGCGACAAATATGACCGACACGGGAGAAGGTCTCGATCACCCTCAACTGACAGATAAGAACTCCCTAGAAGGTGTAGAGAGACAACTCCTACCCCCAAATATAATATTCATGACACCCAGATCACAGGGCGAACTTCAAAAGACCCCTATGGTCTTATCATCCGCTAGAAGTTTGATGAATGTGGTGAACCGTAGAGAGAGCGAGAGGTTCTACTTAAAAGGATAGAAGCGCTGGAATGTAGACAATGACGTGGGAACCTGCTGATCGGTAATTCCGATAGTCCATTCACATCCCTCATAAGACAAACCCGTTTCTTGGAAAAATTTAGAATGCTGCATGTGAAGCAGTTCAAGGCCAACACCGACCCCTAGGAGCATGTTAGAAGATACCATAGTGCTATGGCACAGTACGATTATGATGGTGCACTCTTATGCAGGATGTTCCCTCAAACGTTAGGGGATCAGGGGCCTAGATGGTTTGGTGGCCTTGCAGGCGAATCGATCGGGAATTTCGAGGAACTGATACAGGCCTTCACCAGGCAGTTCATGGGAAATATCCAGCGTAGGAAGTAGATATTCGTTCTTTCGACCCTGAGGCAAAGAAAGGATGAGAAGTTGAAAGACTACCTTACCAGGTTCTCACAAGAAGTCTCGGAGGTGCATGACCCTATTGATGATACGGTTGTAGCTGCATTTATCAATAGTTTGCAGCATTGCCAATTATCACTCAGTCTAAGGCAAAAGGGCCCGATCACTTATGCTAATTTAGTAGATGATGTAGGAGGATATGCGATAGCTGAAGAAGAACAAATAGCCCATTGAGGGGAGTTGATACATGGCAGCCGACCATGCGATAGCTGAAGAAGAACAAATAGCCCATTGAGGGGAGTTGATACATGGCAGCCGACCAGGAGAAAGTCAAAAGCCCAAAAATAATGGCCCGAAGAGAAATCCCAAAGGAGACCAAAAGAATAACTTTGGGAAAGGCAGGGAAGGCCGTACCGAAGATGATCAGAAAAGCAACATGACCTATAAGAGGCAGTACACAAACTATACCCCCTAGGCTCAGAAGTATGAAGAAATTCATAATATAATGGAGGACAAGAACTTACATAAAAAGCCTCCAAAGCAATCCAGTTTTGCACGAAGAGACACTTCTAAGTATTGCAGGTTTCATTGGGAGAATGGTTATGGAACTTCCAAATGGTACCAGTTAAGAGATTACATTGAGAAGCTAATAAGAGATGGACACCTAAAAGACATATTTCTCAAAGGGGGTGATGATCTACAGAATGACACTACTAAAACCGACCAACATAGAAAGGGCAGTCCAAGGGGAAGTTCAGAAGCCGGGGCTATCAACACCATTTTCGGTGCTCCGTGTACATGGAGAAGTAGTAGGGAGAGAATGTCTGAAGTCCGTGAAGCAGTAGATGGTTAAAGAAACTTGGAGGTAAATTCAATGGGTCCTGACCAGAAGAAGCTTAAGCAAGGTTGGGATCCGATCATTTTCTCCGAAGCTGATGCCCACGGATTAGAGGTTAAACCGAACGAAGCAATTGTTGTGTCAGTTCACATCGGCCATCGGGAAGTAATGAGAGTATTGATCGACAATGGAAGCTCGGAGGATATCCTAAGCGCCGGGGTATTTGATCAATTAAGGCTTCAAATGAAGGATCTACAACCATTGGCAATCCCGCTTAGAGGATTCGGGGGAGCAAAAGTGAGATCTCTAGGAACAGTAAAACTGCCGGTCGAGATATGGAATTTTCCATGTCAGAGAACAGTACTACTCTATTTTATAGTCGTTGACATCGAGAATTGGCCATACAATGCCTTGCTAGGTAGACCATTCTTGAACAAAACAAAAGCAGTTACAACAACTTACTTCCTGGACGTCAAGTTCCCGACCGAGGCTGGAGTTGGAGTATTAAAGGGCTCCCAAGAATGGGTGAGGAAAGCAAATCTGGCAGTTTATAGAGAGAGTGTTGAGCCAGATGTAATACAGGTAGATTTCACAGAGCAGAAAAAGTGCTTGAAAGATGATGAAGGTGAAGAAGAAGCAGAAACGCCAACTCGGTTTGACCTGGATCCAAGGGAGTCATCTCCTGAAGATAGGAAAGACTGGGAAGAGGAACCAACTATTGAAGTCGTGATGGACGACATTAATCCTAAACAAACGGTAAAGTTGGGGGCACAGCTGACCGAACAGGTACAGGATTAACTAATCAAATCGTTGAAAGAATACAAGGATGTGTTTGCTAGGAAACATGAAGACATGCCTGGAATCGTCGCCAAAATAATCTCCCACGCTCTAATTATTGACCCCGAGCACAAGCTAGTAATACAGAAGAGGCGAAGATTAATCCCTAAAAGGAGCCAAGCAATGAAAGATGAAGTCCATAAGTTTTTGGCCACATGATCGATCAGGGAAGTTTAATATCCCGAATGGGTCGCCAACTTGCTTCTCGCAAAGAAGAAAATGGGCAGTGAAGAATGCGTGTAGACTTCATCGATATGAATAAAGCATGCCCGAAAGATAGTTTCCCTCTGCCCTGAATAGATCAGTTGGTCGATGCGACTGCGGGGCACGAGCTGCTGAGCTTCATGGACCCGTACTCGGGTTATAACCATATTAGGATGTTCGGTCTTGATGAAGGAAAGACTGCTTTTATAACAGATCAAGGGCTTTACTGCCACAAAGTAATGCCTTTTGGTCTTAAAAATGCCAAGGCAACTTACCAAAGACTAGTAAATAAGATGTTCGCTTGACAAATCGGTAGAAACATGGAAGTTTACATAGATGGCATGTTAACAAAAAGCATCACAGCAAACAAGCATGCAACTGACATGGAGGAAACATTTGGAGTGCTGAGAAGGTATGAGATGAAGCTTAACTCGAACAAATGTGTTTTTAGGGTCCTGTAGGGAAAGTTCCTCTGATTCCAAGTGCACTAGAGGGGGATCGAAGTGAATCCGAAAAAAATAAGACCCCTGGAAAACATGAGGTCCTCGGATACCCTAAAAGATATCCAAAGGTTGACGGGCTGCCTAACCTCATTAAACCGGTTCATCAGCAAGTCAACCGTTAGATGCTTGCCTTTCTTTAAAGCAATAAGGAAAGGTAAGGGAGTAGAATGGAATGAGGAGTGTGAACAAGCATTCCAGAAGATCAAAAAGTACTTGGGCAAGGCTCTTATCCTCTCAAAGCTCTGGAGGGAGAAACATTGTACTTATACCTATCAATCATAGTTGTGGCCATAGGGTCGGTACTGATCAGATTGGACGAAGGAGTGTAGAAACCATTATATTATACTAGCAAGGCTTTGCTGCCAGCAGAGACAAGATACTCGGTAGCAGAACAGATGGCTTTAGCACTAGTGACAGCAGCAAGAAAACTAAGACCCTACTTCCAGGCTCACAAATTGAGGTCTATACGGATTGTCTGTTAAAACAGATCTTATCCAAGCTAGAAGTGTCAGGAAGATTAACAAAGTGGGCGGTGGAGCTAAGTGAGTTTGATGTTACTTACCTGTCAAGGGCCGCAATAAAGGGTAAGGCAGTGGCAGATCTGATTGCCAAATTCACTGAGCCATATAGTGAGGTGGTCAGGATATTAGAAGAAAAGGTAAAGAAAGTCTTCAACTAGAAGCTACACTTTGATGGGTCGTCAAACACGCATAGCAGCGGGGCAGACATAGTAGTATCAACCCTAGAAGGCGATCAAGTGGAATGTGCCTTGCGATTTGATTCAAAGCTACTAACAACATGTTCGAGTATGAGGCATTGTTGGCTGGACTCAGGTATGCACAACATTGGGAGCAGACGAAGTGGAGATATTTAGTGACTCGCAGGTTCTGGTTAACCAGGTCCTAGATGAGTACCATGTAAAAGATCTTAACATGGTAGCTTACCTAGAGATAGCCAAGGCACTTCTCGAGAGATTCAAGAATTATAGAATCACTCAGATCCAGAGAGAGAAGAACGAGAAAGCAAATGCATTATCGAAATTGGCATCAGCAACCACTGGTATCTAATCCAAAATGATTCCGGTGGCTCATCTCAAGAAACCAAGTATTAAAGAAGAAGAAAAGCTTACATTAGAAACAGTGGAAATATGGCCGATCACTTGGATTACCCAGATCAGGCAGTACCTAGAAGATGGCACGCTCCATGAAGATGTAACAGAAGCAAAACACATCAGATACAGAGCAACACGATATTGGATAATATGTGGTAAGCTTTACAAAAGGGGGTTTTCGAAGGCCTTACAAAGATGTATCAATCAAGATGAGGGAAATAAGATTCTGGCTAGTATATATAGATGTGTATGTGGAAACCACACTGGGGAAAAAGTTTGGCTCATAAAACCCTCAGGCAGGGTTTCTACTAGCCAACCCTATTTCAGGATGCCAAGTCGGTGGCCGAGAAATATGGCACTTGTCAAAGAATCGCAAACGACATTAGGCAGCCGCCTAAGAACTTGAAGAATCCGACCTCACCCAGGCCATTTGCAAAGTAGGGACTAGATCTGATTGGCCCCATGCCTACAACAACTAAAGGAGGTGTAAAGCATGCTATTGTGGCAGTTGACTATTTCACAAAAATGGGCAGAAGCGGAAGCATTGGTACATATAACTGAAGCTTATACCACCAGCTTCATAAAGAAGAACATCATTTATCAGTTCGGGATCCCAGATACAATTGTCACTGACAACGAGACTCAATTCGATAGTGATAACTTCAGATAAATATGCCAAAAATACCAAATCAAAAATATTTATGCTACGCCAGCTCATCCTCAGACCAATGGTCAAACCGAAGCTGTCAATAAGATCATCAAGCACACCTTGAAAGCCAAGCTCGACGGCAAGAAAGGAAATTAGGCGGACAAGATGCATGAGGTAATCTGGGCATACTGAACAACTTAAAGAACATCGACAGGAGAGACACCCTATTCCTTGGCATTCGGGACTAAAGCTATCATTCCAGTCGAGATAGCCCATACTTCCCCTAGAGTCCAGCTATATCAACCCGATACCAATATAAGGACCTTAGAATAGAGCCTAGATGAGTTGGAGGCAAAAGGGACATGGAGAAGGTAAGAAATATAGCCTACCAGCAAAGGGTTGCAAGATACTACAACTCGCATGTCGGGGTAAAGAAGTTCCAACTTGGAGATCTGGTTCTTAGAAGGGTGTCTCTAAACACAAGGGATAAGGCGGTTGGATCCTTAGCAGTCAAATGGGAAGGACCTTATCTGGTGGTCAGACTAGCTGGGCATGGAGCATATCGCCTTGTCTGACTAGAAGGAGGAGAGTTACCCAGGCCATGCAACGCTCAATACTTGAAGATATTCTACCCTTAAGGGGTTTTCTTTTATTGTTTTCTATCTCATTTTTTAGATATTCTATCGGGTTTAGAATAGTTACGGATTTTTCTTATACTTAATCATTCGTTTCTTCTTATAGTTTTTTGAAGATATTAATAAAAGCACTTCATGGGACGCACAGTTCAAGAAAAATGTTAGGCTTTAGATTTGTGTTGGCTTGATTCAATAATAAAACTCTCTTTCTTTGTAATGTCTATTTGCTTAGGTGGTTCGTGGTTTATACAAGCTTCAAAGAAGAAAAGCAACTTCACATGTAAAGCTCGTCTTCAAGAGGAAATGTACTTTCTTGGATGCTAAGGTATCGAGATTTTTCTTCCTCATGCAAGGTGTTAGCGCACACACACACATATTGCATAACATTTGTGTCCCTACATCGTTGCACTATATTTGTATAACACATTCACACACTTGTTGAAGTATCCACATGCATTAGACTTAATGTGACAATTTTTGTAAACTTGCATGTTCTAGGACTATATCTAGGAAACAACATACTTTTGTGATCTTGTATTTATTTGCTTGTGTTTTCATGTGATTGAACTTTAATTTGAGCTTATATTATGTCTCATTGAGTTCCATTTGTTTTGGTTACTCATTCATTAAATTTTGAGTTCAAACTAGGAAGTTAAGAAACTTTCCGTGATTTTATCGTACATGGTTTTTGTCCGTGTTTTTAAAGTTAAATTACATATTTTTTGTGAAAGTTGTCTGGACATCTTTTGTATGTGAGGGAGTCCTGGTTTGTAATCAAAAAATGGATTCTAATCCGGAGTTTGGAGGCCAGAGAACGGTAGAAAAATATTTCAGTGCGCGATAGGGAGCAAAGAGGAAGTGGGATGACCAAAGCCAAAACCACCCCACCCCGTGGAGGCACGTGGGCCCCACGGGAAGGTCACCATTCTGCTCCTGTGGAGGGCATGTGCCTCCACAAGGAGATGATGTGGCAAGTGGTGATTGGTGGTCTTACCTCTCTCTCTCTCTCTCTCTCTCCATGTCAATTTCGCTCCATATATATTCAAATTTCGTGCAGAAAATTTTCACAACTTGTCCAATTTTGTTTTTGTGATATCTCTTTCAAATCAACTCCGATTTTAGTTTTTCAAAAGCCGAAATTGTTGGTCTTGAAGAGCGGAACAAGTCTCAAGTATTTTCAGAGTCAAAAGATGTCCAGGTTTTCACGGTGATCTGATCTCAGTTCATGTGTTTATCATTTGTAAGTAAATCATCTTCTTTCCATTTTTCTTTTGTGATCAACTTGATGAATCTTCTTATTTGATTAAAGAAAAATGTTTAGAATAGTTTTGATTCCAATTTTAGACTTGTTTGGATGAGTTTCGAAATTAGCTCTTGTGATTTTTGATTGAACATTTTTTCGCTAATTTTGAAGAGCATGAACTTGAATCTAGAATAACTTTGTGATTTGATCTTGATTGTTGATTTCTAGGTTTTAGTCAGATGTTCTAGAACTAGTTTATTTTGATTGAGATCTCTATCATCTAATTCTAGTTCTTGCTTTGTTAAATGTGTTATTGATTTCAAGTGTTAAGTTGTTCACTTGATTTCAAAGCTTTGTTTTGTGCTTTTTGTTGAAAACTTATTGTTCTAGCTTTGATTGACATGCTTAGGTTTCTAGATATTTTTATGGATGATTTTGAATGCCTAATCTAGATCTCTAATCACATTTTCATAAGAATTAGTTACATTTGCTCGTGAGCTTGATTTGTGCATATACTAATTCTTTATAGAGTGTGTTTGATCAACTTGCTCTATTTGCTTGTGTTTGCATCATTTGCATCCACTTAGATCATTTGCCTTGTTAAGAGGTTGGAAGTCTCTTGCTGAAGTGAGTGAAGCTTTAACTTGAGCATTGGAAGTCACACTTTGGAGAGGGGATCTTTAATTTGTGTAAGCGGAAGTCTCGACTAGAGTCGGAGTGACTTGGATAGTTGAGCATTGTAAGACTTAGCTAGGATTGGGGTGATCTGAATAGCTAAGCAGCCAAGTCACATGTTTGGAGAGGGGAGCTTCAACTTGTGCACGGAAGTCTCGAATAGGATTGGGGTGATCCAGATAGTTGAGCAATTGGCATGGTAAGTTCACTAGGCCCGAGGGTAAAGTAGGTATAGATAGCTTAGAGATTGAATCTTGTGTTGATTGCCTCTTGAGTGTGTAACTCCTATTTGTCATAGTGAATTGCTTTTGCCAGTGGTTGTGGTATCAACCAGTGGATGTTTCCTCTTTTGAGGTTTTACCACGTAAAAATCATTTGTGTTGATTTTTTTTATTAGCTTTACTTTCTTTGAACTTGTATTGATTCATCTATTGCATAATTACATTCATATTGTCTTATTGAATCAATATACTTGTTAAAGCTTGTTGTGATATTGTATATCTTGTAAAAAAAAGAAGTTGCAGGAATTTTGAGGCTATACCTAATCATCCCCCCCCTATGTATATTTGACACTATAATATTAAGGAAATTTCAATCGTTATCAAAGCGGGTGTCTGGCAGTAAATAGATAGACCCTTTTTATAGTGTTTGTGTTGTGTTTTGATTTTTGAGCTATGGGTGATTTGTTGCCGAAATGTGCTTCTAGTGCTAGACCTCCACTCTTGAAGAGTGGTAACTACTCCTTTTGGAAAATTAGGATAAAAGCCTACATTAGATCCATAAATGAAAAGGCATGGATGAGTATTTAGGAAGGTTATGAGGTACCTACCAAAAGGCTTGAAGATGGCACTATGATTTTGAAGCCTAGAGCCGAATGGATGGCTATTGATTTTGATAATGCTAAGTGGCATCATCGGGCGGTGAATGCTATTTTTAGTGGTGTAGATAGTACTTAATTTATCTACATCCAAAACCTCCAATCGGTAAAGGAAGCATGGGATACTTTGCAAACTATCAATGAGGGTGAAAATACAGCTCAAGCGTGTGTCTAACAACCTAGAGGGGAGGTGAATGGGTTGTTAATCGATTATTACCAATTTTTCGATTAGTCAATATTAATAATATAACCCAACATAAACAAACATACAAAATCAAGTAAAAGTGCGGAAATATAAAGAACACTTGATTTTGACGTGGAAACCCTTCGACAAGGGAAAAACCACGGGCTATCCTTCTAGCCACAGACGATCACAGAAATCCATTATATGAGTAAAAAGTTACACCCTCAAGTGATACTCAGACTCTCACTTTCGACAACCTCAGGCTATGGACACTACCACTCGCCACTCTTGGTTCAATCCCTAGTGATATCCTCTAATACACTACTCTTGGAGTGAGCACCTCCCACTCTACCCGCAGGCCTTTTATAGTGGCACTTGACCGATGCTTGCCAACCACAACTTGGTTGCAAGACTTCAATGCTTGTGCAACTTCACCCCGAAGCCACAAGACTTTGACTCAAGAAGAGTATAAAAGTCTATGTGTGTATATGACAATATACTCAATGCAATAATGTGCAAGACTAAACACAAAATGCTTAACTAGATGTTATAATGCAATTAAACACTCTAGTTATCAAACAATGCCTACATGTACACACATGATGTCTCAATTAGTTGTAGAGAAATTCTAACAACCTAATTGTCAATTAAATTCACATAAACATTTATAAACTTGACTAGATGCACAAAGTCAACCTAATCATCAATTAAGCATACATGAACATTTATGGATTAGCTATTTAGGCATATATAACCTAATAATGCAAGCTATCACAAACAAACACAATCAAATATTCATGAACACTAACTAGTTGATTAAAACACAATTTCTCAACCTAGTTATCAATTAATCACACATGAATATTTATGACCTAGCTTTTAGGCAAAAATGACCTAATCAATTAAGCTATCACAAACAAACCCAATCATGTTATCAAGACTCATAAATATGCAATAAAGTAGAGTCTAGGTATTTAATCATGCAATAAATACCTAATCTAGAGTAAGAAGAACAATAAATGATATTCAAAGAAGTTCTTGCTTTCCTAGTCATGAAACAATGAAGACTCATGCTCAAATGATGTTGAATGATGCAAGATGGAGATGGGTTTTGGGTTTGGAGAGTCAAAGATGATTTCTTGAAGCTTTCTCTCTCTAGGAGCTCTAACCTCTCTCTAAAAATGATTTTCAGAGCTCTTAGTCGGCCAAGAAGAGAAGAGGAAGAATATATATGAAGCCCTAGTTAAAACTACATCGTTTTGAACTTGGGAAACAGAATCCCGTCAAAACCGCTTGCTAGACCGCGGCACAGGTAAGTGTCCAGACCGCGGTACATACAGCAGTGCACCGTCTGGACAATACCGCGGTTGGGACCGCTGTGTATGCAAGTGCACAGGTCACAGTCCATGTCACGCATGACGCACTGGAGAATACCGCTCCTTGCGCCGTGGTGCAAGCAGAGCCTGCCGAGCGGTCTAGGCCGCGCTAAAGGGAAAAATCCCTTTTTGACACTCAAGAAAAATGTCTATCTTACATGAATGTTGCGCAAGTGTGAAGTGAGTGAGATGCACACAATGAAGCACAATTAACATGTCAAACATGTTATCAAAAGAGATACAATGCAAGATATGATATCTAATGCAAGCTAGTGAGTGTTTTTGAAAAGGATGCACACACATATAAACAATAAGGAACACAAATGCAAGATAAACAAAACATGCATGAAGTGTGTGTGTGCACCTAAACTCTTCAAGAGACAAAGTCAAGTGAGTATACCTTTCGCTCTTGAAGTCATGGAGATGCTTGGAAGCTTGCCAATACGGACCTAAGCTACCCATTACACAACCATCCCCAATGTGGTGTGGTTTATCATGAAATAAGCCAATCATAAAATCGAGGTCCTTACAATCTCCCCCTTTGGCTATTTCATGACAAAACAACCACTCACAAACAATCCTCACAAAATAAAACAAAGCTATTGTCCATAATCACTTATACATTACAAAAGAGATACCTAGAATCTAAATCTTCAATATCTTCACTCTCTTTGTAGAATCATCAATGTGCCTACACACAATAGCAAGAAGCACTTTCCAAGAACAAGTGCAAGTGAGGTGAACAAATAAAAACAAGCATTGCACTTAAATACAAATAAAGCAATACAAAGAATGCATGTGCAATGCTCCCCCTAAAAGGTTACTCTCTCTCTAGGCTTCTCCCCCATAGCATAAACAATGCTCCCCTTATATCTTTCAAGACTTCTCCCCCTTTTTGTCATGAGATAGGCAAAGTAGCTCCCCCTATCGGGTTGCTTTAGCAAAGAGAGCTATTCACACAAATACATTGCATAATCATATACACAAACTTTATGCAACTTAAATAATTGAGAGAGATTCAAGGAGTTTTATTTAACAAAAAAAAATGTGTGAATTTGTTGCTTTGCATGCAAGACATATAGCATTCAAGTTCAAGCAATGGTATTTGGCAAAGCAAACATCAAAAGGGTTTCCAAAAGAATTCAAACCAATTTGTACCCTTTTGTCATAAGCAAACAAGATATAGTTTTTCAAAATGAATTTCAATTTAAAGAGCAACTACTTCAAACTTTATAAGCGAAACAAGACATGAGTGACTTTTGCACCCTTTTTGATTTTTCCAGGTAGGATACCCGTATGATAGTAGCCTTGTTCAACTAATAAAGAGAGAGAGAAGACTAAATTTGGATGAGACATCCTTATTTATTGCAAGGATACAAGATCCTTATTGAGTTTAGTCTTCTCAGTTGCTTTCACACATATTTTGCACTAAAGCAATCAAAAACATTTCATGCATATCATTTTAAGCATGTCATTAAAAGTTCTCATGTCATGGAGATAAATTATGGGTCATTCAAATGTACTTTCCCAATTAAAATCTCCTAGTCCAAAAATGCATGTTTGAACATAAATATGACATGGATTGCAAGTAAAGCAATGTTGCACACTTATTAAGAAAATAACATATAAGTTTATATGTGCAACCAATCATCTCAAGCAATTATAAAAGAGCATAAAATTAATCAACTTTTTGCATATAGCAAATCATGCAAGTTCGCTCTCTTTGCTTGAGCTCCCCTCATGGGGTCACAACCAACCAAGTCATTGGGAGGCATGAGCCCCTATAGACTTACCAAGTCCGATAGACCTAGTTGCATCTACGGGTGTCACATGGGCACTAAGGCAAGCGGGTTCATTCTTTCTAACCCACCTAGGTTCCACTTTAACATTTTTAGTGGTCATAGACATGTTTCTAGGTTCCCTAGGTTTATGCAAACTTGCCCTATTTTTCAACCGTTTTTCTTTAATGCTCTCTAATCTACACCTCTTAATGTAATTCAAGCAATTTGGTCTTAAGTGACCAATTATACCACAATAATGACAAGTAGGTACAAAGTAAGGATTTATACCATAGCATTGTGATCTCATCGAGGCATCGTCATGTTGATGAGGTTGTCTTTGATGGTGCATCGGTTTGCTTCTTCTAGGAGCTTGAGCCGATTGGTGGCACCTTTGTGGTCTAGCTTGTTGAGGTGGTTGAGCCGGTTGATCATGCCTTTTTGGTTGAGCATTCCACTTATGATCACCTCCTTTCTTGATAGTTGAATTGTTAGAGGAGGCGGTTGGCTTCTCAAGGAATTGTCCTTTCTTCTTGGATTGCCTAGGCTTTGGTTGAGTTGCCAAGGCTTGTGTGGACTTTCCTTGAGTGCAAGATTGCTTGGATGAAGTTTTGCTCTTGCCTTGAGCTTGAGGTTGCTTGATCTTAGCCTTGTTTAATTCTTCAAGGTGCCTCATCTCTTTATCCTTGAAAATCTTCAAGGTGATGTCTTTGTTGGCAAGCTCATCTTTCATGGCCTTCATCCATTGATGGCAATCTTTAATCTCCTTCTCATATTCGGACATATCAATCACGTCCGACTTCAAGGAGTCATTCAACTTGGTCCTTAGTTGAAGATTTTCTTCCTTCAACCTCTTGATTTCTTCATTCTTCTCTTTCAATGACCATTGAAAACTTTCAATGAAGTCTTCATAACACATACCTTTATCACTCAAGTTCTTGGAGCTTGAACTTTCTTCATCCAATCTTCTACCACTTGTGCTCTCGTGGCAATCATAATTCAAACTAGCTTCTTCATTGTTGACTTTGAGTGATGGGTGTCTTGTGGCCGCCTTTAAGTTATTATCATGTAAAGCGGGGAAGGCTATATGATTCCTTTCACATCTATCGAAACCCAAAGAGTTTTCTTCACTTTTACTCCAAGAGTAGGCCTTTGATTTGCCTCTTTGACTCTTGGTCTTTGAGTTTCAACAATCCGTGGAGATGTGCCCATAGCCGCCACAATCATAACATTGAAGCTTTATCTTCAAGGTACCCAAATTCTTATCTTCTTCCTTCACGGTACCTTCGTGGGTGATTCTTAGAATCTCCCAAGCTTCTCGAACATTGAAAATACACTAAGAGTGATAAAACTAACCTAGAGGGGGGGAGCGGGGTGAATAGGTTTTAGTTAAATTAAATGCCATCTTTTAGATTAATCAAAATTAAACAACACAACCCCTAATCTCTAACACAATTAATCATAGCCATAATAAAATACGGAATAAACAAAATGACACGATGATATGATTTACGTGAGAAACCCTCAAACAGGGTAAAAACTCACGGGCCTAATCGCCAATCGAACCCTCAAATCCACTATTTGCAGAAACGATTACAACCTAGGTTGACCACATCACACCTAATCGGTTACTAATCCGTTCTTGCTACCTGCAGGCCTTTAATAGTGATTTTTGGCTCTTGCTTGTATACTACCCAGGGCAAATACAAGACTTAACGCTTAAATGAAGAGATAAGAAACCTAAAGTGAATATGATGATATTCTAAATGCACAAAATGCAAGGTCAACACATTCAATGCTTATCTAGTCATGTATGAGTGCTTCAAAGCATTCCTAGATATCATGTTGCTATATGACACACATATAACCTAGCTATATGAAATCAAAGCATTCCTAGATGCAATAGCTATCACAAAACAACAACCCAAACATCAACAAAAATCTCTATTTATAATGAAAAATTATAAACTAGATGCATAAGAAACATAAAAGAGATTTCTTGTTAAGCAAGAACACAAAGATGGATGAGAGTGGTGTTCTACTTACCAAGTAAGCTATGTTGATGAAGACCCATGCTTAGAAACATCCTAGATGAAGCTAGATGATGATAGAACCATGAATGAATGATGGGTGATTGGGTTTTGCACAATAAAAATGGTTTCTTGCTACCTTTTCTTGCAAGACACTCTTGAGCTCTAAAAGGAATGAAAGAGAATAAGTTCTGAAGCTCTAAAGAGGCAAGGAAGAGGAAAGGGCATATATATATCAAGCCCTATACGAAATGACACCGTTTTGAAAACAGTAACAAAATCCCGTCATTATCGCTGTGCGTACCGTGGCTCGGGCAAGTTGTCCAGACCGCGGTACACACAGCAGTGTGCCTACTGGACAACATCGCGGTGGGGACCACTGTGCGTGCAATGCACAGGCCGCGGTCTAGGCAGCAGGGGCCTACTGAAGTTTACCGTTTCATAGACCGCTGGGCGTACATGTGTACAGGACGCGGTCCAGGCAGCATGAGCCGACTGATGATTACCGCTCTGTATGTCGCGGTTCAGGCAGTGCTTGCCAAGCGGTCTAGGCCACGGAAATAGAAGAAACCCTATTTTCTAGGCAGACTCAACACACAAAGTGATGTGCAATATGTGCAAGTGTGAAGTGTGAAAAGTGATATACAATGCATCATTCAATTGTATGTAAACAAGAATTTAATGCATGCAAGTGAGTGTGTGCAACTATATCCCTTCAAGTAAAAGTAGAGTCAAGTAATCTACCTTCCTTGAAGCACTTGGAGTCAAATGGAAGATCTTCAATTCCTAATGTACCCTTTTACAAAGATTAACCTCAATTGTGATTTTGTCAACGAAATAAGCCAATCATAAAGTGAGGCACTTACAATCTCCCCCTTTGGCTATTTCGTGACAAAACCACCACTCACAAAGCAACCTCACAAAAACAACAAATTGGTCAACAAAAGTTTCTACATTACAATAAAGCCTATAGTCTAAGTCTTGAACATCTTCAAGTCAATCCAAAGCTTGTAGAACCATCCAACCTACACACAATCAACAAAACAAACAAGAATACCTTCCAAGATCAAGTGTGTGTGAGGTGCTTTCAATAACCATAACCAACTACAAACAACATTATTTGCAATAGCCTTAACAAAATACAATCAAATAGTGTAATCATGCTATGCAATTCAATACTCCCCCTACATGATAGCTCTCAACTCCCCCTAAGCAAGATACTACTAGTCCACTAAAGCTCACAACTCTTCTCCCCCTTTTTGTCATGAGATAGGCAAAGGGAGTCCCCCTCAATGGGTAAGCTTTTGGCAAAGAGAGCTTATAGCACACAACATATGCAAGTTCATATAAGAAACTTTATGCAACTTAATTAAGTAGGAGAGAATCAAGGAGTTTTATTTGATGAAAAATGTGTGATACGATGTTTGGCAAGCAAGACATGTTGCATTCAAGTTCAAAAACAATGGTATTTGGCAAAGCAAACAACAAAGGTTTCCAAGAGAATTCAAACCAATTTTCACCCTTTGTCATGATTTCATGCAATGATATAGATTGTGTATACGAAAGTCAGTTTAAAGAGCAACTATATCAAACTTTATAAGCGAAACAAGACATGAGCGACTTTTTGCACCCTATTTGATTTTTCCGGGTAAGATACCCGTATGATAGTAGCCTTGTTCAACGAATAAAGAGAGAGAGAAGACTAAATTTAGATGAGACATCCTTATTTGTTGAATAGACTCATGGTCCTTAATTAGTTTAGTCTTCTCATTTGCTTATGCATACAGTTTTGCATTCATGTTTAAGCAATAAAAAATATGTCTTCATGCATATCAACTTAAAGCATGTCATTAATAAAGAAAACATCATGTCATGGAGATCAATTAAAGGTCATTCAAATTGTACTTCCAAAGTAAATCTCCTAGTCCAAAAATGCATGTTTGAACATAAATATAATATGGATTGCAAGAAAAGAAATTTTCACACTTATTAAGAAAATAACATAATCATATGCACAACCGATCATCTCAAGCAATTAATGAAGGAGCATAAAATATATCAATGTAGCACAATGCACTTTCATACCAATTTGCTCTCTTTGCTTGAGCTCCCCATATGGGGTCAAGACATACCATTTCAAGCCAAATGAAAAATCCCAATAGACTTACTAAGGTTGCCAAACCTAATGGTGTCTAAGGGCTTTGTAAATAAGTCCGCTAGTTGGTCATTAGTTCCCACATGCTCCAATGCAATAGTTTTGCTCTCAACTAGCTCTCTAATGAAATGATGTCTAATGTCAATGTGCTTAGTCCTAGAATGTTGGACGGGATTCTTAGAAATGTTTATGGCACTCATGTTGTCACAAAACAAAGTGAGAGTGCCTTGCTCTAAGCCATAGTCCGCTAGCATTTGCTTCATCCATAACAATTGGGTACAAGCACTACCGGCGGCTATGTATTCCGCCTCGGCCGTGGATAGGGAAATTGAAATTTGCTTCTTGCAAAACCAAGACACCAAGTTGTTGCCTAGAAAAAAACAACCACCCGATGTACTCTTCCTATCATCACAATTCCCCGCCCAATCGGCATCACTAAATCCAACAAGGTTTGGATTAGTATCAAAGGAGTACCATATCCCATGATTGGAGGTACCATTCACAAATCGAATGATCCTCTTCACCGCAACAAGGTGTGACTCTTTGGGATTAGCTTGGTACCTAGCACAAACACCCACACTAAAGGAGATATCGGGCCTACTTGCGGTCAAGTATAGCAAACTACCTATCATGCCACGATACAATCTTTGATCAACACTTTTACCACTAGCATCCTTGCTTAGCTTCAAAGTGGTACTCATGGGTGTGTCACAATGTTTGGCATTGTCAAGACCAAACTTCTTCACTAGGCTTTTGGCATACTTAGCTTGGGATATGAAAATCCCAGCATGCATTTGCTTAATTTGCAAGCCTAGGAAGTAATTTAGTTCACCAACCATGCTCATTTCAAATTCAAGAGACATGACATCAACAAATTGTCTCACTTTTGACTCGTTGGTGGAACCAAATACATTATCATCAACATAAATTTGAGCTATGAAAAGCTCATCTTTGTTGCACTTGATGAACAAAGTCTTGTCAACACTACCTCTTGAGTAGCCATTGTCAACAAGATAAAGAGTGAGGCGCTCATACCAAGCCCTCGGTGCTTGTTTCAACCCATAAAGTGCCTTTTTGAGGCGATAGACATGATTTGGGTGGTGTGGATCCACAAACCCCTTGGGTTGTTCAACAAACACTTCCTCATGCAAGAAGCCATTGAGGAAGGCACTCTTAACATCCATTTGATGTAGTTTGAACTTATACACATAAGAAATGGACAAGAGAAGCCTTATAGACTCAAGACGGGCAACGGGAGCAAAAGTCTCCTCAAAGTCAATACCCTCAATTTGAGAGTACCCTTGTGTCACAAGCCTAGCTTTGTTGCGTACAATGTTGCCATCCTCATCCGACTTGTTCCAGACACCCATTTGGTGCCTATGACATTAGTGTCCTTAGGTCTAGGAACTAGAGTCCAAACCTCATTTCTTTCAAATTGGTTTAGCTCTTCTTGCATGGCAAGAACCCAAAACTCATCATTCAAGGCTTCATCAACCTTTTTGGGTTCAACTTGAGAGGTGTAACAAGTATAGCTAATTTGATTAGCTATTTGACGCCTAGTCCTAACACCTTCATTCACATCTCCAAGAATGTCATTCTTGTTGTAGAGATGTCTAACCCATGGAGCGGGTTCTTTAGAGTCCAAAAGAGGATCTCTATCAAGAGGTTGATCATCCTCTTCACTATGATTAGACTTCACATCACTAGATGTCTCACGACACTCCTTCAAAGGAAGGTCACCATTCTCACAAACATCCTCCTCATGGTCAACATTTTTGGGCCTACAATCATCAATGACAACATTTGATGATTCCATGACACTTCGAGTTTTTAGATTGAAAACTCTATAGGCCTTGCTATTGAGTGCATATCCAATGAAAATACCCTTATCACTCTTGGCATCAAACTTGCCAAGTTGATCACGGTCATTAAGAATATAGCACTTACTTCCAAAGATATGGAAATAGCTAACATTGGGTTTTCTTCCCTTCCATAACTCATAGGATGTTTGTTTGGTCCCGAGTCTAAGGAAAACTCTATTCCCTATATAACAAGCCGTATTAACGGCTTCGGTCCATAAATTCCTAGGAACCTTGTTGCTAAGCAACATCACCCGAGCCATCTCTTGTAAAACCCTATTCTTCCTTTCCACAACTCCATTTTGTTGGGGAGTTCTAGGAGCCGAGAATTCATGGGAAATACCTAGACCATTACAGAAACTCTCAAAGCTACTATTCTCAAATTATTTCCCATGATCACTTATAATTCTCTTAATGCTCCTAATGTGAGAATTTTTCTCATTTTGAATTTTGACACATAGCATTTTGAATTTCTCAAAAGCCTCGGACTTCTCTCTAAGGAAGTAAGTCCATGTGAACCTAGAGAATTCATCAACCACTACAAGGATATACCTTTTACCACCTAGGCTCTCGGTTTGCATGGGACCCATGAGGTCCATATGAAGGAGTTCCAATGGCTCCTTGGTACACAGAAATTTTCCTTTCTTGTGCACACTTTTAGTTTGCTTCCCTTGTTGACAAGGTCCACAAACTCCATCAAACCTCTTCCCAAGCTTGGGAAGGCCTCTCACAACATTCAACCTCTCAAGGACTTTCAAGTCACCATAATTCATGTAGCCAAATCTTTGATGCCACAACTCAACTTGCTCACAACTAGACAAGTTACAAGAGATGTTACTAGACTCAAGACAATAACAATTGTCACTTGATCTCTTGCCTTTTAGAAGCACTTGCCCATTTTCCTTAAGAATAGAGCAATCAACTTTGCCAAACATAACCGAAAGTCCTTCATCACTTAAATGTGATATACTAATGAGATTGGCTTGCAAGCCATCTACATATAGAGCATTTAGCAAGAAGGGCAAACCATGAATAGATATATTACCTTTCCCTATGACCTTTTTCCGTGAACCATCACCAAAGGTGACAAATCCACCATCCTCCATCACAAGAGTCTCAAAGAAACTCTTGTTTCCGGTCATGTGTCTAGAACACCCACTATCAAGGTACCAAGTGTTGGAGGCCTTGGCTTTCAAAGCCACTTGAGCCACATAGCAAAAATATTCATTTTTTCTAGTCCACCTAGGAGCAACATTATCCATCCTAGGAGCCTTTGGTTCATTTGCTCTAAGTTCCCTAGGTGCATGCTTTTTGGCTCTTCTAAGCATATTTTTCTCAATCATGTTTTCAAATCTACACAATTTGATATACTTAAAGCAATTAGGCCTTATATGGCCTTCAATACCACAATAATGACAAGTAGGAGTAAAGTAGGAATTCATACCATAGCCTTGTGCAACCATTTGAGGTTTCCTTCTCCTTTGAGTAGTCCTTTGATGTTGAACAAACTCTCTCCTTTGTGGTTGAGCCAAAGTAGCATGTCTTCCATGTTGATCATACATGATCCTTGATCGTGGAGGAGGGATCCTTTCATGTGGAGGTCTTGATTGAAGTGCTCTAACTTGTTGTGGTTGAGCCCTTGTTGGAATCTTGGCTTGAGCATGTTTTGAGGATTCTCCAATTTCAATCCTTCTTGTGACTTGTTGTGGGACTTTGACTTCTTCAACTTCTTGACTCTTGACAAAAGTAGTCTTTTTCAAAGATGTAGTACTCACATCTTCCTCATATCCCAAACCCCTCTTATCACTAGGACTCTTTCCAATTGATAGCATCTTGTCAAGCTTCTCGGTTCCGAAGGTCATCTTGGCAATTACTCCTTTTGCCTCTTCAAGCTCCTTCCTTAAGCATTCTTCACTTTTCTTGACCACAACAAGTTCTAACTTCAAGCTCTCTTCCCTTTCTCTTGTTCTTTTCACTTCTTCACTTAAGTGAATCATCTTGGAGGTAACTTATAGGTTCTTCCTTTTCAACTCTTGAATCTCTTTTTTCTTCTTAGCTCTAGAACTTTTGAAGTATTCCATGAAGTCTTCATAGTCCATCTCCTTATCAAATTCATGCTTGGACTCGGATGAAGTACTCCCATTACTTGAGTTATCTTCTTCTTCTTCTAGTTTGTCATTTTCCTCTTCTTGGTCATTCATAACTTCCTTGCTATTGTGAGATGATGAGAAGGCAATGAAGTTTGCAACTTGGTCTTCATCATCCAAAGACTTTTCTTCCTCCTCTAAGTCTTCACTATCACTCCAAGTAGCCGCTATCGCCTTTCCTTTCTTCTTCTTCTTTAAGTTGGCACATTCGGGGGCAATGTGACCATACCCACTACACTCATAGCATTGAATACTCTTCTTGGAGTCCTTCTCTTCACTTTTCTCAACCTTTTTAAAAGGAGTCTTCTTCTTCATAAGTTTTCCCTTTGAGCCCATCCCCTTCTTCTCAAACTTCATGAATTGCTTGAACCTCTTCACCATAAGAGCCATTTCTTCATCTGAATCTTCTTCCTCCCTTTCTTCCTTGGAGGTCTTCAATGCAATGCTCATTTGCTTCTTTTGAGGTGTTGTTGAAGTAGGGGCTCTTCTTGACTCAAAGGCCAACAACTTGCCAATTATCTCACTTGGCTTCATCTTCTTATATTCGCTATTCTCCTCAATAGCGGTCACCTTTGCATCAAATCTCTCCGGGAGAGACCTCATAATCTTTTGGTTTATCCTTTTATCCGTATATGGATCGCCTAATTGATGACTTTGGTTGACGATATCCATTAGCTTTACTTGGAAGTCATTGAAGCACTAGTGATCTTCCATCTTCAAAGACTCAAATTGAGTTTGAAGGACTTGTAGTTTGGAGTCTTTTACTACATCGGTTCCTTCATGTGCCATCTCCAATATTGTCCATGCTTCATGTGCATTCCTTCTGGTTTGGATTAGCTTGTGTTGATTTTCATCCACTGCACACAAGATTACATGCATGGCCTTGTTGTTCCATTTGGAGGCTTCAAAGTCTTTAGTATCCCATTCTGATTTAGGCTTGGGCACGATGCTTTCATCTTCGAGAGTCTTGGTAGGTGATGTGTAACCATCCTCAATCACCATCCAAACTCGATCGTCAATTTGGCATAGGTAGGATTCCATCTTTCCTTTCCATGATGAATAATTAACCCCAGTCAGAAGTGAGGGTCTTGAACTCGATGCTCCCTCACGCTCATATGCGTTTCCACTCATGGTGTTTAAGGGTGAATGAGATGAATGCAATCAATCAACAAAAAGAAAGGGAAAACAAACAAGACACACTAACCAAAAAAAATCTAATGCAAAACACTCCTAGAGAGCAGAAGATCTCCTAATTATGTTAAGGAATCCGCTCTGATACCAATTGAAAATACACTAAGAGTGAGAAAACTAACCTAGAGGGGGGGGGGGGGTGAATAGGTTTTAGTTAAATTAAATGCCATCTTTTTGATTAATCAAAATCAAACAACACAACATCTAATCTCTAACACAATCAATCATATCCATAATAAAATGCAGAATAAACAAAATGACAAGATGATATGATTTACGTGAGAAACCCTCCAACTGGGTAAAAACTCACGGGCCTAATCGCCAATCGAACCCTCAAATCCACTATTTGCAGAAACGATTACAACCTAGGTAAAGTGAATATGATGATATTCTAAATGCACAAAATGCAAGGTCAACACATTCAATGCTTATCTAGTCATGTATGAGTGCTTCAAAGCATTCCTAGATATCATGTTGCTATATGACACACATATAACCTAGCTATATGAAATCAAAGCATTCCTAGATGCAATAGCTATCACAATACAACAACCCAAACATCAACAAAAATCTCTATTTATAATGAAAAATTATAAACTAGATGCATAAGAAACATAAAAGAGATTTCTTGTTAAGCAAGAACACAAAGATTGATGAGAGTGGTGTTCTACTTACCAAGTAAGCTATGTTGATGAAGACCCATGCTTTGAAACATCCTAGATGAAGCTAGATGATGATAGAACCATGAATGAATGATGGGTGATTGGGTTTTGCACAATAAAAATGGTTTCTTGCTACCTTTTCTTGCTACCTTTTCTTGCAAGACACTCTTGAGCTCAAAATGAATGAAAGAGAATAAGTTTTGAAGCTCTAAAGAGGCAAGGAAGAGGAAAGGGCATATATATATATATATATATATATATCAAGCCCTAGACGAAATGACGCCATTTTGAAAACAGTAACAAAATCCCGTCATTACCGCTGTGCGTACCGTGGCACGGGCAAGTTGTCCAGACCGCGGTACACGCAGCAGTGTGCCTACTGGACAACATCGCGGTGGGGACCGCTATACGTGCAATACACAGGCCGCGGTCTAGGCAGTAGGGGCCTACTGAAGTTTACCGTTTCACAGACCGCTGGGCGTACATGTGTACAGGACACGGTCCAGGCAGCATGAGCCGACTGATGATTACCGCTCTGTATGTCGCTATTCAGGCAGTGCTTGCCAAGCGGTCTAGGCCCCGGAAATAGAAGAAACCCTATTTTCTAGGTAGACTCAACACACAAAGTGATGTGTAATATGTGCAAGTGTGGAGTGTGAAAAGTGACATACAATGCATCATTCAATTGTATGTAAACAAGAATTTAATGCATGCAAGTGAGTGTGTGCAACTATATCCCTTCAAGTAAAAGTAGAGTCAAGTAATCTACCTTCCTTGAAGCACTTGGAGTCAAATGGAAGATCTTCAATTCCTAATCTACCCTTTTACAAAGATTAACCCCAATTGTGATTTTGTTAACGAAATAAGCCAATCATAAAGTGAGGCACTTACAAACATCATGAGAGGTTTGGATGAGTTTTGCTTGATTCTCATCCATTGCACAAGATAAGGCAAGGATGCCCTTTGAGTTCCACTCTGCAGCCTCGAGTTCGTCATTGGTCCACTTGGACTTAGGCTTAGGCTTAGAAGCCCCATTCTCTAACTTCTCGGTGGGAGGTGAGTATCCCTCTTCCACACACATCCACACATGCTCATCGAGGTCCATCAAAAATACTTCCATCCTCACTTTCAAAGAGGAGTAGTTATCCTTGGTGAGCAATGGTGGTTCAGAGATCAACGCACCCTCTAACATCTCAATGCCACTCATAGTGTTTAATGAATGAGGTGAATACAAATGAATGCAACAAGCAAAATGCACACAAATGCAAGACACACAATCATGAGCAAGGATCACCTAAGTATGTCTAGGAACCATGCTCTGATACCAATTGAAAATACAGCTCAAGCGTGTGTCTAACAACCTAGAGGGGGGGTGAATGGGTTGTTAATCGATTATTACCAATTTTTTTGATTAGTCAATATTAATAATATAACCTAACATAAACAAACATACAAAATCAAGTAAAAGTGAGGAAATATAAAGAACACTTGATTTTGACGTGGAAACCCTTTGACAAGGGAAAAACCACGGGCTATCCTTCTAGCCACAGACGATCACAGAAATCCACTATATGAGTAAAAAGTTACACCCTCAAGTGATACTCGGACTCTCACTTTCGACAACCTCAGGCTATGGACACTACCACTCGCCACTCTTGGTTCAATCCCTAGTGATATCCTTTGATACACTACTCTTGGAGTGAGCACCTCCGACTCTACCCGCAGGCCTTTTATAGTGGCACTTGACCGATGCTTGCCAACCACAACTTGGTTGCAAGACTTCAATGCTAGTGCAACTTCACCCCGAAGCCACAAGACTTTGACTCAAGAAGAGTATAAAAGTCTACGTGTGTATATGACAATATACTCAATGCAATAATGTGCAAGACTAAACACAAAATGCTTAACTATATGTTATAATGCAATTAAACACTCTAGTTATCAAACAATGCCTACATGTACACACATGAGGTCTCAATTAGTTGTAGAGAAATTCTAACAACCTAATTGTCAATTAAATTCACATAAACATTCATAAACTTGACTAGATGCACAAAGTCAACCTAATCATCAATTAAGCATACATGAACATTTATGGATTAGCTATTTAGGCATATATGACCTAATAATGCAAGCTATCACAAACAAACACAATCAAATATTCATGAACATTAACTAGTTGATTAAAACACAATTTCTCAACCTAGTTATCAATTAATCACACATGAATATTTATGACCTAGCTTTTAGTCAAAATGATCTAATCAATTAAGCTATCACAAACAAACCCAATCATGTTATCAAGACTCATAAATATGCAATAAAGTAGAGTCTAGGTATTTAATCATACAATAAATACCTAATCTAGAGTAAGAAGAACAATAAATGATATTCAAAGAAGTTCTTGCTTACCTAGTCATGAAACAATGAAGACCCATGCTCAAATGATGTTGAATGATGCAAGATGGAGATGGGTTTTGGGTTTGGAGAGTCAAAGATTCTTTCTTGAAGCTTTCTCTCTCTAGGAGCTCTAACCTCTCTCTAAAAATGATTTTCAGAGCTCTTAGTCGGCCAAGAAGAGAAGAGGAAGAATATATATGAAGTCCTAGTTAAAACTACATCGTTTTGAACTTGGGAAACAGAATCCCGTCAAAACCGCTTGCTAGACCGCGGCACAGGTAAGTGTCCAGACCGCGGTACATACAGCAGTGCACCGTCTGGACAACACCGCGGTTGGGACCGCTGTGCGTGCAAGTGCACAGGTCGCGGTCCATGTCGCGCATGACGCACTGGAGAATACCACTCCGTGCGCCGTGGTGCAAGCAGAGCCTGCCGAGCGGTCTTGGCCGCGCTAAAGGGAAAAATCCCTTTTTGACACTCAAGAAAAATGTCTATCTTACATGAATGTTGTGTAAGTGTGAAGTGAGTGAGATGCACACAATGAAGCACAATTAACATGTCAAACATGTTATCAAAAGAGATACAATGCAAGATATGATATCTAATGCAAGCTAGTGAGTGTTTTTGAAAAGGATGCACACACATATAAACAATAAGGAACACAAATGCAAGATAAACAAATCATGCATGAAGTGTGTGTGTGCACCTAAACTCTTCAAGAGACAAAGTCAAGTGAGTATACCTTTCGCTCTTGAAGTCATAGAGATGCTTGGAAGCTTGCCAATACGGACCTAAGCTACCCATTACACAATCATCCCCAATGTGGTGTGGTTTGTCATGAAATAAGCCAATCATACAATCGAGGTCCTTATAGAGGGTACGTTGGCGGTTCGAAGGTCTAGAGTACAAATGCTTACTTCTCAATTTGAAAGTCTTGTTATGGATGAGGATGAGAAGTTAGTAGACTTCCAAACTAGACTCTTGAATATCACCAACCAAAGTCAAACTTTGGGAGAACCATATCCACAAGAGAGAATTAATTGGAAAATCTTGAGATCCTTGCCTAAGAGATTTAAAGCAAAGGTGACCACAATTGAAGAAAGCAAGAACGTTGATCTTATGAGGGTTGATGAGCTTCTTGGATCTCTACAAACATATGAGCTTGGGTTCAAGCCGAAGATTGAGGGCAAGGGAATAACACTCAAGGTAACCAATGAGAAAAGTGAAGACGATGTGGCTAGTATGGTGGGAACGTTCAAGAAATTTCTAAAGAACATATGTTCTAAGAGAGAGGAAGTCAACAAGAAGATCACTCCAAAAGAAATGGTAGGTTGTAAGGATAAATCTAAGAAGAAGCTAATTCGATGCCATGAATGCAAAGGAATTGGACTTATCTCTACCAACCGTGCTAATGAGAAGAGAGAGTCTAAGAAAGGCTTAGCAATGGTGGCTACTTGGAGTGATGTGAGTGTGAGTGATGTAGTAGAGGAAGATGAGTCCACGGATGATCAAGAATACACTAGCAATTACATTTCTCACCTAGCTATATATAAAGGAAGATTTGAGGATAGTAGTGAAGACTCCTCAAGTAGTGAGGAAAGTGAATACTATTCAAGTACTAAAGATAGTGAAGTCTCCTCCAATCATGAAGAGATTGAAGCTTCCTCAAGTCATGATGAAACAAGCTTAAATGACAAGATCATTCAACTAACTAGTGAAAATGTCAAGAAGAATGACGAGAACAACAAGTTGAAGTTGATCAATGCCAATTTAGTAGTGATAATTAAAGCTCTTGACAATGAAAAGAAGATGTCTTTGAAGAAGATGAGCATGAAAAGACCATTGAAAAATATTTTTCAAAGGTGGAGGAAAGTGCACAAGAGCTAGATGATTTAAAAGAAGACTTTACTAAAGTTGTTTGCCATGGAGGGAGAGATAAAGCAAAAAGAGAACACTTTGACTATCTTGAAGACAAAGGAGTGTGAGCTTAAAGATGAAGTCAAAGTTCTTAAAGAGTCTATTAATGGCATGAAAATTGGAGCCATTAAGCTTGATGAAGTAATAAAACTTGGAAAGCGTCATGGAGATATGAGTGGATTGGGTTATGTAGGAGATGTTAAGAAGACTCCTACAACCAAGAACAAGTCAAGAAAGTCCAAGAAGAAGAAAGACTCAACTATTATTCCTTCCAAAATCAAATACAAAGACAAGAAGAGCTACAGAACTTCTCAACCAACTTCTCAACCAAAGAATGCACACCCAAAAGGTAATTTTTCTGAATTCATTCCAGTTTGTCATTATTGTAATGTGGTTGGTCTCACTAAGCCTAGATATTATGAATATATTAGGCAATGCAAACTAGGAAATGCGAAACATGTTAAACATGTTGAAAAGTTACCTAATCATTCTCCTAAGCATGAGTTTAACTATAGAGCCAAACATAATATCTTTAAGTTTATCCGGGTTTGTCATTTTTGCAATGTTGTTGGGCATATCAAACCCAAATGCTACAAGTATATTAGACAATGCAAATAGGGAATGAGATGCATGCTAGTGAGAAGAAAAAACTTCCTTTGGTTGTCTCTAAACATGTTAGGGAATTAGAGACTATGCATGATGAGCATGTTAATGAAAAGAAATCAACAAGGAAAGTTTGGGTTAAGAAGAATAATGTTAATAATTGTGATATGAATAAATCTTCTTCGAAAGTTTTTAATTATGATAATAGCTTTGATGCTTTGAGAAATGTGCATATTGATGATATTCTTGTGAAGAAACCTACTAAGAAGATTTGGGTTGAAAACAAAGATGTGCATGTTAATAATAATCATGTTAAGAAAAATGTTGAGAAGAGGTTGGTGAAGAAGAGTGTTAACCATGATCATTTGAAGAGTCTTGATGAAATATTTGTGTGTGGCAATAATGATGGGTTTAATATGAGTGATATTTTCATGAAGAAGATAGTTGATGATTTATTTTCTAGATTTCATATTGCCATGTGTAAAGATCATGATGTTGTTTGTGTTGGTTCACCTAAGACCAGTATGATCAAAGGTGAGTGCTCTTGTACTTGATTGTGTAGCACATATGAGAATATTATTGTTCTTGTTTGATAAGAGTTCTAAGTTTGATGTTTGACAAAGCTATTTGTAACATGCTAGGTCTAGTATTCAAACTTGGTGTCTCTAGTCAATACATGAACTTAATATTCTCATACTTTGACTATGATAGTCAAAATTGGTTAATTAACTTTAGAGAGGTTGTATCTTGAAATCTATATGGTGATGAATTTTGTTAAGACTTTTGGAGAAAATCATTTTATATGTTTGTTTGAGTTGAGATGTTTAGTCTTTATTTTCTTGGGAAGACACACCAACAACTTGTTGTCATGAGGACAAACATACCAAGAGAGCTCATAAAAAAGGCGAAGGCTTTACATTGATGAAAAAGCATATATCTCTACTCTAAAGCTTGCTTTCTTGTTTCATCTTTTCAACTCTATGTGTGCATGACATCATGTGGCATGTTATTTTAGAGAACTTTGTTTAGGATACATATGTTTCTCTTTAAATAATTGCCATCTAGAGAACATTTAGTGAAATCGTTCACAAAGATCTATTACATGATGCATGTGTTATATCTTATACTTGTTTGATTGATGAGTGGCATAGTTTTGAAAAATATGACCTTCTTATTCAATGAAAGCTACTTTATTGAGAAGTAAAGATCTTAAGTAAGTCTCTATGTATTGCTTTTAGATCATGTGCTTTTAAGCCTTAAAACTTTGTTTTCAAAAGTGCACATTTTGCTTCTCTCATATGTTTAGTTTGAGTAAGTTGAGTTTGAAGATTTGTGAGTTATGGATGCACCTTGAAGTCTTTTGACTAGTACATTAGAAATGACCTATGGTTAGTATCCATTTTCCTTCGGTAACTACATAGAACTCTACGAGCACCTTCATGAAAAGGGCTACACATTTTGTTTGTGCAGCCGCCCAATGCAGGAAAGGGCTACACCATTATGATGAGTGAAGGCCGTCATGAAATGCATATGTTTATGTTAGAAATATCAAAGAAGTGTTGAAAAGAATCAATAAAAAAATCTTTGATTCAAAGCCTAAAAAAACAAAAAAAGGGCTAAAAGGAGTATAGTTGAAAATTGTGATTGCTCGGGTTGAAAAAACATAAATGGGATGACGAGTCACATGCACACACAAGCTTATATGTTGAAATCTATTCTCTTAAAAGCAAAAATTCTGGATGATAATCGGTTTGACCTTTTATGGAGAAGCTTAAGATGAATAGATGTTGATATGGTTTGCATGTTGATGATTCAATTACCCCTTTATATATATGTTTGAAGCAAATCCACACACACACACACACACACTTGTTTTGCTTTCAAGTGAATTTGATATGCTAGCAATTTTAGAAGAATTATGAGAGAGATTGAAAATCTTGGTGCATCTCTCATAGTTTTTGGAGCTTATTTTGTTGAATTTCTTTAAAATTGATTGATTGTGTGATTGTGTGGATATCATTGTGAACAATATCCTATCTTGATCTTAGATAGAGCAATTATCAAGGGGGAGCATTGTATGCTACACTTTGTTCTCTTCTATGATATGTTCACATGATTTTATTTTGATAAAAACATGACATAATTTATCATTGAAAATGCATGTTACTTATCTTATATATTTACCTCTTTTCCCTTGATTATCCCTTGTTTGTTTCTTTGACTATTCCTTGACAAAAAGGGGGAGAAATGTATATCTCACCATATGTGGGAGAAATGTACCTCATGTGGGATAATGTACCTCTTTTTGGATTAAGGGGAAGTAAGGAATTCTTTTGTGCTTGAAAGTTGTTAACAGGATTTTCTGGCGAGGGATGAAAGGAGAATTTTCCAACAAGGACCTACCTAGGAAGATTCATCCAGATATTCCAAGTGACCAGTGAGATCGGTACAACTACCTAGACGGAGCCGATACTTGACAAGGTCGGGACCTCGACTACTTATCTATCTAGATAGGACATCAGCTGCGCGAGCTAACGAAGGCATGTACGTCACCCTACTAAAGCTTCTAATGCTAACTTAAGACCAGTACGATGATAACTTGCACGCCCGGCACCCCGCAAGCACCACGACATCAATCAAGGCACCTGGTACCTCGATACATGCCTTGGTACTGCCTCGACTTCCACCTCGTACCTAGTACATCTATTCGGAGCCCCTCCAAGGCAAGTACCTCACCTTCCAAGCAATACGGAGATGATTGTGAAGACACAAGCACCATTCCAGCAAGATGCAAAACAAGCACCATACCAATGGGATCGAAATGATGTACCAGTACCACGTTTCGCCAAAATTCAGAATCAGAGTTTCCCTCCAAGTTCCACGAAGAAGGAAAGTTGACTCCATCGCGGAAATGAAGCGCCATTAATGAGACCTAATGGTCAACCAAATCAGAACTTGAATTCGACAGTGATTAACGGGATCAAATCCCACGCCTTCAGCCCCTCATAATGCCTTTCAAACGCCTAAAATATGACTCTCAATAATCCTCATTAATACGACAGGATTTTGAGGGGATTCTTGGGAGAACTATATATATACAGTTTTTAAGGGTAAGGGTAAGGGTAAGGGAGGGGGGGGGGGGGGGGGGAGATTCGAATGTTTTTTATCGCCTAAGATAAAGAGACTAATTTCGGGTAGAATTTCCTCTGAAATTCTCCGAAGCTAGTGAGAGTCCATTGACGATCATTGGAAGGACATATCCATTTATCGACATAAACGCTTTCTCCACCACCACCCTGTGTAAAAGAGTGAGTGGCGAGAGAAGAGTGTATGCGTTGTAACTTTGCTATAGTGTTATTTAATAAAACAGTGTTCTTCTATATCTCCCGGTCCCTTTTGTTTCTTCTCCATCATTTTATTTCTTGTCTTCGAATATAGAAAGGGACCTCGATACCGAAGGTACCTACCCCGCTACTGTTACAAGTAGTGGGCGAGGGTGCTAAGCGAAATTTTACTCCCCGAGTGGATTTTTCTGTTAACAGTTTTTGGCACCGTCTGTGGGAAACACCATACCCTCAAATAAAGCCAGTGTGCCTCGTTTTCTTGCCATACCATCAAAATGAAGCTCTCATCCTCTCAGGATCATCTGATCCTCTCAGGATCATCTGATCCATAGGGACACCAATCAAATGCTTCAACTCGAAAGGGTCAGAAGCCGAAGAAGGGGGGGAAAGGGTTGTAAACCCTCCTCGAAACCATCAACTATCGCGCGGGTCACCGCCCATGTACCTACTACCCCGGCAGTTGGACCTACCAATCTAGACCAGCAGGTCACTGCCTTTATAGAGAGCATTCACCTTCAAATGGTCGCTGAAGGTAGTACCAGTCAGCCCGCGGTTCAAGATCCCCGGGGAGATGCCAATCGGCAAGGTACCAGGGTACCTCCCTTCGACAGATTGGGACTACCACCTCCCGTACCGGTTCATGATAGGCTCGGGCCCATGCCCATAGTACCATCAGTCCAGGACAGACTCGGGCCCATGCCCCCGGTTCCAGGGCAACCTATCGGTTATCAACCCTAGCGCACAAGATCCGCCATCGATCTCCTGCTGAGAAAGCGCCACCACATGGTCCAACCATAAGCTTTTTCTAGATAGCCTTAACAGGAAGCGACCAGGGGACGCCCTCATTCAATGGCATGAGGTAGCAAAAGGGGCACCAGAGAAGACCCTCCCTAGGGAGAGAATCAGAATGAAGCTTCTGCGACATTAGAAGGGCCTTACGACAGAGATTCTGAAGTGGAATCTGGAAATGATGGCAACAAATGTCTCTGAGGCCAGGTTTCTAGAATGACAAAAGAAATCCAGGAGTTTAAGAAGGGCAAGCACTGGGAAAATCGGAAAGACCCTTTGGGAGAGATGAATGCTCCCTTCTCTAGAAGGATCAAGGAGGCAGAAATACCTCCCAAATTCAAGATGCCAACCGACAAATATTCTGGGCCTGAGGATCTCCTGAGCCATCTAGAAAGTTTTGTTCGCCAGATGGAGGTCCAGAATGCAACCAGAGCCGCCATGTGCAGGCTGTTCCCTACCACGCTAACGGGCTATGCTAAGACATGGTTCAGGAAGCTACCGACAGGGAGCGTCGACTCATTCACCAAGTTGACTACTGACTTCTGTGCTCAGTTTCAGGGCACTAAACCTTACCCAAAAGATCTCATTCACCTCCAATACGTGATCTAGGAGCTAGGCGAATCGCTTAGAGCTTATATGGAGAGATTCCACAAAGAAGTAATCCAGATGGTGGTTTACACGGAGAAGGAAACCTTGGCCAACTTCAGGAGAAATCTATGGGCAGGCAGGCTGTTCAGATCCTTCGCCAAGCATCCCCGGAGACTTATCAGGAGGCCTACGATAGAGCTCTAGAGCAGGTTGAAATAGATGAACAGCTCCGAGTTTAGATTGAGCACGATGATATGAGAACTGCTAAGCGCCAAAAGAAGGAGGCGCCCAAGCCTGCACCAGTTCAGAAAAATCAAAACAAACCTCCCAACAAATCTACATATCGGTCGCCACCCTATCTGCCTCCACGAAACCGGTACCCAGTTAGGCAGACTCTGCCCAGATCTACACCTTCACCTAAGGAAGTAGCACGGGTAGATAGAGAGGAAAGGGGGTACTCCCACTACACCCTCTTGAATGCATCTCGCGAGACTATTTACCTCGCCATCTGCGACAAAGGACTGCTCAGGAAGCCGGGTCCAATAAAGGCACCAGTCGATCAGCGGAACCACTACAAGTATTGTGACTTCCACGAGGATGTAGGTAATAATACCTCGGAATGCTATAGTCTGCGGAACCAGATTGAAACCCAGATTAGGGGAGGTTGCTTAGAGGAATTCCTCAAACAAGTGCGCGACAACATACGAACCAGGAAGGAGGTGCAGGCAGATATTAAAGCGTATAAAGAATGAAGGAAAGCAAAAGGGAAGGATCTGATGGAGTAGATCCATATTGTTAACACCATCAGTGGGGATCCCACCTGGGCAAGAACCTCCAACAATGCTCAAGAGAACCATGCCAGGAAAGTTCCCAGAGTAGAAGCGGGTCAGAATGTTTTCAAGGTTACTTGAGGATCACCTCGGTCTCCTCTTGTTGAACAGATCATCTTCACAGAAGAGGACATATACAACACCGTGCAGCCCCATGATGATCCCATGGTCATCACTGTGAAAATAGCCAACAACTTGGTCCATCGTGTCTTGATTGACACAGGTAGCAGCGTTGATATTCTCTTCAAGAGTGCTTTGGAGCAATTCAACCTAAAGAGACCTTGTTACTGTTAGGATTATGCTCAATAGCAGGAGTGTAATATTGTAATTGACAATCTTTTCATATAAATAAAGTGATTTCTAATTCTGCAAAATCTTATAGCATTTATAATTATAATTGTCAAGGTAAATAATCATAAGGTCAAAAGACTATGAGATATGAAGAATTGTTTGTACATCCGAATATGTATGAGGTAGACACAATTCTTTAGTTAGTCTTGAATAACGTTCACAATTTAAGTTAAAGGTTGGGCTCCTCTATCTTGATAAAGTTGTAGAATTCTTTTACTAGCATTTGAGTGGGATCAAAAGAGTTATGATGAGTCTAAAATCATCGAAAGGTTTTCATGTAAAAGAACCTTGTGCACTGGGTGCATTGAACTGAATCACAATGAAATACTTTATCTAGAACCGTCACTAGATATAAGTCTTTTCATTATCAGGACAATCGGAGAGTCTATCTAAATCCTGAGATAAATGATGGACTTATGGTTGCAAGTGGTATCATTTGAGCTACCAATGAGTACGATTATATAGCATAGTCTATCCTCGATAGTTTGGTGGTATTCATTTGTTAATCGATAGAGGACTTCATTTATAGATATGGACATCGTGGCTCCATTTATTAAATGAGAGTATAGTATCATCATATGGATGTTTTGAGGTATTGGATATTAAATCTCAACGTTGAGTTTTCAATAATGATTATTGAAGACATGGCTTCTGGACAAGTCAAAATATCCAAGTTCAAAATGTGGTCATATGAGGAAATATGGTAACTTGGAGAGCTATAGGCGGTCTATGAGCTCTTGGCGATTACTGATATTATTCACGAGGATACACCATCTCCTATAAGATTGTCTAGGGTATGAATGAGAAACATCTCCTTATTCTATCTTTATTTAAGAGTTCAATTTTAGCTCTTTAGTGGAATGAGTTAAAATTAATAGATCGGACCTAAGTGAATCATTTGTTGATTGTGATTAGGTTATGTCTATTGAAGCTTAAATTTAGATAGCCCGCCAAGATCCACAATCCACATGTACTTGCATGGATCACTTGATATATTCTACCAGACCAATTTATGGGTCCATCTAGAATTGCATTTAATATATTAACAATATAATATGTCTATTATTTAAGTAATGGGCTGCACTATTATATTAATATATTAAAAGGAGACATGTAGGCTTGTTTCTTTTAGTAAGAATAAGTCTGGTTTACATGTGGGCTTTTATTTAAAGTCTAATGGATTAAATAAAATAAGAAAAATAATATTGGGCCCATATATATATGGTGTGGGCGGCAAGGCTAAATAAAATAGCCCAAGATATTATTTTATTTTATTGTTTTGATTAAATGGGAATTAATTAATTATTTAATTAATTAATAGTTTAAATCAAAATCTTTTCCTGATCAGTAAATTAAATACTATGTGTTGGATTAGGGTTGGAATTCTTTTAAGTGATAGGAGTCTTAATGTGGTAAGGATTAAGTCCACATACACTCCTTATTATACAAAGAATTCGGCCACCACTAGTCCTACACGGGTTAGGATTCTTGAATTGATAGGAATTAGGGAAAAGGACAATTCCTTTTCAAGTAAGGAAATTTACCAACCTTAGATTTCCTATTCAATGAATTCGGCCAACCCTACTTGGTGAAGGAGAAAATTCGGCCAACCTATAAATATAAGGTTATGAATTTTCGGCCACAAAGAAGCAAAATAGAGAGATTTTTTTGTTTGTTTTGAAAATAAAAAATCCTACTTTATACACATAGATTTTCGCCCAAGAGAGAAAAAAAAAGTTCTCATTCGATAGTGCACTTACAAGCCTTTAACATCAAAAGGTTTTGTGCACACTTTCTATTTAGGGTTACTCGAGTTTCAATCATATTGATTGTGAATTCAAAAGTGACCAGAACTATTTTTTTAGGCTCTTGGTGTTTTACTATTGAAGATCAAGATCAGAAATTCCATACATCCATTCTAAGGTAAGCAATTCAAAGAAAAAGGGAGACCACGCTCCTAGGTGATTCACGTACGTGCTAGGATTGAAGATCTTGCGGATTACCATCGACGTAAGTCAATCGGATCACTTCGACAAGAGGTATTTAACTCTAACAGTATATTTGAGTTTAATTAATTAAAGGGTTAAGGTTCAAATCTTTAGAAAAATTTTAAACTATACGAAAATTATTTTTTCGCCTTCCGCTGCGGTTTTAAGCAATTTTTCCCTACAGTTACAACAACTGCACTACCCCATTATATAGGTTCACAGGAGACTCGTTGATTCCCACCGGATCTATGATCCTACTAGTGATAGTAGGAACAGCGCCACTCCAGCAGAACCTGATGACAGACTTCGTTGTAGTAGACACCCCATCCGCCTACAACGTCATCCTAGGAAGACCCTACCTGTCTGCTCTCAAAGAGGTCCTGTCAATATACCATAACGTCCTAAAATTCCCAGTAGGAGACAAGATGGGCGAAGTACGAGGGGATCAGCAGGTTGTACGTAAGTGCTATACAGTATCTACCAACCTAGCAGCACTGGACAAGCAGTGTGTGCAGATAACCATTAATCGACGTCAACAGTTCTCGGAGGAAGATTTTGAAGGCAAAACAAACTCATTTGGAAAAGGATCAACGCCAGAACTCCCCGATATAGAGATCGGGGATGAGGAAGAGATGGAATGGGCCAGTGGCCATCCTGCAAAAGAGTTAGAAGAGATACCTATCAGGAAGGACGATCCTTCCAAGGCAGTCAGGATAGGTTCAACATTGAAGGCAGAGGTAAGGGAGGATCTGATAAAGCTCTTACAAGAATATAATGACATCTTTGCATGGATTCATGAGGAGATGCCCGGGATACCCGTTACCTTAGCAGCTCATAGGTTAGCGGTAGATCCCACCTTCAAGCCAGTCAAACAGAAAAGAAGGCATTTCAACTAAGCAAGAAATGCTGCGGTACAAGAGGAGGTGAACAAACTACTAAAGGCAGAATTCATCAGGGAGTCTCGGTACCCCGAGTGGATTGCCAACGTAGTCATCGTGACCAAAGTAAACGGGAAGTGGCGCATGTGTGTTGACTGCACAGCTCTCAGCCGCACCTGCCCAAAAGACTGCTTCCATCTACCAAAAGCTTCCAACTGGTAAATTCAACCGCGGGAAACAAGCGACTAAGCTTTATGGATACCTTCTCAGGATACAACCAGATTATGATACACCCAGCTGACCAGTTTCATAACCGGGCAAGGCCTGTACTGCTGGTCATGCCATTCGGGCTCAAAAATGCTGGGGCTACCTACTAGCTCCTGGTCAGCCGTTTATTCAGGGGGCTAATAGGAAAGTCAATGTAGGTATACATCGATTATATGATCATGAAGTCTCAGGTAGCTGAACATCATCAGTGTTCGGATTATGCTCAATGGCAAGAGTGTAATATTGTAATTGACAATCTTCTCATATTAATAAAGTGAATTCTGATTCTTACAATTACTTATAGCATTTATTATTATAATTGTCAAGGTAAATAATCATAAGGTCAAAAGACTATGAGACATGAAGAATTGTTCATACATCCGGATATGTATGAGGTAGACACAATTCTTTAGTTAGTCTTGAATAACGTTCACATCTTAAGTTAAAGGTTGGGCACCTCTATCTTGTTAAAGTTGTAGAATTCTTTTACTAGCATTTGAGTGGGATCAAATGAATATGATGAGTCTAAAATCATCGAAAGTTTTTCGAGTAAAAGAATCTAGTGCACTAGGTGCATTGAACTGGATCACAATGAAATACTTTACCTAGAACCGTCACTAGATATAAGTCTTTTAATTAAAGACGACAATCGGAGAGTCTATCTTAATCCTGAGATAAATGATGGACTTATGGTTGGAAGTGTTATCATTAGAGCTATCAATGAGTACGATTATATAGCATAGTCTATCATCGATAGTTTGGTGGAATACATTTGTTAATCGATAGAGGACTTCATTTATAGATATGGACATCGTGGCTCCATTTATTAAATGAGAGTATAATATCATCATATGGATGTTTTGAGGTATTGGATATTAAATCTCAACGTTGAGTTTTCAATAATGATTATTGAAAACATGGCTTCTGGACAAGTCAAAGTATCCAAGTTCGAAATGTGGTCATATGAGGAAATATGGTACCTTGGAGAGCTATAGGCGGTCTATGAGCTCTTGGCGATTACTGATATTATTCACGAGGATACACCATCTCCTATAAGATTGTCTAGGGTATGGATGAGAAACATCTCCTTATTCTATCTTTATTTAAGAGTTCAATTTTAGCTCTTTAGTGGAATGAGTTAAAATTAATAGATTGGACCTAAGTGAATCATTTGTTGATTGTGATTAGGTTGTGTCTATTGAAGCTTAAATTTAGATAGCCCGCCAAGATCCCCAATCCACACGTATTTGCATGGATCACTTGGTATATTCTACCGGGCCGATTTAAGGGTCCATCTAGAATTGTTTTTAATATATCAAGAATATAATATGTCTATTATTTAATTAATGGGCTGCACTATTATATTAATATATTAAAAGGAGACATGTGGGCTTATTTCTTTTAGTAAGAATGGGTCTGGTTCACATGTGGGCTTTTATTTAAAGTCCAATGGATTAAATGAAATAAGAAAATAATACATGGCCCATTTATATAAGTGGGGCGGCAAGGTGTATATATTAACCTAATATATTCTTTTGTTTCATTGTTTTAATTAAATAAGAATTAGTTAATTTATTAATTAATTGTTTAATTAAGAAACAAATCTTTTTCTGATCAGGAAATATATTTCCTAAAGTTATACTATTGGTAGTAGTATATTAAAAGTAAAAGACTTGTTTGATAAGAAAATAATTAATTAATTTTATTTATTTAATCAAATAAGAAGTCTTTTTATTTAGTCAATAAAAGAATAAAAATATCTATGAGTTGGATTAGGTTTAGAAGTCTAAAGGTTGATGGAAATTAGGGTGCAACACAAACTCTTTTTTGATATGTGATTTGCGGCAACCCTAGTCCATTTAGAGGAATATTTCGGCAATCCTAAATAGAAGAGGAAGCAAAATTTCGGCCACCTATATAATACCACATATAGAATTCGGCCACAATAGTTGATTGAATGATTCAATTTTTCTTCTTCTTCTCAATTCATAGAAATGGATAATTTTTATTCTACTAAACACAAAAGAGAGAAGAGATTATTCTTTGATAGTACACTGATTGCTTGTTCATCAATAAGCTTGTGTGTACGACATCGAATTAGGTTCACGCGAGTTTCGATCATTAGAGTGAGAACTCAAAAGTGACCGGAATAATCTTTGTCTTCTTTTGATTGTTTTGTGACTAACAAAAGAAAAAGAAAACTTTGTTCATCTAGTCTCAGGTTTGTAATTCAAAGAAAAAGGGAGACCACGCTCCTAGGTGATTCACGTACGTGTTCGGATTGGAAGATCTCGCGGTACTGTTCATGATCACTGTTCACGCGGGTACTGTTCACGATCACTGTTTACGCGGTACTGTTCACACGGGTACTGTTCACGGGCATCAGAAAAGATTTTGCGGATTACCAATCGACGTAAGTCAATCGGATCACGCGTCAGGAGGTATTTAACTCTAACCGTATATATTTGAGTATAATTAATTAAAAGGTTAAGGTTCAACTTTGAGAAAAATTTTAAAACCATACGAAATCTATTTTTCGTTTCTTCCACTGCGTTTTATATCGATTTTTCCCTACAATTGGTATCAGAGCCTTGGTTGTACCTTTTAATTAATTAACGTATATATACGTGAATCTATTTCTTTTTTATTGTGATTATACATGTTTTAGAAAGAGATGGCACTCTAGGTATTCGCATATATAATTACATGTTGAATGTATGGATTTATATATGTTTTATAAAGTGAATTGTTATTGCTCGATTTTGGTCCTAGAATTTCAATGTAATTTTTGTTTCGGATTTGTAACAAGAAGGGTGGTCTATTATCGCCATAATTCCTTCTTGGTAGTTGCTAGGGTTTTATTTTTTTTTGTTTTGTATGTAAAATAAGTGCAGTATTTTTTTTGTAATCAGGTGCAGTATTTTTTTTGTAAATCTTACTGCAGTAAAATAAATAAAAAAAAATTTGCTGCATTAATTTATTCGTAATATGTTATAATGTATTCGGGTATTGAAAATTCGAAGACACGAAGAAACACGAAGCAACCGGAACCGAGAACGAGCACCGTGCGTACCCTAGGACTGGATTGGGCTGCGCATGGCAAGCCCAATCCTTGGTGGGCTGCGCACGGCAGCCTTGTGTGGCCTTATGGGCTGCGCAAGGCAGCCCCTTTGTGGGGTTGTGGGCTGTGCACGTCTATGGGAGGAGGCCGAGGGACGAGCGTATGGTTGATGGCCACCTGAAGATCTTGTATTCCTAACAATTGTAATTTACTTGCTTTTCTAGGATGGGCCAAAATTGTTGCTATTTAATTTTTGCTTAAATATTACAATATTTGTTGTTGTATGATAACATGACATTTTAGAATAGAAGTGCCACTCATATATCTCTTTTGGTATGAACATGCATTGAATGATTTAGGTATCTAATTGGCATCTAGATAACTTGGTAAAAATCATTCTTTGGGATTTAATCACACGCCTTAAATAATTGAGTGGGAGAAGGTGTACAAGAACGCCTATGGCCTCCAAGATTAGTTGAGTTTTATTATTTTTGGTAATCCCCCCAAGGGGCGTCCATAAATGGAATTTAACAATATACTTCCTTACAAGGATAGACTAGACAATTGACTTAAACGAAATCTACTCCCCAATGAGGGATTTTCGTGAGAGAAAATTGAGGGTCGATATCTTGGTAACACACTCAATGTAATTTTATTAATATCCTCCCAAGAGTTCTTGTTAATAAAAATTACAAGGCTAAAATTAAAAACGCTGGTTGTTATGTTAACAATTAGGTGGGACCTAGTCTAACTAGTAAATAGTGCGAACTCCCAAAGGAGGCGTAATATTTATGGATGTTGGATTACCGTTGAATTTTTATGATTGAATTATTTATTTTAATTCAAGATAAATTTTTAAAAGTGCTATTATCATGATTATTTACTTATATATGTTTTTGTTTTAATCAGAAATCATGACCCCATCACTTATGAACATCCTGAAAGATAACACCTTAACTGGAGATAACTACGTCACATGGAAAAGGAAAATTGGGTTGTTGCTGCAAAGTGAAAACATAAGTTTGTTCTAACTACTCCTAAACCACCTGCTCCTAATAATGAATCAATTATTTTGCAAAGAGATGAGTATGAGCAGTGGAAGACCTCAGATGATATGGCCAAATGTTACATTATGGCTACTATCTCTGACGTGTTGCAACAGCGGCATGAAGGAATGGGGTCTGCTGCTGATATTATGATGTCTCTGGAAGAGATGTTTGCTATGAGGTCTAGGACGACTAAGAGAGAGGCAGTGACTGCTTTTATGAATCTTAGGATGAAACTTTGACAAGCTGTGAAAGATCACATGATGAAAGTCATAGCACATCTAAATATTGCAGAATTAAATGGCCCTGAGATAGTTGGTGAGACCAAAATTGACATGGTTGTCAACTCACTATCAGATTCCTTTGATCAGTTCAAGTTGGACTGCACCTTGAACAAAAAGGAATACACCTTGCTGGGCCTGATGCAAGATGTTCAAAGCGTTGAAAAGATCCTTGTGAAAAGCAAAGGTCAAGAGATTCATATGGTTGGTAAAGTTGCTACTGTTAAGACCCGTCAGAAGGTCAAGAAACAACAGAAGAAAAAGCAACTTGGGCCTACCAAGAAGGAGACCAAGAAAGTAACCAAGATCAAAGGGAAATGCTTCCATTGTGGTGAAAAGGGACATTGGAAAAGAAATTGCCCAAAGTCCCAGAACAAGAAGGAAGAAGGTAATATTAATTATCTTGAAACATGTTTTCTGGCAGATTCTACTAATTCTTGGATCATAGACTCTGGAGCCACTAATCATGTTTGTTATTCCTTACATGGGTTCCAAGAAAGGAGAAGGCTGAATAAGAATGAAATCAATTTACGCTTGGGCAACGGATCGTTAGTGTCTGCAAGTGCAGTGGGAGATATTAGAATTATTATAGATTCTAGTAGGCATTTAGATTTAATAGACGTTTATTATGTACCTCAATTCAAGAGGAATTTAATTTCAGTGTCTTGTTTAAATAAGTTTGGATATTCGGTTACTTTTTATAAAACTTTTATTATTAGTAAGAATGACAAAGTTGTTTGCAAATGTACATTGGAAAACGGTTTATTCTTTTTGCATAGAAACATCTCTCACTCGTTAGATACAGAAATAAAGGAACCTAATCATAAAAGAGTAAAATTATCAAAAGATGAAACCTATCTTTGGCATTTACGCCTAGGTCACATTAACCTTAATAGGATTAAAAGATTGGTATGTGATGGACCTTTAAGTGACTTAAAGGTTGATGATCTACCAACTTGTTAATCTTGTTTGGAAGGTAAAATGACCAAAAGGCCGTTCAATACCAAAGGTGCAAGAGCCACTGAATGTTTAGGACTAGTACACACTGATGTATGTGGTCCTATGAGCATTCAAGCTAGAGGTGGATATGAGTACTTCATCACCTTCACAGATGATTACTCAAGATTTGGTTATGTGTATCTCATGAGACATAAGTCGGATGCATTTGATATGTTCAAAGCATTCAAAGCTGAAGTAGAAAATCAGCTTGAGAAACATATAAAAATCTTGAGATCTGATCGTGGTGGAGAATATCTATCTGGAGAGTTTCAGCAATATCTTATTGATAATGGGATAGTTTCTCAGCTTTCTGCACCAGGTACACCTCAACAAAATGGGGTAGCAGAAAGGAGAAATAGGACTCTTTTAGAGATGGTTAGATCAATGTTGAGTTATTCAACACTTCCTATTTCTTTTTGGGGATATGCTCTACAAACAGCAACATATATTCTAAACGATGTACCATCTAAATCTGTCCCTAAAACTCCACATGAATTGTGGACTGGGCGAAAGCCTAGTTTACAACACATGAGGATATTTGGTTGTCCTGCACATGTGTTGAAAGGAAAGACAGAAAAGATGGAGTCCCGTTCTGAAACATGTATATTTGTGGGGTATCCAAAAGGAACTAAAGGATATTATTTCTATAGTCCTTCTGATCTAAAAGTATTTGTTTCAACAAATGCTTCATTTCTAGAAAAAGACTATATGAATAATTTTGTGCTCAAAAGTAGAATTGTCCTGAATGAGATGTCAGGAGATACAATTCCACAAGAGGTTTCACAACCCAGCCCAATTATAAGTTCCACTCAAACACAAGATCAACAACCTACCATTCATCGTCGTAGTGGGAGGGTTAGAACACAACCTGAAAGATACATCGGTCTAGGAGAATCTGTTGAGAATCTCCCGGACGACGATGATCCCTACACGTACAAGGAAGCTATGGAGGATGTTGATTGTCGTCATTGGCAAAAGGCAATGCAATCCGAGATTGAATCGATGTTCAAAGTCTGGTCCCTTGTAGACTTGCCTAAAGGGATAAAACCCATTGGGTGCAAGTGGGTATACAAGAGGAAAAGAGGTATGGATGGTAAGGTGGAAACCTTTAAAGCTAGACTAGTAGCTAAATGTTATACACAGAAAGAAGGTATCGATTACAAGGAAACCTTCTCACCTGTGGCCATGCTTAAATCCATTAGGATACTCTTATCCATTGCAGCATCTCTAGACTTAGAGATTTGGCAAATGGACGTCAAGACAGCTTTCCTTAATGGAAGTCTTGACGAGAGCATCTACATGATGCAACCAGAGGGATTCATTGAAAAAGGCCAAGAAGAAAGAGTATGCAAGTTGCAAAAGTCTATATATGGACTAAAGCAAGCATCCAGATCCTGGAACATAAGGTTCGATCAAGCTGTAAAGGGTTTTGGATTTATTCAAAACCCTGACGAACCTTGTGTATACAAGAGGATCAAAGGCGACAAGTTGGTTTTCCTCATTCTTTATGTTGATGATATACTACTCATTGGAAACGATGTAGGTGTATTGACATCAGTGAAAGAATGGTTAGCAAAACAATTTGATATGAAGGACTTAGGAGAAGCAAGTTATATTCTTGGTATCTAAGTAATAAGGGATAGAAAGAATAGAACGATTACATTATCCCAAGCTTCATACATTGATAAAATCTTGTCTAGATTCACCATGCAAGATTCCAAGAAAGGTATGTTACCTTTTAGACATGGAATCAAACTTTCTAAGAGTCAAGCACCTAAGAATGTGCATGAAGAGCAATTCATGAGTAGAGTTCCATATGCCTCGGCAGTTGGAAGTCTCATGTATGCAATGCTCTGTACTAGACCAGAATCAAACTTTCTAAGGGTCAAGCTCCTAAGAATGTGCATGAAGAGCAATTCATGAGTAGAGTTCCATATGCCTCGGCAGTTGGAAGTCTCATGTATGCAATGCTCTGTACTAGACCAGATATTTGTTTTGCTGTTGGCATAGTTAGCAGGTTTCAATCGAAACCTGGTCCTGATCATTGGACGGCAGTCAAGCATATTTTCAAGTATCTCAAGAGAACTAGAGATTATATGCTTGTATACTCTGGAGGGGATTTCATTCCCGTTGGGTATACAGATTCTGATTTCCAGTCGGATTCTGACTCCAGAAAATCCACATCAGGATCTGTGTTTACCATTGGAGGAGGAGCAGTCATATGGAGGAGTATCAAGCAATCTTGTATTGCTGATTCCACCATGGAAGCTGAGTATGTTGCTGCATGCGAAGCTTCCAAAGAGGCTGTTTGGCTCCGCCAATTCTTGATTGACTTAGAAGTGGTTCCTAGTGCGAATAAGCAGATCACTATACACTATGACAACAGTGGTGCAGTGGCTAATTCGAAAGAACCAAGAAGTCATAAGAGAGATAAACACATTGAAAGGAAGTATCACCTTTTGAGGGAAATTGTTCATAGGGGAGACGTGACGATCACCAAAATCGCGTCAGCAGAAAATCTATTGGATCCTTTCACAAAGGCTCTACCTCAGAAGAGCTTTGATGGACATCTAGAGAACATGGGAATGAGAGATATGACACACTTGCTATAGAGCAAGTGGGAGATTGCTAGGATTATGCTCAATGGCAAGAGTGTAATATTATAATTGACAATCTTCTCATATTAATAAAGTGAATTCTGATTCTTCCAATTACTTATAGCATTTATTATTATAATTGTCAAGGTAAATAATCATAAGGTCAAAAGACTATGAGACATGAAGAATTGTTCATACATCCGGATATGTATGAGGTAGACACAATTCTTTAGTTAGTCTTGAATAACGTTCACAACTTAAGTTAAAGGTTGGGCACCTCTATCTTGTTAAAGTTGTAGAATTCTTTTACTAGCATTTGAGTGGGATCAAGTGAATATGATGAGTCTAAAATCATCGAAAGGTTTTCGAGTAAAAGAATCTAGTGCACTAGGTGCATTGAACTGGATCACAATGAAATATTTTATCTAGAACCGTCACTAGATATAAGTCTTTTCATTAAAGAGGACAATCAGAGAGTCTATCTTAATCCTGAGATAAATGATGGACTTATAGTTGCAAGTGTTCTCATTAGAGCTATCAATGAGTACGATTATATAGCATAGTCTATCCTCGATAGTTTGGTGGTATACATTTGTTAATCGATAGAGGACTTCATTTATAGATATGGACATCGTGGCTCCATTTATTAAATGAGAGTATAATATCATCATATGGATGTTTTGAGGTATTGGATATTAAATCTCAACGTTGAGTTTTCAATAATGATTATTGAAAACATGGCTTCTGGACAAGTCAAAGTATCCAAGTTCGAAATGTGGTCATATGAGGAAATATGGTAACTTGGAGAGCTATAGGCGGTCTATGAGCTCTTGGCGATTACTGATATTATTCACGAGGATACACCATCTCCTATAAGATTGTCTAGGGTATGAATGAGAAACATCTCCTTATTCTATCTTTATTTAAGAGTTCAATTTTAGCTCTTTAGTGGAATGAGTTAAAATTAATAGATTGGACCTAAGTGAATCATTTGTTGATTGTGATTAGGTTGTGTCTATTGAAGCTTAAATTTAGATAGCCCCCCAAGATCCCCAATCCACACGTATTTGCATGGATCACTTGATATATTCTATCGGGCCGATTTAAGGGTCTATCTAGAATTGTTTTTAATATATCAAGAATATAATATGTCTATTATTTAATTAATGGGCTGCACTATTATATTAATATATTAAAAGGAGACATGTGGGCTTGTTTCTTTTAGTAAGAATGGTTCTGGTTCATATGTGAGCTTTTATTTAAAGTCCAATGGATTAAATGAAATAAGAAAATAATATATGGCCCATTTATATAAGTGGGGCGGCAAGGTGTATATATTAACCTAATATATTATTTTGTTTCATTGTTTTAATTAAATAAGAATTAGTTAATTTATTAATTAATTGTTTAATTAAGAAACAAATCTTTTTCTAATCAGGAAATATATTTCTTAAAGTTATACTATTGGTAGTAGTATATTAAAAGTAAACGAGTTGTTTGATAAGAAAATAAATAATTAATTTTATTTATTTAATCAAATAAGAAGTCTTTTTATTTAGTCAATAAAAGAATAAAAATATCTATGAGTTGGATTAGGTTTTGAAGTCTAAAGGTTGATGGAAATTAGGGTGCAACACAAACTCTTTTTTGGTATGTGATTTGCGGCAACCTTAGTCCATTTAGAGGAAGATTTCGGCAATCCTAAATAGAATAGGAAGCAAAATTTCGGCTACCTATATAATACCACATATAGAATTCGGCCACAATAGTTGATTGAATGATTCAATTTTTCTTCTTCTTCTCAATTCATAGAAAAGGATAATTTTTATTCTACTAGACATAAAAGAGAGAAGAGATTATTCTTTGATATTACACTGATTGCTTGTTCATCAATAAGCTTGTGTGTATGACATCGAATTAGGTTCACGCGAGTTTCGATCATTAGATTGAGAACTCAAAAGTGACCGGAATAATCTTTGTCTTCTTTTGATTGTTTTGTGACTAACAAAAGAAAAAGAAAATTTTGTTCATCCATTCTCAGGTTTGCAATTCAAAGAAAAAGGGAGACCACGCTCCTAGGTGATTCACGTACGTGTTCGGATTGGAAGATCTCGTGATATTGTTCACGATCACTGTTCATGGGGGGTACTGTTCACGATCACTGTTCACACTGGTACTGTTCATGCGGGTACTGTTCACGGGCATTGGAAAAGATTTTGCGGATTACCAATCGACGTAAGTCAATCGGATCACGCGTCAAGAGGTATTTAACTCTAACCGTATATATTTGAGTTTAATTAATTAAAAGGTTAAGGTTCAACTTTGTGAAAAATTTTAAAACCATACGAAATCTATTTTTCGTTTCTTCCTCTGCGTTTTATATCGATTTTTTCCTACAACCAGGACCACCTCCGCCAGACTTTCCAGACAGTCAGAAAAAATCAGATGCGGTTGAATCCTGCTAAATGTGCCTTCAGAGTTACTGCCGGGAAATTTCTCGGGTTCATGGTCCATGAGAGAGGGATTGAAGCTAATCCCGAGAAGATCATAGCCATCCTAGATATTTAGTCTCCCACCTCACTCAAACAAATGTAAGGTTTGACTGGACGAATTGCAGCCCTGAACCGCTTCATATCACCATCCACTGACAAGTGTATCCCGTTCTTCAAGGCAATCAAACAAGGGAAGAACATGAAATGGGACCAGGACAGCGAGCTAGCTTTCCAATCATTAAAGAGGTACCTCGCTAGCCCACCTCTGCTAGCTATCCCGGTAATAGGAGAAGAATTACAAATATACCTGGCAGTATCTGTAACCGATGTCAGCGGAGCATTGGTAAAAGAATGGGAAGATGGTGTCTAGCTCCCTGATTACTATGTGAGACGCGCCCTAACCAAATCAAAAAAGAACTACATTCTCTTGGAGAAGCTCGCATTCGCATTGGTAGTTGCTGCCAGGAAGCTCCGCCCTTATTTCCTTGCTCACACAATCGTGGTAGTCACTGATCAACCTCAACGTTAATTTCTTCAAAGGCCGGATGTATCGGGCAGACTTGTGATGTGGGCCCTCGAGCTCACCCAGGTCGACATTAAGTATTGTTAACATGGTTTTCTGACAAGGGACCAAAGGAGAATTTTCCAATAAGGACCTTCCTAGGAAGATTCATCCAGATACTTCAGTAAACCAGCAAGATCAGTACCACTGCCTAGAAGGAGCCGATATTTGACAAGGTAGAAACCTCGACTACCTATCTAACTGGATAGGATATCAGCTTCGCAAGCTAATAAAGGCATGTACCTCGCTTCAACTAAAGCTCCTGATGTCAGCCCCAGATCAGTACAATGGTAGCTCGTACGCCTAGTACCCCGCGAGCACCTCGACATCAATCAAAGTACCTGGTACCTCGATACCCGCCAGGGCGTTGTCTCAACTCCCACCTAATACTTAACACGCCTACTCAAAGCCCCTCCAAGACAAGCACCACACATGCCAAGCAATACGAGAATGAATATATAGACACAAGCACCATTCCAGCAAGACACGAAACAAGCTCCATCAATCTGATATACTAGCACCTCAATCTGCCAAAGACCAGAATTTCCCTCCAAAGCTCCACGAAGAAGGAAAGTTGACTCCATCGCCAAAATAAAGCGCCATTAATGAGACGAAATAGTCAACTTAATCAGAATTTGAATTTGACAGTAATTAACGGGATCAAATCCCGCGCATTCAGCCTCACTAAATGCCTTTCAACGCTTAAATTGGGAATCTCAATAATCCTTATGAAGGAGACCGGATATTGAAGGGATCTTGGGAGAACTATATATACAGCTCCGAAAGGTAAGAGACGAGGGCTTTTTTCTAGAGAGGATTTTACTGAATTCCAAAGAACACAGAGATTATTTTTCGGTTGAATTCCCTTTTGAAATTCTTCGAAGCCAGTGAGAGTCCATTGACAATCATTGGAAGGAAATATCCACTTATTGACATAAACGAAGGCTCAACCTTCATCTTGTGTAAGAGGAAATAGAGATTTTAGTGTGAGGATAGTCTTAATTGTAATGATAATATTGGTACCCTTTTTGAATAAAACAGTGTTATTTCATATCTCATTGATCCTTCTTATCCTACATTTTTTTACATCCATCTACATTATGAGGAAGGATCCCGGTACCGAAGATACCTATCCCGCTACTGGCTATCGGTAGTGGGTGAGGGTGCTAACCGAGATTTCGCTCCCTGAGTGATTTTTTCGTTAATACTTTATGGCGCCGTCTGTGGGAAGATCACCACACCCTCAAAAGAAAGCCAGCGTGCCTCGTTTTCTTATCTTACCATTAAAATGAAGCTCTAATTCTCTCAGGATCATCCTGACCCGTTGGGACATCAGTCAAACACTTCAACCCGAAAGGAGCAGAAGCCGAAGAGGGGGTAAAGGGTCACAAACCCGCCTCGAAGCCGTCAGCTACAGCGCGAATTACCCTCTAGGTACCTTCTACTCCAGCAGTTGGACCTATCAATCTAGACCAATAGGTTACGGCCTTTATAGAGAGCATTCGCCTCCGAATGGTCGCCGAAGGTAGTACCAGTCAGCCCGTGGTACCAGATCCCGAGGGAGATGCCAATCGACAAGGTACCAGGGTACCTCCCTTCGACAGGTTGGGACCGCCACCTCTTGTACCAGTCCATGATAGACTCGGGCCCATGCCCTCAGCACCATCAGTCCATGTAAGGCTTGGGCCCATGCCCCCTGTTCCAGGGCATCCTATAGGTTAACAATCCCGGCGTGCGAGATCTGCCATCGATCTCCCACCCAGAGAGCACCACCACTTGGCCGAACCAGTATCCTATTCTAGACAGCCTTACTAGGAATCGAATAGGGGACGCCCTCGCTCAGTGGTAGGAGGTAGCAACAGGGGCGCCAAAGAAGACCTTCCTTAAGGAGAAAATTAAGATAAAGCTTCTGCGACATCGGAGAGGCTTGATAACAGAGATTCTGAGGTGGAATCTGAGAATGATGGCAATAAACGTCTCCGGGACCAAGTTGCCAGGATGTCGAAAGAAATCCAGGAGTTGAAGAAGGGTAAGTATCGGGAAAACCGGAAAGACCCCTTGGGAGAGATGAATGCTCCCTTTCTCTAGGAGGATCAAGGAGGCAAAACTACCTCCCAAATTTAAGATGCCAACCGACAAATACTGTGGGACTGAAGACCCCCTGAGCCACCTAGAAAGCTTTGTTCACCAGATGGAGGTCCAGAATGCTACTAGGGCCGCTATATGTAGAATGTTCCCAACCTCGCTAACGAACTATGCCAAGACATGGTTCAGGAAGCTACCGACGGGAAACGTTGATTCATTCACCAAATTGATGATTAACTTATGTGCCCAATTTCAGGGCATCAAACCTCACCACAAAGATCCTATTCACCTTCAATACATGATCCAGGAGCGGGGTGAATCGCTCAGAGCCTACGTGGAGAGATTACACAAAGAAGTGATCTAGATGGGAGTCTTCGCGGAGAAGGAAACCTTGGTCAATTTCAGAAGGAATCTTTGGGCAGGCAGAATGTTCAGATCTTTCACCAAGCATCCCCCGGAGACCCACGAAGAGGCCTACGATAGAGCTCTAGAGTAGGTTGAGATAGATAAACAGCTCCGAGTTAAGATAGAGCATGATAATATGAGAACTGCCAAGCATAAAAAAAAGAGGGGCCTAAACTTGCACCCGATTAGAAAAATCAGAACAGGCCTCCCAAAAAATCTACATATCGGTCGCCACCCTATCAGCCTCCACGGAACCGGTACCCAGCGAGGCGGACTCCACCCAGAGCTACACCTCCACCCAAGGAGGTAGCGTGGGTAGATAGAGAGGAAATGGGGTACTCCCACTACACCCCCTTGAACGCGTCTCGTGAGACTATTTACCTCGCCATCCGCGACAAAGGACTACTCAAGAAGCCGGGTCCAATAAAGGCACCAGTCGATCAACGGAACCGCTACAAGTATTGTGACTTCCATAAGGATGTAGGTCATAATACCTCAGAATGCTATAGCCTGTGGAACCAGATTGAAGCCTTGGTTAGAGGAGGTTGCTTAGAGGAATTCCTCCAACAAGTACGCGACAACATAGGCACTGGGAATGAGGTGCAGGCAGATATTAAAGCATATGAAGAAGGAAGGAAAGCAAAAGGGAAGGATCTGATGGAGCAGATCCACATTGTCAATACCATCAGTGGAGGTCCCACCTTGGCAGGAACCTTCAACATTGCTCGAAAGAACCAGGCCAGGAAAGTTCCCAGAGTAGAAACGGGCCAGAATGTTTTCAAGGTTACTAGAGGATCACTTCGGTCTCCTTTTGCTGCACAGATTATCTTCACAGAATAGGTTGTATTCAACACCGCCCAGCCTCATGATGATCCCATGGTCATCACTATTTAAATAGCCAACAACTTGGTCCACGGTGTTTTGATTGACACAGGTAGCAACGTTGATATTCTCTTTAAGAGTGCTTTGGAACAATTCAACCTAAAGAGACCTTGTTACAACAGCTACACCACCTCATTGTACGGGTTCACAGGAGATTCGTTGATTCCCACTTGGTCTATGATCCTATTAGTAATAGTCGGAACAGTGCCACTCCAGCAGAACCTAATGAGAGACTTCGTTGTGGTAGACACCCCGTCCGCCTACAATGCTATACTGGGAAGGCTCTACTTGTCTGCTCTAAAAGGGGTCCTATCAATATACCATAACGTCCTGAAATTCCAGTAGGAGACAAGGTGGGCAAAGTACGAGGGGATCAGCAGGCTGCTCACAAGTGCTATGCAATGTCAACCAACCCAGCGGCACTGGCCAAGCAATGTGTGCAAATAACCATTAATCAAGATCAACAGTCCTCAGAGGAAGATTTTGAAGATGAAACAAACTCAATCAAGGAGAGATCCACGTCAGAGCTCCCTGATATAGATATCAGGGAGGAGGAAGAGAAGGGATGGGCCAGTGGCCATACTGCAGAGGAATTAGAAGAGATACCTATTAGGAAGGACGATCCTTCCAAGGTAGTCAAGATAGGTTCAACATTAAAGGCGAAGGTAAAGAAAGATCTGTTAAAGCTCCTACGAGAATATAATGACATCTTCGTATGGAGCCATGAGGAGATGCTAGGGATACCTGTTGCTTTAGCATCTCACAGGTTAGCGGTAGATCCCACATTCAAGCCAGTCAAACAAAAGAGAAGACATTTCAACCAGGCAAGAAATGCTGCAGTATAAGAGGACGTAAACAAACTACTAAAGGCAGAATTCATCAAGGAGTCTCGGTATCCCGAGTGGATCGCCAACGTAGTTATGGTGACCAAAGTAAATGGGAAGTGGCACATGTGCGTTGATTATACGGATCTCAACCGCGCCTGCCCAAAAGACAGCTTCCCGCTACCGAAAATTGACCAACTGGTAGATTCAGCAGTGGGTAACAAGCTCTTGAGTTTTATGGACACCTTCTAAGGATACAACTAGATAATGATGCACCCAGCTGACCAGGATAAAACTAATTTCATAACCGGGCAGGGCCTGTACTGTTATAGGGTCATGCCCTTCAGGCTCAAAAATGCTGGGGCTACCTACCAGCGCCTGGTCAACCGATTGTTCAATGGACTGATAGGAAAGTCGATGGAGGTATACATTAATGATATGATCACGAGGTCCCAGGTAGCTGAACATCACTAGGACCATCTCCGTCAGACGTTCCAGATAATCAGAGAAAATCAGATGCTATTGAATCCTAATAAGTGCGCTTTCGGAGTTACAGTCGGGAAATTTCTCTGATTCATGGTCCATGAGAGGGGGATCAAAGCTAATCCTGAGAAGATCAAAGCCATCCGAGATCTTGAGTCTCCTACCTCACTTAGACAAGTGCAAGGATTAACCGGGCGAATTGCAACCCTGAACCGTTTCATATCACAATCTACTGACAAGTGTATCCTCTTCTTCAAGGCAATCAAACATGGGAAGAACATAAAGTGGGACCGGGATAGCGAGCTAGATTTCCAATCGCTGAAGAAGTACCTCGCTAGCCCGCCCCTGCTAGCTAGCCCGGTACCAAGAGTAGAACTGCAATTATACCTTGCAATATCTGAAACCGTTGTCAGCGGAGCATTAGTAAAAGAATGCGGAGATGGGGTTCAGCACCCTATCTACTATGTAAGCCGTGCCCTAAACAAATCAGAAAGGAACTACATCCTCCTTGAAAAGCTCGCCTTCACCTTGGTGGTTGCTTCCAGAAAGCTCCGTCCTTATTTCCTTGCCCACACAGTCGTGGTAGTCATTGATCAACCTCTACGTCAATTTCTCCAAAGGTTGGACATATCAGGAAGACTTGTGTTGTGGGCCCTGTAGCTCACCTAGTTCGACATCAAGTACAAAGCCAGGACAACCATCAAAGCCTCAGCTTTGGTGGATTTCATGGTAGAATTCAGCGGAACTCCCGATCAAGATGCTACCCCTGCCTTGAATCAAGCTCTTCAGAAAGAGCAAGAGCCTGTAGATTGGCCTATCAATCAAGTCTGGATCTTATATACTGATAAGGCATCCAATCAAGCAGGAAGCGGAGGTGGGATCATTCTAACCGACCCCGAAAAGGTCGAGTGTTGTCACTGTTTCATATTCGAGTTCAGTACCACCAACAACAAAGCTGAATATGAAGCCTTGTTAGCAGGAATGAGAATAGCAGTTGAGCAAGAGGCTGATTACCTTCTTGCCGAATGTGACTCGCAACTGGTAGTTAATCAAATAACTAGTCTATACCAGGCTAGAGAAGATAACATGACAACCTACCTCGAAAAAGTCCAGAAACTGTTGCCCTGTTTCAAAGGTTTCAAGATCAAGCAGATACCTAGGCAGCAGAATCATCGAGCTGACGTCCTAGCTAAGATAGCTGCCAGTGGAGGACAAGCATTACCGAAAGGAGTACCGCTCCAGATAATCACTACGTCAAGCATAGCTGAAGGCAGAGAAGTCAACCCCGTGGAACGATTCCCATGCTGGATGGATCCCATCGTGGATTATCTTTAGTCAGGGAAGCTCCCTGAAACCCCTGATCAAGCTCGCAAAATCAAGAGAACCTCGGTCCAATACTGCTTGGTAGAGGGGCACTAATCGTGCCTAAATTGTTGTATATTTCGGCCCTCATTCATATTCCTTTATCTCGTTCTTGTGTGTATTTTCTATATATTTTATGTCTAATAGGCTCATTAGTGCTAATTGCAGGCAATAGATGTAATTATGGGTTTGGAAGCTTGTTGCGGTGATTCTGGCAGAAAAGGGGCAAACGGAAAGACAAAGGATCGTAAGCAGCTCTACAGTGTTGGTCAAGTGCGAGTCGCAACCGCACTCCACCCGCACTGTTGCCAAAGCCAGAGAAGCTGAGTTGCACCTGACGTTAAAGTGCGGGTACAGTACGGGTTATCCAACCGCACCCTACCCGCACTGTTGCCAAACCAGAGAAGCTGAAGTTGCACCTGATATTAGAGTGCGGGTACAGTACGGGTCATCCACCAGCACTCCACCCGCACTATTGCTCAAAACAGAGGAGGGATTTTACAGCTGACAGTAAAGTGCTACTCAAGTGCGACTCCGGTGCGGGTCAAGTGTGAGTCAAGTGCGGGTAATCCAACTGCACTCCACCTGCACTATTGCCCAGATCAGAGAACTGAAGATGAATAAAACCTTTACAGTGCGGGTAATTCACCCGCACTCCACCCGCACTCTGCGCGCGACAGCTTCTGGTTTCAAGCTTAAGTGACCTATTTTTCCATCCTCTATAAATAGAAAAGGATGGGAACGAAGCAAAACATCACCATACCTCCCAACACTTGTAGTCTAAGCTAGAAACACATCTCCCTCTCATCCAAACCATCTCTACTCAATCAAAGGCAACTAGGAGACTTGGATTCAAGCTTCAAGGAAGGAGATTAATCTTCAAGGGTTATCTCTACTCTCTCTCTTAGTTTATTGGTTTGTAATAGAACATGAGTAGCTAAAATACCCCACTATGGGGTTGATGTTATTTGTTTGATGGATATTTTGGGCTTTGTAAATAAACTCTATGTGTTATATTTATTCTATCTCTATATTTCATTCCATTGCTTGTATTGATTTCCATTATTGACTTGCTTGGATACACTCTCTTAGCTTGATTGATTTGGATTACTTGAGTAGGCAATTAGGTTATCTAATGCTCCATTGAATGGAAGGATTTCCAGAAATCCGGCTCTATAACCATGCCCTTAATCTAATCTGGAATTAGTGGCTTTCACTATACATCCTAGGTTAGCCACTTGTGAGAGAATTAGAAGCCTCCACTATACACCCTAGGTTGGCTACTTTAGTGATTTTACGAGAACTAACCTTCGAGTAGAATTCGGTTGATAACCTCGAGCCTCATCCAATCCCAAATGGGTAGCCTTCACTATACATCCTAGGTTGGCCACTTGTGAGGGAATTGGAAGCCATCACTATACATCCTAGGATTGGTACATTAGTAATAGGTTGAGCCATAGCTAGATAGATGAGCATTCATGGAACAAGTCCCAATTGAGTAACTAGCCACTGTTGGTTGCTTAAGAGGGATTAATCGCTAGTAGGAGGTCTTCACTATACATCCTAGGTTGACCTCTTGCTAGAGATATATGCCAACACTATACACCCTAGGTTGGTTACATTTGTCAAAACTTACTTACTTGAAAGTTTGTTGCAATTGCCCTAATATTCACTTACGAGTCCATCAACTCCATAGTTCCATCATCATTCATTCATCCCTCCATTGTCATCCATTTATTTGCTTTCATAGTTTATTTTATATTGTATCTTCATTCACTATCACTTTACTTTTATGCTTGCTAGTTATATTAATCCTAATCTTATCACCGCTACCCCGATCTCAGTGGACGACACCCGTGCTTGCCGTTTTGGTTGTATTTATACTTGTGAACGCATCGCATAGGTTTTATAAATTGTTTTAACGGACGGTTTTCTGACGGTAAAAACCTTCTCATCAAATGGCGCCGCTGCCGGGGATCAGTGTGCGTAGTAGTGATTAGATTAGTTTTAATACTATTAGTTTGTTAGTTGTTTTTAGTTTTGTTAGTTTCTTTTTATTGCTTTGGTAGTTTTTGTTTTTGTTTGTTTCAGGACTCTACGGATTCCTTTTGGCAAAGTTCAGGGTCAAGCTACGAGCCTAATGAGAATGCCTACATCTCGTTATCCCAGTCAAATTCCGTTGAAGATCAACTAAGAAATTTCATGAAGAATCATGTGCGGGAGACTGAGCAGATGATAGCTTCTCAACAAGAAACTCAAGCCTTCATAGAAGAGAAAACCACCCAAATGCTTGAATCCGCCCAGCAGTTCACCCCGGTAAATCAGAGTTGTTTCCAAGTTAAAGCAACCAAACTGGTGGATCCCTCCAATTTCTCAAAAGAAGACATGTATAAGCTCCGAATAGAATTTGAAGTGGAGCGAAGCAAGAGAATGGATAAGATGGACAGGATGATCAAGATGAACCAAGAGCTTATGAGCGTGAGCACAGAGCTAGTGTTGGAAAGGGGTGTGTTGAAGGAAGAGAATGAAGCACTTCATGAGAGAGAAGCCTTGGGAATGGAAAAGGCGAGTAATCTCCAAGAGTTGAACAAGAAACTATTATCTGAAGTGAAGATGCTCAGGGTTGAGAATGGTACTCTCAAGAAGACAAATGGTGAAGTCTCCGACAAGAACAAAGAATTTGAGGAACGACTTGAGAGATTTGAAGCCAAGAAGAGTATCGCATCGAAGGATTTGGAGAACTTAGTGAGGCTATCAAAAGAGTTTGAAGATGAGATAGCTCACAAGTCAATGAAGATGCAAATGGAGGTTGATCAAAAAGCCAATGCCTTAGAGGAAGCAAAGGTAGCACTAAGCAAAAAGGAGGATGAGGTCAAGGCGTTACAAGTGAAACAAATCAAACGTCTTCAAGCCCACGCATCAAAGGGGAGTTCCTCTAACTCTAATATCTTTTGCTATCCATGTTCTAGGATAGAGCATTTTAAGGCTAAAAATTACAAGCCAAATCAACATAAGAAAACTAGAGGTCCTAGGAATAGATGGAGTCACCCTAGGGTCAAGCAATTATGGGTAAGGAAAGACCAAGTGCACTTATATAGAAACATGTTAAAGGAAAAGATAATGAAGTCACCTAAATTTATTTGGGTAGTGAAAAATAGGGAATTTCCTAACTTTGTCAAACCACTCTTAGAGGACCCTAGCCTCTCCATGAATGCATCCCATTGAATAATTTTGATGCATGTAGTTAGTTTTATGCTTTATGTTGTTTAAATTCAATAAATTGTGATGTTGGGATAGTTTGGTTAGAATGTTATATTTTGTGGATATTTGCACATTGAATTTATTGATTATATTTGTGGATGAAAGAGCCGGAGGCTCTTGTGCAAGTATGAATGCATGTGCTTTATATTGTTTAATTCGGTTTGGGGGTTGTTCATGCTCCATTCCGTTAATTTTGATGAAATGCATGATGTTAAGCTTGACTTGTGCTTCAATGATATATTGCATGAATTGCCTTTATTTTGTGAGCCTTGTTTGAGTCATTTTTATTTTGTTGAGGCATTGATTGTGTTTGATTAGTGCCTAGGTTTGTTTGAGTCATGTTAGGTGCGTGCCGCTAGGCCGGATTCTCTTGTCTTCAATATTGAGGATAATGTTGGGTTTTGGTTTGGGGGTGTAGACGCTTTTTTGAGTCGTCTTTTATGTCTTGAGTCATTTTTGTGTCTTATTTTCGAAAAAGTTGCTGCTTAGCCAGAATTTTGAGCTTATTTAGCTTGGTGAGATACCTGGAGCATAGTGTTTGTGGCGAATGTGTGTATGCTTTGTGTGCTTATTCAATAACTCTTAGTCACTTTAGGGGTCTCACTTGCACTTCATGTGCTAGTCTCATCTTCTGTTGTCCAAGTTTAGGGAACTCGGTGCTCAAGCGCCTTGTTCTAATAGTGGAGATTTCCCTTGTGAGATCTCCCTTGTGAGATCACAAACACAAGCCAAAAGCGTGTATATTTGAGGGAAAATGTTTTTCAAATCTGTAAACACTATTCAAACACCATGCATAGTCTCACTACATCAAAAATCATCATTTGTCATTGAACATGCATCATATATGTGGACTGCTTGACAGAAACTTTTATTCCCTTGGTAGATTGATCTTTTGAAGTGATATTAGGCAATGTGTGTTTTAGCCACTCAAAAAGAAAGCCTAAATACTTTCCATTCCCGTAATATGTGTGCTACCAAGCCAATTTTGAAGCCAAACACATATAGACTTTTCCTTTCTACACCACGTTATCCATAACCCAAGCAACCTAAACACTTAGCCAACCCTCTCTTAATTGATCTTGTTGAGGCTTAGGAATGTAAAGTTGTGCTTTAATTTGATAAATGGCGTGTACCTAGGCAAGAGTAATGAGTTGTGAAAATGTGCATAGTAAAAAGGCATGAAAAGAAAAGAAAAGAAGCAAAAAGTAACAAAAGAAAAATATTCTTCAAATGCCTTGTGTAAATTGTAAATGCTACTCAAATGGGTAACATGAGTAGTTAAAGATTGCACGTAGAGTTTAATTATATGCATGGACGCCATATTGTATTTGGAAGTGGAGTTGCAGGAGAAATTAAATGCTTAAGTGTAGAATGTATTGCCTTAACTTGGTTGATTAGTGCTTGTGCCTAAATTTCTTATTCTTCTAATCACCATTCACCACGGCCACGTTACAACCAAATGGAAAAGACCTACTTGATCTTAGGGGACGTCTAGATTGGGAATATTAGTTAATGAATGCTCTTTCCACGTTCATGACACGTGATTCTTTCATGAGACTCACTCACTGAAAACAACATTTATTCTACACTAAATGTATGCAACTAAGTTGATTCAGTGACATAAATTCATTGGCATACATATTGCATGAGTGTGAACCTAGGTTCTGAGAGGAAAGATAAGAGAGAATCAATGTGAGAACCTAGCATCGAAGAGAATTATGCTCGAGGTGTGAGAGTGAGTAGTTTCTGAGGCGAGGGCATTTTAAGTGTGGGATTCGTGTTGTGCAAGTTTCCCTTGGGATGTCTTCGAGTTGTTTAGAACATTTCGCATATGCTCATTCCTCACTCCCATTTGCTTTTGCGTATCTCTCTGCTAGTTGGTTCTGCAGCAAGTTTTTCTTTGTGTCTAGGAAAGTTTTTAGTTCGAGTCATTTTTTAGTTTGTGTCTTATTTGTTTCGTTTTATGTTTGCTCGAGGACGAGCAAAGGTTTGGTTTGGGGGTGTTTGATCGTGCCTAAATTGTTGTATATTTCAGCCCTCATTCCTATTCCTTTGTCTCGTTCTTGTGTGTATTTTCTATATATTTTATGTCTAATAGGCTCATTAGTGCTAATTGGAGGCAATAGATGTAATTCTGGGTTTGGAAGCTTGTTGCAGTGATTCTGGCAGAAAAGGGGCAAAAGGAAAGACAAAGGATCATAAGTAGCTCTACAGTACGGGTCAAGTACGGGTCGCAACCGCACTCCACCCGTACTGTTGCCAAAGCCAGAGAAGCTGAGTTGCACCTGACGTTAAAGTGCGGGTACAGTACGGGTCATCGAACCGCACTCCACCTGCACTGTTGCCAAACCAGAGAAGATGAAGTTGCACCTGACATTAGAGTGCGGGTACAGTGCGGGTCATCCACCAGCACTCCACATGCACTATTGCTCAAAACAGAGGAGGGATTTTACAGCTGACAGTAAAGTGCGACTCAAGTGCGACTCCGGTGAGGGTCAAGTGTGAGTCAAGTGCGGGTAATCCAACCGCACTCCACCTGCACTATTGCCCAGATCAGAGAACTGAAGATGAAGAAAACCTTTACAGTGCGGGTACAGTGCGGGTAATTCACCCGCACTCCACCAGCACTCTGCGCGCGACAGCTTCTGGTTTCAAGCTTAAGTGACCTATTTTCCCATCCTCTATAAATAGAAAAGGATGGGAACGAACCAAAACATCACCATACCTCCCAACACTTGTAGTCTAAGCTAGAAACACATCTCCCTCTCATCCAAACCATCTCTACTCAATCAAAGGCAACTAGGAGACTTGGATTCAAGCTTCAAGGAAGGAGATTAATCTTCAAGGGTTATCTCTACTCTCTCTTTTTGTTTATTGGTTTGTAATAGAACATGAGTAGCTAAAATACCCCACTATAGGGTTGATGTTATTTGTTTGATGGATATTTTGGGCTTTGTAAATAAACTCTATGTGTTATATTTATTCTATCTCTATATTTCATTCATTGCTTGTATTGATTTCCATTATTGACTTGCTTGGATACACTCTCTTAGCATGACTGATTTGGATTACTTGAATAGGCAATTAGGTTGTCTAATGCTCCATTGAATGGAAGGATTTCCAGAAATCCGGCTCTATAACCATGCGCTTAATCTAATCTCGAATTAGTGGCTTTCACTATACATCCTAGGTTAGCCACTTGTGAGAGAATTAGAAGCCTCCACTATACACCCTAGGTTGGCTACTTTAGTGATTTTACGAGAACTAAACTTCGAGTAGAATTCGGTTGATAACCTCGAGCCTCATCCAATCCCAAATGGGTAGCCTTCACTATACATCCTAGGTCGGCCACTTGTGAGGGAATTGGAAGCCATCACTATACATCCTAGGATGGCTACATTAGTAATAGGTTGAGCCATAGCTAGATAGATGAGCATTCATGGAACAAGTCCCAATTGAGTAACTAGCCACTGTTGGTTACTCAATGGAAATTAATCGCTAGTAGGAGGTCTTCACTATACATCCTAGGTTGACCTCTTGCTAGAGATATATGCCAACACTATACACCCTAGGTTGGTTACATTTGTCAAAACGTACTTACTTGAGAGTTTGTTGCAATTGCCCTAATATTCACTTACGAGTCCATCAACTCCATAGTTCCATCATCATTCATTCATCCCTCCATTGTCATCCATTTATTTGCTTTCATAGTTTATTTTATATTGTATCTTTATTCACTATCACTTTACTTTTATGTTTGCTAGTTATATTAATCCTAATCTTATCACCGCTACCCTGATCTCAGTGGACGACACCCGTGCTTGCCGCTTTGCTTGTATTTATACTTGTGAACGCATCGCATAGGTTTTATAAATTGTTTTGACGGACGGTTTTCTGACGGCAAAAACCTTCTCATCAGGCACCTTTATAGAAGAGGTAGGTCACTCCCCTTGCTTAGATGCCTACATCTCGACGATGCAGACTAGGCATTGAGAGAAGTACTTTCAGAAGATTATGGAAGTCATGCCGGGGGAGAAGCACTGGCTTACCAGGTGCTACGCATGGAATATTTTTGGCCAACCTTGCACCATGATGAGAGGCAGTTCGTACGGTCTTGTGAACCATATCAGAAAACAGCCAACCTGCATCACCTACCTGCAGAACGATTATCTACCATCAGCTCGCCATATCTGTTTGCCTTCTGAAGAGTAGATCTAATTGGGCCTCTACCAACCACGCCAGATCAGCAGAAGCACGCGATCGTGGCTATTGATTACTTCACCAGATTAGTGGAAGCGGAATCCCTCTCTATAATCACTGAAGCAAATACAACAGAATTCATCAAGAAGAATGTGGTGTGCTGGTTCGGTACCCCGATGGTCATCATCATTGATCTGGGTAAGCAGTTTGATAACGCCAGGTTCAGGGAATTCTGTGAGAGTCTGGGGATTGAACTTCGCTTCGCATCTGTAGCACACCCTTAGACTAATGGCCTGGTAGAGGCCACAAATAAGACTATCAAGAGGATCCTGAAGAATAATCTTTAACAGAAGAAAGGAAGATGGGATGATGAACTCCCGGATGTGCTATGGGCTTACCGTACCACCAAAAGAACTGCTACTGGAGAAACCCCCTACTCACTATCTTTCTGGGTAGAAGCTGTTCTTCCGATAGAGCATAAGCTCACTTCTTTTTGGGTTCAACATTTCAACCCCGATAAAAATGAAGACAAGCTGAGAGCCAGCCTGGACCTTCTAGAGGAAAAACATGACAGGGTTGCAGAAAGGGTAGCAGTTTACCAGAGCCGGATCGCTCGTTACTTTAACAGGAGAGTAAGAGCCCGGAGCTTCAAAAAAGGGGACTTGGTTCTCAGGAAGGTTACTCAGAATACCCGGAAGAGGTCAGACGGGGTACTGTCACCTAATTGGGAAGGTCCCTACTTAATCAGAATGGTGATCCAAGGTGGGGCATACAAGCTGGACGACATGAATGGGCATCCTGTAGACCACACTTGGAATGCTGATCATCTCAAGAGGTTATACCCATAAGCCATGCAGTAAAAGTAAGCCAAGACTTTCCCATGACAAACACTAGAAGATGTTAGTATTCGTGAGTACTTGTATTCTCTTTTTTGATCATCAATAAAGAAGGTTTTCTTTCTCCATCTACTTTTTCTATGATTATCTACACCTATCTAATGTGTGTCGCTAATTGTACCCGTCATGGTCGCCTTAAAGACCAGGGAAGCCAGATGGCCCTCCTGATACCCTGGACAGGATAAATCCCTCTAGGAGGATCTCCTCGAGACCAGGATAAGCAGCATGGCATTCCTGATGCTCTGGCCGGGCACCACCCCCGGCTAGGAAGGTTCCAGTATGTAAAAGCATAGTTGCCCTACAGATCAAACCTCGGCCGGGCACCACCCCCCGTTGAGAAGGGTCTAGATAGTAAGTGCATAGTTGCCTGCCAGATCAAGGCCTTAGCCGGGTACCAGCCCCCGCTAAAAAAGACTTGGTGCTAAAGTTGCCTTAGTTGCCTACCAGGATCTTGTTGCCAGTATGACCGCCTTATTTTTGCCAATAATCGCCTCAAGACCAGAAAGGACCATATGGCCTTCCTGCTGCCTTGGCTGGGTGCCACCCCCCGCCAGGAGGAGTCTAGTTAGCAAGGACGTAGTCGCCCGCCAGATAAAGCCCTTGGTCGGGTACTACCCCCCGCTAAGAAAGACCTGGTTCTAACATGGCCTTAGTCGCCTACCAGGATCTTACTGCCAACACATTCTCCATCATGTTCGCCACGGTACCAATATTTCCAGAGCAGGAATGTGAGATACCCTGATTCGCTAAATTTATTGGCCAAGGCACCAAAACTCCAAACGGGAATGAGAGGTGCCCTGTTTCATCAGAATATCTGCTTAGAGACCTAGTTTCCTTGAAACAGGAAGGCTAGGTACCAGTTTATTCGTCGAAGTACCAAGATCCCTGCAAACAGGAATGCAAGGTACCCAAATTCGCCAGAATATTCACCATAGTACCAAGATTCCTAAGATAGGAATGCTAGGTACCTAGACTGCAAGATTATTCACCAGAACGTTCATCATCATTAAGGAACCAAGCTTCTTAGAACTAAAGTGCAAGGTACCATGGCACCAGTCACCTGATGTTTCTCTATTTTTCTCTCATCAGGGTCCTCGCATTACTAAGTATGGATTAAGTCAAGTTTATGATGGGGACTATTGCTAGAATTTAGGCTACAATCAAAAGCGTGAGACTGAATTCGATCAACATATATAGATGGAAATGGGTTTTCTTTTCATTAATCAAATCAGGGAACCCAGCCCTTATTTTAAGCTACATATAAGATACAAGAGAGAAAGTGATGAGAAAATAAACTAGAAGTCTAGAAATGGCAGCCTCCTCTTTAACTTCTCGCCTGCTTTCTTGATCTGCCTACCTAGCAACATTGATCTTAATCAGAACTTATATTGACGATGTTGCCACAAACCCCGGAGGTAGGAATAGAGGCCGTGTTGGGGTCAGTACAAATAAGGGGGGCATAAGGACAGTCCTGAAACCCCTCCATGTCTAAGAAGCAACGGGGCTCGAAGCTATAACTCACCTGGGTAATGTCTACACCATTGGCAAGGCTGCAGCACCAAAGCCCACCATTCATCATGATCCTGGGAATCGCTACCATTCATGTTCCTCTGATAGTTAAGTCCACCGAGCACAGCTCCCTCCACAATACCAAGCATCCCGCCAGTCACAGAGCTGACATCTCATCCTCCTCCCACAATGTTAGTTGACACGACGATCATTGGTCAACCTATTGGGGGTTGCCTACTAAAAGGGAAAGCTTGAAGATCAACGAAAAGAAAGTTAGGTTTTTTCTTTCAAAGATTCTTGTTCGGGAAGATTTGCTTAAGTGAATACACCTTGAGGAAGCAGGGTTTATATAGAAATAGCTACTTGTAACGGGCAGAGAAGGTAATTAATGCGGTGGGAATATCGACGACGTGGAGGGAACGGTTTCAGGAAACGTGCTCCCCCAGAAAATTTCCTTCTTTGAATTCAGCCTATCCCAGTTAGCCACGTGGAAGACTCATTTAAATAAACGTGCAAAGAGAAGATTCCCTCCTACAAGAGGATTGTGAAAAATTCTCCAAGTGTTATTTATCCTGACTTCAACCCCAACCTCATACCGGTGCTCAAGTCAGGAGGGACTTCTGTTAACAAGGTTTTCTGACAAGGGACCAAAGGAGAATTTTCCAATAGGGACCTTCCTAGGAAGATTCATCTAGATACTTCAGTAAACCAGCAAGATCTGTACCACTACCTAAAAGGAGCTGATATTTGACAAGGTCGAAACCTCGACTACCTATCTATCTGGATAGGATATCAGCTCCGCGAGCTAGCGAAGGCATGTACCTCGCTTCAACTGAAGCTCCTAATGTCAGCCCCAGATCAGTACAATGGTAGCTCGTACGCCTAGTACCCCGCGAGTACCTCGACATCAATCAAAGTACCTGGTACCTCGATACCCGCCAGGGCGTTGTCTCAACTCCCACCTGATACTTAGCACACCTACTCGAAGCCCCTCCAAGACAAGCACCACACCTGCCAAGCAATACGAGAATGAACATATAGACACAAGCACCATTCGAGTAAGACATGAAACAAGCTCCATCAATCTAATATACTAGTACCTAAATCTGCCAGAGACCAGAATTTCCCTCCAAAGCTCCACGAAGGAGGAAAGTTGACTCCATCGCCAAAATAAAGCTTCATTAATGAGATCAAATAGTCAACTTAATCAAAATTTGAATTCGACAGTAATTAACGGGATCAAATCCCGCGCCTTCAGCCCCACTAAATGCCTTTCAATGCTTAAATTGGGACTCTACATAATCCTCATGAAGGAGACTGGATATTGAAGGGATCTTGGGAGAACTATATATACAACTCTGAAAGGTAAGAGACAGGGGCTTTTTTCTGGAGAGGATTTTACTGAATTCCAAAGAACACAGAGATTATTTTTCAGTTGAATTCCCTTTTGAAATTCTTCGAAGCCAGTGAGAGTCCATTGACAATCATTGGAAGGAAATATCCACTTATCGACATAAACGAAGGCTTAGCCTTCATCCTGTGTAAGAGGAAATAGAGATTTTAGTGTGAGGATAGTCTTAATTGTAACGATAATATTGGTACCCTTTTTGAATAAAACAGTGTTATTTCATATCTCATTGATCCTTCTTATCCTACTTTTTTTACATCCATCTACATTACGAGAAAGTATCCCAGTACCGAAGGTACCTATCCCGGTATTGGCTATCGGTAGTGGGTGAGGGTGCTAACCGAGATTTCGCTCCCTGAGTGATTTTTCCGTTAACAAGTATAAAGTCAGGACTACCATCAACGCCTAGGCTTTGGTTGATTTCGTGGTAGAATTCAGTGCAATCCCCGATCAAGGTGCTACCCCGAGCCTGAATCAAGCTCCTCAGAAGGAGCAAGAGCCTGCGAATTGGCCTACCAATCAAGAAATCTGGATCTTATATACCGATGGGGCATCCAATCAAGCAGGAAGCGGAGGTGGGATCATTCTAACTGACCCAGAAAAAGTCGAGTGCTGTCACTATTTCAGATTCGAGTTTAGCACCACCAACAATGAGGTTGAATATGAAGCCTTGTTAGCAGGAATGAGAACAGTAGTTGAGCTAGGGTTGATTACCTCCTTACCAAATGTGACTCACAGCTGGTAGTTAATCAAATAACAGGTCTATACCAGGCCAAAGGGGATAACATGGCAACCTACCTCGAAAAGGTCTAGGAGCTGTTACCTCGCTTCAAAGGTTTCAGGATTGAGCAGATACCTAGGCAGCAGAATCATCGAGCTGAAGTCCTAGCCAACATAGCTGCAAGTGAAGGACAAGCACTGCCGAAAGGAGTACCGCTCCAGGTAATCACTACATCAAGCATAGCTGAAGGCAAGGAAGTCAACCCCGTGGAACGACTTTCATGCTGGATGGATCCCATCGCAGATTATCTTCAGTCAGGAAAGCTCCCTGAAAACCATGATCAAGCTCGCAAGATCAAGAGAACCTTGGTCTGATACTACTTGGTAGAGGGGCACCTTTACCATAGAGATAGGTCACTCCCCTTGCTTAGATGCCTACATCTCGATGATGCTAACTGGGCTCTAAGAGAAGTACATTCAGGAGACTGTGGAAATCATGCCGGGAGAGAAGCACTGGCTTACCAGGTGCTACGCATGGGTTATTTCTGGCCAACCTTACACAATGATGCAAGGCGGTTCGTACAGTCTTGTGAACCATGTCAGAAAATGGCCAACCTGCATCACCTACCTCCATAACGATTATCTACCATCAGCTCGCCATATCCATTTGCCTTTTGGGAGTAGATCTGATTGGACCTCTCCCAACAACGCCAGGTTAGCAGAAGCATGCGATTGTGGCTATTGATTACTTCACCAGGTGGGTGGAACAGAACCCCTTTCCAAAATTACTGAAGCAAATACAACTGAATTCATCAAGAAAAATATGTTTTGCCAGTTTGGGCCCCCGATAATCATCATCACAGATTTGGGTAAGCAATTTGATAACTCCAGATTTTGGGAATTCTGCTAGAGTCTAGGGATTGAACTTTGCTTCGCATCTGTAGCACACCCTCAGACTAATGGCCTGGTAGAGGCCACAAATAAGACTATCAAGAGGCTCCTGAAGAAGAAGCTTCAACAAAAGAAAGGGAGATGGATAGATGAACTCCCAGACGTGCTATGGGCTTACTGCAGGACCAAAAGGACTACTACTGGAAAGATCCCCTACTCACTAGCTTTTGGGGTAGAAGCTATCCTTTCTATAGAGCATAAGCTCACTTCTTTCCGGGTTCAACATTTCGACCCCAATGGGAATGAAGACAAGCTGAGGGCCAACCTGGACCTCCTAGGGGAGTAACAAGAAAGGGTTGCAGAAAGAGTAGCAATTTACCAGAACCGGATTGCTCATTACTTCAACAAGAGAGTAAGAGCCCGAAGCTTCAAAGAAGGGGACTTGGTTCTCAGGAAGGTTACTCAGAATACTCGGAAGAGGTCGGACAGGGAACTGTCACCTAATTGGGAAGGTCTCTACCTAATCAGAATGGTTATCCGATATGGGGCCTACAAGTTGGACAACATGAATGAACATCCGGTAGACCACACTTGGAATGCTGATCACCTCTAAAGGTTTTATCCATAAGTCATGCAGTGGAAATCAGCCGGGATCATCCCGAATTAAATGTTAGAAGATGTTAGTAATCGTGAGTGCTTGTATTCTCTTTTTTTATCATCAATAAAGAAGGTTTCTTTCTCCATCTACTTCTGCCTACATTTATCTATATCTATCTGCTTTCTATCACCAATTGAATCCGCCATGATCATCGCCTTAAGACCAGGAAAGCTATATAGCACTCCTAATGCCCTGGACCGGGTCAAACCCTCTAGGAGGATCGCCTTAAAACAAGAAGAGCTACACAACACTTCTAATGCCCTAGACCAGATTAATCCCTCCAGGAGGATCTCCTCGAGACCAGGATAGGCAGTATGGCATTCCAGATGCCTTGGCCGGGCACCACCCCCACTAGGAAGGATCCGGTAAGTAAGAGCATAGTTGCTCGATGTATCAAACCTCGGCCAAGCACCACCCCCCTTGAGAAGGGTCTGGATAATAAATGCATAGTTGACAGCCAGATCGAGGCCTTAGCCGGGCACCACCTGTTAGGATTATGCTCAATGGCAAGAGTGTAATATTGTAATTGACAAGCTTCTCATATTAATAAAGTGAATTATGATTCTTACAATTACTTATAGCATTTATTATTATAATTGTCAAGGTAAATAATCATAAGGTCAAAAAACTATGAGACATGAAGAATTGTTCATACATCCGGATATGTATGAGGTAGACATAATTCTTTAGTTAGTCTTGAATAACGTTCACAACTTAAGTTAAAGGTTGGGCACCTCTATCTTGTTAAAGTTGTAGAGTTCTTTTACTAGCATTTGAGTGGGATCAAATGAATATGATGAGTCTAAAATCATCGAAAGGTTTTCGAGTAAAAGATTCTAGTGCACTAGGTGCATTGTACTGGATCACAATGAAATACTTTATCTAGAACAGTCACTAGATATAAGTCTTTTCATTAAAAAGGACAATCAGAGAGTCTATCTTAATCCTGAGATAAATGATGGACTTATGGTTGCAAGTGTTACCATTAGAGCTATCAATGAGTACGATTATATAGCATAGTCTATCCTCGATAGTTTAGTGGTATACATTTGTTAATCGATAGAGGACTTCATTTATAGATATGGACATCGTGGCTCCATTTATTAAATGAGAGTATAATATCATCATATGGATGTTTTGAGGTATTGGATATTAAATCTCAACGTTGAGTTTTCAATAATGATTATTGAAAACATGACTTCTGGACAAGTCAAAGTATCCAAGTTCGAAATGTGGTCATATGAGGAAATATGGTAACTTGGAGAGCTATAGGCGGTCTATGAGCTCTTGGCGATTACTGATATTATTCACGAGGATACACCATCTCCTACAAGATTGTCTAGGGTATGAATGAGAAACATCTCCTTATTCTATCTTTATTTAAGAGTTCAATTTTAGCTCTTTAGTGGATTGAGTTAAAATTAATAGATTGGACCTAAGTGAATCATTTGTTGATTGTGATTAGGTTGTGTCTATTGAAGCTTAAATTTAGATAGCCCGCCAAGATCCCCAATCCACACGTATTTGCATGGATCACTTGATATATTCTACCGGGCCGATTTAAGGGTCCATCTAGAATTGTTTTTAATATATCAAGAATATAATATGTCTATTATTTAAGTAATGGGCTGCACTATTATATTAATATATTAAAAGGAGACATGTGGGCTTGTTTCTTTTAGTAAGAATGGGTCTGGTTCACATATGGGCTTTTATTTAAAGTCCAATGGATTAAATGAAATAAGAAAATAATATACGGCCCATTTATATAAGTGGGGCGGCAAGGTGTATATATTAACCTAATATATTATTTTGTTTCATTGTTTTAATTAAATAAGAATTAGTTAATTTATTAATTAATTGTTTAGTTAAGAAACAAATCTTTTTCTGATCAGGAAATATATTTCCTAAAGTTATACTATTGGTAGTAGTATATTAAAAGTAAAAGACTTGTTTGATAAGAAAATAAATAATTAATTTTATTTATTTAATCAAATAAGAAGTCTTTTTATTTAGTCAATAAAAGAATAAAAATATCTATGAGTTGGATTAGGTTTTGAAGTCTAAAGGTTGATGGAAATTAGGGTGCAACACAAACTCTTTTTGGTATGTGATTTGCGGCAACCCTAGTCCATTTAGAGGAAGATTTCGGCAATCCTGAATAGAAGAGGAAGCAAAATTTCGGCCACCTATATAATACCACATATACAATTCGGCCACCATAGTTGATTGAATGATTCAATTTTTCTTCTTCTTCTCAATTCATAGAAAAGGATAATTTTTATTCTACTAAACATAAAAGAGAGAAGAGATTATTCTTTGATATTACACTGATTGCTTGTTCATCAATAAGCTTGTGTATATGACATCGAATTAGGTTCATGCGAGTTTCGATCATTAGATTGAGAACTCAAAAGTGACCGGAATAATCTTTGTCTTCTTTTGATTGTTTTGTGGCTAACAAAAGAAAAAGAAAATTTTGTTCATCCATTCTCAGGTTTGCAATTCAAAGAAAAAGGGAGACCACGCTCCTAGGTGATTCACGTACGTGTTCGGATTGGAATATCTCGTGATATTGTTCACGATCACTGTTCATGGGGGGTACTGTTCACGCGGGTACTGTTCATGCGGGTACTGTTCACGGGCATCGAAAAAGATTTTGCGGATTACCAATCGACGTAAGTCAATCGGATCACGCGTCAAGAGGTATTTAACTCTAACTGTATATATTTGAGTTTAATTAATTAAAAGGTTAAGGTTCAACTTTGAGAAAAATTTTAAAACCATACGAAATCTATTTTTCGTTTCTTCCGCTGCGTTTTATACGGATTTTTCCCTACAATTTGTATCAGAGCCTTGGTTGTACCTTTTAATTAATTAACGTATATATACGTGAATCTATTTCTTTTTTATTGTGATTATACATGTTTTAGAATGAGATGACACTCTAGGTATTCGCATATATAATTACATGTTGAATGTATGGATTTATATATGTTTTATAAAGTGAATTGTTATTGCTCGATTATGGTCCTAGAATTTCAATGTAATTTTTGTTTCGGATTTGTAACAAGAAGGGTGGTCTATTATCGCCATAATTCCTTCTTGGTAGTTGCTAGGGTTTTTTTTTTTTTTTGTATGTAAAATAAGTGCAGTATTTTTTTTTTGTAATCAGGTGCAGTATTTTTTTTATAAATCTTACTGCAGTAAAATAAAAAAAAATAAAAAAAAAATTTGCTGCAGTAATTTATTCGTAATATGATGTAATGTATTTGGGTATTGAAAATTCGAAGACACGAAGTAAAACGAAGCAACCGAAACCGAGAACGAGCACCGTGCGCACCCTAGGACTGGATTGGGCTGCGCATGGTAAGCCCAATCCTTGGTGGGCTGCGCACGGCAGCCTTGTGTGGCCTTATGGGCTGCGCAAGGCAGCTCCTTTGTAGGGTTGTGGGCTGTGCACGTCCATGGAAGGAGGCCGAGGGATGAGCGTATGGTTGATGGCCACCTGAAGATCTTGTATTCCTAACAATTGTAATTTACTTGCTTTTCTAGGATGGGCCAAAATTGTTGCTATTTAATTTTTGCTTAAATATTACAATATTTGTTGTTGTATGATAACATGACATTTTAGAATAGAAGTGCCACTCATATATCTCTTTTGGTATGAACATGCATTGAATGATTTAGGTATCTAATTGGCATCTAGATAACTTGGTAAAAATCATTCTTTGGGATTTAATCATACGCCTTAAATAATTGAGTGGGAGAAGGAGTGCAAGAACGCCTATGGCCTCCAAGATTAGTTGAGTTTTATTATTTTTGGTAATCCCTCCAAAGGGAGTCCATAAATGGAAGTTAACAATATACTTCCTTACAAGGATAGACTAGACAATTGACTTAAACGAAATCTACTCCCCAAGGAGGGATTTTCGTGAGAGAAAATTGAGGGTCGATATCTTGGTAACACACTCAATGTAATTTTATTAATATCCTCCCAAGAGTTCTTGTTAATAAAAATTACAAGGCTAAAATTGAAAACGCTGGTTGTTATGTTAACAATTAGGTGGGACCTAGTCTAACTAGTAAATAGTGTGAACTCCCAAGGAGGCGTAATATTTATGGGTGTTGGATCACCGTTGAATTTTTATGATTGAATTATTTATTTTAATTCAAGATAAATTTTTAAAAGTTCTATTATCATGATTATGTACTTATATATGTTTTTGTTTTAATCAGAAATCATGACCCCATCACTTATGAACATCCTGAAAGATAACACCTTAACTGGAGATAACTACGTAACATGGAAAAGGAAAATTGGGTTGTTGCTGCAAAGTGAAAAACATAAGTTTGTTCTGACCACTCCTAAACCACCCCTTCCTAATAATGAATCTAATGTGATGCAAAGAGATGAGTATGAGCAGTGGAAGACTTCTGATGATATGGCAAAATGTTACATTATGGCCACTATCTCCGACGTGTTGCAACAGCAACATGAAGGAATGGAGTCCGCTGCTGATATAATGATGTCTCTAGAGGAAATGTTTACTATGAGGTCTAGGACGACTAAGAGAGAGGCAGTGACTGCTTTTATGAATCTTAGGATGAAACCTGGACAATCTGTGAAAGATCACATGATGAAAGTCATAGCACATCTCAATATTGCTGAACTAAATGGTGCTGAGATTGATGGTGAGACCAAAATTGATATGGTAGTTAACTCACTGTCAGATTCATTTGATCAGTTCAAGTTAGACTACACCTTGAACAAAAAGGAATACACCTTGTAGCTCCTGATGCAAGATGTTCAAAGCGCTGAAAAGATCCTTGTGAAAAACAAAGGTCGAGAGATTCATTTGGTTGGTAAAGTTGCTACTGTTAAGACCCGTAAGAAGGTCAAGAAACAACAGAAGAAAAAGAAACTTGGGCTTACCAAGAAGGAAACCAAGAAAGTAACCAAGATCAAAGGGAAATTCTTCCTTTGTGGTGAAAAGGGACATTGGAAAAGAGATTGCCCAAAGTCCCAGAAAAAGAAGGAAGAAGGTAATGTTAATTATCTAGAAACATGTTTTCTGGCAGATTCTACTGATTCTTGGATCATAGACTCTGGAGCCACTAATTATGTTTGTTATTCCTTACAGGGGTTTCAGGAAAAGAGAAGGTTGAATGAAGATGAAGTCAATTTGCGCTTGGGCAACGGAACGTTAGTGTCTGCAAGTGCAGTGGGAGATATTAGAGTTATTTTAGATTCTAGTAGGCATTTAGATTTAATAGACGTTTATTATGTACCTCAATTCAAGAGGAATTTAATTTCAGTTTCTTGTTTAAATAAGTTTGGATATTCGGTTACTTTTAATAAAACTTTTATTATTAGTAAGAATGACAAAGTTGTTTGCAAAGTTACATTGGAAAACGGTTTATTCTTTTTGCATAAAAATATCTCTCACTCGTTAGACACAGAAATAACGGAACCTAATCATAAAAGAGTAAAATTATCAAAAGATGAAACCTATCTTTGGCATTTACGCCTAGGTCACATTAACCCTAATAGGATTAAAAGATTGGTATGTGACGGACCTTTAAGTGACTTAAAGGTTGATGATCTACCAACTTGTGAATCTTGTTTGGAAGGTAAAATGACCAAAAGGCCGTTCAATACCAAAGGTGCAAGAGCCACTGAATGTTTAGGACTAGTACACACTGATGTCTGTGGTCCTATGAGCATTCAAGCTAGAGGTGGATATGAGTACTTCATCACCTTCACAGATGATTACTCAAGATTTGGTTATGTGTATCTCATGAGATATAAGTCGGATGCATTTGATATGTTCAAAGCATTCAAAGCTGAAGTAGAAAATTAGCTTGAGAAACATATAAAAATCTTGAGATCTGATCGTGGTGGAGAATATCTATCTGGAGAGTTTCAGCAATATCTTATTAATAATGGGATAGTTTCTCAGCTTTCTGCACCAGGTACACCTCAACAAAATGGGGTAGCAGAAAGGAGAAATAGGACTCTTTTAGAGATGGTTAGATCAATGTTGAGTTATTCAACACTTCCTATTTCTTTTTGGGGATATGCTCTACAAACAGCAATATATATTCTAAACGATGTACCATCTAAATCTGTCCCTAAAACCCCACATGAATTGTGGACTGGGCGAAAGCCTAGTTTACAACACATGAGGATATTTGGTTGTCCTGCACATGTGTTGAAAGGAAAGACAGAAAAGATGGAGTCCCATTCGGAAACATGTATATTTGTGGGGTATCAAAAAGGAACTAAAGGATATTATTTCTATAGTCCTTCTAATCTAAAAGTATTTGTTTCAACAAATGTTTAATTTCTAGAAAAGGACTATATGAATAATTTTGTGCTCAAAAGTAGAATTGTCCTGAATGAGATGTCAGGAGATACAATTCCACAAGAGGTTTCACAACCCAGCCCAATTGTAAGTTCCACTCAAACACAAGATCAACAACCTACCATTCCTTGTCGTAGTGGGAGGGTTAGAACACAACCCGAAAGATACATCGGTCTAGGAGAATCTGTTGAGAATCTCCCGGACGATGATGATCCCTACACGTACAAGGAAGCTATGAAGGATGTTGATTGTCGTCATTGGTAAAAGGCAATGCAATCCAAGATTGAATCGATGTTCAATAACAAAGTCTGGTCCCTTGTAGACTTGCCTAAAGGGATAAAACCCATTGGGTGCAAGTGGGTATACAAGAGGAAAAGAGGTATGGATGGTAGGGTGGAAACCTTTAAAGCTAGACTAGTAGCTAAAGGTTATACACAGAAAGAAGGTATCGATTACGAGGAAACCTTCTCACCAGTGGCCATGCTTAAATCCATTAGGATACTCTTATCCATTGCAGCATCTCTAGACCTAGAGATTTGGCAAATGGACGTCAAGACAGCTTTCTTTAATGGAAGTCTTGACGAGAGCATCTACATGATGCAACCAGAGGGATTTATTGAAAAAGGCCAAGAAGAAAGAGTATGCAAGTTGCAAAAGTCCATATATGGACTAAAGCAAGCATCCAGATCCTGGAACATAAGGTTCGATCAAGCTGTAAAGGGTTTTGGATTTATTCAAAACCCTGACGAACCTTGTGTATACAAGAGGATCAAAGGCGACAAGTTGGTTTTCCTCATTCTTTATGTTGATGATATACTACTCATTGGAAACGATGTAGGTGTATTGACATCAGTGAAAGAATGGTTAGCAAAACAATTTGATATGAAGGACTTAGGAGAAGCAAGTTATATTCTTGGTATCCAAGTAATAAGGGATAGAAAGAATAGAACGATTGCATTATCCCAAGCTTCATACATTGATAAAATCTTGTCTAGATTCACCATGCAAGATTCCAAGAAAGGTATGTTAACTTTTAGACACGGAATCAAACTTTCTAAGGGTCAAGCACCTAAGAATGTGCATGAAGAGCAATTCATGAGTAGAGCTCCATATGCCTCGACAGTTGGAATTCTCATGTATGCAATGCTCTGTACTAGACCAGATATTTGTTTTGCTGTTGGCATAGTTAGCAGGTTTCAATCGAAACCTGGTCCTGATCATTGGACGGCAGTCAAGCATATTTTCAAGTATCTCAAGAGAACTAGAGATTATATGCTTGTATACTCTGGTGGGGATTTAATTCCAGTTGGGTATACAGATTCTGATTTCCAGTCCGATTCTGAATCCAGAAAGTCCACATCAGGATCTGTGTTTACCATTGGAGGAGGAGCAGTCATATGGAGGAGTATCAAGCAATCTTGTATTGCTGATTCCACCATGGAAGCTGAGTATGTTGCTGCATGCGAAGCTGCCAAAGAGGTTGTTTGGCTCCGCCAATTCTTGATTGACTTACAAGTGGCTTCTAGTACGAATAAGCAGATCACTATACACTGTGACAACAGTGGTGCAGTGGCTAATTCGAAAGAACCAAGAAGTCATAAGAGAGGTAAACACATTGAAAGGAAGTATCACCTTTTGAGGGAAATTGTTCATAGGGGAGACGTGACGATCACCAAAATCACGTCAGCAGAAAATCTAGCGGATCCTTTCACAAAGGCTCTACCTCAGAAGAGCTTTGATGGACATCTAGAAAACATGGGAATGAGAGATATGACATACTTGCTATAGAGCAAGTGGGAAATTGTTAGGATTATGCTCAATGGCAAGAGTGTAATATTGTAATTGACAATCTTCTCATATTAATAAAGTGAATTCTGATTCTTACAATTACTTATAGCATTTATTATTATAATTGTCAAGGTAAATAATCATAAGGTCAAAAGACTATGAGACATGAAGAATTGTTCATACATCCGGATATGTATGAGGTAGACATAATTCTTTAGTTAGTCTTGAATAACGTTCACAACTTAAGTTAAAGGTTGGGCACCTCTATCTTGTTAAAGTTGTAGAGTTCTTTTACTAGCATTTGAGTGGGATCAAATGAATATGATGAGTCTAAAATCATCGAAAGGTTTTCGAGTAAAAGAATCTAGTGCACTAGGTGCATTGTACTGGATCACAATGAAATACTTTATCTAGAACCGTCACTAGATATAAGTCTTTTCATTAAAAAGGACAATCGGAGAGTCTATCTTAATCCTGAGATAAATGATGGACTTATGGTTGCAAGTGTTATCATTAGAGCTATCAATGAGTACGATTATATAGCATAGTCTATCCTTGATAGTTTGGTGGTATACATTTGTTAATCGATAGAGGACTTCATTTATAGATATGGACATCGTGGTTCATTTATTAAATGAGAGTATAATATCATCATATGGATGTTTTGAGGTATTGGATATTAAATCTCAACGTTGAGTTTTCAATAATGATTATTGAAAACATGGCTTCTGGACAAGTCAAAGTATCCAAGTTCGAAATGTGGTCATATGAGGAAATATGGTAACTTGGAGAGCTATAGGCGGTCTATGAGCTCTTGGTGATTACTGATATTATTCACGAGGATACACCATCTCCTATAAGATTGTCTAGGGTATGAATGAGAAACATCTCCTTATTTTATCTTTATTTAAGAGTTCAATTTTAGCTCTTTAGTGGAATGAGTTAAAATTAATAGATTGGACCTAAGCGAATCATTTGTTGATTGTGATTAGGTTGTATCTATTGAAGCTTAAATTTAGATAGCCCGCCAAGATCCCCAATCCACACGTATTTGCATGGATCACTTGATATATTCTACCGGGCCGATTTAAGGGTCCATCTAGAATTGTTTTTAATATATCAAGAATATAATATGTCTATTATTTAATTAATGGGATGCACTATTATATTAATATATTAAAATGAGACGTGTGGGCTTGTTTCTTTTAGTAAGAATGGGTCTGGTTCACATGTGGGCTTTTATTTAAAGTCCAATGGATTAAATGAAATAAGAAAATAATATACGGCCCATTTATATAAGTGGGGCGGCAAGGTGTATATATTAACTAAATATATTATTTTGTTTCATTGTTTTAATTAAATAAGAATTAGTTAATTTATTAATTAATTGTTTAATTAAGAAACAAATTTTTTTCTGATCAGGAAATATATTTCCTAAAGTTAGACTATTGGTAGTAGTATATTAAAAGTAAAAGACTTGTTTGATAAGAAAATAAATAATTAATTTTATTTATTTAATCAAATAAGAAGTCTTTTTATTTAGTCAATAAAAGAATAAAAATATCTATGAGTTGGATTAGGTTTTGAAGTCTAAAGGTTGATGGAAATTAGGGTGCAACACAAACTCTTTTTGGTATGTGATTTGCGGCAACCCTAGTCCATTTAGAGGAAGATTTCGGCAATCCTGAATAGAAAATGAAGCAAAATTTCGGCCACCTATATAATACCACATATAGAATTCGGCCACCATAGTTGATTGAATGATTCAATTTTTCTTCTTCTTCTCAATTCATAGAAAAGGATAATTTTTATTCTACTAAACATAAAAGAGAGAAGAGATTATTCTTTGATAGTACATTGATTGCTTGTTCATCAATAAGCTTGTGTGTACAACATCGAATTAGGTTAACGCGAGTTTCGATCATTAGATTGAGAACTCAAAAGTGACCGGAATAATCTTTGTCTTCTTTTGATTGTTTTGTGACTAACAAAAGAAAAAGAAAACTTTGTTCATCCATTCTCAGGTTTGCAATTCAAAGAAAAAGGGAGACCACGATCCTAGGTGATTCACGTACGTGTTCGGATTGGAAGATCTTGCGGTACTGTTCACGATCACTGTTCATGGACAAAAGAAAAAGAAAACTTTGTTCATCCATTCTCAGGTTTGCAATTCAAAGAACAATGGAGACCACGCTCCTAGGTGATTCACGTACGTGTTCGGATTGGAAGATCTCGCGCATACTGTTCACGATCACTGTTCACGGGGGTACTGTTCACACGGTACTGTTCACGATCACTGTTCATGCGGTACTGTTCACAATCACTATTCATACGGGTACTGTTCACGGGCATCGGAAAAGATTTTACGGATTACCAATCGACGTAAGTCATTCGGATCACGCGTCAAGAGGTATTTAACTCTAACCGTATATATTTGAGTTTAATTAATTAAAAGGTTAAGGTTCAACTTTGAGAAAAATTTTAAAACTATACGAAATCTATTTTTCGTTTCTTCCGCTGCGTTTTATATCGATTTTTCCTTACACCACCCCCCGCTAAGAAAGACTTGGTGCTAAAATGGCCTTAGTTGCCTACCAAGATCTTGTTGCCAGTATGATCGCCTTATTTTCGCCAATGATCCCTTCAAGACAAGAAAGGACCGTATGGCCTTCCTGCTGCCTTGGCTGGGTGCCACCCCCCACTAGGAAGAGTCTGGTTAGTAAGGGCATAGTCGCCTGCCAGATAAAGGCATTGGCCGGGTACTACCCCCCGCTAAGAAAGACCTGGTGCTAACGTGGCCTTAGTCGCCTACCAGGATCTTGTTGCCAACACGTTCTCCATTATTTTCGCCACGTTACCAAGATTTCTAGAGTAAGAATGCGAGGTACCCGGATTCGCCAAATTTGTTCGCCAAGGCACCAAAACTCCTACAAACGGGATTGCGAGGTACCCAGTTTCGCCAGAATATTCACCTAGAGACCTAGGTTGCTTGAAAAGGAAGGCTAGGTACCAGGTTATTTGTCGAGGTACCAAGATCCCTGCAAACAGGAATGCGAGGTACCCAGATTCACCAGGTTCGTTCGCCACGATACCAATATTCTTAGAGCGGGAATACAAGGTATCTAGTTTTGCCTGAATATTTTCACCATGATACCAAGATTCGTAGAATAGGAATGCAAGGTACCTAGACTGCAAGATCATTCGCCAGTACGTTCACCCTTATCAAGGAACCAGGATTCCTAGAACTGGAATGCGAGGTACCCGGAATTTACAAATTTTTCCGCTAAAGTACTAGGATCCTCAGAAGAAGGAGGATCTACAGTACCCAGACTTCTTTCGATTAAATTTCTGCCACGCTACCAAGGTTCCTCGATACAAGACGCCTAGTACCTTGACTTTCCTGCATGCAACGATCACTAATAACATTGAGTCTCGGGGAAAGGGTCCAGAGATTCTTTGGCTAGGTACCATGGTACCGGTCACCCACTGTTCCTCTATTTTTTTTATCAGATTCCTTGCGTTACCAAGTATTGATTAAGTCAGGTTTATGCTGGGGACTATCGCTCGAGTTTATGCTACAATCAGAAGCGTGCGGCAGGATTAAGCCAACAGATATAGTGGGAAACGGGTTTTCCTTCATTTATCAAATCATGGAACCCAACCCTTATTTTAGGATACATACAAGAAAGAAACAAGGGTATCTCTGCTGATCAAATCATCAAATCAGGGAACCTAGCCATTATTTCAAGCTACATTTAAGAAACAAGAAAGGAAATTACAGAAAGTAAACCGGATATTCGGAAATGTCGATCTCCTCTCCAGCTCCTTGCCTACTTTCTCCATCCGCCTACCTAGCGACGTTATTTTCAACCATGGCAGATGTCGACGATCCTGCCATGACCCCGAAGGTAGGAACAGAGGCCGTGTTAGAGTCATTGAACATAGAGGGACGACCTTGAAGCCCTCCATATTCAGGATGCAACTGGATACAAAGTTGCGGCTTGCCTAGGTAATGTCTACACCATTGGTAAGGGTGCAGCGCTGTGATCAACCGTTCCTCTTGATCTAAGAAATCACAACCAGTTATGATTCCCTGGTAGTTTAGTCCATCTCACACCATTCTATCCATAATACCAAGCATCCTACCAGTCATAGAACTTACATCTCCTTCTCCTCCAACAGTGTTAACTGATACGACGATCATTGATCAACCTGCTGGGGGTTGCCCATTAAAAAGGGAAAAGAGATTGTTTGAAGACCTATCAAACATAGAAGGGGTATTTACGGAATGAGAGATAGAGTATCGAGAGTGAGAGAATAAGGTCATTAATGGGACACGACATTCGGTGTCTGGGAAAGGACAGCTTCACAAAGCGTCCCCCCCCCCCCCCCGGAGTTTGATGTTTGAGGCAATCAAACCTATCCTAGACTGACGCGTGAAAAAAAAAACAGTTGAATATAAAGCTCAAACAAAAAATTCCCACGCGGGAAATCTAAAAAATATGCGTTTTGATCAGGGTAACCACGAAGATAGCATGGACCGTGGCAATCTCGATTACCAAGTAACGTGATCCATATCCGGTTGATGCCTTGGTACCCCTCCCGGACCAATCACGTTATCAACTACACTAAATTAGGGCCTAATAGAGGATGGATTGCCGAGTCCACACCTAGGTACCAGGATTCATCCGAGGATAAGTATTTATAGAATCGAAATTACATTGGAGACTCTACTTTAGGTTAAGGCGAGGTTCAACCAAGAGTCTAATAAACTACACATGCATGAAGATAAAGAAAAATAAAAAAGTTCTCATTACTAAAACTGGGGAGCCCATCCCCCGATCACCGACTACAAGAAAATAAGGTTGACTGGGTATAACTGGGTAAGGGATCAAACTGGATCATGCATCCTCCAGCTCCTGATTGGCCGCCTTCTCTCCAGCTCCGCCAGTTAGAGCTTATCCCTCTTTAGCACCGGATGGAACCCCGCCTAGTTCCTGGGTACCCACCATAACCAGAAGCTCCACCTGAGACAGATTTCCCCGAAGCTCCCCTACTGCTGCTTGGTCTGAATTTCCTCCAACTTCCTTGGTCGAAGCAGTCTGACCCTCCTCTACCTGGGCAGGGTCAGAAGACGAGATAGGTAGGGTAGATTTTCCATCATCAGTAGCAGGCTGATCCCTTACCTTCTTGACGAACTCTGAGGGAGAAGCATAAGGGGCAAAAACCCCTCCTTCAACTTGAGCCACTCCAGCTTCATGAGCCTTCAAATTGGGATCTGCTCCAACATTACTTGGTGGAGGAAGAGAGATAGGACTCTGATCTTCACCTTCTGCCACTTCACTGGCTCCAACAACCTGGGAAGGTCCAGCCACATCAGATGGCGCTGCCCCAGCAAGTTCAGCAGCCTTTGCTAGAATCTCCTTCCGGTTCCACCGCGCGATGACACTCAGGTCAAATGGAGGAGGGAAGGCTAAAGCCACCTGGTAGCCAGTAAAAAAGTAGCCATCCCCAAAGACGGTGTCTACCTGAGCATCGAGGTGGCCACGCTATCATGAAGGCTTTGAATCTCTTTATCCAGGTTCACTGCTTTATCCTTCGCAATCTCCCTCTCCTCCTTACGATGAAGGGACCTGAGTATTTAAGTATCCAAGGCATGCTGCATTCGCTCCCTGTCAGCTTTCGCCTCATCCACCTCCTTCTTAGCATTATCCAGAGAATGGTTTAAAGCTTCCACTCCTCTAGTAGCCTTAGCAAGCTCTTCCCTGGACCTCTCCAGCTCGGTAGTAGCACCTTTAACTTGCTCCAAGAGGGAGCCACATGCTGACTCAGTGCCACATTAAACTTAAACGCTTGCCAAGAATAAAGCATTAGTCAGGATATCTCCAATACTTAACTAGGTAGAAGACTCAAATGAGACAGCTTACCTCAGCCAGAAGAGCAGATCCCTTCCTAATCAGAAGTTCAGTGGGCATGGCCATCATGACATCCAAGCTCCCGCCTGGGCATGAAGCAACAAAATGGGCCAAGACTTCATCCTGGCTGCTATCCTTCGACCTTAATCTCGGCATATCCCAAGGTCCCCCCGGCTAGCCATAGCAGAATCAGAACTCTTCTCGACTGGGTTAGAGCGACTGGTTGCCACTGCGGGGGAGGTAGAGGGGGCTGAAGCACCAGCATCAGTAGCAGCTGTAACATTGACTGGCTCGATGGGTGACGTATCCTGTACCCTATGAGGAGCACCTCGGTACCTCCCCACTCTGGCTGTAAAAGCCTCCATCGACTTAGCCGAGATAAGAGGAGAGGGAGCCGGTGATCAGGATACCCCGACCGGGGTCCTACCAGATCCAGCAAATATACGAACCCCTGCATCAAGATCAGAACTAGCTGGAAGCCTGGTGGGGGAAGTTGGAGGAGAATCAATAGTACCATCAGCTTGGTTGAGCTCCACCTCAGGAACCGATGGGGATCCTGCTGAAATTGCAAGGATAGCTAGAGTCAATATCTACAGAACAATGAAGCAGTATAATATGTGCAAAGTCAGAAATTCCATTACCTAGGAGAGCACTGGAAATACGAAGGTAGCAATCTACCCTCTTTACTTCAAAAGCCTCCGTGATAGGATATTCTATATTGATGTAGTTCCGGGCCATGATGGCCTTCAAGATCTTCTCTGATTCAGCGGAGAGCTTACTCTTCTCCAACGCGGGTTTCCCACTAAAGCAAGTAGGAACCTTGAACTCAGTTCCTCCAATGTGGACTGAATTACCCCACTCACCTCTGATGATGACCCTCTCCTCCTTCCAAGAGGTATCATTCTTCATGGCCGCTGGCACCACAAACTGCAGGTTATTCTTGGCACGAGCATAAAATTGCCCCTTTGGACCTGGGGCGTTGGTAGCAATCTGGAACACGTACCCGAGCTCGCCTAGCCCCGGCTCCCGGTCAATGTTATCTCTATCGTACTACTCTATCCACAGTACCAAGAACCCCACCAGGTGCCTCCAGAACCCGGCGTTAGCTGAAGAGGGGCAAGCTGCAGAGCATACAACGCCCTACGTAAGGTTGGATTGAGAGGTAGCCTAAGTGAGTAAAATGTGAAGAAGCCGGGTTTATATAGAGATAGTTAATTGTAACGGGCAGAGAAGGTAATCAATGTCGCGGAATAATCGGCGATGTGGAAGGAACGATTTCGAGAAAAGTGCACCCCCAAAAATTTCCTTTTTTGAAATTGGCCTACCCTGGTCAGCCACGTGGAAGACTCATTTAAATCAGCGTGCAAAGAGAAGATTCACTCCTACAAGACATTTGTGAAAAGTTCTCTAAGTGTTATCCATCCTGACTCCAACCCCGACCTGGTACCAGTGTCCAAGTCAGGGGGGACTTCTGTTAACAGGGTTTTTTGGCAAGGGACCAAAGGATAATTTTCCAACAAGAACCTACCTAGGAAGATTCATCCAGATATTCCTGGTGACCAATGAGATCAGTACCACTACCTAGACGAAGCCGATACTTGACAAGGTCAGGACCTCGACTACCTATCTATCTAGATAGGACATCTGCTCCGCGAGCTAACGAAGGCATGTACCTCGCCCTACTGAAGCTCTCAATGCTAACTTAAGACCAGTACGATGATAACTTGCATGCCCAGCACCCCACAAGCACCTCGATATCAATCAAGGCACCTGGTACCTAGATACCCGTCTTGGTACTGCCTCAACTTCCACCTGGTACCTAGTACGTCTATTCGGAGCCCCTCCAAGGCAAGTACCTCACCTGCCAAGCAATACGGAGATGATCGTGAAGACACAAGCACCATTCCAGCAAGACGCAAAACAAGCTCCATACCAGTGGGATTGAAATGATGTACCAGTACCACGTTCCGACAAAATTCAGAATCAGAGTTTCCTTCCAAGTTCCACGAAGAAGGAAAGTTGACTCCATCACCGAAATAAATGGCCATTAATGAGACCTAATGGTCAGCCAAATCAGAACTTGAATTCGACAGTGATTAACGGGATCAAATCCCGCACCTTAAACCCCACACAATGCTTTTCAAACATCTAAAATAGGACTCTCAATAATCCTTATTAATACGACCGAATTTTGAGGGGATTCTTGGGAGAACTATATATATATACGGTGTTGAAGGGTAAGACGGGGAGATTCGAATGTTTTTTATCGCCTAAGACAAAGAGACTAATTTCCGATAAAATTTCCTCTGAAATTCTCCGAAGCTAGTGAGAGTCCATTGACGATCATTGGAAGGACATATCCACTTATCGACATAAACGCTTTCTCCACCACCACCCTGTGTAAAAGAGTGAGAGACGAGAGAAGAGTGTATGGGTTGTAACTTTGTTATAGTGTTATTTAATAAAACAGTGTTCTTCTATATCTCCCGGTCCCTTTTGTTTCTTCTCCATCATTTTATTTCTTGTCTTCGATTATAGAAAGGGACCTCGGTACCGAAGGTACCTACCACGCTACTGCTACCGATAGTGGGCGAGGGTGCTAATCAAAATATCACTCCCCGAGTGGATTTTTCCGTTAACAAAAGTGAACTTTTATATGAGATAGGGGGAGTCTTGTTTGTTTTTGTGGATATATCTCACCAATATTCTTTGTAGAAGATTTCTTGTTTGTTTGGTTGTGTATTTTTCACAGGTGTCTTGATGATTAAAGAGGAGAATCCTGAAGACTCATAAAGAGTTGAAGATATTTTAGTTTAGGGTTCTCTTTGTAATGTGAGGATGTGATAATGCAATCAACATGAGTTTGTTTGAGTGATCATTGTATGGTGAGGTTGAGGTTTTGTCATGGAATAGCCAAAGGGGGAGATTGTTAGGTTTTAGATTTGTGTTGGCTTGATTTCATAACAAAACTCTCTTTCTTTGTAATGTCTAGCTGCTTAGGTGGTTCATGGTTTATACAAGCTTCAAAGAAGAAAAACAACTTCACATGCACAGATCGTTTTCAAGAGGAAATGTGCTTTCTTGGATGCTAAGGTATAAAGATTTTTCTTCCTCTTGCAAGGTGTTAGCGCACACACACACATTGCATAACATTTGTGTCTCTGCATCATTGCACTAAATTTGTGTAACACATTCACACACTTGTTGAAGTATCCACAAGCATTAGACTTAATTTGACAATTTTTGTAAACTTGCATGTTCTAGGACTATATCTAGAAAATGGCATACTTTTGTGTTCTTATGTTTATTTGTTTGTGTTTTTATGTGATTGAACTTGAATTTGAGCTTATATTATGTCTCATTGATTTCTGGTTGTTTTGGTTACTCATTCATTAAATTCGAGTTCAAACTAGGAAGTTAAGAAACTTTCCGTGATTTTATCGTACATGGTTTTCCTCTTTGTTTTTCAAGTTGAATTCCATATTTTTTGTGAAAGTTGTCATCTTTTTTACGTATGGGAGTCCCGGTTGGTAATCAAAAAATGGATTCATCTTTTGTACATGTGGGAGTCCTGGTTTGTAATCAAAAAACGGATTCAAATCCGGAGTTCAAAGGCCGGAGATCGGTTGAAAAACATTTCAATGCGCCAAAGGGAGCAAAGAGGAAGTGAGATGGCAAAGCCAAAACCACCCCACCCTGTGGAGGTGCATGGGCCCCATGGGAAGGCCACCATTCTACTCCTGTGGAGGCCACACACCTCCACAGGGAGCTGATGTGGCAAGTGGTGATTGGTGGTCTTACCTCTCTCTCTCTCTCTCCATGTCAATTTCCCTCCATATATATTCAAATATCGTGCAGAAAATTTTCACAACTTGTCCAATTTTGTTTTTGTGATATCTCTCTCAAATCAACTCCGATTTTAGATTTTCAAAAGCCGAAATTGTTGGTCTTGAAGAGAGGAACAAGTCCCAAGCATTTTCAGAGTCAAAAGATGTCCAGGTTTTCACGATGATCTGATCTCAGTTCATGTGTCCATCATTTGTAAGTGAATCATCTTCTTTACCTTTTTCTTTTGTGATCAACTTGATGAATCTTCTTATTTGATTAAAGAAAAATGTTTACAATGGTTTTGATTCCAATTTTAGACTTGTTTGGAAAAGTTTCGAAATTAGCTCTTGTGATTTTTGATTGAACATTTTTTAGCTAATTTTGAAGAGCATGAACTTGAATCTAGAATAACTTTGTGATTTGATCTTGATTGTTGATTTCTAGGTTTTAGTCACATGTTCTAGAACTAGGTTATTTTGATTGTGATCTTTATCATCTAAATCTAGTTCTTGCTTTGTTAAATAAGTTACTGATTTCAAGTGTTAACTTGTTCACTTGATTTCAAAGCTAGGTTTTGTGCTTTTTGTTGAAAACTTGTTGTTCTAGCTTTGATTGACATGCTTAGGTTTCTAGATATTTTTGTGGATGATTTTGAATGCCTAATCTATATCTTTAATCACATGTTCATAAGAATTAGTTACATTTGCTTGTGAGCTTGATTTGTGCATATACTAATTCTTCATAGAGTGTGTTTGATCAACTTGCTCTATTTGGTTGTGTTTGCATCATTTGCATCCACTTAGATCATTTGCCTTGTTAAGAGGTTGGAAGTCTCTTGCTGAAGTGAGTGAAGCTTTAACTTGAGCATTGGAAGTCACACTTTGGAGAGGGGATCTTTAATTTGTGTAAGCGGAAGTCTCGACTAGAGTCGGAGTAACTTGGATAGTTGAGCATTGTAAGACTTAGCTAGGATTGGGGTGATCCGGATAGCTAAGCAGCAGAAGTCACATGTTTGGAGAGGGGATCTTCAACTTGTGCATAGAAGTCTCAACTAGGATTGGGGTGATCCGGATAGTTGAGCAATTGGCATTGTAAGTTCACTAGGCCCGAGGGTAAAGTAGGTGTAGATAGCTTAGAGAGTGAATCTTGTGTTGATTGCCTCTTGAGTGTGTAACTCCTATTTGTCATAATGAATTGCTTTTGCCGGTGGTTGTGGTATCAACCCATGGATGTTTCCTCTTTTGAGGTTTTACCACGTAAAAATCCTTTGTGTTGATTTTTGTTTTTGTTAACTTTACTTTCTTTGAACTTGTATTGATTCATCTATTGCTTAATTGCATTTACAAAAGCAAGTCTCATGAACCCCAAACGGGTTCTCGGGGGGCCCAGTGATGGGGCTGAAAGCATATGTCACAAAGATATTGCACTTTCACCGAAACTAACTAGGTGCATCAAAAGCACTGTTAGAGCGCCTTCATGTGAATAGATACTTGATGGGATGCGCAGAAAGTTGGATGAGGTAGTCAAATTCTCATGTTTGATTGCCAATTAATTAGATACTCGGCTAAGATAAGCAAAGTTAATGACAAAGAGAAAACCCTTATTGCAACGAATCTTGAGTAATAAACTACTGGGAGACGTCCGAGTGACTTAGTTGCCAGATAAAAGACAAGAGTCTATAAACTAGATACCATGCATATGGACAATCAATTGAACACTACTTGAACGAACATATAGCGCAACTACAAGCCAAACCAGACCCGATCAGTTGATTAGATAACCGATTGGGATAACCAAAAACTAGTCAGTAGCTAATCTGACTAGACCAAGTTCAGCCAATCAAAAATATGATTGACTGGGTCGATAACAAGTAGCTAAAACGATAATTGAATGAATCAAAAAAGATGATTGATAATTAGTTTAGCCAAGTTTGATCAGTCAAGTAAGATGGCTGGTCGGGTTAGTAATTAATCAAATTCGGTCAGTTGAAAAATAATCAATCAGATCAATCAAAATCAGTTAACAAGATAATTGATTGAATCAGAAGTGACAATTAGCAAAGATGGTTGATTAAAAAGAAAGAAGACCACATAAGTAAATTAAATATCTGTATCATTAAGGAATGAGTCAATCATTTATATAATGTTACAAGAAAAATTTACAAAATGTGTGGTATAACAAAAAATGTACAATGATGGAGGAGAGATCAAGCTTCAGGAGTTCTTGAAGGGCCACTGGGTCCAGAGGTGTCAGAGGGTTTATTTTCTTCTTCATAGCCCTTGGTCTAAAATCTGGCAAACAGATGTTATCTTCAGGATCTTCAGCCATGAAAGGAGAGTAATCGGTCTCAGGCAAAGGTCCAACATCAATGCCCTTGGATATTGCACCACCTTCCTCGACCACCAGGGAAAACTTGAAGGGGAGCTCTAGATGCATCTTATGAGGATCCTTCCCAATAGACTTGCAGTAAGCATTCCATCTCATCATCTGGTTCTTTATTGCATTGAGAGACTCTGCCTTATACTTTTCAATCATTCGGTCCCATTTACGGCGAGCCTCTCTAGAAGCCCTCTCCTTACCCCCAAAGAACATTCGAGCAGTGGCAAGCCCTCGTTCTAGTTCCCTCAGCATAACAGCCTCGAATGCAGGAGACCTTTTGTAGCGATCAACGCTCTGAACCTCAAGGGCTAGTCTGGCCTCTTGAGAGAGCACCTCCACGCTGACCTTCTGATGCTACAGATCTTCAGCCAGCCTTTCATAACAAAGCATGGCCTCCTCAAATCCCTACTGGGCTTCAAGAATAGATTGTTGTGAGGCAGCCATGGTTTCCTTGGCAGCTCGAGCTTCTGCCTCCTGACCAACAGCAGCCTGTTCAGCCAGGGATATCTTCTGTTCAAGCTCTGTGCACCGCTGCTCGGCCTCAGCCATACTTGCTTCAAGCTGGGTGTTCTTCATGACAAGCTCCGTCAGGCTGGTTGTGGTATTGTTAGCTCGGGTCTCAGCAGTAAACATGACCTTCCTCAAGACTGCCTCAGTCACGTCACGCTGCTTTAGCTTTTCTTTAAAGGACGCTCTCAACTTTGATTCACTTACTGAGGCAGAACTGACCGCTTTCTTCCTCTTTTCCAGCTCCTTCTTCGGCTGGGAGATTTCAGCGGCCTATTTCTTCTAAGCCATCATAGCCCTAGTCATCTCCTCCACTGCCTTAAAAAAGAAAGGAAACAAGTTATGACTGATAAAACCTAAATCGAAAAAAATTGACAAGGGATTCAAAAGTACATATATATAGGCCGTTATTGTAAATAGCTCGGACTTGCTCCGCATCACTTGCTTTCCAGAAGTCATTCCAGTAGCCATCGCCAACATAACCCCTTCCAGTGGACATGGACTTCAGCATGTCAAGGGGGTTGACTGTCGCCTCCTCCGAGCCAGGGGTGTTGACCGCATTAGGAAGTATTGTAACTTTTAGGTCGTGAGGCTGTTGATCAGTCTGGAATGAACCTAGCACATGAGTAGTCTCGAGAGCAGCCATTGGGGGTGTGGCAATAGTTCGCTCCTGACCAGCAGTTCCTAATGGGCCCGCTTCAGCATTGCTTACCAAGGGGGCCATGACCACATTGGGCAAAGGCCTAGAAGGACGGCTCAGAAAAATGAAAACTTTGTCGACATGATCTGCCTCATGATCAGACAGGTTGTCTGCAGGAGCGGGAGGACAGGTTGATACCTCATCAGGTCCGGCTTGACCCTTGTCAGAATCCGAGTCAGTAAAGACTATCTGACTCTTGATAGAGAATTGCATCGGGGCCTTGCCAGCGTGATGAACCGGAGAACCAGTAGGAACTTGGCCAGTTGGTTGGCCAGTTTGAATATGAGCTGGCTCAGCTAGAGTCGGAGGATGAACTTGTTGAAGGGTGGCTTGTCTAACAACCCCAGCAGCAGCCTGATCATCTGTTCTGGCTTGGTTAGACAGCAGAGCAGCAGATGGCGCCGAAGCATGATCATTTCCCTTTTTCGATCGGTGTTCCTTACGGATCAGATCTGTCAACGTATCCCGATCCTCATCACTATCTTCTTCAATAACAACTATTTTGACTCCAGTCTGATGAGCTCCAAGGTTCTTTGCTGACTCGGTCTTCTTCTTTCCATGAGCAGCATCAGGAGCATTAGAGCCCGCAACGGCCTTGGTCACTTTGCTGACCGGAGATCTCCTAGAGGGTTTGGTCATGTGACGACAAGCCATTTCTTTGGCATATCTCCTCTTTTAGCCTCTAGGAGATTTTTTCTGCTCGATGTCCCGATCAGAGGGCATGTTCTCCATTTCCCGATCTGAGGCGCTGGTAGATGTGTTGGGATCAAGCTTATAAACATGCTCAACCATAACTTGTTGAGGGGGGGGGGGGGGGCGGGGGAGATCCCCTGGGATATTTGAGCTGCAGCCTCGGCTCGACTAACCTTATCAAGATTTTTGATCCTCTCAGCTTGTTCACCTGCCATGATATCCATCTCGTATACTGAACAAACAAAGAAATATCAGAACGAATAAACTTGATTCGGAGAAATCAAGATTTAGAGAAAGTTACACTTACGGCGTTTGCATCAGTTTGAGATAGGAAGGAACAACGCCAGATCTTGAAGGGCCTTCTCGGCGAATAGCGCATGACGGTCCCTAGCCTCCCATGTTGTTTGGGCAGCCTTCACAACGTTCTTGGCTTGATCATCTGTAAGCATTACATGAGTTTTGTTCCATAGTTCATGACTGTAGAAGTGCCTAGGGACAGTGTTCCTAGCTAGCTCCTAGCAAGGATCGACGACCACGGTCTCACCCCATTCACCCTCATCGAAGAACCAGTTGTTCTTCCTGTACTTGTTGGAGGTAGGAAATCCCTAGATAAAGCCCGTGTGATCCTTGCTGGATAGGGGTGTAGGTCGTTGGTCATACCCCTTAGGAACCAAATGGTTGTTCGAACAAGATTGAAGATGGAAAGTACCCACATTGTCTGACCGACCCAGAGTGTAGAAGTTGCAAACTTCCTATGGGGTCGGGGGGTATTTGGCACCAATTTACTTCCATAGATGTCATAGGCTCATAAGGAACCGGTAAGAATTCTGCAAGAGCTGAGCAGAAGCGATCCCAGCTTCAGCAAGGAAACGTGCAATGAACGGTTGAAAGGGCAACGTAACCCCAGAGGTGAGCATCGTCCTGTAAACGGTCACAACACCCCGAGGAGGGTTCCAAATAAAGTGGTTCCCGTTCATAAGGATTTGGGCCGATCGGGGGAGATCGAATCTTTCGCTATACTTTATGATCTCTTATTCACTGACCACGTTCACTTCAACGTCAAAGGCACTCGGTTGCTCCTCTGAAAAGCTCAACAAGTGGGCTCAACGCCTCTTGGTGACTTCTTCCATCTTCAACAGTTAGGATGGAATTTTAAGGTCGATTGCAAAAGAGTTTTTAGAGTTTGGTATGTTTCCTCGATCGGATCCTGTAGCTGTAGACATATCTAATATCTATTGGGAGAAGAAACAGAAGTGTTAGCAATATTTGAACCAAAAGTGGAAGGTTGAAACTCAGGGAGAGCCACTGAGTAATCAACGCTAAGGGTTACGGGATGAAGAGGACGAGAAAAATCTTGAAAGATCCTCCTAAAATGGATTCGATCCTAGCAATGTTTTCCTTATTGCATATTCCAATATAATGTATCAACAACTCAACGTAACAATGGCGGGTAGCAGAATCCATACCTGATGATTAAAATAGGCGAGATAAGAATTCTGACGATGATGAAGGATTGTTGAAGACGAAGAACTTCGACAGAGCGTTGGAGTAGAGAAGAATTTCAGAAGATGAAGAGATATGCAGTCTGAAAGAAAAGATTGCGTGAGAGGGAAAATGAAGGGATTTGAAAATATATCTAGGCAAAGATGATGTCATACGAGAGTGGTAGTTGGTGTGCGAATCCCAAAGATCACACGCCATTTGAAATTGTAACCGCAGCTGTCAGTTGCGTCATTCGCGTCAAATCACCTATGCAAATCAAATGTTCGTGGCTGAAATTAAAATCCAGTTGTCTAACACTAACAAGCATTTATAAGCTACACGACAAAAGGCTCACGAGTTAAACATATCTCACCTAGCGAATTATCTTCATTGTGCAAGATGCTCGGTTTGAATGTTTTTGGGGGTATAGTTATTGGTACAATTTGAAGAGATGGCATGTCAGCATAAATGTCGTGTTACATGGGGACCAAAAGTCACGTTTCAACAAATGTCAACTAAATTGAACCAACCTAAAATGATCTGAAAATAACCCTACAATACTGATCAAAGTTACTAAGTGGGTCGGGTTGGAAAAACCCAACCAAGGTAATTAGATTGATCAGGTTAGCAAGATCTGATTGGGAAATCCCAAGATGGTCGGATAGATTCAAATGGTCGGGTCTAGTTATCCGATCGGGTTTAGATCTCTGGTCGGGGGTGTAAAGGACTGGTTAGGTTTGGAATGTGGTCAGCTAAGCAACACATGAATAATTTACAAATGCGCTCAGATGCTTGACATGCTGATAACATTGAATTATGACTCAAACACGAGAATAAGAATCTTCCCTAAATAAGGTTTTATGAAGCATACTCTGCTAAGGAAACAGATATCCTTAGAGCTATCAGAATCTAGAATAGGCAAAAGATCCGACGTGATTAAAACACAAATGATGCAAGATGGGAAAGAAGAGCAGTGCGACTCCTATAAGTTAGAGTTGTTTGTGTTTTATTAAAGGGCTGCCATTTTTCTTTTGCTTGTACTCCAAGAGTTAGGGTTCTATGCATGTATAAATAGATCCTGAAAACACCCAACAAGGGTTGGCAAGTCATGATATCTTATTAGAGAGCAAGTGAGAAAGAGGTTGTAATATTTCTTATATAGTAGATTCTTTTTCTCGCTGTCTCCAGCAACCATGGTTTTTCCCTTTTAGGGTTTTCCACGTAAAATCTCACTTGTTTATTTCTTGTTTAACTCTTTTCAATTTCATACCTAATCATGAATTGCAATTAACTTGTGTGACGCGTGATCAATCTTATTAATCGAAAAATCACCGTCAACAAGCACAATGTTCAAAAAATAGTTATAGGAGTCCGGTAATACTCAGGTTTGAGTCGAAAACTGACTTCTAAGGTCTTTTATTGTCCAGCTCAAACCAAAGTAGTTGGAAAATTGCATGCCATCATTTGTTATTATTGGAACTCTAAACCAAAGCTCTAGATTAACTTTTGAAGGATAATCGGTACCATTTTTTTAGATAGAACTAAATTTTCTTGAAAATGTAATGGCTCATTTAATGTTTGTTCATTTAAGTTTTAAGTTTCAAAGTACTCTTGTAATGGCTATATAAAGCCAAGTTTTTTGCTAGAAAAAAATAACAAAAGAAGCTTTCTCTTTAAAATAGTTTCTTTGTTCATTACTTTTCTCAAAATATATGATACAAAGTTTACAAGTGGTATCAGAGCCAATTTGTATTTAAAAAAATGGCAAGCAGAAATATTGCCACTCCATTCCTGCATATCTTCAATAGAGAAGATTATGATTATTGGTGCAACATATTTGAAGTCTAGTTGAAAGCATTCGACTTATGGAAAAATAGTTGACAAAGAGTTCATTGGGCCTGAAAAGGAATATGCATTAAGTGTTGTAGAAAATAAAGTTTTGGAAGGAAATCGAAAGAAGGATACATATGCTCGTAACGAAATTAATCTGGCAATAGAAAAATTGGTGTACGAAAGAATCTGTAAAGCAACAACTTCGAAGTAAGCTTGGGAGATCCTAAAAATGAAAAAGCCTACAAAGGTGATGAACAAGTAAGAAACGTTCGGCTTCAAACTTTGAGATCGGAGTTTGAAAACTCGAGATGAAGGAGAATGAAAGTGTTGTAGAATATTTTACAAAAGTAACTTCTGTTGTGAATCAGTTGGCCTCGAATGGAGAAGTTTTGGATGACCTTGGGGTTTGTCAAAAGGTTCTTCGTTCTCTTCCAGAAACGTATTTTAGTCTTGTTACAGTTCTGGAGCAAGCAAAAGATTTGAAGAACTTGACTTTAGAAGATTTGCAAGGAACCTTGAAAGCCTATGAAGTGAAGATTAACTTGTTTCCTCCACCTCATCAACCTGACAAAGCTCTCAAATCCCAAGTTACGACTACGGGAGGTCGTGGTTCATTCAGTCATGACAGAGGCATAAACTTTCAAGGACATGGTGGTTTTAGTTATTGTGGAAGAGGCATAAATTATCAAAGTAACGATAGTTTTCAAAATGGTAACAATGAAAATCAAAATTCCAGGTTCCGAAAAAGAGGAATGAAAGGTCGTGGTTCTCAAAGAGGCCGGTGATAAGGTTATAACGAGTGCAAATATTGTCACAAACTTGGATATAGAGATACAAACAACTGGCACAAACAGGGAGATAACAAGAAAAATATTGCAAGCCTTATCCATTAAAGCAAGAATGAAGAAACTTTGCTGCTTGTTTCTCATGGCAAAAAGGTTGATGAATTTTGGTACCTTGACAGTGATGCTAGCAAGCATATGACAAGGTGTTGCTTGTTTCTTGTTTCTTGTTTGCCTAGAATAGATCGTGGAGAAGAAACAATTGGTGATGCTAGTACTCATAAAATTGAAGGTGTTGGTGAGATTTCTTTTAAAACAATATTTGGAAATATTGGGAAAATGGCTGAAGTTTATTTTGTTCTCAGTTTGAAAAGTAATTTGCTTAGTGTTAGTCATTTCACGAAGAAATGGTATGATTTGCACACGTATGGTAAAATTTGTACTATATCAAAAGGAAGTCAAGTTATTGCAAAAATTGGTGTGGCTTCAAATAACTTGTTTCCTAGCAGGCTTGAAACTCCAAACTTATCTTGTTTTGCTGCTATTGATAAAAGTGTTTCTAAGCTATGGCATGCGAGATTTGGGCACTTGAATTATGGAAGCTTGAAGTTGTTATCAATAAAGGAGATAGTTAAAAGGTTCCTTAAAATTGACCAAGTTGAAGAGATTTGTGAAGCTTGTCAACTTGGAAAGGAATATAGAGATCCATTCCCACAACAATCATCTTGGAGAGCAAAAAGGCAGCTAGAACTTATTCATTTTGATCTTTGTAGAAATATGCTAACTGAATCTCTTAGAGGCAGCATGTATTTCATCACTTTCATTTATTATTTCTCAAGAAAGGTATGGATTTATTTTCTTAAAGAAAAATCAGATGCATTTCAAGCTTTCAAAGATTTTAAAGTTGAAGTTGAAAACTTCATCGATCTTCGTATTAAAACCTTGAGAACTGGCTATGGTAACGAATATATCATAAACAATTCTAAAAAATATTTTAGATATCAATGAATAAGGCATGAGTTGACAATTCGTTTTACACCATAACAAAATGGTGTAAGTGAAAGAAAAAATAGAACTCTTGTCAAAATGATGAGATGTAAGCTTAAAACAAATAATTTACCAAATGAATTTTGGGCAGAGGCTATTTCTTGTGTTGGTTATCAAATTAATTGGTCTCCAACAAAGTGCTTGAAAGATTGCATACCACAGGGGACCGGGTATGGAAGAAATTCTTATATTCAACATTTGAAGGTGTTTGGCAATATTTCTTAGTCGCTCATTCCTGAGGCAAAGAGGAACAAGTTTGATGAAAAGTCAGAAAAAAAAAAGCATCTTTATTGGATACAACGAGAGAAGCAAGGCTTACAAGCTTTATAATCTAAAGACTAAGATAATTGTGATCAGCCAATATATCCAAAGTAATAAAAATTCAAACTTTGAAGATAAAAAGACAAAGCAATTGAGTTGCCAATTTTTCCAAATGTAGAAAATGTTACAGATGAAGAAAGTCCTCCTCCTTCAACTAGATTTTCATCAAGTGAAGAATCTTCTCCAAGTCCTCAAAAAAAATGAGAAGTGTGCAAGAACTTCTTGATTCCACCAAGCCAATTGAACATGATGATTCTGTATTTTTTTCTTTCTTTGCAGGTGAAGATCCAATAACATTTGATGATTCAAATAAAGAAGAATTATGGGAAACGACCATGAAAGATGAGGCAACAACCATGAAGAAAAATGAAGCATGGAGGCTCACCAATCTTCCTTCACAAAAAAAAAATCATTAGTGTTAAATGGGAATACAAGACAAAGAAGAATCTGGATGGCTCACTCAACAAGCATAAAGCAAGACTTATAGATAAGGGATACAAGCAAAAGGAGGGGGAAGATTTTACAGAATTATTTGCTCATGTATCAAGGCTCGATACAGTTCGTTTGCTGGTTTCTCTTGCAGCTCAAAGTAACTAGTAGATTTTTCAAAAGGACGTGAAATCAGCCTTACTATTTGGTGTACTGAAGGAAGAAGTCTATCTTGATCAATTTCCTGGATTTGTGAAGAAAGGAAAAGAAAATAAAGTCTATAAGTTGAAAAAGGTGGTATACGTGCTGAAACAATCACCAAAAGCTTGGTACAGCCATATCAATTCTTACTTCAAGATGAATGGTTTCCAGAAATGTCCATTTAAGCATACTCTCTATACCAAAACCAGCCCACATGGAAGCTTCATTGTTGTAAGTATTTAAGTTGATGATCTTATTTTTATTGGAAACGATTTAGAGCTTTTGAAAGATTTTGAGCTTTAAATGAAGTAAGAATTTGAAATGACTGATTTGGGTGAATTGCATCATTTTCTCGGTATTGAAGTTCTTCAATCCAAGAATGAAATTTTTATCATTCAAGAGAATTTTGCAAGGAGATTTTGAAAGCAATTCAAAATGGAGAATGCAAATCCTGTTTCAACTCATTGCGTTACAGGATTGAAATTAAACAAAAATGGTGAAGGGAAGCTAGTTGACTCATCTATATTTCGAAGTTTTGTTGGAAATTTAATGTATCTAATTGGCTAATAGCTATAAGGCCCGATATTATGTATGGTGTAAGTTTAATAAGCATATTCATGGAGAATGCTTTTTCTAATCCTTGGGAGGCAGCGAAAAGAATCTTGAGATATGTGAAAGGAACTCTAGATTATGGCATTTTCTATCAAGCAAATGTGCAATTCAATCTTGGTTGCTATACTGTTAGTGACTTAGCCGGAAGTGTTGATGATATCAAAAGCACTTTGAGTTATGTTTTTGATCTCAAAAGTGGAGTAATAGCATGGTGTTTAAAGAAGCAACTTATTGTTGCACTTTCGACCATAGAAACCGATTACATCGCTGATTCTTTTGTAGGATGTCATCTACTTTTGTTGCGTTGAATTTCGGAGAAACTCAATCATGTCCAACAACTTTGTTTTGTGACAACAGTTTAAATATTTCAGTTTCAAAGGATCTGGTTCTTCATGGAAGAACAAAACATAGTCGACTTCGATATCATTTCTCGAGATAGCTTCTGAATGAAGGTGTTGTTCATGTTAAATATTGCAGGACTAATGAACAAAATGCTGATATCTTTACTAAACCAGTTAGAGGACTAGTTTTCAAAAGAAATGAAACAAATCTGGGAATGAAGAGCAAGTTTGGTTTACGGGAGGCATTGTTGGAACTATAAACCAAAGCTCTAGATTAACTTTTTTAGATTGAATTAAATTGTCTTGAAAATATAATGGCTCCTTTAATGTTTGTTCATTTAAGTCAAGTTTTTTGTTTTAAAGTACTTTTGTAATGGCTATATAAAGCCAAGTTGTTTGCTTGGAAAAAAAATAACATATGAAGCATTCTCTCTAAAATAGTTTCTTTGTTCATTACTTTTTTTTAAATATCTGATACAAAGTTTACAGTTATGACTCTAGTTATTCTATTTGGTACATTATTAAAGTGTAACCTTGAAACCGTATGATCAGTAGAAGGATACACAGATGCACCATCATGTGGTGCACTATTGACAGGAGCCACAGCTCGGAAATTCTTGCTACTCTTGTATGTCATTTTTTCACCAATATACATTTGTACAATTCTTACATGAGTAATAAAAAAATACATATTTTCAAATAAAAAAGTATACATGAATATATTCAGTGACAGACATTACAATAAATTAAAGAGTGATATTTTGTAACTCAACAACTTAACCTACACATAACAAAAGTAGACAAACAACGACACAATTAAATAAAAAGGAGAAAACATAAAAAGGATGATAGAAACAATATTATCTTATTGATCAAGATAAGATTCTAGATATAGAGATTGATTCAAGTAGTATGTAACTCATACTCTTAGGGCCAGTCAGGTTGCCATTGAAAATACTGTTCAAACGTGTGTCTAACAACCTAGAGGGGGGGCGGGGGGGGGGGGGGGGGGGGGGGGTGATTGGGTTGTTAATCGATTATTACCAACTTTTCGATTAGTCAATACTAATAATATAACCCAACATAAACAAACATACAAAATCAAGTGTTAAGTGCGGAATAATAAATAACACTTGATTTTTACGTGGAAACCCTTCAACAAGGGAAAAACCACGGGCTATCCTTCTAGCCACACACGATCACAGAAATCCACTATATGAGTAAAAAGTTACACCCTCAAGTGATACTCGGACTCTCACTCTAGATAACCTCAGGCTATGGACACTACCACTCGCCACTCTTGGTTCAATCCCTAGTGATATCCACTGATACACTACTCTTGGCGTGAGCACCTCCTACTCTACCCTCAGGCCTTTTACAGTGGCACTTGACCGATGCTTGCCAACCACAACTTGGTTGCAAGACTTCAATGCTTGTGCAACTTCACCCCGAAGCCACAAGACTTTGACTCAATGAAGAGTATAAAAGTCTAAGTGTGTATATGACAATATACTCAATGCAATAATGTGCAAGACTAAACACAAAATGCTTAACTAGATGTTATAATGCAATTGAACACTCTAGTTATCAAACAATGCCTACATGTACACACATGAGGTCTCAATTAGTTGTAGAGAAATTCTAACAACCTAATTGTCAAATATATTCACATAAACATTCATGAACTTGACTAGATGCACAAAGCCAACCTAATCATCAATTAAACACACATGAACATTTATGGATTAGCTATTTAGGCAAATATGACCTAATGATGCAAGCTATCACAAATAAAACAAATCAAATATTCATGAACATTAACTAGTTGACTAAAACACAATTTCTCAACCTAGTTATCAATAAATCACACATGAATATTTATGACCTAGCTTTTAGGCAAAAATGACCTAATCAATTAAGCTATCAAAATACAAACCCAATCATGTTATCAAGACTCATAAATATGCAATAAATAGAGTCAAGGTATTTAATCATGCAATAAATACCTAATCTAGTGTAAGAAGAACAATAAATGATATTCAAGGAAGTTCTTGCTTACCTAGTCATGAAACAATGAAGACTCATGTATGATTGCTGCTTTGGATGCATGGGTTTTGGGTTTGGAGAGTTAATGAAGCCTAAAGGAAGTTTTCTCTCTCTAGACTCTCTCTATCTCTCTCTAGGGTTTCTGCAATTTCAGAGAGCTTGATGAAGAAGAAGAGATAAAGATGTATTTATAGTGGGAAAACACGAGCTGACGTGAAAAGACCAAAATGCCCTGTTATTGGTGTCAGGCGACATGAGAGGCTACATGGAAGTCGCCTAAGAGGCTACATGGAAATCGCCTAAGATGTCGGCTAATGTTCTGGAAAAGAAAAACATGTCTGAGGCGACATTGGAGGCGACATACACAAGTGGCCTTGCATGTCGCCTAACACACTGGACAGCACTCCAGCTCCAGAAACAAGCGACCCAAAACATGACCAAACAACATTGAAACCTTTCGTATGATATACCGTTCGAAAGGTATGGAAGTCTACTTTCTACTCCAATTTACAGAATGAGGTTTTGATATCTGTAGAAAGATTTATAGTCATTTAAGTGACCAAAGGTCAAAACCGGATAACAACAGAGATGCTCTGTTTCAGTGGTCTCTTTGGAGACTTCAAAACCAAATCAAACGGTCATAAAATATTATGAATAATATACCGTTAGAAAAGTATGGAAGTCAAATTTCTACTCCAATTAACAAAACAAGATTTGGATAAACGTAGAAAGATTTATGGTCAAAAGAGTGACCAAAGGTCAGAATTGGTCAATAACAAAAATTCCCACAACCATGGTATAAAACCATGTAACCAAATAACAATCCAAGAGAGGACAAATGGAACCTCTCTATGGTCACAAATCGCGCTAAGACTCAAGCACACCAATGTGCAAGCGCGGACACAACACAAGCACACCATCGTGCGAGTGAGGACGTTTCCGAACACACACAGAAAAAGTAAAACGAAACACCCACACGTAAAGACAAACAAAGACGTGCTCGTGTGAGTTGTATAATGGATGCACACATATAAACAATAAAGAACACAAATGCAAGATGAACAAAGCATGCATGAAGTGTGTGTGTGCACCTAAACTCTTCAAGAGACAAAGTCAAGTGAGTATACATTTTGCTCTTGAAGTCATGGAGATGCTCGGAAGCTTGCCGACAGGGACCTAAGCTACCCATTACACAATCATCCCCAATGTGGTGTGGTTTGTCATGAAATAAGCCAATCATAAAATCGAGGTCCTTACAGCCATATATATTTTTTTTTGGCTGTTTTCGTTTTCTTCTTTTGAAAACAATTTTAAATTCGCGTTTGTTAAACGTTTTTCATTTTGTTTAAAACAAAACACGTAAAACAAAACTAGTGTTAAATTGAATAATATAGAAAACACGTTTTTCTTATTTTTCAAAAAAAAAAAAGAAACAGCAGAGTATATTTTTTTTCTTCTTGAACGTTTCTTTTTTCTTCTTTCTTCATCTACATCTTCATCTTCTTCACTTCTTATTCTTCTCCTTCTTCTTTTTCTTCTTCCTATTCTCCATGAAAGAAAATTTGGAGGAACATATCGATGCTCCTCCAAGGCCGGAAAAGGTGAGATCCTCCTTACACGATGTGGATTTGGTGTTGCTAGAGGAGGATCTCACCTCCTCCGGCCTTGGAGCTGCCGAGATCTACTCTTGGAAGAGCAAATCGGCTCCTTTATTAATTGCTTTTCATTCTTTATTTTCTTTTTTCTTTTGAAAGATTATAATTTTTTTTTCATGTAATTTATATTTAGTAAAAAATTAATATTTATTTCTAAATGATGAGTTAGTTGATAATTATTTGTGAAGAATTATTAACCCACTTTTTACTCAAATTAAAAAATTAAAATATAAAAATAATAGGAAAATTATAATTTTTTTAATTTTTCAATTAACTTACCAGACCCGTTTTTTCCGGTTTCATTTTCAAAATACAACTTTTGGTATATGCTACCAAACGCATTTTCAAATTTCAAAACTAAAATTGAAAACACTGTTTTCATTTTAATTTTAATTTTTGAAAACTAGTAAATGAAAAATTTTGGTATAAGGCGCACCGACCCTTATCTGCTAGATCCAATAGGATCCGAAAAGAAAAAAGGAAAACAAGGAAATTATCATGTTGGTGTTAAGTCAAAATAAATGCATCAGTTGAAATCTCCAAATGCAATTCTATTAACCAAACACCAAAGTAGGCTTGAGTCGTCGTCACCGTATCCATCTGGTATTTAAAAAAAAGAACATATATGCAAACAACCAAAATCAAAACCAAAGTTGAATCTCTGAATCAAATATCCTAGTTTTCCGTTCAGCAAGCAATCAAAATAAAAACAATTTCATCAAACAAACCTCAATTCACCCTCAAAATAAACTGTATATCAAGTTGATATATCACTGTAACAAGAAAAAAATGGTTAGATAATCAACAACAACCCCATACCAAAAATGATCTCAAAATCAAAATAATAACAAGAGAAAGATCAAAATTTGTTACATACCCGGATGAAAAGGAAAACAGGTGAATTTTTTTTGAAGAAAATAAAATCTATGTTCGGATCGGACTACTTTATAATGAAATTGTAACAAATGAGTATGTGTATGATGTGTTGTGGATATAGTATATACGAGAGAGAGAGAGAGAGAGAGAGAGAGAGAGAGAGAGAGAGAGAGTGATTATGACTATATGGTCTAACGAACTATATTAGAACAATAATTTATGTTCTCATCGATTCTGCCACAAGCGAGCCCACTTTGGATTTTTGAGTGGGGCCCACATCAAAAAAGTGAAATTACGGTCCCTGATTTTTGTACTTTTTGTAACTCTTACATCAATTTTCGTTCAATATTTTCATTGATATTTCCACCAAATCGTAGTACTAATATTTTCGTCGATATCAATATCTTCTTCCTTGGTCATAGATATGCTTGTGTGTTTATATAAAACGGTATATATGGAAGAAGAAAAATCATATGCTGTCTCTAGAATGATTGTCCATTTGATGATGAATGGTACTTCAGTTTAGAGGTGTCAAAAGAGCTGGGTCGGCCCGTACCCGTTGCAGGCTTTACCCATTTCCGTACAATCCCATCCGACCGATCGGCCACATTGAGGGCACGGGCTTGGCCCGCACGGTTGATAAAGCGGACTTGGACATATATTTTGGGCCTGTCAATCCTGAGGGCCGGGCTTGAGGACCGGACTAGGTTTATAGTCTGAATCTGAAGCCTGTTAGGCTGCCCGAATAGGGTGAGTATTGCCACCTAAAAAAAATTTCTAAACCCATTTTTATTTTATGAATGTTTGTATTACATTTGCTAACTAAAAAATAATAGGGATTTATTTATTTTGATAAGTGATTTTATTCATTTGACTTTTGAATTCCGTAAGTATATTACTCCTTTCAAATATAAAGTTTAATTTTGTGATCTAAAATATATTTTTTTGGCCGACCGGCCCGTAAGGCCTGTAACCACCCGAATCTCAAATGGGTTTGGGTCGGACTAGGCAAAGCTCGAAAATATGTACGCGGGCCGAGCCTCAAGCCCATCCCTTAATGTTAAGGGTTGGACTTTGTCCGGCCCACAATCCTTCATAGACAATTTTTATATAGGTCGGCGGCCCGGCCCTGACCCGTTTAACACCTCTACTTCAACTCCATTAGATTTTGCTATTCATTTTTGTAAGAATTTTCCTTTCTTGACTGATGTTGACTTTGCAATGTAAGTGTAGAATATCAGTTAAGTAGATTTTATTGGCTAAATTAGTTAAATTCTGTTGATCAAATAGACAAATCTAACCTATTTTTGAAATCAAAATTCACTTTTAACCTTGTTTTCAAAATAAAACAATATTCAACCAAAACTTTTAAAAAATATTCAAAACTAACTAGAAAGTGATGAAAATACCCCTAGTGTTTGTTTTTTTTTCTTCTCTTTCTTTCTTCTAGCTTAGTTCTTCACTTTCTATCTCCAAAATCCTTTTTTCTTCCTTCCGGTCACCATACCGTGAGTTTTAATGCTTTAAATAGCTAACAATTGTTTTTATTGGCATATATTTCACGGGTTTTGATACTATTTTAAATTATGTCGTGGTTTTCAAAATCAATTTTGAAGTTTTCCAAAATTGTAGATTTCTGATAAATATTGCATAGTTGTCAGTCATGTAATATTTCATAGTTCATCATATAATATATTTCTTTAGTTTCTTGGTTTCTGATGAACACTACATGATAGATTGTCATGTAATATGTTTTCGGTTCATCATGTAACATATATAACATGTAACATATATAACATGTAATTCATTAAGGGCAACATAATCTTTTTACTAGTAAGGTTGGTTAAAAACGAAATTTTGCCACAGCCCGGTTAGAATTGAATTTGATGAATTTCAATTGGTTAAAAAAAATTTATCTCCTAAGCTAATTGGATTTGATAAATTGTTACATCTTTTCTATTTTAGTGTATACTAACTAGATTTGGACCTCTCCTAAGATAAGCTTTATCTAAGCTTTTATGGATCAGAAGACACGTGGCACTTAATAATTGAATGATTTAGATTTCATCTCATTTATTTTTCCATATTTTCTTACACCAAACGAAGAGTTTAAACACAAGTTTATTTTCAAAATCCCATCCTCCTATGTCTTATCTCATCAACAAGATTTTTTCTCAATCAATTCAAACTCTATCTCTATCAATTGGAAGAGATTTGAACAAGTCAATTTCTATTTCAAAAAACCCAAACTCTTCTTCTTTATAGTTTCTGTAAATTTAATAGAAGTCAAGCAATTCAAGTTTCAAACCCTAATAATTTATGTTTTTATTCAAGTTTCAAACTCTATCTCTAACGGTGGAATGGGTAATTTATGTTTTTATTCAATTTATCAAGTGACACATGTCTCCAGATTTTTAAAAAGCTTAGATAAAACTTTGTTTATGAGAGGATCCAAATCATAACTAACTAACCGATGATGCCTTGAATGCGGGACAATTTTATATGATATTTTAATAAAATGTTAAATGATATCGATTTTGTAAAATTAAAAACATACCAATATAACTCATTATATAATGTGATTTGGAATCTAAGTACAAAAAATAGATAAAATTGATTATGCTCTTTGCATATCCAAATGTACTATGCTTTAAACATTTTCAAGGCTGTAACTGAACAAAAAATTTCAAGTTACAATCTTATCTTTGCATATACAGCAGTAGATGGTGAAATGCCTCAGCTATTGTTTATCTAATAATTGATGTATTCAATATTGAAAATATTAACTATAATGATACAAGTTTTTCTTATGTTTTTTGCATATGGGATATAATTTGCATTTCTGTGAGGAAGACAAATATATATATATATATATATATATATATATATATATATATATATGTCACTGAATTTTGGAACTATATACAAAATGTGAATTGCATTGACGAATAATTACACGTACAAATTAAATAATATTGACATGCGTTCAATTGACTTCAGTACATTTGGTTGAATTTTTTTTTTTTTTTTTTGAGACAACATATTTATTAATTCAGGTATTTTTTTGAAAGCTTTCGCCATGGTAGGATTCGAGCCGCTGCCCTGGGAGTCATTTGCCCAAGCCATAAGCTCATCCATCTACCAGCTGAGCTAAGCCTCTGTTGGCGTACATTTGGTTGATTTGAGTATATGTTATTGTTTCATGTATCGATTTTCGATATCGATCTGCATATTAATTAGGTTTATGTGATTGAACGAAAATCGATATTCAAATTTAATTTATACAGTTAAATATTAAATTTATGATATTATATGTAAAATTTATAGATTCATACATATACGTAGTTAATAGTCGACCTTAGAAGTCGAATATTACATTTGTGAAGTTGAATATTTAGTCTATGTCCTCTATATATGGTATTCAATCCAGAGTAATGCCTGTCCTACAATCAAACAATTTGAAATTTTGTATCCAATTTTTCATGTTGAAGCTGTAAATTCTGCAGGATAGTGGGCCAGTGCTTTGGACCTATTGGGTTTATAATTGTATGTACGAGTAATGGACCCTCAAATGATCTAGAAAGGTCTGATAAATCTCACCGGAGCTTGATAAATCAAACCCATTGTAACAAGTATTTTATTGAATTTTTAAATAAAATAGAGTTTGACAATCCAATTTTTTCTTTTTAAATTTCTTTTCTAAAGATATTCCATTCTAAAATTTTAAATTTAAAAAAATTCTAAAGATATTTCTTTTTTTCCAAGATTATCCTTTTTATCTTTTGACACTTATATAAGACACTCCAATTTATTTTAATAAATGTTATGACGAATTATCGTAGCCTTTGGATTCATCCAACGAGTAACCTTATTTTTAAATTAAATTATTAAAAAACAAAAACAATTATCTCCCCTAAATCATTACATTAAATATTAATATTAAACGCTCTCCCCTCCAATACATATCTCTAATTTTCTATCTTTATTTTTTCTTAAGCAAGAGTGCAAGACTAACAGTTAAGAAAAAAAACTTACGAATAAGCTTGATTTTTAGGAACCGTATATATGTATATATCAAAAGAAAAAAACTCAAAAAACAAGCACCCTATTTTTTTTATAAAAAAAACGAAATATGAAAATGTTTTTTTATTACTTTTGTAGGTATATGATTGCCTAGAGAACTTTAATTTTTTTCATTAGTCCTGGAAATTCTGATTTTAATCGAATCTAGTTACAACAAATCAAGTTTTCATATATCTATTTTTTTTAAAACAAGATATTTGTATTGACTTTTTAATATGTATATATATATATATTACTGTTAGAAAAAAACCAAAATATTAATAAGTTTTTTTTTCTTTAACTATAAATCAGAGATTGATCGATGAAGATATTATTTTTTTTTTATGAAAAATGGAGAGAGAGAATAATTAGGAGAGGTTGTTTAATATGGTAACATAATATTTAATTTAATGATTTAGGATGGATAATTTTTTTTATTTAATAATTTAATTAGTTTGAAGTGTCTTTATAATTCTTTTGTCTTGTTTAATTAGTAATTTTAATTCAGGTTAAAATTATCATTAATAAAAATAAAATTAAATTGAAGTGTAAATAAATAATTTATGAATTGTAAGGAGAAGATCTCAATAAAATATTTTTTAAAGGATAAAGAGATAAAAGTACCCATCTGACATTTAAGTTTGTGTTTGACTAATTTTAACTAAGAACATGAGAGGTGATTTTCAATTAACACTAATGTGTTTTCGATTGTCAAAGAGCAAACTCATAGTAATTGATCATAATTTGCTCCATAATTATTAGGTGCGAGATTTTGACTTTGTAATTTGGTCCAAAAAAATCCAAATTTGAATCCGGTTTAATTTTGATCCGAGTCCGAATACAAAATTTCATATCCGATCGGATTCGAATTATTTCATACAAAATAAAATCCCAACCTGAAAATCTGAATAAATCCGATTCATATTCCATCCAATTTGATTATGAAATTGAACACAGAATTTATATAATTTTAAAGGAATTTTTTTTTAAAAAAATGTATTGGAATAAACAATTTTGGTCAAGCTAAATCATCTTAAAGTTATGATTTAAAATTTTGACTTCAATATATCAACCACTCATTTGCTCTTAATCTAATGGTTGAGATTTGAATGTATTTATAACTCTTGGATTATAACTCTTGAATTAAAAATACATGGATGATTGAGATGTTAAAGTCAAAATTTTAAATCACAAATTCAAGTAATTAGCATGAACTAAACAATTTATAAGAAGTTGTAAAATAAATAACTTATTAGTTGTTGCAACAGTCATGCAGTCTCCACACTATTACCAAACTAGTTTCACTTTGAAGTTTGAACACGAAAAACTTCTCACTAGTCACAAGGACTGGAATATCTAAGCAGTTGAAGTTTCATGTGAAGACAAACTTTGAACTTGTGCTCTCTCAAAATCAATCTATAGAGATGGCAGCAGCTGCCGCTTCCAATTATCTCTCATCTCTCACTCTTCACTCTCTCAATCAACCGAGAAACCTCCCACAACATCACTCTCTTTGTCTCTCTAGATCTCCTTCTCTGTTTCTACAGTCCACCCGCCGACCCAGCTCAGCCGTCTGCTGTTCTCTCAATGGATCAAACGACTCAGACCAAATCACTCCAATTGAAAAGAGTACTTTTTTTTTACCACAACCCAGTTCTTGTATTTGTGTTAAAATGCAAAAAGTTTGTTTTTTTTGAAAGCATTTTGAATTGCCTTTTTTCTTTTGCTGTGCAGGGTATCCAGCATTTCCTACTGTTATGGATATTAATCAGATACGTGAAATCTTGCCACACAGGTATGTTGATTATTCTAATGTGGATCTTTATTTTTGTTTTCTTGTTTTCATTTTTGATTTGTTTTTTGTTTTTGTTTTGTGGCATTGTGTATTGTATAGGTTTCCATTTTTGTTAGTGGATAGAGTTATAGAGTACAATCCAGGAGTATCGGCTGTGGCTATAAAGAATGTGACTATAAATGATAACTTCTTTCCTGGGCATTTTCCTGAGAGGCCTATTATGCCTGGTGTTCTCATGATTGAGGTAATTATAAGCTCATTGAAGTCAAGTATTTATCGAGCTCCTTTTGCCATTGATTGGTTTTATTTCATTGTGGGACTATAGTGAACTAGTGGATGGTGAAAATTCAAGTTCAATTCTCTATTTACATGTTTTCAAACTATATTTGACTTGCAATATTTCGAATTACTTGGCTGCCGGTTAAATTTTTATTTTGGTGGTGTACTAGATTAGACTAAATAAATTTCCTGTTGGAGAATGTTGGATATAGAATTTTAGAGGGAGGGATGAGATTGGAAGTGGGTTTGATGTAATTTTCATTGTGAAATTAGAGTGGAAATTTGCCCATGAATATAACGTTACAAAATTTCGAATGTGGAGGTAGAGAAGTGATACAGCAAAAGATGGGATACGAAACAAATTCATTCTCGTCAATCTGTGTAGTAAAGTTACAACCAATTGAAAGTGTGGTAAAATCAAATCTTTTTAAATAGTTTGAGCATGTGTATTCTAGAGCTATAACTGCAGCAGAGAGGATTCAAGTTGAAATGAGGAGAGTACGGAAAAGATTGAAGAGACTTAGTTTTTGGTGTTTGTGCCATCGGAACCATGATATTATGTCATTTAGTTAAGGTGTTGGCAAGCACTTGGATTGTGAAGCTGCATTTTGAGTTGATTTTTCGAGAAGTGATGGTGGAAGCTTTTTCAGTTTTCCATCCATGACTAAGAGATATTGCACCTCTGATCTGATTTTGAATTTCTTGGCCCCCAAATTTTCTGCTTGTCTTTTCTTTCTCTCATCCACTCATAATACCATATGTCAAATTTTGGTTCTAGATTGTAAGACCGTATCTCCTCAAATGTGAAATTAGATTGATGGGCTTGTGGCAATTTATGGATCATTGACTCCTGTTGGAAGATTGAGTTTAATCCATTGCTATTGACCCGAGACCTTTGAAAATTACATAGAAGTTCAGAGCTTTGAGACTGTTATTTCACTTTGGGTTTCAGTGCTTTAACTTTCATTGATGTGGGTCCTTTCAATAGAATGGACCTACCAAAGTAGAAAATAGAGTTGATCAGAGTATAAGGAGCTAGGAAGCAAGAAAGAGAAAAAAGAAATTTTCACTGCGGTTTGTGTCTGTATGTGTGCTCATTTTCCTGCATCATATGCCAATACGTGTGTGTATAAGCGTATCTAAACACATAGCGAGAAAGGCTATTTCAGGAGATCTTATGTCAGAAGACTTTCTAAATGACTCGAACTTATATTTTTCTGAATGGCAATCTGTGTTGGTTTGGGTTTTGGTGACCACAGTACAAATAATATTGAAACTTTGACTGATCTAGCTAGTAGGCTACTGACATAGAGAATAAAAATGTAACTAATTAGTGAGCCTTGTTTTCATGACCAATCTGCTGTACAAGTTTGATGTTAGATATTCTATGCTCTACTTGCATGTTTCTTTTCTGTATTTTATTTTGTGCGGGAGTTTTGTTTAGGGGGAGACCATAGATGCTCAACTTATCTACTAATGGCATTCAATAATTAGTAAATGCTTTTACTATTAATATCTGTACAGCTTCAATTTAGGTGCACTTAGATATTTCAGTTAATATTATTTAGCAATTTTAGCCTTTTGTTTGCAAGATCTGAATTCCATTCTACTTATGCACAATTTAAATGGATTAGGCATCTGTCTGTCTGTGCTCTATTAGAAGCTTTGTTTTTCTTAAATTTTAAATCGAATTGAACCTTTCACTGTGATCACTGCCAGTTTTCTGTTTTTCTGGTCATCTCTTTCTCCCATAACTTATTTGTTACCCATCGGGCTCAGTCCTAGATTTTTCCATAAATGCTGAAATGTCGCTTTCTCTCTCCAGGGTTTGGTAGTGGCCATATCAACTCTTTAATCTGATATGCATCGTTTAATATGTTTTCAGGCTTCTTCTTCATGCTTGATATAATTATTCAGCTGATGAAACATTTTGGTTATAAAGCACTTGTATGTACTTCTTAATCTTGCATTCATGGGTAGTTTTGTCTACCAATGCCTTGCATATTAATCAACAAGACTATATACCTTACATTTCATACCGGTGCCTCCCACCACCCTCCACCTAAACAAAAAAGCAGGTAATTTCTTTTCCAAAAATTTTATCGATCATCTCAGAGTCTGTACCCAATCCTTTCTTTTCTTACATCATACACATGTTTGGTTGTAGTAACCATTTTTGCATCCCTTCATTTGCCTGATTTGTGAGGTTCGTCTCTGAAGTTGACATGCTTTTGTGTATTACAATTTGTTCTATACAAAGTTATTTTTATAAGTTTTATTTACTCACCCAACACTTTGAAGCCATCTATGCCTATCAAAAAGTTTAATAATCAACTAGCCATGTATTATTTGCACACACTTCCTTCACATCCTTACAACCTCACCAAACAATAAAAAAAATAATAATATTAATAATAAAAAGATATGATGTTGACCATATCCACCAAGTGATACGTTTCTTTGCAATTGTCATATAAAATTTACACGTTTGCCTTTTCACATGTATCTGGTTTTTTTTAATGCTGAAAGCCTCTAATCATCTAATGGCAGTATGTTCACCATAACCATCAAGTGATACATTATGCTCACCGTAACCACCAAGTTATATCTTTCTTTGCAGTTGTAATATATAATTTACACAGTAGCTTCTTCACGCATATCCAACCGTATCATGTTTCACTCGAAATCTTATGGCCAGTTATTATAATGCAATATATTAGATGTACATTCTTTTTATTTTGAATGAGAAGAATAGTTTAGCTTCTTTATGGGCCTCTATCACAAAAGAAATTCAGAACACTTCTTTTTTCTTCATACAGTTTAGTTGGGAAGGAGCTGCAGGAGAACACTATTGTACATTTTGGCAGTTTTTTGGGTTTCTTTTTTCAGCTTTCGGAACTGTTTTGGTTAGTTTTTTGTATGGTGTTCTGATTTTCCTCAGAAGGCCTTTCTTTGATGACCTTTGTGGACTGCTTGTTCACATGTAATCTTTTCTTGCTTCCTATTAAAGAAAATGCAATGGGCTGACATGCCAGTTGTTTACTCACCCGGTTGCTGGTGGTTGTGACACAATTTGGCTGGCAATACCCTGATTCACTCGTTTCACCCGAAAAATTTAATCAAATTAAATCAAAATCAGACCAGAATGGTTTTAATCTAAATCAGAATATGGTCCTTTTTAATGAGTATTACTGCATAATCAAATGTACGTTATTGGCTACCTTCTTCCCCTACACTGATTTATGTTGGGAAAATGTCTAGATTCTTGAACTATTTATTACTATTTGCTAGGATAAGGATTTGTTTTTCTTTACCAACTGGGAAATAGCCATGTTGTATGAGCTCTCTTAACTAACATAGCCTGACTCTTTTAGCATTTTTAGGCCATTAATCATAGAATCCATTTTCTGGCTATATGCATCAGAATTGATCATGCATTAAAGGAAAAATAGTCGGATGGCACTGTTGCCTTGGTGTCAACCAAATGAGCCTTGAATGCTTTTTCTTCTGTATTTTTTGTCATGGGAACGTCACATGATAAATACTGCTTAATGATACGACTCTCGGGCTATGATAATAAACCTTCACCTAATATAAGTCATGCCAGTGTACTGTTATTGTGTAGAATTCAATTGCTGAATTTTAATGCTTTTGCAAACCTCTCTGATTCCTTTGTATTTATACTAAATACGATACATTTACTTCTGGTAAATACTGATAAAACTGCTTGCTTGCTTTAGGCAATGGCCCAAGTAGGGGGCTTAGTTATGCTGCAACCTGAAGTGGGAGGTTCTCGTGAAAATTTCTTCTTCGCTGGGATCGACAAAGTGAGGTTTCGCAAACCTGTGATTGCCGGAGACACTTTGGTGATGAGGATGACACTTGTTAAGCTGCAAAAGCGGTTTGGAATAGCAAAGATGGAAGGAAAGGCATACGTCGGAGGTGAAGTGGTATGTGAGGGTGAGTTCCTGATGGCTACTGGCTCCGAGTGAGGCGTTCATCCTGTTCTCTTCATCTGTCGATCAAGTTATTCTCAATGTTATCTGTTCTTCTTTTCATGTACTCATTTGCTTGTAACTGAGTTTTGGCATTTTTTAGTTGAGTTGCGGCATTGTTATCCTGTTTTGATAGTCGTTAAACGTGAGTTTCCCGCTACATGTCAATGAATAATATGAGTAATTTACTAGTTTTAACGGCTCCTGAATATTATTAACTTGTTTTCAATAAATTTCCTTGAATTGGTTTAACATAGATCAAACCTGTCATGGACAAATCTTGCAGTGTTGTGTTTGTTTGTACTCGACTCTAATTTACTTTTAATGAAAAACAAGTTCCTGCAAAATCTTGATGTGTGCTGGTTCCAAACTAAAGATCTCTTAATCATAAAACTCCTTAACATATGAACTAACAAGCAAACAATAATTGATCAAAATTAATCTACAAACAAAAATTAAAATATCTTTTTTTTCACTAAAAGGAAAAAAATTATGATTGAGCACTTTTATTTTTATGTAGGCATTCCATTTCTGTGAAGAAAAACTTGTGACTAAAGCAAGATAGTTTATGAAAGCAATAATGGGTGTCGGGAATCCTTTTTGTGCTCCCAATGATGTTTTTGATGAGTGCACATAAAAAAAAATACCTTTTATTAGAGCAACTCCTATGTTAAACACCAAACTCTACTCCGATTTGAAGTTGGATGAGAAAAAATATGCTTACACCAAATTTTAGTCTACTCTAATGTTTGATACCAAATTTTAACCGTTACATTGGCGTATGGTTGGAGGGATTGCAAACTCTAAAATAGAGTTTGGTGCTGTGGATACCGCCTGGTTCTCTTAGTTTTCAGCACATAAATCTTGTACGCAAGTGGATTTTTTTTTCGAAGTATTACAACAGTTGGGTTTGAAATTTGTCGGCATCCATGTAGAGATTAAAAATATATATACAGTCCGGATATCTACTAATATAATAGGAGATGCCATAGGTAAATTTTCAACAGAACCTATAAAATATATACAGCGGGGACTTGAATTTCCACCAACATTACCGTGGACCCCCCCGGTTCATTTCTCTATCTTTCTGCTTTGGTAGGAAACATCAATTATTACATTTTGAGCCTCAAATTTTTAATGGTAATGGGTTTCTCTTTCCTCTTCAAGTACATGTACAACCATACATGATACACTTCTGCATCTCTCTTTCGCTCTCTCTCTCTCTCTGTTTTCTTTTGTAGGTGTTTCCCACTATTTCTCTCTTACATATCTTTGCACACATTATTTTGAAATCTCTCTCAAGTGCTTGTAAACCAAAGGGGCTGCCTTGTGTGCCCACCATGCCATGAATATGATCTTCCTTCTCTATCAATGGATCTTTTCCATCTCTTCATTATGATGTTTATGGTGTTTTTGTTTCACTCAAAAGTATTAAAATTCTTATGTATAGATGTCTGCATTTTCTTGAAATGTAGATTTTTATCTCTCACGATTTAGTAACTCATTTTTCTAGAATTCATTGTGATCTGACATTCGAATGAAAATTAAGTGCGGACTTCTTAACTACAACATTTCATTAGTTAAATTAAACAATTAAACTTGTAAGATTAAAAACCAATTTAGATTGATTTTTTTTAAAAGAAGTTGCGTATTGATCATTGTTTTCCTCAAAAGTGGTACTTAAAAAAAAAAATTAAAAAGATAAAAGAAAAAACTCTTAAAATCCTTTTCTAAGTTGATTGATTTTTCCTTATTATTATGAAATATGAACTAATAATTACTTCTGTTCCCAAAAACAAAAAACATTTTTTATGTAATTGTTACTAGATTTTGATTATACTGCACCAAGTACTATGTTTCTATCAAAATCATAGATATGTCTCAACATAATTTCCACTCTTTATATGTAGTTGGATTAATCAAACATTCTAGAACTAATCATAGTATGTAACTATTCATAGGAAGAAGTAGTCTTCAAAAAGAGGCTGTTAAAGATATTATCATTTATACGAGATGAGTGATATGTCTTTCACGTCTACCATTGTGGGTTCGAGTCATGTCCCTCTCTTCAAATCCTGAATTAATTATAATAATTAAAAAAATATTAATATCATTTAAATAATAAGATTAGTGATATGTGATGACAATGAAAATGAAATTACCAAAAGTTACTCGTTTAAAAAATCTAAAAAAGAAAATAATAAAGATGAAAAATGACTACCCAGATGAGGAGTTACCACCACCTGGAAATATGAACTTTTAACATTATAATAGTGGGACACATATCAATATAACACGACAACGACACATACCTTGATTGGTAGTTTAGGTTACCAAATTTGTTATTTTTTAAAATTTATATATGTATTGCTTTTTTTTTTATCAGAAGAAACTATGCCTCTTGGGGCCTACAAAAAAAGGACCCAATAATTGACACAAAGTGTTCATAATTATTGCTGAAAAATATTAAATAATATTTTGATGCAAAAAAATATTGATGAAAATGAGTCATGCCGAGAGAGAGAGAGATCATAATTATTGCTGAAAAAAATTAAATAATATTTTGATGGAAAAAAAATATTGATTAAAATGAGTCATGCCCAGAGAGAGAGAGAGATCATAATTATTGCTGAAAAAAATTAAATAATATTTTGATCCAAAAAATATTAGGGCAAATTGCACTGCACCGCTTGAGGTTTGGACAAGGTACACTTAGTTAGAAAATTTTTGGTATTATACACTACATCCAAGACTTAAATTTAACTTTAAAAATACATAAAATGCCACTGGTTGTATTATTTTATACTTTATGTTTTTTTAATTTTTTATGTTTTTACTTTTTAACCAAAAACTTTATAAACTTTATAAACTTTAATAAAACAAAAAAAATTAAATAAAACATATGGTTCATTAAATACATAAATGGTTTTTAAAAAATAAAATAAATAAATTGTTTAAAAAAATTAAATAAATAAATAAATAGTTTAAAAATAAATAAATAAATGAAAAAATTAAAAATATTAATTTTTGTAAGGATATCCATTAATAGGGACAAGAAAAGCTCTAAATATCTAAACTTTTATGGTAAGGATGATGGTGAGAGAAGCAGGTTCCCAACACTGGGAGTCTTCTTGTCTTCTTCAAGTTCAACCACTTCCTTCAATAAAAGTTTGGATAAATAGTTTAATTTTTTTAAACTATTTATTTATTTAATTTTTTAAAACTATTTATTTATTTAATGAATCATATCTTTTATTTAATTTTTTTTATTTTATTAAAGTTTATAAAGTTTTTGATTAAAAGGTAAAAAAAAGTATAAAATAATACAATTAGGGGCATTTTAGGCATTTTTAAAGTCAAATTTACATCTTGGGGTTAAGTCAGTCTTGGGGTTAAGTATACATTGCCCAAACCTCAAGGGGTGCAATGGAATTTGCCCAAAAAATAAATTAAAATGAGTCATGCCTAGAGAGATAGAGAGAGAAGGTAAACGGTTTATTATGTCTGCTTTCTAGTAATTAATTTTTATTATTTTGAAGTTTTTATTTAAAGTAATGTGATACAACTCAAATATTTAATCCAAATTTCGATCCAAATGATATGGTAAGTGAGATGTTATCACCACACACAACATGAGATGATGTGGTTAATGAAAAAACCGTTTGCCACATCATTTGAGTTTAAATTTAGGCTAAATTTTTGGGTTGTCTAGCATTAGTGAATACTATAATTATATATTTTATATCAAATATCATAAAACGCAAATGATGTGGCAAGTGGTTTTTCCATTAATCAAATCATCTTATGTTGTGTGTGGTGATGACAACTTACTTGCCACATTTTGATTGAAATTTGAGTTAAATATTTGGGTTGTATAACATTACTTGTATTAATTTTCATATATATATATATATATATATATATATATATATATATATATATATATATGGTCAGGAACCTTGTAGGAAATATTGTGATCGTAATTTGAAAAAGTGTAATCCAACTTTCGATCGTAATATTTTCTACAATATGTATGAGTACACCGTTGTTCTATAGATTGTCCCATATTATATATTTATATATATATTTATTTATTTATATATATGTGCGCGCGTGTGTGTATGTGTGTGTGTGTGTTGGGGGGTGTACTTAAATTTGTGACTTAAATATCTCAACGACTCATGTTCTCTTAATCCCATGATTGAGATTTGAATACAATTATAACTTTTGGACTAGAAGCACATTGGTGATTGAGATATTAAAGTCAAAATTTGAAGTCATATATATATATATATATATATATTTATATATTTCTGTTGCCAAGATTAGAAATTGCGGTGCTTTATTATATTGTATTATTGTATTCAATAATTATACTAAAAATACAATATTTAGGAGGCCAAAGTAAAAATTTTAAAACAATGAATATTAAGGATATTTTTGAAAGAAAAAAAATGTTGGTATATATTTGGGTTAGAGACCCATCATACACCCAAGTAAGACAAAAATCCCAAGCTCATACATGAGTGGCTCAAGCCAATGCATTTATCAGAGTAACTGCATGAGCAGTTATCTAGAAATAACTGCTCAAGCAGTTAAAAGCATAGATACACAGACCAACATTTTTTTTTCTAAGTTTGGGTGTTGTCGGGCATAAGTGTGCAAGAGAGTGTGTTTGATCTCAAGAAAAACATAGAGAATATAGAACACATATAGTATCAAATGTCATTGTATAGATACTTGTACTGTGAATTCAGTGAAAAATTCATTTTAATGATTTTTCTCTGGACCTGTGATTCAACTTATTCGATCCAGTGAAAGTTAAACTTCATATTGTTTATTAAGTTTACAATCAACAATAGTCTCAGAGCTTTAATTGAGAATTTTTCGGGTTCAATTTTTTATTCTTTGTATATGTACAAAATTTTCTTTTATACAGAGTAAAGGCATGATTGTTCTGTATATTTTTTTATGATTATTGTTTACAGTTTCTCGTATGGCAATATGTGAAACATGTTTATTCTTGTAAGTGTCTCATTTTATGATTGGCATATTTGGTTGACAAAATCACATTTAGGTTCAAATAAAGTAAAGGATAGATTATGTGTTTAAGGTCTCCCATTATCAAGGCATTGGACTCCAAGTGCTACAAGGAAGGTAGATTACTTGGCTCTACTCCTATTTGAAGAGATGTAGCTGCACACACTCACCTGCATGCATTATATTGTTGTTTACATGTATTTGAATGATGCATTGTATGCCATTCATCACACTCCACACTTGCACATTTTGCATATAAGTTAGTGCGTTGAGTTTGCCTGGAAAACAGAAAATTTCCTCTTAGCACGGCCTAGACCGCTTGGCAAGCTCTTCTTGAACCACGACACACGGAGCGGTATTCACCAGTGTGTCATGCGCAGTGTGGACCGCGGCATGTGCACATGCATGCACAGCGGTCTCAACCGCGGTGTTGTCCAGAAAGTGCACTACTATGTGTACCACGGTATGGACAACTTGCTCGAGTCGCGGTCCAGCGAGTGGTGTTGAAGGGATTTTGTTGCTGTCTTTCAAAACGGTGTCATTTCATCTAAGGCTTCATATATATATATATGTTCTTTCCCCTTCCTTGCCTCTTTAGAGCTTCAGAATCCATTCTCTCTCATTCCTTTTATAGCTCAAGAGTGACTTGCAAGAAAAGTTAGCAAGATACCATTTTTATTAGCCAAAACCCAATCACCAATCATTCATTCATGCAAGCATCATCTAGCTTCATCTAGGATGTTTCTAAGCATGGGTCTTCATCAACATATTTGACTTGGTAAGTAGAAAACCATTCTCATTCATCTTTGGGTTCTTGCTTAACAAGAAATCTCTTTTATATCTTGTTTGCTTCTAGATTAGAATTTTTATTACAAATAGAGATTTTTGTTGATGTTTGGGTTGTTGTATTATGATAGCTATTACATCTAGGTTTGTTTTTATTTCATATAGCTAAGTTATATGTATGTCATATAGCAACATGATATCTAGGAATGTTTTTAAATGTCATCATTAATTCTTAGATAAGCATTAAATGTGTTGACCTAACATTTGTGCACTTAGAATATTTACATATTCACATTAGGTTGCATATCTCTTCTATTGATAGTTGAGTCTTGTATGTTTGGTAGTGTACAAGCAAGAAGCTAAAATCACTATTAAAGGCCTGCGGGTAGCAAAGGCGGATTAGTAACCGATTAGGTGTGATGTGGTCAACTTAGGTTGTAATCGTAATTGCAAATAGTGGATTTGAGGGTTCGAGTGGCTATTAAGCCCGTGAATTTTTACCCTGTTAGGGTTTTCTCACGTAAAACAAATCATTGTGTGTTTATTTTATTTTTCGCACTTCTTATGACAATGATTGTTCACAATGGAACTTAGGGGTTGAGTGATTAATTTTTATTAACCGAGAAATTTGATAATTGATTCGATTAAAACCTATTCACCACCCATCCCCCTCTCTAGGTTGTTTAGACACACATTCAAGGGGTATTTTCAATTGGAATCAGAGAGGGTTCCTAGACATACTTAGGTGATCTTTGCTCTCGTTGTGTGTGTTTTGCATCTTGCATTTGTTTGTTGCATTAGCATTCATCTCATTCATACCCAAACACTATGAGTGGGAACGGAGGTGGACATGAGGGAGCATCTAGCACAAGACCCCCTTTGCTCACCGGGGTGAACTATGCCTCTTAGAAAGGCAAGATGGAGTTTTACATTTGCCAAATCGATGACCGAGCATGGATGGCAATAGAAGATGGCTACACTCCCCCGAAAATGACTCTTGAAGACGAGAGTGTAGTTCCCAAGCCAAAGTGGAATGGTCAACTCAAGAGTTTGACGCCTCCAAGTGGAACAACAAGGCTATGCATGCCATTCTTTGTGCAATGGATGACAATCAATACAAGTTGATTCAAACAACTAGGATTGCAAAAGAGGCATGAGAGATTCTAGAGATGGCCCATGAGGGAACCGATGTGGTCAATGACTCCAACCTTCAAGTCCTCCAAACTCAATTTGAGCAAATTAGAATGGAGGATCATGAGTGCTTCAACGACTTTCAAGTGAAGTCGATGGACATCGTCAATCAAAGACATCAACTTGGTGACCCTTATTCAAATATGAGGATAATTAGAATGGAGGATCATGAGTGCTTCAACGACTTTTAAGTGAAGTCGATGGACATCGTCAATCAAAGACATCAACTTGGTGACCCTTATTCGGATATGAGGATCAAGCAAAAGATTATGAGGTCGCTTCTAGGAAGATTTGAGTCAAAGGTGACGGCACTTGAGGAGAATAGTGACTACAAGAACATGAAGTCAAGTGAAGTTATTGAAAGACTTCTAGCTTATGAGTCTAGGTGGACTCCTACAACTAAACCTCCAAAGAAGTAAATGAGCATTGCTTTGAAGACCTCCAAGGTTGAGAAGAAGGAGGAAGACTCAGATAAGGAGATGACCATCATAGTCAAAAGGTTCAAGAAGTTAGTGAAGTTTGAAAAGAAAGACCTTAGATTCAAATGTCAAGATTTGAAGAAGAAGACTCCTTTCAAGAAGATGGATAAAACCCAAGAGAAGGACTCCAAGAAGGGCATTCAATGCTTCGAGTGTATTGGATATGGTCACATTGCTCCTGAGTGTGCTAATTTGAAGAAGAAAAAGAAAGGAAAAGCAATGGCCGCCACATGGAGCGATAATGATGACTTGGAAGAGGAAAGAGGATCCTCGGATGATGAAGCTCATGTGGCAAATTTCATTGCCTTTGCATCCTCTCTCAAGAGTAAGGAAGAAATAGATGACCAAGAAGAATAGAATCAAAGTGAAGTTGACTCAAGTGATGACAGCGCTTCATCTCACTCTACAAATGGAAATGTAGAAGGTATGGACCTCGAAGGGTTCATTGAGCATTTTCAAGGCTCAAGGTTGAAGATGAAGAAAGAGGTTCGAAGACTAAAAGAAGAGAACCTCAAGCTATCAACCGAGGTGATTCACTTAAATGGAGAAGTGAAAATAGCTAAAAGAAATGAAGCTTTGATGGAGAATGAGCTTGAAAAAGCAAAAGAAACTATTGATAAGATGACTTCAAGCACGAAGAAGCTTGACCTTATGCTGTGTGTTGGCAAGAAGCCAAGTGACAAGAGAGGTCTAGGGTTTAGAGATGACAAGGAGACCTCAACTCCAAGCAAGACAGTGTTTGTCAAGAGCATGGATATCAAAGAGCCTCTTCCTCCCCAACATCCTAGGAAGAAAATTGAACTAGGAGAGTGCTCCAAAAATGTCCAAGTAAAGGAGGCACCAAAGAGTCAAGTTCAAGCTAAACCAATGAGAGCACATCAAGCAAGCTTCCCACAACCCAAATACCACAACGCCAAGGAGCAAGTCATGCAAGTTCAAGCAAGGAAGCAATCTTTTCCAACTGAACAACAAAGGATGAGAGAACCAATCCAACATCAAAGGCAAGCTCAAAGACATGGGAAAGCCCCTTTTAACTCACAAAGGAATGGTATGACCTCTTATTTCATTCTTACATGTCATTTTTATGCTGTTTATGGTTACATTAGACCAAATTACTTCAAGTTTATTAAAATGTGTAGAACTAAAAGCATGATTGAAAAGAATAGGGCTAGAACTAAAATACATGCTCCTAAGAAATATAGAGCCAATGATTACATGAGCACTAGGAAAGAAAATGTCTCATCTAGGTGGATTAGAATAAATGAATATGTTTGCCATATAGCTCAAATTTCCTTGAAGGCAAAAGCTTCTAATACTTGGTATTTGGATAGTGGGTGCTCTTAGCACATGACCAGAAACAAGAGTTTCTTTGAATCTCTTGTCGTGGAGGATGGTGGATTTGTCACTTTTGGTGATGGATCTAAAAAGAAAGTCATAAAGAAAGGAATCATTTCCATTCCCGGACTACCCTCCTTGTCAAATGCTTTATTTGTTGATGGTTTGCAATCCAATCTTATAAGCATTTCTCATCTTAATGATGATAGATTGTCGGTCTTGTTTAATAGAAATGATTGCTAAATTTTGAAATCTAATGGACAAACCTTGTTGAAAGGAAATATATCTAGTGACAATTACTATTGTCTTGAAGCTAGTATCATCTCTTGTAATGTGTCCAAAAGTGAGCAAATTGCGTTGTGGCACCAAAGGCTTGGCCACATGAACTATCAAGATTTGAGGATCTTAGATAAGTTCAAAGTTGTGGGTGGGCTTCCCGAACTTGGAAAGAAAATTGATGGTGTTTGTGGACCTTGTCAACAAGGAAAACAAACCAAAAGCATGGACAAGAAAGGCAAGTATCTCACCACCAAAGAGCCATTAGAGCTCCTACATATGGACCTTATAGGTCCCATGCAAACCGAGAGTCTCAGTGGTAAGAGATACATTTTTGTATGTGTCGTTGATTTCTCTAGATTTACATGGAATTATTTTCTTAGAGAAAAATCAGAAACTTTTGAAAAGTTTAAAATGCTTTGCACCAAAATTCAAAATGAGAAGAAATCTCATATTAAAAGCATTAAAAGAATTAAGAGTGACCATGGGAAGGAATTTGAAAATGCTTGTTTTGAAAGCTTTTGTAATACCTTTGGCATTTCCCATGAATTCTCGGCTCCTCAAACTCCTCAGCAAAAAAGGGTTGTAGAGAGGAAGAATATGGTCCTTCAAGAGATGGCCTGTGTGATGTTGCTTAGCAACAATGTGGCTAGGAAGCTTTGGGTCGAGGCCGTCAATACGGCTTGCTATATAGGAAATAGAGTTTTTCAAAGGCCCGGCACTAGGCAAACCTCCTATGAATTGTGGAAGGGTAGGAAGCAAAATGTGAGCTACTTCCACTCATTTGGAAGCAAATGCTATATTCTAAATGACCGAGATCAACTTGACAAATTTGATGCCAAGAGCGATGAGGGAATTTTTATTGGCTATGCTCTTCAATTCAAAGACTTAAAGTGTCATGGAATCATCTAATGTTATCATAGATGATTGAATGCCTAAGACTAAGGACAATGATGAGGAGGTTATTGTGATTGATGATTCTTTTTTGAAGAAGAATAGTGAGACTTCAAGTGGTGTGAAATCAAACCTTGATAAAGAGGTCATTCAACATCTTGATAGAGATCCATCTTTTGACTCTAAAGAACCCGCTCCTTGAGTTAGACATCTCCATAACAAGAATGACATTCTTGGAGATGTGAATGAGGGTGTTAGGACTAGGCATCAATTAGCTATACTTGTTACACTTATCAAATTGAACCCAAAAAGTTTGATGAAGCCTTGAATGGTGAGTTTTGGGTTCTTGCTATGCAAGAAGAGCTAAACCAGAAAGAAATGAGGTTTGGACTCTAGTTCTTAGATCCAAGAACACCAATGTCATTGAATAAAATGAGTGTATAGGAACAAGTCGGATGAGGATGACAACATTGTGCAAAACAAGGCAAGACTTGTAACACAAGGATACTCTCAAATTGAGGGTGTCGATTTTGAGGAGACTTTTGCTCCGGTTGCTCGTCTTGAGTCTATAAGGCTTCTCATGTCCATATCATGTGTGCACAAGTTCAAATTGCCTCAAATGGATGTTAAAAGTGTCTTCCTCAATGGCTTTTTGCAAAAGGAAGTGTTTGTCTAGCAACCCAAGGGGTTTGTGGATCCTCACCACCCCAATCATGTCTATCGCCTCAAAAATACTTTATATGGGTTGAAACAAGCGCCGAGAGGATGGTATGAGTGTATCACCCTCTATCTTGTTGACAATGGCTACTCTAGAGGTAGTGTTGACAAGACTTTGTTCATCAAAGAAAACAAAGATGAGCTCTTTATAGCTCAAATATATGTTGATGACATTGTGGTTAGCTCTACCAACAAATCCAAAGTCCAACAATTTGTTGATGTTATGTCTTATGAATTTAAGATAAGTCTTGTTGGGGGAACTCAATTACTTCCTAGGTTTGCAAATCAAGCAATTGCATGATGGGATTTCATATCCCCGGCTAAGTATGCTAAGAACCTAGTGAAGAAGTTTGGTCTTGAGAATGCCAAACACTGTGACACACCCATGAGTACCACTTTAAAATTAAGCAAGGATGCTAGTGGGAAAAGTGTAGACCAAAGCCTATATCGTGGCATGGTTGCTAGCTTGCTTTATTTGACTGCAAGTAGGCCCGATATAGCCTTTAGTGTGGGAGTGTGTGCTAGGTACCAAGCAGATCCCAAGGAGTCAATTCTCTCCTCTGTGAAGAGAATCATTCGATATGTGAATGGTACATCCAACTATGGGATATGGTACTCTTTTTACACTAATGCTAGCTTAGTTGGCTTTAGTGATGTAGATTGGGCAAGAAATTATGATGATAGGAAGAGTACATCGGGCGGTTACTTCTTCCTAGGGAACAACTTGGTATCTTGGTTTTGCAAGAAGCAAAACTCCATTTCCTTGTCCACCGCAGAGGCCGAGTACATAGCAGTAGGGAATGCTTGCACACAACTCCTTTGGATGAAGGAAATGCTTGTGGACTATGGCTTTGATCAAGGTACTCTCTGACCCTTTATTGTGATAACATTAGTGCAATTAATATTTCAAAAAAATCCTATTTAGCACTCTAGAACTAAGCATATAGACATAAGACATCATTTTATTAGGGAGCTAGTTGAAAGCAAATGCATTGCACTTGAACATGTTCGCACAAATGATCAACTAGAGGATTTGTTCACAAAACCCTTAGACTCAACTAGGTTTAAGTCACTTAGTAGGTCTATTGGGATTTGTCATATATCTTGATGTGATTGGTGATTGACCTCTTATGGGGAGCTCGAGTAAAGAGAGTAAATTGGCATAGTAATGCATTGTGCTCATTGATAATATTTTTGCCTCTTTATTAATTGCTTGAGATGATTGGTTATACATATGCTTATATGTTTTTTTCAATAAGTGTGCAACTTTGATTTACTTGCAATCCATGTTTTATTTATGATCAAACATGCATTTTTGGAATAAGAAAATTTACTTTGGAAGTACATTTGAATGACCTATGGTTGATCTCCATGACAAAATGATTCTATGAATGACATGCTTTGAATTGATATGCATGAAGAAAATCTTCAATGCTTTAAAAATGAATGCAAAAATTGTGTGTGAAAGCAATGTTGAGACTTCAATCAATAAGGATCTAGTATTCATTTAAAGGATTTTCCAATCCAACTCTCTCTCTCTCTCTCTCTCTCTCTCTCTCTCTCTCTCTCTTTATTTGTCAAAAAGGCTACTATCATACGGGTGTCCCACCCATAAAAATGTAAAAGGGCGCAATAGTCGCTCATGTCTTGTTTTGCTTATAAATTTTGATATAGTTGCTCTTTAATTGAATTTATCTTACAATATATATCTTGCTTAATTCCACGACCAAAGGTGAAATTGGTTTGAATTCTTTTGGAAACCTTTGTTGTTTGCTTTGCCAAATACCATGTTGTTTTTGATCTTGAATGCAACTTGTCTTGCATGCAAAGCATTCTTTCACACAATTTTCATGAAATAAAACTCCTTGATCTCTCTTACTTAATTGAGTTACATAAATTTGCTTATATGATTGTGCGTATGTTGTGTGACATAAGCTCTCATTGCCAAATGCTTACCAATTTTAGGGATACTCATTTGCCTATCTCATGACAAAAAGGGAGAGTAGTTGCATATTAAGGGAAATCGATCATTTAGAGGGGGAGTTGCATATTAAGGGAAATCGATCATTTAGAGGGAGTTTATTCTTTGGGAGAGTTGTTGTAACCATTGAGGGGGAGCATGTTGCATTGCCTTGCATAACATGATTACATTGTTTGATTGTATTGATTTAATTTGCTATATCTATTGCAATTTATTTATTTTTTTGTTAAAAGCATCTCAAACACACTTGGTCTTGGAAGGTATTTTTCTGCTGATTGTGTGTAGGTTGGACGTTTCTACAAGCCTTGGATTGACTTCAAGATGTTCATGACTTAGATTATAGGGTTTATTGTAATGTAGAAATTATTGTTGACCATCTTAATCTTATTGTTGTGAGGTTGTTTTGTGAGTGGTGGTTTTGTCACGAAATAGCCAAAGGGGGAGATTGTAAGTGTCTCATTTTATGATTGGCTTATTTCATTGACAAAATCATTTATGGGGTCAAAATATTTAAAGGATAGAGTAGGTGTTGAAGGTCTCCCATCATCAAGGCATTAGACTCCAAGTGCTTCAAGGAAGGTAGATTACTTGACTCTACTCCTATTTGAAGAGATGTAGCTACACACACTCACCTGCATGCATTATATTCTTGTTTACATGTATCTGAATGATACATTGTATGCCATTCATCACACTCCACACTTACACATTTTGCATATAAGTTAGTGTGTTGAGTTTGCCTGGAAAACATAAAATTTTCTGTTAGTGCAGCCTAGACCGCTTGGCAAGCTCTGTTTGTACCGCGACACACGAAGCGGTATTCTCCAGTGTGTCATGCACAGTGTAGACCACGGCCTGTGCACATGCACGCACAACAGTCCCAACCGTGCTGTTGTCCAGAAGGTGCACTACTGTGTGTACCGCGGTATGGACAACTTGCTCGAGTCGCGGTCCAGCGAGTGGTATTGAAGGGATTTTGTTACTGTTTTTCAAAACGGTATCATTTCATCTAGGGCTCCATATATATATATATATATATATATGTTTTTCCCCTTCCTTGCTTCTTTAGAGCTTCAGAATCCATTCTCACTCTTTCCTTTTAGAGCTCAAGAGTGACTTGCAAGAAAAGTTAGTAAGATACCATTTTTATTATCCAAAACCCAATCACCAATCATTCATTCATGATTCAAGCATCATCTAGCTTCATCTAGGATGTTTCTAAGCATAGGTGTTCATCAACATATTTGACTTTGTAAGTAGAACATCATTCTCATACATCTTTATGTTCTTGCTTAACAAGAAATCTTTTTTATAACTTGTTTGCATCTAGATTAGAATTTTTATTACAAATAGAGATTTTTGTTGATGTTTGGATTGTTGTATTGTGATAGCTATTGCATCTAGGTTTACTTTTATTTCATATAGCTAAGTTATATGTATGTCATATAGAAACATGATAACTAGAAATGTTTTTAAATGTCGTCATTTATTCCTAGATAAGCATTAAATGTGTTGACCTAGCATTTGTGCACTCAGAATATTTTCATATTCACATTAGGTTAGATATCTCTTCTATTGAGAGTTGAGTCTTGTATGTATCGTTGGTAATGTACAAGCAAGAGCCTAAAATCACTATTAAAGGCCTGCGGGTAGTAAAGACGGATTAGTAATCGATTAGGTGTGATGTGGTCAACCTAGGTTGTAATCGTATTTGTGAATAGTGAATTTAAGGGTTCGAGTGGCTATCAAGGCCGTGAGTTTTTACCCTATTAGGGTTTTCTCACTTAAAATAAATCACTGTGTGCTTATTTTATTTTCCACACTTCTTATGAAAATGATTGTTCACAATGGAACTTAGGGGTTGAGTGATTAATTTTTATTAACCGAGAAATTTCGTAATTGATTCGATTAAAACCTATTCACCCCCCCCCCCCCCCCCCCCCCCAGGTTTGTTAGACACACGTTCAAGGGTATTTTCAATTCTATTATTTTTTAAATATACTGTAGAATTACATGTTTATTCTATGATAGAATTATATGCCATGAAAAAAATAATTACGTTGAAACCTAAGAAATAGAGACACAACCCCGTAACTTAAGGAAGGCCCTAGAGTGATCAAAAAATCACTATTTGTGGCGAAACTGGTATCATTAGAAACTAGAGATCAAAACGTTTCCAACGCCACCTTTATCGTAAAATTTGGTTGATTATGTAGAGAGAACTAAGTCATTGAAGTTTAGGATCGAAATCTGTTTTTCTAGGAATTTGGAGGTTGAAAATGAACATTACCACGCGCTAGGGAAGCACATTGAGGAAACGGGGCTGGATATAGGTCCCCCCCCCCCCCCCATCCCCATCCCCACTCATTTCCCCATTTGGGGGAAATAGGGATGAGGAGTTTTCGGAGGAGGTACCTCCATCCCCAACTCCAGTTCCCTATTTCCCCCGTTTTTCCCCATTTTTCCTTATTTCTCCGTTTCCCGATTTCCCTATTTTACTACAATTACAAATATAAAAAAAAAAACATTCCATTAATTACAAATACAATTTAGATCGAAAACAAATATGTCAAGGAACTGAAAAAATAAAATAAAACATAACAAAAACAGAGGATTATATATTGATTATTCAATGTAATTAGAATTCACAAATCAAATACTCAAATAACAGTTCAATAAACGAAAATAAAACCAACCTAACAAAAAGATACTAAGAAATTAAATAAAAAAAATCATAGTTATCTAATCTCTACCTTGCTTTTGTTTTTGTTTGGTTTGAGACATGATCAGAAGAGGAGCTGAAAGTGAAACTTAATTGGAGAGAAGAAGAACTGCAGTCGTTGGATGGAGAAGCAGTTGGTCGCGTCGGAGGTGACAAAAGAAGAAGAATTGATGTCGTTGGAGCTGGTCGACGTCGGAGCTAATAGAAGAAGAAGAACTGATGTCGTCAGACCTAGTCGTCATTGGAGTTGATAGTAGAAGAAGATCTAATGTCGTCGGAATAGAAGAAGAACAACAACTACAAGAGGCTGCTGCTGTTCTTTGGTCGAAGAAGCCCTTGAGAGTTGGGAGGAGTCAGAGACAGAGAGAGGACATGACTTAATTAGATTTAGGGTTTTCAAAAGAAAATGAGGTATATATAGTTAGGTTTTCAAATAAAAAAAACAATATATATATAATTATATTTATAATACTTTTGGGGAATGGGGGAATGGGGATGGAGGAACCTCCCCCCAACCCATCCCCATTTTAGTATATTTTTGGGGGAAATGGGGAAATGGGGAAATGGGGTTGGGGAGGGTCTCCCCATCCTCATCCCCATTTCAGTTTGGGGATAAAAATCATCCCTATCCCCACCCATTCCCCTATTTTCCCCCAAATTTTTTCCCCCAAATGGGGATGGGGTCGCGGGGGAATGGGGCTCAGGGGGAAAATGTGCAACCCTACCACACGCCAATAAGGAGGAGTGTGTGATTCACCTCCGACACAAACACAAACACTAAGGGAATTTTTGGAATCCTTGTGAAATTCTGAGTCAAACGGTGGTGGTCCCGAAATCGGAAAATTTCGGGAAGACAACGCATGAGCCACATGCGCCGATTGTGCATGTTGAACAAACACTGCACTAATTTCTGATAGTGCAGCAGACATGTGCCACACCATGAACGTGACACGCGTCAAGCAGTTTGACGGCTACCTGAAGCGTCTTAGTCACACACCGCCGGCAGCCGGTTTACGGCCATTGAAAAAAAATTTAGATGATTCCATAAATTTTCGCTCTAGTGGAGCTGAAGAACATGCCTTAAAATTTAATGTTCTCTCCATTACTAATAAATTGTTTTTGTGATTAATGGTGAATTTGATTTCATTTCTTGGTAGATGGAAGAAATGGAAATCGATAACTCATCTGAAATAGTTGACATCTACGAGGAATATTCACTAGAGTCGGTTGAATTATCCTCAGTGGAGGATACTTATGAAGAGTATTCACCTGAAACTCATGAGATAGTTGAAGGTCAACATTCTCCAAAGGTTGAGATACCTGAGTCACAACCTGATCGTGATAGAGAGATGACTTGTATTTTTCAAGAATTGAAGACTCGGTTAATTGAAAAGTTGGAAATTTTCAAAATGGATTATAGTTCTAGTTTGAATGAACAGTTACTTAAGTTTGAGGATCTCATTGTTTCAAATTATCCATGGATTAATGGAGGGATACAAATAATGTGGAATAAAATAGCATATGCCCTCATAAAAGCTTTACCGGAAGAGCTGCAACAAATAAGGCCTAAAATCTTAACCATGCTCGTAAAACACTTTTGACTCAGTGATCAAAAAAATTGTAGATGCTAAAGAACATTGGGTGTTTTTGAACATCAAACGACATGTAGCTTTGAGCATTAGCCCTTGAATACAAATGCCGAATTATTTGTCACATAGGGGCGTGAAGAAAGAGGTGTTATGGTCATGTGGATTTCAAAAAGATTAAGGCAGAGGAAAATATCTACGAGTATGGTATTAATCAGCCGAGTATTTTTTAACATTATAAGATAATCTTGTACGAAATTCCAAAAACCTTTTGATTTGAGTATAAATTAGAAGATTGATAAATATCGTATGGCTTAGGATGTATTTATATTTTTGTAAATTTTCTTATTACATCTATTAATATAATGGGATGTTCGTTTACTTCATTTGTTTTTAAACACTCGTGCTCTCATATAAGTGGGTGTTCTAAATTGTATGAGACAATGTTAGAACTGATTTACATGAAAACGCTAATAAATATAAACTGGTGAATATTATGGAATTGGATAATGATTTGGAGTCTCGACTTCTTTTTCGATCTCTATCCTAATATTCCTTTTATTATATTTTTAAGTGTATGTTTGCAACAAAATATATAATTAGTGTGAAATTTTAAAAGAATATGCTAGAATGACTATTCAACTCTATGTTAAAATAAGTTTTTAGGAAATGGCTTCTGCATTTAAGAATATAATTACTGAGTTGAACAAAGGAGAGAAACTAAACGGTGACATTGACGATGATGGCAGAGGAACATGTTTCAAAATTTAATCCATGCAATGAGGTCGCATCACCAGTCTAATCTGTTAGGATTCTGCTCAATGGCAAGAGTGTAATATTGTAATTGACAATCTTCTCATATTAATAAAGTGAATTCTGATTCTTACAATTACTTATAGCATTTATTATTATAATTGTCAAGGTAAATAATCATAAGGTCAAAAGACTATGAGACATGAAGAATTGTTCATACATCCGGATATGTATGAGGTAGACACAATTCTTTAGTTAGTCTTGAATAACGTTTACAACTTAAGTTAAAGGTTTGGGCACCTCTATCTTGTTAAAGTTGTAAAATTCTTTTACTAGCATTTGAGTGGGATCAAATGAATATGATGAGTCTAAAATCATCGAAAGGTTTTCGAGTAAAAGAATCTAGTGCACTAGGTGCATTGAACTGGATCACAATGAAATACTTTATCTAGAACCGTCACTAGATATAAGTCTTTTCATTAAAGAGGACAATCGGAGAGTCTATCTTAATCCTAAGATAAATGATGGACTTATAGTTGCAAGTGTTATCATTAGACCTATCAATGAGTACGATTATATAGCATAGTCTATCCTCGATAGTTTGGTGGTATACATTTGTTAATCGATAGTGGACTTCATTTATAGATATGGACATCGTGGCTCCATTTATTAAATGAGAGTATAATATCATCATATGGATATTTTGAGGTATTGGATATTAAATCTCAACGTTGAGTTTTCAATAATGATTATTGAAAACATGGCTTCTGGACAAGTCAAAGTATCCAAGTTCGAAATGTGGTCATATGAGGAAATATGGTAACTTGGAGAGCTATAGGCGGTCTATGAGCTCTTGGCGATTACTGATATTATTCACGAGGATACACCATCTCCTATAAGATTGTCTAGGGTATGAATGAGAAACATCTCCTTATTCTATCTTTATTTAAGAGTTCAATTTTAGCTCTTTAGTGGAATGAGTTAAAATTAATAGATTGGACCTAAGTGAATCATTTGTTGATTGTGATTAGGTTGTGTCTATTGAAGCTTAAATTTAGATATCCCGCCAAGATCCCCAATCCACACGTATTTGCATGGATCACTTGATATATTCTACCGGCCGATTTAAGGGTCCATCTAGAATTGTTTTTAATATATCAAGAATATAATATGTCTATTATTTAATTAATGGGCTGCACTATTATATTAATATATTAAAAGGAGACATGTGGGCTTGTTTCTTTTAGTAAGAATGGGTCTGGTTCACATGTGGGCTTTTATTTAAAGTCCAATGGATTAAATGAAATAAGAAAATAATATATGACCCATTTATATAAGTGGGGCGGCAAGGTGTATATATTAACCTAATATATTATTTTGTTTCATTGTTATAATTAAATAAGAATTAGTTAATTTATTAATTAAGAAACAAATCTTTTTCTGATTAGGAAATATATTTCCTAAAGTTATACTATTGGCAGTAGTATATTAAAAGTAAAAGACTTGTTTGATAAGAAAATAAATAATTAATTTTATTTATTTAATCAAATAAGAAGTCTTTTTATTTAGTCAATAAAAGAATAAAAATATCTATGAGTTGGATTAGGTTTTGAAGTCTAAAGGTTGATGGAAATTAGGGTGCAACACAAACTCTTTTTGGTATGTGATTTGCGGCAACCCTAGTCCATTTAGAGGAAGATTTCGGCAATCCTAAATAGAAGAGGAAGCAAAATTTCGGCCACCTATATAATACCACATATAGAATTCGGCCAAGATAGTTGATTGAATGATTCAATTTTTCTTCTTCTTCTCAATTCATAGAAAAGGATAATTTTTATTCTACTAAACATAAAAGAGAGAAGAGATTATTCTTTGATAGTACACTGATTGCTTGTTCATCAATAAGCTTATGTGTACAACATCGAATTAGGTTCACACGAGTTTTGATCGTTAGATTGAGAACTCAAAAGTGATCGGAATAATTTTTGTCTTCTTTTGATTGTTTTGTGACTAACAAAATAAAAAGAAAACTTTGTTCATCCATTCTCAGGTTTGCAATTCAAAGAAAAAGGGAGACCACGCTCCTAGGTGATTCACGTACGTGTTCGGATTGGAAGATCTCACGGTACTGTTCACAATCACTGTTCACGGGGGTACTGTTCACGATCACTGTTCACAGGGGGTACTGTTCACGATCACTGTTCATGCGGGTACTGTTCACGGGCATCGGAAAAGATTTTGTGGATTACCAATCGACATAAGTCAATCGGATCACGTGTCAAGAGGTATTTAACTCTAACCGTATATATTTGAGTTTAATTAATTAAAAGGTCAAGGTTCAACTTTGAGAAAAATTTTAAAGCCATACGAAATCTATTTTTCGTTTCTTCCGCTGCGTTTTATATCGATTTTTCCCTACAATTGGTATCAGAGCCTTGGTTGTACCTTTTAATTAATTAACGTATATATACGTGAATCTATTTCTTTTTATTGTGATTATACATGTTTTAGAAAGAGAAGGCACTCTAGGTATTCGCATATATAATTACATGTTGAATGTATGGATTTATATATGTTTTATAAAGTGAATTGTTATTGCTCGATTTTGGTCCTAGAATTTCAATGTAATATTTGTTTCGGATTTGTAACAAGAAGGGTGGTCTATTATCGCCATAATTCCTTCTTGGTAGTTGCTAGGGTTTTTTTTTTTTTTTTTTGTATGTAAAATAAGTGCAGTATTTTTTTTAGTAATCAGGTGCAGTATTTTTTTGTAAATCTTACTGCAGTAAAATAAAAAAAAATTGCTGCAGTAATTTATTCGTAATATGATGTAATGTATTCGGGTATTGAAAATTCGAAGACACGAAGAAAAACGAAGCAACCGGAACCGAGAACGAGCACTGTGCGCACCCTAGGACTGGATTGGGCTGCGCATGGGAAGCCCAATCCTTGGTGGGCTGCGCACGGTAGCCTTGTGTGTCCTTATGGGCTGTGCAAGGCAGCCCCTTTGTGGGGTTGTGGGCTGTGCACGTCCATGGGAGGAGGCCGAGGGATGAGCGTATGGTTGATGGCCACCTGAAGATCTTGTATTCCTAACAATTGTAATTTACTTGCTTTTCTAGAATGGGCCAAAATTGTTGCTATTTAATTTTTGCTTAAATATTACAATATTTGTTTTTGTATGATAACATGACATTTTAGAATAGGAGTGCCACTCATATATCTCTTTTGGTATGAACATGCATTGAATGATTTAGGTATCTAATTGGCATCTAGATAACTTGGTAAAAATCATTCTTTGGAATTTAATCACACGCCTTAAATAATTGAGTGGCAGAATGTGTGCAAGAACGCCTATGGCCTCCAAGATTAGTTGAGTTTTATTATTTTTGGTAATCCCCCCAAGGGGCATCCATAAATGGAATTTAACAATATACTTCCTTACAAGGATAGACTAGACAATTGACTTAAACGAAATCTACTCCCCAAGGAGGGATTTTCGTGAGAGAAAATTGAGGGTCGATATCTTGGTAACACACTCAATGTAATTTTATTAATATCCTCCCAAGAGTTCTTGTTAATAAAAATTATAAGGCTAAAATTAAAAACGTTGGTTGTTATGTTAACAATTAGGTGGGACTTAGTCTAACTAATAAATAGTGCGAACTCTCAAAGGAGGCGTAATATTTATGGGTGTTGGATCACCGTTGAATTTTTATGATTGAATTATTTATTTTAATTCAAGATAAATTTTTAAAAGTGCTATTATCATGATTATTGACTTATATATGTTTTTGTTTTAATCAAAAATCATGACCCCATCACTTATGAACATCCTGAAAGATAACACCTTAACTGGAGATAACTACGTAACATGGAAAAGGAAAATTGGGTTGTTGCTGCAAAGTGAAAAACATAAGTTTGTTCTGACCACTCCTAAACCACCCCTTCCTAATAATGAATCTAATGTGATGCAAAGAGATGAGTATGAGCAGTGGAAGACTTCTGATGATATGGAAAAATGTTACATTATGGCCACTATCTCCGACGTGTTGCAACAGCAACATGAAGGAATGAAGTCCGCTGCTGATATAATGATGTCTCTAGAGGAAATGTTTGCTATGAGGTCTAGGACGACTAAGAGAGAGGCAGTGACTACTTTTATGAATCTTAGGATGAAACCTGGACAATCTGTGAAAGATCACATGATGAAAGTCATAGCACATCTCAATATTGCTGAATTAAATGGTGTTGAGATTGATGGTGAGACCAAAATTGATATGGTAGTTAACTCACTGTCAGATTCATTTGATCAGATCAAGTTGGACTACATCTTTAACAAAAAGGAATACACCTTGCAGGGCCTGATGCAAGATGTTCAAAACACTGAAAAGATCCTTGTGAAAAACAAAGGTCAAGAGATTCATTTGGTTGGCAAAGTTGCTACTGTTAAGACCCGTAAGAAGGTCAAGAAACAACAGAAGAAAAAGCAACTTGGGCCTACCAAGAAGGAAACCAAGAAAGTAACCAAGATCAAAGGGAAATGCTTCCTTTGTGGTGAAAAGGGACATTGGAAAAGAGATTGCCCAAAGTCCTAGAAAAAGAAGGAAGAAGGTAATGTTAATTATCTAGAAACATGTTTTCTGGCAGATTCTACTGATTCTTAGATCATAGACTCTGGAGCCACTAATCATGTTTGTTATTCCTTGCAGGGGTTTCAGGAAAAGAGAAGGTTGAATGAAGATGAAGTCAATTTGCACTTGGGCAACGGAATGTTAGTGTCTGCAAGTGCAGTGGGAGATATTAGAGTTATTTTATATTCTAGTAGGCATTTAGATTTAATAGACGTTTATTATGTACCTCAATTCAAGAGGAATTTAATTTCAGTTTCTTGTTTAAATAAGTTTGGATATTTGGTTACTTTTAATAAATATTTTATTATTAGTAAGAATGACAAAGTTGTTTGCAAAGGTACATTGGAAAACGGTTTATTCTTTTTGCATAGAAATATCTCTCACTCGTTAGACACAGAAATAACGGAACCTAATCAAAAAAAAGTAAAATTATCAAAAGATGAAACCTATCTTTGGCATTTACGCCTAGGTCACATTAACCTTAATAGGATTAAAAGATTGGTATGTGACGGACCTTTAAGTGACTTAAAGGTTGATGATCTACCAACTTGTGAATCTTGTTTGGAAGGTAAAATGACCAAAAGGCCGTTCAATACCATAGGTGCAAGAGCCACTGAATGTTTAGGACTAGTACACACTGATGTATGTGGTCCTATGAGCATTCAAGCTAGAGGTGGATATGAGTACTTCATCACATTCACAGATGATTACACAAGATTTGGTTACGTGTATCTCATGAGACATAAGTCGGATGCATTTGATATGTTCAAAGCATTCAAAGCTGAAGTAGAAAATCAGCTTGAGAAACATATAAAAATCTTGAGATCTGATCTTGGTGGAGAATATCTATTTGGAGAGTTTCAGCAATATCTTATTGATAATGGGATAGTTTCTCAGCTTTCTGCACCAGGTACACCTCAACAAAATGGGGTAGCAGAAAGGAGAAATATGACTCTTTTAGAGATGGTTAGAGCAATGTTGAGTTATTCAACACTTCCTATTTCTTTTTGGGGATATGCTCTACAAACAGCAATATATATTCTAAACGATGTACCATCTAAATCTGTCCCTAAAACCCCACATGAATTGTGGACTAGGCGAAAGCCTAGTTTACAACACATGAGGATATTTGGTTGTCCTGCACATGTGTTGAAAGGAAAGACAGAAAAGATGGAGTCCCATTCGGAAACATGTATATTTGTGGGGTATCCAAAAGACTTGGTGACTGCGCGCGTCGTAGACCAGTATGGCCAGCGTTCAACGTGCGCATGCAGACCAACACGCCTACCACCTGTGCGCACCACCTGCACGCATGCATGCCACCAGCGCTGCAACGCACAACTTGCCACCTGCCTACCAGCGCGCACCAGCGCACTACCACCAGCCTACCAGCTCGTAATCCAACACGCACAGCATCCCACGCATGCCTACCAGCGCGCACAGCACATCCCACGCATGACCTGAAGAGATTGGAAGTCTTGGAAATTACAAGAAGACCAAGGGATGCCTTGGGAATATTTTTTGTAATTAGATTCCAATTTTTAGGTTAAATAATCCACAACACTCGGTCAACTCATGTATGTTTTAATTATTTGATGATTAAGCATTGACATGCATATACATGTCATTTAAATTAGTTGTGCCTACACATATATATATGTTGATATATCATACATGCATTATAGCCATCTATATTATGTGTTTATTTTTTTTTAATTTGATTAAAATGGGTTATTCACATAATTGGCTATTTTTAATGGGATTAGTTTTTAGGAGTAAAAACTTGGTAAATCTCATTAATTACTAATCTTTTTATTAAAGAGTTTAAATACTTAGATTAGTAGGGTCCTTAATATATATATTAGGCTTAATTTGATTAAGCTCCTAATAATAATTGGACCTAAATAATGTGTTTAGTTTTAATAGTTAAAACTTGGTAAATACACATTTAATAATAATTCTAGTCTTAGTAAACCGTTTACATAGATTTGAATTATCACTAATGAACTAGATTTTTTAAGTGTTAAAATCAATTTAGTTTATTAATTATTGGAATAGGATTCTAATAATTTGTGATTAATGCACTGACGCTTAGATTAAAATTAGCCGTCTAATCTAGGTGCATTAATATTAATAGAAAACCCTTAACATAAAATAATGAGTGGGAGAGGGATATATGACATTATATCCCGCGGTCTCCATCATTAGTTCAACACCGTGAGATTCGAGTGGGGCCTCGTGACGGCTTTGTTTTCGTCCTCCCTAAAGAGGGTTTCCATAAGAATCAATACCAAGGTTGACTTCCTAACAGATAGGATTTCAGAGGGGATTTCGGGATTGACCGACCCTAAGGCGGCAATTCTCGAGTTAAGCTCTTGAGATCTGAAATGATGGGTTACACTCACAAGGTTTTAATTAAATTGGTTAATTAAAAACCTGACCTAATAAACGATTGTTGAATGATATTGGCATAAGAGTTATTCCGGTATATCCTTTGACTGAGAAGGTCTCGATCCAACATGCAAGAATTTGACCGACCCTAAGGCGGCACTTGCTTGTGGTATGTTGGATTTTCGTGGCATAGAAACATTGTTTTTAGGGTTGTTCTTGTTCATTAAACATTTTCATGCATCATGTTTAATTTTATGCCGAACATTAGCACATGTTTAGAATGTATGACTGAATGAATCTTTAATTTATGTTTTTTCAGCCATGTCATCTGCACTATTACAAATACTTGCAAACGATAAATTAACTGGTGATAACTACACAAAATGGAAACTTAACATTAATGCAATATTGGTCACCAAAGACCTCAAGTTTGTGCTTACGGAGGAATGTCCTCCGGTGCCTACTGCCAATGCCACATGAACTGTTCATGAGGCATACCAGCGATGGGTCTCATCTGATGAGAAGGCCCGAACATATCTGTTAGCTTCTATGACGGACGTGCTTGTCACAAAGCACGAAGCAATGACTACAGCATTCGATATTATGGAGTCATTGCAAGCTATGTTCGGGCAACCCTCCGAGCAAAAGCGACACGAAGCTGTTCGTTCCACTATGCTCGCTCGTATGAAGGAAGGTACATCAGTTCGGGAACATGTTCTGAGCATGATGTCCTACTTCAACATGGCAGAAGTCAATGGCGGGGCCATTGATGAACCCAGTCAAGTGAGCATCATACTCACGACTCTTCCGAAGAGTTTCGATCAGTTTAAGAACAACTACGGGATGAACAAGTTAAGGTTTAGTCTTACACAGTTGCTCCATGAGCTCGCTACTTTTATGTCCATGACCAAGGACAGCAAAAGTAAGACCGGTGAGGCAAATGTTGCTGAACCATCTTCCTCCAATAACAACAAGAGGAAGAGGTCTGCTGGGAAGGCGAAGGGTAAGCCCAAACCCAAGAAAGCCCAAAGCAAAAAGAAAGGCGCCTCCATCGACAAGAGCAAAGGAAAATGTTTCCATTGTGACAAGGTCGGACACTGGAAGAGGAGTTGTCCTCAGTATCTGGAGGAGGTAGCCAAGAAGAAGAAAGCGAAAGGTAAATATGATTTACTTGTTCTTGAGTCATGTTTAGTTGAAGATGATTCTTCACCCTGGATAGTTGATTCAGGGGCCACTAACCATGTTTGTTCTTCTTTGCAGTGGACTGATTCTTGGACACAGCTTGAGGAGGGAGCCTTCTCGATGCGAGTGGGGTTAGGGGATGTCGTGTCGGCACGAGCAATGGGCGTAATTAGATTGCCTTTTTGTAATAATAATTTTATTTTGTTGGACAATGTATTTTTTATTCCTGGATTTACACGGAATTTAATTTCCGTTTCTAAGTTGTTAGAACAAATATATTCTGTTTCTTTTGATAATAAATCAGTTATTATTGCAAAGAATGGTCTGAATATTTGTTCAGGAATTAATGAAAACAATTTGTATGTGTTAAGACCGTTACTGCATACAACACTGCTCAACACTGAAATGTTTAAAGTTGAAAAACCAAAAACTAAACGACATAAGATTTCTCCAGAAAACGAAACGTATCTCTGACATCTAAGGCTTGGAGATATTAACCTTGACCGAATAAACAGACTAGTAAAAAGCGGATCTTTAAATGAGTTAAAGGTTGGCACCTTACCTGTCTGTGAATCTTGTCTGGAAGGTAAGATGACTAAGAGACCTTTTACTGGAAAAAGGCTTAGAACTAAACAACCACTAGAGCTTATACATTCAGACGTCTGTGAACCAATGAATGTTAAAGCAAGGGGTGGTTATGAGTATTATGTCACCTTTATAGATGACTACTCTAGATACGGATATGTCTACCTAATGCAACGGAAGTCGGAAACATTTGAAAAGTTCAAAGAATTTCGAGCTGAAGTTAAGAACCAGTTAGGAAAGACTATCAAGTCTCTACGATCAGATCGTGGAGGTGAGTACCTTGACCAAGAGTTTGAAGACTTCATGGTCGAGCATGAGATAGTGTCCCAACTCACAGCTCCTGGTACACCTCAGCAGAATGGTGTCGCGGAGAGGAGAAATAGAACCCTAATGGAAATGGTGAGATCTATGATTAGTTTCTCATCATTACCAAATTCCTTTTGGGGATATGCGTTACAAACAGCGGCATACATTTTGAATGTAGTGCCATCCAAATCTGTTCCTGAAACTCCCCTAGAGTTGTGGATTGGTCGTAAAGCTAGTTTACGACATTTTCGCGTATGAGGGTTTCCAGCACACGTGCTGAAGAACAGAACTGGAAAGCTAGATCCCAAGTCTGTGGTCTGCTTGTTTGTAGGATATTCTAAGGAGACCAGAGGTGGATACTTCTATAGTCCTGAAGATAACAAAGTATTTGTATCGACAAATGCAACGTTTCTTGAGGATAACTATATAAGTGATCATAAACCTCGTTCTAAAATTGTATTAAATGAGTTAGAGCCTAGTGAGACCAGTACTCAGTCAACTAGAGTTGTTAATCCATTAACATCTGAAAGTCAGATAATTCCTAGTCAGGATACACTACCACCTAGACATAGTGAGAGGGTTGTGAGACAGCCTGAACGCTATTTGGGTGTAAGTGAGGTACAAAATCTTGTCTCTACTGATAGTGTGGATGACCCATTGACATTTAAAAATACAATGGAAGATCCTGATAAAGAGGAATGGCTTAAAGCCATGAATCTCGAGATGGAGTTTATGTACTCTAACTCAATCTGGGAAATTATAGACTTATCGAATGGGGTAAAACCCATAGGATGTAAGTGGATCTACAAGAGGAAGAGAGGAGTAGACGGGAAGGTAGAGACCTTCAAGGCAAGGCTAGTGGCCAAGGGTTATACCCAGAAAGAGGGGGTTGATTATGAAGAGACCTTCTCGCCAGTAGCCATGTTTAAGTCTATTAGGATTCTCTTATCCATTGCTGCCTATTTCGATTATGAAATTTGGCAAATGGATGTCAAGACTGCATTCTTGAATGGCAATCTTGACGAGAGCATCTATATGATGCAACCAGAGGGATTCGTGTCTCCAGATCAAGAGCAAAAGGTTTGCAAGTTGCAAAGGTCCATCTATAGACTTAAGCAAACATCTAGATCTTGGAACATCAGGTTTGATGATTTGATCAAAACCTATGGCTTTGAGCAAAACGTCGATGAGCCTTGTGTCTACAAGCGCATCATTGACAAATAGGTAGTTTTCTTGGTCCTATACGTAGATGACATCCTACTCATTGGGAATAATGTAGGAGTGTTGTCTGATGTAAAGGGCTGGCTGGCTAGCCAATTCCAAATGAAAGATTTGGGAGAGGCGAGTTATGTTCTAGGGATCCAACTTATAAGGGATCGTAAGAACAAACTCATAGCATTGTCTCAGGCATCATATATCGACAAGATTCTTATGCGATTTTCGATGCAGAACTCCAAGAAAGGTAATTTACCTTCTAGACATGGGGTTCACTTGTCTAAGGAACAGTGTCCTAAGACACCTCAAGAAGTTGAGGATATGAGACGTGTGCCATATGCATCAGCAGTAGGTAGTCTCATGTATGCTATGTTATGCACGAGACCGGACATCTGCTATGCAGTGGGAGTAGTCAGCAGGTACCTGTCCAACCCAGGATTAGATCATTGGGTTGCTGTCAAGATTATTCTCAAGTATCTTCGGAGAACGAGAAACTATATGCTAGTGTATTCCGGATAGGATTTGATCCCGTTAGGATACACAGAATCTGATTTTCAGTCAGACAGGGATTCTAGAAAATCCACGTCTGGATCAGTATTCACCCTAAGTGGTGGAGCCATTGTATGGAGAAGTATAAAGCAATCTTGCATTGCTGACTCCACCATGGAAGCCGAATATGTAGCCGCTTGTGAAGCTGCAAAAGAGGCTGTTTGGCTCCGTAAGTTCTTGAGTGATTTGGAAGTTGTTCCAGATCTGGATAAGCCCATCCCACTTTATTGTGATAACAGTGGTGCTGTGGCTAATTCCAAAGAACCAAGAAGCCACAAGAGAGGGAAGCATATAGAGAGAAAGTATCATCTCATTAGAGAGATAGTGCAGAGAGGAGATGTGATCGTCACCAAGATAGCCTCACAAGACAATCATGTTGATCCATTTACGAAGACCTTACCGGCTAAAGTGTTTGAAGGTCACCTAGAAGGTCTAGGGTTACGAGACATGACTCACATGCTTTAGTGCAAGTAGGAGATTGTTGGGGTTTTTGCCCTAAAGCTTGTAATATGTAAATATAATTTGAACATAAATAAAAGAAGTAGTATATTCATTCATTTTGTGTCATACTTTATATAACATGCGCACTTAACATCCAAAATTGCCGGATGTAATTTCGAACTGAGTATATGAGTGTCATATATAGATGGATTCAGTTTGAAACGAGCAATCTAAAGAGTTCGTAGATAGCAAATAAAGCTGGGTACTTTATTTATGGTTAATCTACAGCTGCGGTCCATTTCGTAGTGTACGGTGATCCTATCCTGGATCTTTCATATGTAGATATGAGAATGGAGGCACCTTGTATGATGTGATCATATAGGACTGGGCCATGATCTATATAAATCTCTCACTAAGATTCGTTTAACGATGAGATTCATATATATCAACTAATGATGGCTTTATGTGGGTGATCTTAATCCTGAGTGTCTTATCGACTCCTTCAGGTTAGATCGTGGTCTTTGATATACCATGGGTGAGGTCGGAGTTGCATTCCCGATCAATATACTCCGTATGTTGGGATCGCGGTTTGGCTTGTGGCTGGGAAGGTTTCTACACAATAGTGGAATCCACTCCTTCTTGTGAGAAGTAGATGGTAGTTCCCTTAAGGGTTGATTCGGGGCTTGAACAATATGAGCGCTCTCCTAATTCCGTAAGGAATGTAGGATTTATTGTTCATTAGAGAATCAATGGTACTTAATGGATAGATATGATTAGAGGGGTATAACAGACAGTATGACCCAGCTCTAATTATGAACTACTTGTGGAGGATTATACCATATGTAATAGCTATATCGATGGACACCGAGAGTTATTTGGTTTGTGTAAAAACGTCTACAGTTGAGAGAGTGCAGCTTCGAGTTTTTAGTGGAATAACACCAAAGTTAATAATCATGAAATATTAATTAAAGAGTTTAATTAATAATTTCTAAGGATTATTGGAGCTCAAAATACTGTGGGTCCATTAGGTCCCCTTGCTAGCCCGATCGATTTAGGTAACAAGGGTCACGATTAATTAATTGGATTGTCCAATTAATTGTGTTACGAAAGTGACACGTATTTATTCGGGAGTTAATTGAATAATGGGATTATTTAATTAATGAATAATAGTGATTAAATAAATTAAATAATAAGATTATTTAATTATGTTATTAATCACTAAATGGAGGGTGTTAGTTGATATTTGATTTTGAATAAAATAAGATAATTTGATTATTTTATTTTATTAAATTGAATATTTGAATTTGAATTTAAAATGTTTGAATTCAAAAATAAATATTTAATTAATTTTAAAAGGATATGAGATATTTTTTTGAAAAGTTTTAAAAATCAAATTAGATTTTCAGTTGGTTGTTTTTTGAATATATATGTAATATATATTTAATTAAAAAAATAATAATAGCAATAACCGAATGACTAATATACAAAGTAATCAGATTACTTGATTTTGGAATGAGAAAACATACACAGCAAAAGAAAAATAAAGAGAAAAGGTAATCGTGAACAGCAAAAAGCAAAAGCAAACAAAAGAGAGAAAAAGTTAGGGTGTGGTGAGACCACAAGGGCTGCACCTCTAGAGTTTGTTTTTGTATGTGTGTTATTTTCTTCTTCCTCCATACAGGTCCTGAATATCGTGACGCGTCCACACGCTGTTACCAGTTCTGGGAGATAACGAGGAAGATCACGTGGTTCAAATCAGGAGCAGTTCGTATCAAAGTGAAGGAGCCTCCTACGTAGGTATGAAAAGTTCCTTCATTTTATTATCGCATTTGATTATTACTGTACAAATGGGTTAGTTTAATGATTGCATAAAAATTTTAAAACTTTCCGCTGCGCAATCTGTAACCCTAGGATCCAACACTTGTGAATCTTGTTTGGAAGGTAAAATAACCAAAAGGTCGTTCAATACCAAAGGTGCAAGAGCCACTGAATGTTTAGGACTAGTACACACTGATGTATGTGGTCCTATGAGCATTCAAGCTAGAGGTGGATATGAGTACTTCATCACCTTCACAGATGATTACTCAAGATTTGGTTACGTGTATCTCATGAGACATAAGTCGGATGCATTTGATATGTTCAAAGCATTCAAAGCTGAAGTAGAAAATCAGCTTGAGAAACATATAAAAATCTTGAGATCTGATCGTGGTGGAGAATATCTATCTGGAGAGTTTCAGCAATATCTTATTGATAATGGGATAGTTTCTCAGCTTTCTGCACAAGGTACACCTCAACAAAATGGGGTAGCAGAAAGGAGAAATAAGACTCTTTTAGAGATGGTTGATCAATGTTTAGTTATTCAACACTTCCTATTTCTTTTTGGGGATATGCTCTACAAACAGCAATATATATTCTAAAACCCCACTTGAATTGTGGACTGGGCGAAAGCCTAGTTTACAACACATGAGGATATTTGGTTGTCCTGCACATGTGTTGAAAGGAAAGACAGAAAAGATGGAGTCCCGTTCGGAAACATGTATATTTGTGGGGTATCCAAAAGGAACTAAAAGATATTATTTCTATAGTCCTTCTGATCTAAAAGTAGTTGTTTCAACAAATGCTTCATTTCTAGAAAAGGACTATATGAATAATTTTGTGCCCAAAAGTAGAATTGTCCTGAATGAGATGTGAGGAGATACAATTCCACAAGAGTTTTCACAACCCAGCCCAATTGTAAGTTCCACTCCAACACAAGATCAACAACCTACCATTCCTCGTCGTAGTGGAAGGGTTAGAACACAACCCGAAAGATATATCGGTCTAGGAGAATCTGTTGAGAATCTCCCGGACGACGATGATCCCTACATGTACAAGGAAGCTATGAAGGATGTTGATTGTCGTCATTGGCAAAAGGCAATGCAATCCGAGATTGAATCGATGTTCAATAACAAATTCTGGTCCCTTGTAGACTTGCCTAAAGGGATAAAACCCATTGGGTGCAAGTGGGTATACAAGAGGAAAAGAGGTATGGATGGTAAGGTGGAAACCTTTAAAGCTAGACTAGTAGCTAAAGGTTATACACAGAAAGAAGGTATCGATTACGAGGAAACCTTCTCACCTGTGGCCATGCTTAAATCCATTAGGATACTCTTATCCATTGCAGCATCTCTAGACCTAGAGATTTGGAAAATGGACGTCAAGACAGCTTTCCTTAATGGAAGTCTTGACGAGAGCATCTACATGATGCAACCAGAGGGATTCATTGAAAAAGGCCAAGAAGAAAGAGTATGCAAGTTGCAAAAGTCCATATATGGACTAAAGCAAGCATTCAGATCCTGGAACATAAGGTTCGATCAAGCTGTAAAGGGTTTTGGATTTATTCAAAACCCTGACGAACCTTGTGTATACAAGAGGATCAAAGGCGACAAGTTGGTTTTCCTCATTCTTTATGTTGATGATATACTACTCATTGGAAACAATATAGTTGTATTGACATCAGTGAAAGAATGGTTAGCAAAACAATTTGATATGAAGGACTTAGGAGAAGCAAGTTATATTCTTGGTATCCAAGTAATAAGGGATAGAAAGAATAGAACGATTGCATTATCCCAAGCTTCATACATTGATAAAATCTTGTCTAGATTCACCATGCATGATTCCAAGAAAGGTATGTTACCTTTTAGACATGGAATCAAACTTTCTAAGCTCAAGCACCTAAGAATGTGCATGAAGAGCAATTCATGAGTAGAGTTCCATATGCCTCGGCAGTTGGAAGTCTCATGTATGCAATGCTCTGTACTAGACCAGATATTTGTTTTGCTGTTGGCATAGTTAGCAGGTTTCAATCGAAACCTGGTCCTGATCATTGGACGACAGTCAAGCATATTTTCAAGTATCTCAAGAGAACTAGAGATTATATGCTTGTATACTCTGGAGGGGATTTAATTCCTGTTGGGTATACAGATTCTGATTTCCAGTCAGATTCTGACTCCAGAAAATCCACATCAGGATCTGTGTTTGCCATTGGAGGAGGAGCAGTCATATGGAGGAGTATCAAGCAATCTTGTATTGCTGATTCCACCATGGAAGCTGAGTATGTTGTTGCATGCGAAGCTGCCAAAGAGGCTGTTTGGCTCCGCCAATTCTTGATTGACTTAGAAGTGGTTCCTAGTGCGAATAAGCAGATCACTATACACTGTGACAACAGTGGTGCATTGGCTAATTCGAAAGAACCAAGAAGTCATAAGAGAGGTAAACACATTGAAAGGAAGTATCACCTTTTGAGGGAAATTGTTCATAAGGGAGACATGACGATCACCAAAATCGCGTCAGCAGAAAATCTAGCGGATCCTTTCAGTAAGGCTCTACCTCAGAAGAGCTTTGATGGACATCTAGAGAACATGGGAATGAGAGATATGACACACTTGCTATAGAGCAAGTGGGAGATTGTTAGGATTATGCTCAATGGCAAGAGTGTAATATTGTAATTGACAATCTTCTCATATTAATAAAGTGAATTCTGATTCTTACAATTACTTATAGCATTTATTATTAAAATTGTCAAGGTAAATAATCATAAGGTCAAAAGACTATGAGGCATGAAGAATTGTTCATACATCCAGATATGTATGAGGTAGACACAATTCTTTAGTTAGTCTTGAATAACGTTCACAACTTAAGTTAAAGGTTGGGCACCTCTATCTTGTTAAAGTTGTAGAATTCTTTTACTAGCATTTGAGTGGGATCAAATGAATATGATGAGTCTAAAATCATCGAAAGGTTTTCGAGTAAAAGAATCTAGTGCACTTGGTGCATTGAACTGGATCACAATGAAATACTTTATCTAGAACCTTCACTAGATATAAGTCTTTTCATTAAAGAGGACAATCGGAGAGTCTATCTTAATCCTGAGATAAATGATGGACTTATGGTTGCAAGTGTTATCATTAGAGCCATCAATGAGTACGATTATATAGCATAGTCTATCCTCGATAGTTTGGTGGTTTACATTTGTTAATCGATAGAGGACTTCATTTATAGATATGGACATCGTGGCTCCATTTATTAAATGAGAGTATAATATCATCATATGGATGTTTTGAGGTATTGGATATTAAATCTCAACGTTGAGTTTTCAATAATGATTATTGAAAACATGGCTTCTGGACAAGTCAAAGTATCCAAGTTCGAAATGTGGTCATATGAGGAAATATGGTAACTTGGAGAGCTATAGGCGGTCTATGAGCTCTTGGCGATTACTGATATTATTCACGAGGATACACCATCTCCTATAAGATTGTCTAGGGTATGAATGAGAAACATCTCCTTATTCTATCTTTATTTAAGAGTTCAATTTTAGCTCTTTAGTGGAATGAGTTAAACTTAATAGATTGGACCTAAGTGAATCATTTGTTGATTGTGATTAGGTTGTGTCTATTGAAGCTTAAATTTAGATAGCCCGCCAAGATCCCCAATCCACACGTATTTGCATGGATCACTTGATATATTCTACCGGGCCGATTTAAGGGTCCATCTAGAATTGTTTTTAATATATCAAGAATATAATATGTCTATTATTTAATTAATGGGCTGCACTATTATATTAATTTATTAAAAGGAGACATGTGGGCTTGTTTCTTTTAGTAAGAATGGGTCTGGTTCACATGTGGGTTTTATTTAAAGTCCAATGGATTAAATGAAATAAGAAAATAATAAATGGCCCATTTATATAAGTGGGGCGGCAAGGTGTATATATTAACCTAATATATTATTTTGTTTCATTGTTATAATTAAATAAGAATTAGTTAATTTATTAATTAATTGTTTAATTAAGAAACAAATCTTTTTCTGATCAGGAAATATATTTCCTAAAGTTATACTATTGGTAGTAGTATATTAAAAGTAAAAGACTTGTTTGATAAGAAAATAAATAATTAATTTTATTTATTTAATCAAATAAGAAGTCTTTTTATTTAGTCAATAAAAGAATAAAAATATCTATGAGTTGAATTAGGTTTTGAAGTCTAAAGGTTGATGGAAATTAGGGTGCAACACAAACTCTTTTTGGTATGTGATTTGCGGCAACCCTAGTCCATTTAGAGGAAGATTTCAGCAATCCTAAATAGAAGAGGAAGCAAAATTTCGGCCACCTATATAATACCACATATAGAATTCGGCCAAGATAGTTGATTGAATGATTCAATTTTTCTTCTTCTTCTCAATTCATAGAAAAGGATAATTTTTATTCTACTAAACATAAAAGAGAGAAGAGATTATTCTTTGATAGTACACTGATTGCTTGTTCATCAATAAGCTTGTGTGTACAACATCGAATTAGGTTCACGCGAGTTTCGATCATTAGATTGAGAACTCAAAAGTGACCGGAATAATTTTTGTCTTCTTTTGATTGTTTTGTGATTAACAAAAGAAAAAGAAAACTTTGTTCATCCATTCTCAGGTTTGCAATTCAAAGAAAAATGGAGACCACGCTCCTAGGTGATTCACGTACGTGTTCAGATTGGAAGATCTTACGGTACTGTTCACGATCACTGTTCACGGGGGTATTGTTCACGATCACTGTTCATGCGGTACTGTTCACAATCATTGTTCACGCGGGTACTGTTCATGCGGGTACTGTTCACTGGCATCGGAAAAGATTTTGCGGATTACCAATCGACGTAAGTCAATCGGATCACGCGTCAAGAGGTATTTAACTCTAACCGTATATATTTGAGTTTAATTAATTAAAAGGTTAAGGTTCAACTTTGAGAAAAATTTTAAAGCCATACGAAATCTATTTTTCGTTTCTTCCGCTGCGTTTTATATCGATTTTTCCCTCCATAATCTCCCTCTGTCATAGGGTCAGGTGGTAGCAGAAAGGTGTACAGAGGGAAAATATTGGTGCCTATATATCAACAGAAGGAAAAGGTGAAATTCAAATATGGGTTTGATAGGGAGAAAGGAGAAAAAAGTGATACCAACTGGAGTCACATCAGAATTCATAGAGAAAAGACACCTGATGGAGCTGCTATTAAGAAGGCCACTAAGAAAGGAAAAATGGTGCTTCTAAGGAAACTCAATAGAAAACCTTCCTATAACCAGTGTCTGAATGGAAAATTGATCCTCGATAAAGGTGAAAGAGGTTACTTGAAGAATGAAGTAGGTAGGGTAGAGAGCTCCACCAGTTCTGATTCAGAGGATGGGTTTTGGAGTGGGCAATGAGGGAGTAAGTGGGCAGGAGATTGTTCAAAATTGAGGATAGTTGGGACACTTGAAAGATTTGGGTCGGCCTAAGAGGTAGCCGAGGATGGGCCTCCGCGTGAGGGCTTTGAAGAAAGGTTAAAATTCATTTTTGGAAGAGTGTTCTGAAGGGCTAAATAGAGAGCAAGTGGAGTTGGGTCAGATTTGGGTGGATATTGTCCCAAATCATAAATCCTCATATGATAAACCCACCAATATAATTGAGCAAGAGTGTTATGAGCTGATTTCGTTAAAGTCAGCTGGTACACAAGAACAGGGGATTCGGTGTAAAGAGAAAGAAAGATCAGTGGGGTCATGGAACTTGGAAGAAGAAATAGTGAAAGTGATTGAAAGAGAGGTGGCTTTAGGGTTCAATTTTGGAGGAAATGACAAGGAGGGTGGGGTTGTGGCAATAGGGGCAGAAAATGTGGTACATGAATGTGAGAGTCGTTCGAACACAAATACTTTAAAAAGAGGAAGGAATAAGGTTATCTCTGAGAAGAAGCACGGAATGCGTACAAGGAATGGAAAATCGCGTGAGAACCAAAACCAAAATGGTCAAGACAAAATTGTTCAACAGGATAGTGGTTCAAAACAGACATGGAACTTGAAGGAAGAAATTACAAAAGTAATTGAAACAAGGGTGGCCCTTGGCCTCAATTGTCATGGTAATGAGAAGGAGATTAGTGATGAGGTTGCTATGAGAGAACAGGAAGAGGAGGGAAAGTGAAGAGCAACAGATCAGTAGATGTGCGTTGGTGTTGTTCAGGTTTCTTACACTTCAATGTTAACAATTTCCTGGAATATCAGAGGTCTTGGGAAAGGGGAGAAAAAAAAGGATGATTCGGCGTTTGGTGAATGAGAACAAACCAGGCATTCTTTTTTTACAAGAAACAAAACTTAGCTCTTTTGATGATAGGTTGGTTAAAGCTTTGGGTGGGTCAGTTTTAAACAGAGGCTTAGCCATGGAAGCAGAGGGAGCTTCAGGTGGCCTCATTTCGCTTTGGAATGATCATGTTTTTGAGGTAAAGGCTTGCATTAGTAATAAGTATTGCATTATTTTAGCTGGTACTCTTGTGGATTTGAAGAAGGATGTTGTGATGTGCAATGTGTATGCGGCTTGCGTTGAAAATGACAGGAAAAACTAGTGGGATTTCATTGTAAAGGCCTAGGGATCTTTTTCGTTACCGTGGTGTTTGGGAGAGGGGGGGATTTCAACACAGTTTGTGATCGTTCGGAAAGAATAGGGGAGGGATTTTGTCAAACTTCCATGAGGAACTTCAATGCTTTTATTCAACAGGCTAAGCTTGTGGATATTCTGATGGTCTACCTGACCTTTACGTGGACCAATTTTAGAGAAAGGGCAGCTTGGGCACAGCTGGACCGTTTTTTTACTGGCGCCAGAGGTTCTATCTTGGTTCCTAAACTTGTTTCAAAAAGGGTTCAAGAGAAGTGTGTCTGATCATAATGAAATAGGAATTGGCACTCCAAAGGTGGACTGGCGGCCGAGTCATTCCACTTCTTCAACTGGTGGTTGGACGTAAATGAGCTGATGTTGGAGGTAATTAAAGGGTGGAGAGAGGGCTATGGAAGAGGGTCGAATGGGTTGATTCTTCAGGCTAAGGTTAAAGCCGCCAAAGTAGCCATGAAGAAGTGGTTGTCAAGTAACTCGAATAGTAAGTCCTCGTGAAATGTACTGGAGGAAAAGCTAGCTGATATTGATAAGAAAGCGGAAAAAGATGGATGGTCAGAGGTTCTGAGAGTGGACCATATGTTTACTGTCTCGAAAATTTGGAAGGAAGTTCGGAAAGAATTACAAAGCTGGAGACAAAAGTCAAGAGTGAAGTGGCTTAAAGAAGGTGACAAGAATTCTAAATACTTCCATTTTATTGCTAATGATAGAAAAAGTAGAAATTACATCTCTGATATTTCGTTCAATGAGGTTGTGTATTCGTAGCCTCAAGATATTATGAGGGAAGTGTTTGATTATTTCAAGATGCACTATGAAAAGATTTCTTGGTGTCGTCCTACCATAGAGGGGCTGAGGTTTGACAGATTAGAAGAGGTTGATAGTAAAAATCTGGAAGAGAAGTTTAGTGTTGAAGAGGTGTGGGAAGCTATGAGAAACTATGGAGGGGATAAAGCCCCGGGACCGGACAGTTTGAATTTCAATTTTATTAAGTAGAATTGGGAGGTGATAAAAGATGATGTTATGCATTTTTTTTTGGTGATTTTTACAGTGATGTGTCTCAGATTAAGGAGTTAATAATACTTTTGTGGCCCTTGTTCCGAAAATTCCCAAACTGGTGACTATGGGTGATTTCTGTCCTATTAGTCTTGTTGGAGCAATGTACAAGGTGGTTGCTAAGGTTTTGGCTATCCGTATTAAGAAAGTGATAGAAGTTATTATAGGTGAAACTCAAATGGCTTTCATTAAGAATCGTCGGATTTTGGATAGCTATGTGATTGCGGAGGAAATAATTCATAATTGGAGAAAGGGTGGAGAAGGTTGTCTTTTGGTGAAGTTAGATTTTGAAAAGGCTTAAGATAGTGTGGACCATAAATTCTTGATGGATATGATGACAAAAATGGGTTTCGAAGCCAAGTGGAGAAATTGGATTTTAGAATGTATTTTTACACCAATAATGTTGATTCTAGTAAATGGAAGTCCAACTCCTTTATTTGGCATAGAAAGAGCTTTGAGACAAAGGGACCCCTTATCGCCATTTCTTTTCAACATTGTGGTGGAAGGGTTGAGTGTACTTCTTAGAAAATCGGTGAATAAGGGCCTTATAATGGGGGAGAAGTTTGGTGACAACGAGGTCTAAATCTCTCATTTACAATTTGCAGATGACATTATTGTTTTCCTCAAGCCTAGAGTTGAATTTCTCATTAACTTGAAGAGGATCCTAAGGTGTTTGAATTGACTTCCGGTCTTAAGATCAACTTCCACAAGTCTTGTGTAGTAAGAGTGGGGGAAAATGTTAACAACTATAATGGCTGGGCGGAGGTGTTTAAAAGTAGGAAAGCTTGTTTGCCTATAACTTATTTAGGCCTTCCTCTTGGGGCGAGACCTTGTTCAAAAAATTTCTGGAATATTGTGGTATCTAGCATTGAGAAGCGCTTATCGCCTTGGAAGCGGACGTTTCTTTTTAAAATGGGGAGGTTGGTTTTGATAAAATTAGTGTTGAATAGCATCTCTTCATTCTACATGTCAGTGTTTAGAAGACCGGTAGGGGTGGCTCAAAAAATTGAAAGATTGCAAAAAAGTTTCTTGTGAGGTGATGGGATTGAAAAAAGAAAACTTCATGCAGTTGATTAGATCTCGGTTTGTAGAAGCAAGAAGATTAATGTGGGATTGGAATAGCCAAGCTGCTTCTTCTTTCTTTGTTAAGACAATGGCCAAAGTGAGCAATGCTACTCTAAAAATTGGGAAAGTTTTGTTAACTAGCCTGCAGGTGATCGTGGGAAGGGGCCATAACACCATATTGTGGTAGGAAATGGTGGTGGATTCGGTTCCTCTCAAGACTGTCTTCCCTAGAATGTATGCTATGGCTTCTAATAAATAGGGGGTCATTTCGGAGTTTGGTAATTGGCAGCATATGACTTAGGTGTGGTCGATTTGGATGAGAAGAGAGTTTTTTGATTGGGAGAAAAGCCAGTGGAACTGCTTTATGCAATGTCCGGATGGTGTTGTGGTGCGAAAAGACATTCAGGACATGATTGCTTGGAAATTTATCCCCTCAGGAATTTTCTCTGTTAGCTCCTTTCGTAGAAGACTGGAGGAGCTGGATAATGGTTCTCCTGCTGGTTTCACGTTGCTGTGGAATGGAACTTGCCCCCCTAAAGTAGAATTGTTTTTGTGGCAATTAGTTAGAGGCAGAGTCCTGGTAGCTGATGTCCTGCACAGGTTTGGTGTTGGGGTGTCTTTGGTTTGCAAACTTTGTAATAATGAGAATGAGACCTTGAATCATGTTTTTCTCCACTATGCTTGGTCAAGGAAAGTGTGGTATCATTGTTTAAACAGGTGGGAGGTTTCTAGCTGCTCGAATGAAGATATCAAAGGGTGGTGGGAAAATTGGAATGGATTATGCCTGTCCCCAAGGAAGTCAAGAATTTGGGATTTAATGTTTTTTGCTACTGTGTGGAAGATTTGGGAAATGAGGAATGCTACTGTCTTCAGAGACATCAAAGCTTGTGTTTGGCAGGCTATTGATAAGGTGAAGTTTAGAATGGCCTGGTGGTTCAAACACCATGGCCTTGTTCAAAAGAAACCTTAACTTCCTTATTATTAAACATTCCAGTCTTGTGCATGGATGATAGACACATCAAGAGTCAGAAAGTGGAAGCCTGGTTACCGCCAATGAACAGCGATATCAATTTTAACGTTTACAGCTCTGCGCTTGGGAAGCCTGAACCGGATGGTATATATGGGGTTCTAAGGGATGGTGATGGCAAGGTGCTTTGTATGTTCTCCTTCGTTATTGCTGTCAATGATTCTAACTCTGCGGAGCTATTAGCCATCCATAGAGCTGTGGAATTATGCAGCTCGGTTCTGCTTGTGTGGGGAGAAATCTTGTGATTGAGAGCGACTCGAAGATTGCTGTTTCTTGGATCAATGGAAAGGGCATTGGAAGCTTTAATCATGTTAATTCGATCTATGACATTAGGAACAAGCTGAAGTTGGTGGGTGGTGAGGTGAAGTTTAGATCGAGAGATTCAAACAAGTTTGCTGATAGGCTTGCCAAATTGGGCTATATCAAGAAAGGGGATTTTTTTGAATGGGGTGATTTTGGCTAAGTGAAGTTTGTGCTGTGGTGTCTCTTTTTGCTGTGCAGTGTTTGATGTTGTGGAGTTTGTGGGTTGTTTTTGCTGTGTTTGTCAGCTCTAGGTTGTGTTTTGTTGTTCTTTTCTTTTTTTGGCCTAGCTTTGGCTACGGTGTTCCTTTTCTCTCTGGTGCTTATTGCTGGCCTTTTTGGCTTTTTATAAAACTATCGTTCAAAAAAACGTTCATTTATTGTTCTTTGCCATCTAAACTTCCTGTTAATTGCATATTCTTTGAAGTTGGAGATTGTTGGAGGGATAGTTGAGAACTAGGTTGTTGGGTGGAATTCTCTACATCTAGTTAAGCCTTTATGTTATCTGTCATACTTTGCATTATGCATTTATGTATGTTCATCTAGGCATTTTTAATAACTAGGATTGTTAGATATTTAATATCTATATCTAGTTTTTTTTTTAAAAGTTTGTTTTGTCTTGCATTCTATGTATAGAGCATCATTTACATGTTCACTTAGACTGTAACTCTCTTCATAGAGTTCAAGTCTTGTAGTCACAAATGGTGATTGACAAGAAAAGGGAAAGTCTTGTGGTAAATATGTTGGTTGCACAAGCAAGTGCCAAGTGCCACTGTAAAAGTCTTGCTGGTAGATTTATGAGGTGCTCATGCCAAGAGTAGCGGATCAGAGGATATCATTAGGATTGAACCAAGAGTGGTAAGTGGAGGAGCCCATAGCCTGAGGTTATCGAGAGTGAGAGTCAGTGTATCACTTGAGGGTGTAACCTTCTTTTCATATAATGGATTTCTATGGCTCAAGTGGCTAGCAAGGCCAGTCCCGTGGTTTTTTCCAGTTTGAGGGTTTCCATGTAAAAATTAAGTGTTCTTTAATTTCCGCACTTTTAATACTTGATTTTATTATAGTGTTGTTTTCCATTAAAATTGACTAATCGAAAAAGTTAGTATCATAATCGATTAATTGGTAAATAACATATTCATCCCTCCAGGTTAATTGTATTCACATTAGGGTAATTTCAATTACAATGATGGTTGTTTTTCTTTTATTGCTTCCGTTGAATACTTGGCATGCTAGACCAGGCCAAATCAGTCAAGATAGAATGAACAGATTGGCCAAATAGGGTCTCTTGGGTCAACATAATAAGATAGAATTGTCTATTTGTGAAAATTGTTTAGCAGGAAAAACAACTAGAAAACCATTTGGAAAATGAACCATGGCTAAAAATCCATTACAACTAATTCATTCTAACATCTGTGGTCCAATAGTATAAGATCGGGACATGGAGCCTCGTATTTCATTACATTCATAGATGATTTTATATGTTTTGGTCACGTCTATTTGATTTCTCATAAGTTAGAAGCACTGGACTGCTTCAACTTGTATTTGAACTTAGTTGAGAATCAATTACAAAAAAAATGGTTAAAGTTTTACGTATTGACCAAGGACGTGAATACCTTTAAGACCAGTTTAAGGAATTGTGTAATGAGAAGGGTATAACTATTTCAAAGACTCCACAACAAAATGGTGTGGCGAAAAGAAGGAATAAAACATTAATGGAAATGGTTAGGTCCATGATGGCACAAGCAAATCTCTCAATATACCACTGAGGAGATGATTTATTAACTGCAACCTATGTACTTAATCAAGTTCCCACAAAGTCAGCTACTTCTACACCTTTTGAGTTATGGACATGTAGAAAACCTAAACAAACTTATTTGCGACCTTAGGGGTGCGCAAGTTATGTTCATGATCCATCCATTCAGTGTGAAAACTTGAGTGCAAGAATAAAAAAAATGTATCTTTATTACATACTCTGAGCATTCCAAAGGATATGTACTCATAAGTAAAAATTCAGATGGAAGTGTGACTAAGTTAAAATCACGAGATGTAAATTTTTTAGAGAGTGGATTTCCTAGCATATGTGAAGTTGATAGAGACATTCAATTATATGAATTGGGTGATCTAAACGAGGGTACAAATCTATACACTTCGCTAGAAGTGAATATAGATCTACCGGGACCTTCTATCTATAGTGAGAATGACGAAGTTATTGAGATAGCACGTTTAGATTTGCCAACTCGTAGAAGTGACCGTAATGTTGTCTCACATCATCGTTTTGAGATTGAAGGGGAATCGTTTATGATTACTTCACATGATGCTGATGAGTCTAAAAATGTAAACGAGGCTCTCAACTCACCTGACAAGGAATTGTGGATAAAAGCTATGTAAGAAGAGTTGGATTAATTGAAATGTCACCATGTATGGGACTTGGTTGACTTGCCACCAGGGCAAAGAGCTATTGGAAATAAATAGGTTGTTCGCATCAAGCGAAAGGCAGACGACATGATAGAGAGATATAAGGTGTGTTTAGTTGCAAAAGGATATACCCAATAAGAAGGTATTTACTATGAAGAAACTTTTTCCCATGTGGTAAGGTTTGTTTCATTACACCTCATTCTGGCAATCGTCGCACATATAGACATGGAATTACATCAAATGGATGTAAAAACGGCATTTCTCAATGGAGAACTGGATGAAAAAATTTACATGAACAACCAAGAGCGCAAAGTATGCAAGCTAAAAAAAGGTCAATATATGGTTTGAACCAATCATCCAGACAATGGTATCTTCGATTTTGTGAGGCAATCATGTTTTATGGGTTCCAAATAACAAAAGAGGACCATTGTGTGTACATAGAACAAGTAAAAGATAAGTTTGTAATACTATTTTTAGATGTGGACGATATTTTATTGGTTGGAAATGTTAAAGAGTTTATATTGACCATAAAGAAATGGTTATCATCAAATTTTGATATGAAGGATATAAGTGAGGCTGCCTATATATTAGGAGTTAAAATTACAAGAGATCGTTCAAAGAAACTCATTGCTTTGTTACAAGAGCCTTATATAAGGAAAATTCTTGAACGGTTTAATATGGTTGATTGTAAGCCTATGGATACTCCCATAACAAAAAGGCAAACTCTTAGTCTAGACATGTGTCCTAAAACTCCACAAGAACGTGAAAGAATGCAAAAGATTCCTTATTCCAATGCTATCAGCAGTCTCATATATGCTATGATGTGTACGAGACCTGATATTTGCTATGTGGCTGGACTTGTGAGTATATATCATTCCAATCCTAGATAGAAACAGTGGATTGCCGTGAAGAGAATTTTAGCACGTCTTAAGGGTACTGTTGATACTCCCTTTGTTATCAAGGTGGAGATTTACGTCTCGTTGGACATACAGATGCCGATTGAGGAGGCGATCTAGATGAGCCAAAATCTACATCATGATATGCATTTTTGCTCAGGCAAGGTGCTATCTCAGGGAGTAGCAAGAAACACATGTGTATTGCTATATCAATGATGGAAGCTGAATTTGTGGCTTGCTCGGCAGCAGTATAAGAAGTCGTCTGGCTCAAGAGAATTTTGAGGATCTGGAAATCTTTACGAGCGCAAGAAAGCAGTTACCATTTACTGTGATAGTCAAGCAGCAATTGCTTACATCAAAGACTCCAAGTATCACAATAAATCTAAACACATAGAGACGAAGTATAATTTTGTCAGAGACATCATAGCAAAGAAAAAAGTGACGATTCAATATATTTCTACCCATGAGATTGTAGCATATCCTCTCACTAAAGCTATGACTAGAGATGTATACGAGTCACAGGCTAATTCGACAGGGTTGAGTAGAATGAAATGATGTAATAGTTTGAATTGTTATATTGAACTATGTTGTTTCATTTATAAAATGAATTAGTATTTATCTTAAATGATACTAGCATATTATATTTCACACATAAATTATTTAGATATATCGTCAGGTTAAGACCGTCATTCTTACACGTTTGGTCACCTCAGTTGCTATGACAGCAGGCTGAGATGAGACACATATATAATAAAGAATATATAAGATATATTCTCTCGGAGCTAATATATATGAATTTGTCGCCTTGACTAGGTCAATAAGAGATTCACAATAAATATATCAATATTTTAGAATCGATCATGATATACCCCCACTATTACTGATATCTAATCAAGCCAGAAGTGAGATCTTAATATAACAACCTTTTAAGAACTCATGTTAGGCGTAGGAATTGTGACTGAACTCAGATATGTATAGTGAATAATATAAAGGCATATCCATTCTTATTTAGAATGAAAATCACTGTAATACGTGTTTCATACCGTGTGTGCTATTAGTAACCGATGTGGAAAATGAGAGAATGAATCTCTGCTTCCTCATGATGTAAATTCCACTAAAGTTGTATATAAAACTTCAAATAGTCACTTTATCTTGAAGTAATAGGATACTGTTAGCACCTTTAGCGTGTTATTTCTATGCCTATGATAATTCAACCTATAGGACACTTCTAAGGAAGCAGTAATTCGGGAGACCAAGAGACGAATATTTAATGATTTTTCATTTGACTTATGTATTCAGTGGTCAACCAATTGTATTTGTGGATACAATTGTGAATACATGAAATGTGATAAATCCAAACACAGCTTTTCAAATAATAAAAGGATTAAGTATGCTTTGGAATAATTAAAAAAAATACAAAATTAAATCTAGGACACAATAATGAACAATATTATATCTCTTGTAAAAATTTACTATTAAGATTTCAGATTGTTAGCTCCCTTCATTTACATTAATTATTCATAGGTCACATAGTATAATATTTATCTGTATGAATACTCTAATGCATTTTTTTTATGATATTATAATGGTGTTCTTTCGGTGAAATTGTGTTGGCACCATTGGTGCTAGTGGGAGATGTTGGTATATATTTGGGTTGGAGATCCATCATACACCCAAGTAGGGCCAAGAGACCAAAACCCGTGCATGAGTGGCCCAAGCCAATGCATTTATCAGAGTTACTGCATGATCATTATCTTGAAATAACTGCACAAGCAGTTAAAAACACAGATGCATAGATCAAATTTTTTTCTAAGTTTGGGTGTTGTTTGACAGAAGTGTGCATAGTGTGTATGTGTGTGTGATATCAAGAAAACACAGAGAATATAGAACACATATAGTATCAAGTATCAGAGTATAGATAATTATACTGTGAATTGAGTGAAAAATTCCTTTTGGTGATTTTTCTCTAGACCTGTGATTCATTTTTGTTAACGGAAATTTTGCTCGGGATGAGAAATCTCAATTAACGCCCTCAAGACCACTACCACGTAGGTGGTGGCCAAAATTCATTGTATATGTAACAGTGATTTATAAAGTGACAAGTAAGCAAGAATGTTTTTATTGAACATGTATGGTATACAAATACAGAGGTTCTTCTCTCTTTTCTCTCAACTCTCTCCAGGGAATGGTCGATTGTTAGTCGTATGCCTGTCGAATAGTCTTCTCCCCTTTTTCATTTCTTTTCTTTTCTATTTATACATAGTTTATAGGTCAACAGATTGATTCTCCCTTGATTTTCTCAGTCTCCTCCTTATCGGGCGGGATTTCTTGCTTTAATGTCATTGACTTTTGAATTGACGTCCGAATTGAGAGTATCGTGGTGGAGATCAGTTTGTTTCCTTTTTGGATTTTATTACTTGTTCTGCATGTAGGTAACGTTTCCAGATATGATTCAATGCATTCCTCGTATCCTTTCAGTATGATCCTTTATGGATGTCGTTGGATATGACGATATGGTGTGGTGCATCAACCAGGGAGGTTGATTAGTATTTCGACCTTGATATCTGAGAAGTTTCATCCAGCTTTGAGCCAAATCTGGCTTCCCTTGACCTTTTCGAAGCTAGGTGTGGCCTCGACTGACCTTTTGAAGCTAGGTGTGGCTTCGACTGACCTCGCGGCCTTTTAGGGACATTCTTCTATGTCAATCGAGGTACAGATGAGTCTCTGGAGCACTTGCGAGATGACCTCGACTTCGGGGAGCTTCTAGTTTTGGTGATGCGGGCTAGATCTGATCGTTCTGGGCTTTATCCCGGATGTTTACGGAGCTCGTCCTTGTTCCTGAGGTGGTATCGCAGTTCGGCTCTGGACAAAGAGGTCTCCTGGTGGAAGCTCTCGGGTCCGGGCTCTATCCCGGATGTTTTCGGAGCCCGCCCTTGTTTCTGGGATGGTATAGTAGCTCAGCTCTGGATTGAGAGGTCTCCTAGTGAAACTCTCGGGTATGGAACCAGGTCTGGGAGGTGGAAAATTTCCCTTTGGTCCTTAGCCAATTTTGGCTATTAACAGAAGTCCCCTCTGACTTGAACACCAGACGTTGAGCTCGGGGTTGAGGTCAGATTTTCACTTTATTTAGGAAATCTTCCTCTTTTTACCGTTACCGAAATATTGGGGAAATTTCTTCATTTGAATGACGTGTTGCGAACCAACTAATTTATCTTTGAATTAATCTGATTGCGTTACGTCGGTCCCCGAGATTTTTTACCGTTACCAGAATCTTGGGGAGATCATCCTCTTAACTGCGTAAGTGATGTGGCATGAGATGATTAGCCCGCTTTCGAGTTTAATCCGGTTACGTTACCGTAATCGATTTTTTACCGTTACCAGACGAGTATCTCGGTGCTGTTTCCCTTCTGCCTATATATATGTCTGTTTTCCTCCTCATCTTCCTCACATCTCTTCGAGCTAAAAACTTTTTGCTAAGAAATATTTCCATAGCTTTTCCTCCGAGCTTGCTTCTTTCTTCATTCTTCGTCTTCTATAATGTCAAAAAACAGTGGTGACTCCACTGATTCCATATTCGACGGCGAGGAGGTCGTCAGTCTTATTCTGGGGAAGCGGGCTAGGAGGAGTTCTGACAGCGACGATTCTCCGCCCAGCTCGCAACGTCGGCGGTCAAGTAGGAATGTATCTATCGGAACTGGGTTCTCCAACCATCCCGACCACCCTTTAGATATCGTCGATGATGACTCCAACAAAGAAGCGGTCGGTGGCATTGTGGGGGAGCGTCGGGTCTCGGCTCCTGGTCCCTTTGGGGAGAGGCTCCCCCCTACGATTTCTGGGTTGTCCCAAATTCCACCGTTGACCCGGTGTCGATTGATCGCTTGAGGTCAAAGTTTGGCATCCCCAACAGCGTATCCATCTCGGTACCTCCCAAAAATTATGAGTTTTTTAACCCCCCTAAAGGCGTGCTTCTGATTCATGTGGCCGCTCTTGAGAACAGGGTCAGGCTTCCCCTTCATCCAACCCTTCGGCGGGCTCTCAACGCTATCCAGCTCGCTCCCCTCCAGTTGACGCCTGGCTTCTGGAGGCATCTGATTGGTTTCCTTGTCTTATGGATGGAACAATGCCAGATGAGTAAAGTGACGAGGGAGCCAGGTGCAGAGGAGCTGGCTTATCTCTTCCAGATTGGGAGCTTGTCTGGGGCTCCTCGAGGCTAGTTCTATGCCAAGGCAAAGAATAAGCTTAATTTCATCGTTCCTGGTGCCTCGAAGAAGGATCCCGTGCGGAAAGAAGAATGGATCCTGGCGGGGGTTGACTGGGGAGCTCGATTTTTATCGGAGGGCATGAATTTGAGGTTCCTACGGCTTTAAGTGACAAGCCCTCCTGGGATCGGGACTCCCTGCCTTCCGAGTCTGAAGCCGTCTTAAAGGCTATTCTAGCCCAGAATTATCTGAATCCGAAGTTCCCTACTGCTGAAGCTTTTGACCCTCGTAGGGTGAACAAGTATTTGCGGATTTCAGATGCTATTCCTCGTAAGTATCCTTGTGTTGCTTCGCCTTATTACTTAGCTTGGTTCTAACATTTTCTTTTTTAATCTGTTTGTTTACAGTTTTTGTCGTGGAGTCGGCCCCTGTCACGTCTCACGCTCTCCTCAAGGTGGAGCTTCTCTTCCCTCCTCTGGGGTCGAACCTGCCCTGGCTTCGTCTATCTCTCCGGCTGGGTCTAAGATGGCCACTCTTTCCTCACAGGCTTTCCGGGCTTTGGGTAAAGCCCCCCAGGTGGTTGGCCCGACTGCTTCTGCCCACTCGGCCGTGGCCGCTAAAGTTACGACCCATTCGACTCCAACACCTGATTCCGGTGCGCTTCCAACAACCAAAGCCTCGGAGGTTTCTGGGAAAGGTGTTGCTTCTGGGAAAGGTGTCACGAATGTTCCTTCCAGTCGCTCCCGGCCCCAGCCGAGCTCGACAGGGCGAGATGAGCTCCTGGAGTAGTTCATAGCGTCCTGTCCGGGTGGTGGGATCTCCAAAATGGCTTATATGCCTGTGGACGTCCTTATAACCAAGGGATCTGCTATCTTAGCTGAGGTAATTGCATTTCCTTCACGCTACTTTTGTTAATTCGGTCAGTTTCTAACTCGAGTTCTGTATTTTGTAGGCCTTTAAGGTTAATGTCGTGATGGGCCAGCAGGTAGCCCTCCTCCCCATTTCCGGGCAATCAAAAACAAGTCATCCGCTTCAAGCTTTGGGACTCTCATGGCTCCCCTCAGCTGGCCCTCCTCCTTCCTGCTGATCCTCGGCATCAACCCTCTCTACAGGTAGCTGTCCATCTGGGTTACTCTCGCCGACCGCTCTTCCATCTAGAGGCTCCATCGGATGATCAGCTGGATCTTCCTCCAAAACTTCATTAATTACGTCCATAACCTCAAGAGGGACAGCCGTATCAAGAAGGACAGCCAAGGACCCCATCTGGCTCCTGTCGACCTCCATCTCTGTAGGCATCAGGAGGGCTATCGAGCTATTTCCTGGTCTCGAGATCTGGAGGGTAACTATGCTCTTACACTCAAATCCTTCTTGGGGGTGGTAGCCCGACCAAGGCATCAGGAGGGCTACCACCCCCAAGAAGGATCTGAGTGTAAGAGCATAGTTGCCCTCCAGATCTCGAGACCAGGAAATAGCTCGATAGCCTTCCTGATGCCTTGGTCGGGCTACCACCCCCAAGAAGGATCTGAGTGTAAGAGCATAGTTGCCCTCCAGATCTCGAGACCAGGAAATAGCTCGATAGCCATCCTGATGCCTTGGTCGAGCTACCACCCCTAAGAAGGATCTGAGTGTAAGAGCATAGTTGCCCTCCAGATCTCCAAGACTAGGAAATAGCTAAATAACCCTCATAATGTCTTGGTTGGGTTATCACCCCATAAAAATATATATATATATATATATATATATAAACAGATATATATATATATATAATGTTTGCTTTCGTGTGCAGGATCAAAATCACCATAATTCCCTACACGAATCTTAATTGCTGCTACAGATGCTACTCTGGATACCATTCAAGACCCGAAACAGAATAAAAGTTCTCAAAAAAGCGCTTCGATTTATCATTAAGGGCAAGGGGAGCCTATCCCCTGATAAGGCTACATCCAAATGAGAAACCCAACCCCCGAACTCAGGCTACAAAAAGAAGAAGAAAAATGAAAAATTGATAATGGCAAAACAGGGTGCCCATCCCCTTTTCCGAGCAATCAAAAACAAGTCATCCGCTTCAAGCTTTGGGACTCTCATGGCTCCCCTCCGCTGGCCCTCCTCCTTCCTGCTGATCCTCGGTATTAACCCCCTCTACAGGTAGCTGTCCATCTGGGTTACTCTCGCCGACCGCTCTTCTATCTAGAGGCTCCATCGGATGATCAGCTGGATCTTTCTTCAAAACTTCATTAATTACGTCCATAACCTCAGGAGGGACAGCCGCGTCAAGAAGGACAGCCAAGGACCCCATCTGGCTCATGTCGACCTCCATCTCTGTTAAAAGGGGATCCTCAGATGGACTCCTAACCTCTTCACCGGCTCTCGATTGGTCCTCTTCGGATCGAGAATACATCACTTTGCTGGAAGACTCCCCAGGACCCGAGGTGATAAAGGAAGGAAGATGGAATGAGGGATCTGACTGAGCGGGCTGCTTACCAGTTCCTGCTGGGCTAGAAGGGACCACCTTATCGCCCTCAGGCGAGATAACTCAGTAGCTTTGAGCATTATTTCCTGTCTGTCCCAGCCCGTAATAGACGATAAATCAAAGGGAGGAGGAAGAGCTTCCGCTGCCTGAAAGGAAGCATAAAAATACTCGCCACTGAAAGAGGTCTCCGCGTCAGCTTGCAGCTTGGCCACCTGAGTAATCAGAGACCGGTTCTCGAGGTCCAGCTTCTTAGCCTCAGATCTCCAGGAATCCCGATGCCTAGCCCGCCGGAGAGATTGAAGAAGCTCCTGATCGAAAGATTGCTTCATCCTCTCATGATCGCAGCGAAGCTCAGCCATCTCGAGCTCGATTTTTCCCTGGCTGGAAGTCACCTCTTCCACTAAAGACCGAGCCTGCTTAAGCAGTTGCCCGGCTTTCTCGGCTTCAGCCTCGGCTTTTGCAGCCCGATCACGAAGGAGGGCTACCTGCTGGCCCATCGCGACATTAACCTTAAAGGCCTACAAAATACAGAACTCGAGTTAGAAACTGAACGAATTAACAAAAGTAGCGTGAAGGAAATGCAATTACCTCAGCTAAGATAGCAGATCCCTTGGTTATAAGAACGTCCACAGGCATAGAAGCCATCTTGGAGATCCCGCCACCCGGACAGGACGCTATGAACTGCTCCAGAACCTCATCCCGTCCTGTCGAGCTCGGCTGGGCCGGGAGTGACTGGAAGGAACATTCGCGACAACTTTCCCAGAAGCAACACCTTTCCCAGAAACCTCCGAGGTTTTGGTTGTTGGAAGCGCAGCGGAATCAGGTGTTTGAGTCGAAGGGGTCGCAACTTTAGCGGCCACGGCCAAAGGGGCAGAAGCAGCCGGGCCAACCACCTGGGGGGCTTTACCCAAAGCCTGGAAAGCCCGCGAGGAAAGAGTGGCCATCTTAGACCCAGCCGAAGAGATAAATGAAGCCATGGCAGGTTCGACCCCAGAGGAGGGAAGAGAAGCTCCACCTTGAGGAGAGCGTGGGACGTGACAGGTGGCCGGCTCCACGACAAAAACTGTAAACAAACAGATTAAAAAAGAAAATGTTAGAACCAAGCTAAGTAATAAGGTGAAGCAACACAAGGATACTTACGAGGAATAGCGTCTGAAATCCGTAAATACTTGTTCACCCTACGAGGGTCAAAAGCTTCAGCAGTAGGGAACTTCGGATTCAGATAATTCTGGGCTAGAATAGCCTTTAAGACGGCTTCGGACTCGGAAGGCAGAGAGTCCCGGTCCCAGGAGGGCTTGTCACTGAAAGCCGTAGGTACCTCGAATTCATGCCCTCCGATAAAAATCGAGCTCCCTCAGTCATCCCCCGCCAGGATCCATTCTTCTTTCCACGCGGGATCCTTCTTAGAGGCACTAGGAACGATGAAATTAAGCTTATTCTTTGCCTTGGCATAGAACTGGCCTCGAGGAGCCCCAGATAAGCTCCCAATCTGGAAGAGATAAGCCAGCTCCTCTGCACTGGATCCCTCGTCACTTTACTCATCTAGCATTGTTCCCTTCATAAGACAAAGAAACCAATCAGATGCCTCCAGAAGCCAGGCGTCAACTAGAGGGGAGCGAGCTGGATGGCGTTGAGAGCCCGCCGAAGGGTTGGATAGAGGGGAAGCCTGACCCCATTCTCAAGAGCGGCCACATGAATCGGAAGCACGCCTTTAGGGGGGTTGAAAAATGCATAATTTTTGGGAGGTACCGAGATGGATACGCTGTCGGGGATGCCAAACTTTGACCTCAAGCGATCAATCGACACCGGGTCAACGGTGGAATCTGGGACAACCCGGAAATCGTAGGGAGGGAGCCTCTCCCCAAAGGGACCAGGAGCCGAGACCCGACGCTCCCCCGCAGCGCCATCGGCCGCTTCTTTGTCGGAGTCATCATCGACGATATCTAAAGGGTGGTCGGGATGGTTGGAGAACCCAGTCCCGATAGATACATTCCTACTTGACCGCCGACGTTGCGAGGTGGGCGGAGAATTATCGCCGTCAGAACTCCTCCTAGCCCGCTTCCCCAGAATAAGACTGACGACCTCCTCGCCGTCGAATATGGAATCAGTTGAGTCACGACTGTTTTTAGACATTATAGAAGACGAAGAATGAAGAAAGAAGCAAGCTCGGAGGAAAAGCTATGGAAATATTTCTCAGCAAAAAGATTTTAGCTCGAAGAGATGAGGAGGAAAACAGACATATATATAGGCAGAAGGGCAACAGCACCGAGATACTCGTCTGGTAACGGTAAAAAATCGATTACGGTAACGTAACCGGATTAAACTCGAAAGCGGGCTAATCATCTCATGCCACATCACTTACGCAGTTAAGAGGATGATCTCCCCAAGATTCTGGTAACGGTAAAAAATCTCGGGGACTGTCATAACGTAATCAGATTAATTCGAGGATAAATTAGTCGGTTCACAACACGTCATTCAAATGAAGAAATTTCCCCAATATTTCGGTAACGGTAAAAAAAGGAAGATTTCCCAAATAAAGTGAAAATCTGACCTCAACCCCGAGCTCGACGTCTGGTGTTCAAGTCAGAGGGGACTTCTGTTAATAGCTAAAATTGGCTAAGGACCAAAGGGAAATTTTCCACCTCCCAGACCTGGTTCCATACCCGAGAGTTTCACCAGGAGACCTCTCAATCCAGATCCGAGCTACTATACCATCCCTGAAACAAGGGCGGGCTCCGGAAACATCTGGGATAGAGCCCGGACCCGAGAGCTTCTACCAGGAGACCTCTTTGTCCAGAGCCGAACTGCGATACCACCTCAGGAACAAGGACGAGCTCCGTAAACATCCAGGATAAAGCCCAGAACGATCAGATCTAGCCCGTATCACCAAAACTAGAAGCTCCCCGAAGTCAAGGCCATCTCGCAAGTGCTCCAGAGACTCGTCTGTACCTCGATTGACACAGAAGAATGTCCCTAAAAGGCCGCGAGGTCAGTTGAAGCCACACCTAGCTTCAAAAGGTCAGTCGAGGCCACACCTAGCTTTGAAAAGGTCAAGGGAAGCCAGATTTGGCTCAAAGCTGGATGAAACTTCTCAGATATCAAGGTCGAAATACTAATCAACCTCCCTGGTTGATGCACCACACCATATCGTCATATCCAACGACATCCATAAAGGATCATACTGAAAGGATACGAGGAATGCATTGAATCATATCTGGAAACGTTACCTACATGCAGAACAAGTAATAAAATCCAAAAAGGAAACAAACTGATCTCCACCATGATACTTTCAATTCGGACGTCAATTCAAAAGTCAATGACATTAAAGCAAGAAATCCCGCCCGATAAGGAGGAGACTGAGAAAATCAAGGGAGAATCAATCTGTTAACCTATAAACTATGTATAAATAGAAAAGAAAAGAAATGAAAAAGGGGAGACGACTATTCGACAGGCATACGACTAACAATCGACCATTCCCTAGAGAGAGTTGAGAGAAAAGAGAGAAGAACCTCTGTATTTGTATATCATGCATGTTCAATAAAAACATTCTTGCTTACTTGTCACTTTATAAATCACTGTTACATATACAATGAATTTTGGCCACCACCTACGTGGTAGTGGTCTCGAGGGCGTTAACTGAGATTTCTCATCCCGAGCAAAATTTCAGGCGCCGTCTGTGGGCACCCTGTTTTTCCATTATCAATTTTTCATTTTTCTTCTTCTTTTTGTAGCCCAAGTTCGGGGGTTGGGTTCCTCATTTGGATGTAGCCTTATCGGGGGATAGGCTCCCCTTGCCCTTAATGATAAATCGAAGCACTTTTTTGAGAACTTTTATTCTGTTTCTTGTCTTGAATGGTATCCATAGTAGCATCTGTAGCAGCAATTAGGATTCGTGTAGGGAATTATGGTGATTTTGATCCTGCACATGAAAGGAAACATTATATATATATATATATATATCTGTTTATGTATATATACATATTTTTTTTATGGGGTGATAACCCAACCAAGACATTAGGAGGGTTATTTAGCTATTTCGTAGTCTTGGAGATCTGGAGGGCAACTATGCTCTTACACTCAGATCCTTCTTGGGGGTGGTAGCCCGACCAAGGCATCAGGAGGGCTACCGAACTATTTCCTGGTCTCGAGATCTGGAGGGCAACTATGCTCTTACACTCAGATCCTTTTTGGGGGTGGTAGCCCGACCAAGGCATCAGGAGGGCTATCGAGCTATTTCCTGGTCTCGAGATCTGGAGGGCAACTATGCTCTTACACTCAGATCCTTCTTGGGGGTGGTAGCCCGACCAAGGCATCAGGAGGGCTATCGAGCTATTTCCTGGTCTCGAGATCTGGAGGGCAACTATGCTCTTACACTCAAATCCTTCATGGGGGTGGTAGCCCGACCAAGGCATCAGGAGGGCTATCGAGCTATTTTCTGGTCTCGAGATCTGGAGGGTAACTATGCTCTTACACTCAGATCCTTCTTGGGGGTGGTAGCCCGACCAAGGCATCAGGAGGGCTATCGAGCTATCTCCTGGTCTCGAGAGGTTTATGTCGAATTCCCATACAAGGGTATAGTCACTAACGTTGAACATAGTTAGAGACAAAGATGGAAGAGAAAAGGAAAATGACTTTATTGATGATTGAGATGTAGTACATCTTTATTAGGACCTGTAATGAAAACTAAGTGGGGGTAGTCTGCTTGAGAACTCCTTTCAAGGGTAGAATTTCTTCAAATGATCTGCATTCCAAGTGTGGTTGATGGATCGTCCGTCCATGTCTTCGAGTTTATAAGCTTCATTGCGAACAACTAGCTTTATCAAAAATGGCACTTCCCAATTTGGACTTAAGACTCCATCCGACCTTTTCCGAGTGTTCAGGGTAACTTTCCTAAGTACCAGATCCCCTTCCTTGAATTTCCGGGTTCTAACCTTTTGGTTGAAGTATCTAGCGATCTTGCTCTGGTAGATCGCTACTTTCTCTGCTACCCGGTCTTGCTTTTCTTCTAAGAGGTCTAGACTAGCCCGGAGCTTGACTTCGTTACTTTCGGGCTCAAAGTGTTGTACCCTGAACGAGGTTAATTTATGCTCGATGGGGAGGACTGCTTCAACCCCGAAAGCCAGGGAGTAAGGTGCCTCTCCGGTAGCTGTTCTTTTTGTAGTCTGGTATGCCTAAAGGACTTCTGGTAGCTCTTCGGCCCATTTATCTTTCTTCTGCTGAAGTTTCTTTTTCAGGAGTTTCTTGATTGTCTTGTTGGTGGATTCTACCAGCCCGTTAGTCTGGGGATGAGCCACTGAAGCGAGCCTGAGGTCAATCCCCAATCCTTTGCAGAAGTCTTTGAATCGGGCGTTATCGAATTGCTTTCCTAGGTCGGCTATAATGATGAGAGGGGTCCCGAACCTGCATACCACGTTAGTCTTGATTAACTTGGTTGTATTCTTTTCTGATATTCGAGAAAGAGGTCCGGCATCGACCCATCTTATGAAGTAGTCGATAGCCACGATAGCATGTTTCATCTGTCCAGGAGCGGTAGGAAGTGGCCCAATTAGGTCGATTCCCCACATGGCAAAGGGGTAAGGTGAACTGAGGGACGACAGTCGCTCGGGTGGCTGGTGGTTCAAGTTTGAGGTTCTTTGACAAGGTTCGCAGGATTGCACAAAACTCTTTGCATCTTGATGGATGGTCGGCCAATAGTACCCCATACGAAGCACCTGATAGGCTAGAGCTTCCCTACCTATGTGGTTCCCACAGTCCTCAGAGTGGACCTCTCTCAATGCCCATTTAGCATCATCGGGATGCAAGCACCTAAGTAAGGGGAGGGATCTGCCCCTCTTGTAGAGATATCCATCCACCATACAGTATCGAACTGAGAGTCTTTTAATTCTTCCGGCATGGTCGGGCTCTTCAGGAAGCTCTCCTTCAAGGAGGTAGGCGACAATTGGGTCCATCCAGCAAGGCAGGCGATCCAGGGAACAAATTTCTCCATTTGCGGCTATGCTTGGCTGGGTGATAACTTGGAGGGGAATTCCCCTTGGTAGAGACCGGCCTCCATTCGCTGCTATTTTAGCCAGAACATCTGCATGATGGTTTTGGTGTCGAGGCACCTGATCGATCTTGAGTCCCTTAAATTTGCCTTTTAGCAGCCGAGCTAGATTTAGGTAGGTAACCATATTATCTCCATTTGCCTGGTAGACCCCAGTTATCTGGTTTACAACAAGCAATGAATCGCTCTTGATCTGCAGGTAGTCAGCCTTTAGTTCGATGGCTACCTTCATCCCGGCTAGGAGGGCTTCATATTCCGCTTCGTTGTTGGTAGCTTTAAACTCGAATCTGAAACAGTGACAGAATTCAGTCCCCTCCGGATCTATCAAAACTATGCCAGCTCCTCCCCTAGCTCGTCTGGATGCTCCGTCTGAAAAGAGGATCCATGGCTTGTAGCCTTCCGGCCAATTTTCGACCTCGGATATCTTCTCAGGGACTCGTCTGATACTGAGGGATCATCTGGATCTGGGATCGCTGAGAATTCTGCCACGAAGTCGGCCAAAGCCTGTGCCTTAATCGTAGTTCGGGGCTTATACTTTAGGTTGAACTGAGTGAGCTCTAGTGATCATAAAACTAGCCTTCCTGACACGTCTGGTCTTTGCAAGAATTGATGGAGGGGTTGTTCTGTCACCACTGCTATTGTGTGAGCTTGAAAATAGGGACAGAGTTTCCTCGCTGAGATCACCAGAGCATAAGCGAGCTTCTCTAGGAGAATGTAGTTCCTTTCTGATTTGGTCAAGGCATGACTCACATAGTATATGGGCCTTTGAAAACCGTCGCTACAATCCTTGGCCAAAGCCCCGCTTACTGCAGTTTCTGATACAGCCAGGTAAATCTGTAACTCATCTCCGAGAACCGGCTTGACTAACAAAGGGGGCTTGTTAGGTACTCTTTCAAAGCTTGAAATGCCTGCTCGCTTTCCTGGCTCCATTTCATATTCTTTCCTTGTTTGATGGCCTTGAAGAAAGGGAGACATTTATCGGTGGAGCGAGAGATAAACCTGTTGAGTGCCGCCACCCGTCCAGTCAGAATCTGTACTTGCTTGAGCAAGGTCGGGGATTCCAGGTCCAAGATAGCTTTGATTTTTTCTAGGTTGGCTTCTATACCTCTCTCATGAACCATGAAGCCCAGAAACTTCCCTGCCGTTACCCCAAAGGCACATTTGGAGGGGTTCAAACGTATCTGGTTTTCCCTCAGTATGAGGAAGGTTTTGCGAAGGTCTTCCTGATGTCCCTTTGTGGTTGGGGATTTCGTGATCATGTCGTCGACATATACTTCCATCGTCCTTTCTATCTCGGGCTTGAACAGTTTGTTAACCAGCCGCTGGTATGTGGCCCCTGCATTCTTCAGACCAAACGGCATCACCTTGTAGCAGTATAAGCCCTGCCCAGTAATGAAACTGGTTTTATCTTGGTCAGCCGGGTGCATTTTAATTTGGTTGTATCCTGAGAATGCGTCCATAAAACTCAAAAGTTTATTTTCGGATGTGGAGTTCACCAGCTGATCGTTCTTTGGTAAAGGAAAACTGCCTTTCGGACAAGCCTGGTTGAGGTCGGTGTAGTCGACACACATACGCCATTTCCCACTCGCCTTCGTGACCATGACCACGTTGGTGATCCATTCGGGGTAACGTACCTCTCTGACGAACCCCGCTTTGATCAATTTATCAACCTCTTCCTGCACCGCCGCGTTTCTATTAGCGTTGAAGTGAAGCCTCTTCTGCTTGACGGGCTTGACCGTTGGATCTACTGCTAGCCGGTGGGTGGCCAACGATGCCAGAATTCCAGGCATTTCATCATGGTTCCAGGCGAAGATGTCGTTGAATTCCCAAAGAAGATCAATCAGTCCTCTTTTTACTTCTGGGTCAAGGGTGACTCCGACCTTGACGACCTTGGAGGGATCGTCATTCCTGACAGATATTTCTTCTAGTTTGTCCACGGGCTGCCAGCTGGCCCATTCCTTACTTCGTTCTTCCTCGTAGGGCATGATAGGTTCATCCTCCGGGTGCCCAGGATGTTCCGTGGGCTCCTTCTCCTCATGGATTATCCGAGACGTATCCATGTCTTCCTGGATCAATGTCACCTATACACACTGCTTCGCTAGGGCTGTAGGATTGGCAGATACTGTGTAGCATTTCCTGGCTGCCTGCTGGTTTTCGCGTACCTCTCCTACTTTGGTTCCAACCGGGAATTTCAAGACGTTGTGGTATATGGACAAGACTCCCTTCAAAGAGGACAAGAAAGGTCTCCCTAGGATGGCGTTGTAAGCCGATGGGGTGTCCACAACAACAAAGTCGGTCATTACATTCTGCTGAAGCGGGGTGAGCCCGATGATTACTGGGAGGATCATTGACCCCACTGGTATGATCGAGTCCCCAGTGAAACCGTAAAGCGGAGTGGTACAGCTGTTGTAACAATGTTGCTTCGGGTTCAATTTTTCCAGGGTATCCTTAAAGAGGATATCTACACTGCTACATGTGTCCACGAGCACGCGATGGACCAGACAGTTGGCGATCTGTATCGTGATGACCATAGGATCATCATGAGGTTGCACAGTATTGAAGACATCTGCTTCGGTGAATACGATCTGAGCTGACTGAGAGGGCTCTGTCCGGCTCTGGCTGACTTCGAAGATCCCTCGGCTCTCTCCGAGGCGGGGAACCTTTCTTGCATGGTTTTTTCGGGAGTTATTGGAAACGCCGGCCAATGTAGGACCTCCGCTGATAGTGTGTATCACCTGGATCTGTTGCATTAAGTCAGCCTGCTCCCCTTTCCTCTTTTCTGCGTCCTCACAGATTTCAACTTGTACCTCCCTTCCATTCCTAATATTATCTCTGACCTGTTGTAAGAACTCGATCAGGCATCCTCCCCTTATCAGGGCCTCAATCTGGTTGCGCAAGTTATAGCACTCCGAAGTGTTGTGGCCCATGTCTTCATGAAAGTCGCAGTACTTGTACCGGTTTCTCCTATCAGCTGGGGCCTTCATGGGAGCGGGCTTCTGGAGTAACCCTTTATCTCATATGGCAAGAAAGACTGTTTCCCTGGAAGCATTCAAAAGGGTGTAGTAGTCATACCCTTTTTCCCCTTGCATTACTGGAGCCACGGTCCTGGGAGGCGGTGAAGCTCGGGGAGGGGTTCGTTTTGCTGGATATCTTTCTTGCCTATGCGGAGGAGCAGGGTGGCGATAGGTCGACCTGTTGGGAGGTTTGTTCTGAGCTTTCTGCACTGGCTCAAATTTGGGGGCTTCTTTCTTCAGACGCTTTACCGTTCTCATGTCGTCATGTTCTATCTTGACATTGATTTGTTCGTCGATCTCGACCTGCTCAAGAGCCCGGTCATAGGCCTCCTGTTAAGTCTCGGGAGGTCTCTTGGTGAAAGAACGAAAAAGCTTTCCTGCCCAGAGGTTTCACCTGAAGTTGGCGAGGGTTTCTTTTTCAGTGAAAACTCCCATTTGTATGACCTCATTATGAAATCGCTCCATATATGATCGAAGAGTTTCACTCTGTTCCTGGATCACATATTAGAGGTGTATGGGATCTTTCGGGCGAGGTTTAACTCCTTGGAATTATGAGTAAAAATCGGTTGATAATTTTATGAAAGAATCCACGCTTCCAACGGGTAGTTTCCTGAACCAGGTTTTAGCGTAGTCGGTCAAGGTCGTTGGGAACATTCTGCACATAGCTGCTCTGGTAGTGTTCTGGACCTCTATCTGTTGAACGAAGCTCTCTAGGTGGCTTAGAGGATCTTCTGTTCCAGAGAACTTATCTGCTGGCATTTTGAATTTTGGGGGGAGCTCTGCTTCCCGGATCCTCCTAGTGAAAGGAGCGTTCATCTCGCTCAGGGGATTCTTTTTGTCCTCCTTACTCTTTCCCTTTCTTATCTGTTGGACCCCTTTTTGTAGCTTTGCCAGCTGATCCCTCAGTCGCTTGTTCTCAGGTCTCTTCGAGTTAACCTCAGATTCCTCACTGTCGAATCTTTCTGATGAACTGGCAATTTCTATCCGGTCCTCCTCCTGGACATGATCTACTCGGGGAGTTTGTCTACTTTCCTCTTCTAGGGCTCGGGTAGTTCTCCTAGATGTAGTTGGATGAGATAGCCTTCGGGGCTTCCGGGTAAAAGCATCCGCGGCAGACTTAACTAGCCGGGGTTGATATTGTGAAAGTCTTCTCGGAGCTAGGGGCATGGGTCCCAGCCTATCTCGGATCGAACGTTGGGGCCTTGATCTATCTCGAGCCAGCTTTAGAGGAGAAGGTCCTAGGCGATCGAAAGCAGGTGGCCTAGCTCCGAGCCTGCTCGGCTCTCCCTGATCATTCAGGTTGGTTGGCTGGATTATGATGCCTTCAGCGAGGAGGCGGACGTGGACAGATTCTACGAAGGCCGCCGCTTGTTGGTCGAGTGCTGCCTGGCTCACTATGGGGTGGCCAGTAGCCCGCGCATTGGTTGTCTGGATCGGAGCTTGACTACTATATCCAGACTTTCTCCCCCTTCCTAGGGCTTTTCGGGTTGGCCTCGTCGGAGATTGCTCCGGGACTCTGTGTTGACCTTGGGAGGAGCGGAGCCTCATAGTTCCTGTAAATATAAATGCAAACGATTGGTTAATTGGGTGTATTTCCCACAGACGGCGCCAGAAAGTGTTAACGGAAATTTTGCTCGGGATGAGAAATCTCAGTTAACACCCTCGAGACCACTACCACGTAGGTGGTGGCCAAAATTCATTGTATATGTAACAGTGATTTATAAAGTGACAAGTAAGCAAGAATGTTTTTATTGAACATGCATGGTATACAAATACAGAGGTTCTTCTCTCTTTTCTCTCAACTCTCTCTAGGGAATGGTCGATTGTTAGTCGTATGCATGTCGAATAGTCGTCTCCCATTTTTCATTTCTTTTCTTTTCTATTTATACATAGTTTATAGGTCAACAGATTGATTCTCCCTTGATTTTCTCAGTCTCCTCCTTATCGGGCGGGATTTCTTGCTTTAATGTCATTGACTTTTGAATTGACGTCCGAATTGAAAGTATCATGGTGGAGATCAGTTTGTTTCCTTTTTGGATTTTATTACTTGTTCTGCATGTAGGTAACGTTTCCAGATATGATTCAATGCATTCCTCGTATCCTTTCAGTATGATCCTTTATGGATGTCGTTGGATATGACGATATGGTGTGGTGCATCAACCATGGAGGTTGATTAGTATTTCGACATTGATATCTGAGAAGTTTCATCCAGCTTTGAGCCAAATCTGGCTTCCCTTGACCTTTTCGAAGCTAGGTGTGGCCTCGACTGACCTTTTGAAGCTAGGTGTGGCTTCGACTGACCTCGCGGCCTTTTAGGGACATTCTTCTGTGTCAATCGAGGTACAGACGAGTCTCTGGAGCACTTGCGAGATGACCTCGACTTCGGGGAGCTTCTAGTTTTGGTTATGTGGGCTAGATCTGATCGTTCCGGGCTTTATCCCGGATGTTTCCGGAGCCCGTCCTTGTTCCTGGGGTGGTATCGCAGTTCGGCTCTGGACAAAGAGGTCTCCAGGTGGAAGCTCTCGGGTCCGGGCTCTATCCCGGATGTTTCCGGAGCCCGCCCTTGTTTCTGGGATGGTATAGTAGCTCGGCTCTGGATTGAGAGGTCTCCTGGTGAAACTCTCGGGTATGGAACCAGGTCTGGGAGGTGGAAAATTTCCCTTTGGTCCTTAGCCAATTTTGGCTATTAACAATTTTATTTGATCCGGTTAAAGGTAAACTTCATATTGTTTATTAAGTTTACAATCAACAAAAAAATTATTTGTAAAGAGGGACATCGCCGGCTCCCCTTAGACCAATCACTGTGTATCATGTCGTTAGTATGTTCGTTTGTTGTATGAAATATATGTTCATGGATTTAGCTACTATAGTTATAGCAGAGTGATTTTTTCTTAGTTTTTAATTTAACTTTTTTGTTTTTGTTTTTGTGGATGCTTGGTGATCGGTCCATTTATATATGTATTTTTGGTCCCCATTCCATATGTCTTATGCCAAAATTTCTGGTTATTTAGGTATTTTATGTTATTTATTGAGCATATGTAGGTCACATTCCGTATAAAAAGTGTTTGGGAGCATTTAAGCATAAAAGGGGTCAAAACATGAAGAAAAAGGGCAATTTGGGCATTTACCGCTAGTTGACTGTGGATCGGGAAATTTGGTCAAACTGCGACACAACCACGGTGAATTCCAGAGATGTAACCGCTTGAAGGTCGCGGCGCACAAACTGCGATTGACACTATTCTGAGATATTCAAGGAGTTTGTGAAGCCCTAATCTCGCGGGATTATAAATACCACTCTTTTAGTTCGAAAAAGACACTCCCTCTCCACCAACAACAATCAAAGCTTGAAGATTGGAGAAGAAGACAAAAGAACTTGAAGATTCAAGGAAGCTTAGTGATAAATATCATGGGTTTCTTCTTTCTATCTCTTCTCTTGTCTTTTTAATTATGTGTAACTAAATCCGCCATAGGAAATCGATGTGAACCTATGTGATGCTCATGTTATGATTCAAACTCTATATTTTTCTTAATCAATTCAAGTTTAGATTTGTTCAATTCATTCTATGCATGTTTTGATTCTTGACTTATGTTAATCTACGGAAAATAATTGATGCTTGTCTAGGGTTTTGATAATTATAAATTGAGATTGCGAAATAAGACTATAGGTAGTCTTAATCACTTTTCAATTGAATGAATAAATTTTACTTTCGGCATAGGCATAAGTGATAGGGTTTTGGTGAACGTAATAGGTTTTTAGTTATTGCTCATACCTTGGAAAAGGGTATGTAGTGATTGAGAACATGTGGTTAAACCTGTGAACGATAATATCATAATTAAGATGAGAATAAACCCTAAATTTGAATTGAATCTTGTTAATGGAATTAAATTATGAACATTGATTATTACATATGGGGAACATCGATTACCTGGTTTTTCATCCATTGATCACAAAACAACAGTCTTTCATTAATTGCTTTCTTTGTTTAATTTACTTTAGTTTTAGTTTAATCCATCCATAATCAATCAAACTTACTTACACTTAATTTAGTTTTAATTAGAACTTGTATAGTCGATAGATCACTTTTCCTAGTGGGAATGATCTCTACTTTCCGTTGTACTTATCTTCACGATTCGTGCACTTGCAAGTTTAGTAATAAAACATAATTTTCACATCAATTGGATTAACATTCAATAACTAGTAACCACTATGGATGACAAAATTATCCATGGATACAGATATCCATAAGAATCCGCTTCATTTAAAATGGGGATGGATACTATTATTTCGGGAATGGAGCGGGGATGGATGTCATCCTAAAATCCATTTTATTTTCGGGGATGGGGATGGATCCATCCCCATCCGGATCCATTATAGATTTTAATATTTTAAATATATAAAAATTTATTATGTGATTATTAATTCTAATTATATAAGTTATTATTAATTTTTATATTTGAATTTTATTGGATGTATTTGTTTCTCTTTAAATAGGATAATATGTACCATTACACATGTTAGTTACATTTTTCTCCTATAAACTATAAAAAATTAAAGTTTTTTCATCGGATACAGATATAAATGGAGCGGGGATGGTTATCTCTATTTTAATTAGCGGATTATCCGAATCCGTCCCGCTCACTTAGAAATGGGGATAGATGCGGAGATAGAGATATATATTTCAAACAGATACGGGGATGGATATTGGGGTATCCATACCCAATTCGATCCATTGTCATCCCTGGTAACCACAATTGTAACTATACAAATCCTCTATATTAGCATGATCCATATATTCATATATAAATTTATTTTTCTTCTTTAATAAAAAAAATAAATTAAAAAAGTGTATCATGTCATTTATACATACGTTAGTTCGTTGTATTAACGTACACGTTCGAATCTAACCCACACATTTGTAAGATAATATAACATTAATGAATTTAGTTGAGAATATTATTAGATAAAAATTAATATGATTCGCATTTATAATTATTTTCTGAATAAAATCCAAACAGATTTAAAAAGTCATAAGAATCATTCTTTTTACAGTAAAAGTTTCTGATAAAGTATTACATGATTTACATTACATGTTTCTGTTGAATATTTTAGAAGAGGATATGACAAACTTAAAAATTTAAAGGAGATTTCTATATAAGAATTTTAAGTGAGGATCTAACCGGTTTAAAAAAATCTAAAAGAGGTTTTCGACCAGTCCGGCTAACTTCTGATCAATTCGGTCTCAAATAAAAATAAAAATAAACAAAAAATAGAAACAGAGAAGTGAATGTGAATTCCAGCGTAGAGGATAGAATTTGCCCCATTTGGTGTAATTAATATTTTTTGATGAATAATTGATAAGATAGAGCACCTAATTAGAAGATCAAATACCATACGCATCTTTATTTAATTTTTATCAAATAATTTACAGTACCTTTGTTTGGGTAACGACAATCCCTCCTGCTTGTACTCTACAATATTTTTTTTTTCTTTTTGGGCTAATTGCTCAAACCCTCTCAGGTTTGGCATAATCACACACATTTGGAAATTTTGAACATATTGATACAAGTATTCCCTCATCTTTGAGAATATTACAATTACATCCCATACTGTTAATTTTCTGTCATTAACTCCTAACGGTCAATGGTCAAAGATGTAAAATGACTAAAATATGTCTTATTTTCATCTTTCAAAATTAATAAATAAATAAAAATCATCTTCCTCACTACATCAGCAAAAAATCATGAAACTTGATCATCTCCAAATCATTCAAAAACAAAATTCTTTATCTTCCTCACTCATCTAGAAAAAATCATCAAATATAATGTCAAAAAATAATCAAGCATCACCCCAACCATCTTCATCAATCCATAAAAACAAATTAAACAAAAATATTTTGAAAAATTAAATAATATTATCTTCAACTTCCACACCTTATCTTCTTCACCTCCGTCAATTCTAAAAATAAATTAAAAAAATTCTATTTCTATATCTCTTTCCATACATAACAAAACAAACACAACAATACCATAATCACTGCCCAAGCTCATCTTTATCAATTTTACAAACAAAAATAAATAAAAACTTTATTCATCTCTGATGAAAAGATGGACACACTCTATCTCTCAAATATGGACCCATCAGCCCCATCTTTGACTAGAGATGGAGTCATCAACCCCATCTCTCAAAGATGGAGCCATCATCCCCATTTTTGACTAGAGATGGAGCATTGTTCCATCTTTAGTATGGTCAGAGATGGAGCAGATATGGAGAGCTTTTATTTTATTTTTTAATTAGAAGTATTTAAAAAATAATTAATTATTTAATAAACTATTGTTTCTCTTCTTCTTTTTTTGGTTAAAAAAGATCATATTATCCCCAATCAATAGGAGTTAACATCATGGGTGTTAGTGCAATATGGGTTCGTTTAGCACACTGTATTGCTTTGTATTGGATCGTATTATATTTGATTGAATTGAATTGTATTGTATTGTATTATATTATTCTTACACAATTTTATTTTTGTGATATTTTGTATTATGTTGTATTACCTAATACAAACATCTCTTCTATGTATTAGCTATTACGAAATCCACCATATTAAACTAATTAAAACTAATACAATGTAGTGAACAATGCAAAACAAATCAAACATCATATTGTATTATTCTAATACATTTTAAACTTCTAATATAATACAATGTGGCGCACCAAACGAGCCTCATTTCTCTAAGATCAAAGGATGTTTGTGTTAATATATCCAAAACTTCTATATGCTTGTAATTATAGCAAATCTTAGATTTATACAATTAACCCTTTTTGTTATTGTAGTAGGATAGGACAATCAAAGAGCCAAATTAAAACCAGAAAGGCCGAAACCCATAAATAACATCATATCTCCTTGAGATTTACCTTTTTTATAAGCGAAAAACAAATTTAACAGATACTAACATCCAGTGTCATTAGGGTTTGACTGTTAACTTTAAAAGGGTCCGTCAATTTAACCTATGCACTATATACACATATTAGAGAGAATTTATGAAAGTAGATATTTAGATGAAAACAATAGTCTTCCACCGGATAATTTATTTTCTATGACTTCTGTTTTCGGGAAGATATTAATGAATGATGATCAAATTTGAAACAATGTCGAAAGAGAGGTCCCAAGTCATAATTATTCACTAGCGAGACTCGTTGAACTTCCCAACTGCTGGGAAAGCCTAGCCCATGTCTTGCAACTCAGAAAATTCCGTCCCAACTTCAAACAATGCTCAGTAACTAATAATCATTTTAAGCATTGAATGAATCTGAAAATCTAGATCCTCCGCTATAAGATCTTTTATCAAGCTTTTAAAAATATTTTAGCTCGTTAAATGTAATGAAAGATTACGAAATTCAAGTTCGAATTAGTGATAAAATTTGAACATATGAAATTAAGATGGTATATCTATGGATTTTAGAGGTCTCAATAAGGCAGGACGAGCTACTGTTATGATTCGAATTATGGGTTTTGATCGGATTTAAGCCTAAATTATTACTTAAACGAATCGGGTCGGACTTGGATTGAATTCTGACCAAAATTCATTTTTTTCCTTAAAAAAACCCAATAACAGATTTTGACAATATTTAGATCGGATCAAAAAGGCTTCGGACCGACATGATTCTGATCCTACGAAATCATATTTGAATTGGACCGACACCTCTAAATTAGATTTGTAGATTGAAAAAAAGAAGTAATATGAACTTACAATGACAGACCGGTAATTAAGTAAAGGTTTGCGGCATCAAATCAAGTGATTCAATCAATGAAACACACATTCAACTTGATTAAGCTTTTACTAAAGATTGATTAGATTAGACTACATTAGCGACAAAAATTATGCACTGAGAAAATGTTGCACACAATTTTCTCGAGAAAATAATAGTAATAAAGGAAAAGTAAGGCCCGTTTGATTTTTTGTCTGAAGAATGAACAGTACTAAATGTTACTGAAGACTGAAAACTGAAAACTGAAAAACAGTTTTTCTTTTCACTGAAAACTGAATGTAAGTGATAAGTTGTTTGTTTTTTTTAAGTTATCTGTGGCCTTCTAACCATAATTTGTTATATATTTACATTTTAATATATTAAGTACAACTCTAACATGTAAATTAATAATTCTAAAATAAATTTATTTAGTTATTAATAATATTTCGAATTTATATTATTCTGGATATGTTTGTTTTTGGACAGGTTGATTTTTTTTTGTGTTCTAAATTGAATATCAATATCAATGAATTACAACATGATTAACTTCTCACTGTAATGATTATTGTTGTTGATTTACATCCACCAATACTATTTAATTGATAAATGCCTACCAGTACTACTTAATTGATAAATGTTTCAGCACTGTACACTCAATTATATTAAATGAGACAAACCATAATAGCACATATATATATATATATATATATATTATACACTCAATGATGTTAAATGAGACCAACCATAATACCATAATATATATATATATAATAAATATTGTATCTTTGGAAATGTATAAGTGTACCACACTTTAATTGTATAGAATATAATAATTATGATTAGAGTTTTAACATAAGACAAAATTGGAAATAAATTAAATTAGTAAGGATAGTTTTGGAAGTAAGACTTTGTATTAAATTTCACTGGATTTTTATTAAGTGAAAAGTGTAAAATTTTCATTTTTCAAAACAAGTGGTTTCAGGGGTTTATTAAGTAATTTTAACATTTAAAAAATCAAACAAAATAATTTAATGGAACACATTAAGTGTCATTCAGTATTAAGTGGAAAAATCAAATAGGCATAACTCATGAATAGGTTGTTACTCATCTATCAATGGTGGGAATATGAGATGATCAATTTTTTTGCATAATTTTTTTTTTTTATCATGTAGGAATGTTAGTGTATATTATTTGTGGAGAGACCCCAAGAGTTTTGAGACACAAATTAAACACCACTAACATGAAAATGAAATAAATGGCAAACATTCCCAAAAAGTGAAAAGATATGTCATTGGCTATCCATATATGCATGTATATATATATATATATATATATATATATATATATATATATATATATATATATATATATATATATACAATTTTTCTATTGTCAGTTCGTCAAGATATAAAATATATCAGGACGTAGAATGTGGACCATTAGATTTACATATTTGATTCAAAGTGTATGCACTTGTCAAAACTTCTCCATAATCTGTGGTCCATATTCTTCGTTTTAATATATTTTATATCATGACGAACTAACAGTAGAAAGATTATATATATATATATATATATATATATATATATAAATTATCATGTTCGAGATTATGTACATTTTTTTATACGAGATCACCGTTTATCGAATATGATAGTTCTAAATAATAATAATAATAATAATAATAATAATAGTAAAATAAAAAAAATAATGTGATCCTGCAATTGAAAGTAATCTCTCTATATATTCTTTACTCTCATGACTCATCCACTCTTATGTTTTTTGTACTTCTGGTCTAGATTCAGTGCTTCACTGTATCTTTCATTCATGAATTATCTCTCTTCTTTTTTAAATTTCTTTTTATAAAAATTTCTTTTTATTGCTTATCGTTCAAATGCAAAAGTTATTTAGCATTAGGAGAATGTGAATGTCACACTATATATAGTATGCACTACTCTAAATTGAAAATAAAAATACAATAAATTTAGTGTTCTCTTAAAGTACATACCTAAGGTTCATTCTATTATAGAAAATTATAAAAACAAAATTAATTATTACATGGATTTCAATTACAAAACAAAAATATACGAACTTTCAATTCTATAATTAGATTTTTTATTTTATCGATATAGCTCAGTTGGTTAAAGTTTTTGTAGTAGAAGCAAGAAAATTGAGGATCGATCTCCCTCAGCCAACTTTTAAAGGGGGTTAATTATTTCAATTTTTATCTGTTCATAGGGTTGAGTCATGAGTGAGGTGACGAGTAAGGTGTGCATTAAAGCCAACGGAAAAAAAAAATTTAAATTCTTCACAAAAAACAAAAAACATTAAATCAATAATATACAAGTTCAAGTTGTCGGACGATGGTAGATAATATAAAAATAATTATAAATTATATAATCAATAATATATACAATTAAAAAAAAATTATTACATAAATTTAAGTTTTTTCTTTTAGCAGAGGACTCAAACTCGTTAATAAGTGAGGTTAATATCTTATATTTAAATCTTAATCTCTCCTAATTAAATAAACACATTTTGGATCATAGTTAAAGAACATTCTTACGAATTTATATTCAAAAACAAATCTGTAAGGACGAAAGATATTTGTAAAGTTAAAGACGAAAGATATTTGTAAAGTCAAAGCGGAGAATACCTATTTAGTAAGCATGTATTGTTCCGATACAACTTGATCAACTTGCCTCGTTTCGTCAATCACATATACACTTAATTCAAGTTTAGGGTAATAACATTTCAAAATCAACCAAAGGAAAAAAAAAATTACAGTGAAAAAAAGTCGAAGAGATGAAAAAATAAATAAATAATAAAGATAGAAGACAAAGCGTGACGTGGACTTCATAGGACCCGGTGCCCGCAAGCAACGGCCCAGATTCGCTCGCAGCCCCTCCTCCCATCTTCTTTTATCCCTCTCTCTCACAACTCCAATTCTCACTCCACTCTTTTTCTCTCACTTTCTCTCCACATTTTCTCACCACTTTCTCTCCTCCCAAACACACCAAAACCACCACCACCACCACCATGTTGCTGGGCAAGCGTCCACGCCCTCCCATCAGAAGGACAACCAGCATGACTGGGATAACCGTAGATGTCTCCAGCTTGGACTCATCAGAGCCGTCCGATCATCATCATGATCATGAGGTGGCCACCACCAACGGCTATCATGATAATCAACGTTTTCTGGCCGCCACCGTTTCGCCGAGATACTGTACAACACGAAACGTCCCAAAAAATGATTTGATCGAAACGGCTCACTTTTTGAGGACTTGTGGCCTCTGCAATCGCCGTCTCGCTCCTGGTCGAGACATTTACATGTATCGGTATTATATGTTCTTGCTGATTTATTCTATTTTTCTTTTTCGAAAAACTTCGACGGTACGAGAAAATTTTATTTACAATTCCTTCCAGTAGTTTATATATATACTTTTCCTTTTCAGGATTTTAGTTTTTCAAGATTGGTATATATATGAAGATCTACTTATATAACAAAATCAAACCTCTTATATAATTATAAACGATCTTATCAGCTAAACTAGTTACAGACTTGTAAAATTTACTATTTTATATGTGATTGGATCGTGTTATATAATTATGAGTATGACGAGCTTATCGGCTGAACTAGTTAGTATTATTTTCAGACTCGTAAAATTTACTGTTTTATATCGATTGAATTCTGTTATTTGATTGTAAAAGAGTTTATCGGCTGAACTAGCTAGTATCTGTTTTCCGAATCTGGAAAAATTAATAGTGTCGTCTTCTTGATTTTTACTACAAGGAAATTGAATATGGAATCTTGTGCATAAATGAATACAGGGGAGATGCAGCTTTTTGTAGTTTAGAGTGCAGAGAACAGCAAATGAAGCAAGATGAGAGAAAAGAGAAATTGAGTGCTGGTGTGGGATCAAAGAATAAGAAAGAAGACGCCAGCTGCTCCAAGGCCTCCTCCGCCGGTAAAAGCGAGACTGTGGCGGCCGCCTGAGAGCTCTAGCGGGCGGGCGGAGTCTGGAGGAGAGAGAACAGAGAACAGAGAACAGATCAGGAGAGAGAGAGAGAAAGAGACAGCAACAGTTAACATATAGAGAATGCATGAGTGTAAATCATGGTTGGTGATGATCAACTATAGCTATAGCCCCATTTTAGCCATTGATGATGCCCTGCTCTCACAAATATTTTTACATGGAAATGTTGTAATAATTTTTGACTCTTTTTTTACAAAGTGTAATATTATTGTGTAAAAAAAAAAAATGGATGGATGGATGGACGTTGTATGAAAACTAGAAAAGATTTGGAGTAGGAGGAGAAGTGTAAGGTCCAAAGAAAATTCAATGGAAATTGGGTAACTAAGATCTACATTTTTTTAATATATACACTTACCATTTGGCTGTGAATATAATATGATATATTGTTAGGTTGAATAAGTGTTTTTGACTGAACCATATTGAATAGTGATATTAAATTCTACATTTTATAAAATAATTTATTGAAAATTTTCTCAACGTACTGTAATTTCATTATCTAATTTACTGATTTTGATAAATAAAAAAAAAGGTTTATTTGTATAAACCTAAAAAACATAAAGAATAGATGGGGCAATAGCTTTAAGAAAAAAGTAGTACTGGGATTATAATTTTTAAAATACTAAAATATAAATTTGAGATAAATTACCATATGATTAATGGGTGGCCACAAATTTTTACTAATTAAGAAAACATTATTGTTTATTGTTTAAAATTTTAAAATAATAATGATGCAAACTTTCTTTTTTGTTGTATAAATAATTAAATATTATAACAAAATCAATGGTATAGACTCATGTCCACATTATTTACTAAATAATGTCTTTATTTCTCAAAATCACGTGTGTCCACATTATTTGGGGATAAGATGTCAATTGATTATACTAAAATACAACGAAAATATATAATTAAAATATAATAAAGATAAAAATCTCAACCATATGTTAATGGAAATTTCCAAATGATCATATCAGAAATGATCTTTATTATTTTCGTATTATATTGTAACGACGACAGTAAATAATTGTATCACAAAAATTAAGAAATCATATATTGAGAAGTGAGAACGTTGAAATTAGTTCTTTTTTTTTTTGATAGAAAAAATGTTTATGATTGTGATATCAAAGACTTGGAAGGCATTTAGATGTAGTTACTAGTTAACATATTTTGTGCATTTTGCGTAGCTCTTTTCAAGCTATATGACGACAGTCGCGACACCAAGCTGTTGAGTACTTGACAAAATTTTATGGGCTCACAAGTTACCAGCTAAGGAATGAGAAATATGTGAGAGTGACACCAATTATTGGTCAGAAAAGTTGCCCATGCTTTAAGGAAATAATAATAATAATAAAAATCTTAACGAAGTCAGTCAATTGTAATGAATTTAATACTGTATATAAATATAAAAATTTTCAAATCAGTACAATAATATAATTTAATCAGTGCATTGTATGTAAATCATTAGATTTATATATGTTGACTCAAGTGTATGTATTTGTCAGAATTTCTCCATAATCATTGATCCACATGTATCGCACTGATATATGTTATATCAGTGCGAGGAGAAAATGATTGTATATATATTTATATGCATAAATTTAATAAAATATAATAAACAAATAAAATTTGAATTTTTTTAAGTACTGTATCTTTTTTCTTTTTCATTTTTACGAAATTTTATCCCCTTTTTCTAATGCATATATAGAAAATTAAAATCAAAAGCATTACCTAAAACTCTTTTCTTTTATTCGTTTTTTTATATAAAAAACTTTTTTCATATTCTTCTTGTTCTTGTGTTATTATTGGCTTTTCTTTCTGATTGAAAAGTAGGAAAGGATACAATATACATTTGGAAGTGTTGGGTTTGTGAAGCCTGAAATCAGTTTGAAGAATCGTCGAATAAAGCAAAGCGCGGCATGAACAGTGGTACACCAAACAACGATGCGTACTGCGGTAACTAATAGAGGTTTTTTTACCACTACAAAAATACCTATTAGTGACGAACTATTTCTGACGGCGCTAATTGCCGTCGAAAAATGTACCTTTTCTAACGGCCACAGTAGTGCCGTCGGAAATGACCGTCGGAAATAAAGGTAAGCCGTCGGAAATACTAGTAATTTTGACCACCTTTAATTACAATTACCGACGGCAATTTTACTTTTTTCGACGGCCCTGACTGTCTAAATGGTGGTATTTGTGACGGCTCGTCGGTAAATGGTTATTTGCAACGAGCGTATTTGTGACGGCCTTCGACAACTTTTTCCAATCGGAAAAGTGTATTTTCGACGGTTTAGCTGTCGGAAAAGACCATTTTTTGTAGTGTACGGAGCATACCGTGGTATAGAAAGTGGTACATCATACCACGGTGTAAGGAACTTTAAATCACAAAGGGGTACCGCGGTATAAGGCGCGGGCTGCAGACCATGGCCCATACCGCAGTAGACAAGGAATTCGTGCGGGGACAGAAAATCTTGTGAAGAAATAAACCTGTTTCCTTGTAGCTTTTGGCTACCATAGTACTCCCATTTATATACCATTGTTTCCCCATATTACTGTGTGACTCTAGTGTAACCTAGAGTGTGTGAGAAATTGCTAGAGAGAGAGAGAGAGAGCAACTTGTAGAGAGACTGATAGATTATAATCAAACTCTGATTGTGGATTTGAGTTCTTGTGCACTCTATGGACGTAGGCTTTTGCTGAATCATGTAAAATCTCTTGTGTTCGTCTTTCATTTTCTTCTTATTTTCTAATTATATGCGAGTTTCACGTGTGTGTGTGTGATTTCTTATAACAAATGGTATCAGAGCCTAGGTTGGGTGAATTTAGGATTTTATGCAAATCTAGGGTTTCTTCAGGCAAGCGATTTCATAGAGTGAAGATGTGATTAGTGAAGGATTCATACAAGATCGAGAAATTCAATGGATCGAATTTCAATATCTTGAAGATACAGATAGAGAATTAATTGTACTGGAAGGATTTGCATTTTCCGCTGCTAGAGAAGCCAAAGGACGTGTCCGATGAAGACTAGAAGGTCCAACGGAAGCCAAAGGACATGACTGACGCGGAGTGGACGATTCTAGACCGTAAAACGTTTGGAGCCATTCAATTCAGTTTGTCGAAATCAGTTGCCTTCAACGTCTAGGGTTAAGAGACAGCAGCATATCTCGTGAAAACCTTATCGAATCTATACGAATAGCCTTCTACAGTAAGGAAGGTTCATCTGATCAAAAAGTTGGTAAATCTGAAGACGTCAGAGAATCAAAGTTTCAAGGATTACCTTAACCAATTCAATGATATAACATATATGGTATGGTATTTGATAATGAGTGGTTAGGTGGTATAATTCTCACCTAGATGCTGGAGAGTTGGAATATGATTTTTCAATCGGTCGCCAACTCATTTGGGAAATAAAAGATAAACGTCTAGTAGGTTGTGAACATGATCATGCCTGAAGAGATCAAGAGGATGCATGAAAGAGGGATCAGATGTATCATTTTCAGCACTGAACATGGAAGGTAGAGAAAGTAAAGGCAGAAATCGGAATAAAATTCAACGGGGTAGATCAAAGTTAAGAGAAAGATCCAAGTCCAAGAATCGTCAGGGCAACAATTCGGGTAACCAGCAGCGAAGCAAGAAAGATATCAAATGTTGGAATTGTGACAAGATAGGTCACTACTCGAGTGAGTGTAGATTCGGTGAGAAAGACGATAGCAAAAACGGTGCTAACTATGTTTCAGAAAAGTCAGGCGATTGCCTCATCTGCTCGTTAAAAAGCAAGATGGAGTCCTGGATGGTGGATTTAGGGGTGTCATTCCATGCCACCTCACATAGGGAATTATTCGAGAACTACGTCTTCAAAAATTGAAGTAAGATATATCTTGGTGACAATCAAGCATGCGACATTACCAGTAAGGGAGATGTGAGGATTCAACTAAATGGGTCAGTTTGGAAGCTCGACAATGTGAACTATGCATCGAACTTGTGGAAGAATTTGATCTTCATAGGGTAGCTAGCAATAGACGGATATATGACGACTTTCATTGGGGATAAGTGGAAGATCTCGTAGGGAGCTATGAAAATTGCCCGGGGAACTAAGAACGTATCTTCTTACATGAAAACCGATGGGTAAGGTTCGATTGTAGTGGCGTAAGGTAAATAGGATCCTAATTTGTGACACCAAAGGTTTAGGCATAAGAGTAGTCAAGGGCTGAGGTGTCTACGTTCGAGAGAGAAGTTGCCAGGGTTAAAATCCATTGAAGTGGATTACTATGAGAGTAGTATTCTTAGGAAACAGAAGCAAGTGAGCTTTAAGAAGATAGGAAAAGTACAGGTAGAAAAGAAGCTGGAATTATTACACTCCGACGTTTGGGGTCCAACTTTAGTCTCATCGATTATAGGTAACCAGTATTTCGTCACGTTCATCAACAAACACTCAAGGAAGGTATGGGTTTAATTCTTATGACACAATTCTAAGGTGTTTAAAGCTTTCTAAATGTGAAAAGCTATGGTTGAGAATGAGACAAATTTGAAGATCAAGAAGTTCTGTTCAGATAATGGTATAGAATATGAAGACAATGAGTTCAAGAAGTTTTACTACTGGAGCAGGATCAAGCTTGTAAGGATGATTCTGGGGGCACCACAACAGAATGATATAACAGAACTGTAAGGACCTCGATTTTATGATTGGCTTATTTCATGACAAACCACACCATATTAGGAATGATTGTGTAATGGGTAGCTTAGGTCCGTGTCGGCAAGCTTCCAAGCATCTCCATGACTTCAAGAGCAAAAAGTATACTCACTTGACTTTGTCTCTTGAAGTGTTTAAGTGCACACACACACACACTTCATGCATGCTTTGTTCATCTTGCATTTGTGTTCTTTATTGTGTTTCTGTGTGCATCTGTCTCACACTTCACACTTGCACTTCATTTCTAGATTTAAGTGTGGTTGTGTGTTGTGTCCGCGCTTGCACGATGGTGTGCTTGTTTTAGTTCATTGAGTGACCATTTGAGAAGGTCCTTTTTCTTCTCTTATTTTGGTCTTTGGTCATATGGTCTTTTCCATGAGTTTGGGCACTCTTGTTGTTGTCCCAATCTGACATTTGGTCACTATTTTGACCATAAATCTTTCTACAATTATCCAAATCTTATTTTGTTAATTGGAGTAGAAAGTAGACTTCCATACCTTTCATACCTTTCCAACGGTATATTATTCGAAAGGTTTGGATGTCGTTTGGTCATGTTTTGAGCCCCTTGTATCTCGGGCCTCTCTATTGCACGGGTTGTGCACGGGTCCTTACCCGTGCATTTACCCATGCACTTATGATAAATGCTACGGGTTTGTGCAACTACATGGGTATTGCACGGGTCCCTTACCCGTGCAGTTACCCGTGCACTAATGATGAGTGCTACGAGTTGGTGCAACTGCACGGGTAGCGCACAAGTCTCTTACCCGTGCGGTTACCTATGCAATGAGCCTTTTCTGTGCCTAATTTTCTAAAATGACGTAGTTTCATTTAGGGCCTCTTTATATATGTTTCTTTCTTCCTCACTTTGTCCCAAGAGCTTAAAAACCAGAATATAGTGAGAGAAAGAGCTCCCCTAGAGAGAGAAAGCTTCAAGCTTTGTTCTTTGACTCTCCAAACCCAAAAACCCATCTCCATCTTGCATCATTCAACATCATTTGAGCATGAGTCTTCATGGTTTCATGACTAGATAAGTTAGAACTTCATTGAATATCATTTATTGTTCTACTTACTCTAGATTAGGTATTTATTGATTGATTAAATACCTTGACTCACTTTATTGCATATATTTATGAGTCTAAATTGCATGATTGGGTTTGTTTGTGATAGCTAGAATTTAGGACTATTTTGCCCTTCTAGCTAAGTCTTTATGCCTTGCATCTAGACCTTGATATTTATGCCTCATTGATTGCATTTGTTGATTGCATATTTATTGCCCTTGTTATTTATTGTGACAACTTGTGTTGGTTGGACTTACTTGACAATTAGGTTGCTAGAATCCTTTTGCATCTAATTGAGTCCTTAATTTTAGGCATGTAGGCATTGTTTGATAACTAGGTTGTTTAATTGCATTATAACATCTAGTAAGCATTTTGTGTTTGGTCTTGCACATTACTGCATTGAGTATATTGTCATATATACACTTAGACTTTTATACTCTTCATTGAGTCAAAGTCTTGTGGCTTTGGGGTGAAGTTGCCCAAGCATTCAAGTCTTGCAACCAAGGTGTGGTTGGCAAGAATTGATCAAGTGCCACTGTAAAAGGCATGCAAGGTAGAGTAGGAGGTGCTCACGCCAAGAGTAGTGGATCAGGGGATATCACTAGGGATTGAACCAAGAGTGGCGAGTGGTAGTGTCCATAGCCTGGGGTTATCAAGAGTGAGAGTTCGAGTATCACTTGAGGGTGTAATCTTTTATTCATATAGTGGATTTCGGTGATCGTGTGTGGCTAGAAGGATCACCCGTGGTTTTTCCCTTGTTGAAGGGTTTCCACATAAAAATCAAGTGTTCTTTATATTTCTGCACTTTATACTTGATTTTCAATGTTTGATTGTTTGGGTTAATTGTGTTAATATTGACTAATCGAAAAATTGGTAAATAATCGATTAACAACCCATTCATCCCTCCTCAGGTTGTTAGACACACGTTTTATACTGTATTTTCAAGAACATTAACAGAGAGAGCTAGAAGCATACACTTACAGTACGTCAGGGTTGCCAAAGGAATTCTAAGCAGAATCAGTTAATACAGCAGCATACTCGATCAGTAGATGGCCATCAAAACCCTTTGGACCTCACAATACCAGAGAAGATCTAGGCTGGAAAAGAGGTAAACCTTTCTCACTTGAAAGTATTTGGTTGTGTTTCTTACGTACATGTTAGTGATCATGCTAGGAGAAAATTGGAGGCCAAGTTACTAAAGTGTACCTTGATGGGTTACGGTGAAGAGGAGTTTGGATATAAACTCTAGGATGACCAAAACCGTAAAACGATCAGGAGCAGAGATATTGTCTTTAATAAGAAGGTCAAGTACAAGGACAGGAACACATAGACGTCTGAGTAGGGAGAGCTCGACTATTTTAGGCCTAAGGATGTATCGGGTGGTGAAGTTGTGAAACGTGGTAAAAAGACGATTGAAGAAAATTGTGTGCAGCCCCAAGTCGAAGAACCTATATCACAAGAAGATGTTCATGCGCCATATAGTCTGATTAGTCAGAGGGTATTGAATCTGCATGTTTAGAATGCTCTGAGAAACTCATATATAGGCCCAGAATACACTGCAGAGAACCATTCGCCCACATGTATTGAATAAGAGGTACTTGCATTACTTGTTGTTGACAAACGCTAGAGAACCTGAGTGCTATGATGAAGTGTGTAAGGTGAAAGATGCGAGCAAGTATGAGCTCGCGATGAAGGATGAGATAAAGTTTCTTGTATCCAATCAAACTTGAGAGTTGACCGAGTTATCTGAATAAAAGACATCCCTACATAATAAATGGGTATTTCTAATCAACGAGGAGCATGCTGGTTTCAAAAGATACAATACGATACTAGTGGTAATGGCTTTCAGCAGAATGAAGGTGTAAGAACCTCTATTTTTTGATTGGCTTATTTTATGACAAATCGCAATGTAGATGATTGTGTAATGGGTAGCTTAGGTCGTCTTGATGATTATCAATGTCAAGCTTCCAAGCATCTCCGTGACTTCAAGAATGAAAGGTATATTCACTTGAATTTTTCTCTTGAAGAGATTACATGTGCGCGCGCGCACACATACACACACACACACACACATACACTTCATGTGTTTGTATTGACATGCATTTGTTTCCTGTTGCTCATGTGTGCATTCTTTTCACAATCACACTTGCACTTTATTCTTAGTCCTAAGTGTGGTTTTTGTGTGATGTAATTTGTTTCCCGACGATTGATCCGAAATGTCCGCACATGCACGATTGTGTGCTTGTCTTTAAGTGATGAGTGACCACTTGAGAAGGTCATATTCTTCTCTTGGTTTGGTCTTTAGTCACATGGTCTTATACCATGAGTTTTGGACATTTTATTGTTGGTTATATCTGACATTTGGTCACTCTTTTGACCATATCTCTTTCTATAGACATCGAAACCTCATTTTGTAAAATGGATTAGAAATTAGACTTCAATACATTTCCAACGGGTAATATTTCATGACCGTTTGTATTGGTTTTAAAATCTCCAAATTGACTACCAAAATAGGGCATCTCTATTTTTGTCTGATTCTAACCTTTGGTCACTCAAATGACCATAACTTTTTTTTGCAGATATTGAAATCTTATTTTATAAAAGGAGTAGAAAGTAGATATCCATACCTTTCCAACGGTATATCATACGAAAGGTTTCGATGTAATTTGGTCTTGTTTTGACCCGCTTGGCAATCAGGTTGTTGTGCTGATTTTCCAATGCTCGAGTAATGCGCGGGTCCCTACCCGCACAGTCACCCTCGAAGTGTTCTCGGGCTGATTTGTTGCTCCCAGTGCGCAGTTGTGCATAAGTCCCTACCAGCGCACTGGACCCGGGCACGTTGCCTATTTTTGCCCTACCTTCCCAAAACGATGTCGTTTCAATTAGGGCTTCTGTAAATGCATATATTCCTCGTCTTTTTTATTAAAACTATGAAATTAAAACTATGAAATTAAAACCCTAAAGAGATATATTGAGTGGTTCTAGAGAGAGAAAACTTCAAACTTTGTTATTTAACTCTCTAAACCCAAAACTTATATGCATCTTACATCATTCACCATTATTTGAGCATAAGTCTTCTTGGTTTCATGACTAGCTAAGTTAGAATTTCATTTAATATCATTTATTATTCTTCTTACTCTAGATTAAGTATTTATTGCTTGACTAAATACCTTGACTCTCTTTATTGCATATATTTATGAGCCTAAATAACATGATTGAGTTTGTTTGTGATATCTTGTATGATTAGGTCATCTTTGCCTAAATAGTTAATTCATAAATATTCATTATGCTTAGTTGGTTGATTACTTTGGCGTTGTTCATCTAGTCTTACTCTTGAATGTTTATGTGAGTTTTATTTGACAATTAGGTTGCTAGAATCTTTCTACAACTAATTGGGTCTTCATGTATGGGCATGTAGGCATTGTTTGATAACAAAGGTGTTGATTTGCATTATAACATCTATTTAGGCATTTTTTGTGTGGTCTTATACATTATTGCATTTGAGCATTATTGTCATATATTCACACATAGACTATTAATTCTCTTGAAAGAGTCAAAGTCTTGTGGCTTTTAGGTGAAGTTGCACAAGCAAGTCAAATCTTACAACCAAGGGGAGGTTGGCAAGCATTTGCCAAGTGCCACTATAAAAGTCTCGCATGGTAGATTAGGAGGTGCTCACGCTAAAAGTAGTGGATCAGGGGATATCACTAGGGATTGAACAAGAACGGCGAGTGGTAGTGTCTATAGCCTGAGGTTGTCGAGAGTGAGAGTCTGTGTGTCACTTGAGGGTGTAATAGTCTTTTCATATAGTGGATTTTCTGTAGCTCAAGTGGATAGCGCAGCTAGTCCCATGGTTTTTCCCAGTTGGAGGGTTTCCACGTAAAAATCAAGTGTTCTTTAATTTCCGCACTTTACTTGATTTTTTTTGTATGTTTGTATTGGGTTATATTGTTAATATTGGCTAATCATAAAAGTTGGTAATGATCGATTAACAACCCATTCACCCCCCCCCCCTCTAGGTTGTATTAGAAACACTTTGTGTATTTTCAGAAGGTATTGCCTATACTAACATCTTTTCTCCTGTTGTTAAAATAACCACGATCAGTTAGTGTTGAGCATTATCACAACAAAAGGGTTGTATCTTGATCAGTTAGATGTGAAGACTGCCTTTTTCATGGTAATCTAGAGGAAGAGATATACATACACAATAGGGGTTTAAAGAAAAGGGCAGAGAAAAGTTGGTTTGTAGGTTGAAGAAATGTTTGTACAGTTTGAAACAAGCTCCTCGACAGTGACATAAGAAGTTTGATGGCTTTATGTAAAGGAATGGCTACTTCAGATACAATGCTTACCATTACTGTTACTTCAAGAAGGTTAAGTCGAGTTTCATTATTTTGCTACTTTATATTGATGACATGTTAGTAGCCAATGCATATTTGGAAGAGATTTACAACTTAAAGAAACAAATGTCGAGTGAATTCGAGATGATGGATTTGGGTGCATCAAAGTAGATACTTGGAATGAGGATTAGCAGAGACAAACTGAGAGATACTTTGTAACTATATCAAGCAGAGTACGTTCGTAAGGTGTTGCAGAGGTTCAATATGAGCAATGAAATGTTCTGAGAACACCGTTAGCTAGTCACTTCAGATTGTTCAAGCAGAAATGTATAGAGACTGATGAAGAGAAAGACTTCGTGGCTAGATTACTATATGCCCAGTCATTGGAAGTCTAATGTATGCCATGATTTGCACGAGACCGGATATTTCCCAAGCATTAGAAGTTGTGAGCAGATGCATGTCCAGTTCAAGAAAGCAACATTGGGAAGCAGTAAAATGGATCCTAAGATACCTACAGAGTACAACAGAGAAATGTCTAACCTTTAGAAGAGATGAGCTAAAGCAAGAAGGTTACGTGGATTCCGATTTTACTGGAGAGGTGGATCATAAGAGGAGTACCGCATGATATGTGTTCATAATGGGGAGTACCGTTATTAGTTGGGTTTCTCAATTGCAAAAGATAGTGACAATATTTACAACTCAAGTGGAGTATGTGGCTATGACAGAAGCTAGTAAGAAGCTGATATGGTTACAAGGGTTGTTAGCAGAGTTGGGATTCGTGCAGGTGATGAATGTGTTGCACAACGATAGTCAGAGTGCGATACACTTGACCAAGACTTCGGCGTTCCATTCTAGGACCAAGCATATAGGCCTACATTACCACTTCATTCGATTGTTAATCAATGATGAGGTGTTGAAGCTTGTGAAGATCGTAGAGAGCAAGAATCCAACTGACATGTTAACTAAGCTAGTCATGATGGTAAAACTAGAGTTGTGCCCAGCTTTAGTAGGTCTTCAAGGTTGAAGACAAAGGGGGATGAGCGCACCGTATACTATCCATTAGTCATTCGGAGGAGGAAGAACGACTATTTGAGTTTTATTCTTCAAGTGGGAGATGGTTGGGTTTTTGAAGCCTGAAGAATCGCTGAAGAAAGCGAAGCGTGACATGAACTGCAGTACACCAAACAGCAGTGCGTACCGCGGTAAATAATAGAGGTTTTTTACGGAGCATACTGTGACGTAAAATGCGGTACATCATACCGCGATGCAAGGAGCTGTAAATCACAGAGGGAAACCGTGATACAATACGGGGGCTGCAGATAGCGGAAAACGAGGAATTCGTGCTCGAACAGGAAATCTTGCATGGAAAGAAACATGTTTCTTTGTAGGTTTTGGCTAGCCTAGTGCTCACATATAAATACAAGTGTTTCCCCCACATTATTGCGTGACTCTAGCGTAACATAGAGTGTGTGAGAAATTGCTAAAGAGAGAGAGCAACTTGTAGAGAGACTGAAAGAGAGAGATTGAAAAATTGTAATCAAACTCTGATAGTAGATTTGAGTGGTGGTGCGCTCCATAGACATAGGCTTTTGCTGAACGACGTAAAATTTCTTTTGTTCTTCTTTTCTTTTCTTTTCTTCTTGTTTTCTAATTATCTGCGAATTAGATTTGTGTGTGTGTGCAATTTCTTACGATAGGAAGAGACATTACATGTACTTGTAGCTATACATTTAGAGTGGTGCTATTGGCACCCCCGCTAATCTAATAATGCCCCACTCTAAAAAAATTTCGTTTAATTATATAAAATTAAATAGTTTTATTATATTTTCTATTTATTTCCAAAACTACACTTCTTACTTATTTCTCAATCTTAATACACCACAGCTCTATGCCTCTATGTAAGTATGTTCTCACAGTCTGACCTCCATTGCACACTTTCATGAGTTTTTTTTTTCTTCCTTTTGATTTCATTGTGAAAGAGAAAGAAAAAGAAACAAGTTCACTCTTAATTAAGTGAAGATAGAAAAACAAAATATCTCAAATGTGAAAAATTAAGAGAACCTTGAATTAAGCCCACTCTTGTTTACATAAGAAAAAAAAAACAAAAAAACTTGATAACAATTAAAAGAAAAAAGTACTGTTGACTGGGTTTTTGAGACAATAAACAGAATTTGTATCTGCAGTATAGAGAAACCGAAAAACAGATCAATTTTTTTTTTTATTTTTTATAGTCTTATATATTTGCACCAAAAACATATCTTGTGTTTGAATCAATAGTAGTCACAGATCCAACATCATCGGATAATGATAAAGATGATTTGCAAAGTTTTTCAACTTCAGTAGTATCCATAACAAAAGTAATTAGAACAAACCAATTGTATTTATCAAAGAAAATAAACTGGGTTATAGAAATTAGGGTTTAAAAGTTAAAAGTTTTTTTCTTTCAGACATAAAAATTTTAAATAAATATGGGGTTTTATTAGAATTTATTTTGCAGAAGAATTTTATTTATTTATTTAATTAAATATCTTTTTAAGTAATTTGATAAAAGAATAAAATGTAATACTAATTTTTTTTTAAATGGTGGATCATTATTAGATCAATAGAGAGGTTTCAATACTCAATACTTCCACTCATACATTTAAACAATAATATATTACATGTTGTATAATATCTATTCGGTTTCAATTTATTAAATTTATAAACTTTATATATATATTGAGATTTAAATAATAAAATAAAATAAAAAATACGTGTTTAATTTATGTGTTTTACTTTAGGGTAATATTAACATATACCTTTAGAGGCTCATATTAACAACTATTTTTTCTTTTAAAAGAAAACTAGTAATTACATTTATTATTTTAGTCAATACAATAAATATATATTTATAATAAATGTTTTTTATTTTTAATAAAATTTTAATTTATTAACATGTACCCTTTAGCCTGTACTCTAAAACTTTCCTTTTACTTTATTGGATTTTCCCTTTACTTTATTGGATTTTGTTTTTCATATATCATAATTAACTTTCACGGTGGGTGTGCTTGTTTTTCATTTTTTCATTGTTTTTTTCAAAATGAAAATTATAATTTTGATTTTGGGTGGACCGTGGATGGCATCGAAATCAATTATCATTATGAGTTATGTTTTTTAAGATATAATTACAATCAAGAATAAATTAATTAGCTTGACTTAATGAGGTCAATGATTAGACTTATATAATTGCAGTCAAGAGTAATAAATATGATAGAGAATCAAGGTCTTCATATAATATATATTTATTTTGATAATCTAATATTGAAAATGCTTCAAAAATGCTAACTAAATTATGAAGTAGATGTGATTCGCCTAGCTGTTAGCTAAACCTTTTCCGTTGATAAATTGCTAAAAATGAAAATATATTTCAACTCTTTAAAAAAATAATGTATCAAATAATGGTGTTTTTTTTATTTGTAAATATATTATGACTTTTCCAAAAAACAAAACAAAAAAACTTATTTTCATGAGAAATGGGAGACGGGATTCATTCTTATTGTGACCAGGAAAAAAAAAGGACATAATTTGAATTTTTTTTATAAAATAAAAGTAGGTCTAGGGTGATTTTTATAAGATTGATGAAATATTTTAACTTTTAACTAAATTAAAAATCAATAGTATAAACTAATCCTAAAATTTTTGTATCAACTTTTAGGTGCTAATTTAATTTAAAGTATCCAATACTATTTATATATTTATACTGGTCGGTGATGATTCATTAAACTATTTTGTATTGTTAGATTCTATTTTAACTTTCAGGATCTCATTTAATTTAATTTATTGAATGGTCCATACAAATCATAACTTTGGACAAATTAATAGCCCTCCAAAAGAGAATTGGTCCCCAAAATTTTGCTTTTTTTTTTGGAATTTTCCATTCTCAACCTTACTGAATAATGAATTCTTTTGTCCTCAAAAAATCTAATGAAAACTACTTGTTTGCATATTGTGGTGTAAAAATAAAATCCCAAAATGAGCAAACGATCAAGTTCATTGGATTTATAAGGTTTGATTTAAAATACAAGCAACAAAAATTTTTATTATTAGTCTCCCCTTGAAGTTTTATAAAATTCATTTAATATATATCCTATAACTAAGATCTTGGTTATTTTTCAAATATATGAATACAACCGAATTATGTTCTATTTTAGAGAAAGGGAATGTAATTTACTAATAGGAAATAAGAAAAACTGAAACTCATAGTCATTGTCACCATGAACATGTATGACAAACAATCTTCAATAATTAAAAATTAGTTTAAGAATAAGAAAGAGGTTGGGAATCTGTGGCTTTGTCAGCTAGAACTTGTCTTCACTAATTAAAATTGAAGGAGATTCATTTGGTGTTTTCTATTGATTGATATGAATGGGGTTGGTTGAGTTGGTTTGGGTCCCCCTTCCCATTTATATAATGTCTCCATTTTTCTTTTGTCATTTTGGGACCACTTCACATTCATCTACCTATTGTGAATTTGGTTTAAAATATAAATTCTATGAAAAGTTTCTTAAAATTTGATTAAAATATAAATAACAGGCTAGTGAATTCACTTTTTTGTTAATACTTGTTTTTTTTAGTAATGATGTACAACATAAAATATTAGTAAAAAAATAACTCAAATGATGTTCAACATGTTAATTGATGTAGCGAAATAGTGATGAATAACATGATAAGAACAATTTTGTAAAAAGAAAAAAAAAACATGATAATAACAAATCAATTATCATATCATTTCGATTAATTTTTAAACTATATTTTTAGTAGTGTATAATAATATATATATATATATATATATATATATATATAAAGGGTTCTTCTCTAGTTAGATTGGTCATGGAATTTTTTTCAACTAATTTCAAGACAAGACTTAACCTGAGAATTATTATTAGGATTAGAATAAATTTTTATAAATTTGTACGCACCCAAATTTGAAAAAAAAAAATTAGTCAAACAATATTCCGAAAAAATTTACTCTATATTTTAGGCCAATCATAGGGACATTCGAAAATTAAAATTTTACTTCCTTTTTTAAAAAATAAAATTGAATGAGTTATGGATATATCCAGATTTGTCGAAATCAAGTATTACAAGCACAATTTATATATTTACTCTAACAATCGATAGATATTTATTTTCATAACATTGATACATACTTATAAAATGTATCTTACATTATGAGATTCAAAATCACACGACTAATGTGGAAAGAGAAGAGTACGGTACTACTACCTAACCTAAAAGTAGATAGTGCTATTTTACCCCTTTTAAAATCAAGTTAGTTGCGATAAGTGATAACCGATTATTTTGGCAGACATCATGTGGATATAATTGATTAAAACCCACATGAAGATGGCAATATATGATTACCAAGTACAAGATTCCTGGTACAATCACATAATTATCAAGTGGGCTTAATTTGAGATCTAACCTTTTGGACTTTTATATATATCAATTTCTGATATGTGGGCAATTGGATTTAAAAGATGTTTTGATAAATACATGTAGCAAAGTCAAAACATTTAAATTCAAGGGCTCAAAAAATAAATAGCACTTTTTGGAGGTGGTATTTCAACAATGTCACTGGTTTAATAACTTATGTTTAAAATGCACCTATTATGGTGAACGGATAAAAATACCCCCAATTGTTGTTCCACATCAGCTTTCTTTTATTCAGTTTACAGTGACAAAGTTGTGAAGTAGAGAGAGAAAGTCTGGTTGAGACTCAGGCAATCACTTGAACGGTGACAGAGTGGCGCTATGCAGACGCATTCGGGGGTCCAGCTCCCCGCCGAGCTTGCGGTGGTCGAGCTGCCCGGTCAGCTCGCGGGGGGGCAGGGGGCAGCGCCCCCGAACTTTTATGAAAAAGCTCGGAGCATTATGCAAAAAAGCTCGGGCAGAGCAATTCATGAAAAAGCTCAGATGAAAAAGCTCGGAGCTGTTATGAAAAAGCTCGGATGAAAAAGCTCGGAGCTTTTATGAAAAAGCTCGGGGCTTTTATGAAAAAGCTCGGAGCTTTTATGAAAACGTTCGGATGAAAATGCTCGGAGCTTTTATGAAAAAGCTCGGAAAAAGCTCGGAGCATTATGCAAACAGCTCGGGCAGAGCAATTCATGAAAAAGCTCGGATGAAAAAGCTCGGAGCTGTTATGAAAAAGCTCGGATGAAAAAGCTGGGAGCTTTTATGAAAAAACTCGGGGCTTTTATAAAAAAGCTCGGATGAAAAAGCTCGGAGCTTTTATGAAAAAGCTCGGATGAAAAAGCTCGGAGCTTTTATGAAAAAGCTCGGAAAAAGCTCGGAGCATTATGCAAAAAAGCTCGGGCAGAGCAATTCATGAAAAAGCTCGGATGAAAAAGCTCGGAGCTGTTATGAAAAAGCTCGGATGAAAAAGCTCGGAGCTTTTATGAAAAAGCTCGGGGCTTTTATGAAAAAGCTCGGAGCTTTTATGAAAACGTTCGGATGAAAATGCTCGGAGCTTTTATGAAAAAGCTCGGAAAAAGCTCGGAGCATTATGCAAACAGCTCGGGCAGAGCAATTCATGAAAAAGCTCGGATGAAAAAGCTCGGAGCTGTTATGAAAAAGCTCGGATGAAAAAGCTGGGAGCTTTTATGAAAAAGCTCGGGGCTTTTATAAAAAAGCTCGGATGAAAAAGCTCGGAGCTTATATGAAAAAGCTCGGATGAAAAAGCTCGGAGCTTTTATGAAAAAGCTCGGAAAAAGCTCGGAGCATTATGCAAAAAAGCTCGGGCAGAGCAATTCATGAAAAAGCTCGGATGAAAAAGCTCGGAGCTGTTATGAAAAAGCTCGGATGAAAAAGCTCGGAGCTTTTATGAAAAAGCTCGGGGCTTTTATGAAAAAGCTCGGAGCTTTTATGAAAACGTTCGGATGAAAATGCTCGGAGCTTTTATGAAAAAGCTCGGAAAAAGCTCGGAGCATTATGCAAACAGCTCGGGCAGAGCAATTCATGAAAAAGCTCGGATGAAAAAGCTCGGAGCTGTTATGAAAAAGCTCGGATGAAAAAGCTGGGAGCTTTTATGAAAAAGCTCGGGGCTTTTATAAAAAAGCTCGGATGAAAAAGCTCGGAGCTTTTATGAAAACGCTCGGATGAAAAAGCTCGAAGCTTTTATGAAAAAGCTCAGAAAAAGCTCGGAGCATTATGCAAAAAGCTCGGGTAGTGCAATTCATGAAAAAGCTCGGATGAAAAAGCTCGGAGCTGTTATGAAAAAGCTCGGATGAAAAAGCTCGGAGCTTTTATGAAAAAGCTCGGGGCTTTTATGAAAAAACTCGGAGCTTTTATGAAAACGTTCGGATGAAAATGCTCGGAGCTTTTATGAAAAAGCTCGGAAAAAGCTCGGAGCATTATGCAAACAGCTCGGGCAGAGCAATTCATGAAAAAGCTCGGATGAAAAAGCTCGGAGCTGTTATGAAAAAGCTCGGATGAAAAAGCTCGGAGCTTTTATGAAAAAGCTCGGGACTTTTATGAAAAAGCTCGGATGAAAAAGCTCGGAGCTTTTATGAAAACGCTCGGATGAAAAAGCTCGGAGCTTTTATCAAAAAGCTCGGAAAAAGCTCGGAGCATTATGCAAAAAGCTCGGGCAGAGCAATTCATGAAAAAGCTCGGATGAAAAAGCTCGGAGCTGTTATGAAAAAGCTCGGATGAAAAATCTCGGAGCTTTTATGAAAAAGCTCGGGGCTTTTATGAAAAAGCTCGGAGCTTTTATGAAAAAGCTCGGGGCTTTTATGAAAACGTTCGGATGAAAATGCTCGGAGCTTTTATGAAAAAGCTCGGAGCATTATGCAAACAGCTCGGGCAGAGCAATTCATGAAAAAACTCGGATGAAAAAGCTCGGAGCTGTTATGAAAAAGCTCGGATGAAAAAGCTCGGGGCTTTTATAAAAAAGCTCGGATGAAAAAGCTCGGAGCTTTTATGAAAACGCTCGGATGAACAAGCTCGAAGCTTTTATGAAAAAGCTCAGAAAAAGCTCGGAGCATTATGCAAAAAGCTCGGGCAGTGCAATTCATGAAAAAGCTCGGATGAAAAAGCTCGGAGCTGTTATGAAAAAGCTCGGATGAAAAAGCTCGGAGCTTATATGAAAAAGCTCGGGGCTTTTATGAAAAAGCTCGGAGCTTTTATGAAAACGTTCGGATGAAAATGCTCGGAGCTTTTATGAAAAAGCTCGGAAAAAGCTCGAAGCATTATGCAAACAGCTCAGGCAGAGCAATTCATGAAAAAACTCGGATGAAAAAGCTCGGAGCTGTTATGAAAAAGCTCGGATGAAAAAGCTCGGAGCTTTTATGAAAAAGCTCGGGGCTTTTATAAAAAAGCTCGGATGAAAAAGCTCGGAGCTTTTATGAAAAAGCTCGGATGAAAAAGCTCGGAGCTTTTATGAAAAAGCTCGGAAAAAGCTCGGAGCATTATGCAAAAAAGCTCGGGCAGAGCAATTCATGAAAAAGCTCGGATGAAAAAGCTCGGAGCTGTTATGAAAAAGCTCGGATGAAAAAGCTCGGAGCTTTTATGAAAAAGCTCGGGGCTTTTGTGAAAAAGCTCGGAGCTTTTATGAAAACGTTCGGATGAAAATGCTCGGAGCTTTTATGAAAAAGCTCGGAAAAAGCTCGGAGCATTATGCAAACAGCTCGGGCAGAGCAATTCATGAAAAAGCTCGGATGAAAAAGCTCGGAGCTGTTATGAAAAAGCTCGGATGAAAAAGCTGGGAGCTTTTATGAAAAAGGTCGGGGCTTTTATAAAAAAGCTCGGATGAAAAAGCTCGGAGCTTTTATGAAAACGCTCGGATGAAAAAGCTCGAAGCTTTTATGAAAAAGCTCAGAAAAAGCTCGGAGCATTATGCAAAAAGCTCGGGCAGTGCAATTCATGAAAAAGCTCGGATGAAAAAGCTCGGAGCTGTTATGAAAAAGCTCGGATGAAAAAGCTCGGAGCTTTTATGAAAAAGCTCGGGGCTTTTATGAAAAAACTCGGAGCTTTTATGAAAACGTTCGGATGAAAATGCTCGGAGCTTTTATGAAAAAGCTCGGAAAAAGCTCGGAGCATTATGCAAACAGCTCGGGCAGAGCAATTCATGAAAAAGCTCGGATGAAAAAGCTCGGAGCTGTTATGAAAAAGCTCGGATGAAAAAGCTCGGAGCTTTTATGAAAAAGCTCGGGACTTTTATGAAAAAGCTCGGATGAAAAAGCTCGGAGCTTTTATGAAAACGCTCGGATGAAAAAGCTCGGAGCTTTTATCAAAAAGCTCGGAAAAAGCTCGGAGCATTATGCAAAAAGCTCGGGCAGAGCAATTCATGAAAAAGCTCGGATGAAAAAGCTCGGAGCTGTTATGAAAAAGCTCGGATGAAAAATCTCGGAGCTTTTATGAAAAAGCTCGGGGCTTTTATGAAAAAGCTCGGAGCTTTTATGAAAAAGCTCGGGGCTTTTATGAAAAAGCTCGGAGCTTTTATGAAAACGTTCGGATGAAAATGCTCGGAGCTTTTATGAAAAAGCTCGGAAAAAGCTCGGAGCATTATGCAAACAGCTCGGGCAGAGCAATTCATGAAAAAACTCGGATGAAAAAGCTCGGAGCTGTTATGAAAAAGCTCGGATGAAAAAGCTCGGGGCTTTTATAAAAAAGCTCGGATGAAAAAGCTCGGAGCTTTTATGAAAACGCTCGGATGAACAAGCTCGAAGCTTTTATGAAAAAGCTCAGAAAAAGCTCGGAGCATTATGCAAAAAGCTCGGGCAGTGCAATTCATGAAAAAGCTCGGATGAAAAAGCTCGGAGCTGTTATGAAAAAGCTCGGATGAAAAAGCTCGGAGCTTATATGAAAAAGCTCGGGGCTTTTATGAAAAAGCTCGGAGCTTTTATGAAAACGTTCGGATGAAAATGCTCGGAGCTTTTATGAAAAAGCTCGGAAAAAGCTCGAAGCATTATGCAAACAGCTCAGGCAGAGCAATTCATGAAAAAACTCGGATGAAAAAGCTTGGAGCTGTTATGAAAAAGCTCGGATGAAAAAGCTCGGAGCTTTTATGAAAAAGCTCGGGGCTTTTATGAAAAAGCTCGGGGCTTTTATGAAAAAGCTCGGAGCTTTTATGAAAACGCTCGGATGAAAAAGCTCGAAGCTTTTATGAAAAAGCTCGGAAAAAGCTCGGAGCATTATGCAAAAAGCTCGGGCAGAGCAATTCATGAAAAAGCTCAGATGAAAAAGCTCGGAGCTGTTATGAAAAAGCTCGGATGAAAAAGCTCGGAGCTTTTATGAAAAAGCTCGGGGCTTTTATGAAAAAGCTCGGAGCTTTTATGAAAACGTTCGGATGAAAATGCTCGGAGCTTTTATGAAAAAGCTCGGAAAATGCTCGGAGCATTATGCAAAAAGCTCGGGCAGAGCAATTCATGAAAAAGCTCAGATGAAAAAGCTCGGAGCTGTTATGAAAAAGCTCGGATGAAAAAGCTCGGAGCTTTTATGAAAAAGCTCGGAGCTTTTATGAAAAAGCTCGGAGCTTTTATGAAAACGCTCGGATGAAAAAGCTCGGAGCTTTTATCAAAAAGCTCGGAAAAAGCTCGGAGCATTATGCAAAAAGCTCGGGCAGAGCAATTCATGAAAAAGCTCGGATGAAAAAGCTCGGAGCTGTTATGAAAAAGCTCGGATGAAAAAGCTCGGAGCTTTTATGAAAAAGCTCGGGGCTTTTATAAAAAAGCTCGGATGAAAAAGCTCGGAGCTTTTATGAAAACGCTCGGATGAAAAAGCTCGAAGCTTTTATGAAAAAGCTCAGAAAAAGCTCGGAGCATTATGCAAAAAGCTCAGGCAGTGCAATTCATGAAAAAGCTCGGATGAAAAAGCTCGGAGCTGTTATGAAAAAGCTCGGATGAAAAAGCTCGGAGCTTTTATGAAAACGCTCGGATGAAAAAGCTCGGAGCTTTTATGAAAACGCTCGGATGAAAAAGCTCGGAGCTTTTATCAAAAAGCTCGGAAAAAGCTCGGAGCATTATGCAAAAAGCTCGGGCAGAGCAATTCATGAAAAAGCTCGGATGAAAAAGCTCGGAGCTGTTATGAAAAAGCTCGGATGAAAAAGCTCGGAGCTTTTATGAAAAAGCTCGGGGCTTTTATAAAAAAGCTCGGATGAAAAAGCTCGGAGCTTTTATGAAAACGCTCGGATGAAAAAGCTCGAAGATTTTATGAAAAAGCTCAGAAAAACGTCGGAGCATTATGCAAAAAAGCTCGGGCAGAGCAATTCATGAAAAAGCTCGGATGAAAAAGCTCGGAGCTGTTATGAAAAAGCTCGGATGAAAAAGCTCGGAGCTTTTATGAAAAAGCTCGGGGTTTTTATGAAAAAGCTCGGAGCTTTTATGAAAACGTTCGGATGAAAATGCTCGGAGCTTTTATGAAAAAGCTCGGAAAAAGCTCGGAGCATTATGCAAACAGCTCGGGCAGAGCAATTCATGAAAAAGCTCGGATGAAAAAGCTCGGAGCTGTTATGAAAAAGCTCGGATGAAAAAGCTGGGAGCTTTTATGAAAAAGCTCGGGGCTTTTATAAAAAAGCTCGCATGAAAAAGCTCGGAGCTTTTATGAAAAAGCTCGGAGCTTTTATGAAAAAGCTCGGAAAAAGCTCGGAGCATTATGCAAAAAAGCTCGGGCAGAGCAATTCATGAAAAAGCTCGGATGAAAAAGCTCGGAGCTGTTATGAAAAAGCTCGGATGAAAAAGCTCGGAGCTTTTATGAAAAAGCTCGGGGCTTTTATGAAAAAGCTCGGAGCTTTTATGAAAACGTTCGGATGAAAATGCTCGGAGCTTTTATGAAAAAGCTCGAAAAAGCTCGGAGCATTATGCAAACAGCTCGGGCAGAGCAATTCATGAAAAAACTCGGATGAAAAAGCTCGGAGCTGTTATGAAAAAGCTCGGATGAAAAAGCTGGGAGCTTTTATGAAAAAGCTCGGGGCTTTTATAAAAAAGCTCGGATGAAAAAGCTCGGAGCTTTTATGAAAAAGCTCGGATGAAAAAGCTCGGAGCTGTTATGAAAAAGCTCGGATGAAAAAGCTGGGAGCTTTTATGAAAAAGCTCGGGGCTTTTATAAAAAAGCTCGGATGAAAAAGCTCGGAGCTTTTATGAAAACGCTCGGATGAAAAAGCTGGGAGCTTTTATGAAAAAGCTCGGGGCTTTTATAAAAAAGCTCGGATGAAAAAGCTCGGAGCTTTTATGAAAAAGCTCGGAGCTTTTATGAAAAAGCTCGGAGCTTTTATGAAAAAGCTCGGAGCTTTTATGAAAACGCTCGGATGAAAAAGCTCGGAGCTTTTATCAAAAAGCTCGGAAAAAGCTCGGAGCATTATGCAAAAAGCTCGGGCAGAGCAATTCATGAAAAAGCTCGGATGAAAAAGCTCGGAGCTGTTATGAAAAAGCTCGGATGAAAAAGCTCGGAGCTGTTATGAAAAAGCTCGGATGAAAAAGCTCGGAGCTTTTATGAAAAAGCTCGGGGCTTTTATGAAAAAACTCGGAGCTTTTATGAAAACGTTCGGATGAAAATGCTCGGAGCTTTTATGAAAAAGCTCGGAAAAAGCTCGGAGCATTATGCAAACAGCTCGGGCAGAGCAATTCATGAAAAAGCTCGGATGAAAAAGCTCGGAGCTGTTATGAAAAAGCTCGGATGAAAAAGCTCGGAGCTTTTATGAAAAAGCTCGGGACTTTTATGAAAAAGCTCGGATGAAAAAGCTCGGAGCTTTTATGAAAACGCTCGGATGAAAAAGCTCGGAGCTTTTATCAAAAAGCTCGGAAAAAGCTCGGAGCATTATGCAAAAAGCTCGGGCAGAGCAATTCATGAAAAAGCTCGGATGAAAAAGCTCGGAGCTGTTATGAAAAAGCTCGGATGAAAAATCTCGGAGCTTTTATGAAAAAGCTCGGGGCTTTTATGAAAAAGCTCGGAGCTTTTATGAAAAAGCTCGGGGCTTTTATGAAAAAGCTCGGAGCTTTTATGAAAACGTTCGGATGAAAATGCTCGGAGCTTTTATGAAAAAGCTCGGAGCATTATGCAAACAGCTCGGGCAGAGCAATTCATGAAAAAACTCGGATGAAAAAGCTCGGAGCTGTTATGAAAAAGCTCGGATGAAAAAGCTCGGGGCTTTTATAAAAAAGCTCGGATGAAAAAGCTCGGAGCTTTTATGAAAACGCTCGGATGAACAAGCTCGAAGCTTTTATGAAAAAGCTCAGAAAAAGCTCGGAGCTTTATGCAAAAAGCTCGGGCAGTGCAATTCATGAAAAAGCTCGGATGAAAAAGCTCGGAGCTGTTATGAAAAAGCTCGGATGAAAAAGCTCGGAGCTTATATGAAAAAGCTCGGGGCTTTTATGAAAAAGCTCGGAGCTTTTATGAAAACGTTCGGATGAAAATGCTCGGAGCTTTTATGAAAAAGCTCGGAAAAAGCTCGAAGCATTATGCAAACAGCTCAGGCAGAGCAATTCATGAAAAAACTCGGATGAAAAAGCTCGGAGCTGTTATGAAAAAGCTCGGATGAAAAAGCTCGGAGCTTTTATGAAAAAGCTCGGGGCTTTTATAAAAAAGCTCGGATGAAAAAGCTCGGAGCTTTTATGAAAACGCTCGGATGAAAAAGCTCGAAGCTTTTATGAAAAAGCTCAGAAAAAGCTCGGAGCATTATGCAAAAAGCTCAGGCAGTGCAATTCATGAAAAAGCTCGGATGAAAAAGCTCGGAGCTGTTATGAAAAAGCTCGGATGAAAAAGCTCGGAGCTTTTATGAAAAAGCTCGGGGTTTTTATGAAAAAGCTCGGAGCTTTTATGAAAACGTTCGGATGAAAATGCTCGGAGCTTTTATGAAAAAGCTCGGAAAAAGCTCGGAGCATTATGCAAACAGCTCAGGCAGAGCAATTCATGAAAAAACTCGGATGAAAAAGCTCGGAGCTGTTATGAAAAAGCTCGGATGAAAAAGCTCGGAGCTTTTATGAAAAAGCTCGGGGCTTTTATAAAAAAGCTCGGATGAAAAAGCTCGGAGCTTTTATGAAAAAGCTCGGATGAAAAAGCTCGGAGCTTTTATGAAAAAGCTCGGAAAAAGCTCGGAGCATTATGCAAAAAAGCTCGGGCAGAGCAATTCATGAAAAAGCTCGGATGAAAAAGCTCGGAGCTGTTATGAAAAAGCTCGGATGAAAAAGCTCGGAGCTTTTATGAAAAAGCTCGGGGCTTTTATGAAAAAGCTCGGAGCTTTTATGAAAACGTTCGGATGAAAATGCTCGGAGCTTTTATGAAAAAGCTCGGAAAAAGCTCGGAGCATTATGCAAACAGCTCGGGCAGAGCAATTCATGAAAAAGCTCGGATGAAAAAGCTCGGAGCTGTTATGAAAAAGCTCGGATGAAAAAGCTGGGAGCTTTTATGAAAAAGGTCGGGGCTTTTATAAAAAAGCTCGGATGAAAAAGCTCGGAGCTTTTATGAAAACGCTCGGATGAAAAAGCTCGAAGCTTTTATGAAAAAGCTCAGAAAAAGCTCGGAGCATTATGCAAAAAGCTCGGGCAGTGCAATTCATGAAAAAGCTCGGATGAAAAAGCTCGGAGCTGTTATGAAAAAGCTCGGATGAAAAAGCTCGGAGCTTTTATGAAAAAGCTCGGGGCTTTTATGAAAAAACTCGGAGCTTTTATGAAAACGTTCGGATGAAAATGCTCGGAGCTTTTATGAAAAAGCTCGGAAAAAGCTCGGAGCATTATGCAAACAGCTCGGGCAGAGCAATTCATGAAAAAGCTCGGATGAAAAAAGCTCGGAGCTGTTATGAAAAAGCTCGGATGAAAAAGCTCGGAGCTTTTATGAAAAAGCTCGGGACTTTTATGAAAAAGCTCGGATGAAAAAGCTCGGAGCTTTTATGAAAACGCTCGGATGAAAAAGCTCGGAGCTTTTATCAAAAAGCTCGGAAAAAGCTCGGAGCATTATGCAAAAAGCTCGGGCAGAGCAATTCATGAAAAAGCTCGGATGAAAAAGCTCGGAGCTGTTATGAAAAAGCTCGGATGAAAAAGCTCGGAGCTTTTATGAAAAAGCTCGGGGCTTTTATAAAAAAGCTCGGATGAAAAAGCTCGGAGCTTTTATGAAAACGCTCGGATGAAAAAGCTCGAAGCTTTTATGAAAAAGCTCAGAAAAAGCTCGGAGCATTATGCAAACAGCTCGGGCAGAGCAATTCATGAAAAAGCTCGGATGAAAAAGCTCGGAGCTGTTATGAAAAAGCTCGGATGAAAAAGCTGGGAGCTTTTATGAAAAAGGTCGGGGCTTTTATAAAAAAGCTCGGATGAAAAAGCTCGGAGCTTTTATGAAAACGCTCGGATGAAAAAGCTCGAAGCTTTTATGAAAAAGCTCAGAAAAAGCTCGGAGCATTATGCAAAAAGCTCGGGCAGTGCAATTCATGAAAAAGCTCGGATGAAAAAGCTCGGAGCTGTTATGAAAAAGCTCGGATGAAAAAGCTCGGAGCTTTTATGAAAAAGCTCGGGGCTTTTATGAAAAAACTCGGAGCTTTTATGAAAACGTTCGGATGAAAATGCTCGGAGCTTTTATGAAAAAGCTCGGAAAAAGCTCGGAGCATTATGCAAACAGCTCGGGCAGAGCAATTCATGAAAAAGCTCGGATGAAAAAGCTCGGAGCTGTTATGAAAAAGCTCGGATGAAAAAGCTCGGAGCTTTTATGAAAAAGCTCAGGACTTTTATGAAAAAGCTCGGATGAAAAAGCTCGGAGCTTTTATGAAAACGCTCGGATGAAAAAGCTCGGAGCTTTTATCAAAAAGCTCGGAAAAAGCTCGGAGCATTATGCAAAAAGCTCGGGCAGAGCAATTCATGAAAAAGCTCGGATGAAAAAGCTCGGAGCTGTTATGAAAAAGCTCGGATGAAAAATCTCGGAGCTTTTATGAAAAAGCTCGGGGCTTTTATGAAAAAGCTCGGAGCTTTTATGAAAACGTTCGGATGAAAATGCTCGGAGCTTTTATGAAAAAGCTCGGAAAAAGCTCGGAGCATTATGCAAACAGCTCGGGCAGAGCAATTCATGAAAAAACTCGGATGAAAAAGCTCGGAGCTGTTATGAAAAAGCTCGGATGAAAAAGCTCGGGGCTTTTATAAAAAAGCTCGGATGAAAAAGCTCGGAGCTTTTATGAAAACGCTCGGATGAACAAGCTCGAAGCTTTTATGAAAAAGCTCAGAAAAAGCTCGGAGCATTATGCAAAAAGCTCGGGCAGTGCAATTCATGAAAAAGCTCGGATGAAAAAGCTCGGAGCTGTTATGAAAAAGCTCGGATGAAAAAGCTCGGAGCTTATATGAAAAAGCTCGGGGCTTTTATGAAAAAGCTCGGAGCTTTTACGAAAACGTTCGGATGAAAATGCTCGGAGCTTTTATGAAAAAGCTCGGAAAAAGCTCGAAGCATTATGCAAACAGCTCAGGCAGAGCAATTCATGAAAAAACTCGGATGAAAAAGCTTGGAGCTGTTATGAAAAAGCTCGGATGAAAAAGCTCGGAGCTTTTATGAAAAAGCTCGGGGCTTTTATGAAAAAGCTCGGGGCTTTTATGAAAAAGCTCGGAGCTTTTATGAAAACGCTCGGATGAAAAAGCTCGAAGCTTTTATGAAAAAGCTCGGAAAAAGCTCGGAGCATTATGCAAAAAGCTCGGGCAGAGCAATTCATGAAAAAGCTCAGATGAAAAAGCTCGGAGCTGTTATGAAAAAGCTCGGATGAAAAAGCTCGGAGCTTTTATGAAAAAGCTCGGGGCTTTTATGAAAAAGCTCGGAGCTTTTATGAAAACGTTCGGATGAAAATGCTCGGAGCTTTTATGAAAAAGCTCGGAAAATGCTCGGAGCATTATGCAAAAAGCTCGGGCAGAGCAATTCATGAAAAAGCTCAGATGAAAAAGCTCGGAGCTGTTATGAAAAAGCTCGGATGAAAAAGCTCGGAGCTTTTATGAAAAAGCTCGGAGCTTTTATGAAAAAGCTCGGAGCTTTTATGAAAACGCTCGGATGAAAAAGCTCGGAGCTTTTATCAAAAAGCTCGGAAAAAGCTCGGAGCATTATGCAAAAAGCTCGGGCAGAGCAATTCATGAAAAAGCTCGGATGAAAAAGCTCGGAGCTGTTATGAAAAAGCTCGGATGAAAAAGCTCGGAGCTTTTATGAAAAAGCTCGGGGCTTTTATAAAAAAGCTCGGATGAAAAAGCTCGGAGCTTTTATGAAAACGCTCGGATGAAAAAGCTCGAAGCTTTTATGAAAAAGCTCAGAAAAAGCTCGGAGCATTATGCAAAAAGCTCAGGCAGTGCAATTCATGAAAAAGCTCGGATGAAAAAGCTCGGAGCTGTTATGAAAAAGCTCGGATGAAAAAGCTCGGAGCTTTTATGAAAAAGCTCGGGGCTTTTATGAAAAAGCTCGGAGCTTTTATGAAAACGTTCGGATGAAAATGCTCGGAGCTTTTATGAAAAAGCTCGGAAAAAGCTCGGAGCATTATGCAAAAAAGCTCGGGCAGAGCAATTCATGAAAAAGCTCAGATGAAAAAGCTCGGAGCTGTTATGAAAAAGCTCGGATGAAAAAGCTCGGAGCTTTTATGAAAAAGCTCGGGGCTTTTATGAAAAAGCTCGGAGCTTTTATGAAAACGTTCGGATGAAAATGCTCGGAGCTTTTACGAAAAAGCTCGGAAAAAGCTCGGAGCATTATGCAAACAGCTCGGGCAGAGCAATTCATGAAAAAGCTCGGATGAAAAAGCTCGGAGCTGTTATGAAAAAGCTCGGATGAAAAAGCTGGGAGCTTTTATGAAAAAGCTCGGGGCTTTTATAAAAAAGCTCGCATGAAAAAGCTCGGAGCTTTTATGAAAAAGCTCGGAGCTTTTATGAAAAAGCTCGGAAAAAGCTCGGAGCATTATGCAAAAAAGCTCGGGCAGAGCAATTCATGAAAAAGCTCGGATGAAAAAGCTCGGAGCTGTTATGAAAAAGCTCGGATGAAAAAGCTCGGAGCTTTTATGAAAAAGCTCGGGGCTTTTATGAAAAAGCTCGGAGCTTTTATGAAAACGTTCGGATGAAAATGCTCGGAGCTTTTATGAAAAAGCTCGAAAAAAGCTCGGAGCATTATGCAAACAGCTCGGGCAGAGCAATTCATGAAAAAACTCGGATGAAAAAGCTCGAAGCTTTTATGAAAAAGCTCGGAAAAAGCTCGGAGCATTATGCAAAAAGCTCGGGCAGAGCAATTCATGAAAAAGCTCAGATGAAAAAGCTCGGAGCTGTTATGAAAAAGCTCGGATGAAAAAGCTCGGAGCTTTTATGAAAAAGCTCGGGGCTTTTATGAAAAAGCTCGGAGCTTTTATGAAAACGTTCGGATGAAAATGCTCGGAGCTTTTATGAAAAAGCTCGGAAAATGCTCGGAGCATTATGCAAAAAGCTCGGGCAGAGCAATTCATGAAAAAGCTCAGATGAAAAAGCTCGGAGCTGTTATGAAAAAGCTCGGATGAAAAAGCTCGGAGCTTTTATGAAAAAGCTCGGAGCTTTTATGAAAAAGCTCGGAGCTTTTATGAAAAAGCTCGGAGCTTTTATGAAAACGCTCGGATGAAAAAGCTCGGAGCTTTTATCAAAAAGCTCGGAAAAAGCTCGGAGCATTATGCAAAAAGCTCGGGCAGAGCAATTCATGAAAAAGCTCGGATGAAAAAGCTCGGAGCTGTTATGAAAAAGCTCGGATGAAAAAGCTCGGAGCTTTTATGAAAAAGCTCGGGGCTTTTATAAAAAAGCTCGGATGAAAAAGCTCGGAGCTTTTATGAAAACGCTCGGATGAAAAAGCTCGAAGCTTTTATGAAAAAGCTCAGAAAAAGCTCGGAGCATTATGCAAAAAGCTCAGGCAGTGCAATTCATGAAAAAGCTCGGATGAAAAAGCTCGGAGCTGTTATGAAAAAGCTCGGATGAAAAAGCTCGGAGCTTTTATGAAAAAGCTCGGGGTTTTTATGAAAAAGCTCGGAGCTTTTATGAAAACGTTCGGATGAAAATGCTCGGAGCTTTTATGAAAAAGCTCGGAAAAAGCTCGGAGCATTATGCAAACAGCTCGGGCAGAGCAATTCATGAAAAAGCTCGGATGAAAAAGCTCGGAGCTGTTATGAAAAAGCTCGGATGAAAAAGCTGGGAGCTTTTATGAAAAAGCTCGGGGCTTTTATAAAAAAGCTCGCATGAAAAAGCTCGGAGCTTTTATGAAAAAGCTCGGAGCTTTTATGAAAAAGCTCGGAAAAAGCTCGGAGCATTATGCAAAAAAGCTCGGGCAGAGCAATTCATGAAAAAGCTCGGATGAAAAAGCTCGGAGCTGTTATGAAAAAGCTCGGATGAAAAAGCTCGGAGCTTTTATGAAAAAGCTCGGGGCTTTTATGAAAAAGCTCGGAGCTTTTATGAAAACGTTCGGATGAAAATGCTCGGAGCTTTTATGAAAAAGCTCGAAAAAAGCTCGGAGCATTATGCAAACAGCTCGGGCAGAGCAATTCATGAAAAAACTCGGATGAAAAAGCTCGGAGCTGTTATGAAAAAGCTCGGATGAAAAAGCTGGGAGCTTTTATGAAAAAGCTCGGGGCTTTTATAAAAAAGCTCGGATGAAAAAGCTCGGAGCTTTTATGAAAAAGCTCGGATGAAAAAGCTCGGAGCTGTTATGAAAAAGCTCGGATGAAAAAGCTGGGAGCTTTTATGAAAAAGCTCGGGGCTTTTATAAAAAAGCTCGGATGAAAAAGCTCGGAGCTTTTATGAAAACGCTCGGATGAAAAAGCTGGGAGCTTTTATGAAAAAGCTCGGGGCTTTTATAAAAAAGCTCGGATGAAAAAGCTCGGAGCTTTTATGAAAAAGCTCGGAGCTTTTATGAAAAAGCTCGGAGCTTTTATGAAAACGCTCGGATGAAAAAGCTCGGAGCTTTTATCAAAAAGCTCGGAAAAAGCACGGAGCATTATGCAAAAAGCTCGGGCAGAGCAATTCATGAAAAAGCTCGGATGAAAAAGCTCGGAGCTGTTATGAAAAAGCTCGGATGAAAAAGCTCGGAGCTTTTATGAAAAAGCTCGGGGCTTTTATAAAAAAGCTCGGATGAAAAAGCTCGGAGCTTTTATGAAAACGCTCGGATGAAAAAGCTCGAAGCTTTTATGAAAAAGCTCAGAAAAAGCTCGGAGCATTATGCAAAAAGCTCAGGCAGTGCAATTCATGAAAAAGCTCGGATGAAAAAGCTCGGAGCTGTTATGAAAAAGCTCGGATGAAAAAGCTCGGAGCTTTTATGAAAACGCTCGGATGAAAAAGCTCGGAGCTTTTATGAAAACGCTCGGATGAAAAAGCTCGGAGCTTTTATCAAAAAGCTCGGAAAAAGCTCGGAGCATTATGCAAAAAGCTCGGGCAGAGCAATTCATGAAAAAGCTCGGATGAAAAAGCTCGGAGCTGTTATGAAAAAGCTCGGATGAAAAAGCTCGGAGCTTTTATGAAAAAGCTCGGGGCTTTTATAAAAAAGCTCGGATGAAAAAGCTCGGAGCTTTTATGAAAACGCTCGGATGAAAAAGCTCGAAGATTTTATGAAAAAGCTCAGAAAAACCTCGGAGCATTATGCAAAAAAGCTCGGGCAGAGCAATTCATGAAAAAGCTCGGATGAAAAAGCTCGGAGCTGTTATGAAAAAGCTCGGATGAAAAAGCTCGGAGCTTTTATGAAAAAGCTCGGGGTTTTTATGAAAAAGCTCGGAGCTTTTATGAAAACGTTCGGATGAAAATGCTCGGAGCTTTTATGAAAAAGCTCGGAAAAAGCTCGGAGCATTATGCAAACAGCTCGGGCAGAGCAATTCATGAAAAAGCTCGGATGAAAAAGCTCGGAGCTATTATGAAAAAGCTCGGATGAAAAAGCTGGGAGCTTTTATGAAAAAGCTCGGGGCTTTTATAAAAAAGCTCGCATGAAAAAGCTCGGAGCTTTTATGAAAAAGCTCGGATGAAAAAGCTCGGAGCTTTTATGAAAAAGCTCGGAAAAAGCTCGGAGCATTATGCAAAAAAGCTCGGGCAGAGCAATTCATGAAAAAGCTCGGATGAAAAAGCTCGGAGCTGTTATGAAAAAGCTCGGATGAAAAAGCTCGGAGCTTTTATGAAAAAGCTCGGGGCTTTTATGAAAAAGCTCGGAGCTTTTATGAAAACGTTCGGATGAAAATGCTCGGAGCTTTTATGAAAAAGCTCGGAAAAAGCTCAGAGCATTATGCAAACAGCTCGGGCAGAGCAATTCATGAAAAAGCTCGGATGAAAAAGCTCGGAGCTGTTATGAAAAAGCTCGGATGAAAAAGCTGGGAGCTTTTATGAAAAAGCTCGGGGCTTTTATAAAAAAGCTCGGATGAAAAAGCTCGGAGCTTTTATGAAAAAGCTCGGATGAAAAAGCTCGGAGCTGTTATGAAAAAGCTCGGATGAAAAAGCTGGGAGCTTTTATGAAAAAGCTCGGGGCTTTTATAAAAAAGCTCGGATGAAAAAGCTCGGAGCTTTTATGAAAACGCTCGGATGAAAAAGCTCGAAGCTTTTATGAAAAAGCTCAGAAAAAGCTCGGAGCATTATGCAAAAAAGCTCGGGCAGAGCAATTCATGAAAAAGCTCGGATGAAAAAGCTCGGAGCTGTTATGAAAAAGCTCGGATGAAAAAGCTCGAGCTTTTATGAAAAAGCTCGGGGCTTTTATGAAAAAGCTCGGTGCTTTTATGAAAACGTTCGGATGAAAATGCTCGGAGCTTTTATGAAAAAGCTCGGAAAAAGCTCGGAGCATTATGCAAACAGCTCGGGCAGAGCAATTCATGAAAAAGCTCGGAGCTGTTATGAAAAAGCTCGGAGCTGTTATGAAAAAGCTCGGATGAAAAAGCTGGGAGCTTTTATGAAAAAGCTCGGGGCTTTTATAAAAAAGCTCGGATGAAAAAGCTCGGAGCTTTTATGAAAAAGCTCGGAGCTTTTATGAAAACGCTCGGATGAACAAGCTCGAAGCTTTTATGAAAAAGCTCAGAAAAAGCTCGGAGCATTATGCAAAAAGCTCGGGCAGTGCAATTCATGAAAAAGCTCGGATGAAAAAGCTCGGAGCTGTTATGAAAAAGCTCGGATGAAAAAGCTCGGAGCTTATATGAAAAAGCTCGGGGCTTTTATGAAAAAGCTCGGAGCTTTTATGAAAACGTTCGGATGAAAATGCTCGGAGCTTTTATGAAAAAGCTCGGAAAAAGCTCGAAGCATTATGCAAACAGCTCAGGCAGAGCAATTCATGAAAAAACTCGGATGAAAAAGCTCGGAGCTGTTATGAAAAAGCTCGGATGAAAAAGCTCGGAGCTTTTATGAAAAAGCTCGGGGCTTTTATGAAAAAGCTCGGGGCTTTTATGAAAAAGCTCGGAGCTTTTATGAAAACGCTCGGATGAAAAAGCTCGAAGCTTTTATGAAAAAGCTCGGAAAAAGCTCGGAGCATTATGCAAAAAGCTCGGGCAGAGCAATTCATGAAAAAGCTCAGATGAAAAAGCTCGGAGCTGTTATGAAAAAGCTCGGATGAAAAAGCTCGGAGCTTTTATGAAAAAGCTCGGGGCTTTTATGAAAAAGCTCGGAGCTTTTATGAAAACGTTCGGATGAAAATGCTCGGAGCTTTTATGAAAAAGCTCGGAAAATGCTCGGAGCATTATGCAAAAAGCTCGGGCAGAGCAATTCATGAAAAAGCTCAGATGAAAAAGCTCGGAGCTGTTATGAAAAAGCTCGGATGAAAAAGCTCGGAGCTTTTATGAAAAAGCTCGGAGCTTTTATGAAAACGCTCGGATGAAAAAGCTCGGAGCTTTTATCAAAAAGCTCGGAAAAAGCTCGGAGCATTATGCAAAAAGCTCGGGCAGAGCAATTCATGAAAAAGCTCGGATGAAAAAGCTCGGAGCTGTTATGAAAAAGCTCGGATGAAAAAGCTCGGAGCTTTTATGAAAAAGCTCGGGGCTTTTATAAAAAAGCTCGGATGAAAAAGCTCGGAGCTTTTATGAAAACGCTCGGATGAAAAAGCTCGAAGCTTTTATGAAAAAGCTCAGAAAAAGCTCGGAGCATTATGCAAAAAGCTCAGGCAGTGCAATTCATGAAAAAGCTCGGATGAAAAAGCTCGGAGCTGTTATGACAAAGCTCGGATGAAAAAGCTCGGAGCTTTTATGAAAACGCTCGGATGAAAAAGCTCGGAGCTTTTATCAAAAAGCTCGGAAAAAGCTCGGAGCATTATGCAAAAAGCTCGGGCAGAGCAATTCATGAAAAAGCTCGGATGAAAAAGCTCGGAGCTGTTATGAAAAAGCTCGGATGAAAAAGCTCGGAGCTTTTATGAAAAAGCTCGGGGCTTTTATAAAAAAGCTCGGATGAAAAAGCTCGGAGCTTTTATGAAAAAGCTCAGAAAAACCTCGGAGCATTATGCAAAAAAGCTCGGGCAGAGCAATTCATGAAAAAGCTCGGATGAAAAAGCTCGGAGCTGTTATGAAAAAGCTCGGATGAAAAAGCTCGGAGCTTTTATGAAAAAGCTCGGGGTTTTTATGAAAAAGCTCGGAGCTTTTATGAAAACGTTCGGATGAAAATGCTCGGAGCTTTTATGAAAAAGCTCGGAAAAAGCTCGGAGCATTATGCAAACAGCTCGGGCAGAGCAATTCATGAAAAAGCTCGGATGAAAAAGCTCGGAGCTGTTATGAAAAAGCTCGGATGAAAAAGCTGGGAGCTTTTATGAAAAAGCTCGGGGCTTTTATAAAAAAGCTCGCATGAAAAAGCTCGGAGCTTTTATGAAAAAGCTCGGATGAAAAAGCTCGGAGCTTTTATGACAAAGCTCGGAGCTTTTATGAAAAAGCTCGGAAAAAGCTCGGAGCATTATGCAAAAAAGCTCGGGCAGAGCAATTCATGAAAAAGCTCGGATGAAAAAGCTCGGAGCTGTTATGAAAAAGCTCGGATGAAAAAGCTCGGAGTTTTTATGAAAAAGCTCGGGGCTTTTATGAAAAAGCTCGGAGCTTTTATGAAAACGTTCGGATGAAAATGCTCGGAGCTTTTATGAAAAAGCTCGGAAAAAGCTCGGAGCATTATGCAAACAGCTCGGGCAGAGCAATTCATGAAAAAGCTCGGATGAAAAAGCTCGGAGCTGTTATGAAAAAGCTCGGATGAAAAAGCTGGGAGCTTTTATGAAAAAGCTCGGGGCTTTTATAAAAAAGCTCGGATGAAAAAGCTTGGAGCTTTTATGAAAAAGCTCGGATGAAAAAGCTCGGAGATGTTATGAAAAAGCTCGGATGAAAAAGCTGGGAGCTTTTATGAAAAAGCTCGGGGCTTTTATAAAAAAGCTCGGATGAAAAAGCTCGGAGCTTTTATGAAAACGCTCGGATGAAAAAGCTCGAAGCTTTTATGAAAAAGCTCAGAAAAAGCTCGAAGCATTATGCAAAAAAGCTCGGGCAGAGCAATTCATGAAAAAGCTCGGATGAAAAAGCTCGGAGCTGTTATGAAAAAGCTCGGATGAAAAAGCTCGAGCTTTTATGAAAAAGCTCGGGGCTTTTATGAAAAAGCTCGGTGCTTTTATGAAAACGTTCGGATGAAAATGCTCGGAGCTTTTATGAAAAAGCTCGGAAAAAGCTCGGAGCATTATGCAAACAGCTCGGGCAGAGCAATTCATGAAAAAGCTCGGAGCTGTTATGAAAAAGCTCGGAGCTGTTATGAAAAAGCTCGGATGAAAAAGCTGGGAGCTTTTATGAAAAAGCTCGGGGCTTTTATAAAAAAGCTCGGATGAAAAAGCTCGGAGCTTTTATAAAAAAGCTCGGATGAAAAAGCTCGGAGCTTTTATGAAAAAGCTCAGAAAAAGCTCGGAGCATTATGCAAAAAAGCTCGGGCAGAGCAATTCATGAAAAAGCTCGGATGAAAAAGCTCGGAGCTGTTATGAAAAAGCTCGGATGAAAAAGCTGGGAGCTTTTATGAAAAAGCTCGGGGCTTTTATGAAAAAGCTCGGAGCTTTTATGAAAACGTTCGGATGAAAATGCTCAGAGCTTTTATGAAAAAGCTCGGAAAAAGCTCGGAGCATTATGCAAACAGCTCGGGCAGAGCAATTCATGAAAAAGCTCGGATGAAAAAGCTCGGAGCTGTTATGAAAAAGCCCGGATGAAAAAGCTGGGAGATTTTATGAAAAAGCTCGGGGCTTTTATAAAAAAGCTCGCATGAAAAAGCTCGGAGCTTTTATGAAAAAGCTCGGATGAAAAAGCTCGGAGCTTTTATGACAAAGCTCGGAGCTTTTATGAAAAAGCTCGGAAAAAGCTCGGAGCATTATGCAAAAAAGCTCGGGCAGAGCAATTCATGAAAAAGCTCGGATGAAAAAGCTCGGAGCTGTTATGAAAAAGCTCGGATGAAAAAGCTCGGAGCTTTTATGAAAAAGCTCGGGGTTTTTATGAAAAAGCTCGGAGCTTTTATGAAAACGTTCGGATGAAAATGCTCGGAGCTTTTATGAAAAAGCTCGGAAAAAGCTCGGAGCATTATGCAAACAGCTCGGGCAGAGCAATTCATGAAAAAGCTCGGATGAAAAAGCTCGGAGCTGTTATGAAAAAGCTCGGATGAAAAAGCTGGGAGCTTTTATGAAAAAGCTCGGGGCTTTTATAAAAAAGCTCGCATGAAAAAGCTCGGAGCTTTTATGAAAAAGCTCGGATGAAAAAGCTCGGAGCTTTTATGACAAAGCTCGGAGCTTTTATGAAAAAGCTCGGAAAAAGCTCGGAGCATTATGCAAAAAAGCTCGGGCAGAGCAATTCATGAAAAAGCTCGGATGAAAAAGCTCGGAGCTGTTATGAAAAAGCTCGGATGAAAAAGCTCGGAGTTTTTATGAAAAAGCTCGGGGCTTTTATGAAAAAGCTCGGAGCTTTTATGAAAACGTTCGGATGAAAATGCTCGGAGCTTTTATGAAAAAGCTCGGAAAAAGCTCGGAGCATTATGCAAACAGCTCGGGCAGAGCAATTCATGAAAAAGCTCGGATGAAAAAGCTCGGAGCTGTTATGAAAAAGCTCGGATGAAAAAGCTGGGAGCTTTTATGAAAAAGCTCGGGGCTTTTATAAAAAAGCTCGGATGAAAAAGCTTGGAGCTTTTATGAAAAAGCTCGGATGAAAAAGCTCGGAGATGTTATGAAAAAGCTCGGATGAAAAAGCTGGGAGCTTTTATGAAAAAGCTCGGGGCTTTTATAAAAAAGCTCGGATGAAAAAGCTCGGAGCTTTTATGAAAACGCTCGGATGAAAAAGCTCGAAGCTTTTATGAAAAAGCTCAGAAAAAGCTCGAAGCATTATGCAAAAAAGCTCGGGCAGAGCAATTCATGAAAAAGCTCGGATGAAAAAGCTCGGAGCTGTTATGAAAAAGCTCGGATGAAAAAGCTCGAGCTTTTATGAAAAAGCTCGGGGCTTTTATGAAAAAGCTCGGTGCTTTTATGAAAACGTTCGGATGAAAATGCTCGGAGCTTTTATGAAAAAGCTCGGAAAAAGCTCGGAGCATTATGCAAACAGCTCGGGCAGAGCAATTCATGAAAAAGCTCGGAGCTGTTATGAAAAAGCTCGGAGCTGTTATGAAAAAGCTCGGATGAAAAAGCTGGGAGCTTTTATGAAAAAGCTCGGGGCTTTTATAAAAAAGCTCGGATGAAAAAGCTCGGAGCTTTTATAAAAAAGCTCGGATGAAAAAGCTCGGAGCTTTTATGAAAAAGCTCAGAAAAAGCTCGGAGCATTATGCAAAAAAGCTCGGGCAGAGCAATTCATGAAAAAGCTCGGATGAAAAAGCTCGGAGCTGTTATGAAAAAGCTCGGATGAAAAAGCTGGGAGCTTTTATGAAAAAGCTCGGGGCTTTTATGAAAAAGCTCGGAGCTTTTATGAAAACGTTCGGATGAAAATGCTCAGAGCTTTTATGAAAAAGCTCGGAAAAAGCTCGGAGCATTATGCAAACAGCTCGGGCAGAGCAATTCATGAAAAAGCTCGGATGAAAAAGCTCGGAGCTGTTATGAAAAAGCCCGGATGAAAAAGCTGGGAGATTTTATGAAAAAGCTCGGGGCTTTTATAAAAAAGCTCGCATGAAAAAGCTCGGAGCTTTTATGAAAAAGCTCGGATGAAAAAGCTCGGAGCTTTTATGACAAAGCTCGGAGCTTTTATGAAAAAGCTCGGAAAAAGCTCGGAGCATTATGCAAAAAAGCTCGGGCAGAGCAATTCATGAAAAAGCTCGGATGAAAAAGCTCGGAGCTGTTATGAAAAAGCTCGGATGAAAAAGCTCGGAGTTTTTATGAAAAAGCTCGGGGCTTTTATGAAAAAGCTCGGAGCTTTTATGAAAACGTTCGGATGAAAATGCTCGGAGCTTTTATGAAAAAGCTCGGAAAAAGCTCGGAGCATTATGCAAACAGCTCGGGCAGAGCAATTCATGAAAAAGCTCGGATGAAAAAGCTCGGAGCTGTTATGAAAAAGCTCGGATGAAAAAGCTGGGAGCTTTTATGAAAAAGCTCGGGGCTTTTATAAAAAAGCTCGGATGAAAAAGCTCGGAGCTTTTATGAAAACGTTCGGATGAAAATGCTCGGAGCTTTTATGAAAAAGCTCGGAAAAAGCTCGAAGCATTATGCAAACAGCTCGGGCAGAGCAATTCATGAAAAAGCTCGGATGAAAAAGCTCGGAGCTGTTATGAAAAAGCCCGGATGAAAAAGCTGGGAGATTTTATGAAAAAGCTCGGGGCTTTTATAAAAAAGCTCGGATGAAAAAGCTCGGAGCTTTTATGAAAAAGCTCGGATGAAAAAGCTCGGAGCTTTTATGAAAAAGCTCGGAAAAAGCTCGGAGCATTATGCAAAAAAGCTCGGGCAGAGCAATTCATGAAAAAGCTCGGATGAAAAAGCTCGGAGCTGTTATGAAAAAGCTCGGATGAAAAAGCTCGGAGCTTTTATGAAAAAGCTCGGGACTTTTATGAAAAAGCTCGGAGCTTTTATGAAAACGTTCGGATGAAAATGCTCGGAGCTTTTATGAAAAAGCTCGGAAAAAGCTCGGAGCATTATGCAAACAGCTCGGGCAGAGCAATTCATGAAAAAGCTCGGATGAAAAAGCTCGGAGCTGTTATGAAAAAGCTCGGATGAAAAAGCTGGGAGCTTTTATGAAAAAGCTCGGGGCTTTTATAAAAAAGCTCGGATGAAAAAGCTCGGAGCTTTTATGAAAACGCTCGGATGAAAAAGCTCGAAGCTTTTATGAAAAAGCTCAGAAAAAGCTCGGAGCATTATGCAAAAAGCTCGGGCAGTGCAATTCATGAAAAAGCTCGGATGAAAAAGCTCGGAGCTGTTATGAAAAAGCTCGGATGAAAAAGCTCGGAGCTTTTATGAAAAAGCTCGGGGCTTTTATGAAAAAACTCGGAGCTTTTATGAAAACGTTCGGATGAAAATGCTCGGAGCTTTTATGAAAAAGCTCGAAAAAAGCTCGGAGCATTATGCAAACAGCTCGGGCAGAGCAATTCATGAAAAAGCTCGGATGAAAAAGCTCGGAGCTGTTATGAAAAAGCTCGGATGAAAAAGCTCGGAGCTTTTATGAAAAAGCTCGGGACTTTTATGAAAAAGCTCGGATGAAAAAGCTCGGAGCTTTTATGAAAACGCTCGGATGAAAAAGCTCGGAGCTTTTATCAAAAAGCTCGGAAAAAGCTCGGAGCATTATGCAAAAAGCTCGGGCAGAGCAATTCATGAAAAAGCTCGGATGAAAAAGCTCGGAGCTGTTATGAAAAAGCTCGGATGAAAAATCTCGGAGCTTTTATGAAAAAGCTCGGGGCTTTTATGAAAAAGCTCGGAGCTTTTATGAAAAAGCTCGGGGCTTTTATGCAAAAGCTCGGAGCTTTTATGAAAACGTTCGGATGAAAATGCTCGGAGCTTTTATGAAAAAGATCGGAAAAAGCTCGGAGCATTATGCAAACAGCTCGGGCAGAGCAATTCATGAAAAAGCTCGGATGAAAAAGCTCGGAGCTTTTATGAAAAAGCTCGGGGCTTTTATGAAAAAACTCGGAGCTTTTATGAAAACGTTCGGATGAAAATGCTCGGAGCTTTTATGAAAAAGCTCGGAAAAAGCTCGGAGCATAATGCAAACAGCTCGGGCAGAGCAATTCATGAAAAAGCTCGGATGAAAAAGCTCGGAGCTGTTATGAAAAAGCTCGGAGCTGTTATGAAAAGCTCGGATGAAAAGCTCGGATGAAAAAGCTCGGAGCTTTTATGAAAAAGCTCGGGACTTTTATGAAAAAGCTCGGATGAAAAAGCTCGGAGCTTTTATGAAAACGCTCGGATGAAAAAGCTCGGAGCTTTTATCAAAAAGCTCGGAAAAAGCTCGGAGCATTATGCAAAAAGCTCGGGCAGAGCAATTCATGAAAAAGCTCGGATGAAAAAGCTCGGAGCTGTTATGAAAAAGCTCGGATGAAAAATCTCGGAGCTTTTATGAAAAAGCTCGGGGCTTTTATGAAAAAGCTCGGAGCTTTTATGAAAAAGCTCGGGGCTTTTATGCAAAAGCTCGGAGCTTTTATGAAAACGTTCGGATGAAAATGCTCGGAGCTTTTATGAAAAAGCTCGGAAAAAGCTCGGAGCATTATGCAAACAGCTCGGGCAGAGCAATTCATGAAAAAGCTCGGATGAAAAAGCTCGGAGCTGTTATGAAAAAGCCCGGATGAAAAAGCTGGGAGCTTTTATGAAAAAGCTCGGGGCTTTTATAAAAAAGCTCGGATGAAAAAGCTCGGAGCTTTTATGAAAAAGCTTGGATGAAAAAGCTCGGAGCTTTTATGAAAAAGCTCGGAAAAAGCTCGGAGCATTATGCAAAAAAGCTCGGGCAGAGCAATTCATGAAAAAGCTCGGATGAAAAAGCTCGGAGCTGTTATGAAAAAGCTCGGATGAAAAAGCTCGGAGCTTTTATGAAAAAGCTCGGGGCTTTTATGAAAAAGCTCGGAGCTTTTATGAAAACGTTCGGATGAAAATGCTCGGAGCTTTTATGAAAAAGCTCGGAAAAAGCTCGGAGCATTATGCAAACAGCTCGGGCAGAGCAATTCATGAAAAAGCTCGGATGAAAAAGCTCGGAGCTGTTATGAAAAAGCTCGGATGAAAAAGCTGGGAGCTTTTATGAAAAAGCTCGGGGCTTTTATAAAAAAGCTCGGATGAAAAAGCTCGGAGCTTTTAAGAAAAAGCTCGGATGAAAAAGCTCGGAGCTTTTATGAAAAAGCTCGGAAAAAGCTCGGAGCATTATGCAAAAAAGCTCGGGCAGAGCAATTCATGAAAAAGCTCGGATGAAAAAGCTCGGAGCTGTTATGAAAAAGCTCGGATGAAAAAGCTCGGAGCTTTTATGAAAAAGCTCGGGGCTTTTATGAAAAAGCTCGGGGCTTTTATGAAAAAGCTCGGAGCTTTTATGAAAACGTTCGGATGAAAATGCTCGGAGCTTTTATGAAAAAGCTCGGAAAAAGCTCGGAGCATTATGCAAACAGCTCGGGCAGAGCAATTCATGAAAAAGCTCGGATGAAAAAGCTCGGAGCTGTTATGAAAAAGCTCGGATGAAAAAGCTGGGAGCTTTTATGAAAAAGCTCGGGGCTTTTATAAAAAAGCTCGGATGAAAAAGCTCGGAGCTTTTATGAAAACGCTCGGATGAAAAAGCTCGAAGCTTTTATGAAAAAGCTCAGAAAAAGCTCGGAGCATTATGCAAAAAGCTCGGGCAGTGCAATTCATGAAAAAGCTCGGATGAAAAAGCTCGGAGCTGTTATGAAAAAGCTCGGATGAAAAAGCTCGGAGCTTTTATGAAAAAGCTCGGGGCTTTTATGAAAAAACTCGGAGCTTTTATGAAAACGTTCGGATGAAAATGCTCGGAGCTTTTATGAAAAAGCTCGGAAAAAGCTCGGAGCATTATGCAAACAGCTCGGGCAGAGCAATTCATGAAAAAGCTCGGATGAAAAAGCTCGGAGCTGTTATGAAAAAGCTCGGATGAAAAAGCTCGGAGCTTTTATGAAAAAGCTCGGGACATTTATGAAAAAGCTCGGATGAAAAAGCTCGGAGCTTTTATGAAAACGCTCGGATGAAAAAGCTCGGAGCTTTTATCAAAAAGCTCGGAAAAAGCTCGGAGCATTATGCAAAAAGCTCGGGCAGAGCAATTCATGAAAAAGCTCGGATGAAAAAGCTCGGAGCTGTTATGAAAAAGCTCGGATGAAAAATCTCGGAGCTTTTATGAAAAAGCTCGGGGCTTTTATGAAAAAGCTCGGAGCTTTTATGAAAAAGCTCGGAGCTTTTATGAAAAAGCTCGGGGCTTTTATGAAAAAGCTCGGAGCTTTTATGAAAACGTTCGGATGAAAATGCTCGGAGCTTTTATGAAAAAGCTCGGAAAAAGCTCGGAGCATTATGCAAAAAGCTCGGGCAGAGCAATTCATGAAAAAACTCGGATGAAAAAGCTCGGAGCTGTTATGAAAAAGCTCGGGGCTTTTATAAAAAAGCTCGGATGAAAAAGCTCGGAGCTTTTATGAAAACGCTCGGATGAACAAGCTCGAAGCTTTTATGAAAAAGCTCGGATGAAAAAGCTCGGAGCTTTTATGAAAAAGCTCGGGGCTTTTATGAAAAAACTCGGAGCTTTTATGAAAACGTTCGGATGAAAATGCTCGGAGCTTTTATGAAAAAGCTCGGAAAAAGCTCGGAGCATAATGCAAACAGCTCGGGCAGAGCAATTCATGAAAAAGCTCGGATGAAAAAGCTCGGAGCTGTTATGAAAAAGCTCGGAGCTGTTATGAAAAAGCTCGGATGAAAAAGCTCGGAGCTTTTATGAAAAAGCTCGGGACTTTTATGAAAAAGTTCGGATGAAAAAGCTCGGAGCTTTTATGAAAACGCTCGGATGAAAAAGCTCGGAGCTTTTATCAAAAAGCTCGGAAAAAGCTCGGAGCATTATGCAAAAAGCTCGGGCAGAGCAATTCATGAAAAAGCTCGGATGAAAAAGCTCGGAGCTGTTATGAAAAAGCTCGGATGAAAAATCTCGGAGCTTTTATGAAAAAGCTCGGGGCTTTTATGAAAAAGCTCGGAGCTTTTATGAAAAAGCTCGGGGCTTTTATGCAAAAGCTCGGAGCTTTTATGAAAACGTTCGGATGAAAATGCTCGGAGCTTTTATGAAAAAGCTCGGAAAAAGCTCGGAGCATTATGCAAACAGCTCGGGCAGAGCAATTCATGAAAAAGCTCGGATGAAAAAGCTCGGAGCTGTTATGAAAAAGCCCGGATGAAAAAGCTGGGAGCTTTTATGAAAAAGCTCGGGGCTTTTATAAAAAAGCTCGGATGGAAAAGCTCGGAGCTTTTATGAAAAAGCTTGGATGAAAAAGCTCGGAGCTTTTATGAAAAAGCTCGGAAAAAGCTCGGAGCATTATGCAAAAAAGCTCGGGCAGAGCAATTCATGAAAAAGCTCGGATGAAAAAGCTCGGAGCTGTTATGAAAAAGCTCGGATGAAAAAGCTCGGAGCTTTTATGAAAAAGCTCGGGGCTTTTATGAAAAAGCTCGGAGCTTTTATGAAAACGTTCGGATGAAAATGCTCGGAGCTTTTATGAAAAAGCTCGGAAAAAGCTCGGAGCATTATGCAAACAGCTCGGGCAGAGCAATTCATGAAAAAGCTCGGATGAAAAAGCTCGGAGCTGTTATGAAAAAGCTCGGATGAAAAAGCTGGGAGCTTTTATGAAAAAGCTCGGGGCTTTTATAAAAAAGCTCGGATGAAAAAGCTCGGAGCTTTTATGAAAAAGCTCGGATGAAAAAGCTCGGAGCTTTTATGAAAAAGCTCGGAAAAAGCTCGGAGCATTATGCAAAAAAGCTCGGGCAGAGCAATTCATGAAAAAGCTCGGATGAAAAAGCTCGGAGCTGTTATGAAAAAGCTCGGATGAAAAAGCTCGGAGCTTTTATGAAAAAGCTCGGGGCTTTTATGAAAAAGCTCGGAGCTTTTATGAAAACGTTCGGATGAAAATGCTCGGAGCTTTTAAGAAAAAGCTCGGAAAAAGCTCGGAGCATTATGCAAACAGCTCGGGCAGAGCAATTCATGAAAAAGCTCGGATGAAAAAGCTCGGAGCTGTTATGAAAAAGCTCGGATGAAAAAGCTGGGAGCTTTTATGAAAAAGCTCGGGGCTTTTATAAAAAAGCTCGGATGAAAAAGCTCGGAGCTTTTATGAAAACGCTCGGATGAAAAAGCTCGAAGCTTTTATGAAAAAGCTCAGAAAAAGCTCGGAGCATTATGCAAAAAGCTCGGGCAGTGCAATTCATGAAAAAGCTCGGATGAAAAAGCTCGGAGCTGTTATGAAAAAGCTCGGATGAAAAAGCTCGGAGCTTTTATGAAAAAGCTCGGGGCTTTTATGAAAAAACTCGGAGCTTTTATGAAAACGTTCGGATGAAAATGCTCGGAGCTTTTATGAAAAAGCTCGGAAAAAGCTCGGAGCATTATGCAAACAGCTCGGGCAGAGCAATTCATGAAAAAGCTCGGATGAAAAAGCTCGGAGCTGTTATGAAAAAGCTCGGATGAAAAAGCTCGGAGCTTTTATGAAAAAGCTCGGGACTTTTATGAAAAAGCTCGGATGAAAAAGCTCGGAGCTTTTATGAAAACACTCGGATGAAAAAGCTCGGAGCTTTTATCAAAAAGCTCGGAAAAAGCTCGGAGCATTATGCAAAAAGCTCGGGCAGAGCAATTCATGAAAAAGCTCGGATGAAAAAGCTCGGAGCTGTTATGAAAAAGCTCGGATGAAAAATCTCGGAGCTTTTATGAAAAAGCTCGGGGCTTTTATGAAAAAGCTCGGAGCTTTTATGAAAAAGCTCGGGGCTTTTATGAAAAAGCTCGGAGCTTTTATGAAAACGTTCGGATGAAAATGCTCGGAGCTTTTATGAAAAAGCTCGGAAAAAGCTCGGAGCATTATGCAAACAGCTCGGGCAGAGCAATTCATGAAAAAACTCGGATGAAAAAGCTCGGAGCTGTTATGAAAAAGCTCGGATGAAAAAGCTCGGGGCTTTTATAAAAAAGCTCGGATGAAAAAGCTCGGAGCTTTTATGAAAACGCTCGGATGAACAAGCTCGAAGCTTTTATGAAAAAGCTCGGAGCTTTTATGAAAAAGCTCGGGGCTTTTATGAAAAAGCTCGGAGCTTTTATGAAAACGTTCGGATGAAAATGCTCGGAGCTTTTATGAAAAAGCTCGGAAAATGCTCGGAGCATTATGCAAAAAGCTTGGGCAGAGCAATTCATGAAAAAGCTCAGATGAAAAAGCTCGGAGCTGTTATGAAAAAGCTCGGATGAAAAAGCTGGGAGCTTTTAAGAAAAAGCTCGGAAAAAGCTCGGAGCATTATGCAAACAGCTCGGGCAGAGCAATTCATGAAAAAGCTCGGATGAAAAAGCTCGGAGCTGTTATGAAAAAGCTCGGATGAAAAAGCTGGGAGCTTTTATGAAAAAGCTCGGGGCTTTTATAAAAAAGCTCGGATGAAAAAGCTCGGAGCTTTTATGAAAACGCTCGGATGAAAAAGCTCGGAGCTTTTATCAAAAAGCTCGGAAAAAGCTCGGAGCATTATGCAAAAAGCTCGGGCAGAGCAATTCATGAAAAAGCTCGGATGAAAAAGCTCGGAGCTGTTATGAAAAAGCTCGGATGAAAAATCTCGGAGCTTTTATGAAAAAGCTCGGGGCTTTTATGAAAAAGCTCGGAGCTTTTATGAAAAAGCTCGGGGCTTTTATGCAAAAGCTCGGAGCTTTTATGAAAACGTTCGGATGAAAATGCTCGGAGCTTTTATGAAAAAGCTCGGAAAAAGCTCGGAGCATTATGCAAACAGCTCGGGCAGAGCAATTCATGAAAAAGCTCGGATGAAAAAGCTCGGAGCTGTTATGAAAAAGCCCGGATGAAAAAGCTGGGAGCTTTTATGAAAAAGCTCGGGGCTTTTATAAAAAAGCTCGGATGAAAAAGCTCGGAGCTTTTATGAAAAAGCTTGGATGAAAAAGCTCGGAGCTTTTATGAAAAAGCTCGGAAAAAGCTCGGAGCATTATGCAAAAAAGCTCGGGCAGAGCAATTCATGAAAAAGCTCGGATGAAAAAGCTCGGAGCTGTTATGAAAAAGCTCGGATGAAAAAGCTCGGAGCTTTTATGAAAAAGCTCGGGGCTTTTATGAAAAAGCTCGGAGCTTTTATGAAAACGTTCGGATGAAAATGCTCGGAGCTTTTATGAAAAAGCTCGGAAAAAGCTCGGAGCATTATGCAAACAGCTCGGGCAGAGCAATTCATGAAAAAGCTCGGATGAAAAAGCTCGGAGCTGTTATGAAAAAGCTCGGATGAAAAAGCTGGGAGCTTTTATGAAAAAGCTCGGGGCTTTTATAAAAAAGCTCGGATGAAAAAGCTCGGAGCTTTTAAGAAAAAGCTCGGATGAAAAAGCTCGGAGCTTTTATGAAAAAGCTCGGAAAAAGCTCGGAGCATTATGCAAAAAAGCTCGGGCAGAGCAATTCATGAAAAAGCTCGGATGAAAAAGCTCGGAGCTGTTATGAAAAAGCTCGGATGAAAAAGCTCGGAGCTTTTATGAAAAAGCTCGGGGCTTTTATGAAAAAGCTCGGGGCTTTTATGAAAAAGCTCGGAGCTTTTATGAAAACGTTCGGATGAAAATGCTCGGAGCTTTTATGAAAAAGCTCGGAAAAAGCTCGGAGCATTATGCAAACAGCTCGGGCAGAGCAATTCATGAAAAAGCTCGGATGAAAAAGCTCGGAGCTGTTATGAAAAAGCTCGGATGAAAAAGCTGGGAGCTTTTATGAAAAAGCTCGGGGCTTTTATAAAAAAGCTCGGATGAAAAAGCTCGGAGCTTTTATGAAAACGCTCGGATGAAAAAGCTCGAAGCTTTTATGAAAAAGCTCAGAAAAAGCTCGGAGCATTATGCAAAAAGCTCGGGCAGTGCAATTCATGAAAAAGCTCGGATGAAAAAGCTCGGAGCTGTTATGAAAAAGCTCGGATGAAAAAGCTCGGAGCTTTTATGAAAAAGCTCGGGGCTTTTATGAAAAAACTCGGAGCTTTTATGAAAACGTTCGGATGAAAATGCTCGGAGCTTTTATGAAAAAGCTCGGAAAAAGCTCGGAGCATTATGCAAACAGCTCGGGCAGAGCAATTCATGAAAAAGCTCGGATGAAAAAGCTCGGAGCTGTTATGAAAAAGCTCGGATGAAAAAGCTCGGAGCTTTTATGAAAAAGCTCGGGACATTTATGAAAAAGCTCGGATGAAAAAGCTCGGAGCTTTTATGAAAACGCTCGGATGAAAAAGCTCGGAGCTTTTATCAAAAAGCTCGGAAAAAGCTCGGAGCATTATGCAAAAAGCTCGGGCAGAGCAATTCATGAAAAAGCTCGGATGAAAAAGCTCGGAGCTGTTATGAAAAAGCTCGGATGAAAAATCTCGGAGCTTTTATGAAAAAGCTCGGGGCTTTTATGAAAAAGCTCGGAGCTTTTATGAAAAAGCTCGGAGCTTTTATGAAAAAGCTCGGGGCTTTTATGAAAAAGCTCGGAGCTTTTATGAAAACGTTCGGATGAAAATGCTCGGAGCTTTTATGAAAAAGCTCGGAAAAAGCTCGGAGCATTATGCAAAAAGCTCGGGCAGAGCAATTCATGAAAAAACTCGGATGAAAAAGCTCGGAGCTGTTATGAAAAAGCTCGGGGCTTTTATAAAAAAGCTCGGATGAAAAAGCTCGGAGCTTTTATGAAAACGCTCGGATGAACAAGCTCGAAGCTTTTATGAAAAAGCTCGGATGAAAAAGCTCGGAGCTTTTATGAAAAAGCTCGGGGCTTTTATGAAAAAACTCGGAGCTTTTATGAAAACGTTCGGATGAAAATGCTCGGAGCTTTTATGAAAAAGCTCGGAAAAAGCTCGGAGCATAATGCAAACAGCTCGGGCAGAGCAATTCATGAAAAAGCTCGGATGAAAAAGCTCGGAGCTGTTATGAAAAAGCTCGGAGCTGTTATGAAAAAGCTCGGATGAAAAAGCTCGGAGCTTTTATGAAAAAGCTCGGGACTTTTATGAAAAAGTTCGGATGAAAAAGCTCGGAGCTTTTATGAAAACGCTCGGATGAAAAAGCTCGGAGCTTTTATCAAAAAGCTCGGAAAAAGCTCGGAGCATTATGCAAAAAGCTCGGGCAGAGCAATTCATGAAAAAGCTCGGATGAAAAAGCTCGGAGCTGTTATGAAAAAGCTCGGATGAAAAATCTCGGAGCTTTTATGAAAAAGCTCGGGGCTTTTATGAAAAAGCTCGGAGCTTTTATGAAAAAGCTCGGGGCTTTTATGCAAAAGCTCGGAGCTTTTATGAAAACGTTCGGATGAAAATGCTCGGAGCTTTTATGAAAAAGCTCGGAAAAAGCTCGGAGCATTATGCAAACAGCTCGGGCAGAGCAATTCATGAAAAAGCTCGGATGAAAAAGCTCGGAGCTGTTATGAAAAAGCCCGGATGAAAAAGCTGGGAGCTTTTATGAAAAAGCTCGGGGCTTTTATAAAAAAGCTCGGATGGAAAAGCTCGGAGCTTTTATGAAAAAGCTTGGATGAAAAAGCTCGGAGCTTTTATGAAAAAGCTCGGAAAAAGCTCGGAGCATTATGCAAAAAAGCTCGGGCAGAGCAATTCATGAAAAAGCTCGGATGAAAAAGCTCGGAGCTGTTATGAAAAAGCTCGGATGAAAAAGCTCGGAGCTTTTATGAAAAAGCTCGGGGCTTTTATGAAAAAGCTCGGAGCTTTTATGAAAACGTTCGGATGAAAATGCTCGGAGCTTTTATGAAAAAGCTCGGAAAAAGCTCGGAGCATTATGCAAACAGCTCGGGCAGAGCAATTCATGAAAAAGCTCGGATGAAAAAGCTCGGAGCTGTTATGAAAAAGCTCGGATGAAAAAGCTGGGAGCTTTTATGAAAAAGCTCGGGGCTTTTATAAAAAAGCTCGGATGAAAAAGCTCGGAGCTTTTATGAAAAAGCTCGGATGAAAAAGCTCGGAGCTTTTATGAAAAAGCTCGGAAAAAGCTCGGAGCATTATGCAAAAAAGCTCGGGCAGAGCAATTCATGAAAAAGCTCGGATGAAAAAGCTCGGAGCTGTTATGAAAAAGCTCGGATGAAAAAGCTCGGAGCTTTTATGAAAAAGCTCGGGGCTTTTATGAAAAAGCTCGGAGCTTTTATGAAAACGTTCGGATGAAAATGCTCGGAGCTTTTAAGAAAAAGCTCGGAAAAAGCTCGGAGCATTATGCAAACAGCTCGGGCAGAGCAATTCATGAAAAAGCTCGGATGAAAAAGCTCGGAGCTGTTATGAAAAAGCTCGGATGAAAAAGCTGGGAGCTTTTATGAAAAAGCTCGGGGCTTTTATAAAAAAGCTCGGATGAAAAAGCTCGGAGCTTTTATGAAAACGCTCGGATGAAAAAGCTCGAAGCTTTTATGAAAAAGCTCAGAAAAAGCTCGGAGCATTATGCAAAAAGCTCGGGCAGTGCAATTCATGAAAAAGCTCGGATGAAAAAGCTCGGAGCTGTTATGAAAAAGCTCGGATGAAAAAGCTCGGAGCTTTTATGAAAAAGCTCGGGGCTTTTATGAAAAAACTCGGAGCTTTTATGAAAACGTTCGGATGAAAATGCTCGGAGCTTTTATGAAAAAGCTCGGAAAAAGCTCGGAGCATTATGCAAACAGCTCGGGCAGAGCAATTCATGAAAAAGCTCGGATGAAAAAGCTCGGAGCTGTTATGAAAAAGCTCGGATGAAAAAGCTCGGAGCTTTTATGAAAAAGCTCGGGACTTTTATGAAAAAGCTCGGATGAAAAAGCTCGGAGCTTTTATGAAAACACTCGGATGAAAAAGCTCGGAGCTTTTATCAAAAAGCTCGGAAAAAGCTCGGAGCATTATGCAAAAAGCTCGGGCAGAGCAATTCATGAAAAAGCTCGGATGAAAAAGCTCGGAGCTGTTATGAAAAAGCTCGGATGAAAAATCTCGGAGCTTTTATGAAAAAGCTCGGGGCTTTTATGAAAAAGCTCGGAGCTTTTATGAAAAAGCTCGGGGCTTTTATGAAAAAGCTCGGAGCTTTTATGAAAACGTTCGGATGAAAATGCTCGGAGCTTTTATGAAAAAGCTCGGAAAAAGCTCGGAGCATTATGCAAACAGCTCGGGCAGAGCAATTCATGAAAAAACTCGGATGAAAAAGCTCGGAGCTGTTATGAAAAAGCTCGGATGAAAAAGCTCGGGGCTTTTATAAAAAAGCTCGGATGAAAAAGCTCGGAGCTTTTATGAAAACGCTCGGATGAACAAGCTCGAAGCTTTTATGAAAAAGCTCGGAGCTTTTATGAAAAAGCTCGGGGCTTTTATGAAAAAGCTCGGAGCTTTTATGAAAACGTTCGGATGAAAATGCTCGGAGCTTTTATGAAAAAGCTCGGAAAATGCTCGGAGCATTATGCAAAAAGCTTGGGCAGAGCAATTCATGAAAAAGCTCAGATGAAAAAGCTCGGAGCTGTTATGAAAAAGCTCGGATGAAAAAGCTCGGAGCTTTTATGAAAAAGCTCGGAGCTTTTATGAAAAAGCTCGGAGCTTTTATGAAAACGCTCGGATGAAAAAGCTCGGAGCTTTTATCAAAAAGCTCGGAAAAAGCTCGGAGCATTATGCAAAAAGCTCGGGCAGAGCAATTCATGAAAAAGCTCGGATGAAAAAGCTCGGAGCTGTTATGAAAAAGCTCAGATGAAAAAGCTCGGAGCTTTTATGAAAAAGCTCGGGGCTTTTATAAAAAAGCTCGGATGAAAAAGCTCGGAGCTTTTATGAAAACGCTCGGATGAAAAAGCTCGAAGCTTTTATGAAAAAGCTCAGAAAAAGCTCGGAGCATTATGCAAAAAGCTCAGGCAGTGCAATTCATGAAAAAGCTCGGATGAAAAAGCTCGGAGCTGTTATGAAAAAGCTCGGATGAAAAAGCTCGGAGCTTTTATGAAAACGCTCGGATGAAAAAGCTCGGAGCTTTTATGAAAACGCTCGGATGAAAAAGCTCGGAGCTTTTATCAAAAAGCTCGGAAAAAGCTCGGAGCATTATGCAAAAAGCTCGGGCAGAGCAATTCATGAAAAAGCTCGGATGAAAAAGCTCGGAGCTGTTATGAAAAAGCTCGGATGAAAAAGCTCGGAGCTTTTATGAAAAAGCTCGGGGCTTTTATAAAAAAGCTCGGATGAAAAAGCTCGGAGCTTTTATGAAAACGCTCGGATGAAAAAGCTCGAAGATTTTATGAAAAAGCTCAGAAAAACCTCGGAGCATTATGCAAAAAAGCTCGGGCAGAGCTATTCATGAAAAAGCTCGGATGAAAAAGCTCGGAGCTGTTATGAAAAAGCTCGGATGAAAAAGCTCGGAGCTTTTATGAAAAAGCTCGGGGTTTTTATGAAAAAGCTCGGAGCTTTTATGAAAACGTTCGGATGAAAAGCTCGGAGCTTTTATGAAAAAGCTCGGAAAAAGCTCGGAGCATTATGCAAACAGCTCGGGCAGAGCAATTCATGAAAAAGCTCGGATGAAAAAGCTCGGAGCTGTTATGAAAAAGCTCGGATGAAAAAGCTGGGAGCTTTTATGAAAAAGCTCGGGGCTTTTATAAAAAAGCTCGCATGAAAAAGCTCGGAGCTTTTATGAAAAAGCTCGGATGAAAAAGCTCGGAGCTTTTATGAAAAAGCTCGGAGCTTTTATGAAAAAGCTCGGAAAAAGCTCGGAGCATTATGCAAAAAAGCTCGGGCAGAGCAATTCATGAAAAAGCTCGGATGAAAAAGCTCGGAGCTGTTATGAAAAAGCTCGGATGAAAAAGCTCGGAGCTTTTATGAAAAAGCTCGGGGCTTTTATGAAAAAGCTCGGAGCTTTTATGAAAACGTTCGGATGAAAATGCTCGGAGCTTTTATGAAAAAGCTCGGAAAAAGCTCGGAGCATTATGCAAACAGCTCGGGCAGAGCAATTCATGAAAAAACTCGGATGAAAAAGCTCGGAGCTGTTATGAAAAAGCTCGGATGAAAAAGCTGGGAACTTTTATGAAAAAGCTCGGGGCTTTTATAAAAAAGCTCGGATGAAAAAGCTCGGAGCTTTTATGAAAAAGCTCGGATGAAAAAGCTCGGAGCTGTTATGAAAAAGCTCGGATGAAAAAGCTGGGAGCTTTTATGAAAAAGCTCGGGGCTTTTATAAAAAAGCTCGGATGAAAAAGCTGGGAGCTTTTATGAAAAAGCTCGGGGCTTTTATAAAAAAGCTCGGATGAAAAAGCTCGGAGCTTTTATGAAAAAGCTCGGAGCTTTTATGAAAAAGCTCGGAGCTTTTATGAAAAAGCTCGGAGCTTTTATGAAAACGCTCGGATGAAAAAGCTCGGAGCTTTTATCAAAAAGCTCGGAAAAAGCTCGGAGCATTATGCAAAAAAGCTCGGGCAGAGCAATTCATGAAAAAGCTCGGATGAAAAAGCTCGGAGCTTTTATGAAAAAGCTCGGGGCTTTTATGAAAAAGCTCGGAGTTTTTATGAAAACGTTCGGATGAAAATGCTCGGAGCTTTTATGAAAAAGCTCGGAAAAAGCTCGGAGCATTATGCAAACAGCTCGGGCAGAGCAATTCATGAAAAAGCTCGGATGAAAAAGCTCGGAGCTGTTATGAAAAAGCTCGGATGAAAAAGCTGGGAGCTTTTATGAAAAAGCTCGGGGCTTTTATAAAAAAGCTCGGATGAAAAAGCTCGGAGCTTTTATGAAAAAGCTCGGATGAAAAAGCTCGGAGCTGTTATGAAAAAGCTCGGATGAAAAAGCTGGGAGCTTTTATGAAAAAGCTCGGGGCTTTTATAAAAAAGCTCGGATGAAAAAGCTCGGAGCTTTTATGAAAACGCTCGGATGAAAAAGCTCGAAGCTTTTATGAAAAAGCTCAGAAAAAGCTCGGAGCATTATGCAAAAAAGCTCGGGCAGAGCAATTCATGAAAAAGCTCGGATGAAAAAGCTCGGAGCTGTTATGAAAAAGCTCGGATGAAAAAGCTCGAGCTTTTATGAAAAAGCTCGGGGCTTTTATGAAAAAGCTCGGTGCTTTTATGAAAACGTTCGGATGAAAATGCTCGGAGCTTTTATGAAAAAGCTCGGAAAAAGCTCGGAGCATTATGCAAACAGCTCGGGCAGAGCAATTCATGAAAAAGCTCGGAGCTGTTATGAAAAAGCTCGGAGCTGTTATGAAAAAGCTCGGATGAAAAAGCTGGGAGCTTTTATGAAAAAGCTCGGGGCTTTTATAAAAAAGCTCGGATGAAAAAGCTCGGAGCTTTTATGAAAAAGCTCGGAGCTTTTATGAAAACGCTCGGATGAACAAGCTCGAAGCTTTTATGAAAAAGCTCAGAAAAAGCTCGGAGCATTATGCAAAAAGCTCGGGCAGTGCAATTCATGAAAAAGCTCGGATGAAAAAGCTCGGAGCTGTTATGAAAAAGCTCGGATGAAAAAGCTCGGAGCTTATATGAAAAAGCTCGGGGCTTTTATGAAAAAGCTCGGAGCTTTTATGAAAACGTTCGGATGAAAATGCTCGGAGCTTTTATGAAAAAGCTCGGAAAAAGCTCGAAGCATTATGCAAACAGCTCAGGCAGAGCAATTCATGAAAAAACTCGGATGAAAAAGCTCGGAGCTGTTATGAAAAAGCTCGGATGAAAAAGCTCGGAGCTTTTATGAAAAAGCTCGGGGCTTTTATGAAAAAGCTCGGGGCTTTTATGAAAAAGCTCGGAGCTTTTATGAAAACGCTCGGATGAAAAAGCTCGAAGCTTTTATGAAAAAGCTCGGAAAAAGCTCGGAGCATTATGCAAAAAGCTCGGGCAGAGCAATTCATGAAAAAGCTCAGATGAAAAAGCTCGGAGCTGTTATGAAAAAGCTCGGATGAAAAAGCTCGGAGCTTTTATGAAAAAGCTCGGGGCTTTTATGAAAAAGCTCGGAGCTTTTATGAAAACGTTCGGATGAAAATGCTCGGAGCTTTTATGAAAAAGCTCGGAAAATGCTCGGAGCATTATGCAAAAAGCTCGGGCAGAGCAATTCATGAAAAAGCTCAGATGAAAAAGCTCGGAGCTGTTATGAAAAAGCTCGGATGAAAAAGCTCGGAGCTTTTATGAAAAAGCTCGGAGCTTTTATGAAAAAGCTCGGAGCTTTTATGAAAACGCTCGGATGAAAAAGCTCGGAGCTTTTATCAAAAAGCTCGGAAAAAGCTCGGAGCATTATGCAAAAAGCTCGGGCAGAGCAATTCATGAAAAAGCTCGGATGAAAAAGCTCGGAGCTGTTATGAAAAAGCTCGGATGAAAAAGCTCGGAGCTTTTATGAAAAAGCTCGGGGCTTTTATAAAAAAGCTCGGATGAAAAAGCTCGGAGCTTTTATGAAAACGCTCGGATGAAAAAGCTCGAAGCTTTTATGAAAAAGCTCAGAAAAAGCTCGGAGCATTATGCAAAAAGCTCAGGCAGTGCAATTCATGAAAAAGCTCGGATGAAAAAGCTCGGAGCTGTTATGAAAAAGCTCGGATGAAAAAGCTCGGAGCTTTTATGAAAACGCTCGGATGAAAAAGCTAGGAGCTTTTATCAAAAAGCTCGGAAAAAGCTCGGAGCATTATGCAAAAAGCTCGGGCAGAGCAATTCATCAAAAAGCTCGGATGAAAAAGCTCGGAGCTGTTATGAAAAAGCTCGGATGAAAAAGCTCGGAGCTTTTATGAAAAAGCTCGGGGCTTTTATAAAAAAGCTCGGATGAAAAAGCTCGGAGCTTTTATGAAAACGCTCGGATGAAAAAGCTCGAAGATTTTATGAAAAAGCTCAGAAAAACCTCGGAGCATTATGCAAAAAAGCTCGGGCAGAGTAATTCATGAAAAAGCTCGGATGAAAAAGCTCGGAGCTGTTATGAAAAAGCTCGGATGAAAAAGCTCGGAGCTTTTATGAAAAAGCTCGGGGTTTTTATGAAAAAGCTCGGAGCTTTTATGAAAACGTTCGGATGAAAATGCTCGGAGCTTTTATGAAAAAGCTCGGAAAAAGCTCGGAGCATTATGCAAACAGCTCGGGCAGAGCAATTCATGAAAAAGCTCGGATGAAAAAGCTCGGAGCTGTTATGAAAAAGCTCGGATGAAAAAGCTGGGAGCTTTTATGAAAAAGCTCGGGGCTTTTATAAAAAAGCTCGCATGAAAAAGCTCGGAGCTTTTATGAAAAAGCTCGGAGCTTTTATGAAAAAGCTCGGATGAAAAAGCTCGGAGCTTTTATGAAAAAGCTCGGAGCTTTTATGAAAAAGCTCGGAAAAAGCTCGGAGCATTATGCAAAAAAGCTCGGGCAGAGCAATTCGTGAAAAAGCTCGGATGAAAAAGCTCGGAGCTGTTATGAAAATCTCGGAGCTTTTATGAAAAAGCTCGGGGCTTTTATGAAAAAGCTCGGAGCTTTTATGAAAACGTTCGGATGAAAATGCTCGGAGCTTTTATGAAAAAGCTCGGAAAAAGCTCGGAGCATTATGCAAACAGCTCGGGCAGAGCAATTCATGAAAAAGCTCGGATGAAAAAGCTCGGAGCTGTTATGAAAAAGCTCGGATGAAAAAGCTGGGAGCTTTTATGAAAAAGCTCGGGGCTTTTATAAAAAAGCTCGGATGAAAAAGCTTGGAGCTTTTATGAAAAAGCTCGGATGAAAAAGCTCGGAGCTGTTATGAAAAAGCTCGGATGAAAAAGCTGGGAGCTTTTATGAAAAAGCTCGGGGCTTTTATAAAAAAGCTCGGATGAAAAAGCTCGGAGCTTTTATGAAAACGCTCGGATGAAAAAGCTCGAAGCTTTTATGAAAAAGCTCAGAAAAAGCTCGGAGCATTATGCAAAAAAGCTCGGGCAGAGCAATTCATGAAAAAGCTCGGATGAAAAAGCTCGGAGCTGTTATGAAAATCTCGGAGCTTTTATGAAAAAGCTCGGGGCTTTTATGAAAAAGCTCGGAGCTTTTATGAAAACGTTCGGATGAAAATGCTCGGAGCTTTTATGAAAAAGCTCGGAAAAAGCTCGGAGCATTATGCAAACAGCTCGGGCAGAGCAATTCATGAAAAAGCTCGGATGAAAAAGCTCGGAGCTGTTATGAAAAAGCTCGGATGAAAAAGCTGGGAGCTTTTATGAAAAAGCTCGGGGCTTTTATAAAAAAGCTCGGATGAAAAAGCTTGGAGCTTTTATGAAAAAGCTCGGATGAAAAAGCTCGGAGCTGTTATGAAAAAGCTCGGATGAAAAAGCTGGGAGCTTTTATGAAAAAGCTCGGGGCTTTTATAAAAAAGCTCGGATGAAAAAGCTCGGAGCTTTTATGAAAACGCTCGGATGAAAAAGCTCGAAGCTTTTATGAAAAAGCTCAGAAAAAGCTCGGAGCATTATGCAAAAAAGCTCGGGCAGAGCAATTCATGAAAAAGCTCGGATGAAAAAGCTCGGAGCTGTTATGAAAAAGCTCGGATGAAAAAGCTCGAGCTTTTATGAAAAAGCTCGGGGCTTTTATGAAAAAGCTCGGTGCTTTTATGAAAACGTTCGGATGAAAATGCTCGGAGCTTTTATGAAAAAGCTCGGAAAAAGCTCGGAGCATTATGCAAACAGCTCGGGCAGAGCAATTCATGAAAAAGCTCGGAGCTGTTATGAAAAAGCTCGGAGCTGTTATGAAAAAGCTCGGATGAAAAAGCTGGGAGCTTTTATGAAAAAGCTCGGGGCTTTTATAAAAAAGCTCGGATGAAAAAGCTCGGAGCTTTTATGAAAAAGCTCGGATGAAAAAGCTCGGAGCTTTTATGAAAAAGCTCAGAAAAAGCTCGGAGCATTATGCAAAAAAGCTCGGGCAGAGCAATTCATGAAAAAGCTCGGATGAAAAAGCTCGGAGCTGTTATGAAAAAGCTCGGATGAAAAAGCTCGGAGCTTTTATGAAAAAGCTCGGGGCTTTTATGAAAAAGCTCGGAGCTTTTATGAAAACGTTCGGATGAAAATGCTCAGAGCTTTTATGAAAAAGCTCGGAAAAAGCTCGGAGCATTATGCAAACAGCTCGGGCAGAGCAATTCATGAAAAAGCTCGGATGAAAAAGCTCGGAGCTGTTATGAAAAAGCTCGGATGAAAAAGCTCGGAGCTTTTATGAAAAAGCTCGGGACTTTTATGAAAAAGCTCGGAGCTTTTATGAAAACGTTCGGATGAAAATGCTCGGAGCTTTTATGAAAAAGCTCGGAAAAAGCTCGGAGCATTATGCAAACAGCTCGGGCAGAGCAATTCATGAAAAAGCTCGGATGAAAAAGCTCGGAGCTGTTATGAAAAAGCTCGGATGAAAAAGCTGGGAGCTTTTATGAAAAAGCTCGGGGCTTTTATAAAAAAGCTCGGATGAAAAAGCTCGGAGCTTTTATGAAAACGCTCGGATGAAAAAGCTCGAAGCTTTTATGAAAAAGCTCAGAAAAAGCTCGGAGCATTATGCAAAAAGCTCGGGCAGTGCAATTCATGAAAAAGCTCGGATGAAAAAGCTCGGAGCTGTTATGAAAAAGCTCGGATGAAAAAGCTCGGAGCTTTTATGAAAAAGCTCGGGGCTTTTATGAAAAAGCTCGGAGCTTTTATGAAAACGTTCGGATGAAAATGCTCGGAGCTTTTATGAAAAAGCTCGGAAAAAGCTCGGAGCATTATGCAAACAGCTCGGGCAGAGCAATTCATGAAAAAGCTCGGATGAAAAAGCTCGGAGCTGTTATGAAAAAGCTCGGATGAAAAAGCTGGGAGCTTTTATGAAAAAGCTCGGGGCTTTTATAAAAAAGCTCGGATGAAAAAGCTTGGAGCTTTTATGAAAAAGCTCGGATGAAAAAGCTCGGAGCTGTTATGAAAAAGCTCGGATGAAAAAGCTGGGAGCTTTTATGAAAAAGCTCGGGGCTTTTATAAAAAAGCTCGGATGAAAAAGCTCGGAGCTTTTATGAAAACGCTCGGATGAAAAAGCTCGAAGCTTTTATGAAAAAGCTCAGAAAAAGCTCGGAGCATTATGCAAAAAAGCTCGGGCAGAGCAATTCATGAAAAAGCTCGGATGAAAAAGCTCGGAGCTGTTATGAAAAAGCTCGGATGAAAAAGCTCGAGCTTTTATGAAAAAGCTCGGGGCTTTTATGAAAAAGCTCGGTGCTTTTATGAAAACGTTCGGATGAAAATGCTCGGAGCTTTTATGAAAAAGCTCGGAAAAAGCTCGGAGCATTATGCAAACAGCTCGGGCAGAGCAATTCATGAAAAAGCTCGGAGCTGTTATGAAAAAGCTCGGAGCTGTTATGAAAAAGCTCGGATGAAAAAGCTGGGAGCTTTTATGAAAAAGCTCGGGGCTTTTATAAAAAAGCTCGGATGAAAAAGCTCGGAGCTTTTATGAAAAAGCTCGGATGAAAAAGCTCGGAGCTTTTATGAAAAAGCTCAGAAAAAGCTCGGAGCATTATGCAAAAAAGCTCGGGCAGAGCAATTCATGAAAAAGCTCGGATGAAAAAGCTCGGAGCTGTTATGAAAAAGCTCGGATGAAAAAGCTCGGAGCTTTTATGAAAAAGCTCGGGGCTTTTATGAAAAAGCTCGGAGCTTTTATGAAAACGTTCGGATGAAAATGCTCAGAGCTTTTATGAAAAAGCTCGGAAAAAGCTCGGAGCATTATGCAAACAGCTCGGGCAGAGCAATTCATGAAAAAGCTCGGATGAAAAAGCTCGGAGCTGTTATGAAAAAGCTCGGATGAAAAAGCTCGGAGCTTTTATGAAAAAGCTCGGGACTTTTATGAAAAAGCTCGGAGCTTTTATGAAAACGTTCGGATGAAAATGCTCGGAGCTTTTATGAAAAAGCTCGGAAAAAGCTCGGAGCATTATGCAAACAGCTCGGGCAGAGCAATTCATGAAAAAGCTCGGATGAAAAAGCTCGGAGCTGTTATGAAAAAGCTCGGATGAAAAAGCTGGGAGCTTTTATGAAAAAGCTCGGGGCTTTTATAAAAAAGCTCGGATGAAAAAGCTCGGAGCTTTTATGAAAACGCTCGGATGAAAAAGCTCGAAGCTTTTATGAAAAAGCTCAGAAAAAGCTCGGAGCATTATGCAAAAAGCTCGGGCAGTGCAATTCATGAAAAAGCTCGGATGAAAAAGCTCGGAGCTGTTATGAAAAAGCTCGGATGAAAAAGCTCGGAGCTTTTATGAAAAAGCTCGGGGCTTTTATGAAAAAACTCGGAGCTTTTATGAAAACGTTCGGATGAAAATGCTCGGAGCTTTTATGAAAAAGCTCGGAAAAAGCTCGGAGCATTATGCAAACAGCTCGGGCAGAGCAATTCATGAAAAAGCTCGGATGAAAAAGCTCGGAGCTGTTATGAAAAAGCTCGGATGAAAAAGCTCGGAGCTTTTATGAAAAAGCTCGGGACTTTTATGAAAAAGCTCGGATGAAAAAGCTCGGAGCTTTTATGAAAACGCTCGGATGAAAAAGCTCGGAGCTTTTATCAAAAAGCTCGGAAAAAGCTCGGAGCATTATGCAAAAAGCTCGGGCAGAGCAATTCATGAAAAAGCTCGGATGAAAAAGCTCGGAGCTGTTATGAAAAAGCTCGGATGAAAAATCTCGGAGCTTTTATGAAAAAGCTCGGGGCTTTTATGAAAAAGCTCGGAGCTTTTATGAAAAAGCTCGGGGCTTTTATGCAAAAGCTCGGAGCTTTTATGAAAACGTTCGGATGAAAATGCTCGGAGCTTTTATGAAAAAGCTCGGAAAAAGCTCGGAGCATTATGCAAACAGCTCGGGCAGAGCAATTCATGAAAAAGCTCGGATGAAAAAGCTCGGAGCTGTTATGAAAAAGCCCGGATGAAAAAGCTGGGAGCTTTTATGAAAAAGCTCGGGGCTTTTATAAAAAAGCTCGGATGAAAAAGCTCGGAGCTTTTATGAAAAAGCTTGGATGAAAAAGCTCGGAGCTTTTATGAAAAAGCTCGGAAAAAGCTCGGAGCATTATGCAAAAAAGCTCGGGCAGAGCAATTCATGAAAAAGCTCGGATGAAAAAGCTCGGAGCTGTTATGAAAAAGCTCGGATGAAAAAGCTCGGAGCTTTTATGAAAAAGCTCGGGGCTTTTATGAAAAAGCTCGGAGCTTTTATGAAAACGTTCGGATGAAAATGCTCGGAGCTTTTATGAAAAAGCTCGGAAAAAGCTCGGAGCATTATGCAAACAGCTCGGGCAGAGCAATTCATGAAAAAGCTCGGATGAAAAAGCTCGGAGCTGTTATGAAAAAGCTCGGATGAAAAAGCTGGGAGCTTTTATGAAAAAGCTCGGGGCTTTTATAAAAAAGCTCAGATGAAAAAGCTCGGAGCTTTTATGAAAAAGCTCGGATGAAAAAGCTCGGAGCTTTTATGAAAAAGCTCGGAAAAAGCTCGGAGCATTATGCAAAAAAGCTCGGGCAGAGCAATTCATGAAAAAGCTCGGATGAAAAAGCTCGGAGCTGTTATGAAAAAGCTCGGATGAAAAAGCTCGGAGCTTTTATGAAAAAGCTCGGGGCTTTTATGAAAAAGCTCGGAGCTTTTATGAAAACGTTCGGATGAAAATGCTCGGAGCTTTTATGAAAAAGCTCGGAAAAAGCTCGGAGCATTATGCAAACAGCTCGGGCAGAGCAATTCATGAAAAAGCTCGGATGAAAAAGCTCGGAGCTGTTATGAAAAAGCTCGGATGAAAAAGCTGGGAGCTTTTATGAAAAAGCTCGGGGCTTTTATAAAAAAGCTCGGATGAAAAAGCTCGGAGCTTTTATGAAAACGCTCGGATGAAAAAGCTCGAAGCTTTTATGAAAAAGCTCAGAAAAAGCTCGGAGCATTATGCAAAAAGCTCGGGCAGTGCAATTCATGAAAAAGCTCGGATGAAAAAGCTCGGAGCTGTTATGAAAAAGCTCGGATGAAAAAGCTCGGAGCTTTTATGAAAAAGCTCGGGGCTTTTATGAAAAAACTCGGAGCTTTTATGAAAACGTTCGGATGAAAATGCTCGGAGCTTTTATGAAAAAGCTCGGAAAAAGCTCGGAGCATTATGCAAACAGCTCGGGCAGAGCAATTCATGAAAAAGCTCGGATGAAAAAGCTCGGAGCTGTTATGAAAAAGCTCGGATGAAAAAGCTCGGAGCTTTTATGAAAAAGCTCGGGACTTTTATGAAAAAGCTCGGATGAAAAAGCTCGGAGCTTTTATGAAAACGCTCGGATGAAAAAGCTCGGAGCTTTTATCAAAAAGCTCGGAAAAAGCTCGGAGCATTATGCAAAAAGCTCGGGCAGAGCAATTCATGAAAAAGCTCGGATGAAAAAGCTCGGAGCTGTTATGAAAAAGCTCGGATGAAAAATCTCGGAGCTTTTATGAAAAAGCTCGGGGCTTTTATGAAAAAGCTCGGAGCTTTTATGAAAAAGCTCGGGGCTTTTATGCAAAAGCTCGGAGCTTTTATGAAAACGTTCGGATGAAAATGCTCGGAGCTTTTATGAAAAAGCTCGGAAAAAGCTCGGAGCATTATGCAAACAGCTCGGGCAGAGCAATTCATGAAAAAGCTCGGATGAAAAAGCTCGGAGCTGTTATGAAAAAGCCCGGATGAAAAAGCTGGGAGCTTTTATGAAAAAGCTCGGGGCTTTTATAAAAAAGCTCGGATGAAAAAGCTCGGAGCTTTTATGAAAAAGCTTGGATGAAAAAGCTTGGAGCTTTTATGAAAAAGCTCGGAAAAAGCTCGGAGCATTATGCAAAAAAGCTCGGGCAGAGCAATTCATGAAAAAGCTCGGATGAAAAAGCTCGGAGCTGTTATGAAAAAGCTCGGATGAAAAAGCTCGGAGCTTTTATGAAAAAGCTCGGGGCTTTTATGAAAAAGCTCGGAGCTTTTATGAAAACGTTCGGATGAAAATGCTCGGAGCTTTTATGAAAAAGCTCGGAAAAAGCTCGGAGCATTATGCAAACAGCTCGGGCAGAGCAATTCATGAAAAAGCTCGGATGAAAAAGCTCGGAGCTGTTATGAAAAAGCTCGGATGAAAAAGCTGGGAGCTTTTATGAAAAAGCTCGGGGCTTTTATAAAAAAGCTCGGATGAAAAAGCTCGGAGCTTTTATGAAAAAGCTCGGATGAAAAAGCTCGGAGCTTTTATGAAAAAGCTCGGAAAAAGCTCGGAGCATTATGCAAAAAAGCTCGGGCAGAGCAATTCATGAAAAAGCTCGGATGAAAAAGCTCGGAGCTGTTATGAAAAAGCTCGGATGAAAAAGCTCGGAGCTTTTATGAAAAAGCTCGGGGCTTTTATGAAAAAGCTCGGAGCTTTTATGAAAACGTTCGGATGAAAATGCTCGGAGCTTTTATGAAAAAGCTCGGAAAAAGCTCGGAGCATTATGCAAACAGCTCGGGCAGAGCAATTCATGAAAAAGCTCGGATGAAAAAGCTCGGAGCTGTTATGAAAAAGCTCGGATGAAAAAGCTGGGAGCTTTTATGAAAAAGCTCGGGGCTTTTATAAAAAAGCTCGGATGAAAAAGCTCGGAGCTTTTATGAAAACGCTCGGATGAAAAAGCTCGAAGCTTTTATGAAAAAGCTCAGAAAAAGCTCGGAGCATTATGCAAAAAGCTCGGGCAGTGCAATTCATGAAAAAGCTCGGATGAAAAAGCTCGGAGCTGTTATGAAAAAGCTCGGATGAAAAAGCTCGGAGCTTTTATGAAAAAGCTCGGGGCTTTTATGAAAAAACTCGGAGCTTTTATGAAAACGTTCGGATGAAAATGCTCGGAGCTTTTATGAAAAAGCTCGGAAAAAGCTCGGAGCATTATGCAAACAGCTCGGGCAGAGCAATTCATGAAAAAGCTCGGATGAAAAAGCTCGGAGCTGTTATGAAAAAGCTCGGATGAAAAAGCTCGGAGCTTTTATGAAAAAGCTCGGGACTTTTATGAAAAAGCTCGGATGAAAAAGCTCGGAGCTTTTATGAAAACGCTCGGATGAAAAAGCTCGGAGCTTTTATCAAAAAGCTCGGAAAAAGCTCGGAGCATTATGCAAAAAGCTCGGGCAGAGCAATTCATGAAAAAGCTCGGATGAAAAAGCTCGGAGCTGTTATGAAAAAGCTCGGATGAAAAATCTCGGAGCTTTTATGAAAAAGCTCGGGGCTTTTATGAAAAAGCTCGGAGCTTTTATGAAAAAGCTCGGGGCTTTTATGCAAAAGCTCGGAGCTTTTATGAAAACGTTCGGATGAAAATGCTCGGAGCTTTTATGAAAAAGCTCGGAAAAAGCTCGGAGCATTATGCAAACAGCTCGGGCAGAGCAATTCATGAAAAAGCTCGGATGAAAAAGCTCGGAGCTGTTATGAAAAAGCCCGGATGAAAAAGCTGGGAGCTTTTATGAATAAGCTCGGGGCTTTTATAAAAAAGCTCGGATGAAAAAGCTCGGAGCTTTTATGAAAAAGCTTGGATGAAAAAGCTCGGAGCTTTTATGAAAAAGCTCGGAAAAAGCTCGGAGCATTATGCAAAAAAGCTCGGGCAGAGCAATTCATGAAAAAGCTCGGATGAAAAAGCTCGGAGCTGTTATGAAAAAGCTCGGATGAAAAAGCTCGGAGCTTTTATGAAAAAGCTCGGGGCTTTTATGAAAAAGCTCGGAGCTTTTATGAAAACGTTCGGATGAAAATGCTCGGAGCTTTTATGAAAAAGCTCGGAAAAAGCTCGGAGCATTATGCAAACAGCTCGGGCAGAGCAATTCATGAAAAAGCTCGGATGAAAAAGCTCGGAGCTGTTATGAAAAAGCTCGGATGAAAAAGCTGGGAGCTTTTATGAAAAAGCTCGGGGCTTTTATAAAAAAGCTCGGATGAAAAAGCTCGGAGCTTTTATGAAAAAGCTCGGATGAAAAAGCTCGGAGCTTTTATGAAAAAGCTCGGAAAAAGCTCGGAGCATTATGCAAAAAAGCTCGGGCAGAGCAATTCATGAAAAAGCTCGGATGAAAAAGCTCGGAGCTGTTATGAAAAAGCTCGGATGAAAAAGCTCGGAGCTTTTATGAAAAAGCTCGGGGCTTTTATGAAAAAGCTCGGAGCTTTTATGAAAACGTTCGGATGAAAATGCTCGGAGCTTTTATGAAAAAGCTCGGAAAAAGCTCGGAGCATTATGCAAACAGCTCGGGCAGAGCAATTCATGAAAAAGCTCGGATGAAAAAGCTCGGAGCTGTTATGAAAAAGCTCGGATGAAAAAGCTGGGAGCTTTTATGAAAAAGCTCGGGGCTTTTATAAAAAAGCTCGGATGAAAAAGCTCGGAGCTTTTATGAAAACGCTCGGATGAAAAAGCTCGAAGCTTTTATGAAAAAGCTCAGAAAAAGCTCGGAGCATTATGCAAAAAGCTCGGGCAGTGCAATTCATGAAAAAGCTCGGATGAAAAAGCTCGGAGCTGTTATGAAAAAGCTCGGATGAAAAAGCTCGGAGCTTTTATGAAAAAGCTCGGGGCTTTTATGAAAAAACTCGGAGCTTTTATGAAAACGTTCGGATGAAAATGCTCGGAGCTTTTATGAAAAAGCTCGGAAAAAGCTCGGAGCATTATGCAAACAGCTCGGGCAGAGCAATTCATGAAAAAGCTCGGATGAAAAAGCTCGGAGCTGTTATGAAAAAGCTCGGATGAAAAAGCTCGGAGCTTTTATGAAAAAGCTCGGGACTTTTATGAAAAAGCTCGGATGAAAAAGCTCGGAGCTTTTATGAAAACGCTCGGATGAAAAAGCTCGGAGCTTTTATCAAAAAGCTCGGAAAAAGCTCGGAGCATTATGCAAAAAGCTCGGGCAGAGCAATTCATGAAAAAGCTCGGATGAAAAAGCTCGGAGCTGTTATGAAAAAGCTCGGATGAAAAATCTCGGAGCTTTTATGAAAAAGCTCGGGGCTTTTATGAAAAAGCTCGGAGCTTTTATGAAAAAGCTCGGGGCTTTTATGAAAAAGCTCGGAGCTTTTATGAAAACGTTCGGATGAAAATGCTCGGAGCTTTTATGAAAAAGCTCGGAAAAAGCTCGGAGCATTATGCAAACAGCTCGGGCAGAGCAATTCATGAAAAAACTCGGATGAAAAAGCTCGGAGCTGTTATGAAAAAGCTCGGATGAAAAAGCTCGGGGCTTTTATAAAAAAGCTCGGATGAAAAAGCTCGGAGCTTTTATGAAAACCCTCGGATGAACAAGCTCGAAGCTTTTATGAAAAAGCTCAGAGCATTATGCAAGAAGCTCGGGCAGTGCGATTCATGAAAAAGCTCGGATGAAAAAGCTCGGAGCTGTTATGAAAAAGCTCGGATGAAAAAGCTCGGATCTTTTATGAAAAAGCTCGGGGCTTTTATGAAAAAGCTCGGATGAAAAAGCTCGGAGCTTTTATGAAAACGCTCGGATGAAAAAGCTCGGAGCTTTTATGAAAAAGCTCGAAAAAAGCTCGGAGCATTATGCAAAAAGTTCAGGCAGAGCAATTCATGAAAAAGCTCGGATGAAAAAGCTCGGAGCTGTTATGAAAAAGCTCGGATGAAAAAGCTCGGAGCGATTATGAAAAAGTTCGGGGCTTTTATGAAAAAGCTCGGAGCTTTTATGAAAACTTTCGGATGAAAATGCTCGGAGCTATTATGAAAAAGCTCGGAGCATTATGCAAACAGCTCGGGCAGAGCAATTCATGAAAAAGCTCGGATGAAAAAGCTCGGAGCTGTTATGAAAAAGCTCGGATGAAAAAGCTCGGAGCTTTTATGAAAAAGCTCGGGGCTTTTATAAAAAAGCTCGGATGAAAAAGCTCGGAGCTTTTATGAAAACGCTCGGATGAAAAAGATCGAAGCTTTTATGAAAAAGCTCAGAAAAAGCTCGGAGCATTATGCAAAAAGCTCGGGCAGTGCAATTCATGAAAAAGCTCGGATGAAAAAGCTCGCAGCTGTTATGAAAAAGCTCGGATGAAAAAGCTCGGAGCTTTTATGAAAAAGCTCGGGGCTTTTATGAAAAAGCTCGGGGCTTTTATGAAAAAGCTCGGAGCTTTTATGAAAACGTTCGGATGAAAATGCTCGGAGCTTTTATGAAAACGTTCGGATGAAAATGGTCGGAGCTTTTATGAAAAAGCTCAGAAAAAGCTCGGAGCATTATGCAAACAGCTCGGGCAAAGCAATTCATGAAAAAACTCGGATGAAAAAACTCGGAGCTGTTATGAAAAAGCTCGGATGAAAAAGCTCGGAGCTTTTATGAAAAAGCTCAGGGCTTTTATAAAAAAGCTCGGATGAAAAAGCTCGGAGCTTTTATGAAAACGCTCGGATGAACAAGCTCGAAGCTTTTATGAAAAAGCTCAGAAAAAGCTCGGAGCATTATGCAAAAAGCTCAGGCAGTGCAATTCATGAAAAAGCTCGGATGAAAAAGCTCGGACATGTTATGAAAAAGCTCGGATGAAAAAGCTCGGAGCTTTTATGAAAAAGCTCGGGGCTTTTATGAAAAAGCTCGGAGCTTTTATGAAAAAGCTCGGGGCTTTTATGAAAAAGCTCGGAGCTTTTATGAAAAAGCTCGGGGCTTTTATGAAAAAGCTCGGAGCTTTTATGAAAAAGCTCGGGGCTTTTATGAAAAAACTCGGAGCTTTTATGAAAACGTTCGGATGAAAATGCTCGGAGCTTTTATGAAAAAGCTCGGAAAAAGCTCGGAGCATTATGCAAACAGCTCGGGCAGAGCAATTCATGAAAAAGCTCGGATGAAAAAGCTCGGAGCTGTTATGAAAAAGCTCGGATGAAAAAGCTCGGAGCTTTTATGAAAAAGCTCGGGACTTTTATGAAAAAGCTCGGATGAAAAAGCTCGGAGCTTTTATGAAAACGCTCGGATGAAAAAGCTCGGAGCTTTTATCAAAAAGCTCGGAAAAAGCTCGAAGCATTATGCAAAAAGCTCGGGCAGAGCAATTCATGAAAAAGCTCGGATGAAAAAGCTCGGAGCTGTTATGAAAAAGCTCGGATGAAAAATCTCGGAGCTTTTATGAAAAAGCTCGGGGCTTTTATGAAAAAGCTCGGAGCTTTTATGAAAAAGCTCGGGGCTTTTATGCAAAAGCTCGGAGCTTTTATGAAAACGTTCGGATGAAAATGCTCGGAGCTTTTATGAAAAAGCTCGGAAAAAGCTCGGAGCATTATGCAAACAGCTCGGGCAGAGCAATTCATGAAAAAGCTCGGATGAAAAAGCTCGGAGCTGTTATGAAAAAGCCCGGATGAAAAAGCTGGGAGCTTTTATGAAAAAGCTCGGGGCTTTTATAAAAAAGCTCGGATGAAAAAGCTCGGAGCTTTTATGAAAAAGCTTGGATGAAAAAGCTCGGAGCTTTTATGAAAAAGCTCGGAAAAAGCTCGGAGCATTATGCAAAAAAGCTCGGGCAGAGCAATTCATGAAAAAGCTCGGATGAAAAAGCTCGGAGCTGTTATGAAAAAGCTCGGATGAAAAAGCTCGGAGCTTTTATGAAAAAGCTCGGGGCTTTTATGAAAAAGCTCGGAGCTTTTATGAAAACGTTCGGATGAAAATGCTCGGAGCTTTTATGAAAAAGCTCGGAAAAAGCTCGGAGCATTATGCAAACAGCTCGGGCAGAGCAATTCATGAAAAAGCTCGGATGAAAAAGCTCGGAGCTGTTATGAAAAAGCTCGGATGAAAAAGCTGGGAGCTTTTATGAAAAAGCTCGGGGCTTTTATAAAAAAGCTCGGATGAAAAAGCTCGGAGCTTTTATGAAAAAGCTCGGATGAAAAAGCTCGGAGCTTTTATGAAAAAGCTCGGAAAAAGCTCGGAGCATTATGCAAAAAAGCTCGGGCAGAGCAATTCATGAAAAAGCTCGGATGAAAAAGCTCGGAGCTGTTATGAAAAAGCTCGGATGAAAAAGCTCGGAGCTTTTATGAAAAAGCTCGGGGCTTTTATGAAAAAGCTCGGAGCTTTTATGAAAACGTTCGGATGAAAATGCTCGGAGCTTTTATGAAAAAGCTCGGAAAAAGCTCGGAGCATTATGCAAACAGCTCGGGCAGAGCAATTCATGAAAAAGCTCGGATGAAAAAGCTCGGAGCTGTTATGAAAAAGCTCGGATGAAAAAGCTGGGAGCTTTTATGAAAAAGCTCGGGGCTTTTATAAAAAAGCTCGGATGAAAAAGCTCGGAGCTTTTATGAAAACGCTCGGATGAAAAAGCTCGAAGCTTTTATGAAAAAGCTCAGAAAAAGCTCGGAGCATTATGCAAAAAGCTCGGGCAGTGCAATTCATGAAAAAGCTCGGATGAAAAAGCTCGGAGCTGTTATGAAAAAGCTCGGATGAAAAAGCTCGGAGCTTTTATGAAAAAGCTCGGGGCTTTTATGAAAAAACTCGGAGCTTTTATGAAAACGTTCGGATGAAAATGCTCGGAGCTTTTATGAAAAAGCTCGGAAAAAGCTCGGAGCATTATGCAAACAGCTCGGGCAGAGCAATTCATGAAAAAGCTCGGATGAAAAAGCTCGGAGCTGTTATGAAAAAGCTCGGATGAAAAAGCTCGGAGCTTTTATGAAAAAGCTCGGGACTTTTATGAAAAAGCTCGGATGAAAAAGCTCGGAGCTTTTATGAAAACGCTCGGATGAAAAAGCTCGGAGCTTTTATCAAAAAGCTCGGAAAAAGCTCGGAGCATTATGCAAAAAGCTCGGGCAGAGCAATTCATGAAAAAGCTCGGATGAAAAAGCTCGGAGCTGTTATGAAAAAGCTCGGATGAAAAATCTCGGAGCTTTTATGAAAAAGCTCGGGGCTTTTATGAAAAAGCTCGGAGCTTTTATGAAAAAGCTCGGGGCTTTTATGAAAAAGCTCGGAGCTTTTATGAAAACGTTCGGATGAAAATGCTCGGAGCTTTTATGAAAAAGCTCGGAAAAAGCTCGGAGCATTATGCAAACAGCTCGGGCAGAGCAATTCATGAAAAAACTCGGATGAAAAAGCTCGGAGCTGTTATGAAAAAGCTCGGATGAAAAAGCTCGGGGCTTTTATAAAAAAGCTCGGATGAAAAAGCTCGGAGCTTTTATGAAAACCCTCGGATGAACAAGCTCGAAGCTTTTATGAAAAAGCTCAGAGCATTATGCAAGAAGCTCGGGCAGTGCGATTCATGAAAAAGCTCGGATGAAAAAGCTCGGAGCTGTTATGAAAAAGCTCGGATGAAAAAGCTCGGATCTTTTATGAAAAAGCTCGGGGCTTTTATGAAAAAGCTCGGATGAAAAAGCTCGGAGCTTTTATGAAAACGCTCGGATGAAAAAGCTCGGAGCTTTTATGAAAAAGCTCGAAAAAAGCTCGGAGCATTATGCAAAAAGTTCAGGCAGAGCAATTCATGAAAAAGCTCGGATGAAAAAGCTCGGAGCTGTTATGAAAAAGCTCGGATGAAAAAGCTCGGAGCGATTATGAAAAAGTTCGGGGCTTTTATGAAAAAGCTCGGAGCTTTTATGAAAACTTTCGGATGAAAATGCTCGGAGCTATTATGAAAAAGCTCGGAGCATTATGCAAACAGCTCGGGCAGAGCAATTCATGAAAAAGCTCGGATGAAAAAGCTCGGAGCTGTTATGAAAAAGCTCGGATGAAAAAGCTCGGAGCTTTTATGAAAAAGCTCGGGGCTTTTATAAAAAAGCTCGGATGAAAAAGCTCGGAGCTTTTATGAAAACGCTCGGATGAAAAAGATCGAAGCTTTTATGAAAAAGCTCAGAAAAAGCTCGGAGCATTATGCAAAAAGCTCGGGCAGTGCAATTCATGAAAAAGCTCGGATGAAAAAGCTCGCAGCTGTTATGAAAAAGCTCGGATGAAAAAGCTCGGAGCTTTTATGAAAAAGCTCGGGGCTTTTATGAAAAAGCTCGGGGCTTTTATGAAAAAGCTCGGAGCTTTTATGAAAACGTTCGGATGAAAATGCTCGGAGCTTTTATGAAAACGTTCGGATGAAAATGGTCGGAGCTTTTATGAAAAAGCTCAGAAAAAGCTCGGAGCATTATGCAAACAGCTCGGGCAAAGCAATTCATGAAAAAACTCGGATGAAAAAACTCGGAGCTGTTATGAAAAAGCTCGGATGAAAAAGCTCGGAGCTTTTATGAAAAAGCTCAGGGCTTTTATAAAAAAGCTCGGATGAAAAAGCTCGGAGCTTTTATGAAAACGCTCGGATGAACAAGCTCGAAGCTTTTATGAAAAAGCTCAGAAAAAGCTCGGAGCATTATGCAAAAAGCTCAGGCAGTGCAATTCATGAAAAAGCTCGGATGAAAAAGCTCGGACATGTTATGAAAAAGCTCGGATGAAAAAGCTCGGAGCTTTTATGAAAAAGCTCGGGGCTTTTATGAAAAAGCTCGGAGCTTTTATGAAAAAGCTCGGAGCTTTTATGAAAACGTTCGGATGAAAACGCTCGGAGCTTTTATGAAAAATCTCGGATGAAAAAGCTCGGAGCTGTTATGAAAAATCTCGGATGAAAAAGATCGAAGCTTTTATGAAAAAGCTCAGAAAAAGCTCAGAGCATTATGCAAAAAGCTCGGGCAGTGCAATTCATGAAAAAGCTCGGATAAAAAAGCTCGGAGCTGTTATGAAAATGCTCGGATGAAAAAGCTCGGAGCTTTTATGAAAAAGCTCGGAGCTTTTATGAAAAAGCTCGGGGCTTTTATGAAAAAGCTCGGGGTTTTATGAAAAAGCTCGGAGCTTTTATGAAAACGTTCGGATGAAAATGCTCGGAGCTTTTATGAAAACGCTCGGATGAAAAAGCTCGAAGCTTTTATGAAAAAGCTCAGAAAAAGCTCGGAGCATTATGCAAACAGCTCGGGCAGAGCAATTCATGAAAAAGCTCGGATGAAAAAGCTCGGAGTTGTTATGAAAAAGCTCGGAGCTTTTATGAAAACGCTCGGATGAAAAAGCTCGGAGCTTTTATGAAAAAGCTCGGAAAAAGCTCGGAGCATTATGCAAACAGCTCGGGCAGAGCAATTCATGAGAAAGCTCGGATGAAAAAGCTCGGAGCTGTTATGAAAAAGCTCGGATGAAAAAGCTCAGAGATTTTATGAAAAAGCTCGGGGCTTTTATAAAAAAGCTCGGATGAAAAAGCTCGGAGCTTTTATGAAAACGCTCGGATGAAAAAGCTCGAAGCTTTTATGAAAAAGCTCAGAAAAAGCTCGGAGCATTATGCAAAAAGCTCGGGCAGTGCAATTCATGAAAACTCTCGGATGAAAAAGCTCGGAACTGTTATGAAAAAGCTCGGATGAAAAAGCTCGGGGCTTTTATGAAAAAGCTCGGGGCTTTTATGAAAAAGCTCGGAGCTTTTATGAAAACGCTCGGAAGAAAAAGCTCGGAGCTTTTATGAAAAAGCTCAGAAAAAGCTCGGAGCATTATGCAAACAGCTCGGGCAGAGCAATTCATGAAAAAGCACGGATGAAAAAGCTCGGAGCTGTTATGAAAAAGCTCGGATGAAAAAGCTCGGAGCTTTTATGAAAAAGCTCGGGGCTTTTATGAAAAAGCTCGAATGTAAAAGCTCGGAGCTTTTATGAAAACGCTCGGATGAAAAAGCTCGGAGCTTTTATGAAAAAGGTCGGAAAAAGCTCGGAGCATTATGCAAAAAGCTCGGGCAGAGCAATTCAAGAAAAAGCTCGGATGAAAAAGCTCGGAGCTGTTATGAAAAAGCTCGGATGAAAAATCTCGGAGCTTTTATGAAAAAGCTCGGGGCTTTTATGAAAAAGCTCGGAGCTTTTATGAAAAAGCTCGAGGCTTTTATGAAAAATCTCGGAGCTTTTATGAAAACGTTCGGATGAAAATGCTCTGAGCTTTTATGAAAAAGCTCGGAAAAAGCTCGGAGCATTATGCAAACAGCTCGGGCAGAGCAATTCATGAAAAAACTCGGATGAAAAAGCTCGGAGCTGTTATGAAAAAGCTCGGATGAAAAATCTCGGAGCTTTTATGAAAAAGGTCGGGGCATTTATGAAAAAGCTCGGGGCTTTTATAAAAAAGCTCGGATGAAAAAGCTCGGAGCTTTTATGAAAACGCTCGGATGAACAAGCTCGAAGCTTTTATGAAAAAGCTCAGAAAAAGCTCGGAGCATTATGCAAAAAGCTCGGGCAGTGCAATTCATGAAAAAGCTCGGATAAAAAAGCTCGGAGCTGTTATGAAAAAGCTCGGATGAAAAAGCTCGGAGCTTTTATGAAAAAGCTCGGGGATTTTATGAAAAAGCTCGGAGCTTTTATGAAAACGTTCGGATGAAAATGCTCGGAGCTTTTATGAAAAAGCTCGGAAAAAGCTCGGAGCATTATGCATACAGCTCAGGCAGAGCAATTCATGAAAAAGCTCGGATGAAAAAGCTCGGAGCTGTTATGAAAAAGCTCGGATGAAAAAGCTCGGAGCTTTTATGAAAAAGCTCGGGGCTTTTATGAAAAAGCTCGGGGCTTTTATGAAAAAGCTCGGAGCTTTTATGAAAACGCTCGGATGAAAAAGCTCGGAGCTTTTATGAAAAAGCTCGGAAAAAGCTCGGAGCATTACGCAAAAAGCTCGGGCAGAGCAATTCATGAAAAAGCTCGGATGAAAAAGCTCGCAGCTGTTATGAAATAGCTCGGATGAAAAATCTCGGAGCTTTTATGAAAAAGCTCGGGGCTTTTATGAAAAAGCTCGGAGCTTTTATGAAATCGTTCGGATGAAAATGCTCAGAGCTTTTATGAAAAAGCTCGGAAAAAGCTCGGAGCATTATGCAAACAGCTCGGGCAGAGCAATTCATGAAAAAACTCGGATGAAAAAGCTCGGAGCTGTTATGAAAAAGCTCGGATGAAAAAGCTCGGAGCTTTTATGAAAAAGCTCGGGGCTTTTATAAAAAAGCTCGGATGAAAAAGCTCGGAGCTGTTATGAAAAAGCTCGGATGAAAAAGCTCGGAGCTTTTATGAAAAAGCTCGGGGCTTTTATGAAAAAGCTCGGATGAAAAAGCTCGGAGCTTTTATGAAAACGCTCGGATGAAAATGCTCGGAGCTTTTATGAAAAAGCTCGGAAAAAGCTCGGAGCATTATGCAAAAAGCTCGGGCAGAGCAATTCATGAAAAAGCTCGGATGAAAAAGCTCGGAGCTGTTATGAAAAAGCTCGGATGAAAAATCTCGGAGCTTTTATGAAAAAGCTCGGGGCTTTTATGAAAAAGCTCGGGGTTTTATGAAAAATCTCGGAGCTTTTATGAAAACGTTCGGATGAAAATGCTCGGAGCTTTTATGAAAACGCTCGGATGAAAAAGCTCGAAGCTTTTATGAAAAAGCTCAGAAAAAGCTCGGAGCATTATGCAAACAGCTCGGGCAGAGCAATTCATGAAAAAGCTCGGATGAAAAAGCTCGGAGCTGTTATGAAAAAGCTCGGATGAAAAAGCTGGGAGCTTTTATGAAAAAGCTCGGGGCTTTTATAAAAAAGCTCGGATGAAAAAGCTCGGAGCTTTTATGAAAAATCTCGGGGCTTTTATGAAAAAGCTCGGATGAAAAAGCTCGGAACTTTTATGAAAACGCTCGGATGAAAATGCTCTTAGCTTTTATGAAAAAGCTCGGAAAAAGCTCGGAGCATTATGCAAAAAGCTCGGGCAGAGCAATTCATGAAAAAGCTCGGATGAAAAAGCTCGGAGCTGTTATGAAAAAGCTCGGATGAAAAAGCTCGGAGCTTTTATGAAAAAGCTCGGGGCTTTTATGAAAATCTCGGAGCTTTTATGAAAAAGCTCGGGGCTTTTATGAAAAAGCTCGGAGCTTTTATGAAAACGTTCGGATGAAAATGCTCAGAGCTTTTATGAAAAAGCTCGGAAAAAGCTCGGAGCATTATGCAAACAGCTCGGGCAGAGCAATTCATGAAAAAACTCGGATGAAAAAGCTCGGAGCTGTTATGAAAAAGCTCGGATGAAAAAGCTCGGAGCTTTTATGAAAAAGCTCGGGGCTTTTATACAAAAGCTCGGATGAAAAAGCTCGGAGCTTTTATGAAAACGCTCGGATGAACAAGCTCGAAGCTTTTATGAAAAAGCTCTGAAAAAGCTCGGAGCATTATGCAAAAAGCTCGGGCAGTGCAATTCATGAAAAAGCTCGGATGAAAAAGCTCGGAGCTGTTACGAAAAAGCTCGGATGAAAAAGCTCGGAGCTTTTATGAAAAAGCTCGGGGCTTTTATGAAAAAGCTCGGAGCTTTTATGAAAACGTTCAGATGAAAATGCTCGGAGATTTTATGAAAAAGCTCGGAAAAAGCTCGTAACATTATGCAAACAGCTCGGGCAGAGCAATTCATGAAAAAGCTCGGATGAAAAAGCTCGGAGCTGTTATGAAAAAGCTCGGATGAAAAAGCTCGGAGCTTTTATGAAAAAGCTCGGGGCTTTTATGAAAAAGCTCGGATGAAAAAGCTCGGAGCTTTTATGAAAACGCTCGGATGAAAAAGCTCGGAGCTTTTATGAAAAAGCTCGGAAAAAGCTCGGAGCATTATGCAAAAAGCTCGGGCAGAGCAATTCAAGAAAAAGCTCGGATGAAAAAGCTCGGAGCTGTTATGAAAAAGCTCGGATGAAAAATCTCGGAGCTTTTATGAAAAAGCTCGGGGCTTTTATGAAAAATCTCGGATGAAAAAGCTCGGAGCTGTTATGAAAAAGCTCGGATGAAAAAGCTCGGAGCTTTTATGAAAAGCTCGGGGCTTTTATGAAAATGCTCGGATGAAAAAGCTCGGAGCTTTTATGAAAACGCTCGGATGAAAAAGCTCGGAGCTTTTATGAAAAAGCTCGGAGCATTATGCAAACAGCTCGGGCAGAGCAATTCATGAAAAAACTCGGATGAAAAAGCTCGGATGAAAAAGCTCGGAGCTTTTATGAAAAAGCTCGGGGCTTTTATGAAAAAGCTCGGGGCTTTTATAAAAAAGCTTGGAGCTTTTATGAAAACGCTCGGATGAAAAAGCTCGGAGCTTTTATGAAAAAGCTCGGAAAAAGCTCGGAGCATTATGCAAAAAGCTCAGGCAGAGCAATTTATGAAAAAGCTCGGATGAAAAAGCTCGGAGCTGTTATGAAAAAGCTCGGATGAAAAAGCTCGGAGATGTTATGAAAAAGCTCGGATGAGAAAGCTCGGGGCTTTTATGAAAAAGCTCGGGGCTTTTATGAAAAAGCTCGGAGCTTTTATGAAACCGTTCGGATGAAAATGCTCGGAGCTTTTATGAAAAAGCTCGGAAAAAGCTCGGAGCATTATGCAAACAGCTCGGGCAGAGCAATTCATGAAAAAGCTCGGATGAAAAAGCTCGGAGCTGTTATGAAAAAGCTCGGAGCTGTTATGAAAAAGCTCGGATGAAAAAGCTCGGAGCTTTTATGAAAAAGCTCGGGGCTTTTATGAAAAAGCTCGGATGAAAAAGCTCGGAGCTTTTATGAAAACGCTCGGATGAAAATGCTCGGAGCTTTTATGAAAAAGTTCGGAAAAAGCTCGGAGCATTATGCAAAAAGCTCGGGCAGAGCAATTCATGAAAAAGCTCGGATGAAAAAGCTCGGAGCTGTTATGAAAAAGCTCGGATGAAAAATCTCGGAGCTTTTATGAAAAAGCTCGGGGCTTTTATGAAAAAGCTCGGAGCTTTTATGAAAAAGCTCAGAGCTTTTATGAAAAAGCTCGGGGCTTTTATGAAAAAGCTCGGAGCTTTTATGAAAACGTTCGGATGAAAATGCTCGGAGCTTTTATGAAAAAGCTCGGAAAAAGCTCAGAGCATTATGCAAACAGCTCGGGCAGAGCAATTCGTGAAAAAACTCGGATGAAAAAGCTCGGAGCTGTTATGAAAAAGCTCGGATGAAAAAGCTCGGAGCTTTTATGAAAAAGCTCGGGGCTTTTATACAAAAGCTCGGATGAAAAAGCTCGGAGCTTTTATGAAAACGCTCGGATGAACAAGCTCGAAGCTTTTATGAAAAAGCTCTGAAAAAGCTCGGAGCATTATGCAAAAAGCTCGGGCAGTGCAATTCATGAAAAAGCTCGGATGAAAAAGCTCGGAGCTGTTACGAAAAAGCTCGGATGAAAAAGCTCGGAGCTTTTATGAAAAAGCTCGGGGTTTTATGAAAAAGCTCGGAGCTTTTATGAAAACGTTCGGATGAAAATGCTCGGAGATTTTATGAAAAAGCTTGGAAAAAGCTCGTAGCATTATGCAAACAGCTCGGGCAGAGCAATTCATGAAAAAGCTCGGATGAAAAAGCTCGGAGCTGTTATGAAAAAGCTCGGATGAAAAAGCTCGGAGCTTTTATGAAAAAGCTCGGATGAAAAAGCTCGGAGCTTTTATGAAAACGCTCGGATGAAAAAGCTCGGAGCTTTTATGAAAAAGCTCGGAAAAAGCTCGGAGCATTATGCAAAAAGCTCGGGCAGAGCAATTCAAGAAAAAGCTCGGATGAAAAAGCTCGGAGCTGTTATGAAAAAGCTCGGATGAAAAATCTCGGAGCTTTTATGAAAAAGCTCGGGGCTGTTATGAAAAAGCTCGGATGAAAAAGCTCGGAGCTTTTATGAAAAAGCTCGGGGCTTCTATGAAAAAGCACGGAGCTTTTATGAAAACGTTCGGATGAAAATGCCCGGAGCTTTTATGAAAAAGTTGGGAAAAAGTTCGGAGCATTATGCAAAAAGCTCGGGCAGAGCAATTCATGATAAAGCTCGGAGCTGTTATGAAAATGCTCGGATGAAAAAGCTCGGAGCATTATGCAAAAAGCTCGGGCAGAGCAATTCATGAAAAAGCTCGGATGAAAAAGCTCGGAGCTTTTATGAAAACGCTCGGATGAAAAAGCTCGGAGCTTTTATGAAAAAGCTCGGAAAAAGCTCGGAGCATTATGCAAAAAGCTCAGGCAGAGCAATTTATGAAAAAGCTCGGATGAAAAAGCTCGGAGCTGTTATGAAAAAGCTCGGATGAAAAAGCTCGGAGATGTTATGAAAAAGCTCGGATGAGAAAGCTCGGGGCTTTTATGAAAAAGCTCGGGGCTTTTATGAAAAAGCTCGGAGCTTTTATGAAACCGTTCGGATGAAAATGCTCGGAGCTTTTATGAAAAAGCTCGGAAAAAGCTCGGAGCATTATGCAAACAGCTCGGGCAGAGCAATTCATGAAAAAGCTCGGATGAAAAAGCTCGGAGCTGTTATGAAAAAGCTCGGAGCTGTTATGAAAAAGCTCGGAGCTGTTATGAAAAAGCTCGGATGAAAAAGCTCGGAGCTTTTATGAAAAAGCTCGGGGCTTTTATGAAAAAGCTCGGATGAAAAAGCTCGGAGCTTTTATGAAAACGCTCGGATGAAAATGCTCGGAGCTTTTATGAAAAAGTTCGGAAAAAGCTCGGAGCATTATGCAAAAAGCTCGGGCAGAGCAATTCATGAAAAAGCTCGGATGAAAAAGCTCGGAGCTGTTATGAAAAAGCTCGGATGAAAAATCTCGGAGCTTTTATGAAAAAGCTCGGGGCTTTTATGAAAAAGCTCGGAGCTTTTATGAAAAAGCTCGGGGCTTTTATGAAAAAGCTCGGAGCTTTTATGAAAACGTTCGGATGAAAATGCTCGGAGCTTTTATGAAAAAGCTCGGAAAAAGCTCGGAGCATTATGCAAACAGCTCGGGCAGAGCAATTCATGAAAAAACTCGGATGAAAAAGCTCGGAGCTGTTATGAAAAAGCTCGGATGAAAAAGCTCGGAGCTTTTATGAAAAAGCTCGGGGCTTTTATACAAAAGCTCGGATGAAAAAGCTCGGAGCTTTTATGAAAACGCTCGGATGAACAAGCTCGAAGCTTTTATGAAAAAGCTCTGAAAAAGCTCGGAGCATTATGCAAAAAGCTCGGGCAGTGCAATTCATGAAAAAGCTCGGATGAAAAAGCTCGGAGCTGTTACGAAAAAGCTCGGATGAAAAAGCTCGGAGCTTTTATGAAAAAGCTCGGGGCTTTTATGAAAAAGCTCGGAGCTTTTATGAAAACGTTCGGATGAAAATGCTCGGAGATTTTATGAAAAAGCTCGGAAAAAGCTCGTAGCATTATGCAAACAGCTCGGGCAGAGCAATTCATGAAAAAGCTCGGATGAAAAAGCTCGGAGCTTTTATGAAAAAGCTCGGATGAAAAAGCTCGGAGCTTTTATGAAAAAGCTCGGATGAAAAAGCTCGGAGCTTTTATGAAAACGCTCGGATGAAAAAGCTCGGAGCTTTTATGAAAAAGCTCGGAAAAAGCTCGGAGCATTATGCAAAAAGCTCGGGCAGAGCAATTCAAGAAAAAGCTCGGATGAAAAAGCTCGGAGCTGTTATGAAAAAGCTCGGATGAAAAATCTCGGAGCTTTTATGAAAAAGCTCGGGGCATTTATGAAAAAGCTCGGGGCTTTTATAAAAAAGCTCGGATGAAAAAGCTCGGAGCTTTTATGAAAACGCTCGGATGAACAAGCTCGAAGCTTTTATGAAAAAGCTCAGAAAAAGCTCGGAGCATTATGCAAAAAGCTCGGGCAGTGCAATTCATGAAAAAGCTCGGAGCTGTTATGAAAAAGCTCGGATGAAAAAGCTCGGAGCTTTTATGAAAAAGCTCGGGGATTTTATGAAAAAGCTCGGAGCTTTTATGAAAACGTTCGGATGAAAATGCTCGGAGCTTTTATGAAAAAGCTCGGAAAAAGCTCGGAGCATTATGCAAACAGCTCAGGCAGAGCAATTCATGAAAAAGCTCGGATGAAAAAGCTCGGAGCTGTTATGAAAAAGCTCGGATGAAAAAGCTCGGAGCTTTTATGAAAAAGCTCGGGGCTTTTATGAAAAAGCTCGGGGCTTTTATGAAAAAGCTCGGAGCTTTTATGAAAACGCTCGGATGAAAAAGCTCGGAGCTTTTATGAAAAAGCTCGGAAAAAGCTCGGAGCATTACGCAAAAAGCTCGGGCAGAGCAATTCATGAAAAAGCTCGGATGAAAAAGCTCGCAGCTGTTATGAAATAGCTCGGATGAAAAATCTCGGAGCTTTTATGAAAAAGCTCGGGGCTTTTATGAAAAAGCTCGGAGCTTTTATGAAAAAGCTCGGGGCTTTAATGAAAAAGCTCGGAGCTTTTATGAAATCGTTCGGATGAAAATGCTCAGAGCTTTTATGAAAAAGCTCGGAAAAAGCTCGGAGCATTATGCAAACAGCTCGGGCAGAGCAATTCATGAAAAAACTCGGATGAAAAAGCTCGGAGCTGTTATGAAAAAGCTCGGATGAAAAAGCTCGGAGCTTTTATGAAAAAGCTCGGGGCTTTTATAAAAAAGCTCGGATGAAAAAGCTCGGAGCTGTTATGAAAAAGCTCGGATGAAAAAGCTCGGAGCTTTTATGAAAAAGCTCGGGGCTTTTATGAAAAAGCTCGGATGAAAAAGCTCGGAGCTTTTATGAAAACGCTCGGATGAAAATGCTCGGAGCTTTTATGAAAAAGCTCGGAAAAAGCTCGGAGCATTATGCAAAAAGCTCGGGCAGAGCAATTCATGAAAAAGCTCGGATGAAAAAGCTCGGAGCTGTTATGAAAAAGCTCGGATGAAAAATCTCGGAGCTTTTATGAAAAAGCTCGGGGCTTTTATGAAAAAGCTCGGAGCTTTTATGAAAAAGCTCGGGGCTTTTATGAAAAAGTTCGGAGCTTTTATGAAAACGTTCGGATGAAAATGCTCGAAGCTTTTATGAAAAAGCTCAGAAAAAGCTCGGAGCATTATGCAAACAGCTCGGGCAGAGCAATTCATGAAAAAGCTCGGATGAAAAAGCTCGGAGCTGTTATGAAAAAGCTCGGATGAAAAAGCTGGGAGCTTTTATGAAAAAGCTCGGGGCTTTTATAAAAAAGCTCGGATGAAAAAGCTCGGGGCTTTTCTGAAAAAGCTCGGGGCTTTTATGAAAAAGCTCGGAGCTTTTATGAAAACGTTCGGATGAAAATGCTCTTAGCTTTTATGAAAAAGCTCGGAAAAAGCTCGGAGCATTATGCAAAAAGCTCGGGCAGAGCAATTCATGAAAAAGCTCGGATGAAAAAGCTCGGAGCTGTTATGAAAAAGCTCGGATGAAAAAGCTCGGAGCTTTTATGAAAAAGCTCGGGGCTTTTATGAAACTCTCGGAGCTTTTATGAAAAAGCTCGGGGCTTTTATGAAAAAGCTCGGAGCTTTTATGAAAACGTTCGGATGAAAATGCTCAGAGCTTTTATGAAAAAGCTCGGAAAAAGCTCGGAGCATTATGCAAACAGCTCGGGCAAAGCAATTCATGAAAAAACTCGGATGAAAAAGCTCGGAGCTGTTATGAAAAAGCTCGGATGAAAAAGCTCGGAGCTTTTATGAAAAAGCTCGGGGCTTTTATACAAAAGCTCGGATGAAAAAGCTCGGAGCTTTTATGAAAACGCTCGGATGAACAAGCTCGAAGCTTTTATGAAAAAGCTCTGAAAAAGCTCGGAGCATTATGCAAAAAGCTCGGGCAGTGCAATTCATGAAAAAGCTCGGATGAAAAAGCTCGGAGCTGTTACGAAAAAGCTCGGATGAAAAAGCTCGGAGCTTTTATGAAAAAGCTCGGGGCTTTTATGAAAAAGCTCGGAGCTTTTATGAAAACGTTCGGATGAAAAAGCTCGGAGCTTTTATGAAAACGTTCGGATGAAAATGCTCGGGGCTTTTATGAAAAAGCTCGGAGCTTTTATGAAAAAGCTCGGAGCTTTTATGAAAACGTTCGGATGAAAATGCTCGGAGCTTTTATGAAAACGTTCGGATGAAAATGGTCGGAGCTTTTATGAAAAAGCTCGGAAAAAGCTCGGAGCATTATGCAAACAGCTCGGGCAAAGCAATTCATGAAAAAACTCGGATGAAAAAACTCGGAGCTGTTATGAAAAAGCTCGGATGAAAAAGCTCGGAGCTTTTATGAAAAAGCTCAGGGCTTTTATAAAAAAGCTCGGATGAAAAAGCTCGGAGCTTTTATGAAAACGTTCGGATGAAAATGCTCGGAGCTTTTATGAAAAAGCTCGGAAAAAGCTCGGAGCATTATGCAAAAAGCTCGGGCAGTGCAATTCATGAAAAAGCTCGGATGAAAAAGCTCGGAGCTGTTACGAAAAAGCTCGGATGAAAAAGCTCGGAGCTTTTATGAAAAAGCTCGGGGCTTTTATGAAAAAGCTCGGAGCTTTTATGAAAACGTTCAGATGAAAATGCTCGGAGATTTTATGAAAAAGCTCGGAAAAAGCTCGTAGCATTATGCAAACAGCTCGGGCAGAGCAATTCATGAAAAAGCTCGGATGAAAAAGCTCGGAGCTGTTATGAAAAAGCTCGGATGAAAAAGCTCGGAGCTTTTATGAAAAAGCTCGGGGCTTTTATGAAAAAGCTCGGATGAAAAAGCTCGGAGCTTTTATGAAAACGCTCGGATGAAAAAGCTCGGAGCTTTTATGAAAAAGCTCGGAAAAAGCTCGGAGCATTATGCAAAAAGCTCGGGCAGAGCAATTCATGAAAAAGCTCGGATGAAAAAGCTCGGAGCTGTTATGAAAAAGCTCGGATGAAAAATCTCGGAGCTTTTATGAAAAAGCTCGGGGCTTTTATGAAAAATCTCGGATGAAAAAGCTCGGAGCTGTTATGAAAAAGCTCGGATGAAAAAGCTCGGAGCTTTTATGAAAAGCTCGGGGCTTTTATGAAAATGCTCGGATGAAAAAGCTCGGAGCTTTTATGAAAACGCTCGGATGAAAAAGCTCGGAGCTTTTATGAAAAAGCTCGGAGCATTATGCAAACAGCTCGGGCAGAGCAATTCATGAAAAAACTCGGATGAAAAAGCTCGGAGCTGTTATGAAAAAGCTCGGATGAAAAAGCTCGGAGCTTTTATGAAAAAGCTCGGGGCTTTTATGAAAAAGCTCGGGGCTTTTATGAAAAAGCTCGGAGCTTTTATGAAAACGCTCGGATGAAAAAGCTCGGAGCTTTTATGAAAAAGCTCGGAAAAAGCTCGGAGCATTATGCAAAAAGCTCAGGCAGAGCAATTTATGAAAAAGCTCGGATGAAAAAGCTCGGAGCTGTTATGAAAAAGCTCGGATGAAAAAGCTCGGAGATGTTATGAAAAAGCTCGGATGAGAAAGCTCGGGGCTTTTATGAAAAAGCTCGGGGCTTTTATGAAAAAGCTCGGAGCTTTTATGAAACCGTTCGGATGAAAATGCTCGGAGCTTTTATGAAAAAGCTCGGAAAAAGCTCGGAGCATTATGCAAACAGCTCGGGCAGAGCAATTCATGAAAAAGCTCGGATGAAAAAGCTCGGAGCTGTTATGAAAAAGCTCGGAGCTGTTATGAAAAAGCTCGGAGCTGTTATGAAAAAGCTCGGATGAAAAAGCTCGGAGCTTTTATGAAAAAGCTCGGGGCTTTTATGAAAAAGCTCGGATGAAAAAGCTCGGAGCTTTTATGAAAACGCTCGGATGAAAATGCTCGGAGCTTTTATGAAAAAGTTCGGAAAAAGCTCGGAGCATTATGCAAAAAGCTCGGGCAGAGCAATTCATGAAAAAGCTCGGATGAAAAAGCTCGGAGCTGTTATGAAAAAGCTCGGATGAAAAATCTCGGAGCTTTTATGAAAAAGCTCGGGGCTTTTATGAAAAAGCTCGGAGCTTTTATGAAAAAGCTCGGAGCTTTTATGAAAAAGCTCGGGGCTTTTATGAAAAAGCTCGGAGCTTTTATGAAAACGTTCGGATGAAAATGCTCGGAGCTTTTATGAAAAAGCTCGGAAAAAGCTCAGAGCATTATGCAAACAGCTCGGGCAGAGCAATTCATGAAAAAACTCGGATGAAAAAGCTCGGAGCTGTTATGAAAAAGCTCGGATGAAAAAGCTCGGAGCTTTTATGAAAAAGCTCGGGGCTTTTATACAAAAGCTCGGATGAAAAAGCTCGGAGCTTTTATGAAAACGCTCGGATGAACAAGCTCGAAGCTTTTATGAAAAAGCTCTGAAAAAGCTCGGAGCATTATGCAAAAAGCTCGGGCAGTGCAATTCATGAAAAAGCTCGGATGAAAAAGCTCGGAGCTGTTACGAAAAAGCTCGGATGAAAAAGCTCGGAGCTTTTATGAAAAAGCTCGGGGTTTTATGAAAAAGCTCGGAGCTTTTATGAAAACGTTCGGATGAAAATGCTCGGAGATTTTATGAAAAAGCTCGGAAAAAGCTCGTAGCATTATGCAAACAGCTCGGGCAGAGCAATTCATGAAAAAGCTCGGATGAAAAAGCTCGGAGCTGTTATGAAAAAGCTCGGATGAAAAAGCTCGGAGCTTTTATGAAAAAGCTCGGAGCTTTTATGAAAAAGCTCGGATGAAAAAGCTCGGAGCTTTTATGAAAACGCTCGGATGAAAAAGCTCGGAGCTTTTATGAAAAAGCTCGGAAAAAGCTCGGAGCATTATGCAAAAAGCTCGGGCAGAGCAATTCAAGAAAAAGCTCGGATGAAAAAGCTCGGAGCTGTTATGAAAAAGCTCGGATGAAAAATCTCGGAGCTTTTATGAAAAAGCTCGGGGCTGTTATGAAAAAGCTCGGATGAAAAAGCTCGGAGCTTTTATGAAAAAGCTCGGGGCTTTTATGAAAAAGCACGGAGCTTTTATGAAAACGTTCGGATGAAAATGCCCGGAGCTTTTATGAAAAAGCTCGGAAAAAGCTCGTAGCATTATGCAAAAAGCTCGGGCAGTGCAATTCATGAAAAAGCTCGGATGAAAAAGCTCGGAGCTGTTACGAAAAAGCTCGGATGAAAAAGCTCGGAGCTTTTATGAAAAAGCTCGGGGCTTTTATGAAAAAGCTCGGAGCTTTTATGAAAACGTTCAGACGAAAATGCTCGGAGATTTTATGAAAAAGCTCGGAAAAAGCTCGTAGCATTATGCAAACAGCTCGGGCAGAATAATTCATGAAAAAGCTCGGATGAAAAAGCTCGGAGCTGTTATGAAAAAGCTCGGATGAAAAAGCTCGGAGCTTTTATGAAAAAGCTCGGGGCTTTTATGAAAAAGCTCGGATGAAAAAGCTCGGAGCTTTTATGAAAACGCTCGGATGAAAAAGCTCGGAGCTTTTATGAAAAAGCTCGGAAAAAGCTCGGAGCATTATGCAAAAAGCTCGGGCAGAGCAATTCATGAAAAAGCTCGGATGAAAAAGCTCGGAGCTGTTATGAAAAAGCTCGGATGAAAAATCTCGGAGCTTTTATGAAAAAGCTCGGGGCTTTTATGAAAAATCTCGGATGAAAAAGCTCGGAGCTGTTATGAAAAAGCTCGGATGAAAAAGCTCGGAGCTTTTATGAAAAGCTCGGGGCTTTTATGAAAATGCTCGGATGAAAAAGCTCGGAGCTTTTATGAAAACGCTCGGATGAAAAAGCTCGGAGCTTTTATGAAAAAGCTCGGAGCATTATGCAAACAGCTCGGGCAGAGCAATTCATGAAAAAACTCGGATGAAAAAGCTCGGAGCTGTTATGAAAAAGCTCGGATGAAAAAGCTCGGAGCTTTTATGAAAAAGCTCGGGGCTTTTCTGAAAAAGCTCGGGGCTTTTATGAAAAAGCTCGGAGCTTTTATGAAAACGCTCGGATGAAAAAGCTCGGAGCTTTTATGAAAAAGCTCGGAAAAAGCTCGGAGCATTATGCAAAAAGCTCAGGCAGAGCAATTTATGAAAAAGCTCGGATGAAAAAGCTCGGAGCTGTTATGAAAAAGCTCGGATGAAAAAGCTCGGAGATGTTATGAAAAAGCTCGGATGAGAAAGCTCGGGGCTTTTATGAAAAAGCTCGGGGCTTTTATGAAAAAGCTCGGAGCTTTTATGAAACCGTTCGGATGAAAATGCTCGGAGCTTTTATGAAAAAGCTCGGAAAAAGCTCGGAGCATTATGCAAACAGCTCGGGCAGAGCAATTCATGAAAAAGCTCGGATGAAAAAGCTCGGAGCTGTTATGAAAAAGCTCGGAGCTGTTATGAAAAAGCTCGGAGCTGTTATGAAAAAGCTCGGATGAAAAAGCTCGGAGCTTTTATGAAAAAGCTCGGGGCTTTTATGAAAAAGCTCGGATGAAAAAGCTCGGAGCTTTTATGAAAACGCTCGGATGAAAATGCTCGGAGCTTTTATGAAAAAGTTCGGAAAAAGCTCGGAGCATTATGCAAAAAGCTCGGGCAGAGCAATTCATGAAAAAGCTCGGATGAAAAAGCTCGGAGCTGTTATGAAAAAGCTCGGATGAAAAATCTCGGAGCTTTTATGAAAAAGCTCGGGGCTTTTATGAAAAAGCTCGGAGCTTTTATGAAAAAGCTCGGAGCTTTTATGAAAAAGCTCGGGGCTTTTATGAAAAAGCTCGGAGCTTTTATGAAAACGTTCGGATGAAAATGCTCGGAGCTTTTATGAAAAAGCTCGGAAAAAGCTCAGAGCATTATGCAAACAGCTCGGGCAGAGCAATTCATGAAAAAACTCGGATGAAAAAGCTCGGAGCTGTTATGAAAAAGCTCGGATGAAAAAGCTCGGAGCTTTTATGAAAAAGCTCGGGGCTTTTATACAAAAGCTCGGATGAAAAAGCTCGGAGCTTTTATGAAAACGCTCGGATGAACAAGCTCGAAGCTTTTATGAAAAAGCTCTGAAAAAGCTCGGAGCATTATGCAAAAAGCTCGGGCAGTGCAATTCATGAAAAAGCTCGGATGAAAAAGCTCGGAGCTGTTACGAAAAAGCTCGGATGAAAAAGCTCGGAGCTTTTATGAAAAAGCTCGGGGTTTTATGAAAAAGCTCGGAGCTTTTATGAAAACGTTCGGATGAAAATGCTCGGAGATTTTATGAAAAAGCTCGGAAAAAGCTCGTAGCATTATGCAAACAGCTCGGGCAGAGCAATTCATGAAAAAGCTCGGATGAAAAAGCTCGGAGCTGTTATGAAAAAGCTCGGATGAAAAAGCTCGGAGCTTTTATGAAAAAGCTCGGAGCTTTTATGAAAAAGCTCGGATGAAAAAGCTCGGAGCTTTTATGAAAACGCTCGGATGAAAAAGCTCGGAGCTTTTATGAAAAAGCTCGGAAAAAGCTCGGAGCATTATGCAAAAAGCTCGGGCAGAGCAATTCAAGAAAAAGCTCGGATGAAAAAGCTCGGAGCTGTTATGAAAAAGCTCGGATGAAAAATCTCGGAGCTTTTATGAAAAAGCTCGGGGCTGTTATGAAAAAGCTCGGATGAAAAAGCTCGGAGCTTTTATGAAAAAGCTCGGGGCTTTTATGAAAAAGCACGGAGCTTTTATGAAAACGTTCGGATGAAAATGCCCGGAGCTTTTATGAAAAAGCTCGGAAAAAGCTCGTAGCATTATGCAAAAAGCTCGGGCAGTGCAATTCATGAAAAAGCTCGGATGAAAAAGCTCGGAGCTGTTACGAAAAAGCTCGGATGAAAAAGCTCGGAGCTTTTATGAAAAAGCTCGGGGCTTTTATGAAAAAGCTCGGAGCTTTTATGAAAACGTTCAGACGAAAATGCTCGGAGATTTTATGAAAAAGCTCGGAAAAAGCTCGTAGCATTATGCAAACAGCTCGGGCAGAATAATTCATGAAAAAGCTCGGATGAAAAAGCTCGGAGCTGTTATGAAAAAGCTCGGATGAAAAAGCTCGGAGCTTTTATGAAAAAGCTCGGGGCTTTTATGAAAAAGCTCGGATGAAAAAGCTCGGAGCTTTTATGAAAACGCTCGGATGAAAAAGCTCGGAGCTTTTATGAAAAAGCTCGGAAAAAGCTCGGAGCATTATGCAAAAAGCTCGGGCAGAGCAATTCATGAAAAAGCTCGGATGAAAAAGCTCGGAGCTGTTATGAAAAAGCTCGGATGAAAAATCTCGGAGCTTTTATGAAAAAGCTCGGGGCTTTTATGAAAAATCTCGGATGAAAAAGCTCGGAGCTGTTATGAAAAAGCTCGGATGAAAAAGCTCGGAGCTTTTATGAAAAGCTCGGGGCTTTTATGAAAATGCTCGGATGAAAAAGCTCGGAGCTTTTATGAAAACGCTCGGATGAAAAAGCTCGGAGCTTTTATGAAAAAGCTCGGAGCATTATGCAAACAGCTCGGGCAGAGCAATTCATGAAAAAACTCGGATGAAAAAGCTCGGAGCTGTTATGAAAAAGCTCGGATGAAAAAGCTCGGAGCTTTTATGAAAAAGCTCGGGGCTTTTATGAAAAAGCTCGGGGCTTTTATGAAAAAGCTCGGAGCTTTTATGAAAACGCTCGGATGAAAAAGCTCGGAGCTTTTATGAAAAAGCTCGGAAAAAGCTCGGAGCATTATGCAAAAAGCTCAGGCAGAGCAATTTATGAAAAAGCTCGGATGAAAAAGCTCGGAGCTGTTATGAAAAAGCTCGGATGAAAAAGCTCGGAGATGTTATGAAAAAGCTCGGATGAGAAAGCTCGGGGCTTTTATGAAAAAGCTCGGGGCTTTTATGAAAAAGCTCGGAGCTTTTATGAAACCGTTCGGATGAAAATGCTCGGAGCTTTTATGAAAAAGCTCGGAAAAAGCTCGGAGCATTATGCAAACAGCTCGGGCAGAGCAATTCATGAAAAAGCTCGGATGAAAAAGCTCGGAGCTGTTATGAAAAAGCTCGGAGCTGTTATGAAAAAGCTCGGAGCTGTTATGAAAAAGCTCGGATGAAAAAGCTCGGAGCTTTTATGAAAAAGCTCGGGGCTTTTATGAAAAAGCTCGGATGAAAAAGCTCGGAGCTTTTATGAAAACGCTCGGATGAAAATGCTCGGAGCTTTTATGAAAAAGTTCGGAAAAAGCTCGGAGCATTATGCAAAAAGCTCGGGCAGAGCAATTCATGAAAAAGCTCGGATGAAAAAGCTCGGAGCTGTTATGAAAAAGCTCGGATGAAAAATCTCGGAGCTTTTATGAAAAAGCTCGGGGCTTTTATGAAAAAGCTCGGAGCTTTTATGAAAAAGCTCGGAGCTTTTATGAAAAAGCTCGGGGCTTTTATGAAAAAGCTCGGAGCTTTTATGAAAACGTTCGGATGAAAATGCTCGGAGCTTTTATGAAAAAGCTCGGAAAAAGCTCAGAGCATTATGCAAACAGCTCGGGCAGAGCAATTCATGAAAAAACTCGGATGAAAAAGCTCGGAGCTGTTATGAAAAAGCTCGGATGAAAAAGCTCGGAGCTTTTATGAAAAAGCTCGGGGCTTTTATACAAAAGCTCGGATGAAAAAGCTCGGAGCTTTTATGAAAACGCTCGGATGAACAAGCTCGAAGCTTTTATGAAAAAGCTCTGAAAAAGCTCGGAGCATTATGCAAAAAGCTCGGGCAGTGCAATTCATGAAAAAGCTCGGATGAAAAAGCTCGGAGCTGTTACGAAAAAGCTCGGATGAAAAAGCTCGGAGCTTTTATGAAAAAGCTCGGGGTTTTATGAAAAAGCTCGGAGCTTTTATGAAAACGTTCGGATGAAAATGCTCGGAGATTTTATGAAAAAGCTCGGAAAAAGCTCGTAGCATTATGCAAACAGCTCGGGCAGAGCAATTCATGAAAAAGCTCGGATGAAAAAGCTCGGAGCTGTTATGAAAAAGCTCGGATGAAAAAGCTCGGAGCTTTTATGAAAAAGCTCGGATGAAAAAGCTCGGAGCTTTTATGAAAACGCTCGGATGAAAAAGCTCGGAGGTTTTATGAAAAAGCTCGGAAAAAGCTCGGAGCATTATGCAAAAAGCTCGGGCAGAGCAATTCAAGAAAAAGCTCGGATGAAAAAGCTCGGAGCTGTTATGAAAAAGCTCGGATGAAAAATCTCGGAGCTTTTATGAAAAAGCTCGGGGCTGTTATGAAAAAGCTCGGATGAAAAAGCTCGGAGCTTTTATGAAAAAGCTCGGGGCTTTTATGAAAAAGCACGGAGCTTTTATGAAAACGTTCGGATGAAAATGCCCGGAGCTTTTATGAAAAAGTTGGGAAAAAGTTCGGAGCATTATGCAAAAAGCTCGGGCAGAGCAATTCATGATAAAGCTCGGAGCTGTTATGAAAATGCTCGGATGAAAAAGCTCGGAGCATTATGCAAAAAGCTCGGGCAGAGCAATTCATGAAAAAGCTCGGATGAAAAAGCTCGGAGCTTTTATGAAAACGCTCGGATGAAAAAGCTCGGAGCTTTTATGAAAAAGCTCGGAAAAAGCTCGGAGCATTATGCAAAAAGCTCAGGCAGAGCAATTTATGAAAAAGGTCGGATGAAAAAGCTCGGAGCTGTTATGAAAAAGCTCGGATGAAAAAGCTCGGAGATGTTATGAAAAAGCTCGGATGAGAAAGCTCGGGGCTTTTATGAAAAAGCTCGGGGCTTTTATGAAAAAGCTCGGAGCTTTTATGAAACCGTTCGGATGAAAATGCTCGGAGCTTTTATGAAAAAGCTCGGAAAAAGCTCGGAGCATTATGCAAACAGCTCGGGCAGAGCAATTCATGAAAAAGCTCGGATGAAAAAGCTCGGAGCTGTTATGAAAAAGCTCGGAGCTGTTATGAAAAAGCTCGGAGCTGTTATGAAAAAGCTCGGAGCTGTTATGAAAAAGCTCGGATGAAAAAGCTCGGAGCTTTTATGAAAAAGCTCGGGGCTTTTATGAAAAAGCTCGGATGAAAAAGCTCGGAGCTTTTATGAAAACGCTCGGATGAAAATGCTCGGAGCTTTTATGAAAAAGTTCGGAAAAAGCTCGGAGCATTATGCAAAAAGCTCGGGCAGAGCAATTCATGAAAAAGCTCGGATGAAAAAGCTCGGAGCTGTTATGAAAAAGCTCGGATGAAAAATCTCGGAGCTTTTATGAAAAAGCTCGGGGCTTTTATGAAAAAGCTCGGAGCTTTTATGAAAAAGCTCGGGGCTTTTATGAAAAAGCTCGGAGCTTTTATGAAAACGTTCGGATGAAAATGCTCGGAGCTTTTATGAAAAAGCTCGGAAAAAGCTCGGAGCATTATGCAAACAGCTCGGGCAGAGCAATTCATGAAAAAACTCGGATGAAAAAGCTCGGAGCTGTTATGAAAAAGCTCGGATGAAAAAGCTCGGAGCTTTTATGAAAAAGCTCGGGGCTTTTATACAAAAGCTCGGATGAAAAAGCTCGGAGCTTTTATGAAAACGCTCGGATGAACAAGCTCGAAGCTTTTATGAAAAAGCTCTGAAAAAGCTCGGAGCATTATGCAAAAAGCTCGGGCAGTGCAATTCATGAAAAAGCTCGGATGAAAAAGCTCGGAGCTGTTACGAAAAAGCTCGGATGAAAAAGCTCGGAGCTTTTATGAAAAAGCTCGGGGCTTTTATGAAAAAGCTCGGAGCTTTTATGAAAACGTTCTGATGAAAATGCTCGGAGATTTTATGAAAAAGCTCGGAAAAAGCTCGTAGCATTATGCAAACAGCTCGGGCAGAGCAATTCATGAAAAAGCTCGGATGAAAAAGCTCGGAGCTTTTATGAAAAAGCTCGGATGAAAAAGCTCGGAGCTTTTATGAAAAAGCTCGGATGAAAAAGCTCGGAGCTTTTATGAAAACGCTCGGATGAAAAAGCTCGGAGCTTTTATGAAAAAGCTCGGAAAAAGCTCGGAGCATTATGCAAAAAGCTCGGGCAGAGCAATTCAAGAAAAAGCTCGGATGAAAAAGCTCGGAGCTGTTATGAAAAAGCTCGGATGAAAAATCTCGGAGCTTTTATGAAAAAGCTCGGGGCTGTTATGAAAAAGCTCGGATGAAAAAGCTCGGAGCTTTTATGAAAAAGCTCGGGGCTTTTATGAAAAAGCACGGAGCTTTTATGAAAACGTTCGGATGAAAATGCCCGGAGCTTTTATGAAAAAGTTGGGAAAAGGTTCGGAGCATTATGCAAAAAGCTCGGGCAGAGCAATTCATGATAAAGCTCGGAGCTGTTATGAAAATGCTCGGATGAAAAAGCTCGGAGCATTATGCAAAAAGATCGGGCAGAGCAATTCATGAAAAAGCTCGGATGAAAAAGCTCGGAGCTTTTATGAAAACGCTCGGATGAAAACGCTCGGAGCTTTTATGAAAAAGCTCGGAAAAAGCTCGGAGCATTATGCAAAAAGCTCAGGCAGAGCAATTTATGAAAAAGCTCGGATGAAAAAGCTCGGAGCTGTTATGAAAAAGCTCGGATGAAAAAGCTCGGAGATGTTATGAAAAAGCTCGGATGAAAAAGCTCGGGGCTTTTATGAAAAAGCTCGGGGCTTTTATGAAAAAGCTCGGAGCTTTTATGAAACCGTTCGGATGAAAATGCTCGGAGCTTTTATGAAAAAGCTCGGAAAAAGCTCGGAAAAAGCTCGGAGCATTATGCAAACAGCTCGGGCAGAGCAATTCATGAAAAAGCTCGGATGAAAAAGCTCGGAGCTGTTATGAAAAAGCTCGGAGCTGTTATGAAAAAGCTCGGAGCTGTTATGAAAAAGCTCGGATGAAAAAGCTCGGAGCTTTTATGAAAAAGCTCGGGGCTTTTATGAAAAAGCTCGGATGAAAAAGCTCGGAGCTTTTATGAAAACGCTCGGATGAAAATGCTCTTAGCTTTTATGAAAAAGCTCGGAAAAAGCTCGGAGCATTATGCAAAAAGCTCGGGCAGAGCAATTCATGAAAAAGCTCGGATGAAAAAGCTCGGATGAAAAAGCTCGGAGCTTTTATGAAAAAGCTCATGGCTTTTATAAAAAAGCTCGGATGAAAAAGCTCGGAGCTTTTATGAAAACGCTCGGATGAAAAAGCTCGGAGCTTTTATGAAAAAGCTCGGAAAAAGCTCGGAGCATTATGCAAAAAGCTCGGGCAGAGCAATTCATGAAAAAGCTCGGATGAAAAAGCTCGGAGCTGTTATGAAAAAGCTCGGATGAAAAAGCTCGGAGCTTTTATGAAAAAGCTCGGGGCTTTTATACAAAAGCTCGGATGAAAAAGCTCGGAGCTTTTATGAAAACGCTCGGATGAACAAGCTCGAAGCTTTTATGAAAAAGCTCTGAAAAAGCTCGGAGCATTATGCAAAAAGCTCGGGCAGTGCAATTCATGAAAAAGCTCGGATGAAAAAGCTCGGAGCTGTTACGAAAAAGCTCGGATGAAAAAGCTCGGAGCTTTTATGAAAAAGCTCGGGGCTTTTATGAAAAAGCTCGGAGCTTTTATGAAAACGTTCAGACGAAAATGCTCGGAGATTTTATGAAAAAGCTCGGAAAAAGCTCGTAGCATTATGCAAACAGCTCGGGCAGAGTAATTCATGAAAAAGCTCGGATGAAAAAGCTCGGAGCTGTTATGAAAAAGCTCGGATGAAAAAGCTCGGAGCTTTTATGAAAAAGCTCGGGGCTTTTATGAAAAAGCTCGGATGAAAAAGCTCGGAGCTTTTATGAAAACGCTCGGATGAAAAAGCTCGGAGCTTTTATGAAAAAGCTCGGAAAAAGCTCGGAGCATTATGCAAAAAGCTCGGGCAGAGCAATTCATGAAAAAGCTCGGATGAAAAAGCTCGGAGCTGTTATGAAAAAGCTCGGATGAAAAATCTCGGAGCTTTTATGAAAAAGCTCGGGGCTTTTATGAAAAATCTCGGATGAAAAAGCTCGGAGCTGTTATGAAAAAGCTCGGATGAAAAAGCTCGGAGCTTTTATGAAAAGCTCGGGGCTTTTATGAAAATGCTCGGATGAAAAAGCTCGGAGCTTTTATGAAAACGCTCGGATGAAAAAGCTCGGAGCTTTTATGAAAAAGCTCGGAGCTTTTATGAAAAAGCTCGGAGCATTATGCAAAAAGCTCGGGCAGAGCAATTCATGAAAAAGCTCGGATGAAAAAGCTCGGAGCTGTTATGAAAAAGCTCGGATGAAAAAGCTCGGAGCTTTTATGAAAACGCTCGGGGCTTTTATGAAAAAGCTCGGGGCTTTTATGAAAAAGCTCGGAGCTTTAATGAAAATGCTCGGATGAAAAAGCTCGAAGCTTTTGTGAAAAAGCTCGGAAAAAGCTCGGAGCATTATGCAAAAAGCTCGGGCAGAGCAATTCATGAAAAAGCTCGGATGAAAAAGCTCGCAGCTGTTATGAAAAAGCTCGGATGAAAAAGCTCGGAGCTTTTATGAAAAAGCTCGGGGCTTTTATGAAAAAGCTCGAAGCTTTTATGAAAACGTTCGGATGAAAATGCTCGGAGCTTTTATGAAAAAGCTCGGAAAAAGCTCGGAGCATTATGCAAACAGCTCGGGCAGAGCAATTCACGAAAAAGCTCGGATGAAAAAGCTCGCAGCTGTTATGAAGAAGCTCGGATGAAAAAGCTCGGAGCTTTTATGAAAATGCTCGGGGCTTTTATGAAAAAGCACGGAGCTTTTATGAAAACGTTCGGATGAAAATGCCCGGAGCTTTTATGAAAAAGTTGGGAAAAAGTTCGGAGCATTATGCAAAAAGCTCGGGCAGAGCAATTCATGAAAAAGCTCGGAGCTGTTATGAAAATGCTCGGCTGAAAAAGCTCGGAGCTTTTATGAAAAAGCTCAGGGCTTTTATGAAAAAGGTCGGATGAAAAAGCTCGGAGCTTTTATGAAAACGCTCGGATGAAAAAGCTCGGAGCTTTTATGAAAAAGCTCGGAAAAAGCTCGGAGCATTATGCAAAAAGCTCAGGCACAGCAATTTATGAAAAAGCTCAGATGAAAAAGCTCGGAGCTGTTATGAAAAAGCTCGGATGAAAAAGCTCGGAGATGTTATGAAAAAGCTCGGATGAAAAAGCTCGGAGCTTTTATGAAAAAGCTCGGGGCTTTTATGAAAAAGCTCGGAGCTTTTATGAAACCGTTCGGATGAAAATGCTCGGAGCTTTTATGAAAAAGCTCGGAAAAAGCTCGGAGCATTATGCAAACAGCTCAGGCAGAGCAATTCATGAAAAAGCTCGGATGAAAAAGCTCGGAGCTGTTATGAAAAAGCTCGGAGCTTTTATGAAAACGCTCGGATGAAAAAGCTCGAAGCTTTTATGAAAAAGCTCGGAAAAAGCTCGGAGCATTATGCAAAAAGCTCGGGCAGAGCAATTCATGAAAAAGCTCGGATGAAAAAGCTCGCAGCTGTTATGAAAAAGCTCGGATGAAAAAGCTCGGAGCTTTTATGAAAAAGCTCGGGGCTTTTATGAAAAAGCTCGGGGCTTTTATGAAACCGTTCGGATGAAAATGCTCGGAGCTTTTATGAAAAAGCTCGGAAAAAGCTCGGAGCATTATGCAAACAGCTCAGGCAGAGCAATTCATGAAAAAGCTCGGATGAAAAAGCTCGGAGCTGTTATGAAAAAGCTCGGATGAAAAAGCTCGGAGCTTTTATGAAAAAGCTCGGAAAAAGCTCGGAGCATTATGCAAAAAGCTCGGGCAAAGCAATTCATGAAAAAGCTCGGATGAAAAAGCTCGCAGCTGTTATGAAAAAGCTCGGATGAAAAAGCTCGGAGCTTTTATGAAAAAGCTCGGGGCTTTTATGAAAAAGCTCGGAGCTTTTATGAAAACGTTCGGATGAAAATGCTCGGAGCTTTTATGAAAAAGCTCGGAAAAAGCTCGGAGCATTATGCAAAAAGCTCAGGCAGAGCAATTTATGAAAAAGCTCGGATGAAAAAGCTCGGAGCTGTTATGAAAAAGGTCGGATGAAAAAGCTCGGAGCTTTTATGAAAAAGCTCGGAGCTTTTATGAAAAAGCTCGGATGAAAAAGCTCGGAGCTTTTATGAAAAAGCTCGGAGCAATTCATGAAAAAGCTCGGATGAAAAAGCTCGGAGCTGTTATGAAAAAGCTCGGATGAAAAAGCTCGGAGCTTTTATGAAAAAGCTCGGGGCTTTTATGAAAAAGCTCGGATGAAAACGCTCGGAGCTTTTATGAAAACGCTCGGATGAAAAATCTCGGAGCTTTTATGAAAAAGCTCGGATGAAAAAGCTCGGAGCTTTTATGAAAAAGCTCGGAAAAAGCTCGGAGCATTATGCAAAAAGCTCGGGCAGAGCAATTCATGAAAAATCTCGGATGAAAAATCTCGGAGCTGTTATGAAAAAGCTCAGATGAAAAACCTCGGAGCTTTTATTAAAAAGATCGGGGCTTTTATGAAAAAGCTCGGATGAAAAAGCTCGGAGCTTTTTTGAAAACGCTCGGATGAAAAAGCTCGGAACATTTATGAAAAAGCTCGGATGAAAAAGCTTGGAGCTTTTATGAAAAAGCTAGGAAAAAGCTCGGAGCATTATGCAAAAAGCTCGGGCAGAGCAATTCATGAAAAAGCTCGGATGAAAAAGCTCGGAGCTGTTATGAAAAAGCTCGGATGAAAAAGCTCGGAGCTTTTATGAAAAAGCTCGGGGCTTTTATGAAAAAGCTCGGATGAAAAAGCTCGGAGGTTTTATGAAAACGCTCGGATGAAAAAGCTCGGCAAAATCTCGGAGCAATATGTAAAAATCTCGGGCAGAGAAATTCATGAAAAAGCTCAGATGAAAAAGCTCGGAGCTGTTATGAAAAAGCTCGGATGAAAAAGCTCGGAGCTTTTATGAAAAAGCTCGGGGCTTTTATGAAAAAGCTCGGATGAAAAAGCTCGGAGCTTTTATGAAAACGCTCGGATGAAAAAGCTCGGAGCTTTTATGAAAAAGCTCGGATGAAAAAGCTCGGAAAAAGCTCGGAGCATTATGCAAAAAGCTCGGGCAGAGCAATTCATGAAAAATCTCGGATGAAAAAGCTCGGAGCTGTTATGAAAAAGCTCGGATGAAAAACCTCGGAGCTTTTATTAAAAAGCTCGGGGCTTTTATGAAAAAGCTCGGATGAAAAAGCTCAGAGCTTTTATGAAAACGCTCGGATGAAAAAGCTCGGAACTTTTATGAAAAAGCTCGGAGCTTTTATGAAAAAGCTCGGAGCTTTTATGAAAAAGCTAGGAAAAAGCTCGGAGCATTATGCAAAAATCTCGGAGCTTTTATGAAAAAGCTCGGGGCTTTTATGAAAAATCTCGGATGAAAAAGCTCGGAGCTGTTATGAAAAAGCTCGGATGAAAAAGCTCGGAGCTTTTATGAAAAGCTCGGAGCTTTTATGAAAAGCTCAGGGCTTTTATGAAAATGCTCGGATGAAAAAGCTCGGAGCTTTTATGAAAACGCTCGGATGAAAAAGCTCGGAGCTTTTATGAAAAAGCTCGGAGCTTTTATGAAAAAGCTCGGAGCATTATGCAAAAAGCTCGGGCAGAGCAATTCATGAAAAAGCTCGGATGAAAAAGCTCGGAGCTGTTATGAAAAAGCTCGGATGAAAAAGCTCAGAGCTTTTATGAAAACGCTCGGGGCTTTTATGAAAAAGCTCGGATGAAAAAGCTCGGAGCTTTTATGAAAAAGCTCGGAAAAAGCTCGGAGCATTATGCAAAAAGCTCGGGCAAAGCAATTCATGAAAAAGCTCGGATGAAAAAGCTCGGAGCTGTTATGAAAAATCTCGGATGAAAAAGCTCGAAGCTTTTATGAAAAAGCTCGGGGCTTTTATGAAAAAGCTCGGATGAAAAAGCTCGGAGCTTTTATGAAAACGCTCGGATGAAAAAGCTCGGAGCTTTTATGAAAAAGCTCGGATGAAAAAGCTTGGAGCTTTTATGAAAAAGCTCGGAAAAAGCTCGGAGCATTATGCAAAAAGCTCGGGCAGAGCAATTCATGAAAAAGCTCGGAGCTGTTATGAAAAAGCTCGGATGATAAAGCTCGGAGCTTTTATGAAAAAGCTCGGATGAAAGAGCTCGGAGCTTTTATGAAAACGCTCGGATGAAAAAGCTCGGAGCTTTTATGAAAACTCTCGGATCAAAAAGCTCGGAGCTTTTTTGAAAAAGCTCGGATGAAAAAGCTCGGATAAAGCTCGGAGCATTATGTAAAAAGCTCGGGCAGAGCAATTCATGAAAAAGCTCGGATGAAAAAGCTCGGAGCTTTAATGAAAAAGCTCGGGGCATTTATTAAAAAGCTCGGATGAAAAAGCTCGGAGATTTTATGAAAACGCTCGGATGAAAAAGCTCGAAAGTTTTATGAAAAAGCTCGGAGCATTATGCTAAAAGCTCGGGCAGAGCAATTCATGAAAAAGCTCGGATGAAAAAGCTCGGAGCTGTTATGAAAAAGCTCGGAGCTTTTATGAAAAAGCTCGGGGCTTTTATGAAAAAACTCGGATGAAAAAGCTCGGAGCTTTTATGAAAACACTCGGATGAAAAAGCTCGGAGATTTTATGAAAAAGCTCGGATGAAAAAGCTCGGAGCTTTTATGAAAAAGCTCGGAAAAAGCTCGGAGCATTATGCAAAAAGCTCGGGCAGAGAAATTCATGAAAAAGCTCGGATGAAAAAGCTCGGAGCTGTTATGAAAAAGCTCGGATGAAAAAGCTCGGGGCTTTTATGAAAAAGCTCGGATGAAAAAGCTCGGAGCTTTTATGAAAACGCTCGGATGAAAAAGCTCGGAGCTTTTATGAAAAAGCTCGGATGAAAAAGCTCGGAGCTTTTATGAAAAAAGCTCGGGCAGAGCAATTCATGATAAAGCTTGGATGAAAAAGCTCAGAGATGGTATGAAAAAGCTCGGATGAAAAAGCTCGGAGCTTTTATGAAAAAGCTCGGGGCTTTTATGAAAACGCTCGGGGCTTTTATGAAAAAGCTCGGAGATTTTATGAAAACGCTCGGATGAAAAAGCTCGGAGCTTTTATGAAAAAGCTCGGAGCTTTTATGAAAAAGCTCGGAGCTTTTATGAAAAAGCTCCGATGAAAAAGCTCGGAGCTTCGATGAAAAAGCTCGGAGCTTTTATGAAAAAGCTCGGAGCATTATGCACAAAGCTCGGGCAGAGCAATTCATGAAAAAGCTCGGATGAAAAAGCTCGGAGCTGTTATGAAAAAGCTCGGATGAAAAAGCTCGGAGCTTTTATGAAAAAGCTCGGGGCTTTTATGAAAAAGCTCGCATGAAAAAGCTCGGAGGTTTTATGAAAACGCTCGGATGAAAAAGCTTGGAGCTTTTATGAAAAGGCTCGGATGAAAAAGCTCGGAGCTTTTATGAAAAAGCTCGGAAAATGTTCGGAGCATTATGCAAAAAGCTCGGGCAGAGCAATTCATGAAAAAGCTCAGATGAAAAAGCTCGGACCTGTTATGAAAAAGCTCGGATGAAAAAGCTCGGAAATTTTATGAAAAAGCTCGGGGCTTTTATGAAAAAGCTCGGATGAAAAAGCTCGGAGCTTTTATGAAAACGCTCGGATGAAAAAGCTTGGAGCTTTTATGAAAAAGCTCGGATGAAAAAGCTCGGAGCTTTTATGAAAAAGCTCGGAAAAAGCTCGGAGCATTATACAAAAAGCTCGGGCAGAGCAATTCATGAAAAAGCTCAGATGAAAAAGCTCGGAGCTGTTATGAAAAAGCTCGGATGAAAAAGCTCGGAGCTTTTATGAAAAAGCTCGGGGCTTTTATGAAAAAGCTCGGGGCTTTTATGAAAAAGCTCGGATGAAAAAGCTAGGAGCTTTTATGAAAACGCTCAGATGAAAAAGCTCTGAGCTTTTATGAAAAAGCTCGGATGAAAAAGCTCGGAACTTTTATGAAAAAGCTCGGAAAAAGCTCGGAGCATTATGCAAATAGCTAGGGCAGAGCAATTCATGAAAAAGCTCGGATGAAAAAGCTCGGAGCTGTTATGAAAAAGCTCGGATGAAAAAGCTTGGAGCTTTTATGAAAAAGCTCGGGGCTTTTATGAAAAAGCTCGGATGAAAAAGCTCGGAGCTTTTATAAAAACGCTCGGATGAAAAAGCTCGGAGCTTTTATGAAAAAGCTCGGATCAAAAAGCTCGGAGCTTTTATGAAAAAGCTCGGAAAAAGCTCGGGCAGAACAATTCATGAAAAATCTTGGGCAGTTCATGAAAAAGCTCGGATGAAAAAGCTCGGAGCTTTTATGAAAAAGTTCGGAGCCTTATGCAAAAAGCTCGGGCAGGGCAATTCACAAAAAATCTCGGGCAGTTCATGAAAAAGCTCGGAGCTTTAATGAAAAATCTCGGAGCTTTTATGAAAAAGCTCGGAGCCATATCCAAAAAGCTCGGGCAGGGCAATTCATGAAAAAACTCGGGCAGTTTAAGAAAAAGTTCGCCAAAAGCTATGAAAAAGCTCAAAGAATTATTAAAAATGTTTGGAGATTCAAAATTGACAAAACTAATATCCTTGAAAAAAGCTCGGACAACAATTTAAAAGGCTCGGATAGTTTTACAAAAGGCTCAGACACAGTGTTAAAAGTCTTGGACCCAGATCTTCATCATCTTATACATAAATTTTACCAACTCAATTTTCAGACAAGTTTATTGTATAGAGAGAGAGAGAGAGAGAGGAGTTACTGAGTTCATTGTTTGAAGCGTGGAGATAGAAGTACAAACAGAATAAAAAATTGATTATTTAAGGGCAATTTTGGTAGTTCACCATAATAGCTGCCTTTTAAACATAACTTATTAAAGCAGTGACGTTGGTGCAACACACCTCCAAAAAAGTGACATTTATCACCATTTCCTCTAAATTCAATAGCCCACATGTATCATATATCAGTTCGAACTGACAATAGAAAAATTATATATATATATATATATATTTGTTGGTTTCAAGTTTATTTTATAGTAAATTAATCAGAAAATGTTTATATATATTTGTTGGTTTCAAGTTTATTTTATAGTAAATGAATCAGAAAATGTTCAGGTTTTGTAGATCCCAATTTAAGGATACGAAAACAAGATCAAATAAGTAGCAGGAACTGATTTGGATTTAATTCTTCACATGTATTTTCGGTTTTTTTTTTTCAAAAATTTTTATATTCACAGGTAATGTACGTTCAGGAATCAAATCTGCCATTAATGGTTTGAAGTTCAGAAAAAAAACTGCCACCATTCGTCTTGGTCTTTGATGAGGCTGCGGTGCAGCTGTGGCAAGACTAGTGTGTAGTGAAGTGTTTAAAATATTTTATTTTATTTTTTAAAATTTACAAATCTTGACAGAACAAGAGTTTTATAGGGGTTCTTACAATTTGGTCCCAATCTAATTGGGAAATGTCAATTTTTTATTTGTTAATAAATTTTTTATCAAATTGGTCCTTATTAATTAAAAATAACTCATTTCGGTCCTACTGTTAGTCAAACTAACGGTCAATCGGTACAAAATCAGTTAAAAGTCTTGTTTACCCCCTGTTAGATCTTAGATGAGTGGAAAGACAAGTTTGTCCTCTAATTAAATTGTTTTTTTACATAATTGATAAAAAAATTAAAATATATATAAAAAAAATTAGACTTGAATGGTGGAGATTGAATGAAAGAAAACCTTAAAACAGATTTTTTTAAAAAGCTATATTTTTTACAATTTCTTTTCCATTTTAATGCTTTTATTTTCTTACGGTTTCTCACTACCCAAATACCAAGTTTTTCAGATTTGAAAACCTAACTTTCATCAACTAAATAATACCCAACTTCATCTTCATCAAAAACACAATCGTAACTCCCAAAATCCAACATCCATCACCCAAACATCTCATCCAAATTTTATCAAAATACAATCTTCAACTCACAATTATTCCTTTATCATCAAACCATTAACAAATCAACATCAAACACCATTACCAACACAAAAAGAAAAAAAAATTGCAACAAGAAACAACTTCACTTCGACGGTGGAGGATCTACTCCGTCGCCACGGAGGAGTGATGTTCCTTGCGCGGAGGAGCTATCACAGCGGTTTGCTCTGAGGAGGAGCAGATATGCTCATCTAGCAACTATAACAAGATCACGCTGTGGACATGCTTCTTTCCGGAGTAGATCGCTTCTCCGCACGGAGCGATCCGTGACTGTTATGCACACATTGGGTAGAACTCATCTTCAAAAACCGGCTTGTAAGGAGAGGTGCCCAAGTGCTTATAAAGCCACGTGGTTTGCTTTTAATTCACCGATGTGGGACTCAAGTGGATCGTTACAAGCCACCCCATTGGAGCTGGCGTCCACGGTGGCCCTTGGCTCACTACAACGAGGGTTGTCCCAGGCAGGAGATCCCATCCCACGAGGTTTGCCCAGAGGATGGTTGGCTATCATACAAGTTGTTACGCACACATTGAGTAGAACTCATCTTCAAAAACCCTAGTGCTTATAAAGCCACGTGGTTTGCTCTTAACTCACCGATATGGGACTCAAGTGGATCGTTACAGTGACAGCCGCTAGCTCCTTCTGCAACTGAGTCGTTCGTGTCGTCGTCCTCCAGCAGCTTGGCTTCCATTTGAGATGGATGCTCTTCGAGCTTTAAGGAGAAGAGAGATCTGGATTTTTCCAATCTCTCTCCTTTTCTTTTTTTTTCTTTTTTTTTTTGAAATTGCCTTTTATTTTTTTTATTTGAAGCTGGTGGGCAGAGATTAGAAAAGAAAAAAATTGATGAAGAGATAAGGAGATTGGAGGTTCCAGAGATTATCTGATCACCTGATTCAATTTAGTTAAAATTGTCTTTTTTCCTTTTAAAAATGGCTTCATTGGTGGAGATCATCTGGACCTCCTCCATCTATTATTTTAATAAATTAATTAATAAGTAATATATAAATAATTATTAATAATTTTGTTTCTATTTGTTACTTGTAAAAATGACTTTTGACTAACGATAGGACTAATTTGAGCTATTTTTAATTATATAAGTACTATTTCGATAAAAAAAATAAACAAGTAAAAAATGACGTTTCCCAATTAGATTGAGGCCAAATTGTAAAAACCCCTTTATAGTATAAATTTTAAATTTGATTAATATAAAAATTATGGAATTTTTTTAACCTCTTGTTTGATATATTTTAAATGACCTCTTGAATTATATTGATAATGAATATAGAAGTAAAGACAGACTCGAACTTTTAGCACTAATACAGAGAAAATTGCACGATCATTTAACCAAAAGTAAGTAAGTTGACGTGATGCATATCCTATTTCTTATAAGAAGTTTTCTTTGATGAATTTTATCAAATCTTTGGAATAAAACTTATAAATAACTTTAGTCCCTCTAGTTTGCGTTTATTTGGGTTTGGTCCACTAGTTTTTCGAATTACTAACCTTAGTCCATTAGTTCTGTGACAATACCTAATACAGTCTCTACTATCCAATTCCGTTAGTTTTTCGTTGACTTCTGTCATGTCAACAAGGGAATTATGGGAATTTGGACGAAACCTTCTAGAAACCGGTAAGGAGGAAGGTTAATTATGGAATTTCATAATTAAAAAAAAAGGGAAAAGTTTTGATTGGGCCACGTCATATGCAACCGTAGACACAAGGAATAAAAAACTTTATGTGGTCTATTGACATCATTTTCTTAGAATATCCTTCGCTGAAGGACACAACCCTCTGTTGAAGACCAAACTTCGCGCCATAATCCTCCAAACTTGCACCCAATTTCCTTCTTTCCTTCATCATATCATTCCTTTCCCTTAGCCTCTGAAAACTTCTTTTGTTTTTGTTCGTTGACAACGAAGATTAGCCTCTGAAAATTTCGGTTGACTTCGTTCTGTTGAAGATAGGAGTTTGAAAGGTGAGAAACTTTATTTTTGTTAAAAAAATCTTGCATATTTTGGGTTGAAATTTGTTGCATGTTGTTTGCTGAGTTGATTTTGATCGTTAAAACAATTTTTGTTAGGGTTTCAGAGGGAAAAAATTAGGGGTTTTTCAATTAAGTGGCACAAACATGTAATTGCACGTTATTGAATGTAATTGCACAAACTATTGATATATATGTTGCATGGAGTGTGTGTAGATGTTTGTTTGTTCATGTCTATCACCAGGTTAGGGTTTAATGTGTGGAAATTGGGGCTTTTGTACTTCATGGACCACTTGCATGTACTTGAATGTGGCACAAACATGTAATTGCATGTTATTGCATGTAATTGCACAAACTATTGATATATATGTTGCATGGAGTGTGTGTAGATGTTTGTTTGTTCATGTTTGTAGCCAGATTGGGGTTTAATGTGTGGAAATTAGGGTTTTTGTACTTCACAGACTTAAGTGTGGCACAAACATGTAGTTCTTTGCTTGCATGCATCCCTTGTTGTTGATTACTTTTACTTGCAAGAACCCCTCTGTTTTGTTTATTTTTTTTACTTGGGTTTACTTGCACGAATCCTTTGTTGTTGAGCATGATAATAAACTTTCTTAGAGGTGAAATGGATAAAATACTGAAAGTCACTGTGGTGTATGGGACACAAGAGTTCGATTTAGGTGAGTGTGATGCTGATCACAACAGCTTAATTAATTTAGTTCATGCAATGACTAAGGAAGTCACTGGTAGGAGTGAACTCCCAAGTGGAGGGTCCACAGTTAGGGCAGAATTACCATGGTGCAGTGACACAATAGTGGTTATGACAAATAGTGAATTACTAGATGTGTTTAGGGAGTTTGGGTTTCGTGGGTATGATGAGATACGTTTTCAGATAGAAAAGACCCCTCATTCACCTATTCATGATCCTGAAGTGGTGGAACAATTAGGTTGGTGTAATTAGAAGGCTGCTATGTTTGATTTCACAACTGATAGTGAGGGTGGGGATACTGATTCTGATGAGGGAGATGGTGTACAATCTGAAGAGGGAGTGGAGTCATATGATGATAGGGGTAATAATGGTGTGGGAGTAGGTGTAGATGTTAATCAGGGTATGTTTGCTAAGGTAAATGTGGGGTTAGATGGTGTTCCTGGTGAATGTGTCAACAATAGTAAGGGAGTAGGTTTAAATAGTGTACAATCAGAAGAGGGGGTGCAGTCAGATGGTGATAAGGGTAATAATGGTGTAGGAGTGGGTGTAGATGTTAATTAGGGTATGTTTACTTAGGTAAATATGGGTTTAAATGGTGTTGCTGGTGAGGGTGTCAACAATGGTAAGGGAGTAAGTTTAGATGGTGTTGAGGGTGAGGGTATACAGATTGGTGAGGGTTTAGATGATGATGTTGTTGGTGATGATGAAATCACTAAACAATGTATGACTTTGTTTGATGGGTATGAATCTAGGTCAGATGATGATTACTTCACTGACCATGACGAGGAAAGGTAAGACAAGAAAAAAACTAGAATTAGTTTATGCAAATTGAGTCAAGATATACCTTTCGAAAGACAGATAGGGGGTGAGATTAAATTCTTTGTATGTCAAACATTTGGCAGCAAGGAGAAAATGAGAGACATTTTCAGGGAGTATGCCATTAGGGAAGGTGTGACTTTAGGTTGAGTTAAGAATGATCATGTAAGGCAGACTTATGTTTGCAAATCAGATGGTTGTCCTTGGAGGGCACATGGTTCAAGAACTATTGATAAAAAGTCTTTCATTATCAAAACCTTAGATGACAAGCATGATTGTCATAGGGTTTACAACAGCAGTGAAGCAAAAGTTAAGTGGATAGCTTCAAGGGTTGAGTCTCTTCTGAAGAGTAATCCTATTGTGAGTGCCAAATTGTTAGGTGATTTGATCCTAGAGAGGTACAATGTAGCCGTTGACATGAAGAAGATGTACAATGTGAAACAGAGAGTCATGTCACAGTTAAGGAGTGGTCATAATAGTTCTTTTAGGTATCTAAGGCAATATGCCTACACCTTGACTCAAACTAACCCTGGACAGCAATCCATATTAAGATCCAGAAACCACTGACTACTTGTCATATGTTGATTTTGAGCTTTCAAGCTCAAAAACAAGGATTCATAGAGGGTTGTAGACCTTTTATAGGTCTAGATGGATCTCATCTGAAAGGACCATGCGGTGGAGTGCTCCTTTCAGCTGTGGCTTTAAATGCAAACAGTGGGATATTCCCACTTGCTGTTCGTATATGTGAGAAAGAGACCAAGTGGAGTTGGAAATGGTTTTTAAACAACTTGAAGTTGTTCCTACAATTCCCTGAAGATATGCATTTGTGTTTCATGTCTGATAGGCAGAAGGGTTTGGTCAAGGCATTGCAGACTCATTTTCCTTTGGCTGGTACAAGGTAAATGATGATTACAGTTTCAGCTTTTACCTTTTACATTTTCTTCCAATTTTTGCAATGTCATATGACCCTATTTCTCTTCATGTCTGGCAGGTTTTATGCTAGGCACATATATGCCAACTTCAGATCTTCTTACCTTGGTCACAACTATAAGAAGATTTTTTGGAAGGCTAGCAGAAGCAGCAACCTGTTTCACTTCAACGTTGCCCTGGATTCTAGTAGAGAGGCTAACCTTAAAGTAAAGCAATGGCTACTGAAGATTGACCCACATTGTTGGTCCAGGTTTGGATATGACCAGTATATTAGATGTGACCATGTGACAAACAACATGACTGAGGCTTTCAACAACATGCTTGGGACACATAAAGCACAGACCTACTTGCAGTTGCAGGAGTTCATTAGACGTATGGTCATGAGGAAGTTACAAGAGATGAATGAGGAATGTGAAGCTTGGAGGGATGTCTTACCACCAAGAGTGAATGCAAGAATACTTAAGAATAGTCAAGCAAGCAGACAGTTGGCAATCATCTCAGCTGGTGACCAGGAATATGAGATATTGGGTCCAGATAGGATGTTTCCTATGAAGCTGAAAGAGTACTACTGTGGATATGGGAGCTGGCAGATTAGTGGCATTCCATGTCCTCATGCCATGGCTGTCATAAGCCACAGTTGTGGAAAACAATCAGTTAAGGATTGTGTACCTAATTTTGTCCACCAAAGTCTCAGTAAAAGGGCATATATCCAAACTTATAGAGGCATAATTCATATCATACCTGACCAAAACATGTGGCCAACAATTGAAACAGATGTGCTTCTTCCACCACTATATGAAACACAACCTGGCAGGCCTAAATTGCAAAGGAAGAGGGAAGCTGGAGAGAAAGCAAAAGGTGCCAAGTCAGGGACTGTCATATGCAAGTTGTGTGGGATGGAAGGCCATAACAAAAGGACTTGTAAAAGTAACAAGTCTTCAGGAAAACAAAAGGTATATGTACATTATTCAGTTAGCCAATTAACATAATGTGTTTTTGTAGTTAGTAATTATATGTTTTTATTATTCAATTTATAGAAAAAACAAGGAACAAAAAGAGGCTCATCATCACAGCAACCTCAGCCAACAACTCCAGCCACAACATCAGAGACACCAACAATGCCTCATTCAACATCTGGAGCATCAAGTTCACAACCACAACCTCAGGATTGTTCAAGGAATAAGAAAACAAAGGTGATTTCTAACTTCAATCAGTTGTAATTTTTTTTCTGTTTTGTTTTGTTTTGTTTTGTACACCTAAATTTTTTTTGGTTTTCACTTTGACAGAATCAACACTCAATAATAGGATCATCAATTCCACCAACCCAATCTCAACCACAATCACAAGTAACCTGGAGCTTGGACTGACATTCTGCAGCCTGCATGATTCTTGTTTGATGTAGTACTTTTTGTAATATATATATATATATTATAGGTTTTAGTGGTAGCAACATAAGAACATGCAGAATATTTGGAAATATTAGCTATTATGGGATGACGAATGTTGGTTTTTAGGATGCAGAACATGTAATACTTTAGGATGATGAATGTTGAAAATATTAGCTGTCATGAATGGTGCTTGTTTGAAATCTGAAATCATATGAATGGTGTTTGTAGCTTTTTACATTCAATACTGCTTACAGCTTTTTACAACTAGGTTAACTACCATGATTACAACTATTTAAATACAAGCATTGCCATCATTACACCAAACACAACTAGGTTAACTACCAACATCAGCTTTGACCCTCCTTGCATATACTCTAGTTGATGCATTCTCCCATGAATGTTTGTAATGTTTGTTTCCAAATTGAGCATTCTTGCATGCAAAGTTTCTAGGTGCTGCACCATTTCCCATAACAGCTTCAGGCTTTGTAACCTTCCATTGACAACTTCCATTTCCTACTGAAACATAAAATTATCTCTACCAGCATTCCTTTCCCTTATACTTTCACTATATTCTGCCTTGTTGAATTCTTCATTATCCGGTTCCAAAAAGCTGTAGAATTTGCATTTACCTCTCTCACATACGAAATATAATTTCTTTAGGTTGTTTTCAGATTCAGAGATCTTCACACCTGCTTTAACACCACATGAACATCTTCTATTTTTGAATTTTATTAACCCTCCATTTATGTTGGTTGTTAAGCTTGATGTAGCCTCCATCATAATGCTTGAATTTAGTTGTTGCTTTTGCTATAACACCTTTGAATAGTTGTTCAATGTAGATGAAGTAATGTCTGGGTTTGAGTGTTGTTTGTCAATGTTTGATGAAGAAATGTGTGTATGTGATGGTGGTTTGTGTATATGTTTGATGAACAAACTTGTGTATGTGATGGTGGTTTATATGTTGAGTGATCGGTTTGTGTATGTTTGATGGACAACTTTGTGTATGTGATGGTGGATGATGTGTGGATTGATGAAGAAATGTATTTGAGATGGTGGATGATTTTTGTTTGTGTATGGATTTGAGATGGATTTGAGCAGATATGTGAAGCAGGTGTGGTGGTTTTAAAGGAAGAGTTGGAGCCGTTTGCCAGAATTGGAGCCGTTAGCCAACGGTCTAATTTGTTTTCCAAAATGAAACTTTTCTATTCATATAAGACAAAATAGGGGCAAAATGGTCAATAAACATTTTCAAACTTTTCCCATGAGAGACAAAATTTAGGGTATAACTGTTTTTTAAAAAATAAAAACTTTTTGTAAGGGTATATCGGTCATTACAAGATCTGACAACGTCATTCTGTGTACTTTTACGGAAATTCTGACGGAATGACTAAAGTTAGTAATTCGAAAAACTAGTGGACCAAACCCAGATAAACGCAAACTAGAGGGACTAAAATCTTAATATCCCTAGATTATATTAACTTGATGATGCAAGTTACAATAAAAAATTATGCCTAAAAAATATAATAAAAACAATATGCCAAAAAATAAAATAAAAAAATATAATAAAAACAAGAGTGTTGATGTGGGAAATTAGAAAGAAAGTAACTTAAAGAATCCAAAAGTGGTTGAAACTAAAGTAAAATTTTAGTGAGTTAATTATAGTTAGTGGGCAGGCTTTGCAAAATGCTATGCAGGAAACATGGGGCTGCGATGACACCCAAAACCCCAACAATTGGCCTTGAAATTCTCAAAAGTTACTGATTCTTTTTGTTATTATTCTTAAAAAATGTAATATGATTGGCATATTCTCTTTTAGCTACGTTGGTGTGAATCTCTATATTCACATTACTAGTGAGGGTCGAGTGTTATCGTATACATATTTTCTCTATAATGACGATGTAGATATTTCAGCGTAAGATTTAAAAGAAAAATAAAATTTCTACTCCTTATTAACTAAATATCGTCTTAATTTTAGAAAATACAGATCTTTAAATCTCTAACACTTAGATTTTTGGTAACATATGATAAGGGTCGTATATGTTTTTCTTTTTTCCTTTTTGTTGTTCTACATAGAACAACATTAGTTCAGATTTTTACAAAAAATTCACCTATATATGTTTCTTTAGAATCTTGTGTTAGAAAAGGATCCAAGTTCATACTTTGGAGGAGAAAAATCAGTTTCCTTCTCAAAGGCTTGAATTATTGGTCACAACCGAAGAGCCATTGACTCAAATATAATAGTAGAGGAAAATCTGTGCAGCTTTGATGTTCAAGATTTGGTTGCAATTTATAAAAGCAGAAAAGGAAATAATTTAGTAGTTTTTTTTTTCCTATAAAATGCTGGGAATCTGATATGACCTATAAGGGAAGCTAAGTTGACAGAGGAGATATTTAATTAGATTATCTTTATAATTTCATTGCTGAATTGATTTAATTATGAGACAAATGGAAGCCACATATATACATAAATTGAATAAGTCTACTGGGATTAAAATATTGTATGAAATGAGTGTATAATGTTTTTTTTTAAACCGACATTAGTGTGGGTTAGTGGTCTGCTAGGATCACACTAAATTAGACTCTACAGGTATACAACTTACATATTAACATATTAGGGAAGGAATCTCCTCATACTTTATGATTTAATGGACAAATGTGTGAATATATTTAAAATACTAAGGTTTAAACCCTGATATAGATTCTATGAGGAGATGATTAGAGGAACTTGAGTCCATGAGCCATAGACACTTGAAATTGTAAGCCAGATAGTTTGACGTAATACCTTCAACTAATTGTTTTTGTTAATCAAGTATAACATGGTCACATGACATTTCCTAGTTGTACTTTTAATATATAATTTTAGTATAAATTTTGCTTATTTCCCTTTCATTATGTTGCATTATACAGATGGAGTGTACGAATAGTCGAATACGATTTCGTAATTCATCATAAACTTATTGTAAGATCTTAATATCCCTATAATCTATAATTTCTACCTGGTGAAGTGACAAGACACATTTATTTATTTTCTTTTACCAATCCTAAAACACTAAACAAATTAGTTTTTTTTTAATAAAAAACGTTTCTGATGTCTATCATCTATAAGAAGAAACTGATAAATAATGAAAAAAAAGAAAAGTTAACATCATCAACCAAATGTAATGCACCAAATTTGTTGGAAGTCATATAAATTTGTTACAATTAATTAAATATATTGCAGTTCTAGCAATAGCTATCCAATACACACACACACACACACACACATATATATATATATATATATATATATACAGTGGCGGATCCAGAAATTTTAACTAGGTGGGGCACTTGAACAAAAATCAATTATTTAAGAAAAATGAATGAAAATTTAAAATCATAGTAAAATGTGTTTTTTTATATAAAAAATGATGGTGTAATGAATTTTTAATTAAAAAATAGAATACTTACTCGAAATGAATTAAATAATCTTACATTTAATAGAACTAAAAACAAGAAACAAAATATTAAAAAAAAAATAAACAATAACAAGAAAAACAAAATGAATAATGAAAAATTATAGTATTTATTCGTAAAAAATATTAAAATATAGTTTTATAATAAAAAAATTTGTTTTGTATTTATAGTGAATTCACTTTAAATTTATACAAAAATAATTGATTAATAAATACTACTAGAAATTATTTTTGTATAAATTTAAAGTGAATTATTGATTCCAAATAAATTAGAATAATAAAATAAAGAAAAATATAAATGATAAAATAAAATGAATCATAATAATAGATGAACTATTTTAATATGATAAATTTAAATTTGAGATTTTAGTGTTTATTGATTGGATGTGTTAAGTATGTCAAACTAAAAATATTAGAAATAAGAAAATTTCAAAATAATAATAGAAAAGATAATTTACTATTTAATAAAATTGAATTAAGTAAACCACAAATTAAGGGTAGTTAAGAATTTAACAATGAGGGGAAAAAGAAAATGGATTATTTTGTTGTAGAAGAAAATGGAAATTTGATAAAGGAATTGGAAACGAGTGTAAAATAAAAATAGATATTAAAAGGTATTTGTTTTACTTACGCTGAGAATTGAACCAATGACTAAAACTAAAAAAATAAAGACAATAAATCAACAATGCTGTGTAACAACATATGTCATGATGTGTTATTTGTGATATGTATATATGTAAACATAAAATGATTTTTTTTTTAAAATTTGAGGTGGGGCACAGGCCCCACCTGGTCTCTATGTGGGTCCGTCCCTGTTAATATATATATGTATATATATAAAGACTTTTAAAAATATATTTAAATCAACATCATATATCCAATGGTGGTGTCATTTTTTTTATTTTAATAATTTGTTTCACTTAATTGTTTTTTTGTCATTAACAGGCTGACAGTTCAATTACAAATTATAACAAAATCTAATGCTAAAATCAATCAAAATAAGAAGAAAAAATTTACTAAGAATCAGTTCCATATCAGAATAAACAGCTAAAAAGTACTAATTGTTTTTTGTTGCATGTTCAATGATGTATCAGAGATCAAATTGTATGCAAATTTTGATTTGATGATGCAAAAGTTTTTTATTTTGAACAGCAGCTTTAGTAGAAAATAGGGGGAAACAACCCCAGGCACCAACCACTACAAAACATGGGCAGCAAACACCCACAAGGCAATACCATACACAACCAACAAAACCTGCAAAGGAAACAGAGCAAAGACAAAAAAAAAAAAAAAAAAAAAACGCCACACCAAACAGCGGGATCAAGAACACCACAAACCCACAAGACCACAGCTGGAAACACCATCAAGAAAAACCATAAAAAAGCAGAACATCACCAAAGCAGAGACAAAGAAGCTCTGCTACCATTGAAATGAAAGGCTGGATGATGCATTTTCAACAATCTTGAAAATCCTGAAAAACTTGAGTCAATACTTCATCAAACACTTTGATGAATTGCTCAGCCAACCCCAGCCAAAGCAGCCCTTCCAACACACAGCAGAAAACTGGAAAAGAGCCGAACCCCATAACCGCCTATACCAGCCCCATCTTCTTTCTCTTATCTTCTTGACCAGATTCACCCAACTGCTTTTCCTTGTCATTTAGAGATTGAGATGGGCCGGCCCACGTTGATCCTATAATAATAATAATAATAAAAAAGCAAACTTAAATTCAACCCAATTATTGGTAGTTGAATTGGGCTGGACTTCAAACAGCTAACAAATGTATAATTGCATAGCTCTATTTTTTTTTTATGTTTTTTATTTTTACTATTTTACCTTTGTTTTCTTTGTTATTTTTCATTTTTGAATTCGTTTAATTGATTTTTTTTTTGAAATATTTAATTGATAGGTTTAGTAATGTTATTGAACATATAGTAACATAACCAATTTAATATTACCAAAAATATCTTTAATTAGTTAAAAAAAATTCTATCTGTTTTAAGTGTTTAACTGAAGTGTAATGCTAGGCTGTTTAAAGAATTTATCGAAATTCATGTCCAAGTGATGTGGTATGTGAGTTATTAACATCACACCACTCACCACATAATTTCACGATTAATAGGATATGAACAAATGATAACTCATATGCTATATCATTTAGACAACCTAGTATTACTCTTAATTGAAACATACCAATGATTTTTAAGACCAAAAAGCGGACCTTTGAAGTATATTTTGGTTATCACTAAAGAAGAGATATTCAAGAGAGACATAAATTCATTACAAGGTGATAATATAAACATATTAGAAATTTCTCCGAGTAAGGGGTCGTTTGTTTTTTTCACTTAAAACTTAATGGGTCTGAATTGAACTCATTAAGTTATTTTGTTTGTTTTTTTAAGTGGTCAAACAACTTAAAAATATCAAAAAACAACTTAAAATAAAAAGTAAGAAATCCTGACTTTTAACTTAATTCCAAATCACTGAATTACAATTAAAATATTCTCTTCCAAGTCTATCCTTTAAAAAAAAAATATTTCCAAATTTATCTTAATTTGATATGGTATAAACATATTTCTTATTTAAACAGGTTTTAGAAAAGAAAAAAAAACTCTAATTACTTCTCATAATGAAATTTTTCAAAGATTGAACAATTGAAATTCTCTCTTGCAACATTCCGGTAACAACTTTTTTTTATCTAACTATTCGTATAGAGCTCAATAAATTTTTCGATCATATTGAGTAGATTTCGTAGCTTGAAGATGTTATAAAATTATTGTATATGAAAAATTCAAGAACATTTTTTTTATTTGGTTTCCGGTGCATATGATCCAAGAAACCAAAAAAAACAAAAATGGTTTCATGAATTATATTCGCCGGAAACGTGGACAACATAAAAATTGAACTTGAACTTGAACTTTTTTTTTGACAATAAATTTAACTTAAACTTTGTTTGCAAAATATGCAAAATTATATTCTTTGATTAATTTTTTTAATTTGTTAAATTGAACTTTGTTTGCAAAAAAAAAAACATACAAAATGTTATAAAGAATTATGCATGTTAAATTACTTCTTTTAATTAATATAGATATAAATGTAAAATTACGTATTTTCAGACAATTTTATTTTAAAAAAACAAACATGTTGACAGTACATTCAGATGTGAGAAGAAAAAAAACAAACATGTCATTCAGGTTCAGATTTCAGTCCCTATTCAGTCTTCAGAAAAATTCAGGACTGTTCAGTCTTCAGACAAAAAAACAAACGACCCCTAAGTGTAATATATAAGCTTATTATAAATTATAAAAATACGTTTCTAATTGATACTCAAAAGTTGAGTCAAAACAACCAATCAAAATCAGAAAGAAAAATCTTAATAAGTTCTAAAAAAAATGACAAGTCCTTGAGTCACTGATCACTAATAACAAGCGAAGTAGAACTTGATCTCTAATTAATTACGAATTGATAGATTTGTATAGCCGCCATGAATTATTCAATTGATAGATTTGTATATAACAAGGACAGTGCTATCAATCTCAATTGTGGGTACGAACTAGCTAGTTCGCTGAGAATGAGATTTCTTATATACTTATAAAAGGTTTTCGAGAAGGAATGAGAAAGAAGTAAATCCTTTTTTGTTGGGGAAAAAAAGTTTGAAGGAAAGCGCGGTCTTTTCTTTTGATTACGAGATTATCGTGTGTGAATGAATGAGAAAGAAACAAGGGGTCGTTTGTTTTTTCCACTTAAAACTTAATGGGTCTGAATCATAATTATTAAGTTGTTTTATTTGTTTTTATAAGTGGTCAAACAACTTTAAAATGCTAAAAAATATCTTTAAATAAAAAGTAAAAAATCTTGACTTTTCACTTAATTGCAAATAACTGAATTGCATTAAATGCAATCCAAAATCTTTTCTTCCGATACTATCCCTTATATATAACATATTTCTAATTTCGTCATAATTATATATGGTACAAAAATATTTATTTTAAAATATTGATTTTAAATAGCTTTAAAAATAAAAAAGAGCCATAATCACTTCTCATATTGGTGTTTAATATCAATACTTTATTATGATATTAGGGTGATGTATTTATATATTATTTTTTTAGAGTGTTTTGTGTGAGTTTTCCTATTGCCCCTTTTATTTAAAAAAACATTTATTTTCTTAATAAAAATGAAGTTTATTTGTAATTTAAGAAGAAGATCATGATCATATGATCATATGTGTTTATATATAATTATTATTTTTGGATTGTTTTTATTCAATATTACATGTATAATTGTTTAACGTGGGCATAAATGTAAAATTACTTAGTTTCAGACAATTTTACTTTTAAAAAACAAACATGTTGACAATACATTCAGATGTGAGGAAAAAAAAACGAACATGTTATTTAAGTTCAGATTTCAGTCCTTATTCAGTCTTCAGAAAAATTCAGGACTGTTCAGTTTTCAGACAAAAAAATAAACGATCCCTAAATCTTTAATTTTGTGGCAAAAATGTTTAAAACAATTAAAATGGTCTATTCTTTTTTGATAATGATGGTTTTTTTTTTCTTTCATGAAATTTGGCGATAATTTATTTGGTTATTGAAATGTGATGCGTACCAAACTTTTTTTCCAAACACATGCTTTAATTTATCCATGAAAGTGCCATTATTGATTACTACTTTTTTACAGCCAATCATACTCCATTTTTTTTGGGAAAGAGCATGAACTTTCTTGTCTATTATACCATCTGATGAGTACCAAATGTGTTTGGCAAGACCGGAGCAGAGTTGCCATTTTTCGAATTGAGTGTTGGAATGGTATTAAGTAGAGGTGTCCACGGTTTAGTTAAACCGGCGATTAAAAACCGAAATCGAAATTAGAAAACCGAAACCGAAACCGAAACCGGCGGATACAAAACCGGTTGGAAACCGGTTGAAGCCGGTTCGGTTTCGGTTTAGCATTTGGAAAAACCGCCCAAAACCGCCTAAAAACTGTCCAAAACAGTCCAAAAACCGTCCAAAACCGCTCAAAACCGGCGGTTAAACCGCTGGTTTACATATATATATATATATATATATATATAAACCATCCAAAACCGTCCAAAACCGCCAAACCGGCTGTTAAAAACCGAACCAAAACCGAAATTTTCCGGTTCGGTTTCGGTTCGAGCTGTCCACGGAACCGAAACCGCCAGTTTCGAACCGAAACCGGCCCGAACCGGAACCGTGGACAGCACTAGTATTAAGAATACTTTGCACAGAAGATAAAGGAAAGCTAGAACTTTCACTACAAGAAAAAAAGGGCTATTGAGACTATTTGTTTTCGTCCCAATAGCTCGAAATTCGTCCCTATAGACCTATTGAGACGAAACATATTCGTCCCAAAATCCGTCGCCTCAGGTGAGTCGTAATAGTCTCTTTGGGACGAAAATTCAAATTCGTCCATAAAGAGTGCCTATTGCGACGAAACAAAAATACATTAAAAATATCGTCATTTTGGGACGAAATCTAAATTTTGTCCCAACAGATTCACTATTGGGACGATTTATTTCGTCCCAATAGATTTTTTAGGGGACGAAATAAATCGTCCTAATAGATGTGTTAGGACGAAAGTATTACATCCCTACAGAGAAAGAGAGAAAAAAAGTCAATATCTCGCATGCCACACACTACCACACCCCTTCCATTATATCGCATCCACCAGTGCATTTTTGGGGTCTTGAACTCGTGACCCAGCGTGAGTGGTAGCCTTTACCACTAGACCAAATGTTTTAATTTGTTATTATTTACACAATATTTATATATAATCTATAAGGTTGTTAAATTTCCATTGATGATTTTGAATCAAACTCTTATTGGAAAAAGCAATTGTTTGATAAATTTAAATTTTATTCCACTAATAAAATTTTAAAAATAAAATTTAAATTTCAATGATGGTTATGCACATCCCTTCCACATCTAGTGGTTAAATTTCGAGTCATACCATACGTATTTTACAAGCATGTGTGGGGAGTTTTCTCTCGGTTTGTAAGAGCATCACTCTCTTCGGTTGTGAGAGTTGTAGTTCATATATAACCTGTCCCCGATCGTGGGAGTAGTATTCTGGACCGTGCTTGTAGAGTCTAACCAATCTCCTCAGGTCCCCGATCGTTGGAGTAGTTGTATTTCAAAAAAAAAATGATAGACATATTATAAAATTTTAATTTCTATTGGGACGATTATTTTTCGTGTTTTTGCATTCGATAGTGTAGAGCTCAAAAAATTACACTACACAACTTCAACTTTGATAAATAATGCAAAACTATTTATATATAATGTAAATATGTTATTAAATTTGTATTTTTTATTAAAATTAAAATTGTATTGAACAAATTTTTAAAAAATTATTACTAGATAATTTCAATTGATTCCAGTAATCTTTATAATTATTTTGTATGATATACAAATGGCTATTAAAAATAGTTATTAGATAATATTTTATTAAACTATTAGATCAATGGTTGCAAGAATGAATCAGGAATGAAACTCCCACTTCAATAGAGATTTCTCCCCACATTTGCATTATAATGAGTAAATTCGTCCCAAATTACATCGCTTCAAGTGGGTCACATTAGGTTCTTTGGGACGAATTTGTTTGGAACCCTATCGTCCCACTACACCCACCCCCACCTCACTCTCATCACAACCATCCCATCACAATCGAGCCTCATTTAATGTTTATCGTTGAACCACTCACCTGAAATTGAAGCAAAGCTTATCCACTTTGCTACTGCTTCGAATTTATTAATTAAAGCATACTATTTTTATATAACCTCTATATGTTATTAATTTTTTTTATATAGATTAATTCCAATAATTTCTTTTCTTGTGAAAAAATGTTGTTGTAGTGCTGAATTAAGCTATTTTTTTCAAATCATATATTGTCAGATGAAAGGGTCTATCGTTAATCGTACACGGAATAGAGAGACATTCTTTGCATTTTTCAATTTAATCGGCAAATGTAACATTTGAATACCTACCACAAAGGGAAGGATAAATGTACAACAATTTTTCTAAAAAGTAGTTTGGCATTTTAGAATTTTATTTATTATATTTATATATATATATATATAATTTTTCATAATTTTTTGCATTAATCTATAGTAATTAATATAAAAAAGTGAAGCAAACTTAATTATGATCTTTGTTTCTTAAGAAAAACTTAAAAAAATAAAGATAAAAAATGAAAAATATAATCCCGATAAATTGTTATCAGCAATAAATATTATATTTGACTTAATAAAATAAACCTATATAATTGCTTTTTTATTTCTTTTCTTTCCAAAAAAAAATGTCAAACTTTTTAGCGACGAATAATTTTCGTCCCAATAGACATCCTATTAGGACGAATGATTTATTTCGTCCCAATACACATCCTATTGGGACAAATTATTTTCGTCCCTAAAAGTCTGGTTATTTTAACACTTTTTAGGGACGAATAATTATTTTCGTCCCAATAGACAATCTATCGGGACAAATATTTTTCGTCCCTAAAGGTCTCGTCGGGTTTGTCCTTTTTAGGGACGGTTAATTTGTTTCGTCCCTAAAGATTTCTTTATGTTTGAAATTTTTAGGGACGAATATGTTATTGCGTCCCAATAGACGTTCTATTGGGATGAATAAAATTCGTCCCAATAAATTTCGTCCCTATAGCCCAATTTTCTTGTAGTGTTTGTGTATACGTAGGGGTTAATGCATCGTTAGAGAAAAGAGACACATATGGAAACTCCGGCTCATTAAATTCAACATGTCTAGATGAGTGGAGGCACTTATAACCTCTATCTAATGGACTGTTTCCAATGAAAACACACTAAAAAGTATGGAAATTGAATTTGTGTTTGGAGTAATCACGTAAATAAGGAAAGTAACTGCAGACATGCTTTAAAGACATTGTAGTTTGGTTTTTGATGATAAAGTTTTTCCAATTGAGAGACAAAAAGAAACACAGCTATAGGCATGTTATTGATTAGAAAAACAACATTACTAAAAGCTTCAAACTAAAATTCTAGAGTTAATTTGGCATGAGCAAGGAGTGTTCAACATGTTTGCACTTCCGTTCAGCCACTCCATTCTGTTGATGAATGTGAGGACATGAATATCAAACTTTGTAAGAACATCATTTTTATGATTGGCTTGTTTCATGACAAATCACATTGGGGATGTTTATGTAACGGGTAGCATAGGTTCTCAAAGACATGCTTCCGGTCATCTCATGAGCTTCAAGGGGTAGTTCACTTGTGCTTAATTCTCCTTGAAGAGGCTTTAGTTGCACACACTCACATTCTCGGCTTTTGTATTGACATGCATGTATTATTGCACACACACACACACACACACACACACACACACACACACACACACACACACACACACACACACACACACACACACACACACTTTTCTTGCATTTTGGAGTTGATGGGCTGCACAGTGGGTAAGGCGACATGCAAGGCCACTTGTGCATGTCACCTGACAAGTCACCTTAGACTTGAATTTTTCCATAGTGTGTTAGGCGACATGCAAGGCCACTTGTGCATGTCGCCTCAGATGTCACCTTAGTCTTGACAATTTTTCCTCCAGTGTGTTAGGCGACTTCATAGGCGACTTGGACATGTCGCCTTACATGTCGCCTCAGGCAACGTGTTTTCTTTCCAGTGTGTTAGGCGACTTACAAGGCAACTTGGTCATGTCGCCTTGCATGTCGCCTCTGTCACCCGAACTGGGCATTTCGGGTATTTCACACCAGCTCATTTTTGGTCTCTATAAATACTTCATCTTCTCCACCATTTAACCCTAGAGCTCAGAAATTTACATCCTTAGTGAGAGAAAGTGACTCTAAGAGAGAGAGCTTCAAGAACCCATTTTTTAAGAGAGAGAAAACTTTAAGCTTTGTTACTTGACTCTCCAAACCCCAATAACCCATCATCATTTTGCATATAGAGCATCATTCAAGCATGGGTCTTCATTAATGTCTTTACTTGGTAAGTAGAACTCACATCCTTGCTTATTTATTGTTCTAGCTTATCAAGACATGTCATTTATTGCTTAGGTTTGCAAATCTTCATATTTATTGTATATCAATTGAAGTTATGACATGTTTGGGGTTTGTATTGTGATAGCTAATACTTAGGACATGTTTGCCCTCTAGCTAATTAGGACTCATTGATTGCATTTGTTAATTGCATTTATTGTCCTTGCCATTTTATGTGACAACATGTGTTGATATGACTTTGTTTGATGACTAGATCTTAGACTTGCATATCTATATCTAGTTAGGTCTTTATGAGCATTCATATAGACATTGATATCTAGGATTTGTACTTAGTCCCATCTTTAATCCCTAGATAAGCTTTTAGTGTTGCCTAGCATCATTTGCATTTTGAATATTCATATATTCACTTAGGTTGTTAATCTCTTCTTGAGAGTTAAGTCTTGTGACTACAAGTTGTAGTGCACAAGCAAGTGAAGTCTTGCAACCAAGGTGTGGTTGGCAAGCAAAGTGATCAAGGATTCACTATAAAGGCCCATTGGGTAGTAGTGGTGTGTTAGGGTTAGTGACCGAGAATGGTGTGACTAGAGGTCAACCTAGGTTGTAAACATCATTACAATAGTGGATTTGAGGATCGTGTGTGGCTAGAAGGATAGCCCGTGGTTTTTCCCTTGTTGAAGGGTTTCCATGTAAAAATCAAGTGTTATTTATTATTCCGCTCTTTACATTTGATTTTGTATGTTTGTTTATAAGGTGAATTTTAATATTGACTAATCAAGAAAAATTGGTAATTAACTTGACTAAAACCTATTCACCCCGCTCTAGGTTGTAGACACACGCTTAGAGTGTATTTTCAATTGGTATTAGAGCGGGTTCCTAGACATACTTAGGTGATCCTTGCTCTTGATCGTGTGTGTCTTGTATTTGTGTGCATTTTGTTGGTTGCATTCACTTGCATTCATATTACCCAAACACTATGAGTGACTTTGGGATGAGTAATGAGGGAGCATCGAGCATACGACCTCCTTTGGTCAAGGGTGACAATTATGCCTCATGGAAAGGCAAGATGGAGTCCTATATTTTCCAAATAAGTGACCGAGCTTGGATGGCAATTGAAGATGGTTACACTCATCCAACAATGACCACCGAAGATGGAAGTGAAGTCTCCAAGCCTAAGTCTCAATGGAGCACACAAGAATTTGAAGCTTCAAAGTGGAACAACAAAGCAATGCATGCTTTGTTTTGTGCAATGGATGAGAGCCAATACAAACTCATCCAAATCATCAAAAATGTACATGAAGCTTGGAAGATCCTAGAGACGGCGCATGAGGGAACCGAAGTGGTTAATAATTCCAAGGTCCAAGTTCTTCAAGCACAATTTGAGACGATCAAGATGGAGGAGCATGGGTGCTTTAATGACTTCCAAGTGAAGTTGATGGACATTGTGAATCAAAGCCATCAACTAGGTGATCCGTATTCGGATAGGAGGATCAAGCAAAAGATCATGAGGTCACTTCCCGCTAGATTCGAATCCAAAGTGACGGCTCTTGAAGAAAATAAGGACTTTAAGTCTATGAAGCCGAGTGAAGTGATTGGAACGCTACTTGCCTATGAGTCTAGATGGGGTCCTACCTCCACACCTCCCAAGAAGTAAAATGGGTTAGCCTTGAAGACCTCCAAGATTGGGAAAGGGGATGATGACTCGGATGAAGACATGGCTCTAATGGTGAAGAGATTCAAGAAATTCCTAAAGCTACAAAAGAGTGGCCATGGCTCTAAGGGAAATGACTTCAAGAAGAAAACCCACTTCAAGAAGAAAACCCACTTTAAGAAGATTGAGCCAAGTCAAGAGAAACATTCAAGAAATTGCATTCAATGCTTCGAATGTGGAGGATTCAGACACATCTCCACGGATTGTGGCAACTTGAAGGACAAGAGAAAAGGAAAGACGATGGCCGCCTCATGTAGTGATAGTGAGAGTGAAGAAGAGTCTTCGGGTGATGAAGAGCTTGCACTTAACTACACAGCTTTTGAAGCCTCCTATGAGGGAGTTGAAAAAGAAGAGAAGAGTGTCTTGAATTGTGACCTTGAAGAAGGAATAGATGAAGTGGTAGCTAGAGGTGTGATTGATGTAGCTACACACATTGATGTTGTTGGCACTACAACAAGTGACCAAGGCAAAAGTCTTGATGAGAAAGTTGACCTTATTGATGAGAGGCAAAAGGAAGATAGTGCCTCATCCTCAAGTGTAGGAAGTAACTCTAGTGATGAGAAGTCCTTATCTCACTCTAGAGGAATAAATGAAAGCATGAAACTTGAAGACTTCATTAAGCACTTTGAAGACTCTAGGTTGAAGAAGAAAAGAGAGATTCAAAAATTGAAGGAGGAGAATCTCAAGCTTTCAACCAAGGTGACTCATTTGAATGAAGAAGTGAGGAGAGTCAAGGAAAGTGAAGACAAGATGAAGAAGGAGCTTGAGGAAGCTAAGAAGTTGATTTCCAAAATGACCTCCGGCACCGAAAAGCTTGACCATATGTTGAGCATTGGAAAGAAGTCAGATGACAAGAGGGGCCTTGGATATGTTGATGACAAGGAAGCCCCCTCCTCGATCAAAACCGTGTTTGTCAAGGGAAATAGCATAAAGGAAGTCTCACCTCCTCAACAACCTAGGAGGAAGATTGAGCTTGGAGAGTCATCCAAGAATGGCCAAGTAAAGATGCCTACGAAGAATGAAGCACAACTTCAACAACCAAGAGCTCCACCTCCAAGCTTCCATCAACCAATATTTCCCTAACCAAGAAGGCAAGTCAAGCAAACTCAACCAAGGAAACATGGAAATCTGGTTCAACAGCAAAGAAGGAGAGAACCGGCTCAACAACAAAGGCAACATCAAATGCATGACAAGTCTCAAATGACCTCAAAAAGATATGGTATGACTCCTCATTTTATACCAACTTGTCATTTTTGTGGTGTTGATGGACATATTAGGCCAAATTGTCATAGGTACATTAAGATATGTAGGGTTGAGAGCATGATGGAGAGGAATAGACTTAAAAGAGCTAATATGCATGTGCCTAGGTATGTTCGAGAAAATGATCCTAGGAAATCTAGTAATATGTTGATTATGACCACTAGGAATGAAAATGTGTCACCTAAGTGGATTAGAAAAGATGAACCCGCATGCTATTGTATGTCACCCATAGACTCAACTAGGTCTAATGGACTTGGTAGGTCTATAGAGGCTCTTGCCTCTCATTGACTTGGTTGGAATTGATCCCATTTGGGGAGCTCAAGCAAAGAGAGCAAACTTGCAATTTTGAAATGTGCAAAAATTTGATATACTTTATGCTTCTTTATTATTTGCTTGAGATACTAGGTTGTATATATATATATATATATATATATATTCTTATATGGCTTTTTATTCAATAAGTGTGCCTTGCTTGATTTGTAATCCATGTCACCTCTATGTTCAAACATGCATTTTTGGATTAGGAGAATTGATTGGGAAGTACATTTGAATGACCTATAATTTATCTCCATGACATGTGAACTTGATTATGACATGCTTAAAATGATATGCATGAAATGGCTTTTGATTGATTTAATGCGAATGTGTGTGAATGCAAATGAGAAGACTAATCAATAAGGATCTTGTATCCATGCAATCAATAAGGATTTTATATCCAAATTAGTCTTCTCTCTCTTCTTAATGGTTAAACAAGACTACTATCATACAGATATTTATCCGGAAAATCTAATAGGATCTCTTAATCCAATGTCTTGGTTGGCCTTTAAGGATTGATATTGTTATTTGTGTGTTGACAATTCTTCGAAAAAACTATATCTTGTTTATTTATGACAAAATGGTACAAATTAGTTTGAATTCCTTTTGGAACCCTTTTGATGTTCACTTTGCCAAATACCATTTGCTTGAACTATGATGTTACATGTCTTACATCCAAAGCAACTAAGTCACACATTTTTTTCTTAAAAATAAAACCTCATGATTCTCTCTTACTTAATTGAGTTGCATAAAGTTTATGTACATGATTATGCAATCTTCTTTTGTGCGAATATCTCTCTTTGCTAAAGCAACCCGATAAGGGGGAGCTCCTTTGCCTATCTCATGACAAAAATGGGGAGAAGTCTTGAGAGATATAGGGGGAGCATTAGTTATGCTTTGAGGGAGAAGCCTTGAGAGAGAGTAACCATTTAAGGGGAGCATTGCACATGCATTTCCTTATATTGCTTTATTGAGTGCAATTGATTTTTATATTTGTTCACTTCACTTGCACTTGTTCTTGGAAAGTGCTTTCTTGTTGTTGTATGTAGGTATGATCATCTACGAAGAGATTGATGACCTTGAAGACTTAGATCTTAGGTTTCTCTTATTGTAACGTAGAATATATTTTGTTGACCAATAGCTTTATTTTTTTTGTTTTGTGAGGATTATTTTGTGAGTGGTGATTTTGTCATGAAATAGCCAAAGAGGGAGATTGTAAGAACCTCATTTTTATGATTGGCTTGTTTCATGACAAATCACATTGGGGATGTTTATGTAACAGGTAGCATAGGTTCTCGAAGACATGCTTCCGGTCATCTCATGAGTTTCAAGGGGTAGTTCACTTGTGCTTAATTCTCCTTGAAGAGGTTTTAGTTGCACACACTCACATTCTATGCTTTTGTATTGACATGCATGTACTATTGCACATGCACACACACCTCTTGCATTTTGGAGTTGATGGGCTGCACAGTGGGTAAGGCGACATGCAAGGCCACTTGTGCATGTCGCCTCAGATGTCACCTTAGTCTTGAAAATTTTTCCTCCAGTGTGTTAAGCAACTTCATAGGCGACTTGGGCATGTCGCCTTACATGTCACCTCAGGCAACGTGTTTTCTTTCCAGTGTGTTAGGCGACTTGGTCATGTCGCCTTGCATGTCGCCTCTGTCACCCGAACTGGGCATTTCGGGTATTTCACACCAGCTCGTTTTTGGTCTCTATAAATACTTCATCTTCTCCACCATTTAACCCTAGAGCTCAAAAATTTACAGTCTTAGTGAGAGAAAGTGACTCCAAGAGAGAGAGCTTCAAGAAACCATTTTTTAAGAGAGAGAAAGCTTCAAGCTTTGTTACTTGACTTCCAAACCCCAATAACCCATCATCATCTTGCATATAGAGCATTATTCAAGCATGTGTCTTCATTAATGTCTTTACTTGGTAAGTAGAACTCACATCCTTGCTCATTTATTGTTCTAGCTTATCAAGACATGTCATTTATTGCTTAGGTTTGCAAATCTTCATATTTATTGTATATCAATTGAAGTTATGACATGTTTGGGGTTTGTATTGTGATAGCTAATACTTAGGACATTGACTAGGACGATTTTTCCCTTATGTCGTTTTAAAAGATCAGTCCGTCAATAATATTTTAAGAAACCTCACAAAGCCTAAATCGGTTTACAAACATAAATATAGCGGCAAGTGGGTGTCGTCCACAGGGAGCGGAGTTAGCCAAATTAGTTAAAGCTAAAGCAATGGTATGTATATATATATATAATAGCAAATATGAATTGGTGAAAATGTAGATTGTGAACCAACTCTAAATAACACTAAATTAAATAAGTAAATAAAATGAAAGGGGAAAATGGAGTGAAAGATATATAGATGATGGAAACTAAGGAGCTAATGGATTCGAAAGCAAATACTGGGCAATGTAACAAACTCGTCAATAGCACGGCTCTTCAAGGTAACCGACCTAGGATGTATAGAGTCGGTTATGTATCCCTAGAAGGTGGCCAACCTAGGATGTATAGTGCGGACCACCTAATAGGGATTAATCCTTGTAAACTACCAACCTAGGATGTATAGAGTTGATTGTTTACCGGATTCTAGAAATGAAGCTCGTCTACCTAACATAGACTCAACCGATTACAAATAGTCACCCTAGGATGTATAGTGATGACTTCTAACTCTCTCACGGATTCCGACCTAGGATGTATAGTGCCGGAAACACGATCAAGGTTAGATTAAAACCGCGGTTCAAGAGTCGAAATTCATGACTTTCCGTCTATTCTTTAGAGCATTAAACAACTAAATAGGATGTATATCTAGATGCAATACTCATACATAATATAAAGACATCTTGCAAAGATCATGTATCTACACAAGAAATCAATGATAAACATTCACAACAAGAATAGATCAATGGAAGATAGACATGAATATCAATATAACATCAAGTTTATGTACAAGCTCAATATTAAACTAACTACTCCATCAACCCCTTAGAGGGGATTTAGCTACTCATTACAACTAGGAAATCAGTAGAGAGGAGAAAGAAATAACCCTTGGAGAACATCTCCTTCCTTGAAGTGGCTCCAATCTCCTAACTTCCTTGAAGTTGAGTAGAGAATGTGAGAATGAGAGGTAGAGAGAGAAACTAGATCTAAGAATGCCTAATCTGTCTAAAACGAGTTTTTAAAAGCTTCTTAAAACATTTCTATACTTTTCTATTTATACTAAATACAAAAATAGGTCACTTAAGCTTTGAAAATTAGACTGGCGCGCTCGTAGTGCGGGTGGAGTGCAGGTGAATTACCCGCACTGTATGGGTTGTCTGCAACTTCAGTTCTCGGATAAGGACATTAGTGTGGGTAGAGTGCGGTTAAATTACCCGCACTTGACCCGCACTTGGCCCGCACTTGGCATCGCACTGTGACCGCACTTCCCTCTCAGGTGCAAAATCTACCTTCTGTCTTGAGCAATAGTGCGGGTAGAGTGCGGTTGGATGACCCGCACAGTACCCGTACTCTAGTGTCAGGTGCAATTCTACTCTTCTGTTCTTGATGCAAGTGCGGGTAGAGTGCGGTTTGATGACCCGTACAGTACCCGCACTCTAGTGTCAGGTGCAATTTTGCTCTTCTGTTCTTGATGCAAGTGCGGGTAGAGTGCGGTTTGATGACCCGCACAGTACCCGCACTCTAGTGTCAGGTGCGATTCTGTTCTTCTGTTCTTGGTGCAAGTGCGGGTGGAGTGCGGTTTGCTGACCCGCACAGAACCCGTACTCTAATGTCAGGTGTCTGAGCAGCTTTTCTGGTGTGGCATTAGTGCGGGTGGAGTGCGGTTAGCTGACCCGCACTGTACCCGCACTTTATCTCTGTACTTGCATTCTGCCCCGGCTATGCACATGAGTGCGGCTGGAGTACGGCTGGAGTGCGGTTGCGACCCGCACTGGACCCACACTATAGATCTATTTGTGCTCATTTTCTGCTGGAATCACCACAATATGCATCCAAGCCTGTCTCTGCATCATTTCCTTCAAATAAGCACAAAACAACCCATAAGAGACACAAAAACGCACGAAAACAGAACATAAAGTAAGGATATGAGGGCCTAAATATAGTACATATTTGGCCCGATCAGACATGTTTGCCCTCTAGCTAATTAGGACTCATTGATTGCATTTGTTAATTGCATTTATTGTCCTTGCCATTTTATGTGACAACATGTGTTGATATGGCTTTGTTTGATGACTAGATCTTAGACTTGCATATCTATATCTAGTTAGGTCTTTATGAGCATTCATATAGGCATTGATATCTAGGATTTGTACTTAGTGCCATCTTTAATCCCTAGATAAGCTTTTAGTGTTGCCTAGAATCATTTGCATTTTGAATATTCATATATTCACTTAGGTTGTTAATCTCTTCTTGAGAGTTAAGTCTTGTGACTACAAGGTGTAGTGCACAAGCAAGTGAAGTCTTTCAAGCAAGGTGTGGTTGGCAAGCAAAGTGATCAAGGATTCACTATAATGGCTCGTTGGGTAGTAGTGGTGGGTTAGTGACAGAGAATGGTGTGACTAGAGGTCAACCTAGGTTGTAAACATCATTACAATAGTGGATTTGAGGATCGTGTGTGGCTAGAAGGATAGTCCGTGGTTTTTCCCTTGTTGAAAGGTTTCCATGTAAAAATCAAGTGTTATTTATTATTCCGCTCTTTACATTTGATTTTGTATGTTTGTTTATAAGGTGAATTTTTAATATTGACTAATCAAGAAAAAATGGTAATTAACTTGACTAAAACCTATTCACCCCCCTCTAGGTTGTAGACACACGCTTAGAGTGTATTTTCAGACTTGAATTCCTTAATCAGCTAGATATTTGGAGAAGGTAATGTATTTCTCCACCCATGCATGTGTGCAAGCTTTTTATCTTCTTTTCAATTTGAAGCTCCACATTATTTTGAATTTAATAAAGACATCTAAAGCATCTGATTCGAGCTTCAAGGGAAAAATCCAGCTAAACCGTGTATGTGCATCTGTGGATGAAATGTAGTAATAATACCCATTTGTAGATAAGATAGGAGATGGACATTTGAATATACTAGCTTTAAAAGTTCCTTAGATGTGATTTCAATTCTTGAAAATGGTAAACTATGCAACTTTCCAAGACTAGTTTTATTTATACTATTTACATTAGAATAAACGCACTCTTTAAATCGTCTTCTTAACAAGGCTTGAAGTCATAATAAAGCACTTCAAGAGTCTCAACCAGCTTCAAGCAATACAGTCCATCATTCAGTGTTCCTTATAGCAAAACCTTCTTCGTTTTGAAGTCCTTGATAACATATTGGTTAGCATAGAATTCAGTTACAGCTTGATTATCACAAGTGAATTGAACTTTGAAATGCTAAGGAAGTTCTTGGTGATTTGAGGAGCATGTAAAAATGTTTTTGAGATGAAGTTTTTCATAGGGTTGTGTGTGAGACTTGATTAAAGTGTCACTGACATGAGAGATAGAGAGTTAATGCCCATTACCCACAATGAGATTGTCATTACCTCTGTAAGCAGATCTTATAGAGAGATTGTTCAAGTTTCAGGTGATGTTATTAGTGGCTCTACTATCCACATACCAAGCTAATTCCATAATAGATTCTGGTGTGGCAATGAAAGAAGTGTTTTGATGAATATTTGCTTGAGGTTTAGTTAGTGTTGAATTCATATTGCCTTGAGAAGAAGAGGATTCAAGCATCAATTGTCCATTAAAGCCTGTTAATTGATTGAGTCATTGATATTGATTATAATGAGCTTGGTTCTGTTGCTTAGTAGGTGGATGATGTGAACGTTTTTGTCGTTAGAAAATATCCGTCAAAGAAATTTATAAACCACAACAATGCCTCAAGTGTTTACAAAACAAGTACAATGGCAAGTAGGGTGTCGTCCACAGGAAAAAGGAAACTAAATGGCTAGAACTAGTTAACTACTATTAAACTAAAACAAAACATGAAAGGGTAAAGATGGTTGTTATGAAAGTTAATAGCTACAATGCAAACTACAATTAGGCTAGTTAATCTAACATGCAACTAAAGTTTATAAGAAATATATGTTAAAATATGACAGTGAGAACTAAGGAATTGACGTATCCAACAAGTGAATAATGGGCAGTATAGGAACTCACATGAATGAACATTAGCCTAATGTAACCAACCTAGGATGTATAGAATTGGTTGTATATCCCTTATGGGTGTCCAATCTAGATGTATAGTATTGGCCACCACAAGTGATTATTCATGAATGTACATTTATCACAATAAGGGACTAATATCTTTATAAAGTCGCCAACCTAGATGTATAGTATCAGTGCTTAATCTCACACAAATCATCAACCTAGATGTACAGTATTGATTGCCTATTTGAGATTAGATAGAAATTGAGATGGATGAGTCTGGGTCTCGCTTGAGGGATGTACTCTTGTTTGACTCTTCCATTCAAATGAGCTTAAGAGAACTAAATAGATGTATACCCAATTCTCTACTCAAATAATTTCTCATACAACTTGCAAAGAAAGGAATGTACAATCTAAGACAAATTATCCTTGAAATCAATTAAAACAATGAATGAAACATATTTGATAGATTGATATAAAAGATAAAGTTCATTACAATGCCCAACATCCACAAGTGTTTCACATCAATCTTTTAGTGGGATATTTAGCTACTCATGACAAATACAAGCAAATAACTAGGAGAAGAGAGATAGAGAAGACCTATATAGAGGCTTCCTTTCTAGAAGCTTTAATCCAATCTCGCAGTGTTCTTGAGTAGATGAGAAAGAAGATGATGTAAGATATGTTTAGTTAGGTGAGAGAGATTCATTGATCTAGGTTTGTGGTTAGTGATGTAAGGGAGAGAAAATAGTGTTCTTTGAAGAGGGTGGTAGTGTGTGGATCTATTTTTCGAAATAAGAAAATGATGTATATATAGGGCTCTCAAAATGAAGTATGAAATACTATTTTGGCTGGTCTGACGGGCAAAGTGCGCGGGTAATGTTTGGGTAGGGTACCCGCGCAGTGGCTTCTTCCATCTAAACTGCTCCTCAGTTTTTGGCATTTGCTGGGTAGTGCTCGGGTATGGACCCGTGCAGTACCCCCATTCTGGGAAAATCTGGGACTTCATCTTCCAATGTGCCGGTGAAGACCCGCGCACTGGGCAACCTTCAGTACTCATCTTTTTGTGCGTAGGTATGGCACTCGCGTAGTACCAACACATTGTTTCCTTCATTTCTTTTTTTGCACCATTTGATCCCTTTTTCGTACGAAAGTTCCAATTTTTGTTTCTGACACGTGAAATGCATTGAATGCCTGCAATCACAATAAAAGAGCCCATAAGACACAAAAAAACGTGCTCGAAAACAAGACAAAGGACAAGGAATGATGACCAAAATATATAAAAATTTTGGCGCGATCAGTGGACCTTGAAAGCCTTGGTCAAATCGATGGTAGCATTTTAGTGTTCCATGTCCTGGCTTATTACATACTTGGTAGTGAATTAGATTGCATGTTCTTTCTCGAGACCTGTTGTTCCTTCCTTTGCCTTGATAACCACCTTTGTTGTTTTTAAAATTTCCATCTTTCTGACCTCTGTTATCCTGACTCTTATTTGAACCAAAATTTGCTACCTGCTTGGCTTACATAAACATTGTTAGAGTTAAGATAATCAATTCTTTATTTATTCATCACCTAAAGAAAGTGAGTATCTTCAAAAGAAATGAACCTCTGTTGAGTAGAAATAACTATTACAATAGCATCAAAATCATGACCAACACCATTTAGCAGACTTAGAACTAGTTCTCGGTCTCTTACATGCATCTTCACCAGCTGATAACAAGCATCTCCTATATTTTTGCAAAAGCATCAACGGAATCTGATCGTTTCTTCATAGATTGTACCTAATTCTTGAGTTGACAAATCTTGGCCATTGATTACTATGAATACAACCTTTCAAGTCGACTCTAGACCTCAAATGAAATTTGACAACCAATCACTTGTCCAATGACATTTTCACTGATTGTTGAATATATCTAACTTATGACATGTTTACCTATTCTTTTCTAGTTGGAAAATTCTTTACTCATATGTTATTCAACAATCTTTTGGCCAGATTCATTTAAGATCTCCACACTAACATACTTATTTGCAGGTTGATTAAGACCACCGACATATTCTTTTAAATCAAAAGCTTGAACGACAGATAATACCTACGATTTCCAATAGATATAGTTTGATTTGCTTAGTTTTATTGCTACGTTGAAGTTGAGACACTTTAAGATTGACAAGAACTCCATTGTTGCAGCAGCTTCAGACAAACTCAAGCTTTGATTCGCATTTGAAGCCTGTAGAGAATTGATTAAAGGTTGAGAAGCTATGGCGTCAGTCAATAGGCTCTAATACTGTATCATTTAAACACCGTAAAGTGTTTGATAGAAGTAGTAATGGGTTTGACAAAAATACTAAAAGAGAAAGTAAGCTAAAACTGAGCTTAAAGAAGTCCCATTAATGAGGAAAATGAGAGAATATCTTCTTTGTATTTTGTTGAATAAAAATCGTTACAAAAGGACTGGACTATATACCAGTGAAACATGCAAGAGTTGCTTTTCCTGAAAATCAGGAGATTCTAACTAACTTTTTCCAGCTGTACATCCCTGTCAACTATCTGTTACATTAACCATGATTAACTACCTAGTCCTGTTAGTTAACTAACTAAGACTAACTAACTAAAATCAAGGTATGATCACTTGATGATAGATGCTGATGATCAAGAGATGTCGTACTGATATGCCATGCATACAGACCCATATCATCAATCCTTCTTGTATGAGATTTAATGCTTAATAGACTTGTTATAAGCTTATTCACATTTTGCTTGCCTGAAGCCTCTCTATTCTCATCACATTCAAACTTTGTAATTTTCAACCAAAAAGATTATAGAATTGAAATATTCAATGAAGAAAAAGAAGCATATTTATTAGAAAATTGTTGAATGCTTATAAAAAGAGTTCAACTTCTCTTATAGTCTGGGTTTTTCCTAATATAGTGACACATAAGCATAAAATTCATTACATTCGATATTTATTTATTTTTTCTAAACATTACCGTGAGATGATCCAAGCTACTTTTTTTTTTTGAAATCTTACACCGATTGAGTCAGAGGTTTGTCGCAACTCAACAAGATTAACAATTACAAACACGGTTTGAAATGCAACTTCCATTACATGGAGGGGTCTCCTCACACTTTATAATTTAATTGGTATAGTGGAGACTCAACCCTGAGGGCCAAGCCAGCTTTTAAGTCCGATAGTTGGGTAGGTTGAGCTTTAATAAGAAAGCCTGTGAGCTTAGATGGCCGGAATGAAAAATATTTAATAATTTTACATACAAAATAGTCTAAGAGTGGCGATATTGGCACTCCCAAAAAACTGTATGTACATCTGTTTTCATAAGCACACCTCTGAAATATTTTAAAAATCTCTAATTTGTAAATAAACCCCACTTAATGCCAAAAATACCCTTTCTCTATTTTTATTGTATAATATTTTTTAAGTATACCCCACTATTTTATTATCTAATCATATTTATTATTATTTAATATTTTTTATTCAAATAAAATAATTTCTCTTTCCAAAAAAAAAATTATTGCACCAGAAACTAAGACACCCTAGGTCCTGATTCGCAACCAATGATCAAAAGATCTAATCATTATCTAATAAAAATAATCCAAATTCAAAACCCAGAAACTATAACAAAGAAAATCAAAATTAAAAACAAACAAAAGTGGGTTTTTGCCAGTCAAGGGAGAGACCTGATGACGAATAAGTTTTATGGTTATTGATGACGATGGTTGTTTTGTGGATTTTCAACAAAAGCCTCCATACTTTCCAATCAATTTGTATTCCTTAGAAGAAATTGAAATTAATATTTAAAATAGAAGTTATGGTTTGAGAAAATAGAAAGGTTTTTATTATACATGTGAATATCATATAGGAAACTTCCTTTTTCGTTTTTACAAAGTATTAATATAAAACCAATTAATAATTTTTTGAGGTTTGTACTTACAAACAATTTATTCATTTACGCTATGTTTGGTAGGAGGGAGAGAGAGTATGAGAGATGGATGAATTAAGAGGGAGAGAGAGTAGGAGGGATGGAGAGGATAACATTTATCCTTCATGTTGTTTGGTATTGAAAAGAGAGTTAAATGGATGAATTGATAAATAATTTGTAAATTTACTATTTTACCCTTTTAAAAATAGGAGGGTAATAATAATTAGAGGGTATTATTGTCATTTCCCTCCCATTATACTCCTCATTTCTCATTTGCCCAATGATGGGAGGATTGCTTTTGGTGGGCGCAGAAGGAGGAGAGATCCCTTCTCTTCTCTTTTCCTCTTCCTTGTCTCTCCAACCAAACAAGGGATTGGAGCTCTCCTCCCACCCCTCTCCGTTCTAAATACTAATTTGGGGTGTACATACAGTCTTTTTTAAAGGTGCAAATATCGCCACTCATAAGCTAAATCTCTATGAGCCGCCCAAGCTTATGTAGGCAAGCGCTGTTTTGGACAAGGTTCATGGGTAGGGCAGGGCCTAAAATATTTGAGGCCCCTCCTATATTCGGCCCTCAAACCCTGTTTAACCTTAAAATTACGGCTCTGCCCTGACCCATTCAACATCGGTAATAAATACACCTTAAAAATAGAGTTGAAATTTGGCCTTTGATTTATTGTTGAACTTTGATGTCTATCTAAACAAGCTGTTTTGATTTTTGAAGCATAAATTGGCTGGTTATTCACTGTTAATCAAATTTATTTATCCTTTATCAGTTTAGCACATACAACAATTTTCTCCCGATCTGAAATTTTATCTAAATTAAAATTAGTGGCCCTCTATTATTAAACCAAATTCAATGTTTAGATATAAAGTAGTAAAGAATTATTTGGCAAAATTGAGTGAAATTTCCAGTAGTTATTAGAGTTATTAAAAATAACTTCCTATATTATCATTCTTTTTAGTAAGGATCAAATATGGGTGGATTGAACACGCCTAGCGCGTGAACCCTATTTGGTTTTCTCTTGTCCACGCGCCACCAGTTTGAGTTGTATTTCTACGATTTTTGGAGGATTTGTTTAGGTTTTTGGCTCAATCAGAGCTAGAAAAGACTACGGGTGTCAAGGAGAAACCCTCTGATATCCATTTATGTCCGAAACGGGTGCGAGCAACTATTGTTAGCGATGAGAGTCAGTTGAGCTCGCTTTTTCTGGGTAGCTGGTCGGGTTTTGATGCTGATAAAGCGGGACTGAAGATTGGAGAGGGAGACGTTACAATTGTTGTAGGTATGAATGGTCCAGTTATGAAATTGTCGGAAGATTTAAAGCAGCAATTGTGGAAGCCTTAGGAGAATGATTTGATTATGAAGATTATAGGCAAACATCATGGATATTATGGGCAAACATCATGGAAGATTTAAAGTAGCAATATTGTCCCTTAATTTCATGTTGTCGAAACTCCGGCAGAAGTGGCAACTTACCGATTTGGAATATGGATATTTTCTTACGAGGTTTCAAATCCGTGAAGATTTGGAGTTTGTGCTGGCGGGCTGCACTTGGGTAATAGCTAATCAATATCTTGTTGTCCAGAAATGGAGACCTAATTTTGTACCAGGATAGGAGGTGATTCAGAGAATGCCAATCTAGGTGAGGCTTTCTAAACTTCCCATGGAATGGATTGATGTTGAGTTGATGAGGATGATTGGAGGTATGATAGATACTACATATAAGGTTGATCTTATTACTGAATCATAGGCTGTAAATAGCCAAAATTGGCTAAGGACCAAAGGGAAATTTTCCACCTCCCAGACATGGTTCCATACCCGAGAGTTTCACCAGGAGACCTCTCAATCCAGAGCCGAGCTACTATACCATCCCAGAAACAAGGGCGGGCTCCGGAAACATCCGGGATAGAGCCCGGACCCGAGAGCTTCCACTAGGAGATCTCTCTGTCCAGAGCCAAACTGCAATACCACCCTAGGAACAAGGACGGGCTCCGGAAACATCCGGGATAAAGCCCGGAACTATCAGATCTAGCCCGCATCACCAAAACTAGAAGCTCCCCGAAGTCGAGGTCATCTCGCAAGTGCTCCAGAGACTCGTCTGTACCTCGATTGACATAGAAGAATGTCCCTAAAAGGTCGCGAGGTCAGTCGAAGCCACACCTAGCTTCAAAAGGTCAGTCGAGGCCACACCTAGCTTCGAAAAGGTCAAGGGAAGCCAGATTTGGCTCAAAGCTGGATGAAACTTCTCAGATATCAAGGTCGAAATACTAATCAACCTCCCTGGTTGATGCACCACACCATATCGTCATATCCAACGACATCCATAAAGGATCATACTGAAAGGATACGAGGAATGCATTGAATCATATCTGGAAACGTTACCTACATGCAGAACAAGTAATAAAATCCAAAAAGGAAACAAACTGATCTCCACCACGATACTCTCAATTCGGACGTCAATTCAAAAGTCAATGACATTAAAGCAAGAAATCCCGCCCGATAAGGAGGAGACTGAGAAAATCAAGGGAGAATCAATTTGTTGACCTATAAACTATATATAAATAGAAAAGAAAAGAAAGGAAAAAGAGGAGACTACTATTCGACAGGCATACGACTAACAATCGACCATTCCCTAGAGAGAGTTGAGAGAAAAGAGAGAAGAACCTTTGAATTTGTATACCATGCATATTCAATAAAAACATTCTTGCTTACTTGTCACTTTACAAATCACTGTTACATATACAATGAATTTTGGCCACCACCTACGTGGTAGTGGTCTCGAGAGCGTTAACTGAGATTTCTCATCCCGAGCAAAATTTCCGTTAACACTTTCTGGCGCCGTCTGTGGGAAGCTTACACCCAATTAACCAATCGTTTGCATTTATATTTTCATTGTTTTACAGGAACTATAAGGCTCCGCTCCTCCCAAGGCCAACACAGAGTCCCGGAGCAATCTCCGGCGAGGCCAACCCGAAAAGCCCTAGGAAGGGGGAGAAAGTCTGGATATAGTAGTCAAGCTCTGATTCGGACAACCAATACGCGGGCTACTGGCCACCCCATAGTGAGCCAGGCAGCACTCGACCAACAAGCGGCGGCCTTCGTAGAATCATTCCGCGTCCACCTCCTCGCTGAAGGCATCACAATCCAGCCAACCAACCTGGATGATCAGGGAGAGCCGAGCAGGCTCGGAGCTAGACCACCTACTTTCGATCGCCTAGGACCTCCTCCTTCAGAGCCGGTTCGAGATAGATCAGGGCCCCAACGTTCGATCCGGGATAGGCTGGGACCCATGCCCCCAGCTCCGAGAAGACTTTCACAATATCAACCCCGGCTAGTTAAGTCTGCCGCAGATGCTTTTACCCGGAAGCCCCGAGGGCTATCTCATCCAACTACATCTAGGAGAACTACCCGGGCCCTAGAAGAGGAAAGTAGACAAACTCCCCAAGTAGATCATGTCCAGGAGGAGGACCGGATAGAAATCGCCAATTCATCAGAAAGATTCGACAGTGAGGAATCTGAGGTTAACTCAAAGAGACCTGGGAACAAGCGACTGAGGGATCAATTGGCAAAGCTACAAAAAGAGGTCCAGCAGATAAGGAAGGGAAAGAGTAAGGAGGACAAAAAGAATCCCCTGAGCGAGATGAATGCTCCCTTCACTAGGAGGATCCGGGAAGCAGAGCTCCCCCCAAAATTCAAAATGCCAGCAGATAGGTTCTCTGGAACAGAAGATCCTCTAAGCCACCTAGAGAGCTTCGTTCAACAGATGGAGGTCCATAACACTACCAGAGCAGCTATGTGCAGAATGTTCCCAATGACCTTGACCGACTACGCTAAAACCTGGTTCAGGAAACTACCCGTTGGAAGTGTGGATTCTTTCACAAAATTATCAACCGATTTTTGCTCACAATTCCAAGGAGTTAAACCTCGCCCGAAAGATCCCATACACCTCTAATATGTGATCCAGGAACGGAGTGAAACTCTTCGATCATATGTGGAGCGATTTCACAAGGAGGTCATACAAATAGGAGTTTTCACTGAAAAAGAAACCCTCGCCAACTTCAGGCGAAACTTCTGGGCAGGAAAGCTTTTCCATTCTTTCGCCAAGAGACCTCCCGAGACTTACTAGGAGGCCTATGACCAGGCTCTTGAGCAGGTCGAGATCGACGAACAACTCAAGGTCAAGATAGAACATGACGACATGAGAACGGCAAAGCGTCTGAAGAAAGAAGCCCTAAATTTGAGCCAGTGCAGAAAGCTCAGAATAAACCTCCCAACAGGTCGACCTATCGCCTCCCTGCTCCTCCACATAGGCAAGAAAGATATCCAGCAAAACGAACCCCTCCCCGTGCTTTGCCGCCTCCCAGGACCGTGGCTCCAGTAATACAAGGGGAAAAAGGGTATGACTACTACACCTCTTTGAATGCTTCTAGGGAAACAGTCTACCTTGCCATACGGGATAAAGGGTTGCTCCAAAAGCCCGCTCCCATGAAGGCCCCAGCTGACAGGAGAAACCGGTACAAGTACTGCAACTTTCACGAAGACGTGGGCCACAACACTTCGGAGTGCTATAACTTGCGCAACCAGATTGAGGCCCTGATAAGGGGAGGATGCCTGATTGAGTTCTTGCAACAGGTCAGAGATAATATCAGGACTGGAAGGGAGGTACAAGCTGAAATCCGTGAGGACACAGAAAAGAGGAAAGGGGAGCAGGCTGACTTAATGCAACAGATCCAGGTGATACACACAATCAGCGGAGGTCCTACATTGGCCGGCGTTTCCAATAACTCCAGGAAAAACCACGCAAGAAAGGTTCCCCGCCTCGGAGAGAGCCGAGGGATCTTCGAAGTCAGCCAGAGCCCGACAGAGCTCTCCCAGTCAGCTCAGATCATATTCACCGAAGCAGATGTCTTCAATACTGTGCAACCTTATGATGATCCTATGGTCATCACGATACAAATCGCCAACTGTCTGGTCCATCGCGTGCTCGTGGATACAGGTAGCAGTGTAGATATCCTCTTCAAGGATACCCTGGAAAAATTGAACCTGAAGCAACGTTGTTACAACAGCTGTACCACTCCGCTTTACGGTTTCACTGGGGACTCGATCATACCAAAGGGGTCAATGATCCTCCCAATAATCATCGGGGTCACCCCGCTTCAGCAGAATGTAATGATCGACTTTGTTGTGGTGGACACCACATCGGCCTACAACGCCATCCTAGGGAGACCTTTCCTATCCTCCTTGAAGGGAGTCTTGTCCATATACCACAACGTCTTGAAATTCTCGGTTAGAACCAAAGTAGGAGAGGTACGCGGAGACCAGCAGGCAGCCAGGAAATGCTACGCAGTATCTTCCAATCCTATAGCCCTAGCGAAGCAGTGTGTACAGGTGACATTGATCCAAGAAAACATGGATACGTCCCAGATAATCCAGGAGGAGAAGGAGCCCGCGGAACATCCTGGACATCCGGAGGATGAACCTATCATGCCCTACGAGGAAGAACGAAGTAAGGAATGGGCCAGCGGGCAGCCCGTGGACAAACTAGAAGAAATATCTGTCAGGAATGACGATCCCTCCAAGGTCATCAAGGTCGGAGCCACCCTTGATCCAGAAGTAAAAAGAGGACTGATTGACCTTCTCAGGGAACTCAGCGACATCTTCACCTGGAACCATGATGAAATGCCTGGAATTTCGGCATCGTTGGCCACCGACCGACTAGTAGTAGATCTAATGGTCAAGCCCGTCAAGCAGAAGAAGCGTCACTTCAACGCTAATAGGAACACGGCGGTGCAGGAAGAGGTTGATAAATTGATCAAAGCGGGGTTTGTCAGAGAGGTACGTTACCCCGAATCGATCGCCAACGTGGTCATGGTCACGAAGGCGAGTGGGAAATGGCGTATGTGTGTCGACTACACCGACCTCAACCGGGCTTGTCCGAAAGACAGTTTTCCTCTACCAAAGATCGACCAGCTGGTTGACTCCACATCCGGAAATAAACTTTTGAGTTTTATGGATGTATTCTCAGGATACAACCAAATTAAAATGCACCCGGCTGACAAAGATAAGACCAGTTTCATTACTGGGCAGGGCTTATATTGCTACAAGGTGATGCCGTTTGGTTTGAAGAATGCAGGAGCCACATACCAGTGGCTGGTTAACAAACTGTTCAAGCCCGAGATAGGAAGAACGATGGAAGTATATGTCGATGACATGATCACGAAATCCCCAACCGTAAAGGGACATCAGGAAGACCTTCGCAAAACCTTCCTCATACTGAGGGAAAACCAGATGCGTTTGAACCCCTCCAGATATGCCTTTGGGGTAACGGCAGGGAAGTTTCTGGGCTTCATGGTTCATGAGAGAGGTATAGAAGCCAACCCAGAAAAAATCAAAGCTATCTTGGACCTGGAATCCCCGACCTCGCTCAAGCAAGTACCGATTCTGACTGGACGGGTGGCGGCACTCAACAGGGTTATCTCTCACTCCACCGATAAATGTCTCCCTTTCTTCAAGGCCATCAAACAAGGAAAGAACATGAAATGGAGCCAGGAAAGCGAGCAGGCATTTCAAGCTTTGAAAGAGTACCTAACAAGCCCCCCTTTGTTAGTCAAGCCGGTTCTCGGAGATGAGTTACAGATTTACCTGGCTGTATCAAAAACTGCAGTAAGCGGGGCTTTGGCCAAGGATTGTAGAGACGGTTTTCAAAGGCCCATATACTATGTGAGTCATGCCTTGACCAAATCAGAAAGGAACTACATTCTCCTGGAGAAGCTCGCTTATGCTCTGGTGATCTCAGCGAGGAAACTCTGTCCCTATTTTCAAGCTCACACAATAGCAGTGGTGACAGACCAACCCCTCAGTCAATTCTTGCAAAGACCAGACATGTCAAGAAGGCTAGTTTTATGGGCACTAGAGCTCACTCAGTTCGACCTAAAGTATAAGCCTCGGACTACGATTAAGGCACAGGCTTTGGCCGACTTCGTGGCAGAATTCTCAGCGATCCCAGATCCAGATGATCCCTCAGTATCAGACGAGGTCCCTGAGAAGATATCCGAGGTCAAAAATTGCCTGAAGGCTGCAAGCCATGGATCCTCTTTTCACACGGAGCATCCGGACGAGCTGGGGGAGGAGCTGGCATAGTTTTGATAGACCCGGAGGGGACTGAATTGTGTCACTGTTTCAGATTCGAGTTTAAAGCTACCAACAACGAAGCGGAATATGAAGCCCTCCTAGCCGGGATGAAGGTAGCCATCGAACTAAAGGCCGACTACCTGCAGATCAAGAGCGATTCATTGCTTGTTGTGACTGGGGTCTACCAGGCAAAGGGAGATAATATGGTTGCCTACCTAAATCTAGCTCGGCTGCTGAAAAGCAAATTTAAGGGACTCAAGATCGATCAGGTGCCTCGACACCAAAACCATCGCGCAGATGTTCTGGCTAAAATAGCGGCAAACGGAGGCCAATCCCTACCAAGGGGAATTCCCCTCCAAGTAATCGCCCAGCCAAGCATAGCCACAAATGGAGAAATTTGTTCCCTGGATCGCCTACCTTGCTGGATGGACCCAATTGTCGCCTACCTCCTTGAAGGAGAGCTTCCTGAAGAGCTCGACCAAGCCCGAAGAGTTAAGAGACTCTCAGTTCGATACTGTATGATGGACTGATACCTCTACAAGAGGGGCAGATCCCTCCCCTTACTTAGGTGCTTGCATCCCGATGATGCTAAATGGGCATTGAGAGAGGTCCACTCTGGGGACTGTGGGAACCACATAGGTGGGGAAGCTCTAGCCTATCAGGTGCTTCATATGGGGTATTATTGGCCGACCATCCATCAAGATGCAAAGAGTTTTGTGCAATCCTGCAAACCTTGTCAAAGAACCTCAAACTTGAACCACCAGCCACCCGAGCGACTGTCGTCCCTCAGTTCACCTTACCCCTTTGCCATGTGGGGAATTGACCTAATTGGGCCACTTCCTACCGCTCCTGGACAGATGAAACATGCTATCGTGGCTATCGATTACTTCACAAGATGGGCCGAGGCTGAACCTCTTTCTCGAATATCAGAAAAGAATACAACCAAGTTCATCAAGACTAACGTGGTATGCAGGTTCGGGACCCCTCTCATCATTATAGCCGACCTAGGAAAGCAATTCGACAACGCCCGATTCAAAGACTTTTGCAAAGGATTGGGGATTGACCTCAGGCTCGCTTCAGTGGCTCTTCCCCAGACTAACGGGATGGTAGAATCCACCAACAAGACAATCAAGAAACTCCTGAAAAAGAAACTTCAGCAAAAGAAAGGTAAATGGGCCGAAGAGCTACCAGAAGTCCTTTGGACATACCGGACTACAAAAAGAACAGCTACCGAAGAGACACGTTACTCCCTGGCTTTCGGGGTTGAAGCAGTCCTCCCCATCGAGCATAAATTAACCTTGTTCAGGATACAACACTTTGAGCCAGAAAGTAACGAAGTCAAGCTCCGGGCTAGTCTAGACCTCTTAGAAGAAAAGCAAGACCGGGTAGCAGAGAAAGTAGCAATCTACCAGAGCAAGATCGCTAGATACTTCAACCAAAAGGTTAGAACCCGGAAATTCAAGGAAGGGGATCTGGTACTTAGGAAAGTGACCCTGAACACTCGGAAAAGGTCGGATGGAGTCTTAAGTCCAAATTGGGAAGGGCCATATTTGATAAAGCTAGTTGTTCGCAATGAAGCTTATAAACTCGAAGACATGGACGGATGATCCATCAACCACACTTGATATGCAGATCATTTGAAGAAATTCTACCCTTGAAAGGAGTTCTCAAGCAGACTACCCCCACTTAGTTTTCATTACAGGTCCTAATAAAGATGTACTATATCTCAATCATCAATAAAGTCATTTTCCTTTTCTCTTCCATCTTTGTCTCCAACTATGTTCAACGTTAGTGACTACACCCTTGTATGGGAATTTGACATAAACCTCTCGAGACCAGGAGATAGCTCGATAGCCCTCCTGATGCCTTGGTCGGGCTACCACCCCTAAGAAGGATCTGAGTGTAAGAGCATAGTTGCCCTCCAGATCTCTAGACTAGGAAATAGCTCGATAGCCCTCCTGATGCCTTGGTCGGGCTACCACACCCAAGAAGGATCTAAGTGTAAGAGCATAGTTGCCCTCCAGATCTCGAGACCAGGAAATAGCTCGATAGCCCTCCTCATGCCTTGGTCGGGCTACCACCCCCAAGAAGGATCTGAGTGTAAGAGCATAGTTGCCCTCTAGATCTCGAGACCAGGAAATAGCTCGATAGCCCTCCTTATGCCTTGGTCGGGCTACCACCCCCAAGAAGGATCTGAGTGTAAGAGCATAGTTGCCCTCTAGATCTCGAGACCAGGAAATAACTTGATAGCCCTCCTGATGCCTTGGTCGGGCTACCACCCCCAAGAAGGATCTGAGTGTAAGAGCATAGTTGCCCTCCAGATCTCGAGACCAGGAAATAGCTCGATAGCCTTCCTGATGCCTTGGTCGGGCTACCACCCCCAAGAAGGATCTGAGTGTAAGAGCATAGTTGCCCTCCAGATCTCGAGACCAGGAAATAACTTGATAGCCCTCCTGATGCCTTGGTCGGGCTACCACCCCTAAGAAGGATCTGAGTGTAAGAGCATAGTTTCCCTCCAGATCTCGAGACCAGGAAATAGCTCGATAGCCCTCCTGATGCCTTGGTCGGGCTACCACCCCAAGAAGGATCTAACTGTAAGAGCATAGTTGCCCTCCAAATCTCAAGACCAGGAAATAGCTCGATAGCCCTCCTGATGCCTTGGTCGGGCTACCACCCCCAAGAAGGATCTGAGTGGAAGAGCATAGTTGCCCTCCAGATCTCGAGACCAGGAAATAGCTCGATAGCCCTCCTGATGCCTTGGTCGGGCTACCACCCCAAGAAGGATCTAAGTGTAAGAGCATAGTTGCCCTCCAGATCTCAAGACTAGGAAATAGCTCGATAGCCCTCCTGATGCCTTGGTCGGGCTACCACCCCCAAGAAGGATCTGAGTGTAAGAGCATAGTTGCCCTCCAGATCTCGAGACCAGGAAATAGCTCGATAGCCTTCCTGATGCCTTGGTCGGGCTACCACCCCCAAGAAGGATCTGAGTGTAAGAGCATAGTTGCCCTCAAGATCTCGAGACCAGGAAATAGCTCGATAGCCCTCCTGATACATTGGTCGGGATACCACCCTTAAGAAGGATCTGGGTGTAAGAGCGTAGTTGCCCTCCAGATCACCAAGACTAGGAAATAGCTAAATAACCCTCCTAATGTCTTGGTTGGGTTATCACCCAAAAAAAAATATGTATATATACATAAACAGATATATATATATAATGTTTGCTTTCGTGTGAGGGATCAAAATCACCATAATTCCCTACACGAATCTTAATTGCTGCTTCAAATGCTACTCTGAACACCATTCAAGACCAGAAACAGAATAAAAGTTCTCAAAAAAGCGCTTCGATTTATCATTAAGGGCAAAGGGAGCCTATCCCCCGATAAGGCTACATCCAAATAAGGAGCCCAACCCCCGAACTCGGGCTACAGAAAGAAGAAGAAAAATGAAAATTTGATAATGGCAAAACAGGGTGCCCACCCCCTTTTCCGGGCAATCAAAAACAAGCCATCCGCTTCAAGCTTTAGGACTCTCATAGCTCCCCTCCGCTGGCCCTCCTCCTACCTGCTGATCCTCGGCATCAACCCCCTCTACAGGTAGCTGTCCATCTGGGTTACCCTCGCCGACTGCTCTTCCATCAAGAGGCTCCATCAGATGATCAGCTGGATCTTCCTCCAAAACTTCATTAATTACGTCCATAACCTCAGGAGGGACAACCGCGTCAAGAAGGGCAGCCAAGGACCCCATCTGGCTCCTGTCGACCTCCATCTCTGTTAAAGGGGGATCCTCAGATGGGCTCCTAACCTCTTCACCGGCTCCTGATTGGTCCTCCTCGGATCGAGAAGACACCACTTTGCTGGAAGACTCCCCAGAACTTGAGGTGATAAAGGAAGGAAGGTGGAATGAGGGATCTGACTGAGCGGGCAGCTTCCCAGTTCCTGCTAGGCTAGAAGGGACCACCTTGTCGCCCTTAGGGCGAGATAACTCGGCAGCTTTGAGCATTATTTCCTGTCTGTCCCAGCCCACAATAGACGATAAATCAAAGGGAGGAGGAATAGCTTCCGCGGCCTGAAAGGAAGCATAAAAATACCCGTCACTGAAGGAGGTCTCCGCATCGGCTTGCAGCTTGGCCACCTGAGTAATCAGAGACCGGTTATCGAGGTCCAGCTTCTTAGCCTTAGATCTCCACGAATCCCACTGCCTAGCCCGCCGGAGAGATTGAAGACGCTCCTGATCGAAAGATTGGTTCATCCTCTCATGATCGCAGCGAAGCTCAGCCATCTCGAGCTCGATTTTTCCCTGGCTGGAAGTCACCTCTTCCACTAAAGACCGAGCCTGCTTGAGCAGTTCCCCGGCTTTCTAGGCTTCAGCCTCAGCTCTTGCAGCCCGATCACGAAGGTGGGCTACCTACTGGCCCATCGCGACATTAACCTTAAAGGCCTACAAATTACAGAACTCGAGTTAGAAACTGAACGAATTAACAAAAGTAGCCCGAAGGAAATGCAATTACCTCAGCTAAGATAGCAGATCCCTTGGTTATAAGAACGTCCACAGGCATAGAAGCCATCTTCGAGATCCCGCCACCCGGACAGGACGCTATGAACTGCTCCAGGACCTCATCCCGCCCTGTCGAGCTCGGCTGGGGCCGGGAGCGACTGGAAGGAACATTCACGACACCTTTCCCAGAAGCAACACCTTTCCCAGAAACCTCTGAGGCTTTGGTTGTTGGAAGCGCAGCGGAATCAGGTGTTTGAGTTGAAGGGGTCGCAACTTTGGCGGCCACGGCCGAGGGGGCAGAAGCAGCAGGGCCAACCACCTGGGGGGCTTTACCCAAAGCCCGGAAAGCCCACAAGGCAAGAGTGGCCATCTTAGACCCAGCCGGAGAGATAGACGAAGCCAGGGCAGGTTCGACCCCAGAGGAGGGAAGAGAAGCTCCACCTTGAGGAGAGCGTGAGACGTGACAGGTGGCTGGCTCCACGACAAAAATGAGAATAAACTGGTTAAAAAAGAAAATGTTAGAACCAAGCTAAGTAATAAAGCGAAGCAAAGCAACACAAGGATACTTATGAGGAATAGCGTCTGAAATCAGCAAATACTTGTTCACCCTACGAGGGTCAAAAGCTTCAGCAGTAGGGAACTTCGGATTTAGATAATTCCGGGCTAGAATAGCCTTTAAGACGGCTTCGGACTCGGAATGCAGGGAGTCCCAGTCCCAGGAGGGCTTGTCACTGAAAGCCGTAGGAACCTCGAATTCATGCCCTCCGATGAAAATCGAGCTCCCCCAGTCATCCCCCTCCAGGATCCATTATTCTTTCCATGCGGGATCCTTCTTCGAGGCACCAGGAACGATGAAATTAAGCTTATTCTTTGCCTTGGCATAGAATTGGCCTCGAGGAGCCCCAGACAAGCTCCCAATCTGGAAGAGATAAGCCACCTTGAAAATACACTAAGAGTGATAAAACTAACCTAGAGGGGGGGGGGGTGAATAGGTTTTAGTTAAATTAAATGCCATCTTTTTGATTAATCAAAATTAAACAACACAACCCCTAATCTCTAACACAATCAATCATACCCATAATAAAATGCGGAATAAACAAAATAACACGATGATATGATTTACGTGAGAAACCCTCCAACTGGGTAAAAACTCACGGGCCTAATCGCCAATCGAACCCTCAAATCCACTATTTGCAGAAACGATTACAACCTAGGTTGACCACATCACACCTAATCGGTTACTAATCCGTTCTTGCTACCTGCAGGCCTTTAATAGTGATTTTAGGCTCTTGCTTGTATACTACCCAAGGCAAATACAAGACTTAACTCTTAAATGAAGAGATAAGAAACCTAAAGTGAATATGATGATATTCTAAATGCACAAAATGCAAGCTCAACACATTTAATGCTTATCTAGTCATGTATGAGTGCTTCAAACATCCTAGATATCATGTTGCTATATGACACACATATAACCTAGCTATATGAAATCAAAGCATTCCTAGATGCAATAGCTATCACAATACAACAACCCAAACATCAACAAAAATCTCTATTTATAATAAAAAATTATAAACTAGATGCATAAGAAACATAAAAGAGATTTTTTGTTAAGCAAGAACACAAAGATGGATGAGAGTGGTGTTCTACTTACCAAGTAAGCTATGTTAATGAAGACCCATGCTTAGAAACATCCTAGATGAAGCTAGATGATGATAGAACCATGAATGAATGATGGGTGATTGGGTTTTACACAATAAAAATGGTTTCTTGCTACCTTTTCTTGCAAGACACTCTTGAGCTCTAAAAGGAATGAAAGAGAATAAGTTCTGAAGCTCTGAAGAGGCAAGGAAGAGGAAAGGGCATATATATATCAAGCCCTAGACGAAATGACACCGTTTTGAAAACAGTAACAAAATCCCGTCATTACCGCTGTGCGTACCGCGGCTCGGGCAAGTTGTCCAGACCGCGGTACACGCATCAGTGTGCCTACTGGACAACATCGCGGTTGGGACCGCTGTGCGTGCAATGCATAGGCCGCGGTCTAGGCAGCAGGGGCCTACTGAAGTTTACCGTTTCACAGACCGCTGGGCGTATATGTGTACAGGATGCAGTCCAGGCAGCATGAGCCGACTGATGATTATCGCTATGTATGTCGCGGTTCAGGCAGTGCTTGCCAAACGGTCTAGGCTGTGGAAATAGAAGAAACCTTATTTTCTAAGCAGACTCAACACACAAAGTGATGTGCAATATGTGCAAGTGTGGAGTGTGAAAAGTGACATACAATGCATCATTCAATTGTATGTAAACAAGAATATAATGCATGCAAGTGAGTGTGTGCAACTATATCCCTTCATGTAAAAATAAAGTCAAGTAATCTACCTTCCTTGAAGCACTTGGAGTCAAATAGAAGATCTTCAATTCCTAATCTACCCATTTACAATGATTAACCCCAATTGTGATTTTGTCAACGAAATAAACCAATCATAAAGTGAGGCACTTACACAGCTCCTCTACACCTGGCTCCCTCGTCACTTTACTCATCTGGAATTGTTCCCTCCATAAGACAAGGAAACCAATCAGATTCCTCCAGAAGCCAGGCGTCAACTGGAGGGGAGCGAGCTGGATGGCATTGAGAGCCTGCCGAAGGGTTGGATGGAGGGGAAGCCTGACCCCTTTCTCAAGAGCGGCCACATGAATCGAAAGCACGCCTTTAGGGGGGTTGAAAAACTCGTAATTTTTGGGAGGTACCGAGATGGATACGCTGTCGGGGATGCCAAACTTTGACATCAAGCTATCAATCGACACCTGGTCAACGGTGGAATCTGGGACAACCCGAAAATCGTAGGGAGGGAGCCTCTCCCCAAAGGGACCAGGAGCCGAGACACGACGCTCCCCCGCAGTGCCACCGACCGCTTCTTTTTCGGAGTCATCATCGACGATATCTAAAGGGTGGTCGGGATGGTTGGAGAACCCAGTCCCGATAGATACATTCCTACTCGACCGCCGACGTTGCGAGGTGGGCGGAGAATCGTCACCGTCAGAACTCCTCCTAGCCTGCTTCCCCAGAATAAGACTGACGACCTCCTCACCGCCGAATATGGAATCAGTTGAGTCACGACTGTTTTTCGACATTATAAAAGATGAAGAATGAAGAAAGAAGCAAGCTCGGAGGAAAAGCTATGGAAATATTTCTCAGCAAAAATTTTTTAGCTCGAAGAGATGTGAGGAAGATGAGGAGGAAAATAGACATATATATAGGCAGAAGGACAACAGCACCGAGATACTCGTCTGGTAATGGTAAAAAATCGATTACGGTAACGTAACCGGATTAAACTCGAAAGCGGGCTAATCATCTCATGCCACATCACTTACGCAGTTAAGAGGATGATCTCCCCAAGATTCTGGTAACGGTAAAAAATCTTGGGGACTGCCGTAACGCAATCAGATTAATTCGAAGATAAATTAGTCGGTTCGCAACAGGTCATTCAAATGAAGAAATTTCCCCTATATTTCGGTAACGGTAAAAAGAGGAAGATTTCCCAAATAAAGTGAAAATCTGACCTCAACCCCGAGCTCGATGTCTGGTGTTCAAGTCAGAGGGGACTTCTGTTAATAGCCAAAATTGGCTAAGGACCAAAGGGAAATTTTCCACCTCCCAGACCTGGTTCCATACCCAAGAGTTTCACTAGGAGACCTCTCAATCCAGAGCCGAGCTACTATACCATCCCAGAAACAAGGGCGGGCTCCGGAAACATCCGGGATAGAGCCAGGACCCGAGAGCTTCCACCAGGAGATCTTTCTGTCCAGAGCCGAACTGCGATACCACCCTAGGAACAAGGACGAGCTCCGAAAACATCCGGGATAAAGCCCAGAACGATCAGATCTAGCCCGCATCACCAAAACTAGAAGCTCCCCGAAGTCGAGGTCATCTCGCAAGTGCTCTAGAGACTCATCTGTACCTCGATTGACATAGAAGAATGTCCCTAAAAGGCCGCGAGGTCAGTCGAAGCCACACCTAGCTTCAAAAGCTCAGTCGAGGCCACACCTAGCTTCGAAAAGGTCAAGGGAAGCCAGATTTGGCTCAAAGCTGGATGAAACTTCTCAGATATCAAGGTCGAAATACTAATCAACCTCCCTGGTTGATGCACCACACCATATCGTCATATCCAACGACATCCATAAAGGATCATACTGAAAGGATACGAGGAATGCATTGAATCATATCTGGAAACGTTACCTACATGCAGAACAAGTAATAAAATCCAAAAAGGAAACAAACTGATCTCCACCACGATACTCTCAATTCGGACGTCAATTCAAAAGTCAATGACATTAAAGCAAGAAATCCCGCCCGATAAGGAGGAGACTGAGAAAATCAAGGGAGAATCAATTTGTTGACCTATAAACTATATATAAATAGAAAAGAAAAGAAAGGAAAAAGAGGAGACTACTATTCAACAGGCATACGACTAACAATCGACCATTCCCTAGAGAGAGTTGAGAGAAAAGATAGAAGAACCTTTGAATTTGTATACCATGCATATTCAATAAAAACATTCTTGCTTACTTGTCACTTTATAAATCACTGTTACATATACAATGAATTTTGGCCACCGCCTACGTGGTAGTGGTCTCGAGGGCGTTAACTGAGATTTCTCATCCCGAGCAAAATTTCCGTTAACATAGGCTGAAAGGAGATTTGCTAGGATATGTGTTGAATTGGTCACTACTAAGCCGTTAAAGAGTTTTTTTAGAAGCAGAGGACATATGTATTAGGGTTGAATATGAGAGTTTGGGATTGATTTGTTTTCAGTGTGGTCGAGTGGGGCATAGTAAGGATTCTTGTATGGAAAGAGATGTGAATCATAAAGAAGGGGTGAATGTGCCTGAGGAAGATCCTAGTTCTGGTACAACCAGTAGTGATCATGGTTCAAGTGGATTAAAGAATGACATATATAGTTATTGGATGCATGTATCATGTGGAAGGAATGGGAGGAATAATGTGGGTTCGATTTTTGGTGGTAAGAAAACTGGTTCTATGGGTAACATGGGGAAAATAGGTAGTGATAGTAGACATGGTAGTGGATCTCCTTCTCATGGAGATGAAGTTACTGGGAAGGGTGTGGGGAATATGAAAGAGGTTGTTAAAGCTCTTGTGGGGGAAAAGTGGTCAAAAAGTTATGCACCCTGTCAAGGATATAAATAATAAAGTGAAGGGGGGGGGGGGGGGGGGGGGAGGGGTTTCTAGGTTTGTGGTTCTTTCTAAGGAAGTGGTTGAGGATCCAGATGGGAAGAAAACTTTGAGTATTCCTAATCAGCAAATCAAGGCTCCTAATACTTTTGTGTTAGCCGAAATTTCCAATAGAGAAATTTATAGGAAGAAATAGATGCCCTCTACTACTAACAAGTATCTGGTTGCTGTTGGTACTAACAAGAGCCAATCTAACAGTTCACTCAAGGAACATTTGGGTGGTTACCAAGTTTCGGCTACTAGCAAGGGTGGCAATAAAGGAAAACAAGTTTTTACTGAGATGAAGGAGGATCTTGAGGATTCGGATGTGCTGAAGATTCTTCAGAAGGATATGATGGATTCTGTGATGACTTTCACTAATTGTCCCTCTTATAGTATAAATGATTGTAAATTTGTTCTTGGTAAGGGGGAGCCTGGTAGTGGTGTTTCAAGTGATGGTCCAGATGGTCCTTTACCTCTACAACAGGTAGATATGTCTGCTGCTAAGAACCTCGATGAGGTGGCCATAGAGGCTATAAAAGTTACCCTTGAATAGGGTTGTCTCTGGTGTGTTTCCCTTCTTCTATTTCCTAATAATTTGCTCTTGGAACGTAAGGGGTGTTGGTAAGAAAGGGTTTGTTAAAAATGTTTTTGATCTTAGGAAGATTTTCCATTTTGAAGTGTTGGCAATTCTTTAGCCTAGAATCAGTGGTGCCAGGGCTTGTAAAGTCATTGATAAACTTGGTTTTATTGATATATTCGTTGTGGAAGGTTATGGATTTTTTAGGGGTATCTGGTTATTGTGGAGTGTAAGCAATATGAAGCTTAAGGTTGTAGCTAGTTCTAAACACTCTATTATTGTAGTGATTGCTGAGGGGACTAATTTTTGGGTTTTTACTGTCGTGTATGCAAACCCGAGTGCTACTATTAGGCATTGTAGGTGTTTCAAGGGGCCCTGGGCTATCATGAGGGATTTTAATGAGATTGTTAGTAGCGGAGAGAAAATGGGTGGTAGAAGTTGGTTCTCCAAAACAGGGTTCACATAATGGATTGGTGAGAATAAGCTTGTAGACTTATGCTTTATTAGCAAAAAGTTTACTTTGATGAACAAGAGTGGTGCTATAGAAGAGATTTAAGAAAGACTTGATAGAGCCCTCTGTTCCATGGATTGGAGAACTACGTTTGCTGAAGGCTCTGTCCAACATTTGTCTAGGGTTTCTATTGTTTATTGTCCTATTATGCTAGCTTTCAAAGCAATCACATTCCTCGTAGTTCTCTCAAGCCCTTTATATTTGTGGCTATATGGTTAAAACATGTGTAGTTTGGTGATTTGGTGAGACAGCAGTGGGGTATCCGCAAGGGAAGCATTATTGAAAAGGTTAACGGTATAACATATAATTTGAGGGAATGGAATAGAGACACGTTTGGGTGCATTTTCCAAAAGAAAAGAATGATTCTTGCTAGGATTCTTGGCATCCATAAAAGTCTTGGTGAGAGGTTTAGGCCTAGTTTGGCCAACCTTGAGGCTAAGCTTCGTGAGGAGTATAACCTCACTATTGACTAGGAGGAGATTTTATGGCTCCAAAAATCCAGAAACATTTGGCTTAAAGAGGGGGATAGAAACACAAAGCTTTTTCATCTTTCTACTATGTTCAAGAGGAGACGTAATAAGCTTGATTGTCTTAAAGAAGAGGATAATGTTTGAAGATGTGATATAGAGAGCATGAAAGTTGCTGCTATCTCCTATTTTAATAACCTTTTTTCTGAACAGCCTTGTAATGTTAGCTATGACTGTATTCCTCTGCCGTTTCCTTACCTTGAGGAAAGTGAGACAACTGATTTATGTAAGGAGGTTAGTGAAAAGGGGGTTAGAACTGGTTTATTTGGGATTGGTGGTCTTAAGGCCCCTAGGCTTGATGGGTATCCTGCCATTTTCTTTCAAAATCAGTGGAATATTTGTAAGGAGGATCTTTTCAAGTTAAGGGTAGATAGTTTTAGGTTGAGGATGTTCCTTGCTGTTCTCAACCAGACCCTTATTACTTTGGTGGTTAAAGTCCCTAGTATGTTTGGTATGACTCAGCTTAGGCCTATTAGTCTTTGCAACACTATTTATAGGGTTATTTAGTATGTTCATTGTTCAAAGACTTAGACATCTAATGCCTAAGCTTCTTAGTCCTCCAAGTGGCGTTTGTCCCTAGTAGACAGATCCAGGACAATATTGTGGTTGCTCAAGAAGTCCTTTATAAATTCAAAATTATGAAAGGCATGAAGGGTTGTATAGCCTGGAAGATTTACCTCACTAAAGCCTATGATAAGCTGCAATGGAATTTTATTAGAAGTGTGAATGATAAAACTTGTATTGGGAGTGCATTAGTGAATCTTATTATGTGGTCAATTACAACTGTGCAATACAGAGTGGTGTTGAATGGGGATTATGTGAGTCTTTCACTCCTGGTTGTGGTATTAGGCAAGGGGACACTCTTTCTCCTTATATTTTTATCTAGTGTATAGAAATGTTGTCCCATTAATCAACCAGAAGCTGAGTTTGGGTCAGTGGAAGTGTGTTAATGTTTCTAATGGGTGGCCAAACACTTCACACGTATTCTTTGCTGATGACCTTATCTTATTTGGCCATGCTTCCCTTCACCAAGCTGGCATCATGAAGAACTGTTTTGATGTGTTTTGTAACTTATTTGGGCAGCAAGTCAATTACAGTAAGTCCAGAGTTTTTTGTTCTAATAATGTCAAAGAAGGAGATGCTAGGTGTATTGCTAATGCATGTGGGTCGCCTCTTACTAAGAATCTAGGGAAATATCTGGGAGTTCTTTTTATTCCTGGGAGGGTTACCAACGAAACTTATACTGATGTGATTGAGAAGGTTCAACAGAGGCCGACTGCTTGGAAATGCGACTCCATTTCTCTGGCAGGGAGAGTGACTCTTAATAAAGTAGTTACTTTAGCTCTTCTTGTGTATACCATGTAATCTATTAAACTCCCTAATAAGGATTGTAGGAAGCTTGATAAGATTAATAGAAACTTCCTTGGGGCCATACTGTTAGGATTATGCTCAATGGCAATAGTGTAATATTGTAATTGACAATCTTCTCATATTAATAAAGTGAATTCTGATTCTTACAATTACTTATAGCATTTATTATTATAATTGTCAAGGTAAATAATCATAAGGTCAAAAGACTATGAGACATGAAGAATTGTTCATACATCCGGATATGTATGAGGTAGACACAATTCTTTAGTTAGTCTTGAATAACGTTCACAACTTAAATTAAAGATTGGGCACCTCTATCTTGTTAAAGTTGTAGAATTCTTTTACTAGCATTTGAGTGGGATCAAATGAATATGATGAGTCTAAAATCATCGAAAGGTTTTCGAGTAAAAGAATCTAGTGCACTAGGTGCATTGAACTGGATCACAATGAAATACTTTATCTAGAAGCGTCACTAGTTATAAGTCTTTTCATTAAAGAGGACAATCAGAGAGTCTATCTTAATCCTGAGATAAATGATGGACTTATGGTTGCAAGTGTTATCATTAGAGCTATCAATGAGTACGATTATATAACATAGTCTATCCTCGATAGTTTGGTGGTATACATTTGTTAATCGATAGAGGACTTCATTTATAGATATGAACATCGTGGGTCCATTTATTAAATGAGATTATAATATCATCATATGGATGTTTTGAGGTATTGGATATTAAATCTCAACGTTGAGTTTTCAATAATGATTATTGAAAGCATGGCTTCTGGACAAGTCAAAGTATCCAAGTTCGAAATGTGGTCATATGAGGAAATATGGTAACTTGGAGAGCTATAGGCGGTCTATGAGCTCTTGGCGATTACTGATATTATTCACGAGGATACACCATCTCCTATAAGATTGTCTAGGGTATGAATGAGAAACATCTCCTTATTCTATCTTTATTTAAGAGTTCAATTTTAGCTCTTTAGTGGAATGAGTTAAAATTAATAGATTGGACCTAAGTGAATCATTTGTTTATTGTGATTAGGTTGTGTCTATTGAAGCTTAAATTTAGATAGCCCGCCAAGATCCCCAATCCACACGTATTTGCATGGATCACTTGATATATTCTACCGGGCCGATTTAAGGGTCCATCTAGAATTGTTTTTAATATATCAAGAATATAATATGTCTATTATTTAATTAATGGGCTGCACTATTATATTGATATATTAAAAGGAGACATGTGGGCTTGTTTCTTTTAGTAAGAATGAGTCTGGTTCACATGTGGGCTTTTATTTAAAGACCAATGGATTAAATGAAATAAGAAAATAATATATGGCCCATTTATATGAGTGGGGCGGCAAGGTGTATATATTAACCTAATATATTATTTAGTTTCATTGTTTTAATTAAATAAGAATTAGTTAATTTATTAATTAATTGTTTAATTAAGAAACAAATCTTTTTCTGATTAGGAAATATATTTCCTAAAGTTATACTATTGGTAGTAGTATATTAAAAGTAAAAGACTTGTTTGATAAGAAAATAAATAATTAATTTAATTTATTTAATCAAATAAGAAGTCTTTTTATTTAGTCAATAAAAGAATAAAAATATCTATGAGTTGGATTAGGTTTTGAAGTCTAAAGGTTGATGGAAATTAGGGTGCAACACAAACTCTTTTTGGTATGTGATTTGCGGCAACCCTAGTCCATTTAGAGGAAGATTTCGGCAATCCTAAATAGAAGAGGAAGCAAAATTTCGGCCACCTATATAATTCCACATATAGAATTCGGCCACCATAGTTGATTGAATGATTCAATTTTTCTTCTTCTTCTCAATTCATAGAAAAGGATAATTTTTATTCTACTAAACATAAAAGAGAGAAGAGATTATTCTTTGATAGTATACTGATTGCTTGTTCATCAATAAGCTTGTGTGTACAACATCGAATTAGGTTCACGCGAGTTTCGATCATTAGATTGAGAACTCAAAAGTGACCAGAATAATTTTTGTCTTCTTTTGATTGTTTTGTGACTAACAAAAGAAAAAGAAAACTTTGTTCGTCCATTCTCAGGTTTGCAATTCAAAGAAAAAGGGAGACCACGCTCCTAGGTGATTCACGTACGTGTTCGGATTGGAAGATCTCGCGGTACTGTTCACGATCACTGTTCACGTGGGTACTGTTCATGATCACTGTTCAAGCGGGTACTGTTCACAATCACTGTTCACGCGGGTATTGTTCACGGGCATCGAAAAAGATTTTGCGGATTACCAATCGACGTAAGTCAATCGGATCACGCGTCAAGAGGTATTTAACTCTAACCGTATATATTTGAGTTTAATTAATTAAAAGATTAAGGTTCAACTTTGAGAAAATTTTTAAAACCATACGAAATCTATTTTTCGTTTCTTCCGCTGCGTTTTATATCGATTTTTCCCTACAATTGGTATCAGAGCCTTGGTTGTACCTTTTAATTAATTAACGTATATATATGTGAATCTATTTCTTTTTTATTGTGATTATACATGTTTTAGAAAGAGATGGCACTCTAGGTATTCGCATATATAATTACATGTCGAATGTATGGATTTATATATGTTTTATAAAGTGAATTGTTATTGCTCAATTTTGGTCCTAGAATTTCAATGTAATTTTTGTTTCGGATTTGTAACAAGAAGGGTGGTCTATTATCGCCATAATTCCTTCTTGGTAGTTGCTAGGGTTTTATTTTTTTTTGTATATAAAATAAGTGCAGTATTTGTTTTTTGTAATCAGGTGCAGTATTTTTTTTTGTAAATCCTACTGCAGTTAAATAATAAAAAAAAAATTGCTGCAGTAATTTATTCGTAATATGATGTAATGTATTCGGGTATTGAAAATTCGAAGACACGAAGAAAAATGAAGCAACCGGAACCAAGAACGAGCACCGTGCGCACCCTAGGACTGGATTGGGCTGCGCATGGCAAGCCCAATCCTTGGTGGGCTGCGCACGGCAGCCTTGTTCGGCCTTATGGGCTGCGCAAGGCAGCCCCTTTGTGGGGTTGTGGGTTGTGCACGTCCATGGGAGGAGGCCGAGGGATGAGCGTATGGTTGATGGCCACCTGAAGATCTTGTATTCCTAACAATTGTAATTTACTTGCTTTTCTAGGATGGGCCAAAATTGTTGCTATTTAATTTTTGCTTAAATATTACAATATTTGTTGTTGTATGATAACATGACATTTTAGAATAGGAGTGCCACTCATATATCTCTTTTGTTATGAACATGCATTGAATGATTTAGATATCTAATTGGCATCTAGATAACTTGGTAAAAATCATTCTTTGGGATTTAATCACACGCCTTAAATAATTGAGTGGGAGAAGGTGTGCAAGAACGCCTATGGCCTCCAAGATTAGTTGAGTTTTATTATTTTTTGTAATCCCCCCAAGGGGCGTCTATAAATGGAATTTAACAATATACTTCCTTACAAGGATAGACTAGATAATTGACTTAAACGAAATCTACTCCCTAAGGAGGGATTTTCGTGAGAGAAAATTGAGGGTGGATATCTTGGTAACACACTCAATGTAATTTTATTAATATCCTCCCAAGAGTTCTTGTTAATAAAAATTACAAGGCTAAAATTAAAAACGCTGGTTGTTATGTTAACAATTAAGTGGGACCTAGTCTAACTAGTAAATAGTGCGAACTCCCAAAAGAGGCGTAATATTTATGGGTGTTGGATCACCGTTGAATTTTTATGATTGAATTATTTATTTTAATTCAAGATAAATTTTTAAAAGTGCTATTATCATGATTATTTACTTATATATGTTTTTGTTTTAATCAGAAATCATGACCCCATCACTTATGAACATCCTGAAAGATAACACCTTAACTGGAGATAACTACGTAACATGGAAAAGGAAAATTGGGTTGTTGTCGCAAAGTGAAAAAAATAAGTTTGTTCTGACCACTCCTAAACCACCCCTTCCTAATAATGAATCTAATGTGATGCAAAGAGATGAGTATGAGCAATGGAAGATTTCTGATGATATGGCAAAATGTTACATTATGGCCACTATCTCCGACGTGTTGCAACAGCAACATGAAGGAATGGAGTCCGCTGCTAATATAATGATGTCCCTAGAGGAAATGTTTGCTATGAGGTCTAGAACGACTAAGAGAGAGGCAGTGACTGCTTTTATGAATCTTAGGATTAAACCTGGACAATCTGTGAAAGATCACATGATGAAAGTCATAGCACATCTCAATATTGCTGAACTAAATGGTGCTGAGATTGATGGCGAGACCAAAATTGATATGGTAGTTAACTCACTGTCAGATTCCTTTGATCAGTTCAAGTTGGACTACACCTTGAACAAAAAGGAATACACCTTGTAGGGCCTGATGCAAGATGTTCAAAACACTGAAAAGATCCTTGTGAAAAACAAAGGTCAAGAGATTCATTTGGTTGGTAAAGTTGCTACTGTTAAGACCCGTAAGAAGGTCAAGAAACAACAGAACAAAAAGCAACTTGGGCCTACCAAGAAGGAAACCAAGAAAGTAACCAAGATCAAAGGGAAATGCTTCCTTTGTGGTGAAAAGGGACATTGGAAAAGAGATTGCCCAAAGTCCTAGAAAAAGAAGGAAGAAGGTAATGTTAATTATCTAGAAACATGTTTTCTGGCAGATTCTACTGATTCTTGGATCATAGACTCTGGAGCCACTAATCATGTTTGTTATTCCTTGCAGGGGTTTCAGGAAAAGAGAAGGTTGAATGAAGATGAAGTCAATTTGCGCTTGGTCAACAGGACGTTAGTGTCTGCAAGTGCAGTGGGAGATATTAGAGTTATTTTAGATTCTAGTAGGCATTTAGATTTAATAGACGTTTATTATGTACCTCAATTCAAGAGGAATTTAATTTCAGTTTCTTGTTTAAATAAGTTTGGATATTCAGTTACTTTTAATAAAATTTTTGTTATTAGTAAGAATGACAAAGTTGTTTGCAAAGGTACATTGGAAAACGGTTTATTTTTTTTGCATAGAAATATCTCTCACTCGTTAGACACAGAAATAACGGAACCTAATCATAAAAGAGTAAAATTATCAAAAGATGAAACCTATCTTTGGCATTTACGCCTAGGTCACATTAACCTTAATAGGATTAAAAGATTGGTATGTGATGGACCTTTAAGTGACTTAAAGGTTGATGATCTACCAACTTGTGAATCTTGTTTGGAAGGTAAAATGACCAAAAGGCCGTTCAATACCAAAGGTGCAAGAGCCACTGAATGTTTAGGACTAGTACACACTGATGTATGTGGTCCTATGAGCATTCAAGCTAGAGGTGGATATGAGTACTTCATCACCTTCACAAATGATTACTCAAGATTTGGTTACGTGTATCTCATGAGACATAAGTCGGATGCATTTGATATGTTCAAAGCATTCAAAGCTGAAGTAGAAAATCAGCTTGAGAAACATATAAATATCTTGAGATCTGATCGTGGTGGAGAATATCTATCTGGAGAGTTTCAGCAATATCTTATTGATAATGGGATAGTTTCTCAGCTTTCTGCACAAGGTACACCTCAACAAAATGGGGTAGCAGAAAGGAGAAATAAGACTCTTTTAGAGATGGTTAGATCAATGTTTAGTTATTCAACACTTCCTATTTCTTTTTGGGGATATGCTCTACAAACAGCAATATATATTCTAAAACCCCACTTGAATTGTGGACTGGGCGAAAGCCTAGTTTACAACACATGAGGATATTTGGTTGTCCTGCACATGTGTTAAAAGGAAAGACAGAAAAGATGGAGTCCCGTTCAGAAACATGTATATTTGTGGGGTATCCAAAAGGAACTAAAGGGTATTATTTATATAGTCCTTCTGATCTAAAAGTATTTGTTTCAACAAATGCTTCATTTCTAGAAAAGGACTATATGAATAATTTTGTGCCCAAAAGTAGAATTGTCCTGAATGAGATATCAGGAGATACAATTCCACAAGAGGTTTCACAACCCAGCCCAATTGTAAGTTCCACTCCAACACAAGATCAACAACCTACCATTCCTCGTCGTAGTGGGAGAGTTAGAACACAAACCGAAAGATATATCGATCTAGGAGAATCTGTTGAGAATCTCCCGGACGACGATGATCCCTACACGTACAAGGAAGCTATGGAGGATGTTGATTGTCGTCATTGGCAAAAGGCAATGCAATCCGAGATTGAATCGATGTTTAATAACAAAGTCTGGTCCCTTGTAGACTTGCCTAAAGGGATAAAACCCATTGGGTACAAGTGGGTATACAAGAGGAAAAGAGGTATGGATGGTAAAGTGGAAACCTTTAAAGCTAGACTAGTAGCTAAAGGTTATACACAGAAAGAAGGTATCGATTACGAGGAAACCTTCTCACCTGTGGCCATGCTTAAATCCATTAGGATACTCTTATCCATTGCAGCATCTCTAAACCTAGAGATTTGGCAAATGGACGTCACGACAGCTTTCCTGAATGGAAGTCTTGTCGAGAGCATCTACATGATGCAACCAGAGGGATTCATTGAAAAAGGCCAAGAAGAAAGAGTATGCAAGTTGCAAAAGTCCATATATGGACTAAAGCAAGCATCCAGATCCTGGAACATAAGGTTCGATCAAGCTGTAAAGGGTTTTTGGATTTATTCAAAACCCTGACGAACCTTGTGTATACAAGAGGATCAAAGGCGACAAGTTGGTTTTCCTCATTCTTTATGTTGATGATATACTACTCATTGGAAACGATGTAGGTGTATTGACATCAGTGAAAGAATGGTTAGCAAAACAATTTGATATGAAGGACTTAGGAGAAGCAAGTTATATTCTTAGTATCCAAGTAATAAGGGATAGAAAAAATAGAACGTTTGCATTATCCCAAGCTTCATACATTGATAAAATCTTGTCTAGATTCACCATGCAAGATTCCAAGAAAGGTATGTTACCTTTTAGACATGGAATCAAACTTTCTAAGGGTCAAGCACCTAAGAATGTGCATGAAGAGCAATTCATGAGTAGAGTTCCATATGCCTCGGCAGTTGGAAGTCTCATGTATGCAATGCTCTGTACTAGACCAGATATTTGTTTTGCTGTTGGCATAGTTAGCAGGTTTCAATCGAAACCTGGTCCTGATCATTGGACGGCAGTCAAGCATATTTTCAAGTATCTCAAGAGAACTAGAGATTATATGCTTGTATACTCTGGAGGGGATTTAATTCCCGTTGGGTATACAGATTCTGATTTCCAGTCGGATTCTGACTCCAGAAAATCCACATCAGGGTCTGTGTTTACCATTGGAGGAGGAGCAGTCATATGGAGGAGTATCAAGCAATATTGTATTGCTGATTCCACCATTAAAGCTGAGTATGTTGGTGCATGCGAAGCTGCCAAAGAGGCTGTTTGGCTCCGCCAATTCTTGATTGACGTAGAAGTGGTTCCTAGTGTGAATAAGCAGATCACTATACACTGTGACAACAGTGGTGCAGTGGCTAATTCGAAAGAACCAAGAAGTCATAAGAGAGGTAAACACATTGAAAGGAAGTATCACTTTCTGAGGGAAATTATTCATAGGGGAGACGTGACGATCACCAAAATCGCGTCAGCAGAAAATCTAGCGGATCCTTTCACAAAGGCTCTACCTCAGAAGAGCTTTGATGTACATCTAGAGAACATGGGAATGAGAGATATGACACACTTGCTATAGAGCAAGTGGGAGATTGTTAGGATTATGCTCAACGACAAGAGTGTAATATTGTAATTGACAATCTTCTCATATTAATAAAGTGAATTCTGATTCTTACAATTACTTATAGCATTTATTATTATAATTGTCAAGGTAAATAATCATAAGGTCAAAAGACTGTGAGACATGAAGAATTGTTCATACATCCGGATATGTATGAGGTAGACACAATTCTTTAGTTAGTCTTGAATAACATTCACAACTTAAGTTAAAGGTTGGGCACCTCTATCTTGTTAAAGTTGTAGAATTCTTTTACTAACATTTGAGTGGGATCAAATGAATATGATGAGTCTAAAATCATCGAAAGGTTTTCGAGTAAAAGAATCTAGTGCACTAGGTGCATTGAACTGGATCACAATGAAATACTTTATCTAGAACCGTCACTAGATATAAGTCTTTTCATTGAAGAGGATAATCGGAGAGTCTATCTTAATCCTGAGATAAATGATGGACTTATGGTTGCAAGTGTTATCATTAGAGCTATCAATGATTACGATTATATAGCATAGTCTATCCTCGATAGTTTGGTGGTATACATTTGTTAATAGATAAAGGACTTCATTTATAGATATGGACATCGTGGGTCCATTTATTAAATGAGATTATAATATCATCATATGGATGTTTTGAGGTATTGGATATTAACTCTCAACGTTGAGTTTTCAATAATGATTATTGAAAACATGGCTTCTGGACAAGTCAAAGTATCCAAGTTCAAAATGTGGTCATATGAGGAAATATGGTAACTTGGAGAGCTATAGGCGGTCTATGAGCTCTTGGCGATTACTGATATTATTCACGAGGATACACCATCTCCTATAAGATTGTCTAGGGTATGAATGAGAAACATCTCCTTATTCTATCTTTATTTAAGAGTTCAATTTTAGCTCTTTAGTGGAATGAGTTAAAATTAATAGATTGGACCTAAGTGAATCATTTGTTGATTGTGATTAGGTTGTGTCTATTGAAGCTTAAATTTAGATAGCCCGCCAAGATCCCCAATCCACACGTATTTGCATGGATCACTTGATATATTCTACCGGGCCGATTTAAGGGTCCATCTAGAATTGTTTTTAATATATCAAGAATATAATATGTCTATTATTTAATTAATGGGCTGCACTATTATATTAATATATTAAAAGGAGACATGTGAGCTTGTTTCTTTTAGTAAGAATGGGTCTGGTTCACATGTGGGCTTTTATTTAAAGTCCAATGGATTAAATGAAATAAGAAAATAATATATGGCCCATTTATATAAGTGGGGCGGCAAGGTGTATATATTAACCTAATATATTATTTTATTTCATTGTTTTAATTAAATAAGAATTAGTTAATTTATTAATTAATTGTTTAATTAAGAAACAAATCTTTTTCTGATCAGGAAATATATTTCCTAAAGTTATACTATTGGTAGTAGTATATTAAAAGTAAAAGACTTGTTTGATAAGAAAATAAATAATTAATTTAATTTATTTAATCAAATAAGAAGTCTTTTTATTTAGTCAATAAAAGAATAAAAATATCTATGAGTTGGATTAGGTTTTGAAGTCTAAAGGTTGATGGAAATTAGGGTGTAACACAAACTCTTTTTGGTATGTGATTTGCGGCAACCCTAGTCCATTTAGAGGAAGATTTCGGCAATCCTAAATAGAAGAGGAAGCAAAATTTCGGCCACCTATATAATTCCACATATAGAATTCGGCCACCATAGTTGATTGAATGATTCAATTTTTCTTCTTCTTCTCAATTCATAGAAAAGGATAATTTATATTCTACTAAACATAAAAGAGAGAAGAGATTATTCTTTGATAGTACACTGATTGCTTGTTCATCAATAAGCTTGTGTGTACAACATCGAATTAGGTTCACGTGAGTTTCGATCATTAGATTGAGAACTTAAAAGTGACCGGAATAATTTTTGTCTTCTTTTGATTGTTTTGTGACTAACAAAAGAAAAAGAAAACTTTGTCCATCCATTCTCAGGTTTGCAATTCAAAGAAAAAGGGAGACCACGCTCCTAGGTGATTCACGTACGTGTTCGGATTGGAAGATCTCATGGTACTGTTCACGATCACTGTTCACGGGGGTACTGTTTACGATCACTGTTTACGGGGGTACTGTTCACGACCACTGTTCATGCCGGCACTATTCACGATCACTATTCACACGGGTACTGTTCACACGGGTATTGTTCACGGCATCGGAAAAGATTTTACGGATTACCAATTGACGTAAGTTAATCGGATCACGCGTCAAGAGGTATTTAACTCTAACCGTATATATTTGAGTTTAATTAATTAAAAGGTTAAGGTTCAACTTTGAGAAAAATTTTAAAACCATACGAAATCTATTTTTCGTTTCTTCCGCTGCGTTTTATGTCGATTTTTCCCTACACATACTAATGAGAGGAGAACTGTGCACCTTATTAAGTTGGATTTGGTTTGCCTGCCTAAGAGTAGTGGTGGCTTGGGTATTAAGACAATGGAGGACATGAATCAGGCCCTTTTAGCCAAAGCAATTTGGCAGGTTTTCCAGGATGACAGTGGCATTTGGTGCAAACTTCTCAAGCACAAGTATATGAATTCTAATTCTTTTTCTGACCCTGAGCTAAGTAAGGGGGTGATCAGTTCTAGTACATGGAAGTCTATTGCTTTTGGTACAAAGTTGATTAACATAGAGATGAGGTGGAGAGTAAGATGTGGGGAGCGGATTCTGTTTTGGTTAGATGAGTGGGTTCCTGACACTAGTATTCTCGAGGATCATGCGTTAATTGCTCTTTTGGTTGACCTTTTAAGTCTGACAGTTAGTGATTATTTGGTTGATGGTCAGTGGCTTGTTCAGCAACTTGCTTTGGTCATTCCTTGGAGCATTGTCCTTAAAATTTCTAGTATCCATTCTGGTAGGAGCCTTAGTAGAAATGATAGAGTTATTTGGAGGTGGTCCAAGAATGGTGATTTCTCTGTTAAGTCAGCTTATGGTGAGCTCTTGGACTCTGATCGAAGTCTTGTGTGGAAATGGAAATTCATTTGGAATCTTCGACTTCCTCCTAGAGTGCAGCACTTTCTCTAGCTCCTCTTCTATGGGAAAATTCTTACAAATAGCTAGAGAGTCGCTTGTGGGATAGATTCTGATGGTTTTTACCCTAGGTGTGTTGATGCCATTGAGGACATCGATCACCTTATACGGGGCTGCATGCATTCTGTGTTGATTTAGGATAGCTTACTTAAAGGTGTGTTTTCCTCTACTTCTTTTATAGGTGATTTTATTGATTGGCTGATGAGAAACCTGATTAATGGTGGCCTGGTGTATGGTAAGGTCCCTTGTTGGCTTCTTTTTGCTATTGTGATATGGGTTGTTTGGAAATGGAGATGCAGGTTGGTGTTTGAGCCTAAGTTTGTTACTGGTTATTAATCAGTTTTGCTTCGATTAGTTGAGTGTCATTTCAGCTGTTGACGTTAAACAGGCTTCTATTGCTAGGATCCCCCCTCCTGAAGGTTGGGTGAAGTTAAATGTGGATGGTAGTTTTGATAACAATTTGTGCACCATTACTTCTAGTGGGGTGTTGAGGGATCACTTGAAGAATTGGTTAAGATGCTTTGTTTTAAATAAGAGAAGTGGGAATGTGCTGGAAGCTGAACTTTGGGGTTAATTTGAAGGCCTTACTATGACTTTGAGGTATGGTTATCAGAATGTTATTGTGGAGACCGAATCTTTATGCATGGTGCAACTTCTTACTAAAGAAATCCCTGTTAACCACCATTGTTTAGCATTGCTAGAAGTTGCTCTGCTCTTATTGCCTCTGACTGGTGTTGTGTTCTGAACCATGTGTACAGTGAAGGAAATAGATTGCCTGATGGCTTGGCTCGTTTGGGGCATGGTGTGGAGCTTGGTATCCAGTTTTTTGAAGTCCCCCTGCCTGAGATCTGGCTGGTGTTTCAGTGATCGCGTCAAAATGGTTATATGTTTTGGCCCTTATATCCTTATCCTTTGTCTTGTTTTCAGGCGTTTTTATGTGTCTAATGGCTTGTTTTATAGTGATTGCAGGCATTCAATGGATTTCTGGTGCTGGAGGTGGAAACCGAGACTTTTGGGCATAAAACAAGTCAAAGTTTAGTGGAAAAGAGCCCAAAAGCATAGTGCACGGGTCCCTTACCCGTGCACCGGGTGAAGAGCAGATTGAAGAGCTTGTGAGCGGGTTACTGCACGGGTCCCTTACCCGCGCACTATCCGCATACAGTGAGTGGGAACTTGAAGATTGCCTATTGCACAGGTACTGCACTTGGTACTTTACCTGTGCATAACCCGTGCACATACCCAAACCAGAAAGCAAATCAAACTGTGAAAAGAGGACTGCACAGGTAACTGTGCTGCGCACTGCGTGTTCCAGCTAAGCTCGAGTTGTGTTTTCAACCAATTTAGGAGGGGAAAAGTTATCATTTCATGACTATTTCGTGCCCTAGCCTCCCAAGCATATAAATACACCATTTTCCTATTGAAAATCTCACTCTCTACTCTCTTCTCCACTTCCCAACATTTTCCATTTTTCTCTCCCTAGAACACTCTTTTCTAATCACTAATCACTAACCTTGATCTAGGAATCTTCCTCACCAAATCCTAACCTTCTTACATCATCTTCATCCTTTTCTACTCAAGGCTACTAGGAGATTGGAATTAAGTTTCAAGAAAGGAGGAGTTTCTCTATATGGGTCTTCTCTAACTCACATCTCTTAGATTTTATTTTGTATTTAGCATGAGTAGCTAACCCATAGTGGGAGTTATGTAATTGAGTATAGATATGTGGGTTTTCCACCATACTTTGATTTGATTAATATAGTTCCATTCGTTGTGTTTAATCATGTTTAATTATCTCTTGAATTAAGTAGGCATTCCAACTTTTGATTCGTGTTGATTAATTGAATTTATTTGAGCAATCAAACTTTAATTGAAATCTTTGTGAAGTGAGTAGGCATTCCAACTCCCATATCACTTAGTGGTTGATTTTGGTCTTTAATGCATTTAAAACTCACTTTGGGTTGGGTAGGCATTCCAACTCCGAACTCATTGTAGAGGTTGAATTGTGGTGTCTTTGTGAGCCAAGTAGGCATTCCAGCTCTTGGTTTACATTAGATATCAATTTATAATTTTAACCATCCACACCTAAGGTGTTTAACAAAGCTCATTTGAATTGGAAGGGATAAGTTATGAGCATTCCAATCCAATATATTCTGGCTAGGTAAAAGGGGTTGTTGTGAGCATTCCAATCCACACCATCCCGGCTACCTCACATCTATCCAAAACAAGAGTGAAAAGGGGTGGATTGTGAGCACTCCAATCCAAGCCATCCCGGAAACTCAAGTTAGGAAGATAAGCCATAATTGATCGAATTGGTTCTTAAAGAATGGATTGCCCACTATTCATTTTTGATTGCATTGACTCCCACATTCACATCTCATTATCTATCTCTCCGCATTCTTCCTAATTGTTAGTTTAACTTTAGATTAATTAACTTAATTGTAGTTTGCATCATAGGTGTTAACTTTCCAAACCCAATCATTGATATTTACTTTTTCATGCTTTGTTTTACTTTAATAGCAGTTAACTCTTTTTAGCCATTTAATTTTCCTTCCTGTGGACGATACCCTTGCTTATCGCTGTACTTGTTTTGAAAACATTAGAGCACATTGCTAAGGATTTTATAAATATTTTTGATGGACATTTTCTAACGATAAAAACGTTTTCTTCAAAATGGCGCTGTTGCCGGGGATTGGCAAGCGTAGTAGTGTTTAGATTAGTTTTAATATTACTTGTTTCTTAGTTAGTATTTTTAGTCTCTTTGTTTCTTTTTACTTCTTTTGGTATTTTTGATTTTGATTTTTCAGGTTTTAGGACTCTATGGATTTCTTTGTGCAAGACTTGGGGCCAAGCTACCAACCAATGAGCTTGTCAGACAAAAATGACTTAAGAGAGCTCATGCAAAAATGTAATCGTACCAATGAGCAAATTGTAGCAGTGCAAAACTTGAACAAGTATGTGCTACCTAGCTAGCCAGAACAGAGAATAGAGTTCAGTTTTGAAGAAAATTTCAACACCTCCATAATAGCATCAAGTCAAGGCTAAAAGAACATCTCATACCTACCAAGGGACGAATCACGAAGAATCCTTGAGGAAGATAGAAGCACAATGTTGGAAGAATGTGCAAGGAGATGATGGATGCCCAAAAAGATCTAATGGCGTTGATGGAGTTGTTGAAGAAGGAAAAGGATGCACTTCAAGTGAAAGTACAAGAAGTCTCACGAGAAAAAGAAGATATGAGGAAGGATTTTTAGAAGAAAGTGCAACTTTTGAAGAAGAAGCTCGAAGGTAAGGACGCGGTAGAAGTGACAAAGAAGGAGAAGCTCCAAGAGCTAAACAAAAAGCTCATACTTGAGGTGAAATCATTCAAAGCGGATAATATTACTCTCAAGAAGAAGAATGGCGAAGTCTCTGAGAGAAATAAGGAATTGGAAGAACGAATTGAGAGACTAGAAGTTGCAAGGAGTACAACATTGGAGGAATTCTTAAACTTCACAAGGGTATCAAAGGAATTCAAAGACAAGACAGCTCACAAGTTAAAAGAGTTGCAAATAGAGATTGAGCTGAAGGTCATCGCACTGGATGAAGCCAAAGATGAACTGAACAAGAAAGATGAAGCTCTCAAAATAGCAGAGGCAAGAGAAAGTGACTACATCATGGAGTTGGGTAGAGTGGAACAAATGGTCAAAGCAATATCATCGAATCTTCACTCAAAGCCACAGAGTCACCAATTGAAAGGGAGAATTCCTAACTGTTCCCTCGTGTGTTATTTTTGTTCAAAATGATAGCATTTTAAAAATGAGTATTATATAGTGCATAGAAATAGGAAAAGGAGAGGTGCTAGGAGTAGGACAAATTCTCCAACGGTTAAGAAGATGTGGGTAAGGAAAGACCAAATTCACTTAGTGAGAAATATAAGGAAATAAAAGAAAAAATAACCACCTAAGTTTATTTGGGTTGCCAAGAAGAGAGAATTCCCAAACTTGGTCAAACAACCTTTAGAGGAACCTATCCCCTCACATAGTGCATCACATTGAACATTTTTGATGCAATCTCTTTTAAGTTTACGTTACGCTTTTTATGTTTATTTTTGTTATTAGTAGAGAAATAAGGCCAGTATAGTTGATGGTAGTAATGACTGTGTGCAGGACAAGGAAGTGGAGAACACAAGAGACTAGCATGATCAAGGGAACAAGCCTCATTGCATGGGTCTAACTATGCAGGTGCAGACCTGCACACTACTAGCACACTGCAAGAGTGGTTCTCGGCCACAACCTGCTGCGCAGGCACCTACGGGATGATAGAGATGAGTTGGTGGATGATGATTGACCCTTTGCTATTCTTGCCATGTATTTTTGCCTTTATATTTGAACTCTTTATTTTATTAGTTTGCTTCTAGTTGCTCTTGTTAGTTTAGTTTAATAACTCTTGGTGGATGATAGATGCTTTTGGGATTTGTGGAGAGTGATTTATTTTGAGGATATTCATTTGAAATTTATATTTGTGTGGTTGATAAAGTTTTGGTTAGATGTTGTGCTTAAAGCTAGGTTCTTCATCTCTAGGATTTGACACACCGACCCACTTGCGAGTCTTGGAGGGACGAGCAAACCAAGAATGCTCATAAAACAGGAGGGAACCTAATCCAATCTTGGATTGCATGAAAACAACCACAACTGTTTCATTTCTTAATCTCAATTTTGAACTCTAATTTTGCCTATCTTTATTTTCATAGAATGATTGTGAATATTTGTGAATGAAAGAATGATATGGATGTGCTTGTTGATACAATTTTGTGAATATGGATTGATGGTCATATATTTTATGCTTAGAGATAAAATCTTGATCCTAAATTTTGCATTCATTGATTTATTTATTGTTGGATGATGGGATGAGCCGAAGGCTCTTCTGAATGCAGATGTGAGTATACATATTACTTTTGCATATATAGCCCCATTCGGTTTGGGGGTTCTTATAACTCACATTTTGTATAGGTCTTTACACACATATAGTGATATTCGGTTTGGGGGTCATCTTGCCCCATTCCGTCAAATTTCTTGAATGAAAATGCTTGATAGTGGTTGAACATGAATTTAAGTGCTTGTGCTTAAATGACATATTGCATTGTTTGCCTTATTTTATATTGAGCCTTGTTTTGAGTCTTTTTATTTTATTGTGGGCATTGATTGTGAGTGATTAGTGCCTAGGTTTGTTGTGTTTTGAGTCACTTAGGTGAGCACCGCTAGGCCAGCCTCTATTGTCTTCAACATGGAGGACAATGTTCAGTTTTGATTTGGGGGTGTAGACGCCTTGTTGAGTCGTCTTTTTGTTTTTGAGTCGTTTTGTTATCATTTTGGCCTAAAATTTTCAAATTTGTTGCATTGCCCAAAATTTTCGAACTTTGAAAAGCTTGATTGTGATGCTTTGAGCGTGTGCTCTTGGCAAGTGTGTGTATGCATGTTGAACTTGTGTAGTAGCTAGTTGTTACTCTAGGGTCTCACTTGCACATTATGGGCTAGTCCCATCCTTTTTGTGCTTAAGTTGAGGGGACTCAGTGCTCTTGCATCTTGTTCTAATAGTGGAGACTATCTGAGAGTTCACAAACACAAGCCTATTAAGAAGCGCATTTGAGTGTTTTTCATTTCTATTCTTAAACGCTTTTCTCTTTATAAGCGTCACATCCCATAGGACATACATTTCATACATATAGTGGATTGCTTGATGGATGTATTCATTCCCATGATAAATTTGTTGTGGAAATGATCTTAGACAATGTGTGTTAAATTAACTACTTAAAATGCCTAAACACATCCTAAACACATCCTAAATCCCTTATGTGTGCTCCATAGCCAAATTTGAGGTCAAACACTTACCCTTACTTTTGGAACCACATTAAACCTTATAGCCATAAGCCAAATACAAACCAACCCTTTAATTGCCAATCATGTGGGTTGTGTGTGTGTGTGTGTAAGTGGTTGAAAGGTGTAAGCTCTTAAATGAGATAGCTTGTAATTAGGCAATGATGTAATGTGCAAGCATGGGCTCAAAAATGTAAAAGTTGAAATTCCCTTTAATCACTTATAGTGTCAAATATATCTAGAGGAAGGTGGGGGGGGGGGGGGGGGGGGGGGGGTGTGAATAGGTATGTCTTCAAAATTATTACAACTTCTTTTTCTTCACAAGATATACAATTTCACAAGCAAGCTTTAACAAGTATATTGATTCAACAAGACAATATGAATGCAATAAAATAATGAATGAATCGATACAAATCCAAAGCAAGAAAAGATAATAAAAACAAAAATCAACACAAGATGTTTTTACGTGGTAAAACCTCAAAATGAGGAAACATCCACGGGTTGATACCACAACCACCGGCAAAAGCAATCCACTATGACAAATAGAAGTTACACACTCAAGAGGCAATCAACACCTATTTTACCCTCGTGCCTAGTGAACTTACTTTGCCAACTTCATACCCAAGACCACACGTCTCTAGGAAGCTCCCTTGCTTGTCTATCCAAGTCACCTCGACTCTAGACAAGACTTCCTTGCTTAGCTATCCAGATCACCCCGATCCTAGCAAAGACTTCCTTACTTAGCTATCCGGATCACCCTGATCCTAGCTAATGCTTCCAATGCACAAAATGAAGATCCCATCTCCAAAATGTGACTTTCAATGCTCAATCCAAAGAATCACTCTAAGGAATGAGACTTCCAACCTCTTTACAAGGCAAATGATCTTAGTGAGTGCAAATGATGCAAACACAAGCAAATAGAGCAAGTTGATCAAACACACTATATGAAGAATTAGTTTTTGCACAAATCAAGTTCATAATCAAATGTAACTAATTCTTATGAACATGTGATAGGAAATCTAGAATAATCATTCAAATTCATTCGTAAAAATATCTAGAAACCTAAACATGTCAATCAAAGTTAGTTCAACAAGTTTTTCAATGAAAATCACACAACTAACTTTGAACTCAAGTGAACAAGTTAACACTTGAAGTTTTTGACCATATTCAACAAAACAAAACCAAAAAACAAGAACTACATCATGGAAAATCAAAATCTCAATTAAGAAATTCTAGTTCTCAAAACATGTAATCAAATCTAGAAATCAACAATCAAGATCAAATACACAAAGAGATTCTAGATTCAAACTCATGTTCTTCAAGATTAGCAAAAATGATAGCAAAAATGATATTCAATCAAAACTCATAAGCTAATATTGAAAGTAAATCAAACAAATCCTAATATTGGAACCAAAATCATTCTAAACATTTCTTTCAACTCATTTAAGAAGAATCATTAAGAAGATCATGAAAAAAAGAGAGAAAGAGAATTGATTCACTTACAAACAATGACTCACGAACTGAAATCAGGTCATCACAAAACATTTAAGAATTTTTTCACTCTGAAAATGCTTTGGAGTTGTTCCTCTCTTCAAGACCAATAATTTCTACTTTTGAAAATCTAAAATCGGAGTTGATTTGAGAGAGTTACGGTGTTTGGAAGGTGAGAAAATTTTGATAGAAAATTATGCACAAGTTTTTCACTCAACACCATTCATTTGAAAATTGAGAAGGAAAGTGATATTTAAAGGAGAGAGAAGAGAAGGATTTGAAGGACCAATGTGGACAAGCCACCTCTACTTCCCATGGAGGCCACTCGCCTCCACGGGGAGAGGTGCAAGGTTGCCCCTTTTGCCTTCCTTGAACTCCCCTCACGCACTGAATTGTTCTTCGACCGTTCTCTGGCCTTCAAATTACAAATTTGAATGTGTTTTTGGATTACAAACTGAGGCTTCCTCACGTAGAAAAGACGTCAAGACAAATTTCATAAAACATATGGAATTCAATTTGAAAATCAAGGACGAAAACCATGTACGATAAAATCACGGAAAGTTTCTTAACTTCCTAGGTTGAACTTGAAACTTAATGAATGAGTAACTGAAATGAGCGGAACTCAATGAGGCATGATATAAGCTCAAATCCAAGTTCAATAACATAAAAACACAAACAAACAAACACATGAACGCACAAGTATGGTGTTTCCTACATATAGTCCTAGAACATGCAAGTTTACAGAAATTGTCAAATTAAGTCTAATACATGTGCATACTGCAACAAGTGTATGAATGTGTTATACAAATTTAGCGTAACGATGTAGGGACACAAATGTTATGCAATGTGTGTGTGCGATAACGCCTTGCAAGAGGAAGAAAGATCTCGATACCTTTGCATCCAAGAAAGCACCTTCCTCTTAAAGACGAGCTTTGCATGAGAAGTTGCTTTTCTTCTTTGAAGCTTGTTCCAATCACGAACCACCAAGCAACTAAACATTGCAAAGAAAGTGAGTTTTGTTATGGAATCAAGCCAATACAAATCTAAAACCTAACAATCTCCCCCTTTGGCCATTCCATGACAAAACCTCAACCTCACCATACAATGATCACTCAATCATCATAGTCGATTGCATTCTCACATCCTCACATTACAAAGAGACCCCTAGACTAAAATATATACATGAGTCTTCAATAATCTCTTCTTTAAGCATTAAAGTACATGTGAGACAAGCACAACCAAACAAACAAGAAATCTTCTACAAAGAAGATTGGTGAGATATATTCACAAAAACTAAAAATCAAAAGTATGCAATAAAAGCAAACAAGAAAACTCCCCTTATCTCATATAAACAAGAATTCTTTTCTCCCTTTACTAAAAGATTTCTCTGTAAGGAAAAACAAGCGGTGGAAGCGAAAAATTAGATTGGTATATTTCAAAATATTTCATTTTAAGAGAAAGAACCTTAACCCTTGATTAATTAACATATAATTAAAAGTATCATACCTTTTCACGTGACGATTGATATTGCGACGCTTTGAATCCGCAAGATCTTCCAATCCAATCACGAATGCAAATCACCTAGGAGTGTGGGCTTCCTTTCTTTGAATTGTATACCTGAGGATGGAAAACAAAAACCTTTTTCTTTTGTTAGTCACAATAACCCTCTTAGAGAAAACAAAGAACGTCAGGTCACTTTTAAATTCTCAATCTTTTAATCGAAAACTCGCGTGAACCCTATTTCGATGTTGTGCACAAAGCCTTTTGATATAAAAGCTACGAGTGCACTATCGAAAACAAAAAAGCTCTCTCTTTTCCTCCTGGCCGAATTCTCTATGAGTTGGAGAGTTTTTTTTTAATTTAAAGCAAAAGAATAAAATTCTTCTTCTTAAAAAATTCACTTGGCCGAACTCTTTTTCTACAAAAAAAAACATATTTGGTCGAATTCCCTTGATAATGATATATATATAATGGCCGAATTTCTCCGTCTTTGTGGAGGATTTTTGTTTCACCAAAACTCTTATCAATTTAGTAGTTTAAACCTATTCCAACTCATGAGTATATTATCCAATAATAAATTATTGAATATCAAAAAAGAATTGTGACTTTATCAATAACTTCCTAATTGACTAATTATCAATTAGAGTTTTGATAGATATAAAAAAACTTCCTAATTTGACTAGATAAATAAAACCTTTTTATTTATCTACTTATCAAATAAGGTATTTGATACTTATCATACTACTAACAATGGTATGACACTAAGAGTCCTTCTCCAAGTTAGAAAAAGATTTTGACTTTTAATCAAATAATTGATAAATAAATAAATTAATTTCCATTTAATTAAATAATAAAATAAAATAGTATATTAGGCTAATAATTTAGCCCTTGCCGCCCAAGCCTATACATGGGCAATATATTGTTTTTCCATTTTATTAAATCCATTGGTCTTTAATAAAAAGTCCACATGTGAACTAGACCATTCTTAATTACTAAAAAATAGTCCACATGCCTTAAATTAATACATTAATATAATTTAATAGCCCATTTATTTAAAACGTGCAAATTATATTCTTAATGTATTAATTGAATGCTAATTGCACCCCATTAGGTCAGCTCAAGGATTCCCACATCCTTGGCTACCCATTTCAGGCTTTTGAAGAGTTACCGCGTGTCTTTATCACACATGACCGCACCTCTCCAAAATTTTTGGATTCCGAAATCCAAAAACAATTCTAGATGGACTCAGAAATCGGTCCGGTAGAATATATCAAGTGATCCATTCAAGTTCGTGCGAATTGGGGATCTTTGCAGGCTATCTTAATTTAGGCTTCAATAGACATAACCTAATTACAATCAACAAATGATTCGCTTAGGTTCGATTTTAATTTTAGCTCATTCCACTAAAGAGCTAAAATTGAACTCTTAAATAAAGCTAGAATAAGATTTCTCATTCGTACCCTAGACAACCTTATTGGAGATAGTGTATCCTCATGAAAAATATCAGTAATTGCCAAGAGCTCATAGACCGCCTATAGCTCTTCTAGTTACCATATTTAATCATATGACCATATTTTGAACTTGGATATTTTGACTTGTCCAGAAGCCCTGTTTCAATAGACAATATCGAAAACTTAATGTTAAGATTTAATATCCAATACCTCAAAATATCCATATGATGATATTCTACTCACATTTAATAAATGGAGCCACGATGTCCATATCTATAAATGAAGTCCTCTTTCGATTAACAAATGAATACCGCTACACTATCGAGGATAGACTATGATATATAATCGTACTCATTGACAGCTCAAATGATAACACTTGTAACCATTACTCTATCATTTATCTCAGGATTAAGATAGACTCTCTGATTGTCCTCAAGTAAAAATTTTTATCCATTGACAGTTCTGGATAAAGTATTTCACTATGATCATATTCAATGCACCTAGTGCATTAGATTCTTTTGCCCAAAGACATTACACTTTGATGATTTTAGACTCATCATAACACATTTGATCCCACTCAAATGCTAGCAAAAGAATCTACAACCTTAACAAGGTAAGGGCACCCAACCTTTATATTAAGTTGTGAATATTGTTCAAGACTAACTAAAGAATTGTGTCTACCTTATACATATCCAGATGTACAAACAATTCTTCATTTCTCATAGTCTTCTGATCTTATGATTATTTACTTTTGACAATTATAATAATTAAACTAAAAATTCTATAAGATTTATTAAGCTAGAAATCACTTTATTAATATGAAAAGATTGTCAAATACATTATTACACTCTTACTATTGAGCATAATCCTAACAATCTCCCACTTCCGCTATAACTAGTGTGTAATATCTTTCGTTTCCATGTTCTCTAGGTGTCCATCAAAACTCTTCTGTGGTAGAGCCTTTGTAAAGGGATCTGCTAGATTTTCTGCTGACGCGATCTTGGTAATCGTCACGTCACCCCAATGCATAATTTCTCTTAGAAAGTGATACTTCCTTTCAATGTGTTTCCCTCTCTTATGACTTCTTGGTTCTCTCGAATTAGCCACTGCTCCACTACTGTCACAATAGATAGTGATATGATTATTCACATTAGGAACCACTTCCAAGTCAATCAAGAATTAGCGGAGCCGGACAGTCTCTTTAGCAGCTTCGCATGCGGCAACATACTCAGCTTCCATTGTAGAATCAACAATACATGATTGCTTGATACTCCTCCATATGACTGTGTCTCCTCTAAGAGTAAACATTGATCCTGATGTGGATCTTCTAAAGTCAGAATATGACTGGAAATCAGAATATGCATACCCAACGGGAATTAAATCCCCTCAAGAGTATACAAGCATATGATCTCTCATTCTCCTGAGGTACTTGAAAACATGCTTGACTTTCGTCGAGTGATCATGACCATGTTTGGATTGAAACCTGCTAACTATTCCAATAGCAAAACAAATATCTGGTCTAGTGTAGAGCATTGCATACATGAGACTTCCAACTACTGAGGCATGTGGAACCCTACTCATGAATTGCTCTTCGTGCTCATTCTTAGAAACTTGTTCATTAGAAAGTTTGATTTCATGTCTAAAAGGTAACATACCTTTCTTGGAATCTTGCATGGAGAACCTAGACAAGATTTTATATATTTATGAATCTTGGGATAATGCAATCGTTCTATTCTTTCTATCACTTATTACTTGGACACCAAGAATATAACTTGCTTCTTCTAAGTCTTTCATATCAAATTGTTTTGCTAACCATTCTTTTACTGATTTCAATACACCTGTATCATTTCTGATGAGTAGTATATCATCAACGTAAAGAACTAGGAAAACCAACTTGTCGCCTTTAAATACATAGGGTTTGTCAAGGTTTTGAATAAATCCAAAACATTTCACAGCTTGATCGAACCTTATGTTCTAGGATCTGGATGCTTGCTTTAGTCCATATATAGATCTTTCCAACTTCCATACCCTTTCCTTTTGGCCTTTTTCAATGAATCATTTTGGTTGCATCATATAGATGCTTTTGTCAAAACTTCCATTAAGGAAAGCTGTCTTGATGTCCATTGCCAAATCTCTAAGTCTAGAGATGCTGTAATGGATAAGAGTATCCTTATAGATTTAAACAAGGCTACAAGAGAGAAGGTTTCCTCATAATCGATATCTTCCTTCTGTGTGTAACCTTTAGTTACTAATCTAGCTTTAAAGGTTTTCCACGTTTCCATCCATACATCTTTTCCTCTTGTATACCCACTTGTACCCAATGGGTTTTATCCCTTTAGGCAAGTTTACAAGAGACCAGACTTTGTTTGTGAACATAGACTCAATTTCAGATTGCATTGGCTTTTGCTAATGGCGACAATCAACATCCTTCATAGCTTCCTTGTACGTGTAGGGATCATTGTCATTAGGGAGATTCTCCACTGATTCTCTTAGACAGATGTATATCTCGGGGTTGTCTACTAACCCTCCTACTACGACGAGGAATGGTAGGTTGTTGATCTTGTGATGGTGCGGAACTTACAATTGGGCTAGGTTGTGCAACCTTTTGTGGAATTGTATCTCCTAAAAGCTCATTCAGGACAATTCTACTCTTAGGCACAAAATCATTCATATAGTCATTTTCCATAAATTTAGCATTTGTCGAAACAAATACTTTAAGATCTGAAGGACTATAGAAATAATATCCTTTAGTTCCTTTTGGATACCCCACAAATATACATGTTTCTGAACGGGACTCCATATTTTCTGTCTTTCCTTTTAACACGTGCGCAAAACATCCAAATATCCTTAAGTGTTGTAAACTAGGCTTTCGCCCAGTCCATAACTCATGCGATGTTTGAGGAACTGGCTTGGATGGTACATCGTTTAGAATGTACATAGCAGTTTGTAAAACATATCCCCAAAAAGAATTAGGAAGTGTTGAATAACTCAATATAGACCTAACCATGTCCAAAATAGTCTTATTTCTCCTTTCTGCCACCCCATTCTATTGAGGTGCACCTGTCGCAGAAAGATGAGAAATTATTCCATTATCAATAAGATATTGCTAAAACTCACCAGATTGATATTCTCCACCACGATCAGATCTTAATATTTTTATGTGTTTCTCAAGCTGATTTTCTACTTCAGCTTTAAATGCTTTGAACATGTCAAAAGCATCTGACTTAAATATCATGAGATACACATAGCCGAATCTCGAGTAATCATCCAAGAAAGTGATGAAGTACTCATATCCACCTCTAGCTTGAATGGTCATAGGACCACACACATCAGTGTCAATTAATCCTAAACATTCATTGGCTCTTGTGCCTTTAGTTGTGAACGACCTTTTGGTCATCTTACCTTCTAGACAAGATTCACAAGTTGGTAGATCATCAACTTTTAAGTCACTTAAAAGTCCATCACTAACCAATCTTTTAATCCTATCAAGGTTAATATGACCAAGGCACAAATGCCATAGGTAAGTTTCATCTTTTGATAATTTTATTCTTTTATGATTAGGTTCTGTTGATTCCGTGTCTAACAAATGAGAAACATTTCTATGCAAATAGAATAAACCGTTTTCCAATGTACCATTGCAAACCACTTTCTCATTCTTACTAATAATAAAACCTTTATTAAAAGTACCCGAATATCCAAATTTATTTAAACAAGAAACTGAAATTAAATTCCTCTTGAATTAAGATACATAATAAACATCTAACAAATCCAAATTCCTCACCGTCTATCTCAGCACCATTGAGTTAAAAAATGCTGAAATGTGCTATGACTTTCATCAAGTGAGATCTTTCACAGTCTGTCCAGGTTTCATCCTAAGATTCATGAAAGCAGACATTGCCTCTCTCTTAGTCATCCTGGACCTAATAGCAAACATCTCCTCTAAAGACATCATTATATCAGCAGCATAACTCATCCCTTCATGTTGCTGTTGCAACACGTCGGAGATGGTGGCCATAATGTAACATTTGGCCATCTTATCTGAGGTCTCCCACTGCTTATAATTGTCTCCTTGAACCTCAGTTGATTCATTAATAGGAGCAGATGGTTTAGAGGTAGACAAAACAAACTTATGCTTTTTAGATTGCAACAACAGCCCAATTTTCCTTTTCCATGTGACATAATTATCACCAGTTAAAGTATTATCTTTCAGGATGTTGATTAGGGATGGGGTCACGATTTCTAAATAAAACAAAAATTATTTAAGTAAACAATCATGATAAAGCACTTTCGAATATTTATATTGAATTAAATAAAATAATTCAATCGTAAAATTCAACAGTGATCCAATATCCATAAATGTCACGCCTCATTTGGGAGTTCGCACCATTTACTAGTTGGACTAGGTTCCACCTAATTGTTAATATAACAACCAGCATTTTCAATTTAGCCTTACGATTTATATTGACAAGAACTCTTGGGAGGATATCAATAAAACCACATTGAATGTGTTACCAAGTTATCGACCTTCAATATATTCCTTCACGAAAATCCCTCCTTTGAGAGTAGATATCGTTTGAGTCAATTGTCTAGTCTATCCTTGTAAGGAAGTATCTTGCTAAATTCCATTCATGGATGCCTCTTGGGGGGTTATCACACGAAACATAAAGCTCAACTAATCTTGGAGGCCATAGGTGTTCAAAACACCTTCTCCCACTCAATTGTTTAAGGCGTGTGATTGAATTCCATAGAATGATTTATCAAGTTATCTAGATGCCAATTAGATACCTAAACCATTCAATTCATGTTCATACCAAAAGAGATATATGAGTGGCACTCCTATTCTATATGACATGTTATCAAACAATGATAAACATTGTAATATTTACGAAAAATAAATAGCCACAATTTTGGTCCATCCTAGAAAAACAAGTAAATTACATTTGTTTGAAAAACAAAAACCCTAATCCTAACTTGGCGAACAAGTCATCAAGTGGCCGTCCATTAAAGGTCTTGCCTGCCCGTAGCCATTCACAGTTGCCCCGTGCGTAGCACCGCTTGCACGAAGCCATGCACGGCTGCCTCATTTTTTTATTATAAAAAGGGTGTGCTGCTGCACTGCAACAAGTGCAGCTGCGCACTTGGTCAGGCACGGGCCACGCTGAGCTGCTCCGTTGCTTCTTTTTCTACTTCCAATTCTTCAATTCTTCGATTCTTCGAAACTTGTATATATTATGGCAGTTTTTTTTATTACAATAATAAAATAAATAAAAAAAAATACTTAACAACTACCAAGAAGGAAATTATGGCAATGATAGACCACCATTCTTGTTACAACTCCAAACAAAAAATACATTGAAATTCTAGGGCCAAAATTGAGCAATAACAAATCATATTATAAAAAAAAATATATATATATATATATATATATATCCATACATTCCAATGTAATTGTATATGTGAATACCTAGAGTGCCATCTATTTCTAAAACATGCATATTTACAATAAAAAGAAATAGATTCATATGGATGTCAAAATTACCCATTGGTACAGGGACCCGTGGGGACCCGACCCGTTAGGGGAGGTTTTAACCGTATCATTTAAATTGTGGTATGGGGCCGGTATTTTTTTCAATACTCGATTTAATTTCGGTACGGTTATGGGATTTTAAATCCCCTTCCTGCCCCTTATCTGTACCCGCTATATATATATATATATATATATATATATATATAAACATACAATTCCCTCATATTTTCCCCTCCCACTAACATAATTTGCCCTCTATTTTTTTTTTCATTTTTTCCCTCCATTGAAACATTACTCCATTCAAAATCATTATATATAATATGCCCCTCACACTATTATTTTCATATTACACAATAATATTTATATGATCTTTATCAAAAAGTCATAAAAAAAACATTAATGGGATGAGGATGGTATGAGGCAAAAAACCGATCCCCTAATGGAGAATCCCCGAACCCGCACCGTTTAATTTAAGATGGGTATTCACCGGGGATGGTATTTCTCATACAAATTGGTATTGGGAATGGTAATGGAAAACCCGTACCACTGACATCCCTATATTCACGTATATATACATCAATTAATCAAGGGTACAACCAGGCTCTGATACCAATTGTAAGGAAAAACACGCTGCGGAAGCTAAAAATTAGATTGGTATATTTCAAAAATTTTCCTTTTAAAAGAAAGAACCTTAACCCTTGATTAATTAACATATAATTCAAAGTATCATACCTTTTCACGTGACGATTGATATTGCGATGCTTTGAATCCGCAAGGTCTTCCAATCCAATCCAATCACGAACGTGAATCACCTAAGAGTGTGGGATCCCTCTCTTTGAATTGTATACCTGAGGATGGAAAACAAAAACCTTTTTCTTTTGTTAGTCATAATAACCCTCCTAGAGAAAACAAAGATCGTTTGGTCACTTTTGAATTCTCAATCTTTTAATCGAAAACTCGCGTGAACCCTAATTCGATGTTGTGCACAAAGCCTTTTGATATAAAAGCTACGAGTGCACTATCAAAAACAAAAAAACTCTCTTTTCCTCTTGGCCGAATTCTCTATGAGTTGGAGATTTTTTTTAATTTAAAGCAAAAGAATAAAATTCTTCTTCTTGAAAAATTCACTTGGCTGAACTCTTCTTCTACAAAAAAAAAACATATTTGGTCGAATTCCCTTGATAATGATATATAAAACGGCCGAATTTCTCCGTCTTTGTGGAGGATTTTTGTTTCACCAAAACTCTTATCAATTTAGTAGTTTAAACCTATTCCAACTCATGAGTATATTATCCAATAATAAATTATTGAATATCAAAAAAGAATTGTGACTTTATCAATAACTTCCTAATTGACTAATTATCAATTAGAGTTTTGATAGATATAAAAAAACTTCCTAATTTGACTAGATAAATAAAACCTTTTTATTTATCTACTTATCAAATAAGGTATTTGATTCTTATCATACTACTAACAATGGTATGACACTAAGAGTCCTTCTCCAAGTTAGAAAAAGATTTTGACTTTTAATCAAATAATTAATTAATAAATTAATTAATTTCCATTTAATTAAATAATAAAATAAAACAATATATTAGGCTAATAATCTAGCCCTTGCCGCCCAAGCCTATAAATGGGCAATATCTTATTTTTCCATTTTATTAAATCCATTGGACTTTAATAAAAAGCCCACATGTAAACTAGACCATTCTTAATTACTAAAAAATAGTCCACATGCCTTAAATTAATACATTAATATAATTTAACAGCCCATTTATTTAAAATGTGCAAATTATATTCTTAATGTATTAATGGAATGCTAATTGCACCCCATTAAAGGCCGCCCAAGGATTCCCACATCCTTGGCGGCCCTTTCAAGGCTTTTGAAGAGTTACTGCGTGTCTTGATCACACATGACCGCGCCTCTCCATAACTTTTGGATTCCGAAAACCAAAAACAATTCTAGATAGACCCTAGAAATTGGTCCGGTAGAATATATCAAGTGATCCATTCAAGTTCGTGGGATTGGAGATCTTGGCAAGCTATCTAAATTTAAGCTTCAGTAGACATAACTTAATTACAATCAACAAATGATTCATTTAGGTTCGATCTATTAATTTTAGCTCATTCCACTAAAGAGCTAAGATTGAACTCTTAAATAAAGATAGAATAATTTAATATTTCTCATTCGTACCCTAGACAACCTTATTGGAGATAGTGTATCATCGTGAAAAATATCAGTAATCACCTAGAGCTCATAGACTGCCCATAGCTCTCCTAGTTACCATATTTAATCACATGACCATATTTTGAACTTGGATATTTTGACTTGTTTAGAAGCCATGTTTCAATAGACACTATCTAAAACTTAACGTTAAGATTTAATATCCAATACCTCAAAATATCCATATGATGATATTCTACTCACATTTAATAAATGGAGTCACGATGTCTATATCTACAAATGAAGTCCTCTATCGATTAACAAATGAATACCACCAAACTATTGATGATAGACTATGCTATATAATCGTACTCATTGACAGCTCAAACGATAACACTTGTAACCATAAGTCTATCATTTATCTCAGGATTGAGATAGACTCTCCGATTGTCCTCAAGTGAAATCTTTTATCCACTGACGGTTCTGGATAAAGTATTTCACTGTGATCCTATTCAATGCACCTAGTGAACTGGATTCTTTTGCCTAAAGACACTACACTTTGATGATTTAGACTCATCATAACACATTTGATCCCACTCAAATGCTAGCAAAAGAATCTACAACTTTAACAAGGTAAAGACGCCCAACCTTTAGCTTCTGTTGTGAATATTGTTCAAGACTAACTAAAGAATTGTGTCTACCTCATACACATCCAGATGTACAAACAATTCTTCATTTCTCATAGTCTTTTGACCTTAAGATTATTTACTTTTGACAGTTATAATAATTAAACTATAAATGATATAAGATTTGTTAAACTAGAAATCACTTTATTAATATGAAAAGATTGTCAAAAACATTATTAAACGCTTGCTATTGAGCATAATCCTAATATTCTCCCCCTAAAGAAAAGATCATGCAGATAAACATTTCTCTAAAATGGTGAGGGAATACATTTTCTCCCCCCTTTTGACAAGGAATGGACAGAGATGCGTGAAACAAGAGTGAGATATTATGCAAACAAGTCGTATAGAGAACTCATGTTAAACAAAATAAAGCTCCCCTTTAACAAATGCTCCACATTATGATCCTCATGTAAACTTGTTCACAAGGGAATCACACAATCACACATATCAAGTTATAAGACAAAATATATTATAACTTTCCAAGTTCAAAGAGAGAATCATAGATTTTCATTAATCTCTCATTACTAATGAATCAAGCACATTAACCAAAAACATGTGTGTGTGTGTGTGGGATGCTTCTAGCATATATAAAAGGAGTAATTGTGATATCAACATGCAAACCACTTCAACACCTATCCATCTAAAGCATTTCCAATCTAGGTCAAACCGATTATCATTCAGAATTTTTGCTTTAAAAGAATATATTTCAACATATGAGTGTGTGTGTGCATATGGCTCGCTTTCCCATTTCTATTTGTCAACTCGAGCAATTCACAATTTTCAACTATACTCCTTTAAGCCTTTTTTATAGGCTTTGAATCAAAGATTTTTTTTAATTGATTCTTTTCAACACTTCTTTGTTTTTTTCTAACAAAAAACATATACTCCTCATGACGGCTTTCACTTATCACAATGGTGTAGCCCTTTCCTACATTGGGTTGCTTCACAACCAAAGTGTGTAGCCCTTTTCATGAGGGTGCTCGTTGAGTTCTACATAGATGCCGAAGCAAAATGGATACTAACCATAGGCCATCTATCAAGTACTAAGCAATAAACTTTTAGATACATCCATAATCTACACATTTTCAAACTCAATTACTCAAACTTAAACATATAAAAGAAGCATTAGTGCACATTTGTAAAAACAAGATTCTAAAGCTCAAGTGCATGATCTAGAAACAATAAAAGTTATTTGCTCAAGATCATTACTTCTCAAGTGAGTAGCTCTCAAAGAAATTGATATTCAAAATAAGTTTTGTTTATCAAGCCACTCACAAACACACATAGATATCAATCAACACAAATCATGGCAATGGATCTTCTAAGAGATTTAAATCTCTCTCTGTCCAAAGGCTTAGTGAACAAAGCCGCAAGTTGATTTTTAGTAGGCATATGCTCAAGAGAAACAATAGAATGTTCAACCAGTTCTCTAATGAAATGATGCCTAATATCTATGTGCTTTGTGTGAGAGTGTTGAACTGGATTCTTAGATATGTTAATGGCACTCATATTATCACAATAGAGAGTCATTTTACCTTGTTCAATCTCATAATCCTTGAGGATTTGCTTCATCCAAAGACGTTGTGTTCATGCACTTTTGGCCGCAATGTACTCGGCTTTGGAAGAAGAGAGAGAGATGGAATTTTGTTTCTTACTTTGCCAAGAAACCAAGTTATTACCCAAGTAAAAGCAACCACCCGATGTACTTTTACGATCATCAATGTTTCCCGCCCAATTTGCATCACAATAGCCAACAAGAATATCATAAGTATCAAAGGAATAAAATAATCCAAGATTATGTGCTCCTTTTATATACCTAATGATTCTTTTAATGGATTTTAAGTGAGACTCTTTAGGATTAGCTTGAAACCTAGCACACAGTCCAACACTAAAACAAATATCTAGTCTACTAGCCGGTAGGTAGAGAAGACTACCTATCATGCTCCTATAGAGACTTTGATCAACACTCTTCCCTTTTTCATCTTTGTCAAGTTTTAGAGTTGTACTCATGGGTGTTTCAAAATCTTTTCCATTTTCAAGCCCTAACTTCTTAACAAGATTTCTAGCATATCTGGATTGTGACAACATAATACCATCACTAGATTGTTTCACTTCTATACCAAGAGAGTAATTTAGCTCACCCACCATACTCATTTCAAATTCATTTGACATGACATTCACAAACTCATTAACCTTGGTTTTACATGTAGACCCAAAAACAATGTCATCAACATATATTTGTGCAACAAAAATGTCATTATCATGATGCTTGACAAACAAAGTTCTATCAATGCCACCTCTCATATAGTTGTTCTCAACAAGATATTGAGTCAACCTATCTTACCAAGCTCTAGGAGCTTGCTTTAGGCCATAAAGATTTAGGCCAACCTTTTTCAACCTGTACACATGATTAGGAGAGTGTGGGTCTACAAAACCCCTAGGTTGTTCAACATACACTTCTTGTTGAAGGTATCCATTTAGAAAAGCACTTTTGACATCCATATGAAACAATTTGAATTTTATTAAGACATGCAATGGACAACAAAAGTCTAATGGACTCAAAACATGCAACGGGTGCAAATTTCTTATCAAATCCTACACCCTCAATTTGAGTGTAACCTTGAGCCACTAGTCTAGCTTTATTTCTCATAATCTTGCCACTTTCATTGATCTTATTCCTAAATACCGATTTAGTGCCAATCACATTAATGTCTTTTGGTCTAAGAACTAAGGACCACACTTCATTCCTCTCAAATTGATTTAGTTCATCTTGCTGATCGAGCCAAAATTGTCATATATTTTGGCCCTTAATTCCGTATCCTTTAGCTTGTTTTCGAGCATATTTTGGTGTCTAATGGCTCATTTTGTAGTGATTATAGGCATTCAATGGATTTCAGGTGCTGGAAGCGGAAACCGGGACTTTCGGATGAAAAATGAGTCAAAGTTAAGTGGAAAAGTTCCCAGAAGCATAGTGCAAGGGGTCCCTTACCCGTGCAGTTACCCATGCACCAGATGAAAGAAGATTGTGAAGAGCCTGTGCGCTGGTAAGTGCTTGGGTCCCTACCCTCACACATGTACCCACGCACTACGTGTTCCAGCTATGCTTAAGTTGCGTTTTCAGCCATTTAAGAAGGGCAAAGTCGTCCTTTCACGCCTCTTTCATGCCCTAGCATCTCAAAAATATAAACACATCACTTTGCCACAAGACCAAGGATCCATTCATTCAATTAATACATCCATTCCACACTTCATCTTCTCCACCAAATCAAGAAAGAGAGGAGCTTCCAAAGGCATCCATGGAGGTTTTCCTCCATGGATTGCCTCCTGATCGTGCCTAAATTGTTGTATATTTCGGCCCTCATTCCTATTCCTTTGTCTCATTCTTATGTGTATTTTCTATATATTTTATGTCTAATAGGCTCGTTGGTGCTAATTGTAGGCAATAGATGTAATTCTGGTGTTAGAAGCTAATTACGGTGGTTCCGGCAGAAAAGGGGCAAAAGGAAAGATAAAGGATCATAAGCAGCTCTACAGTGCGGGTCACAACCGCACTCCTTCCCATAGCCGGGACCTGAATCATGAAGGAAAGTTAAAGTGCGGGTCAAGTGTGGGTCATCCAACCGCACTCCACCCGCACTGTTGCTCAAGACAGATGAGCTGATTTGCACCTGACACTAAAGTGCTGGTAAAGTGCGGGTAATCCAACCGCACTCCACCCGCACTATTGCTCAAGACAGAGGAGTGGATTTACACCTGACATCAGAGTACGAGTACATTGCGAGTAAAGTGCGGGTAAAGTGCGGGTAATCCAACCGCACTCCACTCGCACTATTGCCCAGATCAGAGAACTGAAGATAAAGACAACCCATATAGTGCGGGTACAGTGCGGGTAATTCACCCGCACTCCACCCGCACTCTGCGCGCGACAGCTTCTGTTTTCAAGCTTAACTGACCTATTTTTCCATCCTCTGTAAATAGAAAAGGATGGGAACGAACAAAGGAGCTCCCATATCTCCCAACACTTGTAGTCTAAGCTAGAAACACATCTCCCTATCATCCAAACCATCTCTACTCAATCAAAGGCAACTAGGAGACTTGGATTCAAGCTTCAAGGAAGGAGATCAATATTCAACGGTTTTCTCTTTACACTCTCTCTTAGTTTATTGGTTTGTAATAGAACATGAGTAGCTAAAATACCCCACTATGGGGTTGATGTTATTTGTTTGATGGATACTTGGGGCTTTGTAAATAAACTTTATACGTTATATTTATTCTATCTCTATGTTTTATTCCATTACTTGAATTGATTTCCATTATTGATTTGCTTGGATACACCCTCTCTGCATGATTGATTTGGATTACTTGAGTAGGCAATTAGGTTTTCTAATGCTCCATTGAATGGAAGGATTTCTGGAAATCCGGCTCTACAACCATGCCCTTAATCTAATCTTGAATTAGTGGCTTTCACTATACATCCTAGGTTAGCCACTTGTGAGAGAACTAGAAGCCTCCACTATACACCCTACGTTGGCTACTTTAGTGATTTTATGAGAACTAACCTTCGAGTAGAATTCGGTTGATAACCTCGAGCCTCATCCAATCTCAAACGGGTGGCCTTCATTACACATCCTAGGTCGGCCACTTGTGAGGGAATTGGAAGCCATCACTATACACCCTAGGATGGTTACATTAGTAATAGGTTGAGCCATAGCTAGATAGATGAGCATTCATGGAAAAAGTCCCGATTGAGTAACTAGCCATTGTTGGTTGCTTAGGAGGGATTAATCGCTAGTAGGAGGTCTTCGCTATACACCCTAGGTTGACCTCTTGCTAGAGATATATACCAACACTATACACCCTAGGTTGGTTACATTTGTCAAAACGTGCTGAATTGAGAGTTTGTTGCAATTGCCCCAGTATTCACTTACGAGTCCATCAAATCCGTAGTTCCATCATCATTCATTCATCACTCCATTGTCATACCATTTTGTTTGCTTTCATAGTTTAGTTTATATTGTATTTTCATTCACCATCACTTTTACTTTTATGAATACTAGTTATATTAATCCTAATCTTATCACCGCTACCCCGATCTCAGTGGACGACACCCGTGCTTACCGCTGCACTTGTATTACTACTTGTGAACGCATCGCATATGTTTTATAAATTGTTTTGACAGACGGTTTTCTGACGGCAAAAACCTTGCCATCACCTCCCCATCATCACTCCCTACTTGCAGCCACCCATCTTTGGAGGAGATTCATGAGGAAAGAGCACCATACCTTGTCTATAAGGAGGAAGATCTTCAATGGAGCTTGGAGATCCGAGATGACAATTGGGAACTCTCCGAGCTTAGTGATCCGAGATTGACAACCTTGGGTTTCTTCTATCTACTCTTCTCTTGTATTTCCTTTATTTTATGTGTATCCCCATTTGGGAAATATGTAAACCCTAATACTAGTTCCATTTATTTAATTGACTTGTATTTTATTTCTTCTTGTATTGTCCCATTCAATTGCACTTAATTGATTCTTGACTTGTATTAAGTAGGATTGACAACCCAACTCTTGATGCATGTTAGGGATAGCTCTTGTCTTAACATTCATGGCTTGGAGAGTAGAAATTGATGTGTGTTTATGATTGGGATTAGGAGTAGATTAATGTAATTTAGGAGTAGATTAATTAAGCATCCCATGATTGCTAATATGTCGATGTATTATTCAAAATGCATGTTTTGGATTGACTTGAGTGCTTTTATTTGTTTGGGTGGAATTTATGAAGAGTATACATGATGCCTTTGTGGGTTTCGGTTCTATAAACCTACATGCTTACACGACCCTTGAGCGTTGGTCATATGATACACCCTCGGCGAGTAACAATCGGGTCGCGACTCTTGGTCATTGCTCGCACGATACATCCTCGGCGAGTAGTGGTCTAGGGTCCATTTATGCTGAATGCCTCCATTGGTTGTTGCTTACACGTGACATGTGAGTAGCGATCGGTGGTCGATCTTATGTTTATCTCTTTAATACATGTGTTTAAACGCGGTCCTTAGTAGTTGCCCATGCAATACATCCTCGGTGAGTAGCTTTGGAGGACTAGACGACTCTCCCATTTCCATATCTAGAGGTCGTACTTAAGGCTAGGTTGAACCCAATATAGGAGTGTCTTTGCAGTTAGTTATTTTAGGTGGCACGAATGTTTTGGTGGTCATGAGTACCATATGTATCCATTTTCTTGCATCTCTCCTATCCGCCATTTTATATTTATCACTTTAATCACCGTTCTCATCTCTACATGTTCTCTTATTTTTATCATCTTTATTTTTATGTTCTTTTCTCTCACACACACACAAACATGCTTACACTTCACACACACCACTCTCACCCTTGCCATGTTCTTATTTACATTGCTTTCAATAATCACTAAAACGAGAGACAATCGACAGATAACACCTCTCTGTGGAAGATACCCTTGCTTACCGCTTTACTAAGTTTTCAAAACTTTAGAGTACATTGCGTAGGACTTTTAATAAAATACATTTTTTTGATCCGCAATTTGTTAACGACACAAAAAACGAGTTATCACTTGCATGGCCCCAACCTAATATTCATAAACAATTAACTCATTAATGTTTTTGGGTTCAATTTGAGAAGTGTAACAAGCATATGACATTTGGTTAGCTAGTTGCCTTCTAGTTCTAACCCCTTCATTCAAATTACCTATGATGTCTTCTTTATAGTGCATGTTTCTAAGCCTAGAGTTTGAAAGTTCAACAACTTGATCATCTTGTTGATTGTCATTTAAAGCATTTCCTAACCCTTGACTTTCTACCTCAATACCACTATCATTTTCATCATTTTGACAAGACTCACCATGTGAATCTTCACTAGCTTCACAACAAGTCACATCAATAGGTGCATTAGTGTCATTCAAAAGTTTTTCTTTATGTTCATTAACATTTTTATCATCACACAAATCAAGCATGCTAAGGTAATCTATTTTCACATTAATAGATTCCATAATGGTCTTGGTTTTTAAATTAAAAACCCTATGAGCTCGACTATTACTAGCATACCCAAAAAAAAATACCAACATCACTTTTGGATCAAATTACCCAAGTGATCTCTATCATTCAAAATAAAACACTTACTTGCAAAGGTATGAAAGCAATTCACATTAGGCTTCTTACCTTACCAAAGTTCATAGGAGGTATGTTTTGTGCCGGGCCTTCTAAAAACTCTATTCGTGACATAACAAACGATGTTGACCGCTTCGGCCCAAAGGTTCCTAGGGACTTTCTTGCTATTGAGCATGACTCTTGCCATCTCTTGCAAGACTCAGTTCTTCCTCTCAACAACACCATTTTTTTGAGGAGTTCTAGGAGCCGAGAACTCATGTGATATCCCTAAACCATCACAAAAATCACTAAACTTGACATTCTCAAACTTACTCCCACGGTCACTCCTAATACGACATATTTTCTTAATTCCAAGACCTTTTTCATTTTGAACTTGATTACAAAATTTCTTGAAGTAATAGAAATTTTTGGTCTTTTTCCTAAGAAAATACACCCAAGAAAACCTAGAGAAGTCATCAACACAAACAAGAATGTATTTCTTGCCATTGATGCTTTCGGTTTGGATTGGTCCCATTAGGTCCATATGCACTAACTCTAAGGGCTTCTTGGTAGCTATGTGAGTGCTCTTTTTGTGAGACACTTTGGTTTGCTTACCTAATTGACAACGTTCACAAACACCTTCTAGCTTCCTACCAAGTCTAGGTAGACCTCTAACCATGCTATGTTTTTCAAGCTTCTTTAAGTCCTTAAAGTTCATGTGGCCTAACCTTTGATGCCAGAAATCAAGCTTGTTACACTCATGAGCCATATTGCAAGTTAAAAGATCTATCTCTAGACAATAACAATTATCTAATGATCTTTTGACATCTAAAACAACCTTGCCCTTTTTATTAATTATAGCGCACACTTCTTTGTTAAAACTAACTTTTTCAAAGATTTCACACAAGTGAGTTATGGTTATCAAGTTAGCTTACAAACTATCTATATACAAAGTGTTTCTAAGTTTAGGCAATCTGGGGATACAAATAGTTCCTTTGCCTAGAACTTCCTTTTTGGTGCCATCACTAAATGTAACCCATCCACCATCTTTCATAACAAGATTCTTAAAGAACTCTTTATTACCGATCATGTTCCTAGAGCAACCGCTATCTAGGTACCAACAATAGGATGAGTTAGCTTTAAGAGCAAATTGTGCAACATGACATTGTGTTGTGTTTTTCCTAATCCAAACTTTCTTGACATGTTTCTCACTCTCACTTTTATTAACATGCTTTGACTTGTTATTAGACATATTGAATCTATTTGTCACATTTTCAAACAAATCAAACAAAGCATTATCAATTTTCTTATGCATAGTAGAGTGAGGCACAACACAAGATTTTTTAAGCAAGTCATCAACAACATTCTTCTCAACATGCTTTTCCAAGGTCTTCCTAGGCCTAGTTCTAAATCCATACATGGATGATTGCCTAGGACCATTCAACCAAGACATATCATGCAAATCATTGGCTTGTTTACACTTTTGAATGTATTCAAAACATCTAGGTCTTATATGTCCTACCATATTGCAATAATGACAAATAGGTATGAATTTGAGAAGTTTACCATTTGCTTGAGCTTCCAATGCATTTTGCCTTCTCACAAATTTACCTTTTTGGTGAACAACCCTTGATCCTTTGCCTTTTGCATTTGAAGATGAAGAACATTGTCTTTGAGTCTTTTCTTTGACCTTTATTGTTGATGTTGATGTTGAAGCACCTCTGATAGCATCCATAGCTTTACTGTTAGAGAGTGTACCTACATTCAATTTGCTACTTGCTTTGTCAAAAGTAGATTTGTTAGTAGAAGGAGCAATCATCTCATTAACATATCCTAAACCTCTTTTGTCACTTGGATGTTTTCCAATCTTAATGAGAGTTTCTATTTTGTTAGAACTAGATGACATTTTGTTTATCACCTTATTAACCTCATTAAGTTTGTCATTAAGCACTCTCTCTTGATTCTCATGCTCTCTAAGTTTGACTCTAAGCACATTTTCTAGTTTCTTAGCACAATCAAGAGTATTATCTCTTAGCTCAATTTCATGCTTCAAAACTCCTAGTCTTTCATTACTATATTTCAAGTTATTCTCAAGACTAAGGATTTTGTCTTTAAGCTCTTTATTCTCTTTTAAGCTAAGTTCATGAATTCTTTCTAGTTCCTCATTAAGAGACCTATTCATCCTAGAGATTCTCTCATTCACTTGAACAAGATCTTTCAACTTTTGATCTTCTAGGTTAATAGGCTTATTTTCAATACTAGAAGACATGAAGGAGAAAACTTCCTTAAAACATGATTCTATCACAAACAAACACAAACACTATAAAAGGGATCTATCTAATTGAAATTCCCTTTAATCACTTATAGTGTCAAATATACCTAGAGGGGGGGGGGGGGGGGGGGGGGGGGGGGTGAATAGGTATATCTTAAAAATTATTACAACTTCTTTTTCTTCACAAGATATACAATTTCACAAGCAAGCTTTAACAGGTATATTGATTCAACAAGACAATATGAATTCAATAAAGCAATGAATGAATCAATACAAATCAACACAAGATGTTTTTACGTGGTAAAACCTCAAAATGAGGAAACATCCACGGGTTGATATCATAACCACCAGCAAAAGCAATCCACTATGACAAATAGAAGTTACACACTCAAGAGGCAATCAACACAATATTCACTCTCTAAGCTATCAATACCTATTTTACCCTAGGGTTCACTCCCTATGGCCTAGTGAACTTACTATGCCAACTTCGTATCCAAGACCACACATCTCTAAGAAGCTCGCTTGCTTGTCTATCCAAGTCACCCCGACTCTAGACAAGACTTTCTTGCTTAGCTATCCGGATCACCCGGATCCTAGCCAAGACTTCCTTGCTTAGCTATCCGGATCACCCTGATAGCCAAAACTTCCAATGCACAAAATGAAGATCCCCTCTCCAAAATGTGACTTCCAATGCTTAACCCAAAGAATCACTCTAAGGAATGAGACTTCCAACCTCTTTACAAGGGAAATGATCTAAGTGAGTGCAAATGATGCAAACACAAGCAAATAGAGCAAGTTGATCAAACACACTCTATGAAGAATTAGTTTTTGTACAAATCAAGTTCACAATTAAATGTAACTAATTCTTATGAACATGTGATATGAAATCTAGATTAAGCATTCAAATTCATTCATAAAACTATCTAGAAACATAAACATGTCAATCAAAGTTAGCTCGACAAGTTTTTCAATGAAAATCACACAACTAACTTAGAACTCAAGTGAACAAGTTAACACTTGAAGTTTTTGACCATATTCAACAAAACAAAACCAAAAAACAAGAACTAGATCATGGAAAATCAAAATCTCAATTAAGAAATTCTAGTTCTCAAAACATGTAATCAAATCTAGAAATCAACAATCATGATCAAATACACAAAGAGATTCTAGATTCAAACTCATGTTTTTCAAGATTAGCAAAAAGATATTCAATCAAAACACATGAACTAATCTTGAAAGTAAATCAAAAAAATCCTAATATTGGAACCAAAATCATTCTAAATATTTCTTTCAACTCATTTAAGAAGAATCATTAAGAAGATCATGAAAAAAAAATGAAAGAGAATTGATTCACTTACAAACAATGACTCACGAACTGAAATCAGGTCATCATGAAAAGTCTAAGCATTTTTTGACTTTGAAAATGCTTGGGATTTGTTCCTCTCTTCAAGACCAACAATTTCTGCTTTTGAAAATCTAAAATCGGAGTTGATTTGAGAGAGTTATAGTGTTTGGAAGGTAAGAAAATTTTGAGAGAAAATTCTGCACAAGTTTTTCACTCAACACCATTCATTTGAAAATTGAGAGGGAAAGTGATATTTAAAGGAGAGGGAACAGAAGGATTTGAAGGACTAATAGGGGCAAGCCACCTCTGCTTCCCGTGGAGGCGCATGGCCTCTACGGGGGTAGAAGGCAGCCCTTCCCGTGGAGGCCACGTGCCTCCACAGGGAGAGGTGCAAGGTTGCCCCTTTTGCCTTCCTTGAACTCCCCTCACGCACTTAAATGTTCTTCGACTGTTCTCCGGCTTCCGAATTCTGAATTTGAATCCATTTTCGAATTACAAACCGGGACTCCCTCACATACAAAAGACATAAAGACAACTTTCATAAAAAAAATATGGAATTTAATTTGAAAATCAAGGACAAAAACCATGTACGATAAAATCATGGAAAGGTTCTTAACTTCCTAGTTTGGACTTGAAACTTAATGAATGAGTAACCGAAATGACCAGAACTTAATGAGGCATGATATCAGCTCAAATACAAGTTCAATAACATAAAAACACAAACAAACAAACACATAAACACACAAGTAAGCCGTTACCTAGATATAGTCCTAGAACATGCAAGTTTACAGAAACTGTCAAATTAAGTCTAATGCACGTGAATAGTATAGGGAAAAATTGCTTAAAACCGCAGCGGAAGGCGAAATTTTTTTTTTTTCGTATAGTTTAAAATTTTTCTAAAGATTTGAACCTTAACCCTTTAATGAATTAAACTCAAATATACGGTTAGAGTTAAATACCTCTTGTTGCGTGATCCGATTGACTTACATCGATGGTAATCCGTAAGATCTTCAATCCTAGCACGTACGTGAATCACCTAGGAGCGTGGTCTCCCTTTTTCTTTGAATTGCTTTCCTTAGAATGGATATATGGAATTTCTGATCTTGATCTTCAATAGTAAAACACCAAGAGCCTAAAAAAATAGTTCCGGTCACTTTTGAATTCACAATCGATATGATTGAAACTCGCGTAACCCTAAATCGAAAGTGTGCACAAAACCTTTTGATGTTAAAGGCTTGTAAGTGCACTATCGAATGAGAACTTATTTTCTTTTTCTCTCTTGGCCGAAAATCTATCTGTATAGAGTAGGATTTTTATTTTCAAAACAAACAAAAATCTCTCTCTTTTGCTTCTTCTTAGTGGCCGAAAATTCATAACCTTATATTTATAGGTTGGCCGAATTTTCTCCTTCACCAAGTAGGGTTGGCCGAATTCATTGAATAGGAAATCTAGGGTTGGTTAATTTCCTTACTTGAAAAGGAATTATCCTTTTCCCTAATTCCTATCAATTCAAGAATCCTAACCCTTGTAGGACTAGGGGTGGCCGAATTCTTTGTATAATAAGGAGTGTATGTGGACTTAATCCTTACCACATTAGGACTCCTATCACTTAAAAGAATTCCAACCCTAATCCAACACATAGTATTTAATTTACTGATCAGGAAAAGATTTTGATTTAAACTATTAATTAATTAAATAATTAATTAATTCCCATTTAATCAAAACAATAAAATAAAATAATATCTTGGGCTATTTTATTTAGCCTTGCCGCCCACACCATATATATATGGGCCCAATATTATTTTTCTTATTTTATTTAATCCATTATACTTTAAATAAAAGCCCACATATGAACCATACTTATTATTACTAAAAGAAACAAGCCTACATGTCTCCTTTTAATATATTAATATAATAGTGCAGCCCAATTAAATAAATAATAGACAGATTATATTCTTAATATATTAAATGCAATTCTAGATGGACTCATAAATTGGTCCGGTAGAATATATCAAGTGATCCATGCAAGTACGTGTGGATTGTGGATCTTGGCGGGCTATCTAAATTTAAGCTTCAATAGACATAACCTAATCACAATCAACAAATGATTCACTTAGGTCCGATCTATTAATTTTAACTCATTCCACTAAAGAGCTAAAATTGAACTCTTAAATAAAGATAGAATAAGGAGATGTTTCTCAATCATACCCTAGACAATCTTATAGGAGATGGTGTATCCTCGTGAATAATAACAGTAATCGCCAAGAGCTCATAGACCGCCTATAGCTCTCCAAGTTACCATATTTCCTCATATGACCACATTTTGAACTTGGATATTTTGACTTGTCCAGAAGCCATGTCTTCAATAATCATTATTGAAAACTTAACGTTGAGATTTAATATCCAATACCTCAAAAAATCCATATGATGATATTATACTCTGATTTAGGGTGCGTTTGTTACGCGGGACAGGACAAAACAAGGTGGGACAACTTGTCCTTGTCCCGCTTTTGGTGGGATTTTAGTGTGGGACTGGATGGGACTGAATGGGACAAAAATTCCAAAAAACTGTCCCACCCTACACCTTCGGCCAACTTGTCCATGGCCATGGGACAAGTCTGGAAAAGACTTCTTTACCCTTGAAACTTTCAAAAAATTACATCTATATAAATTAAAACCCTTATTTTTTTCTCTCCTCTCTCCTCTCTCTCCTCTCTTCTCTCTTCTCTCCAACCCCAACCCGATCGGTGTTCTTCTCTCCAAACTGCCGCAACTCATCGCCGGCGATGACCAGAAGCGATGACGACGACCGGAAGCGACGACGACGACCGGAAGCGCGACGACGACCGGAAGCGCAACTCATCTTCTTCTTCTTTCTCGGCTTCGGGGTGGTTGATGGTGGTGGTGAGATTGATTGATGGTCGTGGTTGGCAGCATGATTGATTGATGGTGGTGGTGAGATTGGTGGTGGTGGTGGTGGTTGAGAGTGTGTGGATGTGGGATTTGTGGGTTTGATAATGAATTGGTTTAATTTTGGATTGATGAATTGGGGATGGATTTTAGGGTCGATGTAATGATTTTAGGGTCAATTTTTTTGTTTTTGAAAAAGGTTGTGTAGTTTGATTTGAAGATTAAAATTTAGGAATTCATCAATGAATGATTTCTGGAATGATTTAGGGTTGATGTAGGGTTGATGTAATGATTTCTGGAAAAAAACAAATTAGGGTTGATGATAATGAATGATTTCTGGTAAATCAGATGTTGACGATGATTGTTGTGTAATCCTAACAATCTCCCACTTGCGCTATAGCAAATGTGTCATATCTCTCATTCCCATGTTCTCTAGGTGCCCATCAAAACTCTTCTGAGGTAGAGCCTTTGTGAAGGGATCTGCTAGATTTTCTGCCGACGCGATTTTGGTAATCGTCACGTCTCCCCTATGAACAATCTCCCTTAAAAGATGATACTTTCTTTCAATGTGTTTTCCTCTCTTATGACTTCTTGGTTCTTTCGAATTAGCCACTGCTCCACTGTTGTCACAGTAGATAGTGATCTGCTTATTCGCACTAGGAACTACTTCTAAGTCAATCAAGAATTGGCGAAGCCAAACAACCTCCTTGGCAGCTTCGCATGCAGCTACATACTCTGCTTCCATGGTGGAGTCAGCAATACAAGATTGCTTGATACTCCTCCAAATGACTGCTCCTCCTCCAAGAGTAAACACAAATCCTGATATGGATTTTCTAGAGTCAGAATCCTATTGGAAATCAGAATCTGTATACCCAACGGGGATTAAATCCCCTCCAGAGTATACAAGCATATTATCTTTCGTTCTCCTAAGATACTTGAAAATATGCTTGACTGCCGTCCAGTGATCAGGACCGGGTTTTGATTGAAACCTGCTAACTATGCCAACAGCAAAACAAATATCTGGTCTAGTACAGAGCATTGCATACATGAGACTTCCAACTGCCGAGGCATATGGAATTCTACTCATGAATTGCTCTTCATGCTCATTCTTAGGAACTTGTTCCTTAGAAAGTTTGATTCCATGCCTAAAAGGTAACATACCTTTCTTGGAATCTTGCATGGAAAACCTAGACAAGATTTTGTCTATATATGAAGCTTGGGATAGTGCAATCGTTTTATTCTTTCTATCCCTTATTACTTGGATACCTAGAATAAAACTTGCTTCTCCTAAGTCCTTCATATCAAATTGTTTTGCTAACCATTCTTTTACTGATGTCAATACTCCCACATCGTTTCCAATGAGTAATATATCATCTACGTAAAGAATAAGGAAAACCAACTTGTCACCTTTGATCCTTTTGTATACACAAGGTTCTGTAAAAATCAAAAACCTTTTACAGCTTGGTCGAACCTTATGTTCCAGGATCTGGATGCTTGCTTTAATCCATAAATTGATTTCTGCAACTTGCATACCTTTTCCATTTGGCCCTTTTCAATGAATCCTTCTGGTTGCATCATATAGATGCTTGTACTTCTATTGAGGAAAGCTGTCTTGACGTCCATTTGCCAAATCTCTAAATCTAAAGATGCTGCAATGGATAAGAGTATCCTAATGGATTTAAGCATGGCCACAGGAGAGAAGGTTTCCTCGTAATCGATACCTTCTTTCTGTGTGTAACCTTTAGCTACCAATCTAGCTTTAAAAGTTTCCACCTTTCCATCCATACCTATTTTCCTCTTGTATACCCACTTGCACCCAATGGGTTTTATCCCTTTAGGCAAGTCTACAAGGGACCAAACTTTGTTATCGAACATGGATTCAATCTCAGATTGCATTGCCTTTTGCCAATGGTGACAATCAACATCCTCCATCGCTTCCTTGTACGTGTAGGGATCATCGTCGTTAGGGAGATTCTCAACAGATTCTCCTAGACCAATGTATCTTTCAGGTTGGGTTCTAACCCTCCCACTACGACGAGGAATGGTAGGTTGTTGATTTTATGTTGGAGTGGAAATTACAATTGGGTTAGGTTGTGAAACCTCTTGTGGAATTGTATCTCCTGACATATCATTCATGACAATTATACTTTTGGGAACAAAATCATTCATATAGTCCTTTTCCAGAAATGTAGCATTTGTTGAAACAAACACTTTTAGATCTGAAGGACTATAGAAATAATATCCTTTAGTTCCTTTTGGATACCACACAAATATGCATGTTTCTGAATAGGACTCCATCTTTTTTGTCTTTCCTTTTAACACATGTGCAGGACAACCAAATATCCTTATGTGTTGTAAAATAGGCTTTCGCCCAGTCCATAACTCATATGGTGTTCTAGGAACCGACTTCGATGGTACCACGTTTAGAATATATATTGCAGTTTGTAGACCATATCCCCAAAAAGAAATAGGAAGTGTTGAATAACTCAACATAGACCTAACCATGTTCAAAATAGTTCTATTTCTCCTTTTTGCTACCCCATTTTGTTGAGGTGTACCTAGTGCAAAAAACTGAGAAACTATCCCATTATCAATAAGATATTGCTGAAACTCACCAGATAGATATTCTCCACCACGATCAGATCTCAAGATTTTTATGCGTTTCTCAAGCTGATTTTCTACTTCAGCTTTGAATGCTTTGAACATGTCAAAAGCATCTGACTTATGTCTCATAAGATACACATAACCAAATCTTGAGTAATCATCTGTGAAGGTGATGAAGTACTCATATCCACCTTTAGCTTGAATGCTCATAGGACCACATACATCAGTGTGTATTAGTCCTAAACATTCAGTGGCTCTTACACCTTTGGTATTGAATGGCCTTTTGGTCATTTTACCTTCCAAACAAGATTCACAAGTTGGTAGATCATCAACCTTTAAGTCACTTAAAGGTCCGTCACATACCAATCTTTTAATCCTATTAAGGTTAATGTGACCTAGGCGTAAATGCCAAAGGTAGGTTTCATCTTTTGATAATTTTACTCTTTTATGATTAGGTTCCGTTATTTCTGTGTCTAACGAGTGAGAGATATTTCTATGCAAAAAGAATAGACCGTTTTCCTATGTACCTTTGCAAACAATTTTGTCATTCTTACTAATAATAAAAGCTTTATTAAAAGTAACAGAATATCCAAATTTATTTAAACAAGAAACTGAAATTAAATTCCTCTTGAATTGAGGTACATAATAAACGTCTATTAAATCTAAATGCCTACTAGAATCTATAATAACTCTAATATCTCCCACTGCACTTGCAGACACTAACAATCCGTTGCCCAAGTGCAAATTGATTTCGTTTTTATTCAGCCTTCTCCTTTTTTTGGAACCCCTGTAAGGAATAACAAACATGATTAGTGGCTCCAGAGTCTATGATCCAAGAATCTGTAGAATCTACCAGAAAACATGTTTCAAGATAATTAATATTACCTTCTTCCTTCTTGTTCTGGGACTTTGGGCAATTTCTTTTCCAATTTCCATTTTCACAACAAAGGAAGCATTTCCCTTTGATCTTGATTACTTTCTTGGTCTCCTTCTTGGTAGGCCCAAGTTGCTTTTTCTTCTGTTGTTTCTTGACCTTCTGACGGGTCTTAACAGTAGCAACTTTACCAACCATATGAATCTATTGACCTTTGCTTTTCACAAGGATCTTTTCAACGCTTTGAACATCTTGCATCAGGCCCTGCAAGGTGTATTCCTTTTTGTTCAAGGTGTAGTCCAACTTGAACTGATCAAAGGAATCTGATAGTGAGTTGACAACCATGTCAATTTTGGTCTCACCATCTATCTCAGCGCCATTTCATTCTGCAATATTTAGATGTGCTATGACTTTCATCATGTGATCTTTCACAGCCTGTCCAGGTTTCATCCTAAGATTCATAAAAGCAGTCACTGCCTCTCTCTTAGTCATCCTAGACCTCATAGCAAACATCTCTTCCAGAGACATCATAATATCAGCAGCAGACCCCATTCCTTCATGCTGTTGTTGCAACACGTCGGAGATAGTTGCCATAATGTAACATTTGGCCATATCATCTGAGGTCTTCCACTGGTCATACTCATCTCTTTGCAAAATACTTGATTCATCATTAGGAGCAGGTGGTTTAGGAGTAGTTAGAACAAATTTATGTTTTTCACTTTGCAGCAACAACCCAATTTTCCTTTTCCATGTGACATAATTATCTCTAGTTTAAGTGTTATCTTTCAGGATGTTCATAAGTGATGGGGTCATGATTTCTGAATAAAACAAAAACATATATAAGTAAATAATCATGATAAAGCACTTTCGAATATTTATCTTGAATTAATTAAATAACTCAATCATTAAAAATTCAACGGTAATCCAACACCCATAAATGTTACGCCTCCTTCGGGAGTTCGCACCATTTACTAGTTGGACTAGGTCCCACCTAATTGTTAACATAACAACCAGCGTTTTCACTTTTAGCCTTGCAATTTTATTAACAAGAACTCTCGAGAGGATATTAATAAAATTACATTGAGTGTGTTACCAAGATATCGACCCTCAATTTTCTCTCACGAAAATCCCTCCTCTGGGAGTAGATCTCGTTTGAGTCAATTGTCTAGTCTATCCTTGTAAGGAAGTATTTTGCTAAATTCCATTTATGGACACCCCTTAGGGGGATTACCAATAAATAATAAAGCTCAACTAACCTTGGAGGCCATAGGTGTTCTAACACACCTTCTCCCACTCAATTATTTAAGGCGTGTGATTAAATTCCAAAGAATGATTTTACCAAGTTATCTAGATGACAATTAGATACCTAAATCATTCAATGCATGTTCATACCAAAAGAGATATATGAGTGGCACTCCTATTCTATATGACATGTTATCATACAATAACAAATATTGTAATATTTATACATAAAAATAAATAGCCACAATTTTGGTCCATCCTAGAAAAGCATGTAAATTACAATTGTACGGAATACAAAAAACTACTTTCTGGGCAAACAAGACTTCAAGCGACCATCTCGCGCACGTAACTCGCGCGCCTGAAGATCACCAAGCAGCCCATGCGCACGCCTAGCTCATGCAAGGGCATGAGCTGCCGCATGGCCAGCCCATGCATGGGTTGCGCGCGCTGCTGCACCACAACAAGCGCAGCTGCACGCTTGGTTGCGTGAGCGCTTGTTGTCTCAGTGCGCGCGGGTGCCAAGCTCGGTTCCTGATGCTCTAATTTCTTCAAATCTTCGAGTCTTCGAATCTTGAATATATTACAACTTATTTTATACAATAAAATACTGCAGAAATATTTTTTTTATATTTAAACTACTGTAGTATTTTTTTACAAATAAGTTTTTTTTACAAATAAAAAACTGCACTTATTTTAATACAATAAAAAACTACAGTATTTTTACAATAAAATTAATAAGAACTTAGCAACTACCAAGAAGGAATTATGGCGATAATAGATCACCCTTCTTGTTACAATTCCGAAACAAAAAATACATTGAAATTCTAGGACCAAAATCGAGCAATAACGATTCACTTTATAACAACATATATAAATCCATACATTCCACATGTAATTATATATGCGAATACCTAGAGTGCCATCTCTTTCTAAAACATGCATAATCACAATAAAAAGAAATAGATTCACGTATATACACGTTAATAAATTAAGGGTACAACCAAGGCTCTGATACCAATTGTAGGGAAAAATTGCTTAAAACCGCAGCGGAAGGCGAAAAAATAATTTTCGTATAGTTTAAATTTTTTCTAAAGATTTGAACCTTAACCCTTTAATTAATTAAACTCAAATATACTGTTAGAGTTAAATACCTCTTGTTGCGTGATCCGATTGACTTACGTGGATGGTAATCCGCAAGATCTTCAATCCTAGCACGTACGTGAATCACCTAGGAGCGTGGTCTCCCTTTTTCTTTGAATTGCTTACCTTAGAATGGATGTATAGAATTTCTAATCTTGATCTTCAATAGTAAAACACCAAGAGCCTAAAAAAATAGTTCCGGTCACTTTTGAATTCACAATCAATATGATTGAAACTCGCGTAACCCTTAATCGAAAGTGTGCATAAAACCTTTTGATGTTAAAGGCTTGTAAGTGCACTATCGAATGAGAACTTATTTTCTTTTTCTCTCTTGGCCGAAAATCTATGTGTATAGAGTAGGATTTTAATTTTCAAAACAAACAAAAATCTCTCTCTCTTTTGCTTCTTCTTAGTGGCCGAAAATTCATAACCTTATATTTATAGGTTGGCCGAATTTTCTCCTTCACCAAGTAGGGTTGGCTGAATTCATTGAATAGGAAATCTAGGGTTGGTTAATTTCCTTACTTGAAAAGGAATTATCCTTTTCCCTAATTCCTATCAATTCAAGAATCCTAACCCTTGTAGGACTAGGGGTGGCTGAATTCTTTGTATAATAAGGAGTGTATGTGGACTTAATCCTTACCACATTAGGACTCCTATCACTTAAAAGAATTCCAACCCTAATCCAACACATAGTATTTAATTTACTAATCAGGAAAAGATTTTGATTTAAACTATTAATTAATTAAATAATTAATTAATTCCCATTTAATCAAAACAATAAAATAAAATAATATCTTGGGCTATTTTATTTAGCCTTGCCGCCCACACCATATATATATGGGCCCAATATTATTTTTCTTATTTTATTTAATCCATTAGCCTCTAAATAAAAGCCCACATGTGAACCATACTTATTCTTACTAAAAGAAACAAGCCTACATGTCTCCTTTTAATATAGTTATATAATAGTGCAGCCCATTACATAAATAATAGACATATTTTATTCTTAATATATTAAATGCAATTCTAGATGGACCCATAAATTGGTCCGGTAGAATATATCAAGTGATCCATGCAAGTACGTGTGGATTGTGGATCTTGGCGGGCTATCTAAATTTAAGCTTCAATAGACATAACCTAATCACAATCAACAAATGATTCACTTAGGTCCGATCTATTAATTTTAACTCATTCCACTAAAGAGCTAAAATTGAACTCTTAAATAAAGATAGAATAAGGAGATGTTTCTCATTCATACCCTAGACAATCTTATAGGAGATGGTGTATCCTCGTGAATAATATCAGTAATCACCAAGAGCTCATAGACCGCCTATAGCTCTCCAAGTTACCATATTTCCTCATATGACCACATTTTGAACTTGGATATTTTGACTTGTCCAGAAGCCATGTCTTCAATAATCATTATTGAAAACTCAACGTTGAGATTTAATATCCAATACCTCAAAACATCCATATGATGATATTATACTCTCATTTAATAAATGGAGCCACGATGTCCATATCTATAAATGAAGTCCTCTATCGATTAACAAATGAATACCACCAAACTATCGAGGATAGACTATGCTATATAATCGTATTCATTGATAGCTCAAATGATAACACTTGCAACAATAAGTCCATCATTTATCTCAGGATTTAGATAGACTCTCCGATTGTCCTTATAATGAAAAGACTTATATCTAGTGACGGTTCTAGATAAAGTATTTCATTGTGATCCAGTTCAATGCACCCAGTGCACTAGATTCTTTTACTCGAAAACCTTTCCATGATTTTAGTCTCATCATAACTCATTTGATCCCACTCAAATGCTAGTAAAAGAATTCTACAACTTTATCAAGATAGAGGTGCCCAACCTTTAACTTAAGCTGTGAACGTTATTCAAGACTAACTAAAGAATTGTGTCTACCTCATACATATCCGGATGTACAAACAATTCTTCATATCTCATAGTCTTTTGACCTTATGATTATTTACCTAAACAATTATAATTATAAATGCTATAAGATTTTGCAGAATCAAAAATCACTTTATTTATATGAAAAGATTGTCAATTACAATATTACACTCTTGCTATTGAGCATAATCCTAACAAATACTTCAACAAGTGTGTCAATGTGTCATAAAAAGTTAGTGCAACGATGCAGGGACCCAAATGTTATGTAATGTGTGTGTGTGTGCGCTAACGCCTTGCAAGAGGAAGAAAGATATCGATACCTTAGCATCCAAGAAAACACCTTTCTTCTTGAAGACGAGCTTTGCATGAGAAGTTGCTTTTCTTCTTTTAAGCTTGTTCCAGTCATGAACCACCTAAGTAACTAAACATTACAAAGAAAGAGAGTTTTGTTATGGAATCAAGCCAACACAAATCTAAAACCTAACAAAAGTGCCAAATTTGCACTTAGAGCCAAATTGTCAAATATAAATGTGCAAATGCAAAAGCAAAAAAGGAAAAGAAAGAAAAGAGAAAAAAGAAAAAAAAAGTAAAAGAAAGAAGAAGAAAAAAAGAAGAAAAAAATATCAATACAAAAGGCAAAGTAAGAGCCTTGAAATGTAATGGTTAAGTACTTACAAATTGAGTACAATTATGTAGCACAAATTTGTGTTTAATTGAAAGCCTAGATGCTTATGTATAATTATGTTAGTAGAGCTTGGTATGGGGTGCGTGTGAGTATGCTTATGCATGATTGGTGATTTTTGACCTTAAAATTTCCTATTTATTTGTTCACTGCATTAAACCCATAACCTTATTACAACCAAAGGGAAAGTCCTTTTTGATCCATAATGAGTCTTGATTGGGAATGTTTGCTGAAGCTTGATCTTCCACGTTAATGGCATAATGAATCCTTCCTAGGTTAGTTCATAGACATTATCGGTCTTTCAATTTACATGTATGCAAAGCACTGCGTTATGGGACTCTGAGCGGAAAGAAAAAAGAGATTCTATGAGAGGCTAGAGTCGAAGGGAATTATGCTCTAGGTGTGAGTGTGAGTAGTTCTTGAAATGAGAGCCCTCTTAGATGTGGGATTCATGATTGTACGAGTTTCCCTTTAGTGCCTTCGAGTTTCTTTAGAACATATTGCATATGTCTACTTTTCTCTATCACACATCTTTGCATCTCATCACTGGTTGGACTTGCGGTTGTTTGAATTGTTTGTTTTTGAGCCTAGGAATTTTTAGATAGAGTCATGTTTGTTGTGTCATGTGTCTTTGTTATTTTTTTAAGGTTTGCTCGAGAACGGCCAAAATTGTTATATATTTTGGCCCTCATATCCTTATCATTTGTCTCGTTTTCGAGCGTTTTGTGTGTCTAATGACTCATTTTATAGTGATTGCAGGCATGCAATGGATTTCAGGTGCTGAAGGTAGAAAATTCAGGTAAAAAACAAGTCAAAGTTCAGTGAAAAAGAGCCCAAAAGCATAGTGCACGGGTCCCTTACCCATGCACTACCCGTGCACCGGGTGAAGAGCAGATTGAAGATCCTGTGCGCGGGTTACTGGGAGGGTCCCTTACCCGCATACTACCCGTGCACAGTGAGTGGGAACCAAAAGATTGCCTACTGCATGTTTACCTTACCCGTGCATAACCCGTGCTTATACCTAGACTAGAAAGCAAATCAAACCGTGAAAAGAGGACTGCGCTGGTAGCATACCAGCGTAATACTCGCGCACTGCATGTTCCAGCTAAGCTCGAGTTGTGTTTTCAACTATTTTAAGAGGGAAAATTTGTTCTTTCATGCCTATTTCGTGCCCTAGCCTCCCAAGAATATAAATACACCATTTTCCTATTGAAAATCTCTTTCCCTACTCTCTTCTCCACTTCCCAACTTCTTCCATTTTTCTCTCCCAAGAACACTCTTTTCTAATCACTAACCACTAACCTAGATCTAGGAATCTTCCCCACCAAATCCTAACCTTCTAACATCATCTTCATCCTTTTCTACTCAAGACTGCTAGGAGATTGGAATCAAGCTTCAAGAAAGGAGAAGTTTCTCTACATGGGTCTTCTCTAACTCACATCTCTTAGATTTTATTTTATATTTAGCTTGAGTAGCTAACCCATAGTGGGAGTCATGTAATTGAATATCAATATATGGGTTTTCCACCATACTTTGATTTGATTAATATAGTTCCATTCGTTGTGCTTAATCATGTTTAATTTTCTCTTGAATTAAGTAGGCATTCCAACTTTTGATTCTTGTTGATGAATTGAATTTATTTGAGCAATAAAACTTTAATTGAAATCTTTGTGAAGTGGGTAGGCATTCCAACTCCCATATCACTTAGTGGTTGATTTTGGTATTTAATGCATTTAATACTCACTTTGGGTTGGGTAGGCATTCTAACTCCCAACTCATTGTAGAGGTTGAATTGTGGTGTCTTTATGAGCTTAGTAGGCATTCCAACGCTTGGTTTACATTAGATATCAATTTATATTTTTAACCATCCATACCTAAGGTGTTTAACCAAGCTCATTCGAAATGGAAGGGATAAGTTATGAGCATTCCAATCTAACATATTTCGGCTAGGTAAGAGGGGTGGATTGTGAGCATTCCAATCCAAACCATCCCGGCTACCTCATATCTATCCAAAAGAAGAGTGAAAAAGGGTGGATTGTGAGCACTCCAATCCAAGCTGATCGCGCCAAAATTGTTATATATTTTGGCCCTCATATCTTTATCCTTTGTCTCCTTTTCGAGCTTTTTGTGTGTCTAATGGCTCGTTTTATAGTGATTGCATGCATTCAATGGATTTCAGGTGCTGGAGGTAGAAACTAGGACTTTCAGACAAAAAACAAGTCAAAGTTCAGTGAAATAGAGCCTAGAAGCATAGTGCACTGGTCCCTTACCCGTGCACTACCTGTGCACTGGGTGAATAGCAGATTGAAGAGCCAGTGCAGGGTCACTGCGCGGGTCCTTACCCGCACACTACCCTCGCACAGTGAATGGTATCTTGAAGATTGCCTACTGCACGGGTACCTTACCTGTGCACATTGCCCATACCAGAAAACAGAAAAAACAGTGAAAAGAGGACTGTGTGGGTAACTACGAGGGTAGAATACCCAGGCACTGTGTGTTCTAGCTACGCTTAAGTTTTGTTTTTAGCCATTTTAAGAAGGGCAAAGTTGTCCTTTCATGCCTATTCTATGCCCTAGCCTTCTAAGCATATAAATACACCAACTCCTCATTGAAAGCATATACTCTCTTATCTTCTCACCATCCTCTTCCAAGAACACTCTTTTTTCTCCCTTACTTCACTTACCACTAACCTAGATCTAGGAATCTCACCACCTATCTACTCAAGGACACTTGGAGATTGGATTCAAGCCTCAAGGAAGGAAGTCTCTACATGGGTCTTTTCTATCTCTCTTCTCCTAGTTATTTTCTTGTATTTGTCATGAGTAGCTAAATATCCCACTGTGAGATTGATGTGAACACTTGTGGATGTTTGGCTTTGTAATGAACTTTATTTTCTCTATAAATCTATCAATTATGTTTCATTCATTGTTTTAATTGCTTTTCTTAATTGGTTGTCATTGATTGTACACTCCTCTTTTTGGTAATTGATTGAGGGAATTAATTAAGTAGTTGGCAAGTTATACACTCTACTTGGTCTTCTTAAGATCATTTGAATAGAAGGGTCAAATATGAGTACACTCCCCATGTGAGACCCGGACTTAACAATCTCAATTTTTATCTAATCTCAAATGGGTAATCAATTCTATACACTCTAGGTTGATGACTTGTGAGAGATTAAACACCAATACTATACACTCTAGATTTGTGATTTTATAAAGAGATTGGTTCCTTAATTTGATAGATGTGCATTCATGGAAAATCCTAAGTGAGTGGTCAATCCTATACACTCTAGGTTGATCATTTATGAAGGATAATCACTTATGAGTGGCCAATACTATACACTCTAGGTTGATCATTTATGAGGGATAAATAATCAACACTATACACTCTAGGTTGATTACATAAGATTATTGAACACTCATGAAGGTTCATGATTTGCCCACTATTCACTAGTTGATCCATCAATACCTTAGTTCTCACTATCATATATTAACACTAATTGCATGTTAGATTAACTAGCCTAATTGTAGTTGCATGATAACTATTAACTTTTCAAACCAACCATTTATATTTATTCTATTTATGCTTAGCTTAGGTTTAATAGTAGTTAACTAGTTTTAGCCATTTAATTTCCCTTTCTGATGTAGTAGAAGCTCTGTCGAGAAAAACCTATAAGAAACAATCGAAAACAACCTACTAATGTTCTGTTGATTCTCGCACAAATACTGGAATATTAGGCTTCAAATTTGTCTATTCACGAGGAATACCGAAATTGGATATAATTAGAGAAACTCTAAATTTTATTAATAAAAAAAAAACTGAATAGCCTTTCGGCTTACATGATTATTTAAAGCAAACAAATCCTAATCCTAATCGTATTCCTTGCAGAACAAGAAAACGAACCTAATTACTAAAAATTACCAAAAAAGGCAAAATTGAGATTAATGCAGAAATTAATACTATTAAGAATCCAAAGCAAGCCGAAATTGACGGAAGTCAATTCAGACTTGGAAAACTTAAATTAGCAAAAACCAAACTTTCCTAAACCGCCTTTTCGGAGCCTGAACAAAGGAATTCGGCTAAAAAAGGGTATGCTTCACGACCAAAGGTGTGATTATTGAAGATCTCACCGAAACACATCAACTGTGAAAATTTCACGTCAATCCGATTCCGTCCCTCGGACTAGTAGGAATGAATTGGCCTTTTTATTGATCTTTTTCCTATCCAACCCCTCTATATATTCCAATGCCATGTAATCCAATGCTGCTGCATCACTTTCCTTGTGGACGATACCCTTGCTTGTCGTTGTACTTGTTTTAAAAACATTAGAGCACATTGCTAGGACTTACAATAAATTTCTTTTGAATTCGCAATTTGCCGACGACACAAAAATCTTGTTCACAAGCCATCCCGAAAACTCAAGTTAGGAAGATAAGCCTTAATTGATCGAATTGGTTCTTAAAGAATGGATTGCCCACTATTCGTTTTTGATTGCATTGACTCCCACATTCACATCTCATTATCTCTCTCTCCTCATTCTTACTAATTGTTAGTTCAACTTTAGATTAATTAACTTAATTGTACTTTGCATCATAGGTATTAACTTTCCAAACCCAATCATTGATATTTATTTTTTCATGCTTTGTTTTACTTTAATAGTAGTTAACTAGTTTTAGCCATTTAATTTTCCTTTCCCTGTGGACGAAACCCTTGCTTGTTGTTGTACTTGTTTTGGAAACATTAGAACACATTGCTAAGGATTTTAAAAATATTTTTGACGGACATTTTCTAAAGACAAAAATGGTTTCGTCATTCAGGATGACTGTAATGGCTTTGCCTCCTCCAGATCTTGTCGTTCTTCTTCCCTTTCTTAGTTCCTTTGTCCTGGGCTGCTTGCACTCCTTTATACAAAAAAAAATAAAAAAATTTCCTCTAGATTATTCACAAAAATACGAGTTTAGCTACAATACAGTAACCATATATTTGCTAGGTAGTTATTAAAAGTAAATATTTTATTTATTTATTTTTATTTTTCTTTTTCTAACATTGAATTTTGTAGATATCTAGATTAAAATTCAATGTTTAGTTTTCACTCCAGCAACTATATAGCTACGGTATTGTAGCTAGTAGCTAGACCCTCCACAATAATCCAATTATGTGGGCTAAAAAATAATTTTTGTCTAAGCAATAATTGAGGCGGATATAAATGTGTTTAATGAGAATCAATAATAATATGATAGAAGACTATTGAAGAAATAGTAGTCTTCAATGATGACATGATGCATTCTTACGAGGGCTTTTCCACCCCAAGTTTCTAGGAAAGAAAGTAACCAAAAAGCACAAGCAGTCTGGCACTTTCATTTGTCTACATTTTCCAAGTTAATATAAAGTATAAACTTCCAAAGCCCTTTTTCAAAAAGTTAAAAGCCTTCAGATCATGCATGTCACCGGCCTCCTTCTATGTCGAATTTGGATCTTTTACTGTTTTAAATTTTGTCCTGATCTAAAACACTTTGCAGATAATATTCCGATAATGAAAGGGAAATAAATTTTAGTGATTGATTATTACATATGCCATCAAATCTATTTATGTTAAAACAAAGAACAGGTGAGATCCAAATCTTCTATGCCATGGTTCATATATAGTTGACAGATATTTACTATTCTGTGAAGGTGAATTGCTAGTAGTTGAGGGAAGCTTGAAGCCAAAAAAGCAAAAGCAATAATTTACAAAAATGTTTATATAGTTTTGAATATAGTAATTTAGTGTGTGTTGGATTCCAATTAGGTTATTATGTATATGAAAATAATAATAATAATAATAATAATAACAATCTGGCTTTATGATAAAGAGTTATCTTTGTCTGACAATATTTCATGTTGAGTCGTCATGCCGCAATTGAAATATATATATATATATATATATATATATATATGAATATGTTAATTTTTAAAAAGAAAATTTGAGGGATTGAAATATCATATACACATAATTAAAAAAAAATAATTAGTTTAAAAATTGTAGAGAAGGCGACTTCAGTTTCAAATATAAATATCAACTTGTACATTTATGGTTAATAGATACCATAAACAACTGTAAATTGTTCAATCAATCCTTTTTGTTTCTATAATTGCAATGTAGAAATTAAACTTATCAAGATTATATGAACAAGGATGCTGATATTGACACCATAAAATTTATTAGTTCACCTATATTTTATTAAAAATTTTAATTATAAAAATATCTCAATAGAAATTTACCAATAAAGACAAATTACTTTAATTAAAAATAAAATAAATACTATATACACTCATTAATTACACTCATATCTTTAACTAAATTTTTTTATTAAAAACAACTTACTTTTGAAAAAATAATTAGGATAAACCCTAATTTTTATGATAAACCCTAATTAAACTCTAATTTTATTTCAAGTATCAAACTTTCTCATCATCGCATGATTATCATATTATTTTTGTTTTTCTTTTATATATAGTTATGAACTCTAACAATAAACTATTTTTTTTAACAATAGCTTTAGATATTAACAATTTTTTTAAAGATAGTTGTAGATATCAGTAAGTTTTTTTTACCTTATATACGGTTTCACATATTCCCTTTTATAAGATTCCTACATTTGAGATATTTCCAAAAGTAAATTGGACTATTATTAAAAAATGATTTGATTCCAAATATAATATGGTTTTTTTTATAAATTGGGTGTGATAATAATTTAAGAGTGTTTGTAAATAATATATATTAAAATAAATATATTTATTTCAATGAGGGTACTATTGTCATTAAGATGAATGTTAATAGTAATATTTATTTTTTTAATTTTAGACATGGATTTACTTATAAAATTAGGTATACTAGTAAGTTTTATGGGTTTCAATATCCGTACCCGTCTATTTCAAAATATTTTCAATTTCATTACTTTTGGTGATAGCTAGGCACCTCTACATTTAATACATAGAATTGTTGATACTAATTTATAAAGTTTTCCCTCGAATGTTATAAAAAGAACTAAATAATTCCCTTAACAGAAACACACCCTTTTACAACAAAGCAGAATTGCAGAGTGTACACTTTTGAAAAAGAATCAGACAATACTTGGTAATTAAAAAAAAAAAGTTATCCACTCTCTAGTGAATAATTTTCCATTAAATTTGTATCCTAAATTTTCATCATAATGGATTCGCAGTGATCTGTGATCTATATGACAATTATGAATCATCCACCATATACATGGAAGAATGTTAAGATCTAGATGTCTGTATCTGAGATTCAGGATTGTATATATAATATATAGATTGGATAAAGGTTAGAAAGTACTGTAAAGAAAAGAAGTGAAGAAAACAGCAAAACCTTTCATGTGATCATGGTCTTCCCATTAAACAAAAAGTGGACCCAAACAAATGAAAGTGATCTTACAAAAACAATTTACACATCAGGAGGACCATCCGAGAGAGGCCAGAACTTTCTGAATGCATAATATTCAAATCTTCCGCTGTATTGATCTCACATAGTTAAACATAAAAAAACTGTATTTAAAAAATTATGAAAGCGAAAAAGTAAAAGAAATAAATTTAAGTTTTTGATTATAGATGCCACAAAATCGATTGATAATAGTATAAATATCAGTTCAATAGAGAAATTTGATCCAAATCTTATATAATAAAAAACAATGAGATAAAGTAAAGAAAGCAAAACCCTAGTGAAATACGTACCTCTAATGAGTCATACACATGAGTCCAAAATATTAATGGAGTCTGTAGTTGCCCTAAGAAATGGCTAACGGCAAATGGTGTACGTGGTTGATGCTTGCATGCTTTGGCTCTGTGTGGGGTTTAAAAGAACATGCATGCGCACTAGAGATGGGTCTTTTCGTCGGAGGATGGCCACTCATGTTGCAAAGTGCTCACACAACCACAAATCTGTTTCTGTGGCCACTGATGCAGGGCTTTTGAAACAGTAGACTCTCTTGTCCTTTTGATAAACACTATTATTGTTTTTCAATTATGATTATCACATGATTCTGACATTATTACCGTACGTTACAAATTTCAATTCATGCATATGCAAATCATGATTATCAAACTTTCGATGTACAGTAACAAATATGTCCGAGTGCTTAAAATGAGGGATAATTACTCCGTTGACCATCTATTTGGTTGGACATTATCAAATTAGCCTTTAAATAGGGATTTCGTTTCAAAATTACCGTTTTTGACGAAGAATGTGATACTAATATGATATGTGTACTTATTAGTAGTGATTGCTCGTTCCATTGGTGCATAGGACATCGTGGATTCATGCTTCATCAAAACACATGTGGAAGACTTAGTCAATTAGTTAGTGGTCAAGTTAGTTAGGTGTTGGTGGGACTTTTTGTGGTTCCAATCAATAAGTTAGTGTGTCAAGTTAGTGTGTTAGTGGATTTGATTGTGTGCTTAGTGGTTGCCTAAATATTTGGCATTGCATTGTTTATTTGTTGATTAGTTGTAATGTTCTTCGACTATATATAATCTGGAACTTTTGGAAATAAACTTAACGAATATATTGAAATAAAATTATCTCCCTTGTTATCTCCTCTATTTCTCTCCGCTTTTAATTCTTCTCATGTATTTCAGGATTGAAGTACTTCTCTTAAATTCTTCTATGTAAATTTCCAGGATCGGAAATATACATACTATTCTAAATTCTCTTATGTATTTTCCAGGATCGGAAAAATACATAACAAAATGGGCATTCGGTCACGCTCAATCCGTTAACTTTCTAATGAATTGTTGAATGTGTCGGTATTTTGCTAACTTTTTTTAGAATTACCAATATGATAAACTTCAAGGCTCTTGTCGTTTCAGAGTTCGAGTCTCTCAATTTTCCTCTCAATCTCCTCATGTTCCCCTTCAAGATCTTCAATTTCTTTTGCTTGTTTTTGTATGTTTGGTTACCGAGAAAATGAAAAGCTTAGTTTTTTTTAATGATAATAAATTTATTTAAATTAGTTGATGTTAATTATTAGAAAAAACTCTAGCAAGTTTGCACACGAGCATGTCTGTAAGCTAGCTAACGTTTTGCACACCAAGGAGCTTGCTCAGAGACTCATTGCACGTGTGCTGGTTTGTAATTTTTAGTAATGCTAACGCAAACAAAATCACTAAAAAGCCTATTTTGTTTTTTGTTTTATGATTAAATCTTGTTAGATTTAATGTTTTTTTTAATCTTATAATTAAACAGCAAATGGACGCCAATGTCATGTGATTTGTGTTTGTAATTTTATTAGGTTTGGCATGTAAGTACAGAACCCGGAATTCAGGGAACCAAATCTCCATGACATCAGGTCATGTCAGCTCGACGGGCCACACATAGAAATAGCGAGTAGAGGAGTGAAGAGCAAGTCGTTCACTAAAGGAACCTGCTCGCCGGAGAACCCCCAAACAGGCAAATTGACCCGAACTCGCCATCCACACATCCTTAACAAAATAGGATTTCAGCATAACTTCCATGAAACCCGGTCATATATTAGGCAAGGCAACTGATCGTCACATTTTTGTACCTACTTGAAGTCCCCTTTATCTAACTTTTGTGCTAGTTTTCGAGCATGTGTGTGTATATAATATGAGTGTTGAGCCTTTTGTAGGTCATTTTTCCTAATCGAAGTGTTTGAGCTAAAAGTGAAGGTTGGGGGCAAAAAGGAGCAAAAATCGTAAAAAGCTCGTGCAGAACATCCAACTTCAAAGGGTTATATCTCCCTCTTCATATTGAACTACATTTTGATCCACATATATTCGGAAAGGCCCGGAAGTCTAGTTTCCAACAATTTTTAAGGATTGTAATTCCGAGTCTTCTAGAGGGAGTTATGCCCATTTTAGTAATTGTTGTGCGGGCAGTGCGAGAGTAACCATACTAGCGCACTACTGGCGCACTGCGAGCCTTAAATATGATGGGATCAGCCCAAAGGACGATTTTCAGCCATTTTTAGAGGGGCAAACTTGTCCATTCATGCCAATTTCGTTCCTCAGCTTCCCCAAGCTATAAATACATCTCTTTGCCAGAAGACCCAAATATCTCATAACCTAGATAAAAAAAAACCCTCTCACACTTCATTTTTTTTACAAATCAAGAGAGAGAGAGAGAGAAGCTTTAAAGGCATCCGTGGAGGTTTTCCTCCATGGATGCCTCACCACCATCACCTTCCACTTTCAGCCACCCATCCTTGGTGGAGATTCGAGAGGAAAGAGCCATCCTTTCTTGTCTATGAGGAGGATGAGCTTCAATGGAGGATAAAGACTCGAGATGACAATTGGGTTTCCTCTTTTACTCTTCTTTTTGTTATTTCTTTTTTTGATGTGTATCCCCATTTGGGAAATATGTAAACCTAACACTAGTGCCATCAATTTGAATGACTTGTATTTAAATATCTTCAAGTATTGTCTCTTTCAATTTGTGCTATAACTTGACTCTTGAATTGTGTTAAGGAGGCATACAAACTCTTGATGCATGTTTAGGGATAGCTCTTGTCTTTAAATTCATGTTTATGTAGGTTAGAAATTGATATGTGTTCATGATTGTGATTAGGAGTAAAGTGACTTATTTTAGGAGTAGCTTAATTAGACATCCCATGATTGTGCGTATGTCGATGGATAATTTGAAATGCTTATTTTGGATTGATATGAGTGATCTTAATTGATTTGGTGAAATTCATGAAAGAGTACATACCATGCTTGATTGGGTTTTGGTTTTATATCCTTTATGTTTAACATGACTATTGGTTGTCGCTCACTCGGCATACCAACGGTGAGTAGCGATCGAGGGTAGTATCGATGATTAATGCAACTATTGGTTGTTGCTCATGCGGCATACCAACGGTGAGTAGCGATCGATGGTTGATCCTTTAATATTTATGCTTAATGCAATCCTTGGTTGTTGCTTACTTGGCATACCAACAGTGAGTAGCGATTGGGGATTAGATGATTAACACTGCCACCATACAGTGGAAGTCATATTAAAGGCTAGGTTGAACTCATGCTCGGAGTGTTGATGAGGTTAGTTATTATGGGTGGCACGAATGTTTTGGTGGTCATGAGTACCTTGTGTACACATTGTCTACATCTATCCTAGCCACTTATTTTCGTAACTTAAAGTGTTTGCCTTTATGAGTAGATTAATTTAATTAGGAGTAGTTTAATTTAGAAAGGCAAACACCCGGCTACATTTATCTCAATTTAATCACCATTATCACCCCTTCATATTCTCTCATCCTTCTTATTTTCCTTTAGCATTCTGTCCACACACACACTCACATGTTTACACATCACACACAACACTCTCACCCCTTCTGCTTTCTAATTTACATTGCTTTAATAATCACTAAAACTTGAAACGGTCAACGGATGACACCTCACTATGGACAATACCCTTGCTTGCTGCTTTAGTAGTTTGAAAACTTTAGAGCACATTGCTAAGACGTTTGATAAATATCTTTTGAATTCACAATTTGTTAACAACACAAAAAGCGAGTTCAACAACCCACAATCCATCAGTTGACAAATCCAGTAAGAAATGCAAATATTCAAAGGAGCACTCCTACAAGGAATGAAGATCCTCTCAACATAAATGCACGAAGATTCGATTCACTAAGAATATAGCGAAGATACGATCCTCCTAGGATCTCCCCCAATAATAATCTTTGCTTGCACATCAAAGGCTAGGGCAGCGCCCTCACCCCTATGTAAACAAATGTATCAAACAAAGAAAAAAGGGACACTATAAGTAATATATCACTTGTAAAATTGTAACCATTCTCACATAGTGAAAGATCTTTTTCCTGTCATTAGAACGATCGTGGGTTTCCACACAAAAATCTTGGTGTCTTTACTATTTCTGCACTTGTCTCTTATTTCTTATTTATTTATCAATTCACAGACATATTAGTGAAGCAACTTGGTCACTTCTCACAAGTTGCATCAGGCGTCGATCTGCATATGTGTCACTGTTGACTAGATTGTCCAGAAATTGACTTCAACAATTTGTGTTAGAAGGAAGGGGTGAACTTCCAACCTTGTGGGTAAAGACCAAAAGATGGTCGAAAATCTGAGCAGAGACTATCAACCGCCATCCGCCACCTAGGAAGACATCTGATCTCCAAGGTTGCTTAGAGATCTCTCGAAGAAAGATTACAAGAAAAATGAAAGTGAAGAAGCCTCAGACGAATTTGAATTCGACTATATGGGAGCCCCTAAAGAAAACAATAGTTAAGGACCAGTAGAAGAATTAATACTGGAGCCATCGTAACCCGTCAGGACAGTTTGGATAAGCTCGCGACTAGTAACCCCTATCAAAGATGATCTAACTGCGCTTTTGTAGAAATATATGGACATATTTTCCTGAAGTCGTGAAGACATGCCAGGAATTGATACACATGTTATCTCGCACTATTTGGCAGTCGACGAGAAGCACAAATTCGTGATTCAAAAACAACGAAGCTTTAATGCTGAAAGGAGTGCGACAATCAAGAGGAAATGCCAAAATAGCTGGCAGCAGGATTCATTTACGAAGTCAAATACCCCACCCGGGTCGCCAATGTTGTACGGATCAAAAAGAATAACAACCAATGATGGATGTGTATGGATTTCACCGATCTCAACAAGGCATGCCTGAAGGATAGTTTTCCACTTCCTCGGATTGACTAGCTAGTGGACGCTACGGTAGGCCACGAACTCTTCAGTTTCATGGGCGCATACTCCTGGTATAACTAGATCAAGATGCATGGTCTAGATGAAGAGAAAACTTCTTTCACCACATACCAAGGGATGTACTGCAACACCATCATGCTCTTTTGACTGAAAAATGTGTAGGTTCCAGATTTTGGATTGGGCAGTGGAATATGGTTTTAAAATTTTTAATGCAATCATAAACTAACCCATTTGTACAGTATAAACAAAAACAATAAGAATGAGATGAAACTATTTCATACCAACGTTTGTAGGCTCCTTCTTCTTTTCGATATGCTTCCTGATTTGAACCACAAGATCTTCCTAGCTATCTCCTGGAATTGGTAATGGCGTGTGGGTGCGTCACGGTACTCAGGAACAAGGAGGATAAAGAGAAGAAGAAAAGAAAATTTCTTTTGGCCGATAAAACCTTGAACTCTTTCTAGGGTTTATTTGTTTTTTTTTCCTTAGTTTCCAAAAACATATATCATATATATTTATATATATTTTTAATTAAACTAATTATTCAAATTTTTAAAGATATCTGATATCTTTAAAGATATTAATTAAGAGTAATTTATTTGATTTGATTTGAATTGAAACTCTTTTAAATTCAAATTCAAATATTTAATTTAATAGAAATAAAATAATCAAATTATCTTATCTTCATTCAAAATTAAATATCAATCAACACCCTCCATCTAATGATTAATTACACAATTAAACAATCTATTTATTTAATTACCATAATCATTAATATTCATTAATTAAATAATCTCTTTATTTAATTAATTCTCGAATAGACACCTGTCACTTTCGTAACACAATTAATTGGACAATCCAATTAATTAACCGTGACCCTTTTTATCATAATCAATCGAGCTAGCAAGGGGATCCAATGGACCCACAATATTTTGAGCTCCAATAATCCTTAGAAATAATTAATTAAACTCTTTAATTAATATTTCAGGATTATTAACTTCGGTATTATTCCACTGAAAACCTGAAGCTGCATTATTTGAACTGTAGATGTTTTTACACAAACCAATAACTTTCAATGTCCATCGATATAGCTATTACATATGGTATAATCCTCCATAAGTAGTTCATGATTAGAGCTGGGTCATAATGTCGGTTATACCCCTCTAATTACATATTTTCCATTAAATACCATTGATTCTCTAATGAACAATAAATCCTACATTCCTCACGGAATTAAGAGAGCGCTCATATTATTCAAGCCCCGAATCAACCCTTAAGGGAACTACTGTCTGCTTCTCGCATGAAGGAGTAAATTCCACTATTGTGTGCAAACTTTCCCATCCACAAGCCAAGCCGTGATCCTAACATACAGAGCATATTGATCGGGAATGCAACTCCGACCTCACCCATGGTACATCAAAAATCACGATCTAACCTGAAGGAGTCGATAAGACACTTAGGATTAAGATCACCCATTTATAGCCATCATTTGTCGATATATTTGAATCTCAGCGTAAACGGATCTTAGTGTGAGATTTATATAAATCGTGGCCCAGTCCTATATGATCACATCATACAAGGTGCCTCCATTCTCATATCACCTTATGAATGATCCACGATAAGATCATTATACATTACGGAATAGACCGTAACTGTAGATTAACCACAAATAGAGTACCCAGCTTTATTTGCTATCTACAGCCTCTTTAGATTGCTCATTTCAGACTGAACCCATCTGTATATGACATGTAGGGAAAAATTGATATAAAACGCAGCGGAAGAAACGAAAAATAGATTTCGTATGGTTTTAAAATTTTTCTCAAAGTTGAACCTTAACCTTTTAATTAATTAAACTCAAATATATACGGTTAAAGTTAAATACCTCTTGACGCGTGATCCGATTGACGTACGTCGATTGGTAATCCGCAAAATCTTTTCCGATACCGTGAACAGTACCCGCGAGAACAGTGATCATGAATAGTACCCCTCGCGTGAACAGTGATCGTGAACAGTACCCCCCCCCCCCCCCCCCCCCCCCCGTGAACATTGATCGTGAACAGTACCCTCCCCCCCCCCCCCCCCCCCCCCCCCCCCCCCCGTGAACAGTGATCGTGAACAGTACCGCGAGATCTTCCAATCCGAACACGTACGTGAATCACCTCGGAGCGTGGTCTCCCTTTTTCTTTGAATTGCAAACCTGAGAATGGATGAACAAAGTTTTCTTTTTCTTTTGTTAGTCACAAACAATCAAAAGAAGACAAAAATTATTCCGGTCACTTTTGAGTTCTCAATCTAATGATCGAAACTCGCGTGAACCTAATTCGATGTTGTACACACAAACTTATTGATGAACAAGCAATCAATGTACTATTAAAGAATAATCTCTTCTCTCTTTTATGTTTAGTAGAATAAAAATTATCATTTTCGATGAATTGAGAAGAAGAAGAAAAATTGAATCATTCAATCAACTATTGTGGCCGAATTCTATATGTGGTATTATATAGGTGGCCGAAATTTTGCTTCCTCTTCTATTTAGGATTGCCGAAATCTTCCTCTAAATGGACTAGGGTTGCCGCAAATCACATACCAAAAAGAGTTTGTGTTGCACCCTAATTTCCATCAACCTTTAGACTTCAAAACCTAATCCAACTCATAGATATTTTTATTCTTTTATTGACTAAATAAAAAGACTTCTTATTTGATTAAATAAATAAAATTAATTTTTTATTTTCTTATCAAACAAGTCTTTTACTTTTAATATACTACTACCAATAGTATAACTTTAGGAAATATATTTCCTGATCAGAAACAGATTTGTTTCTTAATTAAACAATTAATTAATAAATTAACTAATTCTTATTTAATTAAAACAATGAAACAAAATAATATATTAGGTTAATATATACACCTTGCCACCCCACTTATATAAATGGGCCATATATTATTTTCTTATTTCATTTAATCCATTGGACTTTAAATAAAAGCCCACATGTGAACCAGACCCATTCTTACTAAAAGAAACAAACCCACATGTCTCCTTTTAATATATTAATATAATAGTGCAGCTCATTAATTAAAAAATAGACATATTATATTCTTGATATATTAAAAACAATTCTAGATGGACCCTTAAATCAGCCCGGTAGAATATATCAAGTGATCCATGCAAATACGTGTGGATTGAGGATCTTGGCGGGCTATCTAAATTTAAGCTTCAATAGACACAACCTAATCACAATCAACAAATGATTCACTTAGGTCCAATCTATTAATTTTAACTCATTCCACTAAAGAGCTAAAATTGAACTCTTAAATAAAGATAGAATAAGGAGATGTTTCTCATTCATACCCTAGACAATCTTATAGGAGATGGTGTATCCTCGTGAATAATATCAGTAATCGCCAAGAGCTCATAGACCGCCTATAGCTCTCCAAGTTACCATATTTCCTCATATGACCACATTTCGAATTTGGATACTTTGACTTGTCAAGAAGCCATGTTTTCAATAATCATTATTGAAAACTCAACGTTGAGATTTAATATCCAATACCTCAAAACATCCATATGATGATATTATACTCTCATTTAATAAATGGAGCCACGATGTCCATATCTATAAATGAAGTCCTCTATCGATTAACAAATGTATACCACCAAACTATCGAGGATAGACTATGCTATATAATCGTACTCATTGATAGCTCTAATGATAACACTTGCAACCATAAGTCCATCATTTATCTCAGGATTAAGATAGACTCTCCGATTGTCCTCTTTAATGAAAAGACTTATATCTAGTGACGGTTCTAGATAAAGTATTTCATTGTGATCCAGTTCAATGCACCTAATGCACTAGATTCTTTTACTCGAAAACCTTTAGATGATTTTAGACTCATCATATTCATTTGATCCCACTCAAATGCTAGTAAAAAAATTCTACAACTTTAACAAGATAGAGGTGCCCAACCTTTAACATAAGTTGTGAACGTTATTCAAGACTAACTAAAGAATTGTGTCTACCTCATACATATCCGGATGTATGAACAATTCTTCATGTCTCATAGTCTTTTGACCTTATGATTATTTACCTTGACAATTATAATAATAAATGCTATAAGTAATTGTAAGAATCAGAATTCACTTTATTAATATGAGAAGATTGTCAATTACAATATTACACTCTTGCCATTGAGCATAATCCTGACATGACATTCATATACTCAGTTTGAAATTACATCCGGAAATCTTGGATGTTAAATACACATGTTATATAAAAGTATGAAACAATTTGAATGAATAAACTACTTCCTTGATTTATGTTTGAAAATACACAAAGAGTGATAAAACTAACCTATAGGGGGGAGGGTGAATATGTTTTAGTTAAATTAAATGCCATCTTTTTGATTAATCAAAATTAAACAACACAACCCCTAATCTCTAACACAATCAAACATTGCCATAATAAAAATGCGGAATAAACAAAATGACACAATGATATGATTTACGTGAGAAACCCTCCAACTGGGTAAAAACTCACGGGCCTAATCACCAATCGAACCCTCAAATCCACTATTTGCTAAAACGATTACAACCTAGGTTGACCACATCACACCTAATCGGTTAATAATCCGTTCTTGCTACCCGCATGCCTTTAATAGTGATTTTAGGCTCTTGCTTGTATACTACCAAAGGCAAATACAAGACTTAACTCTTAAATGAAGAGATATGAAACCTAAAATGAATATGATGATATTCTAACTGCACAAAATGCAAGGTCAACACATTTAGTGCTTATCTAGTCATGTATGAATACTTCAAACAATCCTAGATATCATGTAGCTATATGACACACATATAACCTAGCTATATGAAATCAAAGCATTCCTAGATGCAATAGATATCAAAATACAACAACCCAAACATCAACAAAAATCTCTATTTATAATGAAAAATTATAATCTAAATGCAAAAGAAACATAAAAGAGATTTCTTGTTAAGCAAGAACACAAAGATGGATGAGAGTGATGTTCTACTTACCAAGTAAGCTATGTTGATGAAGACCTATGCTTAGAAACATCCTAGATGATGATAGAACCATGAATGAATGATGGGTGATTGGGTTTTGGACAATAAAAATGGTTTCTTGCTACCTTTTCTTGCAAGACACTTTTGAGCTCTAAAAGGAATGAAAGAGAATGGATTCTGAAGCTCTAAAAAGGCAAGGAAGAGGAAAGGGCATATATATATATATGAAGCCCTAGACGAAATGACACCATTTTGAAAATATTAACAAAATCCTGTCATTACAGCTGTGCGTACAGCGGCTCGGGCAAGTTGTCCATACCGCGGTACACGCAGTAGTGTGCCTACTGGACAACATCGCGGTTGGGATCGCTGTGCGTGTAGTGCATAGGCCGCGGTCAAGGCATCAGGTGCCTACTGAAGTTTACCGTGTCAGGGACTGCTGGGCATACATGTGTACAGGACGCGGTCCAGGCAGCATGGGCCGACTGATGATTACTGCTCTGTATGCCGTGGTGCAAGCTGTGCTTGCCAAGCGGTCTAGGCCGCGGTAATAGAAGAAACCCTCTTTTCTAGGCAGACTCAACACACAAAGTGATGTGCAATATGTGCAAGTGTGGAGTGTGATAAGTGACATACAATGCATCATCCAATTGTATGTAAACAAGAATATAATGCATGCAAGTGAATGTGTGCAGCTATATCTCTTCAAGTAAAAGTAGAGTCAAGTAATCTACCTTTCTTGAAGCACTTGGAGTCAAATGAAAGATCTTCAATTCCTAATCTACCCTTTTAAAATCATTAAACCCAATTGTGATTTTGTCAACGAAATAAGCCAATCATAAAGTGAGGCACTTACAATCTCCCCCTTTGGCTATTTCGTGAATAAACCACCACTCACAAAGCAACCTCACAAAAACAAAAAAAGTTGGTCAACAAAAGTTTCTACATTACAATAAAGACTATAGTCTAAGTCTTGAACATCTTCAAGTCAATCCAAAGTTTGTATAATCATCCAACCTACACACAATCAACAAAACAAACAAGGATACCTTCCAAGATCAAGTGTGTGTGAGGTGCTTTCAATAGCCATAAACAACAACAAACAACATCATTTGCAATAGCCTTAACAAAATACAATCAAAAAATGTAATCATGTTATGCAATGCAATACTCCCCCTACATGTTAGCTCTCAACTCCCCCTAACCAAGATACTACTATTCCACTAAAGCTCACAACTCTTCTCCCCTTTTTTGTCATGAGATAGGCAAAGAGAGTCCCCCTCAATGGGTAAGCTTTTGGCAAGGACAGCTTATAGCACAAAACATATGCAAGTTCATATAAGCAACTTTATACAACTCAATTAAGTAGGAGAGAATCAAGGAGTTTTATTTTATGAAAAGGTGTGAAACGATGCTTTGCAGGCAAGACATGTTGCATTCAAGTTCAAAAACAATGGTATTTGGCAAAGCAAACAACAAGGGTTTCCAAAAGAATTCAAACCAATTTTCATCCTTTGTCATGATTTCAAGCAATGATATAGATTGTTTATAAGAAATTCAATTTAAAGAGCAACTATATCAAACTTTATAAGCGAAACAAGAGATGAGCGACTTTTTGCACCCTATTTGATTTTTCCGGGTAAGATACCCATATGATAGTAGCCTTGTTCAACTAATAAAGAGAGAGAGAAGACTAAATTTGGATGAGACATCCTTATTTGTGGAATAGACTCATGGTCCTTATTTAGTTTAGTCTTCTCATTTGCTTATGCATACCGTTTTGCATTCATGTTTAAGCAATAAAAAATATGTCTTCATGCATATCAACTTAAAGCATGTCATTAATAAAAACATCATGTCATGGAGATCAATTATAGGTCATTCAAATTGTACTTCCAAAGTAAATCTCCTAGTCCAAAAATGCATGTTTCAACATAAATATAACATGGATTGCAAGAAAAGCAATTTTCACACTTATTAAGAAAAGAACAAAATCATATGCACAAGCGATCATCTCAAGCAATTAATGAAGGAGCATAAAATATATCAATGTAGCACAATGCACTTTCATGCCAATTTGCTCTCTTTGCTTGAGCTCCCCATATGGGGTCAAGACATACCATTTCAAGCCAAATGACAAATCCCAATAGACTTACTAAGGTTGCCAAACCTAATGATGTCTAAGAGCTTTGTAAATAAGTCCGCTAGTTGGTCATTAGTTCCCACATGCTCCAATGCAATAGTTTTGCTCTCAACTAGCTCTCTAATGAAATGATGTCTAATGCCAATGTGCTTTGTCCTAGAATGTTGGACGGGATTCTTAGAAATGTTTATGGCACTCATGTTGTCACAAAACAAGGTGAGAGTGCCTTGCTCTAAACCATAGTCGGCTAGCATTTGCTTCATCCACAACAATTGGGTACAAGCACTACCGGTGGCTATGTATTCCGCCTCGGCCGTGGATAGGGAAATTGAGTTTTGCTTCTTACAAAACCAAGACACCAAGTTGTTGCCTAGAAAAAAACAACCACCCGATGTACTCTTCCTATCATCACAATTCCCCGCCCAATCGGCATCACTAAATCCAACAAGATTTGGATTAGTGTCAAAGGAGTACCATATCCCATGATTGGAGGTACCATTCACAAATCGAATGATCCTCTTCACCGTAACAAGGTGAGATTATTTGGGATTGGCTTGGTACCAAGCACAAACACCCACACTAAAGGAGATATTGGGCCTACTTGCGGTCAAATATAACAAACTACCTATCATGCCACAATACAATCTTTGATCAACACTTTTACCACTAGCATTCTTGTTTAGCTTCAAAGTGGTACTCATGGGTGTGTCACAATGTTTGGCATTGTCAAGACCAAACTTCTTCACTAGGCTTTTGGAATACTTAGCTTGGGATATGAAAATCCCATCATGCATTTGCTTAATTTGCAACCCTAGGAAGTAATTTAGTTCACCAACCATGCTCATTTCAAATTCAAGAGACATGACATTAACAAATTGTCTCACTTTTGACTCATTTGTGGAACCAAATACAATATCATCAACATAAATTTGAGCTATGAAAAGCTCATCTTTGTTGCACTTGATGAACAAAGTCTTGTCAACACTACCTCTTGAGTAGCTATTGTCAACAAGATAAAGAGTGGGGTGCTCATACCAAGCCCTCGGTGCTTGTTTCAACCCATAAAGTGCCTTTTTGAGGCGATAGACATGATTGGGGTGGTGTGGATCCACAAACCCCTTGGGTTGTTCAACAAACACTTCCTCATGAAAGAAGCCATTGAGGAAGGCACTCTTAACATCCATTTGGTGTAGTTTGAACTTGTATACACAAGAAATGGACAACATAAGCCTTATAGACTCAAGACGGGCAACGGGAACAAAAGTCTCCTCAAAGTCAATACCCTCAATTTGAGAGTATCCTTGTGCCACAAGCCTAGCCTTATTGCGCACAATGTTGCCATCCTCATCCGACTTGTTCCTATACACCCATTTGGTGCCTATGACATTAGTATCCTTGGGTTTAGGAACTAGAGTCCAAACCTCATTTCTTTCAAATTAGTTTAGCTCTTCTTGCATGGCAAGAACCCAAAACTTATCATTCAAGGCTTCATCAACCCTTTTAGGTTCAACTTGAGAGGTGTAACAAGTATAACTAATTTGATTAGTTATTTGATACCTAGTCCTAACACCCTCATTCACATCTCGAAGAATGTCATTCTTGTTGTGGAGATGTCTAACCCATGGAGCGGGTTCTTTAGAGTCCAAAGAAGGATTTCTATCAAGAGGTTGATCATCCTCTTCACTATGATTTGACTTCACATCACTTGAATTTTCACCACACTCCTTCAAAGGAAGGTCACCGTTCTCACAAACATCATCCTCATGGTCAACATTTTTGGGCCTACAATCATCAATGACAACATTCGATGATTCGTGACACTTTGAGTTTTTAGATTGAAAACTCTATAGGCCTTGCTATTGAATGCATATCCAATGAAAATTCCCTCATCACTCTTGGCATCAAACTTGCTAAGTTGATCACGGTCATTAAGAATATAGCACTTACTACTAAAGATATGGAAATAGCTAATATTTGGTTTTCTTCCCTTCCATAACTCATAGGATGTTTGTTTGGTCCCGGGTCTAAGGAAAACTCTATGCCCTATATAACAAGCCGTATTAACGGTTTCGGCCTATAAATTCCTAGGAACCTTGTTGCTAAGCAACATCACCCGAGCCATCTCTTGTAAAACCCTATTCTTCCTTTCCACAACTCCATTTTGTTGGGGAGTTCTACGAGCCGAGAATTCATGGGAAATACCTAGACCATTACAAAAACTCTCAAAGCTACTATTCTCAAATTCTTTCCCATGATCACTTCTAATTCTCTCAATGCTTCGAATGTGAGAATTTTTCTCATTTTGAATTTTGACACATAGCATTTTGAATTTTTCAAAAGCTTCGGACTTCTCTCTAAGAAAGTAAGTCCATGTGAACCTAGAGAAGTCATCAACACTTACAAGGATATACCTTTTACCACCTAGACTCTCGGTATGCATGGGACCCATGAGGTCCATATGAAGGAGTTCCAATGGCTCCTTGGTACAAAGGAATTTTCCCTTCTTGTGCACACTTTTGGTTTGCTTCCCTTGTTGACAAGGTCCACAAACTCCCTCAAACCTCTTCCCAAGCTTAGGAAGGCCTCTCACAACATTCAACCTCTCAAGGACTTTCAAGTCACCATAATTCATGTGGCCGAATCTTTGATGCCACAACTCAATTTGCTCACAACTAGACAAGTTACAAGAGATGTTGCTAGACTCAAGACAATAACAATTGTCACTTGATCTCTTGCCTTTTAAAAGAACTTGCCCATTTCCCTTAAGAATAGAGCAATCAACTTTGCCAAACATAACCGAAAGCCCTTCATCACTTAAATTTGATATACTTATGAGATGGGCTTGCAAGCCATCTACATAGAGAGCATTTAGTAAGGAGGGCAAACAGGGAATAGATATATTACCTTTCCCTATGACCTTTTTCAGTGAACCATCACCAAAGGTGACAAATCCACCATCCTCCATCACAAGAGTCTCAAAGAAACTCTTGTTTCAGGTCATGTGCCTAGAACACCCACTATCAAGATACCAAGTGTTGAAGGCCTTGGCTTTCAAAGCCACTTGAGCCACATAGCAAAAATATTCATTTTTTCTAGTCCACCTAGGAGCAACATTTTCAATCCTAGGAGCCTTTGGTTCATTTGCTCTAAGTTCCCTAGGTGCATGTTTTTTGGCTCTTTTAAGCATATTTTTCTCAATCATGTTCTCAAATATACAGAATTTGACATACTTAAAGCAATTAGGCCTTATATGGCCTTCGATACCACAATAATGACAGGTAGGAGTAAAGTAGGAGTTCATACCATAGCCTTGTGCAACCATTTGAGGTTTCCTTCTCCTTTGAGTAGTCCTTTGATGTTGAACAAACTCTCTCCTTTGTGGTTGAGCCAAAGTAGCATGTCTTCCTTATTGAGCATACATGATCTTTGATTGTGGAGGAGGGATCCTTTCATGTGGAGGTCTTGATTGAAATGCTCTAACTTGTTGTGGTTGATCCCTTGTTGGAATCTTGGCTTGAGCATGTTTTGAGGATTCTCCAATTTCTATCATTCTTGTAATTTGGTGTGGGACTTTGACTTCTTCAACTTCTTGACTCTTGACAAAAGTGGTCTTTTTCAAAGAGGTAGTACTCACATCTTCCTCATATCCCAAACCCCTCTTATCACTAGAGCTCTTTCCAATTGATAGCATCTTGTCAAGCTTCTCGGTTCCGGAGGTCATCTTGGCAATTACTCCTTTTGTGTCTTCAAGCTCCTTCCTTAAGCATTCTTCACTTTTCTTGACCACAACAAGTTCCAACTTCAAGCTTTCTTCCCTTTCTCTTGTTCTTTTCACTTCTTCACTCAAATGAATCATCTTAGAGGTCAATTCAAGGTTTTTCCTTTTCAACTCTTGAATCTCTTTTTTCTTCTTAGCTCTAGAACTTTTGAAGTATTCCATGAAGTCTTCATAGTCCATCTCCTTATCAAATTCATGCTTGGACTCGGATGAAGTACTCTCATTACTTGAGTCATCTTCTTCTTCTTCTAGTTTGTCATTCTCCTCTTCTTGGTCACTCATAACTTTCTTGCTATTGTGAGATGATGAGAAGGTAATGAAGTTTGCAACTTGGTCTTCATCATCCGAAGACTTTTCTTCCTCCTCTAAGTCTTCACTATCATTCCAAGTAGCCGTCATCGCCTTTCCTTTCTTCTTCTTCTTTAAGTTGGCACATTCGGGGGTAATGAGACCATACCCACTACACTCATAGCATTGAATACTCTTCTTGGAGTCATTCTCTTCACTTTTCTCCACCTTTTTAAAAGGAGTCTTCTTCTTCACAAATTTTCCCTTGGAGCCCATCCCCTTCTTTTCAAACTTCATGAATTGTTTGAACCTCTTCACCATATAGCCATTTCTTCATCCGAATCTTCTTCCTCCCTTTCTTCCTTGGAGGTCTTAAATGCAATGCTCTTTTGCTTCTTTTGAGGTGTTATTGAAGTAGGGGCTCCTCTTGACTCAAAAGCCATCAACTTGCCAATTATCTCACTTGGCTTCATCTTCTTATATTCGATATTCTCCTCAATAGCGGTCACATTTGCATCAAATCTCTCCGGGAGAGACCTCATAATTTTTTGGTTTATCCTTTTATCCATATATGGATCGCCTAATTGATGACTTTGGTTGACGATATCCATTAGCTTCACTTGGAAGTCATTGAAGCACTCGTGATCTTCCATCTTCAAGGACTCAAATTGAGTTTGAAGGACTCGTAGTTTGGAGTCTTTTACTACATTGGTTCCTTCATATGCCATCTCTAATATTGTCCATTCTTCATGTGCATTCCTTGTGGTTTGGATTAGCTTGTGTTGATTCTCATCCACCGCACACAAGATTGCATGCATGGCCTTGTTGTTCCATTTGGAGGCTTCAAAGTCTTTAGTATCCCATTCCGATTTAGGCTTGGGCACGATGCTTTCATCTTCGAGAGTCTTGGTAGCTGATGTGTAACCATCCTCAATCACCATCCAAACTCGATCGTCAATCTGGCATAGGTAGGATTCCATTTTTCCTTTCCATGATGAGTAATTAACCCCCGTCAGAAGTGGGGGTCTTGAACTCGATGCTCCCTCTCGCTCATATGCGTTTCAACTCATGGTGTTTAAGGGTGAATGAGATTAATGCAATCAATCAACCAAAAAGAGAGGGAAAACAAGCAAGACACACTAACCAAAAAGCAATCTAATGCAAAACACTCATAGAGAGCAAATGATCTCCTAATTATGGTAAGGAACCCACACTGATACCAATTGAAAATACACTAAGAGTCATAAAACTAACCTAGAGGGGGGAGGGTGAATAGGTTTTAGTTAAATTAAATGCTATCTTTTTGATAAATCAAAATTAAACAACACAACCCCTAATCTCTAACACAATCAAACATTGCCATAATAAAAATGCGGAATAAACAAAATGACACAATGATATAATTTATGTGAGAAACCCTCCAACTGGGTAAAAACTCACGGGCCTAATCGCCAATTGAACCCTCAAATCCACTATTTGCAAAAACGATTACAACCTAGGTTGACCACATCACACCTAATAGGTTACTAATCTGTTCTTGCTACCCGCAGACCTTTAATAGTGATTTTAGGCTCTTGCTTGTATACTATCAAAGGCAAATACAAGACTTAACTCTTAAATGAAGAGATATGAAACCTAAAGTGAATATGATGATATTCTAAATGCACAAAATGCCAGGTCAACACATTTAATGCTTATCTAGTCATGTATGAATGCTTCAAACAATCCTAGATATCATGTTGCTATATGACACACATATAACCTAGCTATATGAAATCAAAGCATTCCTAAATTCAATAGCTATCACAATACAACAACCCAAACATCAACAAAAATCTCTATTTATAATGAAAAATTATAATCTAGATGCAAAAGAAACATAAAAGAGATTTCTTGTTAAGCAAGAACACAAAGATGGATGAGAGTGGTGTTCTACTTACCAAGTAAGCTATGTTGATGAAGACCCATGCTTAGAAACATCCTAGATGAAGCTAGATGATGATAGAACCATGAATGAATGATGGGTGATTGGGTTTTGGACAATAAAAATGGTTTCTTGCTACCTTTTCTTGCAAGACACTCTTGAGCTCTAAAAGGAATGAAAGAGAATGGATTCTGAAGCTCTAAAGAGGCAAGGAAGAGGAAAGGGCATATATATATGAAGCCCTAGACGAAATGACACCGTTTCGAAAACAGTAACAAAATCCTGTCATTACCGCTGTGCGTACAGCGGCTCGGGCAAGTTGTCCAGACCGCGGTACACACAGCAGTGTGCCTACTGGACAACATCGCGGTTGGGACCGCTGTGCGTGTAGTGCATAGGCCGCGGTCAAGGCATCAGGGGCCTACTGAAGTTTACCGTGTTAGGGACCGCTGGGCGTACATGTGTATAGGACGCGGTTCAGGCAGCATGGGCCGACTGATGATTACTGCTCTGTATGCCGCGGTGCAAGCTGTGCTTGCCAAGCGGTCTAGGCCGCGGTAATAGAAGAAACCCTCTTTTCTAGGTAGACTCAACACACAAAGTGATGTGCAATATGTGCAAGTGTGGAGTGTGATAAGTGACATACAATGCATCATCCAATTGTATGTAAACAAGAATATAATGCATGCAAGTGAGTGTGAGCAGCTATATCCCTTTAAGTAAAAGTAGAGTCAATTAATCTACCTTTCTTGAAGCACTTGGAGTCAAATGAAAGATCTTCAATTCCTAATCTACCCTTTTACAATGATTAAACCCAATTGTGATTTTGTCAACGAAATAAGCCAATCATAAAGTGAGGCACTTACAATGTTCAATTCACATTTACAAATTACAAGCTTTAAGGAAAAAAAAACCCCAACAAAATGTATGAGCCACATATAAGCATTTGGTTAACAAGATGTTTGCCAAATAGATTGGGAAGACAATGGAGGTGTACGTAGATTTCATGTTGACCAAGAGCAGGAAGGCTAGTGACCATGTCCACGACTTAAGGGAAATATTCAACATGCTATGAAGATACAAGATGAGGCTAAACCTGGCCAAATGCATGTTCAGGGTACCCTATGAGAAGTTTTTTGGTTTCCAGGTGCATCAAAGGGGAATAGAAGCAAACCCAAAAAAAATCTATGTGATAAGAGGGATGAAAGCATCCGAAACACTCAAAGAGTTCCAGCGACTGACCGGTTGTCTAGCATCGCTAAACAGATTCATCTCAAGATCACAAGAAAAATCTGTACCCTTCTTTAAAGCCTTAAAAAAGGTAGCAGGAGTGAAATGGGGTGAGCAGTTCGAAAAGGCTTTCCAACAGCTAAAGGATTACATAGGGCGAGCTCTCTTACTATCCAAACCACAGCCAGGAGAAATATTTTACTTGTATTTGTCGGTTATGGACCTCGCCATCAACTCTGTATTCATGAGGCAAGATGAGGGCGTGCAACGATGATCTACTACACCAGTAAGGCTCTACTTCCCGCCGATACCGGATATCCTCCAACCAAGAAGATGGCATTAACATTAGTGATTGCAACGAGAAAACTCCATCCATATTTCCTAGCTTACAAGATCGTTGTTTATACCAGTTGCCCACTAAAGCAAATACTGTAGAAACCAAAAATATCTGGCAGATTGACGAAATAGGCAATTGAACTAAGCTAATTTGACATCGAATACAATACTCGATCTTCAACCAATGAACAAGCGGTGGCAGACTGCATCACCGAATTCACGGAGCTTGATGTTGAAGTCGCCAGATCACTCAAAGAGAAATGGAGGACAAAGTGATTTCAATGGAAACTACACATGGATGGATCCTCCAACACCTATGGGAGCAGAGCATGAATTATAATCAACACATGAAGAAGATGTCGTCGAGTGCGTTTTACGTTTCAACTTCAAGGCTACTAACAATCAAGCGGAATACAAAGCCTTGATCCCTGGTAGTGGTGAACCAAGTCAACTGCGAGTATTAGGCCAAAGAAGATACGATGATAATGTATTTGGCAATCGCTAAGAGAATGCTGTTGCGTTTCAGGAATTTTGAGATCACTCAAATTCCTTGAGAAGAAACCAAAAAAGCAGACGCTCTTTCCAAACTCGCTACCGCCACTACATGGATATACTGTTTCGGTGGAACATCTTGCCCAACCAAGCACAGAGGGTTTGGAAAAGAAATTGGAAGTAAGTGAATTGGATACAGGAGAGGATACCTAGATAACACCCATCTGGAGATATCTTAACAGCCACATCTTACTGGAGGACCCGCTAGAAGCTAAATGTTTCTGATATGCATATTGAGATACACCACATTTGGAAGAGACCTATATCGAAGGGGATTTTCGCAAGTTCTACGGAGCCGAATAGGTCTAGTAGAGGCAGCATGCATACTCAAAGCATCCATGTGAGAAACCGTGGAAATCACACATGGTATCGAAGCTTGGCATATAAAGTTCTGCGACAAGGCTTCTACTGGCCTACAATCTTCGCTGATGCATAAGAACATGCCAATAGGTGCGAAAATTGTCAACAAATAGCAAACCAAATCTTGTAGCCCTCCGAACGGATCAAGAATTTGACTTCCCCATAGCAATTTGCTATGTGGGGAATCGAACTTATAGGCCTCATGCCTACTACAGTAGGGAAAGTTAAACATGGTATAGTCGCTGTTGATTTCTTCACAAAATGGGTGGAAGTCAAACCCCAGCAGGGATCATAAAGCACAACACCACAAAGTTTGTAAAGCAATTTATCATCTTTTGTATTAGGGTCCCAAACACCTGGATAATGGAAAATGGAACCCAGTTCAACAACGAGAATTTCTAACATTTTTGTAAAAACTGAAAGATAAACAACTACTATTCATCACCTGCCGACTCACAGACAAATGGACAGGCAGAGGCAGTGAATAAAATTAACAAGCATAACCTGAATGGAAAGCTAGATGCAAGAAAGGGAGCTTGGGCAGAATAATTGCCTGAGGTTCTATGGGCTTACTGCACACATGAAAGAGCAGTGACAAGCGAAACCCCCTTCGCCATGTCATTTAGTACAGAAGCTGTGATTCCTATAGAGGTAAGATTTTCCTCTCTATGAGTCCAACTATTTCAACCAGAATTAAATGTCCAAAGGCTGAGTGAAAATCTGGATGAATTTGGATAGAAAAGAGACAGAGCTCAGGTCAAGAACGCAACATACCAACAAAGCAAAAAAGTAATACAATTGTGGGTGACCCTAGTATCGATATCAACAACCGTCCAAAGTAATAATCAACATAACTAGTATCAATATCAACTAAGCGCACAATCCTCAGAAACTATGTAATAACTTGACCGCAACAAAATGGCTACTCACAATCGTTCGAGGCCAGTGTGCGTAGTACAATGCAAATAAGATTCGTTCCCATGAGGATTGGGTGTTGAGTATCGAAATTGATTAAATTAAATACTATTTGGACAACGAAATTTAATGATGAAGTTACTATAACTACTAAAATCTAAACTAAACGAAACAAGTTACTGAGCAATTTTACTAAAAAAAGTCAGAAAAGAGAATATGATTGTAGTATTATAATTGAGGTAACTAAGGCTTCGACTCCACCTATTGAATCATATATGTAGTTTAGACTATCATATAAATTACACCACGCAAGTGAATAATGTATACCCATGTTAACCCACAATTAGTCTGTATTCTCTCTCGAGCAACAAAGACCACACTCACATACACCTATAACCTATCTCTCGATGGTCACAAGAAATGCACATGAATTAATTAAGAGCTATGACACACATAAATGGGTCATGCAAACTAGCCTTGCATATTTCTACTTTACTAGAAATGACTGGGCCTTTTGTCGAGCATGTTGTGTGTGTCCCTTTTCGGTCCATAACACAACAACCAAATATCATTCAAGTAATGGCCAATCACTCAAAAGCATTAAGCATACAAAATTTCCACACAATAAACAAAAGAATAATCAAATAAATATGAAGTCTTTATTTAATAGTCAAGGAATAGGTTTCATCTTGGCCTTAGCTCAAGATGTTTAGTTCATAATACAAATAAACACCATCCAAGAGATACAATATGAAATGAACACGGCTAATTGACGGATCCGTTTTTGTCATTAGAAAACGTCTGTCAAAGAAATTTATAAAAGACCTTAGCTATGTGTTTGAAATTTCTCTAAACAAGAATAGTGATAAGCTAGGGTGTCGTCTATAGGGATCGAAGGAACCAGTGACTAGATTATGATTAATACTATTAATATGCATAAATGTAATGTTTCATTGATTGTGTTTGAAAAACTAACATTAAGATGCAATTAAACTAAGTTATACTAAATGCAACTAAGTTAACAAGAATGTGATGTTATAAGATAATGAGATGAGTGGGAGTCAACGCAATCAACACACGAATAGTGGGCAATCCATTCTTTAGGAACCGAGTCGATCTATTAGGGCTAAAATCTATCTTTAGATGTTATGCTAAGATCACTCAACTCTCACCACACACCAATGATTGGTATACTATATTGAGTGTGGAGATGGTTTCTCATGAAGTCTAGATAGATTTAAGGTGGTCGGGATGGCTTGGATTGGTGTGCTCACAATCCACCCCTTCAACACTTTAGCTAGGATGTGTCGAATTGGCGTGCTCACAACACATCCCTTCCAATCAAATTAGCTTGTTTTAGTCACCTCAATGTGGGTATCTCAAATTGGCTTGAGAGTTTGTGTGCCTACTTAATCCAAGGAGATTCTTAATTCAATTTTAAACATCAGAATAATGGACCAAGAGTTGGTGTGCCTACATAATCCAAAGAGATATCAAATACATTAAGAACAAATGAATGGAACTAAGAAATCAAATACTAATATAAATGATGGAACACCTACAAATTCATGTTCTATTACATAACTCTCACTATGGGGTTTATCTACTCATGCTAGATACAAAATAAAAGCTCAGAGATAAGAGTAAGAGAAGAGCATGTAGAGAATCCTCTTTCTTGGAGCTTGAATCCAACCTCCTAGTAGCCTTTTTTAGTAGGAAAGGATGAAGATGATGTAAGAGGGTTTGGATTTTGTGAGGAATAATTCCTAGATCTAGGGTTAATGTTAGTGATGTAAGAGGGAGAATGGTTGTGTGTTGGGAGGGAGAGTGGAGAGAGAGAGAGAGAGTTCGAAACAAGAACAAGATATATTTATAGGGTTTCCAAAATTAGGTCTGAAAATGCTGACATGGGCCAATCTGGGCACGCAGTGCGTCGGTAGTGCGCGGGTAGGGACCCGCGCACCTACCTGCATACTGACAGTCTTCAGCTTACTTCTCTCTTCGATTCGCAGGTAACTACGTTGGAATTCCCATGCTAGAATTAACACACTGGAATACCCACGCTGTACCCGCGCACTAACACTTTTTAATCTGCTCTGCTCCCGATGCGTAGGTGACTTCACGGGTAGGGACCCGCGCACTTACCCACGTCCAGGGCAATTTGTGCTGAAAAATCTTCTTGGGTCGTGGGTGGATCCGCGGGTATGGACCCGTGCACCAACCCGCGAACTGAGCTATAAATCCATGCATTTTGACTCGTTTTTGGCCCGTGAATCCAGCTTCTCGTATCCAACACCTGAATTTCATCAATTGCATGAAAACACAATAAAACAGCCCATAAAACATGAAAACATGCTCGAAAACAAGACAAAGGAAATGGAATAAGGGTCTAAATATAGAAAAATTTTGGTGCGATCACTAATACAATAAAAAGAGAGAAAGATATGTGAAGTGAACTATTTTTAGAGTGCTTTATATTCCTCTAGCTTGCAATCTTCTTCTCTTGCTTCTCTCCTCTAATTCCTTTGCTCCAAGATTGCTGCTTGATAATGGTTCTTGGTGGATGATTATGGATTTAGGATGAATTTTGTTGTATGGTGAAGGTTTGATGGAAGGATTTTGATGGTTTGGTGAGGAAAGTGTTTAAAGGTGAAGTGTTTCGAGTTCAAGAGTCGTGGAGAGGTAGTGATCACGAGAGGAGATGAGGTATTTATAAGTGTGAAAAATTACGGCACATATCCCAAAGAAATATTGAGCTGGCTGGCCGAAGTAACGGTATGTGTGCGGTACGGTTCAACGCAAAGGTACCGTGCCAACTCTCTGGACAAAATGCACAGTACAAGATGTGTGGTACGCTTCAAGGAGTGAACTGCAACACTCCTTTGGATTCTTTTCATTGTTGAACTTGCACGGTACACTTCAACGAGCTCCCCTAAATCTACGTTGGAATACCCGCGCTGTACCCGAGCCCTAACACTTCTTAATTTGCTCTGCTGGCCCCGATGCGCAGGTGACTTCGGGGGTAGGGACCCGCACACTTACCCGTGACCAGGGCAATTTGTGATGAAAAACCTTCTCTAGTCATGGGTGGATCCGCGGGTATTGACCCGTGAACCAACCCGTGAACTGGGCTATAAATCCATGAATTTTGACTCATTTTTGGCCAGTGAATCCCGTTTCTCGTATCCAACACTTGAATTTCGTCAATTGCCTGCAAACACAATAAAAGAGTCCATAAGACATGAAAACATGCTAAAAAATAAGACAAAGGACAAGGAACGAGGGTCAAAATATAGCACAATTTTGGCGCCATCACTAATACAATAAAAAGAGAGAAAGAGATGTGAAGTAAACTGTTTTTGGAGTGTTTTCTCTTCCTCTATCTTGCAATCTTCTTCTCTTGCTTCTCTCCTCTAATTCCTTTGCTCAAAGATGGTTGCTTGATAATGGTTCTAGGTGGATGATTGTGGATTTAGGATGGATTTGGTTGTATGGTGAAGGTTTGTAGGAAGGATTTTGATGATTTGGTGAGGAAAGTGTTTAAAGGTGAAGTGTTAGGAGTTCAAGAGTCGTCAAGAGGTAGTGAGCACAAGAGGGGATGAGGTTTTTATAGGTGTGAAAAATTAGGGCATATGTCTCATAGAAATACTGAGCTGCTAAACCGAAGTCATGGTACATATGTGGTACAGTTCAACACAACGTACCGTGCCAACTCTCTGGACAAAATGCACGACACAAGATATGTGGCACGCTTCAACGAGTGAACTGCGACACTCCTTTGGACTCTTTTCGAGGTTGAACTTGCGCGGTACACTTCAACGAGCAAATCACGACAATTCTCTGTGATGTTTTTACGGTTGATGCCTGGTACACTTCAACGCATGTATTGTGCATGGCCTTCTTCAACTCTTCTAAATCTTCAAATCAGTCCCAAAATCTTATATCTTTGCACAAACACCCCTAGAAAGCTAAAACACCAGCTCAAGCTTATTTAGACAGTTAAATATTCGGTTTTACCTGAGAAATGAAAACAAAACGATAGGAAATGAGGGCTACACCGAGTGTAAAAATGGAATTATCAAATACCCCCAAACCTAACTTTTGCTCGTCCCCAAGCAAAACCAAAACAAAAACACACAAAAACAAACTAAGGACTAACACTAAAACATAAACAAGCCCACTTCCGTGGATGACACGATGGCACTTGGCACGTGCCACAGGCCTTATAAACCCCTAGACGACCCTAATGGGCTAGTAAAGTCTCATGAGGGCTTACAAATACAACACCCACAAACATATTTCTGCAGAGCCAACTATAGAATGAGATGGAACGTTGAGTGCGCCAAAATGTAGACACATTTGTGCCAACATGTAGACACATCGGCCAGATCCCTACCTTATGCCCTTTTTTCACCATAATTTCAAGCAAATTTACTCAAAAAAATACAAACCGTCACAAGTACCAGGCACAACCACACTTAGAAACATTCTAACACTTCAAAAATACACAGGAATCACACTTCAACCTGAAATATACAAGCACGGTTAAATTGCCAAAAACTAACCTGGGGGGGGGGGGGTGAATAGGTTTTAAACCTCTTTTCAATCCCTTGAAAACAAACAAGAATTTGTTCCTCTAGATAGCTTGTATCACAACACATTAAAACATGAAAGCACATATAGACTATTGCAAAGTATATTCAAATAGGCATGACATTTAAAGTCTATAATTTGCAAGTGAATAGATTTTACTAAAACATAAATCAACTAACACTTGTATATACATTAATGTTCAATATTCACAAATACAAATGTATGAATGACTATATACAAATAAGTCAACTATTAACAAATACAAATGATATTTACAACTTGATCAAAAATGTTTGCATCTCTTTCTTAACAAAGATCTTGTTTACAAAGTCATAAGGAAATGATGAAATAAACAAGATACAATCTATCACCTATACAAAAATGAGAGAGAAAGGGATAGAGACATTTGACACGTTATTTTTACGTGGTAAACCTCCGAAGAGGAAACATCCATGGGTTGAAACAGTCATCCACCTCCGACAACACCACCTATCACTAGTTGGATAAAAGTACACCCTTAAAGTGACCAATCCGCCTTATTGTATACTTCCTATTGGATATCCCTTCTATCCGTGGGCCTTTTACTAATGAAAGACTTGCCAGAACTCAACTTAGAAGATGTTTGCCTCTAATTGAGATCCCATGCTCAACTTATGGATCTGCGTGATCCTAGTCAAGACTTTCTTGCTCAAGCTCGAATCGTATGTTCCAACAAGAGACTGTATGCCTTTGCACGGCTTCCAAACAAGATCAAATATATGGAAATGCAAACATATGCAACATAGAATATATGATCAAGATATCCTATGGAAACTAGAAATGATCAATGAGCATACAATGTATGTTTATGTAGTTTACAATCCAAACAATTGACATCACACAAAATGATGCAAATCACATATGAAATGTATGGATTAAATACACTTTATGATGAACTAGACATAGGCATGAAAGTTCACGAGCAAGGTTGCCTAGTTCTTTATACATGAACAAAAACCTAGAAAATGCAATCTAATTAAATCACACCTAAATCCTAGATATTATTCATGCAAACTAAAGCTTGAAACAAAAACATATTCATTAAGCACATGTTCAAGACTTTAGAACTAAAACAAATATTGCTAGAATACAAAATGTGTTCAATGAGATTCTCTAGCAAATATTTGGAGCACATATGCACAAAATAATCAATTAAATCTCTAAGGCTCCAAATATAAAATTAAATGCGCTAATGTTAAATATATTCAACTAAAAGATCCTAGTACATGTGAAGACTATCAATCATCATCATGAAATCAATTAGCACACAAATAGCCTTAGAATATAAGCTTGTCACAATACAACTCCCAAACATGTAAAGTTTTAGATTTAAGAAAGCCAAAATCACATTCAAGTCTCTAATTAGACAAATATAGCTTATAATTGAAGCTCTATCTAAAAAAACATTTTTTCATTTCACATACACTAAAATAGGAAGAAGACCCAAGGTATTTGAACACTTAAAAGCTCGAAATCAAAGGATAAACAAATACCGTGTAGAAATGAGTGCAGCAACGAAATTGATGTTGAACACCGAAAACACTTGAACAAAAGATTCAAAGTCACTTGGAGAAGATAGATAACTTCAAAACGATTCTCATGTTTTGAATCACTTAATTTAGTTGAGAAATGAGTGAGTTGATTTGAAGTTGAGAGAAAAGATTGACAAATTTCTGCACAAATCTTCTTCAAAGAACAAATGAGAGGGAGATGAGATATTCAAAAGAAATGGGAGGGAGTCTAGGTGGCATTAGAGGGGACGACCGGCAACCACATGGGCACCCAGTGGAACCTCTGCAACCTCAAGTTGTTACGTTCTGGAGAAGCAACTATTCCAGTCCTTTCCCAGTAGCCATTCTGAAGGGGGCCCAGGCAGGAAAAAAGACACCACGAGGAGTAGCTTCCCGAAGAACGACGGAAGTGAAACTTTTAGTGTCTTGCGTAAGATGGTATTAGTGAAGTCACTTCAAGAGCTCAAAAGGAACTAGAGCTTAAAAGGAACTGTCGACTTTTGCCCCACGACTAACCCTGTCAAATCTTGAAGAAACTTCTCTAACGACAGCAACGGCGACAAGACGGCGGTCATTGGTCTCACATGGGTTAGGTGGTTCCTAAGGAAATGCGATCGTCACAAAGCCCATGCAGGCTTGTAGTAGGAAGTTAGGAGGAATTATGAAATCCAAATAATTGTACCCAACCTTGCTGAATTAAGCTACAAAGTGGTTTGTGAATGGGCCAGGCATATACTGTGGAGGCATACCCAGACTAAAAACCCAGGTGACAGCGAGCGAAAGCGACAGCGGCTCCATACCCTAGGGAATGAAGGGTTTGGGGGGCATTTATTGGATTTCGAGTTGTGATTCTCAGGTGATGAAAGGAAAGAAAGGAAAATAACAAAAAAGGGCACAGGGGAAGCAACAGGTAAGGAAGAAATTTTTTTTTATTTTTTTTAGGAGAAGAGGCAGCAACGGAGGAAAATGGGTTCCCCCTCTTCCCCGAGCCCCATCTCCCCCTTACTTAGTATGTCGCGTCCCCCTAACCCCCACGGGGGGGATAGTTGAATGCTCTCCCCCCTAACCCCCTCGGGGGGAATGTCTCCGCCGTAGGAACGTTCTCCGGCTCCCCGTTTCGGATGTTTATTCTTAAAACGAAGAAACGGAGACCGGGGGTATCTTTCTTACCCTCCTGGGATCGCATGGGGGAGTTGCTTGGCCTCCACAGAGGCAGAGAGATTCTCTTCCCTTGGGTGATGTGTAAAATCGTGTTATTAAAAATAATATTCGCAAGTGCACGAATCGTGAAGATAAGTACAGTGACAAGTAAGGATCGTTCCCACGAGGAAAAGTGATTTACCGATTAAATACTAATTCTAATTCTAATTAAACTAAGAGTATCCAAAATATTGTTTTGAGAATTGAATTAAACTAAATTAAACTAAGAGACTAAATTAATCAAAGGCAAGTAACAAGAAATTATGGATTGTGATCAAGGAATGAGAAATACTAGGTCATCAATGATTCCCAATTATAAACACTCAATTTATGGATTAAATTTGTAAACAAATTCAATTAATTCAAGGGTTCATTCTTTATCTTTAATATGACTTTTACCGTATGATCTCGGGATGAGTCACGTGTTCCCAACCACTATTCACCCTTTGATCTATGGTGTGAACAGTAATCGGAAACCCATTAAGCGCAAGAAATAAGAACCAAATTCTTTACTTTGCTTGGCCTATGCTAAAGATAAAATTCATTCATTCAAAAGAGCACTAATCAAGGTTAGGTTTGGTCAATACTCTAACCTTAGTTCTCAGATAGTCTTAACTCTAAAATCATGCCAAATAATTTATTCACCCTTGGTCTATGGTGTGAAAGTTAAGCAATTAATCATAATGAATAAATCAAGAATTAAATTGATGACATAATAATTAATCCATTCACGAGCATTCACAAAAGGTTCACATTTATTCCCTAGTTATGGGATTAGTTACACATGATGAAAATAAAAAGAGAAGAGAAAGAAAAGTTAAACCCATTTTGGCCTTCAATGAGTTTTTCAAGTCTTCAATGATGAATTCTTCTTCATCTTCGAATCTTCAATGTGTCAAGATGAATGAAAGTTGTGAGGTGATATATAGTGATGGAGTGGTGGGGGACAGCCCCGTTGCTGGCTTAGGACCTCCCTTGGCTTCTATATTTCGAAATTAGGGTTCAAAGGGGTTTAAATAGGCTTTAGATGTTAGGTTAAGTCCTTAAACAACAAGGAAATCGGTTGATCCCTTTTAGAACTCTACATTTTTGGGATTTAATTTCTTTCCTAAACAATTAAAATTGATTACTTATTGAAGGAAGATAAGGATTAGGTATCAACTTGCTTCCCAAGACTCACACTCATGTCCAAGAAGGTAATATTTCCCGTTCCAACAACTTACAAAACAAATCCCGTCACTATTTACGGAATTATGACTGATCTGACCATCGGGTACTAAAACGTGCATAACTTCTTCTAGGAATATCAGATTTGCATTCCAAAAAGTGATCCGGAACCTAGACTTCTCGGGTTTTCCATCCATAGGTGGTAGGACACACAACTCAATCGGAGCGGAGAGCTATGGTCCCCACAATCTGCATGATCTGCACAGCCTAAAATTCATCTTTTTGTTCCTTTTCTCCAAAATAACTTCTAACACCTCTTCCATGGAATGTGACCTACAAATACTCAACAAACACATAAAATACCTAATTTCACCCAAGAACAAAGCACAAATAATAGGAAATGGGGACCTAAAACATATATAGAAATAGACCGATCAAATACCCCCAAACCTATCTTTTGCTAGTTCTCGAGCAAAACTAGAATAAAAACAAAAACTAAAAACAAACAAAAATCAGAAAGTAAAACCTAATCTAAGCCACTTTCGTAGGGAACACGATAGCATTAAGCATATGCTACAAGCCTTTAAACCTCTAGGTGTCCCTAGTAGTAGGAGTTTTGTCTCCTGAGGGTTTACAGCTATGCTACCCACAAACATATTTCTGCGAAAAGTCAAATAATCAAGATGCAACTAAAATGTACCATTCAAAGTCAATGCATGCTAGAGCCACTGAATAAAGACTAAAAGTATGCCACAAATTTGAATGCATTCTTGGTTTTATTGAAAAGCTCATACTCAAGACACTCTGGTTTCAAAAACACCTTCATTGAATGTCATGGTCTCACAGGATGTCGCTCATTAATATCACATAGAACCTAGGCAAATACACTTATCAAGCATATGAGAATGAAGTTATGCACAAGAAATTTCAAAATATAATCACATATGAATATTTAATAGAAAGAACACTTGATTTTTATGCAAAGGATCTCATGAACGAAATCAGACATTAAGAACAAGATAGAGCACATGTTTACCTTTACTCTCGAGCTAGCATTCCCAGAAGATCAATTAGGTCTTTTCTTTGGTTGTAACAGGGACATTGGGTGTAGGTTAAGAATGAACGGGAAAAGGATAGCAAACAAACCTAGGATCATATCAAGATATTCTTCGGCAATTTTCAAACTTGGCCGAATTCCTTTGAATTCTTCATTCCACTTGCAGCTAGGCTTCTTGAATAGTTTTCGTTCATCCTCCTTCTTGAGTTGACTTTGATTTCATATCACTTCATTGTAAAGCTCTATTCCTTTTCACTTTCATTTGATTCATCATCTCATTCATTTTTCTTTCTCTTTTTGTTTCAACTTTTTTTTTAACTTTTTTTTTTAAATGAGAATTTTTACATCAATTACATAATTCTTCCAACACCTTCTTTGCATTTAATCTTCTTGCTTTCCCTTGGTACATGCACTTCATGAGTCACCCATTTTGAACTCCCTTCAATCATCTTCATCACTTCGATATGATCCCAAGCTATAAGGTATGGCTCAATGGGGTTAAGTTTAATGTGGGTGATGAAAGAAAAAGGCTTATAGTGTTTGACTTCAAAATTGGCTATAGAGCACACACATAAAGGTAGGAAATATTTAAGGCCTTTTAAGTGAGTTCAAGCACACACTGTCTATATCACTTCTAATGGTTCAACCAAAACAAGAGCAAAGTCCACATGTGATATCTTTTTATGCTGATGTTCTTTAATATCCAACGCATAACCTATTGAGATCAATTTCTAATGCTAAGAACCTAATGAGTGTTTAGGAGTAGAAACAAAAGAACCCTTTATAATGATATTTATGTAACGTTTTTTGGCTTAGTGAACTCACAAGGGTAGTCTCCACTATTAATCATGGCAATCCAACTAAGCATCCTATCCACCATCACATCAAGAGCATGTCATAAATTTTGAAAACTGCAATGTAATACTCTAAGTGGTGAGATGTTAGTCTAAACTCAGTGATTAAAGCATATATTATGGCTCTTAAAAACACACAAAAGAATCATCTCAACATGGAGGACAAAAATTCCAAAAACTGGTGACTTTTGAAATTAACACACGTCTGTCCTTTAATGTATATATCTCAAAATACTCAACGAGAGCTGACCAAATTTGAACACAAGAAATAAGACATGCAAATAAACACTTTTCATTTAGCAAATATTTCAAAATTCGAATTGGAAAAGTGAGAAAACAGATGACGAAAAACATTCACGTGCAGAATTTTAAAAACAGGGCATCGCCCATAACCTTTGGTCGAAGAAACAATCATAACTTTTAATCCACCGCCCAGAATTTTAAGTTCTTTATACCGTTGGATTTGTATCAAAAAAAAAAAACCCTTCGCAGACGGAAAAAATTATTTCCTCACCAATGAATACAGTTCTAACAAAACATTTGCCTTAAAATTTTCAAAATAGGAACTTTTTTTCGCATATTTCAACAAATGCTCAAAAAAAATTAAAACAAACATGAATTCACACCCCCAAATCTAATCTAAATAGTGTCCTCAATGTTTATATGACATTAAAATCATGGACAACGAATAAAGAAAAAGTATGGAAGGCAAGAACTCGAAAAAACAAAAGAAAACTAAAAACTAAAAACTAAAGATTAAAAAGAAATTACCTTGCCTCCCACCAAGCGCTTTATTTAACGTCTCGGCAAGACGGGTGCAAGGAAAACTCAACCAAATTCCAATTTCTCAAATTTACCCTTGAACGCGATCAAGTCTTGGAAAACATTTTCACACGCCGGCATGTTCCTACACAAAATTAGCAAAAGCAAGTAAATGTTCATTATAAAGTGTGATGAAATAAGTTCAGAAAACCACTTATTCCACTTGCTTTTGTGTAGGCGGCTGGGAAAGGCAATAGAAGGGACATAAGGCTTGAGTTACTTGTATAGGAGCGGTGCCTCGAAAGGTACATCTTCCGCTTCCTTCACTTTTTCTTCCGTCTCCTCCTTTTTTACTTCTTCATCTGCAACACTAGAAAAATCATCAGAAAATTAATGGTTCACTATGGTATCGATAATCTCACAATTCAAAGGGATGGTGGCAACATCTTCTTACTCCGGTTGGCTTAGGAACCTTTCGGGCTCCTTCTTTTGAAAAAATTCAGACAATTGCCCAATTTTCACCTGTATCTTCCTCATCGAAGCATCAATATTTTGAAACCTCACATCAGTGTCTTGCCACCTTTTGTCTTGTTGATTATTCTCCGATCCATAGTTTGTATGAATTGCTTCATTGTATCCTCCAGTGACGAATTCTTAGATTGATATTCAGGATTCTGGGCACCGGCATTGTATTGTCTCTAACTGTAATTGTTGTTGTTGTTGTTTCCCCATTGATTTCCGGTACTTTGATTATTGCTCCATGAGAAATTTGGATGATTTCTCCACCCCGGATTGTAAGTATTTGAGAAAGGATAATTCTATGGTCTAGAATTAAAATTATTCATGGCTTGCACTTCTTCCTCTTCACTAGGTCCAGTACCTCTTGCTTGATAAGCTTCCATGCCATACCCTAGTTGTTCACACCCCATGTATCGATTTTCTCTCAGTTGTCCCACCTGATTTACAAGTAATTCGATGGACTTTTGCATTTATGACATTTGCATTGAGTTCCTGGTATTAGCATTTACTTCATAAATCCCTTTCCTTCTCCTAGAACTTTTCTGATGAGAATTATTGGCCAATTTTTCAAAGATCGATTGAACTCTTCCGGAGTCTTGTCAATCATGGATCCTCCACATGCCTTATTCACCAAAACTATTGAGACATCATTTATTCCATCATAGAACCATTGACAAAGTTGGTGAGTATGATATCCGTGTTGAGGACAATCAAAAAGAAGCATCTTGTAATGCTCCCAGGCTTCATAAAATGTTTCTTGGTCCCTTGGAAGAAATTAGTAATCTTGGACCTTATCTCACTAGTTTTCTGGGGAGAATATAATTGATCATTAAGCTCCTCTACCACCTCATCCCATGTTGTTAGTGAAGCTGGTGGCAAAGTCAAGAGCCATGTCTTCGCTTTTTTCTTTAGAACATGTGGAATACATCTCATACGCAGGTGATTTTCTGTCACCCTACTATTCGGAAAAGCTTGAATTGCTGCATAGAATTCTCTGAGAAACTTAAGCACATCTTCGTTTGGTAGCCCATGGAAAGCGGGTAGCAAATTGTAGTGGAAACTCTTCAGCTCATAATTCCTTACTGCCTCATCTAGTGCGATGCACAAAGGATGATTGTCAACAATAGGTCACCTATAATCCTTCATGGTTTTGATAGGTACCGCTGGTACAGCTAGTGGATCTAGAACCTGTTGAATGTTGCGATTTCCATCGTCTGCCATTGCTCTTTGTCCAATGGGATCAATGTTGTTGTTCAACGGTAGTAATTCTCCTTGTAGTGATCTTCTCCTTTCATTCACAGTTGAAACATGTAACAAAAGACAGACACACAGTAAACTACGAAAAGAAAAGAAAATAAAATAAAATAAAATAAAAAATAAAAATCTAAAAATTAATGACACGACTACCTAAACTAGACTAAATCTATTAACTAAAACTAAAACTAGAATTAACCAATAAATTCTACTAGTCCCGGCAGCGGCACCCAAAACTTGATGTGTAAAATCGTGTTATTAAAAATAATACTCGCAAGTGCATGAATCGTGAAGATAAGTACAGTGACAAGTAAGGATCGTTCCCACGAGGAAAAGTGATTTACCGATTAAATACTAATTCTAATTCTAATTAAACTAAGAGTATCCAAAATATTATTTTGAGAATTGAATTAAACTAAATTAAACTAAGAGACTAAATTAATCAAAGGCAAGTAACAAGAAATTATGGATTGTGATCAAGGAATGAGAAATACTAGGTCATCAATGATTCCCAATTATAAACACTCAATTTATGGATTAAATTTGTAAACAAATTCAATTAATTCAAGGGTTCATTCTTTATCTTTAATATGACTTTTACCGTACGATCTCGGGATGAGTCACGTGTTCCCAACCACTATTCACCCTTTGATCTATGGTGTGAACAATAATCGGAAACCCATTAAGCGCAAGAAATAAGAACCAAATTCTATACTTTGCTTGGCCTATGCTAAAGATAAAATTCATTCATTCAAAAGAGCATTAATCAATGTTAGGTTTGGTCTATACTCTAACCTTAGTTCTCAGATAGTCTTAACTCTAAAATCATACCAAATAATTTATTCACCCTTGGTCTATGGTGTGAATAAATATTAAAACTAATGATGCGTTAAGCAATTAATCACAATGAATAAATCAAGAATTAAATTGATGAAATAATAATTAATCCATTCATGAGCATTCACAAAAGGTTCACATTGATTCCCTAGTTATTGGATTAGTTACACATGATGAAAATAAAAAGATAAGAGAAAGAAAAGAAAAAACCCATTTTGGCCTTCAATGAGTTCTTCAAGTCTTCAATGATGAATTCTTCTTCGTCTTCGAATCTTCAAGGTGTAAAGATGAATGAAAGTTGTGAGGTGATGTATGTTGATGGAGTGGTGGGGGATGGCCCTCTTGCTAGCTTGGGACCTCCCTTGGCTTCTATATTTCGAAATTAGGGTTCAAAGGGATTTAAAGAGGCTTTAGATGCTAGGTTAAGTCCTTAAACAACAAGGAAATCAGTTCATTTTTAGAACTCTACCTTTTTGGTATTTTATTTTTTTTCCAAAACCATTAAAATTGATTACTTATTGAAGGAAGATAAGGATTAGGTATCAACTTGCTTCCCAAGACTCACACTCATGTCCAAGAAGGTAACATTTCCCGTTCCAACAACTTGCAAAACAAATCCCGTCACTATTTACGGAATTATGACTGATCTGACCATTGGCTACTAAAATGGGAATAACGTCTTCTAGGAATATCAGAATTGCAATCCGAAAAGTGTGCCGAAAACCACACCTCTGGGGCTTTCCATCCATAGGTGGTAGAACACACAATTCAATAGGAGTGGAGAGATATGGTCCTTATAATCTGGTTGATCTGCACAACCCAAAATTCATCTTTTTGCTCCTTTTCTGCAAAATAAGTTCTAACATCTCTTCTATGGAATGTGACCTACAAATACTCAACAAACATATAAAATACCTAATTTCACCCAAGAACAAAGCAAAAATAATAGGAAATGGGGACCTAAAACATGTATAGAAATAGACCGATCAGTGGGTCCCACGTGCCTCAACGGGAGAGAAGGCAAAGTGGCTCTTTGCCACTACTCTCTTCCCTCGGGCTCCTCCCACATTCTTCGACCGTTCTTCGGCCTCCGAACTTGAAATTTGAATCAGTTTATGGATTACAAACTCTAACTCTCTTACGGACATGGACATCTACAAAAATTTAGTCAAAAATTTGGAATTCAAATCGATACATAGGGACGAAAACCATGCACTATAAACACACGGAAAGTTTCATAATATCCATCTCAGAACTTAAAAACTTATGAGTGAGTAACCAAAACGTTCAAAACTCAATAAGGAACACTACGAGAACATATGCAAGTCCGATACCAATAAAACACAAATAAATAAGCACAAGAAAACACAAGTATGTAATTTCTTAGAGATAGTCCTAGAACATGCAATTTTACAAAAGTAGTCAATTTAAATCTAATGCATGTGCATACAATAATGTGTGTGTGTGTGTGTGTGTGTGTGTTTTATACCAAATTAGCACAATGATGTAGGGACACAAATGTTATGCAATGTGTGTGTGTGCCTCAACACCTTGCAAGAGGAATAAGGTCTAGATATACCTTTGATGTGCAACAAAGCTTGTTCCTCTTGAAGACTTCTCCTTGCTTGATGAGTTGTCAATCTTTTTTGAAGCTTGAATAATCGTGAACTTGGACAACTAATTAATACAAAGGAAATATTGTTTTGCTATGGAATTATGCCAACATGACTCAAAAATCTAACAATTCCCCCTTTGGCAAATTCCATGTCAAAACAACTTTACATATATCTAATTAAACATAATGAAGATTGGTCACAAATTATACCCTCACATCACAATGAGTTTGATAAACCTAGACTTGTCTTCAAAAAATCTTGAGCTTCTTCATTTGTTCTTCTCTTGATATCATTTAAAATCAACTTAAAGAACAAAGCATATACAAGAGAATATATGTGGCAATATACATACTTGTCAAGAATATAGCAATGAAGTTGAAATGGATACATGTATACTCCCCCATAATACATGCATAATATCCATCACAAACAAATAAACTCATCCAAGTTATTACATACCATAAGAAGTTCAAAATACTAGATATCAATTAAGTTCAAAATTAAAGCAAAAACTAAAATAAGATAAAGACAAGCTAAATCATGTATCATATTTCTCCCCTTTTTGACATGAAATGAGGCCAAAAGAAAAAGAAAATATACCTCAAGATCACATAAGATCACATTACTTCTCAAGTGAGTAGTGAAGAGGCCGTTTTGTACTAAACAAAAAGATATTTTCATTCAGAAAACAAAGTTGTTAACCACTTGCAGTCACACTTAAAATATTAAATTAATATAAATGGCAAACAAGGGATCGTCCTCAGGGAAAATTTTGGTTGTTTACTTGATTAACTATTCTAATAGCATAAAAGTAAATCATGGATAGTTTGATAAAGGTTGGTTTGAGAAACCAACAAACAAAACATTTGAAACAAAAATCTAACAAAATTGACAAAAGTGATAGGAAAGATAGAATGCTCAACAATCTAGATAAGTAATGTGAATGAAACAGTTAATGAGTAGCTAGGGAATTCATGGAGTTGCAAATGGATTATAGGCAAGGTTATAGAGCTTTGTTACTGAACCAGTCTCACAATTACAAACCGATTGTAGTCTAAAATGTGAAATGGCCATCGAAACAAAACAAAAATAGTTCCCACGGAAATTCCTCACCTATTAGAGAAAGGGGATAAAGGTGGGATCAATAATTACAATCCAAAGCCTAGAAAATTGGGGTTGATATATCCTCCAACAATCTATCCTATCCACTATATGCTCTAACCAATCAAGTGTGTCAATCCGTAATTAGTTGTATCACAAATTATCCTACCAATATTGCAATTAACAAGTGGCATACAAAGCCAATCACATAATGAATAGAATCTAATTAAAAAGTGAAGAGAACATAAATGAGATTCATATATATTAAAGCTCAAACAAATACCCACATCCACAAGTTCCTTGCATCAATCCTCTATATGGGAGTTCAGTTACACATAGTTACAACAAAGGTAAAAAAGTAAAAGATAAGGAAATCACCCATGGGCCACCATCTTGATTGCTTGATCCTTCCTTGCCTAATTGTTCCTTGTGCAAAGAGTGAAGGATGAGGAGATGTCTAGATAGATGGATGTCAAGTGAGTAATGACAAAGGTAGGAGATGTAGAGAATGGAAAGAGAGGAATGATTGGAAGTAAGTAATCTAGATTTGGTGTTGAGTTTTTGTATAGAATAGGTAGTTCAACATGAGAAATGGAGGATGTTGAATTTGTTGTGGTTTTCTGCCCTAAAGCTTGTAATATGAAAATAACGATAAATTATAAATAAAAGAAGTAGTTTTTTTTTCATTCTATTTATATGTCTCATACTTTTATATCATATATGTTAAACATCAAAGATTACAGGATGTAATCTCAAACTGAGTGTATGAGTGTCATATACAGAGGAATTCAGTTTGAGACGTGCAATCTAAAGATTCCGTAGAGAGCAAATAAAGTTGGGTACTTTATTTGTGGTTAATCTACAGCTGCGCTCTATTTCGTAAGATACTGTGGTCTTATCCTAGGCTACTCATATGGTGATATGTATTGGAGGCACTTTATATGATGTGATCATATAGGACTGGGCCACGATCTATATGTATCTCTCACCAATATCTATTACATGGGGAAATTCATATATATCAACAAATGATGGCTGTATATGGGTGATCTTAGTCTTGAGTTTCTTACTGACTCCTTCAGGTTAAATCGTGTATATGTCTCCTTCTTCCGTAAGTGAATGAGGATGTAATTGTTCATTAGAGAATTAATGGTACTTAAAGGAAAAAATATAATTAGAGGGGTATAACGGAATTTATGACCTAGCACTAATTACGAACTACTAGTGGAGAATCATACCATATGTAATAGCTATATCGATGGACAGTGACATTTTTGTTTGTGTAATACATCTACAGTTGCGAGAGTACAACATCGGGCTTTTAGTGGAATAACTTTGAGGTTAATAATTATGAAATATTAATTAAAGAGTTTAATTAATTATTTCTAAGTATTATTGGAGCTCAAAACCGTGGGTTCATTAGGTCCCCTTGCTAGCTCGAATGATTAAAGGTAACAAGGGTCACCGTTAATTAATTGGATTGTCTAATTAGTTGTGTTACGAAAGTGACACATATTTATTCAGGGAATTAATTAAATGATGATATTATTTAATTAATATATTAATAATTAAATTAATTAAATACTTAGATTATTAAATTAATAAATTGATAATTGAGAATTATTAGTTAATTATGAATTGTTGGTTACAAGTTCGAACCATGACTGAGACAAAGGATAAAATAATAAGATTATTTTATTTCCTAACTACGTCAAGTTTTCAAGTCTTAGTGAACTAGGGTTATGTGGGATTTAGAATCCAATACTAAGTTGGTCACTAAAATACAAATTATCTTATTTTAAATAAATAGAGGTATATTTGAAAAAGGATTATTATCTTATTTTAAATATATAGAGATAAATTTGGAAAAGGATTAGTATCTTGTTTGAAATATATAAAGATATATTATTAAAACAAGGAGACTAACTGATTGTGAATCATGTAACAAAATACAAAGTATTCAGATTTAGTCTGGAGTGTAAAGAATTCGGCCAGAAATAAAAAAAAAAAACGTTTTTGTTTTTGTGTTTCCTCTAGATTGGCTGAAAATCTCAAGAGGGCAAAGGGGTTTGTCTTCTAATCTTTACAGCCTCCTTCTCATTCCTTGAAGTCCATGACACTCCCACATGCAGTTGCCTGATCGCTAGACATAGTGAGGAAGATTTGTTGGTGAAAAATCGGAAGTAAACGAAAGCAAATGGAAAATAAGGAGTTAGCATCAAGGGTATGATCTAAATCCTTCTTAATTCTATTCATATATATCGTACGTGGTTTGTTTTAGGTTTTAGATTTGTGTTGGCTTGATTCCATAATAAAACTCTCTTTGTTTTTAATGCTTAGTTTCTTAGGTGGTTCGTGATTGGATCGAGCTTCAAAGAAGGAAAGCAACTTCGCATGCAAAGTTCGTCTTTAAGTGGAAAATGCGTACTTGGTTGCTAAGGTATCAAGATTCTTCTTCCTATTTCAAGTCGTAAGCACACACACACACACACATTGCATTCATTTGTGTCCCTGCATCATTGTGCGAAAATTGGTATAACACATTCAAACACTTATTGAAGTATGCACATGCATTAGAGTTAATTTGACAACTTTTGTAAAATTTCATGTTCTAGGACTATTTCTAGGAAACGGCATACTTTTGTGTTTTTGTATTTATTTGTTTGTGTTTTTGGGAAATTGGACTTGAATTTGTTCTTATATTATTCTATATTGAGTTCCGGTCATTTCGGCTACTCATTCATGAGTTTTCAAGTTCCGAGTTGGAAGTGACGAAACTTTTCGTGTCTTTGTCGTGCATGGTTTTCATCTTTGTGTATTGAGTTGATTTCCATATCTTTTGTAAAAATTTTGTCAACATCCATGTTCATGAGGGATTTATGGTTCGTAATCCAAAAACAGATTCGAATTCAGAGTTCTGAGGCCGGAGAACGGTCAAAGAACATAAGAGGAGAGCGATAGGGAGCAAAGAGGAAGTGGAATGAAAAACTGCCAAAACCACCCTTGCCCCTAGGAGGCGCGTGGCCCCCTTGGGAAGGCCACCCCTCTACCCTTATGGAGGCCATGTGTCTTTACAGGGAGCTGAGGTGGCAAGTGTAGATTGGTGGTCTTACCTCTCTCTCTCTCTACACATCAATTTCCATCCATATATATTTGAATTTCGTGCAGAAATGTTCAACAAGTTTGTATTTTTTGTTTGGTCATATCTCTCTCAAATAAACTCCGAATTTAGATTTTCAAAAGTTGAGATTGTTTGTCTTGAAGAGGGGAACATGACCCAAGCATTTTTAGAGTCAAATAATGCTCAGATATTTCGTGATGGTCTGATTTCTACTCGTGAGTCATTGTTTGTAAGTGAATCATTTTTCTTTCATTTTTCTTTTATGATCTACTTGATGAATCTTCTTATATGACTTGAGAAGAATGTTTAGAATGATTTTGATTCAAATTTTGAACTTGTTTGAGTGATTTTAGAAATTAGCTCTTGTGATTTTTGATTGAAAATCTTTTAGCTAATTTTGGAAAACATGAACTTGAATCTAGAATATCTTTGTGATTTGATTTTGATTGTTGATTTCTAGGTTTTAGTCACATGTTCTAGAACTAGGTTATTTTGATTGTGATCTCTATTATCTAGTTCTAGTTCTTGCTTTGTTGAATATGTTGTTGATTTCAAGTGTTGACTTGTTCACTTGATTTCATAGCTAGTTTTTGTGCTATTTTCTGAAGACTTGTTATTCTAGCTTTGATTGACATGTTTAGGTTTCTAGATATTTTTGTGAATGATTTTAAATTCTTCATGTAGATCTCTAATCACATGTTCAAAAGAATTAAGTACATTTGCTTGTGAGCTTGATTTGCGCAAAACTAATTCTTCATAGAGTGTGTTTGATCAACTTGCTCTATTTGCTTGTGTTTGCATCATTTGCGTTCACTTAGATCATATGCCTTGTGAAGAGGTTGGAAGTCTCATTTCTAAGAGTTATTCTTTGATTTGATCATTGGAAGTCTTGGCTAGTGTCGGGAGGACTTGGATAGCTAAGCATTGGAAGTCTCGGCTAGGATCAGGGTGATCCAGATAGCTAAGCGTGGAACTCTTGTCTAGAGTCGGGAGGACTTGGATAGATAAGCAAGAAATCTTTCCAGAGATGTGAGGTCTTGTATAGGAAGTCGGCATAGTAAGTTCACTATGCCCGAGGGTAAAATAGGTGTAGATAGCTTGGAAAGCGAATCTTGTATTGATTGCCTCATGAGTGTGTATATGCTATTTGTCATAGTGATTTAATTTTTGCAAGTGGTTGTGGTATAAACCCATGGATGTTTTCTCAGTTTGAGGTTTTACCACGTAAAAATCTCTTGTGTTTATTTTTGTACTTTTTTAGTTTCTTTACTTACATTAACTTGTATTGTTTTAACACTTACTTGATTGAATTTACTTAGACTTGTTAAAGCAATTTACTTGTTAAATTCTCTAAGTGTGCTTAACTTGGTTGTGTGAAAAAGAAGTGCAAGTATTTGATCATATACCTATTCATCCCCTCCCCCCCCCCCCCCCCCCCCCCCCTCTAGGTATATTTTACACTGTAAATGGTTAAGGGAATTTCAATTTGTATCAGAGCGAGTGTCTAGAAGAAAATAGATGTATCCATTTTATAGTGTTTGTTGTTTTTTGAGCTATGGGTGATTTGTTACCGGAAAGTGCTTCTAGTGTGAAATCTCCACTCTTGAAGAGTGGCAACTACACCTTTTGGAAAATTAGGATGAAAGCCTACATTAGATCCATCAATGAAAATGCATGGATGAGTGTTGAGGAAGGTTATGAGACATCTACCAAAAGGCTTGAAGATGGCACTATGATTTTGAACCCTAGAGCCGAATGGACGACTACTGTATTTGATAATGCTAAGTGGCATCATCGGGCGGTGAATACTATTTTTGGAGGTGTAGATAGTACTCAATTTATCTACATCCAAAACCTCGAATCGACAAAGGAAGCATGGGATACTTTGCAAACTATCAATAAGGGTACGTTGGCGGTTCGAAGGTCTAGAGTACAAATGCTTACTTCTCAATTTGAAAATCTTGTTATGGATGAGGATGAGAGCTTAGTAGACTTCCAAACTAGACTCTTGAGTATCACCAACCAAAGTAAAACTTTGGGAGAGCCATATCCACAAGAGAGAATTAATTGGAAAATCTTGAGATCCTTGCCGAAGAGATTTAAAGCAAAGGTGATCGCAATTGAAGAAAGCAAGAACGTCGATCTTATGTGGGTTGATGAGCTTCGTGGGTCGCTACAAATATATGAGCTTGGGTTCAAGCCAAAGATTAAGGGTAAGGGAATATCACTCAAGGTGACTAATGAGAAGAGTAAAGATAATTATGACATGGCTGGTTTAGTGAGAACTTTGAAGAAGTTTCTATATAACATAGGTTCTAAGGAAGAGGAAGTCAATAAGAAGATCACTTTAAAAGAAGTGGTAGATTATAAGGATAAATCTAAGAAGAAGCTAATTCGATGCCATGAATGTAAAGGGATTCGATTTATCTCTACCAACCTTGCTAATGAGAATAGTGAGTCTAAGAAAGGTTTAGCAATTGAGGCTACTTGGAGTGATGTGAGTATGAGTGATATAGAAGAGGAAGAGGAGTCCTCAAATGATAGAGAATACACTAGCAATTACATTGCTCACCCGCCCATATATGAATGAAGATTTGAGGATAGTAGTGAAGACTTCTCAAGTAATGAGGAAAGTGAATACTCTTCAAGTAGTGAAGATAGTGAAGTCTCCTCCAATAATAAAGAGATCGAAGCTTCCTCAAATCATGATGAAACAAACTTCAATGACAAGATCCTTCAACTGACAAGTCAAAATGTCAAGAAGAATTATGAGAACAACAAGCTGAAGTTGATCAATGCCAATTTAGTGGTGATAATCAAAGCTCTTGACAATGAAAAGAAGATGTCTTTGGAGAAGATAAGCAAGCAAAATGAAGTCATCAAGGAGCATGAAAAGACCATTGAAAAATATTTTTCAAAGATGGAGGAAAGTGCTCAAGAGTTGGATGATTTAAAAGAAGACTTTACTATGAAGTTGTTTGTCATGGAAAGAGAGATTAAGTAAAAAGAGAACACTTTGACTATCTTGAAGACAAAGAAGTGTGAGCTTAAAGAATAAGTCAAAGCTCTCAAAGAGTCTATTAATGGCATGAAAATTGGAGCCATTAAGCTTGATGAAGTAATAAAACTTGGAAGGCATCATGGAGATATGAGTGGCTTGGGTTATGTAGTAGAAGTTAAGAAGACTCCTACAACCAAGAATAAGTCAAGAAAGTCCAAGAAGAAGAAAGACTCAACTATTATTCCTTCCAAAATCAAAGACAAAGACAAGAAGAGCTATGGAACTTCTCAACCAACTTCTCAACCAAAGCATGCACACCAAAAGGGTAATTTTTCTAAATTCATTATGGTTTGTCATTATTGTAATGTGGTTGGTCACATTAAGCCTAGATGTTATGAATATATTAGGAAATGCAAACTAGGAAATGTGAAACATGATAAAGATGTTGAAAAGTTACTTAATCATTCTCCTAAGCATGAGTTTAATTTTAGAACTAGACATAACATCTCTAAGTTTATCCCGGTTTGTCATTTTTGTAATGTTGTAGGGCATATCAAACCTAAATGCTATGAGTATATTAGGCAATGTAAACTAGGGAATGAGATGTATGCTAGTGAGATGAAAAGACTTCCTTTGGTTGTTTCCAAACATGTTAGGGCATTAGAGACTATGCATAATTGTGATATGAATAAGTCTTCTTTGAAAGTTTTTAAACATGATAATAGCTTTGATGCTTTGAGAAATGTGCATATTGATCATGATCATGTGAAGAAACTTACTAGGAAAATTTGGATTAAGAAGCATGATGTGAAAAAGTTTCCTAGTCATTCTTCTGAACATGATGATATTGATAAATCTTTGAATGTTGTGCATAATAATGATAAACATGTGAATAAGAATGTCAAGAATATTTGTGTGGATGAGAATGTGAAAAAGCATGATGGTCATATACCTAGTCTTGGTGAAATATTTGTGCGTGGCAATAATGATGAGTTTAATATGAGTAATATTTTCATGAAGAAGATAGTTGATGATTTATCTTCTAGATTTCATATTTCCATGTGTAATGATCATGATGTTGTTAGTGTTGGTTTACCTAAGACCAATATGGTCAAAGGTGAGTGCTCTCATACTTGAGTAAGTAGAACATATGAGAATTTTTTTTTGTTCTTGTTTGATAAGAGTTCTATGTTTGATGCTTGACTAAGCTATTTGTAATATGCTAGGTCTAGTATTCAAACTTGGTATCTCTAGTCAATACATGAACTTAATATTCTCATACTTTCACTATGATGGTCAAAATTTGTTGATTGACTTTAGAGAAGTCTATTTTGATATGTTTGTTTGAGTTGAGATGTTTTGTCTTTATTCTCTTGGGAAGACACACCAACAACCTGTTGTCATGAGGACAAACAACCAAGAGAGCTCATAAAAGGGTGAAGGCTTTACATTGATGAAAAAGCATGCTAAGGTATATCTATACTCTAAAGCTTGCTTTCTTGTTTCATCTTTTCAACTCTATGTGTGCATGACATCATGTGGCATGTTATTTTAGAGAACTTTGTTTAGGATACATATGTTTCTCTTTAAATAATTGTCATCGAGAGATCATTTAGTGAAATCGTTCACAAAGATCTTTTACATGATGCATGTGTTATATCTTATACTTGTTTGATTGATGAGTGGTGTAAGAACCTTTATTTTATGATTGGATTATTTCATGACAAACAACACCACATTGGGGATGATTGTGTAATGGGTAGCTTAGGTCCATGTTGGCAAGCTTCCAAGCATCTCCATGACTTCAAGAGCAAAAGGTATACTCACTTGACTTTGTCTCTTGAAAAGTTTAGGTGCACACACACACACACACACTTCATGCATGCCTTGTTCATCTTGCATTTGTGTTCTTTATTGTTTATATGTGTGCATCCATTATACAACTCACACGAGCACGTCTTTGTTTGTCCTTACGTGTGGTTGTTTTTGTTCTACATTTTTCGTGTGTGTTCGGAAACGTCCTCACTCGCACGATGGTGTGCTTGTGCTGTGTCCGCGCTTGCACGTTGGTGTGCTTAAGTCTGAGCGCGATTTGTGACCATGGAGAGGTTCCATTTGTCCTCTCTTGGATTAGTATTTGGTTACATGGTTTTATACCATGATTGTGAGAATTTTGTTATTGACCAATTCTGACCTTTGGTCACTCTTTTGACCATAATCTTTCTACTTTTATCCAAATCTTATTTTTTTAATTGGAGTAGAAAGTAGACTTCCATACCTTTCTAACGGTATATTATTCGTAATATTTTATGACCGTTTGTGTTGGTTTTGAAGTCTCCAAAGAGACCACTGAAACAGAGCATTTCTGTTGCTATCTGGTTTTGACCTTTGGTCACTTAAATGACCATAACTCTTTCTACAGACATCAAAACGTCATTCTGTAAATTGGAGTAGAAACTAGACTTCCATACCTTTCCAACGGTATATCATACAAAAGGTTTCGAAGTCGTTTGGTCATGTTTTGGGTTGCTTGTTTCTGGAGCTGGAGTGTTGTCCAGTGTGTTAGGCGACATGCAAGGCCACTTGATCATGTCGCCTCCAATGTCGCCTCAGACATGTTTTTCTTCTCCAGAATGTTAGGTGACATGTTAGGCGACTTCCATGTAGCCTCTTAGGTGACTTCCATGTAGCCTCTCATGTCGCCTGACACCAAAACGGGGCATTTTGGTCTTTTCGAATCAGCCCGTTTTTCCCACCTTTAAAAACCCCTCTTTCTCTTCTTCTTCCCCAACTCTCCTAAATTTACAGAAACCCTAGAGAGAGAAAGAGAGAGTCTTGAGAGAGAAAGCTTCCTTTAAGCTTCATTAACTCTCCAAACCCAAAACCCATGCATCCAAAGCATCAATCATACATGGGTCTTAATTGTTTCATGACTAGGTAAGCAAGAACTTCCTTGAATATCATTTATTGTTCTTCTTACTCTAGATTAGGTATTTATTGCTTGATTAAATACCTTGACTCACTTTATTGCATATTTATGAGTCTTGATAACATGATTGGGTTTGTATTTTGATAGCTAAATTGATTAGGTCAATTTTGCCTAAAAGGTAGGTTATAAATATTCATGTGTGATTTATTGATAACTAGGTTGAGAAATTGTGTTTTAATCAACTAGTTAATATTCATGAATATTTGATTGGGTTTGTTTGTGATAGCTTGCATTATTAGGTCATATATGCCTAAATAGCTAATCCATAAATGTTCATGTATGCTTAATTGATGATTAGGTTGACTTTGTGCATCTAGTCAAGTTTATGAATGTTTATATGAATTTAATTGACAATTAGGTTGTTAGAATTTCTCTACAACTATTGAGACCTCATGTGTGTACATGTAGACATTGTTTGATAACTACAGTGTTCAATTGCATTATAACATCTAGTTAAGCATTTTGTGGTAAGTCTTGCACATTATTGCATTGAGTATATTGTCATATACACACTTAGACTTTTATACTCTTCATTGAGTCAAAGTCTTGTGGCTTCGGGGTGAAGTTGTACAAGCATTGAAGTCTTGCAACCAAGTTGTGGTTGGCAAGCATCGATCAAGGATTTACTGTAAAAGGCCTGCGGGTAGAGTAGGAGGTGCTCACGCCAAGAGTAGTGTATCAGTGGATATCACTAGGGATTGAACCAAGAGTGGCGAGTGGTAGTGTCCATAGCCTGAGGTTATCTAGAGTGAGAGTCCGAGTATCACTTGAGGGTGTAACTTTTTACTCATATAGTGGATTTCTGTGATAGTGTGTGGCTACAAGGATAGCCCGTGGTTTTTCCCTTGTTGAAGGGTTTCCACGTAAAAATCACACCCCCCCCTCTAGGTTGTAGACACACGCTTGAGCAGTATTTTCAAGTGGCATATTTTTGAAAAATATGAGCTTCATATTCAATGAAAGCTACGCTCTTGGGAAGTAATGATCTTAAGTAAGTCTCTTTGTATTACTTTTAGATCATGCACTTTTAAACTTTAAAACTTGGTTTTCAAAAGTGCACACGTTGCTTCTCTCAAATGTTTAGTTTGAGTAAGTTGAGTTTGAAGATATGTGACTTATGGATGCACCTTGAAGTCTTTTGACTAGTACATTAAAGATGACCTATGGTTAGTATCCATTTTGCTTCGACAACTACACAGAACTCAACGATCACCTTCATGAAAAGGGCTACATATTTTGGTTGTGCAGCCGCCCAATGTAAGAAAAGGGCTACACCATTATGATGAGTGAAAGCTGTCATGAAACGTATATGTTTATGTTAAAAAAATCAAAGAAGTATTGAAAAAGAAAGAATCAATAAAAATATTTGATTCAAAGCTTAAAAATAATAATAATAAAAAAGGCTTCAAAAGAGTATAGTTGAAAATTGTGATTGCTCGGGTTGAAAAACAGAAATGGGATGACAAGCCACATGCACACACACGCTCATATGTTGAAATCTATTCTCTTAAAAGCAAAAATTCCGGATGATAATCGGTTAGACCTTTTTATGGAAAAGCTTAAGATGAATAGATGTTGATATGATTTGCATGTTGATGATCCAATACTCCTTTATATATGTTTCAAGCAAATCCACACACACACACACTTGTTTTGCTTTCAAGTGAATTTGATATGCTAGCAATTTTAGATGAATTATAAGAGAGATTGAAAATCTTGGTGTATCTCTCATAGTTTGTGGAGCTTATTTTGTTGAATTTCTTTAAAATTGCTTGATTGTGTGATTGTGTAGATATCATTGTGAACAATATCCTATCTTGATCTTAGATAGAGCACTTTTCAAGGGGAAGCATTGTTTGCTAGACTTTATTGTCTTTTATGATATGTTCACATGATTTTATTTTGATAAAAAAACATGACATAATTGAACATTGAAAATGCATGTTACTTATCTCATATATTTGTCTTTTTTTCCCTTGATTATCCCTTGTTTGTTTCTTTGACTATTCCTTGACAAAAAGATGGAGAAATGTATACCTTATCATGTGTGGGAGAAATGTACCTCATATGGGAGAATGTATCTCTTTGTGGATTATTGACCTTCTTGTATTAAGGGGGAGAATTCTTTTCTTAAGGGGGAGTAAAGAATTTTTGTGTGATGAGGTTAAGGAACTAAGGGAGTGCTTTAAAGTGAACTTTTATATGAGATAGGGGGAGTCTTGTTTGTTTTTGTGGATATATCTCACCAATCTTCTTTGTAGAAGATATCTTGTTTGATTGGTTATGTGTTTCTCACATGTGTCTTGATGATTAAAGAGGAGAATCTTGATGACTCATGAAAACTTGAAGATATTTTAGTTTAGGGTTCTCTTTGTAATGTGAGGATGTGAGAATGCAATCAACTATGAGTTTGTTTCAGTGACAATTGTATGGTGAGGTTGAGGTTTTATCATGGAATAGCCAAAGGGGGAGATTGTTAGGTGTTAGATTTGTATTGGCTTGATTCCATAACAAAACGCTCTTTGTTAGTATTGCTTAGTTGCTTAGGTTGTTCGTGATTGGATCGAGCTTTAAAGAAGGAAAGCAACTTCGCATGCAAAGTTCGTCTTTAAGAGGAAAAACGCTTATTTGGATGCTGAGGTATCAATATTCTTCTTCCTCTTACAAGGCTTAAGTGCACACACACATATTGCATTCATTTGTGTCACTGCAGCATTGTGCAAAAATTGGTATAACACATTCACACACTTATTGAAGTATGCACATGCATTAGAGTTAATTTGACAACTTTTGTAAAATTGCATGTTCTAGGACTATTACTAGGAAACAATATAATTGTGTGTTCTTGTGTTTATTTTTTGGTGTTTTGAAATATTGGACTTAAATTTGTTCTTATATTATTCTATATTGAGTTCCGATCATTTCGGTTTCTCATTCATAAGTTCTCAAGTTCCGAGTTTGAAGTTACAAAACTTTATGTGTCTTTATCGTGCATGGTTTTCGTCTTCGTGTATCGAGTCGATTTCCATATCTTTTGTGAAAATTTTGTTGATGCCCATGTCTATGAGGAAGTTAAGGTTCATAATCCAGAAAATTATTCGAATTCGGAGCTTGGAGGCCAGAGAACGGTCAAAGAACGTGACAGGAGCGCGATAGGGAGCCAAGGGGAAGTGGAATGAAAAACTGCCACAACCACCCTTACCCCGTGGAGGCGCGTGGCCCCCACAGGATGGCCACCCCTCTGCTCCAGTGGAGGCCCCAGGCCTCCACATGGAGCTGAGGTGGCAAGTGTAGATTGGTGGTCTTACCTCTCTCTCTCTCTACACATCAATTTCCATCAATATATATTTGAATTTCGTGCAGAAATTTTCTACAGGTTTTATATTTTTTGTTTTGTCATATCTCTCTCAAATCAACTCCGATTTTAGATTTTCAAAAATAGAAATTGTTGGTCTGGAAGAGAGGAAAAAGACCCAAGCATTTTCAGAGTTAAAAAATTCTCAAATATTTCTTGATGATCTGATTTCTACGCGTGAGTCATTGTTTGTAAGTGAATCATTTTTCTTTCATTTTTCTTTTATGATCTACTTGATGAATCTTCTTATATGATTTGAGAAGAATTTTTAGAATGATTTTGATTCAAATTTTAGACTTATTTGAGTGATTTTAGAATTTAGCTCTTGTGATTTTTGATTGAACATCTTTTAGCTAATTTTGAAGAACATGAACTTGAATCTAGAATATATTTGTGATTTGATTTTGATTGTTGATTTCTAGGTTTTAGTCACATGTTCTAGACCTAGGTTATTTTGATTGTGATCTCTATTATCTAAATCTAGTTCTTGCTTTGTTGAATATGTTGTTGATTTCAAGTGTTAACTTGGTCACTTGATTTCAAAGCTAGTTTTTGTGCAATTTGGTGAAGACTTGTTATTCTAGCTTTGATTGACATGTTTAGGTTTCTAGATATTAAATTCCTAATATAGATCTCTAATCACATGTTCAAAAGAATTAGCTACATTTGCTTGTGAGCCTGATTTGTGCAAAACTAATTCTTCATAGAGTGTGTTTGATCAACTTGCTCTATTTGTTTGTGTTTGCATTATTTGCATTCACTTAGATCATATGCCTTGTGAAGAGGTTGGAAGTCTCATTTCTAATAGTGATTCTTTGATTTGAGCATTGGAAGGCTTGGCTTCTTTTTTCTCAGTTTTCTGTCGTATAGGCAATATCAAAACAAAATATATAAACCGCCACTATGCACTCAAATGTATTAAACAAGTAGTGTGGTAAGTTAAGGTATCGTGCACAGATATCGTTATATAGTTATGACCAAATTTTACTCTAGTACTAAATGCAATAAAAGTAATTTGAGATGTTTGATGATTGAGAATTAACAAATATGCAAACTAAGCTAAAACTAATTAAAATGCAACTAAGATAGTAAATGGGAAAAATATGATAAATGGACTATGGAATTGATGGATTCATTAAAACAAACGATGGGCAAGATGAACTCTCAATAATGAACATTAGACAATTGTAACCAATCTAGAGTGTATAGCTTGGTTGTATATCCCTTATGAGTTTCCAATCTATAGTATATAGTATTGGCCACCCATAAGTGATTGTTCATGAACGTGCATCTATCAAAATAAGGGATTAATCTCTTTGTAAGATCACCAATCCTAGAGTGTATAGAATTGATGCTTAACCTATCACAAGCAACCAACCTAGAGTGTATAGTATTGATTACTCATTTAAGATTAGATAGAGATTGAGATTTAATAATCCAGATTTCACTTGAGGAAGGTACTCTTGTTCAATCCTTTCATTCAAATGAGCTTAAGAGAATCAAATCGAATGTATATCTAATTCCCTACTCAAATAATTTCTCAAACAATTTGTAAAGAGAGGATTGTACAATCTAAACAAATTATCTTTGAAATCAATCAAAACAATGAATGAAACATATTTGATAGATTAATATAAAAGATTAGAGTTTATTACAATACCCATAATTCACATATGAAATACATCAACCCCTTAGTGGGGATTTAGCTACTCATGTCTATTATAAGAACTAAGCAAGAAAAGAGAGATAGAAGAAAACTCATGGAAGAATCCTCCATCTTTAAGCTTCAAATTGACCTTTTTGCTTCCTTCGATTGAGTAGAAAATCAAGAAATGATGATGTGTGTTTGGATATGGAGGGAGATATTAATTCCTAGATCTAGAGAGAGAAAATGTGATGTAAGATGGTGTGTGGGCGTGTCTTTGAAAAATCAGAAGTGATTCCTTATATATCCTTTCCAAAAATAGGTCTGAATGTTGATGTGGTCATCAAAATATATGTAGTGTGCGGGTAGGTACCCGCTCACTGACCCGTGCACATTCCCTCCAACAACTTCCATCTTCAGTTCGCTGGTCACTACGCTGGTAGGTACCTGCGCAGTACTAGCGAACTGGGAACTTTGACAATTTCTGAAGTTTTTTTGATCTCTGGTTCATGGGTTGGTTCACTAGTTTGTCTAGCAAAGGTCTGATCCTAGGACTGCGTGGGTGGTACGCGGGTAAGGGTACCCGCACATACACCAGCGCACTCCTTCCTTCTTCATGCTTCAATTTACTTGCTTTGCGCCCAAATTCTTCACTTTCTTCTCTACGACCAGGATTACATCTAATACCTGCAAATGAAATAAAAAGAGCCCATAAAAAATGAAAACAAGGTCGAAAACAAGACAAGGGATAAGAAATGAGGGCCAAAATATATAACAATTTTTGCTCGATCAGCAAGCGCAAGGGCTGCATGTATGTTAGCGTGTTTGGGCTAATTTTGGGAAATCTCGGGCCATCGAAAAATGTTAGAGTAACATTTGGGTTTTAAAGGTATTTAATCCATGTGATGGATCCATTAAAATAAATCAAGTTAGACTTGATTTTGGAGCCGAAAGACACAGAAGATGTAGAAGATAGGACTTGAAGATTTTGGAATTACAAGAAGACCAAGGAATGCCTTGGATCAATTTTGTAATTAGAAATTTTTTAAGTTAGATAAACCCATCGTACTTGGTCAATTCACGTATGCTTTTTATTATATGATAATTAAAGCATTGCATGCATATACATGCCATATAGATTAGTAGTGCCTACACAAACATTTTTATTAAATGTCATACAAGCATAATTGATAGGTTTTGAGATTTGTATTGGCATAATTCTATATCAAAACAAAATTTTCTTTGTATTGATTAGTTTTCTAGGATTTGTGGATGATCAAGCTTCAAGGAAGATTGGACAACATTCAAGCAAAGTGGTGGCTACAAGAGGAACAAAGCTAAATTGCTTAGCAAAAGGTATATCGAGACCTCTTTCCTCTTGCAAGGCCTAGACACACACTTGCATTGCATTCATATGTGTCCCTGTATCATTGTGCAAAAATTTGGTATAACACAATTCACACACTTGTTCATGTATGCACATGCATTAGATTTAAAGTTGACAAATTTCATAAATTGCATATTCTATGACTATTTCTAGGAAATGACATACTTATGTGTTCTTGTATTTATTTGTTTGTGTTTTGTGATATTGAACTTGAATTTGAGCTTATATTATTCCTCATTAAGTTTCGGTCATTTCGGTTACTCATTTATTAAGTTTCAAGTTCAAAATAGGAAGTTATGAAACTTTCTGTATCTTAATCGTCCTTAGTTTTCATCATTGAATTTCAAGTTGAATTCCATATTTTTTATCAAAAGTTTTTGTGACATCCTTGTGCGTGGGGGAGTCTTGGTTTTTAATTCAAAAACGGATTTGAAATTGGAGTTTGAAGGCCGGAGAACGGTTGAAGAACAAAATTGTGCGCGAGGGGAGTTGAAGAAGGCCAAAAAGGAGGGCTATTTCAACTCTCCCCGTGGAGGCGCGTGGCCTCCATGGGAGGAGCTGTACTCTACCCCCGTGGAGGCCATGCACCTCCATGGGAAGCAGTGGTGGCACCTCTTGATTGGCTTCTCAAATCTCTTTCATTTCCCTCTCCTTTAAATACCAATTTCCCTCCGATTTCTTTCTAAGAAGCAAATTTTGAAAACAATGTGCAGAAATTTTCTCTCCAATTTTCCTAACTTCCAAACACCATAACTTTCTCATTCGGAGTCCGAATCGAGTGATTCGAATTGGAGAATCTTTTTCTATTAGTCCTCTATTTGTTTCACAAGAGTTTGGAGTCAATAGATTATTTCTGGTAGATCCACTCACAAAAAACGAAGATGCACATTTTTCATTAAAGGTATTGATTTCTCTCTGGATTTTGATCTTCAAGTTTTCAATCACCTTGGGTTTTCTTCTTCTATATATGTATGTTTGATGTGTGAAAATTGATCAGAGTATTGAACTCTAATAGAGCTAGTTTGAGCCTTAATTGACTTACATGTTGAGTTATATTTTTCCAAATCTATGTTTTCACATGTTTGTGGAGTTGTATTGTGCTAGCTTCAAATCTAGGACTATCTTATGTGTTAATTGACATGATTTTAATGATTGATAGTCTTTTCATATGCTAGGTCCCTTTAATTGAATATTTTTTGAAATATCATATTTGATTGATGATTTAGGGCTTGATTGAAACTATGTGATTATCTTGTGAATCTAAGCTCTAATATTTTGCTAGAAATTCATTTTTTAATTTATCAAGTTGATTTTAGCATTTTTATGTGATGACACATAATCTTGGTTTTTGTGTGTGTTAGGTGTTTCACATACACTAGATTTATTGTTCATGTTACAAGTTCTAGATAAATTTGTTTTTGAGCTTTTGTTGATAAAACTCTAGTTCTTCATGTTATGTGCCTAATCCACACATTTCATATGTACATACATCATTAAATGTGATTGCATTGTTTTTAGGATTGTAAGCTAGAATACATTTGACACGTGCATATTGATTCAATTCTAGTTTCCATAGGATATATTGATCATATATACTATGCTGTGTGTGTTCGTATTATTTGCATTCACTTAGATCACATGCCATGTGAAAAGGTTGGAAGTCTCATTCCTTAGAGTGATTCTTTGGATTGAGCATTGGAAGTCACATTTGGAGAGTGATTCTTTAAGTTGTGCATTGGAAGTCATATTTCTTAGAGTGATTCTTTAATTTGTGCATTGGAAGTATTGTCTAGGATTGGGGTGATCCGGATAGCTAAGCATGGAAGTCTCATTTCTTAGAGTGATTCTTTGAGATGAGCATGGAAGTCACATTTTAGGGAGTGATTCTTCAATTTGTGCAAGGTGGCATCTCTTTCATTGTGTAGGGTTGAAGGGTAGATTTCTTGGTGAAGAGGTCACTTGAGAGATTGTATCTTTTTATCTTACTAGTGAAAGGTGTTTGCCGGTGGTTATGGAATCAACCCGTGGATGGTTCCTCTTCGGAGGTTTTACCACGCAAAAAACCATGTGTTGATTTTCTCTATCCCTATCTCTTTATATTTGTGTGTGTGTTGATATATATCTTGGATGATATCTTTGTAATTGACAATCATGTTATATCAACTTTGTATATGTTGAAACTTTATGAGTAAAAGTCAAGTTATAAATTGAGTTTATATCACATGCAAGTTATAGCTTAGATTGACTTTGTTTAAACAAGCATATCTTTAATTAAATTGATATTGTTTGTCCTTTGTTTTTATAAAGTGTGATACAAGCTACTTAGATGGACAAACTTTTGGTTTGTTTTAAGGGAATCAACCCGTGGATGGTTCCTCTTCGGAGGTTTTACCACGCAAAAAACCATGTGTTGATTTTCTCTATCCCTATCTCTTTATATTTGTGTGTGTGTTGATATATATCTTGGATGATATCTTTGTAATTGACAATCATGTTATATCAACTTTGTATATGTTGAAACTTTATGAGTAAAAGTCAAGTTATAAATTGAGTTTATATCAAATGCAAGTTATAGCTTAGATTGACTTTGTTTAAACAAGCATATCCTTAATTAAATTGATATTGTTTGTCCTTTGTTTTTATAAAGTGTGATACAAGCTACTTAGATGGACAAACTTTTGGTTTGTTTTAAGGGAATGAAAAAGGTGTATTAACATATTCACCACCCCCCCCCCCCCCCCCCCCCCCCCCCCCCCCCCCCCCCCCCCCCCCCTTAGGTTAGCTTAAGGCAAATTAATCGTGCTTGTATTTTTTCAATAATAGCCTATCATATTATGTGTTTTATTTTTTTTTTAATGTTATTAATAAAATTGGTAATTCACAAAATAGACTATTAGTTAGGTCCTATTATTATTATTTGGATTTGTTTTATTAAGGCCCTAATAATAATTGGACTGAAATATGTGTTTTAGTTACAATAGTTAAAACTTGGTAAATCACATTATTAATTATAGTCTTAGTAAATCAGTTTACATATATCATAATTAGATTAATAAACTAGATTTTTTAATTGTTAAAAAATTGGATAGTTTAATAATTAGTTAATAGAATGAGATTCTACTAATTTACTAAAATGCCCTAGACACTTAGAATTACATTAGCCGTTAATTCTTAGTAGAATCTAGGTGCATTAATAAACGAAAACCCTAACCAGAAAATAGTGAATGGGAGAGGGATATATTACAATATATCCCACAGTCTCTATCGTTAGTTCAACACCGTGAGATTCAAGTGGGGCCTTGAGACAGCTTTGTTTTTGTCATCCCTAAGGAAGGTCTCCATGAAAGTCAATATCAAGGTTGACTTCCTAACCGATAGGATTTCTGAATGTATTTTGGGATTTATTGACCTTAAGGCAGCAATTCTCAAGTTAAGTTCATGAGATCTGAGATGATGTGTCACATTCATAAAGGATTTAATAAAATTGATATATTAAGATCCTGACTGAAACAAACGATGGTTGAATGATATAAGAATAGGAGTTATTCTGGTATATCATTTGATTGAAAATGTCTCAGCCCAACATACAAGTACTTGACCGACTCTAAGACGGCACTTGCTTGTGGTATTTTTGATTGTCGTGGCGTAGTAACAATTTTAGGGTTTTATTTCTTATTCATTGAACATGTTCATGCATCATGTTTAATTTTATGCCGAACATTTACATATGATGAATGTATGAGATGAATGAAATCTTTTATTTATTTTTTCAGTAATGTTGTCTGCAATATTACTAATCCTCGCTAATGACAAATTAACCGGTGAAAACTACACTAAGTGGAAAAACCATATTAACGTAATCTTGGTAACAAGAGACCTAAGATTCGTGCTTACGGTGGAATGTCCTCCAGAGCGTACTGTCAATGCCACACGAAATGTTCGAGAGGCACACCAGAGATAGGTCTCAGTTGATGAAAACGCCTGAATATATCTGTTAGCCAGTATGACAAATGTGATTGTAACCAAGCATGAGGCAATCACTACAACATTCAAAATCATGGAGTCATTGCATGCTATGTTCAGACAGCCATCCTAGCAAAAGTGGCACGAATTTGTTCGTTTCGCAATGCTTGCTAGGATGAAAGAGGGATCATCGGTCTAGTAATATGTCATGGGCATGATGTTTCACTTCAACATAGCTGAGGTCAATGGCGGGGCCATTGATGAGGCAAGCCACGTGAGCATCATACTGACGACTTTTCCTAAGAGTTTCGATCAGTTCAAGAGCAACTACGGGATGAACAAGTTGAAGTTCAGCCTGACTCAGTTGCTGAATGAGCTCACTACCTTTGAGTCCATGACAAATGACAGAAAGGTACGACCAGTGAGGCAAATGTTGCCAAACCATCTTCTTCTGGATCATTGAAGAGGAAGAGGTCTGCTGGCAAGGCTAAGGCTAAGCCCAAGAACAAGAAAGCCCAAAGCAAAAAGAAAAGCATCTTGACCGACAAAGGCAAAGGAAAATGTTTCTATTGCGACAAGGTCAGTCACTAGAAGAGGAATTGTCCTCAATATCTAGAAGAGGTAGCTAAGAAGAAAAAGGCAAAAGATAAATGTGATTTACTTGTTGTGGAATCATGTTTAGTGGAAGATGATTAATTCACATTGGATAATAGATTCAAGGGTCACTAACCATGTTTGTTCTTCTTTGTAGTGGACTAATTCTTGGACGGAGTTTGAGGAATGAGCCTTCTCAATGCGTGTTAGGTTAGGGGATATCATTTCAGCTAGAACCGTGGGTGTAGTTAGACTCCAATTTAATAGTTGTATTTTAGTTTTGAACAATGTTTATTTTATTCCTGGATTTACAAGAAAAATTGATTTTTGTATCCAAGTTGTTGGAACAATTTTATTCAGTTTCTTTTAATAATAAGTCTGTTATTGTTTCTAGAAATGGTTTGAATATATGTTCGGGTTTAAATGAAAACAACTTGTATGTATTAAGACCGTTAATTCATACAACACTGCTCAAGATTGCTGGATGTAATCTCAGACTGAGTATATGATTGTTATATCCAAAGGAGTTCAGTTTGAGACGTGCAATCTAAAGAGTTCGTAGAGAGCAAATAAAGTTGGGTACTTTATTTGTTGTTAATCTACTACTGCAGTCCATTCCGTGATGTACGGTGGTCTTATCCCAGACTACTCATATGGTGATATGCGAATGAAGGCACCTCATATAATGTGATCATATAGGACTGGAAAAATGATGGTTGTATATGGGTGATCTTAATCCTGAGTGTCTTACTGACTCCTTCAGGTTAGATCGTGGTTTTTATTTACCATAGGTGAGATCAGAGTAGCATTCTCGATCAATATCTCTGTATCTTGGAATTACGGTTTGACTTGTGGTTGGGAAGGTCTGTACACAATAGTGGAATCTACTTCTTCTTACGAGAAGTAGAGAAGTGTACGGAAAAATACGAAAAAGCAGCAGAAGCGAGACTAAAAAAATTTAGTATAGTTTAAAAATTTTCCAATATTTGAACATTAACCCTTTAATTAATTAAACATACATATATTCAAAAGATATCATACCTCTTGTCGCGTGATCCGATTGACTTAACGTCGATGGTAATCCGCAAGATCCTCCAATCCGATCACAAACGTGAATCGCCTAGGAGCGTGGTCTCCCTATTCTTTGAATTGCGTACATGAGAATGGAAAAACGAAATCTTCTTTCTTGATTGTTAATAAAAAAAAAACTCCAAGAGCCTAGAAAGATCGTTACGGTCACTTTTGAATTCACAATCGTTATGATTGAAACTCCCGTGAACCTAAATCGAAAGTGTGCACAAAACCTTTTTATGTAAAGACTTGCAAGTGCACAATAGAATTTAGAACTATCTTTCTCTCTTCCTCTTGGCCGAATTTTCACTATGTTCTAGATTTGGAATTTTTTTATTCAAAACCAAGAGAATAAAAAATTATTTCTCCAAAAAAAAACTTTTTTTCTATATCTATTAATTCCGAAATTAATAATATATATAGGTATACAAATCCTTTCGTAAAGAGGATTTACTATCTCTAGGTGGATTTACTTGGTGGGCAAGAATCCTTTTTCAAAAAAAGATTTCTTTTCCACACCAAGACTCCTAATCCAACCCAAATAGTGTATTTGTGATTATATTAATGACTTCCTTATTTGATTAGATAAATAAATTCTTTATTTATCTACTTACCAAATTAAGTCTTTTATATTTATAATACTACTATAATAGTATACTACTAGGAAACATAATTCCAAGTCAGAAAAAGATTTTGATTTTTAATTAAATAATTAATTAATCAATTAATTAATTTTCATTTAATCAAACAATAAAATAAAATAATATTTTAGGCTATTATTATAGCCTTGCCGCACACACACAAAAAATATGGGCCAAATATTATTTTCTTATTTTATTTAATCCATTCAGGCTTTAAATAAAAGCCCACATGTGAACCAGACCTATTCTTACTAAAAGAAACAAGCCCACATGCCTCTCATTAATATATTAATATAATTTGAACAGCCCATTAAATAAATAATGTGCAAATTATATTCTTAATATATCAAATATAATTCTAGATGGACCCATAAATTAGTCCGGTAGAATATCTCAAGTGATTCATGCAAGTCCGTGTGGATTGGGGATCTTGGCGCGCTATCTAAATTTAAGCTTCAACAGACATAACCTAATCACAATCAACAAATGATTTGCTGAGGTCCGATCTATTAATTTTAGCTCATTCTACTAAAGAGCTAAAATTGAACTCTTAAATAAAGATAGAATAAGAAGATGTTTCTCATTCATACCCTAGACAATCTTATTGGAGATAGTGTATCTCGTGTATAATATCAGTAATCGCCAAGAGCTCATAGACCTCCTATAGCTCTCCTAGTTACCATATTTACTCATATGACAACGTTTAGAACTTGGATATTTTGACTTGTCCAGAAGCCATGTTTTCAATAGACATTATCGAAATCTCAACGTTGAGATTTAATATCCAATACCTCAAAATATCCATATGATAATATTATACTCTCATTTAATAAATTGAACCACGATGTCCATATCTATAAATGAAGTCCTCTATCGATTAACAAATGAATACAACCAAACTATCGAGGATAGACTATGCTATATAATCGTACTCATTGATAGCTCAAATGATAACACTTGCAATCATAAGTCCATCATTTATCTCAGGATTAAAATAGACTCTCCAATTGTCCTCATAATGGAAAGACTTGTATCTATTGACGGTTCTAAATAAAATATTTCATTGTGATCCTGTTCAATGCACCCAGTGCACTAGATTCTTTTGCTCGAAGACCTTTTCGATGATTTTAGACTCATCATAACTCATTTGATCCCACTCAAATGCCAGTAAAAGAATTCTACAACTTTATCAAGACTAACTAAAGAATTGTGTCTACCTCATACATATCCAGATGTACGAACAATTCTTCCTTTCTCATAGTCTTTTGACCTTATGATTATTTACTTTAACAATTATCATTATAAATGCTATAAGATTTTGTAAAACCAGAAATCACTTTATTAATATGAAAAGATTGTCAATTACAATATTACACTCTTGCTATTGAGCATAATCCTAACAATCTCCCACTTGCGCTATAGCCAGTGTGTCATATCTCTCATTCCCATGTTCTCTAGGTGCCCATCAAAACTCTTCTGAGGTAGAGCCTTTGTGAAAGGATCTGCTAGATTTTCTGCTGAAGCGATTTTGGAAATTGTCACGTCACCCCTATGCACAATCTCCCTTAAAAGATGATACTTCATTTCAATGTGTTTACCTCTCTTATGACTTCTTGGTTCTCTTGAATTAGCCACTGTTCCACTGTTGTCATAGTAAATAGTGATCTGCTTATTCACATTGTGAACTATTTCCAAGTCAATCAAGAATTGGCGGAGCCAAACAGCCTCTTTGGCAGCTTCGCATGCAGCAACATACTTAGCTTCCATGGTGGAATCAGCAATACAGGATTGCTTGATACTCCTCCATATGACTGCTCCTCCTCCTATAGTAAACACAGATCCTGATGTGGATTTTCTGGAGTCAGAATTCGACTGGAAATCAGAATCTGTATACCTAATGGGAATTAAATCCCCTCCAGAGTATACAAGCATATAATCTATTGTTCTCTTGAGATACTTGAAAATATGCTTGACTACAGTCCAGTGATTAGGACCAGGTTTCGATTGAAACCTACTAACTATGCCAACAGCAAAACAAATGTCTAGTTTAGTATAGAGCATTGCATACATGAGACTTCTAACTGCCGAGGCATATGGAACTCTATTCATGAATTGCTCTCCATGCTGATTCTTAGGAACTTGTTCCTTATAAAGTTTGATTCCATGTCTGAAAGGTAACATACCTTTCTTGGAATCCTGCATGGAAAACCTAGACAATATTTTGTCTATGTATGAAGCTTGGGATAATACAATTGTTTTATTCTTTCTATCCCTTATTACTTAAATACCTAAAATAAAACTAGCTTCTCCTAAGTCCTTCATATCAAATTGTTTTGCTAAAAATTCTTTTACTGGTGTCAATACACCTACATCGTTTCCAATGAGTGGTATATCATTAACATAAAGAATTAGGAAAATCAACTTGTTGCCCTTTATCCTTTTATATAGACAAGGTTCGTCAGGATTCTGAATAAATCAAAAACCTTTCACAGCTTGATCGAACATTATGTTCCAGGATCTAGATGCATGTTTTAATCCATATATGGATTTCTGCAACTTGCATACCTTTTCCATTTGGCCATTTTCAATGAATCCTTCTGGTTGCATCATATAGATGCTTTCGTCAAGATTTCCGTTAAGGAAAGTTGTCTTGACGTCCATTTGCCAAATCTCTAGATCTAAAGATGCTGCAATGGATAAGAGTATCCTAATGGATTTAAGCATGGCCACATGAGAGAAGGTTTCCTCGTAATCGATACCTTCTTTCTGTGTAACCTTTAGCTACCAATCTAGCTTTAAAAGTTTCCACATTTCCATCCATACCTCTTTTCCTCTTGTATACCCACTTGCACCCAATGGGTTTTATCCCTTTAGGCAAGTCTGTAAGGGACCGGACTTTGTTATCGAACATGGATTCAATCTCAGATTGCATTGCCTTTTGCCAATGACGACAATCAACTTCCTCCATTGCTTCCTTATAAGTGTAGGGATCATCATCGTCCGGGAGATTCTCCACTGATTCGCCCAGACCGATGTATCTCTCGGGTTGTTTACTAACCCTCCCACTACGACGAGGAATGGTAGGTTGTTGATTTTTTGTTGGAGTGGAACTTACAATTGGGCTAGGTTGTAAAACCTCTTGTAGAATTGTATCTCCTGACATCTCATTCAAGACAATTCTATTTTTGGGCACAAAATTATTCATATAGTCCTTTTCTAGAAATGAAGCATTTGTTGAAACAAATACTTTTAGATCTGAAGGACTATAGAAATAATATCCTTTAGTTCCTTTTGGATACCCCAAAAATATACATGTTTACGAACGGAACTCCCTTTTTCAGCCTTGAATGCTTTGAACATGTCAAAAGCATCCGACTTATGTCTTATGAGATACAGATAGCCAAATCTCGAGTAATCATCTGTGAAGGTGATGAAGTACTCATATCCACCTCTAGCCTGAATGCTCATAAGACCACATACATTAGTGTGTATAAATCCTAAACATTCAGTGGCTCTTGCACCTTTGGTTGTATACGGCCTTTTGGTCATTTTACCTTCCAAACAAGATTCACAAGCTGGTAGATCATCAACCTTTAAGTCACTTAAAGGTCTGTCACATACCAATCTTTTAATCCTATTAAGGTTAATATGACCTAGGCGTAAATGCCAAAGGTAGGTTTCATCTTTTGATAATTTTACTCTTTTATGATTAGGTTCCGTTAATTCTGTGTCTAACGAGCGAGAGATATTTCTATGCAAAAAGAATAGACCGTTTTCCAATGTACCTTTGCAAACAATTTTGTCATTCTTACTAATAATAAAAGCTTTATTAAAAGTAACCGAATATCCAAATTTATTTAAACAAGAAACTGAAATTAAATTCCTCTTGAATTGAGGTACATAATAAACGTCTATTAAATCTGAATGCCTACTAGAATCTAAAATAACTCTAATATCTCTCACTGCACTTGCAGACACTGACGTTCTGTTGCCCAAGCGCAAGTTGATTTCATCTTTATTCAGGCTTCTCCTTTCTTGGAACCCCTGTAAGGAATAACAAACATGATTAGTGGCTCCAGAGTCTATGATCCAAGAATCTGCCAGAAAACATGTTTCAAGATAATTAATATTACCTTCTTCTTTCTTATTCTGGGACTTTGGGCAATTTCTTTTCCAATGTCCCTTTTCACCACAAATGTAGCATTTCCCTTTGATCTTGGTTACTTTCTTGGTTTCCTTCTTGGTATGCCCAAAGTTGCTTTTTTCTTCTGTTGTTTCTTGACCTTTTGACGAGTCTTAATAGTAGCAACTTTACCAACCGAATGAATCTCTTGACCTTTGTTTTTCACAAGGATCTTTTCAGTGCTTTGAACATCTTACATCAGGCCTTGCAAGGTGTATTCCTTATTGTTCAAGGTGTAGTCCAACTTGAACTGATCAAAGGAATCTGTTAGTGAGTTGACAATCAAGTCAATTTTTGTCTCACCATCTATCTCAGCACCATTAAGTTCTGCAACATTGAGATGTGCTATGACTTTCATCATGTGATCTTTCACAGCCTGTCCAGGTTTCATCCTAAGATTCATAAAAGCAGTCACTGCCTCCTTCTTAGTCGACCTAGACCTCATAGCAAATATCTCTTTAAGAGACATCATTATATCAGCAGCAGACTCCATTCCTTCATGCTGCTGTTGCAACACGGCGGATATAGTGGCCATAATGTAACATTTGGCCATATCATTTGAAGTCTTCCACTGCTCATACTCATCTCTTTACAAAATATTAGATTCATTATTAGGAAGGGGTGGTTTAGGAGTAGTCAGAACAAACTTATGCTTTTCACTTTGCAGCAACAACCCAATTTTCCTTTTCCATGTGACATAATTATCTCCAGTTAAAGTTTTATCTTTCAGGATGTTCATAAGTGATGAAGTCATGATTTCTGAATAAAAAAAATTATGTATGAGTAAATAATCATGATAAAGCACTTTTTAAATATTTATCTTGAATTAAATAAATAACTCAATCATAAAAGTTCAACGGTGATTCAACACCCATAAACGTTACGCCTTCTCTGGGAGTACGTACCATTTACCAGTTTGACTAGGTCCCACCTAATTGTTAACATAACAACCAGCATTTTCAATTTTAGCCTTGCAATTTTATTAACAAGAACTCTCGGGAGGATATTAATAAAATCACATTGAGTGTGTTACCAAGATATCGACCCTCAATTTTCTCTCACGAAAATCTCTCCTCTGGGAGTAGATTTCGTTTAAGTTAATTGTCTAGTCTATCCTTGTAAGGAAGTATTTTGCTAAATTATATTTATGGATGCCCCTCGGGGGGATTACCAATAAATAATAAGCTCAACTAACCTTGGAGGCTATAAGTGTTCTAACATACCTTCTCCCACTCAATTATTTAAGGCATGTGATTAAATTCCATAGAATGATTTTACCAAGTTATCTAAATGCCAATTAGATACCTAAATCATTCAATGCATGTTCATACCAAAAGATATATATGAGTAGCACTCCTATTCTATATGACATGTTATCATACAACAACAAATATTTTAATATTTACGGAAATATAAATAAGTACAATTTTGGACCATCCTAGAAAAGCAAGTAAATTACATTTGTTTGGAATACAAAATATTCTTTCTTGGCGAACAAGTCTTCAAGCGGCCATCATCCACTTCCTCACCCCTCGGCTGCCACCTTTGGGCGTACACACCCCTTGGGTCCATAAAGGGCCACCATGTGCAGCCCATTATGCCTAAAGGACTGTCATGCGCAGCCCATGACACATAAGTGGCTGCCGTGTGCAGCCCATGCACCTAACAAGCGTAGCTACGCGCTAAAGTGCACGCACGCTTGTTGCCATGGTGCGCACGGTACCAAGCTTGTTCTCATTGCTTCCTCTTCCGCTTCTAATTCTTCAACTCTTCGAATCTTCGAAACTTGAATGTATTACAGCAGATTTTACACAATAAATTACTACTGTATTTTTTTTTAATTCACCGCAGTAATTTTTACACAAGAAAAACTGCAGTATTTTTAATACAATAAAAAAATAGAGAATCTAGCAACTACCAAGAAGGAACTTATGACGATAATAGGCCACCCTTCTTGTTACAATTCCGAAACAAAAATACATTGAAATTCTATGACCAAAATCGAACAATAACAATTCACTTTATAATAACATATAAATCCATACATGCCACATGTAATTATATATGCGAATACCTAGAGTGTTATCTCTTTCTAAAACATGAATAATTACAATAAAAAGAAATAGATTCACGTATATATACGTTAATTAATTAAAGGGTATAACCTGGCTCTGATACCAACCGTAGGGAAAAATACGAAAACGCAGCGGAAGCGAGACTATAAAAATTTAGTATAGTTTAAAAATTTTCCAATATTTGAACATTAACTCTTTAATTAATTAAACATACATATATTAAAAAGATATCATACCTCTTGTCGCGTGATCCGATTGACTTAACGTCGATGGTAATCCGCAAGATCTTCCAATCCGACCACGAACGTGAATCACCTAGGACCGTGGTCTCCCTATTCTTTGAATTGCGTACCTGAGAATGGAAAAACAAAATCTTCTTTCTTGATCGTTAATCACAAAAACTCCAAGAGCCTAGAAAGATCGTTCCGGTCACTTTTGAATTCACAATCGTTATGATTGAAACTTGCATGAACCTAAATCGAAAGTGTGCACAAAACCTTTTTATGTAAAGACTTGCATGTGCACAATTGAATTTAGAACTATCTTTCTCTCTTCCTCTTGGCCGAATTTTCACTATGTTCTAGATTTGGAATTTTTTTATTCAAAACCAAGAGAATAAAAAATTCTTTCTCTAAAAAAAAAAACTTTTTTTTTCTGTATCTATTAATTCCGAAATTAAAAATATAAATAGGTATACAAATCCTTTCCTAAATAGGATTTACTATCTCTAGGTGGATTTACTTAGTGGGCAAGAATCCTATCTCTAGGTGGATTTACTTGGTGACAAAGAATCCTTTTTCAAAAAAAGATTTCTTTTCCACACCAAGACTCCTAATCCAACCCAAAAAGTGTATTTGTGATTATATTAAAGAATTCCTTATTTGATTAGATAAATAAATTCTTTATTTATCTACTGACCAAATTAAGTCTTTTATATTTATTATACTACTATAATAGTATACTACTAGGAAACATAATTCCTAGTCAGAAAAAGATTTTGATTTTTAATTAAATAATTAATTAATCAATTAATTAATTTCCATTTAATCAAACAATAAAATAAAATAATATTTTAGGCTATTATTATAGCCTTGCCGCACACACACAAAAAATATGGGCCAAATATTATTTTCTTATTTTATTTAATCCATTCAGGCTTTAAATAAAAGCACACATGTGAACCAGACTCATTCTTACTAAAAGAAACAAGCCCACATGCCTCTTATTTATATATTAATATAATTTGAGCAGCCCATTAAATAACTAATGTGCAAATTATATTCTTAATATATTATAAATACAATTCTAGATGGACCCATAAATTAGTCCGGTAGAATATATCAAGTGATCCATGCAAGTCCGTGTGGATTGGGGATCTTGGCGGACTATCTAAATTTAAGCTTCAATAGACATAACATAATCACAATCAATTATCTTAGGTTTATAACTCATTTGTGTATGACTTTAGGTGTTAAAAAAATTGAGGGAGATGTGCTTATACATCCTTTATAGAAATTTAGTGGCAAACACATGGAATTTATGTCATACAAAAATAAGGGTGGATCAAATAATACTTTTAGACGTTTTAGTGATACTCAAGAATCTAGTAATGTATCAAGCTCAAGTGATCTTTCAGATTCAGCCTTAGAAATGAAATGGAGCTTGTGGAATCAAGGAAGAAGATATATGAGCTAAATTAGAAGGTGGTACAACAAGATGCAAAGATCAATGGTTTGGAAGAAAGTATTTCTTCAAGCAAGACATCCACCTCCAAGTGATATGTGAGATCAGTAAATCGGTCAAAGTTCTTTGATGGCACAAGCGGCTAGAGAGAATATTAATTTTTCATGTTTTGATTGAGTTCAGGTTCGTATTCCGAAGACATAATTGATTTCTAATTTCTGAGGTCAAAACTGGACCGAATAACGTGCGGAATGAAAGTCGGCTTGCCATAGTATAAAAGCCACACCAAAGAGAGGGAGTGGCGTGGAGGTGTGTGGCCACCACGCCAAAACAGCATGTCTGCCAACGTGAAGGCAAATGTTGTGCCATGGGCTTTTGTTGTGTGCATTGCCTGTATATAAGTCTTGGTATGTCATGCTCTGTCCATTGTATGTGTTGACTTGGCGTGACTTGCTATTGGTCATTACACTTTCTTGTGTGAGCTTACCACTATGGATGACTCTCTCTCACCCTTTATATTTTCCGTCTCGCCGATATTCAAAATTTGAAGACCAAAATTCTCGTGTGCAGATTTTTATTTGAATTTTTTCTCTCTACTTAAAATCTTCGTATCTCACTCAATTCTCAACCAGATTGGGTGATTCAAAAATTGAGAGATTGGTATTTGTGTTCTCTATCATCTCCAAGTGTTTTTGAAGCAAATTGTTTAATTTTTATTGGTGTTCTATCATCTATTTCATGATTGCACAATTTTATCAAGGTATTTATTCATCTTTTATTATGTGAGCTTTCAACTGCTTGAAATCCTCGGGTCTTCCATTTCTTTGCCTTATGTGACTTGAACAAACATGATTTAATGATAGATTTACATATATAAGCTAGGTTTATCAATTTTGTGATTTAATTGTTGATTAGGTTTTTGTAGAGCCAAAAATACAATGTTTGGATATTGTATTGTGGCAAGCTTATCTTCTATGGCTTTTGTGCTTATTTTTTTTATTCATTATCATGATCGAAGCTCTTATTTTTGTTAGGGATTTTTGATTGATCATATTTTTAGATCTAGCATTTTTTTGGTTTGATTTAGAGCTATTTGATTATTAATTGACTTATTGACATAAAAATTAGCTCTAAATTGTGCTACAGATCTTCAATTGAATATATGCTTAGATCTAGCTTATTTTGTGAGATATACAACTTTGAATGTGCTTAGATTGAATATCTTGTGTTCTAATCTTTATTTGACACGTATTAAATATGTGATTTGGTTGGATTGCATTCTCTATGATTACATGATTAAGGACTAGAGATTTTAATTGTGCACCTGATTGCTTAAAATCTAGTTCTTCATGAAGTGTATGTTATCTATGCATTTCAATTGAAGTCTTGCATCATATCTTGTGATTGCATTGCATACATATCATAAACTAGGAAATATAGGTTTTGTGCATAAAGACATTTCTAGATTCCATAGGATATTTTAATCACGTATTCTATGTTGCTTGTGTTTGCATAACACATCATATGATCACATTAGAGAATCTTGGATTAGGCTTAAAAGTCTCAATTAGATCATGCAGATCGGGATTGAGCAAGGGAGTTGTTATTTGTAAAATCTAACAAGTTTTCAGATCAGCATCGATACCGTAAAAAGCAATCATCTAGTACGCCATGTCACCTAGTTGAAACCAATTGCGGTTGACCAAGGTTCAACATTTGACTCTAGCAAGATCCGGTTGGGTTTATTCGATCGATTAGGTAAAGATAACCTAACCAGGTTTATCAGATTGATTGGACAGAGGTAACCTGATCGAGCTCAACCAACTGATCAAGTAGAGTGACCTGGTCGGGCTAAACAACCGATCGAGTAAAAGATATACTAGTCGGGGTTGAGCAACCGGTCGGGTTAAGATAACTGGTCGGTTCAGCGGTGTGAGAAAGACATTAATTTCAAGATAACCACAACTTAAATATGAAGACAAAGAATCTTATTCAAACAAGGAACCATGAAGTACATTCCAATAAGGAACAAACCTCCTTACAGATATTGGAATCGAAATCCAACGGGGAATCTAATTCATTAAATGCATAGGACATACAAGACAGGAAAGAAGATAAAAACGACTCCAACAAGTTAGATTCCTACTAAATCTCATCAAATTTCCTTACTTGAACGTTAAAAAGTAGGGTTCTATGCATGTATAAATAGACCCTCAAATACCATTATGTACGTGATGTGAAAAATGCATATAGCAACAAGAGTGCAAAAGAGATTGAGTGTGTAATTCATATATGCGTAGTGAAAATTTGTTTTCGCCATCTTTGACAACCGTGGTTTTTTCCCTTTAGGGTTTTCCATGTAAGACTTTGTGTTTTGCATGCTCAAACATTACTTTTTCGCTTTACAATACCATTATTAATTGTATTAACGTTGTTGGATGTATAATCCAAAAATCACTGTCAACAATTGATGCTAGAATGAGGGGGTGCTGAAACTGTATTGTGGAATTACCTCAAGGACTTATTAAAGACTACCATGGCAAACACTAAAGGTGGAGATGATTCAGACTGTAATGGGAGACAGTCCCCACACGATATCAACACTCATAGGCCAATGAACGCCAGTGCCACCAGCAGAGGATTGCTCTCCGGGAACCCGTTTACAGATGGCCAAACCATGATAAATCCCATAAATACTTGGGAAGGGATTTTGCCGGAAGCATTCCAACGTGTTTAGAAATCCCTACAGAGAGTCATTGATGATGTGGCTAGGCAAGGGATCAATATAATGGCGACCACAAATTTGACTTCCTTTTACCAGTTGTCAACACTTGTAGTGGCTCGAGACCCTAAAATGCGCTCAGAGATAGAAGGTGCAATCCTTGATGCACCGTGCAAAACTGGTAGAGATATGGCAGATCACCTTAAGAGAAGGGAATGTTCTTGAAGGAGAGATGATCGTCACGATGACCAGGATCACATGGACGATGGTCACTAGGGTGACGAAATCATAGGGAAGATGGTCGCCACAATGATAGAGACTATAGGGAAACTGGCCATTGAAATGATGTAAGAAGATATGATAGAGGTAGATTAGGGTATGCTCAAGAAAATCATCAAGAGATAACCGAATGAGATCCCGATCGATTTCAACTGATGATGATCTCCCACATGGGAGGTGCCGAGTGACTAGGTCACCTGTTAGATTTAACCAGCAGAACGCTCAGATCACAGTGCATATAACAAGGGATCCTTTTTGGGATCACCATTCATTAAAAGTTTGATAACCTTGGCAAACTAGAGAGTGAAAGGGCAGTCCTTGTTGGGGTTTATGCCCTCAAGATGTAACTGTAAATGGATTTATGAAATAAATAAAAAAAGAAAAGTTCAATTCATTCTTGTTGTGTTGTTTTTTTTTTATAAATTATGGATATTAACATCCTAGATTGTCAGATGTAATCTCAAACTGTGTATATGAGTGTCATATACAGATGGATACGGTAGAAGACGTGCTATCTAAAGAGTCCATAGATAGCAAATAAAGCTGGGTACTTTATTTGTGGTTAATCTATAAATGCGGTCCATTCCGTAATGTATGGTGATTCTATCCTAAATCATTCATATGAAGATATGGGAATGGAGGCATCTTGTATGATGTGATCATATAGGACTGGACCATGATTTATATGAATATCTCACCAAGATCCGTTTACCGATGAGATTCATATATATCAACTAATGATGGCTATAGGTGGGTGATCTTAATCCTGAGTGTCATATCGACTCCTTCAGGTTAGATCGTGGTCTTTGATATACCATGGGTGAGGTTGGATGCAGTTCCTGATCAATATGCTCCGTATGTTTGGATTACGGTTTGGCTTGTGGCTGGAAAGGTTTGTACACAATAGTGGAATCCACTCCTTCTTGTGAGAAGTAGATGGTAGTTCCCTTAAGGGTTGATTCAGGGCTTGGACAATATGAGTACTCTCCTAATTCCGTGAGGAAATATGATTTATTGTCCATTAGAGTATCAACGGTACTTAAAGGATATATGTAATTAGAGGGGTATAACGGATATTATGACCCAGGTCTAATTATGAAGTATTGTGGAGGATCACACCATGTGTAATAGCTATATCGATGGACAACGAATTATATCAGTCTGTGTAAAAGCGTCTGCAGTTAAGAGAGTGCAGCTTCAGGTTTTTAGTGGAATAACAACGGAGTTAATAATCAAAGAATATTAATTAAAGAGCTTAATTAATGATTCCAAGTATTATTGGAGCTCAAAATACTGTGGGTCCATTAGGTCCCCTTGCTAGCCCGATCGATTTAGGTAACAAGGGTCACAGTTAATTAATTGGATTGTCCAATAATTATGATACGAAAGTGACACATATTTATTTAGGTATTAATTGAATAATAAGATTATTTGATTAATGAATAATGGTGATTAAATAAATTAAATAATATGATTATTTAATTATGTTATTAATCATAAAATGGAGGATGTTTGTTGACATTTGATTTTGAATAAAATAAGATAATAAGATTATTTTATTTTATTAAATTAAACTTTTAATTTTTGAATTTAAATAGTTTGAATTCAAATCAAATCAAATAAACTAAATATTAACCAATATCTTTAAGATATTTCATATTTTAAAAGATTAGATTGATTGGTTTAATTGATTGGTTTTAATTACAATTTTAAATTTTTTTAAACAAGTCAACACATCAATAGTAAGAGAAAAACGCATCAATTCTTGTTAAAGTGGTGTGCAATTGGTGCGTGATTTAAAACGAGAAAAGAGAGCAACATAGTGCGTTATTTTAAAACAGTTTAAAAGCGAGAAAAAATTGGTGTAGACCAGGAGCATATCGTAAAGTGAAGGAGCCTCCTACGTAGGTATGAAAAATTGATTTCTTCTCTTCTTCTGATTATTGATTTCAATTTCTTGTGTATACATATATTTTATTATTGTTATAATGTTGTATGTATAAGTTCCGAAAAAATTGTAATCCTAAGTTCACTGGTCCCAGATCGTTTACGATCTGTATTAAAAAATATTGAAACTTATTTCCGCTGCCTTACCAGTGATTAGGGTTCCAACAATTGGTATCAGAGCCAATTTTTTTTCGGAACAGGAAATTGTTTTCAATGCTCCTGTATGTATGATTGTGTAGACACTATTTAAATTGACTGTATGTTGTTTTTGTATGTATATTAAATTTGTAAATTTACAAAAATATGATTAATCGTTAATTATATGGTACTATGGATTTAGGGTTCATGGGTTGTATTATATTTTTATTTTTTATTTTTACTGTTATTGTATTGTAAATAAAAAAAATATAACCTATATTGAAGACCTGGAAAAATTGCGAAAAAGGATTCATGAGATGAATCAGAGTGACCTAAAGAGACTAGAAGATTTCTGAAGTTACAAGAAGACCAAGGAATGCCTTGAGGATATTTTTGTAATTTTAGATTCTGAATTTTTTTTGGTTAAGTAATCCACAGTACTCGGTCAATTCATGTATGATTTGTATTATGTGACGATAAAAACATTGTCATGCATACGTATGTCATTTAGATAAGATGTGCCTATACAAATATATTTGATATATCATACATGCATCATAGCCTAATATTTTATGTATTTTTTAATATGATTAAAATCAGTAAATACATTATTGGCTATGAAAATGAGATTTTTTTTAAAAAAAACTTGGTAATTCTCATTTATATTAATCTAGTTATTAAAAGAGTTTAATAATTTGGATAAATAGGGTCTTTTATTGTAATTATGATTAATATGATTAATAACCTAATAATAAATGAACCGAATAAAGTGTTAGAGTTTTTGTAAGGACCTCGATTTTATGATTGGCTTATTTCATGACAAACCAAACCACATTGGGGATGATTGTGTAATGGGTAGCTTAAGTCCGTGTTGGCAAGCTTCCAAGCATCTCCATGACTTCAAGAGCAAAAGGTATACTCACTTGACTTTATCTCTTAAAGAGTTTAAGTGCACACACACACACTTCATGCATGTTTTGTTTATCTTGCATTTGTGTTCCTTATTGTTTATATGTGTGTGCATCCTTTTCACACACTCACTAGCTTGCATTAGATATCATATCTTGCATTATATCTAAATTGTTAACATGTCTTGCATGTTAATTGTGCTTCATTTTGTGTGCATTTCACTCACTTCACACTTGCACAACATTCATGTAAGATAAGCATTTTTCTTGAGTGTTACAAAGGGATTTTTCCTTTAGCGCGGCCTAGACCGCTTGGCAGGCTCTGCTTGCACCGCAGCGCATAGAGCGGTATTCTCCAGTGCGTCATGCGCAGCGTGGCAGCGACCTGTGCACTTGCACGCACAGCGGTCTCAACCGCGGTGTTGTCTAGACGGTGAACTGCTATATGTACAGCGGTTTGGACACATACCTGAACCGCGGTACACAGAGCGGTTTTGACGGGATTTTGTTTCCCAAGTTCAAAACGACGTAGTTTTAACTAGGGCTTCATATATATTCTTCCTCTTCTCTTCTTGGCCCACTAAGAGCTTAGAAAATTATTTTTAGAGAGAGGTTAGAGCTCCTAGAGAGAAAAAGCTTCAAGAAAGCATTTTTTACTCTCCAAACCCAAAACCCATCTCCATATTGCATCTTTCATCATCATTTGAGCATGGGTCTTCATTGTTTCATGACTAGGTAAGCAAGAACTTCTTTGAATATCATTTATTGTTCTTCTTACTCTAGATTAGATATTTATTGCTTGATTAAATACCTAGACTCTACTTATTGCATATATTTATGAGTCTTTATAACATGATTGGGTTTGTTTGTGATAACTTAATTGATTAGGTCATTTTTGCCTAAAAGCTAGGTCATAAATATTCATGTGTGATTTATTGATAACTAGGTTGAGAAATTGTGTTTTAATCAACTAGTAAATGTTCATGAATATTTGTTTGTGTTGTATTTTGATAGCTTGCATTGATTAGGTTGTCTTTCCCTAAATTGCTAAGACTTGCATGTTCTTGAGAGATTAATTGATAATTAGATTGATGGATTTGTGTTTATCAATCTAGTTAAACCTTCTTGAATATTCAAGGTTGTTTGTTGACAATTAGGTTGTTTGTATGATGCAACTAGAGGGATTCGTGTTCCCAGATCAAGAGCAAAAAGTTTACAAGCTGCAAAGGTCCATTTATGGACTTAAGCAAGCATCTAGATCTTGGAACATCAAGTTTGATTATGTAATTAAAACCCATGGCTTTGAGCAGAACGACGATGAGCCTTGTGTCTATAAGTGCATCATTGACAAAAAGGTAGTTTTCTTGGTCCTATACGTGGACGACATCCTACTCATTGAGAATGATGTGGGAGTGCTATCTAATGTAAATGGTTGGTTGGCTAGCCAATTCCAAATGAAAGATTTGGGAGAGGCGAGTTATGATCTAGGGATCCAACATATAAGGGATCGTAAGAACAAAATCATAGCACTTTCTCAAGCATCGTATATTGGCAAGATTCTTATGCGATTTTTGATACAAGACTCCAAGAAAGGTAATTTGCCTTCTAGGCATGGAGTTCACTTGTCTAAGGAATAGTGTCCTAAGACACCTCAAGAAGTTGAGGATATGAGACGTGTACCATATGTATCAGTAGTAGGTAGTCTCATGTATGCTATGTTATGTACGAGACCATACATCTACTATGCAGTAGGAGTAGTCAGCAGGTACTAGTCCAACCCAGGATTGGATCATTGGGTTGCTGTCAAGACAATTCTCAAGTATCTTAGGAGAACGAGAAACTATATGCTAGTGTATTTCAGACAGGATTTGATCCCTTTAGGATACACAGATTCTGATTTTCAGTCAGACATAGATTCTAGGAAATCCACGTCTGGATCAGTTTTCACCCTGTGTGGTGGAGCCACTGTGTGGAAAAGTATCAAGCAATCTTGCATTGCTGACTCCACCATGGAAGCCGAATATGTAGGCTTTTGTGAAGCTGCTAAAGAGACTGTTTGGCTCCGCAAGTTCTTAAGTGATCTGGAAGTTTTTCCAAATCTGGATAAGCCCATCACACTTTATTGTGATAACATTGGTGCTGTGGCTAATTCCAAAGAACCAAGAAGCCAAAAGAGAAGGAATCATATAGAGAGAAAGTATTATCTCATTAGAGAGATAGTGCAGAGAGGAGATGTGATCGTCACAAAGGTAGCCTCATAAGACAATCATACTGATCAATTTACAATGACCTTACCGGCTAAAGTGTTTTCAGGTCACCTAGATGGTCTATGGTTACGAAACATGCCTCACATGCTTTAGTGCAAGTGGGAGATTGTTGGGGTCTATGCCCTAAAGATGTAATTTGTAAATGGATTTATGAAATAAATAAAAAGAAAAGTTCAATTTATTCTTGTTGTGTTGTTTATTTTATAACTTGTGCATATTAACATCCTAGATTGCCAGATGTAATCTCGAACTGTGTATATGAGTGTCATATACGGATGGATATAGTAAGAGACGTGCGATCTAAAAAGTCCATAGATAGAAAATAAAGCTGGGTACTTTATTTGTGGTTAATCTATAGCTGCGATCCATTCAGTCATATACGGTTCTTCTATCCTGAATCATTCATATGAAGATATGGGAATAGAGGCATCTTGTATGATGTGATCATATAGGACTGGGCCATGATTTATATGAATCTCTCACCAAGATCTATATACCGATGAGATTTATATATATCAACTAATGGTGGCTATATATGGGTGATCTTAATCCTGAGTGTCATATCGACTCCTTCAGGTTAGATCGTGGTCTTTGATATACCATAGGTGAAGTCGGATTCAGTTCCTGATCAAAATGCTATGTATGTTTGGATTACGGTTTGGCTTGGGGCTAGGAAGTTTTGTACACAATAGTGGAATCCACTCCTTCTTGTGAGAAGTAAATGGTAGTTCCCTTAAGGATTGATTCGGGGCTTAGACAATATGAGCGCTCTCCTAATTCCGTGAGGAAATAAGATTTATTGTCCATTAGAGAATAACCGGTACTTAAAGGATATATGTAATTAGAGGGGTATAACGGACATTAGGACCCAGCTCTAATTATGAACTACTGTAGATGATCACACCATGTGTAATAGTTATATTGATGGACACCGAATTGTATCGGTCTGTGTAAAAGCGTCTGCGGTTGAGACAGTGCAGCTTCGGGTTTTTAGTGGAATAACACTGGAGTTAACAATCAAAGAATATTAATTAAAGAGTTTTATTAATGTTTCAAAAGATTATTGAAGCTCAAAATACTGTGGGTCAATTAGGTCCCCTTACTAGCCCGATCGATTTAGGTAACAAAGGTCACAATTAATTAATTGGATTGTCCAATTAATTGTGTTATGAAAGTGACACATATTTATTCAGGAATTAATTGAATAGTGATATTATTTGATTAATGAATAATGGTGATTAAATAAATTAAATAATATGATTATTTAATTATGTTATTAATCACCAAATGGAGAATGGTTGTTGATATTTGTTTTTGAATAAAATAAGATAATAAGATTATTTTATTTTATTAAATTAAATTTTTAATTTTTGAATTTAAATAGTTTGAATTCAAATCAAATCAAATAAACTAAATATTAATCAATATCTTTAAAAATATTTGATATTTTAAAAGATTAGATTGATTGGTTTAATTAATTGGTTTTAATTAAAATTTTAAATTAAAAATAAGTCAACACATCAACATTAAGAGAAAAACGTATCAGTGCTTATTAAAGTTGTGTGCAATTGGTGCGTGATTTAAAAATAGGAAAAAGAGCATCAGAGTGTACGATTTTTAGGGGTGGGTGTTTAATGGATCTGTTCGGTTTTTACTAAAACCGATAAAAAACCGATAAAACTCGGTTTTCAAAAAAACGAACCGATCCAATAAAATTTACAAATATCAACCGATCAAAAACCAACTGAATTGGACCGGTTCGGTTCGGTTCGGTTTTTTCGGTTTGGGCCTATTGGGCCAAAATTCTGAACTTTAATTGTTACACACTTTCTTCATTTTTTTGAATCTATTGGCCAAATTTATCTAGATTACAACAAAAACACACTAAAAAACTCCAAATCATTTTTAATTTTTCTGCCGATAGCATGATACAATATAAAACAAAGTCAAATTAAATTTCAAAATCAAATACAATATACCTAATAAATAACAACAATCCACAACATAATACATTGAGTTCATAAACCGCGTATTAATGATCCACAACATAATAAGAATTCATAAACAATCCATAAAGTCTAGATCAAACAACAGAATAAAACAGTTCATCAATTGAAATTCTTAAAATTCCATAAAAGTATTCCACAACAGTTCTTGTCTCCTTGATTGCTCCAAACCCACTCCAAAGTAATAAGAAACCTGTATCATTGAAGAATTTAAACATAGAAGAATTTCAGATTACTCTTAAATAGACAGAAACTTTGCAAAGCAAAATCATGTTCTTCTTCTGGAAACAAGAAGCAATTAATAATAAAACATGGCATATAAACAAAGCAAAGCAAAGCAAATTGGAATACTATACCAGAAATAAATCCAAATTTTTTTTATCATTTATTTTAGAGGAATCGAGGACAATATCAGAGGACAACATCAATTGGTTCAGTCCGATCCATTGGTTTTTTGCCCACCCCCCGCCGATTTTTAAGGAGTTTAAAATAGAGAAAAAAATTGTTGCATGCGTACACCAATTGAAAAAAAAAATTATAATTTATATTTTTTGAACAACTAGAATTGTGTTAACAGGAATTTTGCTCGGGGCAATATTTTTCAGTTAGCACCCTCAAGATCACTACCACGTAAGTGATGACCAAGGTAGAATATATATATATATATATATATATATTTATATATTACAATGCCTAATGAAATGACAAAGGGGCAACGATATTGTTAGCTATTCAAAAGAAATCAAAGTCTTTATTGATAACATATGGTATACATCTCTCTTTCGTTCTTTCAAACTGCTCTCGCTTTTCTCTGGGGGATAGTTGGGTGTTTGTCGTGTGTATGTCGAATAGTAGTCTCCTCTTTTTTGAACGAGGAAGTCCCTCCTTTATACAATGTCTTCATAGGTTTAAACTCATTGATTTCCCCTTGATTTTCTCATCCCCCTCTTACCGGATGGGATTTTTACCTTTAAATGTCGTTGACTTTGAGTTAATTGCTCAGTTGATGATATCTTGGTGGAAATCAATTTGTTTCCCATTTAGACTCTATTACTTGTTCTGCATGTGTATAATGTCTGTAGATATGATACTGTGTATCTTCGGGTCTAGCATGATTCCCATAGGGGTCGTCGAATGTATCAAGGTGTGGTGCATCAGTTAGTGAGGTCGATCACTGTCCTGGCCCCGATATTGAGAAGTTTCATCCAGCTAAGAACTAGGTCTGGCCTCCCTTGACTTTTCGAAGCTAGGTGCAGCATCCTATGGACACCTCCCTGTATCAGCGAGGTATAGGCGAGCTTCAGGAGAAATTACGAGGTAACCTCGACTTCGGGGGGATTTGGTGACGCGGGCTTGATCTGACCATTCCGGGTTCTATTCCGGATGTTTCTAGAGCCTGACCTTGTTCCCGCGGGGCGGTATCGTAGCTCGGCTTTGGGTAACATGGTCTTCTGGTGGAAAATCTCGGGCATGGAGCTAGGTTTGGATGGTGGAAAATTTCCCTTTGGTCCTTAGCCAATTTTTGCTATTAACAAATTGTTCTAGTTTTTTTTTCTCTTGGAAGAAATAGTTTCTTCTTCTTTTCTTTACATCCTCCTAAGTTCCTGAGTACGTGATGCGCCCACATGCAGTTACCAGTTCCAGGAATAGCTAGAAAGATCGGTGGTACAGACCAGGAGCATAACGTAAAGTGAAGGAGCCTCCTACGTAGGTAAGAAGAATTGATTTCTTCTCTTCTTCTGATTATTGATTTCAATTTCTTGTGTATACATATATTTTATTATTGTAATAATGTTGTATGTATAAGTTCCGAAAAAATTGCGATCCTAAGTTCACTGGTCCCAAATCATTTATGATTTGTATTAAAAAAAATCTTAAACCTATTTTCTCTGCGTTACCAGAGATCAGGGTTCCAACAGACCTATTGTAGAGGATTGAGGGGTTGGAGCACATGTAGGGTTAGAGTACTTTACTGGTTGTCAATTCTAGCAGCCCATTCTCTAACGCGATCCTACGCGCTTGTTTCTAAGAAAAGTTCAAAATGCTGCATATAGAGCAGTTCAAGGCAAACATTGCTCCCATGAGCATGTCAGAAGTTACCAGAGTGCAATGGCACAGTACGGCTATGATGATGCGCTTATGTATAAGATGTTCCTATAAACTCTTGGCGATCACGGATCTAGTTGGTTCAGAGGCATTGCTGGTGGCTCAGTCAGAAATTTCGAGGAGCTGATATAAGCCTTTACAAGACAGTTAATGGGGAACATCCAGAGGAGGAAGTCCATATCTGTCCTTTCTACCCTGAAGCAAAGGAAGGACGAGAAGCTAAAAGACTATTGAAACAGGTTCTCCCAAGATGTGTCAGAGGTTCAAGAACCTAATGATGATGCAGTGGTATCGACTTTCGTTAATAGCATGCAGCACAGCTTGTTGTCATTAGGCCTGAGACAAAAGGGGTCAACCCCTTATTCACACTTGGTGGATGATGTGGGAGGATATGCAGTGGCAGAGGAAGACTAAATAGCCCATGGAGGAGAGTTCATACATGGTGGCCGACCGGATGAAGGAAAAAGTCTAAAGAAAGCAGCTCCAAAGGCAATCAGAAAAGTGACCAGAAAGACAGCAATCTAAATAAAAACAAAGATAGTCGTAGGAATGACGAACAAAAAGGCAGCAAATGCTTCAAGAGGCAGTACACCAACTATACCCCCTTGGCCTGCAGGTAGTGGTGGTGTGTTATGTTCAGAGAATGATGTGACTAACGGTTAACATAGGTTATAAGCATCATCACATATTAGGATTTTGAGTTATGTTGGCATTATTCAATATCAAAACAACATTTCCTTTGTATTGTTTAGTTTTATAGGATTCAAGGTTTATCAAGCTTCAAGGAAGTTGTACAACTCTTCAAGCAAAGAGTTATTGTCTACAAAGGTATTCTAAGACCTCTATCCTTTTGCAAGGCGTTTAGGTACACACACACATTGCATCTATATATGTCCCTGCATCGTTATGCTCAATTGGTATAACACATTCACACACTTGATATTGTATGCTCATGCATTAGACTTAAATTGACAAATTTTGTAAATTGCATGTTCTAGGACTATATCTAGGAAACGGTATTCTTGTGTGTTCATATGTTTGTTTGCTTATGTTTTGTGGACATAACACTTGAATTTGATCTTTTATTATTCTTTATTGAGTTCCAGTCATTTTAGTTAATCATTCATTGGTTTTCGAGTTCCGAGCAGAAAGTTACTAAACTTTCTATTCACTTACCAGGCATTGTCTTCGTCTTCGTGTATCAAGTCGAATTCTTATCTTATGGTGAAAGTTTCATAGTCATCCATGTGCGTGAGAGAGTCCCGGTTCGTAATCCAAAAACAGATTTGAATTCAGAGTTCAGAGGTCGGATAACAGTCGAATAACGTGAAAAAGCACGAGGGAGGAAGCAAATGGCCAAAGGCTATTTGCCACTCATCCCGAAGGAGCGTGGCCATCTCGAGGAGAGAAGCCTTCTACCCCCAAGATAGCCACACGCCACCTCGAGGAACTGAGGTGGCAGGTGGCCATTGGCTGCCCCATTTCACTCTCTTTCCCTCTCTTTTAAATATCTCATTCCGTCTCATTTCATTATAAGAAGTAAATTTTAAAAATAGAGTGTCAACCTATTCACCCCCCCCCCCCCCCTCTAGGTTGTTTAGTATAACCTTGTAGGTATTTGGAATTGGTATCAAAGCGGGTCACTTAAAGTAATTAGTGTGATACGAGATCTACAAGGTTATTTACTAACCATGGATAACAACCTTTAGTCTATAATTGTTTGTAATGGTTTTCCTTCTTTGTTGATTGGAAAAATTGTGAAAAAGGTTCTTCTTGTTTTACATTTCATTTGTCTACTAACAATTTTGTTGATAAGCTTGAAAAGAATGTCAGTGTCAAAAGCAAAGAAGAAGAAGTTTCCCTAGAGGATAATTAAGCTAGACATGATCACTTGACTTTGCAACTTAATGAAGAGAATTGCAAATCAAAGACCACCAACTTCAACTTGATAGCAAGAGTTCAAACTCTTGACAAAGAAAGAGATGAAGCGTTAAAGGAAGTTGAAGTGAAGAATGAAGTGATCAAATGTCTAGAAAAGAAGATGGTTGAAGACGCTCTTGTGTTAGATAGTTTAATGAGTGATTTTTGCTAATAATTTGTTTTTCTTGAAGGAAACGATCAAAGGCAAGGAAGAGGAGTTGGAAATCATGAAGGCCAAAGATGTTGGTAATATTCATGGAGATTCATGTGGCTTAGGCTTCGTAGATGAGCAAGTGGAGTGTCATACAACTAAAGGCAAGTCACTAAGGAACAAAAGGATTTCAAAGGCCAAGTTTTCTGTAAGGACCTCTATTTTATGATTGGCTTATTTCATGACAAACCACACGACATTGGGGATGATTATGTAATGGGTAGCTTAGGTCCTCGTTGGCAAGCATCCAAGCATCTTCATGACTTCAAGAGAAAAATGTATACTCACTTGACTTTGTCTCTTGAAGAGTTTAGGTGCACACACACACACACACACCTCATGCATGTTTTGTTCATCTTGCATTTGTGTTGTAATTGTTTATATGTGTGCATCTTTTTCACAATCACACTTACACTTCACTTCTAGATTTAAATATGGCTTTATGTGTGTGTTTGTGTTGTCCGCGTTTGCACGATGGTGCGTCTGTCTTAGGTCGTTGAGTGACCATTTGAGAAGGTTCAATTCTTCTCTTATTTTTGTCTTTGGTTACATGGTTTTTCCTTGAATTTGGGCATTCTTGTTGTTGTCCAAATCTGACCTTTGGTCACTCATTTGACCATAAATCTTTCTACAGTCATCCGAATCAAGTTTTATTGATTGGAGTAGAAAGTAGACTTCCATATCTTTCCAATGATAGATTATACGAAATGTTTCGATGTCGTTTGGTCATGTTTTGATTCGCTTGAAGTTCAAGCTACAGAGCTGTGTTTAGGTTTCAAGGGACAAGTGTTCATCAATCCTCCGACGAAGACACCACCAGTAGTTTTCACGGGACAGCTTTTCGTCGCTCCTCCTTCGAACTTTTTTCTAGAAGTTTTCGGAGGGACACATCTTCGTCAGTCCTCCCACGAAGTTTCCTGCGAACGACATCTTTTTTGGCTTGTTTTACCTGTGCGCGGGTCACCCACTCGCACACTGTGCAGTTTTAAGGGCAATTTTGTCTGTTCATTACAGCTCGTTTTCCCCCTATATAAACCCTCTTATCTCTTCTTCTTCCCCAACCCCTCTGAATTAAAAGAAACCCTAGAGAGAGATAGAGAGAGTCTTGAGAGACAAAGCTCATTTGAGTTTGTTTAACTCTCCAAACCCAAAACCCATATCCATATTTCATCATCCATCATCATTTGAGCATGGGTCTTCTTTGTTTCTTGACTAGGTAAGTTAGAACTTCATTGAATATCATTTAATGTTCTTCTTGTTCTAGATTAGGTAATTATTGCTTGATTAATTACCTTGACTTTGTTATTGCATATATTTATGAGTCTAAATTGTATGATTGGGTTTGTTTGTGATAGCTTGCATCATTAGGTCATTTATGCCTAAACAGCTAATCCATAAATGTTCATGTATGCTTAATTGATGATAAGGTTGACTTTGTGCATCTAGTCAAGTTCTTGAATATTTATGTGAGTTTTATTTGATAATAAGGTTGTTAGAATTTCTCTACATATAATTGAAACCTCATGTGTGTACATGTAGGTTTGGTTGATAACTAGGTTGTTAGATTGCATTATAACATCTAGTTAAGCATTTTGTGTTTGGTCTTGCACATTATTGCATTGAGTATATTGTCTTATATACACTTAGACTTTTAATTCTCTTCATAGAGTCAAGGTCTTATGTCTTCTGGGTGAATTTGCACAAGCAAGAGAAGACTTGCAACCAAGGGTGGGTTGACAAGCATTGGTCACGTGCCAATGTAAAAGGCCAGAGGGGTAGAGTAGGAGGTGCTCACGCGAAGAGTAGTGGATTAGGGGATAACACTAGGGATTGAACCAAGAGTAGCCAGTGGTAGTGTCCATAGCCTGAGGTTGTCGAGAGTGAGAATTCAGGTATCACTTGAAGGTGTAATCTCTTATTCATATAGTGGATTTCTGTGATCGTGCGTGGCTAGAAGGATAGCCTATGGTTTTTCCCTTGTTGAAGGATTTCCACGTAAAAATCAAGTGTTCTTTATATTTCCACACTTTACTTGATTTTTCATGTTTGTTTTGTTGGGTTAATTGTTATTAATATTGACTAATCTAAAAATTTGGTAATTAGTTGGATTAACAACCCATTCACCCCCCCCCCCCCCCCCCCCCCCCTCTAGGTTGTTTTAGACACACGCTTGAGCTGTATTTTCATTTTCCAAGGTCAAGTGCAAAATAAAGAAGAATAAGGAGTCTTAACCATACTCTTACCTAAATAGTAACATCTCAAAACTTATTCCGGTTTGCCATTTTGCAATGTTGCCATGAGTCTATTAGAAAATGCAAACTAGGGAATGAGATGCATGCTAGTGAGATGAGAAAATTTTCTATGAATGTTTCTTGTATGATAACACTTTGAATTTTTTGCATGTTAATGATAATCATGTGAAGAAAGTTGTCAAGAAGATTTGGGAGAAAATGAGTGTTTTACACGATCATATGCATAGGCTTGATAATATCTTTGTTAATGGCAATAATGATGTGTTTGACATGACAAATATCATTATAGAGAAGACAGTTGATGATTTATCTTCTAGATATAATATTGTCATGAGAAATGATCACGATGGTTTACGTGTTTGTGAACCCAAGACCAAATGGGTCAAGGGTGAGTGCTCTTATCATTAGTATAAGTTGCACATGTGAGTTAGCTTTAAGATTAGTGTTTAGTTTTGAGTAACTTAGCTAGCTAGCTTTGTTTCTCTGTGATTGTGACATGAACTTAGCTATCTCACAAATATCACTATGATAGTCAAAATTTGTTGATTAACTTTAGAGAAGTTGTATCTAAAAATCTATATGGTGATGGATTTTGTTAAGACTTTTAGAGAAAGTCATTTTTATATGTGTTTGAGATGACGTGTTTAGTCTTTATACTCTTGGGAAGACATACCAACAACTTGTTATCATAAGGACAAATAAGCCAAGAGAGCTCATTAAAAGAGCAAAGGCTTTGCATTTGATGAAAAAGCTTGCTAAGGTATTTCTATATCCTAATGCTTGCTTTCTAGCTTTTCATCTTTCGATTCATTGATTGCATTACATCATGTAGCATTTCATATTAGAGAACTAGTATAGAATTCATATGATTCTCATTGACATTTGCTTTCTAAAGATCTTTTAGTGATGTGTTCATAATGATCTTATACATGATGCATGAAATGTTTGTTTGAATGATGAGTGGCATGTTTTTGAAAAATAAGAGCTTCATATTCTTTGAAAGCTACTCTCTTGAGAAGTAATGATCATAAGTAAGTCTCTTTGTATTGCTTTTAGATCATGTGCTTATAACCTATAAAACTTGTTTTTTTTTTCAAAAAATGCACTTTGCATTTCTTGTATGTTTAGTTAAGTAAGTTAAGTTTGAATATATGTAAGTTGTGGATACACCTTGAAATCCTATGACTTGTACATTAAAGATGACCTATGGTTAGTATCCATTTTGCTTTAGCAATTACATAGAACTCAACGAGCACCTTCATTAAAAGGGCTACACATCTTGGTTGTGCAACCGCCCAATGTAGGAAAGGGCTACACCATTGTGATTAGTGAAAACCGTCATGAAGCGTATATGTTTATGTTAGAAAAATCAAAGAAGTGTTGAAAAGAATCAGTATAAAAAAAATCTTTGATTCAAAGCCTAAAATAAAAGAAAAAGGGTTTAAAGGAGTATAGTTGAAGATCAAGATTGCTCGGGTTGTATAATAGAAATGGGATGATGAGCCACATGCATACAAACGCTCATATGTTGAAATCTATTCTCTTAAAAGCAAAAACTTTCTGATCATAATCAGTTTGACCTTTTATGGAAAAACTGAAGATGAATAGATGTTGATATGGTTTGCGTGTTGATTATCAAATCACTTCTTTACATATGCTTGAAGCAAAATTCACACACACACACACACTTTGTTTATTAGTATGTTGATATTCTAACAATTTTAGAAGAATTATGAGAGAGAGATTGAAAATCTTGGTGTATCTCTCATAGTTTGTGAAGCTTATTTTGTTAGATTTCTTTAAAATTGCTTGAATGTGTGATTGTGTGGATTTCATTGTGAACATTATGCTATCTTGATCTTAGATAGAGCACTTATCAAGGGGGAGCATAGTATGATAGACATTTTTCTCTTTTATGATATGTTCACATGTTTCAAGTTGATATTTGTTGACATATTTTTTGTTTTATATGATGATTCTTGAAGATGCAATTTTATATACCTTGATGTGCATGATGTTTCTTCATAATGTTATATGCCTTTGTATATTTGATCACAAATACTGCATGAAACTTTTTGTAATAATTGTATGATTGTGTTTGCAATCAACTTCTCCTTGTTTGGGGTTGTATAATAGTTGAGATTGCAATCAATTCCTTCATTCTTAAGGTTGATATGAGTATAGTTGCAATGAGTTCCTATTTGTTTGGGGTCGATAGTAATTGTGGTTGTAATCAATTCAATCGATTGTAGTTGCAATGAGTTCTTCTTTTTTTGGGGTCGATAGTAATTGGGGTTGTAATCAATTCAATTTATTGTAATTGCAAAAAAGTCCTTCTTGCTTAGGGTGATAGTAATTGTGGTTGTAATCAATTCAATTGATTGTAGTTACAAAAAATTCGTCCTTGCTTACGGTGATGGTAGTTGTGATTGTAATTAGATCTCTTCTTGTTTGAGGTTGATATGATTGTTGTTGATACCAATTCCTTCATATTTGGGGTTGATTTGATTGTCAATGCGATTGTTGAAATTGGTAGAAATGACCCATGTGCTTAAGAGTAAAATTTATGCATTTGTGATTCATTATACCTTGATGAGTTTGTTGTGGTGTATAGATTAGAATAACCTTTACTAGGTTAACATGGAAGAGCAAACTAGAATCAAAGGAGAAGATAGCGGAGCTAGATGCAAGTGTCAAGAGCTTGACAGAAATCAATTCTTCAAGCAAGGCATCCATCTCCAAATATTATGTGAGATCAACAAATTGTTCAATGTTCTTTGGTAGAACAAGTGGCTAGCAAAGCTTATGTGATCTCAATTTATCTTTTTCTCTTTTCCTTTTGGGTTCATTTTATGTCAAAAGGAGAGAGAAATATGATATTGTTTTAGCATATCTTCTTTGTGTATTTGTCAAGTATGAAACTTCATATGGTTTGTAATACCTTGGATGAGATATCTTTGATGGATATGCATGTATTTAGGGGAAGCATTCATGTATCCAATGTGAACTTAATTGTCATATTCCATATTGAACTTAAATGACATATTCTTGTCAAGTATATTGCACTATATTCACTTGTATATTCTTGTGCTTCAAGTTTATTTTATGTGATATCAAGAGAAGATCAAATGAAGAAGTTTAAGACTTGTTGAAGATTTGTCTAGGTTAACTCATTGTAATGTGAGGGTGAGTTTTTTATGACCAATCTTTGTGTTGTAAGTTTTAGTATTTTGTATAGGTATTTTGACATAGAATTTTCCAAATCGGGAGATTGTTGGGATTTTGAGTTATGTTGGCATTATTCTATATCAAAACAACATTTCCTTTGTATTGTTTAGTTGTCTAGGATTCACAGTTTTTCAAGCTTCAAGGAAGTTGGAAAACTATTCAAGCAAAGTGAAGCCTTTAAGAGGAGAAAGCGTTATTGTCTACAAAGGTATTTTAAGACCTCTATCCTCTTGCAAGGCGTTTAGGTACACACACACATTGCATACACTTGATATTGTATGCTCATGCATTAGACTTAAATTGACAAATTTTGTAAATTGCATGTTCTAGGACTATATATGGGAAACGGTATTCTTGTGTGTTCATGTGTTTGTTTGTTTATGTTTTATAGACTTCGGACTTGAATTTGATCTTATATTATTCCTTATTTGGTTCCGGACATTTCGGTTACTCATTCATTAGTTTTCGAGTTCCGAGTAGAAAGTTGCGAAACTTTTCGATCACTTACCATGCATTGTCTTCGTCTTCATGTATCGAGTCGAATTCTTATCTTCTGGTCAAAGTTTCATAGTCAGCCATGTGTGTGAGAGAATCCGGGTTCATAATCCAGAAAAGGATTCCAATTCGAAGTTTGGAGGCCGGATAACTTCGAAGAATGCGAAGGAGTGTGAGAGAGGAGGCAAATGGCCGAAGGCCAATTGCCACTCATCCCTGAGAAGGCTCATGGCCATCTCGAGGATAGTGGCCTTTTGCCCCCGGGATGACCATGCGCCTCCTCGAGGATCTGAGGTGGCGCATGGCCATTGGCTGCCCCATTCCCTCTTTTTCCCTCTCTTACTCTTTTTCCCTCCCATTTTCATTTGAAATGAGATAGAAAGAAAAGAGTGCAGAATTTTCTCTTTACAAAATATGATATTGTTTTATGATAGCTCATTTTTTGTGTCATACCAAATTGCAAATATCAAAAGATATTTATAAATTTGTTCCTACGCAATATGCTCTAAAGTTTTGAAAACCTAGTAAAGCGGTAAGCGATGGTATCGTCCACAGGGAGGTGCTATCCGTCGATTGTCTCACGTTTTAGTGATTATTGAAAGCAATGTAAATAAGAACATGGCAAGGGTGAGAGTGGTGTATGTGAAGTGTAAGCATGATTGTGTGTGTGAGAGAAAAGAGCATAAAAATAAAGATAATAAAAGTAAGAGAACATGGAGAGATGAGAATGGTGATTAAAGTGATAAATATAAAATTGCGGATAGGAGAGTTGCAAGTAAGTGGATACAAATGGTACTCATGACCACCCAAAACATTCGCGCAACCTAGAATAACTAACTGCAAAGACACTACTATATTGGGTTCAACCTAGCCTTTAGTACGACCTCTCGATATGGAAATAGGAGAGTTGTCTAGTCCTTTAAAGCTACTCACCGAGGATGTATCGCGTGAGCAACTATTGAGGACCATGTTTAAGCACGTATATAAAAGAGATAAACATAAGATCAACCACCGATCGCTACTCACCTGTCACTTGTAAGCAACAACCAATGGAGGCATTAAGCATAAATGGACCCTCGACCACTACTCGCTGAGAGTGTGTCGCAAGAGCAATGACCAAGAGTCGCGACCCGGGTGCTACTCGCCGAGAGTGTATCGTATGAGCAACACTCAAGGGTCGCATAAGCATGTAGGTTTATAGAACTGAAACCCACAAATGTAGAGTGTATGCTCTTCATGAGTTCCACCATAACAAACAAAAACACTCAAGTCCATCCAAAACATGCATTTCGAATAATCCATCGACATATGAGCAATCATAGGATGCTTAATTAATCTTCTCCTAAATTACATTAATCTACACCTAATCCCAATCATACACACACATCAATTTCTACTCTACATGCCAAGAATGTAAAGACAAGAGTTATCCCTAGACATGCATCAAGAGTTGGGTTGTCAATCCTACTTAATACAAGTTAAATATCAATTAAGTGCAATTGAATGGGACAATCCAAGAAGAAATCAAATACAAGTCAATCAAATAAATGGAACTAGAGTTAGGGTTTACATATTTCCCAAATGGGGATACACATCAAATAAAGAAAATACAAGAGAAGAGTAATAGAAGAAACACATGGGTGTCAATCCCGAATCTCTAAGCTCGGAGAGTGGCCCAATTTTCATCTCGGATCTCTAAGCTCCATTGAAGCTCCTCCTCCTCATAGACAAGGTAGGGTGATCTTTCCTCTCGAATCTTCCTCAAAGATGGATGATTATGGTAGTATGTGGTGGTGGAGAGGCAATCCATGGAGGAAAACCTCCATGGATGCCTTTGGAAGCTCCTCTCTCTCTTGATTTGGTGGAGAAGATGAAGTGTGGAATGGATGGATTAATTGAAATGGAAGGATTCATGGTCTTGTGGAAAAGTGATGTATTTATATGTTTGAGAGGTTAGGGCATGAAATAGGCGTGAAATGACGACTTTACCCTTCTTAAAATGGCTGAAAACGTGACTTGAGCATAGATGGGACACATAGTGCACGGGTAGGGACCCGCTCACTTACCCGCGCACGGGCTTTTCACAGTATTCCTTCACCGGTGCACGGAAAACTGCACAGGTAGTGCACGGGTAAGGGGCCCGTGCACTATGCTTCTGGGCACTTTTCCATTGAACTTTGACTCATTTTTCGTCCGAAAGTCCTGGTTTCCACTTCCAACTCCTGAAATCCATTGAATGCATGTAATCACTACAAAACAGGCAATTAGACACCAAAATATGCTCGAAAACAATCTAAAGGATATGGAATTGAGGGCCAAAATGTATGACAATTTTGGCGCGATCATTTTAGCATATCTTCTTTGTGTATTTGTCAAGTATTGAACTTCATACGGTATGTAATATCTTGGATGAGATATCTTTAATGGATATGCATGTATTTAGGGGGAGCATTCATGTATCCATTGTGAACTTAATTGTCATATTCTGTATTGAACTTAAATGCCATATTCTTGTCAAGTATATTGCCATATATTCTCTTGTATTTTTTTGTGCTTCTAGTTTATTTTAGGTGATATCAAGAGAAGCTCAAATGAAGAAGTTCAAGACTTGTTGAAGATTAGTCTAGGTGAATTAACCCATTGTAATGTGAGGGTCAGTTTTTGTGACCAATCTTCATGTTGTAAGTTTTAGTATCTTGTATAGGTGTTTTGACATAGAATTTGCCAATTTGGGAGATTGTTAGGATTTTGAGTTATGTTGGCATTATTCTATTGTTAATAGCCAAATTTGGCCGATGACCAAAGAGAAATTTTCCACCCTCTAAACCTGGCTCCATACCCAAGATCATCCACCAGGAGACCATGTTACCCGAAGCCGAGCTATGATGCCGCCCCACAGGAAAAAGGACGGGCTCCACAAACATCCGGAATAGAGCCCGGCTCGGTCAGATCGAGCCCGCATCATCAAATCTAAAACCAGGAAATCCCTCTGAAGTCGAGGTTACCTCGTAATTTCTCCGGAAGCTCGCCTATACCTCACTGATACAGGGGGGTGTCCATAGGAGGCCGTACCTAGCTCTGAAAGGTCAAGGGAGGCCAGATCTAGCTCTTAGTTAGACAAAACTACTCAATATCGGGGCCAGGACACTGATTGACCTCACTATCCGATGTACCACACCATGATACATGCCATATTCAACGACCCCTATGGGGATCACGCTAGACCCGAAGACACACAGGATCGCATCTAAAGACGTTACATACGTACAAAACATGTAATAGAGTCTCAGTAGGAAACAAATTGATTTCCACAAAGATATCCTCAACTGAGCAACTAACTCAAAGTCAATGACATTTAAAGATAAAAATCTCGTCCGATAAGGAGGGCATGGATGAGAAAATCAAAGGGGAATCAATGAGTTTAAACCTATGATGACATTGTATAAAGGGAGGACTTGCTCCTTCTGAAAAAGGAGACTACTATTCGACAGGCATACGACAAGTACCCGACTACACCCTAGAGAGAATTGAGAGAAATTTGAGAGAGATTTGTATACCATACATGATCAATAAAGAGAATTTTTTTCTTTCTTTTGGGTGGTGAATTGTATCATTATTCCTTGTCATTTTATAAAGCACTGTTACACATATGATCAACCTTGGCCATCACCTACGTGGTAGTGGACTCGAGGGTGTTAACTAAGATTTCTCGTCTTGAGAAAAATATCCGATAACATCTTTATCAAAGCGACATTTCCTTAGTATTGTTTAGTTGTCTAGGATTCAGGGTTTATCAAGCTTCAAGGAAGTTGGACAACTCTTCAAGCAAAGTGAAGCTTTTAAAAGGAGAACGCATTATTGTCTACAAAGGTATTTTAAGACCTTTATCATCTTGCAAGTCGTTTAGGCACACACACAAATACACACATTGCATCCATATATGTCTCTGCATAGTTGTGCTCAATTGGTATAACACATTCCCACACTTGATATTGTATGCTCATGCATTTGGCTTAAATTGACAAATTTTGTAAATTGCATGTTCTAGGACTATATCTTGGAAACAGTGTTCTTTTATGTTTATGTGTTTGTTTGTTTATATTTTATGGACTACGGACTTGAATTTGATCTTATATTATTCCTTAGTCATTTTCGGTCATTTCGGTTACTCATTCATTAGTTTTCGAGTTCCGAGTAGGAAGTTACGAAACTTTCCATTCACTTACCATGCATTGTCTTTGTCTTCGTGTATCGAGTTGAATTCTTATCTTCTGGTCAAATTTTCATAGTCATCCATGTGTGTAAGAGCGTCCTGGTTCATAATACAAAGACAGATTCAAATTTAGAGTTCGGAGGCCAGAGAACGGTCGAAGAACAAGAAGGAGCGCGGAGGGAGGAAGCAAATGGCCAAAGGCCATTTGCCACTCATCCCCGAAAAGGCACGTGGCCATCTCGGGGAGAGAGGCCTTCTACCTTCGAGATGGCCACGTGCCTCCTCGAGGAGCTAAGGTGGCGTGTGGCCTTTGGCTACCCCATTCTCTCTTTTTCCCTCTCTTTTAAATACTCATTTTCCCTCCCATTTTCTTTTGAAGTGAGATAGAAAGAAAATAGTATAGAATTTTCTCTGCACATTTTCTCAACTTCCAAACACCATATCTCTCTCATTTCTTATCCCATTTTAGTGATTCAAGTTGGAGAATCTTTGTATTGGAGTTATCTATATTCTGCAAGTAAGTTTGAAGTCTTTTGTTTGATTTTTGTGGTGGTTCTACACCTAAATTCGGGACTGCATGAATTTCCAAGGTATTGATCTATTCTTTATGTTTTGATCTTTAAAGTCTTCAATTACCTTGGGTTTTCTTCCTTTGTATGTGTATGTTACTTGAACAAATGCTTTTGAGAATATAGCTTCAATTGAAAGCTAGTTGTGCTTAATTGGAAACTTGAATGTGAGTTACGTTTTTCTTAAAACCTACGTTTTCATATGCTTGTGAGTTGTATTGTGATTAGATTGTTATCTATTGCTATTTGTGCTTTGACTGAATTTATTTTCACGATCAATAGCCTTATCATGTGTTAGGCTCATTAGTTGAATAAATCTAAGATTAACACATTTGATTTTGTATTTAGAGCTAATTAGGATTTAATTGATTATTGATTGATTACATGCTCTAAAATATATGCTAGAATATTCATTGATCATTTTCTTATGAATCTATCATGTTTTTGTTTGTTAAAATCTTGAATATGTGCTTAATATATATATTGTGATTCAAGTTTTAGTTGCATGAATAAATCTAGGAATTGAATGTGTTTTGGTGTTTCACATGTTCTAGGTTTTTATTCATGTATCGTAACTAGACTATTTTGATATTTGACCTTTCATGACTATGTCTAGTTCCTATAGGATGTGTTGATCATCATATTCTATGTTGCATGGTTTTGCATCATTGCATTACACTTAGATCATTTACCTTGCAAAAGATGGATGTCTTGGCTAGGACAAGTGGTCTGGATAGCAAAGTAAGGAGTCGTGGTTAGGACAAGTGGTCCAGATAGCCAAGTAAGGAGTCTTGGTTAGGAAAAGTGGTCCAGATAGCCAAGCAAGAAGTCTTAGTTAGGATCGGAATGATCCGGATAACTAAGCAACAAGTCTTGTCTAGAATCAGGAGGATCCGGATAGACAAACAAGGAATCTTCCTATAAGTGTGATAGTCACATCTTGGATAAGGAGTAGGCAAAGTGATTCGCTAGGCCTGAGGGTATAATTGGAGTTGATAGCTTGGAGAGTGTATCATGGGATTGGTCAAGTATTTGAGTGTGTATCTTTTATTCGTCATAGTGGACTATGGTTTGCCAGTGGTTGTGGATTCAACCCATAGATGTTTCCTCTTCAGAGGTTTTACCACGTAAAAATGATGTGTCAAATGTCTCTATCTCTATCTCTTTATATTTTGTATATGTGATCAATATATCTTGTTTAAGATCTTTATTTCTTCAAGTCTTTGTAAACAAGATTTTTGAAGAGAAAGAGATGCACACCTTATTTGTTGAATCAACATTTGTCTCTTTGTATCTTTGTTAGTGTTTGAACATTGTATCTTGTGATATTCTATATCAAGTTGTAAAGTTTTACTTAGTGAGTTTACATTGTAATATTCAAAGTACAACTTGTGGAATTTGCTTTGCATTTAACATACTTTATATAAGATACATTGTCTCTTGTTATATGTTGTGTAGACTAAGGGTGGTGAATTAAGTATACATGTGATAATTTTTTTTCTCATAACAATCATGTTAAAGGTTAATTTGTATGCTCACCAAGGGTTTGACAAAAGTCTCGAAAAAGTTTTAAAAATAGAGTGTCAACCTATTCACTCCCCCCTCTAGATTGTTTAGTATAACCTTGTAGGTATTTTCATTACATAAAGTGGTTTGAGGACTTGAGTGAATAGATGGATAGCCCGTCAGTTTTTACCTTTTTGGGTTTTCTCACGTAAATCAAATCAAAGTGTCATTTATCTTTCTGCACTTTATTTACTTTAATTGATTAATTTGTTTTATTTTGCTTGGGTGATTTGTGAATAATATTGACTAATCGAAAAAATTGGTAATTAATCGATTAACAACTCATTCATCCCCTCTCTAGGTTGCATTGGACACTCTCCATGTATTTATATATATATATATATATATATATGTAAATATAATAATAAGAATATAAATTATGTTGTAATAAAAAAAAATGCTCAGCCACCAGTACCAAAGTATATGGACACTTTCCCTTCACTTTTGTGATAAAGATATAAGTCCAACCTTACTCATTAAATCGCAAATGTGAGGAGAAATCTCTACTGAAGTGGGAGTTACATTCCCAATTCATTCTTATAACCATTGATCTAATAGTTTAATAAAATATTATCTAATAAACGTTTTTTTAATATATGTTTGTACATCGTATACAATAATTATAAAGATTACTGGAATCAATTTAAATTATCTAGTAATAAGTTTTGAAAATTTGTTCAGTTAAATTATAATTATAATAAATTTAATATCATATTTACATCATATATAAATAGTTTTGCATTTTTTATCAAAGTTGAAGTTGTAGTGAAATGGTTTTAGCTCTACACAAATTAAAATTTAGATTAGTGGAATGAAGTTTAAATTTATCGAACAATTGTTTTTCCAATAAAATTTTGATTTAAAATAAACAATGAAAATTTAACAACCAATATAAGTTATTAATTAGGAGAGAGTGTTTAATGTGGTATATTTAGGAGAAAGAGTTTAATACCTAATATTTAATGATATAGAAGAGAGAATTTCTTTTTTTAATAATTTAATTAGTTTGGAGTGTCTTTGGAATTTTCTTTATCTTGTTTAGTAATTTTAATTCAGGTTAAAATTGCCATTAATAACAAATATTAAATTGGAGGGTAAACAGATAATGTGTGGATTGTAAGGAGAAGCTCTCCCTTTTAAAAGCTCTTATAACTATAATTTGATATTTTTACCCTTTGGAACTTGTTTGGTTTGAATATTTTGTCGTCTGTATTTTAATTTGAGTAAATAATATATATATATATTAAAAAAATTTAATAAAAGTTTGTTATAAATAAAAACCTTTTTTAGAAAAAAAACATAAATAAATTCATGGATTGGTTGTAACGGGAGATTGGTTTATTTATCTACTATTAACCAAAACAAATACAAAAATTCAACACAAATCCATAAAAATTTCCCAAAATAATTCACCGTATGTTATTGTATGTACTTACATTAACCACTCCAAACAGAATCACAAACAAATTCACATAAAACGAATTTGTATTTTTTTTCTTCTTCCCTTGCTTGGTATCTCTTCTTTTCATTTTCTTGTATGTTTGTTTTTTCTATAATTTTAATTCAATTTAAATCCTTGTTTTACAAAGATAAGAACCCATATAAATTTATAGAGATAAGAACCCTAGAAAAACAAAGATAATGAAAAAACTAACAATTAATGAATCCCATATTAGACACATCAATGACATCATTGAAATCCTTATTTTACAAAGCTAAGAACCAAATAAAAATTACAAAGATAAGAGTGTTTTTGGTGCGCAACATAAGATTGGACTATTTTTAAGAGACGAGATTGAATTGGATTGGATTGGATTAATTATAGTGTTTCCCGTGTTTGGTGCAACATGGGATTGGACTAAAAATAGTCCAATTCCTTGTTTGGTTAAGTAATGGGATTGGACAAAATAGAGGTGTAGATTACATAAACTTATTTAAAAAAAAAATTAAAAATCAAATTTTAAAAAAGAAAAGGAAAAACATATTGTGAACTTTACCCAAACCATCAATTTTTTTCTTCCTTCCTCATATTCTCTTCTTCTACTACTACTCTCCTTCTTCTCTCTCTCATTTCCCCAAACCAAAATCTAGTTTCTGTTGGGGTTTTTGCCCTAAAGCTTGTAATATGTAAATATAATTTGAACATAAATAACATAAGTAGTATATTCATTCATTTTGTGTCATACTTTATATAACATGTGCACTTAATATCCAAAATTGCCTGATGTAATTTCGAACTGAGTATATGAGTGTCATATATAGATGGTTTCAGTTTGAAACGAGCAATTTAAAGAGTCCGTAGATAGCAAATAAAGCTGGGTACTTTATTTGTGGTTAATCTACAGCTGCGGTCCATTTCGTAGTATACGGTGATCCTATCCTGGATCATTCATATGTAGATATGAGAATGGAGGAACCTTGTATGATGTGATCATATAGGACTGGGCCATGATCTATATGAATCTCTCACTAAGATCCGTTTAACGTTGAGATTCATATATATCAACTAATGATGGCTATATGTGGGTGATCATAATCCTGAGTGTCTTATCGACTCCTTCAGGTTAGATCGTGGTCTTTGATATACCATGGGTGAGGTCGGAGTTGCATTCCCGATCAATATACTCCGTATGTTGGGATCGCAGTTTGGCTTGTGGCTGGGAAGGTTTGTACACAATAATGGAATCCACTCCTTCTTGTGAGAAGTAGATGGTAGTTCCCTTAAGGGTTGATTCGGGGCTTGAACAATATGAGCGCTATCCTAATTCCGTAAGGAATGTAGGATTTATTGTTCATTAGAGAATCAATGGTACTTAATGGAAAGATATGATTAGAGGGGTATAACGGACATTATGACCCAGCTCTAATTATGAACTACTTGTGGAGGATTATACCATATGTAATAGCTATATCGATGGACACCGAGAATTATTGGTTTGTGTAAAAACGTCTACAGTTGATAGAGTGCAGCTTCGGGTTTTTAGTGGAATAACACCGAAGTTAATAATCATGAAATATTAATTAAAGAGTTTAATTAATGATTTCTAAGGATTATTGGAGCTCAAAATACTGTGGGTCCATTAGGTCCCCTTGCTAGCCCGATCGATTTAGGTAACAAGGGTCACGGTTAATTAATTGGATTGTCCAATTAATTGTGTTACGAAAGTGACACGTATTTATTCGGGAATTAATTGAATAATGGGATTATTTAATTAATGAATAATGGTGATTAAATAAATTAAATAATAAGATTATTTAATAATGTTGTTAATCACTAAATGGAGGGTGTTAGTTGATATTTGATTTTGAATAAAATATGATAATATGATTATTTTATTTTTTTTTAAATTAAATATTTGAAATTGAATTTAAAATGTTTGAATTCAAAAATAAATATTTAATTAATTTAAAAAAAAAGATATGAGATATCTTTGTAAAGTTTTTTAAAAATCAAATAGATTTTGGTTTGTTGGTTTTTGAATATATATGAGATATGTATTTAATTAAACAAATATATAACCGATTGACAAAAAGAAAAACAACACAGCAAATAAGTAATAAGATTACTTGAATTGAGAAGAAAAAATGAAGTCGTGACACACAGCAAAAGAAACAGCAAACAAAAGAAAAAAAAATATTAGTGTGTGGTGAGACCACAAATGTTGCACTTCTAGAGTTTGTTTTTTGTGTGTGTTCTTCTTTTCTTCCTTCATACAGGTCCTGAATATCATGACGCGCCCACACGCTGTTACCAGTTCCGGGAGATAGCGAGGAAGATCACGTGGTTCAAATCAGGAGCAGTTCGTATCAAAGTGAAGGAGCCTCCTACGTAGGTATGAATCTTCACTTTATTATTTCATTTGATTATTACTGTACAAATGGGTTAGTTTAATGATTGCATAAAAATTTTAAAACCTTCCGCTGCGCAATCTGTAACCCTAGGTTCCAACAATTGGTATCAGAGCCAATTTTTGTACAGTATAATCGAATTCGATTACTCCTGAAATGTATGAATGTGTAGGCGCATATTTTTTTGATGAGTGTATGATGTTTTTTAATTAAATTTTTTAATTAAAAAAAACATGGTTGATCGGAATTTTGTATGGTGTTGTGGATTTAATGTGTTTCTGGGTTATATAATGTTGTTATAATTTTTTTTATTTATTTTACTGTTGTATTATTAAAAAAAAACAACATTGTAATTGCAAGAAGACCTGGTAGATCAGTGCACACCAGCGCGCATCACAGGCCAGTGGTGCCTTCCAGCGCTGCCTACCTTCCCACGCAGCGCGCGGCTGCAGCGCACAACTACCTACCAACGCACTCAAGCGCACGCCTACCACCAGAGCACAACCCACCTGCGCACAACCTACCAGCGCGCGACCAGTGCAGCCTACCAGTGCGCAACATACTCGCATCCAGACCAGCGATGCCTACCCACGCATGCTACCAGCGCACCTGACCTGAAGAGATTGGAAGTCTTGGAAATTACAAGAAGACCAAGGGATGCCTTGGGAATATTTTTTGTAATTAGATTCCAATTTTTAGGTTAAATAATCCACAACACTCGGTCAACTCATGTATGTTTTAATTATTTGATGATTAAGCATTGCCATGCATATACATGTCATTTAAATTAGTTGTGCCTACACATATATATATATATATATATATATGTTGATATATCATACATGCATTATAGCCATCTATATTATGTGTTTATTTTTTTAATTTGATTAAAATGGGTTATTCACATAATTGGCTATTTTTTAATGGGATTAGTTTTTAGGAGTAAAAACTTGGTAAATGTCATTAATTACTAATCTTTTTATTAAAGAGTTTAAATACTTAGATTAGTAGGGTCTTTTATATATATATTAGGATTAATTTGATTAAGCTCCTAATAATAATTGGACCTAATAATGTGTTTAGTTTTAATAGTTAAAACTTGGTAAATACACATTTAATAATAATTCTAGTCTTAGTAAACAGTTTACATAGATTTGAATTATCACTAATGAACTAAATTTTTTTAAGTGTTAAAAATCAATTTAGTTTATTAGTTATTGGAATAGGATTCTAATAATTTGTGATTAATGCACTTGACGCTTAGATTAAAATTAGCCGTTTAATCTAGTTTTATCTAGGTGCATTAATATTAATAGAAAACCCTTAATATAAAATAGTGAGTGGGAGAGGGATATATGACATTATATCCCGCGGTCTCCATCATTAGTTCAACACCGTGAGATTCGAGTGGGGCTTCGTGACGGCTTTGTTTTCGTCCTCCCTAAGGAGGGTTTCCATAAGAATCAATACCAAGGTTGACTTCCTAACATATAGGATTGCGGAGGGGATTTCGGGATTGACCGACCCTAAGGCGGCAATTCTCGAGTTAAGCTCTTGAGATCTGAAATGATGGGTTACACTGATAAGGTTTTAATTAAATTGGTTAATTAAAAACCTGACCTAATAAACGATGGTTGAATGATATTGGCATAAGAGTTATTCTGGTATATCTTTTGACTAAGAAGGTCTCGATCCAACATGCAAGAATTTGACCGACCCTAAGGCGGTACTTGCTTGTGGTATGTTGGATTGTCGTGGCATAGAAACATTGTTTTTAGGGTTGTTCTTGTTCATTAAACATTTTCATGCATCATGTTTAATTTTATGCCGAACATTAGCACATGTTTAGAATGTATGACTGAATGAATCTTTAATTTATGTTTTTTCAGCCATGTCATCTGCACTATTACAAATACTTGCAAACGATAAATTAACTGGTGATAACTACACAAAATGGAAACTTAACGTTAATGCAATACTGGTCACCAAAGACCTCAAGTTTGTGCTTACGGAGGAATGTCCTCCGGTGCCTACTGCCAATGCCACACGAACTGTTCGTGAGGCATACCAGCGATGGGTCTCATCTGATAAGAAGGCCCGAACATATCTATTAGCTTCTATGACAGACGTGCTTGTCACAAAGCATGAAGCAATGACTACAGCATTCGAAATTATGGAGTCATTGCAAGCTATGTTCGGGCAGCCCTCCGAGCAAAAGCGACACGAAGCTGTTCGTTCCGCTATGCTCGCTCGCATGAAGGAAGGTACATCAGTTCGGGAACATGTCCTGAGCATGATGTCCTACTTCAACACGGCAGAAGTCAATGGCGGGGTCATTGATGAACCCAGTCAAGTGAGCATCATACTGACGACTCTTCCGTAGAGTTTCGATCAGTTTAAGAACAACTACGGGATGAACAAGTTAAGGTTTAGTCTCACACAGTTGCTCAATGAGCTGACTACTTTTGAGTCCTTGACCAAGGACAGCAAAAGTAAGACCGGTGAGGCAAATGTTGCCGAACCATCTTCCTCCAATAATAAGAAGAGGAAGAGGTCTGCTGGAAAGGCGAAGGGTAAGCCCAAACCCAAGAAGGCCCAAAGCAAAGAGAAGGGCACCTCCACCGACCAAGACAAAGGAAAATGTTTCCATTGTAACAAGGTCGGGCACTGGAAGAGGAACTGTCCTCAGTACCTGGAGGAGGTAACCAAGAAGAAGAAGAAAGGTAAATATGATTTACTTGTTCTTGAATCTTATTTAGTGGAAGATGATTCTTCACCTTGGATTGTTGATTTGGGGGCCACTAACCATGTTTGTTCTTCTTTGCAGTGGACTGATTCTTGGACATAGTTAGAGGAGGGAGCCTTCTCCATGCGTGTGGGGTCGGGGGATGTCGTGTCGGCCAAAGCAGTGGGAGCAATAAGATTGCAATTTTGTAATAATAATAGTTTTTTATTATTGAACAATGTTTTTTATATTCCTGGATTTACACGGAATTTGATTTTCGTTTCTAAATTGTTAGAACAATTGTATTCTGTTTCTTTTAATAATAAGTTTTTTATTATTGGAAAGAATGGTCTGAATATTTGTTCAGGAATTAATGAAAACAATTTGTATGTGTTAAGACCGTTAATACATACTACACTGCTTAACACCGAAATGTTTAAGGTTGAAAAACCTAAAACTAAATGACATAAGATTTCTCCAGATAATGACACGTATCTTTGGCATCTATGGCTTGGTCATATCAACCTTGACCGGATAGACAGACTAATAAAAAGTGGACCTTTAAGTGAGTTAAAGGTTGGCACCTTACCTGTCTGCGAATCCTGTTTAGAAGGTAAGATGACTAAGAGACATTTTACTGGAAAAGGGCTTAGAGCTATAGAGCCACTAGAACTCATACATACAGACGTCTGCGGACCGATGAATGTTAGAGCTAGGGGCGGCTATGAGTATTATGTCACATTTATAGATGACTACTCAAGATACGGATATGTCTACCTAATGCAACGAAAGTCAGAAACATTTGAAAAGTTCAAAGAATTCCGAGCTGAAGTTGAGAATCAATTAGGTAGGACTATCAAGTCACTACGATCAGATCGTGGAGGTGAGTACCTTGACCAAGAGTTTGAAGACTTCATGGTCGAGCATGGGATAGTTTCCCAACTCACAGCTCCTGGAACACCTCAACAGAATGGTGTCGCGGAGAGGAGAAATAGAACCCTAATGGAAATGGTGAGATCTATGATTAGTTTCTCATCATTACCAAATTCTTTTTGGGGATATGCGTTACAAACAGAGGCATACATTTTGAATGTAGTGCCATCCAAATCTGTTCCTGAAACTCCCCTAGAGTTGTGGAATGGTCGTAAAACTAGTTTATGACATTTTCACGTATGGGGGTGTCCAGCACACGTGCTGAAGAACAGAACTGGAAAGCTAGATCCCAAGTCTATGGTCTGCTTGTTTGTAGGATACTCCAAGGAGACCAGAGGTGGATACTTCTATAGTCCTGAAGATAACAAAGTATTTGTATCGACAAATGCAACGTTTCTTGAGGATAACTATATAAGTGATCATAAACCTCGTTCTAAAATTGTATTAAATAAGTTGGAGCCTGGTGAGACCAGTACTTAATCAACTAGAGTTGTTAATCCATTAACATCTGAAAGTTAGATAATTCCTAGTCAGGATACACTACCACATAGACGTAGTGAGAGGGTTGTGAGACAGCCTGAACGCTATTTGGGTGTAAGTGAGGGATAAGATCTCGTCTCTGCTGATAGTGTGGATGATCCATTGACATTTAAGAATGCAATGGAAGTTCCTAATAAAGAGGAATGGCTTAAAGCCATGAATCTCGAGATGGAGTCTATGTACTCTAATTCAGTCTGGGAACTTGTAGACTTACCGAATGGGGTAAAACCCATAGGATGTAACTGGATCTACAAGAGGAAGAGAGGAGTAGACGGGAAGGTAGAGACCTTCAAGGCAAGGCTAGTGGCCAAGGGTTATACCTAGAAAGAGGGGGTCGATTATGAAGAGACCTTCTCGCCAGTAGCCATGTTTAAGTCTATGACGAATTTATTAATTTATTCATTCTTGATTGGATGGGCCAAAGGCTCTTGTGGATATACAGGTTTTCATTTTATATAGCCCAACTCGGTTTGGGGGTTTTGAATTTGTGCATATACCTATACAGGAATGAGCATATGATAGGAATCGGTTTGGGGGTTAATACCCACATTCCGATAATTTGGTGAATAGACGTTTGATGTGGGTGAATTTTAAAGTTTAATTGCCATGTTTACATAGGAAGCCGTATTTTGTGATGCACCATTGTTGTGTCTTTTATTTTGTGGGCATTGATTGTGCATGATTAGTGCCTAGAGTTATGTGTTTTGTGTCGTTTGGGTGCGAACCGCTAGGCCGGACTCTCTTGTATTCAACATTGAGGACAATGTTGGGTTTAGGTTTGGGGGTGTAGATGCCGTGTTCAAGTCGTCTTTTTGTTTTTGAGTCATTTTTCGTGTCAATTTTTCAAATTTGCTGCCTAGCCAAAAATTTTGAGCTTTAATTAGCTTGGTGAGATAATCTTGAGCAAAGTGTTTGTGGCGAATTTGTGTATGCTTTGTGTGCTTGTTCATAGCTCTTAGTCACTTTAGGGGTCTCACTTGCATTACATGGGTTAGTCCCATCTTTTGGTGTCTAAGTTTAGGGGACTCGGTGCTCAAGCTCTTTGTTCTAATAGTGGAGACAACCCTTGTGGGTTTCACAAACATAAGCCAAAAGTGCGCAATTCGAGGGAAAATGTTATTTTTTTTTCAAATCTTTAAACACGTTTCAAACACCATGCATAGTCTCATTACACCAAAATCATCATGTGTCATAGAACATGCATCATTAAAGTGGACTGCTTGACTGAAACTTGTATTCCCTTGGTAGATGGATTCCTTGAGGTGATATTAGGCAATGTGTGTTTTAGCCACTTTAAAATGCCAAATACTTCCCATCCTTAATGTGTGTGCTCCCAAGCCAATTTTGAAGCCAAACACATTTAGACATTTTCATTCTACACCAATATTATCCATTACCCAAGCAACCCCAAACACTAAGCCAAACCTCATTTAATTGATCTTGTTAAGGCTTAGGAATGAATGTAAAATGTGCTTTCATTGTCAAATGGCGTGTACCTAGGCATATGGATGATGTATTGAAAAAAGTTTGTACAAAATTCGAAGGCAAGAAAATAAAGAAAAAGACAAGAAAAGAAACAATCAAAAGAAAAGAAAAAGAAAAAAAAAGGAAAAAGAAAAGAGAAGCAAATGAAAATAAAAATTAAAAAATTAGAAAAGGGATATGCTTCAATTGCCTTGTTTAAATTGTAAACACTACTCAAAAGGGTAACAAGAGTAGTTAGTGATTGCACTTGGAATTTATGTAAGCCTAGACCCCTTAATGTATACTTGTATTTAGAAGTGGTGTTGCATGAGAAATTAAATGTTTAAACGTAGAATGTATTGCCTTAACTTGGTTGATTAGTGCATTGTGCCTAAATTCCTATTCGTTCTAACCACCAATCACCTTAACCCCATTACAACCAAATGGAAAAGACCTAGTTGATCTTAGGGGAAATCTAACTTGGGAGTATTTGTCTCGATGCATGCTCTTTCCACGTTCATGGCACTTGGTTCTTTCATGAGATTGTTTCACTAAAAAGAGCGTTTATCTTGTATGAAATATATGCAACAACTTTGATTCCATTACATAAACTCTTTTGCATACATACTGCATGAGTGTGAACCTAGGTTCTTAGAGGAAAAATAAGAGAGAGCCTATGTGAGAACTTAGGTTGAAGCGAATTATGCTCGGGGTGTGAGAGTGAGTAGTTTCCAAAGCAAGGGCTCTTAAAGTGTGGAATTCGTGTCGTGCGAGTTCCCTCTTGTGGTGCCTTGGAGTTATTTAGAACATGTTGCATTCACATCTTCCTCACTCTCATTATCTCTGACTTATCTCCCAGTTAGTTGGCTTGCAGTTTATTTGTTTGAGTCTAGGTATTTTTTTTAGATCGAGTCCTTGTTTGTGTGTTTAGAGTCCATATCTTTGTTAAGATTGGAGTTTGCTCGGGGACGAGCAAAGGTTTGGTTTGGGGGTATTTGATCGAGCCGAAAATGTCATACATTTTGGCCCTCATATCCTTTCTCTTAGTTTCGTTCTTGAGTGTTTTTATGTGTATTTATGGCTCTTTTGGTCGCTATTACAGGCATTAGGTAAAAAGGCATGAAGAGGGGCAAAAAAGACTAATTGGTGCACAAAAGAGATAAAGAAGGCAATAGTGCACAGGTAGAACACCCGTGCAGTACCCGTGCAATTACCCGTGCACCGAAAGATGGAATTTGGAAAGATCTCAGTGCACGGGTAACACCCGTGCAACCACCCGTGCAATCCACCAGACCAGGGAGCAAAGCCTTGGGCAAAGTTCAGCTGCACAGGTAATGCACGGGTCACCTACCCGTGCACTAACCCGTGCACATTGCACAAGTCAAGAAGGAAATAAAGATTGCACGGGTAAATACACGGGTACCTTACCCGTGCTATACTTGTGCTATACGGGATTCACAACTCGCCACATCAGCATTTTGGCGTAATTTTTGAAGGAAGTATAAATAGTTTCATATCTGATTTTTCAAAGGAGAGACCCTCGACCATACACTCATTCACTTCATATTTTCTCTCTCTAAATCTCAAAAACCATTCTCTCCCAAAAACCAATCAAAACCCATCCATTTACTTCATCAAATTGCTACTCATAAGGACATTGGAGGTGTGATCAAGCTTGAAGAAAAAAGGTCTCATATGGGTTTCTTCTATTCCTTTTCTCTTATTCTTTTTATTTCATTTGTCATGAGTAGCTAAACCCAAATTTGGGATTGATGTAATTAATTCATAGATTGTGGGATTTCCACCATTTCAATTTGATTAATATATTTCCATTCAATTTACTTAATTGTGTTTGATTTTCCCTTAAATTAAGTAGGCATTCCAACTCTTGATTTTTGTGGATTAATTGAACTTATTAGAGTAATTAATCTTTAAATGAAATCTTTGTGAAAATGAGTAGGCATTCCAACTCTCATTTAACTTAGTGGTTGAATTTTCTCTTAATTACATTTAACACTCACTTTGGGTTGGGTAGGCATTCCAACTCCTAACCCTTTGTAGAGGTTGAATTATGGTTTCTTGTGAGCCAAGTAGGCATTCCAACTCTTGGTTTATATTGGTTACCAAACTTTATTCTTAACCATCTACACTCTAGGTGTTTAATTAAGCTCAATTGAATTGGAAAAGGTATATGGTGAGCATTCCAATCCTACATATCTTGGCTAGGAAAAAAGGGTGGATTGTGAGCACCCCAATCCAAGCCATCCTAGCTTCCCTATATCTATCCATAGCAAAAGTGAAAGGGATAGATTGTGATCATTCCAATCCGAACCATTCCGGAAACTTGAGCTAGGAAGACAAGCCATATGTTTGAATCAAGTCGAGCTTCTAAAGTGGAACTCCCATGATTTGTGTCTAGATTGCATCAATTCCCATATCAATCATCATACATTACACATACCTTTTCTATCTTAGTTTATTTTAGCATTCTTAGCTTAGTAGTAATTGAATTTTCAAACTAATTTCTATCAATATCAATTCAATTTTCCTTCATTGTATTTAGTGCTAGAGTAGAATTTAGTCACAACTAGTTCGGATCTCTGTGGAACGATCCCCATATTTGCCATATACTCCCAGCCTGGTACCCCAGTACCACGAAGTGCACCCGATATCCCAGGGCACTTCGACATCAACCCAGAATCAAATCAAGACAGGCATCCTACCTGCCCAGTAGAACCAACATCACTACAGGGTCGCCATTATAAGCAAAACAAGTGCCACTACAACAATTCGGACCAGCATGCCAGTATACCACGCCATGAGATCAGTATTCTCCTCCAAGTAACGCCAACAGAAAGAGTTGACTCCCTAGCCATTTAAAACGCCATAAATGAGACCAAACGGTCAACCTAATCAAAGTTTAAATACGACAGTGATTAACGGGATAAAATCCCGCGCTTTTAGCCTCACTCAACTCCTTTCAACGCATAAAATAAGACTCTAAATAATCCTCATCAATACAACCAGATTCTAAGGGATATTAGAGGCCTATATATATGGCTTTGAAGGACAAAAAGAGGGCCCCCGGGGAGATCGAGTATTTTTGAATCGCCAAAGAGAAATTTTCACATCTAGGGAGACTTCTCTAGGTTTCTCTGAAGCCAGTGAGAGTTTACAAACAATCACTAGGAGGGTAATAGCCACTTATCGACATAAACAGAATTCTTCATCTCCATTTTATGTTAGAGAGAGTAAAGAGAGAGAGTGTTGTAACCTTTACAAAAGTGTTTATTCAATAAAACTGTGTTGTTCATATCCTGTTGGTTCCTTCATATTAGTTCATAATAATCTCCAGCATAAAGAGGAACCCCGGTACCGAAGGTACCTATCCCGCTATCACCTATCGGTAAGGGGCGAGGGTGTTAATTGAAATTTTACTCCCCAAGCAGATTTTTCCTTTAACAACAACCAATCTCAATCTTTTGGCAAAGATAAAGAGCCTTGAAAAAGAAATGGATGAAGCTTTGAGAGAGGTTATGTAGAAAGATGATTTGATCAAGATTTAAGTGGATGAGTTTGTTGAAACTTCTCATAGGCTAATGTGTGAAAAGAATGATCTTATGAAGAAGCTTAGCGAGGTTGAAAAGCTTGTCTTTGACAAAGAGGAGATTGTATCTATCTTGAAGGTTAAAGAGTAAAGCTATCTTAAGGAGATCGACATTGCCAAGCAAGCCATTAAGGACTTAGCTAGTGGCTCGATCGATATGAACAAAGTCTTGGATCTTGCAAATCCTTTAGAAGATTCTAGCAGTTTGGTAGTTGAGGAAAAGCTCATGGAAGCATCACCTCCTTCAAGCAAGGCACATGACAAGAAAGTCAAAAAGTCTCCTAAGAACAATCCTCCCAAAGCCAAAGGTAAAAAGAAAAACAAGGAATCGTTCCAAACTCCCACTAGTGCATCTTCAAATCCAAAAGGTACAATTTCTTCATTTATTCCTATTTGTCATTTTAGCAATATCGTTGGTCATATCAAGCCCAAGTGCTATAAATTTATTGAATATTGAAAAATAGGATCTGCATTTAGAGATAAAGAGATTGACCTTAAATTCAAGCATGCTAGGGCGTTAGAATTTGATACGCATGATATTCCTACAAAGCATGTTAAGAAATATTGGATGAAGAAGAGTGTTAATCATGTGAATCTTGACAAAGCTTCTGTTTCTAACAATGTTGATGAGATGAGGATTAATGATATTCTTATGAATCAAATGGTAGAAAATCTCTATTCTAGATTCAACATTATAGTCAAGAAAGATCTTGATGATTTTTGTGTTAGTGCACCCAAGACCAAATGGGTCAAGGGTGAGTGCTCACCATTAGTGTAAATAGCACGTATGAGTTAGCTTTAAGATAGTCAAGTGTGAGTAGCTTCGTTAGCTAGCTTTGTTTCTCTATGACTTTGACATGAACTTAGCTATCTTACAAATATTGCTATTATTATCAAATTTGTCGAAGAAGTCTACTTTTGAAATCTATTTGGTGATATTAGTTAACACTTTTAAAGAAAGTCACCCCATCTAGGTTAGCTTTTGGCAATTTAACTGTGTTTGTATTTTTCAGATTTGTTTCAAAACTGATATCTACAGCAGATATGAATCCTAATCAACAACTGCAAACGTGCAAATCACAGATTACCTTGTTTGAGTCATATATGAATCTAAAGTCACAAATGCAAACTAATACACAATGCAAGCAGTAATGACATCAAATATGTATCTTGGATTTATCTCATCAAATTAGACACCAATAAGAAAACATATTCATGATTACCTAAATCATAGCATAACTAGTTAACAAATCTACGTTTCGAATAAACTACGATTATTTTCCTTAATTGTTGGTGTTAGGATTGTGATTCATGATTTAGAGGGTCAAGTTATTGTAGCAAGTGTCGAACGAGTTAGCATAACATACTCCCCCTAAGTTGCTGAAGCTTTGGCGATTTATCGTGGTCTTCTCTTAGCGCAGATGATAGGGGTGAATGTTGTTGTGGCAGAATTTGATAGGGGTGAATTTTTCATGGTCTTCTTCTATGAGTTATGTTTCTCGTAAGGCAAACAATATAGCTCATTACTTAGTTAAGATGTCTTTGTCAAGTGGTGAAGATCAAGTTCGGTTGGAGGATTATCCTTCTTATATTAGGCATTATTTTATGGCTGATTGCCTAGGTAGTTTGTAATTGCTTTGTTTCCTGAATGAAATTTGCACTTTATAAAAAAAATTGTCTTAATCATAAAAAAAGTAATGCTAAGGCAACATCCTATAAACACCAATAAATACAAGGGTTATACTCCAAAAAAGGTACGCAATATACACAATCTATAACATGCAGAAACTCTGCCAAATTCTCTTGTGAATTATTGATTTATTTCTTGAGATCATTGGCCGAATTAAGCGTCAAAGTGTAAACAACGGTTACCAACCAACGCTCCTAACATTTTCAGTTTTGCATGCTTGATTATTGCACGATTAAGTACAAAGGATTCCATTCTCCAAATTGGCTACTCGATGGGAAACTATTCAGCGATAGGGAGATCCACGTGGCCGTCACATTTTGACTATTCTACTCTTTAACCAGCTTGCATGGCTTTTGACCGGTTGACTTTTTCGGTATACATATTTTCCCATCAACAATAGTAAGTAAGAGTTTAATAAAATTTATAAATCAAAGAAAAAGCAACATATTTTCCAAAAATATGTTTCATTAATTTGTTGAACATATGGAACCATGACTCCATCTTACACTGGTGGACGGAGAGCCGTGAATCCATAGATGCCAGTAGATGGAGCGTTGTGGATCCATCAAACGTTCGCTGACAAATTGCCGCTCCACCTAGAACAGCGCAGGGGGCTTCGTCTGCTCATCTGAAATGAAGCCGCGCTCCATCAACAACAGATTGAGCGCCGCTCCATCTGACGGCGGCGATGGAGAGCCTGGCCGCCCACAAACCTCCTCAGAACTACCACCATAAGGGCATCCCCAATAGGCTGGAAATGGGGGTGTCTTTGACTATATTTAGGGAGGCTAGATCGGAATTTGCTCCAACAGCCTCCCTATCTCACTCCCTAAATGTAAGGAGTGAAGCCTCCCTCTCTAATTTTTTTTCACTCCCCAAATAATATGAGTGGCCTAGATGAGTCCACATCTATCATTTTCAATGGTCCATATTTATTCAACAAATTTAAAAAAAAATAATAATATTTCTTTAGAAAAAATTAGAAAAAAATAATAAAAGAAGTCATTTTTAGGCAGGCTTGTTGGAGTGTTGACTCTTTATATGACTCAATATCTGTAAAAAGTACAACCGACTCCCTAAATATAAGGAAAATTTAGCGAGCCTTGTTGGGGATGCTTTAAGAAACTTCGAATCTGCCGGCGAGCTCCGCATCACCGGTATTCTCCTTCACCCAAAGCCATTTTTTGTGGAGCAGAGCAGATCTGCTCAATCAGATAGGGATAAAGTTTTATTAATTTTTTTTATATTCATTTTGGGGTTGAATTATTATTATAGACAAATATGTGTTCCTTTTATCATTCTTTGGTAGATAAATACGCAATTATATAAAGTATCCAGATTGATTTTAAATTTTAGTTTTATTTGATATGTCAAATGACTATTTTACCTCTAAGCATTAATGTCAACCGAACCACTAACAGCATGGGTTGTTTGTGTAATTAAAGCCATTTTTGAAAATTTTGCTACAGAGGCAAAACACATGGTAGGTTTGTGCAATTAAACCTAAAAATTAAAATTTAACACACAATAGGTTTGCAGTACAATAGACTTACATGAGTACCATGAAAATGCTCAGTTTGGGTTTATATAAACACAATTTGAACAATCAAATCTCTCATATAAATACAAATAACTATACTCAATTTAACGCAATTAAATGTTACATGTGCTCATGTTTATGAGACAAACTACAGTGCAATAACACGAATTGATATTCCAAGAGTGGTTTCAAGCACTCGTACTTTCTTGAGTCACGGTCACCATCGAGCATTTTTCCCCTTCGAGTTCCTTCTTAGAATCGTGGTCCCCATGCCAGAGACCCAACAAGTACTCCGGCCCATGTCATGAGATCTTGCCACGTATAAAGTGTAAGTCCATGTGTTCCTCTACATCTCTCTCCTCTCTCCTTCACTCGTGTCAATCCCATACATGCAGTACAATTAAAAATAAAATAGATTTAGATCTCTTTCCATATCTTCTTCATCTTTATAATTTATTGTCATACGTTAAATATAGTAAATCAATAATTTAAATTATTTATATTAATTAAATCCAATAATTTAAGAGAGTGCAAAATGGGATTATGAGAACAAGTTATAACAAAATGAGGTGAGATCAGGTCCAAAATTAAAATAACACAATTTTGTTTTGGTTATATGTCTCAAATCAATATTTTTGCATGGTCAAGCTTCGCTAGAAATCAAGCGCCAATAATATACTCCGGTGGGGTCACACCCACTAACATCCCGCCACGTGTAGCTCCAAACTAGCGGTTTCTCTATATATACTTATCACCAGCGCAGGTTTGTAGAGCACACACGTTTGAGAGACTTGAGACTGAGAGGAAGAAGAGGACTAGAGGAGTTTTTTCTTTTAGGTTAAAAGAAAAAAAAATAGAAAAAAAAAATACCCAGCATAGAAAAACTCTTCTTCTTCTTCTCTGAAAAAAAAAATTGTTTGGTTTGAATTTTCTTTTCTTTCACATTTTCTCGGAAAAAAAAATATGTTTATTGAGAGTTTCAAGGTTGAGAGCCCAAATGTTAAGTACATACAAGGTGAGATTCAGTCTGTGTATAACTATGAAACCACAGAGCTTGTTCATGAAAACAGAAATGGTACCTATCAATGGGTTGTGAAGCCCAAGACAGTCAAATATGAGTTCAAAACAGATACCCATGTCCCCAAATTAGGGTTTGAATCTGAAACACCACCCACCATTGTTTATTTTTTATTTTTTTATGATTATTTATTTTTTGTGAAAATAATTTTTAAATTTTTTGGTTGATTTTGTGAAGGGTGTTGCTTGTTGGGTGGGGAGGAAACAATGGCTCAACACTCACCGGTGGTGTCATTGCAAATCGAGAGTGAGTTTCTGATTAGTTTTGTTGTTGTTTTTTGTCTGATTTATTCAATATTGTGATGATTTTGCCTGTGAATTTTTAAAGATTTTTTAATTTGATTTTGAGATTGTGGTTTGTGGGGTATGTTTCAATTTTTTTGTTTGTTGCAGAGGAATCTCCTGGGCCACCAAGGACAAGGTTCAACAAGCCAATTATTTTGGTTCACTGACTCAAGCATCATCAATCCGGGTCGGATCTTACAATGGCGAAGAGATTTATGCTCCATTCAAGAGCCTCCTCCCTATGGTAAATCCATTTCTCTGAATTGGGTTGTCTTTCAAATCTGGAAATAATTTCAATTTTATTTGATATTAAAGTGATTGTTTTATTTATTTATTTGTTAATATAGGTGAACCCAGATGACATTGTGTTTGGTGGATGGGACATAAGTGACATGAACTTAGCAGATGCCATGGCAAGGGCCAGAGTTATGGAAATTGATCTCCAGAAGCAATTGAGGCCCTACATGGAGTCTATGGTCCCACTACCTGGAATCTACGACCCTGATTTCATTGCTGCCAATCAAGGCTCACGTGCCAACAACGTGATCAAGGGGACCAAGAAAGAGCAGGTTCAACAAATCATCAAAGACATCAGGTACCAAATCATTTGATTAATTAATGACTAAAAGGGTTTGTTTGTGGAAAAATTGGTGATTTTTAATTGATTGATTGATTGATTGATTGATTGATTGATTGATTGATTGATTGATTGATTTGTGGTTGTGTTTCTTAGAGAATTCAAGGAGAAGAGCAAGGTTAAAAAGATTGTTGTACTGTGGACAGCAAACACAGAGAGATACAGCAATGTTGTTGTGGGTTTAAATGACACCATGGAGAATCTGATGGCTTCAGTGGAAAAGAATGAAGCTGAGATCTCTCCATCAACCTTGTATGCTATTGCATGTGTTCTTGAAAATGTTCCTTTCCTCAATGGAAGCCCCCAGAACACTTTTGTTCCAGGTCCTTAATCTCTCTTTTTATGTGAAAATAAGCCATGGAATTGTTTACAAAAGTGTGTGATGATTGTGCTTGAACTTGAATTTTTTACTTGTGTGCAGGGCTGATTGAGTTGGCTATACAGAGGCAAAGCTTGATTGGTGGGGATGACTTCAAGAGTGGTCAGACCAAGATGAAGTCTGTTTTGGTTGATTTCCTTGTTGGGGCTGGAATCAAGGTATGAAGTTTGAATTAGATATGTATGATATAGTTTTTGAATTTGAAAAAATGTAATGGATATGTTTGAGATGTGATTTAACTGATGGAAAATGCACACACAGCCAACATCAATAGTGAGCTACAACCACCTTGGAAACAATGATGGCATGAATCTCTCTGCCCCACAAACCTTCAGATCCAAAGAAATCTCCAAAAGCAATGTTGTTGATGATATGGTCTCTAGCAATGGTATTCTCTATGAGCCTGGTGAACACCCTGACCATGTTGTGGTCATCAAGGTAACTCTCTCTCTCTCTCTCTCTCTCTCTCTCTCTCACTCACTACATTTGTGTGTTTGTGACATGGACATGCAACATAATTGAAGAGGTTGTGTCTGGTTTGGTTTGGTCTGGTCTGGTCTGACATGTTTGGTGGTGTGTTGTTTTGTAGTATGTGCCATATGTAGCAGACAGCAAGAGAGCCATGGATGAGTACACATCAGAGATCTTCATGGGTGGTAAGAACACTATAGTGTTGCACAACACTTGTGAAGACTCACTTTTGGCTGCTCCCATCATCTTGGATTTGGTTCTTCTTGCTGAGCTCAGCACCAGGATCCAACTCAAAGCTGAAGGAGAGGTGATGATCTCTGTTTGCGCTTTACATGATTTAGTAATTTATTATTTTGTTTGATTCTTTGGACTTGTTTTTGTTGGGTACTACTATATTATAATAAATTATTGAAGAAATTAATAATACTAATTGTGCACTTGTTGAATTTTGCAGGGCAAGTTCCACTCTTTCCACCCTGTAGCTACCATTCTCAGTTACCTCACCAAGGCCCCACTTGTAAGTTCTTTTTCTTATAGCAAGTTGTAGGAATAAATCACTCAAATGAAAACCAAAATTTCTCAATTGTTGATATGGGTATGAGAGATCTCATGGATTAAGTTAGCCAATACCCGCCTGTTAGCCGTTATAAGAACGTGAACATTAATTAGATTCACAAGCAATATGTCTTGTGCAAGTGATAATGGGAAATTTTTTACAGGTTCCACCAGGTACACCAGTGGTGAATGCATTGTCAAAGCAGAGAGCAATGCTTGAGAACATAATGAGGGCTTGTATTGGGTTGGCTCCTGAGAACAACATGATTTTGGAGTACAAGTGAAGCAGTTTATGATGATGATGAAGAGATGCTGAAGAGGAATAAAAGTTGTGGTTGTTTTTGTGAAGTTTGAAGACCCACCCATTTTCCCTTTCCCCTTCATCTGGAGCTCTGTGGTTTAAATTAATAAGTTTGATCAAATGTTTCCTATAGATTATTGTAATGTTGGTGTTCATGAATTTGTGATGTTTCTTGTTTTCTTTTTGAATGGTGGTGCTCCTGTTTGCCTTTGCTTGGTCTGGAGCAGACCTCTAATCTCCTTTGTGTTGGAAATAGATTATATAATGATAGTTCATAAATATGTTGTTCAAGTTGCTTTATTTATTGGATTTTTCTATATTTAATTTTGAAAAGTGCTTGGTTCAGTTGCTGATGTGTACCAGTCACTGCTCCCAAATGGACACTGGTGCATTTTGGTGGCATTTATGTAATAAAATGAAAAGAACGACTTTTTAATGGTAATTTCATAAAAAAATGAAAACAAAAGGATATGTGTTAAGTTCTTATATGGCAACAGAATCACTCACATGTGATTCTAGCATTTCTAGCATTATCATTTTGTTTAGGGGTAATTATCCTGGTGGCTATCGACTTTTGCCACCACTCTTAAAATGGCCACCAGTTGGGGATTTGGTTTAGAAATGGTCATTTTTGGCAAACAAAGTTACACCGGTGGCCATTCCGTTATAACACCCTTAACTTTTTCAAAGAATGTTACACTAATGGCCATTAATTTATTCACTTGGTATCAAAATGGTCATTATAATAATTTTTTTCCAAAATTACTCTAGTGGCCATCCATTTGGTCAATTGGTATCAAAATGACCATTATAATTGTCCCATTTTTTTTAAAACATGTGTATTGACCATCCGTTTGGTTAATTGGTATCAAAATAATCATTATATGTACAACTATATTCTATTAGAAAAATAAAGTAAACAATCATTAAAAATAAAATTTTATTTCAATAGAGAAAATAAATAATTCATTTGATTTAATATAATTTTATTTCAATAGAGAAAATAAATAATTCATTAATTTATTCACTTGGTATCAAAATGGTCATTATAATATAATTTGATTCATACACATCAAATACTACTTGTCAAACCAAATTTCAAAACCACACAAAAGTTTGCCAACCAAATTTCATAGTACCTAAAATAACTACCAACCTTAACAAAAGGCAATGCACTTTCAGTTAAAAAAAATAGGACAATTATAATGGTCATTTTGATACCAATTGACCAAATGGATGGCCACTAGAGTAATTTTAGAGAAAAATTATTATAATGGCCATTCTGATACTAAGTGAACAAATTAATGGCCATTAGTGTAACATTCTTTAAAAAAGTTAACGGTGTTATAACGGAATGGCCATTTCTAAACCAAATCCCCAATTGGTGGCCATTTTGAGAGTGGTGGCAAAAGTCGACGGCCACCAGAGTAATTACCCATTTTGTTTATTGTTATTCACAAATTGCTAGTGATAAATCATACAATTTTACAATTACTATAACGATACAATCTCAACAGAAGATCAAGATTTGTACAATTTGTTTCTTCTCTCGGGCAAGCAAATGTTTTGTTTAGGAAAAAATCGTTCATTCAGCACAGTTATATCTCATATTTGAATAGATATATATTTATACATTTATAAGTGGCATATAAAAAATAAAATAAAAACAAACATTCGGTAATATAAACATGAGATATTAAAAAAAAAATGATAAAAACACCATGATGGAACCACTGCATGCATTTCCATTCAACGCTGATCACTTGAAATAAAACATTTGGTTGTATAAAAATGCTATATTTGACTTTTTTTAGCGTATTTTATTTTTAGTGGCCTGATACATCATACAACAATGATCCGGATACAACGAAAATTTTCTCTACCATCATTTTAGTTTTTCACAATGGTTTTGATGATCATCTATCATTTGACATGACAACTCTCTTGAGTTGATTGATGCACTTTTTTTTTGAATGTGCCTCAGGGGGTTAGAATAATAGAATAGTCCCAAATTTCACCACTTGTCTTGAAATGAGACATGTGCTTACCTTTATGAATTTTAAAAATGGACATAGGAGGGGCCCTAGGTGGGTTCACAACAAGTGCATTAATTCATGAATAATTTAGGCCCTTCTGTAATTTCCACCATGTGATTGTGGTCCCTTGGCTCTTCAAATTTGCCCTTTGATGTTGAAACTTTGGAACTCGTAATAAATACCTTTTGGGCATAGCAAGGATGCACACACTTCCTAGTCTTAAGTTTCAGGCATTTGTTTTGGTATTGGGGTGTACAAGAGAATTCTCCATCCAAACTCTTTTTATTGAAAGTGCCTTTTGCTATGCCGTCAATAGAAACTGCAAGTTCAAAAGAAATTTGTAAAGACTCAAATGTGCTTATAATTGTTTTTAAAGAATAAGTACAGTAGCAAGTAAGGTATCGTTCCATAAGGATAAAATAATATTGATGATCAAATTAAAGTTCTATTCTAACAATGCTTAAGAAGTAAAATGTAAATGGTGTGTCTGATAAGATTAGCACTAAGATGCAAACTACGATTAAATCTAAAACTAGAATTAAAGTAAGATAATAAGAATGTGAAGCGATAAGATATGATAAGTTATATGAGAGTAAATGCAATTCATACTCGAATAATGTGCAATCCGACAAATCTATTAAAAACCTATTCGATCCATTTAGGGCCAATCTACCTATAAGTGTGGTGTGAAAGACCAATTGACCTTCACCTACAACCCAACTATTAGAGTGCTAGGTTGAGTGTAGGGAAGATTCTCATTAAGCTTAGGTTGATTACTTAGCCGAGATGACTTGGATTGGAGTGCTCACAATCCATCCCTTCCATTCAAGAGAGCTTGTTTAATACACCTTAATGTGCATATGGTTAAAAACTCAATTTAATTAACACATAACATGGGCTAAGAGTTGGAGTACCTACTCAACCCAAGAAGATCTCACAACTTAACATCTAACATGAATTGAGAGTTGGAGTGCATATTTAATCCAAAAAGAATATTAAATACATTAAAAGCTCACACTTAACCTCTAAATGGACTAAGAGTTGGAGTGCCTACTAATCTAAGAAGAGTTTGAAAACAAAGGAAAAGTAAAGAAACATGAGTCAAGGAAGAACCTTTTGGAGTGCTGAGATTCCTCTTTTTTCAAGTCCTCTCCTCCTCCCAAGTTTACAAATCCGAAGCTCCTCGAGTGGGTAATTGGGTTTTGATGAAATGGAGGTTTAATGGGTGATGTAGAGATTGATTTGGTGAAGGAAATGGATATGAAATGGTGTAGGATGGTTTGGATTTGTTGGAGATGATTATTGGATCTAAGTGAGGGAAAATAGCGCTTTGGCTTGTTAGGTGACCACTCCGAAATGTGCGCTCGCAGTAGTACGAGGCATAGGAGTAGTACAATGATAAGTAGAGTATCGTTCCCATGAGGACTGAGGGAATTGATTACTGGCTTTGATCGGTTTTGTTTACTATTTGGACAATGGATTATAAAAGTTTCCAGATTTTAACACTAAAACAATTAATTTTAAAGCAATGTAAATTTACCAATTTGAAAATAATACAACTCAAGTGTGTGTGTCTAAACAACCTAGAAGGGGGGTGAATGAGTTGTTAATCAATTATGACCAACTTTTTCGATTAGTCAATATTAACATGTAAAACCCAATTCAAACAATAATAAATATCAAGTAAAGTGCAGAAATTAAATAACACTTGATTTTTATATGGAAACCCCTCAACAAGGGAAAAATCACAAGCTAACCACTTAGCAACACCGATCCTTAAATCCACTATTGTAATGATTTTTACAACCTATGTTGACCTCTAGTCACACCATTCTCGGTCACTAATCAACCACTACTACCCACATGTCTTTATAGTGAATTCTTGATAACTTTGCTTGCCAACCACACCTTGGTTGTAGACTTAACTTGCTTGTGCACTACACCTTGTAGTCATAAGACTTAACTCTCAAGAAGAGATTAACAACCTATGTGAATATATGAATATTCAAAATGCAATTAATGCTAGGCAACACTAAATGCTTATCTAGAGATTCTATGACGACAATAAGCACAAATCCTAGATATCAATGTCTATATGAATGCACATAAAGACCTAACTAGATGTAGATATGCAAATCTAAACTCTAGTCATCAAACAAAGCCATATCAACACATGTCACATAAAATGGCAAGGACAATAAATGCAATTAAAAAATGCAATCAAGAAGTCCTAATCAACAATATCTAATACGAAGCTTAGATATTTAGCTAGATGGCAAAATGGTCCTAATTCTAGCTATCTATAAAATGCTAATCTCAACCAACACATGAAGACTCAAACATATTGAAAAAAAAAATATTAAGCAAAGATTCATGCATTTAATCAACTAAATAAATGCTAATCCTAGGCTACTATGAACATATAGATGAAGCAAAGAGTTGTAGAGCATGTTCAAGTTACCTAGTTATGAAACCAACAAAGACCCCATGAAGATTTGATGCTTGAATGATGCTAGATGTTCATGGAAGTGTGTTTGGTTGAGAAAAGGTGAGTTCTTGGAGTCTCTCTCTCTCTTCAAGAATGGCTTTCCCTCACTTAGGTCTGATTTTGAACTCACAAAAACGAACAAGGAAGAAGAGAGAACATATATAATAGGGCTGAATAAAACTGTGTCGTTTTGGAAAAAAATGTGCCTAGATATTGCACTGTGCGCTGGTGTAGCGCTTGACGACCATCGCACCACCAGTGCTGACTTACTGCTCAAAATGCACTGGTGTGGCGCATGACGACCAGCGCACCAGGGCCAACTGTACTGGTGGCTGCACGGGTAGCAACCAGCACACATGGACCCACACACAGGGCCTCTCAACGCATAAAAACAAGCACATCAAGACGTACGAGCGCCGACGTAACAACCACACTTAAATCTAAAAATGAAGTGCAAGTGTGATTGAAGGAATGCACACATGAGCAGCAAGGAATAAATGCATGTCAATACAAATGCATATAAATGTGTGTACAATGTGTAAAAGATGCACACATATAAACAAAAATCCTCACAAAAGAAAGTGAACAAAGCATGCATGAGAAGTGAGTGTGTGTGCAACTAAATCTCTTCAAGGAAGTTAAGTAAAGTGATATACCTTCTTGAAGCACATTGGGATGTCCGGAAGCATATCAATCACAGTCACCTAAGCTACCCGTTACATAACAAGCACAACATGGTTTGTAATGAAATAAGCCAATCATAAATAGAGGTCCTTACAATATCCCCCTTTGGCTATTTATAGACCAAACAACCAATCACAAAGTAATCCTCACAAAAAGAAAACAAAGTTATTGGTCAACAAGTAGTTTCACGTTACAAAAAAAGATACCTAAGAAACTATGTCTTCAAGGTCTTCAATCTCTTCGTAGATCATATTACCTACACACAATAGCAAGAAAACACTTTCCAAGAACAAGTGCATATGAGGTGAACAAACATAAAAAGCATTTGCACACAAAAACAATAAAGCAATACAAAGTAATGCATGTGCAATGCTCCCCCTAAACGGTTACTCTCTCCTAAGACTTCTTCTCAAAGCATAAACAAAATGCTCCCCCTATATCTCTCAAGACTTTTCCATATTTTTGTCATGAGATAGGCAAAGAAGCTCCCCCTATTGAGTTGCTTTAGCAAAGAGAGATATTCGCACAAAAGATGATTACATAATCGTATAGATAAACTTTATGCAACTTGAATAATTAATAGAGATTTAAGGAGTTTTATTTTAAAGAGAATGTGTGAATGTGTTGCTTTACATGCAAGACATATAACATCAAGGTTCAAGCAATGGTATTTGGCAAAGCAAACATCAAAAAGGTTTCCATAAGAATTCAAACCAATTTGTACCCTTGTGTCATAAGCAAACATGATATAGATTTTCGAAAAGATTTTCAACACACAACAACTATATCAATCCTTAAAGACCAAACAGGACATGGATATAGAATCCTTATTGATAGAGTGGATATGAAATCCTTATTGATTGTTGTCTTATTCAAATCATTAAGAATAGAGAGAATACTAAATTGGATGAGACATCCTTATTTAATGAATGGACACAAGGTCCTTATTGAGTTTAGTCTTCTCATTTGCTTTCACACATATTTGCATATAAGTAATCAAAAACATTTCATGCATATCATTTTAAGCATGTCATAATCAAGTTCACATGTCATGGAGATAAATTATAGGTCATTCAAAAGTACTTCCCAATTAATTCTCCTAGTCCAAAAATGCATGTTTGAACATAAATGCGACATGGATTACAAACAAAGCAAGGTTACACACTTATTGAACAAAACTACCATATAATCATATGTGTGCAACCTAGTATCTCAAGCAATTAATAAAGAAGCATAAAGTATATGAAATTTTTGCACATTTCAAAAATGGAAGTTCGCTCTCTTTGCTTGAGCTTCCCAAACGGGGTCAAATCCAACCAAGTCAACATGAGGCATGAGCCTCTATAGACCTACTAAGTCCATTAGACCTGGTTAAGTCTATGGGTGACATGTTAGCACAATAGCATGCAGGTTCGTCTTTTCTAATCCACCTAGGTGATACATTTTCATTCCTAGTGGTCTTACTCAACATGTTACTAGATTTCCTAGGATCATTTACTCTAAATTTCCTAGGCATATGCATATTGGCCCTTCTAAGTCTATTGCTCAACTCTACATTTCTTAATGTACCTATGTCAATTTGGCCTAATATGCCCATCAACACCACAAAAATGACAAGTGGTTATAAAGTGGGGAGTCATACCATATCCTTGTGAAGTCATTTGAGACTTGTCATGCATTTGATGCCGCCTTTGGTGTTGAACCGGTTCTCTCCTTCTTTGTTGTTGAACCGGATTGCGATGCTTCCTTGGTTGAGGTTGAGCTTCACCCTTTGTTAGCATCTTCACTTGGACACTCTTGGATGACTCTCCAAGATCAATCTTCCTCCTAGGATGTTAGGGAGGTGAAGCCTTACTTTTGCCTTGAGCTTGAGGTTGCTTGATCTTATCCTTCTTCAAATATTGAAGGTGCCTCATCTCTTTATCCTTAACAATCTTCAAGGAATTCTCTTTGTTGGCAAGTTCATTATTCATTGCCTTCATCCTATGATGGCAGTCTTTAATCTCCATTTTATAGTTAGACACATTAATCATGTCCATCTTTGAGAGTCATCTAGCTTGGTCTTTAGTTAAAGGTTTTCTTTCTTCAACAAGTCTTTACTTTCCTTGACTCTCCCCACTTCTTCATTCAAGTGAGTCACCTTGGTTGAAAGCTTGAGATTCTCCATCTTCAACTTTTGAATCTCTCTTTTCTTCTTCAATTTAGAATCTTTAAAGTACTTGATGAAGTCTTCAAGATCCATACCTTTACATAACCCTTAATTTGAGTGGGATGAAGAATTCTTATCACTACAGTATCACTACTATCACTTGTTGTCACATCAACAACATCCCCATGTGTAGCTACATCAGTCACACCTCTAGCTACCACTTCATCTCTTTCTTCTTCAAGGTTAGAATTCAAGGCACGCTTGCCTTCTTTTTCAACTTACACATAGGAGGCTCCAAAGGCCGTGTAGTTAATTGCAAGTTCTTCATCACCCAAAGAATCTTCTACACTCTCACTATCACTTGTGGATGTGGTCATCACCTTTCCTTTTCTCTTGACCTTCAAGTTTCCATAATTCGTGGAGTTATGTCCGAATCCTCCACACTCAAAGCATTGAATGCCTTTTCTTGTATGCTTCTCTTGACTTGGCTCAATCTTCTTGAAGTGGATCTTCTTCTTCAAGTCATTCTTGTGAAGCTTCATAAACTTCTTGAATCACTTTACCATTAGAGCCATGTCTTCATCAGAATCATCATCCTTCTTCTCAATCTTGGAGGTCTTCAATGATATGCTTTTTTCTTCTTCGGTGGAGTAGATGTAGGAGCCCATCTAGATTCATAGGCTAGTAGCCTTCTAATCACTTCACTTGGCTTCATCTTCTTATAGACCTTGTTTTCTTCAAGAGCCGTCACTTTGGATTCAAATCTAGTAGGGAGTGACCTCATGATTTTTTGCTTGATCCTCCTATCCTAGTATGAGTGACCTAGTTGATGGCTTAGATTTACGATGTCCATTAACTTCACTTGGAAATCATTGAAGCACGTATGTGCCTGAATCCTAATTGTCTGAAATTGTGCTTGGAGGACATGAAGCTTGGAATCCTTCACCACTTCAGTTCCCTTATGTGCCGTCTCTAAGATCTTCCAAGCTTCATGTGCATTTTTGGTGATTTGGATGAGTTTGTATTGACTCTCATCCATTGCAAAATACAAAGCATGCATTGCTATGTTGTTCCACTTTGAAGCTTCAAATTCTTCGGAGCTCCATTGAGCCTTGGGCTTGGGCTTGGGCACACTACTTCCATCTACGGCGGTCATGTTGGGTGGTGTGTATCCATCTTCAATCTACATCCAAATCTTGTCATCAATCGCCGATATATATGACTCCATCTTGCCCTTCCATGAGGAATAATTGTCGCCCTTGAGTAGTGGTGGTCTTATGCTCAATGTTCCCTATTTACTCCCAAAATCACTCAAAGTGTTTGGGTTATATGAATGCAAATGATTGCAACAAACAAAATGCACACAAATACAAGACACACACAATCAAGAGCAAGGATCACCTAAGTATGTCTAGGAACCCGCTCTTATACAAATTGAAAATAATACAACTGATCGTGCCTAAATTGTTGTATATTTCGGCCCTCATTCCTATTCCTTTGTCTCGTTCTTGTGTGTATTTTCTATATATTTTATGTCTAATAGGCTCATTAGTGCTAATTGCAGGCAATAGATGTAATTCCGGGTTTGGAAGCTTGTTGCGGTGATTCCGACAGAAAAAGGGCGAAATTAAAGGCAAAAGAGTACAAATAGCTCTACAGTGCGGGTCCAATGCGGGTCGCAACAGCACTCCGACCGCACTCCAGCCACACTCATGTTAATTTAATCATCAGGGACTCCTAAGCACACAAAATTTCTAGAACTAGATAATAGAGTATCATAGTATCACAATTTACACGGTGTGTGATTAAAAAAACAAAAAGAAAAAGAAAGATGCTTTTTAAGTAGTTCGACCGCGAAATTTTTGTGTTTCTGTATTTCCGGAATTCTAATAGGGTCTTTCAGTAAAAAAAAGGGTCAGAATCGTGAAATGGGGAAATCCAGCCGGGACAAGATGCAAGTAAAGAGATAAATGCAGGTATAGTGCGGGTCATCCAACCGCACTCCACTCCCACTTGCACCAAGAACAGAAGAGCAGAATTGCACCTGACGTTAGAGTGCGGGTACTGTGCGGGTCATCAAACCGCACTCCACCCGCACTTGCACCAAGAACAGAAGAGCAGAATTGTACCTGACATTAGAGTGCGGGTACTGTGCGGGTCACCAAATCGCACTCCACCCGCACTTGCACCAAGAACAGAAGGTAGATTTTGCACCTGACAGGGAAGTGCGATTCAAGTGCGATCACAGTGCGATTCCAAGTGCGGGTCAAGTGCGGGTAATTCAACCGCGCTCCACCCGCAATAATGCCCTGATCCGAGAACTGAAGTTACAGACAACCCATACAGTACGGGTACAGTGCGGGTAAATCACTCGCACTCCACACGCACTCTGAGCGCGACAGCTTCTGGTTTCAAGCTTAAGTGACCTATTTTTCCATCCTCTATAAATAGAAAAGGATGGGAACGAACCAATACATCACCATACCTCCCAACACTTGTATCTTTAGCTAGAAACACATCTCCCTATCATCCAAACCATCTTTACTTAATCAAAGGCAACTAGGAGACTTGGATTCAAGCTTCAAGGAAGGAGATCAATCTTCAAGGGTTCTTTCTACATTCTCTCTTAGTTTATTTGTTTGTAATAGAACATGAGTAGCTAAAATACCCCACTATGGGGTTGATGTTATTTGTATGATGGATATTTGGGCTTTGTAAATAAACTCTATGTGTTATATTTATTCTATCTCTATGTTTTATTCCATTGCTTTAATTGATTTCCATTATTGATTTGCTTGGATACACCCTCTTTGTATGATTGATTTGGATTACTTGAGTAGGCAATTAGGTTGTCTAATGCTCAATTGAATGGAAGGATTTCCAGAAATCCGGCTCTAAAACCATGCCCTTAATCTAATCTTGAATTAATGGCTTTCACTATACATCCTAGGTTAGCCACTTGTGAGAGAATTAGAAGCCTCCACTATACACCCTAGGTTGGCTACTTTAGTGATTCTACGAGAACTAACCTTCGAGTAGAATTCGGTTGATAACCTAAAGCCTCATCCAATCTCAAACGGGTGGCCTTCACTATACATCCTAGGTCGGCCACTTGTGAAGGAATTGGAAGCCATCACTATACATCCTAGGATGGCTACATTAGTAATAGGTTGAGCCATAGCTAGATAGATGAGCATTCATGGAACAAGTCCCAATTGAGTAACTAGCCACTGTTGGTTGCTTAGGAGGGATTAATCTCTAGTAGGAGGTCTCCACTATACACCCTAGGTTGACCTCTTGCTATAGATATATACCAACACTATACACCCTAGGTTGGTTACATTTGTCAATACATGCTTAATTGAGAGTTTGTTGCAATTGCCCCAATATTAACTTACGAGTCCATCAACTCCGTAGTTCCATCATCATTCATTCATCACTCCATTATTATCCCATTTTATTTGCTTTCATAGTTTAGTTTATATTGTGTTTTCATTCACCATCACTTTTACTTTTATGCATACTAGTTATATTAATCCTAATCTTATCACCGCTACCCCGATCTCAGTGGACGACACCCGTGTTTACTGCTTTACTTGTATTTATACTTGTGAACGCATCGCATAGGTTTTATAAATTGTTATGATGGACGGTTTTCTGACGGTAAAAACCTTCCCATCAAATGGCGCCGCTGCCGGGGATCGGTGTGCGTAGTAGTGATTAGATTAGTTTTAATACTATTAGTTTATTAGTTGTTTTTAGTCTTGTTAGTTTCTTTTTATTATTTTGGTAGTTTTTGTTTTTGTTTGTTTCAGGACTCTATGGATTCCTCTTGGCAAAATTCAGGGTCAAGCTACGAGCCTAACGAGAACACCTACATCTCGTCATTCCAGTCAAATTCCGTTGAAGATCAACTAAGAAATTTCATGAAGAATCATGTGCGGGAGACTGAGCAGATGATAGCTTCCCAACAAGACACTCAAGCCTTTATAGAAGAGAAAACTACCCAAATGCTCGAATCCGCCCAGCAGTCCACCCCAGTAAATCAGAGTTGTTTCCAGTTAAAGCAACCAAGCCGGTGGATTCCTCCAATTTCTTAAAAGAAGACATGTATAAGCTCCGAATAGAATTTGAAGTGGAGCGAAGCAAGAGAATGGACGAGATGGACAGGATGATCAAGATGAACCAGCAGCTTATGAGCGTGAGCACAGAGCTAGTATTGGAAAGGGGTGTGTTGAAGGAAGAGAATGAAGCACTTCAAGAGAGAGAAGCCTTGGGAATGGAAAAGGTGAGTAATCTCCAAGAGTTGAACAAGAAACTATTATTTGAAGTGAAGATGCTCAAGGTTGAGAATGGTACTCTCAAGAAGACAAATGGTGAAGTGTCCAACAAGAACAAAGAATTGGAGGAACGACTTGAGAGATTTGAAGCCGAGAAGAGTACCGCATCGAAGGATTTGGAGAACTTAGTGAGGCTATCTAAAGATTTTGAAGATGAGATAGCTCATAAGTCAATGAAGGTTCAAATGGAGGTTGACCAAAGAGCCAATGCCTTAGAGGAAGCAAAGGTAGCACTAAGCAAAAAGGAGGAAGAGGTCAAGGCGTTACAAGTGAAACAAATCAAACGTCCTCAAGACCACGCATAAAAGGGGAGTTCCTTTAACTCTAATATCTTTTGCTATGCATGTTCTAGGATAGAGCATTTTAAGGCTAAAAATTACAAGCCAAATCAACATAGGAAAACTAGAGGTCCTAGGAATAGATGGAGTCCACCTAGGGTCAAGCAAATATGGGTAAGGAAAGACCAAGTGCACTTATATAGAAACATGAAAAAGGAAAAGATAATGAAGTCACCTAAATTTATTTGGGTAGTGAAAAATAGAGAATTTCCTAACTTGGTCAAACCACCCTTAGAGAACCCTAGCCTCTCTATGAATGCATCCCATTGAATGATTTTGATGCATGTAGTTAGTTTTATGTTTTATGTTGTTTAAATTCAATAAATTGTGATGTTGGGATAGTTTGGTTAGAATGTTATATTTTGTGGATATTTGCACATTGAATTTATTGATTATATTTGTGGATGAAAGAGCCGGAGGCTCTTGTGCAAGTATGAATGCATGTGCTTTATATTGTTTAGTTCGGTTTGGGGGTTGTTCATTCCCCATTCCGTCAATTTTGATAAAATGCATGATGTTAAGCTTGACTTGTTCTTCAATGATATATTGCATGAATTGCCTTTATTTAGTGAGCCTTGTTTGAGTCATTTTTATTTTGTTGGGGCATTGATTATGTTTGATTAGTGCCTAGGTTTGTTTAAGTCATGTTAGGTGCGTGCCGCTAGGCCAGATTCTCTTGTCTTCAACATTGAGGACAATGTTGGGTTTTGGTTTGGGGGTGATGACGCCTTTTTGAGTCGTCTTTTGTGTCTTCAGTCATTTTTGTATCTTATTTTTGAAAAAGTTGCTGCTTAGCCAGAATTTTGAGCTTATTTAGCTTGGTGAGATACCTGGAGCATAGTGTTTGTGGTGAATGTGTGTATGCTTTGTGTGCTTATTCAATAACTCTTAGTCACTTTAAGGGTCTCACTTGCACTTCATGGGCTAGTCTCATCTTCTAGTGTCCAAGTTTAGGGAACTCGGTGCTCAAGCGCCTTGTTCTAATAGTGGAGATTTCCCTTGTGAGATCACAAACACAAGCCAAAAGCGTGTATATTTGAGGGAAAATATTTTTCAAATCTGTAAACACTATTCAAACACCATACATAGTCTCACTACATCAAAAATCATCATTTGTCATTGAACATGCATCATATATGTGGATTGCTAGACGGAAACTTTTATTCCCTTGATAGATTGATCCTTTGAAGTGATATTAGGCAATGTGTGTTTTAGCCACTCAAAAAGAAAGCCTAAATACTTCACATTCCCGTAATATGTGTGCTCCCAAGCCAATTTTGAAGCCAAACACATATAGACTTTTCCATTCTATACCCACGTTATCCATAACCCAAGAAACCTAAACACGTAGCCAACCCTCTCTTAATTGATCTTGTTGAGGCTTAGGAATGTAAAGTTGTGCTTTAATTTGATAAATGGCGTGTACCTAGGCAAGAGTAATGAGTTGTGAAAATGTGCATAGTAAAAAGGCATAAAAAGAAAAGAAAAGAAAAGAAGCAAAAAGTAACAAAACAAAAATATGCTTCAAATGCCTTGTGTAAATTGTAAATGCTATTCAAACGGGTAACATGAGTAGTTAAAGATTGCACGTAGAGTCTAATTGTATGCCTTGACGCCATATTGTATTTGGAAGTGGAGTTGCACGAGAAATTAAATGCTTAAGCGTAGAATGTATTGCCTTAACTTGGTTGATTAGTGCTTGTGCCTAAATTTCTCATTCTTCTAATCACCATTCACCGTGGCCACGTTACAACCAAATGGAAAGACCTAATTGATCTTAGGGGACGTCTAGATTGGGAATATTAGTTAATGAATGCTCTTTCCACGTTCATGACACGTGATTCTTTCATGAGACTCACTCACTGAAAACAGCATTTATTCTACACTAAATGTATGCAACTAAGTTGATTCAGTTACATTAATTAATTTGCATACATGTTGCATGAGTGTGAACCTAGGTTCTGAGAGGAAAGATAAGAGAGAATCCATGTGAGAACCTAGCTCCGAAGCGAATTATGCTCGAGGTGTGAGAGTGAGTAGTTTCTGAGGCGAGGGCATTTCAAGTGTGGGATTCGTGTTGTGCCAGTTTCCCTTGGGGTGTTTTCGAGTTGTTTAGAACATTTCGCATATGATCATTCCTCACTTCCATTTGCTTTTGCATATCTCGCTGCTAGTTGGTTCTGCAGCAAGTTTTTCTTTGTGTCTAGGAAAGTTTTTAGTTCGAGTCATTTTTAGTTTGTGTCTTATTTGTTTCATTTTATGTTTGCTCGAGGACGAGCAAAGGTTTGGTTTGGGGGTGTTTGATCGTGCCTAAATTGTTGTATATTTCGGCTCTCATTCCTATTCCTTTGTCTCGTTCTTGTGTGTATTTTCTATATATTTTATGTCTAATAGGCTCATTAGTGCTACTTGCCGGCAATAGATGTAATTCTGGGTTTGGAAGCTTGTTGCGGTGATTCCGGCAGAAAAAGGGCGAAATTAAAGGCAAAAGAGTACAAACAGCTCTACAGTGCGGGTCCAATGCGGGTCGCAACCGCACTCCGACCGCACTCCAGCCGCACTCATGTTAATAGCCGGGACATGATGCAAGTAAAGAGATAAAGTGCGGGTATAGTGCGGGTCATCCAACCGCACTCCACCCGCACTTGCACCAAGAACAGAAGAGCAGAATTGCACCTGACGTTAGAGTGCGGGTACTATGCGGGTCATCAAACCGCACTCCACCCGCACTTGCACCAAGAACAGAAGAGTAGAATTGTACCTGACATTAGAGTGCGGGTACTGTGCGGGTCACCAAACCGCACTCCACCCGCACTTGCACCAAGAACAGAAGGTAGATTTTGCACCTAACAGGGAAGTGCGATTCAAGTGCGTTCACAGTACGATTCCAAGTGCTGGTCAAGTGCGGGTAATTCAGCTGCACTCCACCCGCACTAATGCCCTGATCCGAGAACTGAAGTTACAGACAACCCATACAGTGCGGGTACAGTGCGGGTAAATCACTCGCACTCCACCCGCACTCTGAGCGCGACAGCTTTTGGTTTCAAGCTTAAGTGACCTATTTTTCCATCCTCTATAAATAGAAAAGGATGGGAATGAACCAAAACATCACCATACCTCCCAACACTTGTATCTTTAGCTAGAAACACATCTCCCTATCATCCAAACCATCTCTACTCAATCAAAGGCAACTAGGAGACTTGGATTCAAGCTTCAAGGAAGGAGATCAATCTTCAAGGGTTCTCTCTACACTCTCTTTTAGTTTATTTGTTTGTAATAGAACATGAGTAGCTAAAATACCCCACTATGGGGTTGATGTTATTTGTATGATGGATATTTGGGCTTTGTAAATAAACTCTATGTGTTATATTTATTCTATCTCTATGTTTTATTCCATTGCTTTAATTGATTTCCATTATTGATTTGCTTGGATACACCCTCTTTGTATGATTGATTTGGATTACTTGAGTAGGCAATTAGGTTGTCTAATGCTCAATTGAATGGAAGGATTTCCGGAAATCCGGCTCTAAAACCATGCCCTTAATCCAATCTTGAATTGGTGGCTCTCACTATACATCCTAGGTTAGCCACTTGTGAGAGAATTAGAAGCCTCCACTATACACCCTAGGTTGGCTACTTTAGTGATTCTACGAGAACTAACCTTCGAGTAGAATTCGGTTGATAACCTAAAGCATCATCCAATCTCAAACGGGTGGCCTTCACTACACATCCTAGGTCGGCCACTTGTGAGGGAATTGGAAGCCATCACTATACATCCTAGGATGGCTACATTAGTAATAGGTTGAGCCATAGCTAGATAGATGAGCATTCATGGAACAAGTCCCAAATGAGTAACTAGCCACTGTTGGTTGCTTAGGAGGGATTAATCTCTAGTAGGAGGTCTCCATTATACACCCTAGGTTGACCTCTTGCTATAGATATATACCAACACTATACATCCTAGGTTGGTTACATTTGTCAATACATGCTTAATTGAGATTTTGTTGCAACTGCCCCAATATTCACTTACGAGTCCATCAACTCCATAGTTCCATCATCATTCATTCATCACTCCATTATCATCCCATTTTATTTGCTTTCATAGTTTAGTTTATATTGTGTTTTCATTCACCATCACTTTTACTTTTATGTATACTAGTTATATTAATCCTAATCTTATCACCGCTACCCCGATCTAAGTGGACGACACCCGTGCTTACTGCTTTACTTGTATTTATACATGTGAACACATCGCATAGGTTTTATAAATTGTTTTGACGGACGGTTTTCTGGCGGCAAAAACCTTCCCATCAACTCAAGTGTGTGTCTAAAGAACCTAGATGGGGTATGAATGAGTTGTTAATCAATTATTACCAACTATTTCTATTAGTCAATATTAACATGCAAAACCTCATTCAAACAATATAAAAATCAATTAAAGTAAAGAAATTAAATAACACTTGATTTTTGAGTGGAAACCCTTCAACAAGGTAAAAACCACGGGCTAACCACTTAGCCACACCGATCCTCAAATCCACTATTGTAATGATGTTTACAACCTAGGTTGACCTCTAGTCACACCATTCTCGGTCACTAATAAACCACTACTACCCGCACGGCTTTATTGTGAATTCTTGATAACTTTGCTTGCCAACCACACATTGGTTGCAAGACTTAACTTGCTTGTGCACTATACCTTGTAGTCAAACTTAACCCTCAAGAAGAGATTAACAACTATGTGAATATATGAATATTTAAAATGCAATTAATGCTAGGCAATACTAAATGCTTATCTGGAGATTATATGATGGCAATAAACACAAATCCTAGATATCAATGTCTATATGAATGCTCATAAAGACCTAACTAGATGTAGATATGCAAATCTAAACTCTTGTCATCAAACAAAGCCATATCAACACATGTTATCACGTAAAATGGACGGGACAATGAATGCAATTAACAAATGTAATCAAGGAGTCCTAATCAACAATATCTAAATGCAAAGCTTAGATATTTAGCTAGAGGGAAAAATGGTCCTAATTCTAGCTATCAGTAAAATGCTAATCTCAACAAACACATGGAGACTCAAACATATTGAAAACAATATTAAGCAAAGAGTCATGCATTTAATCAACTAAATAAATGCTAATCATAGGCTAATATGAACATATAGATGAAGCAAAGAGTTGTAGAGCATGTTAAAGTTACCAAGTTATGAAACCAACAAAGACCCATGAAGATTTGATGCTTGAATGATGCTAGATGTTCATGGAAGTGTGTTTGGTTGAGAAAATGTGAGTTCTTGGAGTCTCTCTCTCTTCAAGAATGGCTTTTTCTCACTTATGTCTTATTTTTAACTCACAAAAAACTAGCAAGGAAGAAGAGAGAACATATATAATATGGCTGAATAAAACTGCATCGTTTTGGAAAAAATCGTGCCCAGAAATTGCACTGTGTGCTGGTGTAACGCTTGACGACATGCGCACCACCAGCGCTGACATACTACTAGAGATATGCTGGTGTGGCGCATGACGACCATCGCACCACCAGCACTCCACCATAGCTGACCTACTGCTCAAAATGCACCAGTGTGGCGCATGACGACCAACACACCAGGGCCAACTGTGCTGGTGGCTGCGTGGGTAGCAACCAGCGCACATGGACCCATGCATAGGGCCTCTCAACGCGTAAAAACAAGTACATCAAGATGTGTGAGAGCGGATGCAGCAACCACACTTAAATCTAGAAATGAAGTGCAAGTGTGATTGAAGGAATGCACACATGAGTATTAAGGAATAAATGCATGTCAATACAAATGCATATAAGTGTGTGTGCAATGTGTAAAAGATGCACACATATAAGCAAAAATTGTCACAAAAGTAAGGTGAACAAAGCATGCATGAGAAGTGATTGTGTGTGTGCGACAAAATCTCTTCAAGGAAGTTAAGTAAAGTGATATACCTTCTTGAAGCACTTTGGGATGTCCGAAAACATGTCAATCACAGTCACCTAAGCTACCCGTTACGTAACAATCTCAACGTGGTTTGTCATGAAATAAACCAATCATAAATATAGGTCCTTACACAATCATAATAAGAATGAATGTGACAATATGATGACAACGTGCCAGAACTCGAATCCACCTCACCCTTTTAATTAAATACTTGACTGACTTAATCTCTCAAGTGTGCAAGTATATGTTATAGGTTTGTATCCCCTAAATTAATATCTAATCTCTCTCGATGTCTCAGAGAATACATCTATACATACCCAAAGTCTCTCTCCAGTACATCGAAAAATATTTATGAATCCATTATGTTTTAGGGGACACACACACGAACCCTATATGCTAGCCCAGTGATACTCTCACTTTCTTGTCATATATAGTGAATATTTATCTAAGCATGTTAAATACTTCTCCTCTTGGTTCATAGCATCCAACCATAAATCAGTTATAAGGTGATCAATCAAGTAAAGGCTTTAAGCATTCAAAATATCCATATAACTACACAAGCACATGTAGAGAAATCAAGGAGTCATAAACAATGGATTAAGGGTTCGGTTTCATCTTGTTCTATAGCACATAAGTGTTTAGTTCATATTACAAAAATAAGCCATATAAGATGTCAAATAAATACATGCCATAACACTTACAAGAAGGTAAAAGATACAGTTTAAAAAAATGAACTAAGTTGAAGATCTCCTTCTTGCAAAGCTTGGCTCCAATGGCTTCCTTCCTCTAAGAATCCAACTCCTAGCTGCTCCAAGATTGATTGATAATCTACCAAAGTCAAGAGACTGCCAAGGTTTTCTGCTGGGATAGAAGTGCTGTTCTTTGTTGTGAATGATAGTGTTGTGGAGAGTGTAGAGAAAATTCTCTACCTGTGGGGTTTTGTTTCCAACATAATAATTGTCCATTAGTGATAGGGATCATGGAAATCAATAGACAGGGACATCACTTTCTTGGTCAACACAAGGGACAAAAACCAAATCCAGCATATCCATGATTTAAGGGGCACAAGAGCTTTGAAAGGGACATTTCCACGGGTTGCTTTACGGTTCATCTGGACGGAACCACCCGCTGATCTCTCTCTTGCCCAGAAAATGGCTTGATTAGTGAGATATTTGGGTGGAGGATCAGACGAAGACTTCAACCGTGAAACCTACTATTCCAAACTTCGTCTGCCTCTCCGCAGGATAGTTGGCGGTTCATCTCGACGAAGGCCAACTTCCTAAATTTACAAATTTTTCCCAAAACTTCTACATATTTACACTTTAGTCCCTCAGATGAAAACAAAACTGAACCACTTATTTGAACCATTAAAAGCATGGTTTTTCCTGAGAAGCAAGGGTAAAAGATCCAGATAAGGGGCTACACTTCGTGTAGAAATAGACATTATCAAATACTCATAAACTTATCTTTTGCTCGTCACGAGCAAACCGGAACAAAGAAAAATCACAAACAACAAAAAAGATAACATAAATAAAATAAAATAAAAATTTTCTATTGAGCAAAATAAAATGTGAGATGCGACATTGAGTGTAACAAAGTGTGGGCATCATAAAGTAATGCTAAGACCACTGAGACAAGGCAAGAATTTCAAAATCCAAGGTGCTACAACAAGAGAGATTACAATTCCATACTTAATAGTGAACTAAGCTTCAAAAGCATCAAACACAAGAGCCATAAGATAGCATTTCAGTTCGACTCTAAACCTCTCCGGTTCTCTCTCATTTTTACCACACAGAAAAGAAGCTCACTCAGCTAACACATGAGGTTGGGAAGGTATGCACAAAAAAAATTTCAAATTACACGCATGATATCATTTTTGAAAAAAAACCGCTTGAGTTAAAATGCAATAGGACCACACGAACGGAATTAAACATTAAGAACGTCGCAAAACACCAAAGAATACCTTGTAAGCAAGCTAAAATCCCTCCTACATATCAATTAGGATTTCTTTAAAGCTCCGATGAGGTTAGGGTTTATTGGTGATGGATAGGCTAGGTGGATATGGTATTTCGGGTAAGCTAACGATCATGTTAAAGATTTCCACTTGGTTCATTTTTCTTCTTTTGACTGAGTGTTTATGCACGAAATTATATTCTAAACATCCTTATACAAAAACAAAAACATTTTTTCTTTTTTTTCTTTTTTTTTTCTTTTTTTTCAAGTAACATCATTCTTTATAGAGTTTACACAATTGGCCTAAATACAAGCTACATGCAATTTGAACTCTTCGATCTTCAATTCTCGATGTTCTCTAACCATAATCGCAGCTAAGGGTTGGTTTAGTGTTTAGGTAATATGTGATTGGTTTTACTGTATGGGTTATCATTTTTAGGACATTAGAGCTTACACACACAAGGCCATGGGATTGTGTTTGGGCCATTTTAAAGTGACTAACACACATTGCCTACGTCATATCTGAAGGCACATATCAAAGCAAGCAAACAAGGTGGGACTAAGGTGATGTGTTAGTTCTTGAGTTTTGTGTTGGCATAATTCTATATCAAAATGAGATTTTCTTTGTATTGATTAGTTGTCTAGGATTTGAGAATGATCAAGCGTCAAGGAAGATTGGACAAATTCAAGCAAAGTGGTGACTACAAGAGGAATAAATCTAAGTTGTTTAGCAAAAGGTAATTGAGACCTCTTTCCTCTTGCAAGGCCTAGGCACACACATACATTGCATCCATATGTGTCCCTACATCATTGTGCAAATTTTGGTTTAACACAATACACACACTTGTTGATGTATGCACATGCATTAGATTTAAAGTTGACAATTTTCACAATTTGCACGTTCTAGGACTAGTTCTAAGAAATAGCATACTTGTCTGATCTTGTGTTTATTGGTTTGTGTTTATATTTTAATGAACTTGATTTTGAGCTTATATAATTTCTCATTGAGTTCCAATTAATTTGGTTACTCATTCATTGAGTTTCTAGTTCAAATTAGGTGGTTAAGAAACTTTCTGTGATTCTATCGTATATGGTTTTCGTCCTTGATTTCCAAGTTGAATTCCATATTTTTTGGAAAAGTTTTCTTGACAAATTTTGTAGATGAGGGATTCCCATTTTGTAATCTGAAAATGGATTCAAAATCAGAGTTCGGAGGCCAAAGATATGGTCAAAATAAAAAGAGTACGCAAGAAGGGTTGAGGGGTGCCAAGCACCTCCTCCCCGTGGAGGTGCGTGGCCTCCACGGGAATGGAGGGCTGCCGGTCCCGCGGGGCCCATGTGCCTCCAAGGGGATCCAACTGGCAAACCCCCATTGGATGGTAAAATTCCTTCCTTTTTTCCCTCTTTAAATTCCCTTGTTCCCTCTCATTTCATTCAAGAAGAAAATTTTGAAAAACACAAGTGCAGATTTTTCTCTATAAGTTTTCTCATCTTCCAAACACCATAACTTTCTCATTTGGAGTCCGTTTTGAGTGATTCGAATTTGAGAATCTTTTTCTAACAGTCCTCTATCATTTAAATTAGATTTTGGAGTCAATAGATTGAGTTTTCTTGTAGGACTAATCACAAAAACGAAGCTGCACATTTTTCATTCATGGTATTGATTTCTATTTTGTTCTTGATCTTCAAGTCTTCAATTGCCTTGGGTTTTCTTCTCATATATATATGTATGTTTTCTGTGTAAACATTTATTCGAGAAATGATCTCTAATAGAGCTAGTTTGGGCTTCAATTGATTAACATGTTGAGTTAGGATTTTACAATCTATGTTTTCACATGTTTGAGATGTTGTATTGTGCTAGCTTCAAATCTAGGACTATCTTGTGTGTTTATTGACTTGATTTTGTTGATTGATAGTCTTTTCATATGATATATCATCTTAATTGAAGATTTATTGAAATAGCATATTTGATTGATGATTTAGAACTTTATTGGATTTAATTGATTATCTTGAGAATCTAAGTTCTATTATTTTGCTAGAGATTCAATTTTGATTTTATCAAATTGATTTTAGCTTTTTTATGTGATTGAACATAATCTAGGTTTTTGGTGTTTGTTAGGTGTTTCACATGCTCTAGGTTGTTTGTTCATGTTACAAGAATCTAGATACTATTGACTTGTGCTTTTGATGACAAATATCTAGTTCTTCATGATTTGTGTCTAATCCTCACATTTCTTATTTACATGCATCATTGTGTATGATTGCATTGTTTTGGATCATAGACTAGAATATATATGATATGTGCATATTGATTCAACTAGTTTCCATAGGATATATTGATCATATATGCTATGTTGTGTGTGTTTGCATCATTTGCATTCACTTAGATCATTTACCTTGCAAAAGGCCGGAAGTCTCATTTCTTAGAGTGATTCTTTGATTTGAGCATGTAAGACTTAGTTAGGATTGGGGTGATCTGGATAACTAAGCAGTGGAAGTCACATGTTTGGAGAAGGGTTCTCCAACTTGTGCAAGTGGAAGTCTTGACTAGAGTCAGAGTGACTCGGATAGTTGAGCATGTAAGACTTGGCTAGGATCGGGGTGATCCGGATAGCTAAGCAGCGGAAGTCACATGTTTGGAGAGGGGTTCTTCAACTTGTGCATGGAAGTCTTGACTAGGATCGGGGTGATCCGGATAGTTGAGCAAAGGGGCATCACTTTCATTATGTAGGGTGGAAATGTAGATTTCTAAGTGAAGTGGTCACTTGAGAGATTGTATCTTTTTATCTTACTAGTGGATTTGTTTGCCGGTGGTTGTGGTATTAACCCGTGGATGTTTCCTTTAGGAGGTTTTACCTTATAAAAATCATGTGTTGATTTTCTCTATCCCTATCTCCTTTATTTGTATATGTGTTGATATATATCTTAGTTGATATCTTTGTAATTGATATTCATTGTATATCATTTTTGTATATGATGGAGTTGAATTTGTTTGAATAAGCATATCTTTATTTGAATTGATATTGCTTGTGATTGTATTTGGAGTGTGATACAAGTTACTTAGAGGGACAAACTTGTGTTTGTTTCAAGGGAGCAAAAAAAGTGTTGTAACCTATCCCCCCCCCCCCCCCCCCCCCCCTCTAGGTTAGCTTAAAGCAAATTAACCGTGCTTGTATTTTTTATGATGCCCTTAAGTGGTCGTTCTTTAATGTCCAATGCAATGAGTAAGGTCCTTAAAAATTTATGCTCAATATTCTAAAAGAAGAGTGTTTAAGATTTGAAAAGAAAATTCACACTAATAAGGACGCAATTTTAGGCTCTGGCCACACATGGGTAGTCTCTACTAATGATCTAGACATCTTAAGTGCGATACCCCATTCGCTAAGGCACATTAAAGTCTGGTAAGGTGTGTGCAAACAATGTGGCATAGCTTTGACTAACGCTATCCTTACCCGGACTCAGTGAAACAAAGCAAACAATGAAACACTTCCCACTTTACAACCCAAAAGCATCTCGACAATTATCTAAAATTTGAAAAATTAGGCTCAAAACGCAAAAATAAATAACTGATGTAGCAATCCTCCTAATTAAGTGCAAGACTCATCTAGTCTCTCATGTGCAAGTGAACGTTAAAGGCTCGTGTCCCTTAAATTAATATCTAATCTCTCTCGATGTCTTAGAGATTGCACCCATACATAGCCAAAGTCTCTCTCAAGTATTCTAGACAATATGCATGAATCCATTAAGTACTTGGGACACACACACACACATGAGCCCTGTACACCAGCCTAGTGATCTCTCACTTTCTGGTCAAATACAGTGAATATCTTTTTGAGCATGTTGAGTGCTTCTCCTCTCAGTTCATCCCAAACAACAAAAAATCAATCACAAGATGGCTATTCAAGTAAAGGCTTTAAGCACTCAAAATACCCATATAGCAACACAAGCACAAGAGAAAGGTTGGTGGTATCAAGGATTCAGTTTTATCAATCTTTCTAATGACTAAAAGTAGACATCGAAGAAAAGACAAAAATACAAGGAAAGAAATACAAAAATAGATAGAAAGGAGAACCCAACTAATCCTAAGATTGAACGCCAAGTTTTTCGGTTCTCAAACGAATGTCTTAACCACTAGACGATCACGATGAGTCTCCGATCTTCATGAATTCACAACTCTCTCAGTAAAAGAGAAAGATCTTTTAACCACTAGATGGATGGCTAAAAATGGAATCAAGTTTGCCAAACAACTACATGCAACAAGTTGATTGTTATTCATTAAGACCATTCAATTCAAGTTAAGGGTTCATTCTCTTGATTAAGAAATCAATTCATCGCCCAAACTCAAGCCATAGGATGAGCAAATGTGCCTTTGAAACAAAGACCCATTAAGTACAAGAATATAGAACCAAAGTCTAATTTAGCATATACATGCATCATCCAAACATCTCCCACTATTTGGAGCTAATACTCTGTAAGGACCTCCACTTTATGATTGGCTTATTTCATGACAAATCACATCATATTGAGGATGATTTTGTAATGGGTAGCTTAGGTCGTTGTGGCAAGCTTCCATGCATCTCCTTAACTTCATGAGAAAAAAATATATTCACTTGACTTTGTCTCTTGAAGAGTTTAGGTGCACACACACTTCATGCATGCGTTGTTCATCTTGCATTTGTGTTATAATTGTTTATATGTGTGCATCCATTACACATTTCACACTTGCACCTCAATGTTAGATCGAAGTGTGGTTTTGTGTGATGTAATTCGTTTCCGTTTGTGTGATTGAAAACATCTGCACTTGCATGATGGTGTGCATGTTTTAGCGCGATGGATGACCATTTGAGACGGTCTCTTTCTTCTCTTGGATATGTGTTAGATTTGGTTAGGTTATTTGGAATAAGTGTCTAGTATCAAAAGAATAGTTTTTCAATGGTTTAAATGTTTTTCAAAACAGACCTCTGTATGGTCTTGTTACCATAGCGTTTTATTCAAATATCCAATTTGTGATTTAAAACTATTTGGATAAACTAGACATCTATACCTTTCCAACGGTATACTATTTGTAATATTTCATGATTGTTTGGATTGGTTTTGAAATGTACAAAACGACCACTAAAACAAGGCATCTCTGCTGTTATCCAAATCTGACCTTTGGTAACTCATATGACTATAAATGTTTCTACAAACATCAAAACCTCATTCTGTACAATGTAGTAGAAGGTAGACATCCATACCTATCTAATGGTATATTATTTGATAAATTTCGATGCCGTTTGGACATGTTTTGAGCCACTTGAAAATCAGGCTGTTGTGCTGATTTGCTAGTGTGCCGGTCCTTACCCGCGAAGTCACCCGTACAGTCTTCTCGGGTGTTTTTCATGGTCCCAGTGCACTAGTAACCAGTGAAGTATACCAGCACATTGTGTCATTTTTGCCAAGATAATTGTGTTTTAAACTTTCTCAAAACAACGTAGTTTCCCTTGGACCTTATATATACTTCATCTTCTTCCCCATTTGGACATAGAGAGATCATGATATTAGAATATAGTGAGAGAAAGAGCTCCCCTAGAGAGAAAAAGCTTCAAGCTTTGTTCATTGACTCTCCATACCCAAAACCCATGCATCCATGACATCCATTGCATCAATCACAAATGGGTCTTCATCAATCTTGACTTGGTAAGTAAGAACAAACATCTTATCTTCATTTATTGTTCTTTAAGTCCAAGATATCATTTTTAATGCATCAGATTTGTAGAAATCATTTTTGAATGCATTATTGTGTTGATTGATACGATGATTGGGTTTGACCACTAAAATTAAAATGGTGGAATCTAGGTGGGTTAGAAACATTGAACCCGCTTGCGATCATGATCGTATGACACCATTGGATACTACCAAGTCTAATGGACTTAGTATGTCTAATGGGACTTGTCTCTCGCCCTGATACGGTACGATATTGACATAACGTTTTTCTTAGTGTCGTTTTAAAAAGATCAATCCATTAACAATATTTGATAAAACCTCACAAGCCTAAATTAGTTTGAAAACTTAAATATAGTGGCAAGTGGGGTGTCGTCCACAGGGAGCGGAGTTAGCTAAATTAGTCATTGCTAAAGTAATGATATGTATATATATAATATCGAAACATGAGTTGGTGAAAATGTAGGTGGTGAATTACACTAACAATAACACTAAATTAATTATGCAACTAAATGAAGGGGGAAATGGAATGAGGGATATATATAGATGATGGAAACTAAGGAGTTAATGGATACGAAAGTAAATACTGGGCAATGCAACAAACTTGTCAATAGCACAGCTATTCAAGGTAACCGAACTAAGATGTATAGAGTCGGTTATTTATCCCTAGAAGGTGGCCAACCTAGGATGTATAGTGCGGACCACCTATTAGGGATTAATCTGTCATAAGCTACCAACCTAGGATGTATAGAGTTGGTTGTTTATCGGATTCTAGAAATGAAGCTTGTCTACCTAACAATGACTCAACCGATTACAAATAGTCACCCTAGGATGTATAGTGATGACTTCTAACTCTCTCACGGGTTCCGACCTAGGATGTATATTGCCGAAAACTCGATCGAGGTTAGATTAAAACCGCGGTTTAAGAGTCGGAATTCATGACTTTCCGTCCATTCTTTAGAGCATTAAACAACTAAATAGGATGTATATCTAGATGCAATACTCATACATAATACAAAGACATCTTGCAAAGAGGATGTATCTACACAAGAAATCAATGATAAACATTCACAACAAGAATAGATCAATGAAAGATAGACATGAATATCAATATAATATCAAGTTTATGTACAAGCCCAATATTCAACTAACTACTCCATCAACCCCTTAGAGGGGATTTAGCTACTCATTACAACTAGGAAACTAAGAGAAAAGAAAGAGAAAGAACCCTTGGAGAACATCTCCTTCCTTGAAGTGGCTCCAATCTCCTAACTTCCTTGAAGTTGAGTAGAGAATGTAAGGATGAGAGAGAGAGAGAGATTCTAGGTCTAAAAGTGTTTAACCTTTGCAAAACGGAGTCAAAAAGCTCTCTAAAACGTTTCTATACTTTTTTATTTATACAAGATACAAAAAATAGGTCACTTAAGCTTTGAAAATCAAACTGGCGCGCTCGGAGTGCGGGTGGAGTGTGGGTGAATTACCCACACTTTATGGGTTGCCTTCATCTTCAGATCTCGGATGAGGACAATAGTGCGGGTGGAGTGCGGTTAAATTATCCGCACTTAACCTGCACTTTGAATCGCTTTGTGATCGCACTTGAATCGCACTTCCCTGTCAGGTGCAAAATCTACCTTCTGTCTTGAGCAACAATGCGGGTAGAGTGCGGTTGGATGACCCGTACAGTGCCCGCACTCTAATTTTAGGTACAACTCTGCTCTTCTGTTCTTGGTGACAGTGCGGGTGGAGTGCGGTTTAATGACCCGCACAGTACCCGCACTTTATCGTTAGGTGCAACATCAACTTCTCTGGTTTGGCATTAGTGCGGGTAGAGTGCGGTTGGATGACCCGCACAGTACCCGCACTTTATCGTCAGGTGCAACATCAGCTTCTCTGGTTTTGCATTAGTGCGGGTTAAGTGCGGTTGGATGACCCGCACTGTACCCGCACTTTATCTCTTCACTTGCATTCTATCCCGGCTATGAATATGAGTGCGGCTGGAGTGCGGTCAGAGTGCGGTTGCGACCCGCACTTGACCCGCACTGGACCCGCACTGTAGAGCTATTTGTACTCCTTTGCCTTTACTTTCACCCTTTTTTTGCTGGAATCACTGCAACATGCTTCCAAACCTGTCTTTGCATCATTTCCTACAAATACGCACAAAACAACCCATCAAAGATACAAAAACGCACGAAAACAGAGCATAAGGTAAGGATCTGAGGGCCTAAATATACTACATATTTGGCTCGATCAGATATTGACCCCATTTCGGGAGCTGAAGCAAAGAGAGCGAACTTGCATGATTTGCTATGTACAAAAAGTTGATTTATTTTATGCTCCTTTGATAATTGCTAGAGATTCTTGGTTGCATATATATGCTTATATGATATTTTTTTTAATAAGTGTGCATCATCGTTTTGTTTGTAATTCATGTCATATTTTGGTTCATGATCGCACTAAAATTGTCATACATTTTGGCCCTCATTTCCTTATCTTGTGTCTCATTTTCAGGCCTTTTTATGTGTCTAATGGCTTATTTTTTTAGTGATTTTAGGCATTCAATGGATTTCAGGTGTTGGAGGTGAAAACCAGGACTTTTGGGTGAAAAACGAGGCAAATAAGCCAAAGGAAGAGTGAAATGCATGGGTCCTTGCACATGTAAACATACCCGCACACATCCAAGACTTCGCTGGTCCATTCCAGCTAAACCACCAGCGCACTGGGAGATCAAAGGCCAAGAATTGTCTATGTGCGGGTCACTGCACGGGTGCCATACATACGCACTACGCGATCCAGCTATGCAAAAATCTTGTTTCCAGCAATTTCAAGAAGGGCAAAGTCGTCCTTTCAAGCCCAGATCGTATCCTAGCCTCCCAAGCATATAAATAGACTATTATTCTTATTCAAACCATAGATCTCTTCTCTCTTATATCTTCCTATCTATCATACATCATTTTTCTCTTCCAAGAACACTAACCTCACCAAATCTAACCATCATCCTCATCATCTACTCAAGGACATTGAGATTGGAATCAAGCTTCAAGAAAGGAGGAGTGTCTCAACATGGGTCTTCTCTATATCTCTTCTCCTATGTATTTGATTGTCTTTGTCATGAGTAGCTAGATATCCCACTAAGGGATTGATGTGAACACTTGTGGATGTTAGGCTTGTAATGAACTTTATATTTTATATGAAATCTATCCATTATTTTCCATTCATTGTTCTTAATTGCTTTCCTTAATGGGTTGTCATTGATTGTACACTGCTGTCTTTGGTAATTGATTGAGGGAATTAACTGAGTAGTTGTTAACCTGCTACTCTGTCGTTAGGGAATTGCGGATACCAAAAAGATATTTCTAAAAATTCCTACGCAATGTGCTTTATAGTTATAAAAACTAGTAAAGCGGCAAGTGAGGGTATCATTCCACAGGGAGGTGGGATTCATTGACCGTCTCTAGTTCTAGCTATACAACACGCCAAGCGGACTCGTGTGTTACGTGTGCAGAAAAGTAAATAATAATATAAATAAATAAATTACATAAATAATATATACATGGATAGGATGTAATGGAGAGATGCATGAAATGTGGATAAGTTAGGGAAATGACTCAACCTTGACAATCCTCCTAATTAAGCACTAGACTCACCTAGTCCCACAAATGTGCAAGTGTATCATAGGCTCATGTCCCCTTAATTGATCTCTAATATCTCTCGATGTCTTAGAGATCACATCCACACAAGGCATGCATTCATTAAGTGCCGTGGCACACATAAAAAAGCCATGAACGCCAGCCTAGTGATACTCTCACTTTCTGATCATATACACAGGTTATTTCGTTGGGCATGTAATGCTCAATCGCGTGGGCCATACTACAGCCAATAACTCATCCACGAGGCTAGCCAAATACGGGATGACAACCAAGTAAAAGCATTAAGAATACGAGATACCCATACAACATGTATGTTATATGCTCGCGTCCCCTTAATTAATATCTACCCTCTTTCAAGTGCATAGAGATTGCATCCATGCATAAGCATGAATCCATTAAGGATGGTGGGACACCCACACGAGCTCTACACGCCAGCCTAGTGATCTCTCAACTTACTGGTCAAATGTAGAGGATACCACGATGAGCATGTTAATGCGAACCAAGCGATATATAACACACAACCTAAATATTATTCACAAGGTGGCTAACCGAGTGAAAGCATTAAGCAATGAAATACCCCTATAACTACACGGGCACAAGAGGAATTTGGTTTATCTTTACTCTAGATACGGATTCGGTTTAGTCAACTCCCTATGATGGCTAGACATGGAAAACAAGTTCACCAAACAACAATGTGCAATAAGTTGGTTGATTTACATTAAGACCATTCAATATAGATTAAGGGTCCATCCTCTTGATTTAGGAATTATCCCAAATCAATTCATCACCCAATCCAGTCAAGGATGGGAAAATGTGTCTTAAAAAGACCCATTAAGCACAAGGATATGAACAAAGGCCAATTTAGAAACTAAATGCCTGAACTGAAACCTTTTCCACTCTTTGGGGCTAAAATCCCTAATACTCAAATTACTCAATACATGGTATTCTGATCATCCATTAACATACAAACACTCATGGGAAGCTAAATTACACTAATCCTACATTAAATTACTCTACTCCTAATCCCAGTCATCCATACATATCAATTTTGACCCTCCACACACATGGTTTCACAATAAGAGTTTAATACATGAAATTAACAAAGAGTAAAACATAACACACGTGAATTTAAGCACAAACATACATATATTGCACAAGTGAAGGTTTACAGTATTCCCCAAATCGGGGTTACACATCAAAGAAGCAAGAAATACAAAGAAATGAGTAAAAAGGAGCAAACCCATGAAGATAAACCCTCCAAAGATGCTCCAAATCTTCCTAGCTGAAAATTGGACTCCTAATTCCTTGCAAGCTGCTCTAAGATGGATGGAGGAAGGCAAAATGGTGTGGTGGAGGTAAATGGTGAGCTCCCATGGAGGAAAATCCTCCATGGGAGCTAGTTTCTCTCCTTATTTTTGTGAAGAAGATGAAGAGGAAAGAGATGAGAGAAGGGAGAGTTTGGGTCTCGGTTGAGAGGAGAGAAGAAGAGAAAAAGAATGTTGTGTATGAAAAATTAAGTGAGTGGCGTGAGAAGAGAAAACAAAGAAAAGAAGTAATGTGTGGTGTAGGAAAAGTAAAAGGAGGAATGTGATTGGTTGGAAGGTGGAGAGTGGGTTGGTTAGAGTCATGAAAGATGGGAGAAAATGGGGTGTTTATAGAGTATGGAAGTTAGGGTATGAAATGGGGTGTGAAAGGACAAGTTTGTGCCTAAAAAACGGGCTGAAAGTGGACATTCTGTAAACCTCCGCGGTACGTTCCGCGGTTGGTCCGCGGTTCACCTGGCAGCTTTGCGCACCATTACGAAAATGACCATAACTTCCTCCAGAAAACCTGGAATTATGATCTGTAAAAATTGCTAGAAAGTAGACATCTGGGGCTTTCTGAAAATAGGTAGTGGCTGATGTAGTTCGATCTGAGGAGAGAGATATGACCTTCAGAAATTGAGTGTACTGCACGAGCAATTCCAATTTCAGCCATTCTAACTCCAAAACTCTTCAATTTAGCTCAACACCTTATTTTAAGGGATATAACCTACACAAGGCTCACAAAACATATTATACACCAAAATATGCTCGAAAACAAAAGCAAACGATAGGAAATAGGGACCTTAAATGGTGTATTTTATGATGTTATCACACCCCCAAACCTATCTTTTGCTCGTCTACGAGCAAAACAAAAACTGAAAAATAATCAAACAAACAACACATGAAACCTAAAAAATCTAGGCTAGTCCACTTTCATAGGAAATACGATGGCACTTAGCACGTGTCCCAAGCCTTTCAACCACTAGGCGATCCTTAGAAGGAGAAGTTTTATCTTCTGAGGGCTTACAACTACGACACCCACAGACGTATACTCTGCAAGAAAGCTGAGATGCAATCCAAAAACACCAAATAAAGACTACACATGCATGCTAGTATCTCAAATATACCAATCAATAACAATGCTTCACACAGTGCAAGTATGCCAATACTTAGGATGTTTTCGGTTTACAACACAACCATGCTCGAATTGCCTAAGATAAAATTTGCCTCTACTCTAATCCTCATCGGATTTCAGTCATATATTTCCCACTCAGAACCTAGGCACACTCTCTAGCAAACATATACAATTCGGAAGTTATGTTCATGGAATCAAATGTTAACAGCCAAATTTGGCTAAGGACCAAAGGGAAATTTTCCACCCTCTAAACCTGGCTCCATGCCCGAGGTCACCCACCAGGAGACCATGTTACCAGAAGCCGAGCTACGATACCGCCCCACAGAAATAAGGACGGGCTCTTGAAACACCCGGAGTAGAGCCCGGCTCGGTCAGATCGAGCCCGCATCATCGAACCTGAAACCAGGAAATCCCCCCGAAGTCGGGATTACCTCGCAATCTCTCCAGAAGCTCGCCTATACCTTGCTGACATAGTGGGGTGTCCGTAGGAGGCCACACCTAGCTCCAAAAGATCAAGGGGGTCAGACCTACTCCTGGCTAGACTAAACTCCTGAATATCGAGCTAAGACACTGATCAACCTCACTATCTGATGTACCTCACCAAAATATACACCATATTCAACGACTCCTATAGGGGATCATGCTAACGAAACCTGAAGATACACTGGATCATATCTTAAGATGTTACATACGTACAGAACAAGTAATAGAGTCCAAGCAGGAAACAAATTGATCTCCACCAAGATATTCTCAACTCAGCAATTAACTCAAAGTCAATGACATTTAAATGTAAAATCCCGTTCGATAATGAGGGAAGGGATGGAGAAAATCAAGGGGAGAATCAATTAGTTTAATCTATGAAGACAATGTATAAAAGAAGGACTTCGGCCTTCAGAAAGAGGAGACTACTTTTCGACAGGCATACGACAAGTACCCCGACTACACCTTAGAGAAAATTGAGAGCAATTTGAGAGAGATTTGTATATCACACACTACTAATAAAGAAATTATTTTTGATCCTTTTTGGTGGTTAATATTACCGATATTCCTTGTCATTTTACTAGGCACTGTCACACATACGTTCAACCTTGGCCACCACCTACGTGGTAGTGGTCTCGAGGGTGTTAACTGAGATTTCTCGCCGTGAGTAAAATTTCTGTTAACATCAAATATATCGCATATGAGTATTTTCAATGAAAGCATATTTTCTGAAAATTCATCTCATGGAAGGAATTGAAATGCCATGAACGTGGAAAAGGCATGCATTGACTCGCATTCCCAATATAGACTTCCTAAGAGATCAAATGGGCTTTCCCTCACTTGAAATGCGGCCAAGGTGATTTAGGGTGGTGTATGGGATGGAAGATATGGTAGGAGTGGGAAGGATAAAGTTATCAATCATGCTAAGGTGTTATTACATTACAATACGTTGGTTTGCTCTAAAGCACATTACAACACAAGTGACTAGGCATTAAACTTTACATTGCACATTTGTGCTACAATTGTACCCGAATTGCGAGTAACTTTACATTGAAAGAACTGAAGGCTTAAGTGTTTATAATTCACACTTATTCTTTTTTTTTCTTTTTCTTTTTCTATTTTTCTTTTTTTTAAGCCTTTGCCTTTGCACATTTACACATATTTGCTTAAGTACACATTTCTATAAAATTTAGAGCTACATAACTTCTCATAAGCTATACACCTTAACATAATCAATAACTAGGGAATGACTTGTGTTTGGGTTATGTTGGTGTATGGAGGTTTAGTGTTTGGCCTCAAAGTTTGCAATGAAAGCACATATAAGGGATTTTGGAGTGTTTAGGCTATTTTAGTAGTTACGCTCACACTCAAGCCCAAAATCATTTCTAAAAGTCCATCTAACAAGGGAATACAAATCTCAATAAGCATTCCACATGATGAAGTTCTATGGCAATCAATGCAAAGTTGATGTACAATGAGATGACAATTAAGAACAAAATCGGAAAGTGTTTAAAGAGTAGAAACAAAACCCACAATTTTACGATATTTTAGGCTAAGTGTAGCTCACGGGTAGTCTCCACTATTTTCCTAAGCAAAACAAGCATAGAGATCTCATCCACCTCAACATCAAAAGATTGGCACTATACAAGCAAATTTAAGTGATGCACGGAGCTAAAAGCAAACAATGCATGTCTCTACTGGCACACCAAGAAAACAACTCAACAAAAATGGACTCAAATTCCAAGATTTTTCAAAAATGTTTGATTTGTGCAGAGATTTGAAAATTGACTAAAAAAAACACCCTAAGATCTAAGCACAACACAAATCCACTCTTAGATCTAAACATAAATGAACATAAAAGAAAATAAGCATAGCATTCCTAACATTAAGCGTGTATTTGTGAGTATAGAAGTTAGGGTAAGAAATGAGGTGTAAAAGGACAAGTTCGCCCCTCAAAAATGGGTTGAAAGTGGACATTCTGTCAACCTCCATGGTTGGTCCGCGGTTCACCTGACAGCTTTGCGCACCATTACAAAAATGGCTACAACTTCCTTCAGAAAAACCCGGAATTACGATATGTAAAAGGCGCTAGAAACTAGACATCCGGGGCTTTCTGAAAATAGGTAGTGGCTGATGTAGTTCGCTCTGAGGAAGGAGATGTGACCTTCCGAAGTTGAGTGTACTGCACGAGCAATTCCAATTTCAGCCCTTCTAACTCCAAAACTCTTCAATTTAGCTCAACACCTTATTTTAAGGGATATAACCTACACAAGGCTTACAAAACATATTGTTAACGGAAAAATTCACTCGGGGTGAAAATCTCAATTAACACCCTCAACCCGCTACCCCAGAGGTCGCAGCGGGGGGTAGGTACTTCATACCGTGGTTCTGACAAGGTGATACAACAAGGTGTGGTAGGTACCTGAAGGTACGGTGGCTCTTATATAGCTGAGAGAGGCAAGGTGAGGGCAAGGTAGGTAGGAGAACCATCATCCCACCCATCTAGTGTAGTAGGCTGGTACCCGGTCTAGGTATCTGATCCAGGTACCTGGATACCTCTCTAGGTGCCCTCTATAATTCCCCGACCTAGATAACGTGCAAATAGAGGAACACGAGGGCTAGGACTAGCGAGTTCGGTACCTAGCTCATATACTTGCATAATGAATGAGATAAAAGGGAGAATGACAACTCATTTGGTAGAGGTGGACTGACCTAGGGGGAAAAAGCATCACAATTGATCACATGCTGAAAAATCCCCAGGCAGTATCCATAGGAAGGAGAAAGATCCTTCTTTATATTTATATATCTCGAGAGGTGCTCCGGAGAGTTTACATAAATACAATCTAGGACCTGGTAGGTCACCGTTGGAGAGATACCATTAGTTACTGATACATTCATAGAGAAAATTGACATGTACAATAGTCGATACAATGATAGGAGATGTTGAACTGTATTTCTGGTGAAGAAGTGGGTGAAATCTGGGATCGGACACACATTAGAGATATGAGAGGGCTTAGAGGTATATTGTCGACCATCAGAGAGTGGGGATATCGGACATGAGTTCTGCGATTGGAGCCCGAGCATGGTGAGGAAGTTAGACCCTGAGCTGGTGAACTCTCTTTATCGTTCGAAACCAGCTATAGGATGTGGTTACTGTCTTTTGGACTCCCCCTCTTCCTTGGAGAGAACTCAGTCATATTTATATGTCTCATTCTTTTTGCCCACTCCATTAATTGATACGTAATCAAAGGAATGTTGATACGGCCTTAATGGAGTTGAATATTCTCTCATTAATGGCGTTATGAATGGCCATTAATGTAGTTGACTGCTTCCTTCATTAATGGCGTTGTGAATGGCCATTAATGGAGTTGACTGATTCCTTCATTAATGGCGTTGTGAATGGCCATTAATGGAGTTGACTAATTCCTTCATTAATGGCATTGTGAATGGCCATTTATGAAGTTGACTGATTCCCTCATTAATGGAGTTATGAATGGCCATTAATGAGGTTAGATGGTGTTGCATGCTTCTTCCCTTCAGGCGAGGTATTCTGGTGTACCAGTCCCTTCTCGCTGGTGTGGCACTTGTTCTAGCATGCTGGTATCTTCATGGTACCATTCTTCCTGCTCGACGAGTAGGATACCTGTTTGGGGTGGATAGGATACCTATCTTGGACGGGTTCTGGGTGGATAGCGATGTACCCAGGTACCAGGTAGATGTCGAGGTACCTGGGTCCTAGGCCGCTATCGAGATACTCGGGTACTAGGAGTGTGTCGAGGTACCTGGATTCCATAAGATATGTACCAGGTACCGTTAGGTACCAAGTACGGGGTATTGTGGTACCAGCTTTAGAGTAGATACATAGTGTGATACCTACTCCTTTTGGTTCGTATCTCTGGCGCTTCATCTAGGTAGATAGGTAGTCGAGGTTCTGGCCCTACCATGTATTGATTCCTTCATGGTCGAGGTATCGATCCCGCTAGATACCTTGGAGCTGGGAATGGTCCCTACCAGGTGGTTACTTGGTGGAAAATTCTTCTTTGGACCCCTGCCAAAAAACACTGTTAACAGAAGTCCCCCCTGACTTGAACACCGCTATTAAGTTGGGGTTGGAGTTAGGATCTTGTACTGCTTGAAGAATTTTTCTCGTCGTTTCTTACTTGTAGCTATTAGTTGAAAAGATAAAACGCTCCCAGCACTCTTGGCTTCGGCGATTCTAGGTACCTGGCATTCCCGTTTACGGGTTCCTGGTACTCCTAGAGTCTAGGTACCTGGAAATCCGGTTTACGGGTTCCTGGTACTCCTAGAGTCTGGGTACCTCGCATTCCCGTTCTGGGAACCTTGGTACCCTGGCGAACACATTGTAGAATTTGGTTACCTTGCATTTTCGTTTCAGGAACCTTTGTACCCTAGCGAATACATGGCGAACAATCTGGGTACCTCGCATTCCTTTTCTAGGAATCTTGATACCTTGGCGAATACAAGTCAAACAAACTGGGTACCTCGCATTCCTTTTCTATGAATCTTGGTACCTTGGCGAACCCATGTCGAATAATCTGGGTACCTCGCATTCCTTTTCTAGGAATCTTGGTACCTTGGCGAACATACTGGCAACAAGATCCTGGTAGGCTACTAAGGCCACTTTAGCACCAGGTCTTTCTTAGCGGGGGGTGGTACCCGGCCAAGGCATCATGAGGGCTGTCTAGCTATATCCTGGTCTCGAGGTCTGGATGGCAACTATGCTCTTACACTCAGACCCTTCTTGGGGGTGGTAGCCTGACCAAGGCATCAGGAGGGCTGTCTAGCTATTTCCTGGTCTCGAGGTCTGGATGGCAACTATGCTCTTACACTCAGACCCTTCTTGGGGGTGGTAGCCCGACCAAGGCATCATGAGGGCTGTCTAGCTATTTCCTGGTCTCGAGGTCTGGATGGCAACTATCCTCTTACACTCAGACCCTTCTTGGGGGTGGTAGCCCGATCAAGGCAACAGGAATGCCATGTGGCCTTTCCTGGACTCGACGCGATCCTCCAGAAGGGATTAATCTGGTCCGGAGTATTAGGAGTGCTGTATAGCTTTCCTGGCTTTAAGGCGATGATCATGGTAGGAAACTAAGGCCACTTTAGCACCATAATCATTTCTTGGAAATGATGTAGTCCCAATCCAAGGCATCGGGCATTCCTGTGCAAGGAATCCCGGTCTTCAAGTGATGGTCCTGGTAGGTAACTAAGACCACTTTAACACCAGATCTTTCTTGGCTATGGGTGGTGCTTGGCCAAGGCCTTATGAATGTCATAAGGCTTTCCTGGTTTTGATCATAGGAGAAAGTCGATCATATAAGAACTACCGAAGAGATCGTTGGAGAACTACCAAGGCGATCATAGGAGAACACCAAGGCGATCATACTCAAGGCGATACTGGTCAATGCTTACCCCGTAGGCTTCATCGGTAGAACCTTCTGAGGTGACCCACGTTACGGGTATAAGTAATTGAGCGACCTTTCGCAAAGGAGCTTCTATCAAGGACTGGTAATTAGGAGAACTTTTCTCATGTAGAGGTCACCACCCTTCCCATAGGAGTACTAGGGAGAAAGGTAAGCTTCTAGTCCCCAAGTGATGTAACCAGTTAGGGAGCCTACTTGGAGTGGTCGAAAGTCTTCAACCATCATAATGGCACTCGAGAATCTACTTGAACTAACCTGGACCTCGGTAGCTCGCTAGGGTGTTGGGTACCCTGGAATAAAAGGTTCGGAACTGCTAATCCTGCAGCTATGATCTAGGTAGCTCATATGGGCGCTGTGAGGGGGCCTAATAAAATAAGTAAGGAATCACAGATCTTGTAGCTGTGTTGCTGCTCTAGAGGCTTACTAAAGCATGTAGGAGGACTCAGCAATATGGGAATCCTCTAAGCTCTCTCTGAACGGATCAAGACTAGGGTGGCTCACTAGGGCGTTGTGGAGCCGGGTATGTGAGGTAGGGAGCCACCGGTATGGTATTGGTCCAGATGCATGCTTGAGATCCTAGAAGTCCCCAGTAACTGAAATGTGGCTCTGGACCATGCTAGAAAGAATCGGGACACATTGGCTCACCTGGGCGTTGACAAGCCCGGTTAAAGAAGTGAGGAGCCACTGGGCAATGCAGCTAGGCTGCTGCTCCAGAGGCTTTCGAAGGAATGTAGAAGGCCACAACAATGTAGGAAGCCTTGTGAAGCCTGGTTCGAGAGGTATGGAGCCACCGGTATGATACTGGTCCAGAGGCATGCTTGGGATCCTAGAAGTCCCCAGCAACTGAAATGTGGTTCTGGACCATGTTGGAAAGAATCGGGACACAGTGGCTCTCTTGGGCGTTGACTAGCCCGGATAAAGAAGTGAGGAGCCACTGGGCCATGTAGCTAGGCGGCTGCTCTAGAGGCTTGCTAAACCATGTAGAAGGCCACAGCAATGTAGGAAGCCTCTAAGCTCTCCCTGAACGGATCAGGACTAGAGTGGCTCACTAGAGCGTTGTGGAGCCCGGTAAGTGAGGTAGGGAGCCACCGGTGTGATACCGGTCCAGAGGCATGCCTGGGATTTTAGAAGTCCCCAGCAACTGAAATGTGTTTCAGGACCATGCTTGAAAGTATCGGGACACAGTGGCTCACTTGGGCGTTGACTAGCCCAGATAAAGAAGTGAGTAGCCACTGGGCCATGCAGCTAGGCTGTTGCTCCAGAGGCTAGCTGAACCATGTAGAAGACCACTGCAATGTAGGAAGCCTCTGAGCTCTCCATAAACGGATCAGGACTAGGGCCGCTCACTAGGGCGTTGTGGAGCCCTGTAAGTGAGGTAGGGAGCCACCAGTGTGATACCGGTCCAGAGGCATGCTTGGGTTCTTAGAAGTCCCCAGCAACATAAATGTGGCACTGGACCGTGCTGGAAAGAATCGGGACACAGTGGCTCAGTTGGGCGTTGACTAGCCCGTATAAAGAATTGAGTAGCCACTGGGCCATGCAGCTAGGCGGCTGCTCCAGAGGCTTGCTAAACCATGTAGAAAGCCACAATAATGTAGGAAGCCTCTGAGCTCTCCCTGATCGGATCAGGACTAGGGTGGCTCACCAGTATGATACTGGTCCAGAGGCATGCTTGGGATCCTAGAAGTCCCTAGCAATTGAAATGTGGTTCTGGACCATGCTGGAAAGAATCGGGAGACATTGGCTCACTTGGGCGTTGACTAGCCCGGATAAAGAAGTGAGGAGCCATTGGGCCATGCAGCTAGGCGGCTGCTCCAGAAGCTTGTTAAACCATGTAGAAGGCCACATCAATGTAGGAAGCCTCTGAGCTCTCCCTGAACGGATCAGTACTAGGGCCGCTCATTAGGGCGTTGTGGAGCCTAGTATGAGAGGTAGAGAGCCACTGGTATAATACTGGTCCAGAGGCGTGCTTGGGATCCTAGAAGTCCCCAGCAACCTAAACGTGGCACTGGACCGTGCTGGAAAGAATCAGGACACAGTGGCTCACTTGGGCATTGACTAGCCCGGTTAAAGAAGTGAGGAGCCACTGGACAATGCAGCTAGGCTGCTGCTCCAGAGGCTTTTGAAGGAATGTAGAAGGCCACAGCAATGTAGGAAGCCTCTGAGCTCTCCTTGAACGGATCAGGACTAGGGTGGTTCATTAGGGCATTGTGAAGCCCGTTTCGAGAGGTATGGAGCCACCGGTATGATACTGGTCCAGAGGCATGCTTGGGATCCTAGAAGTCCCCAGCAACTGAAATGTGGTTCTGGACCATGTTGGAAAGAATCGGGACACAGTGGCTCACTTGGGCGTTGACTAGCCCGGATAAAGAAGTGAGGAGCCACTGGGCCATGTAGCTAGGCGGCTGCTCTAGAGGCTTGCTAAACCATGTAGAAGGCCACAGCAATGTAGGAAGCCTCTAAGCTCTCCCTGAACGGATAAGGACTAGGGTGGATCACTAGAGCGTTGTGGAGCCCGGTAAGTGAGGTAGGGAGCCACCGGTGTGATACCGGTCCAGAGGTATGCCTGGGATTTTAGAAGTCCCCAGCAACTGAAATGTGGTTCAGGACCATGCTTGAAAGTATCGGGACACAGTGGCTCACTTGGGCGTTGACTAGCCCATATAAAGAAGTGAGTAGCCACTAGGCCATGCAGCTAGGCTGTTGCTCCAGAGGCTAGCTAAACCATGTAGAAGACCACTGCAATGTAGGAAGCCTCTGAGCTTTCCCTGACCGGATAAGGAATCGGGTGGCTCACTAGGGCGTGGTGGAGCCCGGTATGTCAGGTAGGGAGCCATCGGTATGATACTGGTCCAGAGGTATGCTTGGGATCCTAGAAGTCCCCAGCAAATGAAATGTGGCTCTGGACCGTGCTGGAAAGAATCGGGGCACAGTGGCTCACTTGGGCGTTGACTAGCCCGGATAAAAAAGTGAGTAGCCACTGGGCCTTACACCTAGGCTGCTGCTTCATAGGCTGCTGCTTCATAGGCTTGCTAAACCATGTAGAAGGCCAAAGCAATGGAGGAAGCCTTTGAGCTTTCCCTGAATGGATCAGGACTAGGGTGGCTCACTAGGGCGTTGTGGTGCCCAGTATGTGAGGTAGGGAACAACTAGTGTGATACTGGTCCAGAGGCATGCTTAGGATACTAGAATTCCCCAGCAACTGAAATGTGGGTCTGGACCATACGGGAAAGAATCGGGACACAGTGGCTCACTTGGGCGTTGACTAGCCCGGATAAAGAACTGAGTAGCCACTGGGCCATGCAGCTAGGCGGCTGCTCCAGAGGCTTGCTAAACCATGTAGAAGGACACAGAAATGTAGGAAGCCTCTGAGCTCTCCCTGAACAGATCAAGACTAGGGTGGCTCACTAGGGCGTTGTAGAGCCCTGTATGTGAGGTAGGGACCCACCAGTATGATATTGGTCCAGAGGAATGCTTGGGATCCTAGAAGTCCCTAGCAACTGAAATGTGACTCTGAACCATACTGGAAAGAATCGGGACATAGTGGCTCACTTGGGAGTTGACTAACCCGGATAAAGAAGTGAGTAGCCACTAGGCCATGCAGCTCGGCTGCTGCTCCAGAGGCTTGCTAAACAATGTAGAAGGCCACAAGATTGTAGGAAGCCTCTGTGCTCTCCCTGAACGGATCAGGACTAGGGTGGCTCACTAGTGCCCTGTTGAGCCCGGTATGTGAGGTAACGAGCCACCGGTATGATACTGGTCCAGAGGCATGCTTGGGATCCTAGAAGTCTCTAGTAACTGAAATGTGGCTCTGGACCATACTGGAAAGAATCGGGACACAGTGGATCACTTGGGCGTTGACTAGCCTAGATAAAGAAGTGATTAGCCACTGGGCCACGCAGCTAGGCTACTGCTCCAGAGGTTTGCTAATCCATGTAGAATGCCACAGCAATGTAGGAATCCTCTGAGCTCTCCCTGAACGGATCAGGACTAGGGTGGCTCACTAGGGCGTTGTGGATCCCGGTATGTGAGGTAGGGAGCCACCAATATGATATTGGTCTAGAGGCACGCTTGGGATCCTAGAAATCCCCAGGAACTTAAATGTGGCTCTGGACCATGCTGGAAAGAATCGGGACACAGTGGCTAACTTGGGCATTGACTAGCCCGTATAAAGAAGTGAGTAGCCACTGGGCCATGCAGCTATGAGGCTGCTCTAGAGGCATGCTAAACCATGTAGAAGGACACATCAACGTAGGAAGCCTCTGAGCTCTCCCTGAACAGATCAAGACTAGGGTGGCTCACTAGGGCGTTGTGGAGCCCTGTATGTGAGAAAGGGACCCACCAGTATGATATTGGTCCAGAGTAATGCTTGGGATCCTAGAAGTCCCCAGCAACTGAAATGTTGCTCTGTACCATGCTGGAAAAAATCGGGACACAGTGGCTCACTTGGGGTTTGACTAGCCCGGATAAAGTAGTGAGTAGCCACTGGGCCATGCAGCTAGGCTGCTGCTCTAGAGGCTTTCTAAACCATGTAGAATGCCACAGCAATGTAGGAAGCCTCTGAGCTCTCCCTGAACAAATCAAGACTAGGGTGGCTCATTAGGGCGATGTGGAGCCCGGTATATAGGTAGGGAGCCACCGGTATGATACTGGTCCAGAGGCATGCTTGGGATCCTAGAAGTCCCCAGCAAATGAAATGTGGCTCTGGACCATGCTGGAAAGAATCGGGACACAGTGGCTCACTTGGGCGTTGACTAGCCCGGATAAAAAAGTGAGTAGCCACTGGGCCTTACACCTAGGCTACTGCTTCATAGGCTTGCTAAACCATGTAGAAGGCCAGAGGAATGTAGGAAGCCTCTGAGCTCTCCCTGAATGGATCAGGACTAGGGTGGCTCACTAGGGCATTGTGGTGCCCAGTATGTGAGGTAGGGAGCAACTAGTGTGATACTGGTCCAGAGGCATGCTTAGGATACTAGAATTCCCCAGCAACTGAAATGTGGGTCTGGACCATACGAGAAAGAATCGGGACACAGTGGCTCACTTGGGCGTTGACTAGCCCGGATAAAGAAGTGAGTAGCCACTGGGCCATGCAGCTAGGCGGCTGCTCCAGAGGCTTGCTAAACCATGTAGAAGGACACAGCAATGTAGGAAGCCTCTGAGCTCTCCCTGAACAGATCAAGACTAGGGTGGCTCACTAGGGCGTTGTGGAGCCCTGTATGTGAGGTGGGGACCCACCAGTATGATATTGGTCCAGAGGAATGCTTAGGATCCTAGAAGTCCCCAGCAACTGAAATGTTGCTCTGTACCATGCTGGAAAGAATCGGGACACAGTGGCTCACTCGGGCTTTGACTAGCCCGGATATAGTAGTGAGTAGCAACTGGGCCATGCAGCTAGGCTGCTGCTCTAGAGGCTTGGTAAACCATGTAGAATGCCACAGCAATGTAGGAAGCCTCTGAGCTCTCCCTGAACAAATCAAGACTAGGGTGGCTCATTAGGGCGTTGTGGAGCCCGGTATGTGAGGTAGGGAGCCACCGGTATGATACTGGTCCAGAGGCATGCTTGGGATCCTAGAAGTCCCCAGCAAATGAAATGTGGCTCTGGACCGTGCTAGAAAGAATCGGGGCACAGTGGCTCACTTGGGCGTTGACTAGCCCGGATAAAAAAGTGAGTAGCCACTGGGCCTTACACCTAGGCTGCTGCTTCATAGGCTGCTGCTTCATAGGCTTGCTAAACCATGTAGAAGGCCAAAGCAATGGAGGAAGCCTTTGAGCTCTCCCTGAATGGATCAGGACTAGGGTGGCTCACTAGGGCGTTGTGGTGCCCAGTATGTGAGGTAGGGAACAACTAGTGTGATACTGGTCCAGAGGCATGCTTAGGATACTAGAATTCCCCAGCAACTGAAATGTGGGTCTGGACCATACGGGAAAGAATCGGGACACAGTGGCTCACTTGGGCGTTGACTATCCCGGATAAAGAAGTGAGTAGCCACTGGGCCATGCAGCTAGGCGGCTGCTCCAGAGGCTTGCTAAACCATGTAGAAGGACACAGCAATGTAGGAAGCCTCTGAGCTCTCCCTGAACAGATCAAGACTAGGGTGGCTCACTAGGGCGTTGTGGAGCCCTGTATGTGAGGTAGGGACCCACCAGTATGATATTAGTCCAGAGGAATGCTTGGGATCCTAGAAGTCCCCAGCAACTGAAATATTGCTCTGTACCATGCTGGAAAGAATCGGGACACAGTGGCTCACTTGGGCTTTGACTAGCCCGGATAAAGTAGTGAGTAGCCACTGGGCCATGCAGCTAGGCTGCTGCTCTAGAGGCTTGCTAAACCATGTAGAATGCCACAGCAATGTAGGAAGCCTCTGAGCTCTCCCTGAACAAATCAAGACAAGGGTGGCTCATTAGGGCGTTGTGGAGCCCGGTAAGTGAGGTAGGGAGCCAACGGTATGATATTGGTCCAGAGGCATGCTTGGGATCCTAGAAGTCCCCAGCAAATGAAATGTGGCTCTGGCCGTGCTGGAAAGAATCGGGACACAGTGGCTCACCTGGGCGTTGACTAGCCCAGATAAAAAAGTGAGTAGCCACTGGGCCTTACACCTAGGCTGCTGCTTTATAGGCTTGCTAAACCATGTAGAAGGCCAGAGCAATGTAGGAAGCCTCTGAGCTCTCCCTGAATGGATTAGGACTAGGGTGGCACACTAGGGCGTTGTGGTGCCCAGTATGTGAGGTAGGGAGCAACTAGTGTGATATTGGTCCAGAGGCATGCTTAGGATACTAGAAATCCCCAGCAACTGAAATGTGGGTCTGGACCATACGGGAAAGAATCGGGACACAGTGGCTCACCTGAGCATTGACTAGCCCGGATAAAGAAGTGAGTAGCCACTGGGTCACGCAGCTAGGCTACTGCTCCAGAGGCTTGCTTAACCATGTAGAAGGCCAAAGCAATGTAGGAAGCCTCAGAGCTCTCCCTCAACGGATCAGGACTAGGGTGGCTCGCAAGGGCTTTGTGGAGCCCGGTATGTAAGGTAGGGAGCCACTAGTGTGATACCGGTCAAGAGGCATGCTTGGGATCCTACAAGTCCCCATCAACATAAATATGGCATTGGACTGTGCTGGAAAGAATCATGACACAGTGGCCCACTTTAGCGTTGACTAGCCCGGAATAAAAAGTGAGTAGCCACTGGGCCATACAGCTAGGCTGCTGCTCCATAGGCTTGCTAAACCATGTAGAAGGCCACAATAATGTAGGAAGCCTCTGAGCTCCCCTGAACGGATCGGGACTAGGGTGGATCACTAGGGCGTTGTGGAGCGTGGTATGTGAGGTAGGTAGCCACCAATGTAATACTGGTCCAGAGGCATGCTTGGGATCCTACAAGTCCCTAGCAACCTAAATGTGGCTCTGGACCATACTGGAAAGAATCGGGAAACAGTGGCTCACTTGGGAGTTGACTAACCCGGATAAAGAAGTGAGTAGCCACTGGGCCATACAGCTAGGCTGCTGCTCCACAGGCTTGCTAAACAGTGTAGAAGGCCACAACATGTAGGAAGCCTCTGAGCTCTCCCTAAACGGATCAGGACTAGGATGGCTCACTAGTGCGTTGTAGAGCCTGGCATGTGAGGTAACGAGCCACTGGTATGATATTGGTCCAGAGGCATGCTTGGGATCCTAGAAGTCCCTAGCAACTGATATGTGGCTCTGGACCATACTGGAAAGAATCGGGACACAATGGCTCACTTGGGCTTTGACTAGCCTGGATAAAGAAGTGAGTAGCCACTGGGCCATACAGCTAGACGGCTGCTCCTGAGCCATGCTAAACCATGTAGAAGGCCACAGCAATGTAGGAAGCCTCTGAGCTCTCCCTAAACGGATCAAGACTAGGGTGGCTCACTAGGATGTTGTGGAGCCCGGTATGTGAGGTAGGGACCCACCAGTATGATATTGGTCCAGAGGTATGCTAGAGATCCTAGAAGTCCCCAGCAACTGAAATGTGGCTCTGTACCATGCTGGAAAGAATCGGGACACAGTGGCTCACTCGGGCTTTGACTAGCCCGGATAAAGAAGTGAGTAGCCACTGGGCCATGCAGCTAGGCTGCTGCTCTAGAGGCTTGCTTAACCATGTAGAATGCCACAACAATATAGGAAGCCTCTGAGCCCTCCCTGAACAAATAAGGACTAGGGTGGCTCATTAGGGCTTGGTGGAGCCCGGTATGTGAGGTTGGGAGCCAACGGTATGATACTGGTCCAGAGGCATGCTTCGGATCCTAGAAGTCCCCAGCAAATGAAATGTGGCTGTGGAACGTGCTGGAAAGAATCGGGACACAGTGGCTCACTTGGGCGTTGACTAGCCCGGATAAAAAAGTGAGTAGCCACAGTGCCTTACACCTAGGCTGCTGCTCCAGGCTTGCTAAACCATGTGAGGTAGGGAGTAACTAGTGTGATATTGGTCCAGAGGCATGCTTAGGATACTAGAAGTCCCCAACAACTGAAATGTGGGTCTGGACCATACTAGAAAGAATCGGGACACAGTGGCTCACTTGGGTGTTGACTAGCCCGGATAAAGAACTGAGTAGCCACTTGGCCATGCAGCTAGGCGGCTGCTCGAGAGGCTTGCGAAACCATGTAGAAAGCCACAATAATGTAGGAAGCCTCTGAGCTCTCCCTGAACGAATCAGGACTAGGGTGGCTCACTAGGGCTTTGTGGAGCCCGGTATGTGAGGTAGGGACCTACCAGTATGATACTGGTCTAGAGGCACGCTTGGGATCCTAGAAGTCCCCAGGAACTTAAATGTGGCTTTAGACCATGCTAGAAACAATTAGGACACAGTGGCTCACTTAGGCGTTGACTAGCCCGGATAAAGAAGTGAGTAGCCACTGGGCCACGCAGCTAGGCTACTGCTCCAGAGGCTTGCTAAACCATGTAGAAGGCCACAGCAATGTAGGAAGCCTCTCAGCTCTCCCTCAACAGATCAGGACTAGGGTGTCTCAGAAGGGCGTTGCGGAGCCCGGTATGTGAGGTAGGGAGCCACCAGTGTGATACCGGTCCGGAAGCATGCTTGGGATCCTACAAGTTCCCAGCAACCTAAATGTGGCACTGGACTGTGCTGGAAAGAATCGGGACATAGTGGCCCACTTGGGCGTTGACTAGCCCGGAAAAAAATATAAGTAGCCACTACCATACGCTTGCTAAACCATGTAGAAGGCCACAGAAATGTAGGAAGCCTCTTAGCTCTCCCTGAACGGATCATGACTAGGGTGGCTCACTAGGGCGATGTGGAGCCCGGTATGTGAGGTATGGAGCCCCCGGTATGATACTGGTCCAGAGGCATGCTTGGGATCCTAGAAGTCCCCGGCAAATGAAATATGGCTCTGGACCGTGCTGGAAAGAATCGGGACACAGTGGCTCACTTGGGCGTTGACTAGCCCGACTAAAGAAGTGAGTAGCCACTGGGCCATACAGCTAGGCTGCTGTTCTAGAGGATTGCTAAACCATGTAGAAGGCCATAGCAATGTAGGAAGCCTCTTAGCTCTCCCTGAACAGATCATGACTAGGGTGGCTCACTAGGGCGATGTGGAGCTCGGTATGTGAGGTAGGGAGCCACCGGTATGATACTAGTCCAGAGGCATGCTTGGGATCCAAGAAGACCCCAGCAACTGAAATGTGGCTTTAGACGGTGCTGGAAAGAATCTGGACACAGTAGCTCAGTTGGGCGTTGACTAGCCCGATTAAAGAAGTGAGTAGCCACTGGGCCATACAGCTAGGCTGCTGCTCCAGAGGCTTGCTAAACCATGTAGAAGGCCACAGAAATGTAGGAAGCCTCTTAGCTCTCCCTGAACGGATCATGACTAGGGTGGCTCACTAGGGCGATGTGGAGCCCGGTATGTGAGGTATGGAGCCCCCGGTATGATACTGGTCCAGAGGCATGCTTGGGATCCTAGAAGTCCCCGGCAAATGAAATATGGCTCTGGACCGTGCTGGAAAGAATCGGGACACAGTGGCTCACTTGGGCGTTGACTAGCCCGACTAAAGAAGTGAGTAGCCACTGGGCCATACAGCTAGGCTGCTGTTCTAGAGGATTGCTAAACCATGTAGAAGGCCATAGCAATGTAGGAAGCCTCTTAGCTCTCCCTGAACAGATCATGACTAGGGTGGCTCACTAGGGCGATGTGGAGCTCGGTATGTGAGGTAGGGAGCCACCGGTATGATACTAGTCCAGAGGCATGCTTGGGATCCAAGAAGACCCCAGCAACTGAAATGTGGCTTTAGACGGTGCTGGAAAGAATCTGGACACAGTAGCTCAGTTGGGCGTTGACTAGCCCGATTAAAGAAGTGAGTAGCCACTGGGCCATACAGCTAGGCTGCTGCTCCAGAGGCTTGCTAAACCATGTAGAAGGCCACAGAAATGTAGGAAGCCTCTTAGCTCTCCCTGAACGGATCATGACTAGGGTGGCTCACTAGGGCGATGTGGAGCCCGGTATGTGAGGTATGGAGCCCCCGGTATGATACTGGTCCAGAGGCATGCTTGGGATCCTAGAAGTCCCCGGCAAATGAAATATGGCTCTGGACCGTGCTGGAAAGAATCGGGACACAGTGGCTCACTTGGGCGTTGACTAGCCCGACTAAAGAAGTGAGTAGCCACTGGGCCATACAGCTAGGCTGCTGTTCTAGAGGATTGCTAAACCATGTAGAAGGCCATAGCAATGTAGGAAGCCTCTTAGCTCTCCCTGAACAGATCATGACTAGGGTGGCTCACTAGGGCGATGTGGAGCTCGGTATGTGAGGTAGGGAGCCACCGGTATGATACTAGTCCAGAGGCATGCTTGGGATCCAAGAAGACCCCAGCAACTGAAATGTGGCTTTAGACGGTGCTGGAAAGAATCTGGACACAGTAGCTCAGTTGGGCGTTGACTAGCCCGATTAAAGAAGTGAGTAGCCACTGGGCCATACAGCTAGGCTGCTGCTCCAGAGGCTTGCTAAACCATGTAGAAGGCCACAGAAATGTAGGAAGCCTCTTAGCTCTCCCTGAACGGATCATGACTAGGGTGGCTCACTAGGGCGATGTGGAGCCCGGTATGTGAGGTATGGAGCCCCCGGTATGATACTGGTCCAGAGGCATGCTTGGGATCCTAGAAGTCCCCGGCAAATGAAATATGGCTCTGGACCGTGCTGGAAAGAATCGGGACACAGTGGCTCACTTGGGCGTTGACTAGCCCGACTAAAGAAGTGAGTAGCCACTGGGCCATACAGCTAGGCTGCTGTTCTAGAGGATTGCTAAACCATGTAGAAGGCCATAGCAATGTAGGAAGCCTCTTAGCTCTCCCTGAACAGATCATGACTAGGGTGGCTCACTAGGGCGATGTGGAGCTCGGTATGTGAGGTAGGGAGCCACCGGTATGATACTAGTCCAGAGGCATGCTTGGGATCCAAGAAGACCCCAGCAACTGAAATGTGGCTTTAGACGGTGCTGGAAAGAATCTGGACACAGTAGCTCAGTTGGGCGTTGACTAGCCCGATTAAAGAAGTGAGTAGCCACTGGGCCATACAGCTAGGCTGCTGCTCCAGAGGCTTGCTAAACCATGTAGAAGGCCACAGAAATGTAGGAAGCCTCTTAGCTCTCCCTGAACGGATCATGACTAGGGTGGCTCACTAGGGCGATGTGGAGCCCGGTATGTGAGGTATGGAGCCCCCGGTATGATACTGGTCCAGAGGCATGCTTGGGATCCTAGAAGTCCCCGGCAAATGAAATATGGCTCTGGACCGTGCTGGAAAGAATCGGGACACAGTGGCTCACTTGGGCGTTGACTAGCCCGACTAAAGAAGTGAGTAGCCACTGGGCCATCCAGCTAGGCTGCTGCTCCAGAGGCTTGCTAAACCATGTAGAAGGCCACAGAAATGTAGGAAGCCTCTTAGCTCTCCCTGAACGGATCAGGACTATGGTGGCTCACTAGGGCGATGTGGAACCCGGTATGTGAGGTAGGGAGCCACCGATATAATACTTGTCCAGAGGCATGCTTGGGATCCTAGAAGTCCCAAGAAACTGAAATGTGGCTCTAGACTGTGCTTGAAAGAATCTGGACATAGTGGCTCACTTGGGAGTTGACTAGCCCGATTAAAGAAGTGAGTAGCCACTGGGCCATACAGCTAGGCTGCTGCTCCAGAGGCTTGCTAAACCATGTAGAAGGCCACAACAATGTAGGAAGCCTCTTAGCTCTCCCTGAACGGATCATGACTAGGTTGGCTCACTAGGGCGATGTGGAGCCCGGTATGTGAGGTAGGGAGCTACCGGTATGATACTGGTCCAGAGGCATGCTTGGGATCCAAGAAGTCCCCAGTAACTGAAATGCGGCTTTAGACTGTGCTGGAAAGAATCTGGACACAGTGGCTCACTTGGGCGTTGACTAGCTCGATTAAAGAAGTGAGTAGCCACTGGGCCATCCAGCTAGGCTGCTGCTCCAGAGGCTTGCTAAACCATGTAGAAGGCCACAGCAATGTAGGAAGCCTCTGTGCTCTCCCTGAACAGATCAGGACTAGGGTGGCTCACTAGGGCGATGTGGAACTCGGTATGTGAGGTAGGGAGCCACCGATATAATACTTGTCCAGAGGCATGCTTGGGATCCTAGAAGTCCTAAGAAACTGAAATGTTGCTCCAGACTGTGCTGGAAAGAATCTGGACATGGTGGATCACTTGGGAGTTGACTAGCCCGATTAAAGAAGTGAGTAGCCACTGGGCCATACAGCTAGGCTGCTGCTCCAGAGGCTTGCTAAACCGTGTAGAAGGCCACAACAATGTAGGAAGCCTTTTAGCTCTCCCTGAACGGATAAGGACTAGGGTGGCTCACTAGGGCGATGTGCAGCCCGGTATGTGAAGTAGGGAGCCACCGGTATGATACTGGTCCAGAGGCATGCTTGAGTTCCTAGATGTCCGCAGCAACTGAAATGTGGCTCTGGACCATGCTAGAAAGAATCGGCACACAGTGTCTCACTTGTGCGTTTACTAGCCCGATTAAAGAAGTGAGTAGCCACTGGGCCACACAGCTAGGTTACTGCTCCCGAGGCTTGCTAAACGATGTAAAAGGCCACAACAATGTAGGAAGCCTCTGAGCTCTCCCTGAACGGATCAGGACTAGGGTGGCTCACTAGGGCGTTGTGGAGCCCGGTATGTGAGGTAGGTAGCCACCAGTGTGATACTGGTCCAGAGGCATGCTTAGGATACTAGAAGTCCTGAGAACCTGAAATGTGGCTCTGGACCATACTGGAAAGAATCAGGACACAATGGCTCACTTGGGAGTTGACTAACCCGGATAAATAAGTTAGTAGCCACTGGGCCATGCAGCTAGGCTGCTTCTCCAGAGGCTTGCTAAACCATGTAGAAGGCCACAACAATGTAGGAAGCCTCTGAGCTCTCCCTGAACGGATCGGGACTAGGGTGGTTCACTAGGGCGTTGTGGAGCCCGGTATGTGAGCTAGGTAGCCACCAGTGTGATACTGGTGTAGAGGCATGCTTAGGATACTAGAAGTCTGCAGCAACTGAAATGTGGCTCTGGACCATACTGGAAAGAATCGGGACATAGTGGCTAACTTGGGCATTGACTAGCCTGGATAAAGAAGTGACTAGCCACTAGGCCATACAGCTAGGCTGCTGCTCCTGAGGCTTGCTAAACCATGTAGAAGGCCACAGCAATGTAGGAAGCCCCTTAGCTCTCCCTGAATGGATCAGGACTAGGGTGGCTCACTAGGGCGATGTGGAGCCTGGTATGTGATGTAGGGAGCCACCGATATGATAATGGTCCAGAGGCATACTTGGGATCCTTGAAGTCCCTAGCAACTAAACTGTGGCTCTGGACCGTGCTGGAAAGAATCGGGACACAGTGCCTCACTTGGGCGTTGACTAGCCCGATTAAAGAAGTGAATAGCTACTGGGCCATACAGCTAGGCTGCTGCTCCAGAGGCTTACTATGCCATGTAGAAGGCCACAACAATGTAGGAAGCCTCTTAGCTATCCCTGAACGGATCAGGACTAGGGTGGCTCACTAGGGCGATGTGGAGCTCGGTATGTGAGGTGGGGAGCCACCGGTACGATACTGGTCCAGAGGCATGCTTGGGATCCAAGAAGTCCCCAGCAACTAAAATTTGGCTGTGGACTGTGCTGGAAAGAATCTGGACATTATGGCTCACTTGGGCGTTGTCTAGCCCGATTAAAGAAGTGAGTAGCCACTGGGCCATATAGCTAGGCTGCTACTCCAGAGGCTTGCTAAACCATGTAGAAGGCCACAGCAATGTAGGAAGCCTCTGAGCTCTCCCTGAACGGATCAGGACTAGGGTGGCTCACTAGGGCGATGTGGAACCCGGTATGTGAGGTAGGGAGCCACCGATATAATACTTGTCCAGAGGCATGCTTGGGATCCTAGAAGTCCCTAGCAACTGAAATGTGGCTTTGGACTGTGCTGGAAAGAATCTGGACACAGTGGCTAACTTGGGAGTTGACTAGCCCGATTAAAGAAGTGAGTAGCCACTGGGCCATACAGCTAGGCTGCTGCTCCAGAGGCTTACTAAGCCATTTAGAAGGCCACAACAATGTAGGAAGCCTCTTAGCTATCCCTGAACGGATCAGGACTAGGGTGGCTCACTAGGGCGATGTGGAGCTCGGTATGTGAGGTGGGGAACCACCGGTACGATACTGGTCCAGAGGCATGCTTGGGATCCAAGAAGTCCCCAGCAACTAAAATGTGGCTGTGGACTGTGCTGGAAAGAATCTGGACATTATGGCTCACTTGGGCGTTGTCTAGCCCGATTAAAGAAGTGAGTAGCCATCGGGCCATATAGCTAGGCTGCTGCTCCAGAGGCTTTCTAAACCATGTAGAAGGCCACAGCAATGTAGAAAGCCTCTGAGCTTTCCCTTAACGGATCGGGACTAGGGTGGCTCACTAGGGCGATGTGGAACCCGGTATGTGAGGTGGGGAGCCACTGATATAATACTTGTCCAGATTCATGCTTGGGATCCTAGAAGTCCCAAGCAACTGAAATGTGGCTTTGTACTGTGCTGGAAAGAATCTGGACACAGTGGCTAACTTGGGAGTTGACTAGCCCGATTAAAGAAGTGAGTAGCCACTGGGCCATACAGCTAGGCTGCTGCTCTAGAGGCTTACTAAGCCATGTAGAAGGCCACAACAATGTAGGAAGCCTCTTAGCTATCCCTGAACGGATCAGGACTAGGGTGGCTCACTAGGGCGATGTGGAGCTCGGTATGTGAGGTGGGGAGCCACCGGTACGATACTGGTCCAGAGGCATGCTTGGGATCCAAGAAGTCCCCAGCAACTAAAATGTGGCTGTGGACTGTGCTGGAAAGAATCTGGACATTATGGCTCACTTGGGCGTTGTCTAGCCCGATTAAAGAAGTGAGTAGCCATTGGGCCATATAGCTAGGCTGCTGCTCCAGAGGCTTGCTAAACCATGTAGAAGGCCACAACAATGTAGGAAGCCTCTGAGCTCTCCCTGAACGGATCAGGACTAGGGTGGCTCACTAGGGCGATGTGGAACCCGGTATGTGAGGTGGGGAGCCACCGATATAATACTTGTCCAGAGGCATGCTTGGGATCCTAGAAGTCCCAAGCAACTGAAATGTGGCTTTGGACTGTGCTGGAAAGAATCTGGACACAGTGGCTAACTTGGGAGTTGACTAGCCCGATTAAAGAAGTGAGTAGCCACTGGGCCATACAGCTAGGCTACTGCTCCAGAGGCTTACTAAGCCATGTAGAAGGCCACAACAATGTAGGAAGCCTCTTAGCTATCCCTGAACGGATCAGGACTAGGGTGGCTCACTAGGGCGATGTGGAGCCCGGTATGTGAGGTAGGGAGCCACCGGTATGATACTGGTCCAGAGGCATGCTTGAGTTCCTAGAAGTCCATAGCAACTGAAATGTGGCTCTGGACCGTGCTGGAAAGAATCGGCACACAGTGTCTCACTTGTGCGTTGACTAGCCCGATTAAAGAAGTGAGTAGCCACTGGGCCACACAGCTAGGTTACTGCTCCAGAGGCTTGCTAAACCATGTAAAAGGCAACAACAATGTAGGAAGCCTCTGAGCTCTCCCTGAACGGATCAGGACTAGGGTGGCTCACTAGGGCGTTGTGGATCCCGGTATGTGAGGTAGGTAGCCACCAGTGTGATACTTGTCCAGCGGCATGCTTAGGATACTAGAAGTCCCCAGCAACTGAAATGTGGCTCTGAACCATACTGGAAAGAATCAGGACACAATGACTCACTTGGGGGTTGACTAACCCGGATAAAGAAGTGAGTAGCCACTGGGCCTTGCAGCTAGGCTGCTTCTCCAGAGGCTTGCTAAACAATGTAGAAGGCCACAACAATATAGGAAGCCGTTGAGCTCTCCCTGAACGGATCAGGACTAGGGTGGCTCACTAGTGTGTGTGGAGCTCGGTATGTGAGGTAACGAGACACCGGTATGATACTGGTCAAGAGGTATGCTTGGGATCCTACAAGTCCCCAGTAACCTAAATGTAGCACTGGACTGTGCTGGAAAGAATCGGGACACAGTGGCCCACTTGGGCGTTGACTAGCTCGGAAAAAAAATTTGAGTAGCCACTGGGCCATACAGCTAGGCTGCTGCTCCATAGGCTTGCTAAACCATGTAGAAGGCCACAACAATGTAGGAAGCCTCTGAGCTCTCCCTGAACGGATCGGGACTACGGTGGTTCACTTGGGCGTTGTGGAGCCCGGTATGTGAGGTAGGAAGCCACCAGTGTGATACTGATCTAGAGGCATGCTTAGGATACTAGAAGTCCGCAGCAACTGAAATGTGGCTCTGGACCATACTGGAAAGAATCGGGACACAGTTGCTAACTTGGGCATTGACTAGCCTGGATAAAGAAGTGAGTAGCCACTAGGCCATACAGCTAGGCTGCTGCTCCTAAGGCTTGCTAAACCATGTAGAAGGCCACAGCAATGTAGGAAGCCTCTTAGCTCTCCCTGAATGGATCAGGACTAGGGTGGCACACTACGGCGATGTGGAGCCTGCTATGTGATGTAGGGAGCCACAGATATGATACTGGTCCAGAGGCATGCTTGGGATCCTTGAAGTCCCCAGCAACTAAAATGTGGCTCTGGACCGTGCTGGAAAGAATCGTGACACAGTGCCTCACTTGGGCGTTGACTAGCCCGATTAAAGAAGTGAATAGCCACTGGGCCATACAGCTAGGCTGCTGCTCCAGAGTCTTGCTAAACCATGTAGAAGGCCACAACAATGTAGGAAGCCTCTTAGCTCTCCCTGAACGGATCATGACTAGGGTGGCTCACTTGGGCGATGTGGAGCCTGGTATGTGATGTAGGGAGCCACCGATATGATACTGGTCCAGAGGCATGCTTGGGATCCAAGAAGTCCCCAGCAACTGAAATGTGGCTGTGGATTATGCTGGAAAGAATCTGGACACTGTGGCTCACTTGGGCGTTGACTAGCCCGATTAAAGAAGTGAGTAGCCACTGGGCCATATAGCTAGGCTGCTGCTCCAGAGGCATGCTAAACCATGTAGAAGGCAACAGCAATGTATGAAGCCTTTGAGCTCTCCCTGAACGGATCAGGACTAGGGTGGCTCACTAGGGCGATGTGAAGCCCGGTATGTGAGGTAGGGAGCCACCGAAATAATACTGGTCCAGAGGCATGCTTGGGATACTAGGGATGATAAGGTTTTTGCCGTCAGATAACCGTCCGTCAAAACAATTTATAAAACCTATACGATGCGTTCACAAGTAGTAATATTAGGATCGGGGTAGCGGTAAGCACGGGTGTCGTTCACTGAGATCGGGGTAGCGGTGATAAGATTAGGATTAATATAACTAGTATGCATAAAAGTAAAGTGATGGTGAATGAAGATACAATATAAACAAAATTATGAAAGCAAATAAAATGGGATGACAATGGAGTGATGAATGAATGATGATGGAACTACGGAGTTGATGGACTCGTAAGTGAATATTGGGGCAATTGCAACAAACTCTCAATTAAGCCCGTTTTGACAAATGTAACCAACCTAGGGTGTATAGTGTTGGTATATATCTATAGCAAGAGGTCAACCTATGGTGTATAGCGAAGACCTCTTACTAGAGATTAATCCCTCCGAAGCAACCAACAGTGGCTAGTTACTCAATTGGGACTTGTTCCATGAATGCTCACCTATCTAGTTATGGCTCAACCTATTATTAATGTAGCCATCCTAGGGTGTATAGTGATGGCTTTCAATTCCCTCACAAGTGGTCGACCTAGGATGTATAGTGAAGGCCACCCTGTTGGGATTGGATGAGGCTCGAGGTTATCAACCGAATGAAATCAATACAAGCAAGTCATAGAGTTCATTTACAAAGCCCAAAATATCCATCAAACAAATAACATCAACCCCATAGTGGGGTATTTTAGCTACTCATGTTCTATTACAAACCAATAAACTAAGAGAGAGAATAAAGATAACCCTTGAAGATTGATCTCTTTCCTTGAAGCTTGAATCCAAGTCTCCTAGTTGCCTTTGGTTGAGTAGAGATGGTTTGGATGATAGGGAGATGTGTTACTAGCTTAGAATACAAGTGTTGGGAGGTATGGTGATGATTTGGTTCATTCCCATCCTTTTCTATTTATAGAGGATGGGAAAATAGGTCACTTAAGATTGAAACCAAAAACTGTCGCGCGTAGAGTGCGGGTGGAGTGCGGGTGAATTACCCGCACTGTAAAGGTTTTCTTCATCTTCAGTTCTCTGATCTGGGCAACAGTGCGGGTGGAGTGCGGTTGGATTACCCGTACTTTACCCGCACTTTACTCGCACTATACTCGCACTCTGATGTCAGGTGTAAATCCACTCCTCTGTCTTGAGAAACAGTGCGGGTGGAGTGCGGTTGGATTACCCGCACTTTACCCGCACTTTAGTGTCAGGTGGAGCTGTTTTGAGCAATAGTGTGGGTGGAGTGTGGGTGTAGTGCGGGTGGAGTGCGGGTGAGTGCGGGTGGAGTGCGGGTGAATGACCCGCACTTTACCCGCACTTGACCCGCACTTTATCTGTCAGGTACGAATCAGCTCCTCTGTCTTGAGAAATAGTGTGGGTGGAGTGCGGTTGGATGACCCGCACTTTATCTTTCCTTCATGATTCAGTCCCGGCTGTGGTAATGAGTGCGGTTGGAGTTCGGTTGCGACCCGCACTTGACCCGCACTGTAGAGCTGCTTATGATCTTTTGTCTTTTCTTTTGCCCCTTTTCTGCCGGAACCACTGCAATTAGCTTCTAACACCAGAATTACATCTATTGCCTGCAATTAGCACAAACGAGCCTATTAGACATAAAATATATAGAAAATACACACAAGAACGAGACAAAGGAATAGGAATGAGGGTCGAAAAATACAACAATTTAGGCACGATCAAACACCCCCAAACCAAACCTTTGCTCGTACTCGAGCAAACATAATATAAAACAAATAAGACACAAACTAAAAATGACTCGAACTAAGAACTTTCCTAGACACAAAGAAAAACTTGCTGCAGAACCAAATGGCAGAGGGATATGCAAAAGCAAATGGGAGTGAGGAATGAGCATATGCAAAATGTTCTAAACAACTCGAAGGCACCCCAAGGGAAACTAGCACAACACGAATCCCACACTTAAATGCCCTCGCCTCAGAAACTACTCACTCTCACACCTTGAGCATAATTCGCTTCGACGCTAGGTTCTCACATGGATTCTTTCTTATCTTTCCTCTCAGAACCTAGGTTCACACTCATGCAACATGTATGCCAATGAATTTATGTAACTGAATCAACTTAGTTGCATACATTTAGTGTAGAATAAACACTGTTTTTAGTTAGTGAGTCTCATGAAAGAATCATGTGGAAAGAGCATTCATTAACTAATATTCCCAATCTAGACATCCCCTAATATCAACTAGGTCTTTTCCATTTGGTTGTAACGTGGCCACGGTGAATGGTGATTAGAAGAATCATATATTTAGGCACAAGCACTAATCAACCAAGTTAAGGCAATACATTCTACACTTAAGCATTTAATTTCTCATGCAACCCCACTTCCAAATACAATATGGCGTCCAGGCATACAATTAGACTCTACGTGCAATCTTTAACTACTCATGTTACCCATTTGAGTAGCATTTACAATTTACACAAGGCATTTGAAGCATATTTTTCTTTTTTTACTTTTTGCTTCTTTTCTTTTCTTTTCTTTTCATGCCTTTTTACTATGCACATTTTCACAACTCATTACTCTTGCCTAGGTACACGCCATTTATCAAATTAAAGCACAACTTTACATTCCTAAGCCTCAACAAGATCAATTAAGAGGGGGTTGGCTAAGTGTTTAGGTTGCTTGGGTTATGGATAACGTGGGTGTAGAATGGAAAAGTCTATATGTGTTTGGCTTCAACATTGGCTTGGGAGCACACATATTACTGGAATGGGAAGTATTTAGGCTTTCTTTTTGAGTGGCTAAAATACACATTGCCTAATATCGCTTCAAAGGATCAATCTACCAAAGGAATAAAAGTTTTCGTCAACCAATCCACATATATGATGCATGTTCAATGAAAAATGATGATTTTTGATGTAGTGAGACTATGCATGGTGTTTGAATAGTGTTTACAGATTTGAAAAACATTTTCCCTCAAATATACACGCTTTTGGCTTTTGTTTGTGATCTCACAAGGGAAATCTCCACTATTAGAACAAGGCGCTTGAGCACCGAGTTCCCTAAACTTGGACACTAGAAGATGAGACTAGCCCATGAAGTGCAAGTGAGACCCCTAAAGTGACTAAGAGTTATTGAATAAGCACACAAATCATACACACATTCGCCACAAACACTATGCTCTAGGTATCTCACCAAGCTAAATAAGCTCAAAATTCTAGCTAAGCAGCAACTTTTTCGAAAATAAGACACAAAAATGACTCAAAACACAAAAGACGACTCAAAAAGGAGTCAACACCCCCAAACCAAAACCCAACATTGTCCTCAATGTTGAAGTCAAGAGAATCTGGCCTAGCGGCACACACCTAACATGATTCAAACAAACCTAGGCATTAATCAAACACAATCAATGCCCCAACAAAATAAAAATGACTCAAACAAGGCTCACAAAATAAAGGCAATTCATGCAATATATCATTGAAGCACAAGTCAAGCTTAACATCATGCATTTTATCAAAATTGACGGAATGGAGCATGAACAACCCCCAAACCGAATTAAACAATATAAAGCACATGCATTCATACTTGCACAAGAGCCTCCGGCTCTTTCATCCACAAATATAATCAATAAATTCAATGTGCAAATATCCACAAAATATAACATTCTAACCAAACTATCCCAACATCACAATTTATTGAATTTAAACAACATAAAGCATAAAACTAACTACATGCATCAAAATTATTCAATGGGATGCATTCATGGAGAGGCTAGGATCCTCTAAGGTTGGTTTGACCAAGTTAGGAAATTCTCGATTTTTCACTACCCAAATAAATTTAGGTGACTTCATTATCTTTTCCTTTAACATGTTTCTATATAAGTGCACTTGGTCTTTCCTTACCCATATTTGCTTGACCCTAGGTGGATTCCATCTATTCCTAGGACCTCTAGTTTTCCTATGTTGAATTGGCTTGTAATTTTTAGCCTTAAAATGCTCTATCCTAGAACATGCATAGCAAAAGATATTAGAGTTAGAGGAACTTCCCTTTGATGCGTGGGCTTGAGGACGTTTGATTTGTTTCACTTGTAACGCCTTGACCTCCTCCTCCTTTTTGCTTAGTGCTACCTTTGCTTCCTCTAAGGCATTGGCTTTTTGATCAACCTCCATTTGCATCTTCATTGACTTGTGAGCTATCTCATCTTCAAACTCTTTTGATAGCCTCACTAAGTTCTCCAAATCCTTTGATACGGTACTTTTCTCTGCTTCAAATCTCTCAAGTCGTTCCTCCAATTCTTTGTTCTTGTCGGAGACTTCACCATTTGTCTTCTTGAGAGTACCATTCTCAACCCTGAGCATCTTCACTTCAGATAATAGTTTCTTGTTCAACTCTTGGAGATTACTCGCCTTTTCCATTCCCAAGGCTTCTCTCTCTTGAAGTGCTTCATTCTCTTTCTTCAACACACCCCTTTCCAACACTAGCTCTGTGCTTAGGCTCATAAGCTCTTGGTTCATCTTGATCATCCTGTCCATCTCGTCCATTCTCTTGCTTCACTCCACTTCAAATTCTATTCGGAGCTTATACATGTCTTCTTTTGAGAAATCGGAGGGATCCACCGGTTTGGTTGCTTTAACTTGGAAACAACTCTGATTTACCGGGGTGAACTGCTGGGCGGATTCGAGCATTTGGGTGGTTTTCTCTTCTATGAAGGCTTGAGTTTCTTGTTGAGAAGCTATCATCTGCTCAGTCTCCCGCACATGATTCTTCATGAAATTTCTTAGTTGATATTCAACGGAATTTGAATGGGATGACGAGATGTAGGCATTCTCATTAGGCTCGTAGCTTGACCCTGAATTTTGCCAAAAGGAATCCATAGAGTCCTGAAACAAACAAAAAAAAAACTACCAAAGCAATAAAAAGAAACTAACAAAACTAAAAACAACTAACAAACTAATAGTATTAAAACTAATCTAATCACTACTACGTACACCGATCCCCGGCAGCGGCGCCATTTGATGATAAGGTTTTTGCCATCAGAAAACCGTCCGTCAAAACAATTTATAAAACCTATGCGATGCGTTCACAAGTAGTAATACAAGTAAAGCGGTAAGCACGGGTGTCGTCCACTGAGATCGGGGTAGCGGTGATAAGATTAGGATTAATATAACTAGTATGCATAAAAGTAAAGTGATGGTGAATGAAGATACAATATAAACTAAATTATGAAAGCAAATAAAATGGGATGACAATGGAGTGATGAATGAATGATGATGGAACTACGGAGTTGATGGACTCGTAAGTGAATATTGGGGCAATTGCAACAAACTCTCAATTAAGCACGTTTTGACAAATGTAACCAACCTAGGGTGTATAGTGTTGGTATATATCTATAGCAAGAGGTCAACCTAGGGTGTATAGCGAAGACCTCTTACTAGAGATTAATCCCTCCGAAGCAACCAACAGTGGCTAGTTACTCAATTGGGACTTGTTCCATGAATCCTCATCTATCTAGCTATGGCTCAACCTATTATTAATGTAGCCATCCTAGGGTGTATAGTGATGGCTTTCAATTCCCTCACAAGTGGTCGACCTAGGATGTATAGTGAAGGCCACCCGGTTGGGATTGGATGAGGCTCGAGGTTATCAACCGAATTCTACTCGAAGGTTAGTTCTCGTAGAATCACTAAAGTAGCCAACCTAGGGTGTATAGTGGAGGCTTCTAATTCTCTCACAAGTGGCAAACCTAGGATGTATAGTGAAAGCCACTAATTCAAGATTAGATTATGGGCATGGTTTTAGAGCTGGATTTTCGGAAATCCTTCCATTCAATGGAGCATTAGACAACCTTATTGCCTACTCAAACAATCCAAATCAACATACAAAGAGGGTGTATCCAAGCAAGTCAATAATGGAAATCAATACAAGCAATAGAATGAAATATAAAGATATAATAAATATAACACATAGAGTTCATTTACAAAGCCCAAAATATCCATCAAACAAATAACATCAACCCCATAGTGGGGTATTTTAGCTACTCATGTTCTATTACAAACCAATAAACTAAGAGAGAGAATAGAGATAACCCTTGAAGATTGATCTCTTTCCTTGAAGCTTGAATGCAAGTCTCCTAGTTGCCTTTGATTGAGTAGAGATGGTTTGGATGATAGGGAGATGTGTTACTAGCTTAGAATACAAGTGTTGGGAGGTACGGTGATGATTTGGTTCGTTCCCATCCTTTTCTATTTATAGAGGATGGGAAAATAGGTCACTTAAGCTTGAAACCAGAAACTGTCGCGCGCAGAGTGCGAGTGAATTACCCGCACTGTACCCGCACTTTAAAGGTTTTCTTCATCTTCAGTTCTCTGATCTGGGCAATAGTGCGGGTGGAGTGCGGTTGGATTACCCGCACTTTACCCGTACTTTACTCGCACTGTACTTGCACTCTGGTGTCAGGTGTAAATCCACTCCTCTGTCTTGAGAAACAGTGCGGGTGGAGTGCGATTGGATTACCCGCACTTTAGTGTCAGATGGAGCTGTTTTAAGCAATAGTACGGGTGGAGTGTGGGTGTAGTGCGGGTGGAGTGCGGGTGAGTGCGGGTGAATGACCCGCACTTTACCAGCACTTTACCTGCACTTGACCCGCACTTTATCTGTCAGGTACGAATTAGCTCCTCTGTCTTGAGAAATAGTGAGGGTGGAGTGCGATTGGATGACCTGCACTTTACCCGCACTTTATCTTTCCTTCATGATTCAGTCCCGGCTGTGGGAATGAGTGCGGTTGGAGTGCAGTTGCGACCCGCACTTGACCCGCACTGTAGAGCTGGGTATGATCTTTTGTCTTTTCTTTTGCTCCTTTTCTGTCGGAACCACTGCAATTAGCTTCTAACACCAGAATTACATCTATTGCCTGCAATTAGCACAAACGAGCCTATTAGACATAAAATATATAGAAAATACACACAAGAACGAGACAAAGGAATAGGAATGAGGGTCGAAATATACAACAATTTAGGCACGATCAACTAGTAGTCCCCAACAACTGAAATGTGGCTCTGGACTGTGCTGGAAAGAATCTGAACACAGTGGCTCACTTGGGAGTTGACTAACCCGATTAAAGAAGTGAATAGCCACTGGGCCATACAGCTAGGCTGCTGCTCCAGAGGCTTGCTAAACCATGTAGAATGCCACATTAATGTAGGAAGCCTCTTAGCTCTCCCTGAACAGATCAGGACTAGGGTGGCTCACTAGGGCGTTGTGGAGCCCGGTATGTGAGGTAGGGAGCCACCGGTATGATACTGGTCCAGAGGCATGCTTGAGTTCCTAGAAGTCCGCAGCAACTGAAATGTGGCTCTGGACCGTGCTGGAAAGAATCAGGACACAGTGGCTCACTTGGGCGTTTACTAGCCCGATTAAAGAAGTGAGCAGCCACTGTGCCACGCAGCTAGGTTACTGCTCCAGAGGCTTGCTAAACCATGTAGAAGGCCAGAGCATTGTAGGAAGCCTCTGAGCTCTCCCTGAACGGATAAAGACTAGGGTGGCTCACTAGGGCGTTGTGGAGCCCGGTATGTGAGGTAGGTAGCCACCAGTGTGATACTGGTCAAGAGGCATGCTTAGGATACTAGAAGTCCCGAGCAACTAAAATGTGGCTCTGGACCATACTGGAAAGAATCAGGACACAGTGGCTCACTTAGGAGTTGACCAACACGGATAAAGAAGTGAGTAGCCACTGATCTATGCAGCTAGGCTGCTGCTCCAGAGGCTTGCTAAACAATGTAGAAGGCCACAACAATGTAGGAAGCCTCTGAGCTCTACCTAAACGGATCAGGACTTGGGTGGCTTACTAGTGCGTTGTGGAGCCCGGTATGTGAGGTAACGAGCCACCAGTATGATACTTGTCCAGAGGCATGCTTGGGATCCTAGAAGTCCCCAGCAACTGATATGTGGCTCTGGACCATACAGGAAAGAATCGGGACACAGTGGCTCACTTGTGCGTTGACTAGCCCGATTAAAGAAGTCAGTAGCCACTGGGCCACGCAGCTAGGTTACTGCTCCAGAGGCTTGCTAAACCATGTAGAAGGCCACAGTAATGTAGGAAGCCTCTAAGCTCTCCCTGAACTGATCAGGACTAGGGTGGCTCACTAGGGCGTTGTGGAGCCCGGTATGTGAGGTAGGTAGCCACTTGTGTGATACTGGTCAAGAGGCATGCTTAGGATACTAGAAGTCCCGGGCAACTAAGAAGTGGCTCTGGACCATACTGGAAAGAATCGGGACACAGTGGCTCACTTAGGAGTTGACTAACCCTGATAAAGAAGTGAGTAGCCACTGGGCTATGCAGCTAGGCTGAGGCTTGCTAAACAATGTAGAAGGACACAACAATGTAGGAAGCCTCTGAGCTCTCCCTGAACGGATCAGGACTAGGGTGGCTCACTAGTGCGTTGTGGAGCCCGGTATGTGAGGTAACGAGCCAGAGGTATGATACTGGTCTAAAGGCATGCTAAGGATCCTAGAAGTCCCCAGCAACTGAAATGTGGCTCTGGACCATACTGGAAAGAATCGGGACACAGTGGCTCACTTGGGCGTTGACTAGCCCGGATAAAGAAGTGAGTAGCCACTAGGCCACTGATCGGGCCAAATATGTAGTATATTTAGGCCTTCAGATCTTTACCTTATGTTCTGTTTTCGTGCGTTTTTGTATCTCTTATGGGTGGTTTTGTGCTTATTTGTAGGAAATGATGTAGAGACAGGCTCGGAAGCATATTGTGGTGATTCCAGCAGGAAAGGGGCGAAAGCGAAGGCAAAGGAGCACAAACTGCTCTACAGTGCGGGTCCAGTACGGGTCCAGTGCGGGTCGTAACCGCACTCCAGCCGCACTCATGTACATAGCAGGGGCAGACTGCAAGTACAAAGAGAAAGTGCGGGTACAGTGCGGGTCAGCTAGCCGCACTCCACCCGCACTAATGCCAAACCAGATAGCTGATGTTGCACCTGAAGATAAGGTACGGGTACTGTGCGGGTAATCCAACCGTACTCTACCCGCACTAATGCCAATCTAGAGAAGCTGATCATACATCTGACATAAGAGTGCGGGTACTGTGCGGGTCAGCAAACCGCACTCCACCCGCACTTGCACCAAGAACAGAAGAGCAGAACCGAATCTGACATTAGAGTGCGGGTCATCAAACCGCAATCTACCTGCACTTACATCAAGAACAGAAGAGCAGAATTGCACCTGACATTAGAGTGTGGGTACTGTGCGGGTCATCCAACCGCACTCCACCCGCACTTTTGCTCAAGACAGAAGGTAAATTTTGCACCTGACAGGGAAGTGCGATTCAAGTGCGATCATAGTGCGATGTCAAGTGCGGGTCAAGTGCAGGTAATTCAACCGTACTCCACCCGCACTTATGCCCTGATCCGAGAACTGAAGTTGCAGACAACCCATACAGTGCGGGTAGAGTGCTGGTAAATCACCCGCACTCCACCCGCACTCCGAGCGCGCCAGTCTGATTTTCAAAGCTTAAGTGACCTATTTTTGTATTTAGTATAAATAGAAAAGTATAGAAACATTTTAAGGAGCTTTTGACTCCGTTTAGTACAGATTAAGCACTCTTAGATCTTTTTTCTCTCTCTCTCTCTCATCCTTACATTCTCTACTCAACTTCAAGGAAGTTTGGAGATTGGAGCCACTACAAGGAAGGAGATGTTCTCCAAGGGTTATTTCTATCTCCTCTCTCTTGGTTTCCTAGTTGTAATGAGTAGCTAAATCCCCTCTAAGGGGTTGATGGAGTAGTTAGTGGAATATTGGGCTTGTATATTAACTTGATATTATATTGATATTCATGTCTATCTTCCATTGATCTATTCTTGTTGTGAATGTTTATCATTGATTTCTTGTGTAGATACATCCTCTTTGCAAGATATCTTTGTATTATGTATGAGTATTGCACCTAGATATACATCCTATTTAGTTGTATAATGCTCTAAAGAATAGACGGAAAGTCATGAATTCCGACTCTTGAACCGCGGTTTTAATCTAACCTCGATCGTGTTTTCCGGCACTATACATCCTAGGTCGGAATCCGTGAGAGAGTTAGAAGTCATCACTATACATCCTAGGGTGACTATTTGTAATCGGTTGAGTCATTGTTAGGTAGACGAGCTTTATTTCCAGAATCCAATAAACCACCAACTCTATACATCCTAGGTTGGTAGTTTACAAGGATTAATCCCTAATAGGTGGTCCGCACTATACATCCTAGGTTGGCCACCTTCTAGGGATAAATAACCGACTCTATACATCCTAGGTCGGTTACCTTGAATAGCTGTGCTATTGACAAGTTTGTTACATTTCCCAGTATTTACTTTCGTATCCATTAACTCCTTAGTTTCCATCATCTATATATCCTTCATTCCATTTCCCCCTTCATTTTATTTACATATTTAATTTAGTGTTATTTAGAGTTGGTTCACAATCTACATTTTCACCAATTCATGTTTGGCTATTAAATATATATATATATACATAACATTGCTTTAGCATTAACTAATTTAGCTAACTCCGCTCCCTGTGGACGACACCCCACTTGCCACTGTATTTATGTTTTCAAACTGATTTAGGCTTTGTGAAGTTTTATTAAATATTATTGACGGACTAATCTTTTAAAACGACTAGAGGAAAAATGTGTCTCTGTCAAATGGCGCCGCTGCCGGGGAGCGGCATGTTAGTTTAATTAGTTTTGCATAAGTAAGGTTAGTTTAGTAATATTCCTGCTCTGCCCTATCTGTTTCTCATTTACGTTGTGCGTTGTTTGTTGTGAAATTTCAGGATTTTAGGTATATGCACAGAAGAAGATCGTTAAGAGGAACATTGTTGCCAGTTATCGATAACATCAATCAGTTGGTTAGAAGAACCGGGCAGTTAGAAGGAAATATGGACGATCATAGAGAGAATGACCAGTAGGCTCGAGATAATGAGGGAAGTGTACATGGGGATGAAGAGCTAGGCCTCACCATGGGCGAGTACACTCTCCCGTTTGTAGGTAATGTGCCCACTGCCATAGTACTGGATGATGTAACAAGGCAGTATGAGTTGAAAACTTTGCACATTAGCCTCCTGCCATCGTTTAGTGGGCGAATTACAGAGGATTGCCTCCAATTCATGAAACAGTATGGGGCCACATTAGAAACCTTCCCGGTCATGGCTCGCCAAGCAGTACTGACAAGGAACCAGCTTCATCTCAGGTGTTTCCAGTATTGTCTGAAAGATGCCGCAATGACTTGGTACATGAACTTGAGGCCAGGATCACTGGTGAGATGGAGCCAAGTCTGCAAGGTTTTCTTCAACAAGTATTTTCCGTCGCAGAAGGCTAAAGACCTAAGGTTGAAGATAGCATCCTTTGTCGAAGAGGACGGTGAACCATTCCATGAGGCATGGGAGAGGTTCAACTTGTTGTTAGCTTAAATGCCACCGTATACATACCATCCAGAATTGAAGGTTAACTCCTTCTTTAGTGGACTTTCACCGATAACCCAAATGATGGTGGATAATGCATGCGAAGGAACTATAGCAGACAAAAGGGCAGTTGAAGCTTATGACATTCTGAAGAAGATTGCCCAGAACTCACAACAGAGGACATCACATGTGAGAAGGGGTGGAAGAATAGAAGTGGGTCAGGATACCCAAGTTCAGATTCAGATGTCTAAAATGAACAAGGACTTTCAATCAATCAAGGAGCTTATAACCGGAAAACCAGGGTCCTCCCAAGGAGTTGGTCAAGTCATGGGGGAGATTGAAGGGGGAGAAGGGCATTTCAGTCAAGAAGAGCAAGCCCAAGCCCTTGGAGAATCAAGGCCGCCAAGGAATGACCCATATTCGAATACATATAATCCAGGGTTGAGAAACCACCCAAACTTGTCTTGGTCCAACAACAATCACCTAGGAGCAACCACTTACCAAGGTGGCAACAACAATTACCAAGGTGGCAACACCAATTTCCAAGGTGGAAACAACAACCAAGGGTACCAAAATCGGGGATACAATAGATACAATCAAGGAGGGGTGAACAACAGCAATCAATGGGGAAGTTCAAGTAGTAACCCATCATCCAACTTCAATTCCCACGCTTCCGCTAGCCAACCGAAGGACAAGTCTCTAGAGGAGATAGTGAGCACAGTGATCAAAACGGTTGGTATCGGGTCGGAAGCCCTCAAGAACACCTTGCATGCCTCTGAGCAATGAATGTCAGCTTACATGCAGTCCAATGATCAGAAAGCAAACAGTCAGGGAGCGTCACTGAAGAAGATGGAAACTCAATTGGCAAAGATTTTTGATGCATTATTCAAGAACAAGGAGAAGGCATCAAGCTCCGATGAACATGTTAATATGTTAGAGGTTGTCCAGTTGGGAGTTGATGAGACCGAGGAAAGTATGGTGGAGGTTGTGGATAAGGAAAATAGGGGAAGTGACATAGACTCCCCTATTAAACTTGAAGACCCCGGGAGTTTCGTTATAAAGGTACAAATAGAGAATTCACCAAAGATGGGAGCGGTCCTTGATATGAGGGCTAGCATCAATATGATGCCACTAGAGGTCTACGAACAGCTGAAGATTCAGTCAATCAAGCCGACCTCCCAGACTCTCATCATGGCGGATAATTCTCCCATCACCCCAGTTGGTATCGTGGAGGAAGTATATGTGAATGTGCACAGTTTGATTGTGCCGGTAGAATTTTTTATGTTGGATTGCAAACGAGGAGAATCCAATGGTAGGGACTGGAAACTACTGTTGGGGAGGCCATTCATGGCCCACGGCAAGTATGGTGATTGATATTTGTTCTAGGGACATTTCCTTCAGCTGTGGAGGGAAGAGTGTGAACTTCAAGGTAACATCCCCCGGAACAAGCCAAGTCAGAGATTGTTTAGTCTTGGAGGCACCAAATTCCAGAAAGAAAAGAAGTCGGGTGCTCACCTTTGTGCAAGCCTTTGAGGGTGTTAAGGAGATGGAATTGGGAAACCAAGACTGCATTAAGGAAAGGCAAGAATCAGAATTCGAAGAGGAGGAAGCAAATACCGAACTTTTCGAACAATTGGGTGAGCTTGAGCAAGACAACACAAAGCTCAAACTAGAGGTTTATTTTCTTAAGGTTGAAAATGGACAGTTGAAGACGAAATTCCATGATCTCTCAACAGTCAACAACGGGTTAAGGGAGCAAGTGATGGAACTTGCCACCAAAAAAGAGTTAGTCTCCAAGAACTTAGATGCATTGGCAAAGCTCTCAGAAGAGTTTGAAGAAGACTATGGGAGAAGGACAAGGAAACTTCAACTAGGTGTGGAGGAGTCCGCAAATGCGGTAAGGGAATTGCATGAACAGTTGAGCATGAAAGATAATAAGTTTAAGTGGGCCAAGGTCAAGGAGGGTGATTTGATTGAGCAACTCGCTGTGATAGAAAGCAATGTCAAATCCCTCAGATGTGGACAACAAAAAGTGGCCCACGCCAACGATCGAACAGAGAGTTTCCCTAACCGCCCTATTACTTGTTACTTTTGTGCCAAAAGAGGGCACACTAAGGCTTATTGCTTTAGTTTCCAAAGGTTAAAAGCAAGTAGAGTTGGATCTAGGATGAACCCACCAAGAGTCAAACAAATATGGGTTCGAAAGGACCTAGTCGGGCAAATGAAGAAAGTGAGGAGAGATGCAGTGCATAGGCATTTGGCACCGGTTTGGGTGGCCAAGTTGAATGTGCTCCCCATTCCGGTCAAACCTCCTTTGGTTGACCGGGTCCCACTTTGAGTGCATTGCACTCTCTTTTGAATTAATTGTAGTGTTTTTTATTTTTATTTTTATTTTTATTTTTACTTTTCGGATGGTTATTTTTTGTCATTGTAAACTTTTGAGAATGCTTGAGAATGTTTTGGTGCAGATTCAGTTGCAGGGCAGAATACATAAGTATGTACAGGGGAACAGTGCGGTTATAGTGCGGGTCAGTCACCCGCACTCGTCCCACACTCCGAAGGCATCAGGTAATAAAGTGCGGATAAAGTGCGGGTCAGTCACCCGCACTCCACCCGCACTTTGGTCGCGCAGTATATATACTGCCTGTCGTTCTCTAGGGCTCCACTTGCCACAAAAAACAAAACAAAACAGAAAATTTCAAAATTTTCCCTCTTCTCAACTGAAAGGTATTCCGTGTGTGCCACGTTTTCGATTTTTTGGCAACCAAGGTATGGATTCTTACTCTATTTCTTTACATATCTCTCTAATCCAAACCCTAACCCTCTTTATCACAATTCTTTTTACTCTTATGCATGGACTTCATTAGTTAGGGTTTTGACCCCTTATTTTTACTTTTTCTAATGTCTAAGAGAATGGATTAATGGGTGTTATCTAATTATGCATGTGATGTATTCATTATTAATTGATTTTCTATTGCAATTGGATTTCAAACTATGATGTTGGGTTTATATGGTTGATTGGAAGCCTATGCTTGAGTTAGAATCATAGTTGTGTTAATTCGGTCGAATGATATGCTAAAATTATGAAATGTATACATGGATTGAAACTCTGCATGTGCTGGTATCTGGTAACGAGTTAGAGTGCGGGTACAGTGCGGATCATTCACCCGCACTTTATCCTCCTAGCAGAATTGTTGTCCTTTCAAATTCCTACATCATAACCTCTTGTTTCTTTGATCTGAATATTGCCTTAAAATTGTGTTTATTGTGCAGATGTCAGGAAGAACCAGGAGAACGACTAGGCAAAGCAATCAGGGTTCCGAACAAAAACCGAGGAGAGGACCCCAAGTTCCGCCACCATGCATCAGGCACCAAGATTTCGAGGACCGTTTAGAATATTTCAGGGAGCGAGACATAGTGGTGGAGAGGGGGATAACGGTTGAAGATCTGGAGGGCACCCCAATTCCTCTAATGATAGAAACAAGGGGATGGGAAACCTTTGTTAGCCCCCCCCCCCCCGATGTATTGCCGACGTGTGGTTGAAGAATTCTTTGCTAGGATGGTACCTGAAACTTTTCAGCGCTCTTCTTCAGTTCTGGTCCGCGGGGTAGAAGTCCGGATGACTATAGCGGACATTAACAGGTACTATAGGACTGAGCTTCGAGTTGATCCCGAAGCAGTCGGATGTCTTAAGCAGGGGGTGACTTGGAGTGAATTTTTCGTGACCCAAAATGTGGATTTTGCAAATCAGTTAGTGATCCGTCGGATGGATTTTTGGGTGGCCCCTGATCACCGTATGAAGCACACAAACTTAAGGAGTGAGTTGGGTTTCTTGCATGTATTCATCTCCCATTCCTTGATCCCCAGAAAGCACAGGACTTCAGTGAACTTCAATGCAGCAATGATCCTGTACTGTATACTGCGGAATCAGTTGGTCGACATAGGCTTTCTGGTCAAGAGAGAGATCTTTGAGATGGGAGGGGTCAGGGTGGACAAGCAGCCACTCATCTTCCCTAGCCTCATCACCGCATTCTGCAGAACTGCCGGAGTAGATTTTGGATCCGACCCTTTCGAATGCGGTTTGGGGCGAGTTGGGCGATTCACATGGAACGACCAGGTCAGAGAGGCAGTATGAGCAGACAGGCTGAAGACATCCCGGAACAACCAGATGTGGAGCCGGTTTACATCCAGTATGGTGATTATAGGCCCGCTGCTTCCCCACCCACGCAGGAGACATTTGGAGAGGTCCCTTGGCAGACTTTGCTTACAGGATTGGAGAACCTCAGGACCGGGTTCACCGAAAATAGGAGGCAGATCACTGAGAGCAGGGCGGAAGCCAATGAGTATTTCACGGACATTTGGGGCAACCTCATGGACATGAGGGAGGCACTCAGTCTTCCAAGTTATCCTCAGAAGAAGAAAAGGCCAGCTGCTTTCTCACCTTCTTCAGGGGGTCCAGGCATTGACCCATATGGGGAAGAGCTTAGAGCTGCTATGGAGAGATCCAGGAGGGAGCATGAAGAGCGGATCAGATCAGAGATCAACACCAAGGGCAAAGGGATCGCTAGTGAACCAGAGAGGGAGTTTTCAGACGATGATTGACCATCCATTCTTGTTCTTTATTATTATTCAGAACTTTTATTGCTTGTATTTGTATTTGTATTTTCTTTTAAACGGCTGAAACTTATTATTCTTTTCTTTTCGCATTTAATATTCGTTTAGTAGAGTTGTTGTGTAGTTTTAAGCTAGGTTGTGCATCTTTTGGGAAGCACACAGCAACACGTATGGACATCGAACAATCTTCCTTCTAAAGGGAGTTTTCTACCTTCGAATTTTGTACTTCAGCTTTCAATGAATGTGATTTAGTTTTTGTATTATAAATGAGCATGGTTGAATGTATGTCTAGATTCGGTTCGGGGGTGTTGATCCCTCATTCCGCCATTTATTGAGATTATGCTTGTTATTTCAAACAATAGGGACATTGTTGAGTATTGGTTTGGGGGTGCATCACGCCTCCGCCTTGTACAGTTTAGTGTCCAATTTTTCAATTTTGTTGCTTGTCCATTTTTCAAACTATAATCCAGTATGGGTATGATGCCTCTAGAGTGTGTTTTTGATGAGTTCTTTATATGTGCTCTGACCTTGTGATATAGTTTTGTGCCACTTGAGGGTTAGCTTGCACCATCATGGGTTCGTCCCACCCGGTGGTGCTAAATATTGGGGACTCATTGTTCCCATGTCTTGTTCTAATAGTGGAGATACCCGTGAGATCACAAACACAAGCATGAAAATGCGTTTTCTGAGTGCATTATTGATTATTCTTAAACACACCTCTCGTCATGTATGTCATGTGCCATAGGACTTGCATCATTTTGTGAATTGCGTGATGGATGCTTTCATTCCCTTTTTAGATGGTTGTGGAAGTGATATTAGGGAATGTATGTGTATTAGATTACCTCTATAGCCTAAACACCACTTACCATATTGTGTGCTCCAAAGCCAAGTTGAGGCCAAACACTTACCCTTTCATTTGGTACCACATTCAACCATATACCCAATAGCCTAAACACATGCCTACCCTTGTACTAATCATGTTAGGATGGGAAATGGTAGTGATGGAAAGAGTCAAAATGGTCCCACAGCGGGTAAAATGAAATAGTTATTGAAAATATGCAAGGAAAGAGGTAAGTTATGCACCCTAAATGCCTAAGAAAGGGAAATTGTAACAACTCAAATGGAGTACAACATTGTAATTGGGAACTTGTTAAAAGAAAATTTTAAAGAAAGATTGTACTTGAAGTGCCATAATGAGAGTGTTTTATGCTTAAAATGCCCAAACGGAATGCAACGTTAAAGGCACAAATGTGGGTTAAATGGTTTCCTACAGGGTCGCATTTAAGCGAGAAAAGAACATGGTGTGGGAGTAGGGATATATTCTAGCATGATTGGTGAGTTTGAACTCCTAAATTTCCATATTTTTTGTGTAAACTCATTCAACCCCACAGCCACACTATAACCGGTTGAAAAGCCCTATTTGATCCATGTAAGTCTAGTTTGGGAATGTAGGTTGAAGCATGATCTTTCGCATCCATGGCATGGTAACTCGTTCCTAGGATAATTCATTGCTTAAATCTTATGCAAAATCTTCTTTGCATACTTGTTGTGTGAAACTTAGGACTCTTGAGGAAAGAAAAGAGAGGATCCATGTGAGCTTTAGAATTGAAGCGAATTATGCTCAAGGTATGGGAGTAAGTGGTCCTAAATTCATGAATGCCTTTAGGTGTGGGATTCGTGTTCGTACGAGCCTCCCTTGGGTGTCTCCAAATTGCTCTTGATCTTGTGCATATGTTTTTCTCCTCTCTATCACACCTATTTGAATCATATCACACATGGGACTTGCGGCATTATTGATGTTTTGTTTAGGTATCTAGAAATTACTTTCAGCTGGCGTCTTATTGTTTCGATTAGATTTGCTCGAGGACGAGCAAAGGTTTGGTTTGGGGGTGTTTGATCGGCCAAATATGTAGTATATTTAGGCCCTCAGATCCTTACCTTATGTTCTGTTTTCGTGCATTTTTGTATCTCTTATGGGTGGTTTTGTGCTTATTGTAGGAAATGATGCAGAGACAGGCTCAGAGGCATATTGTGGTGATTCCAGCAGGAAAGGGGCGAAAGCGAAGGCAAAGGAGCACAAACTGCTCTACAGTGCGGGTCTAGTGCAGGTCGTAACCGCACTCCAGCCACACTTCAGCCGCACTCATGTGCATAGCAGGGGCAGAATGCAAGTATAGAGATAAAGTGCGGGTACAGTGCGGGTCAGCTAGCCGCACTCCACCCGCACTAATGCCAAACCAGAAAGCTGATGTTGCACCTGAAGATAAAGTGTGGGTACTATGCGGGTAATCCAACTGCACTCTACCCGCACTAATGCCAATCCAGAGAAGCTGATCATACACCTGACATAAGAGTGCGGGTATTGTGCGGGTCAACAAACCGCACTCCACCCGCACTTGCACCAAGAACAGAAGAGCAGAACCGCATCTGACATTAGAGTGCGGGTCATCAAACTGCACTCTACCTGCACTTGCATCAAGAACAGAAGAGCAGAATTGCACCTGACATTAGAGTGTGGGTATTGTGCGGGTCATCCAACCGCACTCCACCCGCACTGTTGCTCAAGACAGAAGGTAAATTTTCCACCTGATAGGGAAGTGCGATTCAAGTGCGATCACAGTGCGATGCCAAGTACGGGTCAAGTGCGGGTAATTCAACCGTACTCCACCCGCACTAATGCCCTGATCCAAGAACTGAAGTTGCAGACAACCCATACAGTGCGGGTACAGTGCGGGTAAATCACCCGCACTCCACCCGCACTCCGAGCGCGCCAGTCTGATTTTCAAAGCTTAAGTGACCTATTTTTGTATTTAGTATAAATAGAAAAGTATAGAAACGTTTTAAGGAGCTTTTGACTCCGTTTAGTATAGATTAGCACTCTTAGATCTTTTTTTTTCTCTCTCTCTCTCTCATCCTTACATTCTCTACTCAACTTCAAGGAAGTTTGGAGATTGGAGCCACTACAAGGAAGGAGATGTTCTCCAAAGGTTATTTCTATCTCCTCTCTCTTGGTTTCCTAGTTGAATTGAGTAGCTAAATCCCCTCTAAGGGGTTGATGGAGTAGTTAGTGGAATATTGGGCTTGTACATTAACTTGATATTATATTGATATTCATGTCTATCTTCCATTGATCTATTCTTATTGTGAATGTTTATCATTGATTTCTTGTGTAGATACATCCTCTTTGCAAGATATCTTTGTATTATGTATGAGTATTGCATCTAGATATACATCCTATTTAGTTGTATAATGCTCTAAAGAATAGACGAAAAGTCATGAATTCCGACTCTTGAACCGCGGTTTTAATCTAACCTCGATCGTGTTTCTGGCACTATACATCCTAGGTCGGAATCCGTGAGAGAGTTAGAACTCATCACTATACATCCTAGGGTGACTATTTGTAATCGGTTGAGTCATTGTTAGGTGGACGAGCTTCATTTCCAGAATCCGATAAACCACCAACTTTATACATCCTAGGTTGGTAGTTTACAAGGATTAATCCCTAATAGGTGGTTCGCACTATACATCCTAGGTTGGCCACCTTCTAGGGATAAATAACCGACTCTATACATCCTAGGTCGGTTACCTTGAATAGCCGTGCTATTGACAAGTTTGTTACATTGCCCAGTATTTACTTTCGTATCCATTAACTCCTTAGTTTCCATCATCTATATATCCTTCATTCCATTTCCCCCTTCATTTTATTTACATATTTAATTTAGTGTTATTTAGTGTTGGTTCACAATCTACATTTTCACCAATTCATGTTTGGCTATTATATATATATACATAACATTGCTTTAGCATTAACTAATTTAGCTAACTCTGCTCCCTGTGGACGACACCCCACTTGCCACTGTATTTATGTTTTCAAACTGATTTAGGCCTTGTGAGGTTTTATTAAATATTATTGACGGACTGATCTTTTAAAACGACTAGAGGAAAAATTTGTCCCTGTCAGCCACGTAGCTAGGCTACTGCTCCAGAGGCTTGCTAAACCATGTAGAAGGCCACAGCAATGTAGGAAAACTTTGAGCTCTCCCTCAACAGATCAGAACTAGGGTGGCTCACAAGGGCGTTGTGGAGCCCGGTATGTGAGGCAGGGAGCCACCAGTGTGATACCGGTCCAGAGGCATGCTTGGGAACCTACAAGTCCCCAGCAACCTAAATGAGGCACTGGACCGTGCTGGAAAGAATCGGACACAGTGGCCCACTTGGGCGTTGACTAGCCCGGAAAAAAAAGTGAGTAGCCACCGGGCCATACAGCTAGGCTGCTGCTCCATAGGCTTGCTAAACCATGTAGAAGGCCACAACAATGTAGGAAGCCTCTGAGCTCTCCCTGAACGGATCGGGACTATGGTGGTTCACTAGGGCGTTGTGGAGCCTGGTATATGAGGTAGGTAGCAACCAGTGTGACACTGGTCCAGAGGCATGCTTAGGAAACTAGAAGTCCCCAGCAACTGAAATGTGGCTCTAGACCACACTGGAAAGAATCGGGACATAGTGGCTCACTTGGGCGTTGACTAGCCCAGATAAAGAAGTGAGTAGCCACTGGGCCATGCAGCTAGGCGGCTGCTCCACTAAACCATGTAAAAGGCCACAGCAATGTAGGAAGCCTCTGAGCTCTCCCTGAACGGATAAGGACTAGGGTGGCTCACTAGGGCGTTGTGGAGCTCGGTATGTGGGGTAAGGACCCACCAGTACGATAGTGGTCCAGAGGCATGCTTGGGATCTTAGAAGTCTCCAGCAACTGAAATGTGGCTTTTTACCATGCTGGAAAGAATCGGGACACAGTGGCTCACTTGGGCTTTGACTAGCCCGGATAAAGAAGTGAGTAGCCATTGGACCATACACCTAGGCAGCTGCTCCATAGGCTTGCTAAACCATGTTGAAGGCCACAACAATGTAGGAAGCCTCTGAGCTCTCCCTGAACGGATCAGGACTAGGGTGGCTCACTAGGGCATTGTGGTGCTCGGTATGTGAGGTATGGAGCCACTAGTGTGATACTGGTCCAGAGGCATGCTTAGGATACTGGAAGTCCCCAGCAAATGAATTGTCGCTCTGGACCATACTGGAAAGAATCAAGACATAGTGGCTCACTTGGGCGTTGACTAGCCCGGATAAAGAAGTGAGTAGCCACTAGGCCATGCAGCTAGGCGGCTGCTCTAGAGGCTTGCTAATCCATGTAGAAGGCCACAACAATGTAGGAAGCCTCTAAGCTCTTCCTGAACGGATCAGGACTAGGGTGGCTCACTAGGGGGTTGTGAAGCCTGGTATGTGAGGTAGGGAGCCACCGGTATGATACTGGTCTAGTGGCACGCTTGGGATCAAAGAAGTCCCCAACAATTGAAATGTGGCTCTGGACCGTGCTGGGAAGAATCGGGACACAGTGGCTCACTTGGGCGTTGACTAGCCCGATTAAAGAAGTGAGTAGCCACTAGGCCATACAGCTAGACTGCTGCTCTAGAGGCTTGCTAAACCATGTAGAAGGCCACATCAATGTAGGAAGCCTCTGAGCTCTCCCTAAACGGATCAGGACTAGGGTGGCTCACTAGGGCATTGTGGAGCCCGGTATGAGAGGTAGGGAGCCACCGATATGATACTCGTCCAGAGGGGTGCTTGGGATCCTAGAAGTCCATATAAACTGAAATGTGGCTCTGGAGCGTGCTGGAAAGAATCGGGACACAGTGGCTCACTTGGGAGTTGACTAGCCCAATTAAAGAAGTGAGTAGCCATTGGGCCATACAGCTAGGCTACTGCTCCAGAGGCTTGCTAAACCATGTAGAAGGCCACAACAATGTAATAAGCCTCTGAGCTCTCCCTGAACGAATCAAGACTAGGGTGGCTCACTAGGGCATTATGGTGCCTGGTATGTGAGGTAGGGAGCCACCAGTGTGATACTGGTCCAGAGGCATGCTTAGGATACTAAAAGTCCCCAGCAACTGAAATGTGGCTCTGGACCATACTGGAAAGAATCGGGACACAGTGGCTCACTTGGGCGGTGACTAGCCCGGATAAAGAAGTGAGTAGCCACTGGGCCATGCAGCTAGGCAGCTGCTCCAGAGGCTTGCTAAACCATGTAGAAGGCCACAGCAATGTAGGAAGCCTCTGAGCTCTCCCTGAACGGATCAGGACTAGGGTGGCTCACTAGGTCGTTTTGGTGCCTGGCATGTGAGATAGGGAGCCGCCAGTGTGATACTGGTCCAGAGGCATGCATAGGATACTAGAAGTCCCCAGCAACTGAAATGTGGCTCTAGACCATACTGGAAAGAATCGGCACACAGTGGCTCACTTGGGTGTTGACTAGCCCGGATAAAGAAGTGAGTAGCCACTGGGCCATGCAGCTAGGCGGCTGCTCCAGAGGCTTGCTAAACCATGTAGAAGGCCACAACAATGTAGGAAGCCTCTGAGCTCTCCCTGAATGGATCAGGACTAGGGTGGCTCACTAGGGCGTTGTGAAGCCCGGTATGTGAGGTAGGGAGCCACCGGTATGATACTGTGTTAATTAATTGGATTGTCCAATTAATTGTGTTACGAAAGTGACACGTATTTATTCGGGAAATAGTTGAATAATGAGATTATTTAATTAATGAATAATGATGATTAAATAAATTAAATAATAAGATTATTTAATTTTGTTATTAATCACTAAATGGTGGATGTTAGTTGATATTTGATTTTAAATAGAATAAGATAATATGATTATTTTATTTTTTAAAATTAAATATTTGTAATTGAATTTAAAATGTTTAAATTCAAAACAAATATTTAATTATCTTTTAAAATCTAAAGAGATATCAATTAAAGAGTTTTAGTTATAATAATATATATATATGATATATATTGATAACAAAAACATAGCACACAAAGGATATACACAAGTGTTTGTATATGATATAAACTCATTATGCATAAAGAAAAACAAAAGAGAAACAAGTGATGGCTGTGCGTGAATCAATCAAAAGAAAAAAAAAGGAAATAGTACGGGTACTATTGAACAAAGAAAAATAAATTTAATATTTTTTTTTAAACAACTACAATTGTTCTAGTTTGTGTATTCTCTTGGAAGAAAAAGTTTCTTCTTCGTTTCTGTACATCCTCCTAAGTTCCTGAGTACGTGACGCGCCCACACGCAGTTAACAGTTCCGGGAATAGCTATGAAGATCAGTGGTACAGACCCGGAGCATATCGTAAAGTGAAGGAGCCTCCAAACGTTGGTAAGGTTCTAAATTTTCTTTTAATATATTGATTACAATTTCCTGTATTTACATATTATATGTATTAGTTCCGGAAAAATAATTGCGATCCTAAGTTCACTGGTTCTAGATCGTTTATGATATATATAAAATTTTAAAACCTATTTCCGCTGCGTTACCAGTGAACGGGGTTCCAACAATTAGTATCAGAGCAGATTTTTTTTTTTCGGAATAGGAAATTGTTTTCGGTGCTCCTGTATGTATGATTGTGTAGGCACTGTTTAGATTGACTGCATGTTATTTTTGTATGTATATTAAATTTGTTAATTTACAAAAACATGATTGATCGTTAATTATATGGTACTGTGGATTTAGGGTTCATGGGTTGTATTATATTTTTATTATTTTTATTTTTTTCCTGTTATTGTAATGTAAAAAAAAAATGTAACCCATATTGAAGACTTGGAAAAATCGCGAAGTCGGAAGGGCGAAATCGAAAGTACGTGTGACTGGTACTGTTCACGATACTGTTCATGAATGTTCATACGTGGTACTGTTCATGTGTGTTACTGTTCATGTGCAGTACTGTTCATGTCGGGCACTATTCACATCGTCATGCATGGTTCCGTTGGCAAGTGTTGCCTAGTGCGTTCTGTGTGGACTTCCTATTTCGGATTCATGAGATGAATCAGAGTGACCTGAAGAGACTGGAAGACTCGAAAATTACAAGAAGACCAAGGAATGCCTTGGAGATATTTTTGTAATTTTAGATTCCAATTTTTATAGGTTAAATAATCCACAGTACTCGGTCAATTCATGTATGCTTTATATTATGTGATGATAAAAGCATTGTCATGCATACGTATGTCATTTAGATTAGATGTGCCTACACAAATATATTTGATATGTCATATATGCATCTAGGGGTGGGCACTAAGTTCGGAATTGAACCGAACAGAACCAAATTAAACCAAAAAAATGGTGTTCAATTCGGTTCGTCGAATGAATTCGGTTTAAACCAGTTCAAAAAGTTGAAAACCGAAAAATATTCAGTTCAAACCGGTTTGGTTTCCTAAAAACCGGTTTGAACCGATTAAACCACCTATATAAAAACCCTAACACACTTGTTCTCTTTCATTCTTTGCCTTCTCATCTCTTCTTAGTTCCTACCGCCGAATTCTCTACTTCTCTCATCACAAATTCATACAGACATGAGACACGAGACATACAGTACAATTTAATGTCTATTCAATTTGTGATAATGAATTATAAATTAAATATTATTATTTAGGTTTGATTTGGGTTTTTTTGGCTTGGACAATTAAAATTTATGAAACTTTGGCCCAAAATTAGAATCCAACAAGGCAACAACACATCAAATTTAAAAACATAATAAAAAAAGACTTATTAAGCCCATCAAGCCAAAAAGGCCAATTAGGTCCAAAACCGAAATAAATCGAACCGAACAGAACCGATTAAAATCAGTTCAGTTCAGTTCGATTACCATTTCTTATTCGGTTTAAACCGGTTCAATTTTAGGTAAACCAAAATATTTTCGGTTCGGTTCGGTTTTAGGCAAAACTGAACCGAACTGAACCGTGCCCACCCCTATATGAATCATAACCTAATTTTTATGTATTTTTTTTAATATGATTAAAATCAGTAAATACATTATTGGCTATGAAAATGAGATTAGTTTTTTTAATAGTTAGAAAACTTGATAATGCTCATTAATATTAATCTAGTTATTAAAGTGTTTAATAAGTTAGATTAATAGGGTCATTTATTAAAATTAGTATTAATATGATTAATGACCTGATAATAAATGAACCGAATAAAGTATTAGAGTTTTAATAGTTAAAACTTAGTAAGTACTATCCTAATAATCCGAGCTTAGTAAATAGTTTACAAAAGCTTAGATTATTCACTAATAAATTAGATTTTTAATAGTTAAAAATCATTAATAATATATTAGTTAATTAAAATTTATTTCTAATAATGAATTTGTTAATACACTAGATAACTTGATTAAAGTTAACCGTTTGATCATGTAGAGTCTAGGTGTATTAACGGATAATAGAAAACCCTAAGTTTTAAATAGTGAGTGGGAGAGGGATATATGACATATATATCCCACAGTCTCCATCATTAGTTCAACACCGTGAGATCTGAGTGGGGCCTCGTGACAGCTTTGCTTTCGTCCTCCCTAAGGAGGGTTTCCACAACAATCAATACCAAGGTTGACCTCCTAACATATATGATTTCTGAAGGTATTTTGGGATTGACCGACCCTAAGGCGGCGATTCTCGAGTTAAGCTCGTGAGATCTGAAATGGTGGGTTACACTCACGAAGGTTTTGATTAAGTTTTTTTAATTAAAAACCTGACTGAATAAACGATGGTTGAATGATATGGAATAAGAGTTATTCTAGAATATCATTTGATTGAGAATGTCTCGGTCCAACATGCAAAGACTTGACCGACCCTAAGGCGGCACTTCTTTGTGGTATGTTGGATTGTCGTGGTATAGTAACTATTTTTGGGTATTTCTAGTTCGTTAAACATGTTCATGCATCATGTTTAAATATATGCCAAAGCACTCGCACTTGTTTTAATAAATAACTGAATGAATGTTTTATTTATTTCAGCAATTATGTCTTCTGCATTACTTCAAATTCTCGCAAACGAAAAATTAACTAGCGATAACTACACTAAGTGGAAACATAATATTAATGCAATATTGGTCACCAAAGACCTCAAGTTTGTGCTTACAGAGGAATGTCCTTCGGTGCCTACTGCCAATGCCACACGAACTGTTCGTGAGGCATACCAGCGATAGGTCTCATCTGATGAGAAGGTCCGAACATATCTGTTGGCTTCTAAGACAGATGTGCTTGTCACAAAGCACGAAGCAATGACTACAGCATTCGAAATTATGAAGTCATTGCAAGCTATGTTCGGGCAGCCCTCTCAGCAAAAGCGACACGAAGCTGTTCGTTCCGCTATGCTCACTCGCATGAAGGAAGGTACATCAGTTCGGGAACATGTCCTGAGCATGATATCCTACTTCAACATGGCAGAAGTTAATGGCGGGGCCATTGACGAACCCAGTCAAGTGAGCATCATACCGACGACTCTTCCAAAGAGTTTCGATCAGTTTAAGAGCAACTACAGGATGAACAAGTTAAAGTTCAGTCTCACACAGTTGCTCAATGAGCTCGCTACTTTTGAGTCCTTGACTAAGGACAACAAAAGTAAGACCGGTGAGGCAAATGTTGCCGAATCATCTTCCTCCAATAATAAGAAAAGGAAGAGGTCTGCTGGGAAGGCGAAAGGTAAGCCCAAACCCTAGAAAGCCTAGAGCAAAACGAAAGGTGCCTCCACCGACCAAGACAAAGGAAAATGTTTCCTTTGCAACAAGGTCGGGCACTGGAAGAGGAACTGTCCTCAGTACCTGGAGGAGGTAGCCAAGAAGAAGAAGAAAGGTAAATATGATTTATTTGTTCTTGAATCTTGTTTAGTGGAAGATGATTCTTCACCCGGGATAGTTGATTCAGGGGCCACTAACCATGTTTGTTCTTCTTTGTAATGGACTAATTCTTGAACACAGCTAGAGGAGGGAGCCTTCTCAATGCGTGTGGGGTCGGGGGATGTCGTGTCGGCAAAAGCAGTGGGAGCAATAAGATTGCAATTTTGTAATAATAATAGTTTTTTATTATTGAACAATGTTTTTTATATTCCTGGATTTACACGGAATTTGATTTCCATCTCTAAGTTGTTAGAACAATCATATTCTGTTTCTTTTAATAATAAGTTTGTTATTATTGGAAAGAATGGTCTGAATATTTGTTCAGGAATTAATGAAAACAATTTGTATATGTTAAGACCGTTAATACATACTACACTGCTTAACACTGAAATGTTTAAGGTTGAAAAACCAAAAACTAAACGATATAAGATTTCTCCAGATAATGACACGTATCTCTGGCATCTAAGGCTTGGTCATATCAACCTTGACCGGATAGACAGACTAGTAAAAAGCGGATATTTTAGTGAGTTAAAGGTTGGCACCTTACCTGTCTGCGAATCCTATTTAGAAGGTAAGATGACTAAGAGACCTTTTACTGGAAAAGGGCTTAGAGCTACATACAGACGTCTGAGGACCGATGAATGTTAGAGCTAGGGGCGGCTATGAGTATTATGTCACCTTTATAGATGACTACTCAAGATACGGATATGTCTACCTGATGCAACGAAAGTCGGAAATATTTGAAAAGTTCAAAGAATTCCGAGCTGAAGTTGAGAATCAATTAGGTAGGATTATCAAGTCACTACGATCAGATCGCGGAGGTGAATACCTTGACCAAGAGTTTGAAGACTTCATGGTCGAGCATGGGATAGTTTCCCAACTCACAGCTCCCGGTACACCTCAGCAAAATGGTGTAGCGGAAAGGAGAAATAGAACCTTGATGGAAATGGTGAGATCTATGATTAATTTCTCATCATTACCAAATTCCTACTAGGGATATGCGTTACAAATAGCGGCATACATTTTGAATGTAGTGTCATCCAAATATGTTCCTAAGACTCCCCTAGAGTTGTGGAATGGTCGTAAAGCTAGTTTGCGATATTTCCGTGTATGGGGGTGTCCAGCACACGTGCTGAAGAACATAAGTGGAAAGTTAGACCCAAATCTGTGGTCTGCCTGTTTGTAGGATACTCCAAGGAGACCAGAGGTGGACACTTCTATAGTCCCGAAGATAACAAAGTATTTGTATCGACAAATGCAACGTTTCTTGAGGACAATTATATTAGTGACCATAAACCTCGTTCTAAGATTGTATTGAATGAGTTGGAGCCTGGTGAGACTAGTGCTTCATTAACAAGAGTTGTTGATCCACAAACATCTAAGCGTCAGATGGTTCCTTATCAGGATACATTATCACCTAGACGTAGTGGGAGGGTTGTAAGACAACCTGAATGCTATTTAGGTATAGGTGAGGGACAAAGTGTTGTCTCTGCTGATAGTGTGGATGATCCATTGACATTTAAGAATGCAATGGAAGATCCTGATAAAAAAAGGTAATTTTTTCTTAGTTCTATAAGTGGACGACATCCTACTCATTCGGAATGATGTGGGAATGTTATCTGATGTAAAGGGCTGGTTGGCTAGCTAGCCAATTCAAAATGAAAGATTTGGGAGAGGCGAGTTATGTTCTAGGGATCCAATTTATAAGGGATTATAAGAACAAACTCATAGCACTGTCTCAGGCATCATATATCGATAAGATTCTTATGCGATTTTCGATTCAGAACTCCAAGAAAGGTAATTTACCTTATAAGCATGGAGTTCACTTGTCTAAGGAACAGTGTCCTAAGAAACCTCAAGAAGTTGAGGATATGAGACTTGTACCCTATGCATCAGCAGTAGGTAGTCTCATGTATGCTATGTTATGCATGAGACCAGATATCTGCTATGCAGTGGGAGTAGTCAGCAGGTACCAGTCCAACCCAGGATTAGATCATTGGTTGCTGTCAAGACTATTCTCAAGTATCTTCGGAGAATGAGAAACTATATGCTAGTGTATTCCCGACAGGATTTGATCCGGTTAGGATACACAGATTCTGATTTTTAGTCAGACATGGATTCTAGGAAATCCACGTCTGGATCAGTTTTACCCTAGGTGGTGGAGCCATTGTGTGGACAAGTATAAAGCAATCTTGCATTGTTGACTCGACCATGGAAGCCGAATATATAGCCACTTGTGAAGCTGCTAAAGAGGCTGTTTGGCTCCGCAAGTTCTTCAGTGATCTGGAAGTTGTTCCAGATCTGGATAAGCCCATCACACTTTATTGTGATAACAGTGGTGCCGTGGCTAATTCTAAGGAACCAAGAAGCCACAAGAGAGGGAATCATATAGAGAGAAAGTATCATCTCATTAGAGAGATAGTGCAGAGAGGAGATGTGATAGTCACAAAGATAGCCTTACAAGACAATCATACTGATCCATTTACAAATACCTTATCGGCTAAAGTGTTTTCGGGTCACCTAGATGGTCTAGGGTTACGAAACATGCCTCACATGCTTTAGTGCAAGCGAGAGATTGTTGGGGTTTATGCCCTAAAGATGTAATTTGTAAATGGATTTATGAAATAAATAAAAAGAAAAGTTCAATTCATTCTTGTTGTGTTGTTTATTTTATATCTTGTGCATATATTATCATCCTAGATTGCCGGATGTAATCTCGAAATGTGAATATAAGTGTCATATATGGATGGATACAGTAAGAGACGTGCAATTTAAAGAGTCCATAGATAGCAAATAAAGCTGGGTACTTTATTTGTGGTTAATCTATAGATGCGGTCCATTCCCTAATGTACGGTGATTCTATCATGAATCATTCATATAAGATATGTGAATGGAGGCACCTTTTATGATGTGATCATATAGGACTGGGCCATGATCTATATGAATCTCTCACCAAGATTCGTTTACTGATGAGATTCATATATATTAACTAATGATTGCTATATGTGGGTGATCTTAATCCTGAGTGTCTTATCGACTCCTTCAAGTTAGATCGTGGTCTTTGATATTCCATGGGTGAGGTCAGATGTAATTCCTGATCAATATACTTTGTATGTTGGGATAGCGGTTTAGCTTGTGGCTGGGAAGGTATGTATACAATAGTGGAATCCACTCCTTCTTGTGAGAAATAGATGGTAGTTCCCTTAAGGGTTGATTCGGGGCTTGGACAATATGAGCGCTCTCCTAATTCCGTAAGGAAATAGGATTTATTGTCCATTAGAGAATCAACGGTACTTAAAGGATATATGTAATTAGAGGGGTATAACAGACATTATGACCCAGCTCTAATTATGAACTACTGTGGAGGATCACACCATGTGTAATAGCTATATCGATGGACACCGAGTTGTATCGGTCTGTGTAAAAGCGTCTGTAGTTGAGAGAGTGCAGCTTCGGGTTTTTAGTGGAATAAAACCGGAGTTAATAATCAAGGAATATTAATTAAAGAGTTTAATTAATGATTCCAATGATTATTGAAGCTCAAAATACTGTGGGTCCATTAGGTCCCCTTGCTAGCCCGATCAATTTAGGTAACAAGGGTCACGGTTAATTAATTAGATTGTCCAATTAATTGTGTTACGAAAGTGACACGTATTTATTCGGGAAATAATTGAATAATGAGATTATTTAATTAATGAATAATGATGATTAAATAAATTAAATAATAAGATTATTTAATTTTGTTATTAATCACTAAATGGAGGATATTAGTTGATATTTGATTTTAAATAGAATAAGATAATATGATTATTTTATTTTATTAAATTAAATATTTGAAATTGAATTTAAAATGTTTAAATACAAAACAAATATTTAATTATCTTTTAAAATTTAAAGAGATATCAATTAAAGAGTTTTAGTTATAATAATATATATATATATGATATATATTGATAACAAAAACATAGCACACAAAGGATATACACAAGTGTTTGTATATGATACAAACTCATTATGCATAAAGAAAAACAAAAGAGAAACAAGTGATGGCTGTGCGTGAATCAATCAAAAGAAAAAAAAAAAGGAAATAGTACGGGTACTATTGAACAAAGAAAAATAAATTTAATATTTTTTTTAAACAACTACAATTGTTCTAGTTTGTGTATTCTCTTGGAAGAAAAAGTTTCTTCTTCGTTTCTCTACATCCTCCTAAGTTCCTGAGTACGTGACGCGCCCACACGCAGTTACCAGTTCCGGGAATAGCTAGGAAGATCAGTGGTACAAACCAGGAGCATATCGTAAAGTGAAGGAGCCTCCAAACGTTGGTAAGGTTCTGTTAATAGCCAAAATTGGCTAAGGACCAAAGGAAAATTTTCCACCTCCCAGACCTGGTTCCATACCCGAGAGTTTCCACCAGGAGACCTCTCTATCTAGAGCTGAACTACGATATCACCCTAGGAACAAGGACGGGCTCCGAAAACATCCGGGATAGAGCCCGGAACTATCAGATCTAGCCCGCATCACCACAGCTAGAAGCTCCCCTAAGTCGAGGTCACCTTGCATAGGCTCCAGAGACTCGCCTGTACCTCGATTAACACAGAAGAATGTCCCTAGAAGGCCGCACCTAGCTTTGAAAGGTCAGGGGAAGCCACACCTAGCTTTGAAAGGGTCAAGGGAAGCCAGACCTGGCTCCAAGCTGGATGAAGGAAGGCCGCACCTAGCTTCGAAAGGTCAGGGAAAGCCATACCTAGATTCGAAAGGGTCAAGGGAAGCCAGATCTGGCTCCAAGCTGGATGAAACTTCCCAGATATCAAGGTCAGAACACTAACCAACCTCACTGGTTGGTGCACCACACCATGCCATATTTAACGACCTCTATAAAGGATCATGCTGAAAGGATACGAGGGATACACTGAATCATATCTGGAAACGTTACCTATATGCAGAACAAGTAATAGAATCCAAAAAGGAAATAAGCTGATCTCTACCACGATACTTTCAATTCGGCAAAGTCAATGACATTAAAACAAGAAATCCCACCTGATAAGGAGGGGCGAGACTGAGAAAATCAAGGGGAGAATCAGTCTGTTTGACCTACAAACTATATATAAATAGAAAAGAAAGAGAATGAAAAAGAAGAGACTACTATTCGACAGGCATACGACAAACAATCAACCATTCCCTAGAGAGAGTTGAGAGCAAAGATAAAAGAATTTTTGTATTTGTATACCATGCACGTTCAATAAAATATTCTTGCTTTCTTGTCATTTTATAAATCACTGCTACACATACAATAAACCTTCGCCACCACCTACGTGGTAGTGGTTTTGAGGGTGTTAACTGAGATTTCTCACCTTGAGCAAAATTTTCGTTAACACTTTCTGGCGCCGTCTGTGGGAAATTACCCTACACCCAATTAACCAATTATTTGCATTCACATTTCAGTTGTTTTACAGGAACTATGAGGCTCCACTCCTCCCAAGGCTAGCATAGAGTCCCGGAGCAACCTCCGGCAAGGCTAACACGAAAAGCCCCAAGAAAGGGGAGAAAGTCTGGATATAGTAGTCAAGCTCCGATCCAGACAACCAATACGCGAGCTACTGGCCACCCTATAGTAAGCCAGGCAGCGCTCTTAACGGCGGCCTTCGTAGAATCCATCCGCGTCCGCCTTCTCACTGAAGGAATCACGATCCAGCTAACCAACCTGAATGATCAGGGAGAGCCGAGCAGGCTTGGAGATAGGCCACCTGCTTTCGATCGCTTAGGACCTCCCCTTTCAGAGCCGGCTCGAGATAGATCAGGGCCTCAAAGTTCTATCCGGGATAGGCTGGGACCCATGCCCCCAGTTCCAAAAAGACTTTCACAATATCAACCCAGGCTAGTTAAGTCTGCCGAGGATGCTTTTACCCGGAAGCCACGAGAGCTATGTCATCCAACTATATCCAGGAGAACTGCCTGGGCCCTAGTGGAGGAAAGTAGACAAATCTTCGAGGGGATCATGTCCAGGAGGAGGACCGGACAGAAATTGCCAGTTCATCAGAAAGATTCGACAGTGAGGAATCTGAGGTTAACTCGAAGAGACCTGGGAACAAGCGACTGAGGGATCTGCTGGCAAAGCTACAAAAAGAGGTCCAGCATATAAGGAAGGGAAAGAATAAGGAGGACAAAAAGGATCCTCTGAGCGAGATGAACGCTCCCTTCACTAGAAGGATCCGGTAAGCAGAGCTCCCCCCAAAATTCAAAATGCCAGCAGATAAGTTCTCTGGAACGGAAGATCCTCTAAGCCACCTAGAGAACTTCGTTCAACAGATGGAGGTCTAGAACACTACCTGAGCAGCTATGTGCAGAATGTTTCCAACGACCTTGACCGACTATGGGAAAACCTGGCTCAGGAAACTGCCCATTGGTAGCGTGGATTCTTTCACGAAATTATCAACAGATTTTTGCTCACAATTCCAAGGAGTCAAACCTCGCCCGAAAGATCCCATACACCTCCAATATGTGATCCAGGAACGGAGTGAAACACTTCGATCGTACGTGGAGCGATTTCATAAGGAGGTCATACAAATGAGAGTCTTAACTGAAAAAGAAACCCTCACCAACTTCAGGCGAAATCTATGGGCAGGAAAGCTTTTTCGTTCCTTCGCCAAGAGACCTCCCGAGACTTACCAAGAGGCCTACGATCGGGCTCTTGAGTAGGTGGAGATCGACGAACAACTCAAGGTCAAGATGGAACACGACGACATGAGAACGGTGAAGCTTCTGAAGAAAGAAGCCCCAAAATTTGAGCTAGTACAAAAAACTCAGAATAAACCTCCCAACAGGTTGACCTATCGCCTTCCTGCTCCTCTGCATAGGCCAGAAAGATATCCAGCAAAACGAACCCCTCCCCGGGCTTTGTTGCCTCCCAAGACCGTGGCTCCAGTAATGTAAGGGGAAAAAGGGTATTACACCCCTTTGAATGCTTCCAGGGAAACAGTCTACCTTGCCATACGAGATAAAGGGTTGCTCCAAAAGCCCACTCCCATGAAGGCCCCAGCTGACAGGAGAAACCGGTACAAGTACTGCGACTTCCACGAAGATGTGGGCCACAATACCTCGGAGTGCTATAATTTACGCAACCAGATTGAAGCCCTGATAAGGAGAGGATGCTTGATTGAGTTCTTGCAATAGGTCAGAGATAATATCAGGACTGGAAGGGAGGTACAAGCCGAAATCCGTGAGGACGCAGAAAAGAGGAAATGGGAGCAGGCTGACTTAATGCAACAGATCCAGGTGATACACACTATCAGCGGAGGTCATACACTGGCTGGAGTTTCCAATAATCCCCAAAAAAACCACGCTAGAAAGGTTCCCCACATCAGAGAAAGCCGAGGGATCTTCGAAGTCAGCCAGAGCCGGAGAGAGCCCGCCCAATCAGCACAGATCGTATTCACTGAAGCAGATGTCTTCAACACTGTGCAACCTCATATTGATCATATGGTAATCATGATACAAATCGCCAACTGTCTAGTCCATCGCGCGCTCGTGGATACAGGTAGCAGTGTAGATATCCTCTTCAAGGATACCCTGGAAAAATTGAACCTGAAGCAACGTTGTTACAACAGCTGTACCACTTCGCTTTACGGTTTCACTGGGGACTCGATCATACTAATGGGGTGATGAGAAGGTTTTTTCCGTCAGAAAACCGTCCGTCAAAACAATTTATAAAACCTATGCGATGCGTTCACAAGTAGAAATACAAGTAAAGCAGTAAGCACGGGTGTCGTCCACTGAGATCGGGGTAGCGGTGATAAGATTATGATTAATATAACTAGTATGCATAAAAGTAAAGTGATGGTGAATGAAGATACAATATAAACTAAATTATGAAAGCAAATAAAATGGGATGACAATGGAGTGATGAATGAATGATGATGGAACTACGGAGTTGATGGACTCGTAAGTGAATATTGGGGCAATTGCAACAAACTCTCAATTAAGCACGTTTTGACAAATGTAACCAACCTAGGGTGTATAGTGTTGGTATATATCTATAGCAAGAGGTCAACCTAGGGTGTATAGCGAAAACCTCCTACTAGAGATTAATCCCTCTTAAGCAACCAACAGTGGCTAGTTACTCAATTGGGACTTGTTCCATGAATGCTCATCTATCTAGTTATGGCTCAACCTATTACTAATGTAGCCATCCTAGGATGTATAGTGATGGCTTCCAATCCCCTCACAAGTGGCCGACCTAGGATATATAGTGAAGGCCACCCGTTTGAGACTGGATGAGGCTTTAGGTTATCAACTGAATTCTACTCAAAGGTTAGTTCTCGTAGAATCACTAAAGTAGCCAACCTAGGGTGTATTGTGGAGGCTTCTAATTCTCTCACAAGTGGCTGACCTAGGATGTATAGTGAAAGCCACTAATTAAAGATTAGATTAAGGGCATGGTTTTAGAGCCGGATTTCCGGAAATCCTTCCATTCAATTGAGCATTAGACAACCTAATTGCCTACTCAAGTAATCCAAATCAATCATGCAAAGAGGGTGTATCCAAGCAAATCAATAATGGAAATCAATTAAAGCAATGGAATAAAACATAGAGATAGAATAAATATAACATATAGAGTTTATTTACAAAAACCAAATATCCATCATACAAATAACATCAACCCCATAGTGGGGTATTTATGCTACTCATGTTATATTACAAACCAATAAACTAAGAGAGAGTAGAGATAACCCTTGAAGATTGATCTCTTTCCTTGAAGCTTGAATCCAAATCTCCTAGTTGCCTTTGATTGAGTAGAGATGGTTTGGATGATAGGGAGATGTGTTTCTAGCTGAAAATACAAGTGTTGGGAGGTATGGAGATGATTTGGTTCGTTCCCATCCTTTTCTATTTATAGAGGATGGAAAAATAGGTCACTTAAGCTTGAAACCAGAAACTGTCGCGCTCAGAGTGCGGGTGGGGTGCAAGTGAATTACCCGCACTGTACCCGCACTGTAAAGGTTTTCTTCATCTTCAGTTCTCTGATCTGGGCAACAGTGCGGGTGGAGTGCGGTTGGATTACCCGTACTTTACCCGTACTTTACTCACACTGTACTCTCACTCTGTTGTCAGGTGTAAATCCACTCCTCTGTCTTGAGAAACAGTGCGGGTGGAGTGCGGTTTGATTACCCGCACTTTACCTGCACTTTAGTGTCAGGTGGAGCTGTTTTGAGCAATAGTGCGGGTAGAGTGCGAGTGGAGTGCGGGTGGAGTGCGGGTGGATGACCCGCACTTTAATGAATCCAACTCTGTCTTGACCCACACTTGACCCGCACTTGACCCACACTTTATCTGTCAGGTACAAATCAGCTCCTCTGTCTTGAGCAATAGTGTGGGTGGAGTGCGGTTGGATGACCCGCACTTTACCCGCACTTTATCTTTCCTTCTTGATTCAGGTTCGGCTGTGGGAAGGAGTGCTGTTGGGGTGCGGTTGCGACCCGCACTTGACCTGCACTGTATAGCTGCATATGATCCTTTGTCTTTCCTTTTGCCCCTTTTCTGTCAAAACCACAGCAATTAGGTCCTAACACCATAATTACATCTATTGCCTGCAATTAGCACAAACGAGCCTATTAGACATAAAATATATAGAAAATACACACAAGAACGAGACAAAGGAATAGGAATGGGGGTCGAAATATACAACAATTTAGGCACGATCAAACACCCCCAAACCAATCCTTTGCTCGTCCTCGAGCAAACATAATATAAAACAAATAAGACACAAACTAAAAATGACTCGATCTAAGAACTTTCCTAGACATAAAGAAAAACTTGCTGCAGAACCAAATGGCAGAGAGATACGCAAAAGAAAATGGGAGCGAGGAATGAGCATATGCGAAATGTTCTAAACAACTCGAAGACACCCCAAGGGAAACTAGCACAACACGAATCCCACACTTAAAATTCCCTCGCCTCAGAAACTACTCACTTTCACACCTCGAGCATAATTCTCTTCGAAACTAGGTTCTCACATGGATTCTCTCTTATCTTTCCTCTCAGAACCTAGATTCACACTCATGCAACATGTATGCCAATGAATTTATGTAACCGAATCAACTTAGTTGCATACATTTAGTGTAGAATAAATGCTGTTTTCGGTGACTGAGTCTCATGAAAGAATCACGTGTCATGAATGTGGAAAGAGCATTCATTAACTAATATTCCCAATCTAGACGTCCCCTAAGATCAACTAGGTCTTTTCCATTTGGTTGTAACGTGGCCACGGTGAATGGTGATTAGAAGAATGAGAAATTTAGGCACAAGCACTAATCAACCAAGTTAAGGCAATACATTCTACACTTAAGCATTTAATTTCTCGTGCAACTCCACTTCCAAATACAATATGGCTTCCAGGCATACAATTAGACTCTACGTGCAATCTTTAACTACTCATGTTACCCATTTGAGTAGCATTTACAATTGACACAAGGCATTTGAAGCATATTTTTCTTTTGTTACTTTTTGCTTCTTTTTTTTTCTTTTCTTTTCATGCCTTTTTACTATGCACATTTTCACAACTCATTACTCTTGCCTAGGTACACGCCATTTATCAAATTAAAGCACAACTCTACATTCCTAAGCCTCAACAAGATCAATTAAGAGAGGGTTGGCTAAGTGTTTAGGTTGCTTGGGTTATGGATAACGTGGGTGTAGAAAGGAAAAGTCTATATGTGTTTGGCTTCAAAATTGGCTTGGGAGCACACATATTACGGGAATGGGAAGTATTTAGGCTTTCTTTTTGAGTGGCTAAAACACACATTGCCTAATATCACTTCAAAGGATCAATCTACCAAGGGAATAAAAGTTTCCGTCAAGCAGTCCATATATATGATGCATGTTCAATGACAAATGATGATATTTGATGTAGTGAGACTATGCATGGTGTTTGAATAGTGTTTACAGATTTGAACAACATTTTCCCTCAAATATACACTCTTTTGGCTTGTGTTTGTGATCTCACAAGGGAAATCTCCACTATTAGAACAAGGCGCTTGAGCACCGAGTTCCCTAAACTTGGACACTAGAAGATGAGACTAGCCCATGAAGTGCAAGTGAGACCCCTAAAGTGACTAAGAGTTATTGAATAAGCACACAAAGCATACACAAATTCGCCACAAACACTATGCTCCAGGTATCTCACCAAGCTAAATAAGCTCAAAATTATGGCTAAGCAGCAACTTTTTCGAAAATAAGACACAAAAATGACTCAAGACACAAAAGACGACTCAAAAAGGCGACAACACCCCCAAACCAAAACCCAACATTGTCCTCAATGTTCAAGACAAGAGAATCTGGCCTAGCGGCACACACCTAACAGGACTCAAACAAACCAAGGCACTAATCAAACACAATCAATGCCCCAACAAAATAAAAATGACTCAATCAAAGCTCACAAAATAAAGGCAATTCATGTAATATATCATTGAAGCACAAGTCAAGCTTAACATCATGCATTTTATCAAAAATGACGGAATGGGGCATGAACCCCCAAACCGAATTAAACAATATAAAGCACATGCATTCATACTTGCACAAGAGCCTCCGGCTCTTTCATCCACAAATACAATCAATAAATTCAATGTGCAAATATCCACAAAATATAACATTCGAACAAAAATATCCCAACAACACAATTTATTGAATTTAAACAACCTAAAACATAAAACTAACTACATGCATCAAAATTATTCAATGGGATGCATTCATAGAGAGGCTAGGGTCCTCTAAGGGTGGTTTGACCAAGTTTGGAAATTCCCTATTTTTCACTACCCAAATAAATTTAGGTGACTTCATTATCTTTTCCCTTTTCATGTTTCTATATAAGTGCACTTGGTCTTTCCTTACCCATATTTGCTTGACCCTAGGTGGACTCCATTTATTCCTAGGACCTCTAGTTTTCCTACGTTGATTTGGCTTGTAATTTTTAGCCTTAGAACTCTTTATCCTAAAACATGCATAGCAAAAGATATGAGAGTTAGAGGAACTCCCATTTGATGCGTGGTCTTGAGGACGTTTGATTTGTTTCACTTGTAACGCCTTGACCTCCGCCTCCTTTTTGCTTAGTGCTACCTTTGCTTCCCCTAAGGCATTGGCTTTTTGATCAACCTCCATTTGCATCTTCATGGACTTGTGAGCTATCTCATCTCAAAATCTTTTGATAACCTCACTAAGTTCTCCAAATCCTTCGATGCGGTACTCTTCTCGGCTTTAAATCTCTCAAGTCGTTCCTCCAATTCTTTGTTCTTGTCGGAGACTTCACCATTTGTCTTCTTGAGAGTACCATTCTCAACCCTGAGCATCTTCACTTCAGATAATAGTTTCTTGTTCAACTCTTGGAGATTACTCTCCTTTTCCACTCCCAAGGCTTCTCTCTCTTGAAATGCTTCATTCTCTTCCTTCAACACACCCCTTTCCAACACTAGCTCTGTGCTCACGCTCATAAGCTCCTGGTTTATCTTGATCATCCTGTCCATCTCATCCATTCTCTTGCTTCGCTCCACTTCAAATTCTATTCGGAGCTTATACATGTCTTCTTTTGAGAAATTGGAGGAATCCACTGGCTTGGTTGCTTTAACTTGGAAACAACTCTGATTTACCGGGGTGGACTGCTGGGCGGATTCGAGCATTTGGGTGGTTTTCTCTTCTATGAAGGCTTGAGTCTCTTGTTGAGAAGCTATCATCTGCTCAGTCTCCCGCACATGATTCTTCATGAAATGTTGTAGTTGATCTTCAACGGAATTTGACTGGAATGATGAGATGTAGGTATTCTCGTTAGGCTCGTAGCTTGACCCTGAATTTTGCCAAAAGGAATCCATAGAGTCCTGAAACAAACAAAAACAAAAACTACCAAAGCAATAAAAAAAAACTAACAAAACTAAAAACAACTAATAAACTAGTAGTATTAAAACTAATCTAATCACTACTATGCACACCGATCCCCGGCAGCGGCGCCATTTTGATGAGAAGGTTTTTGCCGTCAGAAAACCGTCCGTCAAAACAATTTATAAAACCTATGCGATGCGTTCACAAGTAGAAATACAAGTAAAGCAGTAAGCACGGGTGTCGTCCACTGAGATCGGGGTAGCGGTGATAAGATTATGATTAATATAACTAGTATGCATAAAAGTAAAGTGATGTTGAATGAAGATACAATATAAACTAAATTATGAAAGCAAATAAAATGGGATGACAATGGAGTGATGAATGAATGATGATGGAACTACGGAGTTGATGGACTCGTAAGTGAATATTGAGGCAATTGCAACAAACTCTCAATTAAGCACTTTTTGACAAATGTAACCAACCTAGGGTGTATAGTGTTGGTATATATATATAGCAAGAGGTCAACCTAGGGTGTATAGCGAAGACCTCCTACTAGAGATTAATCCCTCTTAAGCCACCAACAGCGGCTAGTTACTCAATTGGGACTTGTTCCATGAATGCTCATTTATCTAGCTATGGCTCAACCTATTACTAATGTAGCCATCCTAGGATGTATAGTGATGGCTTCCAATTCCCTTACAAGTGGCCGACCTAGGATGTATAGTGAAGGCCACCCGTTTGAGATTGGATGAGGCTTTAGGTTATCAACCGAATTCTACTCGAAGGTTAGTTCTCGTAGAATCACTAAAGTAGCCAACCAAGGGTGTATAGTGGAGGCTTCTAATTCTCTCACAAGTGGCAAACCTAGGATGTATAGTGAAAGCCACTAATTAAAGATTAGATTAAGGGCATGGTTTTAGAGCCAGATTTCCGGAAATCCTTCCATTCAATTGAGCATTAGACAACCTAATTGCCTACTCAAGTAATCCAAATCAATCATGCAAAGAGGGTGTATCCAAGCAAATCAATAATGGAAATCAATTAAAGCAATGGAATAAAACATAGAGATAGAATAAATATAACACATAGAGTTTATTTACAAAGCCCAAATATCCATCATACAAATAACATCAACCCCATAGTGGGGTATTTTAGCTACTCATGTTCTATTACAAACCAATAAACTAAGAGAGAGAGTAGAGATAACCCTTGAAGATTGATCTCTTTCCTTGAAGCTTGAATCCAAGTCTCCTAGTTGCCTTTGATTGAGTAGAGATGGTTTGGATGATAGGGAGATGTGTTTCTAGCTAAAAATACATGTGTTGGGAGGTATGGAGATGATTTGGTTTGTTCCCATCCTTTTCTATTTATAGAGGATGGAAAAATAGGTCACTTAAGCTTGAAACCAGAAATCGTCGCGCGCAGAGTGCGGGTGGAGTGCGGACGAATTACCCGCACTGTAAAGGTTTTCTTCATCTTCAGTTCTCTGATCTAGGCAACAGTGCGGGTGGAGTGCGGTTGGATTACCCGCACTTTACCCGCACTTTACTCGCACTGTACTCGCACTCTGGTGTCAGGTGTAAATCCACTCCTCTGTCTTGAGAAACAGTGCGGGTGGAGTGCAGTTTGATTGCCCGCACTTTACCCGCACTTTAGTGTCAAGTGGAGCTGTTTTGAGCAATAGTACGGGTAGAGTGCGAGTGGAGTGTGGGTGGAGTGCGGGTGGATGACCCGCACTTTAATGAATCCAACTCTGTCTTGACCCGCACTTGACCCGCACTTTATCTGTCAGGTACGAATCAGCTCATTTGTCTTGAGCAATAGTGCGGGTGGAGTACGGTTGGATGACCCGCACTTTACCCGCACTTTATCTTTCCTTCATGATTCAGGTCCGGCTGTGGGAAGGAGTGCGGTTGGAGTGCGGTTACGACCCGCACTTGACCCGCACTGTAGAGCTGCATATGATCCTTTGTCTTTCCTTTTGCCCCTTTTCTGCCGAAACAACTGCAATTAGCTCCTAACACCAGAATTACATCTATTGCCTGCAATTAGCACAAACGAGCCTATTAGACATAAAATATATAGAAAATACACACAAGAACGAGACAAAGGAATAGGAATGAGGGTCGAAATATACAACAATTTAGGCACGATCATGGGGTCAATGATCCTCCTAGTAATCATCGGGATTACCCCGCTCCAACAGAATGTTATGACCGACTTTGTTGTGGTGGACACCCCATCGGCCTACAACGTCCTGAAATTCTCGGTTGGAACCAAAGTAGGAGAGGTACGCGGAGACCAGCTAGCAGCCAGGAAATGCTATGTAGTATCTGCCAATCCTACAGCCTTGGCGAAACAATGTGTACAGGTGACATTAGTCCAGGAAGACATGGATACGTCCCGGATAATCCAGGAGGAGAAGGAGCCTGCGGAGCATCCTGGGCATCCGGTGAGCTAACCTATCATGCCCTACGAGGAAGAACGGAGTAAGGAATGGGCCAGCGGGCAGCCAGTAGATAAACTAGAAGAGATACCTATCAGGAATGACGATCCCTCCAAGATCGTCAAGGTCGGAGCTACCCTTGATATAGAAGTAAAAAGAGGGATGATTGACCTTCTCAGGGAATTCAGCGACATCTTCGCCTGGAACCATGATGAAATGCTTGGAATCCCGGCATCGTTGGCCACCCACCGACTAGCAGTAGATCCAACAGTCAAGCCCGTCTAGCAGAAGAGGCGTCACTTCAATGCTGAGAGGAATGCGGCGGTGCAGGAAGAGGTTGATAAATTGATCAAAGCTGGGTTCGTAAGAGAGGTGCGTTACCCCGAATGGATCGCCAACATGGTCATGGTCACGAAGGCGAATGGGAAATGATGTATGTGTGTCGATTACACCGACCTCAACCGGGCTTGTCCGAAAGACAGTTTCCTTTACCAAAGATCGACCAGCTGGTTGACTCCACATCCGGAAATAAACTTTAAGAATAATCAATAATGCACTCAGAAAATGCACTTTCATGCTTGTGTTTGTGATCTCACGGGTATCTCCACTATTAGAACAAGACATGGGAACAATGAGTCCCAAATACTTAGCACCAACGAGTGGGACGAACCCATGATGGTGCAAGCTAACCCTCAAGTGGCACCAAACTATATCACAGGGTAGAGCACATATAAAGAACTCGTCAAAAACACACTCTAGAGGCATCATACCCATACTGGATTACAGTTTGAAAAATGGACAAGTGAAAAAATTGAAAAATTGGACACTAACTGTACAAGGCGGAGGCGTGATGCACCCCCAAACCAAAACTCAACAAAGTCCCCATTGTTGGAAAGAATAAGCATAATCGCAATAAATGGCGGAATGATGGATCAACAACCCCAAACCGAATCTAGACATACATTCGACCAAGCTCATTCATAATAACAAAAACTAAATCGCATTCATTAAAAACTTAAGTACAAAACCGAAGGTAGAAAACTCCCTTTAGAAGGAAGACCGGTCGATGTCCATGCGTGTTGTTGTGTGCTTCCCAAAAGATGCACAACCTAGCTTAAACCACACAACAACTCTATCAACGAAAATTAAATGCGAAAAGAAAAGAAAAATAAGTCTAAATGAAATAAAACTCCGAAGGCGAAAAGTTTAAAGATGACCTGAGCAGGCTGCCTCTCACCGGCGCTCAGACATGCCAGATGTGCTATGGTTCAGAAAGTTCCATGGACCCAACACCCTGCAGCAGGTCTCTGGTCCAAAATACGGTTTCAGCCTATGCCCATTAACCTTGAATATCCCATCGTTCCTCAAATTCTGAATGTCTACAGCTCCATTAGGAGAGACATTAATAATGCAATGTGGGCCTGACCATCTTGATTTCAACTTCCCAGGGAACAACTTCAAACGAGACTCATAAAGTAACACCAGCATGCCCGGTTGGAACTCTTTCAGTACCAATCGTTTGTCATGAATAGCCTTTGTTTTTTCTTTGTAGAGTCTTGAACTCTCATAGGCTTCCAATCTGAACTCATCTAACTCCTTCAACTGATTGCATCTTTCTTCACCTGCTTTTTCATACTCCCAATTCAACTTCTTGATTGCCCACCAAGCTCTATGTTCTAGTTCTACAGGAAGGTGACAAGCTTTACCAAAAACCAACCTATACGGACTCATCCCAATAGAAGTTTTGAAAGCCGTTCGGTACGCCCATAAGGCATCAGATAGTTTCAATGCCCAATCCTTCCTAGTGGAAGAGACTGTCTTCTCCAGAATCTGCTTGATGTGCCTGTTACTTACTTCAACCTGTCCTGATGTCTAAGGGTGGTATGGTGTGGCCACCTTGTGACGCACTCCATACTTTTTCAATAGATTTCTTATGACTTTGTTACAGAAATGGCTCCCACCGTCACTAATGATCACCCTTGGGATCCCAAATCGGGTCAAGATATGTTCCTTTACGAATTTAACCACCACATTACTGTCATTGGTCTTTGTGGCAACTGCCTCAACCCATTTGGAAACATAGTTAACCCCCACTAAAATATAGCTGTTCCCACAAGAAGGTGGGAATGGTCCCATAAAATCAAGACCCCAAGTGTCAAATACTTCAACCACCAAAATTCCAGTTTGTGGCATCTCATTCCGTTTACCAATATTCCCTGTGCGCTGGCATCTATCACATGCCACACAAAACTGATAAGCTTCTTTAAACAGTGATACCAAGAAAAAACCTGATTGTAGCACCTTCAGTTCTATCTTCCGTGCGCTGAAATGGCCTCCACACTGCAAGTCATGGCAGAATCTCAAAACATCATACTGCTCATTTTCTGGCACACACCTCCTAATTACCTGATCTGCCCCATGTTTGAAAAGGTAAGGTTCATCCCAGAAGTATTCCTTTGATCTCCTAGCAAACCTTTTCCTACCCTGCCAATCTAGCTCAGGGGGGAAAACCCCATGTGTCAGATAGTTTGCCAGATCTGCATACCACGGTTCTTTATCCTGTACGGCCCATAGATGTTCGTCAGGGAAATTTTCTCTCAACGGAATCTCGTCCCCCTCTATTTGACTCTCATGAACTATCCTGCTAAGATGATCGGCGACCACATTCTCGCACCCCTTCTTGTCCTGGATTTCTAAATCAAACTCTTGTAACAACAACACCCACCTAATCAGCCTGGGTTTTGCATCTTTCTTTTGGAGCAGATATCGTAAAGCCGCGTGGTCTGAGTATACCACAACCTTGGCACCTACCAAGTACTGCCTGAATTTCTCAAGAGCAAAAATGACCGCCAATAATTCCTTCTCTGTTGTCGAATAGTTCATCTGTGCGTCATTCAAAATCCGAGATGATTAATATATGACATGTGGGTCTTTGCCAACCCTTTGACCCAAAACTGCACCTACAACGAAGTCAGAGGCATCACACATTATTTCAAAAGGTAAATCCCAAACTGGTGGCGCAATTACTGGAGATGAGGTCAAAGCCCCCTTTAAAGATTCAAATGCCACCACACATTCTGAACTAAACACAAAATCTTTGTCGTTTTGTAGCAACAAGCATAGCGGCCTGGAGATCTTTGAAAAATCTTTGATGAATCTCCTGTAGAAACCTGCATGACCAAGAAATGACCGAATGTCTTTGACATTGCGAGGAGGTGGCAAACTCTTGATAACTTCAACCTTTGCCTTGTCTACTTCAATCCCCTTCTCAGATATTATGTGACCCAAGACAATCCCTTGTTGTACCATGAAGTGACATTTCTCCCAATTCAACACCAAGTTGTTTTTCATGCATCTTTGTAGCACTAACGATAAGTTATCAAGGCATGACTTGAACGAGTCCCCGAATACTGAGAAGTCGTCCATGAAGACTTCAATAATCTCTCCCACCATATCTGAAAACAACGAAACCATACACCTTTGAAATGTACCTAGGGCATTGCAAAGGCCAAAGGGCATTCTTCGGAAGGCATAAGTTCCATAGGGACAGGTAAACGTGGTCTTCTGGAGCAATAACTATCTGATTGTACCCGGAATACCCATCTAGAAAGCAGTAGAACTGATGCCCTGCCAACCGCTCTAGGACTTGGTTAATGAAAGGTAAGGGAAAATGGTCCTTCTTGGTGACCGCATTTAACTTTCGGTAGTCTACACAAATGCGCCACCCTGTCTGGAGTCTTTGTGCTACTAACTCACTCCTCTCATTCTTCACTACTGTAACTCCAGATTTCTTTGGGACGACAAGAATGGGACTAACTCATCTACTATCTGATATTGGGTAGATAATTCCTGCATCAAGAAGCTTCAGTATCTCTTTTTTTACTACCTCTTGCATGATCGGATTCAGCCTCCTTTGTGCCTCCCATGTAGGTTTGGCGTTTTCTTCTAGCAAAATCTTATGCATACACATGGTAGGACTTATTCCTTTAATGTCATCTATGAACCAACCAATGGCTTCTCTGTACTCTTTCAACACTCCAAGTAGTTCCTCTTCTTGACTTCCCTCCAAATTAGCGGAAATGATCACTGGGTTCAACCTTTCTTTGTCGAGAAACACATACTTCAAGTTCGACGGGAGTGCTTTCAATTTAACTCTTTGAGGAAGTTCTTCTAATGGTACCATGTCATCTGCATTTTCTTCTCTTTCGAATTCCTCCTCAATAGTGGTATCCAACTCTTCCTCCAAGAAATTCACAGAGTTACAGTCATAGGAACCCACTGGGTATGATAAAGAGTCAAAGATGTTGAACTCCACTGTTTCGTCTACTACTTTCATGGTCAGCTTGCCAGCATGCATATCAATCACTACCCTAGCGGTTGCCATGAAAGGTCTACCCAAAAGCAACTTCACATCTCTTTCTTCTCTTCCTTCATCCATGTCAATCACCACGAAGTCGGCAGGTATGATTAACCTTTCTATCTGTATTAACACATCTTCGACAATGCCCTTAGGGCTTCAAGTAGAAGCATCTGCTAAGACAAGGGACATAGTGGTTTTTCTGAGGTCAGTCAAACCTAGCTTCGTGTAGACCGAGAACGGCATGAGATTAATGCTTGCTCCTGAGTCCAACATCGCTCTTTCTCGATTTGACCCGCCAATCGTTATGTCAATTATAAAACTCCCCGGGTCCTTCATTTTCCGGGGCAATGACCGTTGAATTACTGCACTGACATTCTCATTTAGACACTCCTGTTGTTTCGGTCTGAACCGCTCTTTATCCTTACTCAAGTCTTTGAAAAATTTACCATAAGCCGACATTTTCTCAATGGCATCTAATAGTGGTAAGTTGACGGTTACCTTGGAAAGAAGATCATAGATTTCCTGTTGTGATTTCTCCAACTTAGAGTTTTTCAGCCTCCCTTGGAATGGTATAGGCGGTACATAGGGGTTGGATGACATATGTAGCTGAGGTCTTGGTTCTGGGTCTGCTAACTGGACATTTTTCTCTTTTTCTAACTCTTTGTCATTCTTTATTTCTGTATGAACCACCTCGTCTTCTTCTTCTGTGACGGTGCCCTTATCCTTTTCTCCCAAAATCCTCCCGCTTTTGAGGATTTTCTTTGCACTAGCCTGTTCCGGTTGACTTGGGAATTTCCCTTTTTCTCTTTCCTGTAATAATTCAGCCAACTGACCTATCTGAAACTCGATCCTGTGAATAGATGCATCCATCTCATTTGATTGCCTATCATTCTTCCACATGTATGTCTCCCAACTCTCTAAATGTGCCTGTTGTAGCATCTGGACCTCTTGCGTATCCTGGTTAGCTGACTGCATGAACTCACCTATCCATTCATCAAACGTTCCCATATTCAGCTGACTTGCATTAATGTCTTCTGGACTCTGTGTCGCTTGCACAATTTCTTCTGTTCTCTGCTCTACTAATATTGCCTTTTCATTCTCTTGTAAGTAGTCCTTTAGCAACACTGCTAGTCTCTCTTCGGTCGAAAACTCTTCGCCCACATTGCATCCCTCCTGGAAATCTTGATCACATCCCCAGTCTTTGGTATATGGGTCAATACTGAGTTCGTACTCTGATCCTGAATTTTTCCAGAGGGCATCCATGAACCTAGGCTATCAAGAAACAAAAACTGCCCACAACGTAAAACTATACAAGCAAAGAAGTATGAGGATAAAAATATATGTAAAAACAAATAGGTAACTCTAAACCTTAATTATGCAAAAACTAATTAAACTAAACATGCCGCTCCCCGGCAGCGGCGCCATTTGACAGAGACGTTTTTTCCCTTATGTCGTTTTAAAAGATCAGTCCGTCAATAATATTTTAAGAAACCTCACAAAGCCTAAATCAGTTTGCAAACATAAATATAGCAGCAAGTGGGTGTCGTCCACAGGGAGCGGAGTTAGCCAAATTAGTTAATGCTAAAGCAATGGTATGTATATAAATAACAGCAAAACATGAATTGGTGAAAATGTAGATTGTGAACCAACTCTAAATAACACAAAATTAAATAAGTAAATAAAATGAAGGGGGAATATGGAGTGAAGGATATATAGATGATGGAAACTAAGGAGTTAATGGATTCGAAAGCAAATACTGGGCAATGTAACAAACTTGCCAATAGCACGGCTCTTCAAGGTAACCGACCTGGGATGTATAGAGTCGGTTATTTATCCCTAGAAGGTGGCCAACCTAGGATGTATAGTGCGGACCACCTATTAGGGATTAATCCTTGTAAATTACCAACCTAGGATGTATAGAGTTGATTGTTTACCGGATTCTAGAAATGAAGCTCGTCTACCTAACATTGACTCAATCGATTACAAATAGTCACCCTAGGATGTATAGTGATGACTTCTAACTCTCTCACGGATTCCGATCTAGGATGTATAGTGCCGGAAACATGATCAAGGTTAGATTAAAACCGCGGTTCAAGAGTCGGAATTCATGACTTTCCGTCTATTCTTTAGAGCATTAAACAACTAAATAGGATGTATATCTAGATGCAATACTAATACATAATACAAAGACATCTTGCAAAGATCATGTATCTACACAAGAAATCAATGATAAACATTCACAACAAGAATAGATCAATGGAAGATAGACATGAATATCAATATAATATCAAGTTTATGTACAAGCCCAATATTAAACTAACTACTCCATCAACCCCTTAGAGGGGATTTAGCTATTCATTACAACTAGGAAATCAGTAGAGAGGAGAAAGAAATAAGCCTTGGAGAACATCTCCTTCCTTGAAGTGGCTCCAATCTCCTAACTTCCTTGAAGTTGAGTAGAAAATGTAAGGATGAGAGGTAGAGAGAGAAACTAGATCTAAGAATGCTAAATCTGTCCTAAATGGAGTCAAAAATAGAAACGTTTATATACTTTTCTATTTATAATAGATACAAAAATAGGTCACTTAAGCTTTGAAAATCAGATTGGCGCGCTCAGAGTGCGGGTGGAGTGCGGGTGAATTACCCGCACTGTACCCGCACTGTATGGGTTGTCTGCAACTTCAGTTCTCGGATCAGGGCATTAGTGCGGGTGAAGTGCGGTTGAATTACCCGTACTTGACCCGCACTTGGCATCGCACTGTGATCGTACTTGAATCGCACTTCCCTATCAGGTGCAAAATGTACATTCTGTCTTGAGCAACAGTGCGGGTAGAGTGCGGTTAGATGACCCGCACAGTACCCGCACTCTAATGTCAGGTGCAATTCTGCTCTTCTGTTCTTGATGCAAGTACGGGTAGAGTGCGGTTGGATTACCCGCACAGTACCCGCACTCTAATGTCAGATGCGGTTCTGCTCTTCTGTTCTTGGTGTAAGTTCGGGTGGAGTGCGGTTTGCTGACCCGCACAGTACCCGCACTCTGATGTCAGGTGTATGATCAGCTTCTCTGGATTGGCATTAGTGCGGGTGGAGTGCGGTTAGCTGACCCGCACTGTACGCGCACGTTATCTCTGTACTTGCATTCAGCCCCGGCTATGCACAGGAGTGCGGTTGGAGTGCAGTTAGCTGACCTGCACTGTACCCGCACTTTATCTCTGTACTTGCATTCTGCCCCGGCTATGCACACGAGTGCGGCTGGAGTGCGGCTGGAGTGCGGTTGGGACCCGCACTGTAGAGCAGTTTGTGCCTCTTTGCCTTCGTTTTCGCCCCTTTCCTGCTGGAATCACCACAATATGCCTCCAAGCCTGTCTCTGCATCATTTCCTATAAATAAGCACAAAACCACCCATAAGAGACACAAAAACACAGGAAAACAGAACATAAGGTAAGGATCTGAGGGCCTAAATATACTACATATTTGGCCCGATCAGGCTTCCTACATTGCTGTGGTCTTCTACATGGTTTAGCAAGCCTCTGGAGCAGCAGCCTAAATGCATGGCCTAGTGGCTACTCACTTGTTTATCCGCACTAGACAACGCCCAAGTGAGCCACTGTGTCCCGATTCTTTTCAGCATGGTCCAGAGCCACATTTCAGTTGCTGGGGACTTCTAGGATCCCAAGCATGCCTCTGGACCAGTATCATACTGGTGGCTCCCTACCTCACATAACGGGCTCCACAACGCCCTAGTGAGCAACCCTAGTCCTGATCCGTTCAGGGAGAGCTTAAAGGCTTCCTACATTGATGTGGCCATCTACCTGGTTTAGCAAGCCTCTGGAGCAGCAGCCTAGCTGAATGGCCTAGTGGCTACTCACTTCTTTATTCGAGCTAGTCAACGCCAAAATGAGCCATTGTGTCCCGATTCTTTCCAGCATAGTCTAGAGCCACATTTCAGTTGCTGGGGACCTCTAGGACCCAAAGCATGCCTCTGGATCAGTATTATACCAGTGGCTCCCTACCTCACATACCGGGCTCCATAAAGCCGTAGTGAGCAACCCTAGTCCTGATCCGTTCAGGGAGAGCTCCGAGGCTTCCTACATTGCTATGGCCTTCTACATGGTTTTGCAAGCCTTTGGAGCAGCAGCCTAGCTGCATGGTCCAACGGCTACCGACTTCTTTATCCGGGCCAGTCAACGTCCAAGTGAGCCACTGTGTCCTGATTCTTTCTAGCATAGTCCAGAGCCATATTTCAGTTGCTGAAAACTTCTAGGATCCCAAACATGCCTCTGGACCAGTATCATACCGGTGGCTCCCTACCTCACATACCGGGATCCATAACGCCCTAGTGAGCCACCCTAGTCCGGATCCGTTCAGGGAGAGCTCAGAGGCTTCCTACATTGCTGTGGTCTTCTACATAGTTTAGAAAGCCTCTTGAGCAGCAACCTAGCTCATGGCACAGTGGCTACTCACTTCTTTATCCGCGGTAGACAACGGCCAAGTGAGCCACTGTATCCCGATTCTTTTCAGCATGGTCCAGAGCCACATTTCAGTTGCTGGGGACTTCTAGGATCCGAAGCATGCCTCTGGACCAGTATCAAACCGGTGGCACCCTACCTTATATAACGGGCTCCACAACGCCCTAGTGAGCAACCCTAGTCCTGATCCGTTCAGGGATAGCTAAGAGGATTCCTACATTAATGTGGCCTTCTACCTAGTTCAGCAAGCCTCTAGAGCAGCAGCCTAGCTGAATGGCCTAGTGGCTACTCACTTCATTATCCGAGCTAGTCAACGCCCAAGTGAGCCATTGTGTCCCGATTCTTTCCAGCATAGTCCAGAGCCACATTTCAGTTGCTGGGGACTACTAGAACCCCAAGCATGCATCTGGATCAGTAACATACCAGTGGCTCCCTACCTCACATACCGGGCTCCATAACGTCCTAGTGAGCCACCCTAGTCCTGATCCGTTCAGGGAGAGCTCAGAGGCTTCCTACATTGCTATAGCCATCTACATGGTTTTGCAAGCCTCTGGAACAGTAGCCTAGCTGCATGGCCCAGTGGCTACTCACTTCTTTATCCGGGCTAGTCAACGCCCATGTGAGCCACTATGTCCCGATTCTTTCCATCATAGTCAAGAGCTACATTTCAGTTGCTGGGGACTTCTAGGACCCCAAGCATGCCTCTGGATCAGTATCATACCATTGGCTCCCTACCTCACATACCGGGCTCCATAATGCCCTAGTGAGCCACCCTAGTCCAGATCCGTTCAGGGAGAGCTCAGAGGCTACCTACATTGCTATGGCCTTCTACATGGTTTTGCAAGACTCTGGAGCAGCAGCCTAGCTGCATGTCCAAGTGGCTACTCACTTCTTTATCCGGGCTAGTCAACGCCTAAGTGAGCCACTGTGTCCCGATTCTTTCCAGCATAGTCCAGAGCCACATTTCAATTGCTGGGGACTTCTAGGACCCCAAGCATGCCTCTGGATCATTATCATACCAGTGGCTCCCTACCTCACGTACAGAGCTCCATAACGCCCTAGTGAGCCACCCTAGTCCTGATCCGTTCAGGGAGAGCTCAGAGGCTTCCTACATTGCTATGGCCATCTACATGGTTTTGCAAGCCTCTGTAGCAGCAGCCTAGCTGCGTGGCCCAGTGGCTACTAACTTCTTTATCCGGGCTAGTCAACGCCTAAGTGAGCCACTGTGTCTCGATTCTTTCCAGCATAGTCCAGAGCCACATTTCAATTGCTGGGGACTTCTAGGACCCCAAGCATGCCTCTGGATCATTATCATACCAGTGGCTCTCTACCTCACCTACCGGGCTCGATAACGCCCTAGTGAGCCACCCTAGTACTAATCCGTTCAGGGAGAGCTCAGAGGCTTCCTACATTGCTATGGCCTTCTACATGGTTTTGCCAGCATCTGGAGCAGAAGCCTAGCTACATGGCCCAGTGGCTACTCACTTCTTTATCCGGGCTAGTCAACGCCCATGTGAGCCACTGTGTCCTGATTCTTTCCATCATAGTCAAGAGCCACATTTCAGTTGCTGGGGACTTCTAGGAACCCAAGCATGCCTCTCTATCAATATCATACCATTGGCTCCCTACCTCACATACCGGGCTCCATAACGCCCTAGTGAGCCACCCTAGTCCTGATCCGTTCAGGGAGAGCTGAGAGGCTTCCTAAATTGCTATGGCCTTCTACAAGGTTTTGCAAGCCTCTAGAGCAGCAGCCTAGCTGCATGGCCCAGTGGCTACTCACTTCTTTATCCGGGCTAGTCAAAGCCCAAGTGAGCCACTGTGTCCCGATTCTTTCCAGCATAGTCCAGAGCCACATTTCAGTTGTTGGGGACTTCTTGGACCCCAAGCATGCCTCTGGATCATTGTCATACCAGTGGCTCCCTACCTCACCTACCGGGCTCCATAAAGCCCTAGTGAGCCACCCTAGTCCTGATCCGTTCAGGGAGAGCTCAGAGGCTTCCCACATTGCAATGGCCTTCTACATGGTTTTGCAAGCCTCTGGAGCAGCAGAATAGCTGTATGGCCCAGTGGCTACTCACTTCTTTATCCGGGCTAGTCAACGCCCAAGTGAGCCACTGTGTCCCGATTCTTTCCAGTATAGTCCAGAGCCACAGTTCAGTTGCTGGGGACTTCTAGGACCCCAAGCATGCCTCTGGATCATTATCATACCAGTGGCTCCCTACCACAGGTACCGAGCTCCATAACTCCCTAGTGAGCCACCCTAGTCCTGATCCGTTCAGGGAGAGCTTAGAGGCTTCCTACATTGCTATGGTTTTCTACATGGTTTTGCAAGCCTCTAGAGCAGCAGCCTAGCTGCATGGCCCAGTGGCTACTCACTTCTTTATCCGGGCTAGTCAACGCCCAAGTGAGCCACTGTGTCCCGATTCTTTCCAGCATAATCCAGAGCTACATTTCAGTTGCTGGGAACTTCTAGGATCCCAAGCATGCCTCTAGACCAGTATTATACCGGTGGCTCCCTATCTCACATACCGGGCTCCACAATGCCCTAATGAGCCACCCTAGTCCTGATCCGTTCAGGGAGAGCTTTGAGGCTTACTACATTGCTGTGGTCTTCTACATGGTTTAGCAAGCCTTTGGAGCAGCAGCCTAGCTGCATGGCCCAGTAGCTACTCACTTCTTTATCCGCGCTAGACAACGCCCAAGTGAGCCACTGTGTCCCGATTCTTTTCAGCATGGTCCAGAGCCACATTTCAGTTGCTGGGTAGTTCTAGGATCCGAAGCATGCCTCTGGACCAGTATCATACTGGTGGCTCCCTACCTCATATAACAGGCTCCACAACGCCATAGTGAGCAACCCTAGTACTGATCCATTCAGGGGGAGATTAGAGGCTTCCTACATTGATGTGGCCTTCTACCTGGTTTAGCAAGCCTCTGGAGCAGCAGCCTAGCTGAATGGCCCAGTGGGCTACGCACTTCTTTATCCGAGTTAGTCAACGCCCAAGTAAACCATTGTGTCCCGATTCTTTCCAGCATAGTCCAGAGCCACATTTCAGTTGCTGGGGACTTCTAGGACCCCAAGCATGCCTCTGGATCAGTATCATACCAGTGGCTCCCTACCTCACATACCGAGCTCCATAACGCCTTAGTGAGCCACCCTAGTCATGATCCATTCAGGGAGAGCTCAGAGGCTTCCTACATTGCTATGGCCTTCTACATTGTTTTGTAAGCCATTATAGCAGTAGCCTAGCTGCATGGCATAGTGGCTACTCACTTCTTTATCCAGGCTAGTCAACGCCCAAGTGAGCCACTGTGTCCCGATTCTTTCCAGCATAGTGTAGAGGCACATTTCAGTTGCTGGGGTCTTCTAGGATCCCAAGCATGCCTTTGGTCCAGTATCGTACCGGCGGCTCCGTACCTTACATACTGGGCTCCACAACGCCTTAGTGAGCCACCCTTGTCCTGATCCGTTAAACGAGTGCTCATAGGCTTCTTACATTATAGTGGCCTTCTACACAGTTTAGCAAGCCTCTGGAGCAGCTTAGCTGCATGACCCAATGGCTACTCACTTCATTATCCGGGCTAGACAACGCCCAAGTGAGCCACTGTGTCCCTATTCTTTCCATCATAGTCCCGAGCCACATTGCACTTGCTGGGGACTTCTAGGATCCCAAGTATGCCTCTGGACCAGTATCATACCGGTGGCTCCTTACCTCACATACTGAGCTCCACAACACCCTAGTGAGCCACCCTAGTCCTGATCTGTTCATGGAGAGCTTAGAGGATTCCTACATTGCTATGGCCTTCTACATGGTTATGCAAGCCTCTGGAGGAGAAACCCTGCTGCATGGCCCAGTGGCTACTCACTTCTTTATCCGGGTTAGTCAACGCCCAAGTGAGCCACTGTGTCCAGATTCTTTTCAGCATAGTCTAGAGGCACATTTCAGTTGCTGGGGTCTTCTAGGATCCCAAGCATGCCTTTGGTCCAGTATCATACCGGCGGCTCCTTACCTTACATACTGGGCTCCACAACGCCTTAGTGAGCCACCCTTGTCCTGATCCGTTCAAGGAGTGTTCAAAGGCTTCTTACATTGTAGTGGCCTTCTACACAGTTTAGCAAGCCTCTGGAGCAGCAGCTTAGCTGCATGACCCAATGGCTACTCACTTCATTATCCGGGCTAGACAACGCCCAAGTGAGCCACTGTGTCCCTATTCTTTCCAGTATAGTCCCGAGCCACATTTCACTTGTTGGGGACTTCTAGGATCCCAAGCATGCCTCTGGACCAGTATCATACCAGTGGCTCCTTACCTCACATACTGGGCTCCACAACACCCTAGTGAGCCACCCTAGTCCTGATCTGTTCATGGAGAGCTTAGAGGCTTCCTACATTTCTATGGCCTTCTACATGGTTATGCAAGCCTCTGGAGGAGAAACCCTGCTGCATGGCCCAGTGGCTACTCACTTCTTTATCCGGGTTAGTCAACGCCCAAATGAGCCACTGTGTCCCAATTCATTCCAGCATAGTCCAGAGCCACATTTTAGTTGCTGGGAACTTCTACGATCTCAAGCATGCCTCTGGACTAGTATCATACCGGTGGCTCCCTACCTCACATACCGGGCTCCACAACTCCTTAGTGAGCCACGCTAGTCCTGATCCGTTCAAGGAGAGCTTAGAAGCTTCCTAAATTGCTGTGGCCTTCTACATGGTTTACCAAGCCTCTAGAGCAGCAGCCTAGCTGCATGGCCAGTGGCTACTCACTTCTTTATCCGAGCTAGTCAACTCCTAAGTGAGCCATTGTGTCCCGATTCTTTCCAGCATAGTCCAGAGCCATATTTTAGTTGCTGGGAACTTCTACGATCTCAAGCATGCCTCTGGACTAGTATCATACCGGTGGCTCCCTACCTCACATACCGGGCTCCACAACTCCTTAGTGAGCCACGCTAGTCCTGATCCGTTCAAGGAGAGCTTAGAAGCTTCCTAAATTGCTGTGGCCTTCTACATGGTTTACCAAGCCTCTAGAGCAGCAGCCTAGCTGCATGGCCAGTGGCTACTCACTTCTTTATCCGAGCTAGTCAACTCCTAAGTGAGCCATTGTGTCCCGATTCTTTCCAGCATTGTCCAGAGCCACATTTCAGTTGCTGGGGTCTTCTAGGATCCCAAGCATGCCTCTGGACCAGTATCATACTGGCGGCTCCTTACCTCACATACTGGGCTCCACAACGCCCTAGTGAGCCACCTATTCCTGATCCGTTCAGGGAGAGCTCAAAGGCTTCCTACATTGCAGTGGCCTTCCACATAGTATAGCAGGCCTTTGGAGCAGCAGCCAAGCTGCATGGCCCAGTGGCTACTCACTTCTTTATCAGGGCTAGTCAACGCCCAAGTGAGCAACTATGTCCTGATTCTTTCCAGCATGGTCCAGATCCCAGTGGCTACATTGATGGGGACGTATCATACCGTTGGCTCTCTACCTCACATACTGGGCTCCACAACGTCCTAGTGAGCCACCCTAGTCCTGATCCGTTCAGGGAAAGCTCAGAAGCTTTCTACATTGCTGTTGCCTTCTACATGGTTTAGCAAGCCTCTGGAGCAGCAGCCTAGCTGCATAGCCCAGTGGCTACTCGCTTCTTTATCCAGGCTAGTCAACGCCCAAGTGAGCCACTGTGTCCCAATTCATTCCAGCATAGTCCAGAGCCACATTTTAGTTGCTGGGAACTTCTACGATCTCAAGCATGCCTCTGGACTAGTATCATACTGGTGGCTCCCTACCTCACATACCGGGCTCCACAACTCCCTAGTGAGCCACCCTAGTCCTGATCCGTTCAGGGAGAGTTCAGAGGCTTCCTACATTGCTGTGGCCATCTACATGGTTTAGCAAGCCTCTGGAGCAGCGGCCTAGCTGCATGGCCCAGTGGCTCGTCACTTCTTTAATCGGGCTAGTCAACGCCCAAGTGAGCCACTGTGTCCCGATTCTTTCCAGCATGGTCCAGAGCCACATTTCAGTTGCTGGGGACTTCTAGGATCCCAATCATGCCTCTGGACCAGTATCATACCGGTGGCTCGTTACCTCACATATCAGGATCTACAACGCCCTAGTGAGCCACCCTAGTCCTGATCCGTTCAAGGTGAGCTTAGAGGCTTCCTACATTGATGTGGCCTTCTACCTGGTTTAGCAAGCCTCTGGAGCAGCAGCCTAGCTGAATGGCCTAGTGGCTACTCACTTCTTTATCCGAGCTAGTCAACTCATAAGTGAGCCATTGTGTCCCGATTCTTTCCAGCATTGTCCAGAGCCACATTTCAGTTGCTGGGGACTTCTAGGACCCCAAGCATTCCTCTGGATCAGTTGTAGGGAAAAATTGCTTAAAACCGCAGCTGAAAGCGAAAAAATAATTTTCGTATAGTTTAATATTTTTCTAAAGATTTGAACCTTAACCCTTTAATTAATTGAACTCAAATATACGGTTAGAGTTAAATACCTCTTGTCGCGTGATCCGATTTACTTACGTCGATGGTAATCCGTAAGATCTTCAATCCTAGCACGTACGTGAATCACCTAGGAGCGTGGTCTCCCTTTTTCTTTGAATTGCTTACCTTAGAATTGATGTATGGAATTTCTGATCTTGATCTTCAATAATAAAACACCAAGAGCCTAAAAAAAATAGTTCCGGTCACTTTTGAATTCACAATCAATATGATTAAAACTCGCGTAACCCTAAATCGAAAGTGTGCACAAAACCTTTTGATGTTAAAGGCTTGTAAGTGCACTATCGAATGAGAACTTATTTTCTTTTTCTCTCTTGGCCGAAAATCTATGTGTATAGAGTAGGATTTTTTATTTTCAAAACAAACAAAAATCTCTCTCTCTTTTTCTTCTTGGTGGCCGAAAATTCATAACCTTATATTTATAGGTTGGCCGAATTTTCTCCTTCACCAAGTAGGGTTGGCCGGATTTATTGAATAGGAAATCTAGGGTTGGTTAATTTCCTTACTTGAAAAGGAATTATCCTTTTCCCTAATTCCTATCAATTCAAGAATCCTAACCCTTGTAGGACTAGTGGTGGCCGAATTCTTTGTATAATAAGGAGTGTATGTGGACTTAATCCTTACTACATTAGGACTCCTATCACTGAAAAGAATTCCAACCCTAATCCAACACATAGTATTTAATTTACTGATCAGGAAAAGATTTTGATTTAAACTATTAATTAATTAAATAATTAATTAATTCCCATTTAATCAAAATAATAAAATAAAATAATATCTTGGGCTATTTTATTTAGCCTTGCCGCCTACACCATATATATATGGGCCCAATATTATTTTTCTTATTTTATTTAATCCATTAGACTTTAAATAAAAGACCACATGTGAACCAGACTTATTCTTACTAAAAGAAACAAGCCTACATGTCTCCTTTTAATATCATACCAGTGGCTCCCTGCCTCACATACCGGGCTCCATAACGCCTTAGTGAGCCACCCTAGTCCTGATCCGTTCAGGGAGAGCTCAGAGGCTTCCTACATCGCTATGGCCTTCTACATGGTTTTGCAAGCCTCTGGAGCAGCAGCCTAGCTGCATGGCCTAGTGGCTACTCACTTCTTTATCCGGGCTAGTCAACCCCCAAGCGAGCCACTGTGTCCCGATTCTTTCCAGCATAGTCCAGAGCCACATTTCAGTTGCTGGGGACTTCAAGGACCCCAAGCATGCCTCTGGATCAGTATCATACCGGTGGCTCCCTACCACACATAATGGGCTCCACAACGCCCTAGTGAGCCACCCTAGTCCTGATCCGTTCAGGGGGAGCTTAGAGGCTTCCTACATTGATGTGGCCTTCTACATGGTTTTGCAAGCCTCTGGATCAGCATCCTAGCTGCATGGCTCAGTGGCTACTCACTTCTTTATCCGGGCTAGTCAACACTCAAGTGAGCCACTGTGTCCCGATTCTTTCCAGCATAGTCCAGAGCCACATTTTAGTTGCTGGGGACTTCCAGAACCCTAAGCATGCCACTGGATCATTATCATACCAGTGGCTCCCTGCCTCACATACCAAGCTCCATAACGCCTTAGTGAGCCACCCTAGTCCTGATCCGTTCAGGGAGAGCTCAGAGGCTTCCTACATCGCTATGGCCTTCTACATGGTTTTGCAAGCCTCTGGAGCAGCAGCCTAGCTGCATGGCCTAGTGGCTACTCACTTCTTTATCCAGGCTAGTCAACGCCCAAGTGAGCCACTATGTCCCGATTCTTTTCAGCATAGTCCAGAGCCACATTTCAGTTACTAGGAACTTCTAGGATCCCAAGCATGCCTCTGGACCAGTATCATACCGGTGGCTCCCTACCTCACATACCGGGCTCCACAACGCCTTAGTGAGCCACCCTAGTCTTGATCCGTTCAAGGAGAGCTCAGAGGCTTCTTACATTACAGTAGTTTAGCAAGCCTCTGGAGCAGCAGCTTAGCTGCATGGCCAAGTGGCTACTCACTTCATTATCCGGGCTAGACAACGCCAAAGTTAGCCACTGTGTCCTGATTCTGTCGAGCATAGTCCAGAGCCATATTTCAGTTGCTGGGGACTTCTAGGACCCTAGGATCAGTATCATACCAGTGGCTCCCCACATCACATACCGGGCTTCATAACGCCCTAGTAAGCCACCCTAGTGAGCCACCCTAGTCCTGATCCGTTCAGGGAGAGCTCAGAGGCTTCCTACATTGCTATGGCCTTCTACATGGTTTTGTAAGCCTCTGGAGCAACAGCCTAGCTGCAAGGCCCAGTGGCTACTCACTTCTTTATCCGGGTGAGTCAACGCCCAAGCGAGCCACTGTGTCCCGATTATTTCCAGCATAGTCCGGAGCCACATTTCAGTTGCTGGGGACTTCAAGGACCCCAAGCATGCCTCTGGATCAGTATCATACCAGTGGCTCCCTACCTCGGATACCGGCTCCATAACGCCTTAGTGAGCCACCGTAGTCCTGATCCGTTCTGGGAGAGCTTAGAGGCTTCCTAAATTGATGTGGCCTTCTACATGGTTTTGCAAGCCTCTGGAGCAGCACCCTAGCTGTATGGCCTAGTGGCTACTCACTTCTTTATCTGGGCTAGTCAATGCCCAAGTGAGCCACTGTGTCCCGATTCTTTCCAGCATAGTCCAGAGCCACATTTCAGTTGCTGGGGACTTCTAGGACCCTAAGCATGCCTCTGGATCAGTTTCATACCAGTGGCTCCCTACCTCACATACCGGGCTCCATAACGCTCTAGTGAGCCACCCTAGTCTTGATTCGTTCAGGGAGAGCTCAGAGGCTTCCTACATTACTATAGCCATCTACATGGTTTTGCAAGCCTCTGGAGCAGCAGCCTAGCTGCATGGTCCAGTGGCTACTCACTTCTTTATCCGGGCTAGTCAACGCCCAAGCGAGCCACTACGTCCCGATTCTTTCCAGCATAGTCCAGAGCCACATTTAAGTTGCTGGGGACTTCAAGGACCCCAAGCATGCCTCTGGATCAGTATCATAACAGTGGCTCCCTACCTCACATACCGGGCTCCATAACGCCCTACTGAGCCACCCTAGTCCTGAACCGTTCAGGGAGAGGTCAGAGGCTTCCTACATTGCTATGGCCTTCTACATGGTCTTGCGAGCCTCTGGAGCAGCAGCCTAGCTGCATGGCTCAGTGGCTACTCACTTCTTTATCGGGGCTAGTAAACACCCAAGTGAGCCACTGTGTCCTGACTCTTTCCAGTATAGTCCAGAGCCACATTTCAGTTGCTGGGGACTTCTAGAACCCTAAGCATGCCTCTGGATCAGTATCATACCAGTGGCTCCCTGCCTCACATACCGGGCTCCATAACGCCTTGGTGATCCACCCTAGTCCTGATCCGTTCAGGGAGAGCTCAGAGGCTTCCTACATTGCTATGGCCTTCTACATTGTTTTGCAAGCCTCTGAAGCAGCAGCCTAGCTGCATGGCCTAGTGGCTACTCACTTCTTTATCCGGGCTAGTCAACGCCCAAGTGAGCCAGTGTCCGGATTCATTCCAGCATAGTCTAGAGCCACATTTCAGTTACTGGAAACTTCTAGGATCCCATGCATGCCTCTGGACCAGTATCATACCGGTGGCTCCCTACCTCACATACCGGGTTCCACAACGCCCTAGTGAGCCACCCTAGTCCTGATCTATTCAGGGACAGCTCAGAGGCTTCCTACTTTGATGTGGTCTTCTACATGGTTTAGGAAGACTCTGGAGCAGCAGCCTAGCTGAATGGCCCAGTGGCTACTCACTTCTTTATCCGCGCTAAATAACGCCCAAGTGAGCCACTTTGTCCAGATTCTTTTCAGCATGGTCCAGAGCCACATTTCAATTGCTGGGGACTTCTAGGATCCCAGGCATGCCTCTGGACTAGTATCATACCGTTGGCTCCATACCTCACATATCGGGCTCCACAACGCCCTAGTGAGCCACCCCAGTCTTGATCCGATTAGGGAGAACTCAGAGGCTTCCTGTATTACCATGGCCTTCTACATGGTTTTGTAAGCCTCTGGAGCAGCAGCCTAGCTGCATGGCCCAATGGCTACTCACTTCTTTATCCGAGCGAGTCAACGCCCAAGTGAGCCACAGTCTCCTGATTCTTTCCAGCATAGTCCAGAGGCACATTTCAGTTGCTGGGGTCTTCTAGGATCCCAAGCATGCCTCTAGACCAGTATCATATCGGCGTCTCCTTACCTCACATACTGGGCTCCACAATGCCCTAGTGAGCCACCCTATTCCTGATCAGTTTAGGGAGAGCTCAAAGTCTTCTTTTATTGCAGTGGCCTTCTACATAGTATAGCAGGCCTCTGGAGCAGCAGCCAAGCTGCATGGCCCAGTGGCTACTCACTTCTTTATGCGGGCTAGTCAACCCCTAAGTGAGCCACTGTGTCGTGATTCTTTCCAGCATGGTCCAGAGCCACATTTCAGTTGTTGGGGACTTCTAAGATCCCAACCATGCTTCATGACCAGTATCATACCAGTGGCTCCCTACCTCACATACCAGGCTCCACAACGCCCTAGTGAGCCACCCTAGTCCTGATCCGTTCAGGGAGAGCTCAGAGGCTTTCTACATTGCTGTTGCCTTTTACATGGTTTCGCAAGCCTCTGGAGCAGCAGCCTAGCTGCATGGGCCAGTGGCTACTCGCTTCTTTATCCGGGCTAGTCAACGCCCAAGTGAATCACTGTGTCCCGATTCTTTCCAACATAGACCAGAGCCACATTTTATTTGCTGGTGACTTCTAGGATCCCAAGCATGCCTCTGGACCAGTATCATACCAGTGGCTCCTTACCTCATATACCAGGCTCCACAACGCCCTAGTGAGCCACCCTAGTCCTGATCCGTTCAGGGAGAGCTCAGAGGCTTCCTACATTGATGTGGCCTTCTACATGGTTTAGCAAGCCTCTGGAGCAGCAGCCTAGCTGAATGGCCCAGTGCCTACTCACTTCTTTATCCGCGCTAGTCAACGCCCAAGTGATCCACTGTGTCCTGATTCATTTCAGCATGGTCCAGAGCCACATTTCAGTTGCTAGGGACTTCTAGGATACCAAGTATTCCCCTGGACCAGTATCATACCAGTGGCTCCCTACCTCACATACCGGGCTCCACAACGCCCTAGTGAGAAACCCTAGTCCTGATCCGTTCAGGGAGAGCTTAGAGGCTTCCTACATAGCTGTGGCCTTCTACATGGTTTAGCAAGCCTCTGGAGCAGCAGCCTAGCTGAATAGCCCAGTGGCTACTCACTTCTTTATCCGGGCTAGTCAACTCCCAAGTGAGCCACATTTCATTTGCTGGGGACTTATAGGATCCCAAGCATGCCTCTGGACCAGTAACATACCGGCGGCTCCTTACCTCACATACTGGGCTCCACAACGCCCTAGTGAGCCACCCTAGTCCTGATCCATTCAGGGAGAGCTCAGAGGCTTCTTACATTGTAGTGGCATTCTATATAGTTTAGCAAGCCTCTGGAGCAGCAGCAGCATAGCTGGATGGCCCAGTGGCTACTCACTTCATTATCCGGGCTAGACAACGCCAAAGTGAGCCACTGTGTCCTGATTCTTTCCAGTATAGTCCAGAGCCACATTTCAGTTGCAGGGGACTTTTAGGACCCTAAGCATGCCTCTGGATCAGTATCATACCAGTGGCTCCCTACCTCACATACCGGGCTCCATAACGACCTAGTGAGCCACCCTAGTCCTGATCCGTTCAGGGAGAGCTCAGAGGCTTCCTACATTGCTATGGCCTTCTACATGGTTTTGCAAGCCTCTTGAGCAGCAGCCTAGCTGCATGGCCTAGTGGCTACTCACTTCTTTATCGGGGCTAGTAAACGCCAAAGTGAGCCACTGTGTCTCGACTCTTTCCAGCATAGTCCAGAGCCACAGTTCAGTTACTGGGAATTTCTAGGATCCTAATGATCCCTCTGGACCAGTATCATACCGGTGGCTCCCTACCTCACATACCAGGCTCCACAACGCCCTAGTGAGCCACCCAAGTCCTGATCCGTTCAGGGAGAGCTTAGAGGCTTCCTACATTGCTGTGGTCTTCCACATGGTTTTGCAAGCCTCTAAAGCAGCAGCCTAGCTGCATGTCCAAGTGGCTACTTACTTCTTTATCCGCGCTAGACAACGCCCAAGTGAGCCACTGTGTCCCGATTCTTTTTAGCATGATCCTGAGCCATATTTCAGTTGCTGGGGATTTCTAGGATCCCAAGCATGCCTCTGGACCAGTATCATACCGGTGGCTCCCTACCTCACATCACGGGCTACACAACGCCCTAGTGAGCAACCCTAGTCCTGATCCGTTCAAGGAGAGCTTAGAAGCTTCCTACATTGATGTGGCCTTCTACAAGGTTTTGCAAGCCTCTGGAGCAGCAGCCTAGCTGCATGGCGGAGTGGCTACTCACTTCTTTATCCGGGCTAGTCAACGCCCAAGTGAGCCACTGTGTACCGATTCTTTCCAGCATAGTCTAGAGCCACATTTCAGTTGCTGGGGAATTCTAGGACCCTAAGCATGCCTCTGGATCAGTATCATACCAGTGGCTCCCCACCTCACATACCGGGCTCCATAACGCCATAGTGAGCCACCCTAGTCCTGATCCGTTCAGGGAAAGCTCAGAGGCTTCCTACATTGCTATGGCCTTCAACATGGTTTTACAAGCCTCTGGAGCAGCAGCCCAGCTGCATGGCCTAGTGGCTACTCACTTCTTTATCCGGGCTAGTCAACGCCCAAGTGAGCCACTGTGTCCCGATTCATTCCAGCATAGTCCAGAGCCACATTTTAGTTACTGGGAACTTCTAGGATCCCAAGCATGCCTCTGAACCAGTATCATACCGGTGGCTCCCTACCTCACATACCGGGCTCCACAACGCCCTAGTGAGCCACTCTAATCCTGATCCATTTACGGAGAGCTCAGAGGCTTCATACATTGATGTGGTCTTCTACATGGTTTAGCAAGCTGATCGGGCCAAATATGTACTATATTTAGGCCCTCAGATCCTTACCTTATGTTCTGTTTTCGTGCGTTTTTGTGTTTCTTATGGGTTGTTTTGTGCTTATTTGAAGGAAATGATGCAGACACAGGCTTGGATGCCTATTGTGGTGATTCCAGCAGAAAAGGAGGACAAACAGGTCTATAGTGCGGGTCCAGTGTGGGTCGCAACCGTACTCTAGCTGCACTCCAGCCGCACTCATGTGCTTAGCCGGGGCAGAATGCAAGTACAGAGATAAAGTACGGGTACAGTGCGGGTCAGCTAACCGCACTCTACCCGCACTAATGCCAAACCAAAGAAGCTGCTCAGACACCTGACATTAGAGTGCGGGTTCTGTGCGGGTCAGCAAACCGCACTCCACCCGCACTTGCACCAATAACAGAAGAACAGAACCGCACCTGACACTAAAGTGTGGGTACTGTGCGGGTCCTCAAACCGCACTCTACCCGCACTTGCATCAAGAACAGAAGAGTAGAATTGCACTTGACACGAGAGTGCGGGTACTGTGCGGGTCATCCAACCGCACTCTACCCGCACTATTACTCAAGACAGAAGGTAGATTTTGCACCTGAGAGGGAAATGCAGTCACAGTGCGATGCCAAGTGCGTGCCAAGTGCTGGCCAAGTGCGGGTAATTTAACCACACTCTACCCGCACTAATGTCCTGATCCAAGAACTGAAGTTGCAGAAAACCCATACAGTGCGGGTAATTCACCCGCACTCCACCCGCACTACGAGCGCGCCAGTCTGATTTTCAAAGCTTAAGTGACCTATTTTAGTATTTAGTATAAATAGAAAAGTATAGAAATGTTTTAACCATCTTTTGAACTCGTTTTAGACAGATTAGGCATTCTTAGATCTAGTTTCTCTCTCTACCTCTCATTCTCACATTCTCTACTCAACTTCAAGGAAGTTAGGAGATTGGAGCCACTTCAAGGAAGGAGATGTTCTCCAAGGGTTATTTCTTTCTCCTCTCTACTCATTTCCTAGTTGTAATGAGTAGCTAAATCCCCTCTAAGGGGTTGATGGAGTAGTTAGTTTAATATTGGGCTTGTACATAAACTTGATATTATATTGATATTCATGTCTATCTTCCATTGATCTATTCTTGTTGTGAATGTTTATCATTGATTTCTTGTGTAGATACATGATCTTTGCAAGATGGCTTTACATTATGTATGAGTATTGCATCTAGATATACATCCTATTTAGTTGCTTAATGCTCTAAAGAATAGACGAAAAGTCATGAATTCCGACTCTTGAACCGCGGTTTTAATCTAACCTCGATCGTGTTTCTGGCGCTATACATCCTAGATCGGAATCCGTGAGAGAGTTAGAAGTCATCACTATACATCCTAGGGTGACTATTTGTAATCGGTTGAGTCAATGTTAGGTAGACGAGCTTCATTTCTAGAATCCGGTAAACAATCAACTCTATACATCCTAGGTTGGTAGTTTACAAGGATTAATCCCTATTAGGTTGTCCGCACTATACATCCTAGGTTGGCCACCTTCTAGGGATAAATAACCGACTCTATACATCCTAGGTCGGTTACCTTGAAGAGCCGTGCTATTGACGAGTTTGTTACATTGCCCAGTATTTGCTTTCGAATCCATTAGCTCCTTAGTTTCCATAATCTATATATCTTTCACTCCATTTTCCCCTTTCATTTTATTTACTTATTTAATTTAGTGTTATTTAGAGTTGGTTCACAATCTACATTTTCACCAATTCATGTTTGCTATTATATATATATATATATATATATATATATATATATATATACATACCATTGCTTTAGCTTTAACTAATTTGGCTAACTCCGCTCCCTGTGGACGACACCCACTTGCCGCTATATTTATGTTTGTAACTTGATTTAGGCTTTGTGAGGTTTCTTAAAATATTATTGACGGACTGATCTTTCAAAACGACATAAGGGAAAAAGCGTCTTTGTCAAATGGCGCCGCTGCCGGGGAGCGGCATGTTAGTTTAATTAGTTTTGCATGAGTACGGCTAGTCTAGTAATATTCCTGCTCTGCCCTATTTGTTCCTCGTTTACGTTGTGCTTTATTTGTTGTTAAATTTCAGGATTTTAGGTATATGCACGGACGAAGATCGTTGAGAGGAACAGTGTTGCCAGTTATCGATAACATCAATCGGTTGGGTAGACGAATAGAGCAGTTAGAGGGAAATATGGACGATCATAATCAGCATGAGCAGCATGCTAGAGAGAATGAGCAACAAGCTCGGGAGAGTGAGGGAAGTGTACATGGGGATGAAGAGCTAGGCCTCACTATGGGAGAGTACACTCTCCCATTTGTAGGGAATGTGCCCACTGCCATAGTACTGGATGATGTAACAAGGCAGTACGAGTTGAAAACTATGCACATCAGCCTCCTACCGTCGTTTAGTGGGCGAAGTACCGAGGATTGCCTCCAATTTATGAAACAATATGGAGCCATACTAGAAACCTTCCCTGTAATGGCTCGCCAAGCAGTATTGACAAGGGAGCAGCTCCATCTGAGGTGTTTCCAATATTGTTTGAAAGATGCAGCCATGACTTGGTACATGAACTTGAGGCCGGGATCACTGGTGACATGGAGCCAAGTCTGCAAGGTTTTCTTCAACAAGTATTTTCCGTCACAGAAGGCGAAAGACCTAAGGTTGAAGATAGCTTCCTTTGTCGAAGAGGACATTGAACCATTCCATGAGGCATGGGAGAGGTTCAATTTATTGTTAGCTCAAACGCCACCGCATACATACCATCCAGAACTAAAGGTTAACTCCTTCTATAGTGGACTTTCATCGATAACCCAAATGATGGTGGATAATGCATGTGGAGGCACCATTGCAGACAAGAGGGCTGTTGAAGCTTATGACATTCTGGAGAAGATTTCCCAGAACTCACAACAGAGGACATCACATGTGAGGAGGGGTGGAAGAATAGAAGTGGGTCAGGATACCCAAGTGCAAATCCAGATGTCCAGAATGAACAAGGAGCTTCAATCAATCAAGGAACTAATAACCGGAAAACCAGGGTCCTCCCAAGGAGTTAGTCAAGTCATGGGGGAGATTGAAGTGGGAGAAGGGCATTTTAGTCAGGAAGAGCAAGCCCAAGCCCTTGGAGAATTTCCAAGGCAGCCTAGGAATGACCCATATTCGAATACATACAATCCAGGGTTGAGAAATCACCCAAACTTATCTTGGTCCAACAACAACCACCTAGGAGCAACCACTCACCAAGGTGGAAACAACAACCAAGGGTACCAAAACCGGGGGTACAATAGATACAATCAAGGGGGAAAAACAACAATCAATGGGGGGTTCAAGTAGTAACCCACCATCCAACTTCAATTCCCACGCTTCCGCTAGCCAACCAAAGGACAAGTCTCTAGAGGAGATAGTGAGTACAGTTATCAAAACTGTTGGTATCGGGTCGGAAGCCCTCAAGAACACCTTGCATGCCTCTGAGCAACGAATGTCAGCTTACATGCAGTCCAATGATCAGAGAGCCAACAGTCATGGAGCGTCACTGAAGAAGATGGAAACTCAGTTGGCACAGATTTTTGATGCATTGATGAAGAACAAGGAGAAGGCATCAAGCTCCGATGAACATGTTAACATGTTAGAGGTTGTCCAGTTGGGAAGTGAGGAAACTGAAGCAAGCATGGTAGAGGTCTCGGTTAAGGAAGATAGGGGAAGTGACATAGACTTCCCCATTAAACTTGAAGACCCCGGGAGTTTCGTCATTGATGTATAAATTGAGGATTCACCAAAGATGGGAGCGGTCCTTGATATGGGGGCTAGCATCAATATGATGCCATTAGAGGTCTACAAACAGCTGAAGATTCAGTCAATCAAACCCACCTCCCAGACTCTCATCATGGCTGACAATTCTCCCATCACCCAGTTGGTATTGTGGAGGAAATTTATGTGAATGTGCACGGTTTGATGGTGCCGGCGGAATTTGTTGTGTTGGATTGCAAAAGAGGAGAATCCAGTGGTAGAGACTGGAAACTACTGTTGGGGAGGCCATTCATGGCCACAGCAAGTATGGTGATTGATATTTGTTCTAGGGACATTTCCTTCAGCTGTGGAGGGAAGAGTGTGAACTTCAAGGTAATAACCCCCAGAACAAGCCAAGTTAGAGATTGTTTAGTCTTGGAGGCACCAAATTCCAGAAAGAAAAGGAGCCGGGTGCTCACCCTTGTACAAGCCTTTGAGGGTGTCAAGGAGATGGAATTGGGAAACCAAGACTGCATCAAGGAGAGGCAAGAATCGGAATTCGAAGAGGAGGAAGCAAATACTGAACTGTTCGATCAATTAGGTGAGCTGGAACAAGACAACACAAAGCTCAAACTGGATGTTTATTTGCTGAAGACAGAGAATGTACAGTTGAAGACTAAATTGCATGATCTCTCATCAGTCAACAACGGGTTAACTGAACAAGTAGTGGAACTTGCCACCAAAAAGGAGTTAGTCTCCAAGAACTTAGTTGCATTGGCAAGACTCTCAGAAGAGTTTGAGGAAGACTATGGGAGAAGGACAAGGAAACTTCAACTATGTGTGGAAGAGTCCGCAAAAGCTGTAAGGGAATTGCATGAACAGTTGAGCTCAAAAGATGATGAGTTGAAACGGGCTAAGGTCAAGGAGGGGGATTTGATTGAACAACTCGCCGTGATGGAGAACAATTTCAAATCCCTCAGATTCGGACAACAAAATGTGGCCCGCGCCAACGATCGAACAGGGAGTTTCCCTAACCGTCCTATTACTTGCTACTTTTGTGCCAAAAGAGGGCACACTAAAGCTTATTGCTTTAGTTTCCAAAGAGTAAAATCAAGTAGAGTTAGTTCTAGGATGAACCCACCAAAGGTTAAACAAATATGGGTTCGAAAGGACTTAGTGGGACAAATGAGGAGAGTGGGGAGAGATGCAGTGCATAGGAATTTGGCACCGGTTTGGGTGGCCAAGTTGAATGTGCTCCCCATTCCGGTCAAACCTCCTTTGGTTGACCGGGTCCCACTTTGAGTGCATTGCACTCGTTTTTGAATTTATTTTATTGTTTTTATTTTTATTTTTACTTTTCCGATGGTTAGTTTTGTGGTTGTAAACTTTTGAGACTCTTTGAGTTTGTTTTGGTGCAGATACAGTTGCAGGGCAGAATTCAGGAGTCTGTCCAGGGGAATAGTGCGGTTAGAGTGCGGGTCAGTAACCCGCACTCTGAGGACATCAGGTAATAGAGTGCGGGTAAAGTGCGGGTCACTCACCCGCACTCCACCCGCACTTCTGTCGCGCAGTATATATATGCCTGTCGTTTTCTAGGGCTCCACTTGCCACAAAAGAGCAAAACCAACTGCAAACTTCAAATTTTTTCCCTCTTCCAAACTAAAGGTATTCCGTGTGTGCCACGTTTTCGATTTTTCAGCAACTAAGGTATGAATTCTAACTCTAATTTCATTTCACATATCTCTAATCCAAAACCCTAACCCTCTTAATCACAATTCTTTTGCCTCTTATGCATGAACTTCATTAGTTAGGGTTTTGACCCCTTGTTTTTGCTTTTGCTAATGTTTAAGAGAGTGGAATGTTGGGTGTTATCTATTTTGCATGTGATGTATTCATTGTTAATTGATTTTCTATTGCAATTAGATTTTCAAACTATGAGTTGGGATTATATGGTTAAATGGAAGCCTGTACATGAGTTAGAGACATTTTGTTGCTGATTCGTTCAATGATGAACTGGAATTTTGAGATGTATACATGAATTGAACTCTGCATTTGCTGGTGTCTGGTGACGAGTTAGAGTGCGGGTACAGTGCGGGTCACTCAACCGCACTTCACCCGCACTTTATCATCTTGGCATAATTTTTGTCCTTTCAAATTCCTGCATCATAACCTCTTGTTTCTTTGATCCGAATATTGCCTTAAAACTGTGTTTAATGTGCAGATGTTAGGAAGACCCAGGAGAACGCCTAGGCAAAGCAGTCAGGGTTCCGAACGAAGACCGAGGCAAGGCCCCCAAGTTCCGCCACCGTGCATCAGGCACCCGGATTTCGAGGAACGCTTAGAATATTTCAGGGAGCGTGACATAGTGGTGGAGAGGGGGATTGCGAATGAAGAACTTGAAGGCACCCCAATTCCTCTAATGATTGAAGCAAGGGGATGGGAAACCTTCGTTAGCCCCCCCCCCCCCCCCCCCCCCCCCCCCCCCCCCCCCCCCGATGTATTGTCGACGTGTGGTCGAAGAATTCTTTGCTGGGCTGGTACCTGAGACTTTTCAACGCTCTTCTTCGGTTCTGGTCCGTGGGGTAGAAGTCCGGATGACTATAGTGGACATTAACAGGTATTATAGGACTGAGCTTCCAGTTGATCCCGAAACAGTCGGCCGTCTAAGGCAAGGGGTGACTTGGAGCGAATTCTTTGTGACCCAAAATGTGGACTTTGCCAATCAGTTAGTGATCCGTCCGATGGATTTTTGGGTGGCCCCTGATCACCGTATGAAGCACACCAACTTAAGGAGTGATTTGGGGTTCTGGCATGTATTCATCTCCCATTCCTTGATCCCCAGAAAGCATAGGACCTCAGTGAACTTCAATGCAGCCATGATTCTGTACTGTATACTGCAGAATCAGTTGGTCGACATCGGCTTTCTGATCAAGAGAGAGATCCTTGAGATGGGAGGGGTCAGGGTGGACAAGCAGCCACTCATTTTCCCTAGCCCCATCACCGCATTCTGCAGAACCGTCGGAGTAGATTTCGGATCCGATCCTTTCGAATGCGGTTTGGGGCCGGTTGGGCGATTCACATGGAACGACCAGATCAGAGAGCGGGACCCCTCTGGTGTCAGGGTCCGAACAGGGAGGAGAAAACCTGCTCGAGGGGGCAGCACGAGCAAACAGCCGGAAGATATCCCGGAACCACCAGATGTGGAGCCGGTTTACATCGATTATGGTGATTATAGGCCCGCAGCTTCCTCACCCCCGCAGGAGACATATGGAGAGGTTCCTTGGTAGACTTTGCTTACTGGATTGGAGAACCTCAGGACCGAGGTCACCGAAAATAGGAGGCAGATAACTGAGAACAGGGCGGAAGCAAATGAGTACTTCACGGACATTTGGGGCAACCTCACAGACATGAGGGAGGCACTCAGTCTTCCGAGTTATCCACAGAAAAAGAAGAGGCCAGCTGCTTTCTCACCTCCTTCAGGCGGTCTAGCCATTGACCCATATGGGGAAGAGCTCAGAGCTACTATGGAGAGATCCAGGAGGGAGCAGGAAGAGTGGATCAGATCAGAGATCGACCCCAAAGGCAAAGGGATCGCCAGTGAACCAGAGAGGGAGTTTTCCGACGATGATTGACCATCCTTTCTTTTTCTTTATTAGTGATAAGAACTTTTACTGCTTGTATTTGTATTTGTATTATCTTTTAAATGGCTTAGACTTATTTTTATTTTCTTTTCGCATTTAATTTTCGTTGGTAGAGTTGTTGTGTGGTTTTAAGCTAGGTTGTGCATCTTTTGGGAAGCACACAGCAACACGCATGGACATCGACCGATCTTCCTTCTAAAGGGAGTTTTCTACCTTCGGTTTTGTACTTAAATTTTTAATGAATGCGAGTTAGTTTTTGTTATACTGAATAAGCTTGGTCGAATGTATGTCTAGATTTGGTTTGGGGGTATTGATCCCTCATTCCGCCATTTATTGTGATTTTGCTTGTTCTTTCCAACAATGAGGGAATTGTTGGGTTTTGGTTTAGGGGTGCATCATGCCTCCGCCGTGTACAGTTTAGTGTCCAATTTTTCAATTTTGTCGCTTGTCCATTTTTCATACTGTAATCCAGTATGGGTATGATGCTTCTAGAGTTTGCTTTTGGATGAGTATCTTATATGTGCTCTGACCTTGTGATATAGTTTGGTGCCACTTGAAGCTTAGCTTGCACCATCATGGGTCATTCCCACCCGTTGGTATAAAGTATTGGGGACTCATTGTTCCCACGTCTTTTTCTAATAGTGGAGATACCCGTGAGATCACAAACACAAGCATGAAAGTGCGTTTTCTGAGTGCATTATTGATTATTCTTAAACACGCCTCCCGTCATGTATGTCATGTGCCATAGGAATTGCATTATTTTGTGAATGCGTGATGGATGCTTTCATTCCCTTTTTAGATGGTTGTGGAAGTGATAGTAGGGTATGCATGTTTATTGAAGTACCTCTATAGCCTAAACACCACTTACCATATTGTGTGTTCCAAAGCCGATTTGAGGCCAAACACTTCCCCTTTCATTTGGTACCACATTCAACCATATACCCAATAGCCTAAACACATGCCTACCCTTGTACTAATCATGTTAGGATGGGAAATGGTAGGGAGAAAAAGGGTTAAAATGGTCCTACAGTGGGTAAAATGAGATATATGTTGAAAATATGAAAGAAAACGGTAAGTTATGCACTCTAAATGCCTAAGAAAGGGAAAATGGTAACAACTCAAATGGAGTACAACATTGTTTTTTGGAAATTGTTAAAAGAAAAATTTAAAGAAAGATTGTACTTGAAGTGCCATAATGAGAGTGTTTTAAGCTAAAACACCCAAACAGAATGCAAATGTGGGTTAAATGGTTTCCTAGAGGGTTGCTTTTAAAGCAAGAAAAGAACATGGTGTGGGAGTAGGGATTTATTCTAGCATGATTGGTGAGTTGAACTCCTAAATTTCCATATATATTTTTTTTTTTGTGTAAACTCATTCAACCCACAGCCACACTATAACCGGTTGAAAAGCCCTATTTCATCCATGTAAGTCTAGTTTGGGAATGTAGGTTGAAGCACGATCTTTCGCATCCATGGCATGGTGACTCATTCCTAGGATAGTTCATTGCTTGAATCTTATGCAGAATCTTCTTTGCATACTTGTTGTGTGGAACTTAGGACTCTTGAGGAAAGAAAAGAGGGAATCCATGTGAGCTTTAGAATTGAAGCGAATTATGTTCAAGGTATGGGAGTAAGTGGTCCTAAATTCATGAATGCCTTTAGGTGTGGGATTCGTGTTCGTACGAGCCTCCCTTGGGTGTCTCCAAATTGCTCTTGATCTTGTGCATATGCTTTTCTCCTCCCTATCACATCTATTTGTATCATATCACACATGGGACTTGCGACATTGTTGATGTATTGTTTAGGTATTTAGAAATTACTTTCAGCTGGCGTCTTACTGTTTTGAATAGATTTGATCGAGGACGAGCAAAGGTTTGGTTTGGGGGTGTTTGATCGGGCCAAATATGTACTATATTTAGGCCCTCAGATCCTTACCTTATGTTCTGTTTTCGTGCGTTTTTGTGTCTCTTATGGGTTGTTTTGTGCTTATTTGAAGGAAATGATGCAGAGACAGGCTTGGATGCATATTGTGGTGATTCCAGCAGAAAAGGAGCACAAACAGGTCTATAGTGTGGGTCCAGTGCGGGTCCCAGCCGCACTCCAGCCGCACTCCAGCCGCACTCATGTGCATAGCCGGAGCAGAATGCAAGTACAGAGATAAAGTGCGGGTACAGTGCGGGTTAGCTAACAGCACTCCACCCGCACTAATGCCAAACCAGAGAAGCTGCTCAGACACCTGACATTAGAGTGCGGGTTCTGTGCAGGTCAGCAAACCGCACTCCACCCGCACTTGCACCAAGAACAGAAGAACAGAATCGCACCTGACACTAGAGTGCAGGTACTGTGTGGGTCATCAAACCGCACTCTACCCGCACTTGCATCAAGAACAGAAGAGCAGAATTGTACCTGACACTAGAGTGCGGGTACTGTGCGGGTCATCCAACCGCACTCTACCCGCACTATTGCTCAAGACAGAAGGTAGATTTTGCACCTGAGAGGGAAGTGCGGTCACAGTGCGATGCCAAGTGCGGGCCAAGTGCGGGTCAAGTGCGGGTAATTTAACCGCACTCTACCCGCACCAATGTCCTGATCTGAGAACTGAAGTTGCAGACAACCCATACAGTGCGGGTACAGTGCGGGTAATTCACCCGCACTCCACCCGCACTACGAGCGCGCCAGTCTGATTTTCAAAGCTTAAGTGACCTATTTTTGTATTTTGTATAAAAAGAAAAGTATAGAAACGTTTTAACCAGCTTTTGAACTCATTTTAGACAGATTAGGCATTCTTAGATCTAGTTTCTCTCTCTACCTCTCATTCTCACATTCTCTACTCAACTTCAAGGAAGTTAGGAGATTGGAGCCACTTCAAGGAAGGAGATGTTCTCCAAGGGTTATTTCTTTCTCCTCTCTACTCATTTCCTAGTTGTAATGAGTAGCTAAATCCCCTCTAAGGGGTTGATGGAGTAGTTAGTTTAATATTGGGCTTGTACATAAACTTGATATTATATTGATATTCATATCTATCTTCCATTGATCTATTCTTGTTGTGAATGTTTATCATTGATTTCTTGTGTAGATACATGATCTTTGCAAGATGTCTTTATATTATGTATGAGTATTGCATCTAGATATACATCCTATTTAGTTATTTAATGCTCTAAAGAATAGACGGAAAGTCATGAATTCCGACTCTTGAACCGCGGTTTTAATCTAACCTCGATCGTGTTTTTGGCACTATACATCCTAGGTCGGAATCCGTGAGAGAGTTAGAAGTCATCACTATACATCCTAGGGTGACTATTTGTAATCGATTGAGTCAATGTTAGGTAGACGAGCTTCATTTCTAGAATCCGGTAAACAATCAACTCTATACATCCTAGGTTGGTAGTTTACAAGGATTAATCCCTATTAGGTGGTCCGCACTATACATCCTAGGTTAGCCACCTTCTAGGGATAAATAACGAACTCTATACATCCTAGGTTTGTTACCTTGAAGAGCCGTGCTATTGACGAGTTTGTTACATTGCCCAGTATTTTCTTTCGAATCCATTAGCTCCTTAGTTTCCATCATCTATATATCTTTCACTCCATTTTCCCCTTTCATTTTATTTACTTATTTAATTTAGTGTTATTTAGAGTTGGTTCACAATCTACATTTTCACCAATTCATGTTTGCTATTATATATATATACATACCATTGCTTTAGCTTTAACTAATTTGGCTAACTCCGCTCCCTGTGGACGACACCCACTTGCCGCTATATTTATGTTTGTAACTTGATTTAGGCTTTGTGAGGTTTCTTAAAATATTATTGACGGACTGATCGTTTAAAACGACATAAGGGAAAAAAGCGTCCTAGTCACAAGCCTCTGGAGTAGCAGCCTAGCTGCATGGCCCAGTGGCTACTCACTTCTTTATCCGCGCTAGACAACGCCCAAGTGAGCCACTTTGTCCCGATTCTTTTCAGCATGGTCCAGAGCCACATTTCAGTTGCTGGGGACTTATAGGATCCCAAGCATGCCTCTGGACCATAATCATACCGTTGGCTCCCTATCTCACATACTGGGCTCCACAACGCCCTAGTGAGCCACCCGAGTCCTAATCCGATCAGGGAGAACTCAGAGGCTTCCTGCATTTCCATGGCCTTCTACATGGTTTTGTAAGCCTCTGGAGCAGCAGCCTAGCTGCATGGCCCAATGGCTACTCACCTCTTTATCCGGGCGAGTCAACGCCCAAGTGAGCCACAGTGTCTTGATTCCTTCCAGCATAGTCCAGAGGAACATTTCAGTTGCTGGGGTCTTCTAGGATCCCAAGCATGCCTCTGGACCAGTATCATACCAGTGGCTCCCTACCTCACACACCGGGCTCCACAACGCCCTAGTGAGCAACCCTAGTCCTGATCCGTATAGGGAGAGCTTAGAGGCTTCCTACATTGCTGTGGCCTTCTACATGGTTTAGCAAGCCTCTGGAGCAGCAGCCTAGCTGAATAGCCAAGTGGCTACTCACTTCTTTATCCGAGCTAGTCAACGCCCAAGTGAGCCATTGTGTCACGATTCTTTTCAGCATGGGACAGAGCCACGTTTCAGTTGCTGGGGACTTATAGGATCCCAAGCATGCCTCTGGACCAGGAACGTACCGGTGGCTCCTTACCTCACATACCGTGCTCCACAATGCCTTAGTGAGCCACCCTAGTTCTGATCCGTTCAAGGAGAGCTTAGAGGCTTCCTACATTGCTATGGCCTTCGACAATGTTTTGTAAGCCTCTGGAGCAGCAGCCTAGCTGCATGGCCTAGTGGCTACTCACTTCTTTATCCGGGCTAGTCAACGCCCAAGTGAGCCACTGTGTCCCGATTATTTCCAGCGTAGTCCAGAGCCACATTTCAGTTGCTGGGGACTTCTAGGACCCTAAGCGTGCCTCTGGATCAGTATCATACCAGTGGCTCCCTACCTCACATACAGGGCTCCACAATGCCCTAATGAGCAACCCTACTCCTGATCCGTTCATGGAGAGCTTAGAGGCTTCCTACATTGTTGTGGCCTTCTACATGGTTTAGCAAGCCTCTGGAATAGCAGCCTAGCTGAATGGCCCATTGGCTACTCACTTCTTTATCCGGGCTAGTCAATGCCCAAGTGAGCCAGTGTGTCCCGATTCTTTTCAGCTTGGTCCAGAGCCACATTTTAGTTGCTAGGGACTTCTAGGATCCCAAGCATGCCTCTGGACCAGTATCATACCGTTGGCTCCCTACCTCACATACCGGGCTCCACAACGCCCTAGTGAGCCACCCTAGTCCTGATCCGTTCAGGGAGAGCTCAGAGGCTTCTTACATTGCAGTGGCCTTCTATATAGTTTAGCAAGCCTCTGGAGCAGCAGCTTAGCTGCATGGCCCAGAGGCTACTCACTTCATTATCCGGGCTAGACAACGCCAAAGTGAGCCACTATTTCCCGATTCTTTCCCGCATAGTCTAGAGCCACATTTCGGTTGCTGGGGACTTCTAGGACCCTAAGCATGCCTCTGGATCAGTATCATACCAGTGGCTCCCTACCTCACATACCCGGCTACACAACACCCTAGTGAGCAACCCTAGTCCTGATCCATTCAGGGAGAGCTTAGAGGCTTCCTACATTGCTGTGGCCTTCTACATGGTTTAGCAAGCCTCTGGAGCAGCAGCCTAGCTGAATGGCCCAGTGGCAACTCACTTCTTTATCCGGGCTAGTCAACACCCAAGTGTGCCACATTTCAGTTGCTGTGGACTTATAGGATCCCAAGCATGCCTCTAGACCACTAACATACCAACGGCTCCTTACCTCACATACTGGGCTCCACAACGCCCTAGTGAGCCACCCTAGTCCTGATCCGTTCAGGGAGAGCTCATGGGCTTCTTACATTGCAGTGGCCTTCTACATAGCTTAGCAATCCTCTAGAGCAGCAGCTTAGCTGCATGGCCCAGTTGCTACTCATTTCATTATCCGGGCTAGACAACGCCAAAGTGAGCCACTGTGTCCCGATTCTTTCCAGCATAGTCTAGAGCCACATTTAGGTTGCTGGGGACTTCTAGGACCCTAAGCATGCCTCTGGATTAGTATCACACCAGTGGCTCCCTACCTCTTGTACCGAGCTCCATAACGCCCTAGTGAGCCACCCTAGTCCTGATCCGTTCAGGGAGAGCTCAGAGGTTTCCTATATTGCTATGGCCTTCTACATGGTTTTGCAAGCCTCTGGAGCAGCAGCCTAGCTGTATGGCCCAGTGGCTACTCACTTCTTTATCCGGGCTAGTCACGCCCAAGTGAGCAACTGTGTCGCGATTCTTTCCAGCATAGTCCAGAGCCACATTTCAGTTACTGGGAACTTCTAGGATCCCAGGCATGCCTCTGGACTAGTATCATACCGGTGGCTCCCTACCTGACATACCGGGCTCCACCACGCCCTAGTGAGCCACCCGATTCCTTATCCGGTCAGGGAGAGCTCAGAGGCTTCCTACATTGCTGTTGTCTTCTACATGGTTTAGCAAGCCTCTAGAGCAGCAGCCTAGCTGCATAGCCCAGTGGCTACTCACTTCTTTGTCAGTGGTAGACAACGCCCAAGTGAGCCACTTTGTCCCGATTCTTTTCAGCATGGTCCAGAGCCACAATTCAGTTGCTGGGGACTTCTAGGATCCCAAGCATGCCTCTGGACCAGTATCATACCGGTGGCTCCCTACCACACATAAATGGCTCTACAACGCCCAAGTGAGCAACCCTAGTCCTGATCCGTTCAGGGAGAGCTTAGAGGCTTCCTACATTGATATGGCCTTCTACCTGGTTTAGCAAGCCTCTAGAGCAGCAGACTAGCTGAATGGCCTAGTGGCTACTCACTTCTTTATCCGACCAAGTCAACGCCCAAGTGAGCCATTGTGTCCCGATTCTTTTCAGCATAGTCCAGAGCCACATTTCAGTTGCTGGGGACTTCTAAGACCCCAAGCATGCCTCTAGATCAGTATCATACCAGTGGCTCCCTACCTCATATACCGGGCACTATAATGCCCTAGTTAGCCACCCTAGTCCTGATCCGTTCAGGGAGAGCTCAGAGGCTTCCTACATTGTTATGGCCTTCTACATGGTTTTGCAAGCGTCTGGAGTTGCCGCCTAGCTGCATGGCCCAGTGGCTACTCAATTCTTTATCCGGGCTAGTCAACGCCTAAGTGAGCCACTGTGTCCCAATTATTTCCAGCATAGTCTAGAGCCACATTTTAGTTGCGGGGAACTTCTAGGATCCCAAGCATGCCTTTGGACCATTATCATACCGGTGGCTCCCTACCTCACATACCAGGCTCCACAACGCCCTAGTGAGCCATACCAGTCCTGATCCGTTCAGGGAGAACTCAGAGGCTTCCTGCATTGCCATAGCCTTCTACATGGTTTTGTAAGCCTCTAGAGCAGCAGCCTAGCTGCATGGCCCAATGGCTACTCACTTCTTTATCCGGGCGAGTCAACGCCCAAGTGAGCCACAGTGTCCTGATTCTTTCCAGCATAGTTCAGAGGAACATTTCAGTTGCTGGGGTCTTCTAGGATCCCAAGCATGCCTCTGGACCAGTATCATACCGGCGGCTCCTTACCTCACATACTGGGCTCCAGAACGTCCTAGTGAGCCACCCTATTCCTGATCCGTTCAGGGAGAGCTCAAAGGCTTCCTACATTGCAATGGCCTTCCACATAGTATAGCAGGCCTTTGGAGCAGCAGCCAAGCTTCATGGCCCAGTGGCTACTCATTTCTTTATCAGGGCTAGTCAACGCCCAAGTGAGCAACTATGTCCTGATTCTTTTCAGCATGGTCCAGAGCCCAGTGGGTACATTGATGGGGACTTCTAAGATCCCAACCATGCTTCATGACCATTATCATACCGTTGGCTCTCTACCTCACATACTGGGCTCCACAAAGTCCTAGTGAGCCACCGTAGTCCTGATCCGTTCAGGGAAAGCTTAGAGGCTTTCTACATTGCTGTTGCCTTCTACTTGGTTTAGCAAGCCTCTGAAGCAGCAGCCTAGCTACATAGCCCAGTGGCTACTCGCTTCTTTATCCAGGCTAGTCAACGCCCAAGTGAGCCACTGTGTCATTATTCTTTCCAGCATAGACCAGAGCCACATTTTAGTTGCTGGGGACTTCTAGGATCCCATGCATGCCTTTGGACCAGCATCATATTAGTGGCTCCTTACCTTACATACCGGGCCCCACAACGCCTTAGTAAGCCACCCTAGTCCTGATCCGTTCAGGGAGAGGTTAGAGGCTTCCTACATTGCTATGGCCTTCTACATTTTTTTGTAAGCCTCTAGAGCAGCAGCCTAGCAGCATGGCCTAGTGGCCACTCACTCTTTATCCGGGCTAGTCAACGCCCAAGTGAGCCACTGTGTCCCGATTCTTTCCAGCATAGTCCAGAGGCACATTTCAGTTGCTGGGGTCTTCTAGGATCCCAAGGATGTCTCTGGACCACTATCATACCGGCGGCTCCTTATCTCACATACTGGGCTCCACAACGCCCTAGTGAGCCACCCTAGTCCTGATCCGTTTAGGGAGAGCACGTAGGCTTCTTACATTGCAGTGGCCTTCTACATAGTTTAGCAATCCTCTGGAGCAGCAGCTTAGCTGCATGGCCCAGTGGTTACTCACTTCATTATCCGGGGTAGACAATGCCACAGTGAGCCACTGTGTCCCGATTCTTTCCAGCATAGTCCAAATCCACATTTCACTTGCTGGGGACTTCTAGGATCCCAAGCATGCCTTTGGACCAGTATCATACCGGTGGCTCTTTACCTCACATACTGGGCTCCAAAACGCCCTACTGAGCCACCCTAGTTCTGATCCGTTGAGGGAGAGCTCAGAGGCTTCCTACATTGCTATGACATTCTTCATGGTTATGCAAGCCTCTGGAGCAGCAACCCAGCTGCATGGCCCAGTGGCTACTCACTTCTTTGTCCGGGTTAGTCAATGCCCAAACGAGCCACTGTGTCCCAATTCATTCCAGCATAGTCCAGAGCCACATTTCAGTTGCTGGGAACTTCTAGGATCCCAAGCATGCCTCTGGACTAGTATCATACCGGTGGCTCCCTACCTCACATACCGGCTCCACAACGCCCTAGTGAGCCACCCTAGTCCTGATCCGTTCAGGGAGAGCTCAGAAGCATCCTAAATTAATGTGGCCTTCTACATGGTTTACCAAGCCTCTAGAGCAGCAGCCTGGCTGTATGTCCAGTGGCTACTCATTTCTTTATCCGGGCTAGTCAATGCCCAAGTGAGCCACTGTGTCTAGATTTTTTCCAGCATGGTCCAGAGCCACATTTCAGTTGCTGGGGACTTCTAGGATCCCAAGCATGCCTCTGGACTAGTATCATACCAGTGGCTCGTTACCTCACACACTGGGCTCCATAATGCCCTAGTGAGCCACCCTAGTCCTGATCCTTTCAGGGAGAGCACAGAGGCTTCCTACATTGTTGTGGCCATCTACATTGTTTAGCAAGCCTCTGGAGAACCAGCCTAGCTGCATGGCCTAGTGGCTACTAACTTCTTTGTCCGCGCTAGTCAACGCCCAAGTGATCCACAGTGTCCCGATTCTTTTCAGCATGGTCCAGAGCCACATTTCAGTTGCTGGGGACTACTAGGATCCCAAACATGCCTCTGGACCAGTATCATACCCGTGGCTAACTACCTCACATACCGGGCTCCACAACGCCCTAGTGAACCACCCTAGTCCTGATCCGTTCATGGAGATCTCAGAGGCTTCCTACATTGCTGTGGCCTTCTACTTGGTTTAGCAAGCATCTAGAGAAGCAGCCTAGCTGAATGGCCCAGTGGCTACTCACTTCTTTATCCGGGCTAGTCAACGCCCAAGTGAGCCACTGTTTCCCGATTCTTTTCAGCATAGGACAAAACCACATTTCAGTTGATGGGGACTTATAGGATCCCAAGCATGCCTCTGGACCAGTACCATACCGGTGGCTCCTTACCTCACATACTGGGCTCCACAACGCCCTAGTAAGCCACCCTAGTCCTGATCTGTCCAGGGAGAGCTCATAGGCTTCCTACATTGCCATAGCCCTCTACATGGTTTTGTAAGCCTCTGGAGCAGCAGCCTAGCTGCATGGCCCAATGGCTACTCACTTCTTTATCCGGGCGAGTCAACGCCCAAGTGAGCCACAGTGTCCTGATTCTTTCCAGCATAGTTCAGAGGAACATTTCAGTTGCTGGGGTCTTCTAGGATCCCAAGCATGCCTCTGGACCAGTATCATACTGGCGGCTCTTTACCTCACATACTGGGCTCCACAACGCCCTAGTGAGCCACCCTATTCCTGATCCGTTCAGGGAGAGCTCAAAGGCTTCCTACATTGCAGTGGCCTTCCACATAGTATAGCAGGCCTTTGGAGCAGCAGCCAAGCTGCATGGCCCAGTGGCTACTCACTTCTTTATCAGGGCTAGTCAACGCCCAAGTGAGCAACTATGTCCTGATTCTTTCCAGCATGGTCCAGATCCCAGTGGCTACATTGATGGGGACGTATCATACCGTTGGCTCTCTACCTCACATACTGGGCTCCACAACGCCCTAGTGAGCCACCCTAGTCCTGATCCGTTCAGGGAAAGCTCAGAAACTTTCTACATTGCTGTTGCCTTCTACATGGTTTAGCAAGCCTCTGGAGCAGCAGCCTAGCTGCATAGCCCAGTGGCTACTCGCTTCTTTATCCAGGCTAGTCAACGCCCAAGTGAGCCACTATGTCCTGATTCTTTCCAGCATAGACCAGAGCCACATTTTAGCTGCTGGGGACTTCTAGGATCCCATGCATGACTTTGGACCAGTATCATACCAGTGGCTCCTTACCTTACATACCGGGCCCCACAACGCCTTAGTAAGCCACCCTAGTCCTGATCCGTTCAGGGAGAGCTTAGAGGCTTCCTACATTGCTATGGCCTTCTACATTGTTTTGTAAGCCTCTGGAGCAGCAGCCTAGCTGCATGGCCTAGTGGCTACTCACTTCTTTATCCGGGCTAGTAAACGCCCAAGTGAGCCACTGTGTCCCGATTCTTTCCAGCATAGTCCAGAGGCACATTTCAGTTGCTGGGGTCTTCTAGGATCCCAAGGATGTCTCTGAACCAGTATCATACCGGCGGCTCCTTATCTCACATACTGGGCTCCACAACGCCCTAGTGAACCACCCTAGTCCTGATCCGTTCAGGGAGAGCTCATAGGCTTCTTACATTGCAGTGGCCTTCTACATAGTTTAGCAATCCTCTGAAGCAGCAGCTTAGCTGCATGGCCCAATGGCTACTCATTTCATTACCCAGGGTAGACAATGCCAAAGTGAGCCACGGTGTCCCGATTCTTTCCAGCATACTCAAGAGCCACATTTCACTTGCTGGGGACTTCTAGGATCCCAAGCATGCCTTTGGACCAGTATCATACCGGTGGCTCTTTACCTCACATACTAGGCTCCACAACGCCCTAGTGAGCCACCCTAGTCCTGATCCGTTGAGGGAGAGCCAAGAGGCTTCCAACATTGCTATGACATTCTACATGGTTATGCAAGCCTCTGGAGCAGCAGCCCAGCTGCATGGCCCAGTGGCTACTCACTTCTTTATCCGGGTTAGTCAACGCCCAAATGAGCCACTGTGTCCCAATTCATTCCAGCATATTCCAGAGCCACATTTCAGTTGCTGGGAACTTCTAGGATCCCAAGAATGCCTCTGGAATAGTATCATACCGGTGGATCCCTACCTCACATACCGGGCTCCACAACGCCCTAGTGAGCCACCCTAGTCCTGATCCGTTCAGGGAGAGCTCAGAAGCATCCTAAATTGATATGGCCTTTTACATGGTCTACCAAGCCTCTAGAGCAGCAGCCTGGCTGCATGTCCAGTGGCTACTCATTTCTTTTTCCGGGCTAGTCAATGCCCAAGTGAGCCACTGTGTCTCGATTTTTTCCAGCATGGTATAGAGCCACATTTCAGTTGCTGGGGACTTCTAGGATCCCAAGCATGCCTCTGGACCAGTATCATACCGGTGGCTCGTTACCTCACATACCGGGCTCCACAATGCCCTAGTGAGCCACCCTTGTCCTGATCCTTTCAGGGAGAGCTCAGAGGCTTCCTACATTGTTGTGGCCTTCTACATGGTTTAGCAAGCCTCTAGAGCAGTAGCCTAGCTGCATGGCCTAGTGGCTACTAACTTCTTTGTTCACGCTAGTCAACGCCAAAGTGAGCCACTGTGTCCCGATTCTTTTCAGCATGGTCCAGAGCCACATTTCAGTTGCTGGGGACTACTAGGATCCCAAGCATGCCTCTGGACCAGTATCATACCCGTGGCTAACTACCTAACATACCGGGCTCCACAACGCCCTAGTTAACCACCCTAGTCCTGATCCGTTCATGGAGATCTCAGAGGCTTCCTACATTGTTATGGCCTTCTACTTGGTTTAGCAAGCCTCTAGAAAAGCAGCCTAGCTGAATGGCCCAGTGGCTACTCACTTCTTTATCCAGGCTAGTCAACGCCCAAGTGAGCCACTGTGTCCCGATTCTTTTCAGCATAGGACAAAGCCACATTTCAGTTGCTGGGGACTTATAGGATCCCAAGCATGCCTCTAGACCAGTAACATACCGGTGGCTCCTTACCTCACATACTGGGATCCACAACGCCCTAGTAAGCCACCCTTGTCCTGATCCTTTCAGGGAGAGCTCAGAGGCTTCCGACATTGTTGTGGCCTTCTACATGGTTTAGCAAGCCTCTAGAGCAGCAGCCTAGCTGCATGGCCTAGTGGCTACTAACTTCTTTGTCCGCGCTTGTCAACGCCCAAGTGAGCCACTGTGTCCTGATTCTTTTCAGCATGGTCCAGAGCCACATTTCAGTTGCTGGGGACTACTAGGATCCCAAGCATGCCTCTGGACCAGTATCATACCCGTGGCTAACTACCTCACATACCTGGCTCCACAACGCCCTAGTGAACCACCCTAGTCCTTATCCGTTCATGGAGATCTCAGAGGCTTCCTACATTGCTATGGCCTTCTACTTGGTTTAGCAAGCCTCTACAGAAGCAGCTTAGCTAAATGGCCCAGTGGCTACTCACTTCTTTATCCGGGCTAGTCAACGCCCAAGTGAGCCACTGTGTCCCGATTCTTTTCAGCATAGGACAAAGCCACATTTCAGTTGCTGGGGACTTATAGGATCCCAAGCATGCCTCTGGACCAGTAACATAACGGTGGCTCCTTACCTCACATACTGGGCTCTACAACGCCCTAGTGAGCCACCCTAGTCCTGATCCGTTTGGGGAGAGCTCAGAGGCTTCCTACATTGCTATGGCCTTCTACATGGTTATGCAATCCTCTGGAGCAGTAGCCTAGCTGCATGGCCCAACGGCTACTCACTTCTTTATCCGTGTTAGTCAACGCCCAAGTTAGCAACTGTGTCCCAATTCATTCCAGCATAGTCCAGAGCCACATTTCAGTTGCTGGGAACTTCTAGGATCCCTAGCATCCCTCTAGACCAGTATCATAACCGTGGCTCCATACCTAACATACCGGGCTCCACAACGCCCTAGTGAGCCACCCTAGTCCTTATCCGTTCATGGAGAGCTCGGAAGCTTCCTACATTGCTGTTGTCTTCTACATGGTTTAGCAAGCCTCTAGAGCAGCAGCCTAGCTGCATGGGCTAGTGGCTACTCACTTTTTATCCGCGCTAGTCAACTCCTTAGTGAGTCACTGTGTCCCGATTCTTTTCAGCATGGTCCAGAGCCACATTTCAGTTGCTGGAGACTCCTAGGATCCCAAGCATGCTTCTGGACCAGTATCATACTGGTGGCTCCCTACCTCACATAACGGGCTCCATAACGCCCTCGTGAGCAACCTTAGTCCTGATCCTTTCAGGGAGAGCTTAGAGGCTTCCTACATTGCTGTAGCCTTCTACATGGTTTAGCAAGTGACGAAGGCACATTTTTCCCTTATTTCGTTTTAAAAGATCAGTCCGTCAATAATATTTTAAGAAACCTCACAAAACCTAAATCAGTTTGCAAACATAAATATTGCGGCAAGTGGGTGTCGTCCACAGGGAGCGGAGTTAGCTAAATTAGTTAAAGCTAAAGCAATGGTATGTATATATATATAATAGCAAAACATGAATTGGTGAAATTGTAGATTGTGAACCAACTCTAAATAACACTAAACTAAATAAGTAAATAAAATGAAGGAGGAATATGGAGTGAAGGATATATAGATGATGGAAACTAAGGAGTTAATGGATTCGAAAGCGAATACTGGGCAATGTAACAAACTTGCCGATAGAAGGGCTCTTCAAGGTAACCGAACTAGGATGTATAGAGTCGGTTATTTATCCCTAGAAGGTGGCCAACCTAGGATGTATAGTGCGGACCACCTATTTAGGATTAATCCTTGTAAACTACCAACCTAGGATGTATAGAGTTGATTGTTTACCGGATTCTAGAAATGAAGCTCGTCTACCTAACATTGACTCAACCGATTACAAATAGTCACCCTAGGATGTATAGTGATGACTTCTAACTCTCTCACGGATTCCGACCTAGGATGTATAGTGCCGGAAATACGATTGAGGTTAGATTAAAACCGCGTTCAAGAGTCGGAATTCATGACTTTCCGTCTATTCTTTAGAGCATTAAACAACTAAATAGGATGTATATCTAGATGCAATACTCATACATAATACAAAGACATCTTGCAAAGTTCATGTATCTACACAAGAAACCAATGATAAACATTCACAACAAGAATAGATCAATGGAAGATAGACATGAATATCAATATAATATCAAGTTTATGTACAAGCCCAATATTAAACTAACTACTCCATCAACCCCTCAGAGGGGATTTAGCTACTCATTACAACTAGGAAATCAGTAGAGAGGAGAAAGAAATAACCCTTGGAGAACATCTCCTTCCTTGAAGTGGCTCCAATCTCCTAACTTCCTTGAAGTTGAGTAGAGAATGTAAGGATGAGAGGTATAGAGTGAAACTAGATCTAAGAATGCTTAATCTGTTCTAAACGGAGTAAAAAAGCTCCTTAAAACGTTTCTATACTTTTCTATTTATACTAAATACAAAAATAGGTCACTTAAGCTTTGAAAATCAGACTGGCGCGCTCGGAGTGCGGGTGGAGTGCGGGTGATTTACCCGCACTGTACCCGCACTGTATGGGTTGCCTGCAACTTCAGTTCTCGGATCAAGACATTAGTGCGGGTGGAGTGCGGTTGAATTACCCGCACTTGACCGGCACTTGGCCCGCATTTGGCATCGCACTGTGACCGCACTTCCCTCTCAGGTGCAAAATCTACCTTCTGTTCTTGATGCAAGTGCGGGTAGAGTGCGGTTTGATGACCCGCACTCTAGTGTCAGGTGCGATTCTGTTATTCTATTCTTGGTGCAAGTGCGGGTAGAGTGTGGTTTGATGACCCGCACAGTGCCCGCACTCTAGTGTCAGGTGTCTGAGTAGCTTCTCTGGTTTGGCAATAGTGCGGGTGGAGTGCGGTTAGCTGACCCGTACTGTACCCGCACTTTATCTCTGTACTTGCATTCTGCCCCGGCTATGCACATGAGTGCGGCTGGAGTGCGGCTGCGACCCGCACTGGACCTGCACTGTAGACCTGTTTGTGCTCCTTTGCCTTTGCTTTCGCCCCTTTTCTGCTGGAATCACCACAATATGCTTCCAAGCCTGTCTCTGCCTCATTTCCTTCAAATAAGCACAAAACAACCCATAAGAGACACAAAAAGCACGAAAACAGAACATAAGGTAAGGATCTGAGGGCCTAAATATAGTACGTATTTGGCCCGATCAAACACCCCCAAACCAAACCTTTGCTCGTCCTCGAGCAAATCTATTCAAAATAGTAAGACGCCAGCTGAAAGTAATTTCTAAATACCAAAAAAAATACATTAACAATGTCGCAAGTCCCATGTGTGATATGATACAAATAGATGTGATAGAGAGGAGAAAAACATATGCACAAGATCAAGAGCAATTTGAAGACACCCAAGGGAGGCTCGTACGAAAACGAATCCCACACCTAAAGGCATTCATGAATTTAGGACTACTTACTCCCATACCTTTAACATAATTCGCTTCAATTATAAAGCTCACATGGATTCCCTCTTTTCTTTCCTCAAGAGTCCTAAGTTTCACACAACAAGTATGCAAAGAAGATTCTGCATAAGATTTAAGCAATGAACTATCCTAGGAACGAGTCAACATGCCATGGATGCGAAAGATTGTGCTTCAACCTACATTCCCAAACTAGACTTACATGGATCAAATAGGGCTTTTCAACCGGTTATAGTGTGGCTGTGGGGTTGAATGAGTTTACACAAAAAATATGGAAATTTAGGAGTTCAAACTCACCAATCATGCTAGAGTATATCCCTACTCCCACACCATGTTCTTTTCTTGCTTTAAATGCAACCCTCTAGGAAACCATTTAACCCACATTTTTCCCTCAACGTTTGCATTCCGTTTGGGCGTTTTTAGCATAAAACACTCTCATTATGGCACTTCAAGTACAATCTTTCTTTAAATTTTTCTTTTAACAATTTCCAAATAACAATGTTGTACTCCATTTGAGTTGTTACCATTTTCCCTTTCTTAGGCATTTAGAGTGCATAACTTACCCTTTTACTTTCATATTTTCAACATCTATCTCATTTTACCCACTGTGGGACCATTTTAACCCTTTTTCTCACTACCATTTCCCATCCTAACATGATTAGTACAAGGGTATGCATGTGTTTAGGCTATTGGGTATATGGTTGAATGTGGTACCAAATGAAAGGGTAAGTGTTTGGCATCAAATCGGCTTTGGAACACACAATATGGTAAGTGGTGTTTAGGCTATAGAGGTACTTTATTAAACATGCATTCCCTACTATCACTTCCACAACCATCTAAAAAGGTAATGAAAACATCCATCACGCATTCACAAAATAATGCAAGTCCTATGGCACATGACATACATGACGAGAGGCGTGTTTAAGAATAATCAATAATGCACTCAGAAAACGCACTTTCATGCTTGTGTTTGTGATCTCACGGGTATCTCCACTATTAGAACAAGACATCGGAACAATGAGTCCCCAATACTTCATACCAACGGGTGGGACTAACCCATGATGGTGCAAGCTAAGCCTTAAGTGGCACCAAACTATATCACAAGGTCAGAGCACATATAAGAAACTCGTCAAAAAAACACTCTAGAGGCATCATACCCATACTAGATTACAGTTTGAAAAATGGACAAGCGACAAAATTGAAAAATTGGACACTAAACTGTACACGGCGGAGGCGCTATGCACCCCCAAACCAAAACTCAACAATGTCCCCATTGTTGGAAAGAATAAGCATAATCGCAATAAATGGCGGAATGAGGGATCAACACCCCCAAACCGAATCTAGACATACATTCGACCAAGCTCATTCATCATAACAAAAACTAAATCGCATTCATTAAAAACTTAAGTACAAAACCGAAGGTAGAAAACTCCCTTTAGAAGGAAGATCGGTCGATGTCCATGCGTGTTGTTGTGTGCTTCCCAAAAGATGCACAACCTAGCTTAAAACCACACAACAACTCTACCAACGAAAATTAAATGCGAAAATAAAAGAAAAATAAGTCTAAATGAAAAAAAAAAAAAAAACTCTGAAGGCGAACAGTTTAAAAATGACCTGAGCAGGCTGCCTCCCACCGGTGCTCAAAAATGATAGATGTGCTAGGGTTCAGCAAGTTCCATGGACCCAACACCCTTGCAGCAGGTTTCTGGTCTAAAATACGGTTTTAGCCTATGCCCATTAACCTTGAATATCCCATCGTTCCTCAAATTCTGAATGTCTACAGCTCCATTTGGAGAGACATTAATAACGCGATGTGGGCCTGACCATCTTGATTTCAACTTCCCAGGAAACAACCTCAAATGAGACTCATAAAGTAACACCAGCATGCCCGGTTGGAACTCCTTCGGTTCCAATCGTTTGTCATGAATAGCTTTTGTTTTTTCCTTGTAGAGTCGTGAACTCTCATAGGCTTCCAATCGGAACTCATCTAACTCGTTCAACTGATTGCATCTTTCTTCACCTGCTTTGTCATACTCCCAATTCAACTTCTTGATTGCCCACCAAGATTTATGTTCCAGTTCTACTGGAAGGTGACAAGCTTTACTAAAAAGCAACCTATACGGGCTCATCCCAATAGGAGTTTTGAAAGCCGTTCGGTACGCCCATAAGGCGTCAGATAGTTTCAATGCCCAATCCTTCCTAGTGGAGGAGACTGTCTTCTCCAGAATCTGCTTGATGTGCCTGTTACTGACTTTAATCTGTCCTGATGTCTGAGGGTGGTATGGTGTGGCCACCTTGTGACGCACTCCATACTTCTTCAATAGATTTCCTAGGACTTTGTTACAGAAATGGCTCCCTCCATCACTAATGATCACCCTTGGGATCCCAAATCCGGTCAGGATATGTTCCTTTACAAATTTAACCACCACATTACTGTCATTGGTCTTTGTGGCGACTGCCTCAACCCATTTGGAAACATAGTCAACCCCCACTAAAATATAGCTGTTCCCACAAGAAGGTGGGAACGGCCCTATAAAATCAAGACCCCAAGTGTCAAATACTACAACCACCAAAATTCCAGTTTGTGGCATCTCATTCCGTTTACCAATGTTCCCTGTGCGCTGGCATCTATCACAAGCCACACAAAACTGATAAGCATCTTTAAACAGTGATACCCAGAAGAAACCTGACTGTAACACCTTTAGTGCTGTCTTCCTTGCGCTGAAATGGCCTCCACACTGTAAGTCATGGCAGAATCGCAACAGATCATACTGCTCATTTTCTGGCACACACCTCCTAATCACTTGATCTGCCTCGTGTTTGAAAAGGTAAGGCTCATCCCAGAAGTACTCTCTTGATCTCCTAGCAAACCTTTTCTTGCCCTGCCAATCTAGCTCAGGGGGGAAAACCCCATGTGTCAGATAGTTTGCCAGATCTGCATACCATGGTTCCTTATCCTGCACTGCCCACAGATGTTCGTCCGGGAAATTTTCTCTCAACGGAATCTCATCCCCATCTATATGACTCTCATGTACTATCCTGCTAAGATGATCTGCAACCACATTCTCGCACCCCTTCTTGTCCCGGATTTCTAAATCAAACTCCTGTAACAGCAACACCCACCTAATCAGCCTAGGTTTTGCATCTTTCTTTTGGAGCAGATATCGTAAAGCTGAGTGGTCTGAGTATACCATAACCTTGGCACCTACCAAGTACTGCCTGAATTTCTCAAGAGCAAAAATGACCGCCAATAATTCCTTCTCTGTTGTCGAATAGTTCATCTGTACGTCATTCAAAATCCGGGATGAGTAATATATGACATGTGGGTCTTTGCCAACCCTTTGACCCAAAACTGCACCTACAGCGCAGTCAGAAGCATCACACATTATTTCAAATGGTAAATCCCAAACTGGTGGGGCAATTACTGGAGATGAGGTCAAAGCCTCTTTTAAAGATTCAAATGCCCCCGCACAATCTGAACTAAACACAAACTCTTTGTCCTTTTGTAGCAACAAGCATAATGGTCTGGAGATCTTTGAAAAATCTATGATGAATCTCCTGTAGAAACCTGCATGACCAAGAAACGACCGGATGTCTTTGACATTGCGAGGAGGTGGTAAACTCTTGATAACTTCAATTTTTGCCTTGTCTACTTCAATTCCTTTTTCAAATATTATGTGACCCAAGACAATCCCTTGTTGTACCATGAAATGGCATTTCTCCCAATTCAAAACCAAGTTGTTTTTCATGCATCTTTGAAGCACCAACGATAAGTTATCAAGGCATAACTTGAACGAGTCCCCGAATACTGAGAAGTCGTCCATGAAGACTTCAATAATCTCCCCCACCATATCTGAAAACAACGAAACCATACACCTTTGAAACGTACCTGGTGCATTGCAAAGGCCAAAAGGCATTCTTTGGAAGGCATAGGTTCCATAGGGACAGGTAAAAGTGGTCTTCTCTTGGTCTTCTGGAGCGATAACTATCTGATTGTACCCGGAATACCCATTTAGAAAACAGTAGAACTGATGCCCTGCCTGCCGCTCTAGGACTTGGTCGATGAAAGGTAAGGGAAAATGGTCCTTCTTGGTGACCGCATTTAACTTTCGGTAGTCTACACAAACGCGCCACCCTGTCCGGAGTCTTTGTGCTACTAGCTCACTCCTCTCATTCTTCATTACTGTAACTCCGGATTTTTTTGGGACGACATGAATGGGACTAACCCATCTACTATCCGAAATAGGGTAGATAATACATGCATCAAAAAGCTTCAATATCTCCTTTTTTACTACCTCCTGCATGATCAGATTTAGCTTCCTTTGTGCCTCCCGTTTCGGTTTGGCGTTCTCTTCTAGCAAAATCTTATGCATACACATGGTAGGACTTATCCCCTTAATGTCATCTATGAACCAACCAATGGCCTCTTTGTACTCTTTCAACACTCCAAGTAGTTCCTCTTCTTGACTTGCCTTCAAATTTGCAGAAATGATCACTGGGTTCAACCTTTCTTTGTCGAGAAACACATACTTCAAGTTCGACGGGAGTGCTTTCAGTTCAACTCTTTGAGGAAGTTCTTCTAATGGTACCAGGTCATCTGCATTTCCTTCTCTTTCGAATTCCTCCTCAATAGTGGTATCTAACTCCTTCTCTAAGAAATCCACAGTGTTACAGTCATGGGAACCCACTGGGTATGATAAAGAGTCAAAAATGTTGAACTCCACGGTTTCGTCTACCTTCATGGTCAGCTTCCCTGAATGCATATCAATCACTACCCTAGCCGTTGCCATGAAAGGTCTCCCCAAAAGTAACTTCACATCTCTTTCGTCTCTTCCTTCATCCATGTCAATCACCACAAAGTCGGCAGGTATGATTAACTTTTCAATCTGTATTAACACATCTTCGACAATACCCTTAGGGCTTCTTGCAGAAGCATCTGCTAAGACAACGGACATAGTGGTTTTTCTGAGGTCATTCAAACCCAGCTTCAAGTAGACCGAGAATGGCATGAGATTAATGCTTGCTCCTGAGTCCAACATCGCTCTTTCGCGATTCGACCCGCCAATCGTAATGTCAATTATAAAACTCCCTGGGTCCTTCCTTTTCTAGGGCAATGACCGTTGAATTACTGCACTGACATTCTCATTTAGACGCTCCTGTTGTTTCGGTCTGAACCGCTCTTTATCTTTACTCAAGTCTTTGAAAACTTAACCATAAGCCAGCATTTTCTCAATAGCATCTAACAGTGGTAAGTTGACGGTTACCTTGGAAAGGAGATCATAGATTTCCTGATGTGATTTCTCCAACTTAGAGTTTTTCAGCCTCCCTGGGAACGGTATAGGTGGTACATAGGGGTTGGATGACTTATGAAGCTGAGGTCTTGGTTCTGGGTCTGCTACCCAGACATTTTTCTTCTTTTCTAACTCTTTCTCATTTTTCACTTCCGTATCAACCACCTCGTCTTCTTCTTCTATGACGGTATCTTTATCCTTTTCTCCCAAAACCTTTCCGCTTCTGAGGACTGTCCTTGCACTAGCCTGTTCCGGTTGACTTGGGAATTTTCCTTTTTCTCTTTCCTGTAATAATTCAGCCAACTGACCTATCTGAAACTCGATCCTGTGAATAGATGCATCCATCTCGTTTGATTGCCAATCATTCTTCCACATGTATGTCTCCCAACTCTCTAAATGTGCCTGTTGTAGCATCTGGACCTCTTGTGTATCCTGGTTGGCTGACTGCATGAACTCTCCTATCCATTCATCAAATGTTCCCATATTCAGCTGGCTTGCATTAATTTCTTCTGGAATATGTGCCGCTTGCACAATTTCTCTCGTTCTCTGCTCTACTAATGTGGTCTCTTCATTCTCTCGTAAGTAGTCCGTTAGCAAAACTGCTAGTCTCTCTTCGGTTGAAAGCTCTTCACCCACATTGTAGCCCTCCTGCAAATCTTGATCACATCCCCAGTCTTGGTTATATGGCTCAATACTGAGTTCGTACTCGGATCCTGAATTGTTCCAGAGGGCAGCCATGGACCTAGGATATCAAGAAACAAAAACTACCCAAACGTAAAACTATACAAACACAGAAGTATAAGGATAAATATATATATGTAAAAATAACTAAGTAACTATAAACCTTACTTAAGCAAAACTAATTAAATTAACATGCCGCTCCCCGGCAGCGGCCCCATTTGACGAAGACACATTTTTCCTTTTAGTCGTTTTAAAAGATCAGTCCGTCAATAATATTTTAAGAAACCTCACAAAGCCTAAATCAGTTTGCAAACATAAATATAGCAGCAAGTGGGTGTCGTCCACAGGGAGCGGAGTTAGCCAAATTAGTTAAAGCTAAAGCAATGGTATGTATATATATATAATAGCAAAACATGAATTGGTGAAATTGTAGATTGTGAACCAACTCTAAATAACACTAAACTAAATAAGTAAATAAAATGAAGGGGGAATATGGAGTGAAGGATATATAGATGATGGAAACTAAGGAGTTAATGGATTCGAAAGCGAATACTGGGCAATGTAACAAACTTGCCGATAGAAGGGCTCTTCAAGGTAACCGACCTAGGATTTATAGAGTCGGTTATTTATCCCTAGAAGGTGGCCAACCTAGGATGTATAGTGCGGACCACCTATTTGGGATTAATCCTTGTAAACTACCAACCTAGGATGTATAGAGTTGATTGTTTACCGGATTCTAGAAATGAAGCTCGTCTACCTAACATTGACTCAACCGATTACAAATAGTCACCCTAGGATGTATAGTGATGACTTCTAACTCTCTCACGGATTCCGATCTAGGATGTATAGTGCCGGAAATACGATTGAGGTTAGATTAAAACAGCGGTTCAAGAGTCGGAATTCATGACTTTCCGTCTATTCTTTAGAGCATTAAACAACCAAATAGGATGTATATCTAGATGCAATACTCATACATAATGCAAAGACATCTTGCAAAGATCATGTATCTACACAAGAAACCAATGATAAACATTCACAACAAGAATAGATCAATGGAAGATAGACATGAATATCAATATAATATCAAGTTTATGTACAAGCCCAATATTAAACTAACTACTCCATCAACCCCTTAGAGGGGATTTAGCTACTCATTACAACTAGGAAATCAGTAGAGAGGAGAAATAAATAACCCTTGGAGAACATCTCCTTCCTTGAAGTGGCTCCAATCTCCTAACTTCCTTGAAGTTGAGTAGAGAATGTAAGGATGAGAGGTAGAGAGAGAAACTAGATCTAAGAATGCTTAATCTGTTCTAAACGGAGTAAAAAAGCTCCTTAAAACGTTTCTATACTTTTCTATTTATACTAAATACAAAAATAGGTCACTTAAGCTCGGAGTGCGGGTGGAGTGCGGGTGATTTACCCGCACTGTACCCGCACTGTATGGGCTGCCTACAACTTTAGTTCTCGGATCAGGACATTAGTGCGGGTGGAATGCGGTTGAATTACCCGCACTTGACCCGCACTTGGCCCGCACTTGGCATCGCACTGTGACCACACTTCCCTCTCAGGTGCAAAATCTACCTTCTGTTCTTGATGCAAGTGCGGGTAGAGTGCGGTTTGATGACCCGCACAGTGCCTGCACTCTAGTGTCAGGTGCGATTCTGTTCTTCTGTTCTTGGTACAAGTGCGGGTGGAGTGCGGTTTGCTGATCCACACAGCACCCGCACTCTAATGTCAGGTGTCTGAGTAGCTTCTCTGGTTTGGCAATAGTGCGGGTGGAGTGCGGTTAGCTGACCCGCACTTTACCCGTACTTTATCTCTGTACTTGCATTCTGCCCCGGCTATGCACATGAGTGCGGCTGGAGTGCGGCTGGAGTACAGTTGCGACCCGCACTGGACCCGCACTGTAGACCTGTTTGTGCTCCTTTGCTTTTGCTTTCGCCCCTTTTCTGCTGGAATCACCACAATATGCTTCCAAGCCTGTCTCTGCATCATTTCCTTCAAATAAGCATAAAATAACCCATAAGAGACACAAAAACGCACGAAAACAGAACATAAGGTAAGGATCGGAGGGCCTAAATATAGTACATATTTGGCCCGATCAGCAGGCCTCTGGAGCAGCAGCCTAGCTGAATGGCCCAGTGGGTACTCACTTCTTTATCCGGGCTAGTCAACGCCCAAGTGAGCCATTGTGTCCCGATTCTTTTCAGCATGGTCCAGAGCCACATTTCAGTTGCTGGGGACTTATAGGATCCCAAGCATGCCTCTGGACCTGTATAATACCGGTGGCTAACTACCTCACATACCGGGCTCCACAACGCATTAGTGAGCCAATCTAGTCCTGATCCGTTCAGGGAGAGCTTAAAGACTTTCTACATTGATGTGGCTTTCTACATGGTTTAGCAAGCCTCTGGAGCAGCACCCTAGCTGAATGGCCCAATGGCTACTCACTTCTTTATCCGGGCTAGTCAACACCCAAGTGAGCCATTGTGTCCCAATTCTTTCCTGCATAGTACAGAGCCACATTTTAGTTGCTGGGGACATCTAGGACCCCAAGCATGCCTCTGGACCAGTATCATACCGGTGGCTCCCTACCTCACATACCAGGCTCCACAACGCCCTAGTGAGCCACCATCGTCCTGATCCGTTCAAGGAGACCTCAGAGGCTTCCTACATTGTTGTGGCTTTCTACATGGTTTAGCAAGCCTCTGGAGCAGCAGCCTAGCGGCACGGCCCAGTGGCTACTCACTTCTTTATCCGCGCTAGTCAACGCCCAAGTGAGCCACTGTGTCCCGATTATTTTCAGCATGGTCCAGAGCCACATTTCAGTTGCTGGGGACTTCTAGGATCCCAAGCATGCCTCTGGACCAATAACATACCGGTGGCTAACTACCTCACATATCGGACTCCACAACGCCCTAGTGAGCCACCCTAGTCCTGATCTGGTCATGGAGAGCTCAGAGGCTTCCTACATTGCTGTGGCCTTCTACATGGTTTTGCAAGCCTCTGGAGCAGCAGCCTAGCTGAATGGCCTAGTGGCTACTCACTTCTTTATCTGGGCTAGTCCACGCCCAAGTGAGCCATTGTGTCCCGATTCTTTTCAGCATAGTCCAGAGCCACATTTCAGTTGCTGGGGACTTATAGGATCCCAAGCATGCCTCTGGACCAGTATCATACCAGTGGCTAACTACCTCACATACCGGGCTCCACAACGCCCAAGTGATCCACCCTAGTCCGGATCCGTTCAGGGAGAGCTCACAGGCTTCCTATATTGATGTGGCCTTCTACATGGTTAGCGAACTTCTGGAGCATCAGCCTAGCTGAATGGCCCAGTGGCTACTCACTTCTTTATCCGGGCTAGTCAATGCCCAAGTGAGCCATTGTATCCCGATTCTTTCTAGCATAGTACAGAGGCACATTTGAGTTGCTGGGGACATCTAGGACCCCAAGCATGCCTCTGGACCAGTATCATACCGGTGGCTCCCTACCTCACATACCGGGCTCCACAACGCCCTATTGAGCCACCCTCGTCCTGATTAGTTCAGGGAGAGCTCAGAGGCTTCCTACATTGTTGTGGCCTTCTACATGGTTTAGGAAGCCTCTAGAGCAGCAACCTAGTGTAGGGAAAAATCGATATAAAACGCAGCGGAAGAAACGAAAATAGATTTCGTATGGTTTTAAACTTTTTCTCAAAGTTGAACCTTAACCTTTTAATTAATTAAACTCAAATATATACGATTAGAGTTAAATACCTCTTGACGCGTGATTCGATTGACTTACGTCGATTGGTAATCCGCAAAATCTGTTCAGATGCCCGTGAATAGTACCCGCGTGAACATTGATTGTGAACAGTACCCGTGTGAACAGTGATCGTGAACAGTACCGCGAGATCTTCCAATCCGAACACGTACGTGAATCACCTAGGAGCGTGGTCTCCCTTTTTCTTTAAATTGCAAACCTGAGAATGGATGAACAAAGTTTTCTTTTTCTTTTGTTAGTCACAAAACAATCAAAAGAAGACAAAAATTATTCCGGTCACTTTTGAGTTCTCAATCTAATGATCGAAACTCGCGTGAACCTAATTCGATGTTGTACACACAAGCTTATTGATGAACAAGCAATCAGTGTACTATCAAAGAATAATCTCTTCTCTCTTTTATGTTTTTTTTTAGAATAAAAATTATCCTTTTCTATGAATTGAGAAAAAGAAGAAAAATTGAATCATTCAATCAACTATATGCGGCCGAATTCTGTATGTGGTATTATATAGGTGGCCGAAATTTTGCTTCCTCTTCTATTTAGGATTGCCGAAATCTTCCTCTAAATGGACTAGGGTTGCCGCAAATCACATACCAAAAAGAGTTTATGTTGCACCCTAATTTCCATCAACCTTTAGACTTCAAAACCTAATCCAACTCATAGATATTTTTATTCTTTTATTGACTAAATAAAAAGACTTCTTATTTGATTAAATAAATAAAATTAATTATTTATTTTCTTATCAAACAAGTCTTTTACTTTTAATATACTACTACCAATAGTATAACTTTAGGAAATATATTTCCTGATCAGAAAAAGATTTGTTTCTTAATTAAACAATTAATTAATAAATTAACTAATTCTTATTTAATTAAAACAATGAAACAAAATAATATATTAGGTTAATATATACACCTTGCCGCCCCACTTATATAAATGGGCCATATATTATTTTCTTATTTCATTTAATCCATTGGACTTTAAATAAAAGCCCACATATGAACCAGACCCATTCTTACTAAAAGAAACAAGCCCACATGTCTCCTTTTAATATATTAATATAATAGTGCAGCCCATTAATTAAATAATAGACATATTATATTCTTGATATATTAAAAACAATTCTAGATGGACCCTTAAATCGGCCCGGTAGAATATATCAAGTGATCCATGCAAATACGTGTGGATTGAGGATCTTGGCGGGCTATCTAAATTTAAGCTTCAATAGACACAACCTAATCACAATCAACAAATGATTCACTTAGGTCCAATCTATTAATTTTAACTCATTCCACTAAAGAGCTAAAATTGAACTCTTAAATAAAGATAGAATAAGGAGATGTTTCTCATTCATACCCTAGACAATCTTATAGGAGATGGTGTATCCTCGTGAATAATATCAGTAATCGCCAAGAGCTCATAGACCGCCTATAGCTCTCCAAGTTACCATATTTCCTCATATGACCACATTTCGAACTTGGATACTTTGACTTGTCCAGAAGCCATGTTTTCAATAATCATTATTGAAAACTCAACGTTGAGATTTAATATCCAATACCTCAAAACATCCATATGATGATATTATACTCTCATTCAATAAATGGAGCCACGATGTCCATATCTATAAATGAAGTCCTCTATCGATTAACAAATGTATACTACCAAACTATCGAGGATAGGCTATGCTATATAATCGTACTCATTGATAGCTCCAATGATAACACTTGCAACCATAAGTCCATCATTTAACTCAGGATTAAGATAGACTCTCCGATTGTCCTCTTTAATGAAAAGACTTATATCTAGTGACGGTTCTAGATAAAGTATTTCACTGTGATCTAGTTCAATGCATCTAGTGCACCAGATTCTTTTACTCGAAAACCTTTCGAAGATTTTAGACTCATCATATTCATTTGATCCCATTCAAATGCTAGTAAAAGAATTCTACAACTTTAACAAGATAGAGGTGCCCAACCTTTGACTTAAGTTGTGAACGTTATTCAAGACTAACTAAAGAATTGTGTCTACCTCATACATATCCGGATGTATGAACAATTCTTCATGTCTCATAGTCTTTTGACCTTATGATTATTTACCTTGACAATTATAATAATAAATGCTATAAGTAATTGTAAGAATCAAAATTCACTTTATTAATATGAGAAGATTGTCAATTACAATATTACACTCTTGCCATTGAGCATAATCCTAACACCTAGCTGCATGGCCAAGTGGCTACTCACTTCTTTATCCGCGCTAGTCAACGCCCAAGTAAGCCACTGTGTCCCGATTCTTTTCATCATGGTCCAGAGCCACATTTCAGTTGCTAGGGACTTCTAGGATCCAAAGCATTCCTCTCGACCAGTATCATACCGGTGGCAAACTACCTCACATACCGGGCTCCACAACGCCTTAGTGAGCCACCATAGTCCTGATCCGTTTAGAGAGAGCTCAGAGTCTTCCTACATTGCTGTGGCCTTCTACATGGTTTAGCAAGCTTCTGGAGCAGCAGCCTATCTAAATGGCCCAGTGGCTACTCACTTCTTTATCCGGGCTAGTCAACGCCCAAGTGAGCCATTGTGTCCCGATTCTTTCTAGCACAGTCTAGAGCCACATTTCAGTTGCTGGGGACTTCTAAGATCCCAAGCATGCCTTGGACCTGTATCATACCGGTGGCTCCCTACCTTACATAACAGGCTCCATAACGCCCTAGTAAGCAACTGTGTCCGGATTCTTTCCACCATAGTCCAGAGCCACATTTGAGTTGCATGGAACTTCTAGGATCCCAAGCGTGCCTCTAGAAAAGTATCATACAGGTGGCTCCCTAATTTACATATCGAGCTCCACAATGCCCTAGTGAGCCACCATAGTCCTGATCCGTTTAGGGAGAGCTCAGAGTATTCCTACATTGCTGTGGCCTTCTACATGGTTTAGCAAGCTTCTGGTGCAGCAGCCTATCTGAATGGCCAAGTGGCTACTCACTTCTTTAACCGGGCTAGTCAACGCTCAAGTGAGCCATTGTGTCCCGATTCTTTCCAGCACAGTCTAGAGCCACATTTCAGTTGCTGGGGACTTCTAGGATCCCAAACATGCCTCTGGACCTGTATCATACCGGTGGCTCCCTACCTCACATAACGGGCTCCATAACGCCCTAGTAAGCCACCCTAGTCTTGATCCGTTCAGGAAGAGCTCAGAGGCTTCCTACATTGCTATAGCCTTCTACATGGTTTTCTAAGCCTCTGGAGCAGCAGCCTAGCTGCATGGCCCAGTGGCTACTCACTTATTTATCCTGGCTAGTCAACGCCTAAGTGAGCCACTGTGTCCCAATTCATTCTAGCATAGTCCAGAGCCAAATTTCAGTTGCTGGGAACTTCTAGGATCCAGGCTTGCCTCTAAAACCAGTATCATACCGGTGGCTCCCTACCTCACATACCGGGCTCCACAACGCCCTAGTGAGCCACCCTAGTCCTGATCCGTTCAGGGAGAGCTCAGAGGCTTCCTATTTTTTTGTGGCCTTCTACATGGTTTAGCAAGCCTCTAGAGCAGCAGCCTAGCTGCATGGCCCAGTGGCTACTCACTTTTTTATCCGGGCTAGTTAACGCCCATGTGAGCCACTGTGTCCCGATTCTTTCCAGCATAGTCCAGAGCCAAATTTCAGTTGCTGGAAACTTCTAGGATCCCAAACCTGCCTCTAGACCAGTATCATACTAGGGGCTCTCTACCTCACATACCGGGCTCAACAACGCCCTAGTGAGCCACCCTAGTCCTGATCCGTTCAGGGAGAGCTCAGAGACTTCCTACAATTCTATGGCCTTCTACATGGTTTTACAAGCCTCTAGAGCAGCCGCATAGCTGCATGGCCCAGTGGCTACTCACTTCTTTATCTAGGCTAGTCAACGCCCAAGTGAGCCACTGTGTCCGGATTCTTTCCACCATAGTCCAGAGCCATGTTTGAGTTGCAGGGAACTTCTAGGATCCCAAGCGTGCCTCTAGACCAGTATCATACAGGTGGCTCCCTACTTTACATACCGAGCTCCACAACGCCCTAGTGAGCCACCATAGTCCTGATCCGTTTAGGGAGAGCTCAGAGTCTTCCTACATTGCTGTGGCCTTCTACATGGCTTAGCAAACTTCTGGAGCAGCAGCCTATCTATATGGCCCAGTGGCTACTCACTTCTTTATCCGGGCTAGTCAACGCCCAAGTGAGCCATTGTGTCCCGATTCTTTCCAGCACAGTCTAGAGCCACATTTCAGTTGCTGGGAACTTCTAGGATCCCAAGCATGCCTCTGGACCTGTATCATACCGGTGGCTCCCTACCTCACATAACGGGCTCCATAACACCCTAATAAGCCACCCTAGTCTTGATCCGTTCAGGGAGAGCTCAGAGGCTTCCTACATTGCTATAGCCTTCTACATGGTTTTGTAAGCCTCTGGAGTAGCAGCCTAGCTGCATGGCCTAGTGGCTACTCACTTATTTATCCTGGCTAGTCAACGCCTAAGTGAGCCATTGTGTCCCAATTCTTTCTAGCATAGTCTAGAGCCAAATTTCAGTTGCTGGGAACTTCTAGGATCCAAGCTTGCCTCTAGACCAGTATCATACCGGTGGCTCCCTACTTGACATACCGAGCTCCACAACGCCCTAGTGAGCCACCCTAGTCCTGATCCATTCAGGGAGAGCTCAGAGGCTTCCTACATTGTTGTGGCCTTTTACATGGTTTAGCAAGCCTCTAGAGCAGTAGCCTAGCTGCATGGCCCAATGGCTACTCACTTTTTTATCCGGGCTAGTCAACGCCCAAGTGACCCACTGTGTCCCGATTCTTTCCAGCATAGTCCAGAGCCACATTTGAGTTGCTGGGAACTTCTAGGATCCCAAGCATGCCTCTTTACCAGTATCATACAGGCGGCTCCCTACCTTACATACCGGGCTCCGCAACGCCCTAGTGAGCCACCCTAGTCCTGATCCATTCAGGGAGAGCTCAGAGGCTTCCTACATTGTTGGGGTCTTCTACATGGTTTAGCAAACCTCTAGAGCAGCAGCCTAGCTGCATGGCCCAGTGGCTATTCACTTTTTTATCCGGGCTAGTCAACGCCCAAGTGACCCACTGTGTCCCGATTCTTTCCAGCATAGTCCAGAGCCACATTTCAGTTGCTGGGGACTTCTAGGATCCCAAGCATGCCTCAGGACCAGTATCATACAGCTGGCTCCCTACTTTACATACCGAGCTCCACAACGCCCTAGTGAGCCATCATAGTCCTGATCCGTTTAGGGAGAGCTCAGAGTCTTCCAATATTGCTGTGGCCTTCTACATGGCTTAGCAAGCTTCTGGAGCAGCAGCATATCTGAATGGCCCAGTGGCTACTCACATTTGAGTTGCAGGGAACTTCTAGGATCCCAAACTTGCCTCTAGACCAGTATCATACAGGTTGCTCCCTACTTTACATACCGAGCTCCACAATGCCCTAGTGAGCCACCATAGTCCTGATCCGTTTAGGGAGAGCTCAGAGTCTTCCTACATTGTTGTGGCCTTCTACATGGTTTAGCAAGCTTCTGGAGCAGCAGCCTATCTGAATGGCCTAGTAGCTACTCACTACTTTATCCGGGCTAGTCAACGCCCAAGTAAGCCATTATGTCCCGATTCTTTCCAGCACAGTCTAGAGCCACATTTCAGTTGCTGGGGACTTCTACGATCCCAAGCATGCCTCTGGACCTTTATCATACTGGTGGCTCCCTACCTCACATAACGGGCTCCATAACGCCCTAGTAAGCCACCCTAGTCTTGATCCGTTCAGGGAGAGCTCAGAGGCTTCCTACATTGCTATAGCCTTACACATGGTTTTGTAAGCCTCTTGAGCAGCAGCCTAGCTGCATGGCCCAGTGGCTACTCACTTATTTATCCTGGCTAGTCAATGCCTAAGTGAGCCACTGTGTCCCAATTCTTTCCAGCATAGTCCAGAGCCAAATTTCAGTTGCTGGGAACTTCTAAGATCCAAGCTTGCCTCTAGACCAGTATCATACCGGTGGCTCCCTACCTCACATACCGGGCTCCACAACGCCCTAGTGAGCCACCCTAGTCCTGATCCGTTTAGGGAGAGCTCAGAGGCTTCCTACATTGTTGTCGCCTTCTACATGGTTTAGCAAGCCTCTAGAGCAGCAGCCTAGCTGCATGGCCCAGTGGCTACTCACTTTTTTATCCGGGCTAGTTAACGCCCATATGAGCCACTGTGTCCTGATTCTTTCCAGCAGAGTCCAGAGCCAAATTTCAGTTGCTGGAAACTTCTAGGATCCCAAACCTGCCTCTAGACCAGTATCATACTAGAGGCTCCCAACCTCACATACCGGGCTCAACAACGCCCTAGTGGGCCACCCTAGTCCTGATCCGTTCAGGGAGAGCTCAGAGGATTCCTACATTGTTGTGGTCTTCTACATGGTTTAGCAAGCCTCTAGAGCAGCAGCCTAGCTGCATGGCCCAGTGGCTATTCACTTTTTTATCCGGGCTAGTCAACGCCCAAGTGAGCCACAGTGTCCCGATTCTTTCCAGCATAGTCCAGAGCCACATTTCAGTTGCAATGGGACTTTTAGGATCCCAAGCATGCCTCTGGACCAGTATCATACCGGTGGCTCCAAATTTTAGTTGCTGGGGACTTCTAGGTTCCCAAGCATGCCTCTGGACCAGTTTCATACCGGTGGCTCCTTACCTCAAATACCGAGCTCCACAACGCCCGAGTGAGCCACCCTAGTCCTGATCCGTTCATGGAGAGCTCAGAGGCTTCCTACATTGCTATGGCCTTCTACATGGTTTTGTAGGCCTCTGGAGCAGCAGCCTAGCTGCATGGCCCAGTGGCTACTCACTTCTTCGTCCGGGCTAGTCAACGCCCAAGTGAGCCATTGTGTCCCGATTCGTTCCAGCATAGTCCAGAGCCAAATTTCAGTTGCTGGGGACTTCTAGGATCCCAAGCATGCCTCTGGACCAGTATCATACTGGTGGCTCCCTACCTCACATACCGGGCTCCATAACTCCCTAGTGAGCCACCCTAGTCCTGATCCGTTCAGGGAGAGCTTAGAGGCTTCCTACATTGTTGTGGCCTTCTACATGTATTAGCAAATCTTTAGAGCAGCAGCCTAGCTGCATGGCCCAGTGGCTACTCACTTTTTTATCCGGGCTAGTCAACGCCCAAGTGAGCCACTATGTCCCTATTCTTTCCAGCATAGTCCAGAGCCAAATTTCAGTTGCTGGGAATTTCTAGGATCCCAAGCCTGCCTCTAGACCAGTATCATACTGGTGGCTCCCTACCTCACATACCGGGCTCAACAACGCTCTAGTGAGCCACCTCAGTCCTAATCCGTTAAGGGAGAGCTCAAAAGCTTCCTACATTGTTGTGGCCTTCTCCATAGTTTGGCAAGTCTCTAGAGCAGCAGCCTAGCTGCATGGCCCAGTGGCTACTCACTTTTTTATCTGGGCTAGTCAACGCCCAAGTGAGCCACTGTGTCCTGATTCTTTCTAGCATAGTCCAGAGCCACATTTCAGTTGCTGGGGACTTCTAGGACCCGAAGCATGCCTCTGAATCAATAACACTGTGCGCAACAAGGCTAGACTTATCGTACAAGGATACTCTCAAATTGAGGGTATTGACTTTGAGGAGACTTTTGTTTCGGTTGCCGACCTTGAGTCCATAAGGCTTCTTTTATCCATATCATGTATGTACAAGTTCAAATTGCATCAAATGGATGTTAAGAGTGTCTTCCTCAATGGTGTCTTGCATGATAAAGTGTTTGTTGAGCAACCCAAGGGGTTTGTGGATCCATATCACCCTAACCATGTCTATCGCCTCAACAAGGCTTTATATGGATTGAAACAAGCACTGAGGGCTTGGTATGAGCGCCTCACTCTCTATCTTGTTGACAACGGATACTCAAAAGGTAGTGTCGACAAGACTTTGTTCATCAAGGGCAACAAAGATGAGCTTTTTATAGCTCAAATATATGTTGATGATATTGTTTTTGGCTCCACCAACAAATCCAATGTCCAACAATTTGTTGATGTCATGTCTCATGAGTTTGAGATGAGTCTTGTTAGGGAGCTCAATTACTTTCTAGGTTTGCAAATCAAGCAATTGCATGATGGAAGTTTCATATCCCAAGCTATGTATGCTAAGAACCTAGTGAAGAAGTTTGGCCTTGAGAATGCTAAACATTGTGACACACCAATGAGTACCACCTTGAAACTAAGCAAGGATGCTAGTGGCAAGAGTGTGGAACAAAGTCTTTATTGTGGCATGATTGGTAGCTTGCTTTACTTGACCGCAAGTAGGCCCAATATAGCCTTTAGTGTGGGTGTGTGTGCTAGGTACCAAGCGGATCCCAAGGAATCCCATCTCTCCTCCGTGAAGAGAATCATTCGATCTGTGAATGGGACATCCAACTATGGGATATGGTACTCTTTTGACACTAATACTAGCTTAGTTGGCTTTAGTGATGCAAATTAGGTAGGAAATTATGATGATAGGAAGAGTACAGAGGGCGGTTGCTTCTTCCTAGGTAACAACTTGGTCTCATGGTTTTGCAAGAAGCAAAATTCCATCTCTCTATCCACAGCTGAAGTGGAATATATAGCCGCCGGGAGTGCTTGCACACAACTCCTTTGGATGAAGCAAATGCTTGTGGATTATGGCTTTGATCAAGGTACTCTATCCCTTTATTGTGATAACATGAGTGCAATCGACATTTCTAAGAATCCGGTTCAGCACACTAGGACAGAGCACATAGACATTAGGCATCATTTCATTAGAGAGCTAGTTGAAAACAAATGCATTGAACTTGAGTATGTCGGCACGAATGACCAACTAGCGGACTTATTTACAAAGCCCTTAGACTCAACTAGGTTCAAGTCACTTAGTAGGTCTATTGCAATTTTTCATATGCCTTGATGAGTTTTGGTGATTGACCCCTGTAAGTTCCTCATATTTTTATTGGCTTATTTCGTTGACAAACCACATTGGGGATTATTCTTTGTAAGGGTAATTTAGGCCTCTTGAGTGTGATCAAGCTTCAAGGACATCATTTCTCTCAAAGAGCACTTCAAAGGTATCTCACTAGTTTAACTTTCTTTGAAGAGATCTAGTTGCACACACTCACTTGCATGCATTATGTTTCTATCTTCATGTAATTGAATGATGTATTGTATGCCTCTTTTCACACTCCAAACTTGCACATTTTGCACATCTCTTAGTGTGTTGAGTTTGCCCAGAAAAGAGAATTTCTTCTCTTAGCGCGGCCTGGACTGCTTGGCTAGACATGCTTGCACCGCGGCATACAGAGCGGTATACCTCAGCAGAGTCGTGCTTCATGTACCGCTTCCTGTACTCTTGCACGCAAAGCGACCCAAGTCGCGGTGTTGTCCAGTAAGCCTCTGTTGCCTATACCGCGGCCTGTGCACCTGCATGCACAGCGCCCTGCACCGCGTTGTTGTCCAGACGGTGCACTGCTGTGTGTACCGCGATCTGGACACTTGCCTGCGACGCGGTCCATCTAGCAGTATTGACGGGATTTTGTGCCCTAAGTTCAAAACGACGTTGTTTCAACTAGGGCTCCCTTATATATGCTCTATCTTCTTCCTTGCTCATTTTTATGAGTTCAAGAAGCCATTATTGAGAGGCCAAGCTCCCTTAGAGAGAGAAACTCCCAAGAACTCATCTTTACTCAACCAAACACAAATCCATGTGCATCTAACCTCTTCAACCATTATCTCATCATGGATTCTTCTTGCTTTCATTGACTAGGTAACTTGAACATGCCCTAAATCTCTTTGTATTTATTTATGTTCTTGTTTGCCTAGGGTTAGCTCTTTTATGTGATTTTATTGCATATCTTTATGTTTATTGGCATTTATAACATGATTGAGTTGTTGTGTGTTGGTTGAGAGCCTTGTTCATTGATAGCTAGCATTTAGGACGATTTTACCCTTCTAGCTAAATCTTCATGCATTTGCATTTAGATATTGATATCTAGGATTTGCATTTATTGACATCTTTAAATCCTTAAATAAGCATTTATTGTTGCCTAGCATTAATTGCATGTTTGAATATCTTTTACATATTCACATAGGTTGTTTAACCTCTTCATTGATTGTTAAGCTTTGTGACTAAGTGCGTTAGTGCACAAGCTTGTGGTCAAGAATCACTATTAAAGGCCCGTTGGGTAGAGTGAAAGGGTTAGTGACCAAGTAGGTGTGACTTGAGGTCAACCTAGGTTGTAAACTTTCGTTCAAATAGTGGATTTGAGGACCGTATGTGGCTAGAAGGATAGCCCGTGAGTTTTGCCCAGTTGGAGGGTTTCTCACGTAAATCAATCCTTGTGTTTTTATTGTTTTCCGCTTAGTTATATTGGATTGATTGATTGCTAATATGGAGTAGGATTATTAAAATTGATTAAGTCGAAAAGTTGGTAATAAATCAACTAAAACCTATTCACCCCCCTCTAGGTTGTATTAGACACACTTTGTGTATTTTCAACCCCTTATGGGGAGATCAAGCAAAGAGAGCAACCTTGCATGCTGAAATAAGCAAAAACTTGATCAACTTTATGCTTCTTTATTAATTGCTTGAGTATTTTTGGTTGTGCTTATATATATATATATATATATATATATTCTTATATGGCTTTTTATTCAGTAAGTGTGCCTTGCTTGGTTTGTAATCTATGTCACCTCTATGTTCAAACATGCATTTTTGGATTAGAAGAATTGATTGGGAAGTACATTTGAATGACCTAAAATTTATCTCCATGACATGTGACTTGATTTTGACATGCTAAAATATTATGCATGAATTGTGTGTGCAAATGTGTGTGGAAGCACCTTGACAAAGCTAAACTCAATAAGGACCTTGTGTCCATGCAATAAATAAGGATGTTTCATCCAATTTAGCTTTGGCTCTTTTCTTAATGGTTGAACAAGACAACAACCAATAAGGATTCTAAATCCATTCAATTAATAAGGATTTTATATCCATGTCTTGATTGACCATTAAGGATTGACATGGTTGCTTGTGTGTGCTCAAACTTTTAAAAGCTATATCTTGTTTAATTATGGCAAAAAGGTGCAAATTGGTTTGAATTCCTTTGGAACCCTTTTGATGTTCACTTTGCCAAATACCATTTGCTTGAACTATGATGTTACATGTCTTACATCCAAAGCAACTAAGTCACGCATTTTCTTCTTAAAAATAAAACCTCAATGATTCTCTCTCAATTAATTAAGTTGCATAAAGTTGTTGTATATTATTATGCACTTATCTTGCAAATAACTCTCTTTGCTAAAGTGACCCATTTGGGGAAAGCTCCCATGCCAATCTCGTGACAAAAAGGGGGAGTAGTGTGGTTTATTTAAGGGGGTTGCATATTTGAAGAGATTGTCCCATTGAGGGGGAGTAACCTATTTAGGGGGAGCATTTGCATTGGTTGCTTGTTGCATGTTGTAGTTTTTCTTTTTTTTTATGCAAATTGCTTTTATTTATTATCTCTCTTGATCACCTCACATACACTTGTCTTGGAAAGTGTAGTCTCATTGTTTTGTAGGGATGGTGGCTATTCTACAAGAGCTTGAAGATTTGAAGACCTAGTATCTAGGTATCTATTTGTAATGTAGAATATATTTTTGTTGACCTCTAGTTTTTATTCTTTATTGTGAGGATGATTTGTGAGTGGTGGTTTTGTCACGAAATAGCCAAAGGGGGAGATTGTAAGTTCCTCATATTTTGATTGGCTTATTTCGTTGACAAACCATATTGGGGATTAATTTTGTAAGGGTAAATTAGGCCTCATTGGGAGTGATCAAGCCTCAAGGACACTTCAAAGGTATATCACATGCTTAATTCTCTTTGAAGAGGTTTTAGTTGCACACACTCACATTCTATGCTTTTGTATTGACATGCATGTATGGTTGCACACACACACTTCTTGCATTTTGTAGTTGATGGGCTGCATAGTGGGTTAGACGACATGCAAGGCCACTTGTACATGTCGCCTCCAATGTCGCCTTAGACTTAAGTTTGTCCCACAGTGTGTTAGGCGACATGCAAGGCCACTTGTGCATGTCGCCTCCAATGTCGCCTTAGACGTGTATTTTTCCTCTAGTGTGTAAGGCGACGTCATAGGCGACTTGGGAATGTCGCCTTACATGTCGCCTCTGACATCTTGATTTTTCCACAGTGTGTAAGGCGACTTCATAGGCGACTTGGGAATGTCGCCTTACATGTCGCCTCAGGCAACGTGTTTTCTCACACTGTGTTAGGCGACTTGCTCATGTCGCCTTGCATGTCGCCTTTTTCACCCGAACTGGGCATTTCGGAAATTTCACACCAGCTCGTTTTTTGGTCCCTTAAATACATCTTCTTCTCCACCATTTAGACCTAGAGCTCTAAAAATATATCCCTTAGAGAGAGAAAGTAAATCCAAGAGAGTGAGATCTCCAAGAAGTCCGTTTTACTCAACCAAACTCATACCCATGTGCATCTAAGCTCCTTTCTTGCATCTATTCTTCATGGGTCTTCATGCTCTTCTTGACTAGGTAATCAAACAAGTCTTAAAACTTCCTTTTCATCTCTATGTTCTTGTTTACCTAGGGTTAGCAATTATTTGTTAATTAATTGCATGTTTATTTGGTTTAGCATGATTTTAGTATGTTTGTGATTATGTTTGTTGGTTGAGATTGTATGTTCATTGATAGCTAGCATTTAGGACGATTTTACCCTTCTAGCTAAATCTTCATGCATTTGCATTTAGATATTGATATCTAGGATTTGCACTTATTGACATCTTTAAATCCTTAGATAAGCATTTAGTGTTGCCTGGCATTAATTGCATGTTAGAATATTTTTACATATTCACATAGGTTGTTTAACCTCTTCATTGATTGTTAAGCTTTGTGACTAAGTGGATTAGTGCACAAGCTTGTGGTCTAGAATCACTATTAAAGGCCCATTGGACAGAGTGAAAGGGTTAGTGACCAAGTAGGTGTGACTTGAGGTCAACCTAGGTTGTAAAACTTCATCCAAATAGTGGATTTGAGGACCGTATGTGGCTAGAAGGATAGCCCGTGAGTTTTGCCTAGTTGGAGGGTTTCTCACGTAAATCAATCCTTGTGTTTTTATTGTTTTCCGCATGTTTATGTTGGATTGGTTGATTGCTAATATGGGATAGGACTATTAAAATTGATTAAGTCGAAAAGTTGGTAATAAATCAACTTAAAACCTATTTACATAGGTTGTTTAACCTCTTCATTGATTGTTAAGCTTTGTGACTAAGTGGATTAGTACACAAGTTTGTGGTCTAGAATCACTATTAAAGGCCCATTGGACAGAGTGAAAGGGTTAGTGACCAAGTAGGTGTGACTTGAGGTCAACCTAGGTTGTAAAACTTCATTCAAATAGTGGATTTGAGGATCGTATGTGGCTAGAAGGATAGCCCGTGAGTTTTGCCTAGTTGGAGGGTTTCTCACGTAAATCAATCCTTGTGTTTTTATTGTTTTCCGCATGTTTATGTTGGATTGGTTGATTGCTAATATGGGATAGGAATCTATTCACCGCCCCCCCCCCCCCCCCCCCTCTAGGTTAGTAGACGCTATATAGTATTTTCATTGATGATCTCCTTATTACAGGTAATTCTCACAAGTTTGTCATTGGATTCATCAAGGCTCTTTCTCAAAAAATTTCCATCAAATATCTTGGCAATCTCCATTGCTTTCTCAGCATTGAAGTCATACCAACTGTAAGTTCCTCATATTTTGATTGGCTTATTTCGTTGACAAACCACATTGGGGATTATTCTTTGTAAGGGTAATTTAGGCCTCTTGAGTGTGATCAAGCTTCAAGGACATCATCTCTCTCAAAGAGCACTTCAAAGGTATCTCACTAGTTTAACTTTCTTTGAAGAGATTTAGTTGCACACATTCACTTGCATGCATTATGTTTCTATCTTCATGTAATTGAATGATGTATTGTATGCCTCTTTTCACACTCCACACTTGCACATTTTGCACATCTCTTAGTGTGTTGAGTTTGCCCAGAAAAGAGAATTTCTTCTCTTAGCGCGGCCTAGACCGCTTGGCAAGACTTGCTTGCACCGCGGCATACAGAGTGGTATACCTCAGCAGAGTCATGCTTCATGTACCGCTTCCTGTACACTTGCACGCAAAGCGACCCAAGTCGCGGTGTTGTCCAGTAAGCCTCTGTTGCCCATACCGCGGCCTGTGCACCTGCATGCACAGCGCCCTGCACCGCGATGTTGTCCAGACGGTGCACTACTGTGTGTACCGCGGTCTGGACACTTACCTGCGATGCGGTCCATCTACCGGTATTGACGGGATTTTGTGCCCTAAGTTCAAAACGACGCTGTTTCAACTAGGGCTCCCATATATATGCTCTATCTTCTTCCTTGCTCGTTTTTATGAGTTTAAGAAGCCATTTTTGATAGGCCAAGCTTCCCTTAGAGAGAGAAACTCCCAAGAACTCATCTTTACTTAACCAAACACAAATCCATGTGCATCTAACCTCTTCTGGCATTATCTCATCATGGATTCTTCTTGCTTTCATTGACTAGGTAACTTGAACATGCCCTAAATCTCTTTGTATTTATTTATGTTCTTGTTTGCCTAGGGTTAGCTATTTTATGTGATTTTATTGCATATCTTTATGTTTATTGGCATTTATAACATGATTGAGTTGTTGAGTGTTGGTTGAGAGCCTTGTTCATTAATAGCTTGCATTTAGGACGATTTTACCCTTCTAGCTAAATCTTCATGCATTTGCACTTAGATATTGATATCTAGGATTTGCATTTATTGATATCTTTAAATCCTTAGATAAGCATTTATTGTTGCCTAGCATTAATTGCATGTTTGAATATCTTTTACATATTCACATAGGTTGTTTAACCTCTTCATTGATTGTTAAGCTTTGTGACTAAGTGAGTTAGTGCACAAGCTTGTGGTCAAGAATCACTATTAAAGGCCCGTTGGGTAGAGTGAAAGGGTTAGTGACCAAGTAGGTGTGACTTGAGGTCAACCTAGGTTGTAAACTTTCGTTCAAATAGTGGATTTGAGGACTGTAAGTGGCTAGAATGATAGCCCATGAGTTTTGCCCAGTTTGAGGGTTTCTCACGTAAATCAATCCTTGTGTTTTTATTGTTTTCCGCTTATTTATATTGGATTGATTGATTGCTAATATGGAGTAGGATTATTAAAATTGATTAAGTCGAAAAGTTGGTAATAAATCAACTAAAACCTATTCATCCCCCCCCCCCCCCCCCCCCCCCCCCCCCCCCTCTAGGTTGTATTAGACACACTTTGTGTATTTTCAATTGGTATCAGAGCGGGTTCCTAGATACACTTAGGTGATCCTTGCTCGTTGTGTGTCTTGCATTTTGTTTGTGTTTGTTGCATCATAAACATTCATCTCATTCATACCCAAACACTATGAGTGGGAACGGAAGTGGTAATGAGGGAGCCTCTAGCACAAGACCCCCTTTGCTCACCGGAATAAACTATTCCTCTTGGAAAGGCAAGATGGAGTCTTACATTTGCCAAATAAATGACCGAGCATGGATGGCAATTAAAGATGGCTACACTCTTCCGGAAAAGACTCTTGAAGACGAAAGTGTAGTTCCCAAGCCAAAGTCGGAATGGTCAACTCAAGAGTTTGAAGCATCCAAGTGGAACAACAAGGCTATGCATGCTATTCTTTGTGCAATGGATGACAATCAGTACAAATTGATCCAAACAACAAGAATTGCAAAAGAGGCATGGGAGATTCTAGAGACGGCCCATGAGGGAACCGAGGTGGTCAAGGACTCCAAGCTTCAAGTCCTCCAAACACAATTCAAGCAAATTAGGATAGAGGAGGATGAATGCTTCAACGACTTTCAAGTGAAGTTGATGGACATAGTCAATCAGAGCCATCAACTTGGTGATCCCTATTCGCATAGGAGGATCAAGCAAAAAATTATGAGGTCGCTTCCAGTAAGATTTGAGTCAAAAGTGACGGCTCTTGAGGAGAATAGTGACTACAAGAATATGAAGCCAAGTGAAGTTATTGGAAGGCTTCTAGCATATGAGTCTAGATGGACTCCCACACCTACACCTCAAAAGAAGCAAAAGAGTATTGCTCTGAAGACTTCTAAGGTTGAGAAGGAGGAAGAAGACTCAGATGAAGAAATGGCCCTCATGGTGAAAAGATTCAAGAAGTTCATCAATTTTGAGAAAAGGGGATTTGGATCCAAAGGAAAAGAAATAAAGAAGAAGACTCCTTTCAAGAAGTTTGAGTCAAGTGAAGACAAGCCCACAAGAAAAAGGATCCAATGCTTCGAATGTGGAGGTTTCGGACACATCTCCACGGATTGTGGAAATTTGAAAAATAAGAAGAAAGGAAAGGCCATGGCCGCCACGTGGAGCGATGGTGATGACTTGGAAGAAGAAGGAGAATCCTCAGATGATGAGGATCATGTGGTAAACTTTATTGCCTTCGCATCTTCTCTCAAGAGTATGGAAGCAATAGATGATGAAGAGGTAGAGAAACAAAGGGAAGATGACTCTAGCGATGGTGACTCTTCATCCCATTCAACAAATATGGATGTAGGAGAAATGGATCTTGAAGGCTTCATTGAGCATTTTCAAAGCTCAAGATTGAAGATGAAGAAAGAGATTCAAAGGCTAAAAGGAGAGAATCTCAAGCTATCCGCCAAAGCTACTCACTTAAATAAAGAAGTGAAGATAGCCAAAAGGAATGAGGAATTGATGGGAAAGGAGCTTGAAGAAGCTAGAGAGATCATTGCTAAGATGACTTCAAGCACGAATAAACTTGACCACATGTTGGGAGTTGGCAAGAGGCCAAGTGATAAGAAAGGTCTTGGCTATGAAGATGACAAGGAGACCTCATCCTCAAGCAAGATTGTGTTTGTCAAGAGTTTGGATAACAAAGAGCCTCCACCCCCACAATATCCTAGGAAGAAGATCGAACTAGAAGAGTGCTCTAAAGATCCTCAAGTCAAGGTTGCACAAGGGAAACAAGCTCAAACTCAATCAACAAGGGTGCATCAAGCAAGTTTCCCTTAACCGAAATACCATCAAGCCAGAAAGCAATTCCTGCAAGGTCAATCAAGGAAGCAATTCATTCCAACTCAACAACAAAGAAGAAGAGAACCAATCCAACACCAAAGACAAGCTCATATGCGTGGGAAAGCCCCTTTGTACTCACAAGGGCATGGTATGTCTTCTTATTTTATTCCCACTTGTCACTTTTGTGGTGTTGATGGTCACATTAGACCAAATTGCTTCAAATACATTGAAATGTGTAGAATCAAGAGCATGATTGAAAGAAATAGAGCTAGAGCTAAAATGCATGTTCCTAGGAAATCTAGAGCAAATTTGCATGATCCTAGGAAATCTAGAGCCAATGTGACTAATACCACTAGGAATGAGAACATTACACCTAGGTGGATTAGAAGGGATAACTATTCTTGCTATGTGGCTCAAATTGCCTTGAAGGCAAATGCCTCTAACACTTGGTATTTGGATAGTGGGTGTTCTAGGCATATGACGGGGAACAAGAGCTTCTTTAAATCCCTTGTCTTGGAGGATGGAGGATTTGTCACCTTTGGTGATGGATCTAGAAAGAAAGTCATAGGGAAAGGAACCATTTCCATTCCCGATTTACCTTCCTTGTCCAATGTTTTACTTGTTGATGGCTTGCAAGCCAATCTTATAAGCATTTCTCATCTTAATGATGATGGACTCTCTGTATTGTTTAACAAAAATGATTGCTCTATTTTAATGCCAGATGGACAAACCTTGCTAAAAGGAAAGAGATCTAGTGACAATTGCTCTTGTCTTGAAGCTAGTGCTATCTCTTGCAATATGTCCAAATGTGAGGAAATTGAGTTATGGCATCAAAGACTTGGCCACATGAACTTTCGAGATTTGAGAATCTTAGATAAGTTCAAGGTTGTGCGTGGCCTCCCTAAGCTTGGGAAGAAAGTCGATGGCGTTTGTGGACCTTGTCAACAAGGGAAACAAACCAAAAGTATGCACAAGAAAGGCAAGTATCTCGCCACCAAAGAGCCATTAGAGCTTCTACATATGGACCTTATGGGTCCCATGCAAACCGAGAGTCTCGGCGGCAAGAGATACATTTTTGTTTGTGTTGATGATTTCTCTAGATTTACATGGACATATTTTCTTAGAGAAAAATCTGAAACTTTTGAAAAATTTAAAATGCTTTGCACTAAAATTCAAAATGAAAAGAACTCACACATTAAAAGCATTAAAAGAATTAGGAGTGACCATGGGAGGGAATTTGAAAATGCTTGTTTTGAAAGCTATTGCAATAGCTTAGGCATTTCCCATGAGTTTTCGGCTCCTAGAACTCCTCAACAAAATGGGGTTGTTGAGAGGAAGAATAGGGTCCTTCAAGAGATTGCCCGTGTGATGTTGCTTAGCAACAATGTCCCTAGGAACCTTTGGGCCGAGGCCGTCAATACGGCTTGCTACATAGGAAATAGAGTCTTCCTAAGGCCCAGTACTAGGCAAACCTCCTATGAATTATGGAAGGGTAGGAAGCCAAATATTAGCTACTTCCACTCATTTGGGAGCAAATGCTACATTCTAAATGACCGAGATCAACTTGGCAAGTTTTATGCCAAGAGTGATGAGGGGATTTTTATTGGCTATGCCCTTAATAGTAAGGCCTATAGAGTTTTCAATTTAAAAACTCGGAGTGTCATGGAATCATCTAATGTCGTCATAGATGATTGTAGGCCTAAGACTACAGACCATGATGAGGAGGTCATTGTGCTTGATGATCCTTTCTTGGAGAAGAATGGTGAGACTTCAATTGATGTGAAGTCAAGCCTTGATGAAGAGGTCATCCAACCTCTTGATAGAGATCCATCTCTGGACTCTAAAGAACCCGCTCCATGGGTTAGACATCTCCACAATAAGAATGACATTCTTGGAGATATGAATGAGGGTGTTAGGACTAGGCGTCAAATAGCTAATCAAATTAGCTATACTTGTTACACCTCTCAAATTGAACCCAAAAAGGTTGATGAAGCCTTGAATGATGAGTTTTGGGTTCTTGCCATGCAAGAAGAGCTAAACCAATTTGAAAGAAATGAGGTTTGGACTCTTGTTCCTAGACCCAAGGATACTAATGTCATAGGCACCAAATGGGTATATAGGAATAAGTCGGATGAGAATGGCAACATTGTGCGCAACAAGGCTAGACTTGTAGCACAAGGATACTCTCAAATTGAGGGTATTGACTTTGAGGAGACTTTTGCTCCGGTTGCCCGTCTTGAGTCCATAAGGCTTCTTTTGTCCATATCATGTGTGCACAAGTTCAAATTGCATCAAATGGATGTTAAGAGTGCCTTCCTAAATGGTTTCTTGCATGAGGAAATGTTTGTTGAGCAACCCAAGGGGTTTGTGGATCCACACCACCCCAATCATGTCTATAGCCTCAAGAAGGCTTTATATGGGTTGAAACAAGCACCTAGGGCTTGGTATGAGCGCCTCACTCAATTTCTTGTTGACAATGACTACACTAGGGGTAGTGTTGACAAAACTTTATTCATCAAGAGAAACAAGGATGAGCTTTTCATAGCTCAAATTTATGTTGATGATATTGTTTTTGGCTCCACCAACAAATCCAAAGTCCAAAAATTTGTTGACGTCATGTCTCATGAGTTTGAGATGAGTCTTGTTGGGGAGCTCAATTACTTCCTAGGTTTGCAAATCAAGCAATTGCATGATGGGATTTTCATATCCCAAGCTAAGTATGCTAAGAACCTAGTGAAGAAGTTTGGCCTTGAGAATGCCAAACATTGTGACACACCCATGAGTACCACCTTGAAACTAAGCAAGGATGCTAGTGGCAAGAGTGTGGAACAAAGTCTTTATCGTGGTATGATTGGTAGCTTGCTTTACTTGACCGCAAGTAGACCCGATATAGCCTTTAGTGTGGGTGTGTGTGCTAGGTACCAAGCGGATCCCAAGGAATCTCATCTCTCCTCCGTGAAGAGAATCATTCGGTATGTGAATGGGACATCCAACTATGGGATATGGTACTCTTTTGACACTAATGCTAGCTTAGTTGGCTTTAGTGATGCAGATTGGGCAGGAAATTGTGTTGATAGGAAAAGTACATCGGGCGGTTGATTCTTCCTAGGTAACAACTTGGTCTCATGGTTTTGCAAGAAGCAAAACTCCATCTCTCTATCCACAGCTGAAGCGGAATACATAGCCGCCGGGAGTGCTTGCACACAACTCCTTTGGATGAAACAAATGCTTGTGGATTACGGCTTTGATCAAGGTATTCTTACCCTTTATTGTGATAACATGAGTGCAATTAGCATTTCAAAGAATCCTGTTCAGCACTCTAGGACAAAGCATATAGACATTAGGCATCATTTCATTAGGGAACTAGTTGAAAACAAATGCATTGCACTTGAGCATGTGGGCACTAATGATCAACTAGTGGATTTATTTACAAAGCCCTTAGACTCAACTAGGTTCAAGTCACTTAGTAGGTCTATTGGGATTTGTCATATGCCTTGATGTGTTTTGGTGATTGACCCTTTATGGGGAACTCAGGCAAAGAGAGCAACCTTGCATGTTGGAATAAGCAAAAACTTGATCAACTTTATGCTTCTTTATTAATTGCTTGAGTATTCTTGGTTGTGCTTATATATATTCTTATATGGCTTTTTATTTAATAAGTGTGCCTTGCTTGATTTGTAATCCATGTCAACTCTATGTTCAAAAATGCATTTTTGGACTAGGAGATTTTGATTGGGAAAGTACACTTGAATGACCCATAATTTAACTCCATGACATGAGATCTTTTAATGACATGCTTAAAATAATATGCATGAAATGTTTTTGATTGCTCTATTGCAAAATATGTATGAAAGCAAATGAGAAGACTAAACCCAATAAGGATCTAGTATCCATGCAATAAATAAGGATGTCTCATCCAAATTTAGTCTTCTCTCTCTCTCTTTATTAGTTAAACAAGACTACTATCATACGGGTATCCCACCCGGAAAAATCAAAAAGGGTGCAAAAGTCACTCATGTCTTGTTTTGCTCATAAAGTTTGATATAGTTGCTCTTTAAATTGAAATTCATTTTGAAAAACTATATCTTGTTTGCTTATAACAAAAGGGTATAAATTGGTTTGAATTCTTTTGGAAACCCTTTTGATGTTTGCTTTGCCAAATACCATTTGCTTGAACCATGATGTTACATGTCTTACATCCAAAGCAATTAAGTCACACATCTTCTTCTAAACAATAAAACCCTCAATGATTCTCTCTAAATTAATTGAGTTGCATAACGTTGTTGTATATGATTATGCACTTATCTTGCAAATAGCTCTCTTTGCTAAAGTGACCCGGTTGGGGAATACTCCTTTGCCTATCTCATGACAAAAAGGGGGAGTAATGTGGCTTTATTTAAGGGGATAGGGGATTGTATATTTGGAGAGATTGTCCCATTGAGGGGGAGTAACCTATATAGGGGGAGCATTTGCATGTTGTAGTTTTCTTTTATTATGCAAATTGCTCTTATTTATTTATCTCTCTTGATCACCTCACATACACTTGTCTTGGAAAGTGTAGTCTCATTGTTTTGTAGGGAAGGTGGCTATTCTACAAGAGCTTGAAGTTTTGAAGACCTAGTATCTAGGTATCTTTTTGTAATGTAGAATATCCTTTTGTTGACCTTTAGTTTTTACTTTTTTGTGAGGATGATTTGTGAGTGGTGGTTTTGTCACGAAATAGCCAAAGGGGGAGATTGTAAGTTCCTCATATTTTGATTGGCTTATTTCGTTGACAAACCACATTGGGGATTATTCTTTGTAAGGGTAATTTAGGCCTCTTGAGTGTGATCAAGCTTCAAGGACATCATCTCTCTCAAAGAGCACTTCAAAGGTATCTCACTAGTTTAACTTTCTTTGAAGAGATCTAGTTGCACACACTCACTTGCATGCATTATGTTTCTATCTTCATGTAATTGAATGATGTATTGTATGCCTCTTTTCACACTCCACACTTGCACATTTTGCACATCTCTTAGTGTGTTGAGTTTGCCCAGAAAAGAGAATTTCTTCTCTTAGCGCGGCCTAGACCGCTTGGCAAGACTTGCTTGCACCGCGGCATACAGAGCGGTATACCTCAGCAGAGTCATGCTTCATGTACCGCTTCCTGTACACTTGCACGCAAAGCGACCCAAGTCGCGGTGTTGTCCAGTAAGCCTCTGTTGCCCATACCGCGGCCTGTGCACCTGCATGCACAGCGCCCTGCACCGCGTTGTTGTCCAGACGGTGCACTGCTGTGTGTACCGCGGTTTGGACACTTACCTGCGATGCGGTCCATCTACCGGTATTGACGGGATTTTGTGCCCTAAGTTCAAAACGACGCTGTTTCAACTAGGGCTCCCATATATATGCTCTATCTTCTTCCTTGCTCGTTTTTATGAGTTTAAGAAGCCATTTTTGATAGGCCAAGCTTCCCTTAGAGAGAGAAACTCCCAAGAACTCATCTTTACTCAACCAAACACAAATCCATGTGCATCTAACCTCTTCTGGCATTATCTCATCATGGATTCTTCTTGCTTTCATTGACTAGGTAACTTGAACATGCCCTAAATCTCTTTGTATTTATTTATGTTCTTGTTTGCCTAGGGTTAGCTCTTTTATATGATTTTATTGCATATCTTTATGTTTATTGGCATTTATAACATGATTGAGTTGTTGTGTGTTGGTTGAGAGCCTTGTTCATTAATAGCTAGCATTTAGGACGATTTTACCCTTCTAGCTAAATCTTCATGCATTTGCATTTAGATATTGATATCTAGGATTTGCATTTATTGATATCTTTAAATCCTTAGATAAGCATTTATTGTTGCCTAGCATTAATTGCATGTTTGAATATCTTTTACATATTCACATAGGTTGTTTAACCTCTTCATTGATTGTTAAGCTTTGTGACTAAGTGAGTTAGTGCACAAGCTTGTGGTCAAGAATCACTATTGAAGGCCCGTTGGGTAGAGTGAAAGGGTTAGTGACCAAGTAGGTGTGACTTGAGGTCAACCTAGGTTGTAAACTTTCGTTCAAATAGTGGATTTGAGGACTGTAAGTGGCTAGAAGGATAGCCCATGAGTTTTGCCCAGTTGGAGGGTTTCTCACGTAAATCAATCCTTGTGTTTTTATTGTTTTCCGCTTATTTATATTGGATTGATTGATTGCTAATATGGAGTAGGATTATTAAAATTGATTAAGTCGAAAAGTTGGTAATAAATCAACTAAAACCTATTCACCCCCCCCCCCCCCCCCCCCCCCCCCCCCCCCCCCCCCCCCCCCCCCCTCCCCCTCTAGGTTGTATTAGACACACTTTGTGTATTTTCACCAACTTGCCAAGGTCTCTTTCTATCCCAGCATAAATATGTCAGGGATTTACTTGAGCAGTTCAAAATGGAAGGGGAAAAAGATGCTTGTACACCCTTATCCACCTCAACTAGGCTCGTTCTAAATGATGGTAGCCCATCAACTGATGCTACTCAATATCAGAGTGCAATAGGAGCTCTCCAATACCTCTCTTTTAGGTGTCCCAACATTGCTTACTCGGTGAACAAATTGGCTCAATTTATGCATGTTCCCTCTCATATTCACTGGATGGCAGCCAATCGGCTATTACGGTATCTCAAGCATACCATCTATTATGGGCTTCATCTCTAAAGCCATATTGTTTTAAATTTAGTTGCCTACTCCGACGCTGACTAGGTCGAAAATCGAGATGACTACACATCTGTTTCTGGATTTATCATCTACCTTAGTGGTAATCCGGTATCATTGTGTTCAAAGAAGCAACGAGCTATTGCACGTTCCTCCACAGAAGTAGAGTATCGCTCCGTTACGTGCGCCGCTGCTGAGATATCTTGGCTACAGAACTTGCTCGCCGAACTTGGCTTCTCTCTTCCCAACAAGCCATGACTTCTTTGTGACAACTTGGGTGACACTTACCTTTGCACCAACCATGTCTATCACTCGGGCATGAAACATATTGCGATCGATTATCACTTCGTTCATGATCAAGTATCAAATGGAAAGCTTTAGGTAGCTCACGTTTCAACACATGACCAACTTGCAGATATTCTAACCAAGTCACTACCCAAATCACGCTTCACTGATCTTCGCTCCAAGATTGGCCTTTCAGAAGGAAATTTCATCTTGCAAGGGCATATTAGGAAAGAAAATCATCTCTCCAACAACCATGCCTCCAACCCCTCATAGTCATTGTATCACCACAATTATAGGAATTCTTTGTCTATTCAAATTTATGTAATAATGCTCATTCATTTCTTTATGTAATAATGCTCATTCATTTCTTTCCATGTATATTCAGTCATTATCTTGTATATATACAGGATCCTATCAATGAAATATAGTCGGTTTTCATAATCTTCTCTCAAACTCTTTAGAAGCCATGTTTTTATTAGGACACAGTTTTGAGATGTACTAGAGTTGAATATATATCTTATATGTAACATTGGAAGTTTCTTAGGTCAGCCTATAACTTGTGGTGTAAAAGGGGGCCGGCCCGACCCACATCAGCACGGCCCCCCGACCAGTTTTCCTAAATGGGGGCCCAGCACGGCCACTCCATGCCGTGCCCCGTGCCGTGCCTCGTGCCGTGCCGGGCCAGCACGTGGGCCAATTAGGCGGGCCAAATGGGACGGCCCATATTTTTTTAAAATTTTTTTTTTTCATATTATTATTTTAGTATAATAAAAAAATGTTTATAATAATAGATTATAGATACATTTTTTATTTTATTTATTGAATTAATTCAAAGAATAAATAAAGATAAAACATGAAAGAAAATAAAAGTAGATAAAAATATGAAATGAAGAATTCTTTATTTATTTCGGACTTTCAGTATTACATATTTACATGATTGCCTCATTAAAAACCTTACCAAGAAAACCCAGTGGGATAAAAACTTGGTAAGGGAAAAAGAGTGCAATCGTATTACAAGTAAATGCACATGTACAACCTAGTTTTGGACCTGGGTACTGCCGGAACCCTCATCAACATATAAATTGGAGAAATTTTGAATAAATTGTTCGTCTACGGTTTCATTTTGCATCCTCTTTCGAGCATGCTCCCAATCCCGAACGCATATTAATACCTCCACCATCTCTGGAGTCAAACAATTTCTTCTTGGTTCAATAATTCGTTCACTCCTGCTGAATGTCTGTTCTGAAGACACAGTGGAAACGGGGATAACCAGTATGTCACGTGCTAAATGTGACAAGAAAGTGAATGAAAAGTGGAATGTGTGGGAGTATTTATAGAAAAATTAGAAAAGTGGGTAAAAATATAAAAGACAACAGTTGAGGGGGCAAATTGCAATTTTTATAGTTTTTAAAAAACATAACCGTTGGCTGACGTCAGCCAACGGTTATTTTTTAAAAAAAACAACCGTTATATTAAAAAAAAAAAAAAAAAAAAAAAGGCCCAACAGTCGGCACGCCATGATGGCATGCCGTGCCTGGAACCCTGACCAGGCACGTGCCAAGAATGGGGGCCGTGCCAGGCACGGCCCGCCATCCTTGGCAGGCCGGCCATGCCGGGCCCTCCAGGTCCGACCCATATTTACACCACTACCTATAACAAGATAGGCAAATAATAAAAACAATTCTTAATCAAAATTAATTTCATTGCGGACTTTCTTTGGTTTCTTCACCCCTTAACAACTTATTTATATGATTAAAATATTTGCTGAATCGTTTGATGTGGAAATTAATTTTATTCTTCAGATATAATTTTTCAATTTACTGTATGTCTGTGCTACCTTAGATTGTTTTTGTTTCTCTTCTTAATTTTCAAGAGTGGAATTTCAGTTCTGTTAGCCTGTTACAAAACTCAACTTCGTCTTCCTTTTTTTTCAACTTCATTAAAATAATAAATAAATATTGAAGAAGACCATCGACATTCCGCAAATGGTGCAAAATTTTAAGGGGATGAGTGGTCAACACTCAACAGGTAGCAGGTGAAGTATTTTTTTATTCTTTTTTTATTTTGAAGTATTACCTAATTTGGTATTCGGGGATGGATGGAATTCGAATCCAAAATCTGATTTTATTTTGGATTTGCAGCTTTTTTTTTTTTTAAAGATTATTATTATTATTATCATTATGAGAAATCCTTATTTTGTTCGAACTTGATGTATTTATTTATTTTTTATTTTTTTGAAAAAGACCTTGGTGTATTTATTATCATCTATGTTATATATACACAGTGGCATAGGCTTACATACAAAAAATAAAATAAAACCAAAAAACAAACAAAAATTTTCAAAGGGACCAAAATGAAAATCTTTGAAAATATAAAGACAATTTCATAATTTTTAAAACTTTCTTCTCTTTTTTTTTTTTATATAAAATTTTATAACTTGTTTGAGGGAAAGGGGCATGGCCGGTATGTTGTCACCCGGAATCTTGAAAGTATATTTATCGTCAAAGTAATTCTTGTTCATTAAAGGTAATCTCCTGTATCTTGCTATTTGTGCTGGATATGGTTTGTATGTTCTTGGTTTGATTGTGTTTTCATACCAGTTATTATCAAGTCCATGTAAACAAGACATTGGGATATGCTTGTGTTAGTTTAAAGAATTGCCCACAAAGTGTTTGATAAAATTCCTAAGTGAGTAATAGAGAGGGTGTTGTTGCACCCTACACTAATCACTTGGTTATTCGATTGGTTACATCAATGGAAAATTTTTCCTTTCTCTAAAATGGATTTGCTTACTAGCATATGTATCCGCATATGTTAAAAATGAAATGGACACAATAAGGAAAACAGGAAAACAAATTTAGTTTATTTTAACGTTTGGATTATAAACTAATTTCACAAAAAGTTGCTCAAAATTCCTTAATTTAATTTGGATACTATTCACTCAAATAACTTTAATTGTCTTTATACTTTAATATCCATTATAATATGAACAATTTGCTTCATGTTAGTAGCAGATTTTGAGAACATATCCGAATGGAGTTTATCAGGATCGTGTTTGGATTAACGGTCTAAATTCATCAAACAATCAAGAATAAAAAATGGAAATAATCTGGTAATACCCTGTTCAAGTCCTTTGCTCTTCTTTGTCAACTGCTGCCTCAACTCCACCTCTACAAAGAAAACACGAAAATCAAAAATCAAAAAGTAAAATTTAATTAAGAACTGCATCTTTTTCTTCTTGTTCTTTTAACAATTTTAATCGTTTCTTCTTTAATGTGTGGGAGTCCCGCACACTTTTTCTCCCGGGGTCCTGATTTAAGTGAAAAATCGTGTGGGATCCCTGCACCTAAAACCTCCTATGCAACCATATTCCTACAATCCTAGGGATGAGTACTGAGAAGAGAAAAGAGAGCAGCGAGACTTACTTGGAAGAGAAAAGAGAAACAATTACCAAATGAGCAATTCCAATGCTCATCATCAACCTCTGGTTCCAAGTTGGGATCCTCTTCCTCCTCATTCGAGATACCATCTCTTCCACTTTCAGCCGTCTGATCATCACCAGAGTTGTCATGATCATAACACTGTATGCTTTCAATGTCTTCTGCATATAGTAGACCAACCCCACACTTTTTTACCTTGCAATTTGGTAATGTGTAGAGCTCAGTATCTACAACAGAGAACTGAAACACAGCCTTTTTACATGATGAGAATTTTTCTAAACTGGAAGTATTGCTGTCCCCATAAATATCATCAGCTCCTTCATATACATCTAACAAGTCACGATGGGTGGTCGACAACAACAAATGATCCGAGTTCGGTTGTCCAACTGTTTCGTAGTCCACGTGGCAAAGAACTCCATGCGAATCATCATCATGGTCGATGAATTTACATATCCATTGAACGAAGAAAAGGCTATCATAGCTATTGCCCTCAAATGTAGCTACAATGCAGGTAATGAAACCGAAGAACGTATTTTTGTACCAATTTGGAGGCAAGTCGATTATCAATGAAGATCCCTCATTTCGATCACTAATCCATTCTGGAATATCATTTCCAGGGAAACAAACACTATATGAAGACAGTCGCTTACCCTTCAATTAATACCACAGAAATCATTGTTATTGGTATTGATTTTAACAACACTAATCAGGTATGGTATCCCACACGTTTTTTCATAAGAGATTCTTAGTAGACACGGATGTTAATTAAAAAAGTTCTAATTAATACCGGTATCTATTGGAATCGTGAAAGAAAAAACTTAAAGATTTCCTGCCTCAGATTAATTTCAATGATTTGAATAAAATGAAGAATGCTAAAGTAAAAGGAGAGAACTGAAAGAGAGGGTATACCGGATAATTTTCTGTTGATGCTGTCCCCTGTGTATTATTGGCCATTAATTGACTCCTTTGCCGAGCATCTTCCATGATATTTATACATGCATTATCATCCAAATTGAAACAATTAAAAAATTTGAGTTTCTGCTGTGAATTCCAATTTCCTGTAAAGACAACATTTGCAGTCGGTAAAGTTTCCAGAGAAATGCAGTTATGTGCCTGGAAATTTTCTAGTTGCGATGGCAACGGAAAATCTTGCAAAGATTGAAGTCTCTCGCAATAATTTATCTCAAGGCTTCTGAGACTAGAAAATGGTTTAAGGCTCAGGATTTCGAAATTGTTTCGACTTAGATCTAAACTTGTTAAGGAGGATAAGTAGCTAAGAGCACTCGGCAATACTAACAAGTTGCATTCACTTACATTCAGGGATTCCAAAGAACATAAACTTGATAGTGATGATATTGGCAAGCTCTCCAGCATTTTGTCCACTCCAGAGTAGCCGGCGAGATCAAGTTTATAAAGGGATCTTAAATTGCAAAACATGATTGGAAAACTCTTTATGTTATTGCAGTATCTCATATCCAATCGAGAGAGTCGAGGCAGGAGTTCATTGATGGACGATGGTGGTACCACCTGATCATCTGGAATGGATAAATTATCCAGTTTTGAGCAACCCTCAAGAGAAAGTTCACTCATAAATTGTAATCTAAAAATGCCCCTTGAAACACTTCTAAGTCTGGTGCAATTCCTGAGACTCAGCTGAGAAAGTTTAGTGAGATGCTCGACCGAAGATGGCACTTCTTCTATCGCAGTCTCTCCCAAAAGCAAAGATTCAACATTCCCAGAAACCTCTGGGAATTCGGTGACACTTGAGCACCCGCGAAGATCAAGTTTCATAAGACATGTCAAATGACGAATGTTGCTTGGAAGATTCTTAAGCCTTGTACAGTTATCAAGTTTCAATGTGACAAGTTTCTTGAGAGACTTGATCGCTGAGGGAATTTCTTCTATTGCAGTGAAGCTTAAATATAAATCCTTTATATTGAATGGAATATTTATTCTTGGAAACTTGGTAAGACTAGAACACCCATGAAGTACCATAATCTGAAGATTTGGGACTTGGGAGGTGTTTGGTGCTTCGGTTAAGTGTCGGGAATAACTGAGGTCAATTCGTCTCAAATTCTCAAGAGGCTGTGCAAGAAAATGAATTGGCTTAATTGCATAAATTAAAAATCGATTTAACTATCATATATACTATAGAAAATATAATTAAAAATAGGCGTATATATATATATATATAATATTTCTCTAGTCAAGCCAGTCATGAACTTCGATCGTGAAATTTTATTTGAGGAACGATTTGACTAGAGAAGAACCTCACACACATATATCTGTTAAACATACCTTATTTTCCTTCGATATTAGTTGTTCAATGTTGCTGTAAGGCATTTCGAGTTCAACAAGGTGGTCCGGGTTGAAGTTAGATGGTAAGGATTTCAGAGGATATCTATGCCAATGAAGATATCTCAGCTCATCAGGAAGTAATTCAAGGCCTTGATCTAGCTGCACTCTATCCTTTTCATTGTAGCCTTCGTAGTATTGATGGTTATAAAATTTCAGAAATTTCAGTCCAGGCAACCTCATGAAGGCATCATGACTTAGATGTAGTTGATCACTTATTTGTGACAAGTCAAGGGTAATGCTTTCAACTACATTTTCCCCCTATCAACAAACAAAACATATATTATAAATTAGAATTGGATAGATATATAGAATGCAAAAATGTATCAGTTACAATGAAAAGCTTTGATGCATACTGCTCTTACTATGTTTTTCTTGAATAAATTTAAGATATCTTGAGGATCCCACAGTCTACTTTGTTTGCCAGGCTCGTTGAAGGATTCTTGAACAACAATACCACGACCCATTTCTTGTATCAAATCATGCATTAGTAACAGGTTATGTGTAACCGTTAAAAGACACTTGTCAACAAGAATGGCTATTCCGATTTCAGTGAAGAGTCCGCAATTATCTAGTATAGCTATTACACGATCTTTATACTCCCCTTTGAAGAAACATGCAATAGAAAGAAATATTTCTTTCTCTTGATAATCCAATCCATCATAGCTTATTCTCAACACATTTTGAATTTTCAAGTTCGGACATCTTTTGAGCTTGCTCAATGAACTTTTCCATTCTAAATTGCTCCTATCAAATAAAGAGCGACCTAAAACTTTAAGAGCTAATGGATTGCCTTTAGCATAACATATTACCCGATCTGAAAGATCAAGATAATTTTCTGGAGGATGGCTTTGCTTAAAGGCATTTGCACTAAAAAGTTGAAGAGATTCATGGTAATTTAACTCCTTAAGCTCATACAATTCATCAACACCATTTTTAAGCAATTGTTTATCTCTAGAAGTTATGATGATTCTACTTCCAGCACCAAAGGAACTATGGCCTCTCACTAAAAAGTCTAAGTGGTCTAAATCATCTACATCGTCAAAAACAATAAGGACCTTCTTACGACGAAGTCTGTTTAGCGTAAAAGCATTTATATGTACATTTCGATCCTCAAAGATTTCAACAAGAAGTTTCTCTTGCAAATGGTTTGGACCATATTTAGCAAGATCCTTAACATTTGCAAGAAAGCAATGACCTTCAAATTGATTGGCGATCCGGATTACTAAAGCTCTTGCAATGGTTGTCTTACCTATACCGCCCATGCCCCAAATTCCTATTATGCGAACAATATTTTTGATTCCAATGCATAACAATGATTCAATTGATTCTATGCGTGATGCGATTCCAACCAAGCCATCGAAATAATCACTTGATGACATGTGTTTCAATCTCTTCAAAACATCATTTGCAATTTTCTCAACAAATTCAGACTCGGTCCTGACAAATGATAAGGAAAGTTCAAAAAATTATGATCAAGAGATAAAGAAACATTTACAGGTTGCCGAGCAACCCCAGAGGCCAGAGCCTTAATTTATTTTATAAAATCAGCTTCTCATTACAAAAGATCGAGAATTGGTACAGCACAAAAACTGAAAAAATTATCAATTAGTCATTCACTATTCACATTGCATCTGACAAATAAACAACAGAAAAAATTTCAATATTAATGACCATGAAGTTTACTGAGTGCATAATCTAAATGCTCGTGAACATAATACAATTGTTTTCTTTCTTTAAAATAAGTTCTAAATATAGCTACAATTCTTAAAAACAAAATCAAATGTAGCAAGTCATCATGATATATATAACATGAGAATAAGGAAGAAATAAGTTACCCATCATGCTGGTTGAAGTCCCAGCCAGATAGATTAGCTACTTGTGTCAAAGCAGCCCTCCAATTTCGGACCTTGTCTTTCGTCTTCTTGAAGCGCTTCTCATGTTCAACAAATGCCTTTTTATACGTCCCGGTCTGTTTCCTAATATCAGAGGGTGTTACATGGTAGAAAACCGGTAAAACGATCTGTCCTCTTGTTTTCATGCACTCAAGGATCTCCAAAAGTTCGTTCAAACACCACGAAGAAGTCGCGTAGTTTTCAGAAAAGACGATGATTGAAAGAATAGAGTCTTGTATTGCTTTTGAAAGCGATGGGGAAATCTCATCTCCTCTTCTAAGTTCATTATTATCGATGAAGGTTTCGATCTGTTTCCGGCACAAAGCATCATAGAGAAAGCTTGTAAAGTTCTTGCGAGTGTCTTCACCCCTGAAGCTAAGGAACACATCATACTTAGAAGGGTCGGTAGAAGGAGAAGAAGAAGATGATGAAGAAGACATATTTTTGTTAGGACATGGTTTTGAGATATACTAGAGTTGAATATCGTATAAATACATATATATATATATATATATATATATATATATATACATGGAAGTTTCCTAGGTCAGCCTATTAAGATAGCAAAATAAAAAATTCTTGATCAAAATTTTTAATGTGGACTTCTTTGGATTCTTCACCCCTAAAATACTTTGAAATTTTTTGCTGAATTGTTTGATATGAAAATTAACAAAATAACTTGTAATTATAACAGTATTCGCGCATGTTAATATAATAGTTAATGCTCAATAATTGAATGATTAAGCTAATTTTATTCTTTTGACACAGTTTTTCAATTTTACTGTTTTGAGATAGTGCTGTTTGTCTGAGCTATAATTATGCTCAATAATTGCTGAAGGGTGAGCTATTGAGCTGTGATGCTTTTAGTCTTTAGATAAGGAAGATCTTATGTGGGCTCTCAAGATATTATTCCTTTTTGTGTTTATTTTTATTTCTCATGTGCTGCATTTGTTTCATTTTATTTTGAATTATATTTTCCTTCAATTTTTAAATTTTCTCAGTTTTCTGTTTTCATCATTTCTATCAAAATATCGAAGGTGGAATTTCAACGCGTTTACAAAATATCAAAGAGGACCACCGACTGCCCCGAGAATCGTGCAAAATTGTAAGAGGGGTCAGGGATAAGAGACATCATGTAGTAGGTGAAGTAATTTGAATGTTTGACTTCCATTTTTTATTCTGTGGTATTTAAAAGTTGGAGGACAGATATATAGTTCGGATTCATAATTAGATAATATGAGATTTATCATGAGGTATTCCACATTCATGAGAGGTTGTGGGTTCGAGTCTCTCATCCTTTATAAAATCGTGAATTATTGTAATATTTCAAAGAAAAAAAGGTTTTTGGTAAAAATGCCCTATTTTAGGGGTTTAATAGCAAATTTACCTTAAAATCTAATTCAATTGCAAAACTACCCTGAAATGACATTGTTACCTTTGTTTTAAAAAAAATCAAATTTCACTGATTGCCCTAACCATCTCAAACCCTCATGCCTACCTTTCCCAAAGCCACCCTATCCTGATCGAATTTCACTTATAATCTTGTTCACCGTCGAGTTGCCGTCGAGTTCCAGCTAGTGTCGCTGACTTCGCTGTCGAGTTGCCCATCCCTCAGGCCGCGCGCTGTTTACTTCGCCAACTAGCAACATGAACGAGGATCAACAACTTATTCGTCGGCGAGTATTGATGTCATCGTTTTCGTCAAAAAGTCAATAGGACACCGACGTTGTTGATGGTCGTCTTCTCATCCCATCTCAGCCGTCTTGTTCTAACATTGCCATACATCATTTAAGGTATTTTGAGTTTTGAAACCTAACATATAAGTTTATGTTTTTGAGATGAAATTGATTTTAGGGTTTTCAATTTTTGAAGTCTATTGTGAAATTTTGATTCATGTACTTGTAAATCTATTAATTGATTTTAAATATCACAACAATTTACCTAAAAACATATCATAATTAATCTAAATTTTTTTTGATTCATGTTCTTGTGAAATTTGTGAGTGCTGGCAGAATATAGGCTTTACACATGGTATGTACATGTCATTCGTTGTTTTTTTTTAACTTGTCTACCAAAACTTAAAGTAGGATTGGATAAAAATTAATTGAAAACTTGAAGTAGGATCGACATCAAACACATTAATTTTAGAGTACAAATAGTGAGATTTATTCTTTTTTTTTTACTTGTCTACCAAAACTTGAAGTACAATTGGATCTCGTGTTTGATTGATTGGTTTATTTGTTTTACCACACAAACAATTTGGATTGATATGAATTAGAAAGATCAGTTGGTATTAGAATGACTTGGCTGATTTTGTAAAAGTTGAAATCCCCTGTTTTGAGGTAAGTCTTGTCTTGCTTGTTTGATCAGTTATATATGTCTTGTCTTACATATTTCCTTGTTTCTTGAATAATAAACTGATTGTCTGCTAGTGATTTGAGTATCTTTATTCTAACATTCTATCTTTTCTACTGCCTTTTGATATCATTAATTTTTTGTTGGGAAAGTCAGATGTTTGATGCAATATTAAATCTTTATTGCATATTATAACCTTGATAGAGTACTGATATATAATACATTTTAAAAGTCACTAGTAGAGTACATTTGCATATCAAACTCTATATACAGTCCATGTAAATCACTGTTAATTTTATTGAATTTTATTTTTTCAATTATTTTAATTTAGTTAGTATATGAATGTATTATGGAATGTGTTTAGGTATATACACATGGGTGGACAGAAATTACTTGAGTCACTTAAGATCAAAGAATGTGATAGTTTTCCATCTCGAGTTTCTAGGTATTGTAATTGGGATAGTATAAGACTTATTAAATCGTGTCTCTCACCCAAAAAAAACTCGATATGTTAAAAGCGACGTGTTTCTGTCATTTTTTGGATGTGAGTGATATGGTGTTGTCTGGCCATTTGTTTCACCATATCTTGCTTAGGGAGTGTCATGTTAAGAATGACGAAGAAAATTCATCTAATTTGTGGTATCATGTTGGCAACAGGGTGATACGGTTCAGCCCAGTGGAGTTTTGTTTAGTTACTGGGCTAGCCTTTGGAGAACACTTTGAATACACATCGAATCTTTTCAATCGAAAGAATAGTAGACTCTGTCGATCCTACTTCCAAGAAAGTAAAGTCAGTGTTAAAATGGTTATTGATTGGTTTAGAAACCTTATTCCTAATAATAATAATAATAGTGATGAAGATATAGTGAAGTTGGCTTTAATACTTTTATTGGAGCTGACGTTGGTTGGCAAGGACGATAGGAATGGTATCCTCTATTAGGCATTAGAGTTAGTGGATGATTTAGAGGCTTTTAATACGTTTTCGTGGGGGGGTCATTCATATACGCAAGGACATTCAACTCCCTTGCTAGTTGTCTTGTTGGGCGTGATGATAAGTTCAAGTATAAGTTCAAAGAGGAGGTTGATGCTCTAGCGAAACGTAAAGTGGAGAGGTACAACGTTTATGGGTTTTTGACAGCTTTTCAGTTGATGTCTGATAATTGATGAGCTCAATTAAAATATTTTTAGACAACATGTTGTGTGATTATTGATAAATCTTACTTTTTTTTTACCATTATCAGGTGTGGGGAATTGAAACAATACCAAAATGGGCCGCGGTTGGATATGTCGTTAGGGTGAACAATGTCACCCCAAGAATTTTGAATTGGCAATGCACGGAAACTCCTGCATATGTAGACATTTTAAAAACCATATTTAAGTTTAAAAACGTAAGTACTGAATATTGTTGGTTATGTTAAAATGATTTTTATTTGTTAGTTTTTTTTTTCTTGAGTTCTAATTATTACTTGTTATAAAATTTCAGCTTAACATATACAAAGTTCTTGGCCTCTCTGATGATGAACCAAAGAAACCATATTGGACAGGTATGGATCAACTCCAATATGTATCACCTGATGTGGATGGTTGTGACGGTGAGGATGATATTGAGGATGATGTTGAGGATGATGTTCAACATGACGTTGGTGATGCTAATCAGAATGATAATAAGGAGATCATCAAACTACAAATTTTAAAAAATTTGAAGTCGGAGGAAAGAAGAAAGAAGTGATTACACTTGAGGACAACCAATTACATCATAAAACATTATGCGATCCACTTGCCTCACCAATTTCACTTGTACTTCCCATGACATTTGATGGTACACTTGACCTCGGGTAGGTGCATGTATGGCTATTTTGACCAACACGGTGACAAGTTGTGCATCCTCTTTGAGTTACTTCCTCACCAAATGAAGGTAACTGATTCTTTCTAGGTCTTCCAAGAGGACGACGACCTACTGGTGGATGAACAATTTTTGATGCAATATCCGAAGGAGCCAACCATTCATTGGGTTGTCCCACGGGATGTATTTCCCCGCTGTATGCTGCAACAAGGAACGCACTAGAGTAATAAGGGGAACAATAATCAAGAGATGAAAATCCTCGTAACCTAATACAAGCTAAAGCTAATGCATGTTCACATGGAAGTTGGTTAACATCAAATTCTCTACATGTAAAGGTTTTTGTGGTCAAATCCACTTGTCAATCTAAATCTCCATCTTTAACAAGGAACGTGTAAAATATGATGGGATATACCTGCATATATCGTGCTTCCTCATCCTTAACTTATATGGCTACAACCGCGGCTGTTGTCAATTGAGTTGTAAGTTTAAGTGCAGCTGTGCGGCGATCATGGAACTAACCCTAAAGAACCCCTCTGATGTAATCAACCACTCCAGAACCCCTCTGGTGTAATTGTAAGTGCCTCACTTTAAGATTGGCTTATTTCGTTGACAAAATCACAATTGGGGTTAATGTTTGTAAAAGGGTAGATTAGGAATTGAAGATCTTCCATTTGACTCCAAGTGCTTCAAGGAAGGTAGATTACTTGACTCTACTTTTACTTGAAGGGATATAGTTGCACACACTCACTTGCATGCATTAAACTCTTGTTTACATACAATTGAATGATGCATTGTATGTCACTTTTCACACTCCACACTTGCACATATTGCACATCACTTTGTGTGTTGAGTCTGCCTAGAAAATAGGGTTTCTTCTATTTCCGCGGCCTAGACCGCTTGGCAAGCACTGCCTGAATCGCGACATACAGAGCGGTAATCATCAGTCGGCTCATGCTGCCTGGACCGCGTCCTGTACACATGTAGGCCCAGCGGTCTGTGAAACGGTAAACTTCAGTAGGCCCCTGCTGCCTAGACCGCTGCCTGTGCATTGCACGCACAGCGGTCCCCACCGCGATGTTGTCCAGTAGGCACACTGCTGCGTGTACCGCGGTCTGGACAACTTGCCCGAGCCGCGGTACGCAGAGCGGTAATGACGGGATTTTGTTATTGTTTTCAAAACGGTGTCATTTCATCTAGGGCTTGATATATATATATATGCCCTTTCCTCTTCCTTGCCTCTTTAGAGCTTCAAAACTTATTCTCTTTCATTCCTTTTAGAGCTCAAGAGTGTCTTGCAAGAAAAGGTAGCAAGAAACCATTTTTATTGTGCAAAACTCAATCACCCATCATTCATTCATGGTTCTGTCATCATCTAGCTTCATCTAGGATGTTTCTAAGCATGAGTCTTCATCAACATAGCTTACTTGGTAAGTAGAACACCACTCTCATCCATCTTTGTGTTCTTGCTTAACAAGAAATCTCTTTTATGTTTCTTATGCATCTAGTTTATAATTTTTCATTATAAATAGAGATTTTTGTTGATGTTTGGGTTGTTGTATTGTGATAGCTATTGCATCTAGGAATGCTTTGATTTCATATAGCTAGGTTATATGTGTGTCATATAGCAACATGATATCTAGGAATGTTTGAAGCAGTCATACATGACTAGATAAGCATTGAATGTGTTGACCTTGCATTTTGTGCATTTAGAATATCATCATATTCACTTTAGGTTTCTTATCTCTTCATTTAAGAGTTAAGTCTTGTATTTGCCTTGGGTAGTATACAAGAAAGAGCCAAAAATCACTATTAAAGGCCTGTGGGTAGCAAGAACGGATTAGTAACCGATTAGGTGTGATGTGGTCAACCTAGGTTGTAATCATTTCTGCAAATAGTGGATTTTAGGGTTCGATTGGAGATTAGGCCCGTGAGTTTTTACCCAGTTGGAGGGTTTCTCACGTAAATCATATCATCGTGTCATTTTGTTTATTCCGCATTTTATTATGGCTATGATTGATTGTGTTAGAGATTAGGGGTTGTGTTGTTTAATTTTGATTAATCAAAAAGATGGCATTTAATTTAACTAAAACCTATTCACTCCTCCCCCCCTCTAGGTTAGTTTTATCACTCTTAGTGTATTTTCAATTGGTATCACAGCGGGTTCCTTAACATAATTAGGAGATCCTCTGCTCTCTATGAGTGTTTTGCATTAGATTTTTTTTGGTTAGTGTGTCTTGTTTGTTTTCCCTTTCTTTTTGTTGATTGATTGCATTCATCTCATTCACCCTTAAACACCATGAGTGGAAACGCATATGAGAGAGAGGGAGCATCGAGTTCAAGACTCCCACTTCTGACTGGGGTTAATTATTCATCATGGAAAGGAAAAATGGAATCCTACCTATGCCAAATTGACGATTGAGTTTGGATGGTGATTGAGGATGGTTACACATCACCTACCAAGACTCTCGAAGATGAAAGCATCGTGCCCAAGCCAAAATCAGAATGGGATACTAAAGACTTTGAAGCCTCCAAATGGAACAACAAGGCCATGCATGCAATCTTGTGTGCAGTGGATTAAAATTAACACAAGCTAATCCAAACCACAAGGAATGCACATGAAGCATGGACAATATTGGAGATGGCACATGAAGGAACCGATGTAGTAAAAGACTCCAAACTACAAGTCCTTCAAACTCAATTTGAGTCTTTGAAGATGGAAGATCACGAGTGCTTCAATGACTTCCAAGTAAAGCAAATGGATATCGTCAACCAAAGTCATCAATTAGGCGATCCATATACGGATAAAAGGATAAACCAAAAGATTATGAGGTCTCTCCCGGAGAGATTTGATGCAAAGGTGACCGCTATTGAGGAGAATAACGAATATAAGAAGATGAAGCCAAGTGAGATAATTGGAAAGTTGTTGGCCTTTGAGTCAAGAAGAGCCCCTACTTCAACAACACCTCAAAAGAAGCAAAAGAGGATTGCATTGAAGACCTTCGAGGAAGAAAGGGAGGAAGAGGATTCGGATGAAGAAATGGCTCTTATGGTGAAGAGGTTCAAGCAGTTCATGAAGTTTGAGAAGAAGGGGATGGGCTCCAAGGGAAAATTTGTGAAGAAGAAGACTCCTTTTAAAAAGGTTGAGAAAAGTGAAGAGAAGGACTCCAAGAAGAGTATTCAATGCTATGAGTGTAGTGGGTATGATCACATTGCCCCCGAATGTGCCAACTTAAAGAAGAAGAAGAAAGGAAAGGCGATGGCGGCTACTTGGAGTGATAGTGAAGACTTAGAGGAGGAAGAAAAGTCTTCGGATGATGAAGACCAAGTTGCAAACTTCATTGCCTTCTTATCATCTCACAATAGCAAGGAATTTATGAGTGAACAAGAAGAGGAAAATGACAAACTAGAAGAAGAAGAAGATAACTCAAGTAATGGGAGTACTTCATCCGAGTCCAAGCATGAATTTGATAAGGAGATGGACTATGAAGACTTCATGGAATACTTCAAAAGTTCTAGAGCTAAGAAAAAAAAAGCGATTCAAGAGTTGAAAAGGAAGAACCTTGAAGTTACCTCTAAGATGATTCACTTAAGTGAAGAAGTGAAAAGAACAAGAGAAAGGGAAGAGAGCTTGAAGTTGGAACTTGTTGTGGTCAAGAAAAGTGAAGAATGCTTAAGGAAGGAGCTTGAAGAGGCAAAATGAGTAATTGCCAAGATTACCTTCGGAACCGAGAAGCTTGACAAGATGCTATCAATTGGAAAGAGCCCTAGTGATAAGAGGGGTTTGGGATATGAGGAAGATGTGAGTACTACATCTTTGAAAAAGACTACTTTTGTCAAGAGTCAAGAAGTTGAAGAAGTCAAAGTCCCACAACAAGTCACAAGAAGGATTGAAATTGGAGAATCCTTAAAACATGCTCAAGCCAAGATTCCAACAAAGGCTCAACCACAACAAGTTAGAGCACTTCAATCAAGACCTCCACATGAAAGGATCCCTCCTCCACGATCAAGGATCATGTATGATCAACATGGAAGACATGCTACTTTGGCTCAACCACAAAGGAGAGAGTTTGTTCAACATCAAAGGACTACTCAAAGTAGAAGGAAACCTCAAATGGTTGCACAAGGCTATGGTATGAATTCCTACTTTACTCCTACTTGTCATTATTGTGGTATTGAAGGCCATATAAGGCCTAATTGCTTTAAGTATATCAAATTGTGTAGATTTGAAAACATGATTGAGAAAAATATTCTTAGAAGAGCCAAAAAGCATGCACCTAGGGAACTTAGAGCAAATGAACCAAAGGCTCCTAGGATGGATAATGTTGCTCCTAGGTGGACTAGAAAAAATGAATATTTTTGCTATGTGGCTCAAGTGGCTTTGAAAGCCAAGGCCTCCAACACTTGGTACCTTGATAGTGGGTGTTCTAGACACATGACCGGAAACAAGAGTTTCTTTGAGACTCTTGTGATGGAGGATGGTGGATTTGTCACCTTTGGTGATGGTTCACGAAAAAAGGTCATAGGGAAAGGTAATATATCTATTCCCGATTTGCCTTTCTTGCTAAATTCTCTATATGTAGATGGCTTGCAAGCCAATATCATTAGTATATCACATTTAAGTGATGAAGAGCTTTCGGTTATGTTTAGCAAAGTTGATTGCTCTATTCTTAAGGAAAATGGGCAAGTGCTTCTAAAAGGCAAGAGATCAAATGACAATTGTTATTGTCTTGAGTCTAGTAACATCTCTTGTAACTTGTCTAGTTGTGAGCAAGTTGAGTTGTGGCATCAAAGATTTGGCCACATGAATTATGGTGACTTGAAAGTCCTTGAGAGGTTGAATGTTGTGAGAGGCCTTCCCAAGCTTGGGAAGAGGTTTGATGGAGTTTGTGGACCTTGTCAACAAGGGAAGCAAACTAAGAGTGTGCACAAGAAAGGAAAATTCCTATGTACCAAGGAGCCATTGGAACTCCTTCATATGGACCTCATGGGTCCCATGCAAACCGAGAGCCTAAGTGGTAAAAGGTATATCCTTGTAGTGGTTGATGACTTCTCTAGGTTCACATGGACTTACTTCCTTAGAGAGAAGTCCGAGGCTTTTGAGAAATTCAAAATGCTATGTGTCAAAATTCAAAATAAGAAAAATTCTCACATTAGGAGCATTAAGAGAATTAGAAGTGATCATGGGAAAGAATTTGAGAATAGTAGCTTTGAGAGTTTCTGTAATGGTCTAGATATTTCCCATGAATTCTCGGCTCCTAGAACTCCCCAACAAAATGGAGTTGTGGAAAGGAAGAATAAGGTTTTACAAGAGATGGCTCGGGTGATGTTGCTTAGCAACAAGGTTCCTAGGAATTTATGGGCCAAAGCCTTTAATACGGCTTGTTATATAGGGAATAGAGTTTTCCTTAGACCCGGGACCAAACAAACATCCTATAAGTTATGGAAGGGAAGAAAACCCAATGTTATCTATTTCCATATCTTTGGAAGTAAGTGCTATATTCTTAATGACCGTGATCAACTTGGCAAGTTTGATGCCAAGAGTGATGAGGGTATTTTCATTGGATATGCACTCAATAGCAAGGCCTATAGAGTTTTCAATCTAAAAACTCAAAGTGACATGGAATCATCAAATGTTGTCATTGATGATTGTAGGCCCAAAAATGTTGACCATGAGGAGGATGTTTGTGAGAATGGTGACCTTCCTTTGAACGAGTGTCGTGAGACATCTAGTGATGTGAAGTCTAATCATAGTGAAGAGGATGATCAACCTCTTGATAGAGATCCTCTTTTGGACTCTAAAGAACCTGCTCCATGGGTTAGACATCTCCACAACAAGAATGACATTCTTGGAGATGTGAATGAAGGTGTTAGGACTAGGCGTCAAATAGCTAATCAAATTAGCTATACTTGTTACACCTCTCAAGTTGAACCCAAAAAGGTTGATGAAGCCTTAAATGATGAGTTTTGGGTTCTTGCCATGCAAGAAGAGCTAAACCAATTTGAAAGAAATGAGGTTTGGACTCTAGTTCCTAGACCCAAGGACACTAATGTCATAGGCACCAAATGGGTGTATAGGAACAAGTCGGATGAGGATGGCAACATTGTGCGCAACAAAGCTAGGCTTGTGGCACAAGGGTACTCTCAAATTGAGGGTATTGACTTTGAGGAGACTTTTGCTCCCGTTGCCTATCTTGAGTCTATAAGGCTTCTCTTGTCCATTTCTTGTGTGTATAAGTTCACTACATCAAATGGATGTTAAGAGTGCCTTCCTCAATGGCTTCTTGCATGAGGAAGTGTTTGTTGAACAACCCAAGGGGCTTGTGGATCCACACCACCCCAATCATGTCTATCGCCTCAAAAAGGCACTTTATGGGTTGAAATAAGCACCGAGGGCTTGGTATGAGTGCCTCACTCTTTATCTTGTTGACAATGGCTACTCAAGAGGTAGTGTTAACAAGACTTTGTTCATCAAGTGCAACAAAGATGAGCTTTTCATAGCTCAAATTTATGTTGATGATATTGTATTTGGTTCCACCAACGAGTCAAAAGTGAGACAATTTGTTGATGTCATGTCTCTTGAATTTGAAATGAGCATGGTTGGTGAACTAAATTACTTCCTAGGATTGGAAATTAAGCAAATGCATGATGGGATTTTCATATCCCAAGCTAAGTATGCCAAAAGCCTAGTGAAGAAGTTTGGTCTTGACAATGCCAAACATTGTGACACACCCATGAGTACCACTTTGAAGCTAAGCAAGAATGCTAGTGGTAAAAGTGTTGATCAAAGATTGTATCGTGGCAAGATAGGTAGTTTGCTATACTTGACCGCAAGTAGGCCCGATATCTCCTTTAGTGTGGGTGTTTGTGCTAGGTACCAAGCTAATCCCAAAGAGTCACACCTTGTTACGGTGAAGAGGATCATTCGATTTGTGAATGGTACCTCCAATCATGGGATATGGTACTCCTTTGACACTAATCCAAACCTTGTTGGATTTAGTGATGCCGATTGGGCGGGGAATTGTGATGATAGGAAGAGTACATCGGGTGGTTGTTTTTTTCTAGGCAACAACTTGGTGTCATGGTTTTGCAAGAAGCAAAATTCAATTTCCCTATCCACGGCCGAGGCGGAATACATAGCCGCCGGTAGTGCTTGTACCCAATTGTTATGGATGAAGCAAATGCTAGCCGACTATGGCTTAGAGCAAGGCACTATCACTTTGTTTTGTGACAACATGAGTGCCATAAACATTTCTAAGAATCCCGTCCAACATTCTAGGACTAAGCACATTGACATTAGACATCATTTCATTAGAGAGCTAGTTGAGAGCAAAACTATTGCATTGGAGCATGTGGGAACTAATGACCAACTAGCGGACTTATTTACAAAGCCCTTAGACACCATTAGGTTTGGAAACCTTAGTAAGTCTATTGGGATTTGTCATTTGGCTTGAAATGGTATGTCTTGACCCCATATGGGGAGCTCAAGCAAAGAGAGCAAATTGGCATGAAAGTGCATTGTGCTACATTGATATATTTTATGCTCCTTCATTAATTGCTTGAGATGATCGGTTGTGCATATGATTATGTTATTTTCTTAATAAGTGTGGCAATTGCTTTTCTTGCAATCCATGTTATATTTATGTTCAAACATGCATTTTTGGACTAGGAGATTTACTTTGGAAGTACAATTTGAATTACCTATAATTGATCTCCATGACATGATGTTTTCTTTATTAATGACATGCTTTAAGTTGATATGCATGAAGACGTATTTTTTATTGCTTAAACATGAATGCAAAACTGTATGCATAAGCAAATGAGAAGACTACACTAATTAAGGACCATGAGTCTATTCAACAAATAAGGATGTCTCATCTAAATTTAGTCTTCTCTCTCTCTTTATTCGTTGAACAAGGCTACTATCATAAGGGTATCTTACCCGAAAAAATCAAATAGGGTGCAAAAAGTCGTTCATGTCTTGTTTCGCTTATAAAGTTTGATATAGTTGCTCTTTAAACTGACTTTCTCATACAAAATCTATATCATTGCTTGAAATCATGACAAAGGGTGAAAATTGGTTTGAATTCTCTTGGAAACTTTTGTTGTTTGCTTTGCCAAATACCATTGTTTTTGAACTTGAATGCAACATGTCTTGCTTGCCAAGCATCGTATCACACATTTTTCATCAAATAAAACTCCTTGATTCTCTCCTACTTAATTAAGTTGCATAAAGTTGCTTATATGAACTTGCATATGTTGTGTGCTATAAGCTCTCTTTGCCAAAAGCTTACCCATTGAGGGGAACTCCCTTTGCCTATCTCATGACAAAAAGGGGGAGAAGAGTTGTGAGCTTTAGTGGACTAGCAGTATCTTGTTTATGGGTGTAAGGACCTCGATTTTATGATTGGCTTATTTCATGACAAACCACCACATTGGGGATGATTGTGTAATGGGTAGCTTAGGTCCGTATTGGCAAGCTTCCAAGCATCTCCATGACTTCAAGAGCAAAAGGTATATTCACTTGACTTTGTCTCTTGAAGAGTTTAGGTGCACACACACACTTCATGCATGTTTTGTTTATCTTGCATTTGTGTTCTTTATTGTTTGTATAAGTGTGCATCCTTTTCTAAAACACTCACTAGCTTACATTAGATATCATATCTTGCATTGTATCTTAGTTGATAACATGTTTGACATGTTAATTGTGCTTCATTGTGTGCATCTCACTCACTTCACACTTGCACAACATTCATGTAAGATTGACTTTTGTCTTGAGTGTTAAAAAGGGATTTTTTCCCTTTGGCGTGGCCTAGACCGCTCGGCAGGCTTTGCTTGCACCGCGGCGCACGGAGCGGTATTCTCCAGTGCGTCATGCGCGACGTGGACCGCGACCTGTGCACTTGCACGCACAGCGGTCCCCACCGCGGTGTAGTCCAGACGGTGCACTGCTGTATGTACCGCGGTCTGGACACTTACCTGTGCCGCGGTCTAGCAAGCGGTTTTGACGGGATTCTGGTTCCCAAGTTCAAAACGATGTAGTTTGATCTAGGGCTTCATATATATTCTTCCTCTTCTCTTCTTGGCCGACCAAGAGCTAAAAAATTCATATTTAGAGAGAGGTTAGAGCTCCTAGAGAGAGAAAGCTTCAAGAAAGCATCTTTGACTCTCCAAACCAAAAACCCATCTCCATATTGCATCATTCAACATCATTTGAGCATAGGTCTTCGTTGTTTCATGACTAGGTAAGCAAGAACTTCTTTGAATATCATTTATTGTTCTTCTTACTCTAGATTAGGTATTCATTGCATGATTAAATACCTAGACTCTACTTATTGCATATATTTATGAGTCTTTATAACATGATTGGGTTTGTTTGTGATAGCTTAATTGATTAGGTCATTTTTGCCTAAAAGCTAGGTCATAAATATTCATGTGTGATTAATTGATAACTAGGTTGAGAAATTGTGTTTTAATCAACTAGTTAATGTTTATGAATATTTGATTGTGTTTGTTTGTGATAGCTTGCATTATTAGGTCATATATGCCTAAATAGCTAATCCATAAATATTCATGTATGCTTAATTGATGATTAGGTTGACTTTGTACATCTAGTCAAGTTTATGAATGTTTATGTGAATTTAATTGACAATTAGGTTGTTAGAATTTCTCTACAACTAATTGAGACCTCATGTGTGTACATGTAGGCATTATTTGATAACTAGGATGTTGTATTGCACTATCTACATCTAGTTAAGCATTGTATGTTTGGTCTAACATATATTGTGTTGAGCATTCATTGATTGTTCACTTAGACCCTATACTCTTCATTGAGTCAACGTCTTGTGGCTTCGGGGTGAAGTTGCACAAGCATTGAAGTCTTGCAACCAAGTTGTGGTTGGCAAGCATTGGTCAAGAATCCATTGTAAAAGGCCTGCGGGTAGAGTAGGAGGTGCTCACGCCAATAGTAGTGTATCAGTGGATATCACTAGGGATTGAACCAAGAGTGGCGAGTGGTAGTGTCCATAGCCTGAGGTTATCTAGAGTGAGAGTCCGAGCATCACTTGAGGGTGTAACGTTTTACTCATATAGTGGATTTGAGGATCGTGTGTGGCTAGAAGGATAGCCCGTGGTTTTTCCCTTTGTTTAAGGGTTTCCACGTAAAAATCAAGTGTTATTTATTATTCCGCACTTTACACTTGATTTTGTATGTTTGATTTAATCGGGTTATTTGTTTAATATTGACTAATCGAAAAAATTGGTAATAATCGATTAACAACCCATTCACCCCCCCTCTAGGTTGTAGACACACTTTAAGAGTGTATTTTCAATGGGGAGTTGAGAGCTATCATGTAGGGGGAGTATTGAATTGCATAGGATGATTACACTATTTGATTGTATTTTGTTAAGGCTATTGCAAATAATGTTGTTTGTAGTTGGTTATGGTTATTGAAAGCACCTCACACACACTTGATCTTGGAAGGTATTCTTGTTTGTTTTGTTAATTGTGTGTAGGTTGGATGGTTCTACAAGCTTTGGATTGACTTGAAGATGTTCAAGACTTAGACTATAGGCTTTATTGTAATGTAGAAACTTTTGTTGACCCATTTGTTGTTTTTGTGAGGTTGCTTTGTGAGTGGTGGTTTTGTCACGAAATAGCCAAAGGGGGAGATTGTAAGTGCCTCACTTTATGATTGGCTTATTTCGTTGACAAAATCACAATTGGGGTTAATCTTTGTAAAAGGGTAGATTAGGAATTGAAGATCTTCCATTTGACTCCAAGTGCTTCAAGGAAGGTAGATTACTTGACTCTACTTTTACTTGAAGGGATATAGTTGCACACACTCACTTGCATGCATTAAATTCTTGTTTACATACAATTGAATGATGCATTGTATGTCACTTTTCACACTCCACACTTGCACATATTGAACATCACTTTGTATGTTGAGTCTGCCTAGAAAATAGGGTTTCTTCTATTTCCGCGGCCTAGACCGCTTGGCAAGCACTGCCTGAACCGTGACATACAGAGTGGTAATCATCAGTCGGCTCATGCTGCCTGGACCGCGTCCTGTACACATGTACGCCCAGCGGTCTGTGAAACGGTAAACTTCAGTAGGCCCCTGCTGTATAGACCGCGGCCTGTGCATTGCACGCACAGCGGTCCCCACCGCGATGTTGTCCAGTAGGCACACTGCTGCGTGTACCGCGGTCTGGACAACTTGCCTGAGCCGCGGTACGCAGAGCGGTAATGACGGGATTTTGTTATTGTTTTCAAAACGGTGTCATTTCATCTAGGGCTTGATATATATATATGCCCTTTCCTCTTCCTTGCCTCTTTAGAGCTTCAGAACTTATTCTCTTTCATTCCTTTTAGAGCTCAAGAGTGTCTTGCAAGAAAAGGTAGCAAGAAACCATTTTTATTGTGCAAAACTCAATCACCCATCATTCATTCATGGTTCTATCATCATCTAGCTTCATCTAGGATGTTTCTAAGCATGAGTCTTCATCAACATAGCTTACTTGGTAAGTAGAACACCACTCTCATCCATCTTTGTGTTCTTGCTTAACAAGAAATCTCTTTTATGTTTCTTATGCATCTAGTTTATAATTTTTCATTATAAATAGAGTTTTTTGTTGATGTTTGGGTTGTTGTATTGTGATAGCTATTGCATCTAGGAATGCTTTGATTTCATATAGCTAGGTTATATGTGTGTCATATAGCAACATGATATCTAGGAATGTTTGAAGCAGTCATACATGACTAGATAAGCATTGAATGTGTTGACCTTGCATTTTGTGCATTTAGAATATCATCATATTCACTTTAGGTTTCTTATCTCTTCATTTAAGAGTTAAGTCTTGTATTTGCCTTGGGTAGTATACAAGAAAGAGCCAAAAATCACTATTAAAGGCCTGTGGGTAGCAAGAACGGATTAGTAACCGATTAGGTGTGATGTGGTCAACCTAGGTTGTAATCGTTTCTGCAAATAGTGGATTTGAGGGTTCGATTGGAGATTAGGCCCGTGAGTTTTTACCCAGTTGGAGGGTTCCTCACGTAAATCATATCATCGTGTCATTTTGTTTATTCCGCATTTTATTATGGCTATGATTGATTGTGTTAGAGATTAGGGGCTGTGTTGTTTATTTTGATTAATCAAAAAGATGGCATTTAATTTAACTAAAACCTATTCACCACCACCGCACCCCCCCCCCCCCCCCATCTAGGTTAGTTTTATCACTCTTAGTGTATTTTCAGTAATCAATCACTCCAGTTTAAGGCTTTGTTCCCTCGGGACAGGGTGACCCGACTTCAGGTCGCCCTGTCCCGATGCTTTTTTACCTCGGGACAGGGTGACATGACATCGGGTCAACTCGTCCTGATGCTTTTTATCATGGGTATTTTTTTTATCATGGGCACTTAAATTGTATTTTTTTTTTCAATTTAAGTGCAGCTGTGCAACGATCATGGAACTAACCCTGAAGAACCCCTTTGATGTAATCAATCACTCCAAAACCCCTCTGATGTAATCAATCACTCCAGTTTAAGGCTTTGTTCCCTCGGGACAGGGTGACCCGACGTCGGGTCACCCCGTCCAGTAGTCCCGTCGTGCGGTTACGCGACGTACGGTTACCAATGTTGGGTCACCCCGTCCCGAGAATTTAAATCATCTGGAAGGGGTGACCCGATGTCGAGTAACCCCGTCCCGAACCTTTTTTCAAGCCTTGAAAGATAAAAAAATGGAAACATAAAAAATTCGAAAATATTTCAAAACTCTCAAAATAAAGCTTATGAGGTTGAAAATATAATTTTAAAATGCAATACATACCTTCAAATTACTCTAATATGATATCCTCCAATGTTTTTAAAACCTAAAATTGAAAAACAAATGTATGGGAAACAAAGTGTTGTAGTGTATGAAAATTGGTTGTAGTGTAGGAAAATTGTTAGATAATATTTAGTTTATTTGTTTGATAAGTTGGTTGGTAAATGGTTGGTAAAAGTAATAAAAAGGATAATAAATATGGTGAGTGATAAGTGAGGGCATTTTGGGAAGAATAAGGTAGTTTTTCAATTGAATTAGATTTTAGGGTAGATTTGCTATTAAGCCCCTAAAATAGGACATTTTTGCTAAAAACCCCAAAAAAAACCCAATTCTTAATTTGATTTATAGGAGTATAATGAATTTTCAATTTATATATATATATATATATATATATATATATATATATATATGCAAGATGGTATTAGAACAGGTTAAATGAGAAGTCTTTACCACCAAAACACATTGAGCTATTTAAATTTACAACTTAATTTTGGTTTTTTTTTTCTTTAAAGAGAGTTTTAAACAAGAGTGGCAATAATGACACCCCTTAAAAACTATATATACACCCCTTTTGTAATCACACACATTAAAATTTTTAAAAAATCTCTAATTTGTAAATAAACCCTATTTAATGCCAAAATTACCATTTCTTTAATTATAATGTATTGTATTTTTATAAATACACACTACCCATAACTATTATTATGTTATTTAAGGGAGAATTACAGTTTGGTCCTTATGTTTTAAGGAAACATTGCTTTTTTACCTGACTTATGTGTATTAGGGTATTTAGTCCTCATCTTTTTGGAAATGTATCAAAAAAGTCCCTCTGACCAAAAAGTTGACGGTCAACGTTACTAGAAGTGTCAAAAAGACGGTTTTACCCCTAAGTAATGTGAAAAGACTAAAATACCCCTCTAGCAACTGTTTTTTAAATCTGTTTGAAAATGGATAAAATTAAATCTGTTTTTTACCTTTTGTTTTCTTTTTCTTTTTCATAAATATGTTTTGATAAATCATTATTAAATATGAGCTGCAATTAATAAATTATATAAACAGATTTAAATTATTTAAAACAAATCATATAACTATGTATATCTTTAAATCAACAAACTTCCAACAATGAGCTGTAATAGCTTAGCTTGTTAGAGCTTGTGGCTTTTAATCACAAAGGTCAGAGGTTCAATCCTTGATAGAGACATTTTAATTTTCTATTTAACTGTCAAAGGGTTTGAGAGACATTTCAGTCTTTTCGTAATGTTTAAAAGTAGTTGTTAGAGAGACATTTCAGTCTTTTCGTATTACTTAGGGGTAAAACCATCTTTTTGACACTTATATTAAGATTGACCTCCAACTGTTTAGTTAGAGGGACTGTTTTGATGCATTTCCAAAAAGATGAGGACCAAATACCCTAATACACATAAGTTAGGTAAAAAACAATGTTTCCTTAAAACATAGGGACCAAACTATAGTTCCCCAGTTATTTAATTAACTTTATTATTATTTCAGATTTTTTTGCTATCTTTAATTCTCTTAATATTCTTCATCTTCTCATTTTTTTCAAAATCAAAGTCCATTTTTCGCTAAAAATCCATTTTAAGATTTTTTATTTTATTGGAGAATCACTTTCTGTTTGAGAGTGTTTTAGGGATGTAAGATTTGTGTCATGTCCCGATTGATATGAAAGTAGATAGGTGTTAATTGATATTTTTTAAATATATATATAGTTGTTCGAAGAAATTGAAGAACATCTAATATATTTTTTTAAAAAGAAAGAACATCTTATTGTCAAAAAACAAAAAGAACATACAACAGGATACAAAGAATAGAAAAAAGATTAGGGCATGGGGATGAGCTTTTGTACGCGCTTTGAGTGCTACTATATCTGGATTGTTTTTCTTAAGTAAAATCCACCCGCCGCCTCTTCTTCTCGTTTTCGCCTCTATTTTCTCTTTGGATTGTCGTCTTTCTTCTCTATTTTCTCTGGTTATGGAGAATCCGAGCGGGGTTTTCATTTTCTCAGCTCAACAACCTACTATTAGTAGTATGGATATGGAATCTGGCAAGGATGGAGAGACCAATAGTACCTCAAAGCGAGCCATAGCGGAGCATGACGTGCTTAGCCGTAATGATGTTGGTGTTGCAAATGGGATGGGAAGCTTCAAATCCAATCTTATGAGCATGTCTCCGCCAAGTTCTTAGGCTGGTTTTGGAACTGGCAAGGAGAAATTTAGATCGATCCTAACAATATTTCGATCTCTAAGGGACCGAATGGGCCGATGATGAAACTCTCGCCTAAATTGAAAGAGCAATTGCATAAACCCTGGTTTAATGCTTTAATTTTGAAGAACATGGGTCGATCTCATACTCTAAACTTTATGCTCTCCAAATTAACTCAAAAGTGGTCTCTAATAGGACACTGGCAATTAACGGATCTCGGAGATGGGTATTTTGTTGCCCGTTTTCAAATGAAAGAAGACCTTGATTATGTGCTTACCAGTGGACCATGGGTCATTGCTAATCAGTATTTGATGGTACAAAGATGGAAGTCCAATTTTGTTCCTAGTGAGGAGTCCATTCATAGTATGCTGATCTGGGTGAGGTTGTCCAAATTACCTATGGAATGGATGGATTCAAACTTGCTTTGGAACATAGGTGGTATGCTGGGAAGGATGTGTAAAGTGGATCCAATCATTGAGACACAAGCTCCTGGGAGGTTAGCTCGAATTTGCGTTGAAATTGACATTTCTAAGCCTCTTTTAGGTGCTCTTAGTATTGATGACAAATCTATCAGGGTAAAGTATGAGAGTCTAGGCTTAGTTTGTTTTAAATGTGGGAAATACAGTTACAGTAAAGACAATTGTAGAGAGGGCCTGGTGGATCCGATTATTGAAGATAAGGCTACCAATGACATTGACAAGGATAATGCTAAAGAGGATCCCCTGTATGGTATGTGGCTCCTACTGGGGTTTATGCCCTAAAGATGTAATTTGTAAATGGATTTATGAAATAAATAAAAAGAAAAGTTCAATTCATTCTTGTTATGTTGTTTATTTTATAACATGTGCATATATTAACATCCTAGATTGCCGGATGTAATCTCAAATTGTGTATATGAGTGTCATATACATATGGATACAATAAGAGACGTGCAATCTAAAGAGTCCATAGATAGCAAATAAAGCTGTGTACTTTATTTGTGGTTAATCTATAGCCGCGGTCCATTCCGTAATGTACAGTGATTCTATCCTGAATCATTCATATGAGATATGGGAATGGAGGCACCTTTTATGATGTGATCATATAGGACTTGGCCATGATCTATATGAATCTCTCACCAAGATCAGTTTACCGATGAGATTCATATATATATATATATATCAACTAATGATGGTTGTATGTGGGTGATCTTAATCCTGAGTGTCATATCAACTCATTCAGGTTAGATCATGGTCTTTGATATACCATGGGTGAGATCAGATGCAGTTCCTGATCAACATGCTCTGTATGTTGGGATTGCGATTTGGCTAGTGGCTGAGAGAGTTTGTAAACAATAGTGGAATCCACTCCTTCTTGAGAGAAGTAGATGGTAGTTCCCTTGAGGGTTGATTCGGGGCTTGGACAATATGAGCGCTCTCCTAATTACGTGAGGAAATAGGATTTATTGTCCATTAGAGAATCAATGGTACTTAAAGGATATATGTAATAGCTATATGAAATACTGACATTATGAACTACTGTGGAGGATCACACCATGTGTAATAGCTATACCGATGGACACCGAGTTGTATCGGTCTGTGTAAAAACGTCTGCAGTTGAGAGAGTGCAGATTCGGGTTTTTAGTGGAATAAAACCGGAGTTAATAATCAAGGAATATTAATTAAAGAGTTTAATTAATGAATATGAGGATTATTAGAGCTCAAAATACTCTAGGTCCATTAGGTTCTCTTGCTAGCCCGATCGATTTAGGTAACAAGAGTCACGGTTAATTAATTGGATTGTCCAATTAATTGTGTTATGAAAGTGACACGTATTCATTCAGTTATTAATTGAATAATGAGATTATTTAATTAATATATTAATAATTAAATTAATTAAATAATTAAATTATTTAATTAATGAATTAATAATTAATAATTAATTATTAATTGGAGGTTGCAGGTTCAAATCATAACTGAGACATAAAATAATTAGATTATTTTATTCTTAGTTAGGAATAGTATTTAAGTTTAAGTCAACTAGGGTTATGTGGGAGTTAGAATCCTACTTTACCTAGAACACTTAAATACTAATTATCTTTTGAATATATGGAGATATATTTAGAAAGAGATAATGATCTAGTTTGAAAAATATATAGAGATATATTTAATATAACTAGATAATAATAAAAAATAGAAAAAGCTGTTAATACAATCTGTTTTCTATTTTTGTTGAACTTGATTCACGCAACAAAGAGAGAGCACCACACATATATGTAAAAGTGTTTGTATTTGATACAAAGAGGATGGCGTCAATCAATAAAAAAAATTGATTAGATGAAATTTTAGTGGGCACGTGAAAAGAAAAAGAGACCAGGTCTCTTAATTTTTTTTTAGGTTGATCAACGCAAATCTAAGTGTGGTGCAAGTGTTGCACAGTGTAGGAAAAGAAGTTGTTTCTTCTTCTTCATTCTCTCTGAATTCTCCATTCAAGTTCCTGAGACCGTGAGGCGTCCACATGCAGTTATCAGTCCCAGGATATAGCGAGGAAGATCGGTGGTACAGACCATGAGCATATCGTAAAGTGAAAGAGCCTCCAAACGTTGGTAAGGTTCTATATTTTCTTTTAATACATTGATTACAATTTCCTGAGTTTACATATTGTATGTATTTGTTTCGGAAAAATAATTACGATCCTAAATTCACTGGTTCCTGATTTATTATGATCTGTATAAAAATCTTAAAACCTATTTCCGCTGCGTTATCAGTGAACGAGGTTCCAACAATTGGTATTAGAGCTATTTTTTTTTTTGGAACAGAAAATTGTTTTCGATTCTCCTGTATGAATGATTGTGTAGGCACTATTTAAATTGACTGTATGTTGTTTTTGTACGTATATTAAATTTGTTAATTTACAAAAACATGATTGATCGTTAATTATATGGTATTGTGGATTTAGGATTCATGAGTTGTATTAATTTTTTTTTTCTGTTATTGTATTGTGAAAAAATAAATAAATAAATTGTAACCTATATGGAAGACCTGGAAACAATGACGGAAGGGTGAAATCGAAAATACGTGCGACGTGGTACTGCTCACGGTATTGTTCACTGGGCACTATTCACGTAGTACTGTTCATGACACTGTTCACTGCACTATTCATGTGTGGTACTGTTCACGCGGTTCCATTGACAAGTGTTGCCTAGTGCGTTCCGTGCGAATTTCCTATTTCGGGTTCATGAGATGAATCAGAGTGACCTGAAGAGACTAGAAAACTCGAAAATTGCAAGAAGACCAAGGAATGCCTTGGGGATATTTTTGTAATTTTAGATTCAATTTTTTTAGGTTAAATAATCCATAGTACTCTGTCAATTCATGTGTGCTTTATATTTTGTTATGATAAAAGCATTGTCATGTATACGTATGTCATTTAGATTAGTGTGCCTACACAAATATATTTGATATGTCATACATGCATCATAGCCTAATATTTTATGTATTTTTTTAATATGATTAAAATAGGTAAATACATTATTGGCTATGAAAATGAGATTAGTTTTTTAATAGTTAGAAAACTTGTTAATTCTCATTAATATTAATCTAGTTATTAAAGTGTTTAATAAGTTCGATTAATAGGGTCATCTATTGTAATTAGGATTAATATGATTAATAACCTAATAGTAAATGAACCGAATAAAGTGTTAGAGTTTTAATAGTTAAAACTTGGTAAACACTATCATAATAATCTGACCTTAGTAAATAGTTTACAAAGGCTTAGATTATTCACTAATAGATTATATTTTTAATTGTTAAAAATCATTAATATTTTATTAGTTAATTATAATTTATTTCTAATAATGAATTTGTTAATGCGCTAGATAATTTGATTAAAGTTAGCCGTTTAATCTTGTAGAGTCTAGGTGCATTAACGGATAATAGAAAACCCTAATTTTTAAATAGTGAGTGGGAAAGGGATATTTGACATATATATCCCACAATCTCTCTCATTAGTTCAACACCGTGAGATCCGAGTGGGGCCTCGTGACGGCTTTGCTTTCGTCCTCCCTATGGAGGGTTTCCACAAAGATCAATACCAAGGTTGACTTCCTAACGGATAGGATTTTTGAGGGTATTTCGGGATTGACAGACCTTAAGGCGGCAATTCTAGAGTTAAGCTCGTGAGATCTGAAATGGTGGGTTATACTCATGAAGGTTTTGATTAAGTTTTGTTAATTAAAAACTTGACTAAATAAACGATGGTTGAATGATATAGAATAAGAGTTATTCTAGAATATCATTTGATTGAGGTCGTCTCGGTCCAACATGCAAAGACTTGACCGACCCTAAGGCGGCACTTCTTTGTGGTATGTTGGGTTGTCGTGGTATAGTAACTGTTTTTTTTTTGTATTTCTAGTTCGTTAAACATGTTCATGCATCATGTTTAAATTTATGCCAAAGCACTCGCACTTGTTTTTTAATAAATGACTGAATGAATGTTTTATTTATTTCAACAATTATGTCTTCTGCATTACTTCAAATTCTCGCAAACTACAAATTAACTGGCGATAACTACACTAAGTGGAAACTTAATATTAATGCAATATTGGTAACCAAAGACCTCAAGTTTGTGCTTACGGAGGAATGTCCTCCGGTGCCTACTGCCAATGCCACACGAACTGTTCGTGAGGCATACCAGTGATGGGTCTCATCTGATGAGAAGGCCCGAACATATCTGTTGGCTTCTATGACAGACGTGCATGCCACAAAGCACGAAGCAATGACTACAACATTCGAAATTATGGAGTCATTACAAGCTATGTTCGGGCAGCCCTTTGAGAAAAAGAGACATGAAGTTATTCGTTCCGCTATGCTCACTCGCATGAAGGAAGGTACATCAGTTCGGGAACATGTCCTGAGCATGATGTCCTACTTCAACACGGCAGAAGTCAATGGCGGAGCCATTGACGAACCCAGTCAAGTGAGCATCATACTGATGACTTTTTCGAAGAGTTTTGATCGGTTTAAGAGCAATTACAGGATGAACAAGTTAAGGTTCAGTCTTACACAGTTGCTCAACGAGCTCGCTACTTTTGAGTCCTTGACTAAGGACAACAAAGGTAAAACCAGTGAGGCAAATCTTGCCGAGCCATCTTCCTTCTCTAATAATAACAAGAAGAGGAAGAGGTCTGCTGGGAAGGCGAAGGGTAAGCCCAAACCTAAGAAAGCCCAGAGCAAAAAGAAGGGCACCTCCACCGACCAAGGCAAGGGAAAATGTTTCCATTGCGACAAGGTCGGGCATTGGAAGAGGTACTGTCCTCAGTATTTGGAGGAGGTAGCCAAGAAGAACAAGATGAAAGGTAAATACGATTTACTTGTTCTTGAATCTTGTTTAGTGGAAGATGATTCTTCACCCTGGATAGTTGATTCGGGGGCCAAATATCATGTTTGTTCTTCTCTGCAGTGGACTGATTCTTGGACATAGCTAGAGGAAAGAGCCTTCTCAATGCGTGTAGGGTCGGGGGATGTCGTGTCGACTAAAGCAGTGGGAGTAATAAGATTTCAATTTTGTAATAATAATAGTTTTTTTATTATTGAACAATGTTTTTTATATTCCTGGATTTACACGGAATTTGATTTCCGTTTCTAAATTGTTAGAACAATCGTATTCTGTTTCTTTTAATAATAAGTCTGTTATTATTGGAAAGAATGGTCTGAATATTTATTCAGGAATTAATGAAAACAATTTGTATGTGTTAAGACCGTTAATACATACTGCACTGCTTAACACCGAAATGTTTAAAGTTGAAAAAGAAAATACTAAACAACATAAGATTTCTCCAGATAATGACATGTATCACTGGCATCTAAGGCTTGGTCATATCAACCTTTACTGGATAGACAGACTAGTAAAAAGTGAACCTTTAAGTGAGTTAAAGGTTGACACCTTACCTATCTACGAATCCTGTTTAGAATGTAAGATGACTAAGAGACCTTTTACTGGAAAAATTGCTTAGAGCTATAGAGCCACTAGAACTTATACATACAGACTTCTGTGGACCGATGAATGTTAGAGCTAGGGGTGGCTTTTGTAGGGAAAAATCGATATAAAACGCAGCGGAAGAAACGAAAAATAGATTTCGTATGGTTTTAAAATTTTTCTCAAAGTTGAACCTTAACCTTTTAATTAATTAAACTCAAATATATACGGTTAGAGTTAAATACCTCTTGACGCGTGATCCGATTGACTTACGTCGATTGGTAATCCGCAAAATCTTTTCCGATGCCCGTGAACAGTACCCGCGTGAACAGTGATCGTGAACAGTACCCGCGTGAACAGTGATCGTGAACAGTACCCCCCGTGAACATGAACAGTGATCGTGAATAGTACCGCGAGATCTTCCAATCCGAACACGTACGTGAATTACCTAGGAGCGCGGTCTCCCTTTTTCTTTGAATTGCAAACCTGAGAATGGATGAACAAAGTTTTCTTTTTCTTTTGTTAGTCACAAAACAATCAAAAGAAGACAAAAATTATTCCGGTCACTTTTGAGTTCTCAATATAATGATCGAAACTCGCGTGAACCTAATTCGATGTTGTACACACAAGCTTATTGATGAACAATCAATCAGTGTACTATCAAAGAATAATCTCTTCTCTCTTTTATGTTTTTTAGAATAAAAATTATCATTTTCTATGAATTGAGAAGAAGAAGAAAAATTGAATCATTCAATCAACTATATGTGGCCGAATTCTATATGTGGTATTATATAGGTGGCCGAAATTTTGCTTCCTCTTCTATTTAGGATTGCCGAAATCTTCCTCTAAATGGACTAGGGTTGCCGCAAATCACATACCAAAAGGAGTTTGTGTTGCACCATAATTTCCATCAACCTTTAGACTTCAAAACCTAATCCAACTCATAGATATTTTTATTATTTTATTGACTAAATAAAAAGACTTCTTCTTTGATTAAATAAATAAAATTAATTATTTATTTTCTTATCAAACAAGTCTTTTACTTTTAATATACTACTACCAATAGTATAACTTTAGGAAATATATTTCCTGATCAGAAAAAGATTTGTTTCTTAATTAAACAATTAATTAATAAATTAACTAATTCTTATTTAATTAAAACAATGAAACAAAATAATATATTAGGTTAATATATACACCTTGCCGCCACACTTATATAAATGGGTCATATATTATTTTCTTATTTCATTTAATCCATTGGACTTTAAATAAAAGCCCACATGTGAACCAGACCCATTCTTACTAAAAGAAACAAGCCCACATGTCTCCTTTTAATATATTAATATAATAGTGCAGCCCATTAATTAAATAATAGACATATTATATTCTTGATATATTAAAAACAATTCTAGATGGACCCTTAAATCGGCCCGGTAGAATATATCAAGTGATCCATGCAAATACGTGTGGATTGGGGATCTTGGCGGGCTATCTAAATTTAAGCTTCAATAGACACAACCTAATCACAATCAACAAATGATTCACTTAGGTCCAATCTATTAATTTTAACTCATTCCACTAAAGAGCTAAAATTGAACTCTTAAATAAAGATAGAATAAGGAGATGTTTCTCATTCATACCCTAGACAATCTTATAGGAGATGGTGTATCCTCATGAATAATATCAGTAATTGCCAAGAGCTCATAGACTGCCTATAGCTCTCCAAGTTACCATATTTCCTCATATGACCACATTTCGAACTTGGATACTTTGACTTGCCCAGAAGCCATGTTTTCAATAATCATTATTGAAAACTCAACGTTGAGATTTAATATCCAATACCTCAAAACATCCATATGATGATATTCTACTCCCATTCAATAAATGGAGCCACGATGCCCATATCTATAAATGAAGTCCTCTATCGATTAGCAAATGTATACCACTAAACTATCGAGGATAGACTATGCTATATAATCGTACTCATTGATAGCTCTAATGATAACACTTGCAACCATAAGTCCATCATTTATCTCAGGATTAAGATAGACTCTCCGAATGTCCTCTTTAATGAAAAGACTTATATCTAGTGACGGTTCTAGATAAAGTATTTCATTGTGATCCAGTTCAATGCACCTAGTGCACTAGATTCTTTTACTCGAAACCTTTCGATGATTTTAGACTCATCATATTCATTTGATCCCACTCAAATGCTAGTAAAAGAATTCTACAACTTTAACAAGATAGAGGTGCCCAACCTTTGACTTAAGTTGTGAACGTTATTCAAGACTAACTAAAGAATTGTGTCTACTTCATACATATCCGGATGTATGAACAATTCTTCATGTCTCATAGTCTTTTGACCTTATGATTATTTACCTTGACAATTATAATAATAAATGCTATAAGTAATTGTAAGAATCAGAATTCACTTTATTAATATGAGAAGATTGTCAATTACAATATTACACTCTTGCCATTGAGCATAATTCTAACAGCTTTGAGTATTATGTCACCTTTATTGATGACTACTCAAGATACAGATATGTCTACCTGATGCAACAAAAGTCAGAAACATTTGAAAAGTTTAAAGAATTCCAAGTTGAAGTTGAGAATCAATTAGGTAGAACTATCAAGTCACTACGATCGGATCATGGAGGTGAGTACCTTGACCAAGAGTTTGAAGACTTCATGGTCGAGCATGGGATAAATTCCCAACTCACAGCTCCTGGCACACCCCAGGAAAATTGTGTAGTAGAGAGGAGAAATAGAACCCTGATGGAAATGGTGAATCTATGATTAGTTTCTCATATTTACCAAATTCCTTCTAGGGATATGCGTTACAAACTGCGGAATAAATTTTGAATGTAGTGACATCCAAATCTGTTCCTAAGACTCCCCTAGAGTTGTTAAATGGTCGTAAAGCTAGTTTGCGACATTTTCGCTTATGGGGGTGTCTAGCACACGTGCTGAAGAATATATTGGAAAGCTAGACTCCAAGTCTGTGGTCTGCCTGTTTGTAGGATATTCCAAGGAGACCAAAAGTGGACATTTCTATAGTCCCGAAGATAACAAAGTATTTTTATCAACAAATGCAAGGTTTCTTGAGGACAATTATATTAGTGACCATAAAACTCGTTATAAGATTGTATTGAATGAGTTGGAGCCTGGTGAGACTAGTGCTTCATCAACAAGAGTTGTTGATCCACAAATATCTGAGAGTCTGATGATTCCTGATCAGGATACACTATCACCTAGACTTAGTGGGAGGGTTGTTAGACAACATGAACGCTATTTAGGTATAGGTGAGGGATAAAGTGTTGTCTCTGCTTATAGTGTGGATGATCCATTGACATTTAAGAATGCAATGGAAGATCTTGATAAAGAGGAATGGCTTAAAGCTATGAATCTCGAGATGGAGTCTATGCACTCCAACTCAGTCTGGGATCTTGTAGACTTACCCGATGGGGTAAAACCCATACGGTCTAAGTGGATCTACAAGAGAAAGAGAGGAGTAGATAGGAAGGTAGATACCTTTAAAGCAAGGCTAGTGGCTAAGGGTTACACCTAGAAAGAAGGGGTCGATTATGAAGAGACCTTCTTGCCAGTAGCCATGTTTAAGTCTATTAGGATTCTCTTATCCATTGCTGCCTATTTCGTTTATGAAATTTGGCAGATGGACGTCAAGACTGCATTCTTGAATGGCAATCTTGACTAGAGCATCTATATGATGCAATCGGAGGGATTTGTGTCTCCAGATCAAGAGCAAAAGGTTTACAAGTTGCAAGGGTCCATCTATGGACTTAAGCAAGCATCTAGATCTTGGAACATCAGGTTTGATGATGTGATCAAAACCTATGGCTTTGAGCAGGACGTCGATGAGCCTTGTGTTTACAAGCTCATCATTGACAAAAAAATAGTTTTCTTGGTCCTATACGTGGACGACATCCTACTCATTGGGAATGATGTGGGAATGTTATCTGATGTAAAGGGCTGGCTGACAAGCCAATTCCAAATGAAAGATTTAGGAGAGGCGAGTTATGTTCTAGGGATCCAACTTATAAAGGATTGTAAGAACAAACTCATAGCACTGTCTCAGGCATCGTATATTAACAAGGTTCTTGTGCGATTTTTGATGCAGAACTCCAAGAAAGGTAATTTACCTTCTAGGCATGGAGTTCACTTGTCTAAGGAACAGTGTCCTAAGACACCTCAAGAAGTTGAGGATATAAGACGTGCACCATATACATCAGCAATAGGTAGTCTCATGTATGCTATGTTATGCACGAGACTGGAACTCTGCTATGCAGTGGGAGTAGTCAGCAGGTACCAATCCAACCCAGGATTGGATAATTGGGTTGCTGTCAAGACTATTCTCAAGTATCTTCAGAGAATGAGAAACTACATGCTAATGTATTCAGGACAGGATTTAATCCTGTTAGGATAGACATATTCTAATTTTCAGTCAGACAGGGATTCAAGAAAATCCACGTCTAGATCAGTATTCGCCCTAGGTGGTGGAGCCATTATGTGGAGAAGTTTAAAGTAATCTTGCATTACTGACTCTACCATGGAAGCCGAATATGTAGCCGCTTGTGAAGCTGCTAAAGAGGTTGTTTGGCTCCGCAAGTTCTTGAGTGATCTGGAAGTTGTTCCAGATCTGGATAAGCCCATCACACTTTATTATGATAACAATGGTGCTGTGGCTAATTCCAAGGAACCAAGAAGCCACAAGAGAGGGAAACATATAGAGAGAAAGTATCATCTCATTAGAGAGATAGTGCAGAGAGGAGATGTGATCGTCACCAAGATAGCGTCACAAGACAATCATGCGGATCCATTTACGAAGACCTTACCAGCTAAAGTGTTTTTAGGTCACCTAGATGGTCTAGGATTACGAAACATGCCTCATATGCTTTAGTGCAAGTGGGAGATTGTTGGGGTTTATGCCCTGAAGATGTAATTTGTAAATGGATTTATGAAATAAATAAAAAGAAAAGTTCAATTCATTCTTGTTATGTTGTTTATTTTATAACTTGTGCATATATTAACATCCAAGATTGCCGGATGTAATCTCAAACTTTGTATATGAGTGTCATATACAGATGGATTCAGTAAGAGATGTGCAATCTAAAGAGTCCATAGATAGCAAATAAAGCTGGGTACTTTATTTGTGGTTAATCTATAGTTGCGGTCTATTTCGTAATGTACGGTGATTCTATCCTGAATCATTCATATGAGATATGGGAATGGAGGCACCTAGTATGATGTGATCATATAAGACTGGGCCATGATCTATATGAATCTCTCACCAAGATTCGTTTACCGATGAGATTCATATATATATATATATATATCAACTAATGATGGCTATATGTGGGTGATCTTAATCTTGAGTGTCATATCGACTCATTCAGGTTAGATCGTGGTCTTTGATATACCATGGATGAGATCGGATGCAGTTCCTGATCAATATGCTACATTTGTTAGGGTTGCGGTTTGGCTTGTGGCTGGGAAGGTTTGTACACAATAGTGGAATCCACTCCTTCTTGTAAGAAGTAGATGGTAGTTCCCTTGAGGGTTGATTCGGGGCTTGGACAATATGAGCACTCTCCTAATTCCATGAGGAAATATGATTTATTGTCCATTAGAGAATCAATGGTACTTAAAGGATATATGTAATTAGAGGGGTATAACGGACATTATGACCCAGCTCTATTTATGAACTACTGTGGAGGATCACACCATGTGTAATAGCTATACCGATGGACACCGAGTTGTATCGGTCTGTGTAAAAACGTCTGCAGTTGAGAGAGTGCAGCTTCGGGTTTTTAGTGGAATAAAACCGGAGTTAATAATCAAGGAATATTAATTAAAGAGTTTAATTAATGAATATGAGGATTATTAGAGCTTAAAATACTCTAGGTCCATTAGGTTCTCTTTCTAGCCCGATCTATTTAGGTAACAAGAGTCACGGTTAATTAATTGGTTTGTCCAATTAATTGTGTTACGAAAGTGACACTTATTCATTCAGGGATTAATTGAATAATGAGATTATTTAATTAATATATTAATAATTAAATTAATTAAATAATTAAATTATTTAATTAATTTATTACTAATTAATTATTAATTGGAGGTTGCAGGTTCAAATCATAACTGAGACATAAAATAATTAGATTATTTTATTCTTAGTTAGGTATAGTATTTAAGTTTAAGTCAACTAGGGTTATATGGGAGTTAGAATCCTACTCTACCTAGAATACTTAAATACTAATTATCTTTTGAATATATAGAGATATATTTGGAAAGAGATAATGGTCTAGTTTGAAAAATATATAGAGAAATATTTAATATAACTAGATAATAATAAAAAATAGAAAAAGCTGTTAATACAATCTGTTTTCTATTTTTGTTGAACTTGATTCACGCAACAAAGAGAGAGCACCACATATATATGTAAAAGTATTTGTATTTGATACAAAGAGGATGGCGTGAATCAATAAAAAAAATTTGATTAGATGAAATTTTAGTGGGCAGGTGAAAAGAAAAAGAGACCAGGTCTCTTAATTTTTTTTTTTTTTGAGATTGAACAACGCAAATCTATATGTGGTGCAAGTGTTGCACGGTGTAGGAAAAGAAGTTGTTTCTTCTTCTTCATTCTCTCTTAATTCTCCATTCAAGTTCCTGAGACCGTGAGGCGTCCACATGCAATTATCAGTCCAGGGATATAGCCAGGAAGATCGGTGGTACAGACCAGGATCATATCGTAAAGTGAAGGAGCCTCCAAACGTTGGTAAGGTTCTAAATTTTCTTTTAATATATTGATTACAATTTCCTGAGTTTCCATATTGTTTGTATTTGTTTCGGAAAAATAATTACGATCCTAAGTTCATTTGTTCAAGATTTATTATGATCTGTATAAAAATTTTAAAACCTATTTCCGATGTGTTACCAGTGAACGGGGTTCCAACAGCTCCTAGTGTCCTATGGTAAATATGGAAATAGAAATTTCAAAGGAAGAAATGGAAGAATGGGTAATAGGAATACTAGCTATCCTGACAAGAATGGAGCCAATAGTAAAGTTGGTGGTAGCACTTTTAAAAGAAGGAAGGACGGTGAGTATGCTAATGCAAAGTCAGGTAAGAGTTACCCTTTGAAGAATGACAACAAGGTCAAGAACTCTTATATGGCCAAAAATCTAGATACCAATAAAGAAAGTGGATCTAGATTTGACATTTTAAATGAAGAAGTGGATATGATGGTGGCAGAAGATGAAACACATACCAAGAATAAGGCCTGTGAAGATAAGTCTCAGAAAAAGAAAGTTGTGTTGACAGAGATTACTAGTTAGAAGAGTAAACAAGGTGAGTTGTTGAAGAGGGTCTCTTCTCAAAATAACATAAAGACTACCAAGAAGCTTGATAAACTGACCTGTAGTGACAGTTTTCCGAGTCAATTGGTATTTACACAATGGGGTGTTGGTAGCTTCAAGGGAAAAAAACTAGCAGTATTGGTAAAAAAACTGACTCAAAAAGTAGCCTCTCATTGTAAAGAAAGTGAAGTGATTGACAGTGATGCTGTAATTCGACAATTGTATAAAGAAGTTGCTGAGTTGGAAGTTCAACCCATTGAGCGTAGAATGGCAGATGATAGGAACTGTAATAAATTTGATGTGCAAAATGAGACTAATTTTGTTGTAGTTGCCTCTAAGCTGATAGAGGCTATAGTTGAGATCTCCGAGAAGAAGGCCTTCTTTCTTTCCTTTTCCATGATTTGGGTGTGAAATGTAAGGGGAGCTGGGAAACAGTTGTTCTCTACCAATATTGCTGACCTCCGTAGGCTTTATCATTTTGATATTTTGGTAATCTTTGAACCTAGAATTAGCGGTTCCAAGGCATCTAGTGTAATCCGTAATATTGGCTTTTCTATTAGTTTTGGTGTGGATGCTAAAGGCTTCTCTTTGGGCATTTGGCTATTGTGGAATAATAGTCAGGTTAAACTCCAGGTTGTTGCTAGTACTAGACATTGCATTACTGCTTTGGTGGAAGATCATAGTTCCGTTTGGGTCCTTACGGTTGTGTATGCCAACCCCCGTGTCACTACTAAAAGGCTTCTCTGGAAATACTTGGATTCCATTCGGAAGTGCTTTGCGTTGCCTTGGCTTATTGTTGGAGAATTCAATGAAATCACCAATACTTGTGACAAAAGAGGTGGAAGACTTGGTTTCTCCAATTGTGGTTTTACTGATTGGATTGATCGTAATAACCTTTTTGATTTAGGATTCACTAGTCCAAAATTCACCTGGATGACCAAGATAGGCATTAGGGAGGAAATTTGGGAAAAGCTAGATAGAGCCCTCTGTTCAATGGATTGGAGGCTTCGCTATGCTGAGGGCTATGTGAGACATCTCCCTAGAGTTTTGTCAGATCACTGTCATGTGCTAATCCAGCTTTACAGTAACCATATTCCAAACTCTAAGTGTAAGCCTTTTCGTTTTGAAGCAATATGGATGTTAACGCAAAAAGTTTGAGAATAATTGGTGTGCACAATGACACAATGCTATTGAGAATATTCATAAACTCACTGGAGTCCTTAGGAAGTGGAATAAAGAGGAGTTTGGTAATTTATTCCATAACAAAAGAAGATTGTTGGCTCTTATACAAGGGGTCCAAAAATGCTTGAGCGAAATATTCTCTCACTGCTTTTCTCTTCTAGAGGAGTCCCTATTGGATAACTATAAGGATACTCTTGAAGCACAAGTCTATAAATTGTTGGCTTAAGGAGGGTGACAAAAATACCAAATTCTTCCACCTTTTTACTGTCATTAGAAGAAGAAGAAACAAGATTGAAGGATTTAAGAAAGACGATGGCAAGTGGATTGAAAAGATAGAAGAGATGAAAAAAAAGGCGGTTGGATACTTTCAACAACATTTTGAAGAGAATCATTGCACTAGTGAGTATTCTTTGCTACCTCAATCGTTTCCCAAACTTAGTGCTAGTGACTTAACAGGTTTAACTGATACTATCAATGAGCAAGAGGTTAAGCAAAGCATCTACAACATTAGCAGATTCAAGGCACCTAGACCTGATGGTTTTCCAGCCGTTGTCTTCCAAAAGTTTTGGAACCACTACAAATATGATATGATCAACATGGTTGCTGAGTGTTTCATGAAGGGGTGTGTTCCTGGTGAGCTCAACCAGACTTTTATCTCCCTCATTCATAAAATTCATAGCCCTACAAAGATGACTCAATTTTGTCCCATTAATCTTTACAACACTACTTACAAAATTCAGAGCAAGATTATTGTCCAAAGAATCAGACCTCTCCTGCCTAACCTTGTGAGTCCTAGCCAGGTTGCTAGATTCAGGATAATTTAGTTGTAGCACAATAAGCTCTTCATAAGTTTAAGAATGCTAAGGGTAAGGTGGGGTTTATTGCATGGAAGATTGACTTAGCCAAAGCTTGTGATAAGCTGCAATATGGGTTTATCAAGCAAGCTCTTGAGGAAGTTGGCATTGTTGGAAGGTTAAATAATCTCATCATGAGCCGTGTTTCGAGTGTACAGTATAAGGTGATTTTGAATGGAGAATTATGAGAGTTTCAACCCCAGAAGTGGCATTAGACAAGGAGACCCTTTGTCCCCATACATATTCATTCTTTGCATTGAGAAACTCTTCCATATCATTAACCAATGGTATTATTGGATTTTTAAAAACAAACTAATTTAGGGTGTACATAAAGTTTTTAATAGGTGCAAATATCGTTATTATTTAAACAATCTAATAATCTAATGTGGTTAGTGAATCTGTGGATGTAGTTGTTTTAGGACTTCTTTTGAGTGTCAATATCATGTCAAGAGGACTGGCAGCTGTGCAGGGGTTTGTAAAATCACTGCATCATGCAGTGATGAACAGTGGAAAGTTAATGACCACAGTCGGTTTCCAACCGGCTGTCACCTTTTTTTATTTTTTTTATTTTTTTTTGGTATTTGATAATATAACATTATAAATTTTATAAAATAAAAATCAAACACAAAAAAATTAGTTCAACATTAAAAATTATATTAAAAAGTTGAAATTATATTTAATAAAGATAAATTAAATATAAATTTAAAAAAAAAAATTGAAATTTTGACTTGTAACCAATTTCACGGTTTTAGTAACAACCATATCGGATCCGGTAACAATTTTTACAGATTTGGTAACCATTTTCAATTTTTGAAATTTTGACTTGTAACCATTTTCACGCCTGTGGTAACCGCCTTCAATGCTCCGGTAACCATTTTCACGCCTTTGGTAACCGTATTTTAATGAAATTTTGACTTGTAACCATTTTAACGATTTTGGTAACCACATTCACGGCTCCGGTAACCATTTTTACGGGTTTGGTAACCATTTTTAAATTTTTAAATATTTGAAATTTTGACTTGTAACCATTTTCACGGTTTTGGTAAGCACCTTCACGGCCACGGTAACCATTTTCACGGCTTTGGTTACCATTTTACAATTTTTAATATTTTGACTTGTAACGATTTTCACGGATATGGTAATCACCTTCATGGCTCCGGTAACCATTTGTACCCCTTTGGTAACCATTTTTAAAATTTTAGAATTTTGACTTGTAACCATTTTCACGGCTTTAGTAACCACATTCATGACTCCGGTAACCATGTTTACGACTTTGGTAACCATTTACAATTTTTGAAAGTTTGACTTGTAACTATTTTCACGGCTTTGGTAACCACCTTCGCGGCTCCGGTAACAATTTTTTTGGATTTGGTAACTATTTTAAATTTTTGAAATTTTCACTTGTAACCATTTTCACGCCTATGGTAACCACCTTCACGGCTCCGGTAACCATTTTCAAGGCTTTGGTAACCATATTTTAATAAAATTTTGACATGTAACCATTTTTACAATTTTGGTAACCACCTTCACGGCTCCGGTAACCATTTTTACAGGTTTGGTAACCATTTTTAAATATTTGAATTTTTGACTTGTAACCATTTTCATGGCTTTGGTAACCATTTTACAATTTCTGATATTTTGACTTGTAACCATTTTTACACTTACGGTAACCATTTTCACGGCTCTGGTAACCATTTTCACGGCTTTGGTAACCATATTTTAATGAAATATTGACATGTAACCATTTTTACAATTTTGGTAACCACATTCACGGCTCCGGTAACTGTTTTTACAGGTTTGGTAACCATTTTTAAATATATGAAATTTTGACTTGTAACCATTTTCAATGCTTTGGTAACCACTTTCACGGCCCCGGTAACCATTTTCACGGCTTTGGTAACCATTTTACAATTTTTAATATTTTGACTTGTTACCATTTTCATGGATATGGTAATCACCTTCACGTGTCCGGTAACCATTTGTACGCCTTTGGTAACCATTTTTAAAATTTTAGAATTTTGACTTGTAACCATTTTCAGGGCTTTAGTAACCACCTTCACGACTCCGGTAACCATGTTTAAGGCTTTGGTAACCATTTACAATTCTTGAAATTTTGACTTGTAACCATTTTCACGGCATTGGTAACCACCTTCACGGCTCTGGTAACAATTTTTACGGATTTGGTAACCATTTTCAATTTTTAAAATTTTGACTTGTAACCATTTTCACGCCTATGGTAACCACCTTCACGGCTCCGGTAACCATTTTCACTGCTTTGGTAACCATAGTTTAATGAAATTTTGACATGTAACCATTTTTACAATTTTGGTAATCACCTTCACGGCTCCGGTAACCATTTTTACAGGTTTGGTAACCATTTTTAAATATTTGAAATTTTGACTTGTAACCATTTTCACGGCTTTGGTAACCACCTTAACGCCTCCGGTAACTATTTTCACGGCTTATGTAACCATTTACAATTTCTGATATTTTGACTTGTAACCATTTTCACGGATATGGTAATCACCTTCACGGCTCCGGTAACTATTTGTAAGCCTTTGGTAACCATTTTTTAAATTTGGGAATTTTGACTTGAAACCATTTTCACGGCTTTAGTAACCACCTTCATGACTCCGGTAACCATGTTTACTGCTTTGGTAACCATTTACAATTTTTGAAATTTTGACTTGTACCCATTTTCACGGCTTTGGTAACCACATTCACGGCTTTGGTAACCATATTTACGACATTATTAACTATTTTACAATTTCTGATATTTTGACTTGTACACATTTTCACGGATATGGTAACCACATTCGAAGCTCCGGTACCTATTTATATGCCTTTGGTAACCATTTTTAAAATTTTGGAATTTGAACTTGTAACCATTTTTACGGCTTTGGTAGCCACCTTCATGACTCCGGTAACCATGTTTACGGCTTTGATAACCGTTTACAATTTTTGAGATTTTGACTTGTAACTATTTTCACGGATTCGGTAACCACCTTCACGGCTCCGGTAACCACTTTTACGGCTTTGGTAACCAATTTTAAAATTTTGAAATTTTGACTTGTAACCATTTTCACGGCTTTAGTAACCACCTTCACGGGTCCGCTAACCATGTTTACAACTTTGGTAACCATTTTAAAATTTTTGAAATCTTAACTTGTAACCATATTCACGGCTTTAGTAACCATCTTCACGGCTTTGGTAACCATCTTCACAGCTCCAGTAACCTTGATTACGGCTTTGGTAACCATTTACAATTTTTAAAATTTTGACTTATAACCATTTTTACGGATTTGGTAACCACCTTCACGGCTTTGGTAACTACAATTACGGCTTTGGTAACCCTTTTTTTTAATTTTTGATATTTTGACTTTTAACCATTTTTACGGCTTCTATAACCACTTTCATGGCTCCCGTAATCATGTTTACTACTTTGGTAACCATTTTAAAATTTTTGAAATTTTTACTTGTAACCATTTTCATGGCTTTGGTAACCATCTTCACGGCTCCGGTAACCAAGTTTATGGCTTTGGTAACCATTTACATTTTTTGAAATTTTGACTTATAACCATTTTCACGGATTTGGTAACCACTTTCACTCCTTTGGTAACCATTTTTAAAATTTTAAAATTTTGACTTGTAACCATTTTCACGGTTTTGGTAACCATTTTAAAAATTTTGAAATTTTGACTTGTAACCATTTTCACGGCTATGGTAACCACCTTCACGGTTCTGGTAACAATTTTACGGCTTTGATAACTGTTAACAGCCTTTTTTGGCAAGGGTCCAAAGAGGAATTTCCCATCTTCTTAGAGCCTGGTAGAACCTAGATCGGGACCGGTACCTAGATACCCGGGATACTCGACACCATGAACTAGAAATAAGTCAGTACCACATCTAACATTCTACCAGGTACCACACAGGGCCAGCACCGCGATACCTCCTACCTAGTACATAAGTATCACGACATCTACCCGGTACCTAAGTACCGCGATACTAGTCATGGATCACACTGGAATATGTATCCTACCCGCCAAGCAAGAAGAATGGAACCAGAAAGGTACCAGCAATCTAGAACAAGCGCCACGTATGCAAGAACTAACCGGTACATCAGAGTACCACGTCAGAAGGAATGAATCCAGCTTTCGACTCCAGCAAGACAGAAAAGATAGTTGACCTCCGTGGCTATTCACAACGCCATTAATGGAGATAGTCAACCATATTAATTAACCCCATTAATGAAGTTAGTCAACTCATTAATGGTCATTCACAACGCCATTAATGAGGGAATTAGTCAACTTTTTAATGGCCATTCACAATGCCATTAATGAGGAAATCAGTCAACTCTTTAATGGCCACTCAAAGCCATTAATGAGAGAATATTCAACTCCATAAATGTCAAATCAACGTTCCTTTGAGTGCAAATTAATCAATGGAGTGGGCGATAAGAAAGAGAAGATATAAATATAACAACGCACTCTCCAAGAAGGAGGTCAGACATTTTCTCCAATCTCTCTGGAAAATCCTCCAACATCTCCAATCTCCATATCTCCATCTCTTCAACATCTCCAAGCTCTCTCCAATCTCCAACATGTGATCAAATCAGGAAATGAATGAGAGAGACGACAGATTTCACCCACTTTTCCACTAGAAATACAATTCGCCATCTTCTACCATTGTATAGACTACTATATGTCAATTTTCATCATGAATGTATCGGTACCAAGTGGTACCCCTCCAACTGTGACTTACCAGGTCAAGGTTTAAACTTATGTAAGCTCTCTAGGGCACCTCTCATGATATATAAAAACAAATAAGGGTCTTTCCCCTTACTATGGATACTGCCTGGGGTTTTTCAGCATATGATAAGTCGTGATGCTTTTTCCCCCTAGGTCAGTCCATCTCTATCAAATGAATTGTCATTCTCCCATTTATCTCTTTATTATGCATGCATGGAAGCTAGGTTCCGACCCTACTGGTCCTAGCTCACTTGTCCACCTATCTGCATGCTCAAGCACATACCTATAAGATCCATTGGACCGGCTAGAAGAACCGGGACAGGTACCAGAAGGACCCTGAGGTGAAAGAACACTACCGGGTGGTCCCATCCTTCTCGACCATATCTACTTTACAGAGGAGTATCGATCCTACCGATCCGACTTTGCTACTTCGGTCAGGAAACTATAGAGAAGTACTGATCCTACCTTGCTACTTGGGTTGTGGAACCACAAAGGAGATGTAGAGAAGAAACCGGGTACCGGGACCAAGTATCGCAACCTAGTACCCGGACCAGGTATCATGGACCAAGGACTGGGACCAGGACCAGCAACCTATACTAGCAAGGAGACCTCAAGCACCATCTCTTCTACTTATCCTCGAAGCCACGATAGGAGGGATGATTATTCTCCTACCTACCACATCTTACTGTTTCACCTTACCGAAACCACGGTACAAAGTACCTACCCCCGCTGCGACCTCCGGGGTAGCGGGTTGAGGGTGTTGATCGGAATTTTAACCCAGAGCTAATTTTTTGGTTAACAGTAACCTTTTTTAAAATTTTGAAATTTGACTTGTAACCATTTTCACGGATTTGGTAACCACCTTCACAGCTCCGGTAACAACTTTTACGGATTTGGTAACCATTTTACAATTTCTGATATTTTGACTTGTAACCATTTTCACGTATATGGCAACCACCTTCACGGCTCCAGTAACATTTTTACGGCTTTGGTAACCATTTTAAAAATTTTAAATTTTGACTTGTAACCATTTTCATGGCTTTGGTAACCACCTTCACGACTCCAGTAACCATGTTTACGGCTTTGGTAACCATTTTACAATTTCTGATATTTTGACTTGTAACCATTTTCAAGGATATGGTAATCACCTTCACGGCTCCGGTACATTTTTACGGCTTTGGTAACCATTTTTAAAATTTTAAAATTTTGACTTGTAAGCATTTTCATGGTTTTGGTAACTACCTTCACGGCTTTGGTAACCATTTTTACGGCTTTGGTAACCATTTTATAATTTCTGATATTTTGACTTATAACCATTTTCACGGATATGGTAACCACCTTCACGGCTCTGGTAACCATTTTACAATTTCTGATATTTTGACTTGTAACCATTTTCACTGTTTTCGTAACCACCTTCACGGCTCCGATAACCACCTTCACGACTTTGATAACCATTTTACAATTTTTGAAAATTTGACTTGTAACCATTTTCACGGATATGGTAATCATTTTCATGACTCCAGTAACCATTTTTACGGCTTTGATATCTTTTTTTTTAGTTTTTGAAATTTTGACTTTTAACCATTTTCTTGGCTTTGGTATCCACCTTCACTGCTTTTGGTAACCATTTTTAAATTTTGGAAATTTTTACTTATAACCATTTTCATGGTTTTGCTAACCACCTTCACAATTCCAATAACCATATTAGCTTTGGTAACCATTTTACATTTTCTAAAAAATTCTGACTTTTAATGTTATGATTTTCATAGTAACAATTTTATTATTTTTCTTACCATTTTATGATTTTTGAAATTTTGAGTTTTAACCACTTTCACAGATGAATAATAATAATCATAATAATAATAATTGAGTTGACTTAAAAAATATTTTTTGAGAAATATAATTAAATGCTGAAGCTCAACTAGTCCAATGTATCATTTCTATCGTAGTTACGTCCGTTCTTTTACATTGTTTGGATTATTAATTTCAAAAGTGTTTTTACTTCAAATATAGTCTAAATATTTATTAAACTAGAATTCATTTTTCCTCATTTTTCTATTTAAATAAATTAAACATTTAATACAACTGTCTTTAAAAACAATACAAATATAATACAACCACTATTTTTTTTTATTGAAGTAGACCATTAATTTTGTATTATGTAAGAAATTTAATTGAATGAAATATAATTTTCTGAAAACTAATATTACTTGTAAAAAAAGTTTAGTGTTATAATATTTTTAGAAAAAAGATTTAAGGAGCTCCTTTAAAAAAAATTTAAGAGCTCTTTTTATCGTAAATAAATGTTGAAGCTCAACTAGTTGAATATCATTTCTATCGTAATCAAGTGTGATGGTAATTTTGAAACGTTTGGATACTCTAATTACTCTATCAGCATTTTTGGTTACGTTCATATGAATATATTGTTTAGATTATTAATTTCAAAAGTGCTTTTACTTCAAATATAGTCTAAACTAGTTTACTGCCCACACATCATAACGTAATAATCATTGATTTTGTGTTTTAAATTTTTTTCGTATTCTTCTATTTTTTCTTTCAATACTCTAATTTCTTAATGTCTCTTATATCAACTTTTGCAATCTTAAATATGACAATTTTTGATCATTTGGCTTCCAATATATGTTGTAAACTATGATGTTGTGAAAGGATTAAAAGAAAAAAAAATCTGCTTTTCAATTCACCCTCTACTCTACTTCCACATAATGACATAGTTTAGATTACGCTAATAAGTAGAAATTGATTTGCAGAAGAAGAGAACCAATACCTGGATTAATATATCAGTTCTTGAGAGCTCACTCGTTCATCAAAGCTACAAATTCCTTGAATAGTGCACATGATATTTTTTACCAACAATGTAAGAATATATAGAACCAATTAGTCATTTCTTGGTAGTGGGGGAAACGAATAGTCTTTTTTATTAATGGTATCACCTAAGAGTTTATTTTTAATGACATTGGATATCAAGAGTTTCCAAGAGGTAATAACAATCATTAATGGTGATTTGATTACATGAATTAATTAAAAACAAATTCATTTTAATTATTTGATTAAATATTTTAAAGTTATATATAAATATATATAATTTAATACCAAAGCATTTTCACGGCGACATGTGATGCCTTAAGGGCCAGCTTTAATATATTATATGTATAGATATTTATCAAACTAGAATTCATTTTTCTTCATTTTTCCTCATTTTTCTATTTAAATGAATTAAACATTTAATTAATACAGCTATCTTTAAAAAAACGTATAATACAACAACTATTTTTTTTAATTGAAATAGACCATTAATTATGTAACATGTAAAAAATTGTCCATACTGATTCAACGACTTACTAGGGTGTGCATTCTCTCAAAAATCTTGTTCACAGCATCACGGGACAACACCAATGTGTCGTGTAGCAAGATGTTGTAGACATTCAAACCTTGCAAAAAGCATGATATGAAAATAAGCTTTGGGATGGAAGCAACTACCATAATAATGTAGATAAAGAGAATTTTGATAAATAAGTGACTTGAGTTGCCGTGCAAAAGCAGTCATTCTATTAATGTCCCGAGTCTCATACGTTTGTTATTCACAATAATTTGAGGAAAAAAGGAATCATTTCTAAAATTCACAAATGAAATCCAAGTACCAGTTAAAACATGAGCAAAAGATACATACTAACATCTATATATCAAATAAACGATTTCTAACCATAATATGCCAAAACAAAAAACAGACAATATCGAAAGTTATGGCCAAGAAATAATGAATGATAAAACATCCTCATACAAGCGAAAAAAAAATACAATTGTGATTTGACAAGCATAATAAATGTAACAAAGAAAAAAGAAATTGAACATAATAATATCTACATAAAGTACCACATTTACGATATCATATCATAAAACATATGAATAATGTACATATTCAAGGAAGAACTCCACTATGTCAATTTTAAACTCTTGTAAAGCTCATAACCCATGAATTATAATTGGATAGAGGAAAGCTCAGCGCAAGCTTTCCACTTGCTATGGCAGCATAGCATAAAACTTGAAACAATAAATAAATAAAGAGCAACTTTTCATCAACTCTGTTGATCTCAAACCAATTAACTAAACAACTAGGATTTGCTAAGATTGACAAGATGGATAGAAAACTGGAAGCAAATGAATAGAAAACTTGAAGCTAGTTAAGACATTAGTAGTATAATAGTATCATAAACCACTATCAACCACAATAGACTGGCAGCGAGTAACACTATTCAGTAATTTGAGAATCAAGGTTTAGATCCCCACAAGAATGCAAGCAATCAGTCCATGTCACGGCTCACGGGTCTCTTCAGGCTACACAAAATACACCTAGTGTAAACCACAACACTAGTCACTAGGTTTCTGAATTTTTTGAATTATCAGTATTGTAGCCAGAAGACCAAATTGAAGATAGCTAGGTGGCCGGTTCACAAGTCAGCTAAGCAAATACTGTATTGTTCCAATACTAGGTATGATGATAAGATGATATACATTGGCAAGAACAAAAGATACTAGATTAGTTATCTCAAATATCAAAGAGCAGCAAAGCGTTTCTGACCTGCCACTATACCCTTTCTTGAAATAAGCGAAGGTATGAGAATATCATATCTTCTTGCTTTTCAAATATACTAAGGTTATTTTGGGGTTGACATTTGTGCTAACATGGTTTCAATGAAGCTACCATATAAATAAAAGGAGTCTGTAAATCACCGGCCTATGTGTTTCTTGGTTAGAGACACCTTCAGATATATAGGCAGTTGGGTCGGACTTCAATATTCACTGATTTCACTTAAGCAAATAATATCAACTCCAAATTGATTGAGGTTTTGATTGGGCTCACAAGGGGGTTCCACAAATTTGGACATGAGTATCGACAATCCAAACTGCAAAACTATATTTTAAATTATGAAATTTTAAGGAATTGTTGAACCATTTTCTTTCAAAGCTCAAATCTTTTAATCTAAGGGGGGTGTATTAAATTAAGATTTCAAAAGACTTTGTAAGGACCTCAATTTTATGATTGGCTTATTTCATGACAAACCACACCACACTGGGGATGATTGTGTAATGGGTAGTTTAGGTCCTTATCGGCAAGCTTCTAAGCATCTCCATGACTTTAAGAGCAAAAAGTATACTCATTTGACTTTGTCTCTTAAAGAGTTTAGGTGCACACACACACACACTTCATGCATGCTTTGTTCATCTTGCATTTGTGTTCTTTATTGTGTATATGTGTGCATCCATTACACATCCCACACGAGCACGTTTATGTTTGTTTTTACGTGCAGTTGTTTTGTTTTACGTTTTCCTTGTGTGTTCGGAAACTTCCTCACTTGCACGATGGTATGCTTGTGTTGTGTCCGCGCTAGCACGTTGGTGTGCTTGAGTCTTAGCATGATTTGTGACCATAGAAAGGCTCCATTTGTGCTCTATTGGATTGACTTTTGGTTACATGGTCTTATACCATGATTTTGGGGATTTTTGTTATTGACCAATTCTGACCTTTGGTCACTCTTTTGACTATAAATATTTCTATGGACATCCAAAGCTTGTTTTTTTAATTGGATTAGATAGTAGATTTCCATACCTTTCCAACGGTATATTATACGAAAGGTTTGGATGTCGTTTGGTCATGTTTTAGGTCGCTCGAAGCTGGAGTTGTTGTGCTGTCACGTTTTTTACCCGAGAGAATAGCGACCTGACCTCCTGGTCGCCCTAAGGTCGCTTTTTGTCACTGGAAATCAACTTTTCCTTGTCCAAATTGACATGGCTTCAGTTGGATCATATAAATACATCATCTTCTTCCCCAATCAGACCTAGAGCTCTGAAATTTACATTCCTAGTGAGAGAAAGAGCTCCCTTAGTGAGAGAAAGCACCAAGATTGCTTCTTTAACTCTCCAAACCCAAAACCCATCTCCATCTTGCATCATTCAGTATCATTTGAGCATGGGTCTTCATGGTTTCATGACTAGGTAAGTAAGAACTTCATTGAATATCATTTATTGTTCTTCTTACTCTAGATTAGGTATTTATTGCTTGATTAAATACCTAGACTCTATTTATTGCATATATTTAAGAGTCATGATAACATGATTGGGTTTGTTTGTGATAACTTGCATTATTAGGTCATATTCCTAAATAGCTAATCCATAAATGTTCATGTGTGTTTAATTGATGATTAGGTTGGCTTTGTGCATCTAGTCAATGTTATGAATGTTTATGTGAATTTATTTGACAATTAGGTTGTTAGAATTTCTCTACAACTAATTGAGACCTCATGTGTGTACATGTAGGCATTATTTGATAACTAGGTTGTTTAAGTGCATTATAACATCTAGTTAAGCATTTTGTGTTTGGTCTTGGACATTATTGCGTTTGAGTGTCATATACACACTTAGACCGTTATACTCTTCATTGAGTCAAAGTTCTGTGGCTTCGGGGTGAAGTTGCACAAGCATTAAAGTCTTGCAACCAAGGTGTGGTTGGCAAGCATTGGTCAAGTGCAACTATAAAAGGCCTGAGGGGTAGAGTAGAAGGTGCTCACGCCAAGAGTAGTGTATCAGGGGATATCACTAGGGATTGAACCAAGAGTGACGAGTGGTAGTGTCCATAGCCTGAGGTTGTCGAGAGTGAGAGTCTGAGTATCACTTGAGGGTGTAACTTTTAACTCATATAGTGGATTTCTATGATCGTGTGTGGCTAGAAGGATAGCCCGTGGTTTTTCCCTTGTTGAATGGTTTCCACATAAAATCAGGTGTTCATTATATTTCCGCACTTTATACTTGATTTTGTATGTTTGTGTTATTGGGTTATATGTTTAATATTGACTAATAAAAAAAGTTGGTAATAATTGATTAACAACCCATTCACCCCCCTAGGTTGTTAGACATGCGCTTAGAGTGTATTTTTAATTGGTATCAGAGCCTGGTACCTAGATATACTTAGGTGATCTTTGCTCTTGATTGTATGTGTCTTGCATTTGTATGCATCTCGTTTGTTACATTCATCTGCATTCATCTCATTCATTAAACAATATGAGTGGCATTGATCTGTTAGAGGGTGCATTGATCTCTGAACCACCATTGCTCACCAAGGATAACTACTCCTCTTGGAGAGTGTAGATGGAAGTATTTTTAATAGACCTCGATGAGCATGTGTGGATGTATGTGGAAGAGGGATACTCACCTCCCATCGAGAAGTTAGAGAATGGGGCTTCTATGCCTAAGCCCAAGTCCAAGTGGACAAAAGACGAACTCAAGGCTGCAGAGTGGAATTCAAAGGGCATCCATGCCTTATCTTGTGCAGTGGATGAGAATCAAGCCAAACTCATCAATGGATATAGGCCATGAAAGAAGAACTTGCCAACAAAGAAAACTCATTTAAGATTGTCAAGGAAAGAGAGATAAGGTGCCTTAAAGAATTAAAGAAAGCTAAGGTCAAACAACCTCAAGCTCAAGGCAAAAGCAAGGCTTCATCCAAGCAATCTTCCACTCAAGGAAAGTCTACAGAAGCATTGGCAACCGAACCAAAGCCTAGGAAATTCAAGAAGAAAGGACAAGTCCTTGAGAAGTCAATTACCTCATCCAACAAGCCAATTATGAAGAAATGAGGTGATTATAAGAAACAACATCAACCAAGGAGGCAAGATCAACCGGCTCAACCACCTCAACAAGTTAAACCACAAAGGTGCCACCAATCTGTTCAAGCTCCAAGGAGAAGCAAACCGAAGCATCAACAAAGACAACCTCATCAACATGGCGATGCCTCGATGAGATCTCAATGTAATGGTATAAACTCTTTTTTTACACATACTTGTCATTTTTGTGGTATGATTGGTCACTTAAGACCAAATTGCTTTAAATACATTAATAGGTGTAGATTATAGAGCATGAAAGAAAAACGGTTGAAAAATAGGACAAGTTTACATAAACCTAGGGAACCTAGAAACATGTCTATGACCACTAAAAATGTTAAAGTGGAACCTAGGTGGGTTAGAAAGAATGAACCTGCTTGCCTTAATGCCGATGTGATTCCCGTAGATGCAATTAGGCCTGTTGGACTTGGTAGGTCTATAAGAGCTCATGTCTCCCATTGACTTGGTTGGATTTGACCCCATGTGGGGAGCTCAAGCAAAGAGAGCAAACTTGCATGATTTGCTATGTGCAAAAAAATTGATTAATTTTATGCTCTTTTATAATTGCATGAGATGATTGGTTGTACATATGCTTATATGTTATTTTCTTAGTAAGTGTGCAACATTGCTTTACTTGCAATCCATGTCATATTTTGGTCAACAATGCTTTTTTGGACTAGGAGTTTTGAATGGGAAAGTACATTTGAATGACCTATAATTTATCTCCATGACATTTGAAGTTGATTTTTTTATGACATGCTTTAAATGATATGCATGAAATATTTTTGATTGCTTATATGCAAAATATGTGTGAAAGCAAATGAGAAGACTAAAATCAATAAGGATCTTGTATCCATGCAATCATAAGGATTTTATATCCAAATTTAGTCTTCTCTCTCTCTTTATTAGTTGAACAAGGCTACTATCATACGTGTATCTTACCAGGAAAAAAAAAACAAAAAGGGTGCAAAAATCGCTCATGTCTTGTTTCGCTTATAAATTTTGATATAGTTGCTCTTTAAAGTGAAATTCTTTTGAAAAACTATATCTTGTTTGCTTATGACAGAAGGGTACAAATTGGTTTGAATTCTTTTGGAAACCCTTTTGATGTTTGCTTTGCCAAATACCATTGCTTGAACTTGAATGCTATATGTCTTGCATGCAAAGCAACAAATTTCACACATTTTTCTTTGTTAAATAAAACTCCTTGAATCTCTCTCAATTCCTTAAGTTGCATAAAATTTGTGTATATGATTATGCATCGTAATTATGCTAATAGCTCTCTTTGCTAAAGCAACCCGATAGGAGGAGCTCATTTGCCTATCTCATGACAAAAAAGGGGAGAAGTCTTGAGAAATATAGGGGGAGCATTGGTTATGCTTTAGGGGAGCTATCATGAGAGAGAGTAACCGTTAAGGGGGAGCATTGCACATGCATTTCTTTATATTGCTTTATTGAGTGCAATTTTTTTTTTAATATTTGTTCCCCTCACTTGCACTTGTTCTTGGAAAGTGATTTATTGCTATTGTGTGTAGGTATAATGATCTACGAAGAGATTGAAGACCTTGAAGACTTAAAAATATTAGGTATCTCTTTTTGTAACGTAGAATGGACTCTCATTGTCAATAGCTGGATTTCTTTTGTTTTTGTAAGGAATTATTTGTGAGTGGTTGTTTTGTCATGAAATAGCCAAAGGGGGAGATTGTAAGGACCTCGATTTTACGATTGACTTATTTCATGACAAACCACACCACATTGGGGATGATTCTGTAATGGGTAGCTTAAGTCCTTGTTGGCAAGCTTCCAAGCATCTCCATGACTTCAAGAGCAAAAGGTATACTCACTTGACTTTGTCTCTTGAAGAGTTTTGGTGCACACACACACTTCATGCATGCTTTGTTCATCTTGCATTTGTGTTCTTTATTGTGTATATGTTTGCATCCGTTACACAACTCACACGAGCATGTTTCTGTTTGTTTTTACCTGTGGTTGTTTTATTTTACGTTTTCCTTGTGTGTTCGGAAATGTCCTCACTTGCACGATGGTGTGCTTGTGTTGTGTCAGCGCTTGCACATTGGTGTGCTTTAGTCTTAGCGTGATTTGTGACCATAGAAAGGCTCCATTTGTGCTCTCTTGGATTGATTTTTGGTTACATGGTCTTATACCATGATTTTGGGGATTTATGTTATTGACCAATTCTGACCTTTGTTCACTCTTTTGACCGTAAATGTTTCTACAAACATCCAAATCTCTTTTTATGAATTGGAGTAGAAAGTAGACTTCCATACCTTTCCAACGGTATATTATACGAAAGGTTTTGATATCATTTGGTCATGTTTTGGGTCGCTCGAAACTAGAGCTGTTGTGCTGTCATGTTTTTTACCCGAGAGAATAGCGACCTTGAAGCGACCTGACCTCCAGGTCGCCCTAAAGGTCACTTTTTGTCACCGGAAATCAACTTTTCCTTGTCTAAAACGACATGGCTTCACTTGGATCTTATAAATATATCATCTTCTTTCCCAATCAGACCTATAGCTCTGAAATTTACATTCCTAGTGAGAGAAAGAGCTCCCTTAGTGAGAGAAAGCACCATGATTGCTTCTTTAACTCTCCAAACCCAAAACCCATCTCCATCTTGCATCATTCAACATCATTTAAGAGTGGGTCTTCATGGTTTCATGACTAGGTAAGTAAGAACTTCATTGAATATCATTTATTGTTCTTCTTACTCTAGATTAGGTATTTATTGCTTGATTAAATACCTAGACTCTATTTATTGCATATATTTATGAGTCTTGATAACATGATTGGGTTTGTTTGTGATAGCTTGCATTATTAGGTCATATATTCCTAAATAGCTAATCCATAAATGTTCATGTGTGTTTAATTGATGATTAGGTTGGCTTTGTGCATCTAGTCAATGTTATGAATGTTTATGTGAATTTATTTGACAATTAGGTTGTTAGAATTTCTCTACAACTAATTGAGACCTCATGTGTGTACATGTAGGCATTATTTGATAACTAGGTTTTTTAAGTGCATTATAACATCTAGTTAAGCATTTTGTGTTTGGTCTTGCACATTATTGCGTTTGAGTGTCATATACACACTTAGACCTTTATACTCTTCATTGAGTCAAAGTCCTGTGGCTTCGGGGTGAAGTTGCACAAGCATTAAAGTCTTGCAACCAAGGTGTGGTTGGCAAGCATTGGTCAAGTGCCACTATAAAAGGCCCGAGAGGTAGAGTAGGAGGTGCTCACGCCAAGAATAGTGTATCAGGGGATATCACTAGGGATTGAACCAAGAGTGACGAGTGGTAGTGTCCATAGCCTGAGGTTGTCGAGAGTGAGAGTCTGAGTATCACTTGAGGGTGTAACTTTCAACTCATATAGTGGATTTCTATGATCGTGTGTGGCTAGAAGGATAGCCCGTGGTTTTTCCCTTGTTGAATGGTTTCCACATAAAATCAGGTGTTCATTATATTTCCGCACTTTATACTTGATTTTGTATGTTTGTGTTATTGGGTTATATGTTTAATATTGACTAATCGAAAAAGTTGGTAATAATCGATTAACAGCCTATTCACCCCCCCCCCCCCCCCCCCCTAAGGAGAGTTTCGCTGAAGTTACTTCAAGTAAATATTGTTGCGAGAGAGAGAAAGAGAGAGTTAACGTAACTAAGTATCACATCTATCACAATTTTCCCTAAATAACTCAAAAACAATAAATTATACAATGATCTTTCAACCCTTCTCCATACCTATACTTCGCTCTGCTGTTTGAACAGCTTTCCTCGACAGTAAATCATGGGGGAAAGTACAGTCAATTGAGTCAGGAGTTAGAATGGTAGACGAAAGCCTTCGACAAGCAACCAAAGATGACTCGCACTACATTGAAGAATACAACAATAAGGTTACAAAAAAAAAACCTAACTAACACATAACCAGAGAAAATAATAGATTACAAAGACATCAATAACAAGCAATAAATTAACACAAATCACTGTAAAGTGTAAACCCACCTACATATATATATATATATATATATATATATATATATATAATAGGGAAGACACATAGCCAAATGATAATAGAAAGGAAAACCACCGCATTATTTCATCTTGAGAATCATTTAGAAGCAACATAAGAAATATAATTGAGATGTTAAATTTAAAAACTTCTATGTGAGTTTACTACTTGAGACCTAACCAAGTCTTGTTAGGCTTTCTTTCTTTAATCTACCTAACCAAGTTGATATCACCTCCAAAGTTATTAAAATTCTTAAAATTTAGATCTTAAGTGCTTCTTCACTCAAACTAAACTTTCACAGCTTTAATGACACAAAAGTAGTGCAAACCTGATGCCTTTCATGAATTCACACAAGTAGGTACAAACCTAATCTTAAGACCAAACTATTAGGTGTCTGATTTGTGCAATATGGTAGACATTAAATTTCACATATCAAAAACACACATTTTCCATTGATGTATTATGTATATCCCTAATTAAGAAAAGAAGACACTTTGAGAACAAAAGGAAGAACTAAAAAAATACAAGATGGATTGGGCAGAAGATATATAAGACCTAATTTTTCTGTTCACACTCAGCTTGACTTCCAGGAAAAAAGAAGTTTAGAATCTTTGAAAATAAAAAACATTGAAAAGTACCTCCAATTTGATGGTGACCAAATGGATCAATAATGACTTCAATGCTTATCAAGAAATGATACAAGTTGATCAAAATCTCCATCAAAAAATCAATTTCTCTTTCTCACTTTGCTAATAATTTTAAAAGATGATTTTTGTTTCAAGCGGTAAAGAAAAGGAAAACCATAATGGGAAACAAAGTGAAATGTAAATAAGATTTTAGTCCAACCAAATGGTCAACCATTTACATGACAAGAACAATCCTTCAATTATCTATAACACAAGTTAAAGCTACAAAACTTTCTCAAGAAATTTATAAGCACCGACAATTTCATTATTTTACTATCTTCAATTATCAAAAATATAGCACCTAAAAAATTTATCAGCCAACACTGTAACCAAATAAACAAAGCCAATAAATGAATTCAGAAAATGGCAATCATAAACATATTATGTTGCAAATGGAATGGAATTGAATAAAAAAAATTAACAAATTAAATGTAACAGATGATATCTTCAACAAAATGAAATGAGAGAACTTTCTCCCCCAATAAAACACAACAACAATAATAATAATAATATCTGAAACAGTCTTGTCTATGTTCAAAATGTATCAAGAAATTATATGAGATTACACACAGGGAGAGAGTGAAAGAGAGAATTCGAATTCGATTCTCTTAAACAACCCCACCCTTTTTCCTTTTCTCATCATCCTATACAATCCATCCAATCCCATTGTCTTAGACCCAATTCTGTTCTTGCCTTAAAAATCAAAATTAAAAACTTAAAAGCAAGGAATAAAGTAAAGTGAATAAAGAAAAGGAGCCGCACCAGTGTTTGATGATAAGGAAAATGAATCATAATTCAATCTTATCATCATCGTTTAGATCTCTTCCTTGCTTCACTGTAAAGCACCACGACCGTGAATCCGGTAATTTCCAGTACAATTACTGGATTCCTAAAAATCAAGACAGAAACTGCAACTGCAACAGCTGCCTTTGCATTGCCTAGCACCTGTAAAGTCAAAGCACTTGTATGCTTCATGACCAAGAAATTGGTCAAATTGACTAAATAGGCCACCGTAGCATTTCCAATCAAATTGAAATATTCACCTCACTGTTTCCATACGAAGCCGCCGCACACCAACATGCTTTTCCCTACCAGACCCAAAAACATATCTTTGGAAACCAAAACCAAAACCAAAATCAGTAGCAAATAGCAGAAGCAAAGTGAGATGAAAAGTGGTGATTGTTAGTGATGAAAATCACAGAAATAGAAGTTAAAGTGAAATGAAAAATCTAAGCATAAATGTAAGTCAAACAAAAAGAGGAGGAAGATAAGAAATCTGAGCATAAATGGAGGTTAAAGAGAGATGAAAGAGAAGAAGATGTTTTGTATAGAGAGTGACCGGTGAATGGGATAATTGGTTTTTCATTTTTCCCTTTTATCAATTAGATTTTTTATCTCACAAGTAATACAGGTTGTTGGATCAATTTTAAATGGATCCAATGGACAACAAGCTTTACTATTTATCAATGCATCATGCAGTGATTTCAAAAATCACTGCATAGCAGCCGGACCCCATGTTTGACTGATGGTTTTTGACAAGTGTCAATTGGCCTTTTTAACTTTACCCTGACATGGTTTTAGAGTCTGTCTCAATATTGGACCTACTTAAATTCCTTAAAGCTGCTGAATGGACCTTATATTTGGGTTGGGCGTTCATAAAATTTCATAAAATTTTGACCACTACAACATTCCTCTATTTATGCCGTTTTTTTAACATAATATAAAGATACTTAAGTGTCGGGTCGGATCTACGAACAAGCAGCAGTTTAGGATGCGTCACATGAAGTCTCGTGATATCGTGAAATGAATAATGCCTCAGTAATGCTTACAGAGTTACAGTGTGATATGATCACAAAAGTGCTAAAAACTATATTTTATAATGAACTAAAAATAATGATAAAATGATGGTTAATTCTAGAGAATCACTGTCCAAACGATTTTCAAAAGAAAATAAGTAACTTAAATGGTTAAAAATATTCAGGTATCTCATTAACGTACTTAAACAAATAAATAGTAAAAATTATAATTGTAACTACAATTTAGGACAAACTATCCACTCACCAAAAACTAGGGATCCACCACTCACGTAACAAACGATATACATTAACTCCTCATGGTGGTTATTACTGATCTAAATTAAAATAAATAAATAAACTATAATCAAATTAAAAACTAAATATACAAATTAATAAAATTATGGCTGCAACATTACCAATTGATACGATCACAAAAAAATTCTAAAAAACTAGAATTTTAGATAAACCAAATAAAATGATAAAATGATAGTTGATTCGAGAGAACCACTCTACAGATGATTTTCAAGAGAAAATCAATAACTCAATTGAGAAATAATATATTCTGATGATTTTATTAAGGGTGCCGATATTGACATCCATAAAACTTATTAGTACACTCATATTTTATTAAAAAAATTAATTACAAAAATATCCCAATAGAAACTGTTATTGGTAAAATCCGAAAGAATAACACATCAGCATAAACACCATGTTTCGTGGAGATTAAAAGTGACGTGTAAACAAATGTCAACTGAATTGAACCAACTTGAATTGGCTAGAAGATAATCGCATGCTACTTGGTCAGGGTTACTTAGATGGTTGGGTGGAAGTAACTCAACTAAGGTAATTAAATTGACCAAGCAAAGATGATTTGGTTGGGAAAACCCAAATGGTCGGGTCTAGTTATCCGATCTGGTGTAGATCCCTGGTCGGGGGTGAAAGAAGTTTGGTCGGGTCTAGCAGATGGTCGGCTAATCGACACGTAGACAATTCTGAGGAACGTTCAGATGCATGGCACGTTGTCAATGTAAAATTCAATTTAATCACTACTCAAATACTTATGAAAAGAATCCTATTCAAATAAGGTGTCACGAAGCATACTCAGATAAGGAAAAAAACTTGCTTAGAGATATCAGAGTCCAAAACAGGCAAAAGATCTAATGCATTCAAAACACAAACACGAAGAATGGGAAATAAGGTTTCAAAGACCCCGACAAATCAGAGTTTTATTAAAACTCATCAACTTTCCTTACTTGTGTGTCAAGAATCAAGGTTCTAAACGTGTATAAATAGACCCTAACAATGTAATCGTGAGAGTTAGAAATAGTTAATGCAAAACTAAGTATACAAGAGTGCAATAGAGGTTAAGCTTGTAACAGATTATCATAGTGAAATTTTTCCCTCACCGTCATCGGCAACCGTGGTTTTTTCCCTTCCTGGGTTTTCCACGTAAAATCTGTGTTTGCGTGCTCTTTTTATCCTTCTTGATCATAATATTATTATCAATTCACCATAATTTGTTAGACGCGTGATCCAGTTTACATAATCACAAAAATCACTGTCAATTGGTGCTAGAGGAATATGGTAGCTCTAGTAAATCTAAGGAAATTTGTGTGATAGTAACATGGCGAATAGCAGAGACAGATGTTAATCTTTGCATGAAGCTGGCATCCGGTGCGGTGTCTATGAACCTAGTTTAACAAACATCAGCGTTGTCTTAGAAGATGTACCCTCAAGGACTTTAAATTCCACCGGACAAGATGTGATAACCTCTACAGATGCCATGCCGAGTATTTTCCTAGATGCTTTCCGTTAAGTCTAAGAGTCATTACGGAGAGTCATTGAAGACGCTGCCAGACAGGGAATCAACGTAACTGCTACCACTAACATGACCTCGCCATATCAACTATCTACGCCGGTAGTAGCTCGGGCCCCCAGGATACGTTCTGAAATAGTGGTTACGACCCCAGGCGCACCATAGAAAACTTGTAAAGAAGGGAGTACTCCTAAAAGAGAGATGATCGCTAAGATAACCAGGACCACATGGAGAGTGGGGGCCACAAAAACCAGGAAACAAAAAAAACACAGGGAGTCCAGTTTGTAAAAAGATGCAAGGAGATATCATGGAGGGAGAACGAGTTATGATTGGGAAGACAGATATGGCAGTCATAGAAGGAGAACCCGATCAGCTTCAATTGATGAAAAAGCTCCGCCCAAAAGGCATAGGGAGATAACTTCTGCACCTAAGGACAACTTCCGTGATACCCAGGTCACATGACGAGTTTTAAGGTACCCTCATGGCCTCACAATTCGCTAAAAATTTGACAAGCATGTCCAAAAGTTGAGGATCTTACAAATGCCTTTTGGCCTCAAGAATACCAGGGCAACTTACTAAAGATTGATAAATAAGATGTTCGCTTGGCAGATCGGCAGAAACATGGAGATGTATATAGATAACATGCTGACAAAAAGCATCACATCATAGAAGCATGAAACTGATCTAGAAGAAACATTTGGGGTGCTGAGAAGGTATGTGATGAAGCTCAACCCGAACAAATGTGTCTTTAGGGTACCATCGGGAAAATTCCTCGGATTTCAGGTTCACCAGAGGGCAATCGAGGTAAATCCTTAGAAGATAAGGGACTTGGAGAAAATGAGGTCCTTGGTTACCCTAAATGACATTCAAAAGTTGACAGGCTGCTTGGACTCGTTAAACCGGTTCATCAGCAAATCAACGGACAGGTGCTTGGCTTTCTTCAAGGCCATAAGGAAGGGCAAATGAGTGGAATGGAACGAATAGTGTGAACAAGCCTTCCAGAAAATTAAGGAATATCTAGGTAAGGCCTCAATCATGTTGAAGCCACTGGATGAAGAAGTGTTATATTTGTACTTATCAGTCACAGCTATGGCCACGGGGTTGGTGTTGGTCAAGCTAGATGAAAAAGTACAAAAACCAGTGTATTATACCAGCAAGGTCTTGCTGCCAGTAGAAACAAAGTACTCGGTAGCCGAACAAAAGGTGTTAGCACTGGTGACGGCAGTTAGAAAACTAAGACCTTATTTTCAAGCGCACAACATCGAGGTTTACACAGACTACCCCCTAAAACAAATCTTGTCCAAACCAAGAGTTTCAGGAAGATTGACAAAATGGGCAGTTGAGCTGAGTGAATTCGATATTACTTACTTACTTAGGGCCGCAATAAAGGGTCAAACAGTGGCAGATTTGATCGCTGAGTTCACTGAACCAAACAGTGAAGTGATCAAAATGCTTGAAGACAAAGAAAAGAGGGTTTTTGATTGGAAGTTGCACTTAGATGGGTCGTCAAATATGCATCAGCGGGGCATGCATAGTGGTATCCACTCCATAAGGTGATCATGTAGAATGTGCCTTGCAATTTGACTTCAAAGCTAACAACAATATAACCGAATATGAGGCATTGTTGGCAGGACTCATGATTTGCAAGGCACTGGGAGCGGACGAGTTAGAAATATTCAGTGATTCACATGTCGTGGTCAACTAGGTCCTAGAAGAGTACCAAGCAAAGGATAACAATATGGCGGCTTATTTGGAAATAGCTAAGGCCTACTCGGGAGATTCAAAACTTACAGGATTACTCAGATCCCAAGAGAGAAGAATCAGAAGGCCGATGCTCTATCGAGATTGGCATCAGCGACCACTGGTATCTGGTCCAAAACGATCACAGTGGCCCATCTCAAGAAACCTAGCATCAAAGAATATGAAAAGTTGATAGTTGAAGAAATTGAAGAAGGGCAGATCACTTGGATGACCCCGATTATGGAGTACCTAGAAGATGGCACACTTCCCGAAGATACGGTCGAAGCAAAACGTATCAGGTACAGGGCGGTCCTGTATTCTCTAGTAGGAGGAGAGCTCTACAGAATGGGGTGTTCAAAGGTCTTGTAGAGATGTGTTGGTCAGGCTAAGGGAGATAAGATTCAGGCAAGTATACACAGAGGTGTATTTGGAAACCACATTGGAGGAAAAAGTTTGGCTCATAAAACCCTCAGATAAGATTTCTATTGGCCAACCCTATTTTAGGATGCACAGTCGGTGGCTGAGAAGTGTATAACTTGCTAAATGATTGCAAATGACATCAAGTAGTCACCTGAGCGCTTGAAGAATCTAACATTGCCTTGGCCATTCACAATATGGGGGTTAGATCTAATATGCCTAATGCCAACGGTGACCAAAGAAGGTCCAAAGCATCCCATAGTAGTAGTGGACTATTTTACAAAGTGAGTAGAAGAAGAGGCATTGGTACATATAACTGAGGCTAATACTACCAGCTTCGTGAAGAAAAATATCATCTACTGATTTGGAATCCCAGATACAATCATAACAGATAACGGGACCTAATTTGATAGTATAACTTTAGGGAGATGTGCCAAAACTACCACATTAAGAACTACTATGCCACACCAGCCCATCCTCAGACCAAGGGACAAACTGAAGCTGTGAACAAGATCATCAAGCACACTTTGAAAGCCAAACTCCATGACAAAAAAAGGAATTGGGCAGACAAGTTGCACCAGGTAGTCTGGGCATACCAGCCGACTGAAAGAACCTCAATAGGAGAAACACCATATTCCCTGGACTTTCGGACTGAGGTAGTTATCCTGGTCGAAATAATCCATACCTCTCCCAGAACCCAACTGTACCAACCGGATGCGAATGTAAGTGCTTTAGAACAGAATCTGGATTAGTTGGAAGAGAAAATAGACATGGCGAGAGTAAGAAACACTGCCTATCTGCAAATGGTCGCTAGATATTACAACTCGCACGTCCGGGTAAGAAAATTCCAACTCGGAGATCTGTTCCACATGAGAGTATCCCCAAACACGAAAGCAAAAATGACTGGATCATTGGCAGATAAGTGGGAAGGACCTTATCAAGTGGTCGGGTTAGCTGGGCATGGAGCATATCGCCTTACTTGACCAGAAGGGGTAGAGCTACCCTGACCTTGCAACGCCAAATATTTGAAGATATTCTACCCCTAAATGAGGTTTTTTCTTTCAGTTTATTGGGTTGTTTTCTTAAGTTTTAGGATTAGTTCAAGTTTTGTTTGCTCCTAATCAGTTGTCTCTTTGTTTCTAGTTTTTTGATTGAAGTTATAAATAAAAGCCCCTCGAGGAAAAATTAGATCAAGAAAAGTGTTCTAATATTGCCTTCGTTTATAAAGGCAATCTCACAGCACTTGAGATTGTTAACACCGAATGGGTGCTCGGGGGCCCCAGTGATAGGGACAAAACTATATGTCGAAAAAGATGATGCACACTCACCGAAACTAACTGGGTGTAATAAACACTGTTAGAGCGCCTTCCGATCATAAGTACCTGATGGGATGCGCAGAAAGTTGGGTGGGGAATCAAATTCTCATACTTGAACGCCAGTTTGCCAGATACTCGGCTAAGACAAGTTAAGTTAAGTTAATAAGATGAGGATTCCCTCCATTGCAATGAATCTTGAGCAACAAACTACTGGGAGACGTCCTAGTGACTTAGTTGACAGATAAAAGATAAAACTCTATAAATTAGTTACCATACAAATGGTTTATAAAAAGTACACTACTTGACAAATATCAAAAGCGATCGTAAAACGAGGTAAGAAACTGTCCACACAACCAATCAAAGAAGGTAAGTTAGTAATGAAATTGGCCAGGCCAAGTTCGATAAGTTATAATAAAACCAATCAGGCCAATCAATGATCCGTTAATAAGATAACTGGTTAAACCAAAAATGTCAGTTAGTAATGAAACTGGCCAAGGCTAAGTTCCATCAGTTAAGAAGACAACTGATCGAGTAATAACAATCAGTTAATGAGACAACTGATCAAAACAGAAAGGCCATTTGGCAATGAGACTAACTAGACTATGGTAAATCAGTCAATAAGGCAATAGATCGACTCAATACAGAATAATAAAGACTACCATCCAAAGAGAAAAAACCAACATGAGCAAAGGGAAATTTGTATTATTCAGAATGGAATAATCTTTCATACAATTCTGTAAAAGAAATTTACAAGTTGAGCAACCATGTTGAAGAAATAATGAATATAACGAGGCAAGATCATGCTCTGGGTGTGCTCGAGGGATCGCCAGGCCTAGAACTGCCAGGAGGGTAGTTTTCATCTTCATATCCCCTGGTGAGGTCCCCAAAGTCTGGCCAACAGATGTGGTCCTCCGGGTCATAGGTCATGAATGGAGAGTAATCGGCATCAGGTAGGGGTCCAGCATCGATTCCCTTAGCCGAAGTACCAATCTCCCTATCCACTTGGAAAGTCGCCATGAAGGATTTGAAGGGGAGTTCTAGATACATGATGTGAAGGCCCTTCCAGATTGACCTGCAGTATGCCCTTCATCTTATCCTTTGATTTTTTATTGCATCTAGAGAATCAAATTTGTGTTTTTGGATCGTCCAATCCCATTTTTGGTAAGCTTCCCCAGAAGGCATCTCATTGGCACCAAAGAACATCCGAGCGGTAACAAGCCCTCACTCTTGCTCCCTCAGCATAACTGCCTCGAACGCAGCAGACCTCTTGTACCGATCGACGCTCTAGGCCTAGAGTGTCAATTTAGCCTCTTGGGAAAGTACCTTCACGTTGACCTTGTGCTGCTTCAGGTCTTCAGCCAGCCTCTCATAACGAAGCTTAGCCTCCTCAGACTATTATTGAGCCAGGAGCATGGATTGCTGGGAAGCAGCTAGATATTCTTTGGCAGTGTGAGCTTCTACTTCTTGATTAACAGCTGTTGGCTCATCCAGAATGATCTTCTGCTCCAATTCAAAGCACCGCTGCTCAGCTTTGGACATGCTCGCTTCAAGCAGGGTACCTTTCTTGGTAAGTTCACTGAGATTTTCAGTGGTAGTATTAACCCGGGTCTCAGCGTTGACTATAGATCTCCTTAAATCAGCTTCAGTTACATCGCGTTGCCTCAACTTTTCTTCAAACGATTCCTTTAGTTTCGATCCACTTGCTGAGGCATAATCGAGTGCCTTCTTTTTCTCTTCAAGTTCCCTCTTTAACGAGGAAATTTCAGCAACCTACCTTTCTTGAGTAGTCAAGGTCCGGGTTAGTTCTTCCATGACCTGAAAAGGAAAAAAAATAGATTATAATAGTAAACCCAAAACCAAATGAATTGTTCAGAAAGTGTAGGACACTTACATATACACCGATGTTAAAGATTGTGCGGATTCGCTCCAAGTTACTGGCATTCTGCAGGTCTTTCCAATAACCTTCCCCAACACAGCCCATTCCAGCAGACATGGCACGTAACATGTCAAGGGGGTCAATCGACGTTTCTCCATAGCTAGAAGGGCCAGCAATAGATAGTGGATTCAACATTTCATGACTTTGAGGCTACTGACCGACCGAGAGTGCACCAAGGGAGGTTGGGGTGGCCTCAGGAGTTGATTCCAAGGGCATAGCTATAGCCTGATCCTGGTCGGTGGCTTCTGATAGACCCGCTTCAATATCACCTGCAAGTGGGGCCACTTCAGCATTTGACAAGACCCCCGAGGGTCGGCCTAACCGCATAGAAATTTTATCAACATGGTCCACCCCTTGGTCAATTATGTTGTCTTCAACTCCAGGAGCAAGAGGATCAGTTTTCCCCTTATCAGAGCTTGCTTGCCCTTCATCAGAGAACGAGTCAGTAAATACTATCTGATGTTTGACCGAAAACCGCATCGGGACCTTACCGGCACGTTGCACAGGAGGCTCAGATGGAGCTTGATATGTTGGGCAGTTGGTTTGGATGGGAGCCGATCCAGATGAAGGTAGGGGTTGTGTCTGTTAAGGGATAACTTGCTCACAGACCCCATTAGGGGCTTGATCATCCACTCTGGGTTGTTCAGGTGGAAGAGAGACAGATGTAGCAGAAACGCAATCAATTCTCCTCTTCGATAGTTGTTCCCAAAGAATCAGATCAGTCAACGTTTCCTGATCATCATCTTCTTCTTTAGAGTTAATAAACCTGACCATAGTACGATGAGCCTCCGGACCCACCACTAGCTGAATCTTTTTTTTTTCGAGCAGCCTTGGGGGCGGAAGACCCCTACGTAGTTTTGGTCACCTTTCTGGCAGGGGATCTTTCAGAAGTTTTGGCCACCCTTCGAGCAGCCGTCTCCTTGGTCAACCTCATCTTCAAGCTTCTAGGAGAATTCCTCCTCTCGTTATCCTGATCAAAGGATTTCTTCTCTTGTTACCGATCGGTTGCACCCGAAGATGTGTTGGGGTCAAGCTCTTAAGTGTGCTCTACCAAGTCCTATTGTGGGGGAGCAATTCCCTGAGCCAATTGGGCAGCAACCTATGCTCAGCTAGCCATATCAAGGTTCTTAACCTTCTCGGCTTGCTCGCTAGCAACAATATTCATCTCATACACTGAATAATTAACCCAAGGAGTATCAGAAAAGGAAAATATAGTTAGTATAAGAAGAAACTGGGGGGAAATAGAACTTACAGCTTTTACGCCGGTTGGAAATACCAGGGAACAATCCCAGCTTGATTAGATCTCTTTCAACAAGTAACACACGACGATCTCTGGTCTCCCAAGAAGTCTGGGAAGCCTTGATCACATTCTCGGCTTGTTCTTCAGTCAGCATCACGGGAACCTTGTTCCACAGGTTGGGGCTGTAAAAATGCATAGGAACACTATTTTTAGCCAGTTCTCGGAGAGGGTTAGCAACTACAGTCTCACCCCAATCACCTCTTATGAAGAGCCTACTATTTTTCCAATTTTTACTGGATGAAGGGAAACCCCAAATAAAGCCCTTGTGATCCTTGCTGGACGCGGGGGTGGGCCATTGGTCATATCCACGGGGAATCTTGTGGCTAAGAGAGCTGGATTGAAGATGAAAAGTACCCCCGTTGTCCAATAGACCCAATGTTTAGAAGTTACGAATTTCCTAGGGGGTCGGGGGATTCTTGGCACCAATCTATTTCCATAAGTGCCATAAACTGATTAGGACCCCGTAGGAGTTTGAGGTAAGTTGTGCATGAGAAATCCCAGCTTTTGCTAGAAATCGGGAGATAAAAGGCTGCACGGTCAGCGTGACCCCGGATGTGAGCATGTCTCCATAAAGGGCCATAGCACCCCGATGGGGTTTCCAGATAGCACGCCGACCGCTCAAGAAGAGTTCAGCCGACTGAGGGAGGTCAAACCTCTCGCTATATTTCATTATCTCCTTTTCAGTCACCACGTTCACTTCAGAATTAAAGGCGCTTGGGAGGTCAGTAGAAAACTTCAATAAGTGTGCCCGACGCCTCTTGGGAACGTCTTCCATTTTCAAAAGTTGAGAGGGAATCTTCAAATCAACCATAGGGAAAATCGTTAGCGCCCGCTCTGCTTCCCCGATTGGATTCTAATGTCGTTGACATATCTAGGCATGTATTAGCAGAAGTAACGTTCGGGTTAGCAGTATTTGGATCAAAATAAGAAGGTTGAAATTCAGGATGATCAACTGAGTAATCAACATTGATAGCTGTGGGTTGAGTTGAAGGGGTATAGTCTTGAGAACGCCCCTGTAAAATAAACCCAATCCTATCAACGTTCTATTTGTCGCCAGTTTCAATATCACACATTAAAAGCTCAACAAAGCGGTGATGGGTAATAGGATTCATTCCTGAATAGTTAAAGTGAACGAAATGCGAATGCTGATGATGGTGGAACTGAAGGTCCGAAGAAGACGAAAAGTTTTGAGAGAACTTAAGCTATGGAAAGCTTCGAAGAGAAATAGGGTTGCAGTTTTGATGAATAGAAATGCAAAGTAAGATAATGTGAGAGGGAAAACGAAGAGTTTTAAAAGTATATATAGGTGAAAGCGATGTCATGCTATAGTGGGGGTTGGTGTGCGAATCCCAGAGATCACGAGCCATTTGAAATTCAAATAAATCGCCGTCAGTTTCATCACTCACGTCAAATCACCTACGCAAATCAAACATTTGTGGCTAAAAATTAAAGCATAGTTGTTAAGCATTAATAAGCAATATTGAGCTACAAAACAAAAAAGACACCCGAGTTAAACATACCTCACCGAGTGAGTTTCTCTTTGTTAAGCAAGATGGTCGGTTTGAATGTTTTATGGGGTATTGTTATTGGTAAAATCTGAAAGGATAATACATCAGCATAAGCACCATGTTTCATGGAGATTAAAAGTGACGTGTAAACAAATGTCAACTGAATTGAACCAACTTGAATTGGCCAGAAGATAACCTCATGCTACCTGGTCAGGGTTACTTAGATGGTCTAGTGGAAGTAACTCAACTAAGGTAATTAGATTGACCAAGTAAAGATGATTGAGTGTGGAAAACCCAAATGGTCGGGTCTAGTTATCTGATCGGGGTGTAGATCCCTAGTCGTGGGTGAAAGAAGTTTGGTCGGGTCTAGCAGATGGTTCGCTAAACGACATGTAGACAATTCTGAGGAACGCTCAGATGCATGACACATCGACAACGTAGAATTCAATGTAATCACTACTCAAATACGTAAAAAGAGAATCATATTTAAATAAGGTGTCACGAAGCATACTCTGATAAAGAAACAAACTTCCTTAGAGATATCAGAGTCCAGAACATGCAAAAGATCTAATGCATTCTAAACACAAACGTGAAGAACGGGAAAGAGGGTTACAACAAATCAGAGTTTTATTAAAACTCAGCAACTTTCCTTACTTGTGTGTCAAGAATTAAGATTCTATACATATATAAATAGACCCTAACAGTGTAATCATGAGAGTCAGAAAAAGTTAACGCAAAACTAAGTATACAAGAGTGCAAGAGAGGTTGAGCTTGTAACAGATTTATCATAGTGAAGTTTTTCCCTCGCCATCACCAGCAACCGTGGTTTTCTCCCTTCTTGGGTTTTCCACGTAAAATATGTGTTTGCATGCTCTTTTTATCCTTCGTGTTCATAATATTATTATTAATTCACCATAATTTGTTAGACGTGAGATCGAGTTTATATAATCACAAAAATCACCGTCAACATAAATATTTATCAATAAGGACAAATTACTTCAATTAAAAATAAACTAAATACTATATGCACTCATTAATTACACTCATATCTTCAACTATATTTCTTCATTAAAAAAACTTATGATAAACCCTAACATATATATATAATAATAATTATCCAGTGAGGTATACTTTATTTTAATTTCGGTAAAAACTTTGATGAAATCACAACGATTTTTATGAATTTTGATTTGAATTTTTGTATGGATGATAAGTTCATTGATATCTACCTATGATTCAAATTTGAGAATTTTTCAATTACTAAAACTATTTATCCCGAATTGTTTAAATATAAAGGCATTGAAAAAAGGAGTGAAATATAGGAAAATTCAAAACAATAGTTCTAGTAGTTGAAAATTCTCAAATTTAAATCACATGTAAATTTCAATAAACTTATCATCCACACAAAAATTCAAATCAAAATTCATAAAAATCGATTTGATTTCATCAAAGTCCTTACCGAAATTAAAGTAAGGTATACCTTACTTGATAAGAACTATATATATATATATATATATATATATATATATATATTTCACACAAAGATAGCAAATATAACATGATAAATAAAATAATTGACAAACTATTAGTTGATCATAGGCAGTAATATGCATAATTGCAACAATTTCCAAACATTAGCTAGCGACTAAGCAATAGTCCACTTTTGTGGGTCAACGTTATCATAAACCCTAACATATGATAAACCCTAATTTTTATGATAAACCCTAATTAAACTATAATTTCATTTCATTTCAAGTATCAAACTTTCTCATCATCACATGATTATCATATTGTTTTTCTTTTTCTTTTATGTATAGTTATGAACTCTATCAATAAACAAAATATATTTTTTAACGATAGTTGTAGATGTCAACAAGTTTTTTTTTAAGGTAGCCGTAGATATCAATACGTGTTTTTTTTTAAAGATTGCTGTATAAATAAGAGAATTTCAGATTGAAAATCTCTTGATCCCATATACGGTCCACATATTCCCTTTTATAAGACTCTTGCATTTGAGATATTTCCAAAAGTAAATTGGACCATCATTAAAAGAAGATTTGATTTCAAAAATAATATGATATTTTTTATAAATTGAGTGTGATAATAATTTAAGAGTGTTTATAAATAATATGTATTAAAATGAATAATTTTATTTCATTGAGAGTACCGTTGGCATTATGATTAGTGCTTACAGTAATATTTATTTTTTAAAGTTTAGATATGGATGTACTTATAAAAATAAGTGTACTAATAAGTTTTTATGGGTGTCAATATCCATACTTTTTTATTAAACGGACAACTAACAAATAAATAGGAAAAGTTACAAATAACTGATAACTAGAAATTAGGAACATAAATTCTCTTCCCTAAAACGTAACTAGGACAGTTTTACTGCAGTACTCACGTAATCAACCCACAACCACTAACTAAGCCTAAAGTTATGGATTATATGGATTAGATGGTGATTAATTCATAACTAAATTAAAACAAATAAACTATAATCTAATTAACAACTATAGCATGCGAATATCATTTACGATATTTGGAGATTTTTGCATAACTTGAGAGGGCTCTCTATGGTTTTCAATTAAAGGGATACTAATTCTTTTTCCGATTATCTAGCTAAGATGGGTTGGAAGAGGAGTGGAGATAATCTTTTAGTGGAGTGACATTTGAGCTTACAGTGAGGGTTGTGTTCGTTGTGTCTGGCTTGGTGGTGATTGTGCAGTTTAAAGCTTGTTTTTCTCTGTTTTGGCGCTCTTGAAGGTGGTCTCTGGTGATTAGCTGTTCTAGCTAGTGTTTTTTAAGTTGGCTTTGGTTTGCAGGCGGGTGTGAGAAGTCTAATGTTAATGCTTTGATGTTTCGATTCTAGACTCTAGAGTGGTTTCTATTGCTTTTTGTTCGTGGTGTTTGTTTTTCAGGTTTTAGGCTTGTTTGGTGGTGGGTGCCAGTGGGCTTGCTTTGCTTGTAGTCTTTAGCCTTTGTGATGGCTTATAGCCCTTGGGCTTGTTTGTTGTTGTTTCTGGGCTTTCCCTTGGCTTTGTAGCCTGCTGTTTTGTAGTTGTTTGTTTGGCCTTTTTTAGTTCCTTTTAATAAATTTTGTCGTTAAAAAAAACAACAATTGAATACGTAAATTGATTTAAACATAAACATTATGATCGTAACATTTCTCTCCCGTTGAAACCATCATTGTCCTCAAGGATGAAATGAGTGATTCCTGACCCACTTCCTTACCTAATTTGTCATCTGGAAGGAGCATCAAAACAGGATTGATTTGAGGTCGAAATTTGGGAGCCCTTCTAATGCTAAAATTGATTATGGCCTCGTTTGCAACAAGAAGTATTGCAAAGAGATATTTTTGTAACTTTGAGCATTTCAATTGCACCCAAGTTGCACTTAGTTAACCATTCATTGGAATTCCATCAAACATGAAATGTTTCATCCATAGCTTACTTTCGTGAGGTTGAGTTGGAGGCTGGTCTAGGGTTTTGTCAATCGCACTTCCTTTCTTTGAAACAGAATCATCATCTGGATAACTAGAAAAAACCTGAATGTTACTAGTCAATTGAACCCCATTTTCAGCATGAAAATAGGTCTCAACACCAGAATTTTTCTTGTCAATAGAAAGCTCATGGATGTCCCTCGTCTTGCACACTTTTCTTCTTAATGAATTCTGTCATCTTCTGTAATATTTGTTGCTAACCAAACATTAGAAAACACAGCACCTACTCGATCTTCTCTAAACGTTCCTCCAGATCTGTGGTCATTGTCTGGCTCTGATACCAATTGATATAATCACAAATATTCTAAGAAAATTAAAATTTTGAATAAACCTAATAGATTGATAAAATGATGGTTGATGCGAGAGAACTGCTCTCTAGATGATTTTCAAAAGAAAATCATTACCTCAACTAAGTAAGAATATATTTTGATGATTTTATTAAACGTACAACTAACAAATAAATGGGAAAAGTTACAAATATCGCACAACTAAAAATTAGGAACATAAAATCTCTTCCCTAAACCTAGGACAGTTTTACTGCGCTACTCACATAATCAACCCACAGCTACTGACTAAGCCTAAAGTTATGGATTAGGTGGTGATTAATTCCTAACTAAATTAAAATAAATAAACTATAATCTAATTAACAACTAAATACGTAAATTGATTTAAACATTCAAAATTATGATCGTAACACCGTGACGGTGAGTGGGTGTTACTGCAACACTAGTAGAGAGATACAATTTTTTGTATACTTCTATATAATGTTGTAAATATGGGCAGGACATGTCGTGCCCGGCTCCGCTGACCCGCCAAGGATGGCAGTTCGTGCCAAACACGGCCCGCTTGTGGGCATGTTAGGCCAGGCACGACCCTAATGCATGTACCGTGCTGGGCCTTGGGTCGGGGCACGTTATGCCAACCCGGCCCGACACGCATGTGAGGCGTGCTGACCATTGGGCCCGCCGAATTATGTTTTTTTTTATCAAACGATAACTTTATTTTTTATAATATTTTTTCAATATTTGATCGTTGTTGACGTCAGCCAACGGTTGAAACTTTAAAAAGTGCCAAAAATTACCTTTTAGCCCCTCATATCTTCTATTTTATTTTTTTACTCACATTTCAAATATTTTTATAAATACCCCCACCCATTACAATTTGCGTACACTTTCTCTCGATCTCTCATTCTCTCTATTCTCCAATTTTCCATTACTCTCTCTAATCTCTATTCTCTACACCATTTCACATTTTCATAATTTCATTCTTACTTTCTCTCTCTACTCTCACACACACTCTCTCTCTATTCTCTACAATACTAATCTACTATTCTAATACTATATTACTAATTTACTATCATCCAAATATTATTCTCTAATCTCTCCACCAAGGCACCAAGGCACCAAAGTTCAAATGTACCTTTTTTTCTTTAAGTGTTATTATTTAATTTTATGTTTTAGTTTTTAAATTTTTTATTTATGCTTAACATTTTATGCTTAGTTATTAATTTTGATATTTATTCTTAGGTTTTATATATATTTAATATTCATGGCTTCATGCTTAGTATATTTATGAGTTTATATTTTTATGCTTTGCTATAAATTTTAATATTTATTCTAAGTATCTTAGATTTTAGTAAATTTATCATTTTATGAATTTATGTCTAGTAAATAGTTTTAATATTTGTATATTTTAATTTATGCATAGTATATTTTTGTTTAGTTAGTATATTTATCATTTTATGTTTATTAATTAATTTTAATATTTTTGGTTAGAAAATTTATTGCTTTATGTTTACACTTTAGTTATTAATTTTAATATTTTGTTTAGTTAGTAAATTTATCATTTTATGTTTAATAATTAATTTTAATATTTTTGGTTAGTAAATTTATCATTTTATGTTTAGACTTTAATTATTAATTTTAATATTTTTGTTTAGTTAGTAAATTTATCATTTTATGTTTAGTAATTAATTTTAATATTTTTGGTTAGTAAATTTATCACTTTACGTTTAGACTTTAGTTATTAATTTTAATATTTTTGTTTAGTTAGTAAATTTATTATTTTATGTTTAGTAATTAATTTAATTTTTTTGGTTAGTAAATTTATCATTTTTTGTTTAGTAGTTAATTTTATTAGTTTTGGTTAGTTAATTTATCATTTTATGTTTAGTTATTAATTTTAATGTTTTTAGTTAGTAAATTTATCATTTTATGTTAATACTTTAGTTATTAATTTTAATATTTTTGTTTAGTTAGTAAATTTATCATTTTATGTTTAGTAATTAATTTTAATATTTTTGGTTAGTAAATTTATCATTTTTTGTTTAGTAGTTAATTTTAATATTTTTGGTCAGAAAATTTATCATTTTATGTTTAGTAGTTAATTTTAATATTTTTGTTTAGTTAGTGGATGTTTGGTTATTAATTTTAATATTTTTGTTTAGTACTTTTATCAATTTATGGCTTTTTATAGTTTTATGCTTAGTATATTTATAATTTTATACTTAGTTTTTAATGATTAATGAGTTAATATTTGTATTGTAGGAAATGAATCATAATCCTCATTATTTTCCAAACGGTCTTAAAATGAACAACAATGATTTTGACCTTTCCGGACTGGCGGAAACGGCAACAGGACCTTCCAGTTCCGACGCCACACCGACACCACATCCCAAATCTAAAAAGTTGACATCAAAAGTATGGCAGTGTTTTGACGTAGTATAAATACAAAACCTATACGGTACGTTCACATCAAGAGGCATAAGGACTATGCCACTTCCAGGAAGGAACCGGTCATTTGAAAAGGCATAAGGACAAATGCATGCCTACACAAGAACAGGTAGACACTACAACCCATACACCACTACAACGGTACCCAGACGGGTCCGTTACGACGTGGCGTTACAACGCCGTACATGTTAGAGAATGCATGACACGTTACATTGCACAAACTGATCAACCGATTAATTTCGGTGACATTGTTTTTTTATGAAGAATTTATCCAAAATGCATACAACCCCCAATTTAAAGCTGTTTCTAGAAACACCACAATGAGTGATTTGTTAAAATGTTTTAAAACCGAACGAGATCTGAATTATAGCATCTAAGTGTCTCTATTGCATTAACTTCCGATAATTGGAATGTATGTTCTAAACATGACTATTTATGTGTCACATGACACTATTTAGACTCTGATTGGAGGTTACAAAAAAACAATTCTTGGTTTTCGTCCTATGGATTTTCAACATACTGTAGAAAATATTTATAATGTCATTCTTTATGTTCTAGAAACTTATGAAATAACTTAACGCATCATTTCTATCACATTAGATAATGCATCGGCAAATACTAGCTCTATTTCATTGTTTTTTCGAAACAATATCCCACAAGATGAGGATTATTTCTTCCACCATTGGTGTGCATGTCATATCATAAATTTAGTTGTACAGTCTAGTATGAAAGAAGTAAGCGATCGTATAGATCGCATCAAAGATGCCCTTTCTTGGATCAATAACTCTAATCCAAGATTGCGAGAGTTCGTCAGATGCTTTCAAACTTTCGGTCTACGACCCTGATGATTCCAAACAAATATGCCGATAGGGTGGAACTCTACTTAGTTAATGCTACAAAATTGTTTGGATTATGATACCCCTATTTTAGGTTTCTAAAACATGAAAATGACCGAAATTGGTCATCCAGTATTGACCCCGGACGATTGGTATGTAGCAAAGATTTATATTGATATTTTAACGATTTTTTTACAATGTCACTATAACTCTTTTCGGGGTCTATTACCCCACATCTTCCTAGGCAATCCATCAGATTGTGGAAATGTCTGAAATGTTAAACACTTATAGGACAGATAATATCTTAGGCATTGCAGTTGTTGCCATGGAGACCAAGTTGAAAAAATACTGGTCTACAATTTCTTTCCTTCATGCCTTAGGTGTTATAGTAGATCCTATGATTAAATTATCTGGTTTAGAAACTTTGCTTGAGTTTATTGGAGTAAATTTGAGCGTAGATTGTTCTGCACAGTTTACTACATTCGAAATAAGTTGTTCGAAGTTTTTAGTAGTTATGAGCGCATGTTTAGCAGCGTTGACACGCTACCATCAGAAGAACTGGACACACTCTCGTTGAAGACAAGTTGGAGCATTCTCAAACGCAGAAAAAAAAGACGGTTCATCAATTTCTTATTCTTCATCCCAAGCTCCACGAGCTATTGCAATTTTCGGTGCCGAACTGAAGAGGTTCCTTAAAGCTTAGTTTGATTCATTCGAAAACACGGAAGAATTTGATCTGATGTTATGGTGGACGACCTATAGCTACAGATATCCGGTCATGTCACACCTAGCACGTGACGTACTCGTTATCCATATGTCTACTATTTCTTCAGAGTTCTTTATCTCCAGAGATGGTGGATGTATTAACGTGCCTTCGGGATTGGGAGCATGCTCGAAATGTTGGAACCCCGTTCACTAGTAACGCAGCGGAAATAGGTTTTAAAATTTTTTATATAGATCATAAACCATCTGGGACCAGTGAACAAATGATCGCAATTTTTTTTTCGAATCTAATACATACAATATGTAAACACAAGAATAATTAATATATATATATATATATAAAAATTAGAACCTTACCAACATTTGGAGGCTCCTTCACTTTACGATATGCTCCTGATCTGTACCATCGATCTTCCTAGCTATTCCCGGAACTGGTGACCGCTTGTGGACGCGTCACGTACTCAGGAATTTAGGAAGATGTAGAGAAAAGAAGAAGAAACAATTTCTTCCAAGAGAAAAAAAAATAACTAGAACAATTCTAGTTCTCTAAAAATATTATAATTTTTTTTTCTTTCTTTTGTATTTACCCGTGCACACACTTACCTTTTTTTCTCTCTTTTCAAAACTCACGCACAGCACAAAAATTGCACACCAAATCCTCTTTTTTTCTTTTTGAAACACTTGATTCACGCACACCCAATTTGGACACCCAATTTGTATCACATACAAATTGAATTAGTGATCAATGCTATCTTTTTGTTATTAAAATATATATCATATATATATTATTATAACTAAAACTCTTAATTGATATCTTTCAATTTTAAAACTAAACCATTTAAAATGATATCTTATATATTTTATTTTAAAAGATAATTAAATATTTATTTTGAATTTAAACATTTTAAATTAAATTTCAAATATTTAATTTAATAAAATAATCATATTATCTTATTCTATTTAAAATCAAATATCAATTAATACCCTCCATTTAGTGATTAATAACATAATTAAATAATCTTAATATTTTATTTACTTAATCACAATTATTCATTAATTAAATAATCTCGTTATTCAATTAATTTCCGAATAAATACATGTCACTTTCGTAACATAATTAATTGGACAATCCAATTAATTAACCATGACCATTGTTACCTAAATCGATCGGGCTAGCAAGGGGACCTAATGGTCCCATAGTATTTTGAGCTCCAATAATCCTCGGAATCATTAATTAAACTCTTTCATTAATATTCCTTGATTATTAACTCCGGTGTGATTCCACTAAAAACCCGAAGCTGAACTCTCTCAACTGCAGACGATTTTACACAGACCGATACAACTCTGTGTCCATCGATATAGCTATTACACTTGGTGTGATCCTCCACAGTAGTTCATAATTAGAGCTGGGTCATAATGTCCGTTATACCCCTCTAATTACATATATCCTTTAAGTACTGTTGATTCTCTAATGAACAATAAATCCTATTTCCTCACGGAATTATGAGAGCACTCATATTGTCCAAGCCCCGAATCAACCCTTAAGGGAACTACCATCTACTTCTCACAAGAAGGAGTGGATTCCACTATTGTGTACATACCTTCCCAGCCACAAGCCAAACCGCAATCCCAACATACGGAGTATATTGATCAGGAACTGCATCCGACCTCACCCATGGTATATCAAAGACCACGATCTAACCTGAAGGAGTCGATAAGACACTCAGGATTAAGATCACCCACATATAACCATCATTAGTTGATATATATGAATCTCATCAGTAAACGGATTTTGGTGAGAGATTCATATAGATCATGACCCAGTCCTATATGATCACATCATACAAGGTGCCTCCATTCCCATATCTCATATGAATGATTCATGATAGAATCACCGTCCATTACGGAATGGACCGCAGCTATAGATTAACCACAATAAAGTACACAGCTTTATTTGCTATCTATGGACTCTTTAGATTGCACGTCTCTTACTGTATCCATCCGTATATGACACTCATATACACAGTTGGAGATTACATCCGGCAATGTAGGATGTTAATATATGCACAAAGTTATAAAATAAACAACACAACAAGAATGAATTGAACTTTTCTTTTTGTTTATTTCATAAATCCATTTACAAATTACATCTTTAGGGCATAAACCCCAACACGAAAGAGGATGCAAAATGAAATGGAAGACCAAGAACTTATTTAAAATTTCTCCAATTTATATGTCGATGAGGGTTCCGACAATAACCAGGTCTAGAACTATGTTATACACGTACATTTACTTGTAATAAGATTGCACTCTTTTTCCCTTACCAAGTTTTATTCTACTGGGTTTTTCTTAGTAAGGTTTTTAATGAGGCAATTATACAATACTGAAAGTCTGAAATAAATAAATAATTCTTCATTTTGTTGTAAATCAACTAAGAAATAAGCAAATAGAGATGAAAAAGAAACAAGAGAGAGAGAGAGACGAGAGACGAGAGAGAGCTTTTATGAGAGAGCTTTTATGAGAGAGCTTTTATATTGATATTCTGGAGGTTATCAGTTGAACAACACATTTACAATGAAAATGAATCACTTGTATATATAGATTCATATTTGATCACTTGGCCACTTGCCTTGAATGGATGATGAGAGGCGCTCATATGCAAAGCAAATCAAGAGAGAGATGTAGGCGGTGCATCAGTTGAAGCAAGTGGGTGTTGGTGATGATAAAAGTTGAAGTCAACAATAGAGGCTTGGTTGGAAAACCATATAATTACAACACTCCCCCTTGGATTTCCCACCATTTGTATTTTAATTTACTATGAAAAACCCAATGGGAAAAAATATGAGAAAAGTGTATACAATGATCTCTCTGGATCTAGTGGTGTTGGACATTCTCAAAACTACCTCATTAAAAACCTTGTCAGGAAAACTCAGTCGGATAAAACCTGATCGAAGTGAAAAAGAGTATAGTGTATAGATGTCCAGATTTATTTTTTCTTCAAAATATTTCTCACATTTATACTTTGCTAGGGAAAACCCAGTGGGATAAAAACCTGAGCAAAGATATTCATTGATCTGTCGGATCAAAGTATTATTTATAATGATCTTCTAGATCAGAGTAACATATATACGATGATTAGCAAGATCAAAGTAATATTTACAATGATCTTCTTGATCAAGTCAACATATATACGATGATCAACTAGATAAATGTAATATTTATGATGATCTTTATGGATCAAATAATTTTTGGGTGTGCTTATAGAATTGCCTCATTAAAACCTTATTAGGAAAAACCCAATGGGACAAAAACCTTATTGGAAGGAAAAAGAGTACAATGCACATATACCCTAATATGATTAATATATTTCATTTGATATGCCCCCCCTGATGGGACGCTCCCCCTAATGAAAATTCTTTTGAAGCAATCTTCTTGATTGCTAAGCTGACGCATATAGATGCTTATTTCATGAAATAACATCATAAAAGATTGGAGACTGTATAAGCAAAGACTTGCTTTATGGAGTAATATCCATATGAAATCTTTTCAGAATCTTTTCAACGTATTCTGATTGATGGAAAAGCATTCCATTTTGATATATGTTCGATCTTCAGGTCGAGACAATATTTTCTTTCTCATTTCTTTACGAAGACACATGAGTATATAATATGATTATTATATCCTTATCTTTATCCGATATTAACTGAGACGGTTATACCACATTCGTTCATATTGTTTTTAATCCATACAAGGATTTTTGTATGTTCATCAAATACAAATTACGAGATCTCGATTTACATGCTTTTAGCATTTTGAATGGTTCAGGATTTATAAATATTTGCATTGAGTGAATCATAGAGATAAATGATTACTACGTCTAGAAGACATATTTCAAGCCTTGTAAAGGCAGCCAAATTTATCAACAACGTAATCGTATTCATTAGTAGTGAATACCAAGTTTCTGTAAGAAACGTTGCACTACGAGTCGTGCCTCAAATCTCACGATCTCATTTTTCTCATCACGTTTCCGTATAAAGATCCATCAATATCCAACTAGTTTGACATCTCCAGGTGTCTGGAGTACTATTGATCTAAATACTTTATTTTTGGCTTATGAAGTCAATTCTTCTTGAATTGCTTCTTTCATCTAGGCCAATCATGCCTTTTGTCTACAATCATTGATATTATGAACATCATAATTATCATTTATAATTTCAGTAGCGCTACTGTGTATAAAAATACATTATTAATGATTGTTCCCTTATGATTCCACATTTCTCTCATATGATTTATAGAAATTTTCTCAATTTCTATACTATTGTATCTCTGTTGAGATTACTTCCATTTTAATGAATTTAGTCATTTCATAGACTCCGTATGATTTATAGAATTTCTCTCAATTTCTCTCAATTTCTGTATTCTTGTATCTCTTTTGAGATTTCTTCCACTCCAATGAATTTAGTCATTTCATAGACTTGTGTCTCTTTAGATATATCAGACTCTTATATAGTTGATTTAGAGAAAGTGGTTTTATTTATAACTCGAGTTTTGTTTACTTTTGGGATCCCGATAATAATACCTTTCAAAAGGTTTATAAGTTTACGATATGCATCAAATTATTTATTTGTTGTATTTTTCTCTGATCGTTCTTCAAGAATAATTACCCGCCCAGAGTTTATTGTAGGGAAAAATACAAAAACACAGCGGAAGCGAGACTAAAAATGAATTTAGTATAGTTAAAATTTTTTCCAATATTTGAACCTTAACCCGTTAATTAATTAAATATACATATATTCAAAAGATATCATATCTCTTGTCGCGTGATCCGATTGACTTAGTGTAGATGGTAATCCGTAAGATCTTCCAATCCGATCACGAATGTGAATCACTTAGGAGCATGATCCCTATTCTTTGAATTGCGTACCTGAGAATGGAAAAATGAAATCTTCTTTCTTGATAGTTAATCGCAAAAACTCCAAGAGCCTAGAAAGATCATTCCGGTCACTTTTGAATTCACAATCGTTATGATTGAAACTCGCGTGAACCTAAATCGAAAGTGTGCACAAAACCTTTTTATGTAAAGGCATGAAAGTGCACTATCGAATTTAGAACTATCTTTCTCCCTTCCTCTTGGCCGAATTTTCACTATGCTCTAGAGTTGGAATTTTTTTTATTCAAAAACAAGAGAATAAAAAATTCTTTCTCTAGAAAAAAAACCTTTTTTTTCTTCAAATCATTATTAATTCCAAAATTAATAATATATATAGGTATACAAATCCTTTCCGAAAGAGGATTTACTTGGTGGGCAAGAATCCTATCTCTAGGTGGATTTACTTGGTGACAAAGAATTCTTTTTCAAAAAAAGATTTCTTTTCCACATCAAGACTCCTAATCCAACTCAAATAATGTATTTGTGATTATATTACAGACTTCCTTATTTGATTAGATAAATAAATTCTTAATTTATCTACTTACCAAATTAAGTCTTTTATATTTATTATACTACTATAATAGTATACTACTAGGAAACATAATTCCTAGTCAGAAAAAGATTTTGATTTTTAATTAAATAATTAATTAATCAATTAATTAATTTCCATGTAATCAAACAATAAAATAAAATAATATTTTAGGCTATTATTATAGCCTTGCCACCCACACACAAAAAATATGGTCCAAATATTATTTTCTTATTTTATTTAATCTATTCAGGCTTTAAATAAAAGCTCACATGTGAACCAGACCCATTATTACTAAAAGAAACAAGCCCACATGCCTCTCATTATTATATTAATATAATTTGAGCAGCCCATTAAATAAATAATGTGCAAATTATATTCTTAATATATTAAATACAATTCTAGATGGACCCATAAATTAGTCCGGTAGAATAAATCAAGTGATCCATGCAAGTCCGTGTGGATTGGGGATCTTGGTGGGCTATCTAAATTTAAGCTTCAATAGAGACATAACCTAATCACAATCAACAAATGGTTCACTTAGGTCCGATCTATTAATTTTAGCTCATTCCACTAAAGAGCTAAAATTGAACTCTTAAATAAAGATAGAATAAGAAGATGTTTCTCATTCATACCCTAGACAATCTTATTGGAGATTGTGTATCCTCGTGTATAATATCAGTAATCACCAAGAGCTCATAGACCACATATAGCTCTCCTAGTTACCATATTTACTCATATGACCACGTTTTGAACTTGGATATTTTTACTTGTCCAGAAACCATATTTTTAATAGACATTATCGAAAACTCAACGTTGAGATTTAATATACAATTCCTAAAAATATCCATATGATAATATTATACTCTCATTCAATAAATTGAGCCACGATGTCCATATCTATAAATGAAGTCCTCTATCGATTAACAAATGAATACCACCAAACTATCGAGGATATACTATGCTATATAATCGTACTCATTGATAGCTCAAATGATAACACTTGCAATCATAAGTCCATCATTTATCTCAGAATTAAGATAGACTCTCTGATTGTCCTCATAATGAAAATACTTGTATCTAGTGACGGTTCTAGATAAAATATTTCATTGTGATCCTGTTCAATGCACCCAGTGCACTAGATTCTTTTACTCGAAGACCCTTTCGATGATTTTAGACTCATCATAACTCATTTGATCCCACTCAAATGCCAGCAAAAGAATTCTACAACTTTATCAAGATAAAGGTGCCCAACCTTTAACTTAAGTTGTGAACGTTTATTCAAGACTAACTAAAGAATTGTGTCTACCTTATACATATCCAGATGTACGAACAATTCTTCCTTTCTCATAGTCTTTTGACCTTATGATTATATTCTTTGACAATTATCATTATAAATGCTATAAGATTTTGTAAAACCAGAAATCACTTTATTAATATGAAAAGATTGTCAATTACAATATTACACTCTTGCTCTTGAGCATAATCCTAACAATCTCCCACTATCGCTATAGCAAGTGTGTCATATCTCTCATTCCCATGTTCTCTAGGTGCCCATCAAAACTCTTCTGAGGTAGATCCTTTGTGAAAGGATCCGCTAGATTTTCTGCTGACGCGATTTTGGTAATTGTCACGTCACCTCTATGCACAATCTCCCTTAAAAGATGATACTTCCTTTCAATGTGTTTACCTCTCTTATAACTTCTTGGTTCTCTCGAATTAGCCACTGCTCCACTGTTGTCACAGTAAATAGTGATATGCTTATTCGCATTGGGAACTATTTCCAAGTCAATCAAGAATTGGCGGAGCCAAATAGCCTCTTTGGCAGCTTCGCATGCAGCAACATACTCAGCTTCAATGGTGGAATCAGCAATACAGGATTTCTCTCAACTAAAGAAAGAACTTCAAGGGAGGAAGAAGGCCCTTGATTCTGCTTCAGCTAGTGAGTCGAGACTGAAGAAATCGTATGAAGAAAAGCTGAAGCAGCGTGACTTGACTGAACCGATTCTAAGGAAAGCTGTGGCTACCGCTGAGACCCGAGCTGATACTGCCACAAACAACCTTACCGATCTTGCCAGGAAAAGCACTTAACTTGAAGCGAAACTGTTTACAGCTGAGCAGCGGTGTGCTGAATTGGAGCAGAAGCTCATCCTAGTTGAACAGGTTGCTACCTGTCAAGAAGTGGAAGCTTGAGCTGCAAAAGAGACTCTGGCCGCCTCCCAACAGGCTATGCTTGTGGCCAGCAGGGATCTGAGGAAGCCAAACTGCGCTATGAAAGGCTGGCTGAAGATCTGAAGCAACATAAGGTCAGCATGGAGGTGCTTTCTCAAGAGCCCAAACTAGCTCTCGAGGTCTAGAGCGTTGATTGATTTAAGAGGTCTCCTGAATTCGAAGCATTTATGCTGAAAGAGCTAGAGCGATGGCTAGTTAGGAAGGGACCCCGGATTACCGATTGCACAGCGGAAGAACTTTTTTTTTAAAAAAATTTACTTCAATGAAATACCGAAACTGCGACTAGTAAATCATTGGATCTATTTTTCGGAACAGGAAAAAAAACAAAAGGAATCGAAATCAGACATTAAAAAGAACAGAAGAAACAATTTTCTTAATACCTACGTAGGAGGCTGCTTCTTTTTAATACGATATGCTCCTGGTTTGAACCACTTGATCTTCCTGTCTACCTCCCGAAATTGGTAACGGCGTGTGGGCATGTCACGGTACTTAGGAACAACAAGAGAATACAGAGAGAAGAAGAAGAAAGAAAAACAATTTTTTTTCTTTTCTCAGAACACTCAAAACTCTTTTGATCGTATGTTTTTAGTGTTGTGTTATGGTTGCCAAAAACATATATCATATATATATATATATATATATTAAACTAATTAATTAAATCTTTTAAGATATCTGATATCTGTAAAGATATTAATTATGTTTTTAATTTGAACTCAAACTCTTAAAATTCAAAATTAAATATTTAATTTAATAAAATAAAATAACTATATTATCTTATTTTATTCAAAATCAAATATCAATTAACACCCTCCATTTAGTGATTAATAACATAATTAAATAATCTTATTATTTAATTTATTCAATCGCCATTATTCAATAATTAAATAATCTCATTATTCAATTAATTCCCGAATAAATACGTGTCACTTTCGTAACACAATTAATAGGACAATCCAATGAATTAACCGTGACCCTTGTTACCTAAAACGATCGGTCTAGTAAGGGGATCTAATGGACCTACAGTATTTTGAGCTCCAATAATCCTTAGAAATAATTAATTAAACTCTTTAGTTAATATTTCATGATTATCAACTCCGGTGTTATTCCACTAAAAACCCGAAGCTGCACTCTCTCAACTGTAGATGTTTTTACATAAACAAATAACTTTCAGTGTCCATCGATATAGCTATTAAATATGGCATAATCCTCCACAAGTAGTTCATAATTAGAGCTGGGTTATAATATCCGTTATACCCCTCTAATTATATCTTTCCATTAAGTACCATTGATTCTCTAATGAACAATAAATCCTACATTCATCATGGAATTATGAGAGAGCTCATATTGTTCAAGCCCCGAATCAACCCTTAAGGGAACTACCATCTACTTCTCGCAAGAAGGAGTGGATTCCACTATTGTTTACAAACCTTCCTCGCTAGAAACCAAAGCACGATCCCAACATACGAAGCATATTGATCGGGAATGCAACTCTGATCTCACCCATGGTATATCAAAGACCACGATCTAATCTGAAGGAGTCGATAAGACACTTAGGATTAAGATCACCCACATATAGCCATCATTAGTTGATGTATATGAATCTCATCGTTAAATCAATTTTAGTGAGAGATTCATATAGATCATGGTTCGGTCCTATATGATCACATCATACAAGGTGCTTTCATTCCCATATCTCCATTTGAATGATCTAGGATAGGATCACCGTACACTTCGAAATGGACTGCAGTTGTAGATTAACCACCAATAAAGTACCCAGCTTTATTTGCTATCTTCAGACTCTTTAGATTGCACGTCTTTTACTGTATCCATCTGTATATTACATTCATATACACAAATCGAGATTACATCCGGTAATCTTGGATGTTAAATGCATAAGTTATACACAATATATGACATAAGAAGAATGAATTAAACTATTTTTTTATTTATGTTAACATTCCATTTACAAATTACAAGCTTTATGGCATAAACCCCAACAATCTCTGTCACTTACATTAAAGCATGAGAGACTTATATCGTAACCCTAGACCTTCTAGGTGACCTACAAACACTTTAGCAGGTAAGGTCTTCATAAATGGGTCAGCATGATTGTCCTGTGAGGCTATCTTGGTGACGATCACATCTCCTCTCTACACTATCTCTCTAATGAGATGATACTTTCTCTCTATATGTTTCCCTCTTTTGTGGCTTCTTGGTTCTTTGGAATTAGCCACAGCACCACTATTATCACAATAAAGTGTAATGAGCTTATCCAGATCTGGAACAACTTCCAGATCACTGAAGAACTTACGGAGCCAAACAACCTTTTTAGCAGCTTCATAAGAGGCTACATATTTGGATTCCATGGTGGAGTCAGCAATGCAAGATTGCTTTATACTTCTCCACACAATGGCTCCACCACCTAGGGTGAATGCTGATCCAGACATGGATTTCCTAGAATCCTTGTCTGACTGAAAATCAGAATCCGTGTATCCTAACGGGATCAAATCCTGTCCGGAATACACTAGCATATAGTTTCTTTTTCTCTGAAGATACTTGAGAATAGTCTTGACAGCAACCTAATGATCCAAGCCTGGGTTGGGCTGGTACTTCATGACTACTCCCACTGCATAGCAGATGTCTGGTCTTGTTCATAACATAGCATACATGAGACTACCTACTGCCGATGCATAGGGTACATGTCTTATATCCTCAACTTCTTGAGGCATCTTGGGACACTGTTCCTTAGACAAGTGAACTCCATGTCTTGAAGGTAAATTACCTTTCTTGGAGTTCTGCATCGAAAAACGCATAAGAATCTTGTCGATATACGATGCTTAAGACAGTGCTATGAGTTTGTTCTTATGATCCCTTATAAGTTGGATCCCTAGAATATAACTCACCTCTCCCACATCTTTCATTGGAATTGGCTAGCCAGTTAGCCCTTTACATCAGATAACACTCCCACATCATTCCCAATGAGTAGGATGTCATCTATGTATACGACCAAGAAAACTACTTTCTTGTCAATTAGGTGCTTATAGACACAAGGCTCATTGGTGTTTTGCTCGAAGCCATAGGTTTTGATCACATCATCAAACCTTATGTTCCAAGATCTAGATGTTTGCTTAAGTCCATAGATGGACCTTTGCAGCTTGCAAACCTTTTGCTCTTGATCTGGAGACACGAATCCCTCTGGTTGCATCATATAGATGCTCTCGTCAAGATTGCCATTCAAGAATGCAATCTTGACGACCATCTGCCAAATTTCATAATCGAAATAGGCAGCAATGGATAAGAGAATCCTAATAGACTTAAACATGGCTACTGGCGAGAAGGTCTCTTCATAATCGACCCTCTCTTTCTAGGTATAACCCTTGGCCACTAGCCTTACCTTGAAGGTCTCTACCTTCCCATCTACTTCTCTCTTTCTCTTGTAGATCCACATACACCCTATGGGTTTTACCCCATCTGGTAAGTCTTTAAGTTCTCAGACAAAGTAAGAGTACATGGACTCCATCTTGAGATTCGTGGCTTTAAGCTATTCCTCTTTATCAAGATCTTCCATTGTATTCATAAATGTCAATGGATCATCAACAGAATCAGCAAAGACAACATCTTGTCCCTCACTTATACCCAAATAGCGTTCAGGCTGTCTCACAACCCTCTCACTACGTCTAGGTGGTAGTGTATCCTGACTAGGAATCTTCTAAATCTCAGATGTTAATGGATTAACAACTCTTGTTAACTAAGTACTGAACTCACCAGGCTCCAACTCATTCATTACAATTTTAGAACGAGGTTTATGGTCACTAATACAACTATCCTCAAGAAACGTTACATTTTTCGATACAAATACTTTGTTATCTTCAGGACTATATAAGTATCCACATCTGGTCTCCTTGGAGTATCCTACAAATAAGCAGACCACAGACTTTGGATCTAGCTTTCTAGTTCTATTCTTCAGTACGTGTGCTGGACACCCCCATACGCGGAAATGTCACAAACTAATTTTACGACCATTCCACAACTCTAGTCCTAGGAACAGATTTAGATGGCACTGCATTCAAAATGTATGCTGCTATTTGTAACACATATCCCCAAAAGGAATTTGGTAATGATGAAAAACTAATCATAGATCTCACCATTTTCATTAGGGTTCTATTTCTCCTCTCCCCGACTTCATTCTGTTGAGGTGTGCCAGGAACTATGAGTTGGGACACTATCCCATACCCGACCATAAAGTCTTCAAACTCTTGGTCAAGATACTCACTTCCACGATCCTATCGTAGAGTCTTAATAGTCTTTCCTAACTGATTCTCAACTTTAGCTCGAAATTCTTTGAACTTTTCAAATGTTTCCGATTTCTGTTGCATTAGGTAGACGTATCTGTATCTTGACTTGTCATCTATAAAGGTGACATAATACTTATAACCACCCCTAGCTTTAACATTCATTGGTCCACAGACGTCTGAATGTATAAGCTCTAGAGGTTCTTTAGCTTTAAGCCCTTTTTCCAGTAAAAAGCCTCTTGGTCATCTTACCTTCCAGACAAGATTCACAGACAGGTAAGGTGCCAACCTTTAACTCACTTAAAGGTCCACTTTTTACTAGTCTGTTTATCCGACCAAGGTTAATATGACCAAGCCTTAGATGCCAGAGATACGTTTCGATTTCTGGAGAAATCTTATGTTGTTTAGTTTTTGATTTTTTAGCCTTGAACATTTCGGTGTTGAGCAGTGCTGTATGTATTATCAGTCTTAACACTTACAAATTGTTTTCATTAATTCCTGAACAAATATTCAGACCATTCTTTGCAATAATAACTGATTTATTATCAAAAGAAACAAAATATAATTGTTCTAACAACTTAAAAATGGAAATTAAATTCCGTGTAAATCCAGGAATGAAAAATACATTGTCCAACAATATAAAATTATTATTACAAAAACATAATCTAATTACGCCCACTGATCGTGCTAACACGACATCCCGTGAACCCACACGTATAGAGAAGGCTCCCTCCTCAAGCTGTGTCCAAGAATCAGTCCACTACAAAGAAGAAAAAAAATGGTTAGTGGCCCCCGAATCAACTATCCAAGGTGAAGAATTATCTTCCACTAAACACGATTCGAGAACAAGTAAATAATATTTACCTTTCATTTTCTTCTTCTTGGCTACCTCCTCCAGATACTGAGGACAGTTCCTCTTCCAGTGCCCTACCTTGTTGCAATGGAAACATTTTACCTTGCCTTGGTCAGTAGAGGCGCCCTTCTTTTTGCTCTCGGCTTTCTTGGGTTTGAGCTCACCCTTTGCCTTCCCAGCAGACCTCTTCCTCTTCTTATTATTCGAGGAAGATGGTTCGACAACATTTGCCTCACCGGTCTTATTTTTGTTGTCCTAAGTCAAGGACTCAAAATTAGTGAGCTGATTGAGCAACTGAGTGAGACTGAACTTTAGCTTGTTCATATCATAGTTACTCTGAAACTTATCGAAACTCTTTGGAAGAGTCGTTAGTATGATGCTCACCTGACAGGGTTTATCAATGGCCCCGCCATTGATCTCTGCCGTGTTGAAATAGGACATCATGTTCTGGGCATGTTCCCAAACAGATGCGCCCTCTTTCATCCGAGCAAGCATTGCGGAAAGAACAGCTTCGTGTCACTTTTGCTCAGAGGGCTGCCGTAACATAGCCTGCAATGACTCCATTATTTCGAATGCGGAAGTCATTGCTTTGTGCTTTGTGATAAGCATGTCTGTCATACTAGCTAATAGATATGTTTGGGCTTTGTCATCTGATGAGACCCCCATTTTCTATATGCCTCATGAACAGTTCGTGCGGCATTGGCAATAGGAGTTGGAGGACATTCCTCCGTAAGCACAAACTTCAGGTCCTTAGTAACCAAAATTGCATTGATGTTGTGTTTCCATTTAGTGTAGTTATTACTAGTTAATTTATCATTTGCAAGTATTTGTAAGAGTGTAGATGACATGGTTGAGATAAACATGAAATAAGAAATTCATTCAGTCATACATTAATAACAAGTGGGAATGGTTTTGCATAAAATTAAACATGATGCATGAACATGTTTAATGAACAAAAACAACCCAAAAAGAATTACTACACCATGATAATCTAACATACCACAAGCAAGTGCCGCCTTAGAGTCGGTCAAATTCTTGCATGTTAGATTGAGACACTCTCAATCAAATGATATTCCAGAATGACTCTTATTCTTATATCACTCAACCATTGTTTATTCAGTCAGGTTTTCAATTAACCAAGTTTAATCAAAACCTTGTAAGTGTAACCCATAATTTCAGATCTCATGAGCTTAACTCGAGAATTGCAGACCTTAGGGTCGGTCAATCCTGAAATACCCTCAGAAATCCTATCCGTTAGGAAGTCAACCTTGGTATTGATCTTTGTAGAAACCTTCCTTAGGGAGGACGAAAGCAAAGCCTTCATGAGGCCCCACTAGGATCTCACGGTGTTGAACTAATGATGGAGACAGTGGGATATAACGTCATATATCCCTCTCCCACTCACTATTTTATAACTAGGGTTTTCTATAGTTGTTAATGCACTTAGATTTTTACAAGATTAAATTACTAACTTCAATCTAGTCGTCTGGCGCATTAACGTTTCTTTATTAGAATCTAATTCTAATTAACTAATAAATTATTACGATTTTTAACTCTTAAAAATCCAATCTATTAGTAATAATTCTAATCTATGTAAACAATTTACTAATACTAGAAATAGTAATGTGTATTTGCCAAGTTTTAACAATTAAAACTAAACACATTATTAGGTCCAATTATATTTAGGGCTTAATCAAATTAAACCTAATATTTATAATGGACCCTACTAATCTACATAGTTAAACATATTAATAGATTAATAATTAATGAGAATTACCAAGTTTTTACTCCTAAAAACTAATCCCATTAACTTATAGCCAATTATGTGAATTACCGATTTTAATCAAATTAAAATTAAACACATAATATAGAAGGCTAAATGCATGTATGACATATCAATATATATATATATATATATATGTGTGTGTGTGTGTGTGTGTGTGTGTGTGTGTGTGTGTGTGTGTGTGTATGTGTGTGTGTGTATGTGTATGCACACCTAATCTAAATGATATGAATATAAATGGCAATGCTTTAATTATCTCATAACAAAAGCATACATGAGTTGACCGAGTACAATGGATTATTTAACGTTAAAAAATATCTAATTACAAAAGTTATCCAAGGCATTCCGTGGTCTTCAAGTAATTCCTATATTCTTCAAGTCTTTGGGTTCTTTTTATTTTAGGCTTTTAACCAAGTCCAACTTGATAATTCATTTTAATGTGATCCATCTCATGAATCAAACCAAAAGCTCAAGTGTTACTCTAACACTTATTGGAGGCCAAAGGCAAATAAATATATATATATATATATATATATATATATATATATATATAGAGCCCAAACACTTTTGCAAATTTGGAAACCCTAACGTCGTGAATTTTCAGCCCATAACACTTTCGCGCATAGCTGTCATTCGTGTATATAGGCTGCCCGCACCAGTACCGCATGAACAAAACCACATGAACAGTGTCATGAACAGTACTGCACAAACAGTGTCCAGTGAACAGTACCGCGTGAACAATGTCCGTGAACAATGCCCGTCGCGCGTGTTTCCGATTTTGCTCTTTCACATTCTGTGTTCATCATCCGATTTCTTCATACATATTTTACAATAAAATACCTAGCAGAAAAATACAACAAAGAAAATACAGTAGAAAAAAAAATTAAATTACATCCCGGCATTAACATTACATAAAAAAAATTACAACCTTTAATAAGAACCCTAAAACCCATGTACCATAAAAATTTACGATCAACCATGTTTAACTTAAACGATTTAATTATAAATATTCATACAATCATAAAGACAGTGCCTACACATTCATACATGTCAGGAGCATCGAAATCGATTCTCCTGTTCCAAAATATTGGCTCTGATACCAATTGAAAGGACCCTAGATTACTGATCGCACAGCGGAAGAACTTTTTAAAACAAAATTATTTCAATCAAACACTGAAACTGCGACCAGTAAATCCTTGGATCTAATTTTTGAAAAAGAAAAAAACAAAAGGAACAGAAATCAAAACATAAAAAAGAAGAGAAGAAACAATTGTCTTCATTCCTACGTAGGAGGCTCCTTCTTTTTAATACGATCTGCTCCTGGTTTGAACCACTTGATCTTCCTGGCTATCTCTCGGAATTGGTAACGGCTTGTGGGCGCGTCATGGAACTTAGGAACAACAGGAGAATACAGAGAGAAGAAGAAGAAAGGAAAAACAATTTTTTTTCTTTTTTTTTTTGGCCGAAGCCTAGAACACTTTTAGGTTTTTTTTCTTTTCTCTGAACGCTCAAAACTCTTTTGATTGTATGTTTTTAATGTTGTGTTATCGTTTCCATAAACATATATCATATATATATATATATATATTTTATAAAACTAATTAACTAAATCTTTTAAGATATCTGATATCTTTAAAGATATTAATTATGTTTTTGATTTGAACTCAAACTCTTAAAATTCAAAATTAAATATTTAATTTAATAAAATAAAATAATCATACTATCTTATTTTATTCAAAATCAAATATAAATTAATACACTCCATTTAGTGATTAATAACATAATTAAATAATCTTATTATTTAATTTATTCAATCACCATTATTCATTAATTAAATAATCTCATTATTCAATTAATCCCCGAATAAATACGTGTCACTTTCGTAACACAATTAATTGGACAATCCAATTAATTAACCATGACCCTTGTTACCTAAAACTCTGGTGTTAATATTTCATGATTATTAACTCCGGTGTTATTCCACTAAAAATCCGAAGCTGCACTCTCTCAACTGTAGATGTTTTTACATAAACCAATAACTTTCGGTGTCCATCGATATAGCTATTACATATGGTATAATCCTCCACAAGTAGTTCATAATTAGAGCTGGGTCATAATGTCTGTTATACCCCTCTAATTATATCTTTCCATAAAGTACCATTGATTCTCTAATGAACAATAAATCCTATATTCCTTACGGAATTAAGATAGCGCTCATATTGTTTAAGCCCCGAATCAACCCTTAAAAGAACTACCATCTACTTCTCGCAAGAAGGAGTGGATTCCACTATTGTTTACAAACCTTCCCAGCCACAAGCAAAACAGCGATCCCAACATACGGAGCCTATTGAGATGGAATGCAACTCTGACCTCACCCATGGTATATCAAAGACCACGATCTAACCTGAAGGAGTCGATAAGACACTCAAGATTAAGATCACCCACATATAGCCATCATTAGTTGATATATATGAATCTCATCGTTAAACGGATTTTAATGAGAGATTCATATGGATCATGGTCCAGTCTTATATGATTACATCATACTTGGTGCTTCCATTCTGATATCTCCATATGAATGGTCCAGGATAGGATCACCGTATACTATGAAATGGACTGCAGCTATAGATTAATCATAAATAAAGTACCCAACTTCATTTGCTATCTGTAGACTCTTTAGATTACACGTCTTTTACTGTATCCATCCGTATATGACATTCATATATACAGTTCGAGATTACATCCGGCAATCTTGGATGTAATTTGCACAAGTTATACACAATATATGACATAAGAAGAATGAATTAAACTATTCTTTTATTTATGTAAACATTCCATTTACAAATTACAAGCTTTAGGGCATAAACCCCAACAATTTACTGCTAGAATATTCTTTGGTGCTAAGGAGAAATCCTCTCGGGAGGCTTGCAGAAAATGGGATCGGACGATCCAGAAGCATAAGGCCTAGTCTTTAGATGCGATAAAGAATTAAAGAATGTGATGAAGTGCTTATTGCAGATATATCGGGAAGGATCCTTATATTATGCATCTAGAGCTTCCTTCATAATCTTCGCTGGTGACCTTCCACACGGGTGAGATTAGCGGGATTTCGACTAAGGGAATTGATGCTGGGCCCTTACCTGATGCCGATTACTCGCCCTTCATGACCGATGGTCCGGAGGATGATATTCACTGGCCAGACTTTGGGGACCAGATCAAAGGCTATAAGGATGAAGGAAACCCCCATGGCAACTCTGGACCTGGTGGTCCCTCGCGCACTCCGGGAGCCTAATTTTGCTTTTTCATTGTCTTTTTATCATAATAGCATAGCTTTTGTAAATTTTCTATAATATGAAAGATTCTTTCATTTTTGACAATATAGATCTTTATTAACATATGCGTGTCTCAATGCTCTAGTTGATGATCTTTGTGGATTTGCGGTTTTGATTTGATGAGTTAACTAGTTATTTGACTATTATTTCCTAATCAGCTATCTTGTCAGCTGACCGCTATTAATCCGATCAATCATCAACTTAACTGATCGCACTCAATCTAACAAGTTTTGTATTTGACCGACCATTTTCGACTTGTTCATTTATCTCATTCACTGCTCATTATCAACCTAATCTTATCAACTGACAGAACTTGGTCTAGTCTGTTTCATTACCAATTGGTATTTGACTGACCTGATTAGTTATTTAATTAACTGACTAAACTAGGTTGCATTTAGCAGCTTTTGGATTTTTGTCAAGTAGTGTTCTTTTTATGGACCATTCGTATGGTATCTAATTTATAGACATTTGTCTTTTATCTGTCAACTAAGTTACCGGGACGTCTCCGAGTAGTCTGTTGCTTAAGATTCGTTGCGATGGAGATGACCCTTCATCTCATTAACTTAACTTGTCTTAACTCGGTATCTGACTAACCGGTGTTCAAGTATGAGAATGGAGTTTTCCCATCCAACTTTTTATGCATCCCATTAGGCACATAAGACATGAAGGGGCTCTAACAGTGTTTATATACACCAAGTTTGTTTCGGTGAATGTGTATTATCTTTACGAAGCATGATTTTGGCACTATCACTGGCCCCCCCGAGCACCCATTTATCGTTAACTATTTTTGGTGCTACGAGTTGTTTTTGTAAACTAAAGCAATATAGAACACTTTTCCTTGAACTATTCTTTCCTCGAAGGGCTTTTATTGATAACTTTAATCAAAACTTTCAAAAGCAACAACTAATCAAGAATAACTGAAATCTATAGTAAATATAAATTTAACAGAATATCTAAATAAACTGAAACCAAGCAGAAAAAGAAACCCCTCAAAGGTAAAATATCATCAAGTATTGAGCGTTACAAGGTCGGGGCAGATCTCCCTCTTCTAGTCGGGTTAGGAAATATGCTCCATGCCTAGCTAATCCGACCACCTAATAAGGTCCTTCCAACTATCTGCCAAAGATCCAGATGCCTTCTCCCTTGTGTTTGAGGATACTCTTCTGAAGACCAGATCTCTGAGCTAGAATTTTCTTATCTGGACATGTGAGTTGTAATATCTACCAAACCGTTGTTGATAGGCTTTATTTCTCACTCTCACCATGTCCTTTTTTTCTTCCAACTCGTCCAGGTTTTGTTCTAGAGTCCCTACATTTGCATCAGGTTGGTATAACTTGAATCTGGGGGAAGTGTGGGTTATTTTGATCGGGATAACTGCTTCGGTCCTTAATGTTAGGGAATAAGGTGTTTCTTCTATCGATGTTCTTTGAGTTGTCTGGTATGCCCAGAGCACCTCGTGCAACTTGTCTGCCTAGTTTCCTTTCCTGTCATCAAGCTTGGCCTTCAAGGTGTGCTTGATGATCTTGTTGACAGCTGCAGTTTGTCCATTGGTTTAAGGATAGGCCGGCGTGGCATAACAGTTTTTGATGTGGTACTTTTGGCACATTTCTCTGAAGTTATCACTATCGAATTGGGTCCCGTTGTCAGTGACAATTGTATTTGGGATCCTAAATCGGTAGATGATATTTTTCTTCACGAAGTTGGTGGTATTAGCTTCGGTTATGTGTACCAATGCTTATGCTTCTGTCCACTTTGTGAAATAGTCTACTGCTACTATATCATGCTTTGCACCTTCTTTAGTCGCCGTTGGCATCAGGCCAATCATATCTAGTCCCCACATTGCAAATGGCTAGGGCGAGGTCAGATTCTTCAATTGCTCAGGTGGCTGCTTAATGTCGTTTGTAATCCTTTGACAAATGCTGTACTTCTCAGCTACTGATTGCTCATCTTGGAACATATGTGTATGCTTGCCAGAATTTTGTCCCCCTCGGCCTAACTGACACATCTTTGTAGGGATTTTGAAAACCCCCTTATGTAGAACTCTCCTCCTATTAATGAATACAGGCTGCCTTGTACCTGTTACGCTATGCTTTGACTGTATCTTCAGGAAGTGTGCCATCTTCTAGGTATTCTTTAATCGGGGTAATCCAGGTGATCTGCCATTCCTCGACCATTTCGACTATTATCTTTTCTTCCTCTTTGATATAGGGTAACTAGGGACCTTATCTTCTTAAAGGCCCTTATCTTTTTAGGATTCACTTAGATCCCTCTCTTGTGTACTTCAAACCTAAGGAACTTTCCTGACGGTACCCCAAAAATACACTTGTTCGGGTTGAGCTTCATCCCATACCTTCTCAATAGCCAAAATGTTTCTGCTAGATCGGTTGCATGTTTTTTTGCTGTGATGCTTTTTGTCAACATGTCATCTATATAGACCTTCATGCATCTGCCGTCATGTCGGGTGAACATTTTTGTTTACCCATCTTTGGTAAGTTGCCCCTGCATTTTTGAGGCCAAAAGGCATTACTTTATAACAGTAAAGGCCCTGATCTGTTGTAAAGGTGGTCTTTTCTTCATCCGGCCCGAACATCCTGATCTGGTTATAGCTTGAATAAACATTCATGAAACTTAGCAGTTCATGCCCCGCAGTCGCATCAACCAACTGGTCTATTCGAGGCAGGGGGAAACTGTCTTTTGGGCATGCTTTGTTTTATTATTTAAGTCTGTGAAGTCCACACACAATCTTCATTGCCCATTTTTCTTCTTTACGAGTACAACATTAGCCACCCAATCGGGGTACTGCACTTCCCTGAATGATCCTACCGTCAATAGCTTATGGACTTCCTCTTTGATTGCTTGGCTTCTCTCAGGGTTAAATCATCACCTCTTCTACATAACCGGTTTGCACTCGGGGTCAACTGCCAGAGCTTGCGAAATTATTTTGGCATCGATCCCCAGTATATCTTCATGCATCCAAGCAAATATGTCATTGTACTTTTTCAACAAGTTGACCAGCTTGCTTTGTACCTGTTCTGTCAACTGTGCCCATAACTTCACAGCCTGTTCGGGTTTTTCGTCATCTATTACCACCTCATTAATCAGCTCGCTTTCCAGGTCTTTCCCATCTTTCGGAGATGTCTCTCTTGGATCCAGGTCGAACCGAGTTGGTATTTCTGCCTTCTGTTCTTCCTCATCCTCCTTCAGGTAGTTCTCCCGATAAGGGAAATCTATCTGCATTACGTCCAGTTCTGTGTTTTCTCTATACACCACTAGATTGGCTTTCCTTGCCCATTCCTATGATCCTTTCATGACTCCAACCCCAGCTTCGGTCGGGAATTTGACAGTTAGGGCATAGGTGACCATGATTGCCTTTTTTTTGTTCAAGAATGGTCTTCATAACAGGGCATTGTATGGCTAATTCTTTGTGTCAACTACAAAGTCGAGTAACATCGTCTTCTGACATAGGAAGCTTCTTATCTCAACTTGCATTTTGAGCATCTCTAATGATCTTACTTCTGCTCAACCAAATCCTCTTAGCGGATCATCAGTGGTTGCAGATCCTTCCTTTGTAGCCCTAGTTGATTGAATACCCCAACATTTAGGATATCCGTTAAGTTTCCATTATCGATTAGTACTCTCCTTACTTCTTTGTGACGGACGTGAACTGCTACAACAATGGCGTCGTCTGGTCTTACTTTAAGTCAGTGTGCATCGGTCTCTGAAAAAAAGGATCGGGTCCCAACCTGGCTTAAGCTTCTTTTGGTCGGGACCTACTAAGTTTATTTCCAGTTCTTCTGGCCATCTATTGCCTCGCAAACTTCATTCATTCTCCCCATGCTACTTCTTTCTATGCATGGCTCGCCAAAGATGGTGTTGATAGCCCCAACATCCGAACTTCCCCTCGGACTGGCTCTTTTTTTCTTGGTCATTTTTCACGGGGTCATTCTGTCTATCATCACCTCCTTTGAGAACCATATCTTTCAGATTCCCTTCTCTGATCAGCGTCTTTATGTAATCTGTTAGTTGGTAACACTTGGAGGTCTCATGACCATTCTTGCGATGAAATTGGTAGTACTTGGAAGTGTCCCTCCTGGCAAAGTTTGACTATTTTGAGGGCTTTTTGTACATGTTCTTGTCTTCTATTACACTCAGAATTTCTTCTTGCTTTTGAGCTAGAGGGGTATAATTAGTGTACTGCCTCTTGAAGGTCCTATTGCCCTTCTGATCATCGTTCTTCCAGCCTTTTTTACCTTTCCCAGGGTTATTCTTCTAGTCTCCTTTAGTATTTCCCTTTGAACCACTATCTTTAGGTTTTTGACCTTCTCCTGGTCGGCCGCCATGTAAAAGCTCTCCTCTGTGGGCTATCTGTTCCTCTTCAACCATGGCGTATCCTTCCACATCATCCACCAGACTCGTATAAGTAGTTGGCCGTCTTTACCTTAGGCTGAGTGATAACCGGTTGTGCTGTAAACTATTGACAAATGCAAACACTACCGCGTCGTCATTGGGGTTCTGTACTTCCGAGACTTCCTGCGAGAACCTAGCGAGGTAGTCTTCTAACTTCTCGTCTTTTCTTTGTCTCAAGGTCGAAAGGACTTAGATTGACTTTCTACATTGAATATTCTCCATGAATTGCCTGGTGAAAGCCTACATCAACTCTTCAAAGTTCCTAATTGACCCACTAGCGAGGCCACCAAACCATCTAGACCCCTGATCCCGTAATGTTTAAAGGAACATCCTGTATAGGAGTGCATCATCGTAGTCATATTGAGCCATTGCACTTTGCTATCTTCTAACGTGCTCTTGGGAGTCGGTGTTGGCCTTGAATTTCTCCACATGAGGCATCCTGAACTTCTCTGAGAAACGAGATTGCCTTATGGAGGTACCGAATGGACTGCCAGAATTACCAATTAGCAGGTTCCCGTGACCTTGCCTTAGTTCTAAGGCTCCAATCCTTCTTAATAAGACTTCCCGCTCTCCTTCTGATTTACCGCGCACATCAAACTTTTAGCGAATGATTAGACCGTGAGGGTCCTTTGAAACTCGCCATATGACCTGGGTGTCTCAGATGTTGTATTTGGGTATAGGGGCTCTCTTTCTGCTCCTCCTGGGTGGAGCTTCATCATCAGTCAAAACTGATCGGGATCTCCTTCTGTGATCGTCACACCTATCTCCCTAGTTGTAACTCACTTCTCGTCTATTGTACCTTTCTGGATCCCCTTGTGGACTGGATTCTTTGTGTTCTCTCCCTTCTTGGTTTCCTTGACCCCCCACGCTCTCTATGGTCTTGGTCATCTGGACGATCGTCTCTTTTCTTGGAATGTTTCTTCCTTTTACGATGATCCGCCCTATCTCTTCCAGATTTCTATGGCGCACATGGGGTCGTAACCACTATTTCGGATCGTACCATGGGGTCTTTAGCTACCGTCGGCGTGGATAACTGGTATGGTGAGGTCAAGTTGGTAGAGGCATTGATGTTGATTCCCTGTCTAGCAGAGTCTTCAATGACTCTCCCCAGGGATTCCTGGATCTGACGGAAAGCATCCGAGGAGATGCTGGGGATAGCTTCTATAGAAGTTATCACGTCTTGTCCGATGGAAGTCAGAGTTCTAGAAGGTAACTCTCCTCTGGCAGCGCTGGTGTTTGTTAAACAAACGTCATCAACAGTACGCGGGGTGTCAGTTTCACGTGGGGACTGACTTCCATCTCTACTATTTACCATGCTGTAGTTACATGAATTTCCTAAGATTTCATTGACACCCCTTCCTACTAGCACCAATTGTTGACAGTGATTTTTAGGATTATGTAAATTCCATCACACATCACACAAGATATGTCAAGTTGATAGTTCTATAATCAACCAAAAACAATAAAAAGAAGTTATGCAAGCAAGATTTTGAGTGGAAAACCCAGATGGGAAAAAACCACGGTTGCTAATGACGGCGAAGAAAGAATCCACTATGTTAAATCTATTACAAGCTCAACCTCTCTTGCTCTCTTGAATATCTAATGATTCGTTAACCCTTTTTTGGGTGTTTGTAGGGTCTATTTGTACATACATAGAACCATAATTCTTGGAATACAAGTAAAAGAAAATGTGGTAGTAACTTAATAAAACTCTAACTTGTTGGAATCGTCTTAATCTTCTTTCCCGTTTTGCATTGTTAGTGTTTCAGACACATTGGATCTTTTGCCTATTCTGGACTCTGATATCTCTAAGGAAGTTTGTTTCCTTATCAGAGTATGCTTCATGGAGCCTTGTTTGAATACGATTCTTCTTTTGCGTATTTGAGTCGTGATTACACTGAATCTTACGTTGTTGACGTGTTGTCATTCCGAACACATCTCAAAATTTTCCATGTGTCGCTTTTGCCGACTGTCTACCAAACCTGACCAAATTTCTTTTACCCCCGAGCAGGGATCTAAACCCGATCGGATAACTCAACCCGACCATCTTGGGTACCCTCGACCATCTTCTTTATTTTGGGTTAATACAATTACTTTGGTTAAATGCTTTCCACCTGACTATCTAATTAACCATGACCAGACATTATGGGTAGTACATTATAGTCACCTTAGGTTGGCTCGATCTAGTTGACATTTGTTGAAATGTCATCTTCTAATTCCCACGACATAAGGCGTTTATGCTGACATGTCATCTTTTCGGATTTTACCAATAACAATAGGGAAAAAGAATCCATCTTTGGACCCTTCCCTTTTTAGGCAGTTAACATAATCAAATAAAAATAAAACAGAGAATAAAACCAAACAAAAGCGAGGAAATCAAAACAATAAGAAATCTGTTTTGGAGATCAAACTGTCAAAATAGCAAAACAATATTGTTTTTTCTCTTTTGGATTTTAAGTTGAGTAAAAAATAATTTTAAATATATTTTTCTGGAAAAAAGAATTTATATATATATATATATATATATATATATTTCTAGTGATGGTGATGATTGAATGTGGGTGGTATTAGAGAAAAAAAAATTGATATCAAATTTTGTTGAACCGGAAAACTTTATATATATATATATATATATATATATATATATATATATATATATACAGTTCTTTTCCTGTCAGTGCGCACTGATAGAATTATATAAGGACATTGAATGTGAGCCACTCATTTATAAAAGAGTTTTGACAAGTGCATACATACCAAGTCAAAATATGTAAAATGAGTGGCTCACATTCAATGTCCTTATATAATTCTATCAGTACGCACTTATTTGAAAATTATTGTATATATATATATATATATTAGCCTTTCTCCCCTTAGGATGAACTGATTTTATTTATATTATTCCATAACTATCAACCATTAGATTGACATACTCCAATTAGTCAAAGTCTTCTTAAACTTAATCAATGACTCACAAGTCTCGTCATAATCTTAAAAGTTCAGTTGGGTCATGAGGAGAGAAAATTTGTGTGTGTGTGTGTGTGTGTGTGTGTGTGTGTGTGTGTGTGTGTGTGTGTGTGTGTATATATATAAACTGGTGATGATAATGATAGAGGGTTTGATGGTGTTTGAGAAAAAAAAATTTTGAAAAGAAGAAGAATATATTTTAGGGTTTGTAAAACATGAAAAAAAAAACACAAAAGTGGAAAAAAAAAAAACTAAAGATGGAAAAAAAACTAAAGATGGAAAAAAAAAACTTGTTTTCTAAAATAAAAATTGGTTTGGAGTCTCTTTAGAACTTTTTTGTCTTATGTGGTGATTTTATTTCAGGTCAAATTTGTCAATAATAAAAAATTTAAAAATGGAGTGTAAATAGATAATTAATGGATTGTCAATAGCATTTCTTATTATTAATCTAGTGTTAGTCTTAAAAGTCAGTATGGAGTTAGTGCAATTTAGGCATATTTCCACATATTAAACAAGCAAATTATAAAGAATGACGATATTTGCACCCCTCTAAAACCGTATGTACACCCCTAAATTTATATATTTTTTTAAAATTATAGCATTACCCTTAAAATAAATTATTAATATTTTAATTAAAACATATAATAATAATAAAAATTACCGGAAGTATTAAAAAAATAAAACTATTTTACTTTTTCAAATTTTTAACTAAAAAATCAAATTAAATACAAAAATTCAAATCATAAATGTCAATGATCTTCTTAAAAAAATGGAGGCAATGGGAGGAGTGCGACTCTTACCAAATTCAAAAAGTACCATTGTCTAAAATTTCTAGATTTTTTTTTTGCATAGAAACATTGCCAAAATACTGGATACTATTTTTTCTCTCCCAAGCTCATCGAGGTTCATCACGGAATTACTGGAATAAAGCGTGTTTGGTGACCGGTGTGTGATAAAAGCACCATTAATGACCTTAAATCTTTCAAAGAAACAACATAAAAATGATGACGATGATGATGAACCAAATGGGGAGAGAGAGATGGGGCCTGAAACCTTGATCCAATGAGGGTCTGAAATTGATCCACATAAAGGATCTAGGAAATATCAATATATATTAATTATTTATTTTATAATTGTTTTATTGATAATACTTTTTAAAAATTAAAGAAAGGGCATATTCGGTAATATAAGGGGTGTGCTCACAAAATTTCATCTTTTAAAATTTGATAATGAGGTGTACATACAGTTTTTTAGGGGTGCAAATATCGTCACTCTATTATAAATTTATAATGCATTATAACCCATTTAACCTACTGAGGCAATGGCTATTTTGAGAGGAATTGAGTTTGCGGTTGAGTCGGGGCTTGTGCCTGTGATGGTTGAATCAGACTCCCTTGGAGTGGTTACCTTGATTAATTCGGGTGCTCCAAATCTGGCGAAAATTGGGTTGATTTCTACAGATGTGGTATTCGTATCTGTGAGGGGTTGGTGACTGGAGTGCAGTTTGTTAGGAGGGATGTGAATGTTGTCGCTCACACCCTCGCCAGATTGGCTTTGACTATTGAATCTGATAGTTATTGGATGGAATCCTTTCCTTCCTGTGTGGAGAGGCGTATTATGATGTTATGAAAAATTATAACACCAAAAATGTTCAAGATTAGATTATTTTTCAAATTAATGGATGAGATTAGTGGTGCCCACGGTTCGGTTAAACCGTGGGTATCGAACCGAAACCGGCTCCAAAAAACCAGAACCGTAACCGTAACCGCCGGTTACGAAACTGGTTCAGTTACGGTTAAGGTTGGTCAAAAACCGACCAAAACCGTCAATTTTTTGGTCAGTTTTTGGCATTTAATATATTAAAAAAAATTGTCACCAATGACAGCGCGCAACGTGGACAAAAATTGGAAAACATATTTGGGAGTGGGTGACCGATGGAGACTAGTGACCGTTGGGAGAATGTTAAGTTTTAAAAAAAAATATTGAAGAAAATATTTTTGGACCAATACCACTCTGACACGTGGACCACAAAATTGAAGAAAAAAATTACTGGTGACCGTTGGGAGAGATGACCAATGGTCATCTTCCAACGGCCACCTCAAACGGCCATATATATATATATATATATATATATATATATATATATATATATATATATTTCCCCTTAATTTCTTAAAATTGCAAATTCGGCCCTCCACTCTAATCCTATAAATACCCCTCACATTTCAATATTCTTAACACCACTCTCAACTACTCTCAATCTCTCTCAATCTCAAATTCTCAATTCTCTCTAAATTCTACAATTTTCTTTATTTCTCATTTCTCATAGAAATTAATATCTATTTATTTATTCTATTTTTTACAATCATCTATTATACAATTTTCTTTAATTCTCATTTCTTATAGAAATTAACATCTATTTTTTACAATCATCTATTATTTATTTACAATATTTTTTTTAGTGTTACCAATTTACTATTAATATTCCAACAATATTTTGAATTCCTCACATATCTATATTTTTTTTACTATTATTATTTATAATTAATTATTCAATGGCAAGTGGGGGAGAATGTTCAAGAAGTTTGAACAAAGGAAAAGGTCCATTGCAAGATTTGTTGGAACACGAAGGTGATGAGGTCAGTTATGACGACCAACTTTACCACGAGTTCCTTCAAAGACAATTCGGATATGATCTCCCTCCTAGTCCTAATCTCCCTCTAATAATTTCCGACCACCTCAATCTCTATAACCCAGATAGTAATGTAAATCTATCTAACCCACCACCCCCTTCCGATGAATTTGGTGCAGGTGAATAAGAAAAGCCGATGAAGTTCGATCTCTTGAAATTGCATATGAAGAAAATTCAGTTAGATGACGGAATGATCAAAATCAAGTGCAACTACTGCTCCAAAACATACGAGACCAATAAATCATTCGGATATGGCACGTACTGGAACCATATTAGGAAAAATCACCTATATGAATTGGTGAAGACTAGTAACCAATCCCAAATCTCCAGGTACGGAACCCCTACTAATCAACTATTTCATTATACGTCTGAAAAAAATAAGGAAGAATTAGCAGTAATGGTTGCAGTAGAACATGTACCTTTTAGTTTTGGTGAGAAAGTAGGTTTTGTTAATTATTGTCAAACTGCATTAAATCCTGCAATGCAACGTGTTCCTAGATCCACTCTCACACGTACACTGTTTTCAATTTACAAAAAACAAAAAAACAAATTGAGTTCTTTTTTTTTATCAATTTGAAGGTCGCGTTTCCGTATGTGCCGACATATGGACCGACATTTTTGGTAGTCACCATTATATGGGTGTGACATGTCATTATATGGATAATGACTGGGTCATGCAAAAAAGAATCATTACATTTCGTGTTTTCGATGAATCACATACGGCTCAAAATATTTTTCGACTCCTTAAATTATTTTTGAAGAGTTTCGTATCCAAAACAAAACTTTTGCGATCGGTTTTGATAATGCTGCAAGCAATACTGCATCTATTCCTATTGATAGCTCGCTTTTTGTGTCGTTTCCAAATTGCAAATATCAAAAGATATCTATAGTAAAGTTCCTAGGCAATGTGCTCTAAACTAGCAAAAGACTAGTAAAACGGTAAGCGAGGGTATCATTCCATAGGGAGGTGTTATCCGTCAACTGGATCTAGTTCTAGTGTTTGTTGAAAGAAATGTAAATAAGAATGCGGATGTGGTGAGAATGGTGTGTGTGAGATGTATGCATAATGTGGTGTGTGTGTGTGAAGGAATGTAAATGAAAAGAATGCAAATAAAAATAAAGGAATATGAAGGGGTGAGAATGGTAATTAAATGAAAAATAATAAAATGGTCGATATGAGAGATGTAAGATAATGGTCACACAAGGTTTCTAAGCTCACCGTACATAAGTGCAAATAAGTGATTGTTAGCATTAAGCACATTCAATTCAAATTACGGGCTTGTTCACTGTATTGAGAGATTCGAGACACAAATCACTCCCCAAAGGTCATGGCTAGAGCAATTGCACCTCTTGTCTCAACTAAGGTATTCCAGACACTTCTCACTCCCCAAAGGTCATGGCTATAGCAAGTGTGTCTTTCGTCCCTACCATTATGGACATGAACACAAAGCCAAAACCTATTCTAGCACGATAATGCATAAAACAAGTTTCATATATTCTTAGGAGCTAAGTGATTACTGTCATACCCGGATTGGTGATCCTTCGAGGTACAACTGAAACCTACATACACTCGAATCCATGCATACAATGCATTTTGACATTCCAAAGACATACACACACAAATGGGATATTTAATAACACTAATCCTACAATTGAGTTAAACTACTCCTAATCCCATCCATAAGCACATATAAATTTCCAATCTCTACACACATGCATTTCAAGACAAGAGATTATCAATAATAGCAAGAAAAAATCACAACTCAAATGAATATAAAACAACAACACATATATTGAGCACAAATATAAGTTTACAATATTTCCCAAGTGGGGATTACACATATGGAAAACAAGATATACAACAGATGAGATAAAGAGATAAAACCCTTGAAGATGGTCCCTCCAAGAGCTCCCTTCCATGCTTGCCCAAAATTGGTCCAAGACCCACTCCTAATATCTGCAATCTACTCACAAATGTTGGGACGGATGGTTAGAAATGGTGGTGGGAGAGACAATCATGGAGGAAAACCTCCATGGAAGCTCTTTGAAGCTCTCTCTCTCTTGATTGATGAAGAAGATGAAGTGGGGAGAGTTTGGGGAAGAGAGGGGATCTGAAAGAATGAGGAAAAAGTGGTGTTTATATAGTTAGGGTAGGTTTGGTGATGAAATTTGGGCATTAAATGACCATTTTGGCCTTTCAGGGCTCCGAGGCGAGCTTCCGGGGTGAGTGAAATGGTCGCCTTGCCTGCTGTGATGTTTAGGCATAGGTTAAGGCAAGTTGATGAGGCGAGTTATGTTGGTCACCTCGCACACTAGTATGGAATTTTCTACTTCGCACATCAGTTACTCAAACAGCCATAACTTCCTCTAGAAAGTCCGGAATTGTGATCCGTTAAATGTTTTGGAAACTAGACTTCCGAGGATTTCCGAATATATAAGGATATCAATATAAATCGATATGAGGAGGAAGTTATGGCCTCCGCAAGTTAGATGTTCTGCACAAGCCTTTACAATTTCAGCCCATTAGCTTCGGAAAACAGAGTTGACCTGTGCCGCGGTCTCTATGTCGCATTATGGTTTGGCGATGGATCCACCATGGAACTTTCCATAGTGGACCACGAATCACGTCGGGGTTTGGGTCGACGGCGAGGCCACGACAACTCTGAATACTTCCAATATATTCTCTTTTCGGCTCATTTTTGCCTCCCAAACTGATCTTTACGCTCAACATCTTATTGTAGGAAATATGTACCTACACAAGGATCAACAAACACTTATATACAAAAATACACCTGAAAAAGAGAACAAAAGCTTGGAAATAGGGACCTCAATTAGGTACATATATCGTCCGATCACCTATGTTACAGGATTTGTGCAATCCCTATTTTGGGGGTAAATTATTTCATCAAAGATGTGCATGCCATATTTTAAATTTGTTTGTTCAAGCTAGAATACAAACTCTTTCTGTGTTTATTAGACCAATTAGAGATAATATTAACTATATCTGGAGGCACAACAAACTCCAGAAACTATGGTTAAAATATTGCTCTCAAAATGGTATGCGTCCCATTAAATTTTCTCGGAATATTAGTACTCATTGGAATTCTACTTATAAGTTGCTTATTGAAAGTGTTGCATATAAGGAATTATTAGTTTCTTTTATTACTTATAACGTTCCTTCAATTTCTCTTCAATTGAAGCATTGGGATGCATGTATAGAAATTCATGAATTGTTACGTGTTTTTAATGATGCTACTAATGTTTTATCTGGTATTTACTATCCCACTACTCATTTATTTCTTATTCAAAGTGTTAATATTGATGGTGCATTCAGTGAGTGTGAACTCGATGTTCAATTGAGTGAATGTCTTTCTGCCATGAAAAAAAAAATGGTTACAATATTATAAGGAGATTCCAAATATTTATTGCTTGCATCATATTTTGATCCATGCTTTAAATTAGAATGTTTGCAGGATTATTTAACTCATTATTACAAAAGTTTAGATTTAGAAGTTGATGTTCTTAGTTATTGTAATTCCATTAAGACTTTGCTTTATGAATTATATGTTGAATATCTTAGAATATATGGTCCGTCTTTGAACATGTCGGTTTCACAACATCAACCGACATCTGATGGTACTGGTACTTCCTCAACTTTTATATTAAAGGGTTTAGGGGATCGATTGTTTTCCCAAATAGCCAAAAAATTACGAACATCTTCTTCATCCTCATCTACCTCGATTTCTGAGCTTAACCGATATTTAGAAACGTCTCATGAATGTTTCGAAGATAGTGAATTTAGTATCCATGTTTGATGGAAGAATCATGAATAGATTTTTCCAATTTTTGCTATTATTGCCAAACAAATTCTGGGAACGCCGGTTTCTACCGTTGCTGTGAAACAAGAATTTAGTGCAGGTGCAAATATTTTGGAACCAAGACTGTCGGTTATGTGTCCGCAGACACTTGAAGCTCAGGCGTCTGTTGATGATTGGACAAAGGCAAAATACAGACAGTAAGAAATCGAGGCGGAGATAGTGAATGATTTTTTCAAAGATGACCAAACCACGAGAACAGAAGGTAGCGATTAGATTCCATTCCAACTTTCAACCTTCAACACCGAGCATCTAATTAAAGGTAAAAGAACTACGTGGTATTTGATTCCTCTACATTGGTGGAGGATTCGCAGGCAACCTAATTGAGGTCAAATCAAGTGCAAGGCCAATTTTTTTTTGAAATTCAACTTTGTTACATTGTATATTTGAATTCAAAGACCATTTATAATTTTTTTTAATTTATCTACAATTGTAGTTTTGTATCCATTAATCAATGTCAATTTCTTTTATTTTCAACATTGTTAAATACTTAAATGCTTCAATTGTATATTTATATAATTGTATTGAATATTTTATATTAATTTCGTTTTATTACAAATGCTTCAATTTTATTACTATATAAAATGTCTCACAAATTCTCTTAATTTGTCAATTTTTTTTTGTTGGTGGAACATTTTTTTTTTGCATTATTTTAATTAGGTTTTGTAATTATTTTAATTAAGGTTTGTTAAAAAAAAAACTGAAACCGAAACTCAAAAAAACCGAAACCGAAACCGGCCCAAACCGAAACCGAAACAGAACCGCCTAACCGGCGGTTTGAAACCAAAAACCAAACCGGTTTCTCTCAGTTCGGTTAAGGTTTGGGTGGCCACGGAACCGAAACCGGCGGTTTCGGAACCGAAACGGCCCCGAAACTGAACCGTGGCAACCATTAGGTGAGATAAACTCAAATCTAAACTATTAATTTTTGGATTTTAATAACCAAATTCATTAATAACCGGACTCAATAGAGCTAGACCCATAAACCATCTTCTGCTAATGAATTTGGGTCAAATTAGTGGATTGATTATAATACTGTCAGATCCAGTAAAATGTAATGCATTGCATATGATCGATATCTCAACCTGATTATGAAGATGCATGAATATCAAAGAATTGACATATACATTTAAAATTTAGCATGCAACAATTGGCCCTATAAATGTCTAGTGATCAGAAGAGAAAAAAGTGAGCGACTTACTTGGAAGAGAAAAGAGAAACAATTAAACAATGAGCAGTTTAAATGCTCAACTTTTGGTTCAAAGTTGGGATCCTCAGCCTCTTCATGGCCATCTCTTCCACTCCAACAACAAGCTCTACTTGATCACCGGAGCTGTCAATGCCATCATGGGTACTCTTTGTGCTTTCGACGTCTTCCGCGTACAGTAGATGAACCCCACACTTAGTCACCTCGCAATTTGTTAATGGCACAGCTCAGTATCTAGAAGAGAGAATCAAAAGTAAGCCTCTTTACAGGATGAGAATGAAAATTTTTCTATACTGGAACTGCCTTCTCCATTATCATCATCATCATCACCTCCTCTCTTTACATCAAACAAGTCACGATTGGAGGTCACAAAGAACACATGATCTGATGAGTTCGGATGTCCAACTGTTTCGTAGTCCACGTGGCAAAGAACTTCATGCGACTCATCATCCTCGTCGATGAATCCACATATCCATTCAACGAAGAATTCGCTATCATCATCAATAGTAATATTTCTGTCCTCGAATGTAGCTACAATGCACATAACAAAACCAAAGAACCTATTACTGTACCAATTTGGAGACAAGTCAATCATCACTGAGGATCCCTCATCTTGTTCCTCGATCCACTCCTGAATTTCACTTCCAGGTAAACAAATGCTGAGTGAAGACAGTAGCCTAGGCTTCCGTACCACCAAAACCGTTGACGCAATCACTGGATAATTATTTATCATTTCTCTAATTATTTAAGTGAGAGGAGAGAGAGAGAGAGCATACCACTGGATAATCATCCGTTGACGCAATCCCCCGTTCATTATTAGCCATGAATTGACTTCTTAGCCGTGCGTCTGCCAGAATATTTATGCTTGCATTCTCATCCAAATTAACAATTAGAATATTTAAATTTCTGTTTGGAATTCCAATTCCCTGTGAAGACTACATTTGAAGTTGGAAATGTTTCTAGTGAGATGCAGTGATGTGCTTCTAAATGTAAGAGACTTGATGGCAGTGGAAACTCTTGCAAAGATCGAAGTCTCTCGCAATAATTTATAGTAAGTTTTATCAGACTAGAAAACGGTTTAAGGCTTAAGATTTCGAAATTGTTTCCACTTAGATCCAAACTCGTCAAGGATGATAGGCAGCTAAGAGCACTCGGCAATGCTAACAGGTTACATTCACTTAATTTCAGGTAACGCAAAGAACATAAACCTGATGATGATGATGATGGCAAGTTCTCCAGCATTTTGTCCACTCCAGAGTAACCAGGCCAGAGAGATCAAGACTATAAAGAGATCTTAAATTACAATAGACAATTGGAAAACTCTCTATGTTTTTGCAATATCCTAAATCCAATCGAGAAATTTCAACGAAAGATGGTACCTGACCTTCAATGGCTAAATTATCCAGTTTTGAGCAGCCCTCAAGACAAAGATGACTCATCAATTCCAACTTTAAAATGCCTCTTGAAACTCTTTTAAGTCTTGTGCAATTCTTAAGACTCAGCACAGAAAGTTTAGTGAGATGCTTGATTGAAGATGGCACATCTTCTATTGCAGTCTCTTCCAAAAGCAAAGATTCAACATTCCCAGAAACCTCTGGGAATTCGGTGATACTTGAGCAGCCGCAAAGATCAAGATGTGTAAGAGATATCAAAAGACGAATGTTGCTTGGAAGATTCTTAAGCCTTGTACAATTCTCAAGTTTCAATGTGACAAGTTTATTGAGAGACTCAATTGCTGGGGGAATCTCTTCTATTGCAGTGTGGCTTAAATATAAATCCTTTATATTGCATGGAAAACTAGGAAACTATGTAAGACTAGAGCACCCATGAAGTAGCATAATCCGAAGATTTGAGACTTGTGACAAGTTTGGTGCTTCGGTTAACTGTCGGGAGTAACTGAGGTCGATTCGTCACAAGTTCTCAAGAGGCTGTGAAAACAAAAATGAAATTGGCTTGAACAAATTAAAAAAATCGATGTAAGTATCTCATATATAGAGTCTTGGTCTGGTAAGGTCAGTCCAGAAATTGGAACAAATTTACAGAACGTTATGGAACCAACTAAACGTTTAGTTATATAATGTTATTGAACCGGTTTTACAACGTTATGTAACTGGATGTTTAGTTATATAACGTTGAGGAACCGGTTCCACAATGTTATATAACTTCGGTCATGAAATTATCTTTTACAACCGACACTACAAGGAAAAATGCTTTTTATGATGGTTTTTAACCGTTATGAAAATGTTTTAATGACGGTTTTATAAGCGTTGTTAAAGCCACTGTATAAAAAGTTTATCACGGTTTTACTATTTATCACGGTTTTTAAAAACCATTGTGAATTTTTATCACGGTTTTCAAAAACTGTCAACAATTTCTGACAGCTTTTAAACCTTGTGATCAATTGATGATGGCTAAAAACCGTTACGAAGTTCTTTTTTAAATAAATAAAATTATATACATAATCTCTCGACGATATTTTCAAGAGATTCTGCTTCACTTTTTTGTTAATTTATTTTAATATTATATTGTTTTCCATATATATATATTTATACACACAAAATCTCTTGATGATGATATTGTTAAGATATACTGCTTTATTTGATTGTTAATTTATTTTTAATATTATAATATTTTCCATATATATATATATATAATAAATATTAAGTATCTCTATTCAAACTTTCAAAAAATAATCTCTATTCAAGATCAAAATGTATTGAAGATATTAAAATAAAAAGTTACAAACAACACCAAAATAAACAAAAATTTATTAGCAAAATCAATTCTAAAATACAAACTATTATACACAAAAGCTATGTTTAAATTTTCTTTGTTCATATACATGAAAAAAAAAATCTTTGTTCGTCTTCCTTGAGGCTTCCTTTCGAATATACAGCTGCATAGTATGAGAAACGATAGGAGTAAGTTTGACGAACAATAAAATTGATATAAAAAAAAAACTAAAACTAAAACTATACTATAACAACAAATTATAATAAAAACTTATTTTATCAATAAAAGAAAGAGAAAACAAAAGGAGATCGAAACGAAATTAACGAACCTCTTTTTAACGTCGACATAAACTTTCTTTTGGACAACTTTGAAGAAACTGTTCCTGATTGCATAGATAGAGGTGAGATCATGATCTTCTGTTTTGTATAAACGTTCATATTCAAAATACTACAAATGTAAGTCACTCACTACCGGAGACCGCTACAAGTTCCTGACCAATACATAAATAAATTAACCAACAAAAATAAATAAATACATAAAAAAGAGACTTATAATCCAAATCATGTGTTGAGTTCATTTGAAGTTAAAAACTCACCATGAATAGAGTTCTTTAATTTGTGAAGAGTGAAGATTGTGAGTGAGAGAATACTGAAAAAAAAAAGTAAAAGATGTGAGAGTGGCGGGTAGCTAGGGTTAGAAAGTGGGGAAAGTTAGCTATCAATTATTCTAATGATATGTTTAAATATAAGAAAAAAATTAACCTAAATTTATGTTTTAACTTTTCTTAACTTTTTATATTTTAATATTTCACTATAAAAAACGATTGTTTGTATTTTTTTGTAAAGTGTCATGACTAATAAATTTGAGAGATAAAAAATTAAAAAGTATAGTTTTAGTGTAATTCTAAAATTAATATATATATATATATATATATATATATATATATATATTTCTTTATCACACTAACAAAATAGTATGATAATTAGATTACATAAAAAAATAAAACACATGATAACTTTGTCACGATTAATAAAATTTGTAATAACTTGATCACAGTTTGATAAACATGTGATAACTTAATCACGGTTAATAAAAAATGTTATCCAATTGTTGCACATTTTAAAGGACTGTGATACTTTGATGTCAGTTTTAAATTACGTCATAAACACACGACAAATTAAAAAGACTAGTATCACTTGATCACGGCTAAAAAACCCGTGATAAAATTGCGTGATAAAAGCCTATTTTTCTTGTAGTGCGACCTGACTAGAAAATTATTACATATATATGTTTTACATAACGCTGAGGAACCGGTTCCACAATGTTATATAACTTCGGTAATGAAATTATCTTTTACAACTGACCTGACTAGAAAATTATTACACATATATGTTGAATATACCTGAATTTCTTTCCATAGTTGTTCAATGTTACTATGAGGCATTTCGAATTCAACAAGGCGCTCAGGGTTGAAGTTAGATGGTAGAGATTTCAAAGGATATCTGTGCCAATGAAGATATCTCAACTCCTCAGGAAGTAACTCAAGGCCTTGAAATAGGTGCACCTTGTCCTCTTCACTTAAGCCTTCATGGTATTGAGAGCTATAGAATTTCAAAAATTTAAGTCTACTCATCTTTGTGAAGGCATCGGGACATAGTTGAAGCTCATTTATTTGAGACAAGTCAAGGGATATGCTTTCAACTACGTTAGTCCCCTGCCAAAATTGTACATTAGATTTGGATATAAGAGAATCAATGCTAAAACAATTTTATACATTCAGATAAAAAAAATTCACATATTGTAAGAAGAAATACATTTTACTCTTACTAAATTTTTCGTGAGTAAAACATAAATATCTCGATGGTCCCATAATCTGCTGCATTTTCCCAGCTCGTTAGCGGATTCTTGAAGAACAATACCACGACCCATTTCTTGTATCAAATCATGCATTAGTAATAAATCATGTGTAATTGTTAAGAGACACCTATCGACAAGAACAACCATTCCGATTTCAGCAAAGAGTCCACAATCATTTAATATAACTATTACACGATCTTTCGACTCCCCTTTGAAGAAACAAGCAATCGAAAGAAATATTTCTATCGATTGATAATCCAACCCTTCGTAGCTTATTCTCAACACATTTTGGATTTTCAAGTTCGGACATTTTTTGAGCTTACTCAATGAACTTTTCCATTTTAACTTGCTCATATCAAACAAACAGCGACCCAAAACTTTAAGTGCTAATGAATTGCCTTTTGCATAACATATTACCCGATTTGACAGCTCCATATAATTTTCTGGAGGATGGTTTTGCTTAAAGGCATTTGTACTAATTAAGAGTTGAAGAGCTTCATGGTAATTTAACTCCTTAAGCTCATACAATTCATCAACACGTACCATTTTTAAGCAATTGTTTATCTCTAGATGTTATGATGATTCTACTTCCAGCACCAAATGAACTATGACATCTCACCAAAAAGTCTGAGTGGTCTAAATCATCTACATCATCTAAAACAATAAGGACCTTTTACGACGAAGTCAGTTTAAGGTAAAATTGTTTATAGGTAGATTTTGATCCTCAAAGATTTCGAAAAGAAATTTCTCCGGCAAATGGTTCGGACCATATTAAGCAAGATCCTTAACATTTGCAAGAAAGCAATGACCTTCAAATTGATTGGCGATCCGGATTACTAAAGCTCTTGGAATGGTTGTCTTACCTATACCGACCATGCCCCAAATTCCAATTATGTGAACAATATTTTTTATTCCAATGCATAACAATGATTCAATTGATTCTATGCATGATGCGATTCCAACCAAGCCATCGAAATAATCACTTCATGACATGTGATTCAATCTCTTCAAAACATCATTTGCAATTTTCTCAACAAATTCAGACTCGGTCCTGTCCAATGTTATGGAAATTTTAAATAAATTATGATTAGATAAAGAAACATTTGTAGGTTGCCCAACAACCCCAGAGATTTTATATATTTTAAAGATAACTGAAACAGTTTTTTTTTTTTTAAAGAAACTGAAACAATTTATTAATACTGCACAAAAATGAAAATTTATCAATTTACTCACATAGTGTCTCCAACAAGTTCAATAATAACCGTGAAGTTTACAAAGTGTATAATCTAAATGTTCGTGAATACGATTGTAATATTTTTCTTTCTATCAAAACATTAAGAACTTAAGACAACTACAATCGTTCGAACCAGATAGAAGAAGGAATTAGTTACCCAACATGCTGGTTGATGTCCCAGCCAGATAGATTAGCGACTTTAGTCAAAGCAGCCATCCAATTTTGGACCTTGTCTTTCATCTTATTGAAGCGTTTTTCATGTTCAGCAAATGCCTTTTTGTACCTCCCAGTCTGTTTCCTTATATCAGAGGGTGTTACATGGTAAAAAACCGGAAAAACAATCTGTCCCCTTGTTTTCATGCACTCAAGGATCTCCAGAAGTTCGTTCAAACAACACGAAGAAGACGCATAGTTTTGAGAAAAGACGATGATTGAAAGACTAGAGTCTTGTATTACTTTCGAAAGTGATGGGGAAACATCTCTGTTGGTGGGATGGTGTGGTTGAGGTCACTTGTGGTGCACCTCTGAGAGATATTTCGAGCAATCAACAGAAGGAGAAACTTCAAACTCTTTTTATATCTCTATATATTTTCTTACACCACTCCACACTTTTACAATACAATCTTCATTCCTTTATATAGGGAAATGAGATGAGAAAAACACAAACAAAATAAATTCAAATAATGAAACAAAGTCAAAGATAAACTTCAATTTTTTGGTGGTGGTAGTTGGGGGTTGGTAAGAGGTGGCAACTGGATGGTGGCAGCTGGAAGTCAATCTTAGTGGCTGCTGGACGGTGGATGTCTAGAAGTCAATTTTAATTTTCAACATCCCCCCTTAAACTTGACTCTCTATGCTTTGCCATACGAGCATTATCTTTAGCCTTGAAAACACATCATGTTTGAGAGGCTTGGTGAAAATATCAGCTGCTTGATCATATGTCCTGCAAGAGACTAGTTCCATCTCTTTATCCTTCATATTCTCTCTGATGAAATGATACCTCATATCAATATGTTTGCTTCTTTCATGGAATACTGGATTCTTTGCTAGTGCAATCGCTGACCGATTGTCGATATAGACCTCTGTGGGATTTACTTGTGGAAATCCCAAGTACTGTAACACATTCCTGATCCAGATACCATGACAAATAGCTGAGCAGGCAGTAACGTACTCAGCTTCACATGATGACAGTGTCACAATGACTTGCTTTTTGGATGACCATGTGAACGATGCATCTCCCATAAAAAACGTAAAACCTGCCGTGCTTTTACGTTCATCCAGATCTCTTCCCCAATAACTATCTGAATGGCCAATCAACCTGCAATCTTCACTTTTGGTATACAATATACCATCATCAACAGTACCTTTTATGTACCGGAGTATCCTCTTTGCTGCGTTCAGGTGAGACTGGTCAGAAGTCTCCATATATCTGTTGACTAGTCCAACTCCATAGAGTATATCTGGCCTGGTACTCGTCAAGTATCTCAGGCTTCCAACCAAGCTCTTAAATAGGTTGGATCAATATCTCCTCTTTCATTCTTTCTTAACTCTATTCCTATTTCTACTGGAGTTGTGACAGGATTGTATTTTTCCATACCAAATCTTTTCAGAATTTCTTTTGCGTAGATACTCTGAGAGATGAAGATACCTTTTTCATTTTTCACAACTTCAATGCCGAGAAAATGAGCCATTAGACCAATGTCAGTCATCCCAAATTCTTTCACCATTCTCCGTTTGAAATCTTCAAACATGGCTGGATTGTTACCGGTGAAGATCAAGTTATCAACATATAGACATGCATATAACAAGCTTTCGTCAGTCTATTTTTTCATGTATAGTGCATGCTCATATGAACATTTCTCAAATCCGCTCTCTTCGAAGTAATCATCAATCCTCATGTTCCATGCGCGAGGTGCTTGCTTCAAACCATATAGAGCTTTCTTCAGTTTGCATACTTTATCTTCTCTGCCTTTCTACACATATCCAGGTGGTTGTTCCACATAGATTTCTTCTTCAAGAAAGCCATTCAGGAATGCTGACTTTACTTCAAGTTGGTAAATTTTCCAACTTTTCTGGGCTGCCAATGATATCAGCAATCTGATGGTTTCTAGTCCGGCAACTGGGGCAAAGACTTCTCTGTAATCAATTCATTCCTTTTGTTTATAGCCTTTTGCTACAAGTCTTGCCTCGTATCTCTGGACTTCTCCTTTTGCATCTCTTTTGGTCTTGTAGAGCCATTTCACGTCGATGGTTTTTCGGCCTTCTAGGAGATTAGTCAACTCCCATGTCTTGTTCTTTTCAATGGATCGAATCTCCTCATCCATTTAACTTCTCCACTTTTCCTTTTGGTTAGCCTCTTCAAAGCTAACTAGATCACTTATCATCAGCAGACAATACATAGTAATATCTTCTTCCACTTATTCTGTATTTTTATATAGATCTTCTAGGCTACGTGTCCCTTTGGGCCTCATATATGAAAAATCACGATCAATTTGTAATGGAGTATCATACCTTTGTGGTAAATGGGAACCACATTGAGGAGTCTGCTGATCTCTAGGTATTTGTGGCTTTCTAGCCACTTCTCTTGTCTCTTTTGCAGGTATCAACTCTGCACTTTTAGAAGCTTTGGTCTGATCTCGATTCCAGGATTCATTTTCTTCAAAAATGACATCTCTGCTAAAGATCACTTTCTTGGTGACAGGGTTGTATAGCCGGTAACCCATTGTTCTGTCACCGTATCCAATAAGGATACACTTTTCACCTTTATCTTCAAGCTTGGTTCTTCTCGCTTCTAGAACCTTCATGTAAGCAATTGAGCCAAAAACTCTGAGGTGACTCACACTTGGTATGTGAGTGCTCAATGCTTCTTGCGGTGTCTTTGTATCTAGACTTTTTGTAGGACATCTGTTTAGAAGATATACTGCACACAAAACTGCTTCAGCCCAAAAGCTTTTGGGCATGTTTTTATCCTTTAACATGTTTCTGACCATTTTAAGAATTGTTCAATTCTTCCTTTCAGCTACACCATTTAACTGAGGATTATAAGCTGGTGTAAACTGATGTCTGATTCCTTATTGCTTAAGAAATTCCTGGAAAGCACCTGCAGTGTATTCTCCACCTTGATCTGATCTCAGTGTTTTGATGTAAAAGCCAATTTGCTTCTGCACAAGAGTTTTGAACTCTTTGAAGTGATCAAATATTTCAGTCTTCTTTCTTAGGAAATAGATCGAAGTCTTCCTACTGTAGTCGTCAATGAAGGTAAGGAAGTATTGATTCTGTCCATTTGATATTGGCGTCAATGGACCACACACATCTGTGTGAACGAGCTCTAGTGGCATGGTTGCTTTCCAATTTGCCTCATTTTTGAAGCTATTTATGTGTTGTTTACTGAGAACACAACTTTCACATATCTCATTTGGGTGATGGATGTTTGGCAATCCTTTCACCATCTTCTTACTTCCTAATTTCTTTAAACTTTCAAAGTTGAGATGTCCATACCTTAAATGCCACAACCAATCTTTGTCATTGATGATGGTTGTCAAAAACCTTGGCGTATCATGATGAATTATTAGAGGAAACATTTTGTTCTTCGTCATCTGGACTCGAGTAACCAGCTTTCCTCAAGCATCTGTGATGGTGAGTTGCATATTTTGAAGGCTAATATGATAACCTTTCTCTAAGAGTTGTCCGAGACTTAGGATGTTTGTCCTCATGTCTGGAACATAATAGACATTGGAGATGAATGAATGATCTCCATTCTTCTGCTTAATCAGGACATCTCATCTTCCTTGGATAGGGATTTTTGAGAGGTCACCAAATGAGATTTCTCCACGAACTTTTTCATCAAGTTCTGTGAATAAGTCTATTCTGTCAGTCATATGATTGATGGATCCAGAATCAAGAAACCAAACATTTTGGTTTTGATATGTTGAGTTGTGTGCCATCAACATCAACGATTCTCCTTCAACTTGCTCTTTCTCTATAAAGTTAGAATTTTCATTTACCTCATTTGGATTACCTCTGCACTCGTTGCTATAGTGGCCATATTTGTGGCAGTTATAGCATTGAACATTTCTTTTGTCAATGTTTGGGCGGTTGTTGTAGCCGTCTTTTCTTCCACGTCCTCTTCCTCGTGGGACATAGTTCTGTTGTCCACATCCTCCTCTATTTGTGTCTCTTCCTCCTCTACCTCTACCTTTGGTTTCGGTATTTCCATAACCTCTTCCAAGAGATCATCTACCTCGTTCTCTTCCTTGTTGTGAGGTTCCCCCTTGCTTGTATCTTTTTTCATTGAGGGATAGCTTTGGTTGGAGAGCTTGCTCCAATACTTTGTCGTCACTTCTCCTTGTGACTTTCTGCTCATGGGCTTACAATGAACCCACTAGTTCTTCAACAGACATCGTCTCTAGATCTTTTGTTTCTGCTAGTGCCACAACTATAAAATCAAACTTTGGATCCAATGATCTCAAAATTTTCTTTGAAATTCTTATGTCGATGAGAGTTTCTCCATTTCTTCTTAGCTGATTCGCAATGACCATAACTCATGTATAGAACTCAATAATGGATTCATTAGATTTCATCCGTAGGGATTCGAACTCACCTCGAATAGTTTGAAGATGGATTCTTTTCACTTTGTCAGCACCTTTGTAGGTCTTGTGAAGAGTGTCCCAGATTTCTTTTGATGACTCAGAGGATGCTATGATCTCGAATGTGGCCTCGTCTAGTCCTTCATAAATTATGGACTTTGCTTTACAATCTCTCTTTCGATCGGCTTTGAGAGTTGTTGTCTGAGCATCTATCAATTCTCCTTCAGCTTCTTTGGATATGGGTTATGTATATCCATCTTCCACAATATCCATGACATCTTGAGAACCTAGTAGAGCTCTCATTTGTATGCACCAATTGTCATAGTTGTCTTTGGTGAGTTTCGGGATGACAATATTCGCGTTTCCATTGGCCATCGAGACTTGAAATGCTTAGAACACTATTCTGGAGTCTGAATTTGCATAAATCAAGTGCACGGTTGTGTCCCGAATGGTCCAAAATGTTGGAAACCAGTCTGAGTTTATCGAAAAATGAGTTCAGAAGCGTCTGAAACGAACGGTCCAACTTTTGGCAAAAAGTCAACCGAGATGACGAAATATTCTGTTTTGGTGGACGGAATATTCTGGGCGATTAACGCCGCTAGTGACGTCAGCACACGTCAGTAGGCGCGGATCCGGGTCGGTCACGGGTCGGAACTCGGGTCGGAGTAGATGACAGGATATTAGGTCGGATAGCGGGTCGGATCTCTAATCGGATCCTGCAGGTCGGGCGAAGAAGACGACCGGCAAGTGGCGGTGACGTGCCAGAGTGTGTGGCTGTGCGTGGAGGCGCGTGGACTCATGCTCCTACTTCAGGGGGCGTGTGCGGCGTCATTTGAGCTCCGATTTGGGTGAAATTTTCACCGTTGCACTCCTGGCAATGAGTAAAACACTCTGGTGTGATCAAAAATCAATTTTGAGCACTTTGATTTTTGGGCCAACTCAGATTTGGCCTTTGTTTTCCGAATTTTTGGCTCTCCTCGGCCCTGATACCACTATTGGTGGGATGGTGTGGTTGAGGTCACTTGTGGTGCACCTCTGAGAGAGATTTCGAGCAATCAACAGAAGGAGAAACTTCAAACTCTTTTTATATCTCTATATATTTTCTTACACAACTCTACACTTTTACAATACAATCTTCATTCCTTTATATAGGGAAATGAGATGAGGAAAACACAAACAAAATAAATTCAAATAATGAAACAAAGTCAAAGATAAGATTCAATTTTTTGGTGGTGGTAGTTGGGGGTTGGTAAGAGGTGGCAACTGGATGGTGGCAGCTGGAAGTCAATCTTAGTGGCTGCTGGACGGTGGATGTCTAGAAGTCAAGTTTAATTTTCAACATCCCCCCTTAAACTTGACTCTCTATGCTTCTCCATACCGAGCATTATCTTTAGCCTTGAAAACACATCATGTTTGAGAGGCTTGGTGAAAATATCAGCAGCTTGATCACATGTCCTGCAAGAGACTAGTTCCATCTCTTTATCCTTCACATTCTCTCTGATAAAATGATACCTCATATCAATATGTTTGCTTTTTTCATGGAATACTGGATTCTTTGCTTGTGCAATCGCTGACCGATTGTCGATGTAGACCTCTATGGGATTTACTTATGGAAATCCCAACTACTGTAACACATTCCTGATCCAGATACCATGACAAATAGCTGAGCAGGCAGCAACGTACTCAGTTTCACATGATAACAGTGCCACAATGGCTTGCTTTTTGGATGACCATGTGAACGATGCATCTCCCATAAAAAACGTAAAACCTGTCGTGCTTTTACGTTCATCCAGATCTCTTCCCCAATCACTATCTGAATGGCCAATCAACCTGCAATCTTCACTTTTGGTATACAATATACCATCATCAACAGTACCTTTTATGTACCGGAGTATCCTCTTTGCTGCATTCAGGTGAGACTGGTCAGGAGTCTCCATGTATCTGCTGACTAGTCCAACTCCATAGAGTATATCTGGCCTAGTACTCGTCAAGTATCTCAGGCTTCCAACCAAGCTCTTGAAATAGGTTGGATCAATATCTCCTCTTTCATTCTTTCTTAACTCTATTCCTATTTCTACTTTAGTTGTGACAGGATTGTATTTTTCCATACCAAATCTTTTCTGAATTTCTTTTGCTTAGATACTCTGAGAGATGAAGTTACCTTTTTCATTTTTCACAACTTCAATGCCGAGAAAATGAGCCATTAGACCAATGTCAGTCATCTCAAATTCTTTCACCATTCTCCGTTTGAAATCTTCAAACATGGCTGGATTGTTACTGGTGAAGATCAAGTTATCAACATATAGACATGCATATAACAAGCTTTCGTCAGTCTACTTTTTCATGTATAGTGCATGCTCATACGAACATTTCTCAAATCCGCTCTCTTCGAAGTAATCATCAATCCTCATGTTCCATGCGCGAGGTGCTTGCTTCAAACCATATAGAGCTTTCTTCAGTTTGCATACTTTATCTTCTCTGCCTTTCTTCACATATCCAGGTGGTTGTTCCACATATATTTCTCTTCAAGAAAGCCATTCAGGAATGCTGACTTTACATCAAGTTGGTAAATTTTCCAATTTTTCTGGGCTGCCAATGATATCAGCAATCTGATGGTTTCTAGTCCGGCAACTGGGGCAAAGACTTCTCTGTAATCAACTCATTCCTTTTGTTTATAGCCTTTTGCTACAAGTCTTGCCTCGTATCTCTGGACTTCTCCTTTTGCATCTCTTTTGGTCTTGTAGACCCATTTCACGTCGATGGTTTTTCGGCCTTCTAGGAGATTAGTCAACTCCCATGTCTTGTTCTTTTCAATGGATCGAATCTCCTCATCCATTTCACTTCTCCACTTTTCCTTTTGGTTAGCCTCTTCAAAGCTAACTAGATCACTTATCATCAGCAGACAATACATAGTAATATCTTCTTCCACTTATTCTGTATTTTCATATAGATCTTCTAGGTTACGTGTCTCTTTGGGCCTCATATCTGAAAAATCAAGATCAATTTGTAATGGAGTATCATACCTTTGTGGTAAATGGGAACCACATTGAGGAGTCTGCTGATCTCTAGGTATTTGTGGCTTTCTAGCCACTTCTCTTGTCTCTTTTGCAGGTATCAACTCTGCACTTTTAGAAGCTTTGGTCTGATCCCAATTCCAGGATTCATTTTCTTCAAAAATGACATCTCTGCTGAAGATCACTTTCTTGGTGACAGGGTTGTCTAGCCGGTAACCCATTGTTCTGTCACAGTATCCAATAAGGATACACTTTTCACCTTTATCTTCAAGCTTGGTTCTTCTCGCTTCTAGAACCTTGATGTAAGCAATTGAGCCAAAAACTCTGAGGTGACTCACACTTGGTTTGTGAGTGCTCCATGCTTCTTGCGGTGTCTTTGTATCTAGACTCTTTGTAGGACATCTGTTTAGTAGATATACTGCACACAAAACTGCTTCAGCCCAAAAGCTTTTGGGCATGTTTTTATCCTTTAACATGTTTCTGACCATGTTAAGAATTGTTCGATTCTTCCTTTCAGCTACACCATTTAACTGAGGATTATAAGCTGGTGTAAACTGATGTCTGATTCCTTGTTGCTTAAGAAATTCCTGGAAAGCACCTGCAGTGTATTCTCCACCTTGATCTGATCTCAGTGTTTTGATGTAAAAGCCAATTTGCTTCTCCACAAGAGTTTTGAACTCTTTAAAGTGATCAAATACTCCAGTCTTCTTTCTTAGGAAATAGATCGAATTCTTACTACTGTAGTCGTCAATGAAGGTAAGAAAGTATTGATTCTGACCATTTGATATTTGTGTCAATGGACCACACACATCTGTGTGAACGAGCTCTAGTGGAATGGTTGCTTTCCAATTTGCCTTCTTTTCGAAGCTATTTCTGTGTTGTTTACTGAGAACACAGCTTTCACACATCTCATTTGGGTGATGGATGTTTGGCAATCCTTTCACCATCTTCTTACTTCCCAATTTCTTTAAACTTTCAAAGTTGAGATGTCCATACCTTAAATGCCACAACCAATCTTTGTCATTGATGATGGTTGTCAAAAACCTTGGCGTATCATGATGAATTATTAGAGGAAACATTTTGTTCTTCGTCATCTGGACTCGAGTAACCAGCTTTCCTCGAGCATCTGTGATGGTGAGTTGCATATTTTGAAGGCTAATATGATAACCTTTCTCTAAGAGTTGTTCGAGACTTAGGATGTTTGTCCTCATGTCTGGAACATAATAGACATTGGAGATGAATGAATGATCTCCATTCTTCTGCTTAATCATGACATCTCCTCTTCCTTGGACATGGATTTTTGAGAGGTCACCAAATGCGATTTCTCCATGAACTTTCTCATCAAGTTCTGTGAATAAGTCTTTTCTGTCAATCATATGATTGATGGATCCAGAATCAAGAAACCAAACATTTTGGTTTTGATATGTTGAGTTGTGTGCCATCAACATCAACGATTCTCCTTCAACTTGCTCTTTCTCTGTAAAGTTAGAATTTTCATTTACCTCATTTGGATTACCTCTGCACTCGTTGCTATAGTGGCCATATTTGTGGCAGTTATAGCATTGAACATTTCTTTTGTCAATGTTTGGGCGGTTGTTGTAGCCGTCTTTTCTTCCACGTCCTCTTCCTCGTGGGACATAGTTCTGTTGTCCACATCCTTCTCCATTTGTGTCTCTTCCTCCTCTGCCTCTACCGTTGGTTTCGGTATTTCCAGAACCTCTTCCACGAGATCATCTACCTCGTTCTCTTCCTTGTTGTGAGGTTCCCCCTTGCTTGTATCTATTTTCATTGAGGGATAGCTTTGGTTGGAGAGCTTGCTCCAATACTTTGTCGTCACTTCTTCTTGTGACTTTCTGCTCATGGGCTTGCAATGAATCCACTAGTTCTTCAACAGACATAGTCTCTAGATCTTTTGTTTCTTCTAGTGCCACAACTATAAAATCAAACTTTGGATCCAATGATCTCAAAATTTTCTCTGAAATTCTCATGTCGATGAAAGTTTCTCCATTTCTTCTTAGCTGATTCGCAACGACCATAACTCGTGTATAGAACTCAACAATGGATTCATTAGATTTCATCCGTAGGGATTCGAACTCACCTCGAATAGTTTGAAGACGGATTCTTTTCACTTTGTCAGCACCTTTGTAGGTCTTGTGAAGAGTGTCCTAGATTTCTTTCGATGACTTAGAGGATGCTATGATCTCGAACGTGGCCTCGTCTAGTCCTTCATAAATTATGGACTTTGCTTTACAATCTCTCTTTCGATCGGCTTTGAGAGTTGTTGTCTGAGCATCTATCAATTCTCCTTCAGCTTCTTTGGATACGGGTTATGTATATCCATCTTCCACAATATCCATGACATCTTGAGAACCTAGTAGAGCTCTCATTTGTATGCACCAATTGTCATAGTTGTCTTTGGTGAGTTTCGGGATGACAATATTCGCGTTTTCGTTGGCCATCGAGACTTGAAATGCTTAGAACACTATTCTAGAGTCTGAATTTGCAAAAACCAAGTGCGCGGTTGCGTCCGGAATGGTCCAAAACGTTGGAAACCAGTCTGAGTTTATCGAAAAATGATTTCAGAAGCGTCTGAAACGAACGGTCAAACTTTTGGCAAAAAGTCAACCGAGATAACGAAATATTCTGTTTTGGTGGACGGAATATTCTGGGCAATTAACGCCGCTAGTGACATCAGCACACGTCAGTAGGCGCGGATCCAGGTCGGTCACGGGTCGGAACTCGGGTCGGAGCAGATGACAGGGTGTTGGGTCGGATAGCGGGTCGGATCTCTAGTAGGATCCTGCAAGTCGGGCGAAGAAGACGACCGGCAAGTGGCGGTGACATGCCAGAGTGTGTGGCTACGCATGGAGGCGTGTGGACTCATGCTCCTACTTCAGGGGGCGCGTGCGGCGTCATCTGAGCTCCGATTTGGGTTAAATTTTCACCGTTGCACTCCTGGCAATGAGTAAAACACTCTGGTGTGATCAAAAATCAATGTTGAGCACTTTGATTTTTGGGCCAACTCAGATTTGGCCTTTGTTTTCCGAATTTTTGGCTCTCCTCGGCTCTGATACCACTGTTGGTGGGATAGTGTGGTTGAGGTCACTTGTGGTGCACCTCAGAGAGAGATTTCGAGCACTCAACAGAAGGAGAAACTTCAAACTCTTTTTATATCTCTATATATTTTCTTACACCACTCCACACTTTTACAATACAATCTTCATTCCATTATATAGGGAAATGAGATGAGAAAAACACAAACAAAATAAATTCAAACAATGAAACAAAGTCAAAGATAAGCTTCAATTGTTTGGTGGTGGTAATTGGGGGTTGGTAAGAGGTGGCAACTGGATGGTGGCAGCTGAAAGTCAATCTTAGTGGCTGCTGGACGGTGGATGTCTGGAAGTCAAGTTTACTTTTCAACAATCTCCACTACTAAGTTCATGATTATCAATGAAGGTTTCGATCTGTTTTGGGCACAAGGCATCATAGAGAAAGCTGATAAAGTTCTTGCGAGTGTCTTCACCTCTGAAGCTAAGGAACACATCATACTTAGGAGGGTTGGAAGAAGAAGACGAATCCATATTATTCTTAGGACACTGTTTTGAGATCTAATGAGTTCAAGAAGGTTATATTTTGTAATATTTATTTATTGTAAAAAAACTTTAGTTTTCCCACCTGTCAACAACCCTGGAACACCATTGATATACACGGCCAGAATATTTAAAAGAATAAATTATTTGATGTAAACAATGATGAAACAGTACGTTCACAGTCAATAATTTTACTCGTGCATGTTAATACAAAAGGTAATGCGCAATAATTGAATGATTAAGCTAACTTTATTCTTCCGACAGAATTTTTTAATTTTACTGTTTAGTGATAGTGTTGTTTGTTTGAGCCATTTTTTATGCTTATATGCCCTGGACTGTATTTGCAGCATTTTATAGGTGAAGCGTACTGGTCTGCCTACAAATATATGTCTACATTTGGAGAAAAATTTGTATGGGACGGTCTCTCCACGTGGTGGTGAGACTGTCCAATTACTTGTGGCATGTAATATAATTCATCTTGGGAAGATAAAAAGTTGTTTTGGGATTCTTTACCGATTTAGTTTAGTTGTTTTAGACCTCTACATTAAGAGTTTTAGGAGATATTGAATCCTAAAGATTCAGTTGTTTCATTTCGTTTAGGAAGTTTAGGATTCTAGGAGATTTCGAATCCTTGTGGATTCGGGTTTGTTTGTTTTTTTTTTCTTTTATATTTATTAGATTGTATTAGGGTTTGAGAAATTAGCTTTCGATATTGAGTTTTCTAAATTTTATCTCTCCTTTTCTATTTTCCGCGGAATTATAGAATTAAGAAATCCTTGTTCTATCTTCCACTTGCGAGTTCACGATTCCGTCTACATCAGTTTGGTATCATATCCAGGTTATGTTTGCATCATCATGCCACCAAAGAAACTCTCGAACTTACCGAACATCATGAGAATCCAATTGATGATGCCCATAAACTTGATTGGATTGCACAACTGCCACAATAAGTGGAGACGTTGATGCGGCAATTGACAGCACTAACAGCTCGACAAAGGGGACCGAATCTGCAAGAGGCGGATGAGGAATCCGATCATTCATTGTTTCTCGATGATGGTTATCTGTCGGAATCTATTATCGTCGATTTCGACAAGCCACCAATTTTTTATGAAGAGGTGTACGATGATGACTTGGAGAGCTGAGAGAACGTGGTGTCTGGCGAGTACTACTTCCAGAGATTAGTGTCTTTTCATCATCATTTAGGAATGATGAACCTTCGAATTCGAGGACGAATTCCGTCCAGCCAGAGAGAATGATACAAATCAGCTTAAGGTAAAAGGGTAATCAGATTGACGAGAAGGTCAACTCCGAACCCTACCATCTGAGACTGCTCAACCATATTCGTACGGCTAATATTTTCAATGTGAAGCATCTCGTCCCTTACCATGGCAATTCCGCTTTGGAGAATGAAGCGGTGCTGAAATCGAGGCAGAATTCCTTCCAACCTTGGAAGGATGATGCAGTGCGGGTGGCGAGTTCGAACTGGTGGTGAATTAGTATTTAGGTTGTGTGGGGCAACCAAATTTGGGCTGAATTTCGTGGGTCTCTCTAGAGGAAATACGGGGTTGGATCGTCTATTATAATATGTTTCCTAAAAGCCCAAGATGAGCCTTACAGATGTCATAAAGACTTTGTCCTCCGTAACATATCACATTAGGCCAAAAGTTCGGCCATCAAGTTTCGTGCGCAATAAGACAGATGTTTCCTAGTTCATTTATAATTCATTTTTTTCTTTGTTTTGGGATTCTTTCCCGATTTATTTTAGTTATTTTAGACCTCTTGTTTAGGACTTTTAGGAGATATTAAATCCTAGAGATTCAATTGTTTTATTTCATTAAGAAAGTTTAGAATTCTAGGAGATTTTGAATCCTTGTGGATTCGGATTTGTTTATTTATTTATTTGTTTTTTTTTTCTTTTCTATTTATTAGATTGTATTACGGTTTGAAGAATTAGCTTTAGATGAATAAAAAAACCTATTGAGTATTCTCAATTTTATCTCTTTGTTTTTTTTTCTACCGAATTATAGAATTAAGAAATCTTTGTTCGATTGTCTACATGTGAGTTCACACTTCCGTCTACATCAAGTTAGGAGCTCAAACTAAGCTCATTGATCAAGCTCAAGCTTAGCTTACTTGACAGCTACTCAAACCTTACTAGTATTTGCAATTCTTCTCATAACCAACCCAAGGCCACATCAGCACTTAAGATTGCCTCCTAGCTGAATTCACAAGTAGTCAGAAACAATATGGACCAATAGATCTAATTGCCAAGTCACTGTCAGTGAAGGATCCAGCTATTGAATCAGCTATATAAGGACCTCAATAGCTTGTATTAATGTATACTTGCAATCTATTAATATAATTTAGTTTTTGGTATGTTACTTTTGATTCCATAGCCTTCTCTAGTATTCTCTTTGTTTTTCTTTTAAGTTTTCATTGTATCAAAGCTTTCAACAAATATTGTCAAGGGCTTGGCCATGCTCTGCAAAATGGCTACGTAAGAAGAAAAGAAAAAAATTGGTTGCCAATTAAAGCCAAACACGGATCACATGACATATGAGAGTTTTCTCTTTGTATTCAGTTGGTACTGTTGTAAATCGGGATTCCGTCCGAAAAAAATACATGGGATCCTGTACCTAATATAGTATTTAATATTTTCTCCTCGCAAGTGTACGAATCAAAGATTGGTATAGTGCAAAAGCAAGGTTCGTTCCACGGAGAAAGGTGAATTAAATGGCTAAAACTCGTTAACTAGAATTAAACTAAATTAAGTGCAAGAATGTAAAAATTAAGTTGGTTTGAGAGTTTGTGAAATGAAATCTAAGAAAGCAATTAAAATTAACTAAAGCAAGGGAAAATCACAGGTCAAGACAAACAACCTCAAGAATGTGTGAATATGGAAGGGAAATACTAACGTGTTATAAATTAAGCACACGGTTTATCTTGCAAGTATACGAATCGTTAGAAGATTCGTACAGAGGCAAATACAAGTTCGTTCCATGGGGAAGTGTCATTTGTCAACTATTCCTAGTTTAAATGAATGGGAAATGATTTAAGGAGGCTTTGAGCATTAAATGTAAATATTTCTATAAATAATAAACTATATACAATGATATTAACTAAGATAAATTTGGGATATTAGATGGATTAGATAGATGCAAGAGATACGGTTACACTAAATAAATAGCTCCACTATAACATTCACACAAATTCATAAAAATATGCTCACTAATGTTGATAGTCGTGTTCACTTAATCCGCACCAATATCCTCTCTTGAGCAACAAAGGATATACTCATATGCAATAATAATCTATCTTTCAATAACTATTATAAATACACATTTTGTGACTATACATGCAAGCCTCGCATATTTCTACCTTACCTAATATGTAGTGGACATTTAATCGAGCACGTTATGTGCATCACCTCTCCGTCTATAACACAACAACCAAAGTTTATTCAAGTGGTAGCTAATCAACTTAATAGCATTGCAAACTTAAATAACCACTCAACAATCAACAAACATATTCGATAAAAATGGCAATAGTGTTAGGTTTATATCAAATCCCTAGTTGTGATAGTTGTAAGAACCAGAGTTGCGCAGCGGCAGTAGATATAAAAACTTTTTTAAAATCAAATTTATTTACGCAACTCTATGAACCGCGTACGATATATAAGAATAAAGAAAAAGTAGGATTTGAAATCATACCTCAAGGCTAACTCCTTAATTCTTTAATTCTTAAATTTGCTTTCCGATTTATACCACTGGATCTTCCTTGCTATCTCCCAGGTTCTAGAAACTACGTGTGGGCGCGTCACGGGCGATGATAACATCAGTTAATACACTTTTTTAAGTCCACATTTCCTATCATTTGCTTTCGTTATTGAGCATATTTTGGTATATAATATGTTTTGTGAGCCTTGTGTAGGTTATATCCCTTAAAATAAGGGGTTGAGCTTAATTGAAGAGTTTTGGAGTTAGAAGGGCTGAAATTGGAATTGCTCGTGCAGTACACTCGACTTTCAGGGGCCATATCTTTCTCCTCAGATCGAGTTACATTGGTCATTACCTATTTTCGAAAAGCCCCGGAAGTCTACTTTCCAACGGTTCTTAACTTGTCCTTTCACACCCCATTTCATACCCTAACCTCCCCACTCTTTAAATACCCCATTTTCTCTCATCTTCCATAGAATCCCTCTCCCTCTCTCACTCCCAAACACTTCTCTATTCTATCTTCTTCTCTTTTCTCCATCTTCTTCACCAATAAGTGAGAGAACAAGCTCCCATGGAGGTTCTTCCTCCATGGGAGCTCACCATACACCTCCACCACCATTTTTAACACTTCCTTCACAATCTTAGAGTAGTTTACAAGTAGAAAGGAGTGATCTCAGGACCAAAACCGAGCTCGGAAATCAAGGAGGGCTTGGAGGAGTTTTCTTCAAGGGTTGTCTCCTTTAAACTCATTTCTTTTTATATAACTTGTTTTCTTTGATGTAATCACCATTTTGGGAATATTGTAAACCTACACTTGTGCCAATATATGTATGATTGTTCTTATATTTGTTTGGGTTTTTTTTACTCTTTGTTAATATCATGATTTAAACTCTTATTGTGAAATCCATGTGTGTGGAGGGTCAAAATTGATATATATGCATGATTGGGATTAGGAGTAGAGTAATTTAATGTAGGAGTAGATTAATTTAGCTTCCATGAGTGTTTGTATGTTAATGAATGGCCAAAATACCATGTATTAAGTGATTTGAGTGTTAGGGATTTTAGCCCCAAAGAGTAGAAAAGGTTTAGTTCATGCATTTAGTTGCTAAATTGGCCTTGGTTCACATCCTTGTGCTCAATGGGTCTTTTTAAGACACATTTGCCTATCCTTGGCCGGATTGGGTAATGAATTGATTTTGGGAAAAATTCTCAAATCAAAAAGATGAACCTTTAACCTAAATTGAATGGTCTTAATGTATAACAATCAACTTATTTGCACGTTAGTGTTGGGTGAACTTGTTTCCATTTTTAGCCATCCTAGGGAGATTGATGAAACCGAATCCTTGACTTAGTAGTAAAGACAAACTGAATTCCTCTTGTGCTTGTGTAGTAATATGGACATTTAGTGTGCTTAATGCTTTCACTCGGTTAGCCACCTTATGAATGACATTTAGGGTGTGTGTTATATATCGCGTGGTTCACATTAACATGCTCAGCGTGGTATCCTCTACATTTGACTAGTAAGTTGAGAGATCACTAGGCTGGCGTGTAGAGCTCGTGTGTGTGTCTCACCGTCCTTAATGGATTCATGTTTTTGCGTGAATGCAATCTCTATGCATTCGAGAGAAGGTAGAGAATAATTAAGGGGACACGAGCATATAACATACGAGTTGTATGGGTATCTCGTATTCTTAATGCTTTCACTTGGTTGCCTTCCCGTATTTGGTTAGCCGAGTGGATGAATTATTGGATGTGGTATGGCCCACGCGGTTGCGCATTACATGCCAAACTAAATGTCTTATGTATACGAACAGAAAGTGAGAGGATCATTAGGCTGGCGTACATGACTCTTTTGTGTGTTCCACGACACTTAATGAATCCATGCTTTGTGTGGATGTGATTTCTTAGATATCGAGAGAGATTAGAGATCAATTAAGGGGACAAGATCCTATGATGTACTTGCACATTTGAGGGACTAGATGAGTCTAGTGCTTAATTAGGAGGATTGTCATGGTTTAGTTATTTCCCTAGCGTATCCACATTTCATGCATCTCTCCATTCCATCCTATCACTGTACATATTTATTTATGTAGTTTGTTGGTTAGTTTAGCATTTACTTTCCGCATATTCTTTTTGTATACGCAACACATGAGTCCGCTCGGCGTGTTGTATAGCTAGAACTAGAGACGGTCGATGAATCCCACCTCACTGTGGAACGATACCCTCGCTTGCCGCTTTACTAGTTTTTATTAACTATAGAGCACACTGCGTTGGACTTCTTATAAATATCTTTTTGGTATCCGCAATTCCCTAACGATAGAATAGCGGGGTATCAAAAGTGGTGCCGCTGCCGGGGAGGTGGCGTATTTATTGATTGTTGATAACTTTAGCTTCTATTTTAATGCTATTTATTGCTTTGCGGATTAGATTGTTATGTTGAAATTAAGCACTTCTCTTACTTATGCTTTTCATTGTATGATTGGCAATGTTTAGGCTAGGTTTGGGAGGTGTTGGTCGTGTTTTTGTTTTCTTATTTTTAGCATATGCATTTGATGTTTTTGAGTTGTGCTTGTGCAAGGAATGAAAATTTTCAGGTTTTATGGATCGCACGACTCATGAGAACTAGATGTGCGCCTATCGCACCGCAATAACTCTCCAAGTGAAACGGCAGCGCCACAAAGGCCATGTGGCTGCAGCCACAAGAGTTATCGTCTAAATTTTGAGCTTGAATTTGAGTGCTTGTGAAGTAGTTGTCGACTTGGGCGGAAACCGCCCATGCGCTTAATGTTAGGAATGCTATGCTTATTTTCTTTTATTTTCATTTCTATTTAGATCTAAGAATGGATTTGTGTTATGCTTAGATCTTAGGGTGTTTGTTTTAGTCAATTTTCAAATCTCTGCACAAATAGATCATTTTTTGAAACATCTTGGAATTTGAGTCCATTTTTGGTTGAGTTGTTTTCTTAGTGTGCCGGTAGAGACATGCATTGTATGATTTTAGCTCTGTGCATCACTTAAATTTCCTTGTACAGTGCCAATCTTTTGATGTTGAGGTGGATGAGACCTCTATGTTTGTTTAGCTTAGGAAAATAGTGGAGACTACCCGTGAGCTACACTTAAGCCAAAAAAACGATATTCGTGGGTTTTGTTTCTACTCTTGAAACACTTTCTGATTTTTGTTCTTAATTGTGATCTCATTGTACATCAATTTTGCATTGATTTCCACAGAACATCATCATGTGGAATGCTTGTTGAGATTTGTATTCCCTTGTTAGATGGATTTTGAGAAATGATTTTGGACTTGAGCGTGTTCTTAAACTACAAATATAGCCTAAACACTTCAAAATCCCTTATATGTGCTTTCAATTCAAAAATTGAGACCAAACACTAAACCTCCATACACAAACATAACCCTAACACAAGCCATTCCCTAGTTATTGATCATGTTGAGGTGTATAGCTTTAGGAGAAGTTATGTTGCTCTTAATTTTGTAGTAGTGTGTATTTAGGCAAATATATGTAAATGTGCAAAGGCAAAGGTTTATAAAAGAAAAAGAAAAAAAAAGAAACAAAAGTGTGAATTATAAACACTTAAGCCTTCAATTCTTTCAATGTAAAGTTACTCACAATTTGGGTACAATTGTAGCACAAATGTGCAATGTAAAGTTTAATGCCTAGTCACTTGTGTTGTAATGTGTTTTAGAGCAAACCATAGTATTGTAATGTAATAACACCTTAGCATGATTGATAACTTTATCATTCCCACTCCTACCATATCTTCCATCCCATACACCGCCCTAAATCACCTTGGCCGCATTTCAAGTGAGGGAAATCCCATTTGATCTCTTAGGAAGTCTATATTGGGAATGCGAGTCGATGCATGCCCTTTCCACATTCATGGCATTTCAAATCCTTCCATGAGATGAATTTTCAGAAAATATGCTTTCATTGAAAATACTCATATGCGATATATTTGATTCCATGAACATAACTTCCAAATTGCATATGTTTGCTAGAGAGTGCGCCTAGGTTCTGAGTGGAAATATATGATTGAAATCCGGTAAGGATTAGAGTCGAGGCGAATTTTATCTTGGGCATTCGAGCGTAGTTGTTTTGTAAACCGAAAACATCCTAAGTATTGGCATACTTGCGTTGTGTGAAGCATTGTTATTAATTGGTATATTTGAGATATTAGCATGCATGTGTAGTCTTTGTTTGGTATGTGTAGATGCAACTCAACTTTCTTGCAGAGTATACGTTTGTGGGTGTCGTAGCTGTAAACCCTCAGAAGACAAAACTTCTCTATCTAGGGATCGCCTAGTAGTTGAAATGGCTTGTGGTGAGTGCTAAGTGCCAACGTGTTTCCTACGAAAGTGGACTAGCCTAGATTTTTTAGGTTTCATGTGTTGTATGTTTGTTTATTTTCAGTTTTTGTTTTGCTCGAGGACGAGCAAAAGATAGGTTTGAGGGTGTGATAACATCGGTTAATACACTTTTTTAAGTCCCCATTTCCTATCGTTTGCTTTCATTTTTGAGCATATTTTGGTAAATAATATGTTTTGTGAGCCTTGTGTAGGTTATATCCCTTAAAATAAGGGGTTGAGCTTAATTGAAGAGTTTTGGCGTTAGAAGGGCTGAAATTGGAATTGCTCGTGCAGTACACTCAACTTTCGGGGGCCATATCACTCCCTTCGGATCGAGTTACGTTGGTCATTGCCTGTTTTCGGAAAGCTCCGGAAGTCTACTTTTCAACGGTTCTTACAGATCCCGATTCTGAGGCTTGTAGAGGAAGTTATGGCTGTTTTCGTAACGGTGCGCGCAGCAGAAAACTGACCAGCGAAATTTGGGGCAGTAGGTATCGTTTTTGCACTGTCGCGAGAGAGCTGGACGACGCCACCCGCGACCCCCTATTTTCAGCCAACTTTCAGCCCATTTTTGAGGGGCAAACTTGTCCTTTCACACCCCATTTCATACCCTAACCTCCCCACTCTTTAAATACCTCATTTTCTCTCATCTTTCACAGAATCCCTCTCCCTCTCTCACTCCCTAACACTTCTCTCTTCCATCTTCTTCTCTTTTCTCCATCTTCTTCACCAATAAGTGAGAGAACAAGCTCCCATGGAGGTTCTTCCTCTATGGGAGCTCACCATACACCTCCACCACCATTTTTAACACTTCCTCCACCATCTTAGAGTAGTTTACAAGAAGAAAGGAGTGATCTTAGGACCAAAACCGAGCTAGGAAATCAAGGAGGGCTTGGAGGAGTTTTCTTCAAGGGTTGTCTCCTTTAAACTCATTTATTTTTGTATAACTTGTTTTCCATGATGTAATCACCAATTTGGGAATATTGTAAACCTACACTTGTGCCAATATATGTATGATTGTTCTTATATTTGTTTGGGTTTTGTTTTACTCTTTGTTAATATCATGATTTAAACTCTTATTGTGAAATCCATGTGTGTGGAGGGTCAAAATTGATATGTATGCATGATTGGGATTAGGAGTAGAGTAATTTAATGTAGGAGTAGATTAATTTAGCTTCCCATGAGTGTTTGTATGTTAATGAATGGCCAAAATACCATGTATTAAGTGATTTGAGTGTTAGGGATTTTAGCCCCAAAGAGTAGAAAAGGTTTAGTTCATGCATTTAGTTGCTAAATTGGCCTTGGTTCACATCCTTGTGCTCAATGGGTCTTTTTAAGACACATTTGCCTATCCTTGGCCGGATTGGGTAATGAATTGATTTTGGGAAAATTCTCAAATCAAAAAGATGAACCTTTAACCTAAATTGAATGGTCTTAATGTACAACAATCAACTTATTTGCACGTTAGTGTTGGGTGAACTTGTTTCAATTTTTAGCCATCCTAGGGAGATTGATGAAACCGAATCCTTGACTTAGTAGTAAAGACAAACCGAATTCCTCTTGTGCTTGTGTAGTAATATGGATATTTAGTGTGCTTAATGTTTTCTCTCGGTTAGCCCCCTTGTGAATGACATTTAGGGTGTGTGTTATTTATCGCATGGTTCGCATTAACATGTTCAGTGTGGTATCCTCTACATTTGACCAGTAAGTTGAGAGATCACTAGGCTGGTATGTAGAGCTCGTGTGTGTGTCCCACCGTCCTTAATGGATTCATGTTTTTGCATGGATGCAATCTCTATGGGTAGAGATTAATTAAGGGGACACTAGCATATAACATACGAGTTGTATGGGTATCTTGTATTCTTAATGCTTTCACTTGGTTGTCATCCCGTATTTGGTTAGCCGAGTGGATGAATTATTGGCTGTAGTATGGCCTATGCAGTTGCGCATTACATGCCCAACTAAATGTCTTATGTATACGAACAGAAAGTGAGAGTATCACTAGACTGGCGTACATGGCTCATTTGTGTGTTTCACAACACTTAATGAATCCATGCTTTGTGTGGATGTGATCTCTAAGATATCGAGAGAGATTAGAGATCAATTAAGGGGACACGATCCTATGATATAATTGCACATTTGAGGGACTAGATGAGTCTAGTGCTTAATTAGGAGGATTGTCATGGTTGAGTTATTTCCCTAGCGTATCCACATTTCATGCATCTCTCCATTCCAACCTATCACTGTACATATTTATTTTTGTAGTTTGTTGGTTAGTTTAGCATTTACTTTCCGCATATTCTTTTTGTATATGCAACACACGAGTCCGCTCGGCGTGTTGTATATCTAGAACTAGAGACGGTCGATGAATCCCACCTCCTTGTGGAACGATACCCTCGCTTGCCGCTTTACTAATTTTTATTAACTACATAGCACATTGATTAGGACTTCTTATAAATATCTTTTTGGTATCCGCAATTCCCTAACGACAGAATAGCGGGGTATCAGGCGTCAGGAGATTGAATGGAGGTTGAAGAAACAACACAAAACAACTCTTGTTTCGTGTATAGAGAATTCGGCCACTTGAATAATCAAAGAACAAAAATAAAATAAAAAAACTTCCTTTTTTTTCCGTTTGCTAGCCGCACCACCTATTTCTCTTTTCTTGTTGTTCTTTTCTTTTTTGTTTCAAACGTTGATGTGAGTCACAAATTGCTATGTGTCGTTGTTTTTAATAATAATAATAATATATATATATATATATATATATGTTTTTATATATATTTAAAAAACAAGACACTAATCATATTTCAAATAAGATAATTAGCATTCCAGTGTCTAAGGTAGTATAGGATTCTAATCCCACATAACCCTAGTTCACTAAGACTTGAGCACTTGACCTAGTTAGGAAATAAAATAATATAATTAATTTTTCCTTTGTCTCAGTCATGGTTCGAACCTATAACCTCCAATTAATAATTAATTAATAATTCTCAATTATTAATTTATTAACTAAATAATCTAATTATTTAATTAATTTAATTATAATATATTAATTAAATAATCTCATCATTTAATTAATTCCCTGAATAAATTTCTTGCTACTTTCATAACATAATTAATTGGACCATCCAATTAATTAACCGTGACCCTTGTTCCGATCAACATTCCGGGCTAGCAAAGGGACTTAATGGACCTACAGTTTTGAGCTCCAATAATACTTAGAAATAATTAATTAAACTCTTTAATTAATTGTTCATGATTATTAACCTCAGAGTTATTCCACTAAAAACCCGAGGCTGTACTCTCGCAACTGTAGATGTATTACACAAACCGAAATCACAGTTGCCCATCGATATAGCGATTGCATACAGTATGATCCTCCACAAGTAGTTGATAATTAGAACTAGGTCATAAAGTCCGTTATACCCCTCTAATTATATCTTGTCCATTAAGTATCATTGATTCTTTAATGAACAATAAATCCTAACTTCCTTTATGGAAGAAGGAGAGCGCTCAGATTGTTCAAGCCTCGAATCAACCCTTAAGGGAACTACTATCTACTTTTCGTAAGAAGAAGTTGATTCCACTATTGTATATAGACCTTCCTAGCCATAAGCCAAACCGACATTCCAACATACGAAGTTATTAACCGGGAATGCAACTCCGATCACACCCATGGTATATCAAAAACCACGATCTAACCTGAAAGAGTCGATAAGACACTCTGGATTAAGATCACCCATATATAGCCATCATTAGTTGATATATACGAATCTTATCATATAACGGATGTTGGTGAGAGATTCATATAGATTGTGGCCCAGTCTTATATGATCACATCATATAAGGTGCCTCCATTCTCATATCACCATATGAATAGTCTAGGATAAGACCACCGTACATTAAGGAATGAACCGCAGCTGTAGATTAACCATAAATAAAGTACCCAGCTCTATTTGCTATCTACGGACTATTTAGATTGCTCATCTCAAACTGAATTTCTCTATATATGACACTCATATACTCAGTTAGTGATTACATGCGGCAATCTTGGATGTTAAGTACACATGATATAAATGTATGAGACAAATTTATAGAATGAATAAACTACTTCTTTTATTAATGTTTCATTCACATTTACAAATTACAAGCTTTAGGGCATAAACCCCAACAATAGTACACATCCAAGAATCAAATAAACTAAGAGAAAAGAATAAGGATAGAAAAAAACCCATGAAGTATCCACAACTCCTCATAGACAAGATGTGCGGTTCCTCCTCATGTACGGAACTCACACGTGTTTAACAAGCAGGGGTTTCTATTTTTCCTTAATCCCGCAGTATTCTAGAAAAAGAGAGATAATCCGAGTTAAAAACCCAAGAAAGTTTTAATTTTATTCAACACTGAAAAACTCCAAACCGATTACAACCTAATAAATAGAGAAATGAATCTCAGTCCTAAAACACCTCAACTAAATCGGGAAAGAATCCCGGATTGAAAGCTAAAAACAAATACTAAATAAAAAAGGAAAGAAAAACCCTAAATGTTGTGCAAGAAATGAAAAGTCTTTGAATAACAATCTAAACGACAATTTTTTTGCCCCTATGAAAAATTTATTGGTCCACTATGAAAACCATAAATGTTGTGCAAAGCTCGTTCGAGCTTTTTGAAAATATATTATAATAGTCATTTGAAGATCGTATGTAAAAATTATAAGTCCACAAAGTCAGCCCTGTTTTGGGTGGTCTAGACGACCCAAGTAAGAGCTTGTCAACCGGTCTGAATCATAGATGGATGGTTGAAGTGATGTGTGGTGATGGTGGTGTATGCCACCAAGGAGGATGGCCTCCTTGGTTGCTTGGAAGCTTTTCTCTCTTCTTGGATGTTGGTGGCGAAAAAATAGCTGGAAGATTAAATGGTGGCTGTTTCTACGGCTTAAACTGGTGTATTTATAGTGTCCCGAAATTAGGGCACAAAATTGGAAAATTGCAAACAAGCCTCGAAATTTGAAATTTATGAAAATACCTTTAGGGTGTTTGGTGCAATTTAGTGGTTCACTAAGACATTGGGAACCACGCCATCTTACGTGAATGAAATGGCGGTACGCTGTACGGTTTGAGAGGATGAAATGCTTGGATAGGGTAAGCTCAGCAAGTGTTTGGGGTTCGTTTAGCAGCTTGGACCTTGTGTTCTCTTAGGCTTGCAATTGGAAGCCTTCTAGGGTGCGTTTAGAAGCATCATTTGGACTGCTTGGCTTGCGCTTGGGCTTCTAGCCAATTACATTTAGGCACATGTATTCTTCCAAAATCACACAAACCTCAATCTTTGCTCGACTTTCACATTTTCACCCCTGATTTACCCAAAATTATACCAATGCCCATGAATTCCCAAAATAACATGAAGCACTTATTTAAATCATTACATACCCGGTTTTTCCCGGTAAACGAACAAAAAGTATAGGAAATGGGGCCTACATATATTTATAAAAACGGTGCGATCAAATACTAGGGATATGATATGATGGAAACGAAACAGAAATAAATGGAGTTGCTAATTTAACATAATTGATGCACTTCTATCCCAATCTTGGCTTCAGTCTTATCTTTGGTGCGACTAAACCGTATGATGGGTAATTGATTCACCTATTGTCAATTATCACTCAACTATGACTTTTAGTGTAAGCAATAATCAAGGATGTCATTAAGTAGTAAGATTTAAGGACTAAAATCCAATAGTGTGATGTTCACATTCATGAATTTCTTTCATTCAATTTAGAGCAATATTAAAGCTAAGCATGATGTGGACCTAACTACAATTCTCAAATAAACCTAATCATTCAACTTGAAATAATAGTGATGTTCAATCAACACAAATCAAAGATTAAGATATGAAGAAATTGAATAAAAACAACATTAAAATATGTAATCTCAAAATAGGTTTATAAATCAACACCAAGCATTCATGTACAACTCACATCATTTCCCAAGTGTGGAAAATTAGTTACACATCTGTACAAAATTAACGAGAAAAAAGAAAAGGTAAGAAGAAACCCAAGTGATGTCTAATAGAATCTTCTTTCTTCAAGCTTGGTCCATCTCCTTTTCTGTCCAATAAAACTCTTAATGTGCAACAATGGTGGGATTTGGGGAAGTGTGGGAAACTATGATGAAAAGATTGGAGATTTAATGGTGGAAGTGTGGTGTTTTTGAGGTTGGAGGTTCTGGGTGGATTGGGAGCCACCCTTTGGCTGCTTGGATTTGAAAAAGGGCTCAAAATGGGGTATAAATAGTATCCCATAAAATTATGGCACTAATAAGGTGAAATTACGGAAGTATCCCTCGGGAAAGGCACTTGACAGTGAGCCACTAGAGTTGGTGGCGAATTTGGAAAGTCACCCGGAAACACTTGTCCAAAGTCATACAGAACACATGAGCAATTCATGGGAGGCGCTGAATGTGAATGTGGTGCGCTTAGAAAGAAGCTAGGGTGCGTTAAGCAGCTTGTGTGCCCAGGTTCATTTCTTGAAACACATAGTATCTGTTAACAGAGTTTTTTGGCAAGGGTCTAAGGGAGAATTTTTCACCACTTATCTGCCAGGTAGGAATCAATCCCGGCTCCCAGGTACCTAGCAGGGCTAGTACCATGATCTCAAAGGAAGCAACATGAAGATCGACTACCCACCTACCTGGATAAGGCACCAGAAATATTTAACCAGAAGGATCAGGTACCTTGCTGTACACCCATACTAGCACTAGGTGGAAGGGATACCACGGTATCATACTTCTAGTACCTCACGGGAACCTGATACTTCCCTCCTGGTGTCTTGGTACCGCGGGCTGGCTCTTGGTAACCTAAAACACCTCGACATCAGCCCAGAATCCAATCAGGATAGGCATCCTACCAATCTCAGGGGACAAATACCGTTACAAGGTCGCCAGGGAGAGTAAAATGGGCACCACGCCAGTCAGATTAGTATATCGGTGAACCGCACTACCAAGACGACGAACTAGTATTCATCTCCAAATAATACCAGTAAAAAGGGTTGACTACCTCGCCATTTAAAGCGCCATAAATAAGACCAAATGGTCAACCAAAATCAGGATTTAAAAACTACAATAATCAACGGGAACAAATCCCACGCCTTTTCAACGCTTAAAATAAGACTCCCAATAATCCTCATGAATACGACCGGATTCTGAGGGGATTTCCTAGGTACCTTATATATACAGCCTTGAAGGATAAAGAAGGGGGATCGAAAAATCATTTCTTATCACCAGAAAAGAGAGTTTAATTTCAAGAGGAATTTCCCTTTGAATTCTCTGAAGCTAGTGAGAGTCCAATGACAATCACTGGAAGAATATATCTACTTGTGGACTTAAACGAAGGTTCCACCACCTTCCTGTGTAAACACAAAAGGAGAGCTAAGTGAGGGGAGTGTACGTATTTTGTAACCATAATTTCAATACTCTTTCAATTAGACAATGTTATTTCATATCTCGTTGTTCCCTTTTATTTCTTTTTTCGATCATTTTTATCTACGTTACGAAGAGGGACCTCGGTACCAAAGGTACCTATCGCGCTACTGTCTACCGGTGGTGGGCGAGGTTGTCAACCAAAATTTTACTTCCCAGGTTGATTTTTCTGTTAACAGTATCAATTAGTTGGGGTTGTGGGTTACGCTTCATTAGGCCACGATTTGGGCCATAGTGGGGCTAGCTTGGCTAGAGTTTTCCTTTTTGCCCACTACTTTCCTCTAAAATTGATCAAACACCATTTCTAGGTTTTTTTTTTCTTTTACATTTTTCCCCTGCTTTCCTTCAAAATTAATCCAACACCTCTGAATTACCAAAAATACCGACACAAGCTTATTTAACATATTAAATACCCAGTTTTACCCAAGAAACGAGTGTAAACGAAAGGAAATATGAGCATAAAATAGGTATATAAATGGTACGATCAAATACCTTTAAACTTATCTTTTGCTCTTCCTTGAGCAAAACTAAAAACTAAAACAAACACGAATATGAAAACAGACAACAACATGAAAAAACAAAAAGCAACAATCTAAACTAGGCCACTTTCGTATGGAGCACGATGACACTTATCACTTGCCTTTTAAACCCCTAGACGACCCTAGTGGACGAGTTAAGTCTCGTTATGGCTTACAACTATGATACCCATAAACGTAACTCTACCAAAAACCAACCAACGACTGAGATACAAGGCGATTGTGCCAAGTAAAGATGCATGCATGCTAACACCACTAAGATAAGGCTAAAATTATGTCGCTCACATGAATGCATCACACACCACACAAAAACCCAGCCAGAATCCAAAAGTTTCCAAAACACTACACCCGAATACCATGGATATAATTCTAATTGACTCCAATCCTCACCAGGTTCACTCATTTTTGCTCGGAACCTAGGCGCACACTCATCAAACATATGTGAATGAATTTATGCATGGGAAATCAAAATGTGATTGCATATGATGTTTATCTCAATGACACATATTTACCAGACATAGATCTCATGAGTGGAATTGAATGCTACGAACGTGGTTAGATCATGTATTGACTCACATTCCCATGCTAGACTTTCTAAAAGATCAAATACGGCTTGCCTTTTGGTTGTAACGGGGCCATGGATGATTTGGTGTGTGAAATGAGGGGATGAGACAAAGAGCTAATGTTGATGCTATGGTATTTCTAATTTACTGCAATACAAGTTTGCTCTATTACAATTTGCACTTTACATTATAACTTTGGCATCTAGGCTTACAATTCTAAATGGTTGAGCATTTTGTTCTACTCTTACTTTTGGAGTAGATTTGTACAATTTCTAACAAAGGAGTGAAGAATTTATTTTATTTATTATTTTACTTTCAATTTTTGGATTTTTCTTTTCTTTGCCTGTATTTTGCACGACTTACAAATATATTTGCTCATTTGCCTCAGTACACACCTTACAAAATTTGAGCTCAACTAACTATCTACTAATTCCTAAACATCAACATGATCATCAACTATACTGTATGGATAATTATTGGGGTATATGGTTAATTGATGAGGTGGTTGATGGGAGAAAAGGTTTAAGTATTAAGCCACAAATTTGGCGATTGGAGCACAAAAATAGGGAAAGGGTAATGTTTAGCCTCTTTTAGTAGTTTAAGCACACATTGCCTAAAATCATTTCTAAAAGTCTATCTAATAAGGGAATACACATCTAAACGAGAAATCCACAAGATGATAGGTCATTGGCAAACAATGCAAAGTTTTGATGCAATGAGATCTCTAGCTATTAAGCACAAAAATAATTTGAAGAGTGTTTAAAGGGTTGAAAAAAAAATATCCTCTGAATTGAACGCTAAAGGCTTGAAAATCTCACATGGTTAGTCTCCACGATTAATCCTAGCAAACAAGCATGGTGCCTATCCAGTCCTATACAGACACGAAGCGAAACGACGATAACTAAAGCTCAGCACTAGAAGCATACACAACATCTCTAAAGGCACACTCACAAACATCTCAACAAGTAACCATTATTGCTCAAAACTTTTAGCTTAAAAGCAGAGATTTCGACAACTAAACCTAAAAACAACCTTAAAACAAAAACCAAAACTTTGACAAAAAATTTTAAACACGACACGAAAACAAAAATGACGCCATTACCCCTCAACATTGTCCTCATTATTGGCATAAGCACCAAACCTTAGACAATGAGAACTAAATACGAAGATATGGGAAGTAAACAATTAAATCAAACACAAAAACATTAAAAAAAACACACAATTTAACAATTAATTTAACACTAATACAACATAATCTACTACACAGATAAAAAAAAAACTTCCCCCCACGAGGAACCTATCTAACAAAACAAACAAAAAGAACCTAAAATCCAGGCACAAACAATGCCACACATTTAACATAAACATAATATAAAAACAAAAGTAAAATAAATAAAGAAGAAAATGTACATAGGTGGGTTGCCTCCCACAAGGCGCTTGATTTAACCTCGCAACAAGATATGTGCTTGGGCGGCTCAACCGAATTCCAAGGTTTCAAATTTTCACCTGTATGTGATTAGGTCTTTGAAGAATTTAGGGCATATCGCTATGTTCCCAATCAAAATGAGCAAGGATAAGTTAATATACACTTTACAAAGTGTTTCATATAATCCAAAAAGTAACTTATCCATTTAGCTCTTGTGCAGATGGCCCGAAGATTGAATTAGTGGAATGAAAGGCTCAGGTTCCTCGTATAGGAGCGGTTCTTCAATATGGAAATCTTCTGCTGCTTTCAATTCTATGACCATCTTCCTCTTCTCTAATTCTTCATTTGAAACACTAGACATATCATTTGCAAAATCATGACGGCATCTATAATGGACAATCTCACCGCTTTAAGGAATGGTGGTAGTTTTTTTTGCTCTAGTGGACACGAAAATTCTTCATACTCTTGATTTTCTCTAGCTTCAGCGATAATCCTAAGATGCACTTGAATTCTTTCCAAAGAGGCTTCCATGTTCTGCATTCTTTGATTATTGGCTGGTATGGAAGCTAGAGTGGATTGTGCTAAGGATTGCATCGAGTTATCCAATGCCCACTCTCTTGGTTGGTATGGCAAGATAGGCCGCTTATAGGTATTGACTTAATTTTATCTTCATGAGAAGTCTTGCTTATTCCTTCAATCCGGATTGTAAGTGTTAAAGGAAATTTTTCTCGGGGAGAGAAATCTAAGTTAACACCCTCGAGACCACTACCACGTAGGTGGTGGCAAAGATTGATCGTATGTGTAGTGATGATATATAAAATGACAAGGAATAATGATACAATTCACCGAAAAGAAAGCAAGAGTATTTTTATTGAACGTGCATGGTATACAAATACAAATTTCTTTATTTTTGCTCTCCACTCTCTCTTGGGTATGGTTGAGTATTTTTCGTATGCCTGTCGAATAGTAGTCTCCTCTTTTCATTTTCTTTCTTTCTATTTATACATAGTCCTGTAGGTTAAATCAACTGATTCTCCCTTGATTTTCTCAGTCTCTCCCCTCGTTATCGGGCGGGATTTCTCGCTTCAATGCTATTGACTTTGAGTTAATAGCCGAATTGAGAATATCTTGGTGGAGATCAGTTTGTTTCCTCTTTGGATTCTATTACTTGTTCTAGGTAACATTTCTAGATATGATCCAGTGTATTTTCGTATCTTTACAGCATGATCCTTTATAGAGGTCGTTGAATATGGCATGGTGTGGTGCATCAACTAGTGAGGTCGATCAGTGTTCTAACCTCGATATCTGAGAAGTTTCATCTAGCTAGGAGCCAGATCTGGCTTCCCTTGACCTTTTCGAAGCTAGGTGTGGCTTCCCCTGACCTTTCAAAGCTAGGTGTGGCTTCCCCTGATCTTTCGAAGCTAGGTGCGGCCTTCTAGGGACATTCTCCTGTGTCAAGGAGGTATAGGTGAGTCTCAAGAGCATTTGCGAGGTGACCTCGACTTCAGGGAACTTCTAGTTTTAGTGCTGCGGGCTAGATCTGATTGTTCCGGGCTCTATCCCAGATGTTTCCGGAGCCCGCCCTTGTTCATGGGGTGGTATCGTAGTTTGGCTTTGGATAGAATGGTCTCCTGGTGGAAACTCTCGGGTATGGAGCAAGGTTTGGGAGGTGGAAAATTTTCCTTTGGTCCTTAGCCAATTTTGGCTATTAACAGAAGTCCCCTCTTACTTGAACACCAGACGTCGAGCTTGGGGTTGGGGTCAGATTTTTACTTTACCTGGGAAATCTTCCACTTCTTACCGTTACCGAAATATTGGGGAAATTTCCTCATTAGAGTGACGTGATGCGAACCGACTAATTTTTCTCCGAATTAATCTGATTGCGTTACGGCAGTCCCCGAGATTTTTTACCGTTACCAGAATCTTGGGGTGATCTCCCTTTTAACTGCGTAAGTGATGTGGCATGAGATGATTAGCCTGCTTCTGAGTTTAATCTGGTTACGTTACTGTAGTCCCCGAGATTTTTTACCTTTACCAAACGAGTATCTCGGTAGCTCGTGTTGTTGCCCTCCTGCCTATATATATATATATATATATATATATATCTATTTTTCTCCTCGTCTTCCTCACGTCTGTCGAACTAAATTTTTTTTGCTAAGAAATATTTTCATAGCCTTTCCTCCAAGCTTGCTTTTTCTTCATTCTTCATCCTTATTGGCTTTTACTATGTCGAAAACCAGTCGCGATTCAGCTGATTCCATAATCGATGGCGAGGAGGTCGTCAGTTTTACTCTGGGAAACGGGCTAGGAGGAGTTCTGACGGCGACGATTCCCCGCCCACCTCGCAATGTCGGCGGTCAAGTAGGAATGTATCCATTGGGACTGGGTTCTCCAACCATCCTGACCATCCTTTGGATATCGTCGATGAAGATTCCGACAAAGAAGTGGACGGTGATGCCGCGGGGGAGCATCGGGTCTCGGCTCCTGGTCCCCTTGTGGAGAGTCTCCCTCCTTATGATTTTCAGGTTATCCCAGATTCCATCGTTGACCCGGTCTCGATTGACTGCTTAAGGTAAAAGTTTGGCATCCCCGACAGCGTATCTATCTCGGTGCCTCCCAAAAATTATGAGTTCTTCAACCCCCCTAAAGGCATGTTTTCGATTCATGTGGCCGCTCTTGAGAACGGGGTCAGGCTTCCCCTTTATCCGACTCTTCGGCGGGATCTTAACGCCATCCAGCTCGCTCCCCTCCAGTTGACGCCTGGCTTCTGGAGGCATCTGATTGGTTTCCTTGTACTATGGAGGGAACAATGTCAGATGAGTAAGGTGACAAGGGAGCCGGGTACAGAGGAGTTGGTCTATCTCTTCCAGATTGGGAGCGTGTCTGGCGCTCCTAGAGGCTAGTTCTATGCCAAGGCTAAGAACAAGCTCAACTTCATCATTTCTGGTGCTTCGAAGAAGGACCCCGCTTGGAAAGAACAATAGATCCTTACGGGGGATAACTGAGGGAGCTCGATTTTCATTGGAGGGCATGAATTCGAGGTTCCCACGGCTTTCAGTGACAAGCCCTCATGGGACCGGGACTCCCTGCCTTCTGAGTTCGAAGCCGTCTTGAAGGCCATTCAAGCCCGAAACTATTTGAACCTGAAGTTCCCTACTGCTGAAGCCTTTGATTCTTGTAGGGTGAACAAATATTTGCGGATCTTAGACGCTATTCCTCGTAAGTGTCATGGAGTTGCTTTGCCTTATTACTCAGCTTGGTTCTAACATTTTCCTTTTTAATCTGCTTATTCACAGTTTTTGTCATGGAACCGGCCACCCGCCACGTCTCACGCTCTCCTCAAGGTAGAGTTTCTCTTCCCTCCACTGGGGTCGAACCTGCTCTTGCTTCATCTATCTCTCCAGCTGGGTCCAAGATGGCTACTCTTGCTTCGGCTGCGTCTGTCCCTTATGTTGTGGTCGCTAAAGCTGCTACCCCCTCGACTCAAACTCCTGATTCCGCTGTGCTTCCAACAACCAAAGCCTCAGAGGTTTCTGGGAAAGGTGTGGCAAGGGTTCCTTCCAGCCGCTCCCTGCCTCAGTCGAGCTCGGTAACGCGGGATGAAGTTCTGGAGTAATTCATAGCGTCTTGTCCGGGCGGTGGGATCTCCAAGATGACTTCCATGCCTGTAGACGTCCTTATTACCAAGGGGTCTGCTATTTTAGCTGAGGTAATTGTATTTCCTTTGTGCTATTCTTGTTAATTCGTTCAATTTCTTACTCAGGTTCTGTATTTTGTAAGCCTTCAAGTTTAATGTTGCGATGGGCTAGTAGGTAGCCCTCCTCCGCGACCGGGCTGCAAAAGCTGAAGCCGAAGCCGAGAAAGCCAGGGAATTGCTCAAGCAGGCCCAGTCTTTAGTGGAAGAGATGACTTCCAGCCAGGGAAAGGTCGAGGTCGAGATGGCTGAGCTTCGGTGCGATCATGAGAGGATGAAGCAATCTTATGATCAGGAGCGTCTTCAATCTCTCCGGTGGGCTAGACAGTGGGATTCTTGGACATCTGAGGCTAAAAAGTTAGACCTCGAGAGTCAGTCTCTGATTACTCAGGTGACCAAGCTGCAAGTTGACGCGGAGACCTCCTTCAGCGACGGATATTTCTATGCTTCCGTTCAGGCCGCGGAAGCTCTTCCTCCTCCCTTTGATTTGTCGTCTATTGCCGGCTGGGATAGATAGGAAATAATGCTCAAGGCTGCCGAGCTATCTCACCTTGAAGGCGACAGGGTGGTCCCTTCGAGCCAAGCAGGTGCTGGGAAACAGCCCGCCCAAACAGATCCTCCATTTCCTCTTCCTACCTTTACTACCTCAAGTCCCGGGGAGTCTTCCAGTAAAGTGTTATCCTCTCGATCCGAGGAGGACCAGTCGAGAGCTGGTGAAGAGGTTAGGAGCCCGTCTGAGGATCCTCCTTTAAAAGAGATGGAGGTCGACAGGAGCCAGACGGGGTCCATCGCTGCCCTTCTTGATACGGCTATCCCGCCTGAGGTTATGGACGTGATTAATGAGGTTTTGGAGGAAGATCCTGCTGATCAACCGATGGAGACTCTAAATGGAGGAGCGGTCGGCGAGGATAACCAAGATGGATAGCTATCTGTATCGGGGGTTGATGGTGAAGATCAGCAAGAAAGAGGAGGGCCAGCGGAGGAGAGCTAAGAAAGTCCCAAAGCTTGAAGCAGTTCATCATGACTTGTTTTTTTTTTTTGATTGATTGCCCGGAAAAAAGGGGGTGGGCACCCCGTCTTGCCCTTATTAGGTTTTTTTTTATAGCCCGAGCTCGGGGGTTGGGCTCCCCGTTTGGTGGATGTAGCCTTATCTGGGGATAGGCTCCCCTTGTCCTTAATGAGAAATCGAATCGCTTTTGAGAATTCTTATTTTATTTCTGGTCTTGAATAGGATCCAGAGTGACATCTGTAGTAACAATTAAGACTCGTGTAGGGAATTATGATGATTTCGATCCTGCAAACGAAAACAAACATTATATATATATATATATATATTTTTTTTTTGGGCGATAACCCAACCAAGGTATCAGGAGGGCTACTCAGTTATTTCCTGGTCTCGAGATCTGGAGGGTAACTATGCTCTTACACTCAGATCCTTCTTGGGGGTGGTAGCCCGACCAAGGCATCAGGAGGGCTATCGAGCTATTTCCTGGTCTCAAGATCTGGAGGGCAACTATGCTCTTACACTCAGATCCTTCTTGGAGGTGGTTGCCCGACCAAGGCATCAGGAGGGCTACTCAGCTATTTCCTGGTCTCGAGATCAGGAGGGCAACTATGCTCTTACACTCAGATCCTTCTTGGGGGTGGTAGCCCGACTAATGCATCAGGAGGGCTATCGAGCTATTTCCTGGTCTCGAGATCTGGAGGGCAACTATGCTCTTACACTCAGATCCTTCTTGGGGGTGGTAGCCCGACCAAGGCATCAGAAGGGCTATCGAGCTATTTCCTGGTCTCAAGATCTGGAGGGCAACTATGCTCTTACACTCAGATCCTTATTAGGGGTGGTAGCCCAACCAAGGCATCAGAAGGGCTATCGAGCTATTTCCTGGTCTCGAGATCTTGAGGGCAACTATGCTCTTACACTCAGATCCTTCTTGGGGGTGGTAGCCTGACCAAGGCATTAGGAGGGCTATCGAGCTATTTCCTGGTCTCGAAGTGTTTATGTTGAGTTTCCCACTCAAGGGTATAGTCACTAATGTTGAACATAGTTGGAGACAAAGATGGAAGAGAAAAGGAAAATGACTTTATTGATGATCGAGATGTAGTACATCTTTATTAGGGTATGTAATGAAAACTAAGTGGGGGTAGTCTACTTGAGAACTCCCTTCAAGTGTAGAATTTCCTTAAATAATCTGCATTCCAAGTGTGGTCGATGGATCGTCCGTCCATGTCTTCGAGTTTATAAGCTCCATTGTGAATAACTAGCTTTATCAAATATGGCCCTTCCCAATTGGGACTTAAGACTCCATCTGACCTTTTTCGAGTGTTCAGGATCACTTTCCTAAGTACCAGATCCCCTTCTTTTAATTCCCGGGCTCTGACCTTTTGGTTGAAGTATCTAGCGATCTTGCTCTGGTAGATCACTACTTTCTCTGCTACCCGGTCTTGTTTTTCTTCTAAGAGGTCTAGATTAGCCTGGAGCTTGACTTCATTACTTTCGGGCTCAAAGTGCTATACCCTAAATGAGGTTAATTTATGCTCGATGGGGAGGACTGCTTCAACCTCGAAAGCCAGGGAGTAAGGTGTCTCCCCGGTAGCTGTTCTCTTTGTAGTCCGGTATGCCCAGAGGACTTCTGACAGCTCTTCGGCCCATTTACCTTTCTTCTGCTGTAGCTTCTTTTTCAAAAGTTTCTTGATAGTTTTATTGGTGGATTCTACCAGCCCGTTAGTCAGGGGATGAGCCACTGAAGTGAGCCTGAGGTCGATCCCCAATCCCTTGCAGAAGTCTTTGAACCGGGCATTGTCGAATTGCTTCCCTAGGTCGGCTATAATGATGAGAGGGGTCCCGAATCTGTATACAACGTTAGTCTTGATGAACTTGGTTGTATTCTTTTTTGATATTCGAGAAAGAGGTCCTGCCTCGACCCATCTTGTGAAGTAGTCAATAGCCACGATAGCATGTTTCATCTGTCCGGGAGCGGTAGGGAGTGGCTCAATTAGGTCAATTCCCCACATGGCAAAGGGGTAAGGCGAGCTGAGGGACGACAGTCGCTCGGGTGGCAGGTGGTTCAAGTTTGAAGTTCTTTGACAAGGTTCGCAAGATTGCACAAAACTCTTTGTGTCTTGGTGGATGGTCGGCCAATAGTACCCCATACGAAGCACCTGATAGGCTAGAGCTTCCCCACCTATGTGGTTCCCACAGTCCCCATAGTGGACCTCTCTCAATGCCCACTTAGCATCATCGGGGTGCAAGCACCTAAGTGAGGGGAGAGATCTGCCCCTCCTGTAGAGGTACCCGTCCACCATACAGTATCGGACTGAGAGTCTCTTAATTCTTCGGGCTTGGTCGGGCCCTTCGGGAAGCTCTCCTTCAAGGAGGTAGGCGACAATTGGGTCCATCCAGCAAGGCAGGCGATCCAGGGAACAAATTTCTCCATTTGTGGCTATGCTTAGTTGGGTGATTACTTGGAGGGGAATTCCCTGTGGTAGGGACTGGCCTCCGTTCGCCGCTATTTTAGCCAGAACATCTGCGCGATGGTTTTGGTGTCGAGGCACCTGATCGATCTTGAGTCCTTTAAATTTGCTTTTTAGCAGTTGAGCTAGATTTAGGTAGGCAGCCATATTATCTCCCTTTGCCTGGTAGACCCCAGTCACCTGGTTTACAACAAGCAATGAATCGCTCTTGATTTGCAGTTAATCGGCCTTTAGTTCAATGGCTACATTCATCCCGGCTAGGAGGGCTTCATATTCCGCTTCGTTATTGGTAGTTTTAAACTCGAATCTGAAACAGTGACAGAATTCGGTCCCCTCCGGATCTATTAAAACTATGCCAGCTCCTCCCCCGGCTTGCCCGGATGCTTCATTTGTAAAGAGGGTCCATAGCTTACAGCCTTCCAGCCAATTGTCGACCTCAGATATCTTCTTAGGGACCTCATTTGATACTAAGGGATCATCTTGATCTGGGGTCGCTGAGAATTCTGCCACGAAGTCGGCCAAAGCCTGTGCCTTAATCGTAGTCCGGGGCTTATACTTTAGGTCGAACTAAGTGAGCTCTAGTGCCCATAAGACTAGCCTTCCAGACACGTCTAGTCTTTGCAAGAATTGGCGGAGGGGTTGGTCCGTCACCACTGCTATTATGTGAGCTTGAAAATAGGGACGGAGTTTCCTCGCTGAGATCACCAAAGCGAGCTTTTCCAGGAGAATGTAATTCTTTTCTGATTTGGTCAAAGCATGACTCACATAGTATATGGGTCTTTGAAAACCGTCGCTACAATCCTTGGCCAGAGCCTCGCTTACTGCAGTTTCTGATACGGCCAGGTAGATCTGCAACTCATCTCCGAGAACCAGCTTGACTAACAATGGGGGGCTTGTTAGGTATTCTTTCAAAGCTTGAAAAGCCCGTTCGCTCTCCTGGCTCCATTTCATGTTTTTCCCTTGTTTGATGGCCTTGAAGAAAGGAAGACATTTATCGGTGGAGAGAGAAATAAACCTGTTGAGTGCCGCCACCAGTCCAGTCAGAATCTCTACTTGCTTGAGTGAGGTTGGGGATTCCAGGTCCAAGATAGCTCTGATTTTTTATGGGTTGGCTTCTATACATCTCTCATGAACCATGAAGCCCAGAAAATTCCCCGCTGTTACCCCAAAGGCACATTTGGAAGGGTTCAAACGCATCTGGTTTTCCCTCAGTATGAGAAAGGTTTTGCAAAGGTCTTCCTAATGACTTTTTGTGGTTGGGGATTTCGTGATCATGTCGTCGATATATACTTCCATCGTCCTTCCTATCTCGGGCTTGAACAGTTTGTTAACCAGCCGCTGGTATGTGGCCCCCGCATTCTTCAAACCAAACGGCATCACCTTGTAGCAGTATAAGCCCTGCCCAGTAATGAAACTGGTTTTATCTTGGTCAGCCGGGTGCATTTTAATTTGGTTGTATCCTGAGAATGCGTCCATAAAACTCAAAAGTTTATTTCCGGACGTGGAGTCAACCAGCTGGTCGATCTTTGGTAAAGGAAAACTGTCTTTCGGACAAGCCCGGTTGAGGTCGGTGTAATCGACACACATACGCCACTTCCCATTCACCTTCGTAACCATGACCACGTTGGCGATCCATTCGGGGTAACGTACTTCTCTGATGAACCCTGCTTTGATCAATTTATCAACCTCTTCCTGCACCGCAGCGTTCTTATCAGCATTGAAGTGACGCCTCTTCTGCTTGACGAGCTTGACTGTTGGATCTACCGCTAGTCAGTGGGCGGCCAATGATGCCGGGATTCCAGGCATTTCATCATGGTTCCAGGCGAAGATGTCGCTGAACTCCCTGAGAAGGTCAATTAGTCCTCTTTTTACTTCTGGATCAAGGGTGGCTCCGACCTTGACGACCTTGGAGGGATCATCATTCATGATGGGTATCTCTTCTAGTTTATCTACGAGCTTCCCGGTAGCCCATTCCTTACTCCGTTCTTCCTCGTAGGGCATAATAGGTTCGCTCTCCGGATGCCCAGGATGTTCCGCGGGCTCCTTCTCCTCTTGGATTGTTTGGGATGTATCCATGTCTTCCGGGATTAATGTCACCTGTACACACTGTTTCGCTAGGGCTGTAGGATTGGCAGATACTGCGTAGCATTTCCTGGCTGCCTGCTGGTCCCCGCGTACCTCTCCTACTTTGGTTCCAACCGGGAATTTCAGGACGTTGTGGTATATGGACAAGACTCCCTTCAAGGAGGACAGGAAAGGTCTCCTTAGGATGGCATTGTAGGCCGATGGGGTGTCCACCATAACAAAGTCGGTCATAACATTCTGTTGGAGAGGGGTGATTCGGATGATTACTGAGAGGATCATCGACCCCATTGGTATGATCGAATCTCCAGTGAAACCGTAAAGCGGAGTGGTACAACTGTTGTAACAACGTTGCTTCAGGTTCAATTTTTCCAGGGTATCCTTAAAGAGGATATCTACACTGCTACCTATATCCATGAGCACGCGATGGACCAGACAGTTGGCGATCTGTATCGTGATTACCATGGGATCATCATGAGGTTGCACAATGTTGAAGACATCTGCTTCGGAGAAAATGATTTGCACTGACTGGGAGAGTTCTGTCGGGCTCTAGCTGACTTCAAAGATCCTCAGGCTTTCTCCGATGCAGGGAATCTTTCTTGCATGGTTTTTTCGGGAGTTATTGGAAACACCAGCCAGTGTAGGACCTCCGCTGATAGTGTGTATCACCTGGATCTGTTGTATTAAGTCAGCCTGTTCCCCTTTCCTCTTTTCTGCGTCTTCACGGATTTCAGCTTGTACCTCCCTTCCCATCCTAATGTTATCTCTGACCTATTGTAAGAACTCAATCAGGCATCCTCCCCTTTTCAGGGCTTCAATCTGGTTGCGTAAATTATAGCACTCTGAGGTGTTGTGGCCCACGTCTTCGTGGAAGTCACAGTACTTATACCGGTTCCTCCTGTCAGCTGGGGCATTCATAGGAGCGGGCTTTTGGAGCAAACCTTTATCTCGTATGGCAAGGTAGACTATTTCCCTGGAAGCATTCAAAGGGGTGTAGTAGTCATACCCTTTTTCCCCTTGCATTACTGGAGCCACGGTCCTGGGAGGCGGCGAAGCTCGGGGAGGGGTTCATTTTGCTGGATATCTTTCTTGCCTATGCAGAGGAGTAAGGAGGCGATAGATCGACCTATTGGGAGGTTTATTCTGAGTTTTCTACACTGGCTCAAATTTGGGGGCTTCTTTCTTCAGACGCTTTGCCATTCTCATGTCGTCGTGTTCCATTTTGACTTTGAGTTGTTCGTCGATCTCGACCTGCTCAAGAGCTCGGTCGTAGGCCTCCTGGTAAGTCTCGGGAGGTCTCTTGGTGAAGGAACGGAAAAGCTTTCCTGCCCAAAGGTTCCACCTGAAGTTGGCGAGGGTTTCTTTTTCGGTGAAAACTCCCATTTGTATGACCTCCTTGTGAAATCGTTCCACGTACGACCGAAAAGTCTCACTCTGTTCCTGAATCACATATTGGAGGTGTATGGGATCTTTCGGACGAGGTTTGACTCTTTGGAATTGTGAGCAAAAATCTGTTGATAATTTCGTGAAAGAATCCACGCTGCCAACGGGCAGTTTCTTGAACCAGGTTTTCACTTAGTCGATTAGGGTCGTTGGAAACATTCTGCACATAGCTACTCTGGTAGTGTTTTGGACCTCCATCCGTTGAACGAAGATCTTTAGGTGGCTTAGAGGATCTTCTGTTCCAGAGAACTTATCTGTTGGCATTTTGAATTTTGGGGGGAGTTCTACTTCCTTGATCCTCCTAGTGAAGGGAGCGTTCATCTAGCTTAAGGGATCCTTTTTGTCCTCCTTATTCTTTCCCTTCCTTATCTGCTGGACCTCTTTTTACAGCTTTGCCAGCTGATCCCTCAGTCGCTTGTTCCCAGGTCTCTTCGAGTTAACCTTAGATTCCTCACTGTCGAGTCTTTCCGATGAACTGGCAATTTCTATCCGGTCCTCCTCCTGGATAGGATCCACTCGTGGAGTTTGTCTACATTCCCCTCCTTAACGGCCCGGGCAGTTCTCCTAGATGTAGTTGGATGAGATAGCCCTCACGGCTTTCGGGTAAAAGCATCCGCGGCAGACTTAACTCGCCTGGGTTGATATTGTGAAAATCTTTTCAGAACTAGGGGCATGGGTCCCAGCCTATCCTGGATCGAACGTTGTGGCCCTGACCTATCTCCGGCCGGCTCTGGAAGAGGAGGTCCTAGGCGATCGAAAGCAGGTGGCCTAGCTCCGAGCCTGCTCGGCTCTCCCTGATCATTCAGGTTGGTTAGCTGGATTGTGATGCCTTCAGTGAGCATGCGGACGCGGATGGATTCTACGAAGGCCACCGCTTGTTGGTCGAGCGCGGCCTGGCTCACTATAGGGTGGCCGGTAGCCCGCGCATTGGTTGTTTGGACCGGAGCTTGACTACTATATCCAGAATTTCTCCCCTTTCTTGGGGCCTTTCGTGTTAGCATCGCCGGAGGTTGCTCCGAGACCCTATGTTGGCCTTGGGAGAAGCGGAGCCTCATAATTCCTGTAAAACAACGAAAATGTAAATGCAAATAATTGGTTAATTGGGTGTAAGATTTTTTTTCCCACATATGGCGCCAGAAAATGTTAATGGAAATTTTGCTCGGGGCGAGAAATCTCAGTTAACAACCTCGAGACCACTACCACGTAGGTGGTGGCCAAGATTGATCATATGTGTAGTGATGATATATAAAATGACAAGGAATAATGATACAATTCACCCAAAAGAAAGCAAGAGTATTTTTATTGAACGTGCATGGTATACAAATACAAATTTCTTTATTTTTGCTCTCCACTCTCTCTAGGGTATGGTTGAGTATTTTTCGTATGCCTGTCGAATAGTAGTCTCCTCTTTTCATTTTCTTTCTTTCTATTTATACATAGTCCTGTAGGTTAAATCAACTGATTCTCCCTTGATTTTCTCAGTCTCTCCCCTTCTTATCGGGCGGGATTTCTCGCTTCAATGTCATTGACTTTGAGTTAATAGCCGAATTGAGAATATCTTGGTGGAGATCAGTTTGTTTCCTCTTTGGATTCTATTACTTGTTCTAGGTAACGTTTCCAGATATGATCCAGTGTATTTTTGTATCTTTACAACATGATCCTTTATAGAGGTCGTTGAATATGACATGGTGTGGTGCATCAACTAGTGAGGTCGATCAGTGTTCTGACCTCGATATCTGAGAAGTTTCATCTAGCTAGGAGCCAGATCTGGCTTCCCTTGACCTTTTCGAAGCTAGGTGTGGCTTCCTCTGACCTTTCTAAGCTATGTGTGGCTTCCCCTGATCTTTCGAAGCTAGGTGCGGCCTTCTAGGGACATTCTCCTGTGTCAACGAGGTATAGGTGAGTCTCTGGAGCATTTGCGAGGTGAGTCTCTGGAGCATTTGCGAGGTGACCTCGACTTCAGGGAACTTCTAGTTTTGGTGATACGGGCTAGATCTGATTGTTCCATGGTCTATCCCAGATGTTTCCGGAGCCCGCCCTTGTTCCTGGGGTGGTATCGTAGTTTGGCTCTGGATAGAATGGTCTCCTGGTGGAAACTCTCGGGTATGGAGCCAGTTCTGGGAGGAGGAAAATTTTCCTTTTGTTCTTAGCCAATTTTGGCTATTAACAGTAAGTATCGGTGTATGGTTCATAACTAGGTCATATATTGTAGAAATTTATGAGTGGCTCGCTCACAGGCGACGAATTGTATGAATTCAATGCTCTCCAGTGAACTAGCTAAAAACAAAATCAAATCCAATCTAGATAGTAGTATCCACAAAGCTGACTGTCAGAAAGCTCTAACTCTTAGCCTAGCTGACTGAATCAAAGCTAAGAGAACCACTTTCCCTCACAGCCTGAATGCATGCTTCCCGCACCGAACCTAGATGACTTCATTTTCGATGCCCTATTCACTCTCTCCCTTCTCATTCATTGATCTAAGACAACTCTTGCCTGAAAGGATAATTGAATTAAAATTAATAAGGTGTTATATTAGTCCTTAGAAAATGGAACTTCTAGTAGGCCATGAACTCCCTTTCAAGCTTTAACCAACCCAAATCAAATCCAGATGCCTCACCAGATAGTTCATTTCATCTATCTAATCATTCGAATATAGCATCTGATTCTATGCCACTAAAGCTTCATGCCATGTAATACTTGTCCCGAAAGCAATTAGTAAGCGAACTAGGATCTGCAAGATTCTACTTTGATCTGCTTTGGTTCACGCTCTACGTATCTTACTCTTTCAAGCCCTCTTTCTTCTATCTGAATTGTTTGCTTCCTCTTAGTCAGTGCTTTTATGGGTAGACCTTTCTGATTAGGGAAAATCCTTTCTTGTGCTCCAGGTTTGCTTTGCCAAAGAATCATAGGCCTGGCCAAGAAAATGGACATATAAAGAATGAATTATATACCTGATCCTTTTGAGAAGGAGAAGTCACAAGATCACAGTATGCCTCTTGGATTGAGCCTTACGCTTTCTTGGTCAAGCGTCTGATTTTGTTTGTTGCCCCCAGCTATCTTCAGCTTTTTTCCCTAGTTGACTGTTCTTTCAAATAAAGAGTGTTCCCGGCTATAGGTTTTTCACAATTAGCTAGGCCTCTAGTACAGAGATCACTACTTGTTATGCCAGGGTCTCATTTTTTTCGAGTTGATTGTTAAGATCTTTCTGTTGAGCATCATTTTCCCGGCTGAGGACAACCTCATAGAGTTCAAGAGAGTACTCTGGTTCTTGCCCATACGCCTCGAAATATTCATAATCTGTGAAATTGGGATACTCAAAATCATCATTCACTAGAATTCCTCACCTCTTGCACATACTTACAAAAAAATTGCACTGCCCACCTACTTCAACTGTCACGCAATTAATTCTTGACTCCTCTATTAGTCCTACATTATAGGCTAATATTGTGTTTGTTATGGCTTTTTAAGTATAGCTTCTAGAGTAGATCTTTTTGTAGTAGAGCTTCTAATGAGTAGAGCTTCTAACAAAAAAGGCTTTTGGTTGTGTAAATTACAAAAAAGGTGTTCACAATGTATTTTTTTAAATGGCTTTTGGTTGTGTAAATTACAAAAAGGGTGTTGACAATGTATTTATAATGAAAGAGTTGTATGGGCATTTGAGACAATTCATATGTTTTAAAAAAGCTCAAAAAAAGCTTTTGGAAAAGCCCAAATTTTGGGCTTCTCCAAATATACATAAAATGGCTTTTATAAAGGGTAATTAAGACAATTCATACATTAAAAAAGTTGTCTTGAATTTTGCCAAACAACCAAATAAAACTTCAAAATAGCTTTTAGCATTAAAAAAGTGCTTTTGATCTTTACAAAAGCCATACCAAACATGCACTAAATCACATATAATCATGTATATGCTATTAGACCCGTCCACGGTTCCGGTTCGGGGCGGTTTCGATTCCGTGGATAGGTCGAACCGAAACCGAACTAGAAAATTTCGGTTTTGGTTCGGTTTTTAACCGCCGGTTTGGCGGTTTTAGTTCGGTTTCGGTTACAAAACTAGCGGTTCCGGTTTGGTTTCGGTTTCAACCAGTTTTTTTTTTAGTTACACGTGTCGGCTTGACATTGGGTGACATATATATATATATATATATATATATATATTTTAAACTTTTTAACCGTTGGTGTCCAATGGTACGGTCAACTTTTGATTAGTTTTTTCAAATTGAAGGACACATGTCGTCTTGTAATTGGTTTATTTTATTTTATTTTTTTAATTGTAAACCGGCGGTTAAACCGCCGGTTTTGGGCTGTTTTCGCCGGTTTCATGCGGTTTTTGGCCGGTTTTGGTAGGTTTTTCCAAAGGCCAAACCGAAACCGAACCAGCTTCAACCGGTTTCCAACCGGTTTTGTAACCGCCGGTTTCGGTTTCGGTTTCCGTTTCCGTTTCGGTTTTGCACTTCCGGTTTCGGTTTTTAACCACCGGTTTAACCAAACCGTGGACACCTCTATATGCTATAATTCTGTTAGTTTTCTTTATTTGATATTACTAGGGTTTCTAGGATTTTCATTGTTCCGCACATATATATAATAGTGTAATATGTAATATATGTATTCAAGCAATATATTTCTACATGGTATCAGAGCCATTTTCTTTCTAACGGAAAACCTAATTTTTTTTTCCAATCCCATCTTCCACATATCACCATGACTGACACTACCTCCTCATCTTCATATTCTTCTTCTTCAACTCCCTCTCTACGTGGTCCTACCGTATCCAATTTCCTTAAACTCACATAATCAAACTATCTCTTATAGACCGCTCAACTACGACCGTGTCTTTTTAGCCACAATATGTATCACTATGTTGATTGTATTGCTCCTGCTCCTTTTTCTACACTTTCTGCCGACGCTGATGTAGTCGCTGATGCTGTTCTAGTTCCCAACCCTGTATATCCCATGTGGTTTCAACAAGATCAACTTGTTGTAAGCTATTTGGTGGTCACTCTGACCGAGCCCATGCTCTCTCTTTAATTGTTGGAAAATCTTCTGCCTTCGGTATGTGGACTTGTCTCAGGGATAATTTCTCACAACATTCTGTTGCCAATGCAGAAAATATTCGATTCCAACTCATGGACATGACTAAAGGTACTGTTAACAGAGCAATTGCAGCGTGAGGACTTCCAGCTAACACTTTTAAACCGCAACCTGGTATGCATAGTTGGAGAGGTACCACCTAGTACCGTTAAAATTCATGATAAGAACATGTACGTACTGATCGAGATTACAATCAAAATATGAAGCAATATGTGACTGAAAATACTATATAGCCTGTGTCTATTAACCTAGAGGGGGGTGAATAGGTTTTAGTTGATTTATTACCAACTTTTCGACTTAATCAATTTTAATAGTCCTACCCCATATTAGCAATCAACCAATCATAACAAAAACATGCGGAAAACAATAAAAACACAAGGATTGATTTACGTGAGAAACCCTCCAACTGGGCAAAACTCACGGGTTATCCTTCTAGCCACATTCGGTCCTCAAATCCACTATTTGAATGAAAGTTTACAACCTAGGTTGACCTCAAGTCACACCTACTTGGTCACTAACCCTTTCACTCTACCCAACGAGCCTTTAATAGTGATTCTAGACCAAAAGCTTGTGCACTAATCCACTTAGCCACAAAGCTTAACAATCAATGAAGAGGTTAAACAACCTATGTGAATATGTAAAAATATTCTAACATACAATTAATGCTAGGCAACACTAAATGCTTATCTAAGGATATAAAGATGTCAATTAGTGTAAATCCTAGATGTCAATATCTAAATGCAAATGCATGAAGATTTAGCTAGAAGGGTAAAAACGTCCTAAATGCTAGCTATCAATGAACATACAACCTCAACCAACAAACATAATCAGGACTGGTGATGGGTATCTCTTCTAACTCTTATGTAGGATGGCCACTGGCCCATCCCTTCTCTTCCTCCTCCATAATCTCTATATAGGGGAGCTCTGGCGTGGATCTCTTCCCAACTAAGTTCTTTTCATCTTCAAGATCCTCCTCTGAGGACTGGGGATCTTGATTAATGGTTATCTGTACACATTGCTTGGCCAGCGCTACTGGGTTAGTTGACACTGCATAGCACTTGCGTGTAGCCTGCTGTTCCCCTCGCACTTCGCCCACCTTGTCTCCTACTGGGAATTTTAAGACGATATGGTATATTGACAGGACCCCTTTGAGGGCAGACAAGTAGGGTCTTCCCAGGATGGCGTTGTAGGTGGACAGGGTGTTTACCACAACGAAGTCTGTCATCAGGTTCTGCTGGAGTGGCACTGTTCCTACTATCACTGGTAGAATCATTGACCCGGTGGGAATCAGTGAGTCTCATGTGAACCCGTATAATGGGGTAGTACAGCTGTTGTAACAAGGTCTCTTTAGGTTGAATTGCTCCAAAGCACTCTTGAAAAGAATATCAACGCTGCTACCTATATCAATCAAGACATGGTGGACCAAGTTGTTGGCTATTTGAACAGTGATGACCATGAGATTATTATGAGGCTGCACGGTGTTGTATACGTCCTCTTCTGTGAAGATGGTCTGTGCAGCAGGAGGAGACCAAGGTGATCCTCTAGTAACCTCGAAAACATTTTGGCCCGCTTCTACTCTAGGAATCTTCCTGGCATGGTTCTTTCGAGCATTGTTGGAGGTTCCTGCCAGGGCAGGACCCCCACTGATAAAGTTGACAATGTGGATCTCCTCCATCAGATCCTTCCCTTTTGCTTTCCTTCCTTCTTCAAATGCTTTGATTTCTGCCTGCACCTCATTCCCGATGCGAATGTTGTCATGCACTTGTTAGAGAAATTCCTCCAAGCAACCTCCCATAACCAGGGCTTCAATTTGATTCCGCAGACTATAGCGTTCTGAGGTATTATGACCTACATCCTCATGGAAGTCACAATACTTGTAGCGGTTCCGCTGATCGATTGTTGCCTTTATTGGACCCGGCTTCCTTAGCAGTCATTTGTCATGAATGGCGAGGTAAATAGTCTCGCGAGATACGTTCAGGGGGGTGTAGTGGGAGTACCCCCTTTCCTCTCTGTCTATCCGCGCTACCTCCTTAGGTGGAGGTGTGGCTCTGGGCGGAGTCCGCTGAACTAGATACTGGTTTCGTGGAGGTTGATAAGGTGGCGACTGGTATGTAGATTTGTTGGGGGGTTTGTTCTGATATTTTTGAACTGGTGCGGGCTTGGGCGCCTCCTTCTTTTGGTGCTCGGCAGTTCTCATATCATCGTGCTCCATCTTAACTCAGAGCTGTTCATCTATTTCAACCTGCTCTAGAGCTTTATCGTAGGCCTCCTGGTAAGTCTCCGGGGGATGCTTGGCGAAGGATTTGAACAGCCTGCCTGCCCATAGATTTCTTATAAAGTTGGCTAAGGTTTCCTTCTCCGCGAAGACCCCCATCTAGATTACTTCTTTATGGAATATCTCCACGTAGGCTCTAAGCGATTCACCTCTCTCCTGAATCACGTATTGGAGGTGAATGGGATACTTAAGGTGAGGTTTGATGCCCTAAAATTGAGCACAAAAATCAGTAGTCAACTTGGTGAATGAGTCAATGCTCCATGCTGGTAGCTTCTTGAACCATGTCTTGGCATAGCCCGTTAGCGTGGTTGGGAACATTCTGCACATGGCGGCCTAGTAGCATTCTGGACCTCCATCTGATGAACAAAACTTTTTAGATGGCTCAGAGGATCCTCGGTCCCAGAATATCTGTCGGTTGGCATCTTAAATTTTGGAGGTAGTTCTACCTCCTTGATCTTCCTAGAGAAGGGAGCATTCATCTCTCCCAAATGGTCTTTCCGATTTTCCCGGTGCTTGCCCTTCTTCAACTCCTGGATTTCTTTCGCCATTCTGGCAACCTAGTCCCGGAGACGTTTGTTGCCACCATTCCCAGATTCCACCTCAGAATCTCTGTCGTCAGGCCCCTCCGATGTCTCGGAAGCTTTATCCTGATTCTCTCCCTGGGAGGGTCTTCTCCGGTGCCCCTTTTACTACCTCCTGCCACTGAACGAAGGCGTCCCCAAGTCGCTTCCTATTGAGGCTATCTGGAATAAGCTTCTAGTTAGACCAGGTAGTGGCTCTCTCTAGGCTGGAGATCGATGGCAGATCTCGCACGCGGGGGTTGATAACCTATAGGTTGCCCTGGAACCGAGGGTATGGGCCCGAGTCTGTCGTAGACCGATGGTACTGGAGGCATGGGCCTGAGTCTATCACTGACTGGTATGGGAGGTGGTGGTCCCAACCTGTAGAAGGGAGGTACCCTATTACTTTGTCGATTGGCATCTCCTCTGGGATCTGGTATCGCCGGCTGACTGGTACTACCTTCGGCGACCATTCGGAGGTGAATGATCTCTATAAAGGCCGCGACCTGCTGGTCTAGATTGGTAGGTCCAGCTGTCGGGGTAGTAGGTACCTAGGGGTAACTAGCGCGGTAGCTGATGGCTTCTAGGCGGGTTTCCGACCCTTTCCCCCCTTCTTCGGCTTCTAACCCTTTCGAGTTGAAGCGTTTGACTGGTGTCCGGACGGATCAAGATGATCCTGAGAGGATCAGAGCTTCATTTTGATGGTATAATAAGAAAACAAGGAACACTAACTTTCTTTTGAAGGTGTGGTGTTTCCCACAGACAGCACCAAAAAGTGTTAACGGAAAATTCCACTCTGGGAGTGAAATTTCGGTTAGCACCCTCGCCCACTATCGGTAGCAGTAGCGGGGTAGGTACCTTCGGTACCGGGGTCCCTTTCTATAACCGAAGACAAGAAATAATATGATGGAGAAGAAACAAAAAGGACCTGGAGATATAGAAAGATACTGTTTTATTATCACATAACACTATAACAAAGTTACAAAGCATATACTCTTCTCTCGTTTCTCACTCTTTTACACAGGGTGGTGGTGGAGAAAGCGTTTATGTCGATAAGTGGATATATTCTTCCAATGATCGTCAATGGACTTTCACTGGCTTCAGAGAATTTTCAGAGGAAATTCTACCGGAAATGAATCTCTTTGTCTTAGGCAATCAAAAACATTCGAAAAGTCCTCCCCTTTCATTACCCTTCAAGATCGTATATATAGTTCTCCCAAGAATCCCCTCAAAATCCGGTCGTATAAATGAGGATTACTGAGAGTCCTATTTTAGGCGTTGAAAGACATTGTGTGGGGCTGAAGGCACGGGATTTGATCCCGTTAATTATTGTCGAATTCAAGTTCTGACCATTAGGTCTCATTAATGGCGCTTTAGTTTGGCGGTGGAGTCAACTTTCCTTCTTCGTGGAGCTTGGAGGGAAATTCTTGACTCTGGCAGAATAAGGTGCTAGTATATCAGTCTGATGGAGCTTGTTCTACTTCTTGATGGAATGGTGCTTGTGTCTTCACAATTTTCTTCATACTGCTTGGCAGATAAGGTATCTGCCTTGGAGGGGCTCCAGATATACATTGAGGTACTAGGTACCAGGTGGAAGTCGAGGCAGTACCAAGGCGGGTATCGAGGTACTAGGTGCATTGATTGATGTCGGTGTGCTTGCGGGGTGCTGGGCATGCAAGTTTATCATGGAACTGGTCCTAAGTCAGGATTAGGAGCTTCAGTAGGGCGAGGTACATGCCTTCGTTAGCTCACGGAGCTGATGTCCTATCTAGATAGATAGATAGTCAAGGTCCCGACCTTGTCAAGTATCGGCTCCGTCTAGGTAGTGGTACCGATCTTGCTGGTAACATGGAATATCTGGATGAATCTTCCTAGGTAGCTCCTTGTTGGAAAATTCTCCTTTGGTCCATTGCCAAAAAACCCTGTTAACAGTAAGTAATCATGAGTGCTTGTATTCTCTTTTTTGATCATCAATAAAGAAGGTTTCTTTTTCCATCTACCTTTGTCTACATCTATCTACTGTATGTCCCTAATTGAATCCGTCATTGTTGCCTTAAAGACCAGGAAAGCTAGATGGCTCTCCTGATTCCCTGGACTGGGTTAGTCCCTCCAGAAGGATCGCCTGAAATACCAGGACAGTCACGTAACGTTCCTGATGCCCTGGACCGGGTTAATCTCTCCAGGAGGATCTCCTCGAGACCAGGAGAGGCAACATGGCTTTCCTGCTGCCTTGGCCGGGCACCACTGATAACATCGTAAAATACACCATTTGAGGTCCCCATTTCCTATTGTTTGCTTTCATTTTCGAGCGTACTTTTATGTATAATGTGTTTTGTGAGCCTTGTGTAGGTTATATCCCTTAAAATAAGGTGTTAGAGCTTAATTGAAGTGTTTGGAGTTTTTTTGGGTTGAAATGGAAAATGGCCGGTGCAGAACACCCAACTTCGGAAGGTCATATCTCCCTACTCCAATCCAACTATGTTTCCCATTACCTATTTTCGGAAAGCCCCGGATGTCTTCTTTCCAACACTTTTCACAGATTACGATTCTGAGGTTTATAGAGAAAGTTATAGCCGTTTCCGTAACGGTGCGCAAAAATCCGCGGTACGTCCGTCCAAGTGTACCGCGGAAGACCAATTTGTGAACCGCGAAAATGGGCAGAAAGTGCTAAAAATGTTAGGATTATGCTCAATAGCAAGAGTGTAATATTGTAATTGACAATCTTTTTATATTAATAAAGTGTTTTCTGATTCTTACAAATACTTATAGCATTTATTATTATAATTGTCAAGGTAAATAATCATAAGGTCAAAAGACTATGAGAAATGAAGAATTGTTCATACATCCGGATATGTGTGAGGTAGACACAAATATTTTGTTAGTCTTGAATAACGTTCACAACTTAAGTTAAAGGTTGGGCACCTCTATCTTGATAAAGTTGTAGAATTCTTTTACTAGCATTTGAGTGGGATCAAATGAGTTATGATGAGTCTAAAATCATCGAAAGGTTTTCGAGTAAAAGAATCTAGTGCACTGGGTGCATTGAACATGATCACAATGAAATACTTTATCTAGAACCATCACTAGATATAAGTCTTTTCATTATTAGGACAATCGAAGAGTCGATCTTAATCCTGAGATAAATGATGGACTTATGGTTGCAAGTGTTATCATTTGAGCTATCAATGAGTACGATTTTATAGCATAGTCTATCCTCGATAGTTTGGTGGTATTCATTTGTTAATCGATAGAGGACTTCATTTATAGATATGGACATCGTGGCTCCATTTATTAAATGAGAGTATAATATCATCATATGGATGTTTTGAGGTATTGGATATTAAATCTCAACGTTGAGTTTTCAATAATGATTATTGAAGACATGGCTTCTGGACAAGTCAAAATATCCAAGTTCAAAATGTGGTCATATGAGAGAATATGGTAACTTGGAGAGCTATAGGCGGTCTATGAGCTCTTGGCGATTACTGATATTATTCACGAGGATACACCATCTCCTATAAGATTGTCTAGGGTATGAATGAGAAACATCTCCTTCTTCTATCTTTATTTAAGGGTTCAATTTTAGCTCTTTAGTGGAATGAGTTAAAATTAATAGATCGGACCTAAGTGAATCATTTGTTGATTGTGATTAGGTTATGTCTATTGAAGCTTAAATTTAGATAGCCCGCCAAGATCCACAATCCACACGTACTTGCATGGATCACTTGATATATTCTACCGGACCAATTTATGGGTCCATCTAGAATTGCATTTAATATATTAAGAATATAATATGTCTATTATTTATTTAATGGGCTGCTCTATTATATTAATATATTAAAAGGAGACATGTGGGCTTGTTTCTTTTAGTAAGAATAAGTCTGGTTCACATGTGGGCTTTTATTTAAAGTCTAATGGATTAAATAAAATAAGAAAAATAATATTAGGCCCATATATATATGGTGTGGGTGGCAAGGCTAATAAAATAGCCCAAGATATTATTTTATTTTATTGTTTTGATTAAATGGAAATTAATTAATAGTTTAAATCAAAATCTTTTCCTGATCAGTAAATAAAATACTATGTGTTGGATTATGGTTAGAATTCTTTTAAGTGATAGGAGTCCTAATATGGTAAGGATTAAGTCCACATACACTCCATACCACACAAAGAATTCGGCCACCCTAGTCCTATAAGGGTTAGGATTCTTAAATTGATAGGAATTAGGGAAAAGCACAATTCCTTTTCAAGTAAGGAAATTGGCCAACCCTAGATTTCCTACACAAAGAATTCGGCCAACCCTATTTTGAGGAAGAGAAATTTCGGTCACCTTATAAATATAAGGTGATAAATTTCGGCCACCAAGAAGCTTGAGTGAGAGAGATTTTTGTTTGCTTTGAAAAATAAAAATCTTACTCAATACACATAGAATTTCGGCCAAGAGAGAAAAAGAAAAATAAGTTCTCATTCGACAGTGCACTTGCAAGCCTTTAACATCAAAAGGTTTTGTGCACACTTTTGATTTAGGGTTACGCGAGTTCCAATCATATCGATTATGAATTCAAAAGTAACCGGAACTATTTTTCTAGGCTCTTGGTGTTTTGGGATTGAAGATCAGGATCAGAAGTTCCATACATCCATTATCAGGTAAGCAATTCAAAGAAAAAAGGGAGACCACGCTCCTAGGTGATTCACGTACGTGCTAGGATTGAAGATCTTGCGGATTACCATCGACGTAAGTCAATCGGATCACGTGACAAGAGGTATTTAACTCTAACCGTATATTTGTGTTTAATTAATTAAAGGGTTAAGGTTCAAATCTTTAGAAAAATTTTAAACTATACGAAAATCTACTTTTCGCCTTCCGCTGCGGTTTTAGTTAATTTTTCCCTACAAAAAAGTGGTCCGCGGTTCGCTCGTCAAAGCGTACCGCGGAACGTACTGCGGAAATGCCAAGATTTACAATTTTAAGCCATTTTCTGAGGGGTATTCTTGTCCTTTCACCCCCAAATCTTGACCTAACTTCCCAACACTATAAATACCCCATTTTCTCTCCTCTCTACAGAGACTCTCTTCCCCTTCTCACGCCTCTTCTCATCTCTCTTCCCTTTTCTTCTCTTTTCTTCATCTTCTTCACCAAGAAGTGAGAGACCCAGCTCCCATGGAGGTTTTTCCTCCATGGGAGCTCGCCATACACCTCCACCACACCATTTCACACCTTCTCCATCCATCTTAGAGTAGATTGCAAGGAATTAGGAGCCAATTTCGAGCTAGGATGGCTAGGAGCATCTTTGGAGGCTTGTCTTCAAGGGTTTGCTCTTATATGCTCATTTCTTTATATTTCTTGTTGTCTTTGATGTGTAACCTCGATTTGGGGAATATTGTAAACCTATACATGTGCAATATATGTATGTTTGTTCTTAAATTCGGTTGGGTTTTGTTTTACTCTTTGATAATTGTATGAATTAAACTCTCATTGTGAAATCCATGTGTGTGGAGGGTCAAAATTGATATGTATGCATGATTGGGATTAGGAGTAGAGTAATTTAATGTAGGAGTAGAGTAATTTAGCTTCCCATGAGTGTTTGTATGTTAATGAATGGCTAAAATACCATGTATTGAGTAATTTGAGTATTAGGGATTTTAGCCCCAAAGAGTAGAAAAGGTTTCAGTTCAGGCATTTAGTTGCTAAATTGGCCTTGGTTCAAACCTTGTGCTAAATGGGTCTTTTTAAGACACATTTGCCCATCCTTGATCGGATTGGATGATGAATTGATTTGGGATGATTCCTAAGTCAAAAGGATGGACCCTTAATTTATATTTGTTAATAGTTTTTTCTGGCAAGGGACCAAAGGAGAATTTTCCAACAAGAATCTATCTAGGAAAGATCATCTTAATATTCAAGATAACCAGTGAGATTGATACCACTACCTAGATGGAGCCGATACTTGATAAGGTCAGGACCTCGACTACCTATCTATCTAGATAGGATATCATCCCCGAAAGTATGTATCTCGCCCTACTGAAGCTCCTGATGCCAGCTCAAGACTAGCAAGAGGATAGCTAGCATGCCCCGCACCCCGCAAGCATCTTGGCGTCGATCAAGGTATCAGGTACCTCCATACCTACCTCGGTGCTACCTCGATATCCACCTTGGTGTTACTTCGACTCCCGTTTGATACTCAGTATGATCATCCGGAGCTCTTCCAAGGCAAGTACCTTACCTCCCAGTCAATACAATAGGGAACATGAAGACACGAGCACCATTCCAGTAGGAAGTAGAACAAGTTCATCAGAATGGGGTGTCAATGCTACCCTCCATCAGAACTCATGATCAGAATCTCCCTCCAAGCTCCAGGAAGAAGGAAAGTTGACTCCATCGCCATCAAGCTCCACGAAGAAGGAAAGTTGACTCCATCGCCAAAATAAAGCGCCATTAATGACCTTATAGTCGATCGAATCATAATTTGAATTCGCCATTGATTAGCGGGATCTAATTCCTCACCTTCAGCTCCACACAAATGCCTTTCAAAACTTAAAATAGGACTCTCTATAATCTTCATTAAAAACGACCGGATTTTGAGGAGATTCGGGGAGTACTATATATACGGCATTGAAGGGTAAAACAATGGGAGGATTTTTTTTTTGAGTATTCTTGATCGCCATAACCAGAGAAACCTCAGGTGCATTATCTTAGAGATTCCCTGAAGCCAGTGAGAGTCCATTGACAATCACTGGAGGAAAAATATCCACTTGTCGACAAAGACGTTTTCTCCATCTCCATCCTGTGTAAAAGAGTGAAAAAGAGTGAGAGATATGTACGTATTCATATTGTAAACCTATGGGAGTAGTTGATTAAATAAAACAGTGTTCATTTCACAACTCCCGGTCCCTTTGTATCCTTTATCTATTCTTTGGTCAGTCGACCTCGATCTTACAAAAGAGGGACCCCGGTACCGAAGGTACCTACCCTGCTGCTGCTACCGGTAGTGGGTGAGGGTGTTAATTGAGATTTTCACCCCGAGTGAATTTTCACCCAGGGTACCAATCCATGATAGACTCGGGCCCATGCCCCCAATACCATCGGTCCATGATAAACTCGGACCAGCACCCCTGGTTCCAGGAAATCATACAGGTCATCAACCCCGACGCGCTAAATCCGCCATTGATCTCCCGCCTAAGGGAGCGTTACCATCTGGTCCAACCAGAAGCTTCCTTTAGACATCCTCGACTGGAAGCGACTAGGAGGTGCCCTCGTTCGGTGGCAGGAGACAGCAACATGGATGTTGGAGAAGACCCTCCCCGTGGAGAGAAGCAGGATGAAACCTCTGCGACATCGGGGGGATCTGACGATCGAGATTCTGAGGGGGAATTAGGAAATAATGGCAACAAACATATCCGGGACCAGGTCGCCAAAATGGAAAGGGAGATCCAGGAGCTAAAAAAGGGTAAGCACCGGGAGAACCGGAAAGATCCTTTGGGAGAGATGAATGCTCCCTTCTCGAGGAGGATCAAAGAGGCAGAACTACCTCCCAAATTCAAGATGCCAACCGATAAATTTTCTAGAACCGCGGATCCCCTGAGCCGTCTAGAGAGTTTTGTTCACTAGATGGAGGTCCAGAATGCTACCCGGGCCGCCAAGTGCAGAATGTTTCCTACCACGCTGACTGACTGTGCCAAGACATGGTTCAGGAAACTACCGGTGGGGAGCGTTGATTCATTCACTAGGTTGACTACTGACTTCTGTGCCCAGTTTCAGGGCATCAAACCTCGCCCCTAGGATCCCATTCATCTTCAATATATGGTCCAAGAGTGGGGTGAAACGCTCCGAGCCTACATAGAGAGGTTCCATAAGGAAGTGATCCAGATGGGGGTCTTCGAGAAAAAGGAGACTTTGGCCAATTTCAGAAAGAACATATGGGCAGGTAGGCTGTTCAGATCCTTCACCAAACATCCCCCGGAGACCTACCAGGAAGCCTACAACAGAGCTCTAGAACAGGTAGAGATAGACGAACAGCTCCGAGTCAAAATGGAGCATGATGATATGAGGATTGCCAAGCACTAGAAGAGGGAGGCGCTCAAGCCGGTCCCAGTTCAGAAAAGTTAGAACAGACCTCCTAACAAGTCTGCATATCTGTCGTCGCACTACCAGCCCCCTGCGGAGCCGGTACCCTGTCAGGCGAACTTAACCCAGAGCTACACCTCCATCTAAGGAAGTAGCCCGGGTCGATAGAGATGAAATGGGATACTCACATTACACCCCCTTGAACGCATCTCATGAAACTATCTACCTCACCATCCATGACAAGGGGCTGCTCAGAAAGCTAGGCCCAATGAAGGTACCAGTTAATCAGCGAAACCGCTACAAGTATTGTGACTTCCATGAGGGTATGCTGCCATGTTCTCACATTTTGCTTGGTACTGCCCGGTTACTTGATTGACCACCAGGAGGAAATCTCCACCGAGTTCCTTGGCCACCTTCATTCTTGATAACAAGGCTTCATACTCTGCTTTGTTGTTGGTTGTAACAAATTCAAACATGAAGCATTGCCTACATTTGATTCCTTCAAGATCAGTGTAGACAATGCCCGCCTCACTACCGGCCTGGTTCGATGCTCCATCTGTATAGAGTATCCACATTTCACAATCGGTGGGCAACTGATGAGAAGGTTTTTGCCGTCAGAAAACCGTCCGTCAAAAAAATTTATAAAACCTATGCGATGCGTTCACAAGTAGAAATACAAGTAAAACGGTAAGCACGGGTGTCGTCCACTGAGATCGGGGTAGCGGTGATAAGATTAGGACTAATATAACTAGTATGCATAAAAGTAAAATGATGGTGAATGAAGATATAATATAAACTAAACTATGAAAGCAAATAAAATGGGATGACAACGAAGTGATGAATGAATGATGATGGAACTACGGAGTTGATGTACTCGTAAGTGAATATTGGGGCAATTGCAACAAACTCTCAATTAAGTACGTTTTGACAAATGTAACTAACCTAGGGTGTATAGTGTTGGTATATATCTCTAGCAAGAAGTCAACCTAGGATGTATAGCGAAGACCTCCTACTAGCGATTAATCCCTCTTAAGCAACCAACACTGGCTAGTTACTCAATTGGGACTTGTTCCATGAATGCTCATCTATCTAGCTATGGCTCAACCTATTACTAATGTAGCCATCCTGGGATGCATAGTGATGGATTCCAATTCCCTCACAAGTGGCCGACCTAGGATGTATAGTGAAGGCCACCCGTTTGAGATTGGATGAGGCTTTAGGTTATCAACCGAATTCTACTCGAAGGTTAGTTCTCGTAGAATCACTAAAGTAGCCAACCTAGGGTGTATAGTGGAGGCTTCTAATTCTCTCACAAGTGGCTAACCTAGAGTGTATAGTGAAAGCCACTAATTCAAGATTAGATTAAGGGCACGGTTATAGAGCCGGATTTCCGGAAATCCTTCCATTCAATTGAGCATTAGACAACCTAATTGCTTACTCAAGTAATCCAAATCAATCATGCAAAGATGATGTATCCAAGCAAATCAATAATGGAAATCAATTGAAGCAATGGAATAAAATATAGAGATAGAATAAATATAACACATAGAGTTTATTTACAAAGCCCAAATATCCATCAAACAAATACATCAATCCCATAGTGGGGTATTTTAGCTACTCATGTTCTATTACAAACAAATAAACTAAGAGAGAGTGTAGAGAAAACCCTTGAAGATTGATCTCCTTCCTTGAAGCTTGAATCCAAGTCTCTTAGTTGCCTTTGATTGAGTAGAGATGGTTTGGATGATAGGGAGATGTGTTACTAGCTTAGAATACAAGTGTTGGGAGGTATGATGATCCTTTGGTTCGTTCCCATCCTTTTCTATTTATAGAGGATGGAAAAATATGTCACTTAAGCTTGAAACCAGAAACGGTCGCGCGCATAGTGCGGGTGGAGTGCGGGTGAATTACCCGCACTGTACCTGCACTGTAAAGGTTTTCTTCATCTTCAGTTCTCTGATCTGGGCAACAGTGCGGGTGGAGTGCGGTTGGATTACCCGCACTTTACCCGCACTTTACTCGCACTGTACTCGCACTCTGGTGTCAGGTGTAAATCCACTCCTCTGTCTTGAGCAACAGTGCGGGTGGAGTGTGGTTGGATTACCCGCACTTTACCCGCACTTTATCTGTCAGGTACGAATCAGCTTCTCTGTCTTGAGCAACAGTGCGGGTGGAGTGCGATTGGATTACCCGCGCTTTACCCGCACTTTATCTGTCAGGTACGAATCAGCTCCTCTGTCTTGAGCAATAGTGCGGGTGAAGTGCGGTTGGATGACCCGCACTTAACCTGCACTTTATCTTTCCTTCATGATTCAGGTCCCGGCTGTGGGAAGGAGTGCAGTTGCGACCCGCACTTGACCCGCACTGTAGAGCTGGTTATGATCTTTTGTCTTTTCTTTTGCCCCTTTTCTGCCGGAACCACTGCAACTAGCTTTTAACACCTGAATTACATCTATTGCCTACAATTAGCACCACCGAGCCTATTAGACATAAAAGACATAAAATATATAGAAAATACACTCAAGAATGAGACAAACGAATAGGAATGAGGGCCGAAATATACAACAATTTAGGCACGATCAGCAACTCCGGGGATTCTTTTTCTGGACAAGGGATCAGGTCCAAGCCCGTGGTGGCATCTAGATTAAATGTCAAGCTAAACTCTTCTACAAAAACTTCCAAGGCTTGAGCTTTGATGGTGGTTCTTTGCTTTGTACTTGATGTCATATTGGGTTAGCTCTAAGGCCTACAAAGCCTATCTACCCTATATATTCGGTCTTTGTAGAAACTGTCTCAAAGGTTTATCTGTGAGCACTACGATTGTGTGTGCATGGAAGTAGAGTCGAAGCTTCTTGGCAGTGGTTACAAGTGCATATACGAGCTTCTCCATGAGCGTGTAGTTCTTTTCAGACTTGGTTAAGGCTAGACTCATATAGTAGATAGGCCTCTAGATCCCATACCCACATTTCTTTACCAATGCTCTGCAAGTAGCAGTCTCTGATATGGCCAAGTATAGCTGCAAGTCTTCTCTCGGCGTAGGCTTCACTAGTTGTAGTAAGCTAGCTAGATAACCTTTCAAGAACTAGAAGGCTTGCTCACTTTCCTGGTCCCACTTCATCATCTTTCCATACTTAATGACTTGAAGGAAAGGAATACACTTATCTACAGACCGAGATATGAAACAGTTCAGTGCTACTACCTTGCTAGTCATCTTGTATACCTTCTTGAAGGTGGTAGGGGATTCGATGTCCAGGATGGCCTTGATCTTCTCAGGGTTGGCCTCAATCCTTCTTTCATGCACCATGAATCTGAGGAATTTTCTCGCTGCTACTCTGAAGGCGCATTTAGCAGGGTTCAACCTCATCTAGTTCTCCCTAACCACCTAAAAAGTCTAGCGTAGATGATCATAATGTTGTCCCGCTACTTGAGAATTGGTGATCATGTCGTCTACGTACACTTCCATGGGTCTTCCTATCTACTCCTTGAATAACCTGTTCACCAATCGCTGATAGGTGGCACCTGCATTCTTAAGACCAAATAGCATTACCTTGTAGCAGTAGAGGCCTTGTCCGTTAATGAAACTAGTCTTGTATTGGTTAGCAGGGTGTATCATGATTTGGTTGTACCCTGAAAAGGTGTTCATAAAACTCAGGAGCTTGTTCCTGGCTATGGAGTCAACTAACTAGTCTATCTTAGGTAGGGGAAAACTATTTTTTGGGCAGGCCTAGTTAAGGTCTGTGTAATCCACGCACATGTGCCATTTCCCATTTGCATTTGTTACCATGACCACATTGGCAATCAAGTCCAGGTATCCAGATATCCTAATGAACTTGGCCTTTAGGAGCTTGTCTACCTCTTCGTTCACTGCGGCGTTAGTTTCAGGGTTTAAGTGCCTGTGCTTCTACTTGACTGGCATAAAAGTTGCATCCAATTCCAATCTGTGAGCAGCCAAGGTAAGGGGAATCCCAAGCATTTCGTCATGATTCCAGGTGAATATGTCATTGTATTCTTGAAGCAGTTTTATTAAACCTTCATTGACTTCTGTTAACAGTCATTTTTGGCAGGGGTTCAAAGAAGAATTTTCCATCCGGCAGGTACCTGGTAGGACCTAGATCAGGACCGATACTTAGATACCGGGGATACTGTACACCATAAACTGGAAAGAAGTCAGTACCACGTCTCACAGTCTACCAGGTACCAAGCAAGGCTATACCATGATGCCTCATACCTGGTACCTAGGTACCGTGACATCTACCTGGTACCCAAGTACCGCAATATCAGTCCAAGATCTAACCAGAATGTGTATCCTACCCGCCAAGTAAGAAGAATGGAACCAGGAAGAGGTACCAGCATGCTAGAACAAGTGCCACGGCAACGAGCACTCTGGTACACCAGTGTACCATACCACCGGGATACAGAGTCAGAATTCTCCTTCCAGCAAAGTAAAAGAGAAAGTTGACCTCTCTAGTAAATTAATGGAGATAATCAACATCATTAATGAGGGAATCAGTCAACTCTATTAATGGCCATTCACAACTTAATTAATGAGGGAATCAGTCAACTCCATTAATGGCCATTCACAACACCATTAATGAGGGAGTCAACTTCATTAATGAAGATAATCAGACTCCATTAATGAGAAAATATTCAACTCATTATTGTCGATAAACCAATGGAGTGGGCAATACGGATGAACATATATAAATATAACAAGTCACTCTCCAAGAAAAGGGTCGATTCCTCAATATTTCTTAGGTCGGACATTTCTCCAAGAGGGGGTACGAGAAATAGACACAGTCCAACAGCCCTCCAGTAGCTCCATATCTCCAACAGCTCTCCAATATCTCCATGTCTCTGTTCCCAGATTTTGCCCACTTCTCCACTAGGAATATGAGTTCGCCATCACCTAGAGTGCAAAAGGGACCCTGTCCGAATTCCCTCTACACCACCATTGTATCGACTGCTATGTATGTAGGTTTTCGCCATGAATGAGCCGGTACCAAATGGTACCCCTCTAACTGTGACCTACCAGGACTCAGTTTGTATTAATGTAAGCTCTCTGGAGCACCTCTCGAGATATATAAATATAAAGAAGGGTCTTTCTTCCTTCCTATGGATACTGCCTGGGGGTTTTTCAGCATATGATCAATCGTGATGCTTTTTCCCCCTAGGTCAGTCCACCACTACTAAAAGAGTTGTCATTCTCCAATCTATCTCCTTGTTATGAATGCATGTATGCATGCTAGGCACTGACCATGCTGGTCCTAGCTCTCACGTACCTTTCCTAGCTCATTATCTAGGTCAGGAGAACATTGAAGGCACCTAGAGTGCTGACTAGGTACCAGGATCAGATACCAAGACCCGGTACCAGCCTACTGCACCAGATGGGAGGGACGATTGTTCTCCTACCATGGCATCTATCTCGCCTTCACTCTTACCATAATCACGGTATGAAGTACCTACTAACCCGCTGCGACCTCCGGGGTAGCGGGTCGAGGGTGTTAATTGAGATTTCGCTCCCTGGGTGATTTTTCCGTTAACAGTTTTTGGCGCCGTCAGTGGGAAACTCACAAACGTGGCTTCCATGTCTCTACATAAGCATCTTTATCTCTACATGCAAGCTTGACTTTCTACTATTGACAATTATGGTACGTGGGATTCCTGGCAGAACCGGTCCACGATGCTGCTCCTATGCAACAAACCTTCTCATATACCTGTGGAGCTCCTCTATAGCAGATCCACTCCAATACATCTAAAGCTTCTATACAACATAGTTGCACCTCTCCTGCTTCTTTACAGAGGGTTTGCTCAAGTATTAGCAGATCTCCTATGTAGCAGATCCACTACGATCTCCTATGCAGTAGATCTGCTCTGGTACATCTAAAGCTTCTATACAACAGAGTTGCACCTCTCCTGCTACAATATAGAGGGTTTGTTCCATTATTAGTAGACCTCCTATGTAGTAGATCCGCTACGATCTCCACCTCGATCTCCTCTACAGTAGATATGCTCCGGTACATCTAAAGCTTCTATACAACAGAGTTGCACCTCTCTTGCTACAATATAGAGGGTTTGTTCCATTATCAGAAGACCTCCTATGTAGTAGATCCGCTACGATCTCCGCCTCGATCTCCTCTACAGTAGATCAGCTCCGGTACATCTAAAGCTTCTATACAACAGAGTTGCACCTCTCCTGCTTCTTTACAGAGGGTTTGCTCAAGTATCAGCAAATCTCCTATGTAGCAGATCCACTACGATCTCCTATGTAGTGGATCCGATCCGTTACATCTAGAATTGCTATGCAGTAGAGCTGTACCTCTCCTGCTACCTTACAGAGGATTGGCTCTTCTATCAGCAGATCTCCTAAGCAGCAGATCCATTACGATCCATCGGATTTGCACCTGTTCATGCAAATCCCCTCATGTCACGGGATCGACTCTTCAAAAGCTCTAAGGTAGCAGGTCAACACATGTACCTGAGAAGCCAACTCAACTGTGTGATCATAGAAGCAGCGCGACCGGTAGAGGCCCAGTGGCTCCTCACTCCTTGCACCGGGCCGGTCAACGCCCGAGTGAGCCACTGTGTCCCGATTGATTCCAGGATGGTTCAGAGCCACATTTTAGTTACAAGGGGCTTTTAGGATCTTGAGTATGCCTCTGGACCAATATCATGCCGGTGGCTTCACTTCATTTGTACCGGGCCATTCAACGCCCTAGAGAGCAACCGATGTTCCGATCTATTCGGGAAGATCCCAGAGGCTTCCCAGATTGCTGAGGCCTCCTACATGCCAAAGCAAGCCTCTGGAGTAGCAGCCCAGCTACATGGCCCAGTGGCTCCTCACTTATTATACTGGGCCGGACAACGCCCAGGTGAGCCATTGTGCCCAGATCCATTCTAGCATGGTCCAGAGCTCATTTCAGTTGCTGGGGACTTCTAGGATCCCAAGCATTCCTCTGGACCAGTACCAGGCCAGTGGCTTCACTTCATTTATATCGGGCCATTCAATGCCCTAGAGAGCCACCGATGTCCTGATCTATTTGGGAAGATCCCAAAAGCTTCCCAGATTGCTGAGGACTCCTACATGCCAAAGCACGCCTCTGGAGTAGCAGCCCAGCTACATGGCCCATTGGCTCCTCACTTATTATACCGGGTCGGACAACGCTCTGGTGAGCCATTGTGCCCCGATCCATTCAAGCATGGTCCAGAGCTTCATTTCAGGTGCTGGAGACTTCTAGGATCCCAAGCATTCCTCTGGACCAGTACCAGGCCGATGGCTTCACTTCATTTATACCAGGCCATTCAACGTCCTAAAGAGCCACCGATGTCCCGATCTGTTCGGGGAGATCCCAGAGGCTTCACAGATTGCTGAGGCCTCCTAAATGCCAAAGTAAGCCTCCGGAGTAGCAGCCTAGCTGCATTGCCCAATGGCTCCTAACTCCTGGTACCGGGCTAGTCATCGCCTAAGTGAGCCACTGTGTCCAGATTCATTCCAGGATGGTCCAAAGCTACATTTCAGTTGCTGGGGACTTCTAGAATCCCAAGCATGATTCTGGACCAATATCATGCAGGTGGCTCCCTACCTCTTATGCGGGGCCATTTAGCACCCTAGTGAGCCACCTATGTCCTGATCCGTCCGGGCAGAGCTCAGAGGCTTCCCTCTTTACTGAGACCTTCTATATACCTTGGCAAGCCTCTAGAGCAGCAGTCTCGATGCATGGCCTAGTGGCTTCTCACTCCTGGTACCGGGCTAGTCATCGCCCAATTGAGCCACTGTGTTCTGATTCATTCCAAGATGGTTCAGAGCCACATTTCAGTTGCTGAGGACTTCTACGATCCCATGCATGCCTCTGGACCAGTATCATTATTGGCAGGGGTCCAAAGAAGAATTTTCCATCTGGCAGGTACCTGGTAGGACCTAGACCGGGACCGATACATAGATACCGGGGATGCTGTACACCATAAACCGGAAAGAAGTCAGTACCACGTCTCAGAGTCTACCAGGTACCAAGCAAGGCTATACCATGATGCCTGATCGTGCCTAAATTGTTGTATATTTCGGCCCTCATTCCTATTCCTTTGTCTCGTTATTGTGTGTATTTTCTATATATTTTATGTGTAATAGGCTCGTTAGTGCTAATTGCAGGCAATTGATGTAATTCGGGGTTTGGAAGCACGTTGCGGTGATTCTGGCAGAAAAAGGGGCAAAAGGAAAGACAAAGGATCATAAACAGCTCTATAGTGTGGGTCAAGTGCGGGTTAAGTGCGGGTCGCAACCGAACTCCAACCGCACTCCAACCACAGTCATGATCATAGCCGGGACTTGATACAGGAGAAGAGTTACAGTGCGGGTACAATGCGGGTCATCCAACCGCACTCCACCCATACTGTTGCCAAAGCCAGAGAAGCTGAGTTGCACCTGATGTTAAAGTGCGGGTACACTGCGGGTCATCCAACCGCACTCCACCCGCACTATTGCCAAACCAGAGAAGCTGAAGTTGCACCTGACATTAAAGTGCGGGTACAGTGCGGGTCATCCACCAGCACTCCACCCACACTATTGCTCAAAACAGAGGAGGGATTTTGCACCTGACAGTAAAGTGCGACTCAAGTGCGACTACAGTGCGGGTCAAGTGCGAGTCAAGTGCGGGTAATCCAACCGCACTCCACCCGCACTATTGCCCAGATCAGAGACCTGAAGATGAAGAAAACCCTTACAGTGCGGGTACAGTGCGGATAATTCACCCGCACTCCACCCGCACTCTGCGCGCGACAGTTTTTGGTTTCAAGTTTAAGTGACCTATTTTTCCATCCTCTATAAATAGAAAAGGATGGGAATGAACTAAAAGAACACCGTATCTCCCAACACTTGTAGTTTAAGCTAGAAACACATCTCCCTATCATCCAAACCATCTCTACTCAATCAAAGGCAACTAAGAGACTTGGATTCAAGCTTCAAGGAAGGAGATCAATCTTCAAGGGTTATCTCTCTACTCTCTCTTAGTTTATTGGTTTGTAATAGAACATGAGTAGCTAAAATACCCCACTATTGGGTTGATGTTATTTGTATGATGGATATTTGGGCTTTGTAAATAAACTCTATGTGTTATATTTATTCTATCTCTATATTTTATTCCATTGCTTTCATTGATTTCCATTATTGATTTGCTTGGATACACCCTCTTTGCATGATTGATTTGGATTACTTGAGTAGGCAATTAGGTTGTCTAATGCTCAATTGAATGGAAGGATTTTCGAAAATCCGGCTCTAAAACCATGCCTTTAATCTAATCTTGAATTAGTGGCTTTCACTATACATCCTAGGTTAGCCACTTGTGAGAGAATTAGAAGCCTCCACTATACACCCTAGGTTGGCTACTTTAGTGATTCTACGAGAACTAACCTTCGAGTAGAATTTGGTTGATAACCTAAAGCCTCATCCAATCTCAAACGGGTGGCCTTCACTATACATCCTAGGTTGGCCACTTGTGAGGGAATTGGAAGCCATCACTATACATCCAAGGATGGCTACATTAGTAATAGGTTGAGCCATAGCTAGATAGATGAGCATTCATGGAACAAGTCCCGATTGAGTAACTAGCCACTGTTGGTTGCTTAGGAGGGATTAATCTCTAGTAGGAGGTTTTCGCTATACACCCTAGGTTGACCTCTTGCTATAGATATATACCAACAGTATACAACCTAGGTTGGTACAATTGTCAAAACGTGCTTAATTGAGAGTTTGTTGCAATTGCCCCAATATTCACCTACGAGTCCATCAACTCCGTAGTCCCATCATCATTCATTCATCATTCCATTATCATCCCATTTTATTTGCTTTCATAGTTTAGTTTATATTGTATTTTCATTCACCATCACTTTTACTTTTATGCATACTAGTTATATTAATCCTAATCTTATCACCGCTACCCCGATCTCAGTGGACGACACCCGTGCTTACCGTTTTACTTGTATTTATACTTGTGAACGCATCGCATAGGTTTTATAAATTGTTTTGACGGACGGTTTTCTGACAGCCAAAACCTTCTTATCAAATGGCGCCGCTGCCAGGGATCGGTGTGCATAGTAGTGATTAGATTAGTTTTAATACTATTAGTTTATTAGTTATTAGTTATTTTTAGTTTTGTTAGTTTCTTTTTATTGCTTTGGTAGTTTTTGTTTTTGTTTGTTTCAGGACTCTAATGATTCCTTTTGGCAAAATTCAAGGTCAAGCTACGAGCCTAAAGAGAATACCTACATCTCATCATTCCAGTCAAATTCCGTTGAAGATCAACTACGAAATTTCATTAAGAATCATGTGCGAGAGGCTGAGCAGATGATAGCTTCTCAACAAGAGACTCAAGCCTTCATAGATGAGAAAACCACCCAAATGCTCGAATCCACCCAGCAGTCCACCCCGGTAAATCCATGTTGTTTCCAAGTTAAAGCAACCAAGCCGGTGGATTCCTCCAATTTCTCAAAAGAAGACATGTATAAGCTCCGAATAGAATTTGAAGTGTAGCGAAGCAAGAGAATGGACGAGATGGACAGGATGATCAAGATAAACCAAGAGCTTATGAGCGTGAGCACAGAGCTAGTGTTGGAAAGGGGTGTGTTGAAGGAAGAGAATGGAGCACTTCAAGAGAGAGAAGCCTTGGGAATGGAAAAGGCGAGTAATCTCCAAGAGTTGAACAAGAAACTATTATTTGAAGTGAAGATGCTCAGGGTTGAGAATGGTACTCTCAAGAAGACAAATGGTGAAGTCTCCGACAAGAGCAAAGAATTGGAAGAACGACTTGAGAGATTTGAAGCCGAGAAGAGTACCGCATCGACGGATTTGGAGAACTTAGTGAGGCTATCAAAAGATTTTGAAGATGAGATAGCTCACAAGTCAATGAAGATGCAAATAGAGGTTGATCAAAAAGCCAATGACTTAGAGGAAGCAAAGGTAGCACTAAGCAAAAAGGAGGAGGAGGTCAAGGCGTTACAAGTGAAACAAATCAAACGTCCTCAAGCCCACGCATCAAAGGGGAGTTCCTCTAACTCTAATATCTTTTGATATGCATGTTCTAGGATAGAGCATTTTAAGGCTAAAAATTACAAGCCAAATCAACATAGGAAAACTAGAGGTCTTAGGAATAGATGGAGTCCACCTAGGGTCAAGCAAATATGGGTAAGGAAAGACCAAGTGCACTTATATAGAAACATGTTAAAGGAAAAGATAATGAAGTCACCTAAATTTATTTGGGTAGTGAAAAATAGAGAATTTCCTAACTTGGTCAAACCACCCTTAGAGGACCCTAGCTTCTCCATGAATGCATCCCATTGAATGATTTTGATGCATGTAATTAGTTTTATGTTTTATGTTGTTTAAATTCAATAAATTGTGATGTTGGGATAGTTTGGTTAGAATGTTATATTTTGTGGATATTTGCACATTGAATTTATTGATTATATTTGTGGATGAAAGAGCCGGAGGCTCTTGTGCAAGTATGAATGCATGTGCTTTATATTGTTTAATTCGGTTTGGGGGTTGTTCATGTTCCATTCCATCATTTTTGATAAAATGCATGATGTTAAGCGTGACTTGTGCTTCAATGATATATTGCATGAATTGCCTTTATTTTGTGAGCCTTGTTTTAGTCATTTTTATTCTGTTGGGGCATTGATTGTGGTTGATTAGTGCCTAGGTTTGTTTGAGTCATGTTAGGTGTGTGCCGCTAGGCCGGATTCTCTTGTCTTCAACATTGAGGACAATGTTGGGTTTTGGTTTGGGGGTGTAGACGCCTTTTTGAGTCGTCTTTTGTGTCTTGAGTCATTTTTGTGTCTTATTTTCGAAAAAGTTGCTGCTTAGTCAGAATTTTAAGCTTATTTAGGTTGGTGAGATACCTGGAGCATAGTGTTTGTGGCGAATGTGTGTATGGTTTGTGTGCTTATTCAATAACTCTTAGTCACTTTAGGGGTCTCACTTGCACTTCATGGGATAGTCTCATCTTCTGGTGTCCAAGTTTAGGGAACTCGATGCTCAAGCGCCTTGTTCTAATAGTGGAGATTTCCCTTGTGAGATCACAAACACAAGCCCAAAGCGTGTATATTTGAGGGAAAATGTTTTTCAAATCTGTAAACACTATTCAAACACCATGCATAGTCTCACTACATCAAAAATCATCATTTGTCATTGAACATGCATCATATATGTGGACTGCTTGACGGAAACTTTTATTCCCTTGGTAGATTGATCCTTTGAAGTGATATTAGGCAATGTGTGTTTTAGCCACTCAAAAAGGAAGCCTAAATACTTCCCATTCCCGTAATATGTGTGCTCCCAAGCCAATTTTGAAGCCAAACACATATAAACTTTTCCATTCTACACCCACGTTATCCATAACCCAAGCAACCTAAACACTTAGCCAACCCTCTCTTAATTGATCTTGTTGAGGCTTAGGAATGTAAAGTTGTGCTTTAATTTGATAAATGGCGTGTACCTAGGCAAAAGTAATGAGTTGTGAAAATGTGCATAGTAAAAAGGCATGAAAAGAAAAGAAAAGAAAAGAAGCAAAAAGTAACAAAAGAAAAATATGCTTCAAATGCCTTGTGTAAATTGTAAATGCTACTCAAACGGGTAACATGAGTAGTTAAAGATTGCACGTAGAGTCTAATTGTATGCCTGGACGCCATATTGTATTTGGAAGTGGAGTTGCATGAGAAATTAAATGCTTAAGCGTAGAATGTATTGCCTTAACTTGGTTGATTAGTGCTTGTGCCTAAATTCTCATTCTTCTAATCACCATTCACCGTGGCCACGTTACAACCAAATGGAAAGACCTAATTGATCTTAGGGGACGTCTAGATTGGGAATATTAGTTGATAAATGCTCTTTCCACGTTCATGACACGTGATTCTTTCATGAGACTTACTCACTGAAAACAGCGTTTATTCTACACTAAATGTATGCAACTAAGTTGATTCAGTTACATAAATTCATTGGCATACATGTTGCATGAGTGTGAACCTAGGTTCTGAGAGGAAAGATAAGAGAAAATCCATGTGAGAACTTAGTGTCGAAGCGAATTATGCTCGAGGTGTGAGAGTGAGTAGTTTCTGAGGCGCGGGCATTTTAAGTGTGGGATTCATGTTGTGCCAGTTTCCCTTGAGGTGCCTTCGAGTTGTTTAGAACATTTTGCATATGCTCATTCCTCACTCCCATATTGCTTTTGCGTATCTCTCTGCTATTTGGTTCTGCAGCAAGTTTTTCTTTGTGTCTAGGAAGTTCTTAGTTTGAGTCGTTTTTAGTTTGTGTCTTATTTTGTTTTAGATTATGTTTGCTCGAGGACGAGCAAAGGTTTGGTTTGGGGGTGTTTGATCGTGCCTGAATTGTTGTATATTTCGGCCCTCATTCCTATTCTTTTGTCTCGTTCTTGAGTGTATTTTCTATATATTTTATGTCTTTTATGTATAATAGGCTCGTTGGTGCTAATTGCAGTCCATAGATGTAATTCTGGTGTTAGAAGCTAGTTGTAGTGGTTCCGGCAGAAAAGGGGCAAAAGGAAAGACAAAGGATCATAATCAGCTCTACAGTGCGGGTTAAGTGCGGGTCGCAACCGCACTCCAACCGCACTCCTTCCCACAGCCGGGACCTGAATCATGAAGGAAAGATAAAGTGCGGGTTAAGTGCGGGTCATCTAACCGCACTTCACCCGCACTATTGCTCAAGACAGAGGTGCTGATTCGTACCTGACAGATAAAGTGCGGGTAAAGTGCGGGTAATCCAACCGCACTCCACCCGCACTGTTGCTCAAGACAAAGGAGCTGATTCGTACCTGACAGATAAAGTGCGGGTAAAGTGCGGGTAATCCAGCCGCACTCCACCCGCACTGTTGCTCAAGACAGAGGAGTGGATTTACACCTGACACCAGAGTGCGAGTACAGTGCGAGTAAAGTGCGGGTAAAGTGCGGGTAATCCAACCGCACTCCACCCGCACTGTTGCCCAGATCAGAGAACTGAAGATGAAGAAAACCTTTACAGTGTGGGTACAGTGCGGGTAATTCACCCGCACTCAACCCGCACTATGCGGGCGACAGTTTCTGGTTTCAAGCTTAAGTGACCTATTTTTCCATCCTCTATAAATAGAAAAGGATGGGAACGAACCAAAGGATCACCATACCTCCCAACACTTGTAGTCTAAGCTAGAAACACATCTCCCTCTCATCCAAACCATCTCTACTCAATCAAAGGCAACTAGGAGACTTGGATTCAAGCTTCAAGGAAGGAGATCAATCTTCAAGGGTTCTCACTACACTCTCTCTTAGTTTATTTGTTTGTAATAGAACATGAGTAGCTAAAATACCCCACTATGGGGTTGATGTTATTTGTTTGATGGATATTTTGGGCTTTGTAAATGAACTCTATGTGTTATATTTATTCTATCTCTATATTTCATTCCATTTCTTGTATTGATTTCCATTATTGATTTGCTTGCATACACCCTCTTTGCATGATTGATTTGGATTACTTGAGTAGGCAATTAGGTTGTCTAATGCTCCATTGAATGGAAGGATTTCCGGAAATCCGGCTCTATAACCATGCCCTTAATCTAATCTTGAATTAGTGGCTTTCACTATACATTCTAGGTTAGCCACTTGTGAGAGAATTAGAAGCCTCCACTATACACCCTAGGTTGGCTACTTTAGTGATTCTACGAGAACTAACCTTCGAGTAGAATTCGGTTGATAACCTAAAGCCTCATCCAATCTCAAACGGGTGGCCTTCACTATACATCCTAGGTCTGCCACTTGTGAGGGAATTGGAAGCCATCACTATACATCCTAGGATGGCTACATTAGTAATAGGTTGAGCCATAGCTAGATAGATGAGCATTCATGGAACAAGTCCCAATTGAGTAACTAGCCACTGTTGGTTGCTTATGAGGGATCAATTACTACTAGGAGGTCTTCACTATACACCCTAGGTTGACCTCTTGCTAGAGATATATACCAACACTATACACCCTAGGTTGGTTACATTTGTCAAAACGTGCTTAATTGAGAGTTTGTTGCAATTGCCCCAATATTCACTTACGAGTCCATCAACTCCGTAGTTCCATCATCATTCATTCATCAATTCATTGTCATCCTATTTTATTTGCTTTCATAATTTAGTTTATATTGTATCTTCATTCACAATCACTTTACTTTTATGCATACTAGTTATATTAATCCTAATCTTATCACCGCTACCCCGATCTCAGTGGACGACACCCGTGCTTACCGCTTTACTTGTATTACTACTTGTGAACGCATCGCATAGGTTTTATAAATTGTTTTGACGGACGGTTTTCTGACGGCAAAAACCTTCGCATCAGGGGGTTCCTCAGATGGGCTCCTAGCTCTTTCCCTAGCTCCTGGCTGATCTGCTTCGGATCGCGAGGACAGAACCTTACTTGAAGATTCCCCGGGACCCGAAGTAGTAAAGATAGGAGGAGGAAATAGAGGATCTGCCTATACGGGCTGCTTTCCAGCTTCTGCCTGGCTCGAAGGATCCGCCTCGTCATCATCAGGGCGAGACAACTCAGCAGCCTTAATCATTATCTCATTTCTATCCCAACCGACGATGAATGATAGATCAAAAGGAAAGGGGAGAGCCTCTACGACCTGAAAGAAAGTGTAGAAATATCCATCACTAAAGGAGGTCTCCGCGTCAGCTTGCAGCTTGTTCACCTGAGCAGTCAAAGCCTGATTCTCAAGGTCCAACTTCTTAGCCTCAGCTTTCCAAGAATCCCTCTGCCTGGCCCACCGGGTAGATTGGAGACGTTCTTGATCATAAGACTGCTTCATCCTCTCATGATCACAACGAAGCTCGGCCAGCTCGATCTCAATTTTTCCTTGGTCGGAGGTCATCTCTTTTACTAGGGTCTGAGCCCGCTTGAGCAATCCCATGGCTTTCTCGGCTTTGGCTTCAGCCTTAGCAGCCCGGTCACGAAGGAGGGTTACCTGGTGGCCCATGGCTACATTTAATTTGAAGGCCTATAAAATACAAAGCACGGGTTAAAAATTGAACAAACTGGCTGAAGCAGTACAAAGAAAATACAATTACCTCAGCTAAGACAGCAGACCCCTTGGTGAGCAAGACATCCAGGGGCATTGAGGCCTTCCTGGAGATCCCACCACCTGGACAGGACGTGATGAATTGTTCCTGGACTTCATCCTACCCCATCGAACTCAGCTGAGGGCGGGAACAGCTAGGAGGAATCCCTGTGACACCCGTTTCAAAGTCCTTCGAAGCTCGGGGGCTTGGAAGCGTAGCGGAATCAGGAGGACAAATCGTGGGAGTAGCAACTTTAGCAACAACAACAGAAGGGGCAGAAGCAGTTGGACTAACAGCTTGGGGAGCCTTACCCAAAGCCCGAAAAGCCTGCGATGCAAGGTTGGCCATCTTAGACCCAGCTGGAGAGGTAGATTGAGCAAGAGCCGGTGCGACCCCAGCAAAGGGAAGAGGAGTTCGAGCCTGAGGAGAACGTTGGACGTCGCGGGAAGCTGGCTCAATAACAAAAACTGTGAGTAAATAAAACAAAAAAGAAAAACGTCAGAACTAAGCCAGTCAACAAGACAAAGCAAGACGATTTAATGACACTTACGAGGAGTAGCATCTGAGATCCGCAGGTACTGATTCACCCTACAAGGATCGAAGGTTTCAGCGGTTGAGAACTTCAGGTTCAAGTAGTTTCTGGCTAGAATAGCCTTCAAAATAGTTTCAGATTCAGAAGGCAAAGAGTCCCGGTCCCAAGATGGTTTGTCTCTAAAAGCTGTGGGAACCTAGAACTCATGCCCCCCCATATAAATCAAGCTTCCACAATCATCCCCCGCAAGGATCCATTCTTCCTTCCAGGTGGGGTCTTTTTTCGAAGCGCCGGGAATAAAAAAGTTGAGCTTGTTCTTGGCCTTAGAATAAAACTGACCTCGGGGAGCGCCAGATAGGCTCCCGATTTGGAAAAGATAGGCCAGCTCCTCTGCTCCGGGCTCTCTCATCACCTTGCTCAGCTAGCATTGTTCCCTCCACAGTACGAGGAAACCAATCAAATGCCTCCAGAAGCCAGGCGTCAACAGGAGGGGGGCAAGCTGGATGGCGTTGAGAGCTCGCCTAAAAGTGGGATGAAGGGGAAGCCTAACCCCATTCTCGAGAGCCACCACATGAATTGGAAGCACGCCTTTGGGGGGATTGAAGAACTCATAACCCTTGGGAGGTACTGAGATAGAAACTCTGTTGGGAATGCCGTACTTAGACCTCAAACGATCAATCACGTTCGGATCAACGGTGGAATCAGGGACAACCCTGAAGTCATAAGGAGGAAGCCTATCCAAAGGGGGGCCGGAAGCCCAAAATCGATGCTCCCCCACGGCATCACCGCTAACCTCTTTATCAGAGTCTTCATCAGCTTGATCCAGAGGATGGTCAGGATGGTTAGAAAACCCGGTCCCAATGGATACATTTCTGTTCGACCGCCGACGTTGCGGATTGGGCGGAGAATCATCACTGTCTAAGCTCCTCCTTGCCCATTTTCCAAAGGCAAGGCTGAAGACCTCTTCACCGTCAACGATGGAATCAACAGAGTCGCGACTGGTTTTCGACATGACGAAGTCGGTGAGGATGAGGAATGAAGAACAAGATATGCTTGAGAGAAAGTGTTAATAGCCAAATTTGGCTAAGGACCAAAGGGAAATTTTCCACCCTCTAAACCTGGCTCCACACCCGAAGTCATCCACCAGGAGACCATGTTACCTAAAGCCGAGCTACGGTACCGCCCCATAAGAACAAGGACGGGCTCCAGAAACACCCGGAGTAGAGCCCGACACGGTCAGATCAAGCCCACGTCACCGAACCTGAAAACAGGAAATCCCCCCGAAGCCGGGATTACCTCACAATTTCTCCAGAAGTTCGCCTATACCTCGCTGACATAGTGAGGTGTCTGTAGGAAGCCGCACCTAGCTTCAAAAGGTCAAAGGAGGCTACACCTAGCTTCTGATTAGAGGAAATTCCTTTATATCAAGGCTAGAACACTGATTGACCTCATTATCTGATATATCTCGCCATATTCGACGACCCCTATGGGAGAACATGCTAGACCTAAAGACACACAGGATCATATCTTAAGACGTTTCATACGTACAGAACAAGTAATAGAGTCCAAGTAGGAAACAAATTGATCTCCACCAAGATATCCTTGATTTAGCAATTAACTCAAAGTCAATGACATTTTAAATGTAAAATCTTGTCCGATAAGGAGGGAAGAGATGGAGAAAATCAAGGGGGGAAATCAATTAGTTTGATCTATGAAGACAAGGTATTAAAGAAGAACTTGAACCTTCTGAAAGAGGAGACGACTTTTCGACAGGCATACAACAAGTACCCGACTACACCGTAGAAAAAATTGAGAGCAATTTGAGAGAGATTTGTATATCATACATGATCAATAAAGAGAGTATTTTTTTTTTCTTTTGGGTGGTGAATAGTATCATTGTTCCTTGTCATTTCATTAAGCACTGTTACACATACGTTCAACCTTGGCCACCACCTACGTGGTAGTGGTCTCGAGGGTGTTAAATGAGATTTCTTGTATTGAGCAAAATTTCGGTTAACACTTTCTGGCGCCGTCTGTGGGGAACTACCTTACACCCAGTTAACCAAGTCAACTATTTGCATTTGCATTTTCGTTGTTTTACTAGAACCGTGAGGTTCCGCTCTTCCCAAGGCCAACATGGAGTTTCGGAACAACCCTCGGCGAGGCCTACGCGAAAGGCCCCAAGAAAGGGGAGGAAGTCTAGATATGGCAATCAAGCTCCGGTCCAAACAACTAATGTGCGGGCTTCTGGCCACCCTATATTGAGCCAGACCTCGCTCGACCAACAAGCGGCAGCCTTCGTGGAAACCGTCCGCATCCGCCTGCTCGCTGAAGGCATCATAGTCCAGCCAACGAACTCGAATGATCAGGGAGAACCGAGCAGGTTCGAAGCTCGGCAGCCTACCTTCGATCGCCTGGGACCTCCTCTTCTAGAGCCAGCTCGAGACAGGACTGGTACCCAACTTTTGATCCGGATATGCTGGGACCCATGCCCCCAGTTCTGAAAAGACCTTCACAATATCAACCCAGGCGGGTTAAGTCTGCCGCAGATGCCTTGACCCGAGAGCAACAAGAGGTACCTCGCCCAACGGCATCAAAGAGGAACACCCGAGCCCAAGAGAAAGAGAGTCGACAAACTTCCCGAGTGGATCCTGTCCATGAAGGGGACCGGATAGAGGTCGCCAGTTCAACTGAGGGACTCGACAGCGAAGAATCCGAGGTCAACTCAACAAAACCTAGGAACAAGCGACTGAGGGATCAGCTAGCAAAGCTACAGAAGGAGGTCCAGCAGATAAGAAAAGGAAAGAATAAGGAGGATAAAAAGGATCCATTGAGTGAGATAAACACTCCCTTCACTAGAAGGATCTGGGAAGCAGAGCTCCAACTAAAATTTAAAATGCTAGCAGATAAGTTCTCCAAGACGGAAGATCCTCTAAGCCACCTGGAGAGATTCGTCCAACAGATGGAGGTCCAGAATACCACCAGAGCAGCTATGTGTAGGATGTTTCCAACAACCCTAACCGACTACGTGAAAACTTGGTTAAGGAAGCTGCCTGCTGGTAGCGTGGATTCTTTCACAAAGTTATCAACAGATTATTGCTCGTAGTTCCAAGGAGTCCAACCTCGTCCGAAGGATCCTATACACCTCCAATATATGATTCAGGAACGAAGTGAGACACTTCGATCGTACGTGGAACGTTTTCACCAAGAGGTCATACAAATGGGAGTTTTTGCTAAGAATGAGACTCGCCAATTTCAGGCGGAACCTTTGGGCGGGAAATATTTTCCGCTCCTTCACCAAGAAACCGCCCGAGACTTACCAGGAGGCCTATGATCGGACTCTTGAGCAGGTCAAGATCAACGAGCAACTCAAAGTCAAGATGGAACACGACGATATGAAAACATGGAAACGTCAGAAAAAAAAGCCCCCAAATCTGAGCCAGCCCAGAAAACTCAGAATAAACCTCTCAATAGGTCGACCTATCGTATCCCCGCTCCTCGACACAGGCAAGAAAAATATCCAGCAAGACGAACCCCTCCTCGGGCTTCACCACCTCCCAGGACTGTAGCCCACGTAATGCAAGGAGAGAAATGGTATGACTACTATACTCCTTTGAACGCTTCCAGGGAAACGGTCTACCTTGCTATACAAGACAAGGGGCTACTTCAAAAGCTTGCTCCCATGAAAGCCCCAATTGATAGGAGGAACGAGTACAAGTACTGCGACTTCCATGAAGACGTGGGCCACAACACTTCAGAGTGCTATAATTTGCGCAACCAGATTGAAGTCCTGATAAGGGGGGGATGCTTGATTGAATTTTTACAGCAGATCAAAGATAACATTCTGACTGGAAGGGAGGTACAAGCCGAGATCCGTGAGGATGCAGAGAAGAGAAAAGGGGAACAAACTGATTTAATGCAACAAATCCAGGTGATACATACGATCAGCGGAGGGCCCACACTGGCTGGCACTTCCAATAATTCTTGAAAAACCATGCAAGGAAGATTCCCCGTATAGAAGAAAGCCAGGGAGACTTCAAGGTCAGCCAAAGCCCGATAGAGTCCTCCCAGTCGGCACAGATCGTTTTCACTGAAGCAGATGTCTTCAACACCGTTCAACCTCATGATGATCCCATGGTAATCACAATACAGATTGCCAACTGTCTGGACCATCGCGTGCTCATAGATACGGGCAGCAGTGTAGATATCCTCTTTAAGGATACTTTGGAAAAATTAAATCTGAAGCAATAGTGTTACAATAGCTGTACAACTCCACTTTATGGGTTCACTAGGGATTCGATCATACCAGTGGGGTCAATTATCCTACCAGTAATCGTCGGAACCACCCCTCTCCAACAGAATATTATAACCGACTTTGTTGTGGTTGACACCCCATCGACCTACAATGCCATCCTAGGGAGACCATTCATGTCCTCCTTGAAGGGAGTCTTGTCCGTATACCACAATGTCCTGAAGTTCCCGGTTGGAACCAAGGTGGGGGAGGTATGCGGAGACCAACAAGCAGCTAGGAAATGCTACGCAATGTTTTCCAATCCTACAGCTTTAGAAAAACAGTGCGTACAGGTTGTATTAATCCAGGAAGACATGGAAATATCCCAGAAAATCCAGAAAGAGATGGAGCCCAGGGAGCATCTTAAGCATCCAGAGAGCGAACCTATTATGCCTTATGAGGAGGAACGGAGCAAGGAGTGGGCCAGCGGACAGCCCGTAGATAGACTAGAGGAGATACTCATCAGAAATGACGATCCCTCTAAGGTTGTCAAGGTCGGGGCCACCCTTGAGCTAGAACTAAAAGAAGGTTTAATTAATCTTCTCAGAGAATTCAGCGAAATCTTTGCTTGGAGCCATGATGAAATGCCTGGAATCCCGGCATCATTGGCCGCCCATCGACTAGCGGTAGATCAAACAGTCAAGCCTGTCAAACAGAAGAGGCGTCACTTCAACGCCGAGACGAACACTGCGGTGCAGGAAGAGGTAGATAAATTGATCAAGGCAGGATTTATCAGAGAAGTGCGATATCCCGAATGGATCGCCAACGTAGTCATGGTTATGAAGGCGAATGGGAAGTGGCGAATGTGTGTCGATTACACCGACCTCAACCGGACATGTCCAAAAGACAGTTTTCCTTTACCAAAGATCAACCAGCTGGTTGACTCCACGTCCGGAAATAAACTCTTGAGTTTTATGGACGCATTCTCAGGATACAACCAAAATAAAATGCACCCAGCTGACAAAGATAAAACCAGTTTCATTACTGGGCAGGGCTTGTACTGCTACAAGGTGATGCCGTTTGGTTTGAAGAATGCAGGGGCTATATACCAGTGGCTGGTTAACAAGCTGTTCAAGCCCGAGATAGGAAGGACGATGGAGGTATACATCGATGACATGATCACAAAATCACCAACCGCAGAAGGACATCAGGAAGACCTTCGCAAGACCTTTCTCATACTGAGAGAAAACCAGATGCGTTTGAACCCCTCCAAGTGTTCCTTCGGGGTAACAGTGGGGAAGTTTTTAGGCTTCATGGTTCATGAGAGAGGCATAGAGGCCAACCCAGAAAAAATCAAAGCTATCTTGGACCTGGATTCCCCAACATCACTCAAACAGGTACAAATTCTGACTAGACGTATAGCGGCGCTCAACAGGTTTATCTCTCGCTCCACCGATAAATGTCTACCTTTCTTCAAAGCCATCAAACAAGGGAAAAACATGAAATAGATCTAGGAGAGAGAGCAAGCCTTCCAAGCCTTGAGAGAATACCTAACAAGCCCACTGTTATTAGTCAAGCCAGTTCTAAGAGAAGAGCTGCAGATCTACCTGGCCGTCTCAGAAACTGCAGTAAGCGGAGCTTTGGCCAAGGAGTGTGGCGATGGTTTTGAAAGACCCATATACTATGTGAGTCATGCTTTAACCAAGTCAGAGAGGAATTGCATTCTCTTGGAAAAGCTCGCTTATGCTCTGGTGATCTCAGCGAGGAAGCTCCGTCCCTATTTTCAAGCTCATACAATAGCAGTGGTGACGGACCAATCTCTCCGCCAATTCGGGACCCCTCTAGTCATTATAGCCGACCTGGGTAAGCTGTTCGATAACACCCGCTTCAAGGACTTCTGCAAAAGATTGGGGATCGACCTCAGACTCGCCTCAGTAGCCCATCCCCAGACTAACAGGCTGGTGGAATCCACCAACAAGACTATCAAGAAACTTCTAAAGAAGAAGTTACAGCAGAAAAAAGGTAAATGGGCCGAAAAGCTGCCAGAAGTCCTCTGGGCATACCGGACTACAAAGAGAACAGCTACTGGGGAGACACCTTACTCCCTGGCTTTTGCAGTTGAAGCGGTCCTCCCCATCGAGCATAAATTAACCTCGATCAGGGTGCAACACTTCAAACCCGAAAGTAACGAGGATAAGCTCTGGGCTAATCTGGACCTCCTAGAAGAAAAACAAGACTGGGTAGCAGAGAAAGTGGCAATCTACTAGAGCAAGATAGCTAGATATTTCAACCGAAAGGTCAAATCCTGAAATTTCAAAGAAAGGGATCTGGTGCTAAGGAAAGTTACCCTGAATACTCGAAAAATGTCGGATGGAGTCTTAAGCCCCAATTGGGAGGGGCCATATCTGATAAAGCTAGTTGCTCGTAATGGAGCCTACAAACTCGAAGACATGGATGGACGACACATCAACCATACTTGGAACGCAGATCACTTGAGGAAATTCTACCCTTGAGCGGGGAGTTTTCAAGCAGATTACCCCCGTTTAGGTTTCATTAGAGTCCCTAATAAAGATATACTACATCTCGATCATCAATAAAATCATTTTTTTCTTTTTCCTCTTTATCTCCGACTGTGTTAACACTTACTTACATCCTCGACTGGGAAATTCAACATATACACCACAAGACCAGTGATTAGATGGGGAAGCCCCCCCGCTACCTCCTGATGCCTTGGACGAGCTACCACCCCCAAGAAATGTCTGAGTGTAAGAGCATAGTTGCCATCCAGATCTCAAGACCAGGAAATAGCTAAACAGCCCTCCTGATGCCTCGGTCGGGCTACCACCCCCAAGAAGGGTCTGAGTGTAAGAGCATAGTTGCCATCTAGATTTCGAGACTGGGAAATAGCTTTAAAGCCCTCCTGATGCCTCGGTCGGGCTACCACCCCTAAGAAAGGTCTGAGTGTAAGAGCATAGTTGCAATTCAGATTTCTAGACCAGGAAATAGCTTAACAGCCCTCATGATGCCTTGGTCGGGCTACCACCCTCAAAAAGGGTATGAGTGTAAGAGCATAGTTGCCATCCAGATCTCGAGACCAGGAAATAGCTAAACATCCCTCCTGATGCCTTGGTCTGGCTACCACCCCCAAGAAGGGCCTGAGTGTAAGAGCTTAGTTGCCATCCCGATCTCGAGACTAGGAAATAGCTTAACAGCCCTCCTGATGCCTTGGTCGGGCTACCACCCCCAAGAAGGGCCTGAGTGTAAGAGCATAGTTGCCATCCCGATCTCGAGACTAGGAAATAGCTTAACAGCCCTCCTGATGCCTTGGTCAGGCTACCACCCCCAAGAGGGGTCTGAATGTAAGAGCATGGTTGCCATCCGGACCTCGAGACCAAGAAATAGCTAAACAACCCTCTTGATGCTTAGATCGGGCTACCTCTCCTAAGACTGATTTGAATATAAATATTTGTTTTTGTGTGCAGGATCAAGATCATCATTATAAGAATTACCTACTAAAGTTTGAATGAAGTATGAACAAATTAACATTACGGATGCAGTTCTGGTTCCTAGTCAAGACCAGGAGTAAAACAAGAGTTTCTCAAAGTGAATCGATTTCTCATTAAAGACAAGAGGAGCCTATCCCCCGGTAAGGCTACATCTATCCAGCGGGGTACCCCCGAGCACGGGCTATAAAAAAAACAGCTAAACTAATCAAGAGCAAAACAGGGTGCCCACCCTTTTTTCTAAGCAATCAAGGCTAATCATGAACAGGTAGCGTCAAGCTTTGGAGCTCTCTTGATTTTTCTCTACTGATCCTCCTCCCTTATGCTGATCCTCGCCATATACCCCCCCCCCCCCCCCCCCTTCAGGTGGTTGCCCATCTTGGTTATCCTCGTCAACCATCCCTCCATTCAGAGGCTCCTTCTATTGATCAGCACAATCTTCCGCCAGGACTTCGTTAATCACTGCCATAACCTCAGACGGGATAGCCGCATCGAGAAGGGCAGCCATGGACCTCGTCTGGCTCCGATCGACCTCCATCTCTATATTAGGGGTTCCTCAGACGGACTCCTAGATTTTTCCCCCTTTCTTGGCTGGTCTCCCTCAGATCGAGAAGACAAAACCTTACTTGATGACTCCTCGGGACCTGAAGCGGTAAAGATAGAAGGAGGAATTGGAAGATATACCTGAACGGGCTGTTTACCAGCTCCAGCCTAGCTCGAAAGAACCGCCTCGTCATCATCAGGGCGAGATAACTCAGCAACCTTAATCATTATCTCCTGTCTATCCCAACCGGAAATGGATGAAAGGTCAAAGGGAAGAGGGAGAGCCTCTGCGACCTGAAAGGAAGCATAGAAGTATCCATCGCTAAAGGAGGTCTCTGTATCAGCTTGCATCTTGGTCACCTAAGCAATCAAAGCCTGATTCTCGAGGTCCAGCTTCTTAGCCTCAGCTTTCCAAGAATCCCTCTGCCTGGCCCACCGGGTAGATTGGAGATGCTCTTGATCATAAGACTGATTCATCATTTCATGAGCACAACGAAGCTCAGCCAGCTCGTTCTCGATTTTTCCTTGGTTGGAGGTCATCTCTTCAACTAAGGTCTGAGCCTGCTTGAGCAATCCCATGGCTTTCTCGGCTTTGGCTTTGGCCTTAGCAGCCCGGTCATGAAGGAGTGTTACCTGGTGGCCCATGGCAACATTAAACTTGAAGGCCTATAAAATACAAAGCCAGGGTTAGAAATTGAACAAGTTGGCAGAAGTAGTACGAAGGAAATACAATTACCTCAGCTAAGACAGCAGACCCCTTAGTGAGCAAGACATCCACAGGCATTGAAGCCATCCTGGAAATCCCACCTCCCGGACAGGACGAGATAAATTGTTCCAGGACTTCGTCCTGCCCCGTCGAGCTTGATTGAGGGCGGGAAAGGCTAGGAGGAATCCTTGCAACATCTCTTTCAAAGTCCTCTGAAGCTCGGGGGGTTGGAAGCACAGCGGAATCAGAAGGGTGAATCGAGGGAGTAGCAACTTTAGAGACTACAACAGAAGGGGTAAAAGCAGTCGGACCAACAGCATGAGGAGTTTTACCCAAAGCCCGGAAAGCCCGCAACGTAAGGTTGGCCATCTTGGACCCAGCTGGGGAGGTAGATTAAGCAAGAACCGGTGTGACCCCAGCAAAGGGAAGAGGAGTTTTAGCTTGAGGAGAACGTCGGACGTCGCGGGAAGCTAGTTCAACGACAAAAACTGTGAGTAAACAAATCAAAAAGGAAAATGTCAGAACCAAGCTGATCAACAAGACAAGGCAAGACAAATTCAATGACACTTATGAGGAGTAGCGTCTGAGATCCACAGGTATTGATTCACCATACGAGGATAGAAGGCTTCACTGATTGGGAACTTCAGGTTCAAGTAGTTCCTGGCTAGAATAGCCTTCAAAATAGTTTCAGATTCAGAAGACATGGAGTCCCGGTCCCATGAGGGTTTGTCACTGAAAGCTGTGGGAACCTTAAACTCATGCCCCCCCCAATGAAAATCGAGCTCCCCCAATCATCCCCTGCAAGGATCCATTCTTCCTTCCAGGCGGGGTCCTTCTTCGAAGCGCCAGGAATAACAAAGTTGAGCTTGTTCTTGGCCTTAGCATAAAACTGACCTAGAGGAGCGCCAGATAGGCTCCCGATCTGGAAAAGATAGGACAGCTCCTCTGCTCCGGGCTTTCTCGTCACCTTGGTCAGCTGACATTGTTCCCTCAATAGCACGAGAAAGCTAATCAAATGCCTCCAGAAGCCAGGCTTCAACTGGAGGGGAGCAACCTGGATCGCGTTGAGAGCTCGCCAAAGAGTCGGATGAAGGGGAAGCCTAATCCCATTCTCGAGAGCCACCATATGAATTGGAAGCACGCCTTTAGGGGGGGTCGAACAACTCGTAACCCTTGGGAGGCATCGAGATGGAAACGCTGTCGGGAATGCCGTACTTCGACCTCAAACGATCAATCACGACCGGATCAACGATGGAATCAGGGATAACCCAGAAGTCATAGGGAGGGAGCCTCTCCAAAGGGGGGCCGGAAGCCGAGATTTGATGCTCTCTCGCGGCATCGCCGCCCACCTCATTATTGGAGTATTCATCGGCTATATCCAAAGGGTGGTCAGGATGGTTAGAAAACCCGGTCCCAATGGACATATTCCTATTCGACCGCCGACGTTGCAGATTGGGCGGAGAATCATCGCTGTCTAAGCTCCTCCTTGCCCGTTTCTAGAAAGCAAGGCTAAGGACCTCCTCGCCGTCAACCATGGAATCAATGGAATCGTGACTGGTTTTCGACATGATGAAGTCAATGAGAATGAGGACTGAAGAAAAAGATAGGCTTGAGAGAAAGTCTATGAGAGAAGGTTTATCCTGGGAAAGATTTGAAATTTGAGAGATTTGAGGAAGACGTTGAGATAAACAGGTATATATAGGCAAGAGGGCAACAGCACGAGCTGTCGAGATCTTCGGTTAAGATCATAAAGAATCTCGAGGACTGCCGTAACGTAACCGGATTGACTCGGAAACAAGTCAGTCAGCTCACGCCATGTCACTTGCGTAGTTAATAAGGAGATTTCCCCAAGATTATGGTAACTGTAAAGAATATCGGGGACAGCCGTAACGTAACCGGATTAATTCAGAAATAAGTCAGTCAGTTCACGCCACCTCACTTACGCAGTTAATGAGAAGATTCCCCCAATATTCTGGTAACGGTAAAGAAGGAAAGATTTCCCCAATAAAATTAAAAATCTGACCCCAACCCCAAGCTCGACAACCGGTGTTCAAGTCAGAGGGGACTTCTATTAATAGCCAAATTTGGCTAATAGCCAAATTTGGCTAAGGACCAAAGGGAAATTTTCCACCCTCTAAACCTGGCTCCACGCCCGAAGTAATCTGCCAGGAGACCATGTTACCTGAAGCCGAGCTACGGTACCACCCCACAGGAACAAGGACGGGCTCCAGAAACACCCGGAGTAGAGGCCGGCACGGTCAGATCAAGCCCGCGTCACCAAACCTGAAAACAGGAAATCCCCCCGAAGTCGGGATTACCTCACAATTTCTCTAGAAGTTCGCCTATACCTCGCTGACATAGTGAGGTGTCCGTAGGAGGTCACACCTAGCTTCAAAACGTCAAGAGAGGCTAGACCTAGCTTTTGATTTGACGAAATTCCTTTATATCAGAGCTAGAACACTGATCGACCTCACTATCTGATATACCTTGCCACATTACATGCCATATTCGACGACCCCTATGGGAGAACATGCTAGACCTGAAGACACACAGGATCATATCTTAAGACGTTACATACGTACAGAACAAGTAATAGAGTTCAAGTAGGAAACAAATTGATCTCCACCAAGATATCCTCGATTCAGCAATTAACTCAAAGTCAATAACATTTTAAATGTAAAATCCAGTCTGATAAGGAGGGAAGAGATGAAGAAAATTAAGGGGGGAAATCAATTAGTTTGACCTATGAAGACAAGGTATTAAATGAGGACTTGAACCTTCTAAAAGAGGAAACGACTTTTCGACAGGCATACAACAAGTACTGTCATTTTGGTGGTGAATAGTATCATTGTTCCTTGTCATTTCATTAAGCACTGTTACACATACGTTCAACCTTGGCCACCACATATGTGGTAGTGGTCTCGAGGGTGTTAACTAAGATTTCTCGTCTTGAGCAAAATTTCCGTTAACAGAAAGTTTATGAGAGAAAGTTTATCATAGGAAAATTTGAAATTTGAGAGATATGAGGAAGACATTAAGATAAACAAGTATATATAGGCAAGAGGGCAGTAGCACGAGCCGTCGAGATCTTTGGTTAAGATCACCTAGAATCTCGGAGACTACCGTAATACAGCCGGATTAACTCGAAAATAATTCAATCAGCTCACGCCACGTCACTTGCGCAGTTAATGAGGAGATTTCCCCAAGATTCTGGTAATGGTAAAGAAGGAAAGATTTCCCAAATAAAATAAAAAATCTGATTCCAACCCCAAGCTCGAAAACCGGTGTTCAAGTCAGAGGGACTTTTGTTAATAGCCAAATTTGGCTAGGGACCAAAGGGAAATTTTCCACCCTCTAAACCTGGCTCCATGCCTGAAGTCATCCACCAGGAGATCATGTTACCCGAAGCCGAGCTACGATACAGCCCTACAGAAATAAGGACGGGCTCCAGAAACACCCGGAGTAGAACCCAGCTCGATTAGATCGAGCCCGCATCACCGAACCTGAAACCAGGAAATCCCCCCGAAGTCGGGATTACCTCACAATCTCTCCAGAAGCTTTCCTATACCTCGCTGACATAGTGGGGTATCCGTATGAGGCCGCACCTAGCTCCAAAGATCAAGGGAGGTCAGACCTAGCTCCTGGCTAAACTAAACTCCTGAATATCGGGGCTAAAACACTGATCGACCTCACTATCTGATGTACCTCACCATAACATACACTATATTCAACGACCCATATGGGGGATCATGCTAAACCTGAACACACTGGATCATATCTTAAGACGTTACAAACGTACAGAACAAGTAATAGAGTCCAAGCAGGAAACAAATTGATCTCCACCAGGATATTCTCAACTCAGCAATTAACTCAAAGTCAATGACATTTAAATATAAAATCCTGTCCGATAAGGAGGGAAGGGATGGAGAAAATCAAGGGGAGAATCAATTAGTTTGACCTATGAAGACAATGTATAAAAGAAGGACTTCGGCCTTCAGAAAGAGGAGACTACTTTTCGATAGGCATACGACAAGTACCCGACTACACCCTAGAGAAAATTGAGAGCAATTTGAGAGAGATTTGTACATCATACACTATTAATAAAGAAAGTATTTTTTTGATTCTTTTTGGTGGATAATAGTACCAATATTCCTTATCACTTTACTAGGCATTGCCACACATACGTTCAACCTTGGCCACCAGCTACATGGTAGTGGTCTCGAGGGTGTTAACTGAGATTTCTCACCCTGAGCAAAATTTCTGTTAACACTTAGTAAAGCGGTAAGCGAGGGTATCGTCCATAGGGTGGTGTCATCTGTCGATTGTCTCTCATTTTAGTGATTATTGAAAGCTATGTAAATAAGAACATAAATAATCAATGTAAATAAGAACATGGCAATGGTGAGAGTGGTGTGTTTGAAGTGTAAAATGTTGTGTGTGTGTGTGAGAACAAGAGCAATGAAAAGAAACAAATAAAGAAAACATAAGAGAACATGGAGGGGTGAGAATGGTGATTAAATAAGATAAACAAAATTAGGACGGATAGGAGAGATGCAAGAAAATGGATACATATGGTACTCATGACCACCAAAACATTCGCACCATCTAAAATAACTAACTGCACCAGACACTCCTTTATTGGGTTCAACCTAGCCTTTAGTATGACCTCTAGATATGGAAATGGGAGAGTCGTCTAGTCCTCTAAAGCTACTCACCGACAATGTATCGCATAAGCAACTACTGAGGACCGCGTTTAAGCACATATATTGAAATTATAGACATCGTATCGACCACCGATCGCTACTCACCTGTCAGGTGTAAGCAACTACGACTGGAAGCATTAAACATAAAATTAAGGGGACCCCAACCACTACTCACCGAGGATGTATCATGCGAGCAATGACCAAGAGTAGCGACCCGATTGCTACTCACTGAGGATGTATCGCGCGAGCAACGCTCAAGGGTCGCATAAGCTTGTAGGTTTATGGAGCTGAAACCCACAAAGGCATCATGTATACTCTTCCTGAATTCCACCTAAACAAACAAAAGCACTCGCGTCAATCCAAAACGTGCATTTTGAATAATCCATCGAAATATGAACAATCATGAGATGCTTAATTAATTTACTCCTAAATTACGTTAATCTACTCCTGATCCCAATCATAAACATAATTTCTACTCTACGTGCCAAGAATGTAAAGACAAAAGGTATCCCTAAACATGCATCAAGAGTTTGGTTGTCAATCCTACTTAATACAAGTCAAGAATTAACTAAGTTCAATTGAATGGGACAATATAAGAAGAAGTCAAATACTAGTTAATCAAATAAATGGAACTAGTATTAGGGTTTACATATTTCCCAAATGGGGATACACATCAAAGAAGAAAATAACAAGAGAAGAGTAAATAGAAGAAACCCAAGGTGTCACTCTCGGATCTCTAAGCTCGGAGAGGTGCCCAATTGTCATCTTGGATCTTCAAGCTCCATTGAAGCTCATCCTCCTCATAGACAAGGTAAGGTGCTCTTTCCTTTTCAATCCTTCTCAAAGATGGATGGTAATAGTAGTAGGTGGTGGTGGAGAGGAAATCCATGGAGGAAAACCTCCATGGATTCCTTTTGAAGCTTCTTTCTCTCTTGATTTGGTAAAAAAGATGAAATGGAGAGGATTTGTTGTCCAGGTTATGTGGGTAGATAGGTGATGGGTCTTGTGAAGAAAATGGTGTATTTATAAGCTTGGGTGGCTAGGGCATGAATTGGGCTTGAAAAGACACATTTGCCCCTCTAAAAATGGCTGACATTCGTCCCTAGTGCTGATCCCGTCAGATGCACGACTCGCGGTGCGCAGGTAGGTGCTCTGGTATGGTTACCCGTGTAGTTACCAAGCAGTTCTACGCAGCAGTCACTAAAATAGGCATAACCCCCTCTAGAAGGTTTGGAACCACAATCCGTAAAAATGGCAAGAAACTAGACTTCCAGGGCTTTTCGAATATGTTTGGATCAAAATGTGGTTCAATCTGAGAAGGGAGATATTCCCCTTCGAAGTTGGATGTTTTGCACGAGCTTTTTACAATTTCAGCTAGTTTTTCCTCCAAATCTTCTTTTTGCCTGAAAATGCCTGCATTTACTAGAATAGAGCCATTAGACACCAAAATACGCTTAAAAACAAGCTAAAGGATATTGAATTGAGGGCCAAAATATATAACAATTTTGGCACGATCAAATACCGCTAAACCAAACTGCTAACGGAAAAATCTACTCGGGGTGAAAATCTGAATCAACACCCTCTATCCACTACCCCGGAGGTTACAGCAGGGGGTAGGTACTTCATACCGTGATTCTGGTAAGAGTGAAGGAGAGAATCAGATCGATCAATGTCCTTAGACGGGGTAGATACCGCGAGAGAGGTAAGATAGTTAGGAGAACAATCATCCCGCCTATCTGGTGTAGTAGGCAGGTACCCGGTCCTGGTATCTGATCTTAGTACCTAGTCACCTCTCTAGGTGCCTTCAATATTCCCCCAAACTAGATAATGAGCCAAGAGAGGTTCATGAGATCTAGGACCAGCATGGTCGGTGCCTAGCACGCATACATTCATTCATAACAAGGAGATAGATGGGAGAATGACAACTCTTTTAGTAGTGGTGGACTGACCTAGGGGGAAAAAGCATCACGATTGATCACATGCTGAAAAACCCCCATGCAGTATACATTGGAAGGGAGAAAGACCCTTCTTTATATTTATATATCTAGAGAGATGCTCCAGAGAGCTTACAATAATACAAACTGAGTTCTGGTAGGTCACAGTTAGAGGGGTACCATTTGGTACAAGTACATTCATGGCAAAAACTCACATACATAGCAGTCGATACAATGGTGGTGTAGAGGAAATTCGGGCAGGATCCCTTTTACACTCCAGGTGATGGCAAACTCATATTCCTAGAAGAGAAGTGGGCTAAATCTGTGATCGGAGACATGGAGATGTTGGAGAGCTGTTGGAGATATAGAGATACTGCAGGGGCTGTTGGACTGTGTCTCTTGTTCGAACCCCATGTTGGAGAAATGTCCTACTGGAGAAATATTGGGGAATCGACCCTTCTTCTTGGAGAGTGACTTGTTATATTTATATATGTTCATCCTTGTTGCCCACTCCATTGACTCAGTTAATTAATACACTGATTTGGCCTTTAAGGAGTTGAATATTCTCTCATTAATGGTGTTGTGAATGGCTATTAAAGAGTTGACTGATGTTCTCATTAATGGGGCTGATTATCTCCATTAATAGAGTTGACTGATTCCCTCATTAATGGCGTTGTGAATGGCCATTAATGGAGTTGACTGATTCCCTTATTAATGGTGTTGATTATCTCCATTAATTGCTAGAGAGGTCACCAACCATACGAAACTCGATACATTACACACCCCTACTTAAGTTCTACTTGCTTCCCATTTATGAACACTAGCGTCTAGGTTTACTTTCATGCACTTGTGCTTTCACATTTGAGTACTCTAATTTCTTTGAGTAAATTTACATTTAACACTTCAAGACTCTTTTGTGCTTTGCTTTTCATCTTTTGCTTTTTCTTTTTTTCTTTTCTTTTCTTTTGTCTTTTTACATTTTTTTTTCTTTTTGCACATTTTACTTTTGACATTTTTAAGCTCATAAGTGCTCTTTTTGGCACTTTTACATTGTGAACCTTTGCTTAGCACATTACACAACATATTGCCTAAGTACACGCTACCTTTACATGTAAGAGCATTTTCATGATTGGTAACAAGGGTAGGCATGTGTTTGGCTATGGGTTATATGGTTATAATGTGGTACCAAATTAAAGGTAAGTGTTTGGCCTCAAGTTTGGCTTTGGAGCACACAATAGGGACAAGGAAATGTGTTATGGATATATAGGTAGTTAAATGAACACACATTACCTAAGATCATTTCCACAATTCAATTTGTTAATAGCTGTTAATAGCCAAAATTGGCTAAGGACCAAAGGGAAATTTTCCACTTACTAGACCTGGTTCCATACCTGAAAGTTTCACCTAAAGACCTCTATATCCAGAGCCAAGCTACGATGTCGCCCCAGGCACAAGGGCGTCTCCAGAAACATCTGGGATAAAGCCCGGACCCTAGAACTTCCACCAGGAGACCTCTCTATCAGAGCCGAACTGCGATACCACCCCAAGAACAAGGGCGGGCTCCGGAAAAATCCAAGATAGAGCCCAGAATGATCGGGCTTAGCCCGCATCATTAAAACTAGAAGCTCCCCGAAGTCAAGGTCATCTTGCAAATGCTCAAGAAACCCGTCTGTACCTCGATTGACACAGAAGAATGTCCCTAGAAGGCCGCGAGGTGAGTCGAAGCCACACCTAGCTTTAAAAAGGTCAGTCAAGGCCACGTCTAGCTTCGGAAAAGTCAAGAGAAGCCAGATCTGCTCCAAGCTGGATGAAACTTCTCAGACATCAAGGTCGAAATACTAAACAACCTCCCTGGTTGATGCATCATACCATATTCGTCATGTCCCACGACTCCTATAAGGATCGTACTAGAAAGATACAAGGAATGAATTAAATCGTACCTGGAAGCGTTATCTACATGCAGAATAAGTAATGAAATCCAAAAGGAAACAAGTTGATCTCTACCACGATACTCTCAATTCGGACGTCAATCTAAAAGTCAAATGATTTAACGCAAGAAATCCCGCCCGATAAGGAAGAGACTGAGACAATCACTGAGATAATCAAGGGAGAATCAGTCTGTTGACCTATAAACCATGTATAAATAGAAAAGAAAAGAAAGGAAAAAGGAGACTACTATTCGACAGGCATACGACTAGCAATCGACCATTTACCAAAGAGAGTTGAGAGAAACGAGAGAAAAATCTTTGTACTCGTGTACCATGCATGTTAAATAAAAATGTTCTTGTTTATTTATCACTAGATAAACCATTGTCACATATATAAATAATTTCGGCCACCACCTACGTGGTAGTGGTCTAGAGGGCGTTAACAGAGATTTCTCATCCCGAGTAAAATTTCCGTTAACACTTTTTGGCGTCGTCTGTGGGAAACGAAATCCTACACTCAACTAACCAATCGTTTGTATTTATATTTTTATTGTTTTATAGGAACTATGAGGCTCCGCTCCTCCGAAGGCCAGCACAGAGTCCCGGAGCAATCCCCGGCGAGGCCAACCCGAAAGGCTCCAGGAAGGGGGAGAAAGTCTGGATATAGTAGTCAAGCTCCGATCCAGACAACCAATACACGGACTGCTAGCCACCCCATAGTGAGCCAGGCAGCGCTCGACCAACAAGCGGCGGCCTTCGTAGAATCCATCCGCGTCCGCCTCCTCGCTAAAGGCATCACAGTCCAGCCTACCAACCTGAATGATCAGGGAGAGCCGAGTAGGCTCGGAGCTAGACCACCTACTTTCGATCGCCTAGGTCCTCCTCCTCCCGAGCCGGCTCAAGATAGATCAGGGCCCCAACGTTCGATCCGGGATAGGCTGGGACCCATGCCCCCAGTTCCTAAAAGACTTTCACAATATCAACCCCGGCTAGTCAAGTCTGCCGCGGATATTTTTACCCGGAAGCCGCAAGGGCTATCTCATCCAACTACATCTAGGAGAACTACCCGGGCCCTAGAGGAGGAAAGCCGACAAACTCCCCGAATGGATCATGTCCAGGAGGAGGACCGGATAGAAATTACCAGTTCATCATAAAGGTTCGACAGTGAGGAATCTGAGGCTAACTCGAAGAGACCTGGAAATAAGCGATTGAGGGATCAGCTGGCAAAGCTACAAAAGGAGGTCCAGCAGATAAGGAAGGGAAAGAGTAAGGAAGACAAAAAGAATCCCCTGAGCGAGATGATCGCTCCATTCACTAGGAGGATCCGGGAAGCAGAGCTCCCCCCAAAATTCAAAATGCCAGCAGATAAGTTCTCTGGAACAGAAGATCCTCTAAGCCATTTAGAGAGCTTCGTTCAACATATGGAGGTCCAGAACACTACCAGACCAGCCATGTGCAGGATGTTTCCAACAACCTTGACCGACTATGCGAAAATCTGGTTCAGGAAACTGCCCGTTGGTAGCGTGGATTCTTTCACAAAATTGTCAACCGATTTTTGCTCACAATTCCAGGGAGTTAAACCTCGCCCGAAAGATCCCATACACCTCCAATATGTGATCCAGGAATGGAGTGAAACTCTTCGATCATACGTGGAGCGGTTTCACAAAGAGGTCATACAGATAGGAGTTTTCACTGAAAAAGAAACCCTCGCCAACTTCAGGCGAAACCTCTGGGCAGGAAAGCTTTTCTGTTCTTTTGCCAAAAGACCTCCCGAGACTTACCTGGAGGCCTATGATCGGGCTCTTGAGCAGGTCGAGATCGACGAACAACTCAAGGTCAAGATAGAGCATGACGACATGAGAACGACAAAACGTTTGAAGAAAGAAGCCCCCAAATTTGAGCCGGTGCAGAGAGCTCAGAATAAACCTCCCAACATGTCAAACTATCGCCCCCCTGCTCCTCCGCATAGGCAAGAAAGATATCCAGCAAAACGAACCCCTCCCCGGGCTTCGCCGCCTCCTAGGACCGTGGCTCCAGTAATACAAGGGGGAAAAGGGTTTGACCACTATACCCCATTGAATGCATCCAGGGAAACGGTCTACCTTGCCATACGGGATAAAGGGTTGCTCCAAAAGCCCGCTCCCATGAAGGCCCCAGCCGACAGGAGAAACCGGTACAAGTACTGCGACTTTCACGAAGACGTGGGCCACAACACTTCGGAGTGCTATAACTTGCGCAACCAGATTGAGGCCCTGATAAGGGGAGGATGCCTGATTGAATTTTTACAACAGGTCAAAGATAATATCAGAACTGGAAGGGAAGTACAAGCTGAAATCTGTGAGGACGCAGAAAAGAGGAAAGGGGAGCAGGCTGACTTAATGCAACAGATCCAGGTGATACACACTATCAGCGGGGGTCCTACCTTGGCTGGCGTTTCCAATAACTCCCAGAAAAACCACGCAAGAAAGGTTCCCCGCCTTGGAGAGAGCAGGGGGATCTTCGAAGTCAGCCAGAGCCCGACAGAGCCCGCCCAGTCAGCTCAGATCGTGTTCACCGAAGCAGATTTCTTCAACACTATGTAACCTCATGATGATCCTATGGTCATCATGATACAGATCGCCAACTGTCTGGTCCTTCGTGTGCTCGTAGATACAGGAAGCAGTGTCGATATCCTCTTCAAAGATACCCTGGAAAAACTAAACCTGAAGCAACATTGCTACAATAGCTGTACCACTCCACTTTACGGTTTCACTGGGGACTCGATCATACCAGTAGGGTCAATGATCCTCCCAGTAATCATCGGGGTCACCCCGCTCCAACAGAACTTAATGACCGACTTTGTTGTGGTGAACACCCCATCGGCCTACAACGTCATCTTAGGGAGACCTTTCCTGTCCTCTATGAAGGGAGTCTTGTCCATATACCACAACGTTTTGAAATTCCCGGTTGGAACCAAGGTAGGAGAGGTACGCGGAGACCAGCAGGCAGCCAGGAAATGCTACGCAGTATCTGCCAATCCTACAGCCCTAGCAAAGCAGTGTGTATAGGTGACAGTAATCCAAGAAGACATGGATACATCCCAGATAATCAAGGAGGAGAAGGAGTTCGCAGAACATATTGGGCATCCGGAGGATGAACCTATCATGCCCTACGAGGATGAAAGGGGTAAGGAATGGGCCAGCGGGCAGCCCGTGGATAAACTAGAAGAGATATCCGTCAGGACTGACGATCCCTCCAAGACCGTCAAGGTCGGAGCCGCCCTTGATCCAGAAGTAAAAAGAGGACTGATTGATCTTCTCAGGGAATTCAGGGACATCTTCGCCTGGAACCATAATGAAATGCCTGGAATCCCGGCATCGTTGGCCACCCACCGGTTAGCAGTAGATCCAACAGTCAAGCCCGTCAAGCATAAGAGGCGTCATTTCAACACTGATAGGAACGCGGCGGTACAAGAAGAGGTTGATAAATTGATCAAAGCGGGGTTCTTCAGAAAGGTACGTTACCCCGAATGAATAGCCAACGTAGTCATGGTCACGAAGGCGAATGGAAAATGGCGTATGTGTGTCGACTACACCGACCTCAACCGGGCTTGTCCGAAAGATAGTTTTCCTTTGCCAAAGATCGACCAGCCTGTTGACTCCACATCTGGAAATAAACTTTTGAGTTTTATGGACGCGTGCTCAGGATACAACCAAATTAAAATGCACCCGGCTGACCAAGATAAGACCAGTTTCATTACTGGGCAGGGCTTATACTGCTACAAGGTGATGCCGTTTGGTTTGAAGAATGCAGGGGCCACATACCAGCGGCTGGTTAACAAATTGTTCAAGCCCGAGATAGGGAGGACGATGGAAGTATATATCGACGACATGATCACGAAATCCCCAACCACAAAGGGACATCATGAAGACCTTCACAAAACCTTCCTCATACTGAGGGAAAACCAGATGCGTTTGAACCCCTCCAAATGTGCTTTTGGGATAACGGCAGGAAAGTTCCTGGGCTTCATGGTTCATGAGAGAGGTATCGAAGCCAACCCAGAAAAAATCAAAGCTATCCTGGACTTGGAATCCCCGACCTCGCTCAAGCAAGTACAGATCCTGACTGGACGAGTGGCAGCACTCAACAGGTTTATCTCTCGCTCCACAGATAAATGCCTTCCTTTCTTCAAGGCCATCAAACAAGGGAAGAACATGAAATGGAGCCAGAAGAGCGAGCAGGCGTTTCAAGCTTTGAAGGAATACCTAACAAGCCCCTATTTGTTAGTCAAGCCAGTTCTCGGAGATGAGCTGCAGATTTACCTGGCTGTATCAGAAACTGCAGTAAGCGGGGCTTTGGCCAAGGATTGTAGCGACAGTTTTCAAAGACCCATATACTATGTGAGTCATGCCTTGACCAAATCAGAAAGGAACTACGCTCTCCTGGAGAAGCTCGCTTATGCTCTAGTGATCTCAGTGAGGAAACTCCGTCCCTATTTTCAAGCTCACATAATAGCAGTGGTAACAGACCAACCCCTCCGTCAATTCTTGCAAAGACCAGATGTGTCAGGAAGGTTAGTTTTATGGCCACTAGAGCTCACTCAGTTCGACTTAAAGTATAAGCCCCAGACTACGATTAAGGCACAGGCTTTAGCCGACTTCGTGGCAGAATTCTCAGCGATCCCAGATCCAGTTGATCCCTCAGTATCAAATGAGGACCCTGAGAAGATATCTGAGGTCAAAAATTGGCCGGAGGGCTGCAAGCCATGGATCCTCTTTTCAGACAGAGCATCCGGACGAGCTGGGGGAGGAGCTGGCATAGTTTTGATAGATCCGGAGGGGACTGAATTCTGTCACTGTTTCAGATTCGAGTTTAAAGCTACCATCAACGAAACGGAATATGAAGCCCTCCTAGCCGGGATGAAGGTAGCCATCGAGCTAAAGGCCGACTACCTGCAGATCAAGAGCGATTCGTTGCTTGTTGTAAACCAGGTGACTGGGGTCTACCAGGCAAAGGGAGATAATATGGTGGCCTACTTAAATCTAGCTCGGTTGCTAAAAAGCAAATTTAAGGGACTGAAGATCTATCAGGTGCCTCAACACCAAAACCGTCGCGCAAATATTCTGGCTAAGATAGCGGCCAACGGAGGCCAATCCCTACCAAGGGGAATTCCCCTCCAAGTAATCACCCAGCCAAGCATAGCCCCAAATGGAGAAATTTGTTCCCTGGATTGCCTACCTTGCTGGATGGGCCCAATTGTCATCTATCTCCTTGAAGGAGAGCTTCCTGAAGAGCCCAACCAAGCCCGAAAAGTTAAGAGACTCTCAGTTCGATACTGTATGGTGGACGGATACCTCTACAGGAGGGGCAGATCCCTCCCCTTACTTAGGTGCTTGCATCCCGATGATGCTAAGTGGGCATTGAGAGAGGTCTATTCTGGGGATTGTGGGAACCACATAGGTGAGGAAGCTCTAGCCTATCACGTGCTTCGTATGGGGTACTATTGGCCGACCATCCATCAAGATGCAAAGAGTTTTGTGCAATCCTGCGAACCTTGTCAAAGAACCTCAAACTTGAGCCACCAGCCACCCGAGCGACTGTCATCCCTCAATTCACCTTACCCCTTTGCCATGTGGGGAATCAACCTAATTGGGCCACTTCCTACCGCTCCAGGACAGATGAAACATGCTATCGTGGCTATTGAATACTTCACAAGATGGGTCGAGGCAGGGCCTCTAGCTCGAATATCAGAAAAGAATACAACCAAGTTCATCAAGACTAACGTGGTATGCAGGTTTGGGACCCCTCTCATCATTGTAGCCGACCTAGGGAAGCAATTCGACAACGCCCGATTCAAAGACTTCTGCCAGGGGTTGGGGATCGACCTCAGGTTCGTTTCAGTGGCTCATCCCCAAACTAACGGGCAGGTGGAATCCACCAACAAGACAATCAAGAAACTTCTGAAGAAGAAGCTTCAGCAGAGGAAAGGTAAATGGGCCGAAGAGCTACCAGAAGTCCTTTGGGCATACCGGACTACCAAAAGAATAGCTACTGGAGAAACGCCTTACTCCCTGGCCTTCAGGGTTGAAGCAGTCCTCCCATCGAGCATAAATTGACCTCGTTCAGGGTACAGCACTTTGAGCCCGAAAGTAACGAAGTCAAGCTCCGGGATAGTCTAGACCTCTTAGAAGAAAAGCAAGACTGGGTAGCAGAGAAAGTGGCGATCTACCAGAGCAGGATCGCTAGATACTTCAACCAAAAGGTTAGAGCCCGAAAATTCAAGGAAGGGGATCTGGTACTTAGGAAACTAACACTGAATACTCGGAAAAGGTCGGATGGAGTCTTAAGTCCAAATTGGGAAGGGCCATATTTGATAAAGCAAATTGTTCGCAATGGAGCTTACAAACTCGAAGACATGGACGGACGACCCATCAATCACACTTGGAATGCAGACAATTTGAAGAAATTCTACCCTTGAAAGGAGTTCTCAAGCAGACTACCCCTACTTAGTTTTCATTACAGGTCCTAATAAAGATGTACTACATCTCAATCATCAATAAAGCCATTTTCCTTTTCTCTTCCATCTTTGTCTCCAACTATGTTCAACGTTAGTGACTATACACTTGAATGGGAATTCGACATAAACCTCTCGAGACCAGGAAATAGAGCGATAGCCCTCCTGATGCCTTGGTCGGGCTACCACCCCCAAGAAGGATCTGAGTGTAAGAGCATAGTTGCCTTCCAGATCTCGAGACCAGGAAATAACTCGATAGCCCTCCTGATGCCTTGGTCGGGCTACCACCCCCAAGAAGAATCTGAGTGTAAGAGCATAGTTGCCTTCCAGATCTCGAGACCAGGAAATAGCTCGATAGCACTCCTGATGCCTTGGCCGGGCTACCACCCCCAAGAAGGATCTGAGTGTAAGAGCATAGTTGCCTTCTAGATCTCGAGACCAGGAAATAGCTCGATAGCCCTCCTGATGCCTTGGTCGGGCTACCACCCCCAAGAAAGATCTGAGTGTAAGAGCATAGTTGCCGTCCAGATCTCGAGCCCAGGAAATAACTCGATAGCCCTCCTGATGCCTTGGTCGGGCTACCACCCCCAAGAAGGATCTGAGTGTAAGAGCATAGTTTCCTTCTAGATCTCGAGACCAGGAAATAGCTCGATAGCCCTCCTGATGCCTTGGTCGGGCTACCACCTCCAAGAAGGATCTGAGTGTAAGAGCATAGTTGCCTTCCAGATCTCGAGACAAGGAAATAGCTCGATAGCCCTCCTGATGCCTTAGTTGGGATACTACCCCCAAGAAGGATCTGAGTGTAAAGGCATAGTTGCCCGCCGGATCTCAAAGACTAGGAAATAGCTAAGTAGCATTCCTGATGTCTTGGTTGGGTTATCACCCCATGTATATAATGTTTGCTTTCCTGTGCAGGATCAAAATCATCATAATTGCCTACACGAATCTTAATTGATGCTACCGATGCTACTCTGGATACCATTCAAGACCAGAAGCAGAATAAAGTTCTTAAAGAGGCGAGTCAATTTATCATTAAGGACAAAGGGAGCCTATCCCTCGATAAGGCTACATCCAAATGAGGAGCCCAACCCCTGAATTCGGGCTACAAAAAGAAGGAGGAAAAATAAGAAAAACTGACAATGGCAAAGCAGGGTGCCCACCCCATTTTCCCGGCAATCAGAGATAAGTCATCCGCTTCAAGCTGTGAGGCTATCATGGCTCCCCTCCGCTAGCCCTCCTCCTTCCTGCTGATCCTCAACATCAACCTCCTCAACAGGTAGCTGTCCATCTGGGTTATCCTCGCCGACCGCTCCTCCGTTTAGAGGCTCTATTGGATGATCAGCTGGCTCTTCCTCCAAAACTTCATTGATCACATCCATAACTTCATGAGGAATAACCGCGTCGAGAAGAGTAGCCAAGGGCCCCATCTGGCTCCTGTCGACCTCCATCTCTATTAAAGCTGGATCATCAGATGGGCTCCTAACCTCTTCACCAGCTCCCGATTGGTCCTCCTCGGATCGAGAGGACATCACTTTACTGGATGATTCCCCAGGACCTGAGGGGATAAAGGAAGGAAGATGGAAGGAGGGATCTGACTGAGTGGGCTGCATCCTAGTTCCTGCCGGGCTAGAAGGGACCACCTTGTCACCTTCAGGACGAGATAACTCAGCAGCTTTGAGCATTATTTCCTATCTGTCCCAGCCCGCAATAGACGACAAATCAAAAAGAGGAGGAAGAGCTTCTGCGGCCTGAAAGGAAGCATAAAAATACCCATCGCTGAAGGAGGTCTTCGCATCAGCTTGCAGCTTGGCCACCTGAGTAATCAGAGACCGGTTCTCAATGTTCAGCTTCCTAGCCTCAGATCTCCAGGAGTCTCGCTGCCTAGCCCGCCGGAGAGATTGAAGACGCTCCTGATTGAAAGATTGCTTCATCCTCTCATGATCGCAGCGAAGCTCTGCCATCTCGAGCTCAATTTTGCCCTGGCTGGAAGTCACCTCTTCCACTAGAGATCGAGCCTGCTTGAGCAGTTCCCCGGCCTTCTCGACTTCAGCTTCGGCTTTTACAGCTCGATCACGGAGAAGGGCTACCTGCTGGCCCATCGCGACATTGACCTTAAAGGCCTACAAATATAAAACCCGAGTTAGAAACTGAACGAGTTAATAAAAAAAAAGGGGCGTGAAAGACATACAATTACCTCAGCCAAGATAGCAGACCCCTTGGTTATAAGGACGTCCACAGGCATAGAAGCCATCTTGGAGATCCCGCCACCCAGACAGGATGCTATGAACTGTTCCAAGACCTCATCCTGCCCTGTCGAGCTCGACTGAGGCCGGGAACGGTCGGAAGGAGCCTTCGCGACACCTTTCCCAGGAACGACATCTTTCCCAGAAACCTCCGAGGCTTTGGTTGTTGGAAGCGCAACTGAATCAGATGTTGAGTCGAAGGGATAGCGACTTTAGCAGCCATGGTTGAGGGGGCAGAAACAGTCGGGCCAACCACCTGGGGAGCTTTACCCAAAGCCCGGAAAGCCCGCGAGGCTAGAGTGGCCATCTTAGACCCAGCCGGAGAGATAGAAGAAGCCAGGGCAGGCTCGACCCCAGAAAAGGGGAGAGAAGCTCCACCTTGAGGAGAGCGCGAGACGTGTCGGGTGGCTGGCTCCATGAGAAAGACTGTGAATAAACAGATAAAAAAAAATATATGTTAGAATCAAGCTAAGTAATAAGAAGAAGCGACACAAGGATACTTACGAGGAATAACGTCTGAAATCAGTAGATATTTGTTCACCCTACGAGGGTCAAAAGCTTCAGCGGTAGGGAACATCAGATTCAGATAATTTCGGGCTAGAATAGCCTTTAAGACGGCTTCAGACTCGGCAGGTAGGGAGTCCCGGTCCCAGGAGGGCTTGTCACTGAAAGCCGTAGGAACCTCGAATTCATGCCGTCTGATGAAAATCGAGCTCCCCAGTCATCCCCCGCCAGAATCCATTCTTTTTTCCATATGGGATCCTTCTTCGAAGCACCAGAACGATGAAATTGAGCTTGTTCTTGGCCTTGGCGTAGAACTGACCCCGAGGAGCCCTAGACAAGCTCCCAATCTGAAAAAGATACGCCAGCTCCTCCGCACCTGGCTCCCTTGTCACTTTACTCATCTGGCATTGCTCCCTCCATAACACAAGGAAGCCAATCAAATGCCTCCAGAAGCCCGGCGTTAACTGAAGGGGAGCGAGCTAGATGGCGTTTAGAGCCCGCCGAAGGGTCGGATAGAGAGGAAGCCTGACCCCGTTCTCAAGAGCGGCCACATGGATCGGAAGCACACCTTTAGGGGGGTTTAAAAACTTGAAGTTCTTGGGAGGCACCGAGATGGATACACTGTCGGGGATGCCAAACTTTGACCTCAAGCGATCGATCGACACCGGGTCAACGGTGGAATCAGGGATGACCTGGAAATCGTAGGAAGGGAGCCTCTCCCCAAAGGGACCAGGAGCCGAGACCCGACGCTCCCCCGTAGCGCCGCTGGTCGTTTCTTTGTCGGAATCATCATCAACAATATCCAAAGGGTGGTCGGGATGATTGGAGAACCCAGTCCCGATAGATACGTTCCTACTGGATCGCCGACGTTGTGATGTGGCCGGGGAATCATCACCGTCAGAACTCCTCCTAGTCCGCTTCCCCGGACTAAGACTGACGACCTCCTCGCCGTCGAATATGGAGTCATTTGAATCATGACTGTGTTTCGACATTATAGAAGATGAAGAATGAAGAAAGAATAGAAGACGAAGAATGAAGAAAGAAGCAAGCTTGGGGAAAAAACTGTGGAAATATTTCTCAACAAAAGGTTCTTTTAGCTCGAGAAGATGTGAGGAAAACGAGGAGGAAAACAGGCAAATATATAGGCAGGAGGGCAACAGCTCAAGTTACCAGGATCCTCGTTTGGTAACGGTAAAAAATTGACTCGGTAACGTAACCGGATTAAACTCTAAAGCGAGCTAATCATCTCATGCCACATCATTTACGCAGTTAAGAGGAAGATCTCCCCAAGATCCTGGTAACGGTAAAAAATCCCAGGGACTGCCATAACGTGATCAGATTAATTCGAAGATAAAATAATCGGTTCACAACACGTCACTCAAATGAAGAAATTTCCCAAAATTTCAGTAACGGTAAAAGAGGAAGATTTCCCAAATAAAGTGAGAATCTGACCTCAACCCCGAGCTCGACGTCTGGTGTTCAAGTCAGAGGGGACTTCTGTTAATAGCTGTTAATAGCCAAAATTGGCTATGGACCAAAGGGAAATTTTCCACTTACTAGACCTGGTTCCATACCCGAAAGTTTCACCTAAAGACCTCTATATCCAGAGCAAAGTTACGATGCCGCCCGAGGCATAAGGGCTGGCTCCAGAAACATCTGGGATAAAGCCCGGACCCGAGAACTTCCACCAGGAGACCTCTCTATCCAGAGCCGAACTGCGATACCACCCCAAGAACAAGGGCGGGCTTTGGAAACATCCAAGATAGAGCCCGGAATGATCGGGCTTAGCCCGCATCATCAAAACTAGAAGCTCCCCGAAGTCAAGGTCATCTTGCAAATGCTCAAGAAACCCGTCTGTACCTCGATTGACACAGAAGAATGTCCCTAGAAGGCCGCGAGGTGAGTCGAAGCCACACCTAGCTTCAAAAAGGTCAGTCAAGGCCACGTCTAGCTTCGGAAAAGTCAAGAGAAGCCAGATCTGGCTCCAAGCTAGATGAAACTTCTCAGACATCAAGGTCGAAATACTAAACAACCTCCTTGGTTGATGCATCATACCATATTCGTCATGTCCCACGACTCCTATAAGGATCGTACTAGAAGGATACAAGGAATGAATTAAATCGTACCTGGAAGCGTTATCTACATGCAGAATAAGTAATGAAATCCAAAAGGAAACAAGCTGATCTCTACCACGATACTCTCAATTCGGATGTCAATCTAAAAGTCAAATGATTTAACGTAAGAAATCCCGCCCGATAAGGAAGAGACTGAGACAATCACTGAGACAATCAAGGGAGAATCAGTCTGTTGACCTATAAACCATGTATAAATAGAAAAGAAAAGAAAGGAAAAAGGAGACTACTATTCGACAGACATACGACTAGCAATCAACCATTTACCAAAGAGAGTTGAGAGAAATGAGAGAAAAATCTTTGTACTCGTGTACCATGCATGTTAAATAAAAATGTTCTTGTTTATTTATCACTAGATAAACCATTGTCACATATATAAATAATTTCGGCCACCACCTACGTGGTAGTGGTCTCGAGGGCGTTAACAGAGATTTCTCATCCCGAGTAAAATTCCCGTTAACACAATTTATCAAGGGAATGTAAGCATCCATCAAGAAGTCCACACAAATATAATGTAATGTAATGTCTTACGGAAAATGATAAGTGTGACGAGAAAAGTATTTAAGATAGAACAAGGATAACACTCAAATGCGCTTTTTGAGGCTTGTGTTTGTGAACTATCTATTTAGTCTCCACTATTAGAACAAGGTGCATGAGCATCGAGTCCCCTCAACTTGAACACTAAAAGGATGAGACTACCCAATGACGTGCATGTGAGACCCTAAAGTGACTAAGAGTTACTAGGTTAAGCACATCAAGCATAAATAAACTCGCCACAAGCACACACTAACGCATCACACCCAAGCAAATGAAAACTCAAAAATTTGGCCATGCGACTTTTTGAAAATTTTGGACTAAAACGACTCAACAAGACTCAAAACATAAATCGAAGACTCAACAAGGCGTCTACACCCCCAAAACAAAACCCAACATTATCCTGAATGTTGAAGACAAGAGAGCCCGGCCTAGCGAGGCGCACCTAACTTGACTCAAACAATCCTAGGCACTAATCATGCACAAGCAATGCCCACAAACAAAGACTCAAACTAAGGCTCACAATATATAGGCAAAACAATGAACTATATTCAATGAAGCACAAAGCACACAGACTCTTCATCATCAATTGACCACAAACATTTCAAAATTGATAGAGTGAGCGCATGGAAACCCCCAAAACCGAACTAAACAATAAGCACAAAACCTAAGCAAAAATGCATGCATCAACCCCCAAACCGAATTGGGCTATCCATGGTAATTAAAACCGTACACTCACATGCAACATTCACTAGAGCCTTCGGCTCATCATCAGTAAAAGATAAATCAATAATATCCAAAAATCAAATATCATCATTCAAAATTGATCTATGTTATAAACATCAAAATTTACCATCCACACACCATCTACCAAAATCTTCACCAATTATGCAACCAAAGCAAATTAGAATGAAAACGGGAAAAAGAAAATTTAGAAATGCAAACTTAGGTGGGTTTCCTCCCACAAGCGCTTTATTTATCATTTGGGCAAGACGTTGGCATGGCACTTTGGCTATCTTAACTCTGATTTACTGCTTTCCTTCATGAAGATGAGGTTCTTGCTCTTTTTATAAGCACTCTTGGCTTGCTTGTCCCTCCAAGACTCGCAAGTTGTCGGTGTTTCTACCCAAGAGATGAGAACCTAGCATGAACACCCAAGCTGCACAAATTGCTTCCTAGAGAAGCTATAGACAATCTATGCACTCACAAAACATATTAGAGAGTTTAGGAAAACAAGATTTTCAATTAATGCAATTGCCAAACCAAAGCTTATACAAATTATTAAAGAAAAACAAACTCAAACAAACTAAACAATTCAATAATAGATCCCCCCCCCCCCCCCCCCCTCAAACCTAGCACTTTCCATACATTCATGCTCATAATAACAAATTGAGGGATAAGAACTTAGTTTACAAGAGAAAAATAAATTGTGCAATCATAAAAACTCAAAAGTAAATAAAAGGAAAACATGCATAGCATTTGAATCAATAAGCACAATCAACAACCATTCCACAAGCACAATTGATAACATCAAACCCTTCGCAAAGCTTTTAAGCACTTATATCGGTACCCTCCAATCAACTCACTCAAACATGCTTCGACAACATGCACTTTACCCATAAATGTTAAGCTATGCACATCTAATGTAGGGTAATATAAAAAGATAGAAACCGTTAGAGGAGTCGATTACCAAAATTTTTATTTCGGAATAAATTTGCAAAGACACTACCTCTGGCTACACTCTGGCCTCTTTTCCTCTTAATGCTCTTCGTGGCCCTACTCACGTCCTTGGTTTTAATCAACCACATAGGTTTTTGTTGCAGCCATGTTGCTTGGTGAAGTTTTTGTAGTGTAATAGTGCACTCATTGTTCCCTTGAGTTGTACGGGGCTTGGCATCTTTGATAGTTAGTCCCTACTCCAACCTTTACTTGATTGCTTGCCCACCTGAAAATTTGTCTTTCCCTGCACAAAAACAACTCAAACAACATTACATGCATATGCTTAAAACAAAATTAGAAGTAACAATGAAGGCTTAAAACAACATTACATGCATATGCATATCCCTCATCAAGGCAAGGCCACCCTCGCACCTGGATAGGCATGAGGGCTAGCCTGCCAATAAGGCTTGTGTTAGGTTTTAGATTTGTGTTGGCTTAATTTCATAACAAAACCCTCTTTCTTTGTAATGTCTGATTTCTTAGGTGGTTTGTGTTTTATAAAACCTTCAAAGAAGAAAAGTAACTTCTCATGCAAAGATTCGTCTTCAAGAGGAAAGGTGCTTACTTGGATGCTAAGGTATCAAGATTCTTCTTCCTTTTACAAGGCGTAAGCGCACATATACACATTGCATTTGTATGTGTCCTTGCATCATTGTGCTAAATTTTTATAACACATTCACACACATATTGTTGTATGCACATGCATTAGACTTAATTTGATAATTTTTGTAAAATTGCATGTTCTAGGATTATTTCTAGAAAATGGCATACTTTTGTGTTCTTGTGTTTATTTGTTTGTGTTTTTATGTGGATGAACTTGAATCTGAGCTTTTATTATGTCTCATTGAGTTCCATTTGTTTCAGTTACTCATTCATTAAGTTTCGAGTTCAAAATAGGAAGTTAAGAAACTTTCCGTGTTTTTAACATACATGGTTTTCATCCTTGTGTTTCAAGTTGAATTCTATATTTTTTTGTGAACGTTGTCTTGACTTCTTTTGTGCATGAGGGAGTCCCAGTTTGTAATTCAAAAATAGATTCAAATTTAGAGTTTGAAGGTCGCAGAACGGTCGAAGAACGTTTCAGTGCGTGAGGGGAGTTAAAGGGCAAAATAAGGGAGCCTTGTACCTCTCCTCTTGGAAGCACGTGGCCTCCACATGAAGGGCTGCCTTCTACCCCCGTGGAGGCCATGCACCTCCATGGGAAGCAGAGGTGGCTGGCCCCTATTGGATGTTGTTTTCCCTCTCTTCTCTATCCTTTAAATATCATTTTCCCTCTCATTTTCAAATATAGGTGTTGGTGGGAAATTCTCTCAAAATTTTCTCACCTTCCAAACACCATAACTCTCTCAAATCAACTCCGATTTTAAATTTTCAAAAGCCACAAGTGTTGGTCTTGAAGAGAGGAACATGCCCAAGCATTTTTAGAGTTAAACAATGCTCAAATTTGTAGTGATGATCTGATTTCAGTTTGTGAGTCATTGTTTGTAAGTGAATCAATTCTCTTTCATTTTCTTTCATAATCTACTTGATGATTCTTCTTATATGAGTTGAAAGAAATGATTAGCATAATTTTGATTCCAATATGAGGACTTGTTTGATTAATTTTCAAGATTAGTTCATTCTTTTGATTGAATATCATTTTTGCTAATCTTGAAGAATATGAGTGTGAATCTAGAATCTCTTTGTGTATTTTGATCTTAATTGTTGATTTCTAGATTTGATCACATGTTTTTAGAACTAGAACTTTTTGATTGTGATTTCGATTTCTCAAAACCTAGTTCTTATTTTTGTTTTGTTTGTTGAATATGTTGAAAACTTCAAGTGATAGTTTGTTCACTTGATTTCAAAGTTAGTTGTGTCATTTTCATTGAAAACTTGTTATACTAGCTTTGATTGACATGAGTAGGTTTCTAGATATCTTTGTGAATAATCTTTGAATTCTTAATCTAGTTTTCCTATTACATGTTCATAAGAATTAGTTACATTTCATTATGAGCTTGTTTTGTGCAAAGCTAATTCTTCATAGAGTGTGTTTGATCAACTTGCTCTATTTGCTTGTGTATGCATCATTTGCATCCACTTAGATCATTTGCCTTGTAAAGAGGTTGAGAGTCTCATATTGGAAAGTGATTCTTTGATTTCAGCATTGGAAGTCACATTTGGAGAGTGATTCTTCAAGTTGTGCATTGGAAGTCTTTGCTAGGATCGGCATGAACCGGATAACTAAGGGTGGAAGTCTTGTCTAGAGTCGAGGTAACTTGGATAGACAAGCAAGGTATCTTCCTAGAGACATGAGGTCTTGGATATGAAGTTGGCATAGTAGATTCACTAGGCCCGAGGGTAAAATAGGTGTTGATAGCTTAGAGAGAGAATCTTGTGTTGATTGCCTCTTGAGTGTAACTCTTATTTGTCATAGTGAATTGCTTTTGTCATTGGTTGTGGTATCAACCCATAGATGTTTCCTCATTTTGAAGTTTTACCACATAAAAATCCTTGTGTTGATCTTTACTTTCTTTGACTTGTATTGTTTCAACTCTTGATTAATTGATCTTATACTATCTTGTTGAATCAATATACTTGTTCAAGCTTGCTTGTAAAACTATATATCTTGAAAAGAAAAAGAAATTGCAAGAATTTTGAGACTATACCTATTCACCCCCCTCTAGTTATATTTGACACTATAAATAAATAAGGGAATTTTGATTGGTATCAAAGCAGGTGTCTAGAGGTATTTAGATAGATCCTCTTTATAGTGTTTGTGTTTGTGTTTATTTGTGGATTAATCATGTTTAAGGAAGTTTTATCTTTCAAGTCTTCTAGTATTCAAGAAAATGTGAGAATCTCTAGGTTGAATAGGTCTCTTTACAACAAGCTAAAAGAAATGCAAGAACTTAGGAGGGTGTATTCAATTAGGATTTCAAATGACTTTTAATGACTTTTATGGAATTAAAAAGTTTGGGTGTATTCAATGTAGACTTATAAATACTATAAAAGTCATGGGATATTCAATACAGACTTTTATAGACTTTAAAAAAGTCTTTAAAAGTCATGTGGTATTCAATCAAGACTTTTCAACGGTCTATGGAAGTTATGAGGTATTCAAAATCTCAATGACTTTTAATGACTTTTAAATATCAATGACTTTTAATGACTTTTAGTTATAACAAATCTCACAATTTGTCTTTCATTCCAACCAAAGACTTTGAATGACTTTTTTTTTATAAAAAAAAAAGAATTTCACTTTAGAAGAAAAACATAAAACTCTTTGAAAAACATTAATCATCAAACATATTTTATATTTTCAAATAAAAGAACACACATTCTAAACAAATTTTACAAATAAAATAAAATGAATAACTTTTAAAATGAATAAACATTATAAAAAATACAAACATTAACGATCTATAACAAAAACATTAACTAAAAAATAATATAAAACAACTCTCCATAGGCTATGCAATTAAGGACGAGATTTTTTTTTACCTCTATTTTCAAAGCAACTAAACAACAACGAAACAAATCAAATGAACTTCATTAATGTTAATTAAAAATAATAAAAGATAAAAACCACTACTCAATCATGCCAATATGCTATAATCAAAGTCGCATATGAGCGTGACTCTATGTAATTATGATCAATATCAAACCACCCACTTTTAGGCGTGAATCTTGTTCAACAACTATGTGTGGTTTTTATGTTTTATCTTCAGTAAAATTGAATTAATTTTGGGTATATTTTTTATACTCATTGACATACTTTCGTAGAGACTTGTAACGTTAATATTATTGTCGATTTACTACATTTATTCTAAAAGAAAATTTATAATATTTTGGCTAATTATAAAATAAAATAAAATTTTGACTAATTATTAAAAAAATTAGGTGCATAATATCTTTATGATGCAAAATATAATAAAATTACAAATAAATAATTTAAAATCACATATATAGGCAAGAATGTTTTTGTCAAGTTTAATTAACAATGATTTTTTTATTCTTTTTAAAAAATATATTTTTATTGATATGAGAAATCTATATAATTTTACTAAAACAAAGTATATATCATTTTAAAAAATCAATAAATGTATATAAATGTGTACGAAAGTCTCTGAAAGTCATTTAAAATAAGAGTCTCTGAAAGTCATTTGAAATGAAAGTCTATGAATGTTTTTCATAATTATGTAAAGTCAATAAAAGTCCATAAAAGTCTATGAAATCTGTAAAAGTCATCCACTTAAAAAAGTCATTAAAAGTCTTTTGAAATCATAATTGAATACACCCTCCTTAGTTTAAAAGAGACTAATAAACTTAAAGACAAAATCCTTAGTCTTGAGAATAACTTGAAAGATAGTAATGAAAGACTAGGAGTTTTGAAGCATGAAATTGAACTAAGAGACAATTCTCTTAATTGTCCTAAGAGACTTGAAAATGTGCTTAGTCAAACTTAATAAGCATGAGAATCAAGAGAGAGTGCTTAATTGAAAAATACAAACACGGTACACACTCCAAAAGACAATCACAAGCAATATCAATACAATTTAAAAGATATGCTTATTCAAACAAAGTCAATATAAGCATCAAGTTGTATGTGATACAAACTCAAATGATTACTTGGCTTTAATACATGAAGTTCCAACACATACAAAGATGATATAATATGATTATCACTTACAAAGATATCCACTAAGATATATAATAACACATACACAAATATAAAAAGATAAGGATAGAGAAAATAAGACACATGATTTTTACGTGGTAAAACCTGCGAAGAGGAAACATCCACGGGTTGATTCCACAACCACCGGCAAACAAATTCACTAATAAGATGAAAGGATACAATCTCTTATGATACCACTTCACCTAAAAACCTACCCTTCAACCCTACACAATGAAAGTGATGCCACCTTGCACAAATTGAAGATTCACTCTCCAAATGTGACTTCCATGCACAAATCAAAGATTCACTCAAAGAAATGTGACTTCCAATGCTTAAGTCAAAGATTCACTCTAAGAAATGAGACTTCCAATGCACAACTTGAAGATTCACTCTCCAAATGTGACTTCCAATGCTAAAGTCAAAGATTCACTCTAAGACATGAGACTTCCAACCTTTCACATGGCATGTGATCTAGGTGAATGCAAATGATGCAAACACACACAACATAGTAGATATGATCAATATATTCTATGGGAACTAGAATTGAATCAATATGCACATATCATGTGTATTCTAGTTTATAATCCAAAAAACAATGCAATCACACTCAATGATTCATGTACATATGAAAAGTGTGGATGAGGCACAAATCATGAAGAAATAGATTTTTAACAATAAATGCACAAGTCTATTTTATCTAGAACTTGTAATATGAACAAACAACCTAGAGTATGTGAAACATCTAACACACACAAGATTCTAGATCATGTTCAATTACAGAAAAATTCTAGAATCAATTAAAAATTCAAAGATGAATTTTCTAGCAAAATTATAGAGCTTAGAATAACTAGATATTTATTTAATTTCATTCAAGCTTTAAATCAACAATCAAATATGCTATATTCACAAATATTCAATTAAAGTGACCTAGCATATGAAAAGACTATCAATCATCAAAATCATGTCAATAAACACACAAGATAGTCTTAGATTTGAAGCTAGCACAATACAACTCCACAAACATGTTAAAACATAGATTTGTAAAAATCTAACTCAACATGTTATTCAATTAAAGCTCAAACTAGCTATATTAGAGTTCATTACTCTAATCAATGGTTACGCATCAACAATGCTTGTATGTAGTTGCCGAAGCAAAATGAATACTAACCATAGGTCATATTAAATGTACTAGTCATGAGACTTCAAGGTGTATCCACGACTTACATATATTTAAACTCAACTTACTACAACAAAACATAAAAGAGAAGCAAAGTGCATTTTTGAAAACACATGATCTAAAAGCAATACAAAGAGATTTACTTAAGATCATTACTTCTCAAGAGATTAGCTTTCAAAGAATATGAAGCTCATATTTTTCAAAACATATGCCACTCATCATTCAAACAAACATTTCACATATCATATATAAGACCTTTGTGAACAACATCACTATAAGATCTTTAAAGAGCAAATGTCAATGAGAACCATATGTATATTATACTAAGTTCTCTAGAATGACATGATACATGATGTAGTGCAAACAATGAGTTGAGAGAATAAAATCAAAGTATGCAAGCATTAGGATATAGGAATACCTTAGGAAGCAATTTTCCATCAAATGCTAAGCCTTGCCCTTTTTATGAGCTCTCTTGGCTTGTATGTCATCATGACAACAAGTTGTTGATGTTTCATTCCAAGAGAATAAAAACTAAGCATTTTCAACTCAAACCAACATACAAAAATGACTTTCTCTAAAAGTATTAACAAACAAACAACACCATATAGATTTCAAAAATGAACTTCTCATAAAGTTAACCAATAGATTTCGACTATCATAACAAATATGTGAGATAGCTAAGTTCATGCCAAGTTATAAAGAGACAAAGCTAGCTAGCTTAATTTCTTAACAACTTAACATTAATTTTAAAGCTAACTCACATGTGCAACTTACTCTAATGGTAAGAGCACTCACCCTTGACCCATTTGGTCTTGGGTGAACTTACACAAAAATCATAATTATCATTTCTCATGGCAATATTATATCTAGCAGATAAATAATCAACAACCTTCTCTATAAAGATATTACTCATGTAAAACACATCATTATTGCCATCAACAAAGATATCATCAAAAGTATGCATATGATAATGTGAAACACTCTTTTTCACCCAAATCTTCTTGACATTCTTCTTCACATGACTATCACTATCAAATACAACACTCAAAGTGTTATAATTAGAAACATGTTTACAAGAATGACTAGGAACCTTTTTCACATCATACATTTTAATCCAAGATTTCCTAGTATGTTTCTTTACATGATAATTGACAATATGCACATTATACAAAGCATCAAAGCAATTAACATGTTTAGAAACATTAAATGAAGATTTTCTCATCTCACTAACATGCATTTCCTTTCCTAGTTGTCATTGTCTAATATACTCATGACATCTAGTTTTAATATGCCCTAAAACATTGCAAAAATGGCAAAGCGGGATAAGTTTGGAGATGTTACTTAGGTGAGATTGTAGTAACGTTGAAGACTCCTTATTCTTCTTGATTTTGCTCTTGACCTTGGAAGGATTGGCTTTTGAAATCTTCTTGTTCCTTAGTCACTTGCTTTTAGTTCTAGGAGACTCCACTTGCTCATCTACAAAGCCTAAGTCCCTTGAATCTCCAAGAAGTATACCAAGAACTTTGGCCTTCATGATTTCCAATTCCTCTTCCTTGCCTTTGATTGTTTCCTTCAAGAAAAATGAATAATTAGCAAAATCATTTATTAAATTTTCTAACACATGAGAGTCTTCAACCATCTTCTTTTCTTGACATTTGATCACTTCATTCTTCACTTCAACTTCCTTTAAAGCGGCATCTCTTTCCTTCTCAAGAGTTTGAACTCTTACCATTAAGTTGAAGTTATTGGTCTTTGATTCACAATTCTCATCATTGAGTTGCAAAGAAAAGTGATCATGTCTAGCTTGATTGTCCATTGGGAAAACCTCATCTTCTTCTTTAATTTCTTCTTGATGCGAAGTCGTGTCACATAGGTAGTTACCTATGTAAACATTATCTTCCAAGGAATCTAGTTCCACCTCATCTTCGCTTTTGTCACTAATATTCTCTTTAAGATTATCAACAAAATTGTTAGTGGATAAATACCAAGAAGAAAATAAATAACCACATTCACGAATATCTTGAAGAATATCTCATGCCTTTTTAGTTTCATTAACAAGAGGTGGAGAATCAACACAAACAATATAAGACTCAAGGTTGCTATCCATAGCTAGTAAATCACTGTGAGTGTATCCCGTGATCTCACTAAGTGCCATCTAGTGACCCGCTCTGATACCAAATGAAAAATACAAACACGGTTAATTTTCCTTAAGTTAACCTAGAGGGGGGGTGAATAGCTTAGTGCACCTTTTTCCTTCCTTGAAACAAACAAAATTTTGTCCCTCCAAGTTGCTTGTATCACACTCCAAAAGACAATCACAAGCAATATCAATACAATTTAAAAGATATGCTTATTCAAACAAAGTCAATATAAGCATCAACTTGTATGTGATACAAACTCAAATGATTACTTGGCTTTAATACATAAAGTTCCAACACATACAAAGATGATATAATATGATTATCACTTACAAAGATATCCACTAGGATAGATAATGACACATACACAAATATAAAGAGATAAGGATAGAGAAAATAAGACACATGATTTTTACGTGGTTAAACTTGCGAAGAGGAAACATCCACGAGTTGATTCCAAAACCACCGGCAAAAAAATTCACTAGTAAGATGAAAAGAAACAATATCTCAAGTGACCACTTTACTTAGAAACCTACCCTTCAACTATACACAATGAAAGTGATTCCACCTTGCACAAACTGAAGATTCACTCTCCAAATGTGATTTCCATGCACAAATCAAAGATTCACTCTAAGAAATGTGACTTCCAAATCACAACTAGAAGATTCACTCTCCAAGAGTGACTTCCAATGCTCAAGTCAAATATTCACTCTAAGACATGAGACTTCCAATGCGCAACTTGAAGATTCACTCTCCAACTACGACTTCCAATGCTCAAGTCAAAGATTCACTCTAAGATATGAGACTTCCAATGCATAACTTGAAGATTCACTCTCCAAATGTGACTTCCAATGCTCAAGTCAAAGATTCACTCTAAGACATGAGACTTCCAAACTTTTCACAAGGCATGTGATCTAGGTGAATGCAAATGATGCAAACATACACAACATAGTATATATGATCAATATATCCTATGGAAACTAGAATTGAATCAATATGCACATATCATGTGTATTCTAATTTATAATCCTAAAAGTAATGCAATCACACTCAATGATGCATGTACATATGAAAAGTGTGGATTAGGCACAAATCATGAAGAACTAGATTTTTAACAATAAATGCACAAGTCTATTTTATCTAGAACTTGTAATATGAACAAACAACCTAGAGTATGTGAAACACATAACACAAACAAGATTCTAGATCATGCTCAATTACTCAAAAATGCTAGAATCAATTAAAAATCAAAGCTGAATTTTCTGGCAAAATTATAGAGCTTAGAATAACTAGATATTTATTTAATTTCAATCAAGCTCTAAATCAACAATCAAATATGCTATATTCACAAATATTCTATTAAAGTAATCTAGCATATGAAAAGACTATCAACCATCAAAATCATGTCCATCAACACACAAGATAGTTTTAGATTTGAAGCTAGCACAATACAACTCAACAAACATGTGAAAACATAGATTTGTTAAAATCTAACACAACATGTTATTTAATTAAAGCTCAAACTAGCTATATTAGAGTTCATTACTTTAATCATTGATTACACATAAAACACACATATATAGAAGAAGAAAACCCAAGGTAATTGAAGATTTGAAAATCAAAATAAAAAGAGAAATCAATAACTTGAACAAAAAATGTGCAGTCCCGTTTTTATGAGTGAAGATGCCAGAAAAGTCACTCAAATGGCTCCAAACTCTTGTGGATATGGTAGAGAACTGGCAGATGAAGATTCTCCAATTAGAATCACTCATAACGGACTCCAAATGAGAAAGTTATGGTGTTTGAAAGATGAGAAAATACTGAGAGAAAAAACTGCACAAGTTTTTGAATTTGTTTTCTTCAAATGATAGTGACAGCGAAGCAAATATTTAAAGGAGGGAAACAAAGAAGAATAAAACCAGCCAATGGGAGGCTTCCAAGTAGGAAACCTATGGAGGCACGTGGCCTCCATGGAAACAGCAGCTGTCCCTTCCCGTGGAGGCCACGCGCTTCCACGGGAAAGAGGTGCTTGGCACCTCTCATCACTCTTGCGCACTCTTGTTTCCTTTGACCATATCTCCAGCCTCCAAACTCCGATTTTGAATCTGTTTTCGGATTACAAACTGGGACTCCCTTACGTACAAAAGATATCAAGACAACTTTCACAGAAAATATGGAATTCAACTTGAAAAACAAGAACGAAAACCATGTACGAAAAAATCACGGAAAGTTTCTTAACTTTCTATTTTGAACTCGAAATTTAATGAATGGATAACCGAAACAACCGGAAATCATTGAGGCATAATATAAGCTCAAAATCAAGTTCAATATCATAGAAACAAAAACCAATAAATACAAGAACACACAAGTATGCCATTTCCTAGAACTATTCCTAGAACATCCAATTTATGAACATTGTCAATTTTAAGTCTAATGCATATGCATACATGTATAAGTGTGTGAATTGTGTTATACTAAATTTTGCACAACCATGCAGGGACACATATGAATGCAATGTATGTGTGTGCCTAGGCCTTGTAAGAGAAAGGATATCTCGATATACCTTTTGCTAAGCCAATTACCTTAAAACCTCTTGTAGCCACCACTTTGCTTGAATGTTGTCCAATCTTTCTTGAAGTTTGATTATACACAAATCCTAGACAACTAATCAATACAGAGAAAATGTCATTTTGATATAGAATTATGCAAAAACAAAACTCCAGAAATAACATTAATGACAAGCTTAATGAGGTTAATAAGGTGATAGGCAAGATGTCATCTAGTTCTAACAAAGTAGAAACTCTCATTAATATTGGAAAGCATCCAAGTGACAAAAGTGGTTTAGGATATATTAACGAGAAGATTACTCCTTTGACTAACAAACCTACTTTTGTCAAAGCAAGTAGCAAATTGAATGTAGGTACACTCTCTAAAGGTAAAGCTATGGATGCTACCGTAGATGCCTCAACATCAACATCAACAATGAATGTCAAAGAAAAACCACAACAAGGCCAAAGACAATATGCATCATCTTCAAATGCAAAGGGAAAAGCATCAAGGATTGTTCCCCAAAGAGGTAAATTTGTGAGAAGGTAAAATGCATTGGAAGCTCAAGCAAACGGTAAACTTCTCAAATTCATACCTATTTGTCATTATTGCAATATGGTAGGACATATAAGACCTAGATGTTTCGAATACATTCGTAAGGGTAAACAAGCCAATGATTTACATAATGTGTCTTGTTTGAATGGTCTTAGGCAATCATCCATGTATGGATTTAGAACTAGACCTAGGAAGACCTTGTAAAAGCATGTTGAGAAAAATGTTGTTGATAACTTGCTTGTAAAATCTTTTGTTGCACTCTACTATGCATAAGAAAATTGATAATGTTTTGTTTGATTTGTTTGAAAATGTGACCAATAGAGTCAATGTGTCTAATAATAAGTCAAAGCATGTTAATAAAAGTGAGAGTGAGAAACTTGTCAAGAAAGTTTGGATTAAGAAAAACACAACACAATGTCATGTTGCACAATATGCTCTTAGAGCTAACTTATCCTATTGTTGGTACCTAGATAGCGGATGCTCTAGGAACATGACCGGTAACAAAGAGTTCTTTAAGAATATTGTTATGAAGGATGGTGGATGGGTTACATTTGGTGACGGCACCAAAAAGCAAGTTCTAGGCAAGGGAACAATTTGTATCCCCGGATTGCCTAAACTTAGAAACACTTTGTCTGTGGATGGTTTGCAAGCTAACTTAATAAGCATCAATCACTTGTGTGAAATCTTTGAAAAAGTTAGTTTTAACAAGGATGCGTGCACTATAATTGATAAAAAGGGCAAAGTTGTTTTAGAAGTCAAAAGATCTTTAGATAATTGTTATTATTTAGAGATAAATCCTTTAACTTGTAATATGGCACATGAGTGTAACAAGCTTGATTTGTGGCACACAAGGCTAGGCCACATGAACTTTAAGGACTTAAGGAAGCTTGAAAAACATAGCATGGTTATGTAGGGAAAAATTAACTAAAACCGCAGCGGAAGGCAAAAAGTAGATTTTCGTTTAGTTTAAAATTTTTCTAAAGATTTGAACCTTAACCCTTTAATTAATTAAACACAAATATACGGTTAGAGTTAAATACCTCTTGTCGCATGATCCGATTGACTTACGTCGATGGTAATCCGCAAGATCTTCAATCCTAGCACGTACGTGAATCACCTAGGAGCATGGTCTCCCTTTTTTCTTTGAATTTCTTACCTGAGAATGGATGTATGGAACTTCTGATCCTGATCTTCAATCCCAAAACACCAAGAGCCTAGAAAAATAGTTCCGGTTACTTTTGAATTCACAATCGATATGATTGGAACTGGCCCTAAATCGAAAGTGTGCACAAAACCTTTTGATGTTAAAGGCTTGCAAGTGCACTATCGAATGAGAACTTATTTTTCTTTTTCTCTCTTGGCCGAAATTCTATGTGTATTGAGTAAGATTTTTATTTTTCAAAGCAAACAAAAATCTCTCTCACTCAAGCTTCTTGGTGGCCGAAATTTATCACCTTATATTTATAAGGTGACCGAAATTTCTCCTTCTCAAAATAGGGTTGGCCGAATTCTTTTTGTGTAGGAAATCTAGGGTTGGCCAATTTCCTTACTTGAAAAGGAATTGTGCTTTTCCCTAATTCCTATCAATTTAAGAATCCTAACCCTTATAGGACTAGGGTGGCCGAATTCTTTGTGTGGTATGGAGTGTATGTGGACTTAATCCTTACCACATTAGGATTCCTATCACTTAAAAGAATTCTAACCCTAATCTAACACATAGTATTTTATTTACTGACCAGGAAAAGATTTTGATTTAAACTATTAATTAATTAAATAATTAATTAATTTCAATTTAATCAAAACAATAAAATAAAATAATATCTTGGGCTATTTTATTAGCCTTGCCGCCCACACCATATATACATGGGCCTAATATTATTTTTCTTATTTTATTTAATCCATTAGACTTTAAATAAAAGCCCACATGTGAACCAGACTTATTCTTACTAAAAGAAACAAGCCCACATGTCTCCTTTTAATATATTAATATAATAGAGCAGCCCATTAAATAAATAATAGACATATTATATTCTTAATATATTAAATGCAATTCTAGATGGACCCATAAATTGGTTTGGTAGAATATATCAAGTGATCCATGCAAGTACGTGTGGATTGTGGATCTTGGCGGGCTATCTAAATTTAAGCTTCAATAGACATAACCTAATCACAATCAACAAATGATTCACTTAGGTTCGATATATTAATTTTAACTCATTCCACTAAAGAGCTAAAATTGAACTCTTAAATAAAGATAGAATAAGGAGATGTTTCTCATTCATACCCTAGACAATCTTATAGGAGATGGTGTATCCTCGTGAATAATATCAGTAATCGCCAAGAGCTCATAGACCGCCTATAGCTCTCCAAGTTACCATATTTCCTCATATGACCACATTTTGAACTTGGATATTTTGACTTGTCCAGAAGCCATGTCTTCAATAATCATTATTGAAAACTCAACGTTGAGATTTAATATCCAATACCTCAAAACATCCATATGATGATATTATACTCTCATTTAATAAATGGAGCCACGATGTCCATATCTATAAATGAAGTCCTCTATCGATTAACAAATGAATACCACCAAACTATCGAGGATAGACTATGCTATATAATCGTACTCATTGATAGCTCAAATGATAACACTTGCAACCATAAGTCCATCATTTATCTCAGGATTAAGATCGACTCTCTGATTGTCCTAATAATGAAAAGACTTATATCTAGTGACGGTTCTAGATAAAGTATTTCATTGTGATCATGTTCAATGCACCCAGTGCACTAGATTCTTTTACTCGAAAACCTTTCGATGATTTTAGACTCATCATAACTCATTTGATCCCACTCAAATGCTAGTAAAAGAATTCTACAACTTTATCAAGATAGAGGTGCCCAACCTTTAACTTAAGTTGTGAACGTTATTCAAGACAAACTAAAGAATTGTGTCTACCTCACACATATCCGGATGTATGAACAATTCTTCATTTCTCATAGTCTTTTGACCTTATGATTATTTACCTTGACAATTATAATAATAAATGCTATAAGTATTTGTAAGAATCAGAAAACACTTTATTAATATGAAAAGATTGTCAATTACAATATTATACTCTTGCTATTGAGCATAATCCTAACAGGTTAGAGGTCTACCTAGTCTTAGTAGGAAGCTAGAAGGTGTTTGTGAACCTTGTCAATTAGGTAAGCAAACCAAAGTGTTTCACAAAAAGAACACTCACATAGCTACCAAGAAGCCCTTAGAACTAGTGCATATGGACCTAACGGGACCAATCCAAACCGAAAGCATCAATGGCAAGAAATACATTCTTGTTTGTGTTGATGACTACTCTAGGTTTGCTTGGGTGTATTTTCTTAGAAACATAACCGAAACTTTCTATTACTTCAAGAAATTTTATAATCAAGTTCATTATGAAAAAGGTCTTGGAATTAAGAAAATATGTCGCATTAGGAGTGATCATGGGAGTGAGTTTGAGAATGCCAAGTTTAGTGAGTTTTGTGATGGTTTAGTGATATCATATGAGTTCTTGGCTCCTAGAACTCCTTAACAAAATGGTGTTGTTGACAACAAAAAACTGAGTCTTGCAAGAGATGGCTGGTGTCATGCTCAATAGCAAGAAAGTCCCTAGGAACCTTTGGGCCGAAGCAGTCAATACCGCTTGTTATGTCACGAATAGAGTTTTTTAGAAGGCCCGAAGCCTAATGAACTTTGGAAAGGCAAGAAGCCTAGTGTGAATTACTTCCGTACCTTTGGGAGTAAGTGTTTTATTTTGAATGATAAAGATCAATTAGGAAAATTTGATGCAAAAAGTGATGTTGGTCTCTTTCTTGGGTATGCTAATAATAGTCGTGCCTATAAGGTTTTTAATTTAATTTGATGCAAAAAGTGATGTTGGTCTCTTTCTTGGGTATGCTAATAATAGTCGTGCCTATAAGGTTTTTAATTTGAAAACCAAGACTATTATGGAATCTGTAAATGTGAAAATATATGATCTTAGCATGCTTGATTTGTGTGATGATAAAAGTGTTAATGAACATAAAGGAAATATTTTGAATGACATTAATACACCTATTGATGTGACTAGTTATGAAGCTAGTGAAGATTCACATAGTGAGTCTACTAAAAATGTTGAAAATGATAGTGGTGTTGAAATCGAAAGTCAAGGGTTAGGAAATGCTTTAAATTACAATCAACAAGATGATGAAGTTGCTGAACTTTCAAACTCTAGGCTCAGAAACATGCACTATCAAGAAGACATCATAGGTAACTTGAACGAAGGGGTTAGAACTATAAGGCAACTAGCTAACCAAGTTTCATATGCTTGCTACACTTCTCAAATTGAACCCAAAAACATTAATGAGGCAATAATTGATGAATATTGGGTTGGGGCTATGCAAGATGAACTAAATCAATTTGAGAGAAATGAAGTGTGGTTCTTAGTTCCTAGACCTAAAGATATTAATGTGATTGGCACTAAATGGGTGTTTAGGAATAAGACCGATGAGAGTGGCAAGATTGTGAGAAAAAAAGCTAGACTAGTGGCTCAAGGTTACACTCAAGTTGAGGGTGTAGATTTTGATGAGAAATTTGCACCCGTTGCACGTTTTAAGTCTATTAGACTTTTGTTTTCTATTGCATGCCTTAAAAAATTCAAATTGTTTCAAAATGGATGTCAAAAGTGTTTTTCTCAATGGATACCTTTAAGAAGAAGTGTATGCTGAACAACCTAAGGGTTTTGTAGACCCACACTCTCTTAATTATGTGTACAAGTTGAAAAAAAACTATTTATGGCCTTAAGCAAGCTCCTAGAGCTTGGTATGATAGATTGACTCAATATCTTGTTGAGAACAACTATATGAGAGGTGGTATTGATAGAACTTTGTTTGTCAAGCATCATGATAATGACATTTTTTTTGAACAAATATATGTTGATGACATTGTTTTTGGGTCAACATGTAAAACCAAGGTCAATAAGTTTGTGAATGTCATGTCAAGTGAATTTGAAATGAGTATGGTGGGTGAGCTCAATTACTTTCTTGGTATGCAAGTGAAACAATCTAGTGATGGTATTATGTTGTCACAATCCAAATATGCTAGAAATCTTGTTAAGAGATTTGGGCTTGAAATTGGAAAAGATTTTTAAAAACCCATGAGTACTACTCTAAAACTTGACAAAGATGAAAAAGGAAAGAGTGTTGACCAAAGTCTCTATAGGAGCATGATACGTAGTCTTCTCTACCTAACAGCTAGTAGGCCGGATATTTGTTTTAGTCTTTGTTTGTGTGCTGGGTTTCAAGCTAATCCTAAGGAGTCTCACATGAAAGCCATTAAAAGAATCATTATGTATATAAAAGGAACACATTATCTTGGTTTATTTTATTCCTTTGATACTAATGATATTCTTGTTGGCTATTGTGATGCGGATTGGGAAGGAAACATTGATGATCGTAAAAGTACATCGGATGGCTGCTCTTACTTAGGGAATAACTTGGTTTCTTGGCAAAGTAAGAAACAAAATTCCATCTCTCTTTCTTCCTCCGAAGAAGAGTACATTGCGGCCGGAAGTGCAAGCACACAACTTCTTTGGATTAAGCAAATCCTCAAGAATTATGAGATTGAATTATGAGATTGAACAAGGTAAAATGACTTTTTATTGTGATAATATGAGTGCCATTAATATCTTTAAAAATCCTGTTCAACACTCACGCACAAATCACATAGATATTAGGCATTATTTCATTAGAGAACTTGTTGAACATTCTATTGTTTCTCTTGAGCATATGCCTACTAAAAATCAACTTGCGGATTTGTTCACTAACCCTTTGGACAAAGAGAGATTTAAATCTCTTAGAAGATCTGAAAATACTACTAAGTGTGTGTCTAAACAACCTAGAGGGGGTGAATGATTTGTTAATATATTATAACCAATTTTTCGATTAGTTAATATTAATAGCAATCAACCCAACAAAACAAACATGCAAAATCAAGTAAAGTACGGAAATATAAAGAACACTTTATTTTTACATGGAAATGCTTCAACAAGGGAAAAACCATGGGCTATCCTTCTAGCCACACACGATCACAAAAATCCACCATATGAATAAAAGATTGCACCCTCAAGTGATGCTCGGACTCTCACTCTCGACAACCTCAGGCTATGGACACTACCACTCATCACTCTTGGTTCAATCCCTAGTGATATGCTCTAATCCAATACTCTTGGTGTGAGCACCTCTTACTCTATCCCTTAGGCCTTTTACAGTGGCACTTGGCCAATGCTTGCCAACCCACTCTTGGTTGCAAGACTTCACTTGCTTGTAAAACTTTGCCTAGAAGACACAAGACTTTGACTCTATGAAGAGTATGCGGTCTAAGTGAATGTGAGCCAATATGTTCAAATGTAATAATGTGTAAGACCACACACAAAATGCTTAACTAGATGTTATAATGTAATTTAACAAACTAGTTATCAAACAATGCATACATGCCCATACATGAGGTCTCAATTAGAGTTTTAGAGAATTCTAACAACCTAATTGTCAATTAAATCCACATGAACATTCAATAAAGCTTGACTAAATAAATAAACATTAATCTATCAACCTAATCATTAACCAATATCACAAGAATGTTCTAGGGTTAGCTATTTAGGGAAAAATAACCTAATCATGTAAGTTATCACAAACAAAACCCAAGCATGTCATAACTTCACTAAATATGCAATAAGAGTGAAGGTTTGCTAAAATAAACAATCAAATACATGTCTTGATTAAGATAGAACAATAAATAAAGATGTGGTGTTTGTTCTACTTACCAAGTGATGTAATGAAGAAGACCCAAGAAAGATGTATGGGTTTTGGGTTTGGAGAGTTAACAAGCTTCAATGGAGCTTTCTCTCTCAAGATTCTCTCTCTCTAGGGTTTGTTTTTTTAGAGTCATGGAATAAATAAGATGAGAAAGTGATGAATATATAGTGTTTAGATGATAGCCTTATAAATTCCATGAATTGCCATTCAAAAATGAGCCAAATAGGACTCCAAATGAGTGAGATATGGCCAAATTACGAAACATGGGCTGAAGGGTACTAGACCAAAAGCGCTGGTCGAGCAGCATAACACCAGCACAACACCACTGGAGGACATGCATTTGACAAGCAGCGCAATAAGGGAGCCTGATGAGTTGCGCATAGGCGCAACAACTCGATATTCGAGTGCTTACAAACATGACCAAACGACATCCAATTTATCAAATAATATACCATTGGAAAGGTATGGATATCTAACTTCTACTCCTTTTTGAGGAACGACGTTTCAATGTTTGTAGAAAAAGATATGGTCATTTGAGTGACCAAAATTAATAAATGGACAACAACAGAGTTGCCCTGTTTTCGTGGTCACTTTTGAGATTTCAAAACCAATCCAAACGGTCATGAAATATTTTGAATAATATACCGTTGGAAAGGTATGGGTGTCTAGTTTGTATTGAAATTTTAAAAACTCATTTTGAAGTGTTGTATAAAACGTTATGGTCACAAGACCATACAAAGGTCAGTTTTGGAAAACATTTAAATCATTGAAATCCACTCTTTTGAAACTAGACACTTTACTCCAAACAACCAAACCAAAACTAACACTTAACCATGAGAAGAATGTGACCTTATCAAATGGTCAACCATCACGCTAAGACATGCACACCATTGTGCAAGAGCAGACATTTCCGATCACACAAACGGAAACGAATTACACGACTCAGAACCACACTTAGATTTAACAATGAGGTGCAAGTGTGAAATGTGTAATGGATGCACACATATAAACAATTAGAACACAAATGCAAGATGAACAAAGCATGCATGAAGTGTGTGTGTGCACCTAAACTCTTCAAGAGACAAAGTCAAGTGAATATACCTTTCGCTCTTGCTCTTGATCTTGAAGTCAATGAGATGCTTGGAAGCTTGCCAAGGAAGACCTAAGCTACCCATTACAAAATCATCCACAATGTGGTGTGGTTTGTCATGAAATAAGCCAATCATAAAATAGAGGTCCTTACAATCTCCCCCTTTGGCTATTTCATGACAAAACAACCACTCACAAATAATCCTCGCAAAAACAAAAAAAAATCTAGCTATTGTCCATGAGAGTCCTTTCTACGTTACAAAAAGGGATACCTAAAATTTTAAGTCTTCAAGGTCTTCAATCTCTTCGTAGATCATCATACCTATGCACAATAGCAAGAATGCACTTTCCAAGAACAAGTGCAAGTGAGGTAAACAAATATAAAAAGCAATTGCACTCAATAAAGCAATATAAAGAAATGCATGTGCAATGCTCCCCCTAAACGGTTACTCTCTCTCAAGACTCCTCCCCCAAAGCATAACCAATGCTCCCCCTATATCTCAAAAGACTTCTCCCCTTTTTTGTCATGAGATAAGCAAAGGAGCTCCCCCTATCGGGTTGCTTTAGTGATGAGAGCTATTCACACAAATACATTGCATAATCATATACACAAACTTTCTACAACTTAAATAATTGAGAGAGATTCAAGGAGTTTTATTTAAAGAAAAATGTGTGAAATTGTTGCTTTGCATGCAAGACATACAACATTCAAGTTCAAGCAATGGTATTTGGCAAAGCAAACATCAAAAGGGTTTCTAAAAGAATTCAAACCAACTTGTACCCTTTTTTCATAAGCAAACACGATATAGTTTTTCAAAAGAATTTCAATTTAAGGAGAAACTAAATCAAACTTTATAAGTGAAACAAGACATGAGCGACTTTTGCACCCTTTTTGATTTTTTCGGGTAAGGTATCCGTATGATAGTAGCCTTGTTCAACTAATAAAGAGAGGGAGAAGACTAAATTTGGATGAGACATTCTTATTTATTGAATGGACACAAGGTCCTTATTTAGTTTAGTCTTCTCATTTGCTTTTTCACACATATTTTTGTATATAAGCGATCAAAAACATTTCATGCATATCATTTTAAGCATGCCATAAAAATTTCTCATGTCATGGAGATAAATTATGGGTCATTTAAATGTACTTTCCCAATCAAATCCCCTAGTCCAAAAATGCATTGTTGAACCAAAATATGATATGGATTGCAAGCAAAGCAATGTTGCACACTTATTAAGAAAATAACATATAAGCATATTTACAACCAATCATCTCAAGCAATTATCAAAAGAGCATAAAATTAAACAACTTTTTGCACATTGCAAATTATGCAAGTTCTCTCTTTTTGCTTGAGATCTCCAAACAAGGTCAATTCCAACCAAGTCAATGGGAGACATGTGCTCCTATAGACTTACCATGTCCAATGGACCTAGTTGCATCTATGGGAGTCACATGGGCACTAAGGCAAGCGGGTTCATTCTTTCTAAACCACCTAGGTTCCACTTTAACATTTCTAGTGGTCATTGACATGTTTTTAAATTTCCTAGGTTCATGCAAACTTGCCCTACGGTTCATTTTCTTTTCTCTCATGCTTTCAATTCTACATATTCTAATGTAGTTAATGCACATTGGTTGAATGTAACCAATCATACCACAATAATGACAAGTAGGTATAAGAGAATAATTTATACGATTGCATTTAGTTCTCATCAAGGCATGGCCATGTTGATGAGTTTGTCTTTGATGTTGCACTGGCTAGCTTTTCCTTGGAACATTAGCTAGATGTTGGTGCCTTTGTGGTTGAGCATGAGAAACTTGCCTCAAATGATGATTGAGCTTTGATTGAGGCATCCTCAAGGGTTGAGGCTGAGCTTGATTCCTTGGAAGAGTCTTCAAGGATGAGCTCTTAGATGAGTCACCTACAAAAAAGGTTTTCTTGGGGTGTTGAGACCAAGGTGGACAAGTAGGAGTAATCTCCTTCATAAATGTAGACTTGCCAAAGAAGGGCGTGGTCTCTTCATTTTGAAAAAAAAGCCCTTGCTTGTCATTTGGCTTCAAATGGATGATAATCATCTTTGAACCCGAAGTTATCTTAGCAAGTGAACTTGTTACATCTTCAAGCTCATTCTTCAACTTGCCTTCACTTTCTTTTATACATCTCACTTCTTCATCCAAGTGAGTCACTTTGGCCTTTAGTTGAAGGTTATCCTTTTTCAACTCAAGGATATCATTTTCGTTTTCCTTCAAATACTTTTGAAAAAAGTCAATGAATTCCTGTTCATCCACAATATTGTCACAAGAGTTCCTGGAGCATGTGTCATCACATTTAAAGCTTCTCCCACTTGTGCTTGCAAGAGTCATGTCATCAAGGCTAGCTTCTCTCGAACATGCTCCTCCTCGGTTTCCACATTCAAGGCCACCCATCTTGAAATCTTCAAGTGATAAATATTTGGTGATGGCTTAAGTTTCTTCTTGGTAGGAAACCGGAAATGCAAAGTAGTTGATCTCACTAGCAACCGAGTTTGTGGAGGACTCTTCAACTACTTCAACTTCGCTATCACACCGAGTAGCGATCATACCAACTCATCTATTCTTGTACTTCAAGTTACCACACTCGGAGGCAATGTGGCCAAATCCACCACACTCAAGGTCATCTTTCCTTGACAATTTGTTTTCCCCCTTAAATTTGGAGGTCATACCTTTCTTTTGAGATTTCGTAAATCTCCTAAATCTCTCAACCATGAGAGTCATCTCCTCATCGGAGTCACTTTCCTCCCACTAAATTTTGGAGGTCAAATCACCCTCTAACATCTCAATGCCACTCATAGTGTTTAGGGAATGAGATGAATGCAATGATCAAAGTGCACACAAAGGCAAGACACATAAACAAGAGCAAGGATAAACTAAGTATGTCTAGGAACCAGCTCTGATACCAATTGAAAATACTACTAAACGTGTGTCTAAACAACTTAGAGGGGGGTGAATGGGTTGTTAATCTATTATTACCCATTTTCCTAATAGTCAATATTAATAGCAATTAACCCAACAAAATAAACATGCAAAATCAAGTGAAGTGCGAAAATATAAAGAACACTTGATTTTTAAGTGGAAACCCTTCAGCAAGGGAAAAACCACGGGCCATCCTTCTAGCCACACACGATCACAGAAATCCACTATACGAATAAAAGATTACACCCTCAAGTGATGCTCGGACTCTCACTCTCGACAATCTCAGGCTATGGACACTACCACTCTCCACTCTTGGTTCAATCCCTAGTGATATCCCCTGATCCACTACTCTTGGTGTGAGCACCTCTTACACTACCCCTCGGGCCTTTTACAGTCGCACTTGACCAATGCTTGCAAACCCACCCTTAGTTGCAAGACTTCACTTTCTTGTGCAATTTCACCTAGAAGCCACAAGAGTTTGAATCTATGAAAAGTATACGGTCTAAGTGAATGTGAGACAATATGTTCAAATGCAATAATGTGTAAGACCACACACAAAAAGGTTAACTAGATGTTATAATACAATTTAACAACCTACTTATCAAACAATGCCAACATGCCCATACATGAGGTCTCAATTAGAGTTTTAGAGAATTCTAACAACCTAATTGTCAATTAAATTCACATGAACATTCAATAAAGCTTGACTAGATAAATAAACATTAATCTATCAACCTAATCATCAACCAATATCACAAAAATGTTTTAGGGTTAGCTATTTGATCGGGCCAAATATGTAGTATATTTAGGCCCTCAAACCCTTACCTTTGGTTCTGTTTTCTTGCGTTTTTGTATCTCTGATGGGTTGTTTTGTGTGGAATTGTAGGAAATGGTGAAAGGATGGGTTTGGAAGCATGTCGCAGTGATTCCGACAGAAAAGGGGCGGTAGGAAAGAGAAAGGAACATAGACAGCTCTATAGTGCGGGTCAAGTGCAGGTCAAGTGCGGGTCGTAACCGCACTCCAACTGCACTCCAGCCGCACTCATGATCATAGCCGGGATAGGATGCAAGTTAAGAGATAAAGTGCGGGTCACGTATGGGTCATCCAACCGCACTCTACCTACACTGTTGCCAAACAAGAGAAGCTGAAGTTGCACCTGACGATAAAGTGCGGGTACTGTGCGGGTCATCCAACCGCACTATACCCGCACTAATGCCAAACCAGAGAAGTTGAAGATGCACCTAACAATAGAGTGCGGGTACTGTACGGGTCATCAAACCGCACTCTACCCACACTATCACCAAGACCAGAAGAGTAAAATTACACCTGACATTAGAGTGCGTGTACTGTGCGGGTCATCCAACCGCACTCTACCCGCACTGTTGCTCAAGACAGAAGGTAGATTTTACACCTGACAGGGAAGTATGATTCAAGTGCGATCACAGTGCGATTCCAAGTGCCGGTCAAGTGCGGGTAATGCAACCGCACTTCACCCGCACTACTGCCCAGATCTGAGGACTGAAGATGAAGACAACCCATACAGTGCGGGTAATTCAACCGCACTCCACCCGCACTCCTCGCACGCCAGTTTGATTTTTGAAGCTTAAGTGACCTATTTTTGTATGTTGTATAAATAGAAAAGTATAGAAATGTTTTAGGGAGTTTTTTGAGTCCGTTTTTCAGAGGAAAAACATATTTAGACCTAGAATCTCTCTCTCTCTCTCTCTCTCATCCTTACATTCTCTACTCAACTTCAAGGAAGTTAGGAGATTGAAGCCACTTCAAGGAAGGAGATGTTCTCCAAGGGTTCTTTCTCTTTCCTTTCTCTTAGTTTCCTAGTTCTAATGAGTAGCTAAATCCCCTCTAAGGGGTTGATGGCGTAGTTAGTTGAATATTGGGCTTGTACATAAACTTGATATTATATTGATATTCATGTCTATCTTTCATTGATCTATTCTTGTTGTGAATGTTTACCATTGATTTCTTGTATAGATACACTCTCTTTACAAGATGTCTTTGTATTATGTATGAGTATTGCATCTAAATATACATCCTATTTAGTTGTTTAATGCTCTAAAGAATGGACGGAATGTCATGAATTTTGACTCTTAAACTGCGGTCTTAATCTAACCTCGATCAAGTTTCAGGCACTATACATGCTAGGTCGGAACCCGGGAGAGAGTTAGAAGTCATCACTATACATCCTAGGGTGACTGCATTTAATCGGTTGAGTCATTGTTAGGTAGACAAGCTTCATTTCCAGAATCCGATAAACAACTAACACTATACATCCTAGGTTGGTAGTTTACGACGGATTAATCCCTAATAGATGGTCTGCACTATACATCCTAGGTTGGCCACCTTCTAGGGATAAATAACCGACTCTATACATCCTAGGTCAGTTACCTTGAATAGCCGTGCTATTGACAAGTTTGTTGCATTGCCCAGTATTTACTTTCGTATCCATTAACTCCTTAGTTTCCATCATCTATATATATCCTTCATCCCATTTCCCCCTTCATTTAGTTTGCATAATTACTTTAGTGTTATTGATAGTGTAATTCACCATCTACATCTTCCCCATTTCATTTTCGTTATTATATATACACATAACATTACTTTAGCAATAACTAATTTTAGGTAACTCCGCTCCCTATGGACGACACCCCACTTGTCACTATAATTGTGTTTTCAAACTAATTTAGGCTTTGTGAGGTTTTATCAAATATCGTTGACAGATTGATCTTTTAAAATGACACTAGAAAAAATGTCTTGTCAAATGGCGCCGCTTCCGGGGAGTGGCATGTTTAGTTTGATTAGTTTTGCATAAGCAATAGTTGGTCTAGTAACATTTCTAGTCTACCCTATTTGTTTCTCGTTTACGTTGTATGTTATTTGTTATGAAATTTCAGGATTCTAGTTATATGCATGGAAGAAGATCGTTAAGAGGAACAGTGTTGCCAGTTATCAACAACATCAATCAGTTGGGTAGAAGAACCGGTTAGTTAGAGGGAAACATGGAAACCGGTGTTCCTATGGATTACCATGGGCAGAATAGGGAAGACAGGAATGATCAGAATCAGAATGAGCAGCAGGCTTGAGAGCATGGGGGAAGTGTACATGGAGTTGAACAGCTAGGTCTCACCATGGGCGAGTACACTCTCCCGTTTGTAGGTACTGTGCCCACAGCCATAGTACTGGATGATGTAACAAGGCAGTATGAGTTGAAGACTATGCATATTAGCCTCCTACCATCTTTTAGTTGGAGAATTACCGAGGATTGCCTTCAATTTATGAAACAGTATGGAGCCACCCTAGAAACCTTCCCGGTAATGGCTCGCCAAGCAGTACTGACAAGAGAGTAGCTTCATCTCAGGTGTTTCCAGTATTGTCTGAAAGATGCCACCATGACATGGTACATGAATTTGAGGCCAGGATCACTGGTGACATGGAGTCAGGTGTGCAAGGTCTTTTTCAACAAGTATTTTTCGTCGCAGAAAGCAAAGGACCTAAGGTTGAAGATAATATCCTTTGTTGAGGAGGACGGTGAACCATTCCATGAGGCATGGGAGAGGTTTAACTTGTTGTTAGCAAAAATGCCACCGCATACATACCACCCAGAGTTGAAGGTTAATTCCTTCTATAGCGGATTTTCACCGATAACACAAATGCTAGTGGACAATGCATACGGAGGTACAATAGCAGACAAGAAAGCAGTTGAGGCGTATAACATCTTGGAGAAGATTGCCCAGAACTCACAGCAGAGGACATCACACGTGAGAAGGGGTGGAAGAATAGAAGTGGGTCATGATACCTGAGTTCAAATTCAGATGTCCAGAATGAACAAAGTGCTCCAATCAATCAAGGAGCTTATAACCGGAAAACCAGGGTCCTTCCAAGGAGTGAGTCAAGTAATGGGGGAGATAGAAGGAGGAGAAAGGCAGTTTGGTCAAGAAGAGCAAGCCCAAGCCCTTGGGGAATTTCCAAGGCCAAGGAATGACCCATATTCAAATACATACAACCCAGGGTTGAGAAACCACCCAAACTTGTCTTGGTCCAACAACAACCACCTAGAAGCAACAACTTACCAAGGTGGCAACAATACTTACCAAGGTGGCAACAACAATTTCCAAGGTGGAAACAACAATCAAGGGTACCAAAATCGTGGGTACAATAGATACAATCAAGGAGGGGGAAACAACAACAACCAATGGGGAAGTTCTAGTAGTATCCCACAACCTAACTTTAATTCCCAAGCATCTGCTAGCCAACCCAAGGACAAGTCTCTAGAGGAGATAGTGAGCACAGTGATCAAAACGGTTGGTATCAGATCAGAAGCCCTCAAGAACACCTTGCATGCCTCTGAGCAACGAATGACCGCTTACATGCAGTCCAATAATCAGAGAGCAAATAGTCATGGAGCGTCACTGAAGAAGATGGAAACTCAATTGGCACAGATATTTGATGCATTGGTCAAGAACAAGGGGAAGGAATCAAACACCAATGAACACGTTAACGTGTTAGAGGTCATCAAGTTGGGAGTTTAAGAAACCAAGGAAAGTATGGTAGAGGTCACTGTTAAGGAAGATAGGGGAAGTGACATAGACTCCCCCATTAAACTTTCAGACCCCGGAAGTTTCGTCATAGAGGTACGAATTGAGAATTCACCAAGCATGGAAGCAGTGCTTGATATGGGGGCTAGCATCAATATAATGCCATTAGAGGTATATGAACAGTTGAAGATTCAGTCAATCAAGCCTACTTCCCAGACTCTCATCATGGCGGACAATTCTTCCATCACCCCAATTGGTATTGTGGAGGAAGTTTACGTGAATGTGCATGGTTTGATGGTGCCGGTAGAATTTGTGGTGTTGAATTGCAAGCGAGGAGAATCCAATGGCAGGTGCAGGAAATTACTTTTGGGGAGGTCATTCATGGCCACAGCGGGTATGGTAGTTGATATTTGTTCTAGGGACATTTCGTTCAGCTGTGGAGGCAAAAGTGTTAACTTCAAGGTAACATCCCCCGGAACAAGCCAAGTCGAAGATTGTTTGGTCTTGGAGGCACCAAATTCCAGAAAGAAGAGAAGCCGGGTGCTCACCCTTGTCCAAGCTTTTGAGGGTGTAAAGGAGATGGAACTGGGAAACCAAGACTGCATTAAGGAAAGACAAGAGTCTGAATTTGAAGAGGATGAATCAAATACTAAGATTTTTAAGCAATTAGGTGAGCTTGAGCAAGACAACACGAAGCTCAAACTGGAGGTTTATTTTCTCAAGGCTGAGAATGGACAGTTGAAGAAGAAATTGCATGACCTCTCCACATTGAACAACGGTTTAAAGAAGCAAGTAGTGGAGCTTGCTACCAAAGAGGAGTTAGTCTCTAAGAACTTAGAAGAGTTGGCAAGACTCTCAGAAGAATTTGAGGAAGACAATGGGAGAAGGACAAGGAAACTTCAGCTAGGTGTTGAGGAGTCCAAAAGAAGATGAGTTGACAAGGACAAGGACAAGGACAAGGACAAGCGGTAAGGGAATTGCACGAACGGTTAAGCACAAAAGAAGATGAGTTGATGCGGGCCAAGGTCAAGGAGTGTGATTTGAGTGAGCAACTCGATGTGATAGAAAATGAGGTCAAATCCCTCAGATACAGACAACCAAAAAGAGCCCACACCAACAATAGAACAGGGAGTTTCCCTAACCGTCCTGTTACTTGCTACTTTTGTGCCAAAAGAGGGCACCCTAAGGCTTATTGCTTTAGTTTCCAAAGGTTAAAGGCAAGTAGAGCTTGGTCTAGGATGAACCCACCAAGGGTTAAACAAATTGTTAAGATTATGCTCAATGGCAAGAGTGTAATATTGTAATTGACAATCTTCTCATATTAATAAAGTGAATTCTGATTCTTACAATTACTTATAGCATTTATTATTATAATTGTCAAGGTAAATAATTATAAGGTCAAAAGACTATGAGACATGAAGAATTGTTCATACATCCGGATATGTATGAGGTAGACACAATTCTTTAGTTAGTCTTGAATAACGTTCACAACTTAAGTTAAAGGTTGGGCACCTCTATCTTGTTAAAGTTGTAGAATTCTTTTACTAGCATTTGAGTGGGATCAAATGAATATGATGAGTCTAAAATCATCAAAAGGTTTTCGAGTAAAAGAATCTAGTGCACTAGGTGCATTGAACTGGATCACAATGAAATACTTTATCTAGAACCGTTACTAGATATAATTCTTTTCATTAAAGAGGACAATCAGAGAGTCTATCTTAATCCTGAAATAATTGATGGACTTATGGTTGTAAGTGTTATCATTAGAGCTATCAATGAGTACGATTGTATAGCATAGTCTATCATCGATAGTTTGGTGGTATACATTTGTTAATCGATAGAGGACTTCATTTATAGATATGGACATCGTGGCTCCATTTGTTAAATGAGAGTATAATATCATCATATGGATGTTTTGAGGTATTGGATATTAAATCTCAACGTTGAGTTTTCAATAATGATTATTGAAAACATGGCTTCTGGACAAGTCAAAGTATCCAAGTTCGAAATGTGGTCATATGAGGAAATATGGTAACTTGGAGAGCTATAGGCGGTCTATGAGCTCTTGGCGATTACTGATATTATTCACGAGGATACACCATCTCCTATAAGATTGTCTAGGGTATGAATGAGAAACATCTCCTTATTCTATCTTTATTTAAGAGTTCAATTTTAGCTCTTTAGTGGAATGAATTAAAATTAATAGATTGGACCTAAGTGAATCACTTATTGATTGTGATTAGGTTGTGTCTATTGAAGCTTAAATTTAGATAGCCCGCCAAGATCCCCAATCCACACGTATTTGCATGGATCACTTGATATATTCTACCAGGCCGATTTAAGGGTCCATCTAGAATTGTTTTTAATATATCAAGAATATAATATGTCTATTATTTAATTAATGGGCTGCACTATTATATTAATATATTAAAAGGAGACATGTGGGCTTGTTTCTTTTAGTAAGAATGGGTCTGGTTCACATGTGGGCTTTTATTTAAAGTCCAATGGATTAAATGAAATAAGAAAATAATATATGGCCCATTTATATAAGTGGGGCGGCAAGGTTTATATATTAACCTAATATATTATTTTGTTTCATTGTTTTAATTAAATAAGAATTAGTTAATTTATTAATTAATTGTTTAATTAAGAAACAAATCTTTTTCTGATCAGGAAATATATATCCTAAAGTTATACTATTGGTAGTAGTATATTAAAAGTAAAAGACTTGTTTGATAAGAAAATAATTAATTAATTTTATTTATTTAATCAAATAAGAAGTCTTTTTATTTAGTCAATAAAAGAATAAAAATATCTATGAGTTGGATTAGGTTTTGAAGTCTAAAGGTTGATGGAAATTAGGGTGCAACACAAACTCTTTTTGGTATGTGATTTGCGGCAACCCTAGTTCATTTAGAGGAAGATTTTGGCAATCCTAAATAGAAGAGGAAGCAAAATTTCGGCCACCTATATAATACCACATATAGAATTCGGCCACAATAGTTGATTGAATGATTCAATTTTTCTTCTTCTTCTCAATTGATAGAAAATGATAATTTTTATTCTACTAAACATAAAAGATAGAAGAGATTATTCTTTGATAGTACATTGATTGCTTGTTCATCAATAAGCTTGTGTGTACAACATCGAATTAGGTTCACGCGAGTTTTCGATTATTAGATTGAGAACTCAAAAGTGACCGGAATAATTTTTGTCTTCTTTTGATTGTTTTGTGACTAACAAAAGAAAAAGAAAACTTTGTTCATCCATTCTCAGGTTTGCAATTCAAAGAAAAAGGGAGACCACGCTCCTAGGTGATTCACGTACGTGTTCGGATTGGAAGATCTCGCGGTACTATTCACGATCACAGTTCAAGGGGGGGGTTTACTGTTCACAATCATTGTTCACGCGGGTACTGTTCACGGGCATCGGAAAAGATTTTGCGGATTACCAATCGACGTAAGTCAATCGGATCACGCGTCAAGAGGTATTTAACTCTAACCGTATATATTTGAGTTTAATTAATTAAAAGGTTAAGGTTCAACTTTGAGAAAAATTTTAAAACCATACGAAATCTATTTTTCGTTTCTTCCGATGCGTTTTATATCGATTTTTCCCTACAATTGGTATCAGAGCCTGGTTGTACCTTTTAATTAATTAACGTATATATACGTGAATCTATTTCTTTTTTATTGTGATTATACATGTTTTAGAAAGAGATGGCACTCTAGGTATTCGCATATATAATTACATTATGAATGTATGGATTTATATATGTTTTATAAAGTGAATTGTTATTGCTCAATTTTGGTCCTAGAATTTCAATGTAATTTTTGTTTCGGATTTGTAACAAGAAGAGTGGTCTATTATCGCCATAATTCCTTCTTGGTAGTTGCTAGGGTTTTATTTTTTTTGTATGTAAAATAAGTGCAGTATTTTTTTTTGTAATCAGGTGCAGTATTTTTTTTGTAAATCTTACTGCAGTAAAATAAAAAAAAATAAAAAAACTATTTGCTACAGTAATTTATTCTTAATATGATGTAATGTATTCGGGTATTGAAAATTCGAAGACAAGAAGGAAAACGAAGCAACCGGAACCGAGAACGAGCACCGTGCGCACCCTAGGACTGGATTAGAGTGTGCATGGCAAGCCCAATCCTTAGTGGGCTGGGCACGGCAGCCTTGTGTGGCCTTATGGGCTGCGCAAGGCAGCCCCTTTGTGGGGTTGTGGGCTGTGCACGTCCATGGGAGGAGGTCTGAGGGATGAGCGTATGGTTGATGGCCACCTGAAGATCTTGTATTCCTAACAATTGTAATTTACTTGCTTTTCTAGGATGGGCCAAAATTGTTGCTATTTAATTTTTGCTTAAATATTACTATATTTGTTGTTGTATGATAACATGACATTTTAGAATAGGAGTGCCACTCATATATCTCTTTTGGTATGAACATGCATTGAATGATTTAGGTATCTAATTGGCATCTAGATAACTTGGTAAAAATCATTCTTTGGGATTTAATCACACGCCTTAAATATTTGAGTGGGAGAAGGTGTGCAAGAACACCTATGGCCTCCAAGATTAGTTGATTTTTATTATTTTTGGTAATCCCCCCAAGGGGCGTCCATAAATGGAATTTAACAATATACTTCCTTACAAGGATAGACTAGACAATTGACTTAAACGAAATCTACTCCCCAAGGAGGGATTTTCGTGCGAGAAAATTGAGGGTCGATATCTTGGTAACACACTCAATGTAATTTTATTAATATCCTCCCAAGAGTTCTTGTTAATAAAAATTACAAGGCTAAAATTAAAAACGCTGGTTGTTATGTTAACAATTTGGTGGGACCTAGTCTAACTAGTAAATAGTGCGAACTCCCAAAGGAGGCATAATATTTATGGGTGTTGGATCATCGTTGAATTTTTATGATTGAATTATTTATTTTAATTCAAGATAAATTTTTAAAAGTTCTATTATCATGATTATTTACTTATATATGTTTTTGTTTTAATCAGAAATCATGACCCCATCACTTATGAACATCCTGAAAGATAACACCTTAACTAGAGATAACTACGTAACATGGAAAAGAAAATTGGGTTGTTGCTGCAAAGTGAAAAACATAAGTTTATTCTGACCACTCCTAAACCACCCCTTCCTAATAATGAATCTAATGTGATGCAAAGAGATGAGTATGAGCAGTGGAAGACTTCTGATGATATGGCAAAATGTTACATTATGGCCACTATCTCCGACGTGTTGCAACAGCAACATGAAGGAATGGAGTCCACTGCTGATATAATGATGTCTCTAGAGGAAATGTTTGCTATGAGGTCTAGGATGACTAAGAGAGAGGCAGTGACTGCTTTTATGAATCTTAGGGTGAAACTTGGACAATCTATGAAAGATCACATGATGAAAGTCATAGCACATCTCAATATTGCTGAACTAAATGGTGCTGAGATTGATGGTGAGACCAAAATTGATATGGTAGTTAACTCACTGTCAGATTCCTTTGATCAGTTCAAGTTGGACTACACCTTGAACAAAAAGGAATACACCTTGTAGGGCCTGATGCAAGATGTTCAAAGCGCTGAAAAGATCCTTGTGAAAAACAAAGGTCAAGAGATTCATTTGGTTGGTAAAGTTGCTACTGTTAAGACCCATAAGAAGGTCAAGAAACAACAGAAGAAAAAGCAACTTGGGCCTACCAAGAAGGAAACCAAGAAAGTAACCAAGATCAAAGGGAAATGCTTCCTTTGTGGTGAAAAGGGACATTGGAAAAGAGATTGCCCAAAGTCCCAGAAAAAGAAGGAAGAAGGTAATGTTAATTATCTAGAAACATGTTTTATGGCAGATTCTACTGATTCTTGGATCATAGACTCTGGAGCCACTAATCATGTTTGTTATTCCTTGCAGGGGTTTCAGGAAAAGAGAAGGTTAAATGAAGATGAAGTGAATTTGCGCTTGGGCAACGGAACGTTAGTGTCTGCAAGTGTAGTGGGAGATATTAGAGTTATTTTAGATTCTAGTAGGCATTTAGATTTAATAGACGTTTATTATGTACCTCAATTCAAGAGGAATTTAATTTCAGTTTCTTGTTTAAATAAGTTTGGATATTCGGTTACTTTTAATAAAACTTTTATTATTAGTAAGAATGACAAAGTTGTTTGCAAAGGTACATTGGAAAACGGTTTATTCTTTTTGCATAAAAATATCTCTCACTCGTTAGACACAGAAATAACGGAACCTAATCATAAAAGAGTAAAATTATCAAAAGATGAAACCTATCTTTGGCATTTACGCCTAGATCACAATAACCTTAATAGGATTAAAAGATTGGTATGTGACGGACCTTTAAGTGACTTAAAGGTTGATGATCTACCAACTTGTGAATCTTGTTTGGAAGGTATAATGACCAAAGGGCCGTTCAATACCAAAGGTGCAAGAGCCACTGAATGTTTAGGACTAGTACACACTGATGTATGTGGTCCTATGAGCATTCAAGCTAGAGGTGGATATGAGTACTTCATCACCTTCACATATGATTACTCAAGATTTGGTTATGTGTATCTCATGAGACATAAGTCGGATGCATTTGATATGTTCAAAGCATTCAAAGCTGAAGTAGAAAATCAGCTTGAGAAACATATAAAAATCTTGAGATCTGATCGTGGTGGAGAATATCTATCTGGAGAATTTCAACAATATCTTATTGATAATGGAATAGTTTCTCAGCTTTCTGCACCAGGTACACCTCAACAAAATGGGGTTGTAGAAAGGAGAAATAGGACTCTTTTAGAGATGGTTAGATCAATGTTGAGTTATTCAACACTTCCTATTTCTTTTTGGGGATATGCTCTACAAACAGCAATATATATTCTAAACGATGTACCATCTAAATCTGTCCCTAAAATCCCACATGAATTGTGGACTGGGCAAAAGCCTAGTTTACAACACATGAGGATATTTGGTTGTCCTGCACATGTGTTGAAAGGAAAGACAGAAAAGATGGAGTCCCGTTCGGAAACATGTATATTTGTGGGGTATCCAAAAGGAACTAAAGGATATTATTTCTATAGTCCTTCTGATCTAAAAGTATTTGTTTCAACAAATGCTTCATTTCTAGAAAAGGACTATATGAATAATTTTGTGCCCAAAAGTAAAATTGTCCTGAATGAGATGTCAGGAGATACAATTCCACAAGAGGTTTCACAACCCAGCCCAATTGTAAGTTCCACTCCAACACAAGACCAACAACCTACCATTCCTCGTCATAGTGGGAGGGTTAGAACACAACCCGAAAGATATATCGGTCTAGGAGAATCTGTTGAGAATCTCCCAGACGACGATGATCCCTACACCTACAAGGAAGCTATGGAGGATGTTGATTGTCGTCATTGGCAAAAGGCAATGCAATCCGAGATTGAATCGATGTTCAATAACAAAGTCTGGTCCCTTGTAGACTTGCCTAAAGGGATAAAACCCATTGGGTGCAAGTGGGTATACAAGAGGAAAAGAGGTATGGATGGTAAGGTGGAAACCTTTAAAGCTAGACTAGTAGCTAAAGGTTATACACAGAAAGAAGGTATCGATTACGAGGAAACCTTCTCACCTGTGGCCATGCTTAAATCCATTAGGATACTCTTATCCATTGCAGCATCTCTAGACCTAGAGATTTGGCAAATGGACGTCAAGACAGCTTTCCTTAATGGAAGTCTTGACGAGAGCATCTACATGATGCAACCAGAGGGATTCATTGAAAAAGGCCAAGAAGAAAGAGTATGCAAGTTGCAAAAGTCCATATATGGACTAAAGCAAGCATCCAGATCCTGGAACATAAGGTTCGATTAAGCTGTAAAGGGTTTTGGATTTATTCAAAACCCTGACGAACCTTGTGTATACAAGAGGATCAAAGGTGACAAGTTGGTTTTCCTTATTCTTTATGTTGATGATATACTACTCATTGGAAACGATGTAGGTGTATTGACATCAGTGAAAGAATGGTTAGCAAAACAATTTGATATGAAGGACTTAAGAGAAGCAAGTTATATTCTTGGTATCCAAGTAATAAGGGATAGAAAGAATAGAACGATTGCATTATCCCAAGCTTCATACATTGATAAAATCTTGTCTAGATTCACCATGCAAGATTCCAAGAAAGGTATGTTACCTTTTAGACATGGAATCAAACTTTCTAAGGGTCAAACACCTAAGAATGTGCATGAAGAGTAATTCATGAGTAGAGTTCCATATGCCTCGGCAGTTGGAAGTCTCATGTATGCAATGCTATGTACTAGACCAGATATTTGTTTTGCTGTTGGCATAGTTAGCAGGTTTCAATCGAAACCTGGTCCTGATCATTGGACGGCAGTCAAGCATATTTTAAAGTATCTCAAGAGAACTAGAGATTATATGCTTGTATACTCTGGAGGGGATTTAATTCCCGTTGGGTATACAGATTCTGATTTCCAGTCAGATTCTGACTCCAGAAAATCCACATCAGGATCTGTGTTTACCATTGGAGGAGGAGCAGTCATATGGAGGAGTATCAAGCAATCTTGTATTGCTGATTCCATCATGGAAGCTGAGTATGTTGCTGCATGCGAAGCTGCCAAAGAGGCTGTTTGGCTCCGCCAATTCTTGATTGACTTAGAAGTGGTTCCTAGTGCGAATAAGCAGATGACTATACACTGTGACAACAATGGTCCAGTGGCTAATTCGAAAGAACCAAGAAGTCATAAGAGAGGTAAACACATTGAAAGGAAGTATCACCTTTTGAGGGAAATTGTTCATAGGGGAGACGTGACGATCACCAAAATCGCATCAGCAGAAAATCTAGCGGATCCTTTCACAAAGGCTCTACCTCAGAAGAGCTTTGATGGACATCTAGAGAACATGGGAATGAGAGATATGACACACTTGCTATAGAGCAAGTGGGAGATTGTTAGGATTATGCTCAATGGCAAGAGTGTAATATTGTAATTGACAATCTTCTCATATTAATAAAGTGAATTCTGATTCTTACAATTACTTATAGCATTTATTATTATAATTGTCAAGGTAAATAATCATAAGGTCAAAAGACTATGAGACATGAAGAATTGTTCATACATCCGGATATGTATGAGGTAGACACAATTCTTTAGTTAGTCTTGAATAACGTTCACAACTTAAGTTAAAGGTTGGGCACCTCTATCTTGTTAAAGTTGTAGAATTCTTTTACTAGCATTTGAGTGGGATCAAATGAATATGATGAGTCTAAAATCATCAAAAGGTTTTCGAGTAAAAGAATCTAGTGCACTAGGTGCATTGAACTGGATCACAATGAAATACTTTATCTAGAACCGTCACTAGATATAAGTCTTTTCATTAAAGAGGACAATCAGAGAGTCTATCTTAATCCTGAGATAATTGATGGACTTATGGTTGCAAGTGTTATCATTAGGGCTATCAATGAGTACGATTGTATAGCATAGTCTATCATCGATAGTTTGGTGGTATACATTTGTTAATCGATAGAGGACTTCATTTATAGATATGGACATCGTGGCTCCATTTATTAAATGAGAGTATAATATCATCATATGGATTTTTTGAGGTATTGGATATTAAATCTCAACGTTGAGTTTTCAATAATGATTATTGAAAACATGGCTTCTGGTCAAGTCAAAGTATCCAAGTTCGAAATGTGGTCATATGAGGAAATATGGTAACTTGGAGAGCTATAGGCGGTCTATGAGCTCTTGGCGATTACTGATATTATTCACGAGGATACACCATCTCCTATAAGATTGTCTAGGGTATGAATGAGAAACATCTCCTTATTCTATCTTTATTTAAGAGTTCAATTTTAGCTCTTTAGTGGAATGAATTAAAATTAATAGATTGGACCTAAGTGAATCATTTGTTGATTGTGATTAGGTTGTGTCTATTGAAGCTTAAATTTAGATAGCCCGCCAAGATCCCCAATCCACACGTATTTGCATGGATCACTTGATATATTCTACTGGGCTGATTTAAGGGTCCATCTAGAATTGTTTTTAATATATCAAGAATATAATATGTCTATTATTTAATTAATGGGCTGCACTATTATATTAATATATTAAAAGGAGACATGTGGGCTTGTTTCTTTTAGTAAGAATGGGTCTGGTTCACATGTAGGCTTTTATTTAAAGTCCAATGGATTAAATGAAATAAGAAAATAATATATGGCTCATTTATATAAGTGGGGCGGCAAGGTGTATATATTAACCTAATATATTATTTTGTTTCATTGTTTTAATTAAATAAGAATTAGTTAATTTATTAATTAATTGTTTAATTAAGAAACAAATCTTTTTCTGATCAGGAAATAGAAGAGGAAGCAAAATTTCGGCCACCTATATAATACCACATATAGAATTCGGCCACGATAGTTAGTTGAATGATTCAATTTTTCTTCTTCTTTTCAATTTATAGAAAAGGATAATTTTTATTCTACTAAACATAAAAGAGAAAAGAGGTTACTCTTTGATAGTACACTGATTGGTTGTTCATCAATAAGCTTGTGTGTACAACATTGAATTAGGTTCACGCGAGTTTCGATCATTAGATTGAGAACTCAAAAGTGACTGGAATAATTTTTGTCTTATTTTGATTGTTTTGTGACTAACAAAAGAAAAAGAAAACTTTGTTCATCCATTCTCAGGTTTGCAATTCAAAGAAAAAGGGAGACCACGCTCCTAGGTGATTCACATACGTGTTCGGATTGGAAGATCTCACGGTACTATTCACGATCACTGTTCACGCGGGTACTGTTCACAATCATTGTTCACGGGCATCGGAAAAGATTTTACGGATTACCAATCGACGTAAGTCAATCGGATCACGCGTCAAGAGGTATTTAACTCTAACCGTATATATTTGAGTTTAATTAATTAAAAGGTTAAAGTTCAACTTTGAGAAAAATTTTAAAACCATACGAAATCTATTTTTCGTTTCTTCCGCTGCGTTTTATATCGATTTTTCCCTACACAAATATGGGTTCGAAAGGACCTAGTTGGAAAAATGATGAAAGTGGGGATAGATGCAGTGCATAGGCATTTGGCACCAGTTTGGGTGGCCAAGTTGAATGTGCTCCCCATTCCGGTCAAATCTTCTTTGGTTGACCGGGTCCCACTTAGAGTGCATTACACTCACTTTTGAATTCATTTTTAGTATTCTTATTTTTGTTTTTTGGATGGTTAGTTTTTGTCTTTGTAAATTGTTGGTACATAAATGCTTGATAATGTGTAATGTTTAGTTTGGGTGCAGATACAGTTGCAGGGCAGAGTCCAGGAATTAGTCCAGGGGAACAGTGCGGTTATAATGCGGGTCAGTCACCCGCACTTGTCCCGCACTCCGAAGGCATTAGGTAATAAAGTACGGGTAAAGTGCGGGTCAGCCACCCGCACTCCAACCGCACTTTGGTCGGGCAGTATATATACTGCATGTCGTTCTCTAGGGCTCCACTTTGCCACAAAAGCAAAACAAAACAACAATTTTCAAATTTTTCCCTCGTCTCAACTGAAAGGTATTCCGTGTGTGCCACGTTTTCGATTTTTCAGCAACCAAGGCATGAATTCTTCCTCCAATTTCATTCCATATCTCTCTAATCCAAAACCCTAACCCCTTTTATAAAAAAAAATTCTTTTTCCTCTTTTGCATGAACTTCATGATTCAAAATTTGAACTTTTGTTTTTGTTTTTGCTAATGTCTAACTGCCTATTGAATATCTATGAGGATGGAATGATGGGTTGTGTCTAATTATGCATGTGATGTGTTCATTGTTACATTAATTTTCTATTGCAACTGGATTTTCAACTGAATTCGGGGTTTATATGGTTGAATGGAATCCTATACATGAGTTAGAGTCATAGTAGTGTGAATTCGGTCGATGATGTGCTGGGATTATGAAGTGTATTTATGAATGGCAATTCTGCATGTGCTGGTATCTGGGAAGGAGTTAGAGTGCGGGTACAGTGCGGGTCATTCACCCGCACTCCACCCGCACTTTATCCTCCTGGCAGAATATGTGTTCTTTCAAATTCCTTCATCATAACCTCATGGTTCCTTGATCTGAATATTCCCTTAAAACTGTTGTTTATTGTGCAGATGTCATGAAGAACCAGGCAATCAACTAGGCAAGGCAGTCAGGGTTCCGAACGAAGACCGAGGAGGGGACCGCAAGTTCCACCACCATGCATCAGACACCCAGATTTCGAGGACCGTTTAGAATACTTCAGGGAATGAGACGTCGTGGTGGAAAGGGGGATAGCAGTTGAAGAGCTGGAGGGCACCTCAATCTCTCTAATGGTTAAAACAAGGGGATGGGAAACCTTTGTAAGCCCCCCCCCCCCCCCCCGATGTATTGTAGATGCATGGTCGAGGAATTCTTTGCTGGAATGGTACTTGAAACTTTTCAGCGCTCTTCTTCGATTCTAGTCCGAGGGGTAGAAGTCCGGATGACTATAGCAGATATTAACATGTACTATAGGACAGAGCTTCTAGTTGATCCCGAAGCAGTCGGACGTCTAAGGCAGGGGGTGACTTGGAATGAATTCTTTGTGACACAAAATGTGGATTTTGCAAATCAATTAGTGATCCGTCCAATGGACTTTTGGGTGGCACCAGATCACCGCATGAAGCACACCAACTTGAAGAGTGAGTTGGGTTTCTTGCATGTGTTCATCTCCCATTCGTTGATCCCTAGAAAGCATAGAACTTCAGTGAACTTCAATGTAGCAATGATCTTGTACTGTATACTGCAGAATCAGTTGATCGACGTGGCTTTCTGGTTAAAAGAGAGATACTTGAGTTGGGAGGTGTCAGAGTAGACAAGCAGCCACTCATCTTCCCTAGCCTAATCACCGCATTTTACAGAACTGCAGGGGTGGATTTTGGATCCGATCCTTTCGAATGTGGTTTGGGCCTGTTGGGCGTTTCACATGGAATGACCAAGTCGGAGAGAGGGACCCCTCTGGTGTCAAGGTCCGAACAGGGAGGAAGAAACCTGCTCGAGGGGGAAGTACAAGCAGACAGGCTGAAGACATCCCGGAACAACCAGATCTGGAGCTGGTTTACCTAGAATACGGTGATTACAGGCCCGCTGTTTCCCCACCCCCGCAGAAGACGTCTGGAGGGGTCCCTTGGTAGACCTTGCTTACAGGATTGGAGAACCTCAGAACTGAGGTCTCCGAAAATAGGAGGAAAATTACTGAGAGCAGAGCAGAAGCCAATGAGTATTTTACTGACATTTGGGGCAACCTCACTGACATGAGGGAGGCACTCAGTCTCCCAAGTTATCAACAGAAGAAGAAGAGGCCCGCTTCTTTCTCACCTCCTTTAGGGGGCCCAGACATTGACCAATATGGGGGAGAGCTCCAAGCTGCAATGGAGAGATCCAGGAGGGAGCATGAAGAGCGGATTAGATCAAAGATTGACCCTAAAGGAAAAGGGATCGCCAGTGAACCGGAGAGGGAGTTTTCCGACGAAGATTAACCATCCATCCCTTTTTGTTTATTGTTATTATTCTAGCACTACTTAATCTTATTGCTTGTATTTGTAATTTCTTTTAAATGGCTTGGACTTATTTTTCTTTTCTTTTCGCATTTGATTTTCGTTTGGTAGAGTTGTTGTGTGGTTTTAAGCTAGGTTGTGCATCTTTTGGGAAGCACACGGCAACACGCATGGACAACGAACTAACTTCCTTCTTAAGGGAATTTTCTATCTTCGATTTTGTACTTAAGCTTTTAATGAATGCGATTTAGATTTTGTTATTATGAATGAGCATGATCGAGTGTATGTCTAGATTCGGTTTGGGGGTGTTGAACCCTAAATTCCACCAATTATTGAGATTATGCTTATTATTTCCAACAATTGGGACATTGTTGAGTTTTGGTTAGGGGATGTATTACGCCTTGTACAGTTGTTAGTGTCCAATTTTTCAATTTTGTCGCTTGTCCAGTTTTCAAACTGTATCCAGTTTGGGTATGATGCCTCTAGAGTGTGCTTTTGACGAGTTCCTTATATGTGCTCTGACCATGTGATATAGTTTGGTGCTATTTAAGGGTTCGCTTGCACCACCATGGGGTCGTCCCACCCGTTGGTGTTAAGTATTTGGGACTCATTGTTCCCATGTCTTGTTCTAATAGTGGAGATACCCGTGAGATCACAAACACAAGCATGAAAGTGCGTTTTCTGAGTGCATTATTGATTATTCTTAAACATGCCTCTCGTCATTTATGCCATGTGCCATAGGACTTGCATATCATTTTGTGAATTGCGTGATGGATGCTCTCATTCCCTTTTTAGATGGTTGTGGAAGTGATATTAGGAAATGTATGTGTATTGAATAACCTCTATAGCGTAATCACCACACCCCATATTGTGTGCTCCAAAGCCAAGTTGAGGCCAAACACTTAATCTTTCATTTGGTACCACATTCAACCTTATACCCAATAGCCTAAACACATGCCTACCCTTGTACTAATCATGTTAGGATGGGAAATGGTAGTGATGAAAAGAGTTAAGATGGTCCTACAGCGGGTAAAATGAAATAATTGTTGAAAATATGCAAGGAAAGGGGTAAGAACTGTAGTTGTGTGCCATAAATGCCTATGAAAGGGAAATTGTATCAACTCAAATGGAGTACAACATTGTGATTGGGAAATTGTTAAAAGAAAAAATTAAAAGAGAAATTGTACTTGAAGTGCCATAATAGGGATTGTATTATGTTAAATACGCTCAAACGGAATGCAACGTTGAAGGCACAAATGTGGGTTAAATGATTTCCTAGAGGGTTGCGTTTAAGTGATAAAAGAACATGGTGTGGGAGTAGGGATATATTCTAGCATGATTGGTGAGTTTGAACTCCAAATGTCCATATTCTTTGTGTAACCTGATTCAACCCCACAGCCACACTATAACTGGTTGAAAAACCCTATTTGATCCATATAAGTCTAGTTTGGGAATGTCGGTTGAAGCACTATCTTTCACATCCATGGCATGGTGACTCATTCCTATGATAGTTCATTGCTTAAATTTTATGCAGAATCTTTTTTGCATACTTGTTTGTATGGAACTTAGGACTCTTGAGGAAAGAAAAGAGAGAATCCATGTGAGTTTTAGAATTGAAGCAAATTATGCTCAAGGTATGGGAGTAAGTTGTCCCTAATTCATGAATGCCTTTAGGTGTGGGATTCGTGTTCGTACGAGCCTCCCTTGGGTGTCTCCAAATTGCTCTTGATCTTGTGTATATGTTTTTCTCCTCTGTATCACACTTATTTGTATCATATCACACATTGGACTTGCGGCATTGTTGAGGTATTGTTTAGGTGCCTAGAAATTACAATCAGTTGGCGCCTTACTACTTTAATTAGATTTGCTCGAGGACGAGCAAAGGTTTGGTTTGGGGGTGTTTGATCGGGCCAAATATGTAGTATATTTAGGCCCTCAAACCCTTACCTTTGGTTCTGTTTTCTTGCGTTTTTGTATCTCTGATGGGTTGTTTTGTGTGGAATTGTAGGAAATGGTGCAATGATGGGTTTGGAAGCATGTCGCAGTGATTCCGGTAGAAAATGGGCAAAAGGAAAGACAAAGGAGCATAGGCAGCTCTATAGTGCGGGTCAAGTGCAGGACAAGTGCGGGTAACAACCGCACTCCAACCGCACTCCAGCCGCACTCATGCTCATAGCCGGGACATGATACAAGTAAAGAGAAAAAGTGTGGGTCACGTGCGGGTCATCCAACCGCACTCCACCCGCACTGTTGCCAAACTAGAGAAGCTGAAGTTGCACCTGATAATAAAGTGTGGGTACTGTGCGGGTCATCCAACCGCACTATACCCGCACTAATGCCAAACCAGAGAACTTGAAGATGCACCTGACAATAGAGTGCGGGGTACTGTGCGGGTCATCAAACCGCACTCTACCCGCACTATCACCAAGACCAGAAGAGTAAAATTACACCTGACATTAGAGTGCGTGTACTGTGAGGGTCATCCAACCGTACTCTACCCGCACTGTTGCTCAAGACAGAAGGTAGATTTTGCACCTGACAGGGAAGTACGATTCAAGTGCGATCACAGTGCGATTCCAAGTGCCGGTCAAGTGCGGGTAATGCAACCGCACTTCACCCGCACTACTGCCCAGATCCGAGGACTGAAGATGAAGACAACCCATACAGTGCGGGTAATTCAACCGCACTCCACCCGCACTCCGCGCACGCCAGTTTGATTTTTGAAGCTTAAGTGACCTATTTTTGTATGTTGTATAAATAGAAAAGTATAGAAATGTTTTAGGGAGTTTTTTTGACTCCTTTTTTCAGAGGAAAAACACATTTAGAACTAGAATCTCTCTCTCTCTCATCCTTACATTCTCTACTCAACTTCACGGAAGTTAGGAGATTGAAGCCACTTCAAGGAAGAAGATGTTCTCCAAGGGTTCTTTCTCTTTCCCTTCTCTTAGTTTCCTAGTTGTACTGAGTAGCTAAATCCCCTCTAAAGGGTTGATGGAGTAGTTAGTTGAATATTGGGCTTGTACATAAACTTGATATTATATTGATATTAATGTCTATCTTTCATTGATCTACTCTTATTGTGAATGTTTACCATTGATTTCTTGTATAGATACACTCTCTTTGCAAGATGTCTTTGTATTATGTATGAGTATTGCATCTAGATATACATCCTATTTAGTTGTTTAATGCTCTAAAGAATGGACAGAATGTCATGAATTCCAACTCTTAAACCGCGGTCTTAATCTAACCTCGATCGAGTTTCCGGCACTATACATGCTAGGTCGGAACCCGGGAGAGAGTTAGAAGTCATCACTATACATCCTAGGGTGACTGCATTTAATCGATTGAGTCATTGTTAGGTAAACGAGCTTCATTTGCAAAATCCGATAAACAACCAACACTATACATCCTAGGTTGGTAGTTTACGACGGATTAATCCCTAATAGGTGGTCCGCACTATACATCCTAGGTTGGCCACCTTCTAGGGATAAATAACCGACTCTATACATCCTAGGTCGGTTACCTTGAATAGCCGTGCTATTGACAAGTTTGTTGCATTGCCCAATATTTACTTTCGTATCCATTAACTCCTTAGTTTCCATCATCTATATATATATCCTTCATCCCATTTCCCCCTTCATTTAGTTTGCATAATTACTTTAGTGTTATTGATAGTGTAATTCACCATCTACATCTTCCCCATTTCATGTTTCGTTATTATATATATATATACATAACATTACTTTAGCAATAACTAATTTTAGCTAACTCCGCTCCCTGTGGACGACACCCCACTTGCCACTATAATTGTGTTTTCAAACTAATTTAGGTTTTGTGAGGTTTTATCAAATATCGTTGACAGATTGATCTTTTAAAACGACACTAGAAAAACGTCTTGTCACTATTTAGGGAAAAACAACCTAACCATGTAAGCTATCACAAACAAAACCCAAGCATGTCATAATTTCACTAAATATGCAATAAGAGTGAAGGTTTGCTAAACTAAACAATCAAAGACATGTCTTGATTAAGATAGAACAATAAATGAAGATATGTTGTTTGTTCTATTTACCAAGTGATGTAATAAAGAAAACCTATGAATGATTGATGCATTAAGGATGTATGAGTTTTGGGTTTGGAGAGTTTAACAAGCTTCGATGGAGCTGTCTCTCTTAAGATTCTCTCTCTCTCTAGGGTTCATTTTTTAAGAGTCATGGAATAAAGAAGATGAGAAAGTGATGAATTTTATAGTGTTTAGATGATAGCCCTGTAAATTCCATGAATTGCCCTTCAAAAATGAGTCAAATCGGACTCCAAATGAGTGAGATATGGCCAAATTACGAAACAGGGGTAGAAGGGTACTAGACCAAAAGCACTGATCGAATAGTACAACACCAGCACAATACCACTGGAGGACATGTGATTGACAAGCAGCGCAACAAAGGCACTTGACGAGCAGCGCATAGGCACAACAAAGCAATAGCTCAATATTCGAGCGCATCAAAACATGACCAAACGACATCGAAATTTATCAAATAATATACCGTTGGAAAGGTATGGATGTATAATTTATACTCCTTTCTACAGAATGAAGTTTCAATGTTTGTAGAAAAAGATATAGTTATTTGAGTGACCATAGGTCATACACGGACAACCACATAGTTGCCTTGTTTTTGATGTCACTTTGGAGATTTCAAAACCAATCCAAACAGTCATGAAATATTTCGAATAGTATACCTTTGGAAAGGTATGGGTGTCTAGTTTGTACAAAAAATTTCAAAACTCATTTTGAAGCTTTGTATAAAACGTTATGGTTATAAGACCATACAAAGGTCAGTTTTGGAAAATATTTAAATCATTGAAATCCACTCTTTTAAAACTAGACACTTTACTCCAAACAACCAAACCAAAAATAACACTTAACCAAGAGAAGAATGGGATCTTCTCAAATGGTCAACCATTGCTCTAAGACATGCACACCATCGTGCAAGTGCGGACATTTCCGATCACACAAACGGAAATGAATTACACCACACAAAACCTCACTTAGATCTAACAATGAGGTGCAAGTGTGAAATGTGTAATGGATTCACACATATAAACAATTAGAACACAAATTCAAGATGAACAAAGCATGCATGAAGTGTGTGTGTGCACCTAAGCTCTTCAAGAGTCAAAGTCAAGTGAATCTACCTTTCGCTCTTGCTCTTGATCTTGAAGTCACGGATATGCTTGGAAGCTTGCCAAGGAAGACTTAAGCTACCCATTATAAAATCATCCCCAATGTGGTGTGGTTTGTCATGAAATAAGCCAATCATAAAATAGAGGTCCTTACAAGATACATTGACATGATATGTGTTGATTGATGTCTATGTGTGTTTTTGAGTGGCTTGATAAGCAAAACTTATTTTGAATATCAATTTCTTTGAGAGCTACTCACTTGAGGAGTAATGATCTTGAACAAATAACTTTTATTGTTTCTAAATCATGCACTTGAGCTTGAAAATCTTGTTTTTACAAAAGTGTACTAATGCTTCTCTTATATGTTTAAGTATGAGTAGTTGAGTTTGAAAATGTGTAGATTATGGATGCATCTAAAAGTTTATTGCTGAGTACATGATAGATGACTTATTGTTAATATTCATTTTGCTTCGGCATCTACATAGAAACGAGCACCCTAATGAAAAGAGCTACACACCTTGGTTGTGAAGCCGCCCAATGTAGGAAAGGGCTACACTATTGTGATGAGTGAAAGCCGTCATGAGGAGTATATGTTTTTGTTAGAAAAATCAAAGAAGTGTAGAAAAAGAATCAGTAAAAAAAAATCTTTGATTCAAAGCCAATAATAATAATAAAAGGCTTAAAGAAGTATAGTTGAAAATTGTGAATTGCACGGGTTGACAAATAGAAATGGTAAAATGAGCCACATGCACACACACTCATATGTTGAAATCTATTATTTTAAAGCAAATATTTCGGATGATAATCAGTTTGACCTAGACTGGAAATGCTTTAGATTGATAGGGGTTGAAGTGGTTTGCATGTTGATATCGTAATTACTAATTTTATATATGTTAGAAGCATACCACACACACACATGTTTTTGTTTAATGTGCTTGATTAATTAGCAATGAGAAATTATTTTTGAGAGATTAATGAAAATCCATGATTCTCTCTTTGAACTTGGAAAGTTATAATATAATTTCTCTTATTGCTTGATATGTGTGATTCCCTTTTGAACACGTTTACTTGATGATCATAATGTGGAGCATATGTTAAGGGAGATCTTAGTTTTGGTTAACTTAGTTCTCTATACTACTTGTTGGCATAATATATCATTCTTGTATCATGCATCTCTTGTCTATTCCTTGTGAAAAAAGGGAAGAAATGTACTGCTTCAACTTTGGGAGAATGTTTAAATGTTTATTTGTGGAGAAATGTATCATGCATGATCTTGTCTTACGGGGGTGAATTCTTTTAGTAAGGGGGAGAAAAGAATTCGTGTTTATATGAGATAGGGGGAGTCTTGTTTCTTGCTTGCTTATATTGCTTATTTTTGTGAATATATCTCACCAATCTTTTTTGTAGACATTGTTTTCGTTTGGTTGGTTGTGCTTGTCTCACAGTTATTTTAATGCTTAAAGAATAGATTATTAAAGACTCATGAAGACATGAAGACATTTTAGTCTGGGGATCTCTTCGTAATGTGAGGATGTGAGAATGCAATCAACTATGAGTATTTGAGTGATCATTGTATGGTGAGGTTGAGGTTTTGTCATGGAATAGCCAAAGGGGGAGATTGTTAGGTTTTAGATTTGTGTTGGCTTGATTCCATAAAAAAACTCTATTTCTTTGTAATGTCTAGTTGCTTAGGTGGTTCGTGGTTTATATAAGCTTCAAAGAAGAAAAGCAACTTCTCATGCAAAGTTCGTCTTCAAGAGGAAAGGTGCTTACTTGGATGTTAAGGTATCCAGATTTTTCTTCCTCTTGCAAGGCGTAAGCGCACACACACACATTGCATTCATATGTGTTCCTACATCGTTGTGCTAAATTTGAATAACACATTCACTAACTTATTGTTGTATGCACATGCATTTGACTTAATTTGACAATTTTTGTAAAATTGCATCTTTTAGGATTATTTCTAGGAAATGACATACTTGTGTGTTCTTGTATTTATTTGTTTGTGTTTTTATATGGATGAAATTCAATTTGAGCGTATATTATGTCTCATTGAGTTTAAGTTTTTTCGGTTACTCATTCATTAAGTTTCGAGTTCAAAATATGAAGTTAATAAACTTAAGAAACTTTACGTGATTTTATCGTACATGGTTTTCGTCCTTGTTTTTCAAGTTGAATTCCATATTTTTTGTGAAAGTTGTCTTGATATATTTTGTGCATGAGGGAGTCCCAGTTTGTAATTTGAAAACAGATTTGAATTCAGAGTTCGGAGGCTGGAGAACGGTCGAAGATAGTTCAGTGCGAAGAGGGTAGTTAAAGGGCAAAATAGGGGAGCCTTGAAACTCTCCCTGTGGAGGCACGTGGCCTCCATGGGAAAGGCTGCCTTCTGCCCCCATGGAGGCCAAACGCCTCCATGGGGAGCAGAGATGTCTGGCCCCTATTGGATTGTTGTTTTCCTCTCTTCTCTCTCCTTTAAATATCACTTTCCCTCTCATTTTCAAATATAGGTGTTGGTGTGAAAAACTTGTGTGCAGAAATTTTCTCTCAAAATTTTCTCACCTTCCAAACACCATAACTCTCTCAAATCAACTCCAATTTTAGATTTTCAAAAGCCAAAAGTGTTGTTCTTGAAGAGAGGAAAAAGTTCCAAGTATTTGTAGAGTCAAAAAATACTCAGAGTTTTAGTGATGATCAGATTTCAGTTCGTGAGTCATTGTTTGTAAGTGAATCAATTCTCTTTCATTTTTGTTCATAATCTACTTGATGATTCTTCTCATATGAGTTGAAAGAAATGATTAGAATGATTTTGATTCCAATATTAGGACTTGATTGATTAAGTTTCAAGATTAGTTCATTCTTTTAATTGAATATCATTTTTACTAGCTTTGATTGACATGAACAGGTTTCTAGATATCTTTGTGAATAATCTTTGAATGCTTAATCTTGTGTTCCTATCACATGTTCGTAAGAATTAGTTACATTTGATTGTGAGCTTGTTTTGTACAAAACTAATTATTCATAGAGTGTGTTTGATCAACTTGCTCTATTTGCTTATGTTTGCATCATTTGCATCCACATAGATCATTTGCCTTGTAAAGAGGTTGGGAGTCTCATATTAGAGAGTGATTCTTCCTTTTGAGCATTGGAAGTCACATTATGAGAGTGATTCTTCAAGTTGTGCATTAGAAGTCCTGGTTAGGATCGGGATGATCCGGATAGTCAAGCGTGGAAGTCTTGTCTCTCGCCAAGTCAAGCTTGGCCTCACAAACAACGAGCCAACTTTGGTGAGGGAGAGCGTTCCCTAAGGCAAGCTTACCTATGTGGGCAACAAGCCATCTTTGGGGAGGGTTTTCCCTCGCACAGGCTAGTTGGCCACGCCAGACCAAACTTTTCCTCGACCATTCGGAAATCAAATTTGTGCAACCTTGTGACTCAAAAACCAAACCTGGTTTTCGACCAACACTTAGAATGAACCAACCATCTCGGAAAACCTCCGGAACACATTCGAATTTTCCAAAATACCCATGAATCTCATAATAAACCCAGAAAGGCTCGGAAACATCCGAAAAAAATAAGGTGAGTCATCGAACCGCTTGAAACTCAACTAGGAACGTAACCACATATGATTGGACTAGTAACAAACAGAAAATCTCTTAAGTATAATTTCTATTATGAGATAACTAACGACACAAAAATACAAACTAAAACACATGCACAAACACATTAACGTATGCCATTTCTTGAAGCTAATTCCTAGAACATGTTCAACTAGAAATTTAATTCAATTTAAGAACTAATGCAGAACATACAATGTGAACGTGTGTTCTACTTAAAATTTGGGCATTGATACAGGGACACATGCATAAAATGTATGTGTTTGTGTGCGCGCACGCACCTATGCCGTGCAAGAGATAAAAACTCAATACGAAAATATTTTGAAGATGATACGATCTCTTGAAGGCATGATTGCTATGCTTTCATCATGGAAAGTTGCCGATCAACTTTGAAGCTCGAAACCACACGAGCCAGCCAAGCAACTAAACCATTACAAGCAAAAAGTATTTTGTAATGGAATCAAGCTAACACAAAATAAAACCTAACGATTCTATTTATAGCAAAACAATTGAAATGTTTATTATGGGCAATGTGACACATAATTTTAAGGAATTTTAATAAGGTGTATAAGGTGATTAGATGCATGCATACAATTGTTCAAATCTTACGTTTCAAATATTCTAAAAACGGCTTGATTTTAATTACTCACACTACTGTCATCCACGTGGCAAAGAATTTTAAAACTATTAATTAGGTGCATGAGCTGGTTCCATTTTTCTTAATTTATTTTTTCAAATATTCCAAAAATGACTACTTATAAAAGAAAATTATTAAGGTGCATGAGCAGATGAGCTGGCTAGCTAAATACATGCCTTTTTCAAAATTTCTCTTCCAAATATTCCAAGAATGACTCCTTTTCTATACTCATGTGACCAATTAGTAAACATTAAATTTTTTGATGAGATAATATATATACACACACATTATAAAAAGCATTCTTTGGAAAATTTTCGTGTGTTTATAAACAGTCTCCTATGATGAACTCGCAATCTATAACTATGTCTAGCTCGAACACTAGCCAAACACTGCCCTATTTTGGGAGCTCCACGGAGCTCTTCAACCCGAATTGCTCTGCCACAGTCATCCTTATAGACTACGATGAGAAGCGTGAGATTAAGTTCCTGCGGTATGGAGGGTTTCTTGTAAATATGATAATCCAATCATTGGGCCCCGTCATGATGATCACTTGCACGGTCGATGGGTTGCAGTGGCCCATTTCCAAGGACGCCCCAATCATCCGAGTAGGCCAGAGATGCTTCACTTTTGGAATGCCAGGTCTTTTGTACGGACTTCGATTCCCTCAACATTGTGAAGTGGAAAAAATTGATACACTTGAGATGGTTTTGATGAGATTTGGTCACTATGATGATCTTGATGTGGGGAAATTGACTGGTAATGTTAATTTTTTTTTGATCATTTTGCTTAATTTACCCTACTTTTTTTTAGTTCATTTTGATTTAATTAGAGTACTATTTTTAAACAGAAAATAATTATGTTACAAAACAGCTCAAATAAAGATATAGCCGATTTAAAGACTTAGAGGTAATTTCACTAAAGTCTCTATTTTTTAGTGAAATATCACATTTTCAAAGGTCTTTATTATATTAGCAACTTAAGTTCCGTGTTTTTTCAAAATACATCATTTTAGTCCATTTGACCAAAATATTAATGGTCAACTCTAACTACATATAAAATTACAATTTACCCTTATGAAAATGATTTATTGAGTTTCAAAAATAAATAATATTAAAATGGTTTATAAAAATAAATCAAAACCAAAAATTTATTTTCTAAAATTTTTTTAAAAAACTAATGGGTTATGAAAAATATAAAGTTAAAATAAATAATAAATTGAAAGTATTTTCATAAATTTGCAACACAAAAAAATTAGAAATTATTTAAAAAAAATAAAAAAGAACCTTTTTTCAGTAAAAAAGAACCTTTTTTTAGTAAAAAAGTAAAAGGATCTTCGCCATTGGATCGATCCAAATCCAATGGTGGAGATCCATTTACTTAAATTCTTTTTATTTTTTGAACTAATTTTATTTATTTTTTAAATACTTTCAATATATTATTTATTTTAACTTTATATTTTCCATAATAAATTAGTTTTTTTTCTTTTTTTAATTTTTTTTCTTTTTTAAGAAAATAATTGTTTTTTGTTTATTTATTTTTATAAACCATTTTAGTATTATTGATTTTTGAAACTCAATAAATCATTTTGACAAGGTAAAATTGTACTTATATATATATATTTAGAATTGACCATTGATATTTTAGTCAAATGAACTAAAGTGAAGTATTTTTGAAAAACAAAGGACTTAAGTTGCTAATATAACAAAGGCGTTTAAATAAGTGACATTGCACCAAAAAATAGGGGCTTTAGTGAAATTACCCCAAAGATTTATTCGTACCTTTCTTTTTGCATTCTTTACGTTTTAAAGATTTATTACAAGATAATTATAATAAATATCCGATGTATCTATTGATAAAAATGTCAATATATATCTTTTTTTTTTAAGTATTACAATAGGAGACCTAGCGAGATCAAAAAATACATGTACGGTCCAAATATATAAATTTAGACAAAGGAAATAGAGACATTGAACTTGAGAATTCTTATAATATGTATTGCATATATTGTTATAAATAGATGAGTCAAACTACCAAGTAATAATTAGAAAATGATTTTTTATCCGTTAACATCACCTTATCATTTTTCTCAGGTTATCCTTGGAAAGATGATGATCCTAATATATGGTATAAATTGCTTCCAATGATTAAAATAATTGTTCACAACACATTATCTCAATTCGGCCACCATCCGGGAAAGTCACCATCGGCTGTTGGAGACCAGGAATCGAGCAAACTAAAAGTTGATCGAACCTCAGCCTTTACAAAAATGGTGGGTGATGCCATTTTGTCTGGCTCTCTGAAACCCAACCACATTGATATTCAAGACATGAAGCCAAAGCAGAAATGTGGTGACAGTGGAATCAGTGCTACAAATTCAGAACAAGCTTTTGCTTCAATTTCATTGTTCACAAATTTGGTTGAAGCTTTGGAGCTATTTTGGGTGATTGCTCATGGGAAATCACATTTGTTGAAAGAGAAAAACACTAATTTGAAAGAGCTGGTTGGGTTTAAAATGTGGAGATTGAACCAATTGGGTATTGCTGCTTTCATGAAAAAATTGGTTGTTAAAGGATAGAATGAAGTTTGGTATTGGTTATTCATTTGTTTTGATTTCAATGTCTAAAAGTACTTTTAATTTGCAACAAAACTTTTCCAGCCGAATAGAAGATTATGTTATAATTTGTGTGTATTGTTACCTTATGTCTAATCAAAGGTAATTAAACTTAGGCTATGTTTGGGATTGCTTTACTTATAAAATAATCCGCTTTTAGCTTAACTTAATGAATAATCAACTTACCAGATAAGTTGATAGGTATTTGGTAAATTGACTTTGTAAATAATCAACTTTAGAAAAAAGTAAGAAAAAAGTGTTTGGTAAACTTTAATTGATTATGAAAAATGACTAAAATAGACATTAAAATGTAATATGTTATACAAATATTTTTCTACTATTTATTTATTTTTGTTTAAATTAAAAATACTCAAAAATATACATATAAAACACAGAATTTATATATATATATATATATATATAATATTTAATATTCAACTGAGTCAACTCGCTATTCTCAATACAAATATACTGAGTCAACTCGTTATACTCAATACAAATATACTGGATCAACTCAGTCTTCACAGTCAAATCTACTGAGTCAACTCGCCCTTATAAGGAGAAAATCAACTGAGTCAACTCATTCACTCAATCTTCATCAATTGATTTTCTGCAACCTGGGTTCCAAATCCGCCACCATCTGCTACTCCATCGGATTCTCCATCGATGGCGTTGTCATCCTTCATCCTTCACCGCCAACATCGTCTCCTCGCCGCCGACGTTCAAGATTTGAATTCGTGAGATTTTGTCCCGGATTCGTCGCGATAATGGATGCTAAAATAGCAAAACGGAGGAGGATTCAATCACCGAAGAATCCCTCCTACGACGTTGGAGGAGGCGAGAGGCTGGTCTCTTCAATGCCAAGAATGGAGGAGGCGAATTCGCTATAACAGAGGAGGCTGCCTAAGGGGAAAATGATCTCCACCGCCGCCGGAGGATTCCAGCTGTCTTCTGACATCCATCGCCGGTGGTTGCCACCACCACCACCACTGTCCATTTGTCACCAGCAATCGGTGGCCACCAACACTGTCGTTTTATATTTTTAATTTTTAAAATTTTTCAATTTTAAAATTGAGGATATTTTGTATTTTCAATAAAATGTCAAGGGCATTATAGACATTCCAAAGGTAAGGGGCTAGCTTCTCCAATAATCAGCTTTGAAAAGCAACCCCCAACCAACTTTTCAAAAGCTGATTATTGGATGAGCAAATTGTAAAATAAGTCTCTTTTGAAAAATTTACCAAACACTTATTTGTTTAAAACTTGAAAATAAAGTGATTATTCACCAAGTAAAAGAAATCTCAAACATTGCTTTAATTATAATTTGTGTGTATTGGCTCACTGTTATGCCCTTTAGGTACACCTACATCATGAGGTTATTGGTTCTAGTCATGTCTCCCTTCTCCCAACCTTTAATGTACTGTGTAATAGTTTTTTTTTTAAAAAAAACTTAATTAATATTAATAACCAAACAACAAGCACTGATTAAACTTAATTACATATGGGTAAAAATAATCCATGGTTTGACTTATTTTTGTGTGAAAAAATTATGTAAATTTGGATTGAGATCAAATGTGATCATTTTTCTTTTGATAATCCACGGAGCGCACCTGCACTCAAATCTATTATCAGAGTTTGATTACAATATCTTAGTCTCTCTCTACAAGTTGCTCTCAGCCTCTCATGCTATTTTTTACGCTTTCTAGGTCATAAAATAACAAATGAAAACATTGGTATGTATATCAGAGCATTAGGGTAGACCAAAATCCAAAAGAAATAGGTTTCTTTCAATGCTAGATTTTCTGCTCACGCACACATTTCGTTTTGGGGCACTGTCTGCACCCAGTGCCATAAACCGCAGTAATCCTCTGCGAAGCACGGATTAGAATACCACAGTCACTTCTTCCCATCTTCAGCCACGGTTTATAACGCATAGAAACCTCTGTGAACTTCCGCCCCTTGCACCGTAGTCCACGTCACGGTCTTCTCAGGAGTTCTCTTCCTGGGACGTTTTCAGGCTTCACAATACCCAACAGTAGCTTGTGCTTTTGTTAATAATTTGTGGATTATGAGTCTTGTGGAGTGAGTATACTTATGACAACTTTGTGCTTGTGTCTAATATTGCTAATTCTATCTCTCTCTCTATCTCTCTTACACTGACACACATGATCAGTACCCTTATCTGATTTTTCGGTTTAGAATTTGATTTATCTCTCGCTCACACATTACCCTTATCTCATTTTTCCATTTAGAACTCGATTTATCGTTAGAGTATGATCATTTGATATATAGCACGATCAACATTAGTAAAAAAAAAAAAGGGTACGATTTTACCATGACTTTTTCATTGTCGGAAATAAATATTATGGTATAAACGCTTATGACCTCCCCCTATGTGCCCTATACGGTAATGATTCCTCTGGCATTATAACATTTACCTTAAAATTGATATCCATTTACCAAAATATTCTGTGGATTGGATTTTAATTGACTGTCTATAGTTCCATTGCGTGTGCTTGAGGTACAAGTTTTGTATAAGTGAATTGTTATCCTCTTTAGTATTTTGATTTCGAGTTCTTTTCTTTCTAAGAGGTGGGAATAGAAAAACCCCATTAAAGCGGAATGATCATATTTTTATAATGCATTATATGTCCCAAAATGGATCTCATTCTTCTACATTAGCAGGACAGCTGATGACTATTAATAGCTATTACCTTTCAACTAAAAAAGAGTTCAACCCAATGCTTTTTATTTCTATCCTAGCTAGTATATTGATTTTCTTCCAATAACCAAATACTTATTTCTATAAATATTGCATATATATATTTGATTCCATCCCTAGAAATATTTTTTTGACGGAAAGAATGCTAGTTTTTATTGTCATATGTTATTATATGAATATACCACACCAATACATTATGTGTAGATGATGGGATTCCAGTGATACTGAGTCAATTCTAAAAGTGTTATTGGAGGGTCCCATTAACATGCATCGGTACAAATCTGACCTACAAATTCGCCAATTTTGAGTCAGGCACTTTAACTATGGATGCTTAACTCGGATCCTTGTACATGGTGAATAACAAAATTCCAAATGAAATAACGAAATCCGTAGGATAAATATATGCAATATAGGAGTCAATTAAAGGACATAAATTAAAATCTTAGATTTTCGAATTTAGATAGATATTGAGAGAAGTCAAGAATTTTCACTATTTCTATGATTCATAAACCCAATTTAATCAAGTGGGATCTTTCATTCTGTTTTTTTTTCACCAAGAATGTTTTATAAATTCATCAAAAAAATTCTTGACATCGATTTCTGAGAATTCTAGTCAACAGTGACACATATACAGATAGACGCATGAATAAATCTCAAAATTCAATCAGGCTGCCTACCTGATAGGTGTGTGATTGCAATGAACGGAAAAAGACGGAAATAAAGAATGCAGAAATAGAAATGACACAAATATTTTTACGTGGAAACCCATAGTGAAGGGAAAAATCACGGTCATTATGAACGATAGAGAAAAAGCTCTTCAATATGTAAAATAAGGTTAAAATAAGGTTACAAATAACAACTGGTTTCTTTTTGTAAACACCCCCCCCCCCCCCCCCCCCCCCCCCCCCCCACACACACACACACACACACACACACACGTTTAAAGGGTTAGTGTGTTGCACTAATCCTTGTCGCACAATCATGAGACATTATTGCTCGAGATCCTAGGGGGGATCACATCTTGGCGAGATCTCTAGCGGACGGGGAGATTTGTGGCGAATCAGATCCTTGAGTAATTATTGCGTTGTGATCTCCATTTTCTACAAGATGTTCCTTCTGATTTTTGTATTAAGTGAAGATTTTTCAACCACTGGATTGTAGGTGATTGATTTGCCCAATATGGGGTTGGCCTTTACGGAGAATATACCAAAATCTTGTTTCATTTATGATGATTTGTTGCGGGGCGAGTTTGGGCCAACTCCCTTTTTCGATTATCATCTAGTGAGCAACTATTTTAATGGGCGAGTTGATATGTTCATATGTGGTCTATCGAGCTAATGTGGATACTTAGCCCCTTAAACCATGGGTTTCATGCTGACTTTTGGTATTAAATAAAATTAACCCATACAACACCCCCTAAATCCACGAGGTGAGCTTGCTGGCGAGTTAGTAGCACTTAGAAGAGGATTTATCAAAAAAATTACAATTAATGCCCCATTAATGGGTCGGCTAGCTGTGTCAGCCTTAATAACTGTGCTTTTAATTTGAACCTTTAAAAAACATTCGAACTGCTCAATGATAGGAGATAAATGATGAGTCATTTTGCTTCGTTTTTACTTCCAGTCATGGCACGTGTCCTGCTGTGATTGGAATATAAGTCTTTCTTTGTTTTTCGTGCTTCTTTTCCTTAATGGGCACGTTTCGGCAGAGTGACATGCCTCTTAGGTTTCCCTATTTTCTTCAAATTCTATAAGTACCAGTGCCATGTCCTTTTATTTCACTTACCCTAGTGTTCTACTAATATTTCTTTATCTGTATCTGAAATCCTTTCGTTTCTTTTCTTCCTTTTTCAAAGAAAATATTTTCTAATAATTGGACGCGAAGTGTCAAGATTGGGCCAACAAGAAGTGGTGGAGCCCGATTCCCCTGAGTTGGTATAGGCCAGGATGCATTTTTCTCCTAGCACTCCTTGCCCATTTGACTGCCTATATCGACTGCTTTGAACTTCCTACGGCAGTTGATTTGCTTATTTCCGGTGGCAAGGCGGTGTGCAATCAACCCCCAAATGCGATGGTTGTCTAAGGCACCATGCTTTGCTGTGGAGTTATGATGCAGCGTGGAATGGAACTCACACGCGTTCGAACACACAAGGGTTTCTTTGATCTATAATTCAGCAAAAAAAAAACAGAAAAAGAGAGATATATGAGTTAACTACTCAAGAAGTTTTTTTTTATTCCAATCTAAATATCGTAGAGCGATTACAACCAAATAAATAGAGAAAATAATATTTTTAACTCCTAACATAACTCCACTAAATCGGAAAACAATCCTAGATTATTTGCTAAAATAAAAGCTAAATGAAAAAAAGAAAGAAAATCCCAATTGTCGGGCAAGAAACTTAAAGTGCCCGGATGACAGGTTAAACGACCTTTTCACATGCCTAAACTAATTACTAGCCTGTAGAGCATGCCCTGGGCTTTTCGAAAACATATTATAATAGACATTTGGAGCCTGTATGTGAAAGTTATGACCCAAACATTCAAGTCCTTTTTGGGTGCTCTAAGCGACCCAAATATGAGCTTGCCACCCTATCCGCATCAAGTTACTTTGCCCATTCAACCCTTTATCTCTCACTTTCTGAGGGAAGTGTGACTTTCTCCCTGCCAATTGTCTCCCATATGCTATCGCATTTTAATGTGCATGTATGCATTCTGGCGGTCAAATGGCCTTCCGCCCCCTACTTGTCTCTAAATTATGCACTTTTACCAGTTTAAATCTAAGGAGGGTGGAATCAATTGCCTTGCGACGACCCCAATAGGAGAAATACTGGAGAGTGTACAGGCTACAAGTTCCGTCGAGTGGGATTCTTCTGAGATATGGGGCGAGCTTATCTGAGGAGTCCCTCATGCATTACCTTCCTAGATGCACGGGTGGTTTTTCGTGACGGGTGACTAAGGGGAGATCATAGCTTCTGTTTATGTTTTAGTATTGAACTCCACATGCGTGCCCTATCATTTTTCTCAGTCTTGTCCCCATAGCAATGTGACCTACCACATGACTTCAAAAGAAAAATGGCATATCTCAACAATCCAAGCATTTACCTAGTGGAAGGGAGGATATCCTTACCTGTTCTTTGAGGGGAGGATGATCAGCGTTCTCACAGTAAATCAATAGTGCCACACTTAGTTATCACTGCTTGGCATAATGTTCTGGTGGAGCGGAAGCCTGAGCCCAGGGCTTCTTATTATTTTATTATATTAACTCCCCCTGCGGACCAAGAGACGGAGTAGTTGGCCTTGAGTTCGCCCTTTCACTCGCCCGAACGTAGCTACCATTCACTGTGCTTATCGAGCGAACGACCTTGGTCTTCCACATCCTCATGGTATGGCTTCAAGTTGCTAACATGGAAGACTGGGTGAATCTTTAGCCATGCAGCTTCAGTCTGTAGGACACCTTGCCTACCTTCTAAATTTAGTATGGGTAAAGGGCCTTCATAACGCCGTACTAACCTAACCCTTTGTGCACCTCTCGGAAAACTGAAAACAGGTGGGCTAGTGCCTTCACCATGACCTTCTCCCTTCCTTGAACTCTAAAGATCTCCTCTTTTCGTCAGCCCTCATCCTCTTGTGGCCTTAGACATTTTTCTAAGACATTCTAATGGTAATACATGCTGTGAGTTTTTCATTGTTTATTCTCTTTTTGTTTTACATGCGTGATCAAGTTTGCTGATTTTATGCTTTGCTGTCATTCTCTAGTGTGCTAAGTCGACCCTCTACGTGGCCCGCGAGCCAAGCTAACTAGAACTCTGGCTGGGCAACCTCAAAGCATCCTTCTCTGTCTGATTTGCCGACCAAGCTAACTAGATTACTCAACCTCAGAGCTGCCCTTTCTCGTGTTGTAAACAAGAGAGAGCATTTGCCAGATCTGGCTCTGTTGCAACGTATCACACGAGGCACCTATCTGATTTATTATGACGAAGAAGAGGAAAAAGTTCCTCTATTGATGAACAAGAGACCTTAGGCTGGCAAGGTGGTCGCTGCCACTTGTGAAAAAGTTTTACAAGTGGCGAATCCTGTGACTCCAGCCACTGGGGATAGGGCTTCTACTACCATCCCTGAAAAAACTCTTAAGGTCACTCCCCCACAAGCTGCTCCTACCTTTCGAGCTCTTGCTCATAGGTCTGGTGCTTCAAGTTATACACATATTTTCGCTAGTGATGCTCTCATTGTGATGTCTAGCGGATCAATCTTCTTTGGGAGCCTTAATAAATATCAAAGTCTATTAAGGGACTCCCTAAACAGCAGATTGAAGGCTTACTTCAATTTTTCCTCGGCTATAAGCTCTTGCCTTCGATGTTTTCTCTGTTTCTTTTTTTTTCTCCTTTCTATACATGTGTGTGTGACCTTCCTTGTTCACCTAGATTCTCGACGACCTAAAATAAAATGAGAATATGAGGGCTAACCTGAAGGCATTGCTTGTTGAATCCCAGGGGAGAGTTGCTTTTCTGGAAAGAGGTCATGCCGCGCTGGAGGCGCAACTCGCTGTTGTGGCCTCTGCTTTGGTCACTACTGAGAGGGAGGTGGCCTCTAAGGATCAAGCTATCCTTGGGCTTAAAGAAGATCTATAAGGCAAACATAATGCCCCGTTTGTGCCATGGCCAAGTTTGAGCTTCGTGATGTGGAAAAATTTAAGAGGTCACCTGCTTATGTTGCAGTTATGTACTACAAGCACAAGAGTGGGATAAAGGTGGACCATAAATTTTATTCGTGAAAAGGTTGGGCGTCCCAAGAGGCCATGTCTCATTTTGGCGGAATAGTCAATAACTCAGCAAATAAGGCCTTCGATTCCTTGAAGAAGAGCCATGAGCAGTGGCGTGTTCACTGTAGATCGCTTAAGAAGGACCCCTGCCAATGCATCTTCAAGTGCCAAATTCTTTAGGTGTCCTAAAGGAGCATTCACATATGGATCAGCTTTTTACGTGTCTGTAAGGGAAATATGATATAGGTCCAATTTGCGGCCACTGCTATGACTCGTCTGATGGCGAAGAGGATCTCAAATGGGAAAATGATGATTTTTTCATTAATGGGCCAGGCAAGGGGTCAACACATTGATGAGGCATGTTTCTTTTGTACTTCCTCTTCTTTTTGTAATATTCTTTTAAATAAGACGATTTCCTTTGTCATACATTGATCCTTGTTGTCACTTTATTTGTTTTAATGTAATAGTTTGTGCGAAGCTAGCCTTGCAAAAATTTTGCTTTGTCATAGTGGAAACTTCCTTGTCTTTTGCTAGTTAGCGTATATCACCCTGGGTGCTACCCAGTTTTGAACTCCTTATGCTAGGATAGATTCCAGTTTGTAAAGGTGCTAGGGCAGATCCTAGTCTTTGATGTGCTATGCCAAATCCTAGTCTTTGTGTTACTCGAGCGTTTAGCCGAAATGGTTCAGACTTTACCGCTACGAGTTTGCCGGATTCCTGACAAGGTTAGATCAGCAACGCTTTATCATGGGGTAAGTCTTAGCCTTTAACGTTACTCGTCCGTGTTATCCTGGATGCTGCCCAGTCTTTAACATACGAGGTGGCCGAGCGAGATTGGCAGTGTTTATTCTAGTGTAAGTCCCAGTCTTTAAAACTACTCGTACGTTTAGCGGAGGTGAGTCGAACTTGCTATTATAGTGTCAAGTATACCTAGGGGGGGTGAATATGTTAGGATTATGCTCAATAGCAAGAGTGTAATATTGTAATTGACAATCTTTTCATATTAATAAAGTGATTTCTTGTTTTACAAAATCTTATAGCATTTATAATTATAATTGTCAAAGTGAATAATCATAAGGTCAAAAGACTATGAGAAAGGAAGAATTGTTTGTACATCTGGATATGTATGAGGTAGACACAATTCTTTAGTTAGTCTTGAATAAACGTTCACAACTTAAATTAAAGGTTGGGCACCTTTATCTTGATTAAGTTGTAGAATTCTTTTGTTGGCATTTGAGTGGGATCAAATGAGTTATGATGAGTCTAAAATCATCGAAAGGGTCTTCGAGTAAAAGAATCTAGTGCACTGGGAGCATTGAACAGGATCACAATGAAATATTTTATCTAGAACCGTTAGTAGATACAAGTCTTTTCATTATGAGGACAATCGGAGAGTCTATCTTAATCCTGAGATAAATGATGGACTTATGATTGCAAGTGTTATCATTTGAGCTATCAATGAGTACGATTATATAGCATAGTCTATCCTCGATAGTTTAGTGGTATTCATTTGTTAATCGATAGAGGACTTCATTTATAGATATAGACATCGTGGCTCAATTTATTGAATGAGAGTATAATATTATCATATGGATATTTTGAGGTATTGGATATTAAATCTCAACGTTGAGTTTTCGATAATGTCTATTGAAAACATGGCTTCTGAACAAATCAAAATATTCAAGTTTAAAATGTGGTCATATGAGTAAATATGGTAACTAGAAGAGCTATAGGCGGTCTATGAGCTCTTTGCGATTACTGATATTATACATGAGGATACACTATCTCCAATAAGATTGTCTAGGGTATGAATGAGAAACATCTTCTTATTCTATCTTTATTTAAGAGTTCAATTTCAGCTCTTTAGTGGAATTAGCTAAAATTAATATATCGGACCTAAGTGAATCATTTGTTGATTGTGATTAGGTTATGTCTCTATTGAAGTTTAAATTTAGATAGCCCGCCAAGATCCCCAATTCACACGGACTTGCATGGATCTCTAGATATATTCTACCAGACTAATTTATGGGTCCATCTAGAATTGTATTTAATACATTAAGAATATAATTTGCACATTATTTATTTAATGGGCTGCTCAAATTATATTAATATATTAATAAGAGGCATGTGGGCTTGTTTCTTTTAGTAAGAATGAGTCTGGTTCATATGTGGGCTTTTATTTAAAGCCTGAATGGATTAAATAAAATAAGAAAATAATATTTGGCCCATATTTTTTGTGTGTGGGCGGCAAGGCTAAAATAATAGCCTAAAATATTATTTTATTTTATTGTTTGATTAAATGGAAATTAATTAATTATTAAATTAAAAATCAAAATCTTTTTCTAACTAGGAATTATGTTTCCTAGTAGTATACTATTATAGTAGTATAATAAATATAAAAGACTTAATTTGGTAAGTAGATAAATAAAGAATTTATTTATCTAATCAAATAAGAAAGTCTTCAATATAATCACAAATACACTATTTGAGTTGGATTAGGAGTCTTGGTGTGGAAAATATTTTTTTTTTGAAAAAGGATTCTTTGTCAGCAAGTAAATCCACCTAGAGATAGGGTTCTTGCCTAATGAATGGATTTTTGTGTCGTTGAAAGCATCGTCAAACATTTACAATAAAATCAACCTTGCTATAAGGCACGAGTCAAAAGACATATATAGAAATAAAACTAGTAGCGTGCAAGCAAGGGTATCGTTCCGCAGAGATGTGTTTGTTAACCGTTTTAAGTTTTAGAGTTTAGGGGAAGCATGTAAATAGAATGCGGATGAGGTGAGAATGGTGTGTGTGTGTGTGTGTGTGTGTGTGTGTGTAATGGAAATGGAAATGATGGAATAAAAAGTAACAAGAGAATATGGAGGGCTGAGAATGGTGATTAAATGAGAAATATTAAAAGGGTGGATAGGAGAGATGCATGAAAATGGTCACACAAGGGTTTACAAGTTCACCATACATGAGTGCACACAAGTGGGTTGTTAGACATTAAGTTCATCAAATTTAAGTGAAGGGTTCGTTCTTGCCTCAATCCGATTTATACCCATTCATAGAGCTAACGGTTGAAGAGTGTGTTGAGAGTCTCTCAAACACGAAACCGCAACCAACATATGTGAACCAATTCTACAAACCAATGCTAGATTGAGCCCCAATACTAACATGGTAATTGTAAAATGGCAACTTTAGGTGTAATGAATGTGGAAAGAGTAATTGTTCCTCCAACCTTAACTTACCTGAGCCCCTAGCACAAGAAATAGCCAGATTCCTAATTATTATAAATCCAACCACAACTGACCTAGAGCCCCTAGCGTGAGAAGTAGCCAAAGTCCAATATATAGCAAACACAATGAACCAAACCCCTTTAAATATGGCAATTAACAAGTTCATTCATTCTTCCTAGCTAATTAGTCAAGTCTATGCCCGGAATGGCCTTTCCAATGGCACAATCCTAACTCTAATTCACTTTAATCCATCCATACACATGCAAATTCGACTTTCCATCAACATACACACACGAATGGGACATTTGATTACAACTACTCCTACAATTACATTAATCTACTCCTAATCCCATTCATGAACATATATTAATTTCCAATCTCCACACATAAGCATTTCAAGATAGAGATATATTCAACAAAAGCAAGAATGAATCAAAACACAAATTAGATATAAAAACAACCACACATTATATTGAGCACAAATTAGGTTTACAAATATTCCTAAGTGGGGGTTTACACAATTAAGAAAACATGAAATACAAAGAGAATGAGTTTAAAAGAGACAACCCTTGAAGAAATCCTTCTAAGTGCTCCATAAATCCCTAGCTCGAAATTGGTCATAGACCACTCCTATCTCCTTGCAATCAACTCTCAAATGTGGTGGGTGATGGGTAGAAATGGTGTGGGAGAGACATCCATGGAGGAAAACCTCCATGGATGCTCTTGAAAGCTCTCTTTCTCGTAATTGGTGAAGAACATTGAAGAAGATGAAGTTTCGGTCTGAAAAATTATGAAGAGATGAGAGGAAAAGGTGTTTATATAGTGTTGCGAGGTTAGGGTATTAATTGGTAGTGAAGGGACAAAAATGCCCCTCAATTTCAGGTAAAAACGCGATCTCCAGGTGCCGTTCGGTGGTCAATACAGCGGACCTGGTGCCAGCCGTTTTGCCCGCCGAATTGGTGAAGAAACCTACTGTCCTAATTCGACGGTCAGAACGGTGGTTTGGTTGCCCGCTGTGTTGCCCACCGTGTTGCTCACCGAATGCCATTTCTGCTCTGTGCACCAGTTACTCAAACATGTATAACTTCCTCCGATAAAGTCTGAATCGTAATCCGTATAAAGTTTTGAAAACGAGACTTCCGTACGTTTCCAAATATATAAAGATCTCAACGTGAATCGATCAGAGGAGGGAGTTATGGTGCCCACAATTCGGACGTTCTGCACAGGCCCATATAATTTCAGCCCATAAGCTGTCGGAAAATCAGAAAGGTTCATGCACGCGGTCTCGGTGTTCCGTTCTTGCTTGACGACGGATCAACCGTGGAAACATCTAGATTTTCTTGTCCACGATAGGGCTTAGATCACGTCGCAGTCCGTATCAACGGTGAGGCACATCACTCTGAATACTTCCATTTATTCTCTTTTTTTGCTCTTTTTGCCTTCCAATCTAAACTTTAAGCTCAAAAAACCAATGGTAGGGAATATGTACCTGCACAAGTCTCAAACAAAATATTATATACAAAAATACACTCGAAAACGAGACAAACGATCGGAAATGGGGGACCTCAAATAGGTATAAAATAGTCCGATCAAATACCCCCAAAGCTATCTTTTGCTCGTCCTCGAGCAAAAATAAAACAGAAAAACAAACAAACAAACATATAACAGTAAAAATAAATAAAAACTAGGCTATTCCACTTTCGTAGGAAACATGATGGCACTTAGCACGTGCCACAAGCCTTTGAACCTATAGGCGGCCCTAATAGGAGGAGTTATAGTCTCTTGAGGGTTTACAGTTACGACACCCACAAACGTATACTCTGCTAGAAAATGGTTGAGTTGCAATCCAAACTTACCAAGCAAAAACAACACGTGCATGCTAGAATCTCAAATATACCAATCAATAAACATGTATCACATAATGCAACTATGCCAATACTTAGGATGTTTTCGGTTTACCAAACAACTACTCTCGAATGCCCAAGACAAAATTCGCCTCGACTCTAATCCTCACCGGATTTCAGTCATATATTTTCACTCAGAATCCTAGGCGCACTCTCTAGCAAACATATGTGAATGAATTTATGTACGTAAATCAAATATAATCGCATATGAGTATTTTCAATAAAAGCACAATTTCTGAAAATCGATCTCATGAAAGGAATTGAAATACCATGAACGTGGAAAGAGCATGCATTGACTCACATTCCCAAGATAGACTTCCTAAGAGATCAAATGGACTTTCCCTAATTGTATTTGTGGCCAAGGGTGTTTGGTAGTGTTGGGGATGGAGGATATGGTAGGAGAGGGAAGATAAAGCTACTGACCATGCCAAGGTGTTTACATTACAATTACATCACTTTGAGCTCATTTACATTTTACATTACAATTCAAGCGCCTAGGCTATAAACCTTTACATTGCACATTTTGTGCTACATTTGTACTCAAATTTTTAGAGTAACTTTACATTTGAAGATTTTGAAGGCTTAAGTGTTTATATTTCACATTTTTTTTCTTTTTAAGCCTTTGCCTTTGCACAATTTACATACATTTGCCTAAGTACACGCTTTACACATTTTAGAGCTAGCTTCTCTAAAGCTATACACCTTAACATGATCCATAACTAGGGTATGTGAAAGTGTTTGGGTTATGTATATGGTGGAGGTTTAGTGTTTGGCCTCAAATTTTTCCAATGAACGCACACATCAAGGGACAAGTGTTTAGGTTATTTAGTAGTTACGCGCACACTTAAGTCCAAAATCATTTCTAAAAATTCATCTAGCAAGGGAATGCAAATCTCAAACAAGCAATCCAGATGATGATGTTCTATGGCAATCAATGAAAGAAAATTGATGTACAATGAGATCACTAAAAATTAAGTATAAGTTCGAAGAGTGTTTAAGAGTGGAAATGACATAACCCTCACAAATAAAACGTTTATAAGGCACAAAATCTCACAAGGGTAGTCTCCACTATTTTCCTAAGCGAAACAAGAATAAAGGTCTAATCCATCTCACCATCAAAAGATTGGCACTGTACAAGCATATTTAAAGTGATGCACGGAGCTAAAAGCATACATGATATGTCTTAACCGGAACACGAAGAAAAACAACTCAACAAAACCGGAACTATTACAAATAAATTCAAAAAAGACCGGTTTGCAGAGATTTGAAAATTTTCTAAACACAACAAAACACATATAAACAAAAAAACAAAAATAAATAACACGAAAGTGCCCATACCCCCAAATCTAAACTCAACATTGTCCTCAATGTTGCTCAAATCATTAAATATGGACAACATTTACCAAGATTTGGGAGATAGAACATAAACATCACAAAAGACTAAAAACAATAACACATCAAATCCTAAGATCTAAGCACAATACAAATCCACTCTTAGATCTAAACAAAAATAAAAATCACAAACACAACAAACATAGCATTCCTATCATTAAGAGCATGGGCGGTTTCTGCCCAAGTCGACGACTAATCCACAAGCACTCAAATTCAGCAGAGGAATTACCTCATGTGTAGGCGACCAACGCGTCCGTTGTGGCGCTACCGTTTCACTTGATGGAATTGTTGCAGTACGATAAGCGCACACTTTGTTCTCAAGAGTTGTGCGGTCCATAAAACCTGAAATTGTTCTTTCCTAGCCAAGCACAACTCAAAAACAATCAAATGCATATGCCATAAATAAAAGAAAATAAGAAAAAGAAAAATCTAACCACATACATAAATATCCATAAAGCAATCAAATCTAACATTTACAGAACCTAAGCTAAAACAAGAAACAATTAACGATTACACATCCCCGGCAGCGGCGCCATTTTGACGAATGGATTTTTGTGTCGTTGAAAGCATCGTCAAACATTTATAATAAAATCAACCTTGCTAAAAGCAATGAGTCAAAAGACATATATAGAAATAAAACTAGTACAGCATGCAAGCAAGGGTATCGTTCTGGAGGGATGTGTTTATTAACAGTTTCAAGTTTTAGAGTTTAGGGAAACCATGTAAATAGAATGCGGATGAGGTGAGAATGGTGTGTGTGTGTGTGTGTAATGGAAATGAAAATGAAGGAATAAAAATTAACAAGAGAATATGGAGGGGTGAGAATGGTGATTAAATGAGAAATATTAAAAGGGTGGATAGGAGAGATGCATGAAAATGGTCACACAAGGGTTTACAAGTTCACCATACATAAGTGCACACAAGTGGGTTGTTAGACATTAAGTTCATCAAATTTAAGTTAAGGGTTCGTTCTTGCCTCAATCTGATTTATACCCATTCATAGAGCTAACGGTTGAAGAGTGTGTCGAGAGCCTCTCAAACACAAAACCGCAACCCACATATGTGAACCAATTCTATAAATCAATGCTAGATTGAGCCCTAATACTAACATGGTAATTGTAAAATGGCAACTTTAGGTGTAATGAATGTGGAAAGAGTAATTGTTCCTCCAACCATAACTTACCTAGAGCCCCTAGCGCAAGAAACAGCCAGATTCCTAAATATTGTAACTCCAACCACAACCCACCTAGAGCCCCTAGCGTGAGAAGTAGCCAAAGTCCAATATATAGCAAAAACAATGAACCAAACCCCTTTAAATATGGCAATTAACAAGTTCATTCATTCTTCCTAGCTAATTAGTCAAGTCTATGCCCGGAATGGCCTTTCCAATGGCACAATCCTAACTCTAATTCACTCTAATCCATCCATACACATGCAAATTCGACTTTCCATCAACATACACACACAAATGGGACATTTGATTACAACTACTCCTACAATTACATTAATCTACTCCTAATCCCATTCATGAACATATATTAATTTCCAATCTCCATACATAAGCATTTCAAGATAGAGATATATTCAATAAAAGCAAGAATGAATCAAAACACAAATTAGATATAAAAACAACCACACATTATATTGAGCACAAATTAGGTTTACAAATATTCCCAAGTGGGGGTTTACACAATTAAGAAAACATGAAATACAAAGATAATGAGTTTAAAGGAGACAACCCTTGAAGAAATCCCTCCAAGTTCTCCATAAATCCCTAGCTCGAAATTGGTCATAGACCACTCCTATCTCCTTGCAATCAACTCTCAAATGTGGTGGGTGATGGGTAGAAATGGTGGACATCAGTGGAGGAAAATCTCTATGGATGCTCTTGAAAGCTCTCTCTCTCTTAATTGGTGAAGAAGATTGAAGAAGATGAAGTTCGGGTCTAAAAAATTATGAAGAGAGGAGAGGAAAAGGTGTTTATATAGTGTTGGGAGGTTAGGGTATGAATTGGTAGTGAAGGGACTAAAATGCACCTCAATTTCAGGTAAAAACGCGACCTACAGGTGCCTTTCGGCAGTCAAAACGGCGGCCATGGTGCCAGCCGTTTTGCCTGCCGAATTGGTGAAGAAACCGACTATCCTAATTCGGCGGTTAGAACATCGGTTTGGTTGCCTGCTGAATGGCATTTCTGCTCTGCGCACCAGTTATTCAAACAGGCATAACTTCCTCCATAAAAGTCTGAATCATAATCCATAAAAAGTTTTGAAAACGAAACTTCCGTACCTTTCCAAATATATAAAGATCTCAACATGAATTGGTCAGAGGAGAGAGTTATGGCACCCACAATTCGGACGTTCTGCACATGCTAATATAATTTAAGCCCATAAGCTGTCGAAAAATCAGAGGGGTTCATGCATGTGGTCTCGGTGTTCCGTTCTTGCTTGACGACGGATCAACCATGGAAACATCTAGATTTTCTTAGCCACGATAGGTGATGAGAAGGCTTTTACCGTCAGAAAACCATCCGTCAAAACAATTTATAAAACCTATGCGATGGGTTCACAAGTAGAAATACAAGTAAAGCGGTAAGCACGAGTGTCGTCCACTGAGATCGGGGTAACGGTGATAAGATTAGGATTAATATAACTAGTAGGCATAAAAGTAAAAGTGATGGTGAATGAAAATACAATATAAACTAAACTATGAAAGCAAATAAAATGGGATGACAACGAAGTGATGAATGAATGATAATGGAACTACGGAGTTGGTGGACTCGTAAGTGAATATTAGGGCAATTGCAACAAACTCTCAATTAAGTACGTTTTGACAAATGTAACCAACCTAGGGTGTATAGTGTTGGTATATACCTCTAGCAAGAGGTCAACCTAGGATGTATAGCGAAGACCTCATACTAGCAATTAATCCCTCTTAAGCAACCAACAGTGGCTAGTTACTCAATTGGGACTTGTTACATGAATGCTCATCTATCTAGCTATGGCTCAACCTATTATTAATGTAGCCATCCTAGGGTGTATAGTGATGGCTTCCAATTCCCTCACAAGTGGTCGACCTAGGATGTATAGTGAAGGCCACCCGGCTGGGATTGGATGAGGCTCGAGGTTATCAACCGAATTCTACTCGAAGGTTAGTTCTCGTAAAATCACTAAAGTAGCCAACCTAGGGTGTATAGTGGAGGCTTCTAATTCTCTCACAAGTGGCTAACCTAGAGTGTATAGTGAAAGCCACTAATTCAAGATTAGATTAAGGGCATGGTTATAGAGCCGGATTTTCAGAAATCCTTCCATTCAATGGAGCATTAGACAACCTAATTGCCTACTGAAGTAATCCAAATCAACATGCAAAGAGGGTGTATCCAAGCAAGTCAATAATGGAAATGAATATAAGCAATGGAATGAAATATAGAGATAGAATAAATATAACACATAGAGTTCATTTACAAAGCCCAAAATATCCATCAAACAAATAACATCAACCCCATAGTGGGGTATTTTAGCTACTCATGTTCTATTACAAACAAATAAACTAAGAGAGAGTGTAGAGAGAACCATTAAAGATTAATCTCCTTCCTTGAAGCTTGAATCCAAGTCTCCTAGTTGCCTTTGATTGAGTAGAGATGGTTTGGATGAGAGGGAGATGTGTTTCTAGCTTAGACTACAAGTGTTGGGAGGTATGGTGATGCTTTGGTTCGTTCCCATCCTTTTCTATTTATAGAGGATGGAAAAATAGGTCACTTAAGCTTGAAACCAGAAACTGTCACGCGCATAGTGCGGGTGGAGTGCGGGTGAATTACCCGCACTGTACCCGCACTGTAAAGGTTTTCTTCATCTACAGTTCTCTGATCTGGGCAACAGTGCGGGTGGAGTGCGGTTGGATTACACGCACTTTACTCGCACTGTACTCACACTTTGGTGTCAGGTGTAAATCCACTCCTCTGTCTTGAGCAACAGTGCGGGTGGAGTGCGGTTGGATTACCTGCACTTTACCCGCACTTTATCTGTTAGGTACAAATCAGCTCTTCTGTCTTGAGCAACAGTGCGTGTGGAGTGCTGTTGGATTACCCGCACTTTATCTGTCAGGTACGAATCAGCTCCTCTGTCTTGAGCAATAGTGCGGGTGAAGTGCGGTTGGATGACCCACACTTAACCCGCACTTATCTTTCCTTCATGATTCAGGTCCCAGCTGTGGGAAGGAGTGCGCTTGGAGTGCGGTTGCGACCCGTACTTGACCCGCAATGTAGAGCTGGTTATGATCCTTTGTCTTTCCTTTTGCCCCTTTTCTGTCGGAACCACTGCAACTAGCTTCTAACACCAGAATTACATCTATTGCCTGCAATTAGCACCAACGAGCCTATTAGACATAAAAGACATAAAATATATAGAAAATACACTCAAGAACGAGACAAAAGAATAGGAATGAGGGCCGAAATATACAACAATTTAGGCACGATCAAACACCCCCAAACCAAACCTTTGCTCGTCCTCGATCAAACAAAATCTAAAACAAAATAAGACACAAACTAAAAACGACTTTAACTAAGAACTTCCTAGACACAAAGAAAAACTTGCTGCAGAACCAAATAGCAGAGAGATACGCAAAAGCAATATGGGAGTGAGCAATGAGCATATCCAAAATGTTCTAAACAACTCGAAGGCACCTCAAGGGAAACTGGCACAACATGAATCCCACACTTAAAATGCCCGCGCCTTAGAAACTACTCACTCTCACACCTCGAGCATAATTCGCTTCGACACTAAGTTCTCACATGGATTTTCTCTTATCTTTCCTCTCAGAACCTAGGTTCACACTCATGCAACATGTATGCCAATGAATTTATGTAACTGAATCAACTTAGTTGCATACATTTAGTGTAGAATAAACGCTGTTTTCAGTGAGTGAGTCTCATGAAAAAATCACGTGTCATGAACGTGGAAAGAGCATTCATCAAATATTCCCAATCTAGACATCCCCTAAGATCAATTAGGTCTTTCCATTTGGTTGTAACGTGGCCACGGTGAATGGTGATTAGAAGAATGAGAATTTAGGCACAAGCACTAATCAACCAAGTTAAGGCAATACATACTTCGCTTAAGCATTTAATTTCTCGTGCAACTCCACTTCCAAATACAATATGGCGTCCAGGCATACAATTAGACTCTACGTGCAATCTTTAACTACTCATGTTACCCGTTTGAGAAGCATTTACAATTTACACAAGACATTTGAAGCATATTTTTCTTTTGTTACTTTTTGCTTCTTTTCTTTTCTTTTCTTTTCATGCCTTTTTACTATGCACATTTTCACAACTCATTACTCTTGCCTAGGTACACACCATTTATCAAATTAAAGCACAACTTTACATTCCTAAGCCTCAACAAGATCAATTAAGAGAGGGTTGGTTAAGTGTTTAGGTTGCTTGGGTTATGGATAACGTGGGTGTAGAATGGAAAAGTCTATATGTGTTTGGCTTCAAAATTGGCTTGGGAGCACACATATTACGGGAATGGGAAGTATTTAGGCTTTCTTTTTGAGTGGCTAAAACACACATTGCCTAATATCACTTCAAAGGATCAATCTACCAAGGGAATAAAAGTTTCCGTCAAGCAATCCACATATATGATGCATGTTCAATGACAAATGATGATTTTTGATGTAGTGAGACTATGCATGGTGTTTGAATAGTGTTTACAGATTTGAAAAACATTTTCCCTCAAATATACACGCTTTTGGCATGTGTTTATGATCTCACAAGGCAAATCTCCACTATTAGAACAAGGCGCTTGAGCACCGAGTTCCCTAAACTTGGACACTAGAAGATGAGACTAGCCCATGAAGTGCAAGTGAGACCTTTAAAGTTACTAAGAGTTATTGAATAAGCACACAAAGCATACACACATTCGCCACAAACACTATGCTCCAGGTATCTCACCAAGCTAAATAAGCTCAAAATTCTGGCTAAGCAGCAACTTTTTCCAAAAATAAGACACAAAAATGACTCAAGACACAAAAGACGACTCAAAAAGGCGTCTACACCCCCAAACCAAAACCCAACATTGTCCTCAATGTTGAAGACAAGAGAATCCGGCCTAGCGGCATGCACCTAACATGACTCAAAACAGACCTAGGCACTAATTAACCACAATCAATGCCCCAACAAAATAAAAATGACTCAAACAAGGCTCACAAAATGAAGGCAATTCATGCAATATATCATTGAAGCACAAGTCAAGCTTAACATCATGCATTTTATCAAAATTGACGGAATGGGGCATGAACAACCCCCAAACCGAATTAAACAATATAAAGCACATGCATTCATACTTGCACAAGAGCCTCCGGCTATTTCATCCACAAATATAATCAATAAATTCAATGTGCAAATATCCACAAAATATAACATTCTAACCAAACTATCCCAACATCACAATTTATTGAATTTAAACAACATAAAACATAAAACTAACTACATGCATCAAAATCATTCAATGGGATGCATTCATGGAGAGGCTAGGGTCCTCTAAGGGTGGTTTGACCAAGTTAGGAAATTCCCTATTTTTCACTACCCAAATAAATTTAGGTGACTTCATTATCTTTTCCCTTTTCATGTTTCTATATAAGTGCACTTAGTCTTTCCTTACCCATATTTACTTGACCTTAGGTTGAATCCACATATTCCTAGGACCTCTAGTTTTCCTATGTTGATTTGGCTTGTAATTTTTAGTCTTAAAATGCTCTATCCTAGAACATGCATAGCAAAAGATATTAGAGTTAGAGGAACTCCCCTTTGATGCGTGGGCTTGAGGATGTTTGATTTGTTTCACTTGTAACGCCTTGACCTCCTCCTCATTTTTGCTTAGTGCTACCTTTGCTTCCGCTAAGGCATTGGCTTTTTGATCAACCTCCATTTGCATCTTCATTGACTTGTGAGCTATCTCATCTTCAAAATCTTTTGATAGCCTCACTAAGCTCTCCAAATCCTTCGATGCGGTACTCTTCTCGGCTTCAAATCTCTCAAGTCGTTCCTCCAATTATTTGTTCTTATCGGAGACTTCACCATTTGTCTTCTTGAGAGTACCATTCTCAACCCTGAGCATCTTCACTTCAAATAATAGTTTCTTGTTCAACTCTTGGAGATTACTCGCCTTTTCCATTCCCAAGGCTTCTCTCTCTTGAAGTGCTTCATTCTCTTCCTTCAATACACCCCTTTCCAACACTAGCTCTGTGCTCACGCTCATAAGCTCTTGGTTCATCTTGATCATCTTGTCCATCTCGTCCATTCTCTTGCTTCGCTCCACTTCAAATTCTATTCGGAGCTTATACATGTCTTCTTTTGAGAAATTGGAGGAATCCACCGGCTTGGTTGCTTTAACTTGGAAACAACTCTGATTTACCGGGGTGGACTACTGGGCGGATTCGAGCATTTGGGTGGTTTTCTTTTCTATGAAGGCTTGAGTCTCTTATTGAGAAGCTATCATCTGCTCAGTCTCCCGCACATGATTCTTCATGAAATTTCGTAGTTGATCTTCAACGGAATTTGACTGGAATGATGAGATGTAGGTATTCTCGTTAGGCTCCTAGCTTGACCCTGAATTTTGCCAAAAGGAATCCATAGAGTCCTGAAACAAACAAAAACAAAAACTACCAAAGCAATAAAAAGAAACTAACAAAACTAAAAACAACTAATAAACTAATAGTATTTAAAACTAATCTAATCACTACTACGCACACCGATCCCCGGCAGCGGAGCCATTTGATGAGAAGGTTTTTGCCGTCAGAAAACCGTCCGCCAAAACAATTTATAAAACCTATGCGATGCATTCACAAGTAGAAATACAAGTAAAGCGGTAAGCATGAGTGTCGTCCACTGAGATCGGGGTAGCGGTGATAAGATTAGGATTAATATAACTAGTAGGCATAAAAGTAAAAGTGATGGTGAATGAAAATACAATATAAACTAAACTATGAAAGCAAATAAAATGGGATGACAACGGAGTGATGAATGAATGATGATAGAACTACGGAGTTGATGGACTCGTAAGTGAATATTGGGGCAATTGCAACAAACTCTCAATTAAGTACGTTTTGACAAATGTAACCAACCTAGGGTGTATAGTGTTGGTATATACCTCTAGCAAGAGGTCAACCTAGGATGTATAGCGAAGACCTCCTACTAGCGATTAATCCCTCTTAAGCAACCAACAGTGGCTAGTTACTCAATTGGGACTTGTTCCATGAATGCTCATCTATCTAGCTATAGCTCAACCTATTATTAATGTAGCCATCCTAGGGTGTATAGTGATGGCTTCCAATTCTTTCACAAGTGGTCGACCTAGGATGTATAGTGAAGGCCACCCGGTTGGGATTGGATGAGGCTCGAGGTTCTCAACCGAATTCTACTCGAAGGTTAGTTCTCATAAAATCACTAAAGTAGCCAACCTAGGGTGTATAGTGGAGGCTTCTAATTCTCTCACAAGTGGCTAACCTAGAGTGTATAGTGAAAGCCACTAATTTAAGATTAGATTAAGGGCATGGTTATAAATCCTTCCATTCAATGGAGCATTAGACAACCAAATTGCCTACTGAAGTAATCCAAATCAACATGCAAAGAGGGTGTACCCAAGCAAGTCAATAATGGAAATGAATATAAGCAATGGAATGAAATATAGAGATAGAATAAATATAACACATAGAGTTCATTTACAAAGCCCAAAATATCCATCAAACAAATAACATCAACCCCATAGTAGGGTATTTTAGCTACTCATGTTCTATTACAAACAAATAAACTAAGAGAGAGTGTTGAGAGAACCCTTGAAGATTAATCTCCTTCCTTGAAGCTTGAATCCAAGTCTCCTAGTTGCCTTTGATTGAGTAGAGATGGTTTGGATGAGAGGGAGATGTGTTTCTAGCTTAGACTACAAGTGTTGGGAGGTATGGTGTTGCTTTGGTTCGTTCCCATCCTTTTCTATTTATAGAGGATGGAAAAATAGGTCACTTAAGCTTGAAACCAGAAACTGTCGCGCGCATAGTGCGGGTGGAGTGCGGGTGAATTACCCGCACTGTAAAGGTTTTCTTCATCTACAGTTCTCTGATCTGGGCAACAGTGCGGGTGGAGTGCAGTTGGATTACCCTCACTTTACTCGCACTGTACTCGCACTCTGGTGTCAGGTGTAAACCCACTCATCTGTCTTGAGCAACAGTGCGGGTGGAGTGCGGTTGGATTACCCGCACTTTACCCGCACTTTATCTAACAGGTACGAATCATCTCCTCTGTCTTGAGCAACAGTGCGGGTGAAGTGCGGTTGGATTACCCGCACTTTACCCACACTTTATCTGTTAGGTACGAATCAGCTCCTCTGTCTTGAGCAATAGTGCGGGTGAAGTACGGTTGGATGACCCGCACTTTATCTTTCCTTCATGATTCAAGTCCCGGCTGTGGGAAGGAGTGCGGTTGGAGTGCGGTTGTGACCCGCACATGACCCGTACTGTAGATCTGGTTATGATCCTTTGTCTTTCCTTTTGCCCCTTTTCTACCGGAACCACTGCAACTAGCTTCTAACACCAGAATTACATCTATTGCCTACAATTAGCACCAACGAGCCTATTAGACATAAAAGACATAAAATATATAGAAAATACACTCAAGAACGAGACAAAAGAATAGGAATGAGGGCCAAAATATACAACAATTTAGGCACGATCAATAGGGCTTAGATCACGTCGCGGTCCGTATCAACGGTGAGGCACATCACTCTGAATTCTTCCATTTATTCTCGTTTTTGGCTCTTTTTGCCTCCTAATCTAAACTTTAAGCTTAAAAAACCCATGGTAGGGAATATGTACCTATACAAGTCTCAAACAAAATATTATATACAAAAATACACTCGAAAACGAGACAAACGATCGGAAATGGGGGACCTCAAATAGGTGTAAAATAGTCCGATCATTGCCTACCAACTAAATCCTCTTTAGGAAAGGATTTGTATACCAATATATGTTATTAATTTCGGAATTAATAGTGATAGATAAAAAAAAGTTTTTTTGAGAGAAAGAATTTTTTATTCTCTTGCTTTTGAATAAGAAAAAATTTCGACTCTAGCACATAGTGAAAATTCGGCCAAGAGGAAGAGAGAAAATTAGTTCTAAATTCGATAGTGCACTCGCAAGCCTTTACATAAAAAGGTTTTTTGCACACTTTCGATTTAGGTTCACTCGAGTTTCAATCATAACGATTGTGAATTCAAAAGTGACTGGAACGATCTTTCTAGGCTCTTGGATTTTTTGTGATTAACAATCAAGAAAGAAGATTTCATTTTTCCATTCTCAGGTACGCAATTCAAAGAATAGGAAGACCACGCTCCTAGGTGATTCACGCTCGTGATCGGATTGGAAGATCTTACGGATTACCATCGACTCTAAGTCAATCGGATCACGCGACAAGAGGTATGATATCTTTTGAATATATGTATGTTTAATTAATTAAAGGGTTAAGGTTCAAATATTGGAAAAAATTTAAACTATACTAAATGTTTTTTTAGTTTCGCTTCCGCTGCGTTTTCGTATTTTTCCCAACAATTGGTATCAGAGCCAAGTTATACCCTTTAATTAATTAACGTATATATACGTGAATCTATTTCTTTTTATTGTGATTATGCATGTTTTAGAAAGAGATGGCACTCTAGGTATTCGCATATATAATTACATGTGGCATGTATGGATTTATATATGTTATTATAAAGTAAATTGTTATTGCTCGATTTTGGTCCTAGAATTTCAATGTATTTTTGTTTCGGAATTGTAACAAGAAGGGTGGCTTATTATCGTCATAAGTTCCTTCTTGGTAGTTGCTAGATTCTCTATTTTTTATTGTATTAAAAAATACTGCAGTTTTTTTTTTTGTATAAAATAGTGCAGTTTTTCTTTTGTAAAAATTACTGCAGTGAATTAAAAAAAAATATTGTAGTAATTTATTGTGTAAAATCTGCTGTAATACATTCAAGTTTCGAAGATTCGAAGAGTTGAAGAATTAGAAGTGGAAGAGGAAGCAATCGGAACAAGCTTGGTATCGTGCACACCATGGCAACAAGCGTGCGTGCACGTTAGCGTGTAGCTACGCTTGTTAGGTGCATGGGCTGCACACGGCAGCCACTTTTGTGTCATGGGCTGCGCATGACAGTCCTTTGGGCATAATGGGCTGCGCATGGTGGCCCTTTATGGACCCAAGGGGTGTGCACGCCCAAAGGTAGCATCCGAGGGGTGAGGAAGTGGATGATGGCCGCTTGAAGACTTGTTCGCCAAGAAAGAATATTTTGTATTCCAAACAAATGTAATTTACTTGCTTTTCTAGGATGGACCAAAATTGTAGCTATTTATATTTCCGTAAATATTACAATATTTTTTGTTGTATGATAACATGTCATATAGAATAGTAGTGCCACTCATATATCTCTTTTGGTATGAACATGCATTGAATGATTTAGGTATCTAATTGGCATCTAGATAACTTAGTAAAATCATTCTATGGAATTTAATCACATGCCTTAATAATTGAGTGGGAGAAGGTATGTTAGAACACCTATGGCCTCCAAGGTTAGTTGAGCTTTATTATTTATTGGTAATCACCCCGAGGGGCATCCATAAATGGAATTTAGCAAAATACTTCCTTACAAGGATAGACTAGACAATTAACTTAAACGAAATCTACTCCCCGAGGAGGGATTTTCATGAGAGAAAATTGAGGGTCGATATCTTGGTAACACACTCAATGTGATTTTATTAATATCCTCCCGAGAGTTCTTGTTAATCAAATTGCAAGGATAAAATTGAAAACGCTGGTTGTTATGTTAACAATTAGGTGGGACCTAGTCCAACTGGTAAATGGTACGTACTCCCAGAGGAGGCGTAACGTTTATGGGTGTTGGATCACCGTTGAACTTTTATGATTGAGTTATTTATTTAATTCAAGATAAATATTTAAAAAGTGCTTTATCACGATTATTTACTCATATATAAATTTGTTTTATTTAGAAATCATGACTCCATCACTTATGAAGATCCTGAAAGATAACACTTTAACTGGTGATAATTATGTCACATGGAAAAGAAAAATTGGGTTGTTGCTGCAAAGTGAAAAACATAAGTTTGTTCTGACTACTCCTAAACTGCCCCTTCCTAATAATGAATCTAATATTTTGCAAAGAGATAAGTATGAGCAATGGAAGCCTTTAGATGGTATGGCCAAATGTTACATTATGGCCACTATCTCTGATGTGTTGCAACAGTAGCATGAAGGAATGGAGTCTGCTGCTGATATAATGATGTCTCTTGAAGAGATGTTTGCTATGAGGTCTAGGTCGACTAAGAGAGAGGCAGTGACTGCTTTTATTAATCTTAGGATGAAACCTGGACAGTCTGTGAAAGATCACATGATGAAAGTCATAGCACATCTCAATGTTGCAGAACTTTACTGTGCTGAGATAGATGGTGAGACGAAAATTGACATGATTGTCAACTGACTATCGGATTCCCTTGATCAGTACAAGTTGGACTACACCTTGAACAATAAGGACTACACCTTGCAAGGCCTGATGCAAGATGTTCAAAGCACTGAAAAGATCCTTGTGAAAAACAAAGGTCAAGAGATTCATTCGGTTGGTAAAGTTGCTACTATTAAGACTAGTCAGAAGGTCAAGAAACAACAGAAGAAATAGCAACTTGGGTCTACCAAGAAGGAAACCAAGAAAGTAACCAAGATCAAAGGGAAATGCTTCCTTTGTGGTGAAAAGGGACATTGGAAAAGAAATTGCCCAAAGTCCCAGAATAAGAAGGAAGAAGGTAATATTAATTATCTTGAAACATGTTTTCTGGCAGATTCTACAGATTTTTGGATCATAGACTCTGGAGCCACTAATCATGTTTGTAATTCCTTGCAGGGGTTCCAAGAAAGGAGAAGGCTGAATAAAGATGAAATCAACTTGCGCTTGGGCAACAGAACATTAGTGTCTGCAAGTGCAGTGAGAGATATTATAGCTATTTTAGATTCTAGTACGCATTTAGATTTAATAGACGTTTATTATGTACCTCAATTCAAGAGGAATTTAATTTCAGTTTCTTGTTTAAATAAAGTTCGATATTCGGTTACTTTTAATAAAGCTTTTATTATTAGTAAGAATGACAAAATTGTTTGCAAAGGTACATTGGAAAACGGTCTATTCTTTTTGTATAGAAATATCTCTCACTCGTTAGACACAGAATTAACAGAACCTAATCATAAAAGAGTAAAATTATCAAAAGATGAAACCTACCTTTGGCATTTACGCCTAAGTCATATTAACCTTAATAGGATTAAAAGATTGGTATGTGACTTAATGGTTGATGATTTACCAACTTGTGAATCTTGTTTGGAAGGTAAAATGACCAAAAGGCCGTTCACAACCAAAGGTGCAAGAGCCATTGAATGTTTAGGATTAATACACACTAATGTATGTGGTCCTATAAGCATTCAGGCTAGAGGTGGATATGAGTACTTCATCACCTTCACAGATGATTACTCGATATTTGGCTATCTGTATCTCATGAGACATAAGTTGGATGCTTTTGATATGTTCAAAGCATTTAAGGCTGAAGTAGAAAACCAACTAGAGAAACACAAAAATCTTGAGATCTGATCATGGTGGAGAATATCTATCTGGTGAGTTTCAGCAATATCTTATTGATAATGGCATAGTTTCTCAGTTTTCTGCATCAGGTACACCTCAACAAAATGGGGTGGCAGAAAAGAGAAATAGAACTCTTTTAGACATGGTTAGGTCAATGCTGAGTTATTCAACGCTTCCTATTTCTTTTTGGGGATATGCTCTACAAACTGCAATATACATTCTAAACGTTGTACCATCTAAGTCGGTTCCTCAAACACCATATGAGTTGTGGACTGGGCGAAAGCCTAGTTTACAACACTTGAGGATATTTGGTTGTCCTACACATGTGTTAAAAGGAAAGACAGAAAAGATGGAGTCCAGTTCGGAAACATTTATATTTGTGGGGTATCCAAAGGGAACTAAAGGATATTATTTCTATAGTCCTTCAGATCTAAAAGTATTTGTTTCAACAAATGCTTCATTTCTAGAAAAGGACTATATGAATAATTTTGTACCCAAAAGTAGAATTTTCCTAAATGAGATGTTAGGAGATACAATTCCACAAGAGGTTTTACAACCTAGCCCAATTGTAAGTTCCACTCCAACACAAAATCAACAACCTACCATTCCTCGTCGTAGTGGGAGGGTTAGTACACAACCTGAGAGATACATCGGTCTGGGAGAATCAGTGGAGAATCTCCCGGACGACGATGATCCCTACATTTATAATGAAGCAATGGAGGATGTTAATTGTTGTCATTGGCAAAAGACAATGCAATCTTAGATTGAATCCATGTTCGATAACAAATTCTAGTCCCTTGTAGACTTGCCTAAAGGGATAAAACCCATTAGGTGCAAGTGGGTATACAAGAGGAAAAGGGGTATGGATGGAAATGTGGAAACTTTTAAAGCTAGATTGGTAGCTAAAGGTTACACACAGAAATAAGGTATCGATTACTAGGAAACCTTCTCTCCTGTGGCCATGCTTAAATCCATTAGGATACTCTTATCCATTGCAGCACCTTTAAATTTAGAGATTTGGCAAATGGACGTCAAGACAACTTTCCTTAATGGAAATCTTGAAGAAAGCATCTATATGATGCAACAAGAAGGATTTATTGAAAAGGGCCAAATGGAAAAGGTATGCAAGTTGCAGAAATCCATATATGGATTAAAACAGGCATCCAGATCCTGAAACATAAGGTTCGATCAAGTTGTGAAAGGTTTTAGATTTATTCAGAATCCCGACGAACCTTGTGTATATAACAGGTTAAAGGGCGACAAGTTGGTTTTCCTAATTCTTTATGTTGATGATATACTACTCATTGGAAACGATGTAGGTGTATTGACATCAGTAAAAGAATGGTTAGCAAAACAATTTGATATGGAGGACTTAGGAGAAGCTAGTTTTATTCTAGGTATCCAAGTAATATGGGATAGAAAGAATAAAACAATTGCATTATCCCAAGCTTCATACATAGACAAAATATTGTCTAGGTTTTCCATGCAGGATTCCAAGAAAGGTATGATACCTTTCAGACATGGAATCAAACTTTCTAAGGAACAAGTTCCTAAGAATCATCATGAAGAGCAATTCATGAGTAGAGTTCCATATGCCTCAGCAGTTGGAAGTCTCATGTATGCAATGCTCTGCACTAGACCATACATTTGTTTTGCTGTTGGCATAGTTAGCAGGTTTCAATCGAAACCTAGTCCTGATCACTGGATGGCAGTCAAGCATATTTTCAAGTATCTCAAGAGAATAAGAGATTATATGCTTGTATACTCTGGAAGGGATTTAATTCCCATTGGGTATACAGATTTTGATTTCCAGTCAAATTCTGACTCCTGAAAATCCACATCAGGATCTGTATTTACTATAAGAGGAGGATCAGTCATATGGAGGAGTATCAAGCAATCATGTATTGCTGATTCCACCATGGAAGCTGAGTATGTTGCTGCATGCGAAGCTGCCAAAGAGGTTGTTTGGCTTCGCAAATTCTTGATTGACTTGGAAATAGTTCCTAATACGAATAAGCAAATCACTATTTACTGTGACAACAGTGGAGCAGTGGCTAATTCGAGAGAACCAAGAAGTCATAAGAGAGGTAAACACAATGAAAGGAAGTATGATCTTTTAAGGGAGATTGCGCATAGGGGTGACGTGACAATTACCAAAATCGCGTCAGCAGAAAATCTAGCGGATCCTTTCACAAAGACTCTACCTCAGAAGAGTTTTGATGGGCACCTAGAGAACATGGGAATGAGAGATATGACACACTTGCTATAGCGCAAGTGGGAGATTGTTAGGATTATACTCAATAGCAAGAGTGTAATATTGTAATTGACAATCTTTTCATATTAATAAAGTGATTTCTGGTTTTACAAACTCTTATAGCATTTATAATGATAATTGTCAAAGTAAATAATCATAAGGTCAAAAGACTATAAGAAAGGAAGAATTGTTTGTACATCTGGATATGTATGAGGTAGACACAATTCTTTAGTTAGTCTTGAATAAACGTTCACAACTTAAATTAAAGGTTGGACACCTTTATCTTGAAAAAGTTATAGAATTCTTTTGCTGGCATTTGAGTGGGATCAAATGAGTTATGATGAGTATAAAATCATCGAAAGGGTCTTCGAGTAAAAGAATCTAGTGCACAGGGTGTATTGAACAGGATCACAATGAAATATTTTATCTAGAACCGTCATTAGATATAAGTCTTTTCATTATGAGGACAATAAGAGAGTCTATCTTAATCCTGAGATTAATGATGGACTTATGATTGCAAGTGTTATCATTTGAGCTATCAATGAGTACGATTATATAGCATAGTCTATCCTCGATAGTTTGGTGGTATTCATTTGTTAATCGATAGAGGACTTCATTTATAGATATGGACATCATGGCTCAATTTATTGAATGAGAGTATAATATTATCATATGGATATTTTGAGGTATTGAATATTAAATCTCAACTTTGAGTTTTCGATAATGTCTATTGAAAACATGGCTTCTGGACAAGTCAAAATATCCAAGTTCAAAACGTGGTCATATGAGTAAATATGGTAACTAGGAGAGCTATAGGCGGTTTATGAGCTCTTGGCGATTACTGATTTTATACACGAGGTTACACTTTCTCCAATAAGATTGTCTAGGGTATGAATGAAAAACATCTTCTTATCATATCTTTATTTAAGAGTTCAATTTTAGCTCTTTAGTGGAATTAGCTAAAATTAATAGATCGGACCTAAGTGAATCATGTGTTGATTGTGATTAGGTTATGTATCTATTGAAGCTTAAATTTAGATAGCCCGCCAAGATCATTAATCCATACGGACTTGCATGGATCACTTGATATATTCTACCAGACTAATTTATGAGTCCATCTAGAATTGTATTTAATATATTAAGAATATAATTTGCACATTATTTATTTAATGGGCTGCTCAAATTATATTAATATATTATTGAGAGGCATGTGGGCTTGTTTCTTTTAGTAAGAATGAGTCTGGTTCACATATGGACTTTATTTAATGTCTGAATGGATTAAATAAAATAAGAAAATAATATTTGACCCATATTTTTTGTGTGTGGGCGGCAAGGCTATAATAATAGCCTTAAATATTATTTTATTTTATTGTTTGATTAAATGGAAATTAATTATTTAATAAAAAATCAAAATTTTTTCTGACTAGGAATTATGTTTCCTAGTAGTATACTACTATAGTAGTATAATAAATATAAAAGACTTAATTTGGTAAGTAGATAAATAAAGAATTTATTTATCTAATCAAATAAGGATGTCTTTAATATAATCACAAATACACTATTTGAGTTGGATTATAAGTCTTGGTGTGGAAAATAAATTTTTTTTTGAAAAATGATTATTTGTCACCAAGTAAATCCACCTAGAGATAGGATTCTTGCCCACCAAGTAAATCCTCTTTAGGAAAGGATTTGTATACCTATATATATTATTAATTTTGGAAATAATAGTGATAGATAAAAATAAAGTTTTTTTTTAGAGAAAGAATTTTTTATTCTCTTGCTTTTGAATAAAAAAAAATTCCAACTCCAGAACATAGTGAAAATTCGGCCAAGAGGAAGAGAGAAAGATAGTTCTAAATTCGATAGTGCACTTGCAAGCCGTTACATAAAAAGGTTTTGTGCACACTTTCGATTTAGGTTCACGCGAGTTTCAATCATAACGATTGTGAATTCAAAAGTGACCGGAACGATCTTTCTAGGCTCTTAGAGTTTTTGTGATTAACGATCAAGAAAGAAGATTTCATTTTCCCATTCTCAGGTATGCAATTCAAAGAATAGGGAGACCACGCTCCTAGGTGATTCACGTTCGTGATCGGATTGGAAGATCTTGCGGATTACCATCGACGCTAAGTCAATCGGATCATGCGACAAAAGGTATGATATCTTTTGAATATATGTATGTTAAATAAATTAAAGGGTTAAGGTTCAAATATTGTAAAATTTTTAAACTATCCTAAATTTTTTTTAGTCTCGTTTCCGCTGCGTTTTCGTATTTTTCCAAACAGAATAGGTATAGTCTCAAATTCTTGCACTTCTTTTTCTTCATAAGATATACAATTGCACAAGTAAGCTTTAACTAGAATATTGATCCAACAAACCAGTAAGAATACAATTAAGCAATGGATGAATCAATACAAATTCAAAGCAAGTAAAGCTAATAAAAACAAAATCAACATAAAGGATTTTTAAGTGGTAAAACCTCAAAGGAGAATATTAAGTTCATGTATTGACCAGAGATTCCAAGTTTGAATACTAGACCTAGCATATGACAAATAGCTTAGTCAAGCATCAAACTCAGAACTCTTTTCAAACAAGAACAAAAAAATATTCTCATATGTGCTACTCAATCAAGTATTAGAGCACTCACCTTATGCCATATTGGTCTTAGGTGAACTAACACAAATAACATCATGATCATTACACATGGCCCTATGAAATCCAAAAGATAAATCATCAACTATCTTCTTCATGAAAATATAATTTATATTAAACTCATTATTATTGCCACACACAAATATTTCATCAAGACAAGGTATATGACCATCATGCTTTTTCACATTCTCATCCACACAAATCTTCTTGACATTCTTCTTCACGTATTTATCATTAGTATGCACAACATTCAAAGATTTATCATTATCAACATGTTTAGAAGAATTACTAGGAATCTTTTTCACATCATGCTTCTTAATCCACACTTTCCTAGTAAGTTTCTTTACATGATCATGATCAATATGCACATTTTTCAAAGCATCAAAACTGTTGTCATGTTTAGAATCTTTCAAAGAAGATTTGTTCAACTCACTAGCATGCAAATTATTCTACTTAACCCAAAATTTCTTTGTTGATTTCTTTTCATTAACATGTTCATCATGCATAATCTCTGATGCACTGACATGTTTAGAAACAACCATAGGAAGTCTTTTTATGTCACTAGCATGCATCTCATTCCCTAGTTTGCATTGTCTAATATACTTGTAGCATTTAGGTTTGATATGCCCAACAACATTGCAAAAATGACAAACCGGATAAACTTAGAGATGTTATGTCTAGCTCTAGACTTAAACTCATGCTTAGGAGAATGATTAGGTAACTTTTTCACATCTTTGTCATGTTTCACATTTTCTAGTTTGCATTGCCTAATATATTCTTAATATCTAGGCCTAATGTGACCAACCACATTACAAAAATGACAAACCGGAATGAATTTAGAAAAATTACCTTTTTGGTGTGCATGCTTTGGTTGAGAAGTTCCATAGCTTTTCTTTTCTTTGTCTTTGATTTTGGAAGGAATGGTAGTTGAGTCTTTCTTCTTCTTGGACTTCCTTGAGTTGTTCTTGGTTGTAGAAGTCTTCTTAACTTCTTCTACAAACCACAAGCCACTCATATCTCCATGACGCTTTCCAAGATTTATTACTTCATCTAGCCTAATGGCTCCAATTTTCATGCCATTAATAGACTCTTTGAGAGCTTTGATTTCATCTTTAAGCTCACACTCCTTTGTCTTCAAGATAATTGGAAATACAACTCAAGCGTGTGTCTAAACAACCTAGAGGGGGGGGGGGGGGGGTGAATGGGTTGCTAATCGATTATTACCAATATTTTGATTAGTCAATATTAAACACAATTAACCCAAACAATCAAATAATAAAAATCAAGTATAAATTATAGAAATATAAATAACACTTGATTTTGACGTGGAAACCCTTCAACAAGGGAAAAACCATGGGCTATCCTTCTAGCCACATTCGGTCACCGAAATCCACTATATGAATAAAAGGTTACACCCTTAAGTGATACTTGGACTCTCACTCTCGACAACCTCAGCCTATGGACACTACTACTAGCCACTCTTGGTTCAATCCCTAGTGCTATCCCCTAATCCACTACTCTTGGCGTGAGCACCTCCTACTCTACCCCGTGGCCCTTTTACAGTGGCACTTGACCAATGCTTGCCAACTCACCCTTGGTTGCAAGACTTTACTTGCTTGTACAACTTTACCTAGAAGCCACAAGACTTTGACTCATGAAGAGTATAAGGTCTAAGTTAATGTGAGACAATATGCTCAAATGCAATATGTGTAAGACCACACACAAAATGCTTAACTAGATGTTATAATGCAATTTAAAAACCTAGTTATCAAGCAATGCCTACATGCCCATACATGAAGTCTCAATTAGAGTTGTAGAAAATTCTAACAACATAATTGTCAATTAAATCCACATGAACATTCAATAAAACTTGACTAGATAAATAAACATTAATCTATCAACCTAATCACTAACCAATATCACAAGAATGTTCTAAGGTTAGCTATTTAGGGAAAAAAACCCTAATCATGTAAGCTATCACAAACAAAACCCAATTATGTCATAACTTCACTAAATATGCAATAAGAGTGAAGGTTTGCTAAACTAAGCAATCAAAGACATGTCTTGATTAAGATAGAACAACAAATGAAGATATGGTGTTTGTTGTACTTACCAAGTGATGTAATGAAGAAGACCCATGAATGATTGATGCATGAAGGATGTATGGGTTTTGGGTTTGGAGAGTTAAACAAGCTTCAATAGAGCTTTCTCTCTCAATATTCTCTCTCTCTCTCTCTATGGTTCATTTTTGAGAGTCATTGAATAAAGAAGATAAGAAAGTGATGAATATATAGTGTTTAGATGATAGCTCTATAAATGTCATGAATTTCCCTTCAAAAATGAGCCAAATCAAACTCCAAATGAGTGAGATATGGCCAAATTACGAAACAGGGGTGGAACATTTGCGCTTGACGAGTAGAGCATCACAAGCGCTTTACAAGTGCAAGGGTACTTGACCACAAGCACTGGTTGAGCAGTGCAACACTAGCGCCACACCAGCACAACACCACTGGAGGACATGTGCTTGACGAGCAACGCAATAAGGGCGCTTGACCAGCAGCGCATTTGCGCAATAGTACAATAGCTCGATATTCGAGGGCTTAAAAACATGACCAAACGACATCAAAATTTATTAAAAAATATACCGTTGGAAAGGTATGGATGTGTACTTTCTAATCCTTTTTATGAAATGAAGTTTCATTGTCTATACAAAGAGATATGGTCATTTGAGTGACCAAAGGTCATAGACGGACAACAACTGAGTTGCCCTGCTTTGGTGGTCACTTCGGAGATTTCAAAACCAATCCAAACGATCATGAAATATTTTGAATAATATACTGTTGGAATGGTATGTGTGTCTAGTTTGTATAGAAATTTTCAAAACTCATTTTGAAGCTTTGTATAAAACGTTATGGTCACAAGACCATACAAAGGTCAGTTTTGAAAAATATTTAAATCATTGAAATCCACTCTTTTGAAACTAGACACTTTATTCCAAACAACCAATCCAAAACTAACACTTAACCAAGAGAAGAGTGGGACCTTCTCAAATGGTCAACCATCGCGCTAAGACATGCACACCATCATGCAAGCGCGGACATTTCCGATCACACAAACGGAAACGAATTACACCACAGAAAACAACACTTAGATCTAACAATGAGGTGCAAGTTTGAAATGTGTAAGGGATGCACACATATAAACAATTAGAACACAAATGAAAGATGAAAAAAGCATGCATAAAGTGTGTGTGTGTGTGCACCTAAGCTCTTCAAGAGACAAAGTCAAGTGAATATACCTTTCACTTTTGCTCTTGATCTTGAAGTCACGGAGATGCTTGGAAGCTTGCCAATGAAGACCTAAGCTACCCATCACAAAATCAACCCCAATATGGTGTGGTTTATCATGAAATAAGCCTATCATAAAATAGAGGCTCTTACAATAGTCAAAGTGTTCTCTTTTTACTTAATCTATCCCCCAATGGCAAACAACTTCATAGTAAAGTCTTCTTTTAAATCATCTAGCTCTTGAGGACTTTCCTCCACCTTTGAAAAATATTTTTCAATGGTCTTTTCATGCTCCTTGATGACTTCACTTTGCTTTCTTATCTTCTCCAAAGACATCTTCTTTTCATTTTCAAGAGCTTTGATTATAACCACTAAATTGGCATTGATCAACTTTAACTTGTTATTCTCATCATTCTTCTTGACATTTTTACTAGTTAGTTGAAGGATTTTTTCGTTGAAGCTCATTTCATCATGATTTGAGGAAGCTTCGATCTCTTCATGAATGGAGGAGTATTCAAAATCTTCACTACTTGAAGAGTATTCACCTTCCTCACTACTTGAGGAGTCTTCACTACTATCCTCCAATCTCCCTTCTTATATTGCCAAGTGAGCAATGGAATTGCTAGTATATTCACTATCATCCGAGGACTCATTTTCCTCTTCTACATCACTCATGGATCTAATGTAGGCTTTCATCATACTTTTTCAAAAGGAGTAGTTACCACTCTTCAAGAGTGAAAACCTAGCACTAGAAGCACTTCCCGGCATCGAATCACCCATAGCAAAATAAATGATATTTTTTTCACAACACAAACACTATAATAAGGATCTATCTAATTACCTCTGGACACCCGCTCTGATACCAATTGAAATTCCCTTAATATTATAGTGTCAAGTATACCTAGAGGAGGGTGAATAGGTATAGTATCAAATTCTTGCACTTTTTTTCTTCACAAAATATACAATTGCACAAGTAAGCTTTAACAAGAATATTGATCCAACAAACCAATATGAATACAATTAAACAATGGATGATTCAATACAAATGCAGAGTAAATAAAGCTAATAAAAACAAAAATCAACACAAAGGATTTTTAAGTGGTAAAACCTCAAAAGAGGAAACATCCACGGGTTGATACCACAACCACCGGCAAAAGCAATTCACTATGACAAATAGGAGTTACACACTCAAGAGGCAATCAACACAAGATTCACTCTCTAAGCTATCAACACCTACTTTACCCTCGGGCCTAGTGAACTTACTATGCCAACTTCCTATCCAAGACCTCAAGTCTCTAGGAAGGCACCATGCTTGTCTATCCAATTCACCCCGACTCTAGACAAGACTTCCTTACTTAGCTATCTGGATCACCTCGATCCTAGCCAAGACTTCCAATGCACAACTTGAAGAGTCACTCTCCAAATGTGGCTTCCAATGCTCAAGTTAAAGCTTCACTCACTTCAATAAGAGACTTCCAACCTCTTCACAAGGCAAATGATCTAAGTGGATGAAAATGATGCAAACACAAGCAAATAGAGCAAGTTGATCAAACACACTCTATGAAGAACTATTATATGCACAGATCAAACTCACAAGCAAATGTAACTAATTCTTATGAACATGTGTTAGGAAATCTAGATTAAGCATTCAAACTCATCACAAAAACATCTAGAAACCTAAACATGTCAATCAAAGTTAGTATGACAAGTTTTTCAATGTAAATCACACAACTAACTTTGAAATCAAGTGAACAAGTTAACACTTGAAGTATTTAACATATTCAACAAACAAAAAGCAAAAATCAAGAACTAGGTCATGAAAAGTCAAAATCTCAATTAATAAATTCTAGTTCTCAAACATGTAATCAAACCTTGAAATCAACAATTAAGATCAAATACACAAAGAGATTCTAGATTCAAACTCATGTTCTTCAAGATTAGCAAAAATGATTCTCAATCAAACACATGAACTAATCTTGAAAGTTAATCAAACAAATCCTAATATTGGAATCAAAATCATTTTAAACATTTCTTTCAACTCATATAAGAAGAATCATTAAGAAGATCATGAAAGAAAAATTGAAATAGAATTGATTCACTTACAAACAATGACACTCGAACTGAAATCATATCATCAAGAAATATATGTGCATTTTTTGACTCTGAAAAAACTTGGGATATTTTCCTCTCTTCAAGACCAACAATTTCGGCTTTTGAATCACTTAAATCGGTGTTGATTTGAGAGATTTATGGTGTTTGGAAGTCGAGAAAGTTAGAGAAAAAATTTCAGCTCAATTTTTCCACCAACACTTCTACTTGAAAATGAGAGGGAAATGAGATATTTAAAGGAGGGAAGAGAGAGATTTTTCAACCACCAATCGGGGGCAGCAACCTCTACTTCCCATGGAGGCATGTGGCCTCCACGGGGGCAGAAGGCAGCCCTTCCCGTGGAGGCCATGCGCCTCCACGAGGAGAGTTGCTTGGCTCCCCTATTTTGCCTTCTAAACTCCCCTCACGCACTTTTTTGTTTTTCGGTCGTTCTTCGGCCTCCGAACTCCGAATTCAAATCCATTTTTTGATTACAAACCAGGACTCCCTCACGTACAAAAGATGTCAAGATAACTTTCACAAATAATATGGAATTCAACTTGAAAAATAAGGACGAAAACCATGTATGATAAAATCACGAAAAGTTTCTTAACTTCCTAGTTTGAACTTGAAACTTAATGAATGAGTAACCGAAATGACCGGAACTCAATGAAGCATAATATAAGCTCAAATTCAAGTTCAATAACAGAAAATAACAAACAAATAAACACAAGAACATACAAGTATGCCATTTCCTAGATATAGTCCTAGAACATGCAATTCTACAAATTGTCAAATTAAGTCTAATGCATGTTCATACTTCAATAAGTGTGTGAATGTGTTATATAAATTTTTACACAATAATGCAGGGACACAAATGTTATGAAATGTGTGTGTGTGCCCTTACGTCTTGCAAGAGGAAGAGGAATCTTGATACCTTAGCATCCAAGTAATCACATATCCTCTTGAAGACGAACTTTGCATGCGAAGTTGCTTTCCTTCTTTGAAGCTTGATCCAATCACGAACCACCTAAGCAACTAAGCAACACAAACAAAGAGCGTTTTGTTATGGAATCAAGCCAACACAAATCTAAAACCTAACAGCAAGGAGGTCGGATTACTAACAAAGTCAGATTGGCAACACTTTATCCTAAGGTAAGTCTCCTTCTTCAACGCTCACTACAAGAAAATAAGTGTTTTATGACATTTATTTATGATGATTTTTTTCAACCATCAAACATATGTGCTAGTTTTTAAAAACCATCATAAAATTTTGATGTTTTTAAAAACCATCATAAAAGTATGATGGTTTGTTAAAAACAGTCAAGAGTTAATGACGCTTTTGAAAATATTGACTACTTACCAGCTTGTTTGATTAGTCAATATTTATCTCAAATAATCCAAACAAACAAACACCAAAAATAAAATGTAAAGTGCGGAATTAAATGGACACTTGATTTTTGCATGGGAAACCTTCAACTAGGAAAATATCCACTAGACTAGCCTTACTAGCCACTTAGTCACAGAACTCCACTACTTGAATAATTGCTTACAACCTAAGTTGACAACCCAGTCACACATCAAAGTTCGTAACACAATCTATCTTACCCGTAAGCCTTTAAAAGTGAGCATTGACAAATGCTCGTGAACCAATCCTTGGTTGTAAGACTTCACTTGCTTATGCAACTACCACATATAGCCACAAGAATTTGACTCATTAAAGAGAATTAAAGTCTAAGTGAATATGTGACAATATTCTAAATGCAATGGTGTGTAAGATCACACACAAAATGCTTAATTAGGAATTTAGAGATACAAGCAGTAAATCCTAGTTATCAATGTTTAATTGTAGAAACCTAAAGACATAGCTAGATAACATGAATGACACACAATCCTAGCTATCAATTAGTGCCTACATGCATATACATATGGATCCATTTGGATGTGTAGAGAATTCTAATATCCTAATTGTCAATCAAACAACCATGAATATTGAAGAGATCTTAACTAGATAAATAAACATAAATCTATCAACCTAGTTATCAAATGATGCAGTAATATCTGTTCAATTTAAAATGAAAAGTTCATTCATAGGGATTGGTGATTCTATCAGTCAAATGCTAATTAATCTAGGAAAATCTAATCTAAGTGCGAAAAGTTAAATTGCATAACGCTTGATTTGGGGAAAACAATTGAGTTCTTTGAAAATGATTTAATTGCAACTTGTAATTAAAAGCTAAAACTAACACAACAACACATACAAGGAATGGATATATGGGATGAAACATTAGGGAATCGATGCAACCTTTCTTAGATTACTCAATGCACTAAATTGGTCTCATTAAGCACTTCAATCCAATTTTAGGGCTTGTTTTAAGATATTAAAATTAGCTCTAGGGTTCTTCCTACCACTCACACAAGGCCATGTGACAAGCAATAGTAAATCCACAAATTTCACAAAACTCTAAACCAAGTTGACATAGCAAGGCCATGCATATACCAACTCTCCTATGTGCCAAGCTTGTGATTGAGGTTCAAATGGAAAAGATCATTAACTTCTAAATCCCAATCTCATAGATAAACTATCCATAAACCCACATCAATTGAGGTCACAAAATGACATGGAAGAGAGAATAGAACAATTAATCTAACAAATATGACTAAAACATAATTGAATTAAGAAGAATAGACCAATTAATTACGAAGAGTAGTCCAATATGGTTACATCAACCCCCTAGAAAAAGATTAATTACACATCAATGGAAAATAAGATCACAAAGTAAAGGTGCAGAGGAAACCAAAATAGGCCATGTGAGCCCCCTTGACTTGAGAATCTTCTTCTTCTTGCTTCAAAATCTTCCAAGGATTGGTGGATTTGAAGATGTACGGAGGAATGTGTTAAAAGGGATGATGAAAGTGGATGATGAGCTGCTGGGTATGGAATCCTCGTGTGGCTAATGTCAGATCTGAAAATTAAGGATATATATATATATGGGTTTTCAAATATGGCAAAAATCTATTTAGAAAGTCGTGCTGGCAGGTTGCCGCAGTTTTGAATGTCGCGGTCCGGCTCAACGACACATAAACCGCAAAAAAAGCTATGGAACTTACCGCTCGTTTGCCATGGTTTGCTAAAATGGCAGTAATACCGCAACATTATCTTGATCTTTTATGACGCACCCAAAGTGCTATGACAGCAACGGCGGCAGTAACACCATGAAAATCTATGCCGCGATGGTGACGTTGTTTGGGAGAATGGTGGTTCGGCCGTAGAAGGGTTTGAGTGTGCTAGACGCGGCCTTGATTGAAGGAACGTCATGGTCTTCCATGATGGCACTATGACCATAGAAACAACTGTGATTACCGCTGATGTCTACTTAAACGGCACCTCCACCGCGACAACTTCATCTCCAAAGCTCTAAGTCTTCACAATTGCACTTTATACCCCAAAATCATCTCTTTTTTACCGAAATACTCCCTCTTTACAATGATAACCTGCAAAAGCCTCAATCGAGCCATTAGACACTCAATTTTACTCTAGAATCAAACAAAAACATAGGAAAGGGAGGCCAAAATCTAGTATTGCAATGGCTAGATCAAACACCCCCTAACCTAGCCTTTGTTTTCCCTTAACCACAACCGAAACAGAACAAACAAACACACGGGACACAAAAAACACACACTCTAGGACTCCAACTAAATCCAATCAACAAAAACACAAACAGGATAAAAATGCAAAGCCACTGTGATGAGATGCCCCTTGAGTTGTGCAAATAGAGAGAGGTGCATGCAAAAACTACTAAGTGAATTTTAAAAAATATGTCAATAACATGAACACACTGCATGCCATGTAATCCCACACTCGAAATGCCTAAGCTTCAAAAACAACACACTCTTCAGCAATGGATGTAATTCGCCTCGACTTTATCTGTTAGGTTTTTGAGTCATGTTGGCATAATTCCATATCAAAACAATATTTCATTTGTATTGATTAAATTTCTGGGCTTATGCTATTCAAGCTTCAAGGAATATTGACAACTTATCAATCAAAGTGAAGTCCTTAAGAGGAGCGGGCTTTGTTGCACATCAAAGGTATATTTTGACCTCATTCATCTTACAAGGCTTTTAGCGCACACACACACAAATCGCATTCATATGTGTCCCTGAATCATTGTGCTCATTTGGTATAACACATGCACACACTTATTGTTGTATGCACATGCATTAGATTTCAATTGAAATTTTTTGTAAAATGCATGTTCTAGGAGTATATCTAGGAAACTGTATACTTGTGTGTTCATGTGTTTGTTTTTTTGTGTTTTGTGATATCATACTTGAATATGTTCTCATATTATTTCTTATTGAGTTCCGGTCATTTCGGTTATTCATTCATTAGTTTTCGAGCTCTGAGTTGAAAGTTACGAAACTTTCCATGCCTTTACCGTACATGGTTTTCGTCTTGATATATCGAATTGATTTCCATACTTTTTATGAAAGTTTTGTTGATGTCCATGTCCATGACAGAGTTATAGTTCTTAATCCAAAAATGGATTCGAATTCAGAGTTCATATGCTGAAATACCGATGAAGAACGCAAGGGAAGAGGAAAATGGCCAAAGGTCATTTGCACTCCATTCTCGTGGAGGCACCTGAGCCTAACGGGAAGGATAGCCTGCTGCCCCCGTGAGGCTCAAGATCGGACTATTTTATACCTATTTTAGGTCCCCAATTTCCTATTGTCTGTTCTCGTTTTCGAGCGTAATTTGTATATAATGTGTTTGTTGAGCCATTTGTAGGTATATATTCCCTACATTTTGGTTTTGAGCTTAAAGAACATTTTGGGAGGCAAAAACGTGCCGAAAAGAGAATAAATTGGAAGATTCAGAGTGCCACGCCTCACCGTTGACATAGACCACGGCGCCATCTAAGCCCAGCAGTGTTCCACGATTGATCCATTGCCAAGCCAGAATGCGACACCGAGCTCGTGGCAGAACCCCATCTGACTTCCAGCAGCTTATGGAATGAGTGCAGAAAAGAAGACATTCGACGGTCAGTTCAGCGGTCACCATGACCGTCGTTTCGACCGTCGTTTCATGGCAGTAGGTTCCAGAAGTTCGGAGCCCAGTTCGGCGGTCACACTATGACCACCGTTTCATCCGCCATTTTAGTCCAGAAGAACACCAGTAATTCGAGGGTCAGAAATGCGGTCACCCCAACCGCCGATCGGCCAGCCAGAGGCCAATTCTAGCGAATTTTAAGAGGCAGTTTCGTCCTTTCACCATCATTTCCAGCCCTAACCTCCCAACACTATAAATTCACCTCTTCTCCTCTTCTCTATAGAATTTTGACAGCCCACACCTCATCTTCTTCAATCTTCTTCACCCATTAAGAGAGAGAGAGAGGGAGCTTTCAAGAGCATCCATGGAGGTTTTCCTCCATGGATGTCTCTCCCACACCATTTCTACCCATCACCCACCACATTTGAGAGTTGATTGCAAGGAGATAGGAGTGGTCTATTATCAACTTTGAGCTAGGCATTTATGGAGCTCTTGTAGGGGTTTCTTCAATGGTTGTCTCCTTTAAACTCATTCTCTTTGTATTTCATGTTTTCTTAATTGTGTAATCCCCCACTTGGGAATATTTGTAAACCTAATTTGTGCTCAATATAATGTGTGGTTGTTTTTATATCTAATTTGTGTTTTGATTCATTCTTGTTATCATTGATTATATCTCTTATCTTGAAATGCTTGTGTAGGGAGATTGGAAATTAATATGTGTTCATGAATGGGATTAGGAGTAGATTAATGTAATTGTAGGAGTAGTTGTAATCAAATGCCCCATTTGTGTGTGTATGTTGATGGAAGGTCTAATTGCATTTGTATGGATGGGTTTGAGTGAATTAGAGTTAGGATTATGCTTTAGAAGGGCCATCCGGTCATAGTCTTGGCTAATTAGCTAGGAAGAATGAATGAACTTGTTAATTGCCATATTTAAAGAGGTTTGGTTCATTGTTTTTGTTATACATTGGTCTTTAGTTATTCCTCACGCTAGGGGCTCTAGGTGAGTTACAATTAGAGATACAATAATTGGGAATTCGGCTATTTCTTGCGGGGGCTCTAGGCAAGTTATGGTTGGAGGAACAATTACTTTTTCCACATTCATTAGACTTAACGTTGCAGTTTTACATTACCATGTTAGTATTTAGGCTCAATCTAGCATTGGTTTGTAGGATTGGTTCACATATGTTGGTTGCGGTTTCGTGTTTGAGAGGCTCTCGACACACTCTTCAACCGTTAGCTCTATGAATGGGTATAAATCAGATTGAGGCAAGAACGAACCCTTAACTTAAATTGGATGAACTTAATGTCTAACAACCCACTTGTGTGCACTTATGTATGGTGAACTTGTAAACCTTTGTGTGACCATTTTCATGCATCTCTCATATCCACCCTTTTATTATTTCTCATTTAATCACCATTCTCACCCCTCCATATTCTCTTGTTTAATTTTATATTATTTTTCTTTACATTTTCTACACACACACACAACACCACTTCACACACCATTCTCACCTCTCCATATTCTATTTACATGATTTCCCTAAACTCTAAAACTTGAAACGGTTAACAACACATCCCTGCTGAACAATACCCTTGCTTGCACGTTGTACTAGTTTTATTTCTATATATGTCTTTTGACTCGTGCCTTATAGCAATGTTGATTTTATTATAAATGTTTGACGATGCTTTCAATGACACAAAAAACCACACGTCAGCTCACGTGCCACCATGGGAGTTGACGTGGAGAGGTACAACTTGCCACTCGAGCTCCACGTCATGCCACCTCACTTCCCTCTCTTTCTTTCTTTTAAAATCCATCTCCCTCTCATTTGAATTCTAAGAAGACTTTGTGCAGAAAATTTTCCCAAATATTCTCTCAACTTCCAAACACCATATCTCACTCATTTCTTATCCGATTTGAGTGATGCAGGTTGGAGAATCTCTGTATTGAAGTCCTCTATCATCTCCAAGCAAGTTTTAAGTCTTTTGTTCAAGTTTTGTGGTGTTTCTACACCTAAATTCGTGACTGCACGTGTTTTACAAGGTAATTGTTTATCTTTTGTGTTTTGTTCTTCAAAGTCTTCAATTACCTTGGGTCTTCTTCTCTTTTATGTTAATTATAAGTGCCTCACTTTATGATTGGCTTATTTCATTGTCAAAACTACATTGGGATTGTTATGTAACGGGTAGCTTAGGTGATTGTGATTGACAAGCTTCCTGACATCCCAAAGTACTTCAAGAAGGTATATCACTTGCTTAACTCTTTGAAGAGATTTAGTTGCACACACACACTCCTCTCATGCATGCTTTATTCACCTTGCATTTGTGTTCATCATTACTTATTTGTGTGCATCATTTACACGTTGCACACACACTTACATGTATTTGTATTGACATGCGTTTATTCCTTGTTTCTCTTGTATGCAATCTTTCAATCACTTGCACTTCATCTCTAGACTTTAGTGTGGTTGTTACATCCACGCTGGCAAGTCTTGGGGTGCTTTTTTTGCATGTTAATAGGCCATATGCGCGGGTTGCTACCAGTGAAGCCACCAGCGCAGTTGTCTTAGCGTAGTTTCTTGTTCCCGGTTCGCTGGTCTGTTCGCTGGTCTTGAACCAGCGAAGTCCTTGTGCGCGGGTCACTACCCGCGTAGTAGACCAGCGTAGTTGGCCCTGGTGCTATTTGATCCCTGGTTCGCTGGTGTGTTTGCTGGTCACGAACCAGCAAAGCCCATGTGCACGGGTTAGTGCGTGGGTCCCTATCTGCGCAGTGGACCCGTGCATTACGTCAGTTTTTCCTTTGTCTTTTTGCAAACTTTCTAAAATGATGTAGTTTCTTTTAGGGTTGCTATATATACATCTCTTCTTCCCTATCTCATTTTCAGAGCTTAAAATTTCAGAACTTTGAGTAGCAAAAAAGTGTCTTGCAAGGAAAGCTACCAAGATTCAATCTTTCTTGACCAAAACCCAAATACCCATCTTTCATTCATGAATCAAACATCATCTAGCTTCATCTAGGATGTATTGTTGCATGGATCTGCATCAAAACACATGACTTGGTAAGTAGAACACCATCTCCATTCTTTCTAGTGTTCTAGCTTAGCAGGATAGCCTTTTATGACTTGTTTGGATCAAGATTGAATTTTTATCTTCAAGATGATATCTTTGTATGTTTGTTGGGTTTTGTATTGTGATAGCTATTTGTTAATAGCCAAAATTGGCTAAGGACCAAAGGGAAATTTTTCACCATCCAGACCTAGCTCCATGCCCGAGATTTTCCACTAGAAGACCATGTTACCCAAAGTCGAGCTGCGATACCGCCCCGCAGGAACAAGGGCTGGCTCTAGAAACATCCAGAATAGAGACCGGAATGGTCAGATCAAGCCCGCGTCACCAAATCCCCCTGAAGTCGAGGTTACCTCGTAATTTCTTCAGAAGCTCGCCTATACCTCACTGATACAGGGAGGTATCCATGGGAGGCCGCACCTAGCTTTGAAAAGTCAAGGGAGGTCAGACCTAGCTCCTAGCAGGATGAAGCTTCTCAATATCAGGGCCCGGACAATGATCGACCTCACTAACTGATGCACCAGACCTTGATACATTCGACGACCCCTATGGGAATCATGCTAGACCCGAAGATACACAGTATCACATCTACAGACATTATACACGTGCAGATTAAGTAATAGAGTCTAAATGGGAAACAAACTGATTTCCACCAAGATATCCTCAACTGAGCAATTAACTCAAAGTCAACGACATTTAAAGGTAAAAATCCCGTCCGGTAAGAGGAGGATGAGAGAATCAAGGGGAAATCAATGAGTTTAAACCTATGAAGACATTGTATAAAGGAGGGACTTCCTCCTTCAAAAAGAAGAGACTACTATTCGACATAGACACGACAAATACCCAACTATCCCCCAGAGAAAAGTGAGAGCAATTTGAAAGAACGAAAGAGAGATGTATACCATATGTTATCAATAAAAAAGACTTTTACTTCGTTTGAATAGCGAACAATATCGTTCCCTCCTTGTCATTCACTAGGCACTATAGTATATATATATATACATTCTACCTTGGTCATCACCTACATGATAATGATCTTGAGGGTGCTAACTGAGATTTATTGCCCCGAACAAAATTTCTGTTATCAATTTCTAGCGCCGTCTGTCGTAAAAAGCCCTACACCCAATTAATTAACTATTTGCATTTACATTTTCGTTGTTTTACAGGAACTATGAGGCTCCGCTCTTCCCAAGGCCAACATAGAGTTTCAGAGCAACCCCCGGCGAGGCCTACGGGAAAAGCCCCAAGAAAGGGGAGAAAATCTAGATATGGTAGTCAAGCTTCAGTCCAAACAACTAATGTGCGGGTTTCTGGCCACCTTATAGTGAGCCAGGTCACGCTCGACCAGCAAGCGGCAGCCTTTGTAGAAACCGTCCGCATCCGACTGCTCGCTGAAGGCATCACGATCCAGCCAACCGACCTGAATGATCAGGGATAGCTGAGCAGGTTCAGAGTAAGGCAGCCTGCTTTCGATCGCCTGGGACCTCCTCTTCTAGAGCTAGCTCGAGATAGGTCGGGGACCCAACTTTCGATCCGGGATAGGCTGGGACCCATGCCCCTTGTTCAGAAAAGACGTTCACAATATCAACCCTGGCGAGTTAAATCTGCTTCATATGCTTTTACCCGAAAACAACGAGAGCTATCCCATCCAACTGCATCAAGTAGGATCGCCCGGGCCCAAGAGGATGAGAGTAGACAAACTTCTCAAATGGATCCTGTCCATGAGAAGGACCGGATAGAGGTTGCCAGTTCATCAGAGAGACTCAACAGTGAAGAATCTGAGGTCAATTCAAAGAAACCTGGGAACAAGCAACTGAGGGATCAGCTGGCAAAGCTACAGAAGGAGGTCCAGCAGATAAGAAAAGGAAAGAATAAGGAGGATAAAAAAGATCCCCTAAGCGAGATGAACACTCCATTCACTAGGAAAATCCGGGAAGCAGAGCTCCCACCAAAATTCAAAATGCCAGTAGATAAGTTCTCCGGAACGGAAGATCCTCTAAGCCATCTAGAGAGCTTCATTCAATAGATGGAGGTCCAAAACACTACTAGAGCAGCTATGTGCAGGGTATTTCCGACTGCCCTAACCGACTACGCGAAAACTTGGTTCAGGAAGCTGCCTGTTGGCAGCGTGGATTCTATCACGAAATTATAAAACAGATTTTTGCTCGCAGTTCCAAGGGGTCAAACCTCGTCCGAAAGATCCAATACACCTCCAATATGTGATTCAGGAATGGAGTGAGACACTTCGGTCTTACGTGGAACGTTTTCACAAGGAGGTCATACAAATGGGAGTTTTCACCCAGAAAGAAACTCTCGCCAACTTCAGGTGGAACCTATGGGCGGGAAAGCTTTTCCGTTCCTTCACCAAGAGACCTCCCGAGACTTACCAGGAGGCCTACGATCGGGCTCTTGAACAGGTCGAGATCGACGAACAACTCAAAGTCAAGATGGAACACGACGACATGAGAACGGCAAAGCGTCTGAAAAAAGAAGCCCCCAAATTTGAGCCAGTTCAGAAAACTCAGAATAAACCTCCCAATAGGTTGACCTATCGCATCCCTGCTCCTCAGCACAGGCAAGAAAAAGATCCAGCAAGATGAACCCCTCCCCGGGCTTCACCACCTCCTAGGACCGTGGCCCCGTAATACAAGGGGAGAAAGGGTATGACTACTACACTCCTTTGAACGCTTCCAGGGAAATGGTCTACCTTGCTATACGAGATAAAGGGCTATTCCAAAAGCTCGCTCCCATGAAAGCCCCAACTGACAGGAGGAACCGGTACAAGAACTGCGACTTCCACGAAGACGTGGGCCATAACACTTCAGAGTGCTATAATTTGCGCAACCAGATTGAAGCCCTGATAAGAGGGGATGCTTGATTGAATTCTTACAACAGATCAGAGATAACATTTGGACTTGAAGAGAGGTACAAGCCGAGATCCGTGAGGACGCAAAGAAAAGGAAGGGGGAACAGACTGACTTAATGCAACAGATCTAGGTGATACACACCGTCAGCGGAGGTCCCACACTGGCTGGCATTTCCAATAATTCCTGAAAAAACCATGCGAGGAAGATTCCCTGCATCGAAGAAAGCCGGGGGATCTTCAAGGTCAGCCAAAGCCCAATAGAGCACTCCCAGTCAGCACAGATCGTTTTCACTGAAGCAGATGTCTTCAACACCGTGCAACCTCATGATGATCCCATGGTAATCACAATACAGATAGCCAACTGTCTGGTCCATCGCATGCTCTTAGATACAGGTAGCAGTGTAGATATCCTCTTCAAGGATACTTTGGAAAAATTAAACCGGAAGCAACATTGTTACAATAGCTGTACCACTCCACTTTATGGGTTCACTGGAGATTCGATCATACCGGTGGGGTCGATGATCCTCCCAGTAATCATTGGAATCACCCCTCTCAAAAAAAATATTATGACCGACTTTGTTGTGGTTGACACCCTATCGGCCTACAACGCCATCCTAGGGAGACCATTCATGTCCTCCTTGAAAGGAGTCTTGTCCATATACCATAATGTCCTGAAATTCCCGGTTGGAACCAATGTGGGAGAGGTAGGCGGAGACCAGCAGGCAGCCAAGAAATGCTACGCAGTGTTTGCCAATCCTACAGCTTTAGCAAAACAATGTGTACAGGTGGCATTAGTCCAGGAAACATCCCGGATAATCCAGGAAAAGATGGAGATGGAGCCTGCGGAACATCCTGAGCATCCAGAAAGCGAACCTATTATTCCTTACGAGGAGGAACGGAGTACGGAGTGGGCCAGCGGGCAGCTCGTAGACAGACTAGAAGAGATACCCATCAGAAATGACGATCCCTCCAAGGTTGTCAAGGTCGGGGCCACCCTTGAACCAGAAGTGAAGAAAGGTTTAATTAATCTTCTCAGGGAATTCAGCGACATCTTCGCTTGGAGCCATGATGAAATGCCTGGAATCCCGACATCATTGGCCGCCCATCGACTAGCGGTAGATCTAACAGTCAAGCCCGTCAAACAAAAGAGGCGTCACTTCAACGCTGATAGAAATGCTACGGTGCAAGAAAAGGTAGATAAATTGATCAAGGCAGGGTTTATTAGAGAAGTACGCTATCCCGAATGGATCGCCAACGTGGTCATGGTTACAAAGGCGAATGGGAAGTGGCGTATGTGTGTCGATTACACCGACCTCAACCAGGCTTGTCCAGAAGACAGTTTTCCTTTACCAAAGATCGACCAGCTGGTTGACTCCACGTCCAGAAATAAACTTTTGAGTTTTATCGATGCGTTCTCAAGATACAACCAAATTAAAATGCACCCAGCTGACCAGGATAAAACTAGTTTCATTACTGGGCAGGGCTTGTACTGCTACAAGGTGATGCCGTTTGGTTTGAAGAATGCAGGGGCTACATACCAGCGACTGATTAACAAGCTGTTCAAGCCCGAGATAGGAAAGACTATGGAGGTATATATCGACGACATGATCACGAAATCCCCAACCGTAAAAGGGCATCGGGAAGACTTCCGCAAAACCTTTCTCATACTGAGAGAAAATCAGATGCGGTTGAACCCCTCCAAGTGTGCCTTTGGGTTAACACCGGGGAAGTTTCTAGGCTTCATGGTTCACGAGAGAGGCATAGAAGCCAACCCAGAAAAAATCAAAGCTATCTTGGACCTGGAATCCCCAACATCACTCAAACAGGTACAAATTCTGACTGGACGTGTAGCGGCGCTCAACAGGTTTATCTCTCGCTCCACCGATAAATGTCTCCCTTTCTTCAAAGCCATCAAACAAGGGAAAAACATGAAGTGGAGCCAAGAGAGCGAACAAGCTTTCCAAGCTTTGAAAGAATACCTAACAAGCCCACCGTTGTTAGTCAAGCAAGTTCTCGGAGATGAGCTGCAGATCTACCTGGCCATATCAGAAACTGCAATAAGCAAAGCTTTGACCAATGAGTGTGGCGATGGTTTTCAAAGACCCATATACTACGTGAGTCATGCTTTGACAAAGTCAGAGAGGAATTACATTCCTATGAAAAAGCTCGCTTATGATCTGGTGATCTCAGCGAGGAAGCTCCGTCCCTATTTTCAAGCTCACACAATAGCACTGGTGACGGACCAACCTCTCTGCCAATTCTTGCAAAGACCAGACATGTCTGGAAGGCTAGTCTTATGGGCCCTAGAGCTCACTCAGTTCGATTTAAAGTATAAGCCCCGGACCACGATTAAGGCACAGGCTTTGGCTGACTTCGTGGCAGAATTTTCAGCGCTCCCAGATCAAGAGGATCCCTCAGTACCAAATGAGATCCCTGAAAAGATATCCGAGATCGACAATTGGCCGGAAGGCTGCAAGCCATGGACCCTCTTTACAGATGGAGCATCCAGGCAAGCTGGGGGAGGAGTTGGCATAGTTTTAATAGATCCGGAGGGGAGGAGTTGTCACTGTTTCATATTCGAGTTTAAAGCCACCAATACTGAAGCAAAATATGAAGCCCTTCTAGCCGAGATGAAGGTAGCCATCGAACTAAAGGCCAATTACCTACAAATCAAGAGCGACTCATTGCTTGTTGTCAATCAGGTGACTGGGATGTACCAAGCAAAGGAAGATAATATGGCTGCTTATCTAAAGCTAGCCTAGTTGCTAAAAAATAAATTTAAGGGGTTCAAGATCGATCAGGTACCTCGACACCAAAACCATCGCGCAGATGTTCTGGCTAAAATAGCGGCAAACGGAGCCCAACCCCTACCATGGGGAATTCCCCTCCAAGTGATCCCCCAACCAAGCATAGCCACAAATAGGGAAATCTGCTCCCTGGATCACCATCCTTGCTGGATGGACCCGATTGTTGCCTACCTCCTTGAGGGAGAGCTTCCCGAAGAGCCCGACCAAGCCCGAAGAATTAAAAGACTCTCAGTCCGATATTGTATGGTAGACGGGTATCTCTACAGAAGGGGCAAACCCCTCCCCTTACTTAGATGCTTGCATCCCGATATTGCTAAATAGGCACTGAGAGAGGTCCACTCTGGGGACTGTGGGAACCACATAGGTGGGGAAGCTCTAGCATATCAAGTGCTTTGTATGGGGTACTATTGGCTGACCATCTACCAAGACGCATGAGGTTTTGTGCAATCTTGCGAGCCATGTCAAAAAACTTCAAACTTGACCCACCAGCCACCCGAGCGACTGTCGTCTCTTAGTTCGCCGTACCTCTTTACCATGTGGGGAATCGACCTAATTGGACCACTTTCTACCTCTCCCGGACAGATGAAACATGCTATCGTGGCTATCGACTACTTCACAAGATGGGTCGAGGCAGGGCCTCTTTCTCGGATATCAGAAAAGAATATGACCAAGTTCATCAAAACCAACATGGTATGCATATTTCGGACCCCTCTCATTATTATAGCTGACCTATTGAAGCAGTTCGACAATGCCCGATTCAAGGACTTCTGTAAGGGATTGGGAATCGACCTCAGGCTAGCTTCAGTGGCTCATCCCCAGACTAATAGGCTGGTGGAATCCACCAACAAGACTATCAAGAAACTTCTAAAGAAGAAGCTACAGCAAAAAAAAGGCAAAGGGCCGAAGAGCTACCAGAAGTCCTCTGGACATACCGGACTACAAAGAGAACAGCTACCGGGGAGACACCTTACTCCCTGGCTTTCGGGGTTGAAGCGGTCCTCCCCATCCAGTATAAATTGACCTCATTCAGGGTACAGCACTTTGAGCCAGAAAGTAACGAAGTCAAGCTCCGGGCTAATCTGGACCTCTTAGAAGAAAAACAAGACCGGGTAACGGAGAAAGTAGCGATCTACCAGAGTAAGATCGCTAGATACTTCAACCGAAAGGTCAAAGCCCAAAATTTCAAAGAAGGGGATCTGGTGTGTAAGTGCCTCACTTTATGATTGGCTTATTTCATTGACAAAATCACATTTGGGGTTAATTACTGTAAAATGGTAGATTAGGAATTGAAGATCTTCCAATTTGACTCCAAGTGCTTCAAGAAAGGTAGATTACTTGACTCTACTTTTACTTGAAGGGATATAGCTGCACACACTCACTTGCATGCATTATATTCTTGTTTACATACAATTGGATGATGCATTGTTTGTCACTTATTACACTCCACACTTGCACATATTGCACATCACTTTGTGTGTTGAGTCTGCCTAGAAAATAGGGTTTCTTCTAGTACCGCGGCCTAGACCGCTTGGCAAGCACTGCTTGCACCGCGGCATACTGAGCGGTAATCATCAGTCGGCTCATGCTGCCTGGACCGCGTCATGTACACATGTACGCCTAGGGGTCTGTGACACGGTAAACTTTAGTAGGCCCCTGATGCCTTGACCGCGGCCTATGCACTGTACGCACAGCGGTCCAAACCGCATTGTTGTCCAGTAGGCACACTGCTGCGTGTACCGCGGTCTGGATAACTTGCCCGAGCCGCAGTACGCACAGTGGTAATGACGGATTTTTGTTACTATTTTCAAAACGGTGTCATTTCGTCTAGGGCTTGATATATATATGCCCTTTCCTCTTCCTTGCCTCTTTAGAGCTTCAAAATTCATTCTCTTTCATTCCTTTTAAAGCTCAAGAGTGTTTTGCAAGAAAAGGTTGCAAGAAACCATTTTTATTGTCCAAAATCCAATCACCCATCATTCATTCATGGTTCTATCATCATCTAGCTTCATCTAGGATGTTTCTAAGCATGGGTCTTCACCAACATAGCTTACTTGGTAAGTAGAACACCACTCTCATCCATCTTTGTGTTCTTGCTTAACAAGAAATCTTTTTTATGTCTCTTATGCATCTAGATTATAATTTTTCATTATAAATAGAGATTTTTGTTGATGTTTGGGTTGTTGTATTGTGATAGCTATTGCATCTAGGAATGCTTTGATTTCATATAGCTAGGTTATATGTGTGTCATATAGCAACATGATATCTAGAATTGTTTGAAGCATTCATACATGACTAGATAAGCATTAAATGTGTTGACCTTGCATTTTGTGCATTGAGAATATCATCATATTCACTTTAGGTTTCATATCTCTTCATTTAAGAGTTAAGTCTTGTATTTGCCTTGAGTAGTATACAAGCAAGAGCCTATAATCACTATTAAAGGCTTGCGGGTAGAAAGGACGGATTAGTAACCGATTAGCTGTGATATGGTCAACCTAGGTTGTAATCGTTTCTGCAAATAGTGGATTTGAGGGTTCGATTGGCGATTAGGCCCGTGAGTTTTTACCCAGTTGGAGAGTTTCTCACGTAAATCATATCATTGTGTCTTTTTGTTTATTCCGCACTTTTATTATGGCAATGATTGATTGTGATAGAGATTAGGGGCTGTGTTGTTTAATTTTGATTAATCAAAAAGATGGCTTTTAATTAAACTAAAACCTATTCACCCCCTTTCTAGGTTAGTTTTATCACTCTTAGTGTATTTTAAATTAGTATCAGAGCGGGTTCCTTAACATAATTAGGAGATCCTTTGCTCTCTAGGAGTGTTTTGCATTAGATTGTTTTTTTTTGTTTATGTGTCTTGCTTGTTTTCCCTTTCTTTTTGTTGATTGATTGCATTCATCTCATTCACCCTTAAACACCATGAGTGGAAACGCATATGAGCGTGATGGAGCATCGAGTTCAAGACCCCCACTTCTGACGGGGGTTAATTACTCATCATGGAAAGGAAAAATGGAATCCTACCTATGTCAAATTGATGATCGAGTTTCGATGGTGATTGAGGATGGTTACACATCACCTACCAAGACTCTCGAAGATAAAAGCATCGTGCCCAAGCCTAAATTGGAATGGGATACTAAAGACTTTGAAGCCTTCAAATGGAACAACAAGGCCATGCATGCAATCTTGTGTGCAGTGGATGAAAATCAACATAAGCTAATCCAAACCACAAGGAATGCACATAAAGCATGGACAATATTGGAGATGGCACATGAAGGAACAGATGTAATGAAAGACTCCAAACTACAAGTCCTTCAAACTCAATTTGAGTCCTTGAAGATGGAAGATCACGAGTGCTTCAGTGACTTCAAAGTAAAGCTAATGGATATCGTCAACCAAAGTCATCAATTAGGCGATCCATATATGGATAAAAGGATAAACCAAAAAATTATGAGGTCTCTCCCGGAGAGATTTGATGCAAAGGTGACCGCTATTGAGGAGAATAGCGAATATAAGAAGATGAAGCCAAGTGAGATAATTGGCAAGTTGATGGCTTTTGAGTCAAGAAGAGCCCCTACTTCAACAACACCTCAAAAGAAGCAAAAGAGCATTACATTGAAGACCTCCAAGGAAGAAAGAGAGGAAGAAGATTCAGATGAAGAAATGGCTCTTATGGTGAAGAGGTTCAAGCAATTCATGAAGTTTGAGAAGAAGGGGATGGGCTCCAAGGGAAAATTTGTGAAGAAGAAGACTCATTTTAAAAAGGTAGAGAAAAGTGAAGAGAAGGACTCCAAGAAGAGTATTCAATGCTATGAGTGTAGTGGGTATGGTCACATTGCCCCCGAATGTGCCAACTTAAAGAAGAAGAAGAGAGGAAAGGCGATGGTGGCTACTTGGAGTGATAGTGAAGACTTAGAGGAGGAAGAAAAGTCTTCGGATGATGAAGACCAAGTTGCAAACTTCATTGCCTTCTCATCATCTCACAATAGCAAGGAAGTTATGAGTGACCAAGAAGAGGAGAATGACAAGCTAGAAGAAGAAGAAGATGACTCAAGTAATGGGAGTACTTCATCCGAATCCAAGCATGAATTTGATTAGGAGATGGACTGTGAAGACTTCATGGAATACTTCAAAAGTTCTAGAGCTAAGAAGAAAAAAAAGATTCAAGAGTTGAAAAGGAAGAACCTTGAATTGGCCTCTAAGATGATTCACTTGAGTTGTGAAGAAGTAACAAGAGAAAGGGAAGAAAGCTTGAAGTTGGAACTTGTTGTTGTCAAGAAAAGTGAAGAATGCTTAAGGAAGGAGCTTGAAAAGGTAAAATGAGTAATTGCCAAGATGACCTCTGGAACTGAGAAGCTTGACAAGATGATATTAATTGGAAAGAGCCCTAGTGATAAACGGGGTTTGGGATATGAGGAAGATGTGAGTACTAAATCTTTGAAAAAGACTACTTTTGTCAAGAGTCAAGAAGTTGAAGAAGTCAAAGTCCCACAACAAGTCACAAGAAGGATTGAAATTGGAGAATCCTCAAAACATGCTCAAGCCAAGATTCCAACAAGGGCTCAACCACTACAAGGAGTTCGATGGCTACCTTCATCCCAGCTAGGAGGGCTTCATATTCCGCTTCGTTGTTGGTAGCTTTAAATTCGAACCTGAAATAGTGACAGAATTCAGTCCCCTTCGGATCTATCAAAACTATGCCAGCTCCTCCCCTAGCTCGTCCGGATGCTCCGTCTGAAAAGAGGATCCATGGCTTACAGCCCTCCGGCCAATTTTCAATCTCGGATATCTTCTCAGGGACCTTGTTTGATACTGAGGGATCAACTGGGTCTCGGATCGTTGAGAATTCTGCCGCGAAGTTGGCTAAAGCCTGTGCCTTAATCGTAGTCCGGGGCTTATACTTTAAGTCGAACTGAGTGAGCTCTAGTGCCCATAAAACTAGCCTTCCTGACACATCTGGTCTTTGCAAGAATTGACGGAGGGGTTGGTATGTCACCACTACTATTGTGTGAGCTTGAAAATAGGGACGGAGTTTCCTCGCTGAGATTATCAGAGCATAAGCGAGCTTCTCCAGGAGAACGTAGTTCCTTTCTGATTTGGTCAAGGCATGACTCACATAGTATATGGGTCTTTGAAAACCGTCGCTACAATCCTTGGCCAAAGCCCCGCTTACTGCAGTTTCTGATACAGCCAGGTAAATCTGCAGCTCATCTCCGAGAACCGGCTTGACTAACAAAGGGGGGCTTGTTAGGTACTCCTTCAAAGCTTGAAACGCCTGCTCGCTTTCCTGGCTCCATTTCATGTTTTTTCCTTGTTTGATGGCCTTGACGAAAGGGAGACATTTATCGGTGGAGCGAGAGATAAACCTGTTGAGTGCTGCTACCCGTCCAGTCAGAATCTGTACTTGCTTAAGTGAGGTCGGGGATTCCAAGTCCAGGATAGCTTTGATTTTTTCTGGGTTCGCTTCTATACCTCTCTCATGAACCATGAAGCCCAGAAACTTTCCTGCCGTTACCCCAAAAGCACATTTGTAGGGGTTCAAACGCATCTGGTTTTCCCTCAGTATGAGGAAGGTTTTGCGAAGGTCTTCTTGATGTCCCTTTGTGGTGGGGGATTTCGTGATCATGTCATCGATATAAACTTCCATCGTCCTTCCTATCTCGAGCTTGAACAATTTGTTAACCAACCGCTGGTATGTGGCCCCTTCATTCTTCAAACCAAACGGCATCACCTTGTAGCAGTATAAGCCCTGCCCAGTAATGAAACTTGTTTTATCTTGGTCAGCCGGGTGCATTTTAATTTGGTTGTATCCTGAGAATGCGTCCATAAAACTCAAAAGTTTATTTCCGGATGTGGAGTCAACAAGCTGGTCGATCTTTGGCAAAGGAAAACTGTCTTTTGGACAAGCCCGGTTGAGGTCGATGTAGTCGACACACATACGCCATTTCCCATTCGCCTTCGTGACCATGACCATGTTGGCGATCCATTCGGGGTAACGTACTTCTCTGACGAACCCCGCTTTGATCAATTTATCAACTTCTTCCTGCACCGCCGCGTTCCTATCAGTGTTGAAATGACACCTCTTCTGCTTGACTGGCTTGACTGTTGGATCTACTGCTAGCCAGTGGGTGGCCAATGATGCCGGGATTCTAGGCATTTCATTATGGTTCCAGGTGAGGATGTCGTTGAATTCCCTGAGAAGATCAACCAGTCCTCTTTTTACTTCTGGATCAAGGGTGGCTCCGACCTTGACGACCTTGGAGGGATCGTTATTCCTGACGGACATCTCTTCTAGTTTGTCCAAGGGCTGCCCGCTGGCCCATTCCTTACTCCGTTCTTCCTCGTAGGGCATGATAGGTTCATCCTCCGGATGCCCAGGATATTCTACGGGCTCCTTCTCCTCCTGGATTATCCGGGATGTATCCATGTCTTCCTGGATTACTGTCACCTGTACACACTACTTCGCTAAGGCTGTAGGATTGGCAGATACTGCGTAGCATTTCCTGGCTGCCTGCTGGTCTCCGCGTACCTCTCCTACTTAGGTTCCAACCGAGAATTTCAAGACGTTGTGGTATATGGACAAGACTCCCTTCAAGGAGGACAGGAAAGGTCTCCCTAAGATGGCGTTGTAGGCCGATGGGGTGTCCACCACAACAAAGTCGGTCATTACATTCAGTCGGAGTGGGGTGACCCCGATGATTACTGGGAGGATCATTGACCCCACTAGTATGATCGAGTCCCCAGTGAAACTGTAAAGTGGAGTGGTACAGCTGTTGTAGCAATGTTGCTTTAGGTTCAGTTTTTCCAGGGTATCCTTGAAGAGGATATCTACACCGCTACCCGTATCCACGAGAACGCGATAGACCAGACAGTGAGCGATCTGTATCGTGATGACCATTGGATCATCGTGAGGTTGCACAGTGTTGAAGACATCTGCTTCGGTGAATACGATCTGAGCTGACTGGGAGGGCTCTGTCGGGCTCTTGCTGACTTTGAAGATCCCTTGGCTCTCTCTAAGGAGGGGAACCTTTCTAGCGTGGTTTTTCTGGGAGTTATTGGACACGCCGGCCAATGTAGGACCTCCGCTGATAGTGTGTATCACCTGGATCTGTTGCATTAAGTCAGCCTACTCCTTTTTCCTCTTTTCTACGTCCTCGCGGATTTCAGCTTGCACCTCCTTTCCAGTTATGATATTATCTCTGACCTGTTGTAGGAATTCAATCAGGAATCCTCCCCTTATCAAGGCCTCAATCTGGTTGCGTAAGTTATAGCACTCCGAAGTGTTGTGGCCACGTCTTCGTGAAAGTCGCAGTACTTGTACCGGTTTCTCCTGTCAACTGGGGCCTTTATGGGAACGGGCTTTTGGAGCAATCCTTTATCCCGTATGGCAAGATAAACTGTTTCCATGGAAGCCTTCAAAAGAGTATAGTGGTCATACCCTTTTTCCCCTCGCATTACTGGAGCCATGGTCCTGGGAGGCTGCGAAGCCCGTGGAGGGGTTCGTTTTGCTGGATATCTTTCTTGCCTATGCGGAGGTGCAGGGGGGCAATAGGTCTACCTGTTAGGAGGTTTATTCTGAGCTCTCTGCACCAGCTCAAATTTGGGGGCTTCTTTCTTCAGACGCTTTGCCGTTCTCATGTCGTCATGTTCTATCTTAACCTTAAGTTGTTCGTCGATCTCGACCTGCTCATGAGCCTGGTCGTAGGCCTCCTGGTATATCTCGGGAGGTCTCTTTGAGAAAGAACGGAAAAGCTTTCCTGCCCAGACGTTTCGTCTGAAGTTAGCGAGGGTTTCTTTTTCAGTGAAAACTCCCATTTGTATGACCTCCTTGTGAAATCGCTTTACATACGATCGAAGATTTTCACTCCGTTCCTGGATCACATATTGGAGGTGTATGGGATCTTTCGGATGAGGTTTAACTCCTTGGAATTGTGAGCAAAAATCGGTTGACAGCTTTGTGAAAGAATCCACGCTACCCACAGGCAGTTTCCTAAACCAGGTTTTCGCATAGTCGGTTAAGGTTGTTGGAAATATTCTGCACATAGCTGCTCTGGTAGTGTTCTGGACTTCCATCTGTTGAACGAAGCTCTCTAGATGGCTTAGAGGATCCTCCGTTCCAGAGAACTTATCCGCTGGCATTTTGAATTTTGGGGGGAGCTCTGCTTCCCGGATCCTCTTAGTGAAGGGAGCGTTCATCTCGCTCAGGGGATTCTTTTTGTCCTCCTTGCTCTTTCCCTTCCTTATCTGCTGAACCTCTTTTTGTAGCTTGGCTAGCTGATCCCATAGTCGCTTGTTCCCGGGTCTCTTCGTGTTAACCTCTGATTCCTCACTGTCGAATCTTTCTGATGAACTGGCAATTTCTATCCGGTCCTCCTCCTAGACATGATCCACTCGGGGAGTTTGTCTACTTTCCTCCTCTAGAGCCCGGGTTGTTCTCCTAGATGTAGTTGGATGAGATAGCCCTCGCGGCCTCCGGATAAAAACATCTACGGCAGACTTAACTAGCCAGGGTTGATATTGTGAAAGTCTTTTAGGAGCTGGGGGCATGGGTCCCAGCCTATCCCGGATCGAACGTTGGGGCCCTGATCTATCTCGAGCCGGCTCGGGAGGAGGAGGGCCTAGGCGATCGAAAGCAGGTGGTCTAGCTCCGTGCTTGCCCGGATCTCCCTGATCATTCAGGTTGGTTGGCTGGATTGTGATGCCTTCAGCGAGGAGGCGGACGCGGATGGATTCTACGAAGGCCGCCACTTGTTGGTCGAGCGCTGCCTGGCTCACTATGGGGTGGCCAGTAGCCCGCGTATTGGTTATCTGGATCGTATCTTGACTACTATATCCAGACTTTCTCCCACTTCCTGGGGCTTTTCAGGTTGGCCTCGCCGGAGACTGCTCCGGGACTCTGTGTTGGCCTTGGGAGGAGCAGAGCCTCATAGTTCCTGTAAAATAATGAAAATATAAATGCAAATGATCGGTTAATCGGGTGTAGGAAAAGTTCCCATAGACGGCGCCAGAAAGTGTTAACGGAAATTTTGCTCGGGATGAGAAATCCCAGTTAACGCCCTCAAGACCACTACCACGTAGGTGGTGGCCAAAATTCTTTATATATGTAACAGTGGTTTATAAAATGACAAGTAGGCACGAATATTTTTATTTAGCATGCATGGTACATGAATACAAAGATTCTTCTCTCTTTTCTCTCAAATCTCTTTGGGAAATGGTCGATTGTTAGTCGTATGCCTGTCGAATAGTAGTCTCCTATTTTCATTTCTTTTCTTTTCTATTTATACATGGTTTGTAGGTCAACAGACTGATTCTCCCTGGATTGTCTCAGTGATTGTCTCAGTCTCTTCCTTATCGGGAGGGATTTCTTGCGTTAATATCATTTGACTTTTAGATTGACGCCCGAATTGAGAGTATCGTGGTGGAGATCAGTTTGTTTCCTTTTTGGATTTCATTACTTATTCTGCATGTAGATAACGCTTCCAGGTATGATTTAATGCATTCCTCGTATCCTTTCAGTATGATCCTTGTAGAAGTTGCGGGATATGACGATATGGTGTGATGCATCAACCAGGTAGGTTGTTTAGTATTTCGACCCTGATGTCTGAGAAGTTTCATCCAGCTTGGAGCCAGATCTGGCTTCACTTGACTTTTTTGAAGCTAGATGTGGCCTCGACTGACCTTTTTGAAGCTAGGTGTGGCTTCGACTGACATCGCGGCCTTCTAGGGACATTCTTCCGTGTCAATCGAGGTACATACGAGTTTCTTGAGCATTTGCGATATGACCTTGACTTTGGGGAGCTTCTAGTTTTGATGATGCGGGCTAAGTCCGGTCATTCCGGGCTCTATCCCAGATGTTTCCGGAGCCCACCCTTGTTCCTGGGGTGGTATCGCAGCTTGGCCTTGGATAGAGAGGTCTCCTGGTGGAAGCTCTCGGGTCTGGGCTTTATCCTAGATGTTTCTGGAGCCCGCCCTTGTGCCTGGGGTGGTATCGTAGCTTGGCTCTGGATATAGAGGTCTTCAGGTGAAACTTTCGGGTATGGAACCAGGTCTAGGAAGTGGAAAATTTCCCTTTGGTCCATAGCCTATTTTGGCTATTAACAGAAGTCCCCTCTGACTTGAACACCAGACGTCAAGCTCGGGGTTGAAGTCAGATTCTCACTTTATTTGGGAAATCTTCCTGTTTTTAGCGTTACCTAAATTTTGGGAAATTTCTTCATTTGAGTGACGTGTTGTGAACCGACTATTTTATCTTCGAATTAATCTGATCACGTTACGGCAGTCCCCGAGATTTTTTATCGTTACCAGGATCTTGGGGAGATCTTCCTCTTAACTGCGTAAATGATATGGCATGAGATGATTAGCCAGCTTTCGAGTTTAATCCGGTTACGTTACCGAGTCAATTTTTTACCGTTACCAAACGAGTATCCTGGTAACTTGAGCTGTTGCCCTCCTGCCTATATATATGTCTGTTTTCCTCCTCATCTTCCTCACATCTTCTCGAGCTAAAAGAACCTTTTGTTGAGAAATATTTCCACAGTTTTTCCTCCAAGCTTGCTTCTTTCTTCATTCTTCGTCTTCTATTCTTTCTTCATTCTTCGTTTTCTATAATGTCGAAAAACAGTCGTGATTCAAATGATTCCATATTCGACGGCGATGAGGTCGTTAGTCTTAGTCTGGGGAAGCGGGCTAGGAGGAGTTCTGACGGTGATGATTCCCCGCCCACCTCACAACGTCGGCGATCCAGTAGGAATGTATCTATCGGGACTGGGATCTCCAATCATCCCGACCACCCTTTAGATATCGTCGATGATGATTCTGACAAAGAAACGGCCGGTGGCACTGCAGGGGAGCGTCGGGTCTCGGCTTCTGGTCCCCTTGGGGAGAGGCTCCCTCCCTACGATTTCCGGGTTATCCCAGATTCCACCGTTGACCCGGCGTCGATCGGCCGCTTGAGGTCAAAGTTTGGCATCCCCGATAGTGTATCCATCTCGGTGCCTCCCAAGAACTTCGAGTTTTTCAACCCCCCTAAAGGCGTGCTTCTGATCCATGTGGCCGTTCTTGAGAACGGGGTCAGGCTTCCCCTCCATCCGATCCTTCGACGGGCTCTAAACGCCATCCAGCTCGCTCCCCTTCAGTTAACGCCGGGCTTCTAGAGGCATTTGATGGGTTTCCCTGTGTTATGGAGGGAACAATGCCAGATGAGTAAAGTGACGAGGGAGCCAGGTGCAGAGGAGCTAGCTTATCTTTTTCAGATTGGGAGCTTGTCTGGGGCTCCTCGGGGTCAGTTTTACGCCAAGGCCAAGAATAAGCTCAATTTCATCGTTCCTGGTGCTTCAAAGAAGGATCCCGCATGGAAAGAAGAATGGATCCTGACAAGGGATGACTGGGGAGCTCGATTTTCATCGGAGGGCATGAATTCGAGGTTCTTACGGCTTTTAGTGACAAGCCCTCCTAGGACCGGGATTCCCTGCCTGCCGAGTCCGAAGCCGTCTTAAAGGCCATTCTAGCCCGGAATTACCTGAATTCGAAGTTCCCTACCGCTTAAGCTTTTGACCCTCATAGGGTGAACAAATATCTGCGGATTTCAGACGCTATTCCTCGTAAGTATCCTTATGTCGGTTCGTCTTATTACTTAGCTTGGTTCTAACATTTTCTTCTTTAATCTGCTTATTCACAGTTTTTGTCGTGGAGCCAGCTACCCGACACGTCTCACGCTCTCCTCAAGGTGGAGCTTCTCTTCCTTCCTCTGGGGTCGAACCTGCCCTGGCTTCTTCTGTCTCTCCGGCTAGGTCCAAGATGGTCACTCTGGCCTCACGGGCTTTCCGGGCTTTGGGCAAAGCTCCCCAGGTGGTTAGCCCGGCTGTTTCTGCCCCCTCGGCCGTGGCAGCTAAAGTCGCTACCCCTTTGACTCAAACACCTAATTCCGCAGCGCTTCCAACAACCAAAGCCTCGGAGGTTTCTTGGAAAGATGTCGCGAGGGCTCCTTCCAGCCGCTCCCGGCCTCAGTCGAGCTCGACAGGGCGGGACGAGGTCTTGGAGCAGTTCATAGCGTCCTGTCCAGGTGGCGGGATCTCCAAGATGGCTTCTATGCCTGTGGATGTCCTTATAACCAAGGGGTCAGCTATCTTAGCTGAGGTTATTGTATTTCCTTCACGCTATTTTTGTTAACTCGTTCAGTTTCTAACTCGGGTTTTATATTTGTAGGCCTTTAAGGTCAATGTCGCGATGGGCCAGCAGGTAGCCCTTCTCCGTGATCGGGCTGCGAAAGCCAAAGCTGAAGCCGAGAAGGCCGGGGAACTGCTCAACCAGGCTCGGTCTCTAGTGGAAGAGGTGACTTCCAGCCAAGGTAAAATTGAGCTCGAGATGGCTGAGCTTCGCTGCGATCATGAGAGGATGAAGCAATCTTTCGATTAGGAGCGTCTTCAATCTCTCCGGCGGGCTAGGCAGCGAGACTCCTGGAGATCAGAGGCTAAGAAGCTGGACCTTGAGAACCGGTCTCTGATTACTCAGGTGGCCAAGCTGCAAGCTGATACGGAGACCTCCTTTAGCGATGGGTATTTTTATGCTTCCTTTCAGGCTGCAGAAGCTCGTCCTCCTCCTTTTGATTTGTCGTATGTTACGGGCTTGGACAGACAGGAAATAATGCTCAAAGATGCCGATTTATCTCGTCCTGAAGGCGACAAGGTGGTCCCTTCTAGCCCGGTAGGAATTGGGAAGTAGCCCACTCAGTCAGATCCCTCCTTCCATCTTCCTTCCTTTATCCCCTCAGGTCCTGGGGAATCTTCCAGCAAAGTGATGTCCTCTCGATCCGAGGAGGACCAATCGGGAGCCGGTGAAGAGGTTAGGAGCCCATCTGATGATCCAGCTTTAACAGAGATGGAGGTCGACAGGAGCCAGATGGGGCCCTTGGCAGCTCTTCTCGACGCAGCTATTCCTCCTTAAGGTATGGATGTAATCAATGAAGTTTTGGAGGAAGATCCAGCTAATCTTCCGATAGAGCCTCTAAATGGAGGAGCGGTCGGCGAGGATAACCCAGATGGACAGCTACCTGTTAAGGGGGTTGATGTTGAGGATCAGCAGGAAGGAGGAGGGCCAGCGGAAGGGAGCCATGATAGCCCCAAAGCTTGAAGCGGATGACTTGTTTCTGATTGCCCGAAAAAGGGGGTGGGCACCCTGCTTTGCCATTTTCAGTTTTTTATTTTTCCTTTTTCTTTTTGTAGCCCGAATTCGGGGGTTGGGCTCCCCATTTGGATGTAGCCTTATCGGGGGATAGGCTCCCCTTGCCCTTAATGATAAATTGACGCGCCTTTTTGAGAACTTTATTCTGCTTCTGGTCTTGAATGGTATCCACAGTAGCATCTGTAGCATCAATTAAGATTCGTGTAGGCAATTATGATGATTTTGATACTGCACACGAAAGCAAACATTATATATATGGGGTGATAACCCAACCAAGACATCAGGAATGCTACTTAGTTATTTCCTAGTCTTTGAGATCTGGCGGGCAACTATGCCTTTACACTTAGATCCTTCTTGGGGGTGGTAGCCCGACCAAGGCATCAGGAGGGCTATCGAGCTATTTTCTGGTCTCGAAATCTGGAGGGCAACTATGCTCTTACACTCAGATCCTTCTTGGGGGTGGTAGCCCGACCAAGGCATCAGGAGGGCTATCGTGCTATTTCCTAGTCTCGAGATCTGGAAGGCAACTATGCTCTTACACTTAGATCCTTCTTGGGAGTGGTAGCCCGACCAAGGCATTAGGAGGGCTATCGAGCTATTTCCTGATCTCGAGATCTGGAAGGCAACTATACTCTTACACTTAGATCCTTCTTGGGGGTGGTAGCCCGACCAAGGCATCAGGAGGGCTATCGAGTTATCTCCTGGTCTCGAGATCTGGAAGGTAACTATGCTCTTACACTCAGATCCTTCTTGGGGGTGGTAGCCCGACCAAGGCATCAGGAGGGCTATCGAGCTATCGAGCTATCTCCAGGTTTCGAGAGGTTTATCTCGAATTCCCATACAAGGGTATAGTCTCTAACGTTGAACATAGTTGGAGACAAAGATGGAAGAGAAAAGGAAAATGACTTTATTGATGATGGAGATGTAGTACATCTTTATTAGGACCTGTAATGAAAACTAAGTGGGGATAGTCTGCTTGAGAACTCTTTTCAAGGGCAGAATTTCTTCAAATGATCTGTATTCCAAGTGTGGTTGATGGGTCGTCCGTCCATGTCTTCGAGTTTATAAGCTCTATTGCGAACAACTAGCTTTATCAAATATAGCCCTTCCCAATTTGGACTTAAGACTCCATCCGACCTTTTCCGAGTATTCAGTGTTTCTTTCCTAAGTACCAGATCCCTTTCCTTGAATTTCCAGGCTCTAACCTTTTGGTTGAAGTATCTAGCGATCCTGCTCTGGTAGATCGCTACTTTCTCTGCTACCCGGTCTTGTTTTTCTTCTAAGAGGTCTAGACTAGCCCGGAGCTTGACTTCGTTACTTTCGGGCTCAAAGTGCTGTACCCTGAACGAGGTCAATCTATGCTCGATGGGGAGGACTGCTTCAACCCCGAAGACCAGGGAGTAAGGTGTTTCTCCAGTAGCTGTTCTTTTTGTAGTCCGGTATGCCCAAAGGACTTCTGGTAGCTCTTCGGCCCATTTACCTTTCCTTTGCTGAAGCTTCTTTTTCAGAAGTTTCTTAATTGTCTTGTTGGTGGATTCTACCAGCCCGTTAGTCTGGGGATGAGCCACTGAAGCGAGCCTGAGGTCGATCCCCAATCCCTTGCAGAAGTCTTTGAATCGGGCGTTGTCGAATTGCTTTCCTAGGTCGGCTACAATGATGAGAGGGGTCCCGAACCTGCATATTACGTTAGTCATGATGAACTTGGTTGTATTCTTTTCTGATATTCGAGCAAGAGGTCCTGCCTCAACCCATCTTGTGAAGTAGTCGATAGCCACGATAGCATGTTTCATCTGTCCAGGAGCGGTATGAAGTGGCCCAATTAGGTCGATTCCCCACATGGCAAAGGGGTAAGGTGAGCTGAGGGACGACAGTCGCTCGGGTGGCTGGTGGCTCAAGTTTGAGGTTCTTTGACAAGGTTCGCAAGGTTGCACAAAACTCTTTGCATCTTGATGGATGGTCGGCCAGTAGTACCCCATACGAAGCACCTGATAGGCTAGAGCTTCCCCACCTATGTGGTTCCCACATTCCCTTGAGTGGACCTCTCTCAATGCCCACTTAGCATCATCGGGATGCAAGCACCTAAGTAAGGGGAGGGATTTGCCCCTCCTGTAGAGGTATCTGTCCACCAAACAATATCGAACTGAGAGTCTTTTAACTCTTCGGGCTTGGTCGGGCTCTTTAGGAAGCTCTCCTTCAAGGAGGTAGGCAACAATTGGGTCCATCCAGCAAGGTAGGCGATCCAGGGAACAAATTTCTCCATTTGTGGCTATGCTTGGCTGGGTGATCACTTGGAGGGGAATTCCCCTTGGCAGGGATTGGCCTCCGTTCGCCGCTATTTTAGTCAGAACATCTGCGCGATGGTTTTGGTGTCGAGGCACCTAATCGATCTTGAGTCCCTTAAATTTGCTTTTCAACAGCTGAGCAAGATTTAAGTAGGCAACTGTAAGGACCTCGATTTTATGATTTGCTTATTTCATGACAAACCACCACATTGGGGATGATTGTGTAATGGGTAGCTTAGGTCCGTATTGGCAAGCTTCCAAGCATCTCCATGACTTCAAGAGCAAAAGGTATATTCACTTGACTTTGTCTCTTGAAAAGTTTAGGTGCACACACACACTTCATGCATGTTTTGTTTATCTTGCATTTGTGTTCTTTATTGTTTGTATAAGTGTGCATCCTTTTCTAAAACACTCACTAGCTTACATTAGATATCATATCTTGCATTGTATCTTAGTTGATAACATGTTTGACATGTTAATTGTGCTTCATTGTGTGCATCTCACTCACTTCACACTTGCACAACATTCATGTAAGATTGACTTTTGTCTTGAGTGTTAAAAAGGGATTTTACCCCTTGGCGCGGCCTAGACCGCTCGGCAGGCTTTGCTTGCACCGCGGCTCACGGAGCGGTATTCTCAAGTGCGTCATGCGCGACGTGGACCGCGACCTGTGCACTTGCACGCACAGCGGTCCCAACCGCGGTGTAGTCCAGACGGTGCACTGCTGTATGTACCGCGGTCTGGACACTTACCTGTGCCGCGGTCTAGCAAGCAGTTTTGACGGGATTCTGGTTCCCAAGTTCAAAACGATGTAGTTTTAACTAGGGCTTCATATATATTCTTCCTCTTCTCTTCTTGGCCGACCAAGAGCTCAAAAATTCATATTTAGAGCGAGGTTAGAGCTCCTAGAGAGAGAAAGCTTCAAGAAAGCTTCTTTGACTCTCCAAACCCAAAACCCATCTCCATATTGCATCATTCAACATCCTTTGAGCATGGGCCTTCATTGTTTCTTGACTAGGTAAGCAAGAACTTCTTTGAATATCATTTATTGTTCTTCTTACTCTAGATTAGGTATTTATTGCATGATTAAATACCTAGACTCTACTTATTGCATATATTTATGAGTCTTTATAACATGATTGGGTTTGTTTGTGATAGCTTAATTGATTAGGTCATTTTTGCCTAAAAGCTAGGTCATAAATATTCATGAGTGATTAATTGATAACTAGGTTGAGAAATTGTGTTTTAATCAACTAGTTAATGTTCATGAATATTTGATTGTGTTTGTTTGTGATAGCTTGCATTATTAGTTCATATATGCCTAAATAGCTAATCCATAAATATTCATGTATGCTTAATTGATGATTAGGTTGACTTTGTGCATCTAGTCAAGTTTATGAATGTTTTTGTGAATTTAATTGACAATTAGGTTGTTAGAATTTCTCTACAACTAATTGAGACCTCATGTGTGTACATGTAGGCATTATTTGATAACTGGGATGTTGTATTGCATTATCTACATCTAGTTAAGCCTTGTATGTTTGGTCTAACATATATTGTGTTGAGCATTCATTGATTGTTCACTTAGACCCTATACTCTTCATTGAGTCAAAGTCTTGTGGCTTCGGGGTGAAGTTGCACAAGCATTGAAGTCTTGCAACCAAGTTGTGGTTGGCAAGCATCGGTCAAGAATTCACTGTAAAAGGCCTGCAGGTAGAGTAGGAGGTGCTCACGCCAATAGTAATGTATCAGTGGATATCACTAGGGATTGAACCAAGAGTGGCGAGTGGTAGTGTCCATAGCCTGTGGTTATCTAGAGTGAGAGTCCGAGCATCACTTGAGGGTGTAACGTTTTACTCATATAGTGGATTTGAGGATCGTGTGTGGCTAGAAGGATAGCCCGTGGTTTTACCCTTTGTTTAAGGGTTTCCACGTAAAAATCAAGTGTTATTTATTATTCCGCACTTTACACTTGATTTTGTATGTTTGATTTAATTGGGTTATTTGTTTAATATTGACTAATCGAAAAAATTGGTAATAATCGATTAACAACCCATTCACCCCCCCCCCCCCCCCCTCTAGGTTGTAGACACACGTCAAGAGTGTATTTTCAATTGGTATCAGAGCGGGTTCCTAGATATACTTAGGTGATCCTTGTTCTTGATTGTGTGTCTTGCATTTGTGTGCTTTTTGATCATCGCATTCATTTGCATTCATCTCATTCCCTAAACACTATGAGTGGCATTGAGATGATAGAGGGTGATTTGACCTCTAAAGTTGAGAGGGAGATATATGACTCCGATGAGGAGATGACTCTCATGGTTGAGAGATTTAAGAGATTTACAAAATCTCAAAAGAAGGGCATGACCTCCAAGGTGAAGGAGGAAAAGAAAAAGTCAAGGAAAGATGACCCTTGCCTTGAGTGTGGTGGAGTTGGCCACCTTGCCTCCATGTGTGGTAACTTGAAATACAAGAAGGGAGGAGAAACTATGATCGCTACTTTGAGTGATAGCGAAGTTGAAGTAGTTGAAGAGTGCTCCACAAGCTCGGTTGCTAGTGAGATCAACTACTTCGCATTTCCGAGTTCCTACCATGAAGAAACTCAAGCCATCACCAAATGTTTATCACTTGAAGATTTCAAGATGGGTGGCCTTGAACTTGGAAACCGAAGAGGAGCATGCTTGAGTGAAACAAGCCTTGATGATATGACTCTCACAAGCACAAGTGGGAGAAGCCTTGATTGTGATGGCTCATGCTCTGGGAACTCTTGTGACAACAATGTGCATAACCAAGAGTTCATTGACTTTCTTCAAAAGTCCTTGAAGGAGAGAGAAAATGATATCCTTACATTGGAAAAGGATAATCTACAATTAAAGGCTAAGTTGGATGACTCCTCGAAGACGGACATGATTGATGTGTCCGAATATGAGAAGGAGATTGAAGATTGCCATCAAAGGATGAAGGCAATGAAAGAAGAGCTTGCCAATAAAGAAAACTCCTTGAAGATTGTCAAGGAAAGAGAGATGAGGTGCCTTGAAGAATTAAAGAAAGCCAAGGTCAAACAACCTCAAGCTCAAGGCAAGAGCAAAGCTTCATCCAAGCAATCTTCCACTCAAGGAAAGTCCACACAAGCCTTGGCATCCCAACCAAAGCCTAGGCAATCCACGAAGAAAGGACAATTCCTTGAGAAGCCAACCACCTCATTCAACAAGTCAACTATTAAGAAAGGAGGTGATCTCAAGAGGCATGATCAACCGACTCAACCACCTCTACAAGCAAAACCACAAAGGTGCCACAAATCGGCTCAAACTCCAAGGAAAAGCAAACCGATGCACCATCAACGACAACCTCATCAACATGGCGATGCCTCGATGAGATCTCAATGCTATGTTATAAATCCTTACTTTGTACCTACTTGTCATTATTGTGGTATGATTGGTCACTTAAGACCAAATTGCTTGAATTACATTAAGAGGTGTAGATTAAAGAGCATGAAAGAAAAACGGTTGAAAAATAGGGCAAGTTTGCATAAACCTAGGGAACCTAGAAACATGTCTATGACCACTAAAAATGTTAAAGTGGAACCTAGGTGGGTTAGAAAGAATGAACCCGCTTGCCTTAGTGCCCATGTGACTCCCGTAGATGCAATTAGGTCCATTGGACTTGATAGGTCTATAGGAGCTCATGTCTCCCATTGACTTGGTTGGAATTGACCCCATGAGGGGAGCTCAAGCAAAGAGAGCGATCTTGCATGATTTGCTATATGCAAAAAGTTGGCCTATTTTATGCTCTTTTATGATTGCTTGAGTGTGCTTGGTGAATAACATTGATTAATAATTGTATAATGTTTTTGATTACACCATTGCACGGTTGCTTTGTATGATAATGCATGACTTCTATTATTGCTTGAGCATGCTTATCTTTTTGAGGAATGTTCTACTTGTTAGTACATTTGATTGACCTCAAATTATTCTTCATGTTCATGATTCCTAGATATGCATTCTTAAGCTCTCTCTTGAAAATGGCTACTGGCAATATGACGTGGAGCCGCCCAATGTTGGAAAAGGCTACTCATTTGAAACTGAGTGAAAGCCATCAAGAGAGTTACATTAGCATGATAAACAGAAATACATGCTTGCTAGGAATATGGAGAAAAACAGAAAAAGGAGAAAAACAGAAAATATTGTTATATGACTGTTATGTGTGGTGTTGCATTGCTTATTTTTGACATCAAAATTGTTGATTGATGATGTATCTTGCAATGAAGAAGAGATGATATACTTTTGTTGTGATTAGTACACTTGCACACAAATGCTTGGATATATATCTTCTTATCATAACAACAGGGTCTTAATTGGTTTGACTTCAATTGGAAATCCTGTTGAGTGTTGCTTTGATTGATTTTTATGCATGAGAATAATAGTATTTTGTATTACATGCTAAGCAACCTTTCACACGCACACATTTTTTTTGAATATAATCTCCTTGAATCTCTCTCAATTATTTAAGTTGCATAAAGTTTGTGTATATGATTATGCAATGTTATTGTGCGAATAGCTCTCTTTGCTAAAGCTACCCGATAGTGGGAGCTCCTTTGCCTATCTCATGACAAAAAGGGGGAGAAGTCTTGAGAGAAATAGGGGGAGTGAGAGATTGAAGGAGCATTGTTTATGCTATGCTTTGGGGGAGAAATCATGAGGGAGAGTAACCTTTTAGGGGGAGCATTGCACATGCATTCTTTGTATTGCTTTATTTGTATTTAAGTGCAATGCTTGTTTTTATTTGTTCACCTCACTTGCACTTGTTCTTGGAAAGTGCTACTTGCTATTGTGTGTAGGTACATTGATGATTCTACAAGAAGACATTGAATATTTAGATTCTAGGAATCTCTTTTGTATTGTAGAAGTGATCATGGACAATAGCTTTGTTTTATTTTGTGAGGAATATTTGTGAGTGGTTGTTTTGTCATGAAATAGCCAAAGGGGAAGATTGTAAGGACCTCGATTTTATGATTGGATTATTTCATGACAAGCCACCACATTGGGGATGATTGTGTAATGGGTAGCTTAGGTCCGTATTGGCAAGCTTCCAAGCATCTCCATGACTTCAAGAGCAAAAGGTATATTCACTTGACTTTGTCTCTTGAAGAGTTTAGGTGCACACACACACTTCATGCATGTTTTGTTTATCTTGCATTTGTGTTCTTTATTGTTTGTATAAGTGTGCATCCTTTTCTAAAACACTCACTAGCTTACATTAGATATCATATCTTGCATTGTATCTTAGTTGATAACATGTTTGACATGTTAATTGTGCTTCATTGTGTGCATCTCACTCACTTCACACTTGCACAACATTCATGTAAGATTGACTTTTGTCTTGAGTGTTAAAAAGGGATTTTTCCCCTTGGCGCGGCCTAGACCGCTCGGCAGGCTTTGCTTGCACCGCGGCTCACGGAGCGGTATTCTCCAGTGCGTCATGCGCGACGTGGACTGCGACCTGTGCACTTGCATGCACAGTGGTCCCAACTGCGGTGTAGTCCAGACGGTGCACTGCTGTATGTACCGCAGTCTGGACACTTACCTGTGCCGCGGTCTAGCAAGCGGTTTTGACGGGATTCTGGTTCCCAAGTTCAAAACGATGTAGTTTTAACTAGGGCTTCATATATATTCTTCCTCTTCTCTTCTTGGCCGACCAAGAGCTCAAAAATTCATATTTAGAGAGAGGTTAGAGCTCCTAGAGAGAGAAAGCTTCAAGAAAGCTTCTTTGACTCTCCAAACCCAAAACCCATCTCCATATTGCATCATTCAACATCATTTGAGCATGGGTCTTCATTGTTTCATGACTAGGTAAGCAAGAACTTCTTTGAATATCATTTATTGTTCTTCTTACTCTAGATTAGGTATTTATTGCATGATTAAATACCTAGACTCTACTTATTGCATATATTTATGAGTCTTTATAACATGATTGGGTTTGTTTGTGATAGCTTAATTGATTAGGTCATTTTTGCCTAAAAGCTAGGTCATAAATATTCATGTGTGATTAATTGATAACTAGGTTAAGAAATTGTGTTTTAATCAACTAGTTAATGTTCATGAATATTTGATTGTGTTTGTTTGTGATAGCTTGCATTATTAGGTCATATATGCCTAAATAGCTAATCCATAAATATTCATGTATGCTTAATTGATGATTAGGTTGACTTTGTGCATCTAGTCAAGTTTATGAATGTTTATGTGAATTTAATTGACAATTAGGTTGCTAGAATTTCTCTACAACTAATTGAGACCTCATGTGTGTACATGTAGGCATTATTTGATAACTAGGATGTTGTATTGCATTATCTACATCTAGTTAAGCCTTGTATGTTTGGTCTAACATATATTGTGTTGAGCATTCATTGATTGTTCACTTAGACCCTATACTCTTCATTGAGTCAAAGTCTTGTGGCTTCGGGGTGAAGTTGCACAAGCATTGAAGTCTTGCAACCAAGTTGTGGTTGGCAAGCATCTATCAAGAATTCACTGTAAAAGGCCTGCGGGTAGAGTAGGAGGTGCTCACGCCAATAGTAGTGTATCAGTGGATATCACTAGGGATTGAACCAAGAGTGGCGAGTGGTAGTGTCCATAGCCTGAGGTTATCTAGAGTGAGAGTCCGAGCATCACTTGAGGGTGTAACGTTTTACTCATATAGTGGATTTGAGGATCGTGTGTGGCTAGAAGGATATCCCGTGGTTTTTCCCTTTGTTTAAGGGTTTCCACGTAAAAATCAAGTGTTATTTATTATTCTGCACTTTACACTTGATTTTGTATGTTTGATTTAATTGGGTTATTTGTTTAATATTGACTAATCGAAAAAATTGGTAATAATCGATTAACAACCCATTCACCCTCCCCCCCCCCCCCCCCCCCCTCTAGGTTGCGACACCTCTTCCAGAATCCTCCGAAGCTTGGGGGGTTGGAAGCGCAGCGGAATCAGGAGGGTGAATTGAGGGGGTAGCAACTTTAGCGACCGTAGCAGAAGGGGCAGAAGTAGTCTGACCAATAACCTGGGGAACTTTACCCAAAGCCCGGAAAGCCCGCGACGCAAGATTGGCCATCTTGGACCCAGCTGGGGAGGTAGATGGAGCAAGATCTAGTTCGACCCCAGTGAAGGGAAGAGAAATTCTGGCTTGAGGAGAGCGTGAGACATTACGGGAAGCTGGTTCAACGACAAAGACTGTGAATAAACAAATTAAAAAGGAAAAATGTCAGAACCAAGATGATCAGCAAGGCAAGGCAAGACAATCAAATGACACTTACGAGGAGTAGCGTAAGAGATCTGCAGGTATTGGTTATCCCTACGAGTATCGAAGGCTTCAGCAGTTGGGAACTTCAGGTTCAAGTAATTCCTGGCTAAAATAGCCTTCAAAATAGCTTTAGATTCATAGGGTAAGGGGTCCCGATCCCATGAGGGTTTATCACTGAAGGCTGTGGGAACCTCAAACTCATGCCCTCCAATGAAAATCGAGCTCCTCCAGTCATTCCCTACAAGAATCCATTCTTCCTTCCAGGCGGGGTCCTTCTTCGAAGCACCAGGAATAACAAAGTTGAGCTTGTTCTTGGCCTTAGCATAAAACTGGCCTTGAGGAGCGCCAGACAGGCTCCCAATCTGAAAAAGATAGGCCAGCTCTTCTGCTCCCAGCTCTCTCGTCACCTTACTCAACTGACATTGTTCCCTCCATAGCACGAGGAAACCAATCAGATGCCTCCAGAAGCCAGGCGTCAACTGGAGGAGAGCAAGCTGGATGGCGTTAAGAGCCCGCCGAAGAGTCGGATGAAGGGGAAGCCTAACCCCATTTTCGAGAGCCGCCACATGAATTGGAAGCACGCCTTTAGGGGGATTGAAGAACTCGTAACCCTTGGGGGGCACCGAGATGGAAACGATGTTAGGGATGCCGTACTTCGATCTCAAACGGTCAATCCCGACTGGATCGACAATGGAATCGGGGACAACCCTGAAGTCATAAGAAGGGAGCCTCTACAAAAGGGGGCCAGAAGCCGAGACCCGATGTTCTCCCGCGGCGCCGCCACAATTTCTTTATCGGAATCATCATCTGCGATATCCAAAGGAAGGTTAGGGTGGTTAGAAAACCCAGTCCCAATGGACACATTCCTATTTGACCACCGACGTTGCGGGTTGGGCGAAGAATCGTCGTTGTCTAAGCTCCGCCTAGCCCGTTTCCCCAGGGCAAGGCTAACGACCTCATCGCCGTCAACTATGGAGTCAACTGAATCATGACTGGTTTTCGACATGGTGAAGTCAGTAAGGAGGAAGAATGAAGAAAAAGATAAGCTTGAGAGAAAGGTTATGAGAGAGAATATATCTTGGGAAAAATTTGAGTTTGAAAGATGTGAGGAAGTCGTTGAGATAAATAGATATATATAGGCAAGAGGGCAGCAGCAAGAGCTGACGAGATCTTCGGTTGAGATCGCAAAGAATCTTGGGGACTGCCGTAACGTAACCGGATTAACTCAGAAACAAGCTAGTCAGCTCACGCCACGTCACTTGCGCAGTTAATGAGGAGATCTCCCTAAGATTCTAGTAATGGTAAAGAGCCTCAGGGACTGCCGTAACGCAACCAGATTAATTCGGAAGTAAATTGGTCAATTCACGCCACGTCACTCACGCAGTTAAAAGAGAAGATTTCCCTAATATTCTGGTAACGGTAAAAAAGGGAAGATTTCCCAAATAAAATAAAAAAATCTGACCCTAATCCCAAGCTCAACGTTTGGTGTTCAAGTCAGAGAAGACTTCTGTTAATAGTCAAAATTGGCTAATGACCAAAGGGAAATTTTCCACCATCCAGACCTAGCTCCATGCTCGAGATTTTCCACCAGAAGACCATGTTACCCAAAGCCGAGCTGCGATACCGCCCAGCAGGAACAAGGGCATGCTCTAGAAACATCCAGAATAGAGCCCGGAATGGTCAGATCAAGCCCGCGTCACCAAATCCCCCCGAAGTCGAGGTTACCTCGTAATTTCTCCAGAAGCTCGCCTATACCTCGCTGATATAGGGAGGTGTCCATGGGAGGCCGCACCTAGCTTTGAAAAGTCAAGGGTGGCCAGACCTAGCTCCTAGCTGGATGAAGCTTCTCAATATCGGGGTCGGGACAATGATCGACCTCACTAACTGATGCACCACACCTTGATACATTCGACGACCCCAATGGGAATCATGCTAGACCCGAAGATACACAGTATCACATCTACATAAATTATACACATGCAGAACAAGTAATATAGTCTAAATGGGAAACAAATTGATTTCCACCAAGATATCCTCAACTGAGCATTTAACTCAAAGTCAACGACATTTAAAGGTAAAAATTCCGTCCAGTAAGAGAGGGATGAGAAAATCAAGGGGAAATTAATGAGTTTAAACCTATGAAGACATTGTATAAATGAGGGACTTCCTCCTTCAAAAAGAAGAGACTACTATTCGACATAGACACGACAAATACCCAACTATCCCCAAGAGAAAAGTGAGAGCAATTTGAAAGACCGAAAGAGAGATGTATACCATATGTTATCAATAAAAAGACTTTTATTTCTTTTGAATAGCGAACAATATCGTTGCCTCCTTGTCATTTCACTAGGCACTATAATATATATATATATATATACATTCTACCTTGGTCATCACCTACGTGGTAATGATCTTGAGGGTGGTAACTGAGATTTATTGCCCCAAGCAAAATGTCTGTTAACACTATTACATCTAGGTTTGCATTTATTTCATATAGCTAAGTTATATGTATGACATATAGCAACATAATATCTAGGATTGTTTGAACCATTCATACATGATTAGATAAGCATTAAATGTGTTGACCTAGCATTTGTGCATTTAGAATATTCTCATATTCACATTAGGTTGCATATCTCTTCTTTTCCGAGTTAAGTCTTGTATGTGCCGTGGGTAGTATACAAGCAAGAGTCTAAAATCACTATTAAAGGCATACTGGTAGCAAGAATGGATTAGTAACCGATTGGGTGTGATGTGGTCAACCTAGGTTGTAATCGTTTTTGCAAATAGTGGATTTGAGGGTTCGATTGGCAATTAGGCATGTGAGTTTTTACCCAGTTGGAGGGTTTCTCACGTAAATCATATCATTGTGTCATTCTCTTTATTCCACATTTATTTTACGGCAATGATTGATTGTGTTAGAGATTATGGGTTGTATGTTTAATTTTGATTAACCAAAAAGTTGGTAATTAATGTTGGTAAAACCTATTCACCCCCCCCCCCCCCCCCCCCCCCCTCTAGGTTAGTTTAAGCCTTCTTATAGTATTTCATGTATATTACTTGAACATTAGCTATTGAAAGATAGAGCTTCAATTTTAATCTAGTTGTGCTTGATTAGAGACTTGTATGTGAGTTAGATTTTTACAAATCTATGTTTTCACATGCTTGTGTGCTTTGATGATTGATAGCCTTTACGGTGCTAGTTCTCTTTAATTGAACATATTAAGGAATAGCACAATTTATTGAATATTTAGTACCTATTAGGATTTAATTGATGATTTTGTGAACATGTGCTCTAAAAGATTGCTAGATGATTTTGTTGATCATATCTTGTGATTCTAGCATTTTTTGGTGTTTAGTTCTAAAGCCTTGAATATGTGCTCAATGAACATGTGTTATTTCAAGCTTTAGTAACATGAATGAAATCTAGGTCTTAAGGCATGTTTTTGGTGTTTTGCATGCTCTAGATTTTTTTTATTTTAAGAGCTTGGCAAAATTGATTTGTGTATTTTGATGCTTATGTCTAGTTCTTCATGAAGTGTTCTTAATCCACACATTTCATTAGTACATACATAATTTATGTGATGACGTGATATTAGGATTATGAACTAGAAAATCATACATTGTGTGCTCATTGACTACTTCTAGTTTCCATAGGATATATTGATCACATATTCTATGTTTCATATGTTTGTATTGGCATACATTGATCACATTAGGAAGTCCTTGTAAAGGGCAATGAAGTCTTAACTAGGACAAAGGTTCAGATAGTTAAGCAGGAAGTCTTGGGTAGGACAAAGGTCCGGACAGTCAAGCAATGGAAAGTTGGCTATGTCTCTTTCATTAGAATGCCAGAGGGTTGGGTAGAAGTTATGTCCAATAGAGAGTGATTGGTCACTTTTGAGGGTGTACTTTTATCATCTAGTGAAAGATAGTTGGTCGATGGTTGTGGATTCAACCCGTGGATGTTTCCTCTATTGAGGTTTTACCACGTTAAAAAAGTATCATGTTAATTCTTCCTATCCCTATCTCTTATATATTTGTATATGTGTTAGGTTGAATCTTGTTTGAATCATCATCTCCAGATATCTTTGTCAACAAGATTTTGTAAAGTGGGAAATGAAAAAAACTCTTGTTGATCACAAATGTAGTTGTCTCTTGTATCTTTGTAGTGTTTGAACATTGTATCTTGTGAAGTTTTATATCAAGTTGTAAAGTTCAACTTAGTGTATTATATTAAAGGTTAATATGTATTCTAACCAGGTGTTTGACAAAAATCTCGAAAGAGTTTTAAAAATAAAGAGTCAACCTATTCCCCCCCCCATTCTAGTTTGTTTAGTTCATAACTCATCATGCAAAAATTGTGCTATATTTTGGCCTTCGCTTCCATGTCCTTTATCTCGTTTTTTAGGGTATTTTCTTGTCTCATAGGCTATTTTATTGTGGTTGCATCCATTTGATGCGAATCAGGGGTTCGAAGTTGGAATGAAGGATGTTTGTGCACAAAATGAGCCAAAAAGAGCAAAAGAAGAGTGCAGTGCACGGGTGACCTTACCCACGCAACCACCAACTAGTATACTGATACCCAAGAGTTCAAATGCCAGTGCGCAGGTCACTATGCGGGTCTCTACCCACTCATTATTCGCGCAATTCCCATGACAAAAGAAGCAGATCTGAGCCAAAAGTGCCACTGCTCTGGTCCCTACCCGCGTATTACCCGCCAACATCAGGGTTCCAGATTGGCCACATCTGCATTTCAGACCTATTTTTGGGAATCCTATATATATGTACTTATCTTAGGTCAACCACATGCCCTCCTCAGCCTTCAACCTCATTTGTTTTCCCTTTTGAAAATACTCTAAAAGTAATTAAACTAACCTAGAGGAGGGGGGGGGGGGGGGTGAATAGGTTTTAACCAAATTGATTTCCATCTTTTCGGTTAATCAAAATTAATCATAACAACACCTAACAAACAATCATTGTAGCAAAGTGTGGAAAATAACAATAGGGACACAATGATTTGTTTTACGTGAGAAAACCCCAAGAAGGGTAAAAACTCACGGGCATAAAGCCAATCGAACCCTCAAATCCACTATTTGCAAAAAAGATTATAACCTAGGTTGACCACATCATACCTAATCAGTTACTAATCCGTTCTTGCTACCCGCAGACCTTTAATAGTGATTTCAGGCTCTTGCTTGTACACTACCCACAGCACATACAAGACTTAACTCTTAAGTGAAGAGATATGCAACCTAATGTGAATATGAAAATATTCTAAGTGCATAAATGCTAGGTCAACACATATTATGCTTGTCTAGTCATGTATGAATGCTTCAAAAATCCTAGATATCATGTTGCTATATGACATACATATAACTTAGCTATATGAAATGAGTACAAACTTAGATGCAATAGCTATCACAATACAAAACCCAACAAACATACAAAAATGTCATCTTGAAGGTAAAAGGCTCAAACTTGATGCAAATAAGTCATAAAATAGCCATCTTGGACAACTATAACACAAGAAGGAATGGAGATGGTGTTCTACTTACCAAGTCATGTACTTTGATGCAAACCCATGTAAGAAAACATCCTAGATGAAGCTAGATGATGTTTGTGTCAAGAATGCAAGATGGGTATTTGGGTTTTGGTTAAGAAAAATACAATCTTGCCAACTTTTCTTGCAAGTCACTCTTGAGCTTTTTAAGAATGGAGAAAAAATGGATTTTGAAGCTCTAGAGACGAAATGAGAGAGATAAGAATGTATATAGCAGGCCTAAATAAAACTGCACCATTTTGGGAAAAACAGGGTAAGACCGATGTGCCTACTGCTGTGGACAGTCACAGCGGTCACACACTGTGTTGCCCACCGCTATGAGTTATCACAGAGGTCTCACAGCAGTCACACACTGTGTTGCCTACCGATGTGAATTATCACAGTGGTCTCATAGCGGTCACACAGTGGTCACACACTGTGTTGCCTACCGTTGTGATAATTCACAGCGGTACCACGGCGCACATGACAGCGGTCAACAGTAAAAAAATGCACAACTTCTAACCTCAACAAATCAACCTAGATACAAAATACATGAGCATACATGAAGAGATATATAATAGTGAAAGTGCACAAACATGAAACACACATCAATTATATGAGATATGATAATGCATGAGTTGTGAGTGTGTGCAACTAGTTCTCTTCAATGAGTTTAGTACTTGTTATACCTTCTTGAAGTGCCCTAGAGTTTGATGATTCAACTTAAGCTTGATCATGAACAATGAGGCATAATATATCCTTACAAGAAAATCCCCGCTATGGTTTGTCAACGAAATGAGCCAATCACAATATGAGGAACTTACAATCTCCCCATTTGGCTATTTCGTGAAAAAACCACAACTCAAACAGCAACCTCGCCATTACAAAAGAAAGTAGGTCTACAAAATTTTCTACATAAAAATAAGGCCTAATCTAAGTTTTGAACATCTTCACGTCAATCCAAAGCTTGTAGAAAAATTTCAACCTACACACAATCAACAAGACAAACAAAGATACCTTCCAAGATCAAGTGTATGAGAGGTGCTTTCAAAAGTCATAATTAACAAGAAAAACATTTGCAATAGCCATACTAGATAGAACCAATACAATCAAATAATGTAGTTATGCTATGTAATGCAATTCTCCCCCTAAATGATCACTCTCAACTGCCTCTAAATATGATGCCAAGGAAACAACTATGTTCTTACTACCCTTCTACCCCTTTTTGTCATGAGATAGGCAAAGGGAGACCCACCGTAATGGGTAAGCATTTGGCAAGGAAAGCTCATAGCACAAAAACATAGGCATAGTCATATAAGCAACTTTATGCAACTCAATTAAGTAAGAGAGAATCATGGAGTTTTTTTTTGAAGAAAATGTGTGACACGATGCTTCGCATGCAAGACATGTTGCATTCAAGTTCAAAAACAATGGTATTTGGCAAAGCAAACAACAAAATTTCCAAAAAGAATTTGTTAATAGCCAAAATTGGCTAAGGACCAAAGGGAAATTTTCCACCTCCCAGTCTTGGTTCCATACCCGAGAGTTTCACCAGGAGACCTCTCAATCCAGAACCAAGCTACTATACCATCCCAGAAACAAGGGCAGGCTCCGGAAACATCCGGGATAGAGCCCGAACCCGAGAGCTTCCACCAAGAGACCTCTCTGTCCAAAGCCGAACTGCGATACCACCCCAGGAACAAGGATGGGCTCCGGAAACATCCGGGATAAAGCCCGGAACGATCAGATCTAGCCCGCATCACCAAAACTAGAAGCTCCCCGAAGTCGAGGTCATCTCGCAAGTGCTCCAGAGACTCGTCTACACCTCGATTGTCACAGAAGAATGTCCCTAAAAGGCCACGAGATCAGTCGAAGCCACACCTAGCTTCAAAAGGCCAGTCGAGGCCGCACCTAGCTTCAAAAGGCCAGTCGAGGCCACACCTAGCTTCGAAAAGGTTAAGGGAAGCCCGATTTGGCTCAAAGCTGGATGAAACTTCTCATATATCAAGGTCGAAATACTAATCAACCTCCCTGGTTGACGCACCACACCATATCGTCACATCCAACGACCTCCATAAAGGATCATACTGAAAGGATACGAGGAATGCATTGAATCATATCTAGAAACGTTATCTGCACGCAGAATGAGTAATAAAATCCAAAAAAAGGAAACAAACTAATCTCCAGCACGATACTCTCAATTCGGGCGTCAATCCAAAAGTCAATGACATTAACACAAGAAATCCCGCCCGATAAGGAGGAGACTGAGAAAATCAACGGAGAATCAGTCTGTTGACCTACAAACTATGTATAAATAGAAAAGAAAAGAAATGAAAGAGGAGACTACTATTCGACAGGCATACGACTAACAATCGACCATTCCCTAGAGAGAGTTGAGAGAAAAGAGAGAAGAATCTTTGTATTTGTATACCATGCATGTTCAATAAAAACATTCTTGCTTACTTGTCACTTTATAAATCACTGTTACATATATAATGAGTTTTGGCCACCATCTACGTGGTAGTGGTCTCGAGGGCGTTAACTGAGATTTTTCATCCCGAGCAAAATTTCCGTTAACACTTTCTGGCACCGTCTGTGGGAAAAAACATTCCTTCACCCAATTAACCAATCGTTTGCATCTATATTTTCATTGTTTTACAGGAACTATGAGGCTCCGCTCCTCCCAAGGCCAACACAGAGTCCCGGAGCAATCTCCAGCGAGGCCAACCCGAAAAGCCCCAAGAAGGGGGAGAAAGTCTGGATATAGTAGTCAAGCTCCGATCCAGACAACCAATACGCGGGCTACTGGCCACCCCATAGTGAGCCAGGCAGCACTCGACCAACAAGCGGCGGCCTTCGTAGAATCCATCCGTGTCCGCCTCCTCGCTGAAGGCATCACAATCCAGCCAACCAACCTAAATGAACAGGGAGAGCCGAGCAGGCTCGGAGCTAGACCACTGCTCTCGATCGCCTAGGACCTCCTCCTCCAGAGCCAGCTCAAGATAGATCAGGGCCCCAACGTTCGATCCGGGATAGGCTGGGACCCATGCCCCCGGCTCCGAAAAGACTTTCACAATATCAACCCCAGCTAGTTAAGTCTGCCGCGGATGCTTTTACCCGGAAGCCTCGAGGGCTATCTCATCCAACTACATCTAAGAGAACTACCCGGGCCCTAGAAGAGGAAAGTAGACAAACTCCCCGAGTAGATCATGTGTAGGAGGAGGACCAGATAGAAATTGCCAGTTCATCAGAAAGATTCGACATCAAGGAATCTGAGGTTACCTCGAAGAGACCTGGGAACAAGCGACTGAGGGATCATCAAGCAAAGCTACAAAAAGAGGTTCGACAAATAAGGAAGGGAAAGAGTAAGGAGGACAAAAAGAATCCCTTGAGCGAGATGAACGCTCCCTTCACTAGGAGGATCCGGGAAGCAAAGCTCCCCCCAAAATTCAAAATACCAGCAGATAAGTTCTCTGGAACGGAAGATCCTCTAAGCCATCTAGAGAGCTTCGTTCAACAGATGGAAGTCCAGAACACTACCAGAGCAGCTATATGCGGAATGTTTCCAACGACCTTGACCGACTATGTGAAAACCTGGTTCAGGAAACTGCCCGTTGGTAGCGTGGATTCTTTCACAAAACTGTCAACCGATTTTTGCTCACAATTCCAAGGAGTTAAACCTCGCCCGAAAGATCCCATACACCTTCAATATGTGATTCAGGAGCGGAGTGAAACTCTTCGATCGTACGTAGAGCGGTTTCACAAGGAGGTCATACAAATGGGAGTTTTCACTGAAAAAGAAACCCTTACCAACTTCAGTCGAAACCTCTGGGCAGGAAAGCTTTTCCGTTCTTTCGCCAAGAGACCCCCCGAGACTTACCAGGAGGCCTATGACCGGGCTCTTGAGCAGGTCGAGATCGACGAACAACTCAAGGTCAAGATAGAACATGACGACATGAGAACGGCAAAGCGTCTGAAGAAAGAAGCCCCCAAATTTGAGTCAGTGCAAAAAGCTCAGAATAAACCTCCCAACAGGTCGACCTATCGCCTCCCTACTCCTCTGCATAGGCAAGAAAAATAAGCAGCAAAACGAACCCCTCCCCCGGCTTCGCCGCTTCCCAGAACCGTGGCTCCAGTGATACAAGAGGAAAAAGGGTATGACTACTACACCCCTTTGAATGCTTCCAGGGAAACAGTCTATCTTGCCATACGAGATAAAGGGTTACTCCAGAAGCCCGCTCCCATGAAGGCCCCAGCTGACAGAAGAAACCGGTACAAGTACTGCGACTTCCTTGAAGACGTCGGCCACAACACTTCGGAGTGCTATAACTTGCGCAACCAGATTGAGGCCCTAATAAGGGGAGGATGCCTGATCAAGTTCTTGCAACAGGTCAGAGATAATATCAGGACTGGAAGGGAGGTACAAGCTGAAATCCGCGAGGGCACAGAAAGGAGGAAAGGGGAGCAGGCTGACTTAATGCAACAGATCCAGGTGATACACACTATCAGCGGAGGTCCTACATTGGCCGGCGTTTCCAATAACTCCCGGAAAAACCAAGTAAGAAAGGTTCCCCACCTCGGAGAGAGCGGAGGGATCTTCAAAGTCAGCCAGAGCCCGACAGAGCCCTCCCGGCCAGCTCAGATCGTATTCAACGAAGCAGATGTCTTCAACACTGTGCAACCTCATGATGATCCTATGGTCATCACGATATAGATCGCCAACTGTCTGGTCCATCGCGTGCTCGTGGATACATGTAGCAGTATAGATATCCTCTTCAAGGATACCCTGGAAAAATTGAACTTGAAGCAACGTTGTTACAACAGCTGTACCACTCCGCTTTACGGTTTCACTGGGGACTCGATCATACCAGTGGGGTCAATGATCCTCCCAGTAATCATCGGGGTCACCCCTCTTCAGCAGAATGTAATGACCGACTTTTTTGTGGTGGACACCCCATCGGCCTACAACGTCATCCTAGGGAGACCTTTCTTGTCCTCCTTGAAGGGAGTCTTGTCCATATACCACAACGTCTTCAAATTCCCGGTTGGAACCAAAGTAGGAGAGGTATGTGGAGACCAGCAGGCAGCCAGGAAATGCTACGCAGTATCTGCCAATCCTACAGCCCTAGCGAAGCAGTGTGTATAGGTGACATTGATCCAGGAAGACATGGATACATCCCGGATAATCTAGGAGGAGAAGGAGCCCGCAGAACATCCTGGGCATCCGGAGGATGAACCTATCATGCCCTACGAGGAAGAACAATGTAAGGAATGGGCCAGCGGGCAGCCCATAGACAAACTAGAAGAAATATCCGTCAGGAATGACGATCCTTCCAAGGTCGTCAAGGTCGGAGCCACCCTTGACCCAGAAGTAAAAAGAGGACTGATTGATCTTCTCAGGGAATTCAGCGAAATCTTTACCTGGAACATGATGAAATTCTTGGAATTCCGGCATCGTTGGCCACCCACCGGGTAGCAGTAGATCCAACGGTCAAGCCCGTCAAGCAGAAGAGGCGTCATTTCAACGCTAATAGGAACGCGGCGGTGCAGGAAGAGGTTGATAAATTGATCAAAGCGGGGTTCGTCAGAGAGGTACGTTACCCCGAATGGATCGCCAACGTGGTCATAGTCACGAAGGCAAGTGGGAAATGGCGTATGTGTGTCGACTACACCGACCTCAACCGGGCTTATCTGAAAGACATTTTTCCTTTGCCAAAGATCGACCAACTTATTGACTCCACATCCGGAAATAAACTTTTGAGATTTCTGGACGCATTCTCAGGATACAACCAAATTAAAATGCACCCGTCTGACCAAGATAAAACCAGTTTCATTACTGGGCAGGGCTTGTATTGCTACAAGGTGATGCCGTTTGGTTTGAAGAATGCAGGGGCCACATACCAGCGGCTGGTTAACAAACTGTTCAAGCCCAAGATAGGAAGGACGATGGAAGTATATGTTGAAGACATGATCACGAAATCCCCAACCACAAAGGGACATCAGGAGGACCTTTGCAAAACCTTCCTTATACTGAGGGAAAACCAGATGTGTTTGAACCCCTCCAAATGTGCCTTTGGGGTAACGGCAGGAAGGTTTCTGGGCTTCATGGCTCATGAGAGAGGTATAGAAGCCAACCCTGAAAAAATCAAAGCTATCTTGGACCTGGAATCCCCAACCTCGCTTAAGCAAGTACAGATTCTGACTGGACGGGTGGCGGCACTCAACAGGTTTATATCTCTCTCCACCGATAAATGTCTCCCTTTCTTCAAGGCCATCAAACAAGGAAAGAACATGAAATGGAGCCAGGAAAGCGAGCGGGCATTTCAAGCTTTGAAAGAGTACCTAACAAGCCCCCCTTTGTTAGTCAAGCCGGTTCTCGGAGACGAGTTGCAGATCTACCTGGCCGTATCAGAAACTGCAGTAAGCGGGGCTTTGGCCAAGGATTGTAGCGACGGTTTTCAAAGACCTATATACTATGTGAGTCATGCCTTGACCAAATCAGAAAGGAACTACATTCTCCTGGAGAAGCTCGCTTATGCCCTGGTGATCTCAGCGAGGAAACTCCGTCCCTATTTTCAAGCCCACACAATAGCAGTGGTGACAGACCAACCCCTCCGTCAATTCTTGCAAAGACCAGACGTGTCAGGAAGGCTAGTTTTATGGGCACTAGAGCTCACTCAGTTCGACTTAAAGTATAAGCCCCGGACTACTATTAAGGCACAGGCATTAGCAAACTTCGTGGCTGAATTCTCAGCGATCCCAGACCCAGTTAATCCCTCAGTATCAAACGAGGTCCCTGAGAAGATATCCGAGGTCGAAAATTGGCCGGAGGGCTGCAAGCCATGGATCCTCTTTTCAGACGGAGCATTCGGACGAGCTGGGGAAGGAGCTGGCATAGTTTTGATAGATCCAGAGGGGACTGAATTCTGTCACTGTTTCAGGTTCGAATTTAAAGCTACCAACAATGAAGTGGAATATGAAGCCCTCCTAGCTGGGATGAAGGTAGCCATCGAACTAAAGGCCGACTACTTGCAGATCAAGAGCGATTCATTGCTTGTTGTAAACTAGGTGACTGGGGTCTACCAGGCAAAGGGAGATAATATGGTCGCCTACCTAAATCTAGCTCGGCTGCTGAAAAGTAAATTTAAGGGACTCAAGATCGATCAGGTGCCCCGACACCAAAACCATCGCGCAGATGTTCTGGCTAAAATAGCAGCGAACGGAGGCCAATCCCTACTAAGGGAAATTCCCCTCCAAGTGATCACCCAGCCAAGCATAGCCACATATGGAGAAATTTGTTCCCTGGATCGCCTACCTTGCTGGATGGACCCAATTGTCGCCTACCTCCTTGAAGGAGAGCTTCCTGAAGAGCCCGGACAAGCCCGAAGAGTTAAGAGACTCTCAGTTCGATACTGTATGGTGGACGGATACCTCTACAAGAGGGGCAGATCCCTCCCCTTACTTAGGTGCTTGCATCCCGATGATGCTAAGTGGGCATTGAGAGAGGTCCACTCTGGGGACTGTGGGAACCACATAGGTGTGGAAGCTCTATCCTATTAGGTGCTTCGTGTGGGGTACTACTCGCCGACCATCCATCAAGATGCAAAGAGTTTTGTGCAATCCTGCGAACCTTGCCAAAGAACCTCAAACTTGAGCCACTAGCCACCCGAGCGACTGTCGTCCCTCAGTTCACCTTACCCCTTTGCCATGTGGGGAATCGACCTAATCAGGCCACTTCCTACCGCTCCTGGACAGATGAAACATGCTATCGTGGCTATCGACTACTTCACAAGATGGGTCGAGGCCGGACCACTTTCTCGAATATCAGAAAAGAATACAACCAAGTTCATCAAGACTAACATGGTATGCAGGTTCGAGACCCCTCTCATCATTATAGCCGACCTAGGAAAGCAATTCCACAACGCCCGATTCAAAGACTTCTGCAAAGGATTTGGGATTGACCTCAGGCTCGCTTCAGTGGCTCATCCCCAGACTAACGAGCTGGTAGAATCCACCAACAAGACAATCAAGAAACTCCTGAAAAAGAAACTTCAGCAGAAGAAAGGTAAATGGGCCGAAGAGCTACCAGAAGTCCTTTGGGCATACCGGACTACAAAAAGAACAGCTACGGGAGAGACACCTTACTCCCTGGCTTTCGGGGTTGAAGCAGTCCTCCCCATCGAGCATAAATTAACCTCGTTCAGGGTACAACACTTTGAGCTCGAAAGTAACGAAGTCAAGCTCCGGGCTAGTCTAGACCTCTTAGAAGAAAAGCAAGACCGGGTAGCGGAGAAAGTGGCGATCTACCAGAGCAAGATCGCTAGGTACTTCAACCAAAAGGTTAGAACCCGGAAATTCAAGGAAGGGGATCTGGTACTTAGGAAAGTGACCCTGAACACTCGGAAAAGGTCGGATGGAGTCTTAAGGCCATCAAACAAGGAAAGAACATGAAATGGAGCCAGGAAAGCGAGCGGACGTTTCAAGCTTTGAAAGAGTACCTAACAAGCCCCCCTTTTGTTAGTCAAGCTGGTTCTCGGAGACGAGTTGCAGATCTACCTGGCCGTATCAGAAACTGCAGTAAGCGTGGCTTTGGCCAAGGATTGTAGCGACGGTTTTCAAAGACCTTTATACTATGTGAGTCATGCCTTGACCAAATCAGAAAGGAACTACATTCTCCTGGAGAAGCTCGCTTATGCCCTGGTGATCTCAGCGAGGAAACTCGGTCCCTATTTTCAAGCCCACACAATAGCAGTGGTGACAGACCAACCCCTCCGTCAATTCTTGCAAAGACCAGACGTGTCAGGAAGGCTAGTTTTATGGGCACTAGAGCTCACTCAGTTTGATTTAAAGTATAAGCCCCGGACTACGATTAAGGCACAGGCTTTGGCCGACTTCGTGGCAGAATTCCCAGCTATCCCAGATCCAGATGATCCCTCAGCATCAAACGAGGTCCCTGAGAAGATATCCGAGGTCAAAAATTGGCCAAAAGGCTGCAAGCCATGGATCCTCTTTTCAGACGGAGCATCCGGATGAGCTGGGGGAGGAGCTGGCATAGTTTTGATAGATCTGGAGCAGACTGAATTCTGTCACTGTTTCAGATTCAAGTTTAAAGCTACAAACAACGAAGCGGAATATGAAGCCCTCCTAGCCGGGATGAAAGTAGCCATCGAACTAAAGGCCGACTACCTACAGATCAACAATGATTCATTGCTTGTTGTAAACCAGGTGACTGGGGTCTACCAGGCAAAGGGAGATAATATTGTCGCCTACCTAAATCTAGCTCGGCTGCTGAAAAGTAAATTTAAGGGACTCAAGATCGATCAGGTGCCCCAACACCAAAACCATCGCGCAGATGTTCTGGCTAAAATAGCGGCGAACAGAGGCCAATCCCTACCAAGGGGAATTCCCCTCCAACTGATCACCCAGCCAAGCATAGCGACAAATGGAGAAATTTGTTCCCTGGATCGCCTACCTTGCTGGATGGACCCAATTGTCGCCTACCTCCTTGAAGGAGAGCTTCCTGAAGAGCCCGGACAAGCCCAAAGAGTTAAGAGACTCTCATTTCGATACTGTATGGTTGACGGATACCTCTACAGGAGGGGCAGATCCCTCCCCTTACTTAGGTGCTTGCATCCCGATGATGCTAAGTGGGCATTGAGAGAGGTCCACTCTGGGGACTATGGGAACCACATAGGTGGGGAAGATCTAGCCTATCAGGTGCTTCGTATGGGGTACTACTGGCCGACCATCCATCAAGATGCAAAGAGTTTTGTGCAATCCTGCGAACCTTGCCGAAGAACCTCAAACTTGAGCCACCAGCCACCCGAGCGACTGTCGTCCCTCAGTTTACCTTACCCCTTGGCCATGTGGGGAATCGACCTAATCGGGCCACTTCCTACCTCTCCTGGACAGATGAAACATGCTATCGTGGCTATCGACTACTTCACAAGATGGGTCGAGGCCTGACCTCTTTCTCGAATATCAGAAAAGAATACAACCAAGTTCATTAAGACTAACGTGGTATGCAGGTTCGGGACCCCTCTCATCATTATAGCCGACCTAGGAAAGCAATTCGACAACGCCCGATTTAAAGACTTCTGCAAAGGATTGGGGATTGACCTCAGGCTCGCTTCAGTGGCTCATCCCCAGACTAACGGGCTGGTAGAATCCACCAACAAGACAATCAAGAAACTCTTGAAAAAGAAACTTCAGCAGAAGAAAGGTAAATGGGCCGAAGAGTTACCAGAAGTCCTTTGGGCATACCAGACTATAAAAAGAACAGCTACCGGAAAGACACCTTACTCTTTGGCTTTCGGGGTTGAAGCAGTCCTCCCCATCGAGCATAAATTAACCTCGTTCAGGTTACAATACTTTGAGCCCGAAAGTAACGAAGTCAAGCTCCGGGCTAGTCTAGACCTCTTAGAAGAAAAGCAAGACCGGGTAGCAGAGAAAGTGGCGATCTACTAGAGCAAGATCGCTAGGTACTTCAACCAAAAGGTTAGAACCCAGAAATTCAAGGAAGGGGATCTGGTACTTAGGAAAGTGACCCTGAACACTCAGAAAAGGTCGGATGGAGTCTTAAGTCCAAATTGGGAAGGGCCATATTTGATAAAGCTAGTTGTTCGCGATGGAGCTTATAAACTTGAAGACATGGACGGACGATCCATCAACCACACTTGGAATGCGGATCATTTGAAGAAATTCTACCCTTGAAAGGAGTCCTCAAGCAGACTACCCCCACTTAGTTTTCATTACATGTCCTAATAAAGATGTACTACATCTCAATCATCAATAAAGTCATTTTCCTTTTCTCTTCCATCTTTGTCTCTAACTATGTTTAACGTTAGGGACTATACCCTTGTATGGGAATTCGACATAAACCTCTCGAGACCAGGAAATAGCTTGATGGCCCTCCTGATGCCTTGGTCGGGCTACCACCCCCAAGAAGGATCTGAGTGTAAGAGCATAGTTGCCCTCCAGATCTCGAGACCAGGAAATAGCTCAATAGCCCTCCTGATGCCTTGGTCGGGCTACCACCCCCAAGAAGGATCTGAGTGTAAGAGCATAGTTGCCCTCCAGATCTCGAGACAAGGAAATAGCTCGATAGCCCTCCCGATGCCTTGGTCGGGCTACTACCCCCAAGAAGGATCTGAGTGTAAGAGCATAGTTGCCCTCCAGATCTCGAGACCAGGAAATAGCTCGATAGCCCTCCTGATGCCTTGGTCGGGCTACCACCCCCAAGAAGGATCTTAGTGTAAGAGCATAGTTGCCCTCCAGATCTCCAAGACTAGGAAATAGCTAAATAATCCTCCTAATGTCTTGGTTGGGTTATCACTCCATATAAAATAAATAAATATATATATATATATGTATATATATATATATAAACAGATATATATATATATATAATGTTTGCTTTCGTGTGCAGGATCAAAATCACCATAATTCCCTACACGAATCTTAATTGCTGCTACAGATGCTACTCTGGATACCATTCAAGACCAGAAACAGAATAAAGTTCTCAAAAAGGCGCTTCGATTTATCATTAAGGGCAAGGGGAGCCTATCCCTCGATAAGGCTACATCGAAATGAGGAGCCCGACCCCCGAACTCGGGCTACAAAAAGAAGAAGAAAAATGAAAAATTGATAATTACAAAATAGGGTGCCCACCCCCTTTTCCGGGCAATCAAAAACAAGTCATCCGCTTCAAGCTTTGGGACTCTCATGGCTCCCCTCCGCTGGCCCTCCTCCTGCCTGCTGATCCTCGGCATCAACCCCCTCTACAGGTAGTTGTCCATCTAGGTTATCCTCTCCGACCGCTCTTCCATCTAGAGGCTCCATCGGATGATCAACTGGATCTTTTTCCAATACTTCATTAATTACGTCCATAACCTTAGGAGGGACAGCCGCGTCAAGAAGGGCAGCCAAGGACCCCATCTGGCTTCTGTCCACCTCCATCTCTGTTAAAGGGGGATCCTCAGATGGGCTCCTAACCTCTTCACCAGCTCCAGATTGGTCCTCCTCGGATTGAGAAGACATCACTTTGCTGGAAGACTCCCTAGGACCCGAGGTGATAAAGGAAGGAAGATAGAATGAGGGGTCTGACTGAGCGGGCTGCTTCCCAGTTCCTGCCGGGCTAGAAGGGACCACCTTGTCGCCCTCAGGGCGAGATAACTCGGCAGCTTTGAGCATTATTTCCTGTCTATCCCAGCCCGCAATAGACGATAAATCAAAGGGAGGAGGAAGAGCCTCCGCGGCCTGAAAGGAAGCATAAAAATACCTGTCACTGAAGGAGGTCTCCGCATCAGCTTGCAGCTTGGCCACCTGAGTAATCAGAGACTGGTTCTCGAGGTCCAGCTTCTTAGCCTCAGATCTCTAGGAATCCCGCTGCCTAGCCCGTCGGAGAGATTGAAGACGCTCCTGATCGAAAGATTGCTTCGTTCTTTCATGATCGCAGCGAAGCTCAGCCATCTCGAGCTTGATTTTTCCCTGGCTGGAAGTCACCTCTTCCTCTAAAGACCGAGCCTGCTTAAGCAGTTCCCCGGCTTTCTCGGCTTCAGCCTCGGCTTTTACAGCCCGATCACGGAGGATGGCTACCTGCCGGCCCATCAGGACATTAACCTTAAAGGCCTACAAATACAAAACCCGAGTTAGAAACTGGACAAATTAACAAAAGTAGCGTGAAGGAAATACAATTACCTCAGCTAAAATAGCAGACCCCTTGGTAATAAGGACGTCCACAGGCATGGAAGCCATCTGAGAGATCCTGCCACCCGGACAGAACGCTATGAACTGCTTTAGGACCTCATCCTGCCTGTCGAGCTCGACTGAGGCCGGGAGCAATTGGAAGGAGCCTTCGCGACACCTTTCCCTGAAGCGACATCTTTCCCAAAAACCTCTGAGGCTTTGGTTGTTGGAAGCGCAGCGGAATCAGGTGTTTTAGTCGAAGGGGTAGCGACTTTAGCGGCCACGGCCGAAGGGGCAGAAACAGCCGGGCCAACCACCTGGGGGAGCTTTACCCAAAGCCGAGAAAGCTCGCGAGGCAAGAGTAGCCATCTTAGACTCAGCCAGAGAGATAGAAGAAGCCAGGGCAGGTTCGGCCCCAAATGAGGGAAGGGAAGCTCCACCTTGAGAAGAGCGTGAGACGTGACGGGTGGCCGGCTCCACGACAAAAACTGAGAAAAAATAGATTAAAAGAAAGAAAATGTTAGAACCAAGCTAAGTAATAAAGCGAAGCAAAGCAACACAAGGATACTTACGAGGAATAGCGTCTGAAATCCGCAAATACTTGTTCACCCTACGAGGGTCAAAAGCTTCAGCAGTAGGAAACTTCGGATTCAGATAATTCCAGGCTAGAATAGCCTTTAAGACGGCTTCGGACTCAGAAGGAAGAGAGTCCCGGTCCCAGGAGGGCTTGTCACTGAAAGCCGTAGGAACCTCGAATTCATGCCCTTCGATGAAAATCGAGCTCCCCCAGTCATCCCCCGCCAGGATCCATTCTTCTTTCCACGCGGGATCCTTCTTCGAGGCACCAGGAACGATGAAATTAAGCTTATTCTTTGCCTTGGCATAGAACTGGCCTCGAGGAGCCCCAGACAAGCTCCCTATCTGGAAGAGATAAGCTAGCTCCTATGCACCTGGCTCCCTCGTCACTTTACTCATCTAGCATTGTAACCTCCATAATACAAGGAAACCAATCAGATGCCTCCAGAAGCCAGGCGTCAACTGGAGGGGAACGAGCAGGATGGCGTTGAGAGCCCACCGAAGGGTCGGATGGAGGGGAAGCCTGATCCCGTTCTCAAGAGCGGCCACATGAATCGGAAGCACGCCTTTAGGGGGGTTGAAAAACTCGAAATTCTTGGGAGGCACCGAGATGGACACACTGTCGGGATGCCAAACTTTGACCTCAAGCGGTCAATCGACACCGCGTCAACGGTGGAATCTGGAACAACCCAAAAATCATAGGGAGGGAGCCTCTCCCCAAAGGGACCCGGAGCCGAGACCCGACGCTCACCCGCAGTGCCACCAACCGTTTCTTTATCGGAGTCATCATCGACGATATCTAAAGGGTGGCCGGGATGGTTGGAGAACCCAGTCCTGATAGATACATTCCTACTTTACCGCCGACGTTGTGAGGTGGGCGGGGAATCGTCGTCGTCAGAACTCCTCCTAGCCCGCTTCCCCAGAATAAGACTTACGACCTCCTCGCCATCGAATATGGAATCAGTTGAGTCACGTCTGTTTTTTGACATTATAGAAGACGAAAAATGAAGAAAGAAGCAAGCTCGGAGGAAAAGCTATGGAGATATTTCTCAGCAGAAAGTTTTTAGCTCGAAGAGATGTGAGGAAGATGAGGAGGAAAACAGACATATATATAGGCAGAAAGGCAACATCACCGAGATATTCATCTGGTAACGGTAAAAAAAATCGATTACGGTAACGTAACCGGATTAAACTCGAAAGCGGGCTAATCATCTCATGCCACATCACCTACACAGTTAAGAGGATGATCTCCCCAAGATTCTGGTAACGGTAAAAAAATCTCGGGGACTGCCGTAACGCAATCAGATTAAATCAAAGATAATTAGTCGGTTCGCAACACGTCATTCAAATGAAGAAATTTCCCCAATATTTCGGTAACGGTAAAAAGAGGAAGATTTCCCAAATAAAGTAAAAATCTGACCTCAACCCCGAGCTCGACGTCTGGTGTTCAAGTCAGAGGGGACTTCTGTTAATAGCCAAAATTGGCTAATGACCAAAGGGAAATTTTCCACCTCCCAGACCTGGTTCCATATCCGAGAGTTTCACCAGGAGACCTCTCTATCTAGAGCCGAGCTACTATACCATCCCAGAAACAAGGGTAGGCTCCGGAAACATCCGAGATAGAGCCCAGACCAGAAAGCTTCCACAAGGAGACCTCTCTGTCCAGAGCCGAACTGCGATACCACCCCAGGAACAAGGATGGGCTCCGGAAACATCCGGGATAAAGCCCGGATCGATCAGATCTAGCCCGCATCACTAAAACTAGAAGCTCCCCGAAGTCGAGGTCATCTCGCAAGTGCTCCAGAGACTCGTCTACACCTCAATTGTCACAGAAGAATGTCCCTAAAAGGCCGTGAGATCAGTCGAAGCCACACCTAGCTTCAAAAGGTCAGTCGAGGCCACACCTAGCTTTGAAAAGGTCAAGGGAAGCCCGATTTGGCTAAAGCTGGATGAAACTTCTCAGATATCAAGGTCGAAATACTAATCAACCTCCCTGGTTGATGCACCACACCATATTGTCATATCCAACGACCTCCATAAAGGATCATACTGAAAGGATACGAGGAATGCATTGAATCATATCTAGAAACGTTATCTGCATGCAGAATGAGTAATAAAATCCAAAAAAAGGAAACAAACTGATCTCCACCACGATACTCTCAATTCGGGCGTCAATCCAAAAGTCAATGACATTAACACAAGAAATTCCGCCCGATAAGGAGGAGACTGAGAAAATCAAAGGAGAATCAGTCTGTTGACCTACAAACTATGTATAAATAGAAAAGAAAAGAAATGAAAGAAGAGACTACTATTCGACAGGCATACGACTAACAATCGACTATTCCCAGAGAGAGTTGAGAAAAAAGAGAGAAGAATCTTTGTATTTGCATACCATGCATGTCCAATAAAAACATTCTTGCTTACTTGTCACTTTATAAATCACTGTTACATATATAATGAATTTTGGCCACCATCTACATGGTAGTGGTCTCGAGGGCGTTAACTGAGATTTCTCATCCCGAGCAAAATTTTCGTTAACAGAATTCAAACCAATTTCACCCTGTGTCATGAATTCAAGCAAAGATATAGATTTTATAAGAATTTCAAATTAGAGCGCAACTATATCAAACTTTATAAGCGAAACAAGACATGAGCGACTTTGCACCCTTTTTGATTTTTCCGGGTAAGATACTCGTATGATAGTAGCCTTGTTCAACTAATAAAGAGAGAGAGAAGACTTAATTTGGATGAGACATCCTTATTTATTGAATGGACACAAGGTTCTTAATGATTTTAGTCTTCTCATTTACTTTTTCACACATACTTTTGCATTCATATTTAAGCAATCAAGAGTAAACCTTCAAACACATCAACTTTAAAGTATATCATTAATAAAATCATCATGTCATGGAGATCAATTTTAGGTCATTCAAATTGTACTTCGAAAGTAAACCCCCTAGTCCAAAAATGCATATTTGAACACAAATATGACATGGATTGCAAGAAAAGCAATTTGCACACTTATTAAGAAAATAAAACAACCAATCATCTCAAGCAATTAGTAAAGGAGCATAAAATATGTCAATGTAGCACAATACAATTTCATGCCAATTTGCGCTCTTTGCTTGAGCTCCCCATATGGGGTGAAGACATACCATTTCAAGCCAAATGACAAATCCCAATAGACTTACTAAGGTTCCCAAATCTAATAGTGTCTAAGGGCTTTGTAAACAAATCCGCTAATTGGTCATTAGTTCCCCTCTGCTCTAATGCAATATTCTTGCTCTGAACTAGCTCTCTAATGAAATGATGTCTAATGTCAATGTGCTTTGTCCTAGAATGTTGAACGGGATTCTTTGAAATGTTTATGTCACTTATGATGTAACAAAACAAAGTGAGAGTGCCTTGCTCTAAGCCATAATCGGCTAGCATTTGTTTCATCCAAATCAATTGAGTACAAGCACTACCGGCGGCTATGTATTCTGCCTTGGCCGTGGATAGGGAAATTGAATTTTGCTTCTTGCAAAACCAAGACACCAAATTGTTTCCTAGGAAGAAGCAACCACCTGATGTACTCTTCTTATCATCACAATTTCCCTCCCAATCGGCATCACTAAATCCAACAAAGCTTGGATTAGTGTCAAAGGAGTACCAAATCCTATGATTGGAGGTACCATTCACAAACCGAATGATCATTTTCACCACAACAAGGTGTGATTCTTTGGGATTAGCTTGGTACCTAGCACAAACACCCACACTAAAAGTAATATCTGGCCTACTAGCGGTTAAGTAAAGCAAACTACCTATCATGCCACTATATAAGCTTTGATCAACACTTTTACCACTAGCATCTTTGCTTAGCTTCAAAGTGGTACTCATGGGTGTGTCACAATGTTTGGCATTGTCAAGGACAAACTTCTTCACTAGGTTCTTTGAATACTTAGCTTGGGATATGAAAATCTCATCATGCATTTACTTAATTTGCAAACCTTGGAAGTAAGTTCACTAATCATGCTCATTTCAAACTCATGAGACATGAAATCTACAAATTGTCTCACTTTAGACTCATTGGTGGAACCAAATACAATATCATCAACATAAATTTGAGCTATGAAATGCTCATCTATGTTGTAGTTGATGAACAAGGTCTTGTTAACACTACCTCTTGAGTAGCCATTGTCAACAAGATAGGGAGTGAGGCGTTCATACCAAGCCCTCGGTGCTTGTTTCAAACTATAAAGTGCCTTTTTGAGGCGATAGACATGATTGGGGTGGTGTGGATCCACAAACCCCTTGGGTTGTTCAACAAACATTTCTTCATTCAAAAAGCATTGAGGAAGGCACTCTTGACATCCATTTGGTGCAATTGAACTTGTACACACAAGAAATTGACAAGAGGAGCCTTATAAACTCAAGACGGGCAATGGGAGCAAAGGTCTCCTCAAAGTCAATACCCTCAATTTGAGAGTATCCTTGTGCCACAAGCCTAGCCTTGTTACGCACAACGTTTCCGTTCTCATCCAACTTGTTCCTATACACCCATTTTGTTCCAATGACATTGGTGTTCTTGGGTCTAGGAACTAGAGTCCAAACCGTATTTCTTCCAAAATTCTTCATTTAAGGATTCATCAACCTTCTTAGGTTCTATTTTAGAGGTGTAGCAAGTGTAGCTAATTTGATTAGCTATTTGATGCCTAGTCCTAACACCTTCATTGACATCTCCAATGATATCATTTTTATCATGGAGTTTCCTAACCAATTAGCGGGTTTATTAGAGTCCAAATGTGGATCTCTATTAAGAGGTTAAGGTTGATCATCCTCTCCACTATGATTTGACTTCACATCACTTGAAGTCTCACCACACTCCTTCAAAGGAAGGTCAACATTCTCACAAACATCCTCTTCATGGACAACATTCTTAGGCCTACAATAATCAATGACAACATTTGATGATTCTATGACGTTTTGAGTTTTTAGATTGTAAACTCTATAGGCCTTGCTATTGAGTGCATATCCAATGAAAATACCCTCATCACTCTTGGCATCAAACTTGCCAAGTTGATCTCGGTCTTTAAAAATATAGCACTTACTTCCAAAGATGTGGAAATAGCTAACATTGGGTTTCCTTCCCTTCCATAACTCATACAATGTTTGTCTGGTCCCGAGCCTAAGGAAAACTTTATTCCCTATATAACAAGCCGTATTAATGACACCGGCCCATAAATTTCCTAGGAACCTTGTTGCTAAGCAACATCACCCGAGCCATCTCTTGTAAGACCTTATTCTTCCTTTCCACAACTCCATTTTGTTGGGGAGTTCTAGGGGCCGTGAATTCATGGGAAATACCTAGACCATTACAAAAGCTCTCAAAGCTACTATTCTCAAACTCTTTCCCATGATCACTTCTAATTCTCTTAATGCTCCTAATGTGAGAATTCTTCTCATTTTGAATTTTGACACATAGCATTTTCAATTTCTTAAAAGCTTCGGACTTCTCTCTAAGAAAGTAGGTCCAAGTGAACCTAGAGAAGTCATCAACCACCACAAGAATGTATCTTTTACCACATAAACTCTCGGTTTGCATAGGACCCATGAGGTCCATATAAAGGAGTTCCAATGGCTCCTTGGTGGAAAGATATTTTCCTTTTTGTGCACACTTTTAGTTTGCTTCCCTTGTTGAGGTCCACAAATTCCCTCAAATCTCTTCCCAAGCTTGGGAAGGCCTCTCACCACATTTAGCCTCTCAAGGACCTTCAAGTTACTATAATTCATGTGGCCAAATCTTTGATGCCACAACTTAACTTTCTCACAACCAGACAAGTTACAAGAGATGTTACTAGATTCAAGACAATAACAATTGTCACTTGATCTCTTACCTTTTAAAAGAACTTGCCCATTTTCCTTAAGAATAGAGCAATCAATTTTGCCAAACATAATCGAGAGCCCTTCATCACTTAAATGTGATATACTAACAAGATTGGCTTGCAAGCCATCTACATAGAGAGCATTGGGCAAGAAGGGCAAATCGGGAATAGATATGTTACCTTTCCCTATGACTTTTTTTCTTGAACCATCACGAAAGGTGACAAATCCACCATCCTCCATCATAAGAGTTTCAAAGAAACTCTTGTTTCCAGTTATGTGCCTAGAACATCCACTATCAAGGTACTAAGTGTTAGAGGCTTTGGCTTTCAAAGCAACTTGAGCCACATAGCAAAAATACTCATTTTTTTCTAATCCACCTAGGAGCAACATTTTCAATCCTAGGAGACTTTGGTTCATTGGCTCTAAGTTCCCTAGGTGCATGCTTTTTGGCTCTTCTAAGCATATTTTTCTCAATCATGCTTTCCATTCTACATAATTTGATATACTTAAAGCCATTAGGCCTTATGTTGCCTTCATACCACAATAATGACAAGTAGGAGTGAAATAGGAGTTCATACCATAGCCTTATGCAAGCATTTGAGGCTTCATTCTCCTTTGAGTAATCCAATGATGTTGAGTGAACTCTCTCCTTTGTGGTTGAGCCAAAGTAGCATGTCTTCTATGTTGAGAATAAGAAGTCCTTGGTTGTGGTGGAAGGATTCTTGGATGTGGAGGTCTTAATTGAGGTGCTCCAGCTTGTTTTGATTGAGCTCTTGTTGAACCCTTGACTTGAGCTTGCTTTGTGGATTCTCCAACTTCAATCATTTTTTAGTTTGTTGTGGAATTTTGACTTCTTTGACCTCTTGACTCTTGACAAAAATGGTCTTCTTTAGAGTGGTGGTCTCCACATCTTCCTTAAACCACAAACCCCTCTTATTACTAAGGCTCTTCCCACTTGATAACATCTTGTCAAGCTTTTCGGTTCCGCAGGTCATTTTGGCAATCACATCTTTTGCCTCTCCAAGCTTCTTCCTCAAGCTTTCTTCACTCTTCTTAACCACAACGAGCTCTAATTTCAAGCTTTCTTCCCTTTCTTTTGTTCTTTTCACTTCCTCACTCAATTGAGTCATTTTGGAGGTCAATTCAAGGTTCTTCCTTTTCAACTCTTGAATCTCCTTTTTCTTCTTCGCTCTAGAACTCTTGAAATATTCCATGAAGTCTTCATAGTCCATCTCCTTATCAAATTCATGCTTGGACTCGGATGAGGTACTTCCATTGCTTAAATGCTCTTTTTCTTCTTCTAGCTTGTCATTCTCCTCTTCTTTGTCACGCAAGACTTCCTTGCCATTGTGAGATGATGAGAAGGCGATGAAATTGGCAACTTGGTCTTCATCATACGAAGACTTCTCTTCCTCATCTAAGTCTTCACAGTCACTCCAAGTTGCCGCCATGGCCTTTCCTTTCTTCTTATTCTTCTTTAAATTAGCACATTCGGGGGCAATGTGACAATATCCGCTACACTCATAGCATTGGATCCCCTTCTTGGAATCCTTCTCTTCACCTTTGTCCACCCTTTTGAAAGGAGTCTTCTTCTTCATAAATTTTCCCTTGGAGCCCTACCCCTTCTTCTCAAACTTCACAAATTGCTTGAACCTCTTCACCATAAGAGCCATTTCTTCATCCGAACCTTCTTCCTCTCTTTCTTCCCTGGAGGTCTTCAATGCAATGATTTTTTACTTCTTTAAGGTGTTGTTGGAGTAGGGGCTTTTCTTGACTCAAAGGCCAACAACTTGTCAATTATTTCACTTGGCTTTATCTTCTTATATTCGCTATTCTCCTCAATAGCGGTCACTGATCGAGCCATTGCATATATAGAAATTCACCCCTTATTTCTGATACTTATGATTAACTTTTGAGTAAATTCATGAAATTTATAGCTCGATGTTAATTGTACAGGTACTTTTGGATTCTTGGTTGAAGAATGAAGAAATTCGGTGATTTTGGGTTAAAAGCGGCAAAAGGGAAGCTTTTGGGGACAGAACGGTCATTTCACAAAAAAATAAGCAATCGACGGTTTCCATTCTGCGGCCTGACTGCATATTGGAACCGCTGTTTTCCTTAGATGTTTTGGGTGCAATTCGGCGGCCATAATTAGGCCGTCATTCCAACCACCGATCAATTCCAGTAGGTACACTTTCAATCGACGGTTTCAATTCGGTTACCTGACCGCTGTTTGAGATAGCCGATCACGCGCTATGTTAGCAGCACCTGGATTTTAACCCTATCTCATGGGACCACATATATATATATCCCGTCTTCTTCCTTCTTGAGACCCACCACCACTTTCTAAAATCCTTAATCTCTCCTTAACCTCTCTCTAACCTTCCATAACTACAATCACCACCATTAATCAATCTCACCACATTCTTCTATCTCATCTTGGAAATTAATTGAAGAGAGAAGAAAAGATTCACCAAGATCAAGGGGAATCTCAAGCACATGCAAGGAAAAAGAAGACTTGTGAAGGCTCTCATGGGTTTTCTCTACAAACTTGCTCTTTTCATTTCTATTTCCATTATGTGTAACTAAACCCTTTTAATGGGGAATTGATGAGACAACTTATGTGTTAATCCCATGTATTTGAACTAGTCATATATTTTATAATCCTCTCTTGGTATATTTCCATTTCATTGCCTTGAAGTTGTCATTTTACTTACTTGTTAATATTGGGGTTCAAGTTAGCTTGTGGTAAAAATGGTTCACATATGAAGGTTGTGGTTTAGGGTTTTGAAGGACTTTCAACTCATTCTCCAATCTTTAGCATATGTGAAATGGAATATTTATGCATGCATGTGTTATATGGTACAAGACCTCTAATTTGTTCTTAAGAACATTGTTTAGGCAAATACTTATAGTGGGGTTCACTTGAGTAGGAGCTTGAATTTTTAGTCTTGCCAAGACTCATAGTAGGGTTTACTTGAGTCAAGGTTTGAATTTGCACATTAATGAGTTAAATCAATTTAAGAACAACCCTTGAGTAGGATAAAAGTGTTTAATTCGCTCATATGCATTTCCACTCATGGTGTATAAGGGTGAATGAAATGAATGTAATCAATCAAGCAAGACACACTGACTAAAATGCAATATAATGCAGGATACACTAATTAAAAATAATAATCTAATGCATGACACTCTTAGAGAGCATGAGATCTCCTAATTATGTTAAGGAACCCGCTCTGATACCAATTGAAAATACTTTAAAAGTGATTAAACTAACCTAGATAGGGGGGGTGTGAATAGGTTTTAACCAAATTGATTTCCATCTTTTTCGGTTAATCAAAATTAATCATAACAACCCCTAACAAACAATCATTGTAGAAAAGTGTGAAAAATAACAATATATACACAATGATTTATTTTACGTGAGAAAACCCCAAGAAGGGTAAAAACTCACGAGCATAAAGCCAATCAAACCCTCAAATCCAATATTTGCAAAAACGATTATAACCTAAGTTGACCACATCACACCTAATCGGTTACTAATCCGTTTTTTTTACCCGCAGGCCTTTAATAGTGATTTTAGGCTCTTGACTGTTCACTACCCTAGCACATACATGACTTAACTCTTAAGTGAAGAGATATGCAACCTAATGTGAATATGAAAATATTCTAAGTGTATAAATGCTAGGTCAACACATATTATGCTTGTCTAGTCATGTATGAATGCTTCAAACAATCTTGAATATCATGTTACTATATGACATACATATAACTTAGCTATATGAAATGAGTACAAACTTAGATGCAATAGCTATCACAATACAAAACCCAACAAACATACAAAAATGTCATCTTGAAGGTAAAAGGCTCAAACTTGATGCAAATAAATTATAAAAGAGCCATCTTGAACAACTAGAACACAAGAAGGAATGGAGATGGTGTTCTACTTACCAAATCATGTACTTTGATGCAAACCCATGTAAGAAAACATCCTAGATGAAGCTAGATGATGTTTGTATCAAGAATGCAAGATGGGTATTTGGGTTTTGGTTAAGAAAAATGCAATCTTGCTAACGTTTCTTGCAAGTCACTCTTGAGGTCTTTAAAAATGGAGAAAAAATGGATTTGGAAGCTCTAGAGACAAAATTAGAGAGATAAGAATGTATATATAGCATGTCTAAATAAAACTGCACCGTTTTGGACAAAACAGGGTACGACCGTTGTGCGTACCGTTGTAGACAGTCACAGCGGTCACACACTATGTTGTCTACCGATGTGAGTTATCACAGCAGTCACACACTTTGTTGCCTACCACTGTGATAATTCACAGCGGTCACACACTGTGTTGCCTATCGCTGTGATAATTCACAGTGGTCCCAAGACGCACATGACATCAGTCAACAGTAAAAAAATGCACAACTTCTAACCTCAACAAATCATCCTAGATACAAAAGACATGAGCATACATGAAGAGATATATAATAGTGAAAGTGCACAAACATGAAACACGCAACAATTATAGGAGATATGATAATGCATGAGTTGTGAGTGTGTGCAACTAGTTCTCTTCAATGAGTTAAGTACTTGTTATACCTTCTTGAAGTGCCCTAGAGTTTGGTGATGCCACTGAAGCTTGATCATGAACAATGAGGCCTAATATATCCTTACAAGGAAATCCTCGATGTGGTTTGTCAATGAAATGAGCCAATCATAATATGAGGAACTTACACCTTTTTTAGGTCCAAGAATATCCTCCCACAAATCAAAACCTAACCTCCACCTAATAAACTCCGTATCATCTCTTTATATTCCATTTCCACCCAACTTCAAAATCCACACTCATGGAGCATGAATTTCTACACTTAGGAGGAGAAGAGGAGCTTGAAGACAAGGAGATTTCAGCATACCAATGGATCTCCTCTCATCTCTTGTCTCTTTTATTCATCTTTGTGTAAATATTATGAGTAGCTAAACCCATTTGTGGTAGTTGATGTAATTTGACATGGATTGTGGGCTTTCCACCACTTATCTAGAATTTGATATATTATTTCCATCCATTGATCTTAATGAATTTAATATCTCTTTGAATTAAGTAGGCGTACCAACTTTTGGTTCATTGTTTGATGTTGAATTTCTTGAATGTTTCTAAAATTGGTTTAAACATCGCCTTGGATTGGCTAGGCATCCCAACTCTCATTCTAAGTTGAGATACACACATTTAGGTGACAAACTAGCTATCTTGAATATGAGGGATGTGTTGTAAGCATACCAATCCATCACATCCCTGCTAAAGAGTGGAAGAGGTGGATTGTGAGCATACCAATACAAGCCATCCCAACTACCCTAAATCTATCTAGGCATAATTAGAAACCCTCTCTATACTCAATTGAGCTTACCGATCATTATTGTGTAGAGAGAATCAAGTGATCTTATAATCACATCTAAATATAGATTTGCCATAATAAATCAAACTGGTTCATAAATTGATAAATGGATTGCCCACTATTTGTTAAAGATTGCATTAACTCCCACATTACCCATCTCGTACTCTATCTTTCCATTCAGCATTCTTGTAGTTGTAGTTTGCATTTTAGTTGTTAGTTACAAACCAATCTCTACATTTTACTTTTAGCAATTTTTGTACTAGAGTTCAATTTGATCATTGTTATCCAGTCGATCCTCGTCGATGATACCTGACTTGCCACCATACTTGTTTCTTGCACATTTTGAGCGCTATAAATTCATTTGACAAGCAATTTCATACCAAAACAGCAACTTGTCAAAATGGCGCCGCTGCCGGGATCAGCGTGTTTAGTAGTGTTTAGATTGGTTTAGTACTAATTTTTTTGTTTGGTTTTCTTTAGTGTTTTTTATTTCGTGTTATAGAATTGTTGTGTTTTTGTTTTTTTTTAGTGTCTGCTGTGTTTTAGTTTTTTTTGTTTCTCTTTACTGCGTTTGGTAGTTTGTTTCTTTGTGTTTCAGGATTCTATAGATTTTCATTGGTAAAATCCGGGGCTAAGCTATGAACCTCTTGCAACTCTTTACAACAAGGATTGGAGGACTCACCAAGATTTCTCGTGGAGATACAATGAAGCCAATGCATTTGAGCAATCTATCTCATCATACCTTCTAATGACGCAATCATTTGAAGACGAGATGAGAGACTTTATGAAGGAATCCTCATGTGAGAGACTTCGAGAAAACAAGCAAATTTAAGCTACTCAATGGGAAATCGTGCAAATACTAAACCAAACATGTGAGAAGAAGATCAACAATCATGTGCTACCTAGCTGGCCAGGCCAAGCATTAGAATCCAATTTTGAAAAAAAAAATTAACACATCAATCGAAGCCACAAATCAAAGCCATAAAGAGATCTCTAAACCACATAACTCAACCAATAAAGATTGCTTCCATATTGGAGTGCCCATACCAATTGAATCCTCCAAGAGCTCAAAGAAAAACCAGGATGAAATGTTAAGAAATTTTGAGGATGAACGAAGTAATATGTTGATAGAGATCAACAATCAGCTTATGAGTGTGGGTAGAGAGTTAATATTGGCTATGGAATTGTTGAAGAAAGAGAGTGATGTACTTCAAGTGAAAGTAGAAGAAGCTTCCCATGAAAAAGAAGAAATGTGGGAAAATCATGAGAAGAATGTAAAACTCGTGAAGGAGAATATAGAAGGTAAGGGAGCCTTGGAAATGTCTGTAAGTTCCTCAGTTTTTGGTTGGCTTATTTCGTTGTCAAAAACACATTGGGATTGTTATGTAACGGGTACCGTAGGTGATTGTGATTGACAAGCTTCCGGACATCTCAAAGTGCTTCAAGAAGGTATATCACTTGACTTGACTTCTTGAAGAGTTTAGTTGCACACACACACACACTTTCATATGCATTTCCATATCTCTTGCATGTGTGTTTATTTTATTACGTGTATTTGTGTTTATCACACACGTCATGTATGTTAATTGTTATTGCACTTCTATGATTGCATTTTTGTTTCTTGTTGTGTGCATTATGTTAGATTTGGTTTGGTTATTTGGAGTAATGTATCTAGTTTCAAAAGATTGGTTTTTAATGATTTAAATATTTTTCAAAACTGGCCTTTATATGGTCTTGTGACCATAATGTTTTATGCAAAGATCCAAAATGAGTTTTGAAAATTTTTGCACAAACAAGACACCCATACCTTTCCAACGGTATATTATTCATAATATTTCATGACCGAATTAGTTTTGAAATCTCCAAAGTGACCACTAAAACAGTGCAGCTCTGTTTTTATTTGAATCTGACCTTTGGTCACCCAAATGGCCATAACCTTTTCTACAGATATCAAAACCTCATTTTGTAAATTGGACTGGAAAGTAGATTTCTATACCTTTCCAACGGTATATTATACAACTTTTTTTGATGTCGTTTGGTCATGTTTTGAGCCGCTTGAATATCAAGCTGCAGTGCTATGATTGGTTTCCGCGGGTCAGCTCGGTTTTTTCATTAAGGGCAGTTTTGTCTTTTCTCTTCTGTTCATTTTTTCCCCAGTATAAATATACCATCTTCTTCACCATTTCAGACTAGCAACCCAGAAATTAAACCCTAGAGACAGAGAGAGCTCGTTTTAGAGAGAGAAAGCTTCAATCCATTGATTTCTAACTCTCCAATCAACTCCAATCTTTCATCATCTTCATCATTCATCATCATATTGACATGGGTCTTCAAGTTCTTGACTAGGTAACATCATTTTTATCTCTATTTCATATATTGATGTTCTTGACCTAGGTTTAGCATTTATTACATGATTAAATGCTTGATTATTATCTTTTGATGAATGTATTGTTGAATGTATGTTGATTATATGATAAGTATATTGTTGGGTATTTTATTGAATATATGTTGAATATTTGTGAAGGAATTTCGTGGGTCTCTCTTTGATTGAGTTTATTTATGATTGCTAGCATCCTAAGTTTATATAACATCTAGCAAAATCATTTTATCAATTGATTGGGTTTGTTTGTGATAGATTGACTCTAGGGTTGCATTTATTATATGACTAAATGCTTGTCTCTACAAAATGATATATGTTGAATATATGTTGAATTATTTGTGAGACTTTATATTGATTATTTGGGTTTATTGTGATTGATTTTGATAGCTAGCATTCTAAGTGTTTTATGACATCTAGCTAAGTTTATCTCATTGATTAATTGAGATTGTTTATGATAGACATTGTTCTAGGATTTGCATTTATTGGATGATTAAATGCATTGTCTCTACCACGTGAATATATGTTGAATATATTGTGAGTGATTATATTGATTGAATGTGGTAGTTAATGATAGCTAGAAATTCCATGTCATTTATGCCATCTAGCTAAGTCTTTATGAGTATTCATTTAGACATTGATAATTAGGTTTTATTAACTTGTCATTAAATCTCTAATTAAGCATATAGTGTTGTCTAACATTGTATTGCATTTTGAATATCATTGCATATTCACTTAGACTTGTTGATCTCTTCATTAAGTTAAGTCTTATGACTACAAAGTGTAGTGCACAAGCAAGTGAAGTCTTGCAACCAAAAGGTTGGTTGGCAAGCATTGGTCTAGGATCACTATTAAAGGCCCGAGGGGTAGAATAGATTGGGTTACGAACCTTGAAGTGTGACTAGGTGGTCAACTTAGGTTGTCAACAATTATTCAAATAATGGATTTGAGGACCGGAGTGGCTAAGTGGTTAGCCCGTGAGTTTTGCCAATGGAGGACTTCTCACGTAAATCAACCAAACGTGTTTTTATTGTTTTCCGCACATAATTATTGTTTTTTGTATGTTTGGTTGATTTTGTTATGCTTTGGGATTAATATTGACTAATAGAAAAAGTTGGTAATAATCGATTAACAACCCATTCACCCCCCCCCCCCCCCCCCCCTCTACATTGTTAGACACACGCTTTAGTAGTATTTTCAATGTCGAAGATATATGAGCTACAAGAACAAAACAAAAAGCTCATACTTGAAGTAAAAATGCTCAAAGTGGAAAATGGTACACTCAAGAAAAAGAATGGAGAAGCCTTCGATATGAACAAGAAATTGGAAGAGCAAATTAAGAGACTCGAAACTAAAAAGAATACTGCATTAAAAGAGTTGAAGGACTTAGTAAGGCAATCAGAAGAATTCGAAGATGAGATAGCTCGGAAGTCAAGCGAAATGCAAATGGAGATGGAGCTAAAAGTCAATGCCTTGGAGGAAGTCAAAGAAACTTTTAACAAGAAAGATGAAGCTCTTAAAATGGCAAAAGAAAAGAAGCATCACTACATGATTGAGTTGGACGGAGTGGAGCAAGTGATCAAGTCCCTGACAAAGAGTTCAAACATGGAACAACAAAGTCAACAACAAAAGGGAGATTTTCTAACTCAACTCTCATGTGTTATTTTTATTCAAAGAGAGAGCATGTTAAGGCTAAATTTTATTGGGGTCATAGATCCATGAAAAGGAGAAGTTCTAGGAATAGAAAAAATCCACCTAGAGTAAAAACGATTTTGGTAAGGAAAGATCAAGTACATTTAGTTTTAATCAAGGACAAGGAAAAGATGAAGAAACCATCTAAGCTTGTTTGGGTTGCAAAGAAGAAAGAATTTCCCAACTTGGTCAAACCACCCTTAGAGGAACCTAGCCTCTCATTTAGGGCATCACATTGAACATTTTTGATGCATGCTTGGGTTACACAATCTATTTTCTCTTCTGACAAAGAGTAGCTCATTTTGTTGATATCATGTGCAAGTTTGTGTATGGGTAGTTCTAAGTTGTGGAAAACTTTTATTGTAAAATCCATTTTTGGATTGAGTTATAATTTTTCATTATGGTTTCTCTGTTTGTTTTTGTTGCTATTAAATGAATAAGGCATGTGTAGTTGATGGTTGTGATGATTGTGTGCAGGAAAAGCGGTCAAGCTTCAAAGTATGCAAAGCTTTGTGGGTAAGAGACCAGCGCAAACAGGGAAGACAAAGCCTCAATGCGCGGGTCCAATTGTGAGGGTGGAAACCCTCGCACTACCAAAGCATTGCAAGTGAACTCTTGACCAAGATCTAAATGCACTGGTCAAAAGTGGGTACCTTACCCATGCACTACCCGCCCACTGCAAGTTTTATATACATACCACATCACTTTCGTGGTAAGGTTCCACAACAACACTTAAATCAAAAACCAACTCTCTCTTTTCCCTCTCTCAAACCTAAGGTATCGTGTGTTCCACATTTTAATTTTCAAGACAAAAAGAGTATGAATTCTTGCTCCTAAACTCGTTTCTATTGATTCCATCTTGAATTCCATATCACTCTCTTCCCAAAAATCTCTCTCACTTGCATGAACTCTAAGTTCTTAATGAACCCACGAATTTTTGGTTTATCTTTAGTTAATTCTTGATGAATATATGCTGTGTTTAAAGGATTGATGCATGTCTTTGTTATTTGAATTGATTTGGAGTGAAGATTTCCCATAAATATGCATGAATTGGAATTCTAGGGTTTATGTGTAGAGATTGATTTAAATGCAAAAATTGGATGGTGACTTGTGTTTAATTGATACATGAGATTGAATTACATTGATTGGGAATGATATGTGAATGGGAGTATGCTTGAAATTGAAGATTTGTCATGAAGTGCGATAGTATAGGATGTGCTTCAGGTTTCTGGGTAAATTGTGCGGGTGTCATCATATGGGTAACCTTACCCGTGTAACACCTGCGCACTAGGTAATGTAACCGAGCATGATGTATTTGCATCCACTCCTACAATGTGCTTTTACATGCTTACATCTGGTTTTAGTTTATCCCTAATAAAGATGTTTTCTTTTGCAGATGACTTAAAGAACCAAATCTATAGCAAAAAAGTTTGGCCTAGGCTTGGGATCACGGAAGAAGAAGTCGAATAATGAGTCACCAATACCACCATGCAGCCTGAGCAGAGAATTCGTGGGCCATTTTGAGAAATTCAGGGGGAGAAAAATAATTGACGAAAGGGGAATCGAAACTCAAGAGCTGGGAGATACTCTTATCCCTCATATGATAGAAAGGATAGGATGGGAGACGTACACAAGGTCCCATCCTACATACGTTAGACGAGTGGTAGAGGAGTTTTATGCAGGGATGTTCCCCGATGATTTCAAACACCATTGTCCAGTGATGGTTCTGGGGAAGGAGGTTAGCTTGACCCCAAATGAAATTAACAGATACTTTAGGATTGAGAGCCTAAATATTCCGGCAGAGAGCATCAGTGTAGGTGTCACTCATGAGCTACATTTCAGACAGAACGTGAACTTGGCCAATGACCTGGTGATAGAACCGATGATCTTTTGCGTCCTTCTAGACAACCATATCAAGCACACCAATTTGAAGATCGAATTGAGGCTCTAGCACATTTTTCTCACACACTTTAAGGCCGTGTAACCATAGGACAATAGTTGCCTTTCAGGTAGCCATCATTCTCCACTGCATCCGGCACGACAATTGGATCAATGTCGAATTTTTGGCAAAGACCAACATTCTCAAGGTGGGTCGCATGGAGAACGATAAGCAACCACGCATGTTCCCGTGCCTGATCACTGAATTCTATAGGCGGGCATGAGTTGATTTCGGAGATGACCATTTCGAGTCATTTTAGGGAGATATTGGATTGGCCACCTAGACCACCCTTGAGATTGAGAGAGATCCAACAAGTAAGATGAGGAAGAGATGTAACAAGAAGAACAGGGTAGAGGCTAGCTCAAGTAAATAGCAACATGAGGACCTTGATGACATGGACTATGAGCAAGAGCAGATGGAACATGAGCAAGAGCTGATAGACTTCAATCAGGAACCTCTACCTCCACCTCCACCTCCAAGAGAGGGTACTGGTGATAGAGTTCCATGGAAGATTTTGATTGTGGGGATACGGGACCTCAAGAGCAAAATTAGAGAGAATACAAACAAGATTAAGGAGGTCAAGTCAGAGACCATTTGAAGCTTCACATAAATGTAGGACAACATCAAGAGCATGAGGGAGAAGCTCATACTAGTCTCATACTAAAGAAAGAAGAAGAGACTAACCCTAACATCATTCTCCTCAGGTCCGATGATTGATCCCAACGCATCAGAGTTCCGGTCAACAATAGAGATGTCCAGGAGGAAGCATGAGGAGAGGACTAGAGATAAGCTTTATCCTAGAGGAAAAAACACTTTGGTGGACACCGAAGCAGAGTCTGAGTCGGAGGATGATTGATCTTTTTACTTTTCATGTCATATATTCATGCCATAATTTTTGAACTCTATTATTATTAGTAGTTTGCTAGGATGAACTATATTCTATTTCAGTATTTTTATCCTGCTTCTATTTTATTATTATTAGCTTTGCTAGTTTAGTTTCATGGTGTTGGATGGTGGATATTATTTTTGGTTTTTGTGGATGTTAGATTCTATTTGGATGGATATTCTAATTTGGTTAATGTATTTTCACTTGCGGTTCTGATGGATTTATTTTGGTAGATATATGCTTCAAGCAAGGCTTTTCATCTCTTGGTAAGAAACACTAACAACTTGTAAGTCTTGGAGGGACAAGCAAGCAAAGAGTGCTCATAAAAAGAGTAAAGAGCCTTGTCTTCTCTAAAGAAGTTTCTACCTCTTGATTTATTGGTTTCATTGAATATTTTTGATGCGGAATGAATTTATTTGCCGATATTTTTTTGTGGATTTAATTATGGATATGTTTGCAAATGAGGATATTTGGTGCATATTGACTCAATTTGATTTGGATTTTGCATTTATTGATTTATTCATTTGTGAATTGATGGATGAGTCGAAGGCTATTTTGAAGCACATGTGAGTGTATAGGTTCATTTTGCATATGTAGCCCAATTCGGTTTGGGGGTTCCGATTGCTCACATTTTGTACAGGTCTTATACATGCATATAGTTAGATTCGATTTGGGGGTTGTTGTACCCCATTCTGTCAATTTTGTGAAAATGCTTGATGTTGATTATTAGCATGAATGCATGTGCTTGTACATAATTGCAATATTGCATTATTTGCCTTATTTTATATTGAGCCTAATTTTGGTCTTTTTGTTTTTGTTAGACATTGATTGTGTGTGATTAGTGCATAGGTTTGTGGGTTTGCGTCAAGTTAGGTGCACGTCGCTAGGCCAGGCTCTCTTTTCTTTAACATTGAGGACAATGTTGGGTTTTGGTTTGGGGGTGTAGATGCCTTTATGAGTTGTCTTTTTATGTTTTGAGTCATTTCTTTTGTCTTTTGAGTCGTTTTTGGTCCAAATTTTTTCAATTTGTCACATGGCTAGAAATTTTCTAGCTTTCACTATCTTGGGTGTGATGCCTTTAGCGTGTGCCTGTGGCAAGTGTTTGTATGCATTATGAGTTTGTGTAGTAGCTAGTTGTCACTTTAGGGGTCTTACTTGCACGCCATGGGCTAGTCCCATCTTTTTCGTGCTTAAGTTGAGGGGACTCGGTGCTCTTGCACCTTGTTATAATAGTGGATACTACCTGTGAGTTCACAGACACAAGCCTTTGAAAAAAATGCATTGAGTGTTATAATTTTTCTCTTCTTTAAACACTGTTCTCGTCATACGTATCACATGTCATAGGACATTGCATCTCATTTATATATAGTGGATTGCTTGATGGATGCATTCATTCCTTTGATAGATAAATTATGAAAATGATTTTAGGCAATGTGTGTGGAATTAACTACTTATGCAACCTAAACTCATTCCTAGTCTCTAATTGTGTGCTCCAATGCAAATTTTGAGGCTAAACACTTACCTTTCAGTTGGAACCACATATAACCATATAGCTATAGCCCAAACACATACCTACCCTCTTATTGCCAATCACAGATTTTTTAACCCAAACACAACCAATAAGAAAGGTTGCATGGATTCCCTAGTGTTTCCTCCCATATATCCATTCCTTTTGTGTGTTGTTGTGTTAGTTTTACCTTTTAATTACAAGTTGCAATTAAATCAATTTCAAGGAACTCAATTGTTTTCCCAAAATAAGCATTATGCAATTTAACTTTTCGCACTTAGATTAGATTTTCCTATATTAATTAGCATTTGACCGATAGAATCATCGATCCTTGTGAATGAACTTTTCATTTTAAATTGTACGGATATTAGTACATCAATTTTGGCGCCGCTTCCGGGGATCGGCTTAGATTTCATTAGTTGAATCTAATTAGTTTAGTAGGGAGTGTGTGTCATTTACTTTTAATTTTACTTTAGTTTATGTTTTTAGTATCCTTTTAGTTTGTTGGTAGTTTGTCTTTGGTATTTTAGGTTTTCAAGTGCATGCATGGACGCCGTTTTCTAAGTAGATTTTTGTTCCCTGCCAACGACAATATCAACCGTACTGGCTGGCCTGCTAAACAGTTCGAAGGGCTAGACATTTTTGTTGACTATGATAACTCATATACTCCAGAAATGGCTGAACAAGTTGAACAAGAAAGTCCGTCTGGATCACCGACACTTGCACTCAACGAAGAGATAAGATCACTGAAAGAGTCCACTCAGCCTATGATTGGGAACCAACCATCACCAATTGTGCTAGATGTTGTAGCGAGGAGCTACGAATTAAAGGGTATGCAGTTGAACATGCTCCCATCCTTCCACGACCTTCCAAGTGAAGATTGCCTGCAGTTCATGAGGGATTATCATTTCATCTTAGATACATTTCCAATAGGTCGACTCACTGAAGAGCAGTTGAAGATGAGGTGCTTATGATATTGCATGAAGGAGATAGCCAAGCAGTGGTTCACGTCTTTGAGAGTGGGATCTTTGGCATCGTGGGAAGTTGTATGCCAAGGGTTCTTCAACAAATTTTTTCCAGCTTCAAAGACAATGGAGATCAGGATCAAGATTTCTAGTTTCACTGAGGACAAGGGCGAACCTTTCCATAAGGCATGGGAAACGCAAATGATGCTTTTAGAGAAATGTCCCCCTCACATGGTGCCCGAATAATACAAGATTTGCACCTTCTATAACGGGTTGACATATTTCACACAGGCGATTGTGGATAATGCTTGTGGAGGTACCTTTACGAAAAAGACAGCACTGGAGATTTATGAGATATATGAGACATTGGCTCTCAACTCCCAGCATGGAAGTTCAACTGCAAGAAAGGGAGGGAAGTATGATGTTAATCAAAGTTCACAGAACCTAGATCAGAGTTTGAATAGCTATATACAAGTAAGCGGGTAGAGGTTTACCAACTTAGAGGCATCTATAAAGAAGTTGGAAACATAGTTAAGGCAGGTAACTGACACGATGCACAAGAATGAGTAGGGAAGATTTCGTAGCCAATCATAACAAACTAAGTGATGTGTAAAATCGTGTTATAAAATACTCACTCGCAAGTGCACGAATCGTGAAGATAAGCACAACGGCAAGTAAGGTTCGTTCCCACGAGGAAAAGAGATTTATTAATTAAAACTAATTCTAATTAAAGTTAAATTAAAGCAACCAAAAGATTTGTTGATGATTGAATTAAAGTAAAACTAAATTAAATTAAACTAAGAAAACAATTAAAGAAAATATGGTTGTGATCAAGAGATAGAAAGTACTAGGTCATCAATGATCCCCAATTATGAACACTCAATATATGGAATTAATTTGTAAACAAGATTCAATCAATTCTAGGGTTCATTCTTTGTCTTTAATGTGACTATTACCATTCGGTCGCGGGCTGAGTCACGTGCTTCCAACCGTTATTCACCCTATGGTGTGAATAATAATCAGAAACTCATTAAGTGCAAGAAATAAGAACCAAATTCTACTACTTTGTCTTGGTCAGACTAAAGATAAAATTCATTCATTCAAAAGATCATTAATTAAGATTATGTTTGGTCAACACTAACCCTAATTCTCAGATAGTCTTAACCCTAAAATAATGCCAAATAATCATTCACCCTATGGTCAAGGTGTGAACAAAAATTAAAACTAATGAGGATTAAGCAGTTAAGAACAATGAATAAATCAAGAATGGAATTGATGAAATAATAATTAATCACACATGAGCATTCACAAAAGGTTCACATTGATTCCCTAGTTATGGGATTAGTTACACATAGCAAAAATAAAGAGAGATGAGAAAGAAAAGATAAAACCCATTGAGGCCTCCAATGAGTTCTTCAAGTCTTCACTTGTAATCTTCTTCCGCAATGGATGGATGGGTCTTGAGGTGATGTGCGGTGATGGAGTGATGGGGGACGGCCCCCTTGGTTGCTTGGGACCTCCCTTAGCTTGTCTCTTCTTCAAGAAACTCATGATATTTATAGGTGATAATCCCTTGTGAACTCCCAATTTGCTTTGTTGTAGGAAACTCTCAAAGTGGGAAAGTAGAATGAGAGAAGGAATTGGAATCCATTCCTAAATTATATTTCCTTTCTTGATAATTGTCTCCTAATTTGAGTTTAGGAAGTTTCCCAAACATGTTTTGATCTTTTAAAATCATTAGAATTTGATTTGGGAAGTCTTGGAACAGTTCTGGACCAATTCGGAATGGAATCCACCAAAAGTACGTCAAAACCGCTCCTAGGTCACTCCGCAGGTCGCCTGCGGTCAGTACCGCAGTGCTGTACTGATATGTACCGCCACGTAGACTGCTAGGTAGGAAATTGCACGAATCGCGGTCTGGCCCGCGGTCAGCTTCTCCAGCACGACCTTTGGTTACTAAATTGGGCATAACCTCTTCTAGGAATATCAGAATTGCGATCTGAAAAGTGTGCCGAAAACTAGACTTCCGAGGCTTTCCATCCATAGGTGGTAGGACACACAATTCAATTGGAGCTGAGAAATATGGCCCCCGAAATCTTGCTGTTCTGCACTGGCCGAATCAACCTTTCCCGGAATGATGTGCGGCATAGACCGCGGTTAAGGTTGATGCCTGGGAAGCGGTATGGACCACGGAAAAGAACAGAAAGCCTACTGAAATGTACCATTGGACGTGCCGTGGTGGAGGTCATGCATGAAGAGTGACCTACACAGCGGTGGATGACAGCTTTGCTCTTTTTCTTCACATTTAAGCTCTTTTCCTTGAAAAGACCTTCAAACACTTCATCTAAGGAATGTGACCTACACATGCTCAACAAACACATAAAATACCTAATTTCACCCAAAAAAAAGCACAAATAATAGGAAATGGGGACCTAAAATATGTATAGGAATAGACCGATCAAATACCCCCAAACCTATCTTTTGCTAGTCCTCGAGCAAAACTAGAATAAAAACAAAAACTAAAAACAAACAAAAGTCTAAAAATAGAACAAAAATAAACTAAGCCACTTTCGTAGGGAACACGATAACATTGAGCGTATGCTACAAGCCTTTAAACCTCTAGGTGTCCCTAGTAGGAGGAGTTTTGTCTCCTGAGGGTTTACAGCTATGCTACCCACAAACATAAATTTCTGGGAAAAATCAAATAATTAAGATGCAATCTCACATTTACCATTCAAAGCCAATGCATGCTAGAGCCACTAAATAAAGACTAAAATTATGCCACAAATTTGAATGCATGCTTACTTTTAATGAAAAGCCCATACTCAAGACACTATAGCTTCAAAAACACATTTGTCAAACGCCATAGATATAATTCGCCTCGACTCTAATTCTCACAAGATGTCACTCTTTAATTCACACAGAACCTAGGCAAATACACTCATCAAGCATATGCGAATGAAGTTATATACAAGAAATTTCAAAATATAATCGCATATGAATATATAATAAAAAGAACGTTTGATTTTTATGCAAAGGATCTCATGAACGGAATCAGATATTAAGAACAAGATAGAGCACATGTTTACCTTTACTCTCGAGCTAGCATTCCCAAAAGATCAATTAGGTATTTTCTTTGGTTGTAACATGGCCATTGGATGGAGGCTTAAGAAAAACGGGAAAAAGGATAGCAAACAAACCTAGGATCATATCGAGAAATTCTTCGGCAATCTTCATACTTGGCCGAATTTCTTCGAATTCTTCATTCCACTTGCATCTAGGCTTCTTGAACAATTTTCGTTCATCTTCCTCCTTGAGTTGACTTTGATTTCACATCACTTCATTGTAAAGCTCTATTCCTTTTCACTTTCAATTAATTCATCATCTCATTCATTTATTTTTTTTTCTTTTTAATTTTAACCCTTTTTTTCAACTTTTTTTTTTATGAGATGAGAATTTTACATCAATTACATAATTCTTCAAAAACCTTCTTTGCATTTGATCTTCTTGCTTTTTCCTTAGTACATGCACTTCACGAGTCACCCATTTCGAACTCTCTTCAATCATCTTCATCACCTCAATATGATCCAAAGCTATAAGGTACGGCTAAATTATGGCTCATTGGGGTTAAGTTAATGTGGGTGATGAAAGAAAAAGGCTTATAGTGTTTGGCTTCAAAATTGGCTATGGAGCACACACATAAAGGTAGGAAATATTTAAGGCCTTTTAAGTAGTTCAAGCACACATTGCCTATATCACTTCTAATGGTTCAACCAAAACAAGAGCAAAGTCCACATGTGATATCTTTTTATGATGAATGTTCTTTAATATCCAATGTATAACCTATTGAGATCAATTTCTAATACTAAGAACCTAATGAGTGTTTAGGAATAGAAACAAAAGAACCCTCATATAATGATATTTATGTAACGCTTTTTGGCTTAGTGAACTCACAAGGGTAGTCTCCACTATTAATCATGGCAATTCAACTAAGCATCTTATTCACTATTATATCAAGAGCATGTCATAAATTTTGGAAAAATGCAATGCAATACTCTAAGTGGCAAGACGTTAGTCTAAAATCAGTGAATAAAGCATATATTATGGCTCTTAAAGCACACAAAAGAAACATCTAATCATAAAGGACAAAAATTCAAAAACTGGTGACTTTTGAAATTGATGTACATCTGTTCTTTAATGCATATCTCTCAAAATACTTAATACAAGTTAACTAAATTTTAACAAAATAAAATAGACATACAAAATCACACTTTACATTTAGAAATTATTTCAAAATTCGGCTTAGAAAAGTGAGAAAACAGACAACGAAAAACATTCACGTGCAGAATTTCAAAAACAGGGCATCGCACATGACCTTTGGTTGAAGAAACAATCATAACTTTTAAACCACTGCCCAGAATTTTACGTTCTTTATACCGTTAGATTCGTATCGAAAAAATAAAGAACGTAGCATGGACATAAAAATTTATTTCCTCACCAATGAATACATTTTTAACAAAACGTTTGCCTCCAAAAATTTCAAAACAGGTCACTTTTTTCTCAGTTTTTCAACAAATGGCTCAAAAAAAAAACACAAATTCACACCCCCAAACCTAATCTAAACATTGTCCTCAATGTTTATATGATATTAAAAACACGGAAAAAGAATAAATAAAAAGTATGGAAAGCAAGAACTCGAATAAAAAACAAAAGAAAACTAAAAACTAAAGATTAAAAAGAAATTACCTAGGTGGGTTGCCTCCCACCAAACGCTTTATTTTAACGTCTTAGCGAGACGCATGAGAGCACTACGGCTCTTTGAGCTTGATTGATTCCTTCTTTCTTCTACCGATGACGACTTAATGACTATTTACTCGTCACCACTCTTCTTCAACCGAATCCCGTCAAAAACTTGATGTGTAAAATCGTGTTATAAAATACTCACTCGCAAGTGCACGAATCGTGAAGATAAGCACAACGGCAAGTAAGGTTCGTTCCCACGAGGAAAAGAGATTTATTAATTAAAACTAATTCTAATTAAAGTTAAATTAAAGCAACCAAAAGATTTGTTGATGATTGAATTAAAGTAAAACTAAATTAAATTAAACTAAGAAAACAATTAAAGAAAATATGGTTGTGATCAATAAATAGAAAGTACTAGGTCATCAATGATCCCCAATTATGAACACTCAATATATGGAATTAATTTGTAAACAAGATTCAATCAATTCTAGGGTTCATTCTTTGTCTTTAATGTGACTATTACCATTCGGTCGCGGGCTGAGTCACGTGCTTCCAACCGTTATTCACCCTATGGTCAAGGTGTGAATAATAATCAGAAACTCATTAAGTGCAAGAAATAAGAACCAAATTCTACTACTTTGTCTTGGTCAGACTAAAGATAAATTCATTCATTCAAAAGATCATTAATTAAGATTATGTTTGGTCGACACTAACCCTAATTCTCAGATAGTCTTAACCCTAAAATAATGCCAAATAATCATTCACCCTATGGTCAAGGTGTGAATAAAAATTAAAACTAATGAGGATTAAGCAGTTAAGAACAATGAATAAATCAAGAATGGAATTGATGAAATAATAATTAATCACATATGAGCATTCACAAAAGGTTCACATTGATTCCCTAGTTATGGGATTAGTTACACATAGCAAAAATAAAGAGAGAAGAGAAAGAAAAGATAAAACCCATTGAGGCCTCCAATGAGTTCTTCAAGTCTTCACTTGTAATCTTCTTCCACAATGGATGGATGGGTCTTGAGGTGATGTGTGGTGATGGAGTGATGGGGGACGGCCCCCTTGGTGGCTTGGGACCTCCCCTAGCTTGTCTCTTCTTCAAGAAACTCATGATATTTATAGGTGATAATCCCTTGTGAACTCCCAATTTGCTTTGTTGTAGGAAACTTTCAAAGTATGAAAGTAGAATGAGAGAAGGAATTGGAATCCTATCCTAAATTACATTTCCTTTCTTGATAATTGTCTACTAATTTGAGTTTAGGAAGTTTCCCAAACCTGTTTTGATCTTTTAAAATCATTAGAATTTGATTTGGGAAGTCTTGGAACAGTTCTGGACCAATTCGGAATGGAATCCGCCAAAAGTACGACAAAACCGCTCCCTAGGTCGCTCTACAGGTCGCCCGCGGTCAGCACCGCAGTGCTGTACTGATATGTACCGCCACGTAGATTGCTAGGTAGGAAATTGCACGAATCGCGGTCTGGCCCGCGGCAGCTTTTCCAGCTCGACCTTTGGTTACTAAATTGAGCATAAATTCTTCTAGGAATATCAGAATTGCAATCCGAAAGTACACCGGAAATTAGACTTCCAGGGCTTTCCATCCATAGGTGGTAGGACACACAATTCAATTGGAGCTGAGAGATATGGCCCCCGTAATCTGGCTATTCTGCACTGGCCGAATCAGCCTTTCCCGGAATGATGTGCGGCATAGACCGCGGTTGAGGTTGATGCCTGGGAAGTGGTATGGACCGCGGAAAAGAACAGAAAGCCTACTGAAATGTACCGCTGGACGTGCCGTAGTGGAGGTCGTGCATGAAGAGCGACCTACACAGCGGTGGATGACAGCTTTGCTCTTTTTCTTCACATTTAAGCTCTTTTTCTTCACAGTTAAGCTCTTTTCCTTGAAAATACCTTCAAACACTTCATCTAAGGAATGTGACCTACACATGCTTAACAAACACATAAAATACCTAATTTCACCCAAAAACAAAGCACAAATAATAGGAAATTGGGACCTAAAATAGGTATAGAAATAGACTGATCACTAAGGCAATGGCCATCTTCAGAAATGGGTGAGTGTTGGACAATGAAGATGTTGGTGAGTCAAAGAGAAAGAAAGCCAGGGAGTCGAAAGATGATAGTGGGGAGGAATCTAGAGTAGAGAAATATGAGATAGTGGTTGATTCAACACCCAAGTCATCGAACCCATACATTCCACTGGTTCCATTTCCAGAGAGGTTAAAAAAAGACAAGCTAAGCAAGGCATTCAAGGAAAATTTTGATGTTCTCTTAAAGGTACATATGAATCTTCCACTACTTGAGATGATGGAGAAGATATCCGTGTATGCTAAGTTTTACGAGAGTCTTCATACTAACATGTAGAAGTTTAGGCCAAACCATCATGAGTACATCACGGGCAATGCTAGTGTAGTTCTACAGAAGTAACTTCCACCCAAGATTATGGATCCAAGCAGCTTTTTGATAAATATCACAATTGAAGGTATCAAGCTTGAAAGGGCAATGTTATACTTAAATGCTAGCATCAACTTGATGCCTTTCTCCATTTACAAGCAATTTGGGCTGAATGAGCTTAAGTCGACCATGATGTCACTACTTTTAGCAGATGGTTCAGTGAGGTACCCGAGAGGAAATGTGGAGGACGTGTTGGTTCAAGTTGATAAGCTCATCATTCCTCTAGATTTCATCGTTTTAGACATGGGTGATGTGAGTGGGGACGAGAACATGAGACCTATCCTTTTAGGTACACCATTTATGGCAATAGCGAAGACATTTATTGATGTACATAAGGGGAAGCTCACCATGACGGTGTTGGATGAAACGGTAAAGTTTAAGCTCTTCGATGCATTATCATACCCAACAGGAGCTGATGATTGTGCATTCATTGAGGTATTAGACCCCGGGGTTGATGGTGTATTTAAAGACAAGGATTTGGAAGTTTTGTCTGAATGGGATTGGGAAGATCAAGACAAGGAGATAAAAGACAAATTTGAACCAACTGAAGACAAAGACAGTAAAGAAGATTTTAAATATCTTGAAGTTTCAAATGTGTGCCTCGTAACGGATCCTCCACCCAAGTTAGAACTCAAGCAGATGCCAACTACACTAAAGTATGTATATCTGGGTGAGAATTAGACTTATCCGGTGATTGTTGCTTCAGAGTTGAAGAGTGATGGAGAAGAATAGCTCATAGAGGTTTTACAGAAGTACAAGTCAACTATCGGGTGGACAAACAATCTACATGCATAAGATTTTTCTTGAAGGCAAAGCTAGACCAATAAGAGAAGCCCAGAGGCGGTTGAACCCGTTAAGTAAGGAAATGGTGAAGAAAGTGGTTCTCAAGATTTTAGATGTGGGGATTATCTATCCCATATCAGACAACAATTGGGTTAGTCCGATTCACATGGTTCTTAAGAAGTCAGACATAACAGTGGTCTGGAATGAGCAGAATGAGTTAGTTCCCCAGATGCTTCAGATAGGATGGAGAGTGTATATATATTATAGGAAGCTGAACACGGCCACCAGGAAAGACCACTTCCCTCTCCCATTTATTGATCAGATGCTAGAGCGTTTGGCAAGGCACAGTCATTACTGTTTCCTTAATGGATACAACCAGATAGCCATAGCATCGGAAGATCATGAGAAGACCACTTTTACTTGTCCATTTGGGACATTCGCATACACACGGATGCCATTCAGACTCTGCAATACATCTCGCACCTTTTAGAGATGCATGGTGTCGATTTTTTCAGATATGGTAAAGGAGATAATTGAAGTATTCATGGATGAATTCTCTGTATGTGAGGATTTCTTTGATCTTTGCTTAGAGAACCTGGCATTGGTCCTTCAGAGATGTGAAGAGAAAAATTTGGTTTTGAATTGGGAATAGTGCCATTTTATGGTACAATAGGGCATAGTCCTCAAACATGTGATCTTGAAGAAAGGCATTGAGGTGGACTATGTTTTCCGGACGAACAGTTATGGGTTATGCGAGATAGAGAGCCGTGGTTTGCTGATTTTGTCAATTATTTGGTGAGTGGAGTAATTCCAGCGGATCTGAGGTCACAAGGAAGAAAGAGATTTGTGTCAAGATCTGAGCAGTACTTCTAGGATAATCCATTTTTGTACAAGCATGGCCTCGATTCAGATATAAGAAGATGTGTTCCGGTAGGAGAGCAAGGTGACATCTTGAGATTTTGCCACAAACTACATTGTGGGGGGCATTTCGGTGCAAGGAAGACAATGTTGAAGGTGTTGCGATCAGGATTCTTTTGGGAGTCATTATTCAAGGATGCAACCCAGTTTTGCTTGGCTTGTGATAAATGCCAACCCACTGGAAACTTAAGAAAAAGAAATGAAATACCCTTATCTGGAGAGTTGGTGATAGAGCTATTTGATGTTTGAGGCATAGCTTTCATAAGAGCATTCCCATCATCTTGTGGATATAGTTACATCTTTATATTAGTTGACTACGTATCGAAGTGGGTGGAGGCAAAAGCTACAGGAACTAACGATAGTCAAAGTGTGGTGAAGTTCATAAAGGAGTCAATATTTGCAAGATTCGGGACCCCTAGGGCTATCATTAGCGATGAGGAAGAAATAGGGTTTTGTTTGACTCATTTCGTTGACAAACCACATTAGGGTTTTGTTTGTAAGGGTAGATTAGGCCTCCTTGTTCATGATCAATATTCGATGTCATCCTCAATCTCAAGAGCACTTCAAAGGTATATCACTTGTGTTTAACTTCTTTGAAGAGATTTAGTTGTACACACTCACTAACTTGCATATGATAATTAGTCTTGCATAAAAATTAGGCTTCCTTTTGTGTACATTTCTCTCACTTCACACTTGCACAACTTTCATACATGTTTAGATGTTTTAGTTGTGGTGTAAAGGGATTTTTCCCCTTGACCGCGGTATAGACCGATGGGTATGCACTTACACATACCACGGCTATTGTAGCAGGTTCTTGTCCAGTGTTGTCTATGTGTTGAACCGCGGTTCCTTACGCGGTTGGTGCATATTGTCTCTGTCGCGGTCTCCACCTTAAAATTGTCTAGTGTTTGTTATGCAGTATATAACGTCGTACGGACACTTGCCCGAACTGCGAAACGCACCGTGGTATGACGCGTTTTTGCAGCTTCTTTGGAAAAATGACATCATTTAGCTTAGGGCTTCATATATATATATGTCTTCTCTTGTCTTGGCCGAGTTAGAGCTTCTATTTTCGTACCTAGGTGAGAGAAAGAGTCCTTTTTAGTGAGAGAAGCTCTGAGACTTCATTTTTACTCAACCAAACTCATTTCCATGTGCATCTAGGATCATTCAAGCATCATATCTTCATGGGTTTTCTTTGTTTTTATAACTAGGTAACTTGAACATGCTCAAGAACTTCTTGTTTCATTTATATGTTCATCTTGCTTAGGTTTATCATTTATTTTCATGATTAAATGCATGACTCCTTGTTTAATGTTGTCTCTAACATGTTTGAGTCCTTATGTGTTTATTGAGATTTATTGTTCATTGATAGCTAGCATCTAGGACCATTTTGCCCTCTAGCTAAATCTTCTTGCTTTGCATTTAGACTTTAATATCTAGGATTGTTGTTTGTTGCTTGTTGCCATCTTGAATTCCTAGATAAGTATTTAGTGTTGCCTAGCATTAATTGCATATTAGAATATTTCCATATATTCATATAGGTTATTTTATCTCTTCATGGATTGTTAAGCCTTGTGACTAAATGGATTAGTGCATAAGCAATTAGTCTAGAATCACTATTAAAGGCCCATTGGGTTGAGTTAAATGGTTAGTGACCAAGAATGGTGTGACTAGAGGTTAACCTAGGCTGTAAACTTTCATTCAAATAGTGGATTTGAGGACCGTGTGTGGCTAGAAGGATAGCCCATGAGTTTTTCCCAGTTGGAGGGTTTCTCACATAAATCAATCTTTGTGTTTTTATTATTTTCTGCAAATATGTTGTATATTGATTGCTTACTAATATGGGGTAAAGTTGTTAATATTGATTAAATCAAAAAATTGGTAATTAATCAATTAAAACCTATTCACCCCCCCGTATAGGTTAGTTTAGACACTCTTTGATTATTTTCAATTGATATCAGAGCTGGTTCCTAAACATACCTTGACTTCACACTCACGCACGTGAATAGGGCAACACAACAAGAAAATCAGCTCTAGTTCCCTCCATCATGCATGTCGACTTCATACTCAAGCAAACGGTATTTTTCTTCCTCCTTTCACTTGATTTTCATTACTATTGATCCCAAACCCCTTTTTCTTTCCCTTTCCTTGCAATTCTAGGGTTAGTTCATGGTTGTTGATGAAGTTTTGGTGTGGAAAGGGAATTTTTGTGCTTATAATTGAAATTGATGTTTGGGTTTTATTTGGTGTTAATTTGAAGTGCTTGAGCTTGTCAATTTATTGATTTCGTGCTTTGGTATTGATTTGATTGATTGTTGTGGAGATTATGGCAAATTTGGGGATTTTTGATAATTGCTTGTGTGGAAATTTGTAATTGGATATTTCACTTGTTATTTTGTGTTGATTGTGGTGTTGTGGTTGTGTGGTATCCGTGGTGTATCTGATTACCTTGGGTTGAGTTGGGGTTAGTAGTCATAGTTTTTTGAGTGTTCGTATGGCGAGAACAAATAAAACAGCAGATTGATTGATGAGGGTGATTCCAGCAAGAAGACTAGGCAAAAATGGGGTGAATAAGGGGAAGAAACCTATTCTGGAGTGTGTTCAAAATCCTAATTTAACAGATCAATTCGTGAAGTATATTAAGAATAAGATAATCCCAGAAAGGGGAATTAACATCAGTGAGTTGAACCCGACACCGATTCCCTAAATGATTCAGTCCAGAAACTGTGAAACCTATGTCCAATGCCCTCCCAGATACTGTCCTCGGATTGTACAAGAGTTTTATGCAGGAATGAATGAGAGGAACTATCTCTTGGCGTCGCAGTTTAGGTCTGGGGGAAGGAAGTGAAGATCAATGCCTCAGACATCAATCGGTACTACAGGACCACACTCTCACCGAGAGTAGAGGGCGGAGAGAACAAGATGTACAAGGGTGTGACAAAGAATGATCTCTTCTTTAGGATGAATGTTGAGTTGGCCAACAACCTAACGGCAAAGCCTCTATGGCTGTAGAACTCCAGAGCCAGCACTCTGAAGCAGTCCAAGATCCATATATACATAGTCTTCTGGCGCATATTTATATCCCATTCGATGAGTCTATGTCAGCACTGCACTACAGTAGCCTATGATGTGGCAACTCTGCTTTACTGCCTGCATAATGACCAGCCGCTAAATATATATGTGATCGCAAAGATGGAAATCCACAAGTCAGGCGAGGATGTGTCGGGCAAGGAGGCGATGGTGTTCCATAGCTTGATTACTAATTTCTGTGAGGCAGCTAGCGTGGGTACGACTAGAGAGGATATTGACACTCCACCAGATTTAGGGATCCGTACTTAGTACACTATCTACCCTGGCCGAGGTATGAAGAAACCGGGTGATGAAGAAGCGAGTTCAAATCACCTGAAGAAGAAGAGAGCCATAGTTGAAAATGAGTCATAGTTTCTGAGGTTGAGATGGATGCAAAGGTTGAGAGAGAGGTAGGTGTTGAAGACGCTGATGATATTGTTGAGGAAGATGATGAGAGACTTAGGCCTTTAAAGTGCATCCCAGCAGCAATCAAGCTTTCTAGAGAGGACCAAGAGGATGCAAATGCAGAGCACACTAATGACGTTAGGGATGCTATGGCAGAGGTTCTGAAGATAATGGAAGAGATGGAAAAAAGACTAATGGTGAAGATTGATGAGGTTGATAGTGGATGGAGGCACGCTTTTTCATAGATAAGGAATGAGCTTGGTCTTATCCCATACACCAAGAAGAAAAAGTCACTTCCAATTCCTTCTGTTTCAGTTCACCCGACTAGTGGTCCACGTATTTCAGATGAGGAGGCTATAATGCATATTGCCATTAAGAGATCGCTGAAGGAGGCAGCATATATGGCAGCTGTGGAAAAGGCTCGAAGGGCAAAGACAAGATGTCAGGATCTATATAGCCACCTACCACCACCACAACATTTAGTATTTTATGTTTTTTTGTTTTTATTGTTGGATTTGCATAACTTTTGTGAACTTCTAATTTCCTCATTTCAGATATTTTGCTTGTATTTCAGATTTGGATATTTTATCTTTTGGATTTCATCTTTTGTTATTTTATTTGTGGAATTTATTCTACTCCATAGATTAAGGGAATGCGCTATACTGTGATAGTTTTTAGGATGATGTTTGATTTTGCTCATATGCTGTAGAATTTGGATGCTTGTCCCTTTTGAGCCTAATGTTCAGTATGTGTGTTTAGTCTTCGTGTTGTTTTTCAGTGATCTTAGATTTTTTACTTTCTGTTTGTTTTGTTTTGTCTCGTATGACCTTGTGTCGGCATGTTATTTTGTTTTCGTGATTTTCATCTTTTTGTTGTTTTTATGGTGTTGCGCGCCTTTCCGTCAGGTTCTCATTAGAGACAGTGTTGGAGTTAGGCTTGGGGATGTGGGCGGCGCCACCTATCATGTCTTTTTGTAAAATAAATTACAATTTTGTTGTGAGTTTTTTTTTTTAGTTTTCACGTGTTTTTACGTGATTAGGTGTCGTTTTTATCTTATTTTTGTTGACTTTTTACGCAATGGCCATGTTGAGCATATTTTGTTTGGTATGATGCTTTTTTGCAAGTGCCTTTGAGGAGTGTTTGTATGCATTACTTGCTGAGTCTAGTTTTGAGTGTGTCGTGCAATGTACACGGGTGCGTTTAGGCATGACGCCAGTTCGGTTCGAACCAGCGAACCGAATCGGAACCTGCGTCAGAAAATCAGAACTGAATCGTAAAAAACGGTTCCGGTTCTGAAAACCGGACCGGACCGGACCGGTTTCGGTTTCGGTTTCGGTTCTGGTTCTTTAAGGGCCGGAACCGGCCAGTTCCCGCCTAATTTTTGTTTTTTTTTTCAAACCGTTGGGCCCTCCAACAGTGACTTACACCCCCCCCCCCCCCCCCCCCCCCCCATCCCTTCATTTTTTCCCATCCCAATTTCCTCAATTCTCTCTAATTCTATATAATTCTCAATTCTCAATTTTCAATTCTCCATTCTCCACACTCCTCTCCAAGACCAAGAGTCCAAGTTTCCAATTTATTTTATTTGCAATTACTAAGTTTGTAAGTTTCCAATTTATCTTATTTCCAATTTATTTTATTTCCAATTTATTTAATTTACAATTAGTTAATTACTAAGTTCTCAATTTCATTTATTTACAATTTATTTTATTTGCAAAAGTTTCCAAATTACAATTTATTTTATTTGCAATTTATCTTATTTCCAATTTATTTTATTTTCAATTTATTTTATTTACAAATTGCAATTACTAACTACTAAGTTTCTAATTTTCTTCCAAATTTATTTCCAACCATTTAATCATTTATTTTTATTAATTTTTTAACATTTCCAACCATGTCGTGTTCCTAGAACCACGCTCACAGAAACACTTGAAAAGATTTATGGAAAGGAAAAGGAAATGTTGACAAATTTTTTTGAACAATGTAATGGTCGTGTTTCCATATGTGCCGACATATGGAGTGACCATTGGCGAATACATTTATACATAGGTGTCACTTGCCATTATATGGATAATGCATGGACTATCCAAAAACAAAATTCTTGCATTTAGAGTTTTTGATGATAAACACACTGCTGCTAATATTTTAGACGGCTTAGAATAATTTTTGCAGAGTATAAAATTGATAACAAAATTTTTGCAATTAGTTTTGATAATGCTTCTAACAATACCACTGCTATTCCTGCTTTAATTGAATTATGCAAACCTTATCTTGGTGGTAAATTTTTTCATCAAAGATGTGCATGCCATGTTTTCAATTTATGTGTTCAAAAAGGATTAAAAAACCTTGAACAATTTATTCAACCTATTAAAGATGCCCTCTATTTTTTGTCGAAACATCCTAATGTAATGAAAGCATGGGCAGCATATTGTAAACAAAATGGTAGGCGTGTCATTAGATTTCCTTGTGATGTTCCAACACGTTGGAATTCTACTTATAAATTGCTTGCTAGAAGTTATGATTATAAGGATTTATTAGTTACTTTTATTCAATATCATGTTAGTCACATTAATCTTTATCAAAGTCATTGGGATGTTTGTAGCAATGTTTGTGGTTTGTTAAAAGTTTTTTATACTGCTACTAATAATTTATCTGCTATTTATTATCCTACAACTAATTTATTTATTATTGAGAGTCTTAATATTGCTGGTGCATTTGCTCATTGTGAATCCGACTTATAATTACATGAGTATGTTACTGCTATGAAGGAAACATGGTTAGAATATTATAAGGAGTTTCCAAATATATATTTGATTGCCATGTGTTTTGATCAACGTTGTAGACTAGAAAGTTTGTCTGATTATCTATCTGCTTATTATGAACAAGGTTTAAAAATACATTATGATGTTGATATGTGTTGTGCTAGGGTTAAGAAATTATTGAATGAATTATATGATGAATATCTTAGAGTTTATGGTTCATCACTAAACATAGATGTTCCACAAACATAAAATGTATCTCGTTCCTCATCATCCTCTGGATTTATTAGTTTAGGGTATAATCTTTTATCTAAAAAAACCAAAAAATTAAGAGGTTCTTTTTCATCAAGCTCCACCACATATTCCGAGCTTGAATATTATCTAAGTACCTCTTTTGAGTTCATAGAAGACACTGAAGTTAAACAATTTGATATCCTACACTGGTGGAATGAGCATGAAAGGTACATTATGATGTTGATATGTGTTGTGCTAGGGTTAAGAAATTATTGAATGAATTATATGATGAATATCTTAGAGTTTATGGTTCATCACTAAACATAGATGTTCCACAAACATAAAATGTATCTCGTTCCTCATCATCCTCTAGATTTATTAGTTTAGGGTATAATCTTTTATCTAAAAAAACCAAAAAATTAAGAGGTTCTTTTTCATCAAGCTCCACCACATATTCCGAGCTTGAATATTATCTAAGTACCTCTTTTGAGTTCATAGAAGACACTGAAGTTAAACAATTTGATATCCTACACTGGTGGAATGAGCATAAAAGGTACTTTCCAATCTTGGCTATGATAGCCAAAAATATCCTTTCAACACCAGTTTCTACAGTGGTGGTGGAACAACAGTTTAGCACCGGTGGGAATATTTTAAACCCAACACGTTCCCTTATGAGTCCGAAATCACTTCAGATGCAAGCTTGTGTCGAAGATTGGAAGAACGCACAATATCGACAACAAGAAATCGATCAAGAAGAACAATACGATTTCTTTAAAGATGACGAACCGGCTGAAAGCCGAACTAATGATCAAGGTAATGATTAGTCTCCACTCTCCACACCATCTTCAAAGTCCAACATGCAATAAAAGGTAAGAGAACTACATGGCATTTGATTCCTCTAAACCCTTAAGAGGATACGTAGGCAACGTAATTGTGGTAAAAATTAAGTGCAAGGCCACTTTTACATTTTTTAGATTTATTTTAATTTAAATTTTTAATTTGTCATTTATTTATTTTATTTTATTTCGCGGGTAAATAACCCAATAAAATATATTTTCAAATTACAATTTAACACAGCTAGTATAATAATGTTGTTATGATATAAGATAAAAATAAAAAAAAGAACCGGAACCGCCGAAACTGGACCGAAACCGGAGGAACCGTAACCAGCCCGGAACAGGAACCGGCGTCGAGTCTAGGTGCGTTTGGTAAGTGGTACAGGACAGGACAATGTTGGACAATTTCCTCTTGTCCCACGTTTGGCATGACATTAGCATGGGACAGCACGGGAAAAAATAGGACAAAAATTAGGAAAAGCTGTCTCACCTCAGACCATGGGACTACTTGTCCCATGGCATGGGACAGATGTGAAAAAGACCAATTAACCCATCATATGTTCAAAAAATTACAATCGTGTCCAATGTATTTTATATATATATATATATACTTCAATTATATTATATAATAATATATTGTTATATATATATATATATAATATTATTTAATAATATATATCCTATATATAATAATATTTAATATATCATATATATATTATAATCTTTAATATATTATAATATATATATATAATATATCAACATTATTCTTATATATATGATATATATATATATTATAATAATATGTATATGGGTATATATATTATAATAATAAATATATATATAATATATAAAATATATATGTAATATAAATATAATATATATATTATAATATAATACTTTTTTATTATATATAATAATATACAAAATATAAAATATTATTACCTATATATAATATAAAATATAAAATATTATTACCTATATATTATTGTATATGTAATAATATGTAATGTTATATATATATATATATCTATATATATATATATATCTATATATATATATATATCTTATATATATAATAATAATAATTAATATATCATATATATACACTATATTATTATATATCTTATATATATTATATATAATAATATTTATTATATCATATATATATATATTATTATTATTATTATTATTATTATTATTATATAGAAGGATATATATATATAATTTATAATATATATATATCAATATATAATATATATTAAAATATAATATATATATATATATTAATTATATTGTAATATATATATATATTATACATTATATAATATATATATATTATATTTTTTATATGTAGTAATATTTAATATTATATCTATATCTATATATATAATTATATATAATAATTTAATATATCATATTATTATATATTAATATATAATATTCTAATGTATATTATTATATATAAGGAGGGCACTCTGGTCATTTGAACCTCTTGTCCAGTTCTGTCCCAGCCATACCAAACGCATAACAGTATAGTCCATAGTTCTGTCTCATGCATTCCAAACACAATACGGAACAACTGTCCAGTCCAGTCCAGTCCAGTCCCACGTTGTCCTGTCTCGTCCCCGTACCAAACGTACCCTTAGTGCCCTTGTGGATGAGGCATCATTCTTGGAGGTGAGGGATTAATGGTGGAGACTACCCGTGAGTATTTTGAGCCTTTTAGCGTTTTATTTTTAGGATAATTTCATTTCCACTCTTTAAACACACACTTCTAAAAACATCTACACTTAATTAGAAAGTCTCTTTACACCACACATCATCGTTTATCATAGAACAATCAATCAATAATTGAATGGTTACTGAAATTTTCATTCCCTTAATCGATGGACCCCTAGAAATGATTGTAGGCAATGTGTGCTAACCACTTAGGATATCATCTACGTATAGGACTAATACAACTACTTACTTGTCAATGATGCGCTTGTAGACACAAGGCTCATCGACGTTTTGCTCAAATCCACATGTTTTGATAGCATTATAAAACCTTATGTTCCAAGATCTAGATGCTTGATTTAGTCCATAAATGTACCTTTGCAACTTGCAAACCTTTTGCTCTTGATCTAGAGACACGAATCCCTCTGGTTGCATCATATAGATGCTCTCATGAAGATTGCCATTTAAAAATGCAGTCTTGAAGTCCATTTGCCAAATTTCGTAATCGAAATAGGCAGCAATGGATAAGAGAATCCTAATAGACTTAAATATGGCTACTGGCAAAAGGTCTCTTCATAATCATGTTGGGGTTTTTGTCCAAGACTGCATTTTATATAATTGTAATTTGTAAATGTGATTTGAACATAAATAAATAAAAAGTATTATATTCATTCATTTTGTGTCATACTTTACATATAACATGTGCACTTAACATCCAAGACTGACGGATGTAATTTCGAACTGAGTATATGAGTGTCATATACAGATAGATTCAGTTTGAAATGATCAATCTAAAAAGTCTGTAGATAGCAAATAAAACTGGATACTTTATTTGTGGCTAATCTACAGCTACGGTCCATTCTGTAATGTATGATGATCTTATCCTGGATCATTCATATGGTGATATGAGAATAGAGGCACCTTGTATGATGTGATCATATAGGACCGGGTCACGATTTATATGAATTACTCACTAAAACCCATTTACGCTGAGATTCATATATATTGACAAAGGATGGCAATATGTGGGTGATCTTAATCATGAGTGTCTTATCGACTCCTTCAGGTTAGGTTGTAGTCTTTGATGTACCATGGGTGAGGTCCGAGTTTCATTCCCGATCTATATGCTCCGTATGTTGGGATTACTGTTTGGCTTGTGGCTGGGAAGGTTTGTACACAATAGTGGAATCCACTCTTTCTTGGAAGAAATAGATATTAGTTCCCTTAAGGGTTGATTCAGGACTTGAACAATATGAGCACTATTCTAGTTCCGTGAGGAATGTAGGATTTATTGATCATTAGAGAATCAATGGTACTTAATGGAAATATGTAATTAGAAGGGTATAACGGACATTATGACCCAGCTCTTGAACTACTTGTGGAGAATCATACCATATGTAATAGTTATATGGATGGACACCGAGAGTTATTGGTTTGTGTAAAAACGTCTACAGTTAAGAGAGTGCAGCTTCGGGTTTTTAGTGGAATAACACCGAAGTTAATAATCATGAAATATTGATTAAAGAGTTGAATTAATTATTTCTAAGGATTATTGAGCTCAAAATACTGTGGGTGCATTAGGTCCCCTTACTATCCCGATCGATTTAGGTAACAATGGTCACGGTTAATTAATTGGCTTGTCCAATTAATTGTGTTACGAAAGCGACACCTGTTTAAACGGGAATTAGTTGAACATTGAGATTATTTAATTAATTAAATAATTAGATTATTTAATTATGTAATTAATCATTATTGGAGGGTGTTCTTTTATATTTAATTTTGAAAGATAAGATAATGTGATTATTTATTTTAAATTAAATATTGAATTTGAATTTAAAAAGTTTAAATTCAAACTTTATTAATATCTATTAAAAGATATCAGATATCTTTTAAAAGGATTTAATAAAATTTAAATCAGCTTAAAAAATATATATGTATATATGATATATATATATATATATATATATTAGGTAACTGATAATTGTACAACACAAGAATACGATAAAAAATTGTTTTGAGCGTAAAAAGAACCAGAAAAGAAAAAAAAAACGTTCTTATTTTTTTCATCAGGTAGAAAAAGTTTCTCCCTTCTCTCTTCTACCTCCGGCAGTTCATGAATTATGTGACGCGCCCACACGCCGTTGTTAGTCCCGAGAGATAGTGAGGAAGATCCTATTGGTTCAGATCGGGAGCAGATCGAATTAAAGAGAATGAGCCTCCAACGTAGGTTTATGTTTTCGATCGCTTTATAAAAAAATATTTAAAAACCCTTCCGCTACGAGATCCGGCAACCAGGGCACCAACAATTGTTATCAAAGCCAATTTATGTACAGTAGAATTGATTTCAATGTTCCTGAGCATGTATAAATGTGTAGGCACTATTTTAATTGGCTGTATTTTGTTTTTAATTAAATCGTTTAATTTTAAAACATAGTTGATTGTTAATTGTGTGGTGTCGTGGATTTAGGTTGTTTTGATGGGTTGTAATTAATTGTTTTCGTAAAAAAAAAAAGGAATATGTTGTAAATTCTTCGATGTAAATTCTGCTGTAATTTTTAACGTAAAATATGGACGATAAAATCCGACGAAGAAGACGAATGGCAAAAAAGCGAAATCGGAAACAAGCACGATGGGTACTGTTCACGGGGCACTGTTCATACAGTACTGTTCTCATGGTACTGGTGAGGGCAGCCTACGTGCATGAATGACGGCTATGTGCAAAAGCCTTATGGGCTAAAAATTTGCGACGTTAGGGTTTCCGAATTTGTAAAAGATTTTGGGCTGAATTTTATTTTTTCTTACCATGGGCCTCAAGTACAGTGTTAAAGTAACACTTGGGCTTTAGTTTTGATTCATGAGATGGGTCATAATAATAAAATATTTTTTTTATTTAATCAAGTTGGACTTGGTTAAAAGCCCAAAATAAATAAGAACCCAAAAGACTTGAAGACCAAGAAATGCCTTGGGTATATTTTGTAATTAGATTCTTATTTTTGTATGTTAAATAATCCACGACACTCGGTCAACCCATGTATGCTTTTAATTATGTGATGATTAAGCATTGTTATGCATACACATGTCATTTAGATTAGTTGTGCCTACACATATATATGTTGATATGTCATACATACATCATAGCCACTTATATTATGTGTTTTATTTTTAATATGATTAAAATAAGCTATTCACATAATTGGCTATATATTAATGGGATTAGTTTTTAGGTATAAAAACTTGGTAATTCTCATTAATTATTAATCTACTAGTTAAAGAGTTTAATTAGTTAGATTAATAGGGTCCTTTATTGAAATTAAGATTAATTTGTCCCTAATTATAATTGGACCTAATAATGTGTTTAGTTTTAATTGTTAAAACTTGGTACATACACATTTAATAATTCTAGTCTTAGTAAATAGTTTACATAGATTAGAATTATCTCTAATGAACTAGTTTTTAAGAGATGAACTAGTTTTTAAGAGTTAAAAATCATATTAGTTTATTAGTTATTGGAATAGGATTTTAATAATTTGTGATTAATGCACTAGACGTTTAGATTGAAATTAGCCGTTTAATCTTGTTTAATCTAGATGCATTAATATTAATAGAAAGCCCTAATTATAAAATAGTGAGCTAGATAGGGATACATAACATTATATCCTGCGGTCTCCATCATTAGTTCAACACCGTGAGATTCGAGTGGGGCCTCGTGACAGCTTTGCTTTCGTCCTCCCTAAGAAGGGTTTCCATGAGAATCAATACCAAGGTAGACTTCCTAACGGATAGGATTTTTGAGGGGATTTCGGGATTGACCGACCCTAAGGCGGAAATTCTCAAGTTAAGCTTATGAGATCTGAAATGATGGGTTACGCTTACAAGGTTTTAATTAAATTTGTTAATTAAAAACCTAACTAAATAAACGATGGTTGAAGTGTATCGTAATAAGAGTTATTCTGGTAAATCATTTGATTGAGAAGGTCTCAATCCAACATGCAAGAACTTGACCGACCCTAAGGCGGCACTTCCTTGTGATATGTTGGATTGCCGTGGCATAGAAACACTTTTTATGGTTGTTCTTGTTCATTAAACATTTTCATGCATCATGTTTAATTTTATGCCAAACATTCGCACATGTTTTGAATGTATGACTGAATGAATCTTTATTTTATGTTTATTTCAGTCATGTCATCTGCACTCTTACAAAAACTTGCCAATGACAAATTAACTGGTGATAACTAAACAAAATGGAAACATAATATTAATGTAATCTTGGTCACTAAGAACCTGAAGCTTGTGCTTTCGGAGGAATGTCCTCCAGTGCCTACAGCCAATGCTGCATGAACTGTTCGTGAGGCATATAAAAAATGGGTCTCATCAGATGAGAAAGCCCGAACATATCTGTTAGCCAGTATGATAGACGTGCTTGTCACTAATCACGAAGCAATTGGTAATGCATTTGAAATAATGGAGTCATTGCAGGCGATGTTCGGGCAGCCCTCTGAGCAAAAGCAGCACGAAGTTGTTCATTCTGCAATGCTTGCTTGGATGAAAGAGGGCGTATCTGTTCGGGAATATGTCATAAACATGATGTCCTATTTCAACACGGCAGAGATCAATGGCGGAGCCATTGATGAACCCAGTCAGGTGAGCATCATACTGGCGACTCTTCCGAAGAGTTTTGATCAGTTCAACAGTAACTATGAGATGAACAAGCTAAAGTTCAATCTCACGCAGTTTCTCAATGAGCTCACTACTTTTTGAGTCCTTGACTAAAGACAGCAAAAGTAATCTGTGAGGCAAATGTTGTCGAACCATCTTCCTATGGAAATAAAAAAAAAAGGTCTGCTGGGAAGGCAAAGGGTAAGCCCTAGCCTAACAAAGCCAAAGGCAAGAAGAAAGGTGCCTTTACCAACCAAGGCAAAGGAAAATGTTTCCATTGTGACAAGGTTGGACACTGGAAGAGGAACTGTCCTCAGAATCTAGAGGAAGTTGCCAAAAAGAAGAAAACGAAAGGTAAATATCATTTATTTGTTTTTGAGTCGTGTTTAGTGGAAGATGATTCTTTACCCTGGATAGTTGATTCTGTGGCCACTAACCATGTTTGTTATTTTATGCAGTAGACTGATTCTTGGACACAGCTTGAAGAGGGAGCTTTCTCTATGCGTATTGGTTCGGGGGATGTCATGTCAATAAGAGCAGTGGGTGTAGTTAGACTACATTTTTGAAATTGTTTTATTGTTTTGAACGATGTATTTTTTATTCCTAGATTCACAAGAAATTTGCTTTCTGTTTCAAAGTTTTTAGAACAATTATATTCTATTTCTTTTAATAATAAGTATGTTATTATTGCAATAAGTGATTTGAATATATGTTCAGGATTAAACGAAAACAATTTGTTTGTTTTAAGGCCATTAATACATACTACACTGCTCAACACTGAATTGTTTAAAGTTGAAAAACCTAAAACAAAACGACAAAAGATTTCTCTAGAAAATGAAACGTATCTATGGCATCTAAGACTTGGCCATATCAACTTGATCAGATAGATAGACTAGTAAAAAGTGGACCTTTAAGTGAGTTAAAGGTTGGCTCCTTACCTGTCTGCTGATCATGTTTAGAAGGTAAAATGACCAAGAGACCATTTACTAGAAAAGGGCTTAGAGCTAAAGAACCACTAGAGCTTATACATTAAGACGTCTGTGGACTGATGAATGTTAAAACAAGGGATGGTTATGAGTATTATGTCATCTTTATAGATGACTACTCGAGATACAGATATGTCTACCTAATGCAATGGAAGTCGGAAACTTTTAAAAAGTTCAAAGAATTCCAAGCTAAAGTATAGAACCAATTAGGAAAGACTATCAAGTCTCTACGATGGAATCGTGGAGGTGAGTACCTTGACCAAGAGTTTGAAGACTTTATGGTCGAGTATGGGATAATGTCCCAACTCACAGCTCTTGGCACACCATAATTAAATGGTGTCGCGGAGAGGAGAAATAAAACCCAATGGAAATGGTGAGATCTATGATTAGTTTCTCATAATTACCAAATTCTTTTTAAGGATATGCGTTACAAACTGCGGCTTACATTTTGAATGTAGTCCCATCCAAATCTGTTCCTAAAACTCCCTTAGAGTTTTGGAATGGTCATAAAGCTAGTTTGTGACATTTCTGAATATAGGGGTGTCTAGCACACGTGCTGAAGAATATAAGTGGAAAGCTAGACCCCAAGTCTGTAGTCTGCTTGTTTGTGGGATATTCCAAGGAGACCAGAGGTGGATACTTCTATAGACCTGAAGAGAACAAAGTATTTGTATCGACAAATGCAATGTTTCTTGAGGATAGCTATATTAGTGATCATAAACCTCGAAGTAAGATTGTATTAAATGAAATAGAGCCTGGTACGACTAGTGTTCAGTCAACAAGAGTTGTTGATCCATTGACATCTGATAGTCAGATGATTCCTAGTCAGAATACACTACTACCTAGACGTAGTAGGAGGGTTGTGAGACAACTTGAACGCTATTTGGGTATAGGTGATGAACGAGATATCGTCTTTACTGATAGTGTGGATGATCCATTGACATTTAAGAATGTAATGGAAGATATTGACAAAGAGGAATGGCTTAAAGCCATGAATCTCGAGATGGAGTCCATGTACTCTAACTCAGACTAGGAACTTGTAGACTTACCGGATGGGGTAAAACCCATAGGGTGTAAGTGGATCTATAAGAGAAAGACAGGAGTAGACGGAAAGGTAGAGACCTTAAAAGCAAGGCTAGTGGCCAAGGGTTATACCCAGAAAGAGGGGGTCGATTATGAAGAGACCTTCTTGTCAGTAGCCACGTTTAAGTTTATTAGGATTCTCTTATCCATTGCTGCTTATTTCGATTATAAAATTTGGCAAATGGACGTCAAGACTGCATTCTTGAATGGCAATCTTGATGAGAGCATCTATATGATGCAACCAGAGGCATTTGTGTCTCCAGATCAAGAGCAAAAGGTTGGCATGTTGCAAAGGTCCATTTATGGACCGAAGCAAGCATCTAGATCTTGGAGCATAAGGTTTGATGATGTGATCAAAACCTATGGCTACGAGCAAAATGTTGATGAGCCTTGTGTCTACAAGCGTATCATTTACAAGAAAGTAGTTTTCTTAGTCTTATACGTAGATGATATCCTACTCATTGGGAATGATGTAGGGGTATTATCGGAAGTAAATGGCTGGTTGGCTAGCAAATTCCAAATGAAAGATTTGGGAGAGGCGAGTTATGTTCTAGGGATCCAACTCTTAAGCGATCGTAAGAACAAACTCCTAGCATTGTCTCAAGCATCGTATATCGACAAGATTCTTGTGCGATTTTCGATGCAGAACTCCAAGAAAGGTAATTTACCTTCCAGGCATGAAGTTCGCTTGTCTAAGGAACAGTCTCCTAAGACACCTCAAGAAGTTGAGGATATGAGACGTGTTCTCTATGCGTATGCAGTAGGCAGTCTCATGTATGCTATGTTATGCATGAGACCTGACATTTGCTTCGCGGTGGGAGTAGCCAGTAGGTACCAGTCTAACCCAGGATTGGATCATTGGGTTCCTGTCAATACGGATTCTGATTTTCAGTCAGACAGGGATTCTAGGAAATCCATGTCTGGATTGGTATTCACCCTACGTGGTGGAGCCATTGTGTGGAGGAGTGTGAAACAATCTTGTATAGTTGACTCCACCATGGAAGCCGAATGTGTAGCCTCTTGTGAAGCTGCTAAAGAGGCTGTTTGGCTCTGCAAGTTCTTGAGTGATCTGGATAAGCCCATCACACTTTATTGTGATAACATTGGTGATAAGGCTAATTCCAAAGAACCAAGAAGCCACAAGAGAGGGAAGCATATATAGAGAAAGTATCATCTCATCAGAGAAATAGTGCATAGAGGAGATGTGACTGTCAGCGAGATAGTGTCACAAGACAATCATGTTGATCCATTTATGAAGACCTTACCGGCTAAAGTGTTTGAAGGTCACCTAGAAGGTCTAGGGTTACGAGACATGACTCATTGTAGGGAATAATCGGTTCAAAAAATGCGATGGAAGTGTGAAATAGGGTTTGATATATTTCAAAAAAATTTCCTTTAAAAGAAAGAACCTTAACCCTAGACTAATTGACATATAATTAAAAGTATCGTACATTTTTCTCGTGACGATTGAACTAGCGTGGAACTGAATCCGCAAGATCTTCCAATCCAATCACGAACGTGAATCACCTAGGAGTGTGGGCTCCCTTTCTTTAATTGTATACCTGAGGATGAAACAAACAAAATCTTCTTCTTTGTTAGTGACAATAATCCTCCAAGAGAAAACCCAAGAACGTCCGGTCACTTGTGAATTATCAATCTATTCAATACACCCCTTTCTTAAATTATAAGTTCTTTTTTTATTCAAAAACAAAAGAATAAAAAATTCTTTCTCTCAAAATTTTTTTTTTCTTAACTTCCATTATTAATTCCGAATTTAATAATATATATAGGTATACAAATCCTTTCCTAAAGAGGATTTACTTGGTGGTCAAGAATCCTATCTCTAGGTCGATTTACTTGGTGACAAAGAATCCTTTTTTAAAAAAGATTTATTTTCCACACCAAGACTCCTAATCCAACTCAAATAGTGTATTTATTCAATAACCAATTATTGAATATAGTTAAATTGTGACTAAATCAAAAACTTCCTAATAAAAATCAAATACTTCCTAATTTGACTAGATAATAAATAGTCCCTTGCTGCCCAAGCCAATATATATAAGGGCCAATATTGTTTTTTATATTTTATTAAATCCATTGGACCTTAATAAAAAGTCCACATATGAACTAGACTCATTCTTACTAAAAGAAACAAGTCCACATGCCTTAATACAATTCTAGATGGACCCATAAATTGGCCGGTAGAATATATCAAGTGATCCATGTAAGTTCGTGTGAATTGGGGATCTTGGCGGGCTATCAAAATTTAAGCTCCAATAGACATAACCTAATCACAATCAACAAATGATTCACTTAGGTTCAATCTATTAATTTTAGTTCATTCCACTAAAGAACTAAAATTGAACTCTTAAATAAAGATAGAATAAGTTAATATTGCTCATTCTTACCCTAGACAATCTTAATGGAGATAGTGTATCCTCGTGAAGAATACCAGTAACCGCGAAGAGCTCATAGACCGCCTATAGCTCTCCAAGTTACCATATTTACTCATATGACCACATTTTGAACTTGGATATTTTGACTTGTCCAGAAACCATGTTTCAATAGACACTATTGAAAACTTAACGTTAAGATTTAATATCCAATACCTCAAAATATCCATATGATGATATTTTACTCATATTTAATAAATGGAGCCACGATGTCCATATCTATAAATGAAGTCCTCTATCGATTAACAAATGAATACCACCAAACTATCGAGGATAGACTATGCTATATAATCGTACTCATTGATAGCTCAAATGATAACACTTGTAACCATAAGTCCATCATTTCTCTCTGGATTGAGATAGACTCTCCGATTGTCCTCAAGTGAAAACTTTTATCCACTGACGGTTTTGGATAAAATATTTCACTGTGATCCTATTCAATGCACCTAGTGCACTAGATTCTTTTGCCCAAAGACACTACACTTTGATGATTTTAGACTCATCATACCACATTTGATCCCACTCAAATGCTAGCAAAAGAATCTACAACTTTAACAAGGTAAAGGCGCCCAACCTTTATCTTAAGTTGTGAATATTATTCAAGACTAACTAAAGAATTGTGTCTACCTCATACATATCCAGATGTACGAACAATTCTTCATTTCTCATAGTCTTTTGACCTTATGATTATTTACTTTTGATATTTATAATAATTAAACTATAAATGCTATAAGATTTGTTAAACTAGAAATCACTTTATTAATATGAAAAGATTGTTAATACACTATTACACTCTTGCTATTGAGCATAATCCTAACAATCTCTCACTTGCGCTATAGCAAGTGTATCATATCTCTCATTCCTATGTTCCCTCTCTTATGACTTCTTGGTTCTCTCGAATTAGCCACTGCTCCATTGTTGTCACAATAGATAGTGATCTGCTTATTCGCATTAGGAATCACTTCCAAGTCAATCAAGAATTGACGGAGCCAAACAGCCTCTTTAGCAGCTTCGCATGCGGCAACATACTCAACTTCCATGGTGGAATCAGTAATACAAGATTGCTTGATACTCCTCCATATGACTGCCCCTCCTCCAAGAGTAAACACAGATCTCGATGTTGATCTCCTGGAGTCAGAATCTAACTGGAAATCAGAATCTGTATACCGGTAATTAAATCCCCTCCGGAGTATACAAGCATATGATCTCTCGTTCTCCTGAGATGCTTGAAAATATGCTTGACTGCCATCCAGTGATCAGGACCAGGTTTCGATTGAAACCTGCTAACTATGCCAACAACAAAACAAATATCCGGTCTAGTGCAAAGCATTGCATACATGAGACTTCCAACTGCAAAGGCATATGGAACTCGACTCATGAATTGCTCTTCATGCTCATTCTTAGAAACTTGTTCCTTCAAAAGTTTGATTCCATGTCTGAAAGGTAACATACCTATCTTGGAATCTTGCATGGAAAATCTAGACAATATTTTATCTTCGTATGAAGATTGGGATAATGCAATCGTTCTATTCTTTCTATCCCTTATGACTTAGATACCAAGAATATAACTTGCTTCTCCTAAGTCCTTTATATCAGATTGTTTTGCTAACCATTCTTTTATTGATGTCAATGCACCGACATCTTTTCCGATGAGTAGTATATCATCAACATAAAGAACTAGGAAAACCAACTTGTTGCCTTTTATCCTTTTGTATACATAGGGTTCGTCAAGGTTTTGAATTTCCTTTGTTGACCTCCAGTTTTTATTCTTTTGTGAGGATGATTTGTGAGAGGTGGTTTTGTCACGAAATAGCCAAAGGGGGAGATTGTAAGTTCCTCATATTTTGATTGGCTTATTTCGTTGACAAACCACATTGGGGATTAATTTTTGTAAGGGTATATTAGGCTTCATTGGGTGTGATCAAGCTTCAAGGACATCATCTCTCTCAAGAGCACTTCAAAGGTATATCACTTGCTTAATTCTCTTTGAAGAGGTTTTAGTTGCATACACTCACATTCTATGCATTTGTATTGACATGCATGTATGATTGCACACACACACTTCTTGCATTTTGGAGTTGATGGGCTGCATAGTAGGTTAGGCGACATGCAAGGCCACTTGTGCATGTCGCCTGACAAGTCGCCTTAGACTTAGGTTTTTCCCATAGTGTGTTAGGCGACATGCAAGGCCACTTGTGCATGTCGCCTCCAATGTCGCCTTAGTCATGTTCTTTTTTCTCCAGTGTGTAAGGCGACTTCATAGGCGACTTGGGGATGTCGCCTTACATGTCGCCTCAGGCAATGTGTTTTTTTCATAGTGTGTTAGGCGACTTCCAAGGCGACATGCTCATGTCGCCTTGCATGTCGCCTTTTTCACCCGAACTGGGCATTTCGAGTATTTCACACCAGCTCGTTTTTTGGTCTCTATAAATACATCTTCTTCTCCACAATTTAGACCTAGAACTCTGAAAATATATCCCTAAGTGAGAGAAAGTAAATCCAAGAGAGAGAGAGAGCTCCAAGAAATCCTTTTTACTCAACCAAACTCATACCCATGTGCATCTAAGCTTCATTCTTGCATCTATTCCTAATGGGTCTTCATGCTCTTCTTGACTAGGTAATCAAACAACTCTTAGAACTTCCTTTTCATCTCTATGTTCTTGTTTACCTAGGGTTAGCAATTATTTGTTAATTAATTGCATGTTTATTTGGTTTAGCATGATTTGAGTATGTTTTTGATTATGTTGTTGGTTGAGGTTGTATGTTCATTGATAGCTAGCATTTAGGACGTTTTTACCCTTCTAGCTAAATCTTCATGCATTTGCATTTAGATATTGATATCTAGGATTTGCACTCATTAACATCTTTAAATCCTTAGATAAGCATTTAGTGTTGCCTAGCATTAATTGCATATTAGAATATTTTTACATATTCACATAGGTTGGTTAACCTCTTCATTGATTGTTAAGCTTTGTGACTAAGTGGATTAGTGCACTTGCTTATGGTCTAGAATCACTATTAAAGGCCCGTTGGGTAAAGTGAAAGGGTTAGTGGCCAAGTAGGTTTGACTTGAGGTCAACCTAGGTTGTAAACTTTCATTTAAATAGTGGATTTGAGGACCGAATATGGCTAGAAGGATAGCCCGTGAGTTTTGCCCAATTGGAGGGTTTCTCACGTAAATCAATCCTTGTGTTTTTATTGTTTTCCGCATGTTTATATTATGATTGGTTGATTGCTAATATGGAGTCGGACTATTAATATTGATTAAGTCGAAAAGTTGGTAATAAATCAACTAAAACCTATTCACCCCCCCCCCCCCCCCTTCTAGGTTAATAGACACACGCTATATAGTATTTTTGAGATACACATAGCCAAATCTTGAGTAATCATCCGTGAAAGTGATGAAGTACTCATATCCACCTCTAGCTTGAATGCTCATAGGTCCACACACATCAGTGTGTATCAATCCTAAACATTCAGTGGCTCTTGTGCCTTTGGTCGTGAACGACCTTTTGTACCACCGAATCTTCCTCGCTATCTCCCATGTTCTGGCAACTGTGTGTGGGCGTCACGGGCTTCAGGAGGTTGAATGGAGTTCGAAGAAACACACGAAAGCAACCCTTGCTTTCTATGATATAGAATTCGACCACCCTCTAGAAAAGTCAAGAAGAAATATTTTTTTTTTTTAGTGTAGCACTCTTGTTTTTTTTTTTTTTTTGGTTTTTCCACTTTTGTTTTCACGTGTACCAGCAACTCAACAATTGAGTGTTTCATTAAAACCAAATACAAGTACTTGATAAGATATTATTAGTTTTTTTTTAAAAATATCATATATTCAAAAAACAAAAATATCATTTTATCTTGTTTTAAATATCAAATATTAAAAACAAATATCATGATATTTAATATCTTAAAAATCAAGATAGGGTTACAAGTGACCAAAATTAAATAGGATTCTAAATTCTATTTAATTCTTTGTTATCATTGTGACTTGAACCGATGACCTGCAAAAGATTAAATAATCAATATTATATTTATATCTTTGTTTTGGTCTTGGTTCGAACCTTTCACCTCCATAAAATAATTAATTCAATTAATAATTCATAATTATCAATATAATTAAATAATCGCATTATTAAATTTAATTAGTTATTAATCCATTAATTAAATAACCACATCATTTAATTAATAGCCCGAATAAATTTCCTGTTACTTTCATAACAAAATTAATTGGACTATCAAATTAATTAAACGTGACCTTTGTTACCATCAACGTTCCGAGCTAGTAAGGGGACCTAAAGGACCCACAGTCTTGAGCTTCAATAATCCATAGAAAAAATTAATTAAACTCTTTAATTAATATTTCATGATTATTAACCTCGGAGTTATTCCACTAAAAACCCGAGTCTGCACTCTCGTAACTGTAGATGTTTTTATACAAACCAAAATTCAGTGTCCGTTGATATAGCTATTACATATGGCATGATCCTCCACTAGTAGTTCATAATTAGAGCTAGGTCATAAAGTCCGTTATACTCCTCTAATTATATCTCTTTCATTAAGTACCATTGATTCTCTAATGAACAATAAATCCTAATGTTAATAGCCAAATTTGGCTAAGGACCAAAGGAAAATTCTCCTCCCTCCTAGCCAGAATCCAGGCCCAAAAATTATCCACCATGGAGCGCCTCCCGGGGTCAGGCCACGAAGCCATCTTGCAAAAAATGAAGAAGGGTCACCGAGCTATGGAAACTCCCGAGACAAAGCCCGACACAATTGGATCGAGCTTCGGACACCGAAGTCGAGACTACCTCTCAACCTCCCTGGAAGCTCGCCTTCCTCTCCAAATTCAAAGAGAAACTGTTAGGCTTTAAGCTCTTATTACAATGTTTTGCCACCTCGCTGAACAAAGTTTCGGACCTATTAGGATGGGTAGGAGGAAGCTCATCAAAGCCTGTTGCCATCGAAGAGCGCCTACAGTGAGCCGTTTAAAGCTCGAAGGGACCTGGAAAGGTCGGACCAAGCTCCTAGCACCAAGACCAGGACATGTTGCTCTACTAAATAATAAGTGCCATACTCGCCATCCTCTATAAAGAATTATACCATGGAGACACACGAGATCATACCTACAACAAACATGAAAACATTACGTGTTGAACAAGTGATTGAATCCAAAAAGGAAACAAACTTATATGCGCCTACGATACTCTAGAATCCGTCATTAAACCAAAGTCAATGACTTTTAAATAAAAAGATCCCGCCCGATAAGGAGGGAAAGGATGGAGAAAATCATGGCGGTAAAGTCGCAAATGGAACCAACCTAGACTATGTATAAAACGATCAAGCATGAACAAAAAAAATAAGACTACTTTTCGACAGGCACGAGAGTGCCACTTAATGGTATCCTATAGAGATTGAGAGCATTGGAGAGATCTTTGTAAGATTATACCTGATGAATGATAAAGCCATTGTATTCCCTTTTACCTTTTGTTAGTATCATTTTTCAAACTCTTATCGCAAACTAAATATCGAAGGTATCTAACCCCGGCCACCACCTACGTGGTTGTGGTTTTGAGGGTGTTAACTGAGATTTTTCGCCCCGAGCGAATTTTTTGTTAACACTTTTTGGCGCCGTCTGTGGGAAGTGCCCGCACCTAGCTAATCAAATCAACAATTTATATTTTTGCTATCTTACAGGAATCATGAGGCTCCGCTCCTCCCAAGGACAGCCCGTGGCTTCAGAACAATCTTCGGCGACCCCAACGCGAAAAGCCCCAAGGAGGGGAAAGAAAATAGGACACCGCAACCAAGTTCCAGTCAAAACAACTAATGCACGGGCTTCTGGCCCTCCTATGGTAGGCCAGGCCAGGCCGCACTCGATCAACAAGCAGCGACCTTCATGGAAAACATTCGCCTCCGCCTACTCGCTGAAGGAATCGCAGTCTAGCCGACAAATCCAAATGACCAGGGAAAGCCGAGCAGGGCCAGGACTAGGCAGCCTGCCTTTGATCGCCTGGGGCCTCCTCCTCCACAACCAGCCAGGGTTAGGACCGGGCTTCAACCTTAGATCCGGGATAGGCTAAGGCCCATGCCTCAAGTTCCTAGAAGGCCATCACAATATCAACCCAGGTGGGTTAAGTCCGCAACGGACACTCTGACCAGAGAGCAACGAGAGGCCCCTCGTCCGACGGCTTCAAGGAGGCAAGCCCGGGCCTAAGAGAAGGGTAGCCGGCAAATATCTCGGATAGATCCCATTCATGAAGAAGGCCGGGTTGAGATCGTCGATTCATATGATGGATCTAGTAGTGGAGAATCCTAGGTTGATTCAAAAAAGCCTAGGACCAAGCGATTGAGGGATCAGCTGGAAAAGTTACAAAAAGAGGTCCAGCAGATAAGAAAGGAAAAGAATGGGGAGGATAAGAAGGATCCATTAAGCGAGATGAACCCTCCCTTCACTAGAAGGATCCGAGAAGTGGAGTTCCCGCCGAAATTTAAAATGCCTACAAATAAATTCTCTGGAATAGAAGACCCTTTGAGTCACCTGCAGAACTTCGTCTAGCAGATGGAAGTCCAGAATACCACCAAGGCTGCTATATGCAGGATGTTCCCTACAACCCTGACCGACTACGTAAAAACTTGGTTCAGGAAGCTGCCTGTTGGTAGCGTGGATTCTTTCATAAAGTTATCGACAGATTTTTGTTGGCAATTCCAAGGAGTCAAACCTCGTCCAAAGGATCCCATACATCTTCAGTATGTGATTCAGGAATGAGGGGAAACACTTCGGTCTTACGTGGAACGTTTTCATAAGGAAGTCATCCAAATGGGAGTCTTTGCCGAGAAGGAAACTCTCACCAATTTCAAGCTGAACCTGTGGGCAGGAAAGTTTTTCCGTTCCTTTGCCAAGAGACCTCCATAGACCTATTATGAGGCTTATGATCGGGCTCTTGAGTAGGTCGAGATTGATGAACAGCTCAAAGTCAAGATGGATCATGACGATATGAGAACGGCAAAGGGCCAGAAAAAGGAAGCCCCCATATCTGAGCCAACTAAGAAAAATCAGAACAAACCTCCCAATAGGTCGACATACCGCTTCCCCGCTGCTCAGCTCAGGCAAGAAAGGTATCCAACAAGACGAACCCCTCCGTGAGCTTTGCCTCCTCCTAGGACTGTAGCCCCCATAATGCTAGGTGAGAAAGGGTATGATTACTACACTCCGTTGAATGCCTCTCGGGAAACAATCTACCTTGCTATACGGGACAAGGGGCTCATCCAAAAGCCCGCACTTATGAAAGCTCCAGTCAATAGGAGGAACCGGTACAAGTACTGTGACTTCCATGAGGACGTGGGCCACAACACTTCAGAATGTTATAATTTGCACAATCAGATCGAGGCCTGATAAAGAGAGGATGTTTGATCGAGTTCTTACAGCAGGTAAGAGATAATATTCAGACTGGAAGGGAGGTACAAGCCGAGATCCGCGAGCATGCGGAGAAGAGAAAAGAGGAATAGACTGATTTAATGCAGCAAATCCAGGTGATACACACCATCAGCGGAGGGCCCACACTGGCTGGCACCTCCAATAATTCCAGAAAAAACTATGCAAGGAAAATTTCCCGTGTGGAAGAAGGTCGGGGTATCTTCAAGGTCAGCCAAAGCCCGGCTGGACCTTCCCAGTCAGCTCAGATTATTTTCACTGAGGCAGATGTTTTCAACACCGTATAGCCGCATGATGATCCCATGGTGATCACGATACAAATTGCCAACTGCATGGTCCACCGGGTGTTAGTTGACAAGGGCAGCAGCATATACATTCTCTACAAGGACATCTGGGAAAGGCTAAATTTGAAGCAATGGTGTTACAATAGTTACACAACTCAGCTCTATGGATTCACTGGGGATTCGATCATACCAGTGGGATCAAAGATCCTCCCAGTGATCGTTAGAACCTCACCTCTCCAACAGAACGTTATGACGAATTTCGTTGTGGTCGACGTCCCATCGGCCTATAACACCATACTGGGGAGACCTTTCCTATCATCCTTGAAGGGAGTCTTATCTATCTACCATAATGTCCTAAAATTCCCGGTGGGAACCCAGGTCAGAGAGGTACGTGGGGACCAGCAAGCAGTTAGGAAATGCTATGCAGTGTCTGCTAATCCGACAGCTTTAGCAAAATAGTTTGTACAAGTTGCAATGGTCCAGGATACCGAAGCACCCAGGGTGATTCAGGATGAAGTGGAGCCCGCGGATCATCTAGAGAACGAGCCCATAATGCCCGATAACGAAGAACATAGCAAGGAATGGACCAGGGAGCAACCCGTGGATAAACTAGAGGAGGTACCTATCAGGAATGACGATCCCTCCAAGGTTGTCAAGGTCGGATCCGCCCTCGAACTGAAAGTAAAAATATGTTTGATTGAGCTTCTCAAGGAATTCAAAGACATCTTCGCTTGGAGCCATGACGAGATGCTCGGGATCCCAATATCTTTGGCCGCTCACCGATTAGCAATGGATCCAACATTCAAGCCCGTGAAATAATAGAGGTGTCACTTTAATATTGAGAGAAACGTTGCGGTACAATAGGAAGTAGACAAATTGATCAGGGCAGGTTTCATCAGAGAAGTGCTCTACCCCGAGTGGATCGCCAACATGGTCATGGTTACAAAGGCAAATGGGAAATGGCGTATGTGCGTCGACTACACCGACCTCAACCGGGCTTGTCCAAAAGATAGCTTTCCTCTACCAAAGATCGACCAGTTTGTCGAATTCACATCCGGAAATAAGCTTCTTAGTTTCATGGACATGTTCTCGAGGTATAACTAGATTAAGATGCACCCAGTTAACCAAGATAAGACCAGCTCCATTACTGGGCAGGGCATGTACTGCTACAAGGTGATGCCATTCGGCCTTAAGAATGCGGGGGCTACATATCAGCGGCTGGTTAACAAACTGTTTAGGCCTGAGATTGGAAGGACGATGGAGGTATACATCGACGACATGATCACAAAATCACCAACCGCAGAAGGACATCAGGAAGACCTTCGTAAGACATTTCTAATCCTAAGAAAAAACCAGATGTCGTTGAACCCTTCCAAATGTGCTTTCGGTGTGACTGCAGGGAAGTTTTTTGGTTTCATGGTTTATGAGAGAGGCATAAATGCTAACCCAGAAAAAATCAAGGCTATCTTGGACCTAGAATCCCCTACATCACTCGGATAGGTACAGATCTTGACAGGGCGTGTAACAGTGCTCAACAGATTCATTTCACGCTCCACCGATAAATGTCTCCCCTTCTTCAAAGCTATCAAACAAGGGAAAAACATGAAATGGAGCCAGGAGAGCGAGCAAGCTTTTCAAGCCTTGAAGAGGTACCTATCAAGCCCTCTATTGCTAGTCAAGCCAGTTCCAAGAGAGAAACTACAAATCTACTTGGCTGTCTCAGAGACTGCAGTAAGTGGGGCTTTGATCAAGAAGTGTGGAGACAGGGTTCAACGGCCTGTGTACTACGTGAGTCATGCCCTAACCAAGCCAGAGAAAAATTATACCCTCTTAGAGAAGCTCACCTATGCTCAGATGACCTCGGCAAGAAAGCTCCGTCCCTATTTCTAAGCTCACTCAATAGCGGTGGTGATAGACCAACCTCTCCGCCAGTTTTTACAAAGGCTAGACATGTCTGAAAGACTAGTTCTATGGGCCCTGGAGCTCACCCAATTCGATTTGAAGTATAAACCAGAACCACAATCAAAGCTCAGGCTCTGGCGGACTTCGTGGCATAATTCTCGGTACTCCCAGGCCAAGCGATCTCCCTAGCAAGGAATGCAGCCCCTGAGAAAATTTCAGAGATCGACAATTGGCCGAAAGATTGCAAGTCCTGGATCCTCTACACAGATGGAGCGTCTAGGTAAGCCGAGGGAGGAGCTGGCATAGTCTTAATAGATCTAGAAGGAACCGAATTTTGTCACTGCTTCAAATTCGAGTTTAAGGCCACAAACAATGAGGCAAAATATAAAGCCCTCATAGCCGGGATGAAGATGACCATTGAGCTTAAAACTGACTACCTACAAGTTAAGAGTGACTCGTTGCTTGTAGTCAATCAGGTCTGCGGGGTTTACCAGGCAAAAGGGGATAACATGGTCGCCTACCTAAAATTAGTTCAGTGACTTAAGGATAGATTCAACGGATTCAAAATTGAGCAGGTGCCTCGACACCAGAACCATCGTGCGGATGTCTTAGCAAAGATAGCTGCATATGGAGGCCAAGCCCTACCACAGGGAGTTCCACTCTAAGTGATCTCCCAACCAAGCATAACCACGGGTAGGAAAATCTGCTCCCTGGATCGCCAGCCTTACTGGATGGATCTGATCGTTGCCTATCTCCAAGAGGGAAAGCTTCCCGAAGAGCCCCATCAAGCTCGAAGAATTAAAAGGCTCTATGTTCGATATTGCTTGATAGACGGATACCTTTACAGGAAGGGAAGGTCCCTCCCTTTGCTTCGGTGTTTACATCCAGATGATGCCAAATGGGCGTTAAGAGAGGTTCAATCTGGGGACTGCGGGAACCACATCGGCAGTGAAGCTTTAGCGTATTAAGTGCTTCGCATGGAATACTACTGGCCAACCATCCACCAAGATGCAAGAAGCTTTGTACAATCTTGTGAACCGTGCCAAAGGACCTCGAGCTTGAGTCATCTCCCGCTAGAAAGCATGTCCTCTCTCAGTTCGCCCTACACCTTTGCCATGTGGGGGATCGAACTAATTGGACCACTTCCCACCGCTCCGGGGCAAGCTAAATATGCTATCGTGGCCATCGATTATTTCACAAGGTGGGTTGAAGCAGGGCCTCTCTCTGGAATATCAGAGAAGACTACGACCAAGTTCATTAAAACCAATGTGGTCTACAGGTTCGGAACCCCTCTCATTATTGTAACTGACCTGGGCAAGCAGTTCGACAACGCCCGATCCTCGGGTTCGCTTCAGTAGCCCATCCTCAAACCAACGGGCTGGTGGAATCCACCAACAAGACTATCAAAATGCTGCTAAAGAAGAAATTACAGTAGAAGAAAGGCAAATGAGCCAAGGAGTTGCCCTAGGTCCTCTAGGCATACCTGACCACAAAGATGACAGCTACTAGGGAGACACCCTATTCCCTAGCCTTCAGAGTTGAAGCGGTCCTCCCCATCGAGTATAAGTTGACCTCATTCAGGGTACAGCAATTTGAACCAGAAAGCAACAAGGTCAAGCTCCGAGCTAATCTAGATCTCCTGGAAGAAAAACAAGATCGGGTAGCTGAGAAAGTGGTGATCAACCAGAGCAAGATCACTAGGTATTTCAACTGAAAGGTTAGAGCCCATAACTTCAAAGAAGAGGATCTAGTGCTCAAGAAGGTGACCTTGAATACCCGAAAAAGATCGGATAGAGTCCTAGGTCCCATTTGGGAAGGGCTATATTTGGTAAAGGTAGTAGCTCGTAATGGGGCTTCCAAGCTCGAAAACATGGATGGTCGACCCATCGACCACACCTGGAACGCAGATCACTTGAGGAAGTTTTACCCCTAAGCAGAGGACTCTAAAGCAGATTACCTCCACTTAGGTTTCAATAAAATCCCTAGTAACGATGTACTACATTTCGATCATCAATAAAGTATGCTATTTCCTTATCTTTGACTATATTCTACATTTATTTCTCCAATATACAACTCAGATAAATTCTCCATAATCACCTCAAGACCAGGGATTAGCTGGGGAAGCCCCCTCATTGCCCTGATGCCTTGGCCGGGCACCACCCCTCGCCAAGAAGGGTCTAAGTGTCAGAGCATAGTTGCTAGCAGGATCTCAAGACCAAGGACTAGCTAGGGAAGCCCCCTCGCTACCCCTGATGCCTTGGTCGGGCTACAACCCCCAAGAAGGGTCTGAGTGTAAGAGCATAGTTGTTATCCAGATCTCGAGACAAAGAAACAGATAGACGGCTCTCCTGATGCCTTGGTTGGGCTACCACCCCCAAGAAGGGTTTGAGTGTAAGAGCATAGTTGCCATCCAAATCTCGAGACTAGGAAATAGCTAGACAGCCCTCTTGATATCTCGATCAAGCTACCTCTCCAGAAACGGATCTAAGGTCGTCATGATAAGAATTTCCTACAAAGCTGGTTCAAAATGTAAACAAATTATCATCAAAGACGCGGGGTACGATATGACCCTTTCCCAAAGATAGGAATTCTTACCAAATGTTAGAAATCCAGAGCCGGGCAACTACCCAGCTAGCAGATTCACGTTTAATAAATTCTGGGTTTTTCCTTACCAAATTCCATTAAGTCAAAATTATCTCAAAGGTCGTATCATGATCGAAATCAGGAATGAAGCAAGGATTTCTCAAGCAGGGTGGAAACTTGCTATCAAGATCAATCAAAACAAGTGTCAAGAAAATCACAACAAAATTTGCATTAACTGTAAGGGAGCCTATCCTCTAAGAAAGGCTACAATCATCAAACGAGATGCCCAACCCCCGGTTCCAGGCTACATGGAAAAATGAAAGATTAACTAAATGAATCATGAGTAAAGTGGGCAATCAAAGCAAGTCATGAATAGATCGCATTAAGCTCTGGCACCCTCCTGATTCACTCCTACTATTTCTCCTTCATTTGGATCCTCACAATCAGCTCCTCCTACAGGTGGTTGCCCATCTTGGTCACCCTCACCAACCATCTCTTCTTCCAAAGGTTCCTCCTGCTACCCAGTCGGGTCCTCCTCCAAGACTTCATTAATCACCGCCATAACCTCATAAGGGATGGCTGCATCAAGAAGAGCAGCCATGGATCTCGTCTCGCTTGGTTCAACCCCCGACTCTACTCTACAGTGTTCTTTCAGGCCATCTCTTGCTCCTTCCAGAACTTCTGATAGGCCTCCCACAGGTTGTAGGGGTAGAACACCACTAGAGGATTCTCCGGGAGTTAAGACAAGGAAGGAAAGGGAAGGAATGGAAGGATTTGCCTCGATAGGTCACTTCCCAGTTCCTGCCTGACTAGAAGGTACCGCCCCATCACCCTTTGGACGAGACATTTCAGCAACTTTGGCCAATATCTCTTTCCTATCCCAGTTAGCGATACTCGATTGGTCAAAGAGAAGAGGGAGAGCTTCCGTAACCTGGAAGAAAGTGTAAAAGTACACATCGCTAAAGAAGGCATCCGCCTCAGCTTGCAGCTTGGCCACCTAAGCATGCAGGTCCTGATTCTCGAGATCCAACTTCTAGTCCTCGGGTTTCCAAGAATCCTTTTGTCTAGCCCGTCGTTTAGACTGAAGCATCTCTTGATCAAAAGATCGCTTGATCCTCTCGTAATCGCAGCTGAGCTCGTTTAGCTCGTCCTCCATTCCCTTTTAACTAGAGGTCATCTCCTGCACCACTGTCTGAGCTCACTTGAGTAACTTCGTGGCTTTCTCAGCCTCGGCCTCAACCTTCACGGCCCGATCATGGAGGGAGGTTACCTGATGACCCATAGCCACGTTTAATTTGAAGGCCTACAAAATACAGAGCCAGGATTAGGGAACGATCAAGCTAACAGTTACAGGGACAGTTTAAAGGAAAAATAATTACCTCAGTTAAGATAGTGGACCCCTTGGTGAGCAAAACATCGATGGGCATTGAGGCCATCCTGGAGAGCCCACCACCCGAGCAGGACGCGATAAATTGTTCCAAGACCTTGTCCTGCCCCGTCGAGCTTGACGAGGGTGGGAGTGGCTAGGAGGAATCCAGGCCACAACCGCCTCGAAGTCCTCCAAAGCTCGGGGAGTTGGAAGCACAGAGGCATCAGGTGGATTAATCGTAGGAGCAGCAGTGGTAGCAACAATAGCAGAGGGAGCAGAAGCAGTTATATCAGCGGCCTGGGGAGCAGAGGTTCCCCTATTCAATGCCCGAGAAGCCCGCGATGCGAGGTTGGCCATCCTAGACCCAGCCGGGGAAAGGGGCAAAGCAAAAGCTAGCGCGACCCCGGCGAAGGGAAGATGAACGCGAGCTTGCCTGGATCGTTGGGCTTCGTGAGAAGCTGGCTCAACGACAAAAACTATAAATAAATCACTACAAAAAGGGCTATTGGGACGATATTTTTTCATCCCAATAGCCCAAAATTCATCCCTATTGATCTATTGGGATGAATAAAATTCATCCCAAAATCCGTCGCTTCAGGTCGGTTGCAATAGCTTCTTTGGGACGAAAGTTCAAATTCCTCCCTAAAGACTAACTACAGGGACGATTTTGATTCGTCCTATTTGATAACCTGTAGGGACGAAATTGTATTTTCGTCCCTTTTGACCACCTGTAGGGAAGAAATTTTTCGTCCCTTAAAATATTATTTCGTCCCAAAAAAATATCTATAGGGACAAAATTAAAAAAAACAGACAAATTTGTTTAGAACCCACTACCCACCCACCTGACCCGCCCACAGTCAGCTTTGACCCGCCCGCCGGCCCACCCACAGCTTTTCAATAAATTTTTGGTTCTCCACCGGAGTTGAACCAATGACCAACACATGAAGCAAACATAAAGCAAAGCTTATCCGCTTGGCTAATGTTTCCAATTTGTCAATAATAGTGTTAATGGAAAATTTGTTCGGAGTGAGAAATCTTAATTAACACCCTCAAGACCACTACCACGGAGGTGGTGGCCAAGGTCGAATGTATTCTAAACAGTGCTTGCTCAAATGATAAAGAAAACTAGTATTAATGCCAAAAAGAAAGAATGAAAATCTTCTTATTATCAGTGATATATCATGTACAAATGTCTCTCAAACGATCTCCATTTTTCTAGGGTGTAGTAGGGTTTATGTCGTATGCCTGTCGAAAAGTAGTCCCTTTCTCTTTCTCTCTTTTTCATATTTATACATAGTTTTTGTAGGTTAAACCAACTAATTCTCCCCTTGATTTTCTCAGTCCCTTCCCTCCTTATCGGATGGGATCTCTCATTTAAATGTCATTGACTTTGCATTAATAGCTGAGTTGAGAATATCTTGGTAGAGATTAGTTTGTTTCCTTTTTGGACTCTATTACTTGTTCTGCACGTACGTAATGTTTCCAGATATGATCTAGTGTATCTTCGTATCTTCACAGCATGATCCCTCATAGGGGTCGTTGAATATGGTATGTATTGTCTCGTATGGCAAGATAGATCAGATAATAAGGTAGACTAGTGTCTTGGCTCCGGTATTCAAGAGCTAAGTCTAGCCAGGAGCTCGGCCTAACCTCCCTTGATCTCTTGGAGCTGGATGCAGCCCCCTGCGGACACTCCTTTATGACAGCGGGGTTTTGGCAAGCTTCCGGAGAGGTGGCGAGGTAGTCTCGACCTCAGGGAGCTTCCCGATTCCTGGTTTGGTAGTGCGGGCTCGATCTGATCACACCGGGTTCTATCCCAGGTGTTTCGGGAGCTCACCTTTTCTTTCTGTGGGGTGGTACCGTAGCTCGACTTTGGGAACCGTGGTCCCCTGGTGGATAACCTCGAGCCTAGGGTCAGACTAGGAGGGTGGAAAATTTCCCTTTGGTCCCTAGCCAAATTTGGCTATTAACAGAAGTCCCCTCTGACTTGAACGCCGGTGATTGAGTTTGGGGTTGGAGTCAGATTTCCTATTTTATTCTGGGAATTTCTCCTTCTTTACTTTTACAAGAATCTTGGGGGAAATCTTCCCATTAATTGCACGAGTGATGTGGCAAGAGCTGACCGGTTTATTCCTAAGTTAATCCAGCTGCGTTACGGCAGTTCCTGCGATTCGAGGTGATCTTAACCAAAAATTTTGACGGCCTATGCTGCTGCTCTATTGCCTATTTATACTTGGTTATTCCAACACCTTCCTCATACCTTTCAAATTTAAAATTTTCCCAAGAAAAACCTTCTCTCAAGCACATCTCTTTTCTCGTTCTTCATCCTCACCGACTTCATTCCATCATGTCAAAAGCCAGTCACGACTCCGTTGACTCCATGGTCGACAATGGGGAGGTCATCAGCCTCGTCCATAGAAAACGGGCACGAAGGAGCCTAGATAGCGATGACTCTCCACCAAATCCGTAACGTCGGCGGTCCAACAGGAACGTGTCCATTGGGACTGGGTTTTCTAATCATCCCAACCATCCTCTGGATTTAGTCGACAAAGATTCTGATAGAGAGGTTGGTGGCGACGCCGCGAGGGAGCGTCAAGTCTCGGCTATTGGTCCCCTTTTGGAGAGGCTTCCTCCCTATGACTTCAGGGTTGTCCCTGACTCTACCGTTGATCCAAACTCGATTGATCATTTGAGGTCCAAGTATGGCATACCTAACAGTGTTTCTATCTTGGTACCTCCCAAAGGTTACGAATTCTTTAATCCCTCCGACGGCATGCTTCCAATTCATGTGGTGGCTCTCCAGAATGGGGTCAGGCTCCCCATTCATCATACGCTTCGACGCGCTTTCAACGCCATCCAGCTTGCTCCTCTCCAGTTGATGCCCGGCTTCTAAAGGCATTTGATTGGCTTCCTCATGCTGTGGAGGTAACAATGTCAGCTGAGCAAGGTGACGAGAGAGCCCGGAACAGAGGAGCTGGCCTACCTTTTTCAAATCGGGAGTCTCTCCGGCGCTCCCCGAGGTCAGTTCTATGCAAAAGCCTAGAACAAGCTCAACTTTGTCATTTCTAGTGCTTCGAAGAAGGATCTCGCCTAGAAGGAAGAGTGGATCCTGGCAGGGGGTGACTGGGGAAACTCGATTTTTATCGGAGGGCACGAGCTCGAGGTCCCCACAGCTTTCAGTGATAAACCATCGTGGGACTGGGATTCCCTACCACCTGAGTCCGAAACCATTTTGAAGGCTATTCAGGCCAGGAACTACTTGAACCTGAAGTTTCCAACAGCTGAAGCCTTCGATCCTCGCAGGGTGAATCAATACCTGCGGATCTCTGATGCTATTCCCCTTAAGTATCACTGAATCATCTTGCTTTGTCTCGTTGACCAGCTCAGTTCTGACGTTTCCCTTTTTGTTTCATTTACTTATAGTTTTTGTTGTTAAGCCAGCTTCTCGTGAAGCTCAGCAGCTCCGGTAAGCTCACACTCCTCCCCCATCCATCAGACTGATGCGGGGGGCTTCTCCTGCCACCTCAGAGAAGGAAGGGCTGATTGTTTCGGCCAAGATTACGCCTGCTCCTACTCCATCGCCTTCCCAGGCCAGATCCAAGATGGCTACCTTTGCGTTGTGGGCTTCCAAAGCGATAAACAGAGGGGCTTCCGTTTCCCGGGTAGCTGGCATTACTACTCATGCTTCTTCTGCTCCCTCTGCTGCTACTGTTGCCCCACCTGCTCATCTAGCTGATGCTGCTGCGATTCTAACCCCCCGAGCTTTGGAGGACTTTGAAGCGAGTGTCGCAGGGATTCCTCCTAGCCACTCTCGCCCTCAGTCGAGCTCGATGGGGCAAGATGAGGTCTTGGAAAAATTCATCGCATCCTGCCCTGGTGGTGGGCTCTCTGGGATGGCCTCGATGCTCATTGTTGTCTTGCTCACCAAGGGGTCTGTTATCTTAGCTGAGGTAATTCTTCTTTCTCTGTATTACTTCTGAGGCTGGCAACTTAATTAGTTTCTAACCTTGGCTTTATATCTCATAGGCCTTTAAGTTTAACGTGGCTATGAGCCACCAGGTAGCCCTTCTTCGTAATCGTGCTACTAAGGCTAAAGCCGAAGCTGAGAGAGCCATGGGATTACTCAAGCGGGCTCAGACATTAGTACAAGAGATGACCTCCAACCAAGGGAAGATGGAGACCGAGTTGGACGAGCTTCATTGTGATTATGAGAGGACGAAGCCGTCGTTTGATCAAGAAATTCTCCAATCTACCCGGCGGGCCAAGCAGAGGGATTCTTGGAAAATTGAGGCTAAGAAGTTGGACCTCGAGAATCAGGATTTGATTGCTCAGGTAGCCAAGTTGCAAGCTGATGTGGAGACCTCCTTTAGTGATGGATATTTCTATGCTTCCTTTCAGGTTACAGAGGCTCTCCCCCTTCGCTTTGATTTATCATCCATCACCGGTTGAGATTGAGAGGAGATAATGACTAAGGCTGCTGAGTTGTCTCGCCCTGATGATGACGGAGTGGTTCCCTCTAACCAGGCAGGAGCTGGAAAGTAGCCCATCCAGGCAGACCCTCCCCTTCCTCCTCCCATCTTTACTACTTTAGGTCTTGGGGAATCTTCAAGTAAGGTTGTGTCCGCGCGGTCCGAAGGAGATCAACCGGGAGCTGGGGAAGGAGCAAGGAGCTCGTCTGAGGAACCCTTTAAAGTGGAAATGGAGGTCGACAGAAGCCAGACGGGGTCCATGGCTGCCCTTCTTGATGCTGCTATCCCTCCTGAAGTCATGGTAGTGATCAATGAAATCCTGGAGGAAGATCCTGCTGATCAGCAGGAGGAGCCTCTGAAAGGAGAGATAGTTGGCGAGGGTAACCAAGACGGGAAACCAGTTGAAGAAGGAGTTGATGGTGAGGATCAGCATGAGGGAGGGGGATCAGCAGGGGAAAATCAAGAATGCTCTGAGGCTTGACGCTACCTATTCATGACTGGCCTTGATTGCCAGGAAAAGGGGGTGGGCACCCCGTTTTACTCATGATTAGTTTAGTTGGTCTCTTTTTTTTTGTAGCCCTGATTCGGGGGTTGGACTTCCTGTTTGATGGATGTAGCCTTATTGGGGATAGGCTCCTTCGTTATTAATGAGAAACTGATATTACTTCCTTCATATTTGTTTTGACTACTCTCGATAACGAGCTTTCATCTTGATGGAGGACTCTTTGATTTATTTCTGATCCCAACCGCGAAACGATCATATCTCTTTGATGATATTTTGTTCAGACTTTAATCAGACTTCGTAGGGAACTCTTATCAAGATGATCTTAATCCTGCAAACAAAATAAATATTTATATTTAAATCCGTTTCAAGAGAGGTAGCCCAATCGAGGCATCAGGGGGGCTGTCTAGCTATTTCCTGGTCTCGAGATCTAGATGGCAACTATGCTCTTACATTTAGACCCTTCTTGGGGGTGGTAGCCCGACCAAGGCATCAGGAGGGCTGTCTAGCTATTTCCAGGTCCCAAGATCTGGATAGCAACTATGCTCTTATACTCAGACCCTTCTTGGGGGTGGTAGCCCGACCAAGGCATCAAGAGGGCTGTCTAGCTATTTCCTGGTCTCGAGATCTGGATGGCAACTATGCTCTTACACTCACACCCTTCTTGGGGGTGGTAGCCCGACCAAGGCATCAGGAGAGCTGTCTAGCTATTTCCTGGTCTCAAGATATGGATGGCAACTATGGTCTTACACTCAGACCCTTCTTGGGGGTGGTAGCCTGACCAAGGCATCAGGAGAGCTGTCTAGCTATTTCCTGGTCTCGAGATCTGGATGGAAACTATGCTCTTACACTCAGACCCTTCTTGGGGGTGGTAGCCCGACCAAGGCATCAGGGGTAGCGAGGGGGCTTCCCCTGCTAGTCCCTGGTCTTGAGATCCTTCTGGAAACTATGCTCTTACGCTTAGACCCTTCTTGGCGGGAGGTGGTGCCCGGCCAAGGCATCAGGGGCAGCGAGGGGGTTTCCCTGGCTCGTCCCTGGTTTTGAGATGACTATGTTAAACTTCCTAGTCGAATATGTAGATACTAATGTTGAACATAATCGGAGATAAAGAAAAAACGCAGACTTTATTGATGATCGAGATGTAGTACATGGTTATTAGGGATTTTATTGTAACCTAAATGGGGGTAATCTGCTTGAAAGCTCCCTGCTCAAGGGTAGAACTTCCTCAAGTGATCTGCGTTATAGGTGTGGTCGATGGGTCGTCCATCCATGTCTTCGAGTTTGTAGGCTTCATTGCGAGCAACGACCTTTATCAAGTATGGCCCTTCCCAATTGGGACATAGGACTCCATCTGACCTTTTCTGAGTATTTGAGGTCACTTTCCTAAGCACCAGATCCCTTTCTTTGAAATTCCGGGCTCTGACCTTTTGGTTGAAAAATCTAGCAATCTTGCTCTGGTAGATTGCCAATTTCTCAGCTACCCGTCTTGTTTCTCTTCTAGAAGGTCTAGATTAGCTCGGAGCTTGACCTCATTACTTTTGTGTTCAAAATGCTACACCCTGAATGAGGTCAATTTATGCTTGATGGGGAGGATCGCTTCAACTCTAAAAGCCAGGGAGTAAGGTGTCTCCCCGGTAGCTGTTCTCTTTGTAGTCCGGTATGCCCAGAGGACCTCGGGCAGCTCTTTGGCCCATTTGACTTTTTTCTACTGTAGTTTCTTCTTCAGAAGCTTCTTGACAGTCTTATTGGTGGACTCCACCAGTCCGTTGGTCTGAGGATGGGCCACTGAAGCGAGCCTGAGGTCGATTCCCAAACCTTTGCAGAAGTCTTTGAATTGGGCGTTGTCGAACTGCTTGCCCAGGTCGGCTACAATGATGAGAGGGGTCCCGAATCTACAGACCATGTTGGTTTTGATGAACTTGGTCGTATTCTTTTATGATATTCGAGAAAGAGGCCCTGCCTCGACCCATTTTGTGAAATAATTGATAGCCACGATAGCTTATTTAGCTTGTCCAGGAGCGGTGGGAAGCGGTCCAATTAGGTCGATCCCCCACATGGCAAAGGGGTAGGTTGAACTGAGAGATGACAATCGCTCTGGTGGCAAGTGGTTCAAATTCGAAGTCCTTTGACATGGCTCACAAGATCGTACAAAGCTTCTTACGTCTTGGTGGATGGTCGGCCAGTAGTACCCCATACGAAGCACTTGATACTCTAAAGCTTCTCCACCGATGTGGTTCCCGCAGTCCCCAGAATGAACCTCTCTTAACGCCCATTTAGCGTCATCAGGATGTAAACACCGAAGTAAGGGGAGGGATCTACCTCTCTTGTAGAGGTACCTGTCTACAAGGCAATATCGAACAGAGAGCCTTTTAATTCTTCGGGCTTGATTGGGCTCCTCGGGAAGCTTTCCCTCTTGGAGGTAGGCAACGATCAGGTCCATCCAGCAAGGCTGACGATCCAGGGAACAGATTGCCTTACTTACGGCTATGCTTGGTTGGGAGATCACTTGGAGGGGAACTCCACATGGTAGGGACTGGCCTCCATTTGCGGCTATTTTGGCTAGAACATCCGCGCAGTGGTTTTGGTGTCGAGGCACCTGATCGATCTTGAATCCCTAAAATTTATTTTTAAACGATTGAGCTAGCTTTAGGTAAGCGGTCATGTTATCTCCCTTTGCTGGTATACCCCAAACACCCGATTGACTACAAGTAATGAGTCACTCTTGATTTACAGGTAGTCGGCCTCCAGTTCGATGGCTGCCTTCATCCCGGCTATGAAGGCTTCGTATTTCGCTTCATTGTTTATGGCTTTAAACTCGAATCTGAAGCAGTGACAGAATTCAGTCCCCTCCAGGTCTATTAAAACTACGCCAGCTCCTACCCCAACTTGCCCAGATGCCTCCATCTGTATAGAGGGTCCAGGACTTACAACCTTCTGGCCAATTATCGATCTCGGAAGTCTTCTCAGGGATCTCATTCGGTGCTGCGGGATTCACTTGGCCTGGGAGCACTGAAAACTCTGCAACGAAGTCTACCAAAGCCTGCGCTTTAATAGTGATCCTGGGCTTATATTTTAAGTCGAACTGAGTGAGCTCTAGGGCTCATAAGACTAGCCTTCTGGACACATCTGGTCTTTGTAAGAATTGGAGGAGAGGTTGGTCTGTCACCACTGTTATTGAATGAGCTTGAAAATAGGGACGGAGCTTTCTTGCCGTGATCACCAAAGCATAAGCGAGCTTTTCCAGGAGAATATAATTTTTTTCTGACTTGGTTAAAGCTTGACTCACATAGTATATGGGCCTTGGAATCCTGTCACCACACTCCTTGGCCAAAGCTATGCTTACTGCAGTTTCTTATATGGCCAGGTAGATTTGCAGCTCCTCTCTGGGATCCGGCTTGACTAACAATGGTGGGCTTGTTAAGTATTTCTTCAAGGCTTGAAAAGCTCGCTCGCTCTCCGAGCTCCATTTCATGTTTCTCCCTTGCTTGATGGCTTTGAAGAAAGGGAGGCACTTATCTGTAGAGCGAGAGATGAACCTGTTGAGCACTGCTACACGCCCAGCCAAAATTTGCACCTGTTTAAGTGATGTGGGGGATTCCAAGTCCAAGATAGCTTTGATTTTTTCTAGGTTGGCCTCTACGCCTCTCTCATGAACCATGAAACCTAGAAACTTCCCCGTTGTTACCCCGAAAGCGCACTTGGAGGGGTTCAACCGCATATGGTTTTCTTTTAGGATAAGAAAGGTCTTGCGAAGGTCTTTCCGATGTCCTTCTGAGGTTGGTGATTTTGTGATCATGTCATCGATGTATACCTCTGACAAACACGTTTTTTCCCTTATGTCGTTTTAAAAGATCAGTCCGTCAATAATATTTTAAGAAACCTCACAAAGCCTAAATCAGTTTGCAAACATAAATATAGCGGCAAGTGGGTGTCGTCCACAGGGAGCGGAGTTAGCCAAATTAGTTAAAGCTAAAGCAATGGTATGTATATATATATAATAGCAAAACATGAATTGGTGAAAATGTAGATTGTGAACCAACTCTAAATATCACTAAATTAAATATGTAAATAAAATGAAGGGGGAATATGGAGTGAAGGATATATAGATGATGGAAACTAAGGAGTTAATGGATTCGAAAGAAAATACTGGGCAATGTAACAAACTTGTCAATAGCACGGCTCTTCAAGGTAACCGACCTAGGATGTATAGAGTCGGTTATTTATCCCTAGAAGGTGGCCAACCTAGGATGTATAGTGCGGACCACCTATTAGGGATTAATCCTTGTAAACTACCAACCTAGGATGTATAGAGTTGATTGTTTACCGGATTCTAGAAATGAAGCTCGTCTACCTAACATTGACTCAACCGATTACAAATAGTCACCCTAGGATGTATAGTGATGACTTCTAACTCTCTCACGGATTCTGACCTAGGATGTATAGTGCCGGAAACACGATCGAGGTTAGATTAAAACCGCGGTTCAAGAGTCGGAATTCATGACTTTCCGTCTATTCTTTAGAGCATTAAACAACTAAATAGGATGTATATCTAGATGCAATACTCATACATAATAAAAAGACATCTTGCAAAGATCATGTATCTACACAAGAAATCAATGATAAACATTCACAACAAGAATAGATCAATGGAAGATAGACATGAATATCAATATAATATCAAGTTTATGTACAAGCCCAATATTAAACTAACTACTCCATCAACCCCTTAGAGGGGATTTAGCTACTCATTACAACTAGGAAATCAGTAGAGAGGAGAAAGAAATAACCCTTGGAGAACATCTCCTTCCTTGAAGTGGCTCCAATCTCCTAACTTCCTTGAAGTTGAGTAGAGAATGTAAGGATGAGAGGTAGAGAGAGAAACTAGATCTAAGAATGCTTAATCTGTCCTAAACGGAGTCAAAAGCTCCTTAAAACGTTTCTATACTTTTCTATTTATACTAAATACAAAAATAGGTCACTTAAGCTTTGAAAATCAGACTGGCGCGCTCGGAGTGCGGGTGGAGTGTGGGTGATTTACCCGCACTGTATGGGTTGCCTGCAACTTCAGTTCTCGGATTAGGACATTAGTGCGGGTGGAGTGCGGTTGAATTACCCGCACTTGACCCGCACTTGGCCCGCACTTGGCATCGCCCAGTGACCGCACTTCCCTCTCAAGTGCAAAATCTACCTTCTGTCTTGAGCAACAGTACGGGTAGAGTGCAGTTGGATGACCCGCACAGTACCCGTACTCTAATGTCAGGTGCAATTCTGCTCTTCTGTTCTTGATGCAAGTGCGGGTAGAGTGCGGTTTGATGACCCACACAGTGCCCGCACTCTAATGTCAGGTGCGATTCTGTTATTCTGTTCTTGGTGTAAGTGCGGGTGGAGTGCGGTTTGCTGACCCACACAGCACCCGCACTTTAATGTCAGGTGTTTAAGCAGCTTCTCTGGTTTGGCATTAGTGCGGGTGGAGTGCGGTTAGGTGACCTGCACTGTACCCGCACTTTATCTCTGTACTTGCATTCTGCCCTGGCTATGCACATGAGTGCGAGTGCGGCTGGAGTGCGGTTGCGACCCGCACTGGACCCGCACTGTAGACCTGTTTGTGCTCTTTTGCCTTTGCTTTCACCCATTTTCTGCTGGAATCACCACAATATGCTTCCAAGCCTGTCTCTGCATCATTTCCTACAAATAAGCACAAAACAACCCATAAGAGACACAAAAACGCACGAAAAAAGAACATAAGGTAAGGATCTGAGGGCCTAAATATAGTACATATTTGGCCCGATCAACCTCCATCGTCCTTCCAATCTCGGGCTTGAACAGCTTGTTAACCAGCCGCTGGTATGTAGCCCCTGCATTCTTCAAGCCAAACGGCATTACCTTGTAGCAGTACAAGCCCTGCCCAGTAATGAAGCTGGTCTTCTCTTGGTCAGCTGGGTGCATCTTAATCTGGTTATACGCTAAGAACGCGTCCATAAAACAAAGAAGTTTATTTCCGAATATGGAGTCAACCAGCTGATCGATCTTTGGTAAAGGAAAGTTGTCTTTTGGATATGCCCGATTGAGGTCGGTGTAATAGACACACATACGCTATTTCCCATTCGCCTTCGTAACCATGACCACGTTGGCGATCCACTCGGGGTAGCGCACTTCTCTGATAAACCCTGCCTTGATCAATTTGTCTATTTCTTCATGTACCACAGCGTTTCTCTCAGTGTTAAAGTGACGCATCTTCTGTTTGACAAGCTTGACTGTTGGATCTACCGCTAATCGATAGGCGGCCAATGATACTGGGATCCCGGGCATCTCATCGTGGCTCCAAGCGAAGATGTCGGTGAATTCTCTGAGAAGCCCAATCAAGCCTTCTTTCACTTCTGGTTCGAGGGTAGCCCCGACCTTGACGACCTTGGAGGGATCGTCATTTCTGATGGGTATCTCCTCTAGTCTATCTACGGGTTGCCCGATGGCCCATTCCTTGCTCTGTTCTTCCTCATAAGGCATAATGGGTTCGCTCTCTGGATGCTCCGTGGGCTCCATATCTTCCTAGATTATCCGGGATGCCTCCATATCTTCCTGGATTATCCTGGTTGCCTCAATGTCCTAAATTGTTGTAACCTGTATGAACTATTTTGCTAAAGCTGTAGGATTGGTGGACACTGCGTAGCACTTCCTAGCTGCTTGCTGGTTTCCGCGTACCTCTCCCACTTTGTTTCCCACTGGGAACTTCAGGACATTGTGGTAAATAGACAAGACGCCCTTCAAGGAGCATAGGAATGGTCTCCCTAAGATGGTATTGTAGGCCGATGGGGTGTCAACCACAATAAAGTCCGCCATAACATTATGTTGAAGAGGTGTGGTTCCGACGATCACTGAGAGGACCTTCGATCCCACCGGTATGATCGAATCCTCGGTAAATCCATAAAGTGGAGTTGTACAGCTATTGTAACACCATTGCTTCAGGTTCAGTTTTTCCAAGGTATCTTTGAAGAGGATATCTACACTGCTGCCCGTATCAACGAGCACGCGATGGATCATGCAGTTGGCAATCTATATCGTGATCACCATGGGATCATCATAAGGCTGCACGGTGTTGAAGACATCGGCTTCAGTGAAAACGATCTGTGCTGACTGTGAGAACTCCGTCGGGCTTTGGCTGACCTTGAAGATACCTCGACCTTCTTCTACACAGGGAATCTTCCTTGCATGGTTTTTCCTAGAATTATTTGAGATACCGGCCAATGTGGGACCTTCGCTGATGGTATGTATCACCTGTATATGTTGTATTAAATCAGGCTGTTCCACCTTTCTCTTCTTCGCATGTTCAAAGATCTCGACGTGTACCTCTCTTCCCGTCTGAATATTGTCTCTGACCTGTTGCAAGAACTCAATCAAACATCCTCCCCTTATCAGGTCTTCGATCTGGTTGCACAAATTATAACACTCTGAAGTGTTGTGGCCCACGTCTTCATGGAAGTCGCAATACTTGTACCGGTTCCTCCTGTCGACAGGGATTTTCATGGGTGCGGGCTTTTGGAGTAGCCTGTTGTCCTGTATAGCAAGGTAGACTGTTTCCTGGGAAACGTTCAGGGGTGTGTAATAATCATACCATTTCTCCTCTCACATTATGGGAGCTACAGTCCTAGGAGGAGGCGAAGCCCGGGGAGGGGTTTGTCTTGCTGGATACCTTTCTTTCCTGAGCTGAGAAGCGGGGAAATGATAGGTCGACCTATTGGGAGGTTTATTCTGATTTTTCTAAGCAGGCTCAGATTTGGGGGCTACTTTTTTCTGACGCTTTGTCGTTCTCATATAGTTGTGTTCCATCTTGACTTTGAGCTGTTCGTCGATCTCGACATGCTCAAGAGCCCGATCATAAGCCTCCTGGTAAGTCTCTGGAGGTCTCTTGGCGAAGGAACAGAAAAACTTTCCCGCCACCAGGTTCCGCCTGAAATTGGCGAGAGTCTCTTTCTCGACAAAGACTCTCATTTGTATGAATTCTTTGTGAAAACGTTCCATGTACGATCGAAGTGTTTCACCTCGCTCCTGAATCACATATTGGAGGTGTATGGGATCTTTTGGACGAGGTTTGACCCCTTGGAACTGCGAGCAAAAATCTGTTAATAACTTTGTGAAAGAATCCATGCTACCAGCAGGCAGCTTCCTGAACCAAGTTTTTGTGTAGTCGGTTAGGGTCATTGGGAACATCCTACACATAGCTGCTCTAGTGGTATTTTGGACCTACATCTGTTAGACGAAGCTCTCCAGGTAACTTAAAGGGTCTTCCGTTCCGGAGAACTTATCTGTTGGCATTTTAAATTTTGGTGGGAGCTCCGCTTCCTAGATCCTCCTAGTGAAGGGAGCGTTCATCTCGCTTAATGGATCCTTCTTACCCTCTTTGTTTCCCTTTCTTATCTGCTGGACCTCTTTCTGTAGCTTTGCCAGCTGACCCCTCAGTCGGTTGTTCCCGGGTTTCTTTAAATTGACCTCAGATTCTTCACTATCGGATCCTTCTGATGAACTGGCGACCTCTACCTGATCCTCTTCATGGGCGGGATCCACTCGGGAGGTTTGTCGACTTCCTTCCTCTTAGGCCTGAGTTTCCCTTCTTGATGCCGTCGGGCGAGGTGCCTCTCCTTGCTCCCAGGTTAAAGCATCTGCTGCAGACTTAACTCGTTTGGGCTGATATTGTGATGATCTTCTCGGAACTGGGGGCATGGGTCCTAGCCTATCCTGGATCGAAGGTTGGGGTCCAGTAGTATCGCAAGCTGGCTCTGGAAGAGGAGGTCCTAGGCGGTCGAAAGCAGGCTGCCTGGTCCCGGGCCTGCTCGGTTCTCCCTGATCATTCGAGTTTGTTGGTTGGACTGTGATGCCTTCAGCGAGCAGGCGGATGCGAACAGTTTCCACGAAGGCTGCCGCTTGTTGGTTGAGCGTGGTCTGGCTTATCATAGGGTGGTCAGAAGCCCGCGCATTAGTCGTCTGGACTGGAGCTTGACTGCGATGTCCAGACTTCTTCCCCCTGCTTGGGGCCTTTCGTGTCGCCATCGCCGAAGGTTGTTCCGAAGCTCTGTGTTGTCCTTGGGAGGAGCGGAGCCTCATGGTTCCTGTAAAACAATGAAAATGCAAACAGTTGATTTGATTAACTGGGTGTGAGTTTTCCCCACAGACGGCGCCAGAAAGTGTTAATGGAAAATTTGTTCGGAGTGAGAAATCTCAATTAACACCCTCAAGACCACTACCATAGAGGTGGTGGCCAAGGTCGAATGTATTCTAAACAGTGCTTGCTCAAATGATAAAGAATACTAGTATTAATGCCAAAAATAAAGAATGGAAATCTTCTTATTATCAATGATATATCATGTACAAATGTCTCTCAAACGCTCTCCATTTTTATGGGGTGTAGTAGGGTTCATGTCGTATGCCTGTCGAAAAGTAGTCCCTTTATCTTTCTATCTTTTTCCTATTTATACATAGTTTTGGTAGGTTAAACCAACTGATTCTCCCCTTGATTTTCTCAGTCTCTTCCCTCTTTATCGGACAGGATCTCTCATTTAAATGTCATTGACTTTGCGTTAATAGCTGAGTTGAGAATATCTTGGTGAAGATTAGTTTGTTTCCTTTTTGGACTCTATTACTTGTTCTGCACATACGTAATATTTCCAGATATGATCCAGTGTATCTTCGTATCTTCACAGCATGATCCCTCATAGGGGTCATTAAATATGGTATGTATTGTCTCGTATGGCGAGGTAGATCAGATAGCAAGGTAGACTAGTGTCTTGGCTCCGATATTCAGAAGCTTAGTCTAGCCAGGAGCTCGGCCTGACCTCCCTTGATCTCTTGGAGCTGGATGCAGCCCCCTGCGGACACTCCTCTATGACAGCGGGGTTTTGGCAAGCTTCCAGAGAGGTGGCGAGGTAGTCTCGGCCTCGGGGAGCTTCCCGATTCCTGGTTTGGTAGTGCGGGCTCGATCTGATCGCGCCGGGTTCTATCCCAGGTGTTTCGGGAGCTCGCCTTTTATTTCTGTGGGGTGGTACCATAGCTCGACTTTGGGAACCGTGGTCCCCTGGTGGATAACCTCGGGCCTGGGGTCAGACTAGGAGGGTGGAAAATTTCTCTTTGGTCTCTAGCCAAATTTGGCTATTAACAAATAGCATATTATTTATATATAAACTATATATGTTATTAACTTTTTATTGTAAATTAATTCCAATAAATTTTATTTTATTTTTATATAATAAACAAATTGATATTTAAAAACATTTATTGTAGCATTTAAATAAACTATATTTTTTTTAAATATTACAGGAACTATATACTCCTATAATGGGAGATAACTACTTCCCACAATCCGGGAAGAAAACTCTCTACACATGCTTGTAAAATATGCATGGTGGGATTTAAACCCCTCACCACTTATGTGGAACGGAGGTGCACTGTCAGCTCTACTAAGAAGTGATGTGCAACTAAACTATTTTTTAAAAATTTATATTGTCAGATCAAATGGTCTATCGTTAATCGTATATGGAAATTATATATATATATATATATATATATATTTGTTTTCTTAATTTTTTGAATTAATATAAAAGTGAAGCAAATTTAATTATTAATATGAATCTTAGGAAAAACTTAAAAAAATAATGATAAAGAAAAAAGAAAAATATAATCCCGACAAATCATTATCAGCAACAAATATTATGTTTGTCTTAATAAGTCCCCAAATCTATAAATTTTTTTTAAATGTCAAACGTTTTAGGGACGAATTATTTTCGTCCTAATAGGATGTCTATTGGGACGAATGATTTATTTCGTCCCAATACACATCCTATTGGGACAAATTATTTTCGTCCCTAAAAGTCTGGTTATTTTTGCAGTTTTTAGGGACAAATAATTATTTTTGTCCCAATAAACAATCAATCGGGACAAATATTTTTCGTCTCTAAAGGTCTCGTCCTTTTTAGGGACGAATAATATTTTTCGTCCCAATAGACGTTCTATTGGAACGAATTTTTTCGTCCCTAAAAGTTTCTTTAGGTTTGAAATTTTTAGGGACGAATATGTTATTGCGTCCCAATAGACGTTCTATTAGGACGAATAAAATTTGTCCCAATAAATTTCGTTCCTATAGGCCCATTTTCTTGTAGTGAATAAAACAAAAGGGAAAAAGTCAGAACTGAGCTAGTCAACAAGACAAAGCAAGACGATTCAGTGTTACTTACGAGGAGCAGCATCGGAGATCCGCAGATATTGATTATGTAGGGAAAAATTGCTTAAAACCGCAGCGGAAGGCGAAAAAATAATTTTCGTATAGTTTAAAATTTTTTTAAAGATTTGAACCTTAACCCTTTAATTAATTAAACTCAAATATACGGTTAAAGTTGAATACCTCTTGTCGCGTGATCCGATTGACTTACGTCGATGGTAATCTGCAAGATCTTCAATCCTAGCACGTACGTGAATCACCTAGGAGCGTGGTCTCCCTTTTTCTTTGAATTGCTTACCTTAGAATGGATGTATGGAATTTCTGATCTTAATCTTCAATAGTAAAACACCAAGAGCCTAAAAAAATAGTTCCGGTCACTTTTGAATTCACAATCAATATGATTGAAACTCGCGTAACCCTAAATCGAAAGTGTGCACAAAACCTTTTGATGTTAAAGGCTTGTAAGTGCACTATCGAATGAGAACTTATTTTCTTTTTCCCTCTTGGCCGAAAATCTATGTGTATAGAGTAGGATTTTTTATTTTCAAAACAAACAAAAATCTCTCTCTATTTTGCTTCTTAGTGGCCGAAAATTCATAACCTTATATTTATAGGTTGGCCGAATTTTCTCCTTCACCAAGTAGGGTTGGCCGAATTTATTGAATAGGAAATCTAGGGTTGGTTAATTTCCTTACTTGAAAAAGAATTATCCTTTTCCCTAATTCCTATCAATTCAAGAATCCTAACCCTTGTAGGACAAGTGGTGGCCGAATTCTTTGTATAATAAGGAGTGTATGTGGACTTAATCCTTACCACATTAGGACTCTTATCACTTAAAAGAATTTCAACCATAATCCAACACATAGTATTTAATTTACTGATCAGGAAAAGATTTTGATTTAAACTATTAATTAATTAATTCTCATTTAATCAAAACAATAAAATAAAATAATATCTTGGGCTATTTTATTTACCCTTGCCGCCCACACCATATATATATGGGCCTAATATTATTTTTCTTATTTTATTTAATCCATTAGACTTTAAATAAAAGCCCACATGTGAACCAGACTTATTCTTACTAAAAGAAACAAGCCCACATGTCTCCTTTTAATATATTAATATAATAAAGCAACCCATTAAATAAATAATAGACATATTATATTCTTAATATATTAAATGCAATTCTAGATGGACCCATAAATTGGTCCGGTAGAATATATCAAGTGATCCATGCAAGTACGTGTGGATTGTGGATCTTGACGGGCTATCTAAATTTAAGCTTCAATAGACATAACCTAATCACAATCAACAAATGATTCACTTAGGTCTGATCTATTAATTTTAACTCATTCCACTAGAGAGCTAAAATTGAACTCTTAAATAAAGATAGAATAAGGAGATGTTTCTCATTCATACCCTAGACAATCTTATAGGAAATGGTGTATCCTCGTGAATAATATCAGTAATCGCCAAGAGCTCATAGACCGCCTATAGCTCTCCAAGTTACCATATTTCCTCATATGACCACATTTAGAACTTGGATATTTTGACTTGTCCAGAAGCCATGTCTTCAATAATCATTATTGAAAACTCAACGTTGAGATTTAATATCCAATACCTCAAAACATCCATATGATGATATTATACTCTCATTTAATAAATGGAGCCACGATGTCCATATCTATAAATGAAGTCCTCTATCGATTAACAAATGAATACCACCAAACTATCGAGGATAGACTATGCTATATAATCGTACTCATTGATAGCTCAAATGATAACACTTGCAACCATAAGTACATCATTTATCTTAGGATTAAGATCGACTCTCCGATTGTCCTGATAATGAAAAGACTTAAATCTAGTGACGGTTATAGATAAAGTATTTCATTGTGATCCTGTTCAATGCACCCAGTGCACTAGATTCTTTTACTCGAAAACCTTTCGATGATTTTAGACTCATCATAACTCATTTGATCCCACTCAAATGCTAGTAAAAGAATTCTACAACTTTATCAAGATAGAGGTGCCCAACCTTTAACTTAAGTTGTGAACGTTATTCAAGACTAACTAAAGAATTGTGTCTACCTCACACATATCCGAATGTATGAACAATTCTTCATATCTCATAGTCTTTTGACCTTATGATTATTTACCTTGACAATTATAATAATAAATGCTATAAGTATTTGTAAGAATCAGAAAACACTTTATTAATATGAAAAGATTGTCAATTACAATATTACACTCTTGCTATTGAGCATAATCCTAACACTATAGTGAGGCGTTTAAAGCTCCAAGGGACCTGGAAAGGTCGGACCAAGCTCCTAGCACCAAGACCAGGACATGTCGCTCTACTAAATAATAAGTGCCATACTCGCCATCCTCCATGAAGAATCATACCATGGAGACACACGAGATCATACCTACAACAAACATGAACACATTACGTGTAGAACAAGTGATTGAATCCAAAAAGGAAACAAACTTATCTTCGCCTACGATACTCTCGAATTCGTCATTAAACCAAAGTCAATGACTTTTAAATAAAAAGACCTGCCCGATAAGGAGGGAAAGGATGGAGAAAATCATGGTGGTAAAGTCGCAAATCGAACCAACCTAGACTATGTATAAAACGATCAAGCATGAACAGAAAAAATGAGACTACCTTTCGACAGGCACGAGAGTGCCATTTAATAGTATAGCATTGGAGAGATCTTTGTAAGGTTATGCTTGATGAATGATAAAGCCATTGTATTCCCTTTTACCTTTTGTTAGTGTCATTTTTCAAACTCTCATTGCAAACTAAATATCGAAGGTATCTAACCCCGGCCACCACCTACGTGGTTGTGGTCTTAAGGGTGTTAACTGAGATTTTTTGCCCCGCTCGAGTTTTTCGTTAACACCTAACTTCCTTTACGGAAAAAGAAAAGCGTTCATATTGTTCATACCCCGAATCAACCCTTAAGAGAACTACTATCTACTTCTCACAAGAAGGAGTGGATTCCACTATTGTGTACAGACCTTCCCAGCCACAAGCCAAACCGCAATTCCAACATACAAAGTTATTGACCGGGAATGCAACTACGATCTCACCCATGGTATATCAAAAACCACGATCTAACCTGAAGGAGTCGATAAGACAGTCAGGATTAAGATCATACATATATAGCCATAATTTGTTCGTATATATGAATCTCATCATGCAATGGATCTTGGTGAGAGATTCATATAGACCATGGCCTAGTCCTATATGATCACATCATATAAGGTGCCTCCATTCTTATATCAACATATGAATAGTCTAGGATAAGACTATCGTATATTACGGAATGGACCGCAGCTATGGATTGACCACAAATAAAGTACCCAGATCTATTTGTTATCTATGGACTCTTTAGATTGCTCATCTAAAACTGAATTCCTTTGTATATGACACCCATTTACTCAGTTAGAGATTACATCCGGCAATCTTGGATATTAAGTACACATTATATAAATGTATAAGACACATTTATAGAATGAATAAACTACTTCTTTTATTAATGTTTCATTCACATTTACAAATTACAAGCTTTAGGACATAAACCCCAACAGCATGGACGTCAAATGTTAAAGTGGAAGGTTGTAATAGAGCCGATCATCAGACTTTAGAGCTTAATGCCTTAGTTGAATCAACTGGTTTTCGAATTCCCCCATTTTCCATTCATTCATTACCCAATCACCCAAGGCCCCACTACAACCAAGGAAATACCTATTTGATCTTAGGGAAAATCTAGATAGGGAATGTTAGTTGAAGCATGCTCTTTTCCACGTTCATGACATTCAGTTCCATCCATGAGACTTAACAATATAAATGTGCGTTCCCTTAAAACGTTATATGAAATTAAAATTTTGATTTCATTACGTAAACTCATATTGCATATTTTGAGGTGTGTTCGCTTAGGATTCGAAGTGAAAATTGAGAGAATCCGGTGAGGATAGTGAAATTCCTATAAGGTTATGAACTAAACAACCTAGAGATGGGGGGTGAATAGATTGACACTCTATTTTTAAAACTCTTTTGAGACTTTTGTCAAACACTTGGTGAGCATACAAAATCAAAGAATTTTAAAACTTTTTAGAGTGGCGATATTTGCACCCCTCTAAAACTGTACGTACACCTAAATTTATATATTTTCAAAATTTCAATATTACCCTTAAATAAATTTATTAACATTTTAATTAAAATTGTTAACGGAAAAATTAACTCAGGATGAAAATCTCAGTTAACACCCTCGCCAACTACCGGTAGCAGTAGCGGGGTAGGTACCTTCGGTATCGGGGTCCCTTTCTATGATCAGGAGCAAGAGATCAAGTGATAGAGAAAGAACACAAGGGACCGGGAGATGTAAAAGAACACTGTTTTATTTAATAAATCACTATAACAGGGTTACAATAAGTATACATACACTCGTCTCTTTATTTTCACACTTTTACACAAGATGGAGATGGAGAAAGTGTTCGTGTCGATAAGTGGGTATTTTCCTCCAATGATTGTCAATGGACTCTCACTGGCTTCGGGGAATTTTTAGAGATAATTCTCACGGAGTCTCTCTTGTTATGGTGATCAAGAATCCTTCCAACCATTGCCCCCTCAAACCCTCGCCCTTTTCTTTGTCTTCCAATACCGTATATGTAGTATTCTCCAAAATCCTCTTGAAATCCGGTCGTCATAATGAAGATCATTGAGAATCCTATTTTAGGCATTTGAAAGGCATTTGAGTGGAGCTGAAGGCACGATATTTGATCCCATTAACCAATGGCGAATTAAAATTCTGATTCGGTTGACCATTGGGTCATTAATGGCGCTTTATTTAAGCGATGGATTCAACTTTCCTTCTTCGTTGGAGCTTGGTAGCGATGGAGTGTAATGCTGGTACCTCATTCTGATGAGCTTGTTCTGCGTCCTGCTGGAAGGGTGCTCATATCTTCGTGCTCCCTATCGTATTGCCTAGAAGGTAGGGTACTTGCCTTGGAGGAGCTCCGGATAGGCATACGAAGTACCAGATGGGAGTCGGGGTGACACCAAGGCAAATATCGAGGTAGTACCAAGGTGGTATCGAGGTAGGTATCGAGGTACCAGACGCCTTGATTGATGTCGAGGTCCTTACGGGATGCAAATTATCATCGTACTGGTCTCGAGCCAGTATCAGGAGCTTCAGTAGGGCGAGGTACAAGCTTTCGGAGCCGATGTCCTATCTGGATAGATGTATAGTCGAGTCTCCAATCACGTTGGATATCGGTCCCATCTAGGTGGTGGTACCGATCTCGCTGGCTTTCAGGAGTATCTGGATGAGTCTTCCAGGGTAGGTCCCTGTTGGAAAATTCTCCCTTGGTCCCTTGCTAGAAAAACCTGTTAACAAAAATAAATAATAAATTTTATAACTATTTTACTGTTTTGAATAGTTGACTAACTAAACCAAAATAAAAAGGGAAGCAAATAAAAAAATTAGTTAAGAAAAATAAAATACAAGTCAATAAATGTGTGAACTTCTTCCAATCCTAAAAAATTAAGATGAAAGGCCGTTGCCACCTCAATTCTAGATCATAAAAAATTGAGGAAGCAGCTACCCCTGCCAATATACATAAGCTTCAGTCTATTCTGCTTGAAATGTCTAACTTGGCTTTTCTGAGGATCTTTTTCTAGCCAAGTCGCGTGTTCATCAGCTGGATGTGTTGTTACACAAGCAGAAGTGCTCTTTTTGAGATCGGTCTAGAGTTAATTGGATGCATGATGGGGACTAGAATTCCTCTTTCTTTCATGCCTCTGTCAGAAGTAGACGGCACCGTAATGCTTTATCAGCTCTCTCGATTAATGGGGTGCTTTCGGATGATAGATTGTCTATTAGGGAACATATCATCAGTTTTTATCCGGACATATTCTACTCTGATGCTTCTCAAGTAGAGAGGGATTTTTCGATTGTGGATAACATGATTCCTTCTTTAGGGTCTAAGGAAGAGAACGCTTTCTTGATTGGTGTTCCCTTTGCGAATAATATTCATGATGCGGTTTTTGCTATGGATGCCGCTTCTGTACCTGAGCTGGATGAATTTTCTAGTCATTTTTATTAGAGATGTTGGATGTTGTGGACAGTGATATGGTTCTTGCTGTTCATGTTATTTTTTGCACATGGGCTATTTTTTTGGGTCTCAATTCCAGCTTCACTGTTCTTCTTATGAAATTGAAGGATTCGATTTCAATTGATCAGTTTCTCTTGATTGTGATTAGTAACTTTTGGTTCAAAATCTTGTCTAAGATTTTGGCTGGTCGGTTGGCTTAGGTTTTGGCTAGGACTGTTTCCCCTCATCAGTTCGGATTCATTCGAGACCGGCACATTGAGGATTTTAATGCTTTGGCTTTTGATGGTATGAATGTGTTACATAAGAAGTGCTATGGGGGCAATTCGGCTATAAAGATTGATATCCGTAAGGCTTTTGATTGTGTGAATGTGTTGCATAAGAAGTGGTGTGGTCCTTCCTTTGTAGGGTGCTCCAGGCTTTTGGGTTTTCTACAGTTTTTATGGAATGAATTAATAGCATTCTGGATTCTTCTAGGCTTTTTGTGTTGATCAATGAGGTTTAGGAGGTTTTTAACAGTCATTTTTGGCAGGGGTCTAAAGAAGAATTTTCCATCCGGCAGGTACCTGGTAGGACCTAGATCGGGACTGGTGCCTAGATACCGAGGATGCTCTACACCATGAACCGGAAAGAAGTCAGTACCACGTCTCACAGTCTACCAGGTACCAAGCAAGGCTATACCACGATACCTCCTACCTGGCTCCTAGGTACCATGATACCTCCTACCTGGTTCCTAGGTACCACGATACCTCTTACCTGGTACCTAGGTACCGCGACATCTACCCGGTACCCAAGTACCGCGATATCAGTCTAGGATCTAACTAGAATGTATATCCTACCCGCCAAGAAAGAAGAATGGAACTAGGAAGAGGTACCAGCATGCTAGAACAAGCGCCACGCCAGCGAGCACTCTGGTACACCAGTGTACCATACCACTGGGATACAGAGTCAGAATTCTCCTTCAAGCAACGCAAAAGAGAAAGTTGACCTCTCTGGTAATTAATGGAGATAATCAACACCATTAATGAGGGAATCAATCAACTCCATTAATGGCCATTCACCACTCTATTAATGAGGGAATCATTCAACTCCATTAATGGCCATTCACTACGCCATTAATGAAGGAAGCAGTCAACTCTATTAATGGAGATAATCAGCCCTATTAATGAGAAGATCAGTCAACTATTTTGTTAATGGAAAAATCCATCCGGGGTGAAAATCTCAATCAACACCCTCGACCCGCTACCCCGGAGGTCACAGCGGGTGTGGTAGGTACTTCGTACCGTGGTTCTGAAAAGGTGATACAGCAAGGTGTGGTAGGTACCTAGAGGTATCGTGGTTCTTGTATAGCTTAGAGAGGCAAGGTGAGGGCTAGGTTGGTAGGAGAACAATCATCCCGCCCATCTGGTGTAGTAGGCTGGTACCCAGTCTAGGTATCTGATCCAGGTACCTGGTTACCTCTCTAGGTGCCCTCCATAATTCCCTCGCCTAGATAACGTGCAAGGAGAGGTACATAAAGGCTAGAATCAGCGAGGTCGGTACCTAACTCATATACTTGCATAATGAATGAGATAAAAGGGAGAATGACAACTCATTTGGTAGAGGTGGACTGACCTAGGGGGAAAAAGCATCACGAATGATCATATGTTGAAAAACCCCCAGGCAGTATCCATAGGAAGGAGAAAGACCCTTCTATATGTATATATATCACGAGAAGTGCTCCAGAGAGCTTACATAAATACAATCTGGGACCTAGTAGGTCACCAATGGAGGGGTACCATTAGGTACCGATACATTCATGGAGAAAATAGATATGTACATTAGTCGATAAAATGATGGTGTAGAGGGAATTCAGGCAGGGTCCCTTTTACACTTCAGGTGATGGCGAACTCATGTTGTAGACGATAAGTAAGTATTTTTCTGTACCATGATGGTGAAAACTCTCTGTAGGTGATGATGACTGTATTTCTGGTGGAGAAGTAGGCGAAATATGGGATTGGAGACATTTAGAGATATGGAGATGTTGGAGAGAATGTCAGACTGGAGAAGTGTTTTCGAACCCTTTTCTTGGAGAGTGCCTTGTTATATTTATATCTTTTCATTCTTGTTGCCCACTCCATTAATTAATACGCAACCAAAGGAATGTTGATATGGCATTAATGGAGTTGAATTTTCTCTCATTAATGGCGTTGTGAATGGCCATTAATGGAGTTGACTGATTCCTTCCTTAATGGCTTTGTGAATTGCCATTAATGGAGTTGACTAATTCCCTCATTAATGGAGTTATGAATGTCCATTAATGAGGTCAGATGGTGTTGCATGCTTCTTCCCTTCAGGTGAGGTACTCTGGTGTACCAGTCCCTTCTCGTTGGCGTGGCACTTGTTCTAGCATGCTAGTGGCTTCGTGGCGACATTCTTCTTGCTCGGCGGTTAGGATACCTGTCTATGGTGGATTCCTGGTTGATGTCAAGGTACTGGGTACCAGGCAGATATCGAGGTATTCCAGCACCAGGTAGATGTTGAGGAACCCTGGGTACTGGATACATGTCTCGGTACCTAGGTGCTAGGTAGGAGGCACCAGGTATGTGCGAGGTACTGGGTGCATGGTATCTCTGTACCAGCTTCACCAGACGTCGGGGTAGATGTAGTTGCTCTTCCTGGTTCATATTTCTGGTGCCTCATCTAGGTAGACAGGCAGTCGAGGTTCTGGCTCTACTAGGTATCGATTCTTCCAAGGTCGCGGTATCGATCTGTCTGGGTAGTTGGGAGCTGGGAATGGTCCCTACCAAGTGATTACTTGGTGGAAAATTCTTCTTTGGACCCCTGCCAAAAAACCCTGTTAACAGAAGTCCCCTCTGACTTGAACACCAGTATTAACTTGGGGTTGGAGTGAGGATCTTGTACTACATGAAGAATTTTTCCCGACGTTTCTTACTGGTAGCCATTATTCGAAACGAGAAAAATGCTCCCAGCACTCTTGGCTTAGGCAAATCTGGGTACCTCGCATTCCTTTCTAAGACTCTTGGTACTCTGGCGAAAACAAGGTGAACACATTGATGAACGTGGGTACCTCGCATTCCTTTCTAGGAATCTTGGCACTCCGGCGAAAACAAGGCGAACACATTGGCGAACATGGGTACCTCGCATTCCTTTCTAGGAATCTTGGTACCTTGGTGAATACAAGACGAACAATCTGGGGACATCGCATTCCTTTTCTAGGAATCTTGGTACCTTGGCGAACCCATGTCAAACAATCTGGGTACCTCGCATTCCTTTTCTAGGAATCTTGGTACCTTGGCGAACCCATGTTGAACAATCTGGGTACCTCACATTCCTTTGCTAGGAATCTTGGTACCTTGGCGAACATACTGGCAACAAGATCCTGGTAGGCTACTAAGGCCACTTTAGCACCAGGTCTTTCTTAGCGGGGGGTGGTACCCGGCCAAGGCATCATGAGGGCTATCTAGCTATTTCTTGGTCTCGAGGTCTGGATGGCAACTATGCTCTTACACTCAGACCCTTCTTGGGGGTGGTAGCCAGACCAAGGCATTAGGAGGGCTGTCTAGCTATTTCCTGGTCTCAAGATCTGGATGGCAACTATGCTCTTACACTCAGACCCTCCTTGTGGGTGGTAGCCCGACCAAGGCATCAAGAGGGCTATCTAGCTATTTCCTGGTCTCGAGGTCTAGATGGCAACTATGCTCTTACACTCAGACCCTTCTTGGGGGTATAGCCCGACCAAGGCATCAAGAGGGCTGTCTAGCTATTTCCTGGTCTCGAGGTCAGGATGGCAACTATGCTTTTACACTCAGACCCTCTTTGGGGGTGGTAGCCCGACCAAGGCATCAGGAGGGCTGTCTAGCTATTTCCTGGTCTCGAGGTCTGGATGGCAACTATGCTCTTACACTCAGACCCTTCTTGGGGGTGGTAGCCCGACCAAGGCATCAAGAGGGCTGTCTAGCTATTTCCTGGTCTCGAGGTCTGGATGGCAACTATGCTCTTACACTCAGACCCTCCTTTGGGGTGGTAGCCCGACCAAGGCATCAGGAGGGCTATCTAGCTATTTCCTGGTCTCGAGGTCTGGATGGCAACTATGCTCTTACACTCAGACCCTTCTTGGGGGTGGTAGCCCGACCAAGGCATCAAGAGGGCTGTCTAGCTATTTCCTGGTCTAGAGGTCTGGATGGCAACTATGCTCTTACACTCAGACCCTATTTTGGGGTGGTAGCCCGACCAAGGCATCAGGAGGGCTGTCTAGCTATTTCCTGGTCTCGAGGTCTGGATGGTAACTATGCTCTTACACTCAGACCCTTCATGGGGGTGGTAGCCGGACCAAGGCATCAGTAGGGCTGTCTAGCTATTTCCTGGTCTCTAGGTCTGGATGGCAACTATGCTTTTACACTCAGACCCTCCTTGGGGGTGGTAGCCCGACCAAGGCATCAGGAGGGCTGTCTAGCTATTTCCTGGTCTCGAGGTCTAGATGGCAACTATGCTCTTACACTCAGACCCTCATTGGGGGTGGTAGCCCGACCAAGGCATCAGGAGGGCTGTCTAGTTATTTCCTGGTTTTGATCATAGGCAAAAGTCGATCATATGAGAACTACCAAAGAGATCGTTGGAGAACTACCAAGGCGATCATAGGAGAACACCAAGGCGATCATACTCAAGGCGATACTGGTCAATGCTCACCTCGTAGGCTTCATCGGTAGAACCTTTTGAGGAGACCCACATTACGGGTATAAGTAATTGAGTGACCTTCCGCAAAGGAGCTTTTATCGAGAACTGGTCATTAGGAGAACTTTTCTCATGTTGAGGTCACCGCCCTTCCCACAGGAGTACTAGGGAGAAGGGTAAGCTTCTAGTCCCCGAGTGATGTAACCAGTTAGGGGGCCTACTTGGAGTGATTGAAAGTCTTCAACCCTCATAATGGCACTCGAGATTTCCTTGAACAAACCTGGACCTCGATAGCTCCCCGGTATAAAAGGTTGGGAACTGTTAATCTTACAGCTATGATCTAGGTAGCTCATATGGGCGCTGTGAGGGGGCCCAATAAAATAAGTGAGGAATCACAAATCTTACAGCTGTGTTGCTGCTCCGGAGGCTTGCTAAAGCATGTAGGAGGACTCAGCAATATGGGAAGCCTCTGAGCTCTCCCTGAACGGATCAGGACTACAGTGGCTCACTAGGGTGTTGTGGACCCCGGTATGAGAGGTATGGAGCCACCGATATGATACTGGTCCAGAGGGATGCTTAGGATACTAGAAGTCCCAAACAACTGAAACGTGGCTCTGGACCATGCTGGAAAGAATCGGGACACAGTGGCTCACATGGGCGTTGACTAGCCGGGTCAAAGAAGTGATGAGCCATTGGGCCATACAGCTAGGCTGCTACTCTAGAGGCTTGCTAAACCATGTAGAAGGCCACAGCAATGTAGGAAGCCTCTGAGCTCTCCCTGAACGGATCAGGACTAGGGTGGCTCACTAGGGCGTTGTGGAGCCCGGTATGTGAGGTAGGGAGCCACTGGTATGATATTGGTCCAGAGGCATGCTTGAGATCCTAAAAGTCCCCAGCAACTGAAATGTGGCTCTGGACCATGCTAGAAAGAATCGAGACACAGTGGCTCACCTGGGCGTTGACTAGCCAGATTAAAGAAGTGAGGAGCCACTGGGCCATGCAGCTAGGCTGCTGCTCCAGAGGCTTGCTAAACCATGTAGAAGGCCTCAGCAATGTAGGAAGCCTCTGAGCTCTCCCTGAACGGATCAGGACTAGGGTGGCTCACTAGGGCGTTATAGAGCCCGGTATGAGAGGTAAGGAGCCACCGGTATGAAACTGGTCCAGAGGCATGCTTGGGATCTTAGAAGTCCCCAGCAAGTGAAATGTGGCTCTGGACCATGCTGGAAAGAATCAGGACACAGTGGCTCACCTGGGCGTTGACTAGCCTGGTTAAATAAGTAAGGAGCCACTGGGCCATGCAGCTAGGCTGCTGCTCTAGAGGCTTGCTAAACCAAGTAGAAGGCCACAGCAATGTAAGAAGCCTCTGAGCTCTCCCTGAACGGATCAGAACTAGGGTGGCTCACTAGGGCGTTGTGGAGCCCGGTATGTGCGGTAGGGAGCCACCGGTATGATGTTGGTCCAGAGGCATGCTTGAGATCCTAGAAGTCCCCAGCAACTGAAATGTGGCTCTGGACCATACTGGAAAGAATCGGGACATAATGGCTCACTTGGGCGTTGACTAGCCCGATTAAAGAAGTGAGAAGCCACTGGGCCATGTAGCTAAGCTGCTGCTCCAGAGGCATGCTAAACCATGTAGAAGGCCATAACAATGTAGGAAGCTTCTGAGCTCTCCCTGAATGGATCAGGACTAGGGTGGCTCACTAGGGCGTTGTGGAGCCCGGTATGTGAGGTAGGGAGCCACTGGTATGATACTGGTCCAGAGGCATGCTTGGGATCCTAGAAGTCCCTAGTAACTGAATGTGGCTCTGGACCATGCTGGAAAGAATCGGGACATAGTGGCTCACTTGGGCGTTGACTAGCCTGATTAAAGAAGTGATGAGCCACTGGGCCATGCAGCTATGTTGCTGCTCCAGAGGCTTGCTAAGGCATGTAGGAGGACTCAGCAATATGGGAAGCCTCTAAGCTTTCCCTGAACGGATCAAGACTAGGGTGGCTCACTAGGGCGTTGTGGAGCCCGGTATGTGAGGTAGGAAGCCATCGGTATGATACTGGTCCAGAGGCATGCTTGGGATCCTAAAAGTCCCTAACAACTGAAATGTGGCTCTGGACCATGCTGGAAAGAATCGAGACACAGTGGCTCACTTGGGCGTTGACTAGCCCAATTAAAGAAGTGAGGAGCCACTGGGCCATGCAGCTAGGCTGCTGCTCTAGAGGCTTGCTAAACCATGTAGAAGGCCATAGCAATGTAGGAAACCTCTGAGCTCTCCCTGAACTGATCAGGACTAGGGTGGCTCACTAGGGCGTTATGGAGCCCGGTATGTGAGGTAGGGAGCCACCGGTATGATACTGGTCCAGAGGCATGCTTGGGATCCTAGAAGTCCCCAGCAACTAAAATATGGCTCTAGACCATGCTAGAAAGAATCGGGACACAGTGGCTCACTTGGGCGTTGACTAGCCCAATTAAAGAAGTGAGGAGCCACTGGGCCATGCAGCTAGGCTACTGCTCCAGAGGCTTGCTAAACCATGTAGAAGGCCATAGCAATGTAGGAAGCCTCTGAGCTCTCCCTGAACGGATCAGGACTAGGGTGGCTCACTAGGGCGTTGTACAGCCCAGTACGAGAGGTATGGAGCCACCGGTATGATACTGGTCCAGAGGCATGCTTAGGATACTAGAAGTGCCCAGCAACTGAAATGTGGCTCTGGACCCTCCTGGAAAGAATCAGAATCTAAATCCTAGTGGCTCACTTGGGCATTGAGTGGCCCGGTACACGAAGTGAATATCCACTAGGCCTCTATCGGTCGTGCTGCTCATATATTTGTGTTGGCTTCTCCGGTACATGGGTTGACCTGCTAGCTAGGAGCTTTCGAAAAGTATCCACGACATGAGGGGATCCTCATGAACAGGTGCAAGTCCAATGGATATGCTATATAGGAGATCTGCTGATAGCGGAACAAATCTTCTGTAAGGAATCAGGAGAGGGACAGCTCTACTATATAGAAGCTCTAGATGTACTGGAGCGGATCTGCTATCGAAGAGATCGTACTGGTACAGAGTTGCTGTAGTGGAGCTCCATAAGTGTATGAGCAGGTTCGCTACATAAGGGAGACATAGTAGACCAATTCTGCCAGGAGTCCCACGTACCATCTCGATAATAGAAAGTCAAGCTTGCATGTAAAGATAAGGAAGCCACGTTAATGAGCTTCCCACAGACGGCGCCAAAAAGTGTTAACGGAAAAATCCATCAAGGGTGAAAATCTCAATCAACACCCTCGACCCGCTACCCCGGAGGTCGCAGCGGGTGTGGTAGGTACTTTGTACCGTGGTTCTGAAAAGGTGATACAGCAAGGTGTGGTAGGTACCTAGAGGTACCTTGGTTCTTGTGTAGCTTAGAGAGGCAAGGTGATGGCGAGGTTGGTAGGAGAACAATCATCCCGCCCATCTGGTGTAGTAGGCTGGTACCCGGTCTAGGTATCTAATCCAGGTACCTGGTTACCTCTCTAGGTGCCCTCCATAATTCTCCGGCCTAGATATCGTGCAAGGAGAGGTACATGAAGGCTAGGACCAGGGAGGTCGGTACCTAGCTCATATACTTGCATAATGAATGAGATAAAAGGGAGAATGACAACTCATTTGGTAGAGGTGGACTGACCTAGGGGGAAAAAGCATCACGAATGATCATATGCTGAAAAAACCCCTAGGCAGTATACATAGGAAGGAGAAAGACCCTTCTGTATGTATATATATCACGAGAAGTGCTCCGGAGAGCTTACATAAATACAATCTGGGACTTAGTAGGTCACCAATGGAGGGGTACCATTAGGTACCGATACATTCATGGAGAAAATAGATATGTACAGTAGTCGATAAAATGATGGTGTAGAGGGAATTCAGGCAGGGTCCCTTTTACACTTCAGGTGATGGCGAACTCATGTTGTAGACGATAAGTAAGTATTTTTCTGTACCATGATGGTGAAAACTCTCTGTAGGTGATAATGACTGTATTTCTGGTGGAGAAGTAGGGGAAATATGGGATTGAAGACATCTTGGAGATATGGAGATGTTGGAGAGAATGTCAGACTGGAGAAGTGTTTTCGAACCCTTTACTTGGAGAGTGCCTTGTTATATTTATATCTTCTCATTCTTATTGCCCACTCCATTAATTAATACGCAACCAAAGGAATGTTGATACGTCATTAATGGAGTTGAATATTCTCTCATTAATGGCGTTGTGAATGGCAATTAATGGAGTTGACTGATTCCTTCCTTAATGGCGTTGTGAATGGCCATTAATGGAGTTGACTGATTCCTTCCTTAATGGCGTTGTGAATGGCCATTAATAGAGTTGACTTATTCCCTCATTAATGGAGTTATGAATGGCCATTAATGAGGTCAGACGGTGTTGCATGCTTCTTCCCTTCAGGCGAGATACTCTGGTGTACCAGTCCCTTCTCGTTGGTGTGGCACTTGTTCTAGCATGTTAGTGGCTTCGTGGCGACATTCTTCTTGCTCAGCGAGTAGGATATTTGACTATGGTGGATTCCAGGTTGATGTCAAAGTACTAGGTACCAGGTAGATATCGAGGTATTCGGGCACCAGGTAGATGTTGAGGTACCCTTGGGTACTGGATACATGTCGCGGTACCTAGGTGTCAGGTAGGAGGCACAGAGTATATACGAGGTACTGGGTGCATGGTATCTCTGTACCAGCTTCAGCAGGTGTCGGGGTAGATGTACTTGCTCCTCCTGGTTCATATTTCAGGTGCCTCATCTAGGTAGACAGACAGTCGAGGTTCTGGCCCTACTAGGTATCGATTCTTCCAAGGTCGCGGTATCGATCCTGCTGGGTAGTTGGGAGCTGGGAATAGTCCCTACCAGGTGGTTACTTGGTGGAAAATTCTTCTTTGGACCCCTGCCAAAAAACCCTGTTAACATCTTTAATGGCCATTCACAACGCCATTAATGAGGGAATCAGTCAACTTCATTAATGAAGATAATCAAACTCCATTAATGAGAAGATATTCAACTCCATCAATAAGAAGATATTCAACTCCATCAATGAGAAAATATTCAATTCATTAATGTCGATAAACCAATGGAGTGGGCAATAAGGATGAAGAGACATAAAGATAACAAGTCACTCTCCAAGAAAAAGGTCGATTCCCCAATATTTCTCCAGTCAGACATTTCTCCAACATAGGGTCCGAACGATAAAGACAGTTCACCAGCTCTGGTTTTGACTAGGCCACCAGCAGTCTCAAACATCTTCCAACATCTCCATATCTCCAAGCTTTCTCCAATCTCCAACCAGAAATATGGATGTCTGATTTGATCCAGAAATCTCGAGAGACACCATCGTTTATCAATGGTGGACGGATTTCATCCCCTCTTCCAAAAATATAGTCACCATCACCTACAGAGAGTTTTCTCCATCATGGTATAGAAAAACACTTACTTATCGCCTACAGCATGAGTTCGCCATCGCCTGGAGTGTAAAAGGGACCCTGCCCAAATTCCCTCTACACCACCATTGTATCGACTACTATGTATGTCAATTTTCGCCATGAATATACCGGTACCAAATGGTACCCCTCCAACTGTGACCTATCAAGACTCAGTTTGTACTAATGTAAGCTCTCCGGGGCACCTCTCGAGATATATAAATATAAAGAAGGGTCTTTATCCTTCCTATGGATACTGCTTTGGGGTTTTTCAGCATGTGATCAATCGTGATGCTTTTTCCCCCTAAGTCAGTCCACCAATACTAAAAGAGTTGTCATTCTCCCATCTATCTCCTTGTTATGGATGCATATATGCGTGTTAGGCACCGACCATGTTGGTCCTAGCTCTCATGTACTTCCCCTGGCTCATTATCTATGTCGGGGGAATATTGAAGGCACCAGAGAGGTGACTAGGTACCAGGATCGGATACCAAGACCGGGTACCAGCCTACTGCACCAGATGGGAGGGATGATTGTTCTCCTACCGTGGCATCTATCTCGCTTTCACCTTACCAGAACCACAGTACGAAGTACCTACCACACCGTTGCGACCTCCGGGGTAGCGGGTCGAGGGTGTTGATTGAGATTTTCACCCTAGGTGGATTTTTCTGTTAACATGAGGGTTCCGCTATTCTAGAGGGGTTTGTTAAGGAGATCCCTTATCTTCTCTTCTGTTTGAGATTGTAGAGGACTACCTTAGTAGATTTTTGATGAGGATGGTAGATTACTCTTAGATTTTACCGATTTCTTCACCGAGGGGTTTTTCGGCTCTAATGCATTTACTCTATGTCGATAATTTTCTAATTTTTTACAGAGGCACAGTTCAACACTTGAAGAAAATCATGCATGCATTTGGGGTTTTTGGGGACATCTCAGGTCAGTTGGTTAACTAGGGTAAATCCTTCCATCTACTTTGGCTCTTCTATTTATCTGCCATGGATTGGTCGCTTGAAGTCTTTGGTCGGTATGTAGATTGCACAATTTCCTCTCTCTTATTTGGGGGATCCCGTTGTTTCGGGGTAAGCCTATGAAGGATGTGCTACAGCTTATTGTGGATAAGATCCAGTCTAAATTCACTCAGTGGAAGGGTAAATCCCTTTTTCTGGTTGGTCATGATACTTTGATCAAGTCAGTCATCATTGGTTCATTTGTTCATTCTTTCATGATTTAAAAGTGGCCTTCTTCGTTGCTACAAGTAATTAATCCCAAATTGAGGAACTTTTTATGGGCTGGGTTTGTGAGGAGACCAAGTTGGTCCGGGTTACTTGGGATCGTTGTCGTATGCCTTACTCTCAAAGAGGCCTTGGTTTGAAAGACCTCAGGTTATTGAATGAATCACTTTTATGAAAGTTCACTTGGAAGTTTGTGACGTCTGATGGTTGTGTTACTCGTTTCTTCAGGAGATTTATCTCATGCAGCTTCAGAAACCTCAGAGAGGGTATGTCAGTTCTTCGATATGGTCCTCTTTTAGGGCTAATTATTCTACTCTTCTTAAGGAAAGTATCTAACTTATAAACGAGAACTCTCAGCAGGATTTTTGGCTTAATAATTGGTTGGGGGCTCCTCTCCAGGTGAGGGTCTTTGATATTATTCAGAATGGTATGTGGGTTCTTGACTATTGTGTCCGATCCCACTTCACTGATCTTTGTTTTGGAATTGGTCAGGTTGTGATTGCTCATGTCGCGGACTCTCTGGTTTGGGCTCATTCTAGGGGTGGTCGAGTTTCTAGCAAGGCATCTTACTCCAGGTTCATTCGTGACTCTCCACAAGTCCCTTGGTGGAGAGATGTTTGATCTTGTTTTATTCCACTATCCCGTTCATCGTTGACCTGACGTCTTTTGTCGAATAAGCTCCCCACAGAGGATGGCTTGTATAGGTCTGAATTTCAGTTGGCTTTCCAGTGCAGTGTTTGTTGGGTTAGTAGAGGCTAATCATCTTTCCTTCTGGTGCCCCTTTACTGCTGTGCTTTGGAAGGTTGTTTTCTCAGGTTTCTAATGGCGTGTTTCTGCCGACTCTTGGAATTCTTTTTTCATGAAAGCCATGTCCGTTTCGTTTAGTGATCAGGTCAGGGTTTTGTGGAAGGCCCATATCCATGCAGTGGTTTGGAGTGTGTGGTTTGCCTGTAATCAGAGGATATTTGAAGGTAAATTGGTGGATTTCAGGTCTTCTCTTTCTCTGGTTTGGCATACGATTTCTGATGCTAATCTTCGAGAGATTGATTGTATGCATAATTGTGTGAATGATCTTATGATTCTTCGGTGGTTCGGTCTTCGTGGTTGTCTTGCTAGAGCCCTGGTTATCAAGAGTGTGACTTGGTCGCCTCCAGCTCCTAGTTGGATCCAAGTTAATATGGATGGTGCCGCCTTGAGTTCTCTGAGAGCTGAAGGTTGTGGGAGATTCTTCCGTAATTGTCATGCTTATGTGAAAGGTTGTTTTGCTATCCCTTTTAGGTAGGTGTTTGCGTTTGAGGCTGAGCTACTTGCGGCTTTTCTAGCCATTAATTTTGATTGGAAGTATGGGTGCGTCAGATCTGGCTTGAGAGTGATTCTTCTTATGTGGTTTAGCTGCTCTCTTCTCGCTGTGAGTAGGTTCTGTTAACAGGTTTTTCTGGCAAGTGACCAAAGGAGAATTTTTCAACGAGAATCTATCTAGAAAAGATCATCTTGATATTCAAGATAACCAGTGAGATTGATACCACTACCTAGATGGAGCCAATACTTGATAAGGTCAGGACCCCGACTACCTATCTATCTAGATAGGATATCATCCCCGAAAGTATGTATCTCGCCCTACTGAAGCTCCTGATACCAGCTCAAGACTAGCACGATGATAGCTCGCACGCCCAGCACCCCGCAAGCATCTCGGCGTCGATCAAGGTATCAGGTACCTCCATACCTACCTCGGTGCTACCTCGATATTCACCTTGGTGTCACCTAGACTCCCACCTGATACTCAGTATGATCATCTGGAGCTCCTCTTAGGCAAGTACCTTACCACCCAGTCAATACGATAGGGAACATGAAGACACGAGCACCATTCCAGCAGGAAGTAGAACAAGTCCATTAACATGGGGGGTCAGTGCTACCCTCCATTAAAACTCACGATCAGAATCTCCCTCCAAGCTCCACGAAGAAGGAAAGTTGACTCCATCGCCATCAAGCTCCATGAAGAAGGAAAGTTGACTCCATCGCCAAAATAAAGCGCCATCAATGACCCTATGATCGAGCGAATCATAATTCGAATTCGCCATTGATTAACGGGATCTAATCCCGCGCCTTCAGCTCCACGCAAATGCCTAAAAAATTATATATATAGAATTAAAAATATTTTTTTATGTGATTCGATGGAAAAAGATTAAATGTCTTGTTTTTAGAAAAATTAGAAAAACAAAAATGAAATGAGGCTAATACACAAAAATCTGAAAATGAAGGATGATATAAAAATTAAAGCTGAGGCAAATTTATAAAATTTAAAACCTCAGGAGGGTAGTGGCTCCCTCTTGTCCCGTGTTCCGCTCGTCCTTGGTCCCTCTACCGGGTAAAACCTGCTCGTGGCTTCAAGGGATATTCATGTTTAGCTTATGATTGCTTTGTCCGAGATCTTTAGGGATGATTCCATATTGCAATTTAGTGGCAAAACTTTTTGACACCCTTGAAGAAAAGAGTCGGGTGCCATATCTAATCGAGTAGCTCCAGAAGCATGTGTACATGCTCATTTTAAAGATTCGGTCTTATGGCTCGCGAGGGTAACGAAATTATTTGTAAGGTTAGCAAACGGAGTGCATATTATTCTACTTAATTAAACTTTTTAATATTTAATAATATTTTGATATAATAGGATGGTTTTTAATCATTCTTGATAAGATTAAACTAATTTCAATAACTTTTTATATAAAAATTATTTTCAACAACAGTATTAATAATATCATTATTATTTATTAACTATAATAATTTGGATTAATAATTGAGTAATACTATACAACCAAATAATTAACCTGAAATTCAATCCAAATAATGTGATAAATGTGTTGTCCTTACCACACAAATCATGAGATAATGTGATTAATGAAAAAATAACTTGTCACATCATTTTTAGGTTGTCTAATATTAATATTAATTAATATTTGAACGAAATTAGTTATTTGTGTATATAATATTGAAAATGACGATAGTTGCATCTGACATTGTTTATACTATACAATCAAATAATTAAACTGAAATTCAATCCAAATAATGTGATAAATGTGTTGTCCTTACCACACAAATCATGAGATGATGTGATTAATGAAAAAAATCACTTACCACATCATTTTTGGGTTGTCTAGCATTAGTGTTAATTAATATTTGAACAAAATTAGTTATTTGTGTATATAATATTAAAAATGACGGTAGTTATATCCATCTAACACTATTTGTACATCTTTAAATTATATATTTTTAAAATTCAAACAGTACCTCTAAATTAAATAGTTAATATTTTAATTAAATTATATTATTTGTTTATAATTATTTTATTTTTTGAATTTCTAATTAACCAAATTATACTAGAAAATAATATTAAAAATACAAAAAATAAAAAATCCAAATCAAAAAGTGAGCAAACTTACAGAGGTTACTGCCTCATTCATCCTTGATTGAAAAAGACTGGAGGCGGAAAGTAACGAAATTCCAAAATCTATTATATTGAGTCTCATATAATATATTCTTTATTTTTTTATTTTAATTTTAATAAGAAAGATTATAAAATCGCATCGATTTGAATGAATTTTTTAGCAGAGTATTTGTATAAATGATCTTTCCCACATAAGGAAATAGAAAATTGTCCACTTCTGAAAAAGCTTGCAAAATGTCAAAAAAAATAGAAGTTACCAAAGTACCCTTTATATAAGGGTGAGATTACAAGATTGCCCTGGTTATATATATATTCCCCATTCCCTGTTGTCTCATTGGCAACAACAGACACAAATCAAAAACAACAGAGAGAGAGAGAGAGGCGACACCGGCGACGGCGACGACGACGACGGTGGTTTGCGACGACAGTGGTTGCTTTTCGACGACACGCGAGCCGGAGAAGAGACGACATTATAGGTTGCTTGTTTTGTTTCTGCATTTTTGGGATTTGGTTATGGAAGATTTTAGGGTTTGGAGCTTAATTAGGGGTTTTAATGATTATATGAGATTCATTGGTTGAGAATTATCTGTCTTTTGTTTTTATGTTAATTCATGTTCCATTGGTTCGATTGTATCCATTAAAGTATCCTATGCTTAGATGTTTTGTGAGGTCCCTGCTCTGAAATTGGTATTGTTATCTCTGATATCAAATCTCTGCTCAAGCATGCTTGTTGTGAGTCTATCGGTTTTGTCCCTAGAAAGGCCAACCAGGTGGCCCATTTGTTAGCTAAGAATGCTTTTTCTTGTGTGGAGGACAGATTTGGCAGGAGGAATTCCCTCCGTGTTAGGGTGTCGGTTTTGGCTAAGAGCCATGCCTATTTGTAGTTTCGTTTTGCTGGTTGTTTACCCTTCAAAAAAAAGTTAGGACTTTTAGTTGTAGTTTGTTTTTTCGGGTTATTGAAATTATATGATTTTGATCTTAATTTTCTATTGGGATTTGGAATTAGCATGTGGTTGGATTGTTTGTGCTTGGGACAACAAGGCTGGTTGTTTGGAAACTTGGGAAATTAATAAATGTTGTATAGTAGTTACCATTAAGGAGTTCTGTGGATTCTCTTTCGTGGTAGGAATAAGTTTTCGGCAGTCAATTGGTAGCTTTACGGCTATATATATATATATATATATATATATATATATATATATGGGGAATTATAGCTTTCAAAACCTCTAAGCATGGGATACTTTAATGGATGCAATTACCTTGAAGATGTAATCACATCAGTGGGAACTGTTAAAAGTAACTTGATCTTTGTGTGTTGTATAAATTGATTATTGATCAATCAGATAGTTTTTATTTATATATTTGTTGTCCTGATCCTTTTCAACAATTACTAATGAACATGATGTTGAATCTGTGAATTTGTTTGTGAACCTTAGGGGTTTTGTTTTGGGTCTTGGAAATATTGTGTATTTGTAATAATTAATAAATCAAAAACTATTCTATTTCAAAAGTAATGACTTTTTGTCAAAAGTTATAAGAATATTTGGACTATACATTGCTTACACTTTTTGATCATTTCTGTTTTGTGCCAGTAACACTTTTCAGCTAATCAAAAACGATTATGTTTTGCTTACACAATACTAATTCAAGTTATATATTTATTCCGGGGTTAACTTTGTCCAAACAACGTTTTGCTTTTGTTTTCTGTTTTTAGTTTATATTTATTTATTGTTATGTTTCCTGCAAGAACCGTTTGATGGTAAATAGACAGTTTTAGTGGGTCCAAGTCACAATTTTTTTCATCTTGATTTTAGGGTGTCTATATAACAAAGATAACAGGATGGCTTATCGTTTCTCTAATACTTGTCTTCCAACTAATACTTAAGTGCATTTTCTATGATTATGTTACAATGCTATAAACCTAGTGGGGCAATAAGCCCAACTTTGTCTATATGAAGGTTTGAACTCTGTCATGGTGTAATGGCTTGCAATTTAGTCGCTTAATGAATTTGAAAAGGGTTTAAGAATGTAGTAATAGATGTACATTTCTATGTTGTTGAAAATCCCAAACTTGGATGCTTATGCTTGAACACCTTTAGGAGTTCAGACTTTAGAGGACTTACTTTTTATGTTTTAAAAATATAAGAAACCAGTAAAATCTTGTTGAACTGTCATTTGAGGCCTCTATTACATGTTTAGAGGTGAAGTACAACTTATGGAGTAGGTCTGAATAGGCTCATAAATAAATGTGCCAATTTTTGTTATTATATATTTTTATAACTTTCATATTTATATTTTTTTTGGTATTGTTATAATGAGAAAATAAATATTTTGAGTAGACTTGTACTTCATACTAAATAGCTTGAGTAGACTTGCAGCTTTTCATTTTGCATAATTAGTTGTACTCTATAATTGGCATATGGATTTTGTTCAACCTAAAAGATATCAATCTACCTTGATTGTTCATTGTAGTTAACAAGTCTTTTTAGTTTTCTATATAAACACTAGAATTTCATCTGACGATAATCAAGAGTTCCGGTGAACTATCAGTTATAACCAAGTGAAAAATGTTATGGTTGTAGTAAGATAAGTATTTTTATGTAGTCAAAAAATAATTTTATGTTAATAAAAACACTTAAGTATTTATCATAATTAGAAAAGTTTATATTATTGTTGATAGTTTGATACCAAAGAAGGCTTTTAGACTTTTGTTGCATATGGAAAATTTTAGGAGATGGAAAATTGTGTTTGTAGGGGGATAAAGGAGAAATTAAGGAAATGAAATCAGATGCATTGAGAATGTGGAATTACGTGTTAGTTAGCATTATGCAATACGACCATTGTGGCGATTGTGAAGATTGTGCATTTGGGATGTGCATGTAATTGCTTGTTTATGCATATATTGTTGTGAGACTTGGTGGTTATACATAGTTGTTTGTTTTATATTAGTAGAATCTGGTATGAATTAGTTGATTATGTCAAATTCTACAATCCAAAAAATTAGAGGAATTAATCTTCCAACTTTGAACATCCTTTTGCATGATAGATAGGAAACTTGTAACATCTTTTACATGATAGATAGGAAACTTTGAACATCTTTTCACATGATAGATGGAAAACTTTGACCATTCGGATATGTGCCATTTGTTTGAAATAGAGGTGTTTGAGCTAGATGATTATTGTTGAATGTTATTTTGTTTCTCGTGTGTTTTGGTGCGGATGAAGCACTGTTTTGGGGTTGCATTATTGTTGTGTTGTCATGTTTACATTATCATGATTTCCAATTTCAGGGCTTGAAAGTAAAATTTCCGGGCTTTAAAGTCCAATTCCCGAGCTTGAAAGTAAAATTATCACGCTTTAATGTCCAATTCTTGGGCTTTAAAGTCCAATTCCCAGGCTTGAAATCCAATTCACGGGCTTGTAATTTCAATTCTCAGGCTTGAAATCCCATTCCCGGGCTTGAAACTTCAATTCCCGGGCTTTATATTTTCTGTTCAATACTTTGATTCACTACTGCTTCTGGACTATCATTGTAGCTTTCTAAGGTTGAATGTGTTACTACATGCATATATAAGGGTCTCACGTTATATTTTGGTTGAAAACCCAATAACAAAAATAGTCGGATAGTATAGTCAGATGATATAAGTGTAGTAACCTCTCCTTTGTTGTAATATATGAAGGATTGTATTTATGTATATATTAAATCAAAGTTGAGTAGTAAATTATGGTATTTTTGGTATATTTACATGTCCCTACACTAGGTAGTTGGTACCTATTTTATGTATACTTGCACAGTGGAATAGAATTATGTAATGGTTCCTTTGGCTTTCTTAGATATAAACAGTGTTTTTTGTCCACATTGTTACTGCTTTTTAACCGGTTAATGCCCCTTTCAATCTGCATTTTATAGCTCTAAAGTTGAAGAAGACACCCAAGAGCAACACTGAGCAATGCTCATTATCATTAACAGTCTCATTTTGTGAAAGTGGAATAATAGAGTTTGTTCAATTCTGATGTTTCCTGCAATTTTTTCTCTGTTGAACAACCTAGGGTTTTTAATTTTTTTTCACCACAATAGCGGGAACAGTGCAGCTTATTAGTGTAAAATTTGTTAATTTTAAGGACATGGTCTTTTGAAGTAGGTTTCGGGACTAGGATCCATCTGTAATGGAAGGCCACTGTATATAGTTTACCTCCTGCCGTATCCGAATAATAATTAAAATATTCAAAAAATTATAATTAAATGAAAAGTATATTCACTGAAGCCCCGTCATTCCAGCAATCCCAGGCTCAAAAAACTAATTCCTAGGCTTCAAAATTAAATCTCGAGCTTAAGAAATGAAGAATTGCATTTTTAAATTATTTTTCCTTTTTTAAAAATAAAAAAATTTAACAATGGGGAATTGCACCAGATCAATTTCCCTTCATTTTTGGTTCTGGGCAAAGCTGGAAAATCAACACAATTAAACAGTTGATCAATACCGGGAGTCGTGAAATACCGGGGCTTCGAAGAATCTATTCTAAATATAATTGTGTGTTTTTTTTGTTAGAATATCAGAACAAAAAAGGAAACTAAATAAGGGAAACAGATAAGGTGAAGTTTCTCACCTTTCAATTTATAAATAAATAAATAAATGATAATTTTCTCCATTTTTTAAGCTCGGGAATCCTTACTTTGAAGCATGAGAATTAGTTTTTGAAGCTCGGGAGTCGTGAAATACCGGGCTTTGAAGAATCTATTTTAAATATAATTGTGTTTTTAATTTTTGTTAGAATATCAGAGCAAAAAAGGAAATTAAATGAAGGGAAATTGATATGGTGAAGTTTCCCACCTTTTAATTTTTAAAAAAAAAATAAAAGAAAAATAATTTAAAAATTATTTTCTCCATTTCTTAAGCCCGGGAATCCTTACTTTGAACCCCGGGAGTCGTGAAATACATGGCTTCGAAGAATTTATTCTAAATATAATTGTGTTGTTTTTTTTTCTGTTTGAATATCATAGCAAAAAAAAGAAACTAAATGAAGGGAAACTGGTATGGTGAAGTTTCTCACCCTTTAAATTTTTTTTTTTTAAAATAGAAAATATTTTAAAAATTATTTTCTCCATTTCTTAAGCTCGGGAATCCTTACTTTGAAGCCCGGGAACTAGTTTTTGAAGCCCGGTAGTCGTGAAATACCGGGCTTCGAAGAATCTATTCTAAATATAACTGTGTTTTTATTTTTTGTTTGAATATCAAAGCAAAAAAGGAATCTAAATGAAGGGAAACTGGTATATGGTGAAGTTTTCCACCTTTTAATTTTTTTAAGAAGATAAAAGAAATAAAATTTAAAAATTATTTTCTCCATTTCTTAAGCCCGGAAATCTTTACTTTAAAGTGCGGGAACTAGTTTTTGAAATCCGGGAGTCGTGAAATACTGGGCTTCGAAGAATCTATTCTAAATATAATTGTGTTTTTATTTTTTGTTAGATTATCAAAGCGAAAGAGGAAACTAAATAAAGGGAAACTTGTATGATGAAGGTCCCCACCTTTCAATGTTTTATTAAAAAATAAAAGAAAATTAATTTAAAAATTATTTTCTCTATTTTTTAAGCCCGTGAATTCTTACTTTGAAGCCTGAGAAATAGTTTTTAAAGCCTAGGAATCATGAAATGCCGGGCTTCACAAAATCTATTCTCCATTTAATTATAATTTTTTTTAATTTTTAATTATTATATGGACACCGGGGGACGTACTGCATGCAGTGCCTTCATGATTTTACCATGTTCAAGCTTATATGCAAAGGATGACCTCAATCTCTTTTGCGTTTTTGAACATTTTGTAATTGTAAACAATAGTAAAAATCTGGACCAAAGCATGATTTGATTTCTTGAAAATGTTGTTTGATTTATACATATAATTTGAAAACAGACCAGAAAAATCGATAGTAATTAATGCAAACACTCCAAGGGAAACATGACAAAACAAGGCTATCCACCGTTCAACAAAAGTCAAGAAACTGATGATTATATATAAATCATAAGCATAAGAATAAAGAATCACGAATTGTTTACCTTTCTTCGGTTCTGGAACGAATACAGATTGTTTTACAGGTTAGGAAAGAGCCACCAAATTAATGGAACTCAAAATCTGATCACAGTATAAGAATCTTCTCTTACTGTTTCTCTCTTTTCTGTATTATACGTAATACACACTGATTCACACACTCTAATCCACTTGCACACACTTGTCTTATATATGACTATCTGTCCTATATTTTCTCACATAGTGTGTTAGTGGAGTCAGTAGAATAACTGCATAGGCAGTTATCTACAATAACTGTTTACAATAGTTATTATTAAGTGTTGGTTTTAGGCTTCATGGGTCAAGGCTATGTGATTGGGTTTTGGACCCATCTTGGGTGTACCCAATACCCATCTTGGGTGAGCCCAATTAATACTAACATTTTTTTTGTTTTTGCGTTTTGGAACCACTTAGACCATAAAACAATCATCCAGGCTCTGATACAAATGATGATTATATATAAATCATAAGCATAAGAAGAAAGAATCACGAATTGTTTACCTTTCTTCGGTTCTGGAACGAATACAGATTGTTTTACAGGCTAGGAAAGAGCCACCAAATTAATGGAACTCAAACTCTGATCACAGTATAAGAATCCTCTTTTACTGTTTCTCTCTTTTCTGTATTATACGTAATATACACTGATTCACACACTATAATCCACTTGCACACACTTGTCTTATATATGGCTATATGTCATATATTTTCTCACATAGTGTGTTAGTGGAGTCAGTAGAATAACTGCATAGGCAGTTATCTACAATAACTGTTTACAACAGTTATTATTAAGTGTTGGTTTTGGGCTTCATGGGTCAAGGCCATGTGATTAGGTTTTGGACCCATCTTGGGTGTACCCAATACCCATCTTGGGTGAGCCCAATTAATACTAACAGAAACATAACTCATGTAAACTCTTCTGAAGAAAAAAGTAAGACCCCGTCCTACAGCTGTTTTTTTTTTTCATTTTTGTTTTCCAAAACGATTTCGAATTCGCGTTCGTTTAACCGTTTTTCATTTTATTTTCGAAAAAAAAAATTGAAAAACACAATTAGTGTTAAAAGTGAAAAATTTGAAAAACATTTGAAAGTTGTTTTTCGTTTTTCGTTTTTCGTTTTTGTTTTTTTTTGTTTTTTCACTTTTTTTTTTAATAAAAATTTTTTTTTTTATAAAAAAAAATTATTTTTTTCTTACTTTTCTCCATCTTCCCGTCACTATTCTTCTTCATCTTCTTCCAGACTCTTTTTCTTCTTCTTCTTCGCCACCGATCGGCTTTTTCTTCTTCTTCTTCACAGCCGATTGGCTTCTTCTTCTTCTTCTTCACCTCGGATCAGCTTCTTCTTCTTCACCTCGGATCGGCTTCTTCTTCTTCTTCTCCTTCTCCTTCTTCTTCTTCTTCTTCTTCTTCTTCTTCACCGAGTCCACTTATTAGTCATCCAGAGAAGTTAAAAATTTCCTTTCCTTGAAATTTTACTGAACTTTGTTTGAATACCAGCTTTTCAATTTCCTTTCCTTCCACTTCCAGTGTAAAGACCCATTCAAGCTTAAAAATTTCAGCCTCCCAATGACATCTATGGCTAGTGAACCTATTCCTTCAAAAGTTGTATATACATTGTTCGAAAGAAGTCCTAAACGAATTGGTGTTTCAACAATTGATTCCAATTAACTACGCTAGATATGTGATTGATGTTGAAAATGGTGTGGTTAAAAATGGTTATTTTACAGGTAATGGTACTTTTCATGATGATTGCAGTGACAATGTGTGTACTAATGATGCCCCTACATATTCTTCTTCAGGGAGTTTACTAGATAGGCGTTTTGTGATTGGTGTTTTAAAATTTTGTAGCAATGAAAGATGTCTTGAACTGGGAAGAAGATACCATGCATTGATTATCAAGAGTGAAGTTAGTGTTAATCAGTTTGTAGGAACTAGTCTTGTTGGTATGTTTGCTAAATGTGGAGATATGAGTTTACTGGTAGCACGTTTAACTCCAGATTTTGTTAACTTAACTCCAGTTTACTGAATTTCATGTGTAATGTTCTGGTGACTCACTTTTATTCAAATTATATATATATATATGTATATGTATATATGTATGTATTCGGTGAATCAATTTTCTTCTCTGATTCATTATTACATTTTTCTCTTTATTTTTACAACAATTTTTAAATTATGAGTTATTTGATAATTATTTGGGATGAATTACTGACTCCCTTTTATTCAAATTAAAAATTGCAATAGAAAAAATATAAGAAAAATTATAATTTTTGATATTTTTCAGTTATTCTACCAGAAGTGTTTTTACTGTTTTCATTTTCAGAATTCAGCTTTCAGTGAAGCTACCAGACGCATTTTTACTGTTTTCAATTTCAGGATACAGTTTCCCGTATATGCTACCAGACGCGTTTTTAGAATTCCAAAAACAAAAAAAAATACTGTTTTCATTTTCATTTTTATTTTTGAAAAACAGTCACTGAAAAACGCTTACAGGACAGACCCTAAACCAATGAGAAACCAGAAACATAAACCCTCTTCTGTTGGAGTAGCAGGAGCTCCAATGTTCCGACTTGTCCGTCAATAATTGTCTCACTCTTCTTAAGTAAGACTAAGATAAGCAAAATAAAATACATAATGAATTAACAACACATAAACATGGAGATTCGAAAGCAGAAACACATACAACATCAATTAATAATCTAAAACACGCCTGAAACAGCTTCAAAAATTGGGTCTTCAATCGGGTATAACAGCTGTTCAAGCTTCAACGTAACGACTCTGGAGAAGTTTCAACGGTAATCAACCTCGGTCGCTGCATCTTTGACGGAATCTACCGGCGAAATCACCAACGACGACAGAATCTGGACAGCTTCTTCTCTTCGGTGACGGCGACGGCTGTTTCTCTTCGTTGCCTTCGCCTCTTTTTATTTTTTTCCTCTGTTTTCTCAGTCACCAAACAGCAAAAATTGATGAGAAAATTTTGAGCAATTACAAGAGAGGGAGTGGTAGGCGATGGGAAGGTCGTTTGAGAAAGAAAAAAATCCCAAATTCTAGAATGAATTGGATTGTAAGAGTGTAAGAGTTGTTTGGTCAATGAGAAATTTTGTTGGGTAATTTCGTCATTACGGTTTTTTTAAGTAGGAGGGTATTTTAGTTCATCGAGGGCTATTCCATGCAAAGCAACCTTCAAGAAGGGCTATTTTTACAAGTTTTTTCATAAGTGGATATTTTTGCTCTTTCAATCTTAGGAAATGCCATTTTCTTCTATTCCCACTCCTTTTTTTTGTGGATGATAAGTTCATCGAAATCTACCTATGAATAAAATTTGAGATTTTTTTTTAAGTACCAGAACTATTTTTCTTGAATTTTCTTATATTTCACCCATTTTTCCGATGCCTTCATATTTAAAAAATCTAGATAAATAGTTATAGTGTTTAAATTTTTTTCAAATTTTATTCGCGGAGAGATTTCAATGAACTTATCATCTACAGAAAGATTCAGATAAAAATTCATTCAAATCAATGTGATTTCATTAAGGTCCTTACTGAAATTAAAATATGGGATTCCTCATGAGAGACTCACTATATATATGTATATATATATATATATATATATATATATATCCACACAGAAATTCAGATAAAAAATCATTCAAATCAATATAATTTCATGGTGGTCCTTACCGAAATTAAAATAAGGGATCCCTTATGAGAGACGCACTATATATATAGAGTGTGTGATGGATCCATTATTTTAATTTCGGTAAGGACCTTAATGAAATCATATAGAAATAAAAAAAAAATGAACAGAGAGTGTAATGCTCGACAATGACACTCACCAGGCCTGTTCCATACACTATGATGAACATATTTTTCATTTCCCTAAGACCCGTCAACCATATTGCCCTTTGCGAAAAAGTATCGATCCTTCCAATCTCTATTGCTGGTTGTAAGATCATCAATCAAAGGGGATTTGCGAGGCCTCATACATGGCAAAAAACAGCATGAATCCTTGTCGTGCTGTTTCAAGTAACAAGTATGAAGAAGTGTATAGAGCGAAAAAGGCAGGTTCATTTTCTCGTGTAGTAAGGTCAAACTCAAGAGGATTCTTCAACTTTTGAGCATGAGCTGACATTGAGCTATATCATTGAAAACTAAAAGTCTACAAGCTAGAGAGGGGACAAGAAAAAGAAACCCTAATTTGAAGGGATAATCTTATAAACAAGTCCAACCCATTGCTCTCCAGTCTGGTCTCTCAAATTCTTTAGGGGCCCTTAAGGTGACAGATTCGGGGATCCCATATGACATTCTAATACCCTCTATGTCAGCTTGAGTTAGTATACTTTGTGGGCTTTCCCCTAAGATACCTAACGAACAGCCTGAGGTCGAAGGCTCCACAATATCTATATACTCCGGAAATCTCTCCAAGCGAACGATGACTTGTGTAGACCCTGTTTCTATTAAGGTCAACGTGTTGCTTCTGCCAACATCCTACTCTTGTAAGGGTTTGACTAAGGTTACACGTTCGACATTTCCCGGTGTGTTCACCGAGCCGCTGTCCGACCAATTATAGTTGAGTCACGTCGATTGATTTGAAACCGTATTATCTTTGCTTGTTCGACTTGACATTGTTTTTCTAGTGCTGACAAGTGCAGAAAATGCAGGTGGTCAGCAAGGAACCTAGATCTAAAAGTTTTAAATCGTACAAAAAGAAAAAAAAAAACCCTAGAATGGGAAATTGATTCGACAATATCAAATGGGGCTCTACAAATCCAACCCTTAGTCTAAGTGCTTGAGTAAACCCAAGAGTTAGTGAGATTGGCAACATAAACAAACTTCCTCTAGGAATCAACCATTAAAGTAGATCGAAACCAGGCGACGAACTAATTTTATAGCAAGAACACAAAGAACATTAAGCGAATACAAGTTCTCTCCCAGAAAATATCTTAAACAAGGTTTCTAGATCCCTAAAAACGCAGAAAAATTAAGGCTAAAGCAAAAACTTAGAGGGCAAATAAAGTGAGGAAACTTACTGGTTGAAGTTTGTTTCAAAGCCTGGCTCAGGAATTGTTGAAGTTGCAGGAGGAAAAGAGATTTTATCTTTCTTACTTTTAGATTAATAAAATGAAATAACGGGGTAAAATGTCAAGAGACAATGGTTTTGTTTAACTTAACCATGGCGTACACGTGTCAAAATGCTGGCTGTTACTTTTAACCATGGTAATTTCTCAAAAAAAAGTGAAACGATTTCAATTTTCTATTATGTGCGCCAAAAGTTAAGGGACATGTCAACCATGGAGAAACGAAGGGGTTCAAACTAACCCTTATGCAAAAGCCTCCGGTTTAGAAAATCGAACATGAACTTAGAACAACTGTAGTCGTGCTCTATAGATCGAAGGCTTGACAAGTCAAGTCACGGTAATGACTACTCGACTAATTTGAAATCTTACCAGACGACTCGACTAAAGCTACTCTCTAACAAGGAAACTTCATGCTTAGAGAGTGGGGGACAAACTGTGGTAGCCTAGGCCCAATGCTTTGGCCTATGCTTGTTTTCTTTATAATTTCAAGTTAAGCCTAGAAGTGGAGGATTGACCAAGGCCCAACTCACTTAGTAAAATTGGTTTGTTGAAAGTTGACTAAGGAGGGTGTATTCAATTAGAATTTCAAAAGACTTTTAATGACTTTTTTAAGTGGATGACTTTTGCAGATTTTATAGACTTTTATGGACTTTTATAGACTTTACAGAATTATGAAAAACTTTCATAGACTTTCATTTTAAAAGACTTTCATAGACTTTTATTTTAAAAGACTTTCATAGACTTTTATTTCTAACAACTTTTAGAGACTTTCATTTAAAAAACTTTCATAGACATTTATAAACATTTATTGATTTTTAAATATGATATATACTTTATTTTAGCAAAATTATATAGATTTCTCATATCAATAAAAATATATATTTTAAAAAGAATAAACAAGTTATTGTTAATTAAACTTGACAAAACCATTCTTGCCTATATATGTGATTTTAAAATTTTTATTTGTAATTTTATTATATTTTGTATCATAAAGACATTATACACCTTTTCTTTTTTTAATAATTAGTCAAAATTTAATTTTTTTTTATAATTAGTCAAAATATTATAAATTTTATTTTAGAATAAATGTAGCAAATCGACAATAATATTAAGGTTTACAGGTCTCTCCGAAAGTATGGTAATGGGTATAAACATTCTACCCAAAATTAATTCAAGTTACTGAATATAAAACATAAAAACTGCACATAGTTGTTGAACAAGATTCATACCTAAAAGTGTGTGGTTTGATATTGATCATAATTACATGGAGTAACGCTTATACGCGACTTTGATTATGGCATATTGGCATGATTAAGTAGTGGTTTTTGTCTTTTACTATTTTTAATTAATATAAATTAAGTTCGTTTGATTTGTTTTGGTGTTGTTTAGTTGCTTTGAAAGTAGAGGTAAAAAAAAATGAAATATCTCGTTCTTAGCATATGGAGAGTTGTTTTATATTATTTTTAGTTAATTTTTTTGTTATAGATCGTTAATATTTGTATTTTTTTAATAATGTTTATTCCTTTTAAAAGCTATTCATTTTATTTTATTTGTAAAATTTGTTAAGAATGTGTGTTCTTTTACTTGAAAATACAACATATGTTTGATGATTAATGTTTTTTAAAGAGTTTTATGTTTTTCTTCTAAAGTGAAATTCTTTTTATTTTAAAAAAAAAAATCATTCAAAGTCTTTGGTAGGAATAAAAGACAAATTGTGAGATTCGTTATAACTAAAATTCATTAAAAGTCATTGAGATTTTGAATACCCCCTAACTTTCATAGACTGTTAAAAAATCTTGATTGAATACCACATAACTTGTAAATACTTTTTTAAAGTCTATAAAAGTCTGTATTGAATACCCCATGACTTTTATAAAGTCTTTAAAAGTCTACATCGAATACACCCAAACTTTTTATTTCCATAAAAGTCATTAAAAGTCTTTTGAAATTCTAATTGAATACACCCCTCTAAGTCAAACAGTTATCAGATCTCGATAACTGCTCATATTGAGTTTGATTTGAACTCAAGAATCAAATCCCTAAGATCACACCCTGGAGGCCTATAACAGGATAAGATCATGGATTCTCCATAAATAACGAAACATCCTTCCTTGGAGGCCTATAAATATAGCCTTTCTATCATGGGGAAGGGGTTTTGATTTTTCTCTAGATACAAGCTTTAACTTAGCGAAACCGAAAATTATGTTCTAATACATTCTCTGGCCACCAGAACTATTTGATTACTTCACTCTGATTCTCCAGTTCATCAATTATGGTCTAATCTTACCATTATGTCAATATATATGTTCATCTTATCACTCTTGTTGCCACATTGAAGTGATAAACCCCACTTCATAGAGCGCTCAACAACATCAACGAGCGCACCACGGGTTGATTCCCTATGTAGAAATTCAATATAATAGCCTTTTCAATTGATTTGTTCTTCTATTCTACAATATTTGCATTCTACGAATATATGTCCACCTAAGGGACCACCCCATCTCGCTCATTTTACTTTCACTACAAGAAATTTGGTCTACGAAAACGTTCAATTAACAACACACATGAGGTATATGTTGCGAAAAGTCACCTACCGCAATACATAGAAAATGTGTTGTGGAAGTGACTTATGGCAACGCGTAAACATATGTTGCCAATAATAAGGCACATACGACAACACACAATCGATGGTTGTTGTGAAAAGTCACATACCGCAACGCACAAAAAATGTGTGTGGTGGAAGTGACTTACGACAACACGCAAACGTATGTTGCCAATAATAAGGCACATACGACAACACACAATCGATGGATGTTGTGAAAAAATCACTTATTGCAACATACATTGCACGTTGTTAAAAAAAACATAATACATAAAAACGTGCAAACTTCACATGTTAAAAAGTAAGCATTTAGCAACACGCAACTACGTGTGTTGTTAAAATACTGGGATTCGGCAACACACATCTTTGCGATTTGTTAAAAAACTAGTATTTAGCAACGAACATCTTCACGCGTTATTAAAAAGGTAATATTTAATGACGCACGACTTTGAAAGTTGTTAAAACTTTAGGATTTAACAACACGCATCTTCGCATATTGTTAAAAGTCATGTATTCCACAACATGCTATTACTGTATATTGTCGTAGAGATATCTTTAGCAACATGCATTTTTGTATGTTGGCGTAGAGATATCATTAATATCATGCGTTTTTGCATGTCGATGTAGATATATCTTTAGCAACATGCATTTTTTTGTATGTTGTCACAGAGTGACAATTAACAACATACATTTTTTGTATGTTGTGGTAAAGATAGTATTAGTAACATACATTTGTATGAATAGTCAAAAGTCAAAAAAAATTTGAAACCAAGTCTAATGTTTTTTTTAACAATATTTTATCCATATTAACAAAGGTCTATTAAATTAGTAAATTTATTTAAACAATTTTTTAAAAAATGGCGTTGTTATCACCTATAAAATTATTTTCTACACTACTTTAATCTGACCACTTTAATTTAAAAATTAGAAATTCATTTGTAAATAGAAAACTATGTGTATATTAAAAGGTAGAGATCTTTGTTTGGAAGCTTTTGAAAGGGGGAGTGTTGTTAAGACAGGTGCTTCAAAGGTTTGGTTTGTTCCCGAATGTGAGTACGGTGTGTCCCTTATGCAATAACGATGATGAGTCCATAAATCATCTCTTTCTACACTGTGATTAGGCGTAGAGGTTGTGGACGAATTGTATGGGTTAGTGGGGGGTCAATAGCTACGCTTCTAAGATGATTACGGAATGGGCGGGGGACTGGTCTACCTTAAGCCCATCAAACAGCAGTAGAAGAGCCTGGAATACTTTGTTTTTTGACACGATGTGGACGATTTGGGAACTCAAAAATTGAAAGGTTTTCAAGGATAGCAAAGCTATGACATCCTTAGCCATTGATTCAGTTCAATTCCGTGTTGCTTGGTGGTTTAATCGCTAGGGCAATGATTCATCTGATCCTATTACTACTCTCCTTCAAAACGTTAGCGAATTTTGTTAGGACCCTTTGAAGCCTAAGAAGAGTGTGTTCCAGATGTGGATTCCTTATGGAATGGAGGCCGTTAAATTTAACGTCGATGGTTCGGCAAGAAGCAAACCCAGATCAGTTAGAATTGGCAGGGTTTTGAAGGATAATAGAGGCAAAATGTTGTGCTTATTTTGATCTTCGTAGGTACTCACGACCCTAATACAGCTAAATTGATGGCTATTGAGAATGCCTGCTCTCTTTGTGTTTCGAATCTGATCTTAAAAGATTAGGATATTGAGATTGCCAGCGACTCTAAGGTGGCAGTTTCGTGGATTAACAGTGAAGGGTTTAGGAGCTTCAATTACATAAATTCTTGTGGGATCATGGTGGTTTAGCAGTCTCGTTTAGCTCGAGAGCCTCAAATTCCTTTGCTGACAATTTAGCCAAGCGGGGGTCGAAGGAGGAAGGGAACTTTATCCAGTGGGAAAACGTTTGATTTCTGGTTTTCTTCCTTGTTCTGTTTTGGCTGGTGTTTTGGTTTCCTGGTGTTTGTTTGTCTGGTCTGTTCTTGCGGGTCTTGGTGGCTTTGTCTGTTTTTGGCTCTCTATCCTTATCTGTTTTTGTGGTGCTTTCTTGGCTTCCCTTATTGGAGCTTGCCGTCGTTGCCTTTTGTTTGGGTTTGTTTAATAAAGTTTACAGTTTCAAAAAAAAAGTGTATATTAACAACATATAGAAAGATATATAGCAATAATTAAATTATTATATTCTAATTTATTATTTTGATTTTTTAGATCTTTAAATATATTTAATCTCATGTATTATTGTTCATTGCAGAAGATATATAAACACATAGGGAGTCATGAAATTAGAAGTTGAACATTCTATTTTGATGTTATATATATCTTGTTATTGGCAATAAACGTTTGTGTATTGCTATAAGTCACTTTGACAATACACATTTTTTGTGCATTGTAGTAGGTGACATTTGACAACATGCATTTTTACTAAGTTGTCAAAACTCTTATTATTTTTTATTAGCATTATTTTCTTATTGACAAATGTTTTTTTTAAACTATTTAATTTATTTAAATATTAATTTTCAAAAATAATGGTGTTGATATCCCTAGTAAAATTATTTTCTACATAAATTTAAGCTGGCCACTTTTTAAATTACAACTATGTATATTTATTCAAAAATATTACCGGAAAAATAATGCTAGAATGCAAAAAGTATTTGTTCAAATGATGAGGCATGTGAATTGTCAAGATTCTGAAAATTATGAAATTATGGTGTGAGTGATAAGATCTTTTTATTTATTTGAAGTATTACATAAATTCGGAGTTTTTTAGAAGTGGGAGAACTCGAACCCGCAATCTCGTAATGCAGGTGTGAGAGGTATATATATCATTAGACCATCTTCATCCTATCGAATGCGTGATATGATCTCGTCAACTCATATGTCATATCTTTTGGATATGGTTTTAAACAAATATTTTTGGCAGTCTAACATCACTCATTACTGGAATGAGTTTAAATTATTGAGTAATAAAAGTATTAAGTTTTTAAATAAAATATTAATCAAAAAAATTAATAAAAATTTAATAACATATATATTTAATATATAAAATTTTATTTATAACAAAGTCAAGCTTGCAGCAAAATGGTAAGGCATAGTATGTTATAACATATATAGGTTATGTGTTGTCTTTTATCTACCACAACACACGTAGTATGTTGTCGTTGTTCTAAGACAACTCACGTTGCGAAAAGCTTTTGGACTTTTGGCAACATGCGCATCAACAACGTGTACATTACGAAAGGTTTTAACAACATATTTTGTGTGTTGCAATAAACCATATTTCTTGTAGTGAAATTTGGTTTGTTTTACATGTTGCAGTTGCCCGCATCAAAACAATGGTAGAGCAATTCCCTTCAAGTACTATGATTCCAATGAAGCATATTGTTTCTTAATTAGGCATATGTATCATAATATTGTTAATATGTTAGCGTTGTATAAGTTGTCTGATAGGAGTTGCAAAGGCTAGGGATTCAAGCTAGGTTATTTGGTAAAGCATTTCCTGTATTTTTTTTGAAAAAAATGGACAAAGTTGTAAGATTTTTCTAAAAATGTGAGCAACATATGATATTATATTTTGAGTTTACGAAAAACCGAATTGATTGAAATGTTTAAGTAAGTGAGAGTTGACCGGATAGAGCCCGTTTGATTGTGATCAATATTTGTTGGGCTTGGTGCACCATGGCTACATAAAATATATGTAGGATTTGGTATGGGCTATTGTATATGTGTGGGCCTAAGTATTCCTTTTGGGACTAGCCATCCTATTATGATTGATAATCCTCTATGGGTTAGGATTCTAGAAAGTTATGTTATTTATAGGGGGTCTCTACTCTCACACATAGTGTGTATTACAGAACTGTCTCCCCATTAGGCAATCTGGGAAAGGTGAGAAGAGAGTAGAAGATTTCATATTGTTTTCTTTTCTTTTCAGGTCATTGCTATTACGCTATTATGGATTCGGAATTAAGACTCCCTATAATATAGATGATTTCCACTGCGTTTTCAGGTACGCATCTATTCATACTTATACATACAATACGAGATCTAGTTATCTTTATATATAATACTAATAGTGGTATCAGAGCCAATCGTATTGTTGTATAGGTTGAATGGTTTTGATTTCGTATCTATATTTTGCTTTTATACACACCGAATTAATTGTGTTAAATTATTGATGCCATGACTGTATTTGAATGGATTAGTTGCCATGAACTAATATACACAGAGCTGCATCTGATTCTATGAAGGCGATCACATGGATTAGTTGTTTAAGTTTGTCACTCACATTATGCGTACTGATAGTGGTGTAAATATGGGCCGGGCCTGGAGGGCCCGGTCCGACCGGCCTGCCAAGGATGGCGGGCAGTGCCTGGCACGGCCCCCATTCTTGGCACGTGCCGGGTCAGGGTTCCAGGCACGGCGTGCCCGCGGAATTTTTTTTTATTTTTTATTTTTTATTTTTTTTAAAATTTAAGTATATAACGGTATTTTTAAAAAAAAAAATAACCGTTGGCTGACGTCAGCTAACGGTTATGTTTTTTAAAAAATATATAAAAATTACAATTTGCCCCATCAACTCTTGTCTTTTATATTTTTACCCATTTTTCTAATTTTTCTATAAATATTCCCACACATTCCATTTTTCATTCACTTTCTCTAATTCTCTCAATCTCTCCATTCTCAAACTCTCTATACAATGTCAATTATTCTTAATTTCATTCTTACTCTCTCTCTACTATTCTACACTACTAATATACTATTATAATATTTTATTAGTAATTTACTATTATTCTCTAATCTCTCCACCAAGACACCAAAGTTCAAACTTCAAAGGTATATTTTTATTTAAGTGTTATATTTTAAATTTAATATGTTTGTTTAGTTAGTAAATTTATCATTTTATGTTTATATCAGTTATTAATTTTAATTATTTAATAAATTTATCATTTTTATGTTTAGGGGTTAATTTTTATTTTTATTTTTAGTAAATTAATCATTTTATGTGTAGGAGTTAATTTTAATATATTGTTTTAGTAAAATAATCATTTTATGTGTAGGAGTTAATTTTAATATATTGTTTCAGTAAAAAAAAAAATCATTTTTATGTGTAGGGGTTAATTTTAATATAATGTTTTAGTAGAAAAATCATTTTATTTTTAGTAGTTAATTTTAATATATTTTGTTAGTAAAATAATCATTTTATGTGTAGGAGTTAATTTTAATATATTGTTTTAGTAAAAAAAAATCATTTTTATGTGTAGGGGTTAATTTTAATATATTGTTTTAGTAAAAAAATCAATTTATTTTTAGTAGTTAATTTTAATATATTTTGTTAGTAAAATAATCATTTTATATGTAGGAGTTCATTTTAATATATTGTTTTAGTAAAAAACAATCATTTTTATGTGTAGGGGTTAATTTTAATATATTGTTTTAGTAAAAAAAAAATCATTTTATTTTTAGTAGTTAATTTTAATATATTTTGTTAGTAAAATAATCATTTTATGTGTAGGAGTTAATTTTAATATATTGTTTTAGTAAAAAAAATCATTTTTATATGTAGGAGTTAATTTTAATATATTGTTTTAGTAAAAAAATCATTTTATTTTTTAGTAGTTAATTTTAATATATTTTGTTAGTAAAATAATCATTTTATGTGTAGGAGTTAATTTTAATATATTGTTTTAGTAAACAAAAATCATTTTTATGTGTAGGGGTTAATTTTAATATATTTCTTTAGTAAAAAAATCATTTTACTTTTAGTAGTTAATTTTAATATATTTTGTTAGTAAAATAATCATTTTATATGTAGGAGTTCATTTTAATATATTGTTTTAGTAAAAAACAATCATTTTTATGTGTAGGGGTTAATTTTAATATATTGTTTTAGTAAAAAAAAATCATTTTATTTTTAGTAGTTAATTTTAATATATTTTGTTAGTAAAATAATCATTTTATGTGTAGGAGTTAATTTTAATATATTGTTTTAGTAAAAACAAATCATTTTTATGTGTAGGAGTTAATTTTAATATATTGTTTTAGTAAAAAAATCATTTTATTTTTTAGTAGTTAATTTTAATATATTTTGTTAGTAAAATAATCATTTTATGTGTAGGAGTTAATTTTAATATATTGTTTTAGTAAAAAAAAATCATTTTTATGTGTAGGGGTTAATTTTAATATATTTCTTTAGTAAAAAAATCATTTTACTTTTAGTAGTTAATTTTAATATATTTTGTTAGTAAAATAATCATTTTATGTGTAGGAGTTAATTTTAATATATTGTTTTAGTAAAAAAAAAATCATTTTTATGTGTAGGGGTTAATTTTAATATATTGTTTTAGTAAAAAAATCATTTTATTTTTAGTAGTTAATTTTAATATATTTTGTTAGTAAAATAATCATTTTATGTGTAGGAGTTAATTTTAATATATTGTTTTAGTAAAAAAAATCATTTTTATGTGTAGGAGTTAATTTTAATATATTTTTTTAGTAAAAAAATCATTTTATTTTTAGTAGTTAATTTTAATATATTTTTTTAGTAAAATAATCATTTTATGTGTAGGAGTTAATTTTAATATATTGTTTTAGTAAAAAAAATCATTTTTATGTGTAGGGGTTAATTTTAATATTTTTTTAGTAAAAAAATCATTTTATTTTTAGTAGTTAATTTTAATATATTTTTTTAGTAAAATAATCATTTTGTGTGTAGGAGTTCATTTTAATATATTGTTTTAGTAAAAAAAAATCATTTTTATGTGTAGGGGTTAATTTTAATATATTTTTTTAGTAAAAATATCATTTTATTTTTAGTAGTTAATTTTAATATATTTTATCAGTAAAATAATCATTTTATGTGTAGGAGTTAATTTTAATATATTGTTTTAGTAAAAAAAATCATTTTTATGTGTAGGAGTTAATTTTAATATATTTTTTTAGTAAAAAAATCATTTTATTTTTAGTAGTTAATTTTAATATATTTTGTTAGTAAAATAATCATTTTATGTGTAGGAGTTAATTTTAATATATATTTTTAGTAAAATAATCATTGTATGTGTATGAGTTAATTTTAATGACCTGAACTTTTTTTTTTCTAGGAAATGGATCCTACCCATCCTTATTTTCCAGACGGTCTAAACATGCTGAACGATGATTTTGATCTCTCCGGACCGACAGAAACCGTAGCGGGACCTTCTGGTTCCGGCGCCACACCGACATCACGTACCAAATCTAAGAGGTTAACATCAGACGTATGGCAGTGTTTTGACGTAGTAGAAATGACACTTCCAGACGGTACGGTCGGCCCCAGAGCCAAATGTAAGTTTTGTCCTAAGAACTATACCACTACTAGGGGTGGAACCGGTCATTTGAGAAGGCATATGCTAAAATGCATGCCCAAACACGTACATGTACCCAATACAACCCAGACACAACTGCAATGGCACCTAGACGGGTCGGTTACGACGTGGCATTACGACGCCGCGCATGCTAGAGAATATTTGGCACGGTACATTGCACAAACTGATCAACCTATTAATTTCGGTGACTGTGTTTTTTTTCAAGAATTTATCACATCTGCATTTTTCCCCCAAATGCAAATTGTTTCTAGAACCACCAATAGGAACGATTTGATAAAAATGTTTAAAACCCAACGAGATGACTTGACGGCTGAATTACATCATCTAACTGTCTCAATTGCATTAACTTCCGATATTTGGAACGTATGTTCCAAACATGACTATTTATGTTTCACAGGACACTATTTAGACTCTGAATGTAGGATACAAAAAAAAATTCTTGGTTTTCGTCCTATGGATTTTGCACATACCGCAGACAATATTTTTGCTGTCATTCTTTCTGTTTTAGAAACTTATGACATAACTCATCGCATCCTCTCCATCACATTAGATAATGCATCGGCAAATACTAAGTCTATTGCATTGTTTACTGAAAGAAACATCCCGCAAGCTGGGGGTTATTTCTTCCACCAGCGTTGTGCATGTCATATCATAAATTTAGTTGTACAGTCTGGTTTGAAGGAAGTAAGCAATCGTATAGAACGCATCAGAGATGCCATTTCTTGGATAGGTAGCTCTAATCCAAGATTTCAAGAATTTGGCAGACACTGTACATTAAACGGTCTACGACCCCGACGATTCCAAACTGATATGCCGGTAAGGTGGAACTCTACTTACTTAATGCTGAAAAATTGTTTGGAATATGATACAACTATTTCAGGTTTTTATAACATGAAATTGGCCGAAAGTGGCTGTCCACCTGCTCAATCACTGACACCAGATGATTGGTATGTGGCAAAGATTTTTGTTGAATTTTTACAGGTTTTTTACAATGCCACTGTAACTCTTTCTGGGGTCTACTACCCCACATCTTCCCAGACAATCCATCAGATTGTGGAAATGTCTGACATGTTAAACACTTATAGGGAAGATGACTTGCTTGGCGATGCAGTTGTTGCCATGGAGACCAAGTTTAAAAAATACTGGTCTGAAATGCCTTTCCTTTATGCCTTAGGTGTTATAGTAGATCCTAGAATTAAATTAGCTGGTTTAGAATATTTGCTTGAGTTTACTGGTAATAAATTGTCAATAGATTATTCCGAACAGATTACTGACATTCGAAACAAGTTGTTCGAAGTTTTTAGTATTTATGAGCGCAGGTTTGGCGGCATTCACACGGAACCATCACCAGAACCGGACACACAACCGTTGCCAACAAGTTGGAGCATTCTCAAACGCCGGAAAAAAGACAAATCAGCAAGTTCTTCTTCTTCAACTACACGATCTGCTGCATCTTCTGGTGCCGAACTGAATAGGTTCCTTGAAGCACATTTGATGCCGACGAAAACACGGAGAATTTTGATCTGTTGTTATGGTGGAAGACCTATAGCTACAAGTATCCGGTCTTGTCACACTTAGCACGTGACATACTGGTTATCCCCGTGTCCACTGTGTCTTCAGAACAGGCATTCAGCACGAGTGGACGAATTATTGAACCAAGAAGAAATTATTTGACTCCAGAGATGGTGGAGGTATTAATATGTATTCGGGATTGGGAGCATGCTCGAAAGAGGATGCAAAATGAAACGGTACACGAACAGTTTATTCAAAATTTCTCCAATTTATATGTCGATGAGGGTTACGGCAGTAACCAGGTCCAGAACTAGGTTGTACATGTACATTTACTTGTAATACGATTGCACTCTTTTTCCCTTACCAAGTTTTAATCCCACTGGGATTTCTTGGTAAGGTTTTTAATGAGGCAATCATGTAAATATGTAATACTGAAAGTCCGAAATAAATAAAGAATTCTTCATTTCATATTTTTATATACTTTTTTTTTCTTTCATGTTTTATCTTTATTTATTTTTTGAATTAATTCATTAAATAAAATAAAAAATGTATCTATAATCTATTATAAATTTATTATAAACATTTTTTTTATTATACTAAAATAATAATATATAAAAAAAAATTTAAAAAAAATATGGACCGGCCCATTTGGCCCGCCAAATTGGCCCATGTGCCGGCACGGCACGGAAGGACCGTGCCGGGCCCCCATTTAGGAAAACGGACCGTGCCAGGCACGGCCCGTTTTCCTAAACGGGCCGGGGGGCCGTGCTGATATGGGCCGGGGGGCCGTGCTGATGTGGGCCGGGCCGGCCCCCTTTTACACCATTACGTACTGGTATGTTGTCAGATAGCAAATTAAAATCCATGTTTATATTCATATTGTTTATGACGTGTGTTTTGCTATGAATCTGGTGATGGTTGATTGAATGGGGTTGCATCTAGGGATTTCGTTAGGATGTAAATCTATATTTTAGGTGCAAATTTCACACCTGTTGTGAGTCGTTCTGGGTCAACCATAACAGACCCACACCATGAAACGGATCGAAAGGTGACCCAGACCTTGCACAACAATGGGTCGTTTGCATTAGACCCGATATGGATCCGGGTCGATGACCCTATCCCACGCCCAGACACGCATCCATCGCCGGCCGATAGTTTGGAACTTGCCGTCGTATTTTCCGGTGATGGCGTGGTCACAGTTCGGCATCGCCTTTTCCGGTGATGGCATGTATCGCCGTCAAGCAAGAAATCCACTTGATTGCGGATCTGTCTTGGGGTTTGTAGATCCTCGCAGATCGATTGATTTGGGTCGATGGTCAGGAAGCACCAGACCCGCGTAAGTCTCGGGTCGATCGTACCAGACCCGTCATGCTCCGGTGCGGCTCTATTTGAGTCGGCTGTTGGTCGTCGCTTTACCGGTGATGACGTGGGTACCCATTGATGAGGAGATCCGCGCGATCGCGGATGTGTAGTGGGTGGTTTAGATTCACGATTGTTTGCGGATCTGATGTTTGGAACAATAAACGGGGCGACTTTCCGCTGCTTTCCCGGCTGTTATTGCCGCCGTTCTAGTGGCCGACGGAGCAAGGTTGGCTGCGGCGCAAGAACCTAGGGTTTCTTGGTTGGATTTGCTTTGGGCCACCTTTTGTGAATTAGATATAGTTTTGGACTGTTATGAAATTTCTCTAGGTCCTTTTGTAAATTAGAAATAATATTGGGCTGTTATGCAATTCTAATTGGGCCTGTTTGAATTAATATAGCGTTGAGGTATCTATGTGTAATTGATCATGTGTTGGGACAGATTTATAATTTCAGAAAGTAATTAGGCCAATTTAATATTTTGACAAATATATGGACCAGTTTGAAATTTACCAAAATCATGAGGCAATTTTAAAATTTTCCAAATTTTTATGAGAATAATTGCAGTTTATAAATAGTTATTATGATTTTGAATGATTATGCTTCACGTAATGACTAATCATTGAGTTTTCATAATAATTATTAGCTTGTTTAAAATTAATAATTGATAGAATTTTCTCATGAATCGAATGACTATGTCTTCACGTAGTGAACTAGTCATTAAGATTTTGAGAAATTCTTCAGTTATCGATTATTAATGATTTTGATTCAATAATTGATAGAATTTTCTCGTAAATCGGATGATTATGTTTCACGTAGTGACTAATCATTAAGATTTTGAGAAATTCGTCGGTTATCGATTATTGATGAGATTAAAATTAATAATTTGTTTTGAATTTTCTCGTGCATGGGATGATTATGTTTCATGTAATGACGAATTATTAAGATTTTGAGAAATTCGTCTGTTAACAATTATTAATTTGGTAAGTTTTAATAATTGATAAAATATTCTCGTAAATTGGATGATTATGATTCACGTAGTGGCTAATCGTTAAGATTTTGAGAAATTCGTTGGTTATCAATTTTTAAATTTGAACTGCAATGATGGAATTATATGCATGTGATGGGTAATGTTCTTCTCCGTAGGAGGTTCATTATCTTGAGGTATTCACTTATACAATATGTTGTGAATGTTAGACACATGTGATGGGTGATGTTCTTTTCCTTAGGAGGTTCATCATCTTGAGGTATTCATTTATATAATGTGATACAAATGTTAGAAATTTTGGAAGTTGCCTCTAATAAATTTTCATTTGATTGAATGAAAGTGTCCAACACTTATTGATGCCCACATATTCTATATGCTCACGGATAATATCCACTCAACATGAATTTAAGAAGATTATATATTTCTCATTATTTTGCATAATTTTAAAATAAAAATTATGTGTGACCATGTTGGTTGATTAAGAGAAATATATAAATTTATGTTGGGTATAATGATATTGGATTTGCAGTTCATGATTTACAAATGCATAACCTATGAAATTATTATGAAATTGGATGGTTACATTTCTACTTAGTAGACTAACCATTAAGATTTCATTATGATTTGTTTATTTCATTGAAGACATTAATTGATTATATTAGAAATTATTATAAAGTTGGATGGTTATGTTTCCACGTAGTGGACTGACCATTAAGATTTTATAATCTTTTGATAAAATTATATAATCAATTGTGTTTGGAATATTTATGGAGTCGGATAACTATGTCTTCACGTAGTGAACTAGTCGTTAAGATTCCACCATATTCGTTAGATTATCAATGATTAAGGTTTTGAACTGCATTGAGGTTAAACTATACATGTGTTGATCATCTGTCTAAGAGAGTCATCATTTGTGGAAGTTTTGTAAGTATTGAAGAATAAAAAGTGATGTTCGTCTCCCAAAGAGGTTAATCACTTGTAGAAAAGTTTTAACATGTGCGTTGTGGTCTTTGTCCTAAAGACAGATCATGATGTTGTGTTGGATTTCCATAAAAGTTAAATCATTATTTATAATAATTATGGAAATCGGTGTGAGCATGAATATACTGTGATTTAATTCTTTTTTAAACACCTCTACTATTTCTAAAATGTCATTAAGATATTGGTTGATGGACCTTTTTGATGGATTAGATGAGACGCTCCAATTGGTTTTTTACCTCAGCGAGGATTAAAGGATAAATAAAGTTTAGTGAATTCACTGTCGAAAGTTTGTTAAGGTCTAGTGCCTTATAAATAGATGGAGATTAATCTATTTTATGAAGTTATGTCTTTTGTTTGTCATCTAGATAAAGGTGATAGGGTACACACACCATAGGAAGTAGTCTGGAAAATTTGACAATTCAACATAGTAAGTCAAGGAAAATACTGAGGGCATAAAATAATTTGCTATCACAAGAAAAAGGTACCCTTTGATTTATATTTTGAAATATTTGATTGATTGTCAATTACACACTTAGTGATTTGTTTCTTGTGTTACATTTTATGTTATAGATCCTTCCTGTGAACTCAGTTTTTAATAAGGACCAAGTAGTTTAGAGATTTTATTAGAACTCATTTGAATTCATGGTAATATTTAGATTATCTTTAACCTCTAAAGGTTTTATTGGATGATATTTTCGATTTTGGTCCTGTAATGCATAGTACTATTTTCATAATAGGATTGAGAATTCAAATTAGTATCTTGAAGCTTATTCTAGATAATACATTCTTGCTTATGATTTTCACCTAGTGAGTTATATGGTGATTTTTGTAAATAATCATCTTTAAGGAACTTCGAACTCTTCTTGTATTCTAAATTCTACTTTTAGGTTTTAGAATTAGATTGATGATTGTTCTATTTGTTTAGATATATTCATTATAATCACATGACCAAAGGTAGAATGGAGATAATTGATTCGTAGGGCATTATTTTATTATATTTTTAAATTCTCGGTTTTATGTCTTTTGATTAATTGTATTAAAGGTGGTCTCATAAAATATAAGGATAGGACTGCAAATGTTAGAAACTATTGGTAATAATTCATAGAACTTGTTCTATTTTATTTATAAGAATAATTGTATATATACATTATACATTTTTAAGGGGAGAGAGTGATGTTGTTAAGAATGTATAATTTCAAACACTTGCGTTTAAGGTAGAAATCTTGTGCTTATGATATTTATATTGAATAAATGTCATGTTTGTTGAATTGCAATTTTGGATGTCATTGGAGTTTGGGTTTTAACTTAGTTGTCCTTGCAAACTAGTTGGTTGAAAATGATTTTTCAAAGTAATAATATTTTCAACTTACATGTTGAAAGTTATGTAGTCAGATTTATAACTTGAAGGTTTTACTTTGAAATTAGTATTAAGTTTGCATACTTTAAGACTTCATTGACATAGTTAATCAAGTTTCCGGACAATGGTGTTTAGTTTAATAATGTCGTAGCATTTTAAGACTTTGTTAAAAGTTTTATTTTGTCATTAGACATAATTGAGGGTCAGTGGGAGTAAGTTTATTTTCTATGTGCTCTATATTGTCATTTGTGTGACATTAAGAATTTTATCTCTAGTGTTTCGAGGTGAAAACTCGAACAAGCTTGTTTGATAATGTTATTGAGAAAATATATTAATAGAGCACTCCAAGGATTAATATGATTACAAGTTTACTTGTTTGAGGTGTCTATTGGTAAAAGTGATAAACTTACATAAGTTTGTAATTCCTCAAGTAAATTGGAGCGATCTCATAAGAAAAGGTCATGTAAATATCTGCAATTGATATTTTAATGAAAGCTTAATATATATGTATTGATTGTATGATTACATTAGTAGACTTTACAGATTTGAAACAAATTTGGCATATATTAGTGGATAGTTATTTAAAACAAAATGGAGGAGGTTTCATAGTATTTGTAGAGGTTGATTGTTTCATGCTCACATGTATGTATGGATAAAGAAATATGTGCTTTATATATTGCAACTCCAAAGAATTTTTATTGTAAAATCATATTTTAAAGTAGATTGTGATAATTTAATTGCATTTATTTTCTCTGAATATACTAAGAGATCTCAAAGGTTTAATCAAATGGATATTATGTGGTTGAGTAGATTTAAGAGTTGCGAGTTTCTAATAGCCACAAGTAAAATAACTCTTGATACACTAACCAAGATATTTGACTCCGGAGGTTTTATAGAGCATGTTATATCCTTCATTAGATGATTGATATTTTGATATATTTGATTAGTGGGAGTTGTTTTTATTAGATTAACTGCATTTATGTTATGCATGTTTGTCTTATATTCTCGAGAATGTATTCTATATGCATGTTAAAATGCATGTCTGCCATATTTGTTATTGTGTGCACATAGATGTTTGATTATGGCAGGAAATCTCAAGCTTTTAGCTTGAGAGCGCAGTTCACTAATAAGGTATAAAGTTTCCACCGATTAGTGAACATTATTTAAGACAAACGGATTTGCCGGTCTTAAGGGAGGTTTAACTCATGGTCAAAGTGTTTGGCCAGTGAGTGTAAAATGCTTAAGACATTCAGTTTGCTCGTCTTTAGGCTGCTTTGCATGATGCAAAGTTGGACCTATATGGAAATAGGCATGATGATCACATTTGCATGTAATTTCCATACCACACATACATACCATTTTACCAGGGTAGGTAGAGCTAAGAGTATTTTGATTACATATGGTCTTATGTCGATTAAAGATGTAATGATCTATGTAGTTGGATACTTAAGGTTCTATTGGACTAAAGGGAAGAAAGGTGTTGCTCTTTTAAACATTCTTTGTGGCCACATATAATTGTTTGCCAATTCGGAGTGTCGTTTTCTAAAATGAATTTTTAAATCAAAAATAATAATGTCTATGTAGCTCAAGTGGGAGAATGTAAGATTTTTCTAAAAATGTGAGTAACATATGACATTATATTTTGAGTTTACGAAAAACCGAATTGATTGGAATGTTTAAGTAAGTGAGAGTTGACCGGATAGAGCCCGTTTGATTGTGATCAACATCTGTTGGACTTGGTGCACCTTGGCTACATTAAATATATGTAGGATATAGTGTGAGCTATTGTATATGTGTGGGTCTGAGTATTCCTTTTGGGACTAGCCATCCTATTAGGATTGAGAATCCTTTATGGGTTAGGATTCTAGGAAGTTATACTATTTATAGGGGGTTCCTACTCTCACTCATAGCGTGTATTACAGAACTGTCTCCCCATTAGACAATCTGAGAAAGGTGAGAAGAGAGTAGAAGATTTCCTATTGTTTTGTTTTCTTTTCAGGTCATTGTTATTACGCTATTATGAATTCGAAATTAAGACTCTCTATAATATAGATAATTTCCGCTGCGTTTCCAGGTACGCATTTATTCATACTTATACATATAATATGAGATCTAGTTATCTTTATATATAATACTAACAAAAGGTATTCAAGAAATTACATGATGTAGGGACAACAACTCAACTGCAATAAAAGGTAGGAATGTGGAGCATAAAAAAGAAAAAACTTTTTTCACTCATCCACAAAGCTTTTTTTCACAAATGTTAAAGTTCACTTTCTTTCTATTCTTGTTTGTGATAATAAGTCATATTTAAACATCTAAAAACAGGTAATAAGATATATGTACCCTTGTAACTATTAATCGTTTTATGCATTTGTAACTAATACAATTATTTTTGTTTATATATTTATAATATTTTTTAAAGGGTTTGGCTATTATACGAACATTAACAATATATAGTGTGGTTAATTAATATCCTAGATTTTAATCTAATGGTTCAAATAAAAGAAGAATTTAAACATTAGAAAATAAAAATAAATTAAAATGGAGAATATCTCTTTTGTAACCACCTTATATCGTTAATGTTCCTCTAAACCATTTATTAAAAATTAAGGAGTCGTGCGGCTTGCTCTTCATCAGACATGAGACAAATCAGAATGAAAAAAAGATATTTTGATTTTACTGCCTTGTAAGTTGTAACCACCTTGTATCGTTGGGTTTGTTTTGATTTTACTAAAATATTGTTGTAATTGTTAAGTTTTTTTTTTAAGGATATTTTTAGAATAAAGGTGTTAAAAATGTGTAAGTGACCCATGCTTTCAGATAAAAGTTATGTTTTCGAACTTTTTTTTCAGTTGTTTTTTATTCATTTTCAGATCTCAAATAATGTCTTATACAAACAAATAAAACATCTGAAATGTTACTTTTAAGAGATATCAACGAAAAAAACAAACAGACCCTTGATTTTAAGAAGTCATATAGACCTTCAATCGTATTTGAATACATTGCCATTCCAAATAAAATTTTATGGCTCCACCGTGTGGCAATTCAGCCTAACCAACAAGATGACGTCATATGACGAGTGCACTGCCATCGGTGCACTCAAGATTTCATCTTCATGACTTCATCTACACTTGGTTGATTCATTGACAATTAATGTCCTAAAATTAATTTCTTTACCCAATCTCTGATATATGGTCTAAAGTTCAATTAGATAGTACAAAAAAAACTATTTCTTATTTTACAAATTTGAATATGGGTAAAAAATTTGTTAGATATTCGGATAGAGTAATACTTCATTTAAATTTATTTTTTATTTTTTTTATTTATAAATAATTTTGGAATTGTTTACTGATCCAACTTTATATTTCATAATGGGTATTTTAAGAGTGATGCTATTGGCATACCCTTTACCGATCTACTTATGTCATACTTTTTAATTATATAGTATTATTGTTTTTTCCTTTATCAAAATTACATAAAGAGACATAAAATTTAAGGAAATAAAATTTTCTACAAAATAAATCTAATAAAACCCCATATTCCTTCTAAAAAAAAAAACCATGTTCTTGTAATCTGTTTCTTGAAAAAAAAAATCAGAATTCTTAAATTCTAAAATTTGATTCTTATACACATACAAAATATTATAGAAGAGTCTAAGAACGATATCAAGCATATGAGAGAATTGTCTGAGAACAATATCAAACATCTGAAAGAATTGCTTGAGAATGACATGAAGCCTCTGCAAGAATTGTTTGAGAATGATATCAAACATTTGGAAACAATTTATTCTCTAGAAGTAAGTTTTCAGTTTAGTTTTTTTTTTTAAAAATAATGATATCAAGTTGTCGTTGTGTTGAAATAACTTCATAAGAAAAAAAATAAAAATAAATAAATAAATAAATAGTTCAATGGAGGTGAGAGAGACATATACAGACATCTAAGATTGAGTATATTAAATTTAAAAAATAAATAAAATTATAATTTTAGAAATAAATCAAAAAATTAATTTAAAATTAATTAAATCATAATTCTAAAAATTGGACCATTAAAAAAAAATCGATAGGAATATACTAATAGCACCATTCGTGTTTTAATTGTTAGTACAACCGGTAATTACGGCTTTCAATAGCTGTACGTATAGAAGGTCTTAATCAAATGGACACCGAATCACATGATCAGATATTGAGAATTTTATTTATTAATAGTGATTGATGTAATTAAATTGCTTATCTTATCCTTAAGGACCTTATCTTAATCATTAGACAAGATTTACAAGAGTAGCTGATGACTTCTATATATAAAAAACAATTAATCGCTTTGGCTTTTTGTCATATTTTGGTGTAAATTATTGCCACCCCTTTTTGTGTTGTATTTAAATTTGGGTAAACTGTAAATTATTGCCTCCCCTTTATTATTATTATAAGATAGTACTCGATCCTACATATACAATATACGTCAATCAATTTAAAATTATCATAGGTCACCAATCACTCCGATTTGGTAAATCCTGAAAAGTTGACACATTTTCTGTCCATTTTATTTTAAATTGAATTCAAAATCTCAACTGCCCCGATTCCATGACATTCAACTCTTATTAGAGCATCTCGATGCAAGATTGGTTTACATACCAAAAATTGTTGACATGACAACAATATCAAGAGATTTAAGGATCGTTTATTTTTTTGTCTGAAAATTGAATAGTCCTGAATTTTTCTGAAGACTGAATAGAGTCTGAAATCTGAACTTGAATGACATGTTTTTTTTTTCCTCACATCTGAATGTATTGTCAAAATATTTGTTTTTTAAAAGTAAAATTGTCTAAAACTAAGTAATTTTACATTTATACTCACGTTAAACAATTATACATATAATATGGAATAAAAAAAATCCAAAAATAATAATTATATATAAACACATATGATCATGATCTTCTTTTTCGATTACAAATAAACTTCATTTTTATTAAGAAAAGAAAGTTTTTTTTTCAAAAAATAAAAAGGGCAGTAGGAAAACTCACACAAAACACTCTGAAAAAATAATATATAAATACATCACCCTAATATCATAATAAAGTATTGATATTAGACATAAATATGAGAAGTGATCGGGTTCTTTTTAATTTTTAAAGTTATTTAAAATAAACAATATATTAAAATAAAGATTTTTATACCATATATAATTATAATGAAATTGAAAATATGTTATATATGTGGGATAGTATCGGAAGAAAAGATTTTGGATTACATTTAATGCAATTCAGTGATTTGCAATTAAGTGAAAAGTCAAGATTTTTTACTTTTTATTTTAAGTTGTTTTTTGACATTTTTAAGTTATTTGACCACTTATAAAAACAAACAAAATAACTTAATAATTATGATTCAGACCCATTAAGTTTTAAGTGGAAAAAACAAACAACCCCTTACTTTTTACGTGGTATAAAAATAGACTTGATAGACAATCATATAAAAACACACATTTATTTTTTAATGATGTGTCTAATTTTTTTTTTCCTTTTTTTCTTTTATATTTTATTTCCTTACCAAAGATAGATGAAAACTTAATGTCAATTTTAAATACTTGTTGAGTCAACCGAAAAAATAGTTGTACAACAAATTGTCTGAAAATAGATGGTTATATTAACAATGTCTAATAATTATTTTGCAACATCAGCGTGAGGTTGAATATGCACGGCTACATTAGAGACACATTTTTAATAGATTGTCTATTTATCTTATGTGACATTTTTTTTTTCACAAGTCATTCTTGTATCGGATATGCCCTTAGTTATTATTACTATTTTTTTCATAGTTATATTATAACAACAATGAACTGATGACCAATTGACTTCTGGCAATTTTGGTATTGTTTTTGAAAAGTTAAAATCAGATTATTTTATAATTTTGACATAAAAAAATGTTTGTTAAAACTTCCAAAAGTGATTAATTGATAATCTAGCAAGTTTTTTTTTGAACAACCATTTTATATCAAAGCCAAAAGGCAAGAGAGAACAAAACAGACGAACGGGGGACCAATCCCACAAACAAGGTCACAGCAAGCCCACAGACACAGAAGTGCAGGGGAAGATAATCTGGCAAGTTTTTACAGTGATTTTAAGAAGTAGGTGAGGGGTTACTTTTTGAAAGTGATTATGGAATAATCTATTTCAGCATTTAATGAATCTTTTAAAATATCATTATTATCCTTATGAAATCAAGTTAAAATCATTTATATACCTTATTTCATCTCAAAATTAAATATTCTATTTAAATATTGATTTGATTTATAAAATCTTTTAAACTGTCGGCAATCCGGCCACCCCGAGATGCCAGTTTTACAGGGGAAAAAACACTCGGGTACGTCATCGGAAAAAAACCTGGTGAGATGCGTTCGGCCGTGTTAGTATTACACTAACAATTCGGCCAAACCCTTGTAAACAGACAAAACCGGGAGACATTCTTGGTGACTTGTTTACATGGAAAAAACAGGGAAAATGGGGCAAGGCTCCCAGAACACCTCTTGGCTGAAAACTTAAGACGGTCAGGAATTATCCCGAACAAATAGCCGGGACACCGACCGGTCTAACTGCAAGGAAGTAAAAAATCAAGGAGTCCAAGATTGATCAGTTTAATAAGATACTTGATCAGTTCAGCAACTAAAAACGATCAGTTTAATAAGATACTTGATCGGGTTAAAGCGATAAGATCAGAAGCACTGAAAAGTCAAGTGTTCAATCCTCTTCGACGAGCCGCTAAGAACTCGCCTCGTGGATTTAAGAGGGTATTGTCATAGCGATTGTTTGATAGCATGACAAGTTAGCATGATCACTTGCAAGCACGGTGATTAGATATGCCACATCACCAGAGTCAGCTAGGAAAGATCAACCTAATGTGACTAGTAGGTGATCTCAAGGCTTGATCAAGTTTGCCCAAGATGGTCGGGGAAACTAACCGATCAGGTATAAATAACCTGGTCGGGGAAACTAACCGATTGGGTAGAGACAACTTGGTCGGGGCAAAAGAGATCTGGTAGGGTTAGATAATTGGTCAGTTAGATAATGCGTGGGAGACATTAAAGGCAATCACGACTCAAATACGTAGAGGAAGAGTCATACTAAAACAAGGCACTTTGGAGTACACTCTGATAAGGAAATAAACTTCTTTATAGATATCAGAGTCCCAATACACTCAATTAGTCTCGTTAAGCACTTCAATCAAAATTTAGGGCTTGTTTTAAGATAAATCAATTTAGTTCTAGGGTTCTTCCCATTACTCACTCAAGGTCATGAGACAAGCAGTAGTCAAAACTTTTCTTTAACACAAAATTCTAAGCCAAATTGATATAGCACGGTCATGCATACAACAACTTTCTCATTTACCAAGCTTATGATTAAGATTCAAATGAAAAGGTCATCCACATCTAAACACCAACCTCACAAATAAACTAAGCCACAACCACATAAATTGAGATCACAATTTCATATGAGTAAGTAGATTAGAACAATTAATTCAATAAATGAAACTAAAATCAAATCGAATTAAAAATAGTAGACTAATTAATTACATTGAGTAGTCCAATATGGTTACATCAATCCCCTAGATAAAGGTTTAGTTACACATCAATGGAGAGAATAAAAACATAGAAGAGTTGTAGAAAAAAACCCATATTGGTCATGTGAGCTTCCTTGACTTGTGAACCTTCTTCTTCTTGCTTCCAAATCTTCCAAGGACGGATGGGTTTAAAGGTGAAAAAAGGAATGTGTAAAAAGGGATGATGAAATGGTATGAAAAGTTGCTAGCTCTATATTCCTCGAGTGGCTGATGATATGACTGAAAATTAAAGAGAGTTATTTATATGGGTTTCAATATAGGGCAAAAATCCTTCTAGAAAGTCGTGCTGACTGGTTGTTTCGGCAGTGAATGTCTCTGTTTTACAAAATGGCAGCTGAACTGAGAGTATTTATATCGCCTGGTTGCCGCGGTGTGCCAAAACGGCGGATCAATCGTGGCATGTATTGATATTCAATGACGCACCAAAATGTAGCAACGGCAGCAACGACACTTCAACCGTGAAAATTTATGTCTCTAGGATGTCGCAGTTTGATAGAACGAAACTTCGGCCGTGACATGTCTTTGGCTCTATAGTTGTTGTCATGCATGAAGGAATGCCACGATTTGCCAAAATAGAACTTCAACAGCGGAAGTTACTGTCGCTAACTTCTGAAACGGTAGCTCAACCGCGATAATATCAACTATGAAACTTTAACTCTTTATATTTGCACTTCATGCTCCAAATCTTCTCTTTTATGCCCAAAACACCACTGCTATCCATGATATCCTGCAAAAACCTCAATCGAGCCATTAAACACTCGATTTTACCGGAGAATCGAACAAAAACATAGGAAATGGAGGTGAAAATATAGTATTACAATGGCTCGATCAACACCCCAAAACCTATCCTTTGCTAGCCCTCGAGCAAAACCGAAACAAAACAAACAAGCACACGAGACACAAAGACTCACTACTCAAGGACTCTAACAAAAATGACTCAACAAAAACTCTGACAAGATAAAAATATGAAGCCACCTTGTTGAGATGCCACTCGAGTTATGCAATTAAGGAGAGGTGGATGCAAGAACAACTAAGCGGATTTTAAAAATATGTTAATAATGTGAATACACTGTGCGCCATGCAATCCTACACTCAAATGGCCCAAGTTTCAAAAGCAACACTCCCTCGAGTAAGGAATATAATTCGCTTCGACTCTATCCTCACTGGATTCTCTCAATATGCACTCTGAATCCTAGGCAATCACACCTCAAAATATGCAATATGAGTTTATGTAATGAAATCAAATTTTAATTGCATATAACATTTGAAAGGACCCACGTTTAAGTGGTTTAGTCTCATGGAAAGGAACCGAATGTCATGAATGTGGAAAGAACATGCTTCAACCAACATTCCCTATCTAGATTTTCACTAAGATCAAGTTGGTTTTTTCCTTGGTTGTAACAGGGCCTTGGGTGAATGGGTAATGGATGAATGGGAAAACGGAAAGATCCAAGGACCAATTGATTCCGTTAAGGCGTTATATTCTAAATTTCGATGATCAGCTCTGTTACAACTTTCAACATAGCACTTGGCGTCCAAGCTACACTTTGCTCTAGTTTGCTTCAATCCCAACTCTTACTATTTCAAGTTGTTGATGAATGCATTTTTTCGTGAATGCAAAGTCAAGGATATTTACCATTTAAAATCAACCTCTCTAGTAAGGCACGAGTCAAAATACATGTATAGCAATAAACTAGTATAGTGTGCAAGCAAGGGTATCGTTTCACAGAGAGGTGTATTCAGGGACCGTTTCGAGTTCTTGTGTTTATTGAAAGCATGTAAATAGAATGCAGAGGTAGTGAGAATGGTGTGTGTAAAGTGTGTGTGGTGCTGTGTGTGCAAGAATGGAAATGGAAACAAAAACAAAAGAATATGGAGGGGGTGAGAATGATGTTCAAAGAAAATAAAAGGGTGGATATGAGAGATGCATGAGATAGGTCACATAAGGTTCATAAGTTCACCATACATAAGTGCACACTACTGGGTTGTTAGACATTAAGCACATTCGATTCAAGTTAAGGGTTCGTTCTTGCCTCAATCCAACCTATGGTATCCATTCATTGAGCTAACAGTTGAAGAATGTGCTGAAAAGCCCTTTCATAAACAAAACCGCAACCAACATTTGTGAACCAATTCTACAAACCACGCTAAATTAATTCCCAATATTAACTTAGTAATGTATAATGGCAATGTTAAGTCTAATGAATATGGAAAGAGAATTGAATCTTCAACCATAACTCACCTATAGCCCATGGAGTGAAAAATAGCCAAACTCCAATTAATAACAAAAACATAGAACCAAAACCTCTTCTAACAAGGCAATTTACAAGTTTCATCCATTCTCCCTAGCTAATTAGCCGAGACTATGCCCGGAAAGGCCCTTCCAAAGGCACAACCCCAACTCTAATTCACTCAAACCCATCCATACAAGTTAATTTCGACCATCCAAAGACATACACACACACAAATGTGATATTTGATTATAACTACTCCTACAATTAAGTTAATCTACTCTTAATCTCATTCACGAATACATATCAATTTCCAATCTCCATTGTAAGTTCCTTATGTTTTGATTGGCTCATTTCGTTGACAAACCACATTGGGAGATTTGATTGTAAGGGTAGATTAGGCTTCATTGTTCGTGATCAAGTCTCAATGGCATTCCCAAGCTCAATAGCACTTCAAAGGTATATCACTTGTTTAACTCTATTTGAAGAGATCTAGTTGCACACACTCACTTGCATGCATTATATTCTTGTTTACATGTAATTGAATGATGTCGTTTAAGACACTCCACACTTGCACATTTTGCACATTTCTTAGTGTTTTGAGTTTGCCTGGAAAAGATAATTTCCTCTTTTAGCGCGGCCTAGACCGCATGGCAAGCTATGCTTGCACCGCAGCATACAGAGCGGTATACCTCAGTAGGGTCATGCTTCTTGTACCGCTTCCTGTGCATTTACACTCATATCGGTCCAAGTTGCGGTGTTGCCCAGTTGGCCAATGTTGCCTATACCGCGACCTGTGCACCTGCATGCATAGTGGCCGACACCGCTGTGTTGTCCAGTAGGTGCACTGATGTGTGTACCGCGGTCTGGACACCTGCCCAAGCTGCGGTACGTAGAGCGGTATTGACAGGATTTTGTTGCCTAGGTTCAAAACGACACAGTTTTGACTAGGGCTTCCATATATATATATATATATATATATATATTCTCTCTTCTTCCTTGCTCGTTTTGGTGAGTTTAAGAAGCCATTTTTGAGAGACCAAGCTTCCTAAAGAGAGAGAAACTCCCAAGAACTTACCTTCTCTCAACCAAACATCAATCCATGAATATCTAGCATCTTCCAAGCATCATCTCATCATGGATTTTCTTGCTTTTGTTGACAAGGTAATATGAACATGCCCTAAATTTCCATTGCATCTTTTATGTTCTTGTTTGCCTAGGCTTAGCTCTTTTATGTGAATTTAATGCATGTCTTTATGTTTAATGGCATTTATAACATGATTGAGTTGTTGTTTGTTGGTTGAGAACATTGATTATTGATAGCTAGCATTTAGGACCATTTTACCCTTCTAGCTAAATCTACTTGCTTTGCATTTAGATATTGATATCTAGGATTTGCACTTATTGTCATCTTTAAATTCCTAGATAAGCATCTAGTGTAGCCTAGCATTAATTGCATATTATAATATTTATATATTCACATAGGTTGCTATATCTCTTCATTGATTGTTAAGCTTTGTGACTAAGTGGATTAGTGCACAAGCTTTTGGTTTAGGATCATTAGTAAAGGCCCGTTGGGTAGAGTGAAAGGGTTAGTGACCGAGTATTGTGTGACTTGAGGTCAACCTAGGTTGTAAACTTTCATTTTGTGTGGCTAGAAGGATAGCCCGTGAGTTTTGCCTAGTTGGAGGGTTTCTCACGTAAATCAATCCTTGTGTTTTTATTGTTTTCCGCATGTTTATGTTATATTGGTTGATTGCTAATATGGGGTAGCATTATTAAAATTGATTAAGTTGAAAAGTTGGTAATAAATCATCTAAAACCTATTCACCACCCCTCTAGGTTAGTAGACACACGCTTCATCGTATTTTCAATTGGTATCAGAGCGGGTTCCTAGACATACTTAGGTGATCATTGCTCTTGTTGTGTGTATGTGTCTTGCATTTTTGCATTTTTGTTTGATGCATTTATTAGCATTCATCTCATTCATACCAAAACATTATGAGTGGGAACGGAGGTGGGCATGGAAGAGCCTCTAGCACAAGACCCCCGTTGCTTACCGAGGTGAACTATGCCACATGGAAAGGCAAGATGGAATTATACATTTTCCAAATAGATGACCGAGCATGGATGGCAATAGAAGACGACTACACTCCTCCAGAAAAAACTCTTGAAGAAGATAGTGTAGTTCCCAAGCCAAAGTCGGAATGGTCATCTCAAGAGTTCGATGCTTCAAGGTGGAACAACAAGGACATGCATGCTATTCTTTATGCAGTGGATGACAATCAATACAAGTTGATTCAAACAACTAGGATTGCAAAAGAGGCATGAGAGATTCTAGAGACAGCTCATGAAGGAACCGAGGTAGTCAAAGACTCAAAGCTTCAAGTCCTCTAAACACAATTCGAGCAAATTAGAATGGAAGATCATGAGTGCTTCAATGACTTTCAAGTGAAGTTGATGGACATCGTCAATTAAAGCCATCAACTAGGCGACCCTTACTCGGATAGGAGGATCAAGCAAAAGATCATGAGGTCGTTTCCCGAAAGGTTCGAGTCTAAGGTGACGGCACTTGAAGAAAATAATGACTACATAAACATGAAGCAAAGTGAAGTAATTGGAAGGCTTCTAGCTTATAAGTCTAGATGGGTTCCTACACCTACACCTCCTAAGAAGCAAAAGAGCATAGCCTTGAAGACCTCCAAAGTAGAGAAAGAGAAGGATGACTCGGATGAGGAGATGACCCTCATGGTGAAAAGGTTCAAGAAGTTCATCAAGTTTGAAAAGAAGGGGTTTGGCTCCAAGGGAAAGGAAGTAAAGAAGAAAACTCCTTTCAAGAAGGTTGAACCAAGTCATGACAAGCCCATAAGAAAATGGATCTAATGTTTCGAATGTCGGGTTTTTGACATATCTCCACGGATTGTGGCAATCTAAGGAACAAGAAGAAAGGAAAAGCCATGGCCACCACGTGAAGCGATAGTGATGACTTGGAAGTGGAAAGAGGATCCTCGGAAGAGGAATACCATGTGGCAAACTTTATTGCCTTCACATCCTCTCTAAAAAGCAAAGAAGCAATAGATGAGGAAGAGGACGTGAAACAAAGTGAAGATGATTCAAGTGTAGGTGACTCTTCATCCCACTCAACAAATATGGATGTAGAAAGAATGGACCTTGAAAGGTTCATTGAGCATTTTCAAAGTTCAAGACTGAAAATGAAGAAAGAGATTCTAAGGCTAAAAAGAGATAATCTCAAGCTATCTACCGAAGTTACTCACCTAAATGGAGAAGTGAAGATAGCAAAAAGGAATGAGGCATTGATGGAAAAGGAGCTTGAAGAAGCAAGTGAGATCATTACTAAGATGGCTTCAAGTACGAAGAAACTTGACCACATGTTAGGAGTTGGCAAGAGACCAAGTGATAAGAAAGGTCTTGGCTATGAAGATGACAAGGAGATCTCATCCTCAAGCAAGGCCATGTTTGTCAAGAGCTTGGACATCAAAGAGCCTCCACCTCCACAACATTCTAAGAAGAAGATTGAACTAGGAGAGTACTTTAAGGATTCCCAAGTTAAGGTGGCACAAGGGAAACAAGCTCAAGCTCAAGCTCAGCCAACAAGGGTTGATCAAGCAAGTTTTCCTCAACCCAAATATCACCACGCCAAGAAGCAATTCATGCAAGCTCAACCAAGGAAGAAATCTACTCCAACTAAACAACCAAGAATAAGAGAACAAATTCAATATCAAAGACAAGCTCAAAGGCATGGGAAAGCTTCTTTGTACTCACAAAGGAATGGTGTGATCTCATATTTCATTCCTACATGTCATTTTTGTGGTGTTGGTGGTCATATTAGACCAAATTTCTTTAAGTATATTGACATGTGTAGAACTAGAAGCATGATTGAAAGAAGTAGAGCTAGAGCCACAATGCATGTTCCTAGGAAACATAGAGCCAATTTGCATGATCCTAGGAAATCTAGAGCCAATGTGACTAAAACCACTAAGAGAGAGAGCATTTCACCTAGGTGGATTAGAAGAGATAAAATTTTTTTCCATGTGGCTCAAATTGCCTTGAAGGCAAATGCATCTAACACTTGGTATTTGGATAGTGGGTGCTCTAGGCACATGACAGGGGAACAAGAGTTTCTTTGAATCTCTTGTAATTGAGGATGGAGGATTTGTCACCTTTTGTGATGGATCTAGGAAGAAAGCTATAGGGAAATGAACCATTTCCATTCCCAATTTACCCTACTTGTCAAATGATTTACTTATCGATGACTTGCAAGCCAATCTTATAAGCATTTCTCATCTAAATGACGATGGACTCTCCGTCTTGTTTAACAAAAATGATTGTTCTATTTTAATGCCAAATGGACAAACCTTTCTAAAAGGAAAGAGATCTAGTGACAATTGCTATTGTCTTGAAGCTAGTGCTATCTCTTGTAATATGTCCAAGTGTGAGGAAGTTGAGTTGTGGCATCAAAGACTTGGCCATATGAACTATCGAGATTTGAGGATCTTAGATAAGTTCAAGGTTGTGCGAGGCCTCCCTAAGCTTGGGAAGAAAGTTGAAGGTGTTTGTGGACCTTGTCAACAAGGAAAACAAACCAAAAGCATGCACAAGGAAGACAAGTATCTCACCACAAAGGAGCCACTAGAGCTTCAACATATGGACCTTATGGGTCCCATGCAAACCGAGAGTCTCAGTGGCAAGAGATACATTTTTGTTTGTGTTGATAATTTCTCTAGATTTACATGGATATATTTTCTTGGAGAAAAATCTGAAACACTTGAAAAATTTAAAATGCTTTGCACTAAAATTCAAAATGAAAAGAACTCACACATTAAAAGCATTAAAAGAATTAGGAGTGACCATGGGAAGGAATTTGAAAAATGCTTGTTTTGAAAGCTATTGTAATAGCTTTGGCATTTCCCATGAGTTCTCGGCACCTCGAACTCCTCAACAAAATGGGGTTGTAGAGAGGAAGAATAGGGTTCTTCAAGAGATGGCTCATGCGATGTTGCTTAGCAACAATGTCCCTAGAAACCTTTGGGCCGAGGCCATCAATACGGCTTGCTACATAGGAAATATAGTCTTCCTAAGGCCTGGTACTAGGCAAACCTCCTATGAATTATGGAAGGGTAGGAAGCCAAATGTTAGTTACTTCTACTCATTTGGATGCAAATGCTACATACTTAATGACTGTGATCAACTTGGCAAGTTTGATGCCAAGAGTGATGAGGGAATTTTTATTGGCTATGCCCTTAATAGTAAGGCCTACCGAGTATTCAATTTGAAAACTCATAGTGTTATGGAATCATCCAATGTTGTTATAGATGATTGTAGGCTTAGAATTACTAACCATGATGAGGAGGTTGATGTGGTTCATGATTCTCCATTGGAGAAATATGGTGAGACTTCTATTGATGTGAAGTCAAATCAAGATGAAGAAGTTATTCAAACTATTGATAGAGATCCATCAAGATGAAGAAGTTATTCAAACTATTGATAGGGTTAGACATCTTCACAACAAGAATGATATTCTTGGAGATGTAAATGAGGGTGTTAGGACTAGGCTTCAAATAGCTAATCAATTTAGCTACACTTGTTACACCTCTCAAATTGAACCCAAAAAGGTTGATGAAGCCTTGAATGATAAGTTTGGGGTTCTTGCCATGTAAGAAGAGCTAAACCAATTTGAAAGAAATGAGGTTTGGACTCTAGTTCCTAGACCCAAGGACACTAATGTCATATGTACCAAATGAGTGTATAGGAACAAGTTAGATGAGAACGGCATCATTGTGCGCAATAAGGCTAGACTTGTGGCACAAGGATACTCTCAAATTGAGGGTATTGACTTTGAGGAGACTTTTGCTCCGGTTGCCCGCCTTGAGTCCATAAGGCTTCTTTTGTCCATATCATGTGTACACAAGTTCAAATTGCATCAAATGGATGTTAAGAGTGCCGTCCTAAATGACCTCTTGCATGTGGAAGTGTTTGTTGAGCAACCCAAGGGGTTTGTGGATCCACACCACCCCAATCATGTCTATCACCTCAAGAAGGCTTTATATGGGTTGAAACAAGCATCAAGGGCTTGGTATGAGCGTCTCACTCAATTTCTTGTTGACAATGACTACATTAGAGGTAGTGTTGACAAGACTTTATTCATCAAGAGGAACAAAGATAAGCTTTTCATAGCTCAAATCTATGTTGATGATATTGTTTTTGGCTCTACCAACAAATCTAAAGTCCAACAATTTGTTGATGTCATGTCTCATGAGTTTGAGATGAGTCTTGTTGGGGAACTCAATTTCTTCCTAGGTTTGCAAATCAAGCAATTGCATGATGGGATTTTCATATCCCAAGCTAAGTATGCTAAGAACTTAGTGAAGAAGTTTGGCCTTGAGAATGCCAAACATTGTGACACACCCATGAGTACCACCTTGAAACTAAGCAAGGATGCTAGTGTCAAGAGTGTGGACCAAAGTCTGTATCGTGGCATGATTGGTAGCTTGCTTTACTTGACCGCAAGTAGGCCCAATATAGCATTTAGTGTGGGTGTGTTTGCTAGGTACCAAGCTGATCCCAAGGAATCCCATCTCTCCTCCGTGAAAAGAATCATTCGATATGTGAATGGGACATCCAACTATGGGATATGGTACTCTTTTGACACTAATGCTAGCTTAGTTGACTTTAGTGATGTAGATTGGGCATGAAATTAAGATGATAGGAAGAGTACATCGGGTAGTTGCTTCTTCCTAGGCAATAACTTGGTCTCATGGTTTTGAAAGAAGCAAAATTCCATCTCTCTATCCACAGCTGAAGTGGAATACATAGCCGCTAGGAATGCTTGCACACAACTCCTTTGGATGAAGCAAATGCTTGTAGATTACGACTTTGATCAAGGTACTCTAAACCTTTATTATGATAACATGAGTGCAATTAACATTTCAAAGAATCCGGTTCAGCACTCTAAGACAAAGCATATAGACATTACGCATCACTTCATTAGAGAGCTAGTTGAAAACAAATGCATTGCACTTGAACATGTTGGCACAAATGATCAACTAGCGGATTTATTCACAAAGCCCTTAGATTCAACTAGGTTCATGGCACTTAGTATGTCTATTGGGATTCGTCATATGCCTTGATATGTGTTGGCGATTGACCCCATATGGGGAGCTCAAGCAAAGAGAGCAACCTTGCATAGTTGAAATAAGCAAAAATTTGATCAACTTTATGCTTCTTTATTAATTGCTTGAGCATTTTGGTTGTGCTTATATATATGTAATTATATGGCTTTCTATTCAATAAGTGTGCCTTTGCTTTATTTGTAATCCATGTCACATTTATGTTCAAACATGCATTTTTGGACTTGGAGAATTGATAGGGAAGTACAACTGAATGACCTATAATTTATCTCCATGACATGCAAACTTGATTTTGACATGCTAAAATATTATGCATAATTTGTGTGTGCAAATGTGTGTGGAAGCAACTTGACAAGGCTAAACTTAATAAGGACTTAATGTCCATGCAATAAATAAGGATGTCTCATCCCATTTAGCTTTGTCTCTTTTCTTAATGGTTGAACAAGACAACAACCAATAAGGATTCTATATCCATTCAATTAATAAGGATTTTACATCCATGTCTTGATTGACCATTAAGGAGTGACATGGTTTCCTATACCGCGGCCTGTGCACCTGTTTGCACAGCGGCCTACACCGTGGTGTTGTCCAGTAGGTGCACTGATGTGTGTACCGCGGTATGGACACCTGCCCGAGCCTCTGTACGTAGAGCGGTATTGATGGGATTTTGTTGCCTAGGTTCAAAACGACGCAGTTTTGACTAGGGCTTCCATATATATATATATATATTCTCTCTCTTCTTCCTTGCTCGTTTTGGTGAGTTTAAGAAGCCATTTTTGAGAGACCAAACTTCCTAAAGAGAGAGAAACTCCCAAGAACTTACCTTCTCTCAACCAAACATCAATCCATGAACATCTAGCATCTTCCAAGCATCATCTCATCATGGATTTTCTTGCTTTTGTTGACAAGGTAATATGAACATGCCCTAAATCTCCATTGCATCTTTTATTATCTTGTTTGCCTAGGCTTAGCTCTTTTATGTGAATTTAATGCATGTATTTATGTTTAATGGCATTTATAACATGATTGAGTTGTTGTTTGTTGGTTGAGAACATTGACTATTGATAGCTAGCATTTAGGACCATTTTACCCTTCTAGCTAAATCTACTTGCTTTTCATTTAGATATTGATATCTAAGATTTGCACTTATTGTCATCTTTAAATTCCTAGGTAAGCATCTAGTGTAGCCTAGCATTAATTGCATATTATAATATTCATATATTCACATAGGTTGCTATATCTCTTCATTGATTGTTAAGCTTTGTGACTAAGTGGATTAATGCACAAGCTTTTGGTCTAGGATCACTATTAAAGGCCCGTTGGGTAGAGTGAAGGGGATAGTGACCAAGTATGGTGTGACTTGAGGTCAACCTAGGTTGTAAAATTTCATTCAAATAGTGGATTTGAGGACAGTGTGTGGCTAGAAGGATAGCTCGTGAGTTTTGCCCAGTTGGAGGGTTTCTCACGTAAATCAATCCTTGTGTTTTTATTGTTTTCCGAATGTTTATTTTGGATTGGTTGATTGCTAATATAGGGTAGCATTATTAAAATTGATTAAGTTGAAAAGTTGGCAATAAATCAACTAAAACCTATTCAGCCCCCTCTAGGTTAGTAGACACCCGCTTCATAGTATTTTCATCCATACACAAGCATTTCAAGATAATAAATATAATCAATACATAACAATAATGAATCAAAACCAAAATCAAATATAAAAACAACCAACACATATATTGAGCACAAAATAGGTTACAAATATTCCCAACTAGGGATTACACATCTAGGAAACAAGAAAATACAAAGAGATGAGATAAAGAAGAAAAACCCAAGTGGAGAACCCTTCCAAAATGTGATAGACTCCATTGATGATGCTTGGTTTGAATTTGGTCATAGAACACCCCTTTCTCCTTGCTATCTACTCATAGATGTGGTGGTGAGACATCCATGGAGGAAAACCTACATGGATGCTCTTGGAAGCTTCTCTCTTTCTTTTTAGATGAAGAAAACCAAGATGAAGTTTGGTGTGATGTGGATTGTATGAAGAGAGGAGAAGAAGTAGTGTATATATAGTGTGGGGAGGTTAGGGCATGAAATGGTAGTGAAAGGATGAAACTGCCTATTGATTTTGGGCTAAAAATGACTTCCAGGTGCTGATTGGCGATTGGATTCAGTGGCCATGGTACTCGCCGTTCCAAACCGCCATAATCTTCTAAAGTTTCTGGTCCTAAAATGGCAGTCAAAATGGTGGTTTTGGTACCTACCGAATTTGCCCATCGAATTCAATTTTTGCTATGCGCACCAGTTACTCAAACAAGTATAACTTCCTCTTGAAAAGCCAGAATCGCAATCCGTAAAATGTTCTGAAAATAAACTTCTGTACCTTTCCAAATATATATAGATGTCAATGTGGTTCGATCTAAGGGGGGAGTTATGACTCCCACAAGTCAAATGTTCTGCACAAGCCCATACAATTTCAGCTCATAAGCTGTTGGAAAACAAATGAGGCTCTGCCGCGGTCGCGGTGTCGCGTTTTGGTTTGGAAGTGGATCAACCGTGGAGACATGGATTCGCTTGGCCACGGCTAGGTTTAGATCACGCCACAGTTTGCGTCAACGGTAAGGCGTGACACTCTGCATACTTTCCATTTATTATCTTTTTAAGCTCATTTTGCCTCCCAAACTAATCTTTTATGCTCAAAACCATTTGTAGGGAATATGTACCTACATATGGCTCAACAAACACATTATATAAAAAATTACGCTCGAAAATGAGAAGAACCGATAGAAAATGGGGACCTCAAATAGGTATAAATATGGTCCGATCAGTTGTCCATACAATTCAGCACAAAGCTTGAAGTATATATTTGTTATACTTCCTAATTGTTACATCACAATTCGGTTTTTTTAATAATTTATTGTCATAAGCCTTTCTCTGCACAATCCCATACACCTCCGCCTAGGTAAACGCCATACATAAAATAAGAGCCTCACTTACATTAATCATAAGCTTTAACATCATCAATTAGTTAAAAGGGTCGGTTTAGTGTTTAGGTTGAAAGGGTTATGGGTGATGTGGGTGATGAAATGAAAAGCTTAATATGTTTGGCTTCAAAATTGGCTTGGGAGCACACACATATGAGGTGGAAAGGTATTTAGGCCGTTTTTAAGTTGTTAGCACACATTGCCTACAATCACTTCTAGGGGTCCATCTATCAAGGGAATAGAAATTTCAGTAAGCAGTTGATGGGAACGTTTTGTCATTAGAAAACGTCCGTCAAAGAAATTATAAAAGACCTTGGCTATGTGCTTGAAGTTGTTCTAAACAAGTATATCGATCAACTAGGGTATCGTCCACAGGGATCAGAGGTAGCAATGACTAGATTAGGATTAATAATACTAAAATACATAAAGTAAGGTTTCAATGGTTGTGTTTGATAAACTAACATTAAGATGCAATTAAACTAAGTTATACTAAATGCAACTAAGTTAGCAAGAATGTGATGTTATAAGATAGTGTGATGAGTGGGAGTCAATGCAGTCAACACACGAATAATGGGCAATCCATTCTTCAGGAACCGATTCAATCTATTAGTGCTAAAATCTATCTTTAGATGTGATGCTAAGATCACTCAACTCTCACCACACACCAATGATTGGTATACTCTATTGAGTGTGGAGAGGGTTTCTCATGATGCCTAGATAGATTTAAGGTGTTCAGGATGGCTTGGATTGGTATGCTCACAATCCACCCTTTCCACTCTTTTAGCCGGGATATGTTGGCTTGGTATGCTCACAACACATCCCTTCCATTCAATTGAGTTTGGTCAAAAAAACACCTTAAGTGTAAATGATTGAAAATCATTAATTGACATCTATCATGGGCCAAGAGTTGGTATGCCTACTCAGCCCAAAAATACATCACAATTTAACATCAAACATGAGTTAAGAGTTAGTATGCTTACCTAATCCAAGAAGAATATCAAATGCATTATAAGCTCAAGTTAAACCTCTAAGTGAATCAAGAGTTGGTATGCCTACTTAATCCACAAAGAAATAACAATTAAAAGTCCAAATAACTCAAATAAGTTTAATACCCAACAAGGATCAAGAGTTGGTATGCCTATTTGACCCAAGAGGAAAATCAAACACAATAAACACAATGGATGGAACTATAGTAATCAAATACTAAGAATATGGTGGAAAGCCCACAATCCATGAATTAATACATTAACTTCCACAAGTGAATTTAGCTACTCATGACAAATACAAACAAATAACTAGAATAAGAGAGATAGAGAAGACCGATGTAGAGACCCTCATTTCTTCTTGAAGCTTGAATTCCAACCTTCTAGTGTCCTTCTTGAGTAGATAAAGGATGAGATGATGTAGGATGGTTTGGGTTTTCGTGAGGAATAAATCCTAGATATAGGGTTAGTGTTAGTGATGTAAGGGAGAAATTTCGTGGTTTCTAGAGAGAGAGTTTGAAATCAGAAAAAGATGTATTTATAGGATTCCTAAATTAGGTCTGAAATGCTAATGTGGCGAGTCTAATGCACGTAGTGTACGGGTAGGGAACCCGCGTAGGGACCTGCGCACTGACACTCTCCAGTTGCTTCATTCTTCGGTTCATTGGTAACTGCGCTGGTAGGACCCTTGCAGTACCCGCAATCTGGGCCGTTTGGTCTTTTATAGAGGATTTCTTGTCTTCAGTTCGTGGGTGATACACTGGTATGGACCAGCAAAGTTCTAGGGCTTTGACTACGTGGGTAGTGCGCGGGTAGGGACTGACGCACCTACCGGCGAACTGAGTTCTTCTTTCTTGGTTTCTTCAGCTGGTTTCGGGCCCGGAATTCTTGCTTCCAACTCTAAAACCGGAATCACACTAATTGCTTGAAATCACAACACACGAGTCTATGAGACACAATAATATGCTCGAAAACAAGACAAAGGACAAGGAATAAGGGCCAAAATATAGCACAATTTTGGCTCGATTAACAATCCACTATTATATGAATGTTCTATGATATACGATGATTTGTAGTGTAATAAGACTTATAATTAAGTGTATATGTGTTTAGAGTGTGTGTGTAACGAGTGGAAATGAAATTACCCTCGAAATATAACGCAAAAGGCACAAAATAGTCACGGGTAGTCTCCACTATTAATCCCTCACTTTCAAGTATGATGCCTCATCCACATGGGCACTAAAAGAAATGGACTACCGGTCTTTTGCACAACGCACTCAAAACTAACTCAGCCGGTAATGCATAAAAAAACTCCTCAACGGCACACACACAAGAGCATCTCACCGAACAACATATGTTCAACATGACCATTCCGTTAAAATTTTGACAAAAATAGACACAACGCGACACCTAACACCTAGAAACATTCAAAAACCAAATAAAAATCACACACCAAAGAAAGTTTTAAATTATTTTTTTTGTGACAAAAGACATAGTACCCTCAACTATGATGTTGATGCAAAAACTACATGAATCCTTAAGCTTGGGTGGAAGCTCCTTCTGTGGAACTGCACTAGCACTACTTGATATGTAGTCTTGATGATTCGGTACAAATTTTGTCTATAGGTGTGGAGACTCTTGAAGAACTTCGCATACGTGGGCATCTTCTCTATCATCTCGAGCAAAGGTAGGTTTATATGTACTTTTGAAAGAACATCAAAAATCTCCTTGAATGCCTTGTTCATCTTGTCTCTTTTTAACCTCCCTAGGAATGGAACCGGTGGAATATATGGGTTTGGGGACTTGTGTACAAGTGAGGTTTTCTCCAAGATAGACTGATAATCTCTCAAGAATTGCAGGCAATCTTCACTAGGAAGGCCGTGGAAAGATGGAAGCATGTTCCAATGCATACCCTTGAATTCATAGCTCCTCACCACATAATCTAGTAAAATTGATGACAATTGGTTCTCAATCATGGGCTGAACGGACTCTCTCATTGATATTATGTCTTCTTCGAGTGTACGTGTTGGTCAACCCGGTGGACTTACACGTTCACCTTGCGCGCCTTGTTTCGCCATCTCCGGAGTAGATGAGATATCCAAGTCAACAAATATATATAGCCCTTCGTACTGTCTAGCAAGCTGGCCTACACTGTTGATATTGTCATTAACCAGGAATAGAAATCCTCCAAGCGAACGGCGTAGGTGCATGCACCTGGACTAATCTGAAACACCAAAAACAAACTACCAACGAAGTACCAAAAAACTAAAAAAATAAAACAAAACTAAAAAATAAATACGACACACTACCTACTATACAAACTAGATTCAACTAATGTAATCAACTCCAATCCCCGGCAGTGGTACAAAAATTAATGCAGTAAATTCGGTCCAATTTATTTAGAATAGTTTGTTCACAGGGATTGGTGATTTCATAGGTCGAATGCTAATTAATATAAGAAAAATCTACTTTAAGTAAGTAAAAATTAAATTGCATAATGCTTGGGTTTGAGAACAAGATTTCTTTGAAATTAATCTAATTGCAACTTGAAATTAAAAGCTAGCTAGCACGATCAACCCACACAAGAAATGGATATAAGAGAGAGAGAACACTAGGGAATCAATGCAACCGTTCTTAGACCACTCAATGCACTCAATTAGTCTCGTTAAGCACTTCAATCAAATTTTAGGGCTTGTTTTAAGATAAATCAATTTAGTTCTAGGGTACTTCCCATTACTCACTCAAGGTCATGAGACAAGAAATAGTCAAAACCCCTTCTTTAACACAAAACTCTAAGCCAAATTAATATAGAACATTCATGCATACAACAACGTTCTCATTTACCAAGCTTTTGATTAAGATTCAAATAGAAAGGTCATCTACTTCTAAACCCCAACCTCATAAATAAACTAAGCCACAACCCACATAACTTGAGGTCACAATTTAATATGAGTAAGTAGAATAGAACAATTAATTCAATAAATGAGACTAAATCGAATTGAATTAAGAATAGTAGACTAATTAATTACATCGAGTAGTCCAATATGGCTACATCAATCCCCAAGATAAAGGTTTAGTTACACATCAATGGAGAGAATAAAAACATAGAAAAGTTGTAGAGAAAACCCATATTGGTCATGTGAGCTTCCTTGAGTTGAGAACCTTCTTCTTCTTTTTTCCAAATCTTCCGAGGATGGAAGGGTTTGAAGGTGAAAAGAGGAATGTGTAAAAAGGGATGATGGAATGGTATGAAAAGCTATTGGGTGTATATTCCTCGTGTGGCTGATGATATGACTGAAAATTAAATAGAGGTATTTATATGAGTTTCCAAATAAGGCAAAAATCCTTCTAAAAAGTCATGCTGACGGGCCGTCGCGGCCTCTAATTTTGCTATTTTACAGAACGATAGCTGAACCGTGAGAATTTTTGTTGCTGACGGGCTGACGCCTAGTTCTAACACCTTCATTCACATCTCCAAGAATGTCATTCTTGTTGTGGAGATGTCTAATCCATGGAGCAGGTTCTTTAGAGTCCAAAGATATATCTCTATCAAGAGGTTGATCATCCTCTCCACTATGATTTGACTTCACATCACTTGAAGTCTCACCACACTCCTTCAAAGGAAGGTCACCATTCTCACAAACATCCTCCTCATGGTCAACATTTTTGGGCCTACAATCATCATTGACAACATTTGATGATTCCAAGACACTTCGAGTTTTTCAATTGTAAACTCTATAGGACTTGCTTTTGAGTGCATATCTAATGAAAATACCCTCATCACTTTTGGCATCAAATTTGCCAAGTTGATCACGGTCATTAAGAATATAGCACTTACTACCAAAGATATGGAAATAGCTGACATTGGGGTTTCTTCCCTTCCACAACTCATAGGATGTTTGTTTGGTCCCGGGTCTAATGAAAACTCTATTCTCTATATAACAAGCCGTATTAACGGCTTCGGCCCATAAATTCCTAGGAACCTTGTTGCTAAGCAACATCACCTGAGCCATCTCTTGTAAAACCATATTCTTCCTTTCCACAACTCCATTTTGTTGGGGAGTTCTAGGAGTCGAGAATTCATGGGAAATACCTAGACCATTACAAAAGCTCTCAAAGCTATTATTCTCAAATTCTTTCCCATGATCACTTCTAATTCTCTTAATGCTCCTAATGTGAGAATTTTTCTCATTTTGAATTTTGACACATAGCATTTTGAATTTCTCAAAAGCTACGGATTTCTCTCTAAGGAAGTAAGTCCATGTGAACCTAGAGAAGTCATCAACCACTACAAGGATATACCTTTTACCACCTAAACTCTCGGTTTGCATGGGACCCATGAGGTCCATATGAAGGAGTTCCAATGGCTCCTTGGTACAAAGGAATTTTCCCTTCTTGTGCACACTTTTGGTTTGCTTCCCTTGTTGACAAGGTCCACAAACTCCCTCAAGCCTCTTCCCAAGCTTGGGAAGGCCTCTCACAACATTCAACCTCTCAATGACTTTCAAGTCATTATAATTCATGTGACCAAATCTTTGATGCCACAACTCAACTTGCTCACAACTAGACAAGTTACAAGAGATGTTACTAGACTCAAGACAATAACAATTGTCACTTGATCACTTGCCTTTTAAAAGAACTTGCCTATTTTCCTTAAGAATAGAGCAATCTTTACCAAACATAACCGAAAAGCCCTTCATCACTTAAATGTGATATACTTATGAGATTGGCTTGCAAGCCATCTACATAGAGAGCGTTGATCGATAAGGGCAAACCAGGAATAGATATATTACCTTTCCCTATGACCTTTTTCCGTGAACCATCACCAAAGGTGACAAATCCACCATCCTCCATCAGTAGAGTCTCAAAGAAACTCTTGTTTCCGGTCATGTGCCTAGAACACCCACTATCAAGATACCAAGTGTTGGAGGCATTGGCTTTCAAAGCCACTTGAGCCACATAGGAAAAATATTCATTTTTTCTAGTCCACCTAGGAGCAACATTTTCAATCCTAGGAGCCTTTGGTTCATTTGCTCTAAGTTCCCTAGGTGCATGCTTTTTGGCTCGTTTAAGCATATATTTCTCAATCATGTTCTAAAATGTACACAATTTGATATATTTAAAGCAATTAGGCCTTATATGACCTTTAATACCACAATAATGACAAGTAAGAGTGAAGTAGGCGTTCATACCATAGCCTTGTGCAACCATTTGACGTTTCCTTCTCCTTTGAGTAGTCCTTTGATGTTGAACAAACTCTCTCCTTTATGGTTGAGCCAAAGTAGCATGTCTTCCTTGTTGAGCATACATGATCCTTGATTGTGGAGGAGGGATCCTTTCATGTGGAGGTCTTGATTGAAATGCTCTAACTTGTTGTGGTTGAGCCCTTGTTGGAATCTTGGCTTGAGCATGTTTTGAGGATTCTCCAATTTTAATCCTTCTTGTAATTTGTTGTGGGACTTTGACTTCTTCAACTTCTTGACTCTTGACAAAAGTAGTCTTTTTCAAAGAGGTAGTACTCACATCTTCCTCATATCCCAAACCCCTCTTATCACTAGGGCTCTTCCCAATTGATAGCATCTTGTCAAGCTTCTCGGTTTCGGAGGTCATCTTAGCAATTACTCATTTTGCCTCTTCAAGCTCCTTTCTTAAGCATTCTTTACTTTTCTTGACCACAACAAGTTCCAACTTCAAGCTTTCTTCCCTTTCTCTTGTTCTTTTCACTTCTTCACTCAAGTGAATCATCTTGGAGGTCAATTCAAGGTTCTTCCTTTTCAACTCTTGAATCTCTTTTTTCTTCTTAGCTCTAGAACTTTTGAAGTATTCCATGAAGTCTTCATAGTCCATCTCCTTATCAAATTCATGCTTGGACTCGGATGAAGTACTCCCATTACTTGAGTCATCTTCTTCTTCTTCTAGTTTGTCATTCTCCTCTTCTTGGTCACTCATAACTTCCTTGCTATTGTGAGATGATGAGAAGGCAATAAAGTTTGCAACTTGGTCTTCATCGTCCGAAGACTTTTCTTCCTCATCTAAGTCTTCACTATCACTCTAAGTAGCCGCCATCGCCTTTCCTTTCCTCTTCTTCTTCTTTAAGTTGGCACATTCGGGGGCAATGTGGCCATACCCACTACACTCATAGCATTGAATACTCTTCTTGGAGTCCTTCTCTTCACTTTTCTCCACCTTTTTAAAAGGAGTCTTCTTCTTCACAAATTTTCCCTTGGAGCCCATCCCCTTCTTCTCAAACTTCATGAATTGCTTGAAACTCTTCACCATAAGAGCCATTTCTTCATCCGAATCTTCTTCCTCCCTTTCTTCCTTGGAGGTCTTCAATGCAATGCTCTTTTGCTTCTTTTGAGGTGTTGTTGAAGTAGGGGCTCTTCTTGACTCAAAAGCCATCAACTTGCCAATTATCTCACTTGGCTTTATCTTCTTATATTCGCTATTCTTCTCAATAGCGGTCACCTTTGCATCAAATCTCTCCGGGAGAGACCTCATAATTTTTTGGTTTATCCTTTTATCCGTATATGGATCGCCTAATTGATGACTTTGGTTGACGATATCCATTAGCTTAACTTGGAGGTCATTGAAGCACTCGTGATCTTCCATCTTCAAGGACTCAAATTGAGTTTGAAGGACTTGTAGTTTGGAGTCTTTTACTACATCGGTTCCTTCATGTGCCATCTCCAATATTGTCCATGCTTCATGTGCGTTCCTTGTGGTTTGGATTAGCTTGTGTTGATTCTCATCCACTGCACACAAGATTGCATGCATGGCCTTGTTGTTCCATTTGGAGGCTTCAAAGTCTTTAGTATCCCATTCTGATTTAGGCTTGGGTACGATCCTTTCATCTTCGAGAGTCTTGGTAGGTGATGTGTAACCATCCTCAATCACCATCCAAACTCGATCGTCAATTTGTCATAGGTAGGATTCCATTTTTCCTTTCCATGATGAGTAATTAACCCCCGTCAGAAGTGGAGGTCTTGAACTCGATGCTCCCTCTCGCTCATATGCGTTTCCACTCATGGTGTTTCAGGGTGAATGAGATGAATGCAATCAATCAAACAAAAAGAACAGGAAAACAAGCAAGATACACTAACCAAAAAGAAATCTAATGCAAAACACTCCTAGAGAGCAAAAGATCTCCTAATTATGTTAAGGAACCTGCTCTGATACCAATTGAAAATACACTAAGAGTGATAAAACTAACCTAGAGGGGGGGGGGGGGGGTGAATAGGTTTTAGTTAAATTAAATGCCATCTTTTTGATTAATCAAAATTAAACAACACAACCCCTAATCTCTAACACAATCAATCATTGCCATAATAAAAAAGCGAAATAAACAAAAAGACACGATGATATGATTTACGTGAGAAACCCTCAAACTGGGTAAAAACTCACAGGCCTAATCGCCAATCGAACCCTCAAATCCACTATTTGCAGAAACGATTACAACCTAGGTTGACCACATCACACCTAATCGGTTACTAATCCGTTCTTGCTACCCGCATGCCTTTAATAGTGATTTTAGGCTCTTGCTTGTATACTACCAAAGGCAAAAATACAAGACTTAACTCTTAAATGAAGAGATATGAAACCTAAAGTGAATATGATGATATTCTAAATGCACAAAATGCAAGGTCAACACATTTAATGCTTATGTAGTCATGTATGAATGCTTCAAAAAATCCTAGATATCATATTGCTATATGACACACATATAACCTAGCTATATGAAATCAAAGCATTCCTAGATGCAATAGCTATCACAATACAACAACCCAAACATCAACAAAAATCTCTATTTATAATGAAAAATTATAATCTAGATGCAAAGGAAACATCTAAGAGATTTCTTGTTAAGTAAGAACACAAAGATGAATGAGAGTGATGTTCTACTTACCAAGTAAGCTATGTTGATGAAGACCCATGCTTAGCAATATCCTAGATGAAACTAGATGATGATAGAATCATGAATGAATGATGGGTGATTGGGTTTTGGACAATAAAAATGGTTTCTTGCTACCTTTTATTGCAAGATACTCTTGAGCTCTAAAAGGAATGAAATAGAATGGATTCTGAAGCTCTAAAGAGGCAAGGAAGAGGAAATGGCATATATATATGAAGCCCTTTTTGAAAACAGTAACAAAATCCCGTCATTACCACTCTGAGTACCGCGGCTCAGGCAAGTTGTCTAGACTGACGTACACGCAGCAGTGTGTCTACTGGACAACATCGCAGTTGGGACCACTGTGCGTGCAGTGCATAGGCCACGGTCAAGGCAGCAGGGTCCTACTGATATGTACCGCGTCAGGGACCATTGTGCATACATGTGTACAGGATGCGGTCAAAGCATGGGCCAACTGATGTTTACCGCTCTATATGCCGCGGTGCAAGCAGAGCTTGCCAAGCGGTCTAGGCTGTGGTAAGAGAAGAAACTCTCTTTTCCAAGCAGACTCAACACACTAAGTATTGTACAAAATGTGCAAGTGTGGAGTGTGATAAATGGCATACAATGCATCATCCAATTACATGTAAACAAGAATATAATGCATGCAAGTGAGTTTGTGCAACTATATCCCTTCAAGTAAAAGTAGAGTCAAGTAATCTACCTTTCTTGAAGCACTTGGAGTCCAATGGAAGATCTTCAATTCCTAATCTACCATTTTACAATGATTAACCTCAATTGTGATTTTTTCAACGAAATAAGCCAATCATAAAGTGAGGCACTTACATCCTCCAGAAAAGTTAGAATCGCAATCCGTAAAAGTTCTGAAAACTAGACTTCCGTACCTTTCCAAATATATAAAGATCTCAATGTGGTTCGCTCTAAGGAGGGAGTTATGGCTCCCACAAGTGGGACGTTTTGCACATGCCCATTCAATTTCAGCCTATAGCTGTCAGAAAATGTAGAGGGGTTCATGTACACGGTCTCGGTGTTGCGTTCTTGCTCGACGACGGATCAACTGTGGAAACATCTGGATTTGCTTAGCCACGATTGGGCTTAGATCACGTCGCTGTCTGTATCAACGATGAGGCGTGGCAACTCTACATACTTTCCATTTATTCTTGTTTTTTGGCTCTTTTTGCCTCCCAAACTAATCTTCACGCTCAAAACCTTGAAATAAGGAATATGTAGCTACACATGGCTCAACAAACATATTATATACAAAAATAAGCTCGAAAACGAGAACAAATAATAGGAAAATGGAGACCAAAAATAGGTATAAAATAGTCCGATCAAATACCCCCAAACCTATCCTTTGCTCGTCCTCGAGCAAAACAAAAACAAAAACAGAAAAACAAACAAACAAAACATATAATACTAAAAATAAATAAAAACTAGGCTAGTCTACTTTCGTAGGAAACACGATGGCATTTAGCGTATGCCACAATCCTTTCAACCACTAGGCGATCCCTAGATGGAGAAGTTTTGTCTTCTGAGGGTTTACAGCTACTACACCCACAAACGTATACTCTGCTAGAAAATTGGTTGAGTTGCAATAAAAACATACCAAGCAAAGAAAACATGTGCATGCTAGAATTTCAATATACCAATCAATAACTATACATCACGCAATGCAAGTATGCCAATACTTAGGATGTTTTCGGTTTACAAACAACTACTCCCGAATGCCGAAGATAAAATTCGCCTCGACTCTAATCCTTACTAGATTTCTCTCATTTTTGCACACAGAATCCTAGGCACACTGTCTAGCAAACATATGCAAATGAGTTTAGGTACATGGAATCAAATATAATTGCATATGAGTATTTTCAAATAACGCACAACTTCTGAAAAATCGATCTCATGAAAGGAATTGAAATGCCATGAACGTGGAAAGAGCATGCATCGACTCACATTCCCAAGATAGACTTCCTAGAAGATCAAATGGACTTTCCCTAATTTATATTGTAGCCAAGGGTTATTTGGTAGTGCATGGGATGGAGGATATGGTAGTAGTGGGAAGATAAAGTTACAAATCATGCCAAGGTGTTTACACATTACATTTACATAATTGAGCTCTATTACACCTTACATTACAAGCGTCTAGGCTATAAACTTTAACTTGCACATTTGTGCTATATTTGTACCCAGTTGTGAGTAACTTTACATTTGAAGAATTGAAGGCTTTAGTGTTTATATTTCACACTATTTTCTTTTGAAAACCTTTGCCTTTGCACAATTACATACATTTGCCTAAGTACACACTTTACACAATTTAGAGCTACATTACTTCTCTAAAGCTATACACCTTAATATGATCCATAACTAGGGTATGTGAAAGTGTTTGGGTTATGTAGGTGGTGGAGGTTTAGTGTTTAGCCTCAATTTTTTTGATGAAAGCACATATCTATGGACAAGTGTTTAGGCTATTTTAGTAGTTAAGCATGACATTAGCTCAAAATCATTTCTAAAAGTCCATCTAGCAAGGGAATGCAAATCTCAACAAGTAGTCCACATGATGTTGTTCTATGGCAATCAATGAAAGAAAATTTGATGTATGATGAGATCACTAAAAATTAAGTACAAGTTCGTAGAGTGTTTAAGAGCAGAAATGACATAACCCTCACAAATAAAACGTTTATAAGGCACAAAATCTCACAAGGGTAGTCTCCACTATTTCCCTAAGCGAAACAAGAATAGAGGTCTAATCCACCTCAACATCAAAAGATTGAAACTGTACAAGCATATTTAAAGCGATGCACAGAGCTAAGAGCATACATGATATGTCTCTACCGGCATGTGAAAGAAAAAACAATTCAACAAAAATGGACTCTATTTCCAAAAGTTTTCAAAATAAAACGTTTTAAGCAGAGATTTGAAATTTTTCTAAACATAACACAAACAAACATAGAAACAAAACAAAAATAAAAACAGGAAAGTGTCCACACCCCCGAACCTAAACTCAATATTGTCCTCAATGTTGCTCAAATCATAAAATATGGACAACAATTAGCAAGATTTGGGAGATAGAACATAAACATCACAAAAGACTAAAAACAATAACACATCAAATCCTAAGATCTAAGCACGATACAAATCCACTTTTAGATCTAAACAAAAATAAAAATCATAAACAAAACAAACATAGCATTCCTATCATTAAGCGTATGGGCGGTTTCCGCCCAAGTCGACAACTACTCCACAAGCACTTCAAAGTTTAGCACAAAGTTTAGAGGGTACCTCTTATGGCTGCAACTAACGCGTCTGTCGTGGCGCTGCAGTTTCACTTGGGGAGTTCTTGCGGTGCGAAAAGCGCACACTTTGTCCTCATGAGTTGTGCGGTCCATAAAACCTAGAAATTTCCTTTCCTAGCATAAGCACAACTAAAAAACAATCAAATGCATATGCCATAAATAAAAAGAAAATAAGAAAAAGAAAAGTCTAACCGCATACATATGTATCCTCAAAACAATTAAATCTAACATTTACAGAACCTAAGCTAAAACAAGAAACAATCAACAAATACACATCCCCGACAACGGTGCCATTTTATACACAAGCATTTCAAGATAAGAGATATATTCAATAATAACAAGAATGAATCAAAACACAAATTAGATATAAAAACAACCAACACATATATTGAGCACAAATTAGGTTTACAAATATTCCCAAGTGGGGATTTACACATATGGAAAACAAGATATACATGGAGAATGAGTTTAAATACAACCCTTGAAAACCCCCCTCCAAGAGCTCCATTCTTTGCTTGCCCGAAATTGGTCCAAAGACCTCTCTTATTTCCATGAAATTTACTCACAAATGTGGGGAAAGATAGGTAGAAATGGTGGTGGTGAGCTTTCCATGGAGGAAAACCTCCATGTAAGCTTAAAAGCTTCTCTCTCTCTTGATTGATAAAGAAGAAAATGAAGAAATAAGGTGTGGGATGTTTATATTCTATGAAGTGAACAGAGGAAAAGGTGTTTATATAGTGTTGGGAGGTTAGGGTATGAAATAGTGGTGAAGGGACGAAAATGCCCCTCAATTTTGGGCAAACACTCGACCTCCAGGTCCCGATCGGCGGTAAAAATGGTGGCCATGGTGCCAGCCGAATTGACAGCCGAATTAGTGATGAAACGTACTGCCCTAATTCGGCTGTCAGAACGGCTGTTGGCTTGCCCGCCGAATTGCATTTCTGCTCTGCGCACCAGTTGCTCAAACAGACATAACTTCCTCATGAAAAGTCAGAATCGCAATCCGTAAAAAGTTATGAAAACTAGACTTCTGTACCTTTTCGAATATATAAACATCTCAATGTGGTTCGATCTGGGGGGGAGTTATGGCTCCCACAAGTCGAATTTTCTACACAGGCCGATTCAATTTCAGCCCATATCTGTCGAAAAATGCAGAGGGGTTCATGTACACGGTCTTGGTGTTGCGTTCTTGCTTGACGACGGATCAACCGTGGAAACATTTGGATTGGCTTGGCCACGATTGGGCTTAGATCACGTCGCTTTCTGTATCAATGGTGAGGTGCGACAACTCTACATACTTTCCATTTATTCTCGTTTTTTTGGCTCTTTTTACGTCCCAAACTAATCTTTACTCTCAAAACCATGAAATAAGGAATATGTACCTACACATGGCTCAACAAACACATTATATATAAAATTAAGCTCGAAAACGAGAACAAACGATAGGAAAATGGGGACCTAAAATAGGTATAAAATAGTCCGATCAATCACCCAATTCGGTGAAAGACTAACTGCTAGTAACACTTGGAGCTCTTTACCGCACTGGCTCCACAAATAGATCACCAGAGTCTACTGAGCTTTAGGGGTTCACTTGTCTTTCGACGCCTTGTGTAACCCTAATTGGATCCATGACTTGTACTTGCCACAAGCCAAAATTCCTCCTCCATCGAATTCTTCTTTCATCAAACCCTATTGAGTTTGAGACCGCTTTCAAGACATATTATCTTCGCTAAACAAAAACTACGCAACCATGAAATCAACATCTAGATCTACCAAGTCCCCGTATGATATCCCGAACAGACTTGAAACCACTATAGCCAACCACTGATCTGATACCAGTTGTTGGGAAAAGGTGATGCGGAAGCGCACGCCTAATATTCACCACATAACAAATAACGTCCACTAGTAGAAAAATAAAATGAGAAAATCACAATCACAATCACACAGCACAAGATTTATGTGGAAAATCCAAAAAAGGAAAAAAACACAGCTTTCAGGACTACAAGAAAGAAATATCAAAATATTTAGAAAATTGTTACAATTATACAATTGCAATATTCTTTCTCTAACCCCAAACCCCAATTACAACCGAGTCTTACCGAGCCTAACCAAGCTTACATCCTAGCTCTCATCTCACAGTGCTCTTTAGGTCCTCCCCAAGTGCATCCCAGAATATCCCCTAGGTCTCCCCTGAATATCACCCCGGATCTCTCCTTTGATCCCTAGATATTCCTTGAATCCCTCCCTAGATATTCTAGGGATCTCCTCTCGGGTGTCCCCCAAATATCCGGGGGTGGGTAGATATCCCTTGGGTCTCCCACCTCCGTATATCCCTAGGGTCTCCCCAGGGCCACACTCCTCGAATTCACCCACTCTTTGATGTTCCAGGTGTCTCTCCAAGTGTTATCAACCAATGAATAAGCCTCACAATTTATAAGGTCACTATTTTTGGTCTCTAAGGAATCAGTCTCCCATAATAAGTTGGAAACCACGTGACAAGTCTTTCCTAAACAAGTATTCTCGAAACAAAACCTTCCCCAACAAGAAAACCAACTCTTACACATTTTCCCATTTCTTCCAGGATGCCAAGCCGGGCCCCAAAACACCTCTGGTGCGCAGCAACTCGCAGGTGCTACGATGCAATCTTCCTGCGGCTCGTACGGGATCTTCCAGGACCGGATTTCAGTGTTGTTTTCATCATTGGCTTCGTCTCAGACTCTTCTTTTCCAATGCCACCTGAATCTCAATCATTTGAATCCTTTTATACTACTTTTACATCAGCTGAAGTCATGTGGTACATATGGAAACACAAGTCAAATCCTAACAATATATGCGCACATTACGAAAGTTTTTGCCAACCTATTAAGCGTTGCGAAAAGCCAACTTAAATTTCTAGTTTCTCTAATGCACGACCTATGAATAGGCAAAATTTCATGCAAATTTAATAATCTTGACCTGTCAATGTACAGGGCAAATCAACTGTGCTAGATATGAATGAGATTTGTTCAGTTATTTTATTCCGTTTTTTAAAAATTTTTTTGACTTTGTGTTTGTTCACTGTGAGAAGAAAACACTTAAAAACAAAATTGTGAATCATGTCCTTAAAAAGTGTTAAATCAAAAGAAGACGAAGAGGATGAGATTTTATTTATTAATTATATCAAAATCACTCACTAAAGTGTTTAATAGATTACCAAGCATGTCAAACTTGCAAATAGTATGTGCACAGGAACTTGGTCTGTCACTCGATTCACACTTGTATATACTATATAAGATGACCCAAATTAAGGTATTTCTCGAAGGAGTAGAGTTTAATTTTCCGAGTTAAAATTGTGAAGCAAATATGTCTCTGAAAGGTAAGGTAGAGAGTGAAATAGAAATCAGAGCACCAGCTGAGAAATTCTATAATTTCTTCAAAGGCCAAAGCCATCAAGCTCCCACAGCCACTCCTACCAATATACAGGGAATTGAGGTTCATGAAGGTGACTGGGAATCTCATGGCTCTATCAAGCTCTGGAAATATTCTGTTGGTAAGCCACTATATATGTTATGAGATTGATATTATAGTGATTTTACTAACGGTGTGACAGTTGGTGTTACTGTGTTGTGTTTGTATAAATCCTGACATGACCCGTTTAATTTTAGGTCAATTTGAACACAATTCATTTTAATTAATTGTGCTAGATGGATATTTATAATCTTTTCTCTTGTAGCACTAGATTCAAGCACGCAAGGAGATTTAAATGTCTTTTGATTCAATTTTTCAAAACCCTAATATATTCATAAGTTTCTACTTTCTGTGGTCATGCCTGATGCATGTTCTAAGACTATCATTAGAAGTTGTTGAACTTCATTAATAAGAGATTTAAAATGTTATGAGTGACAGAGGGGAGAGAAGAAACTTTCAAAGAGAGAGTTGAATTAGACGAAGCAAACAAAACGGTGTCTCTTATCGGGTTGGAAGGTGATATCTTCAACTACTTCAAAACCTGGAAGCCAGTCTTTAAAGCTACTCCGAAAGACGATGGGAGCGGGAGTGTGGCAAACCTCACCATTGAATATGAGAAACTCCACGATGGTGTTGCGGATCCCAAAGCATATATAGAGTTCATGACGAGCATTGCCAAGGACGTCGACGATCATATCATGAATCCTAATAATGCATGATATATTTATATATATATATATATATATATGTATAATATTATATATTATATATATATATATGAGGATTTCCAGCTCTGGTTGTGTAATGTTTTATTATTATCATCAGTTGTGCTTGAGTTTTTATGTATGGTGTGTTAAAAATCTTAAATAAGTTGTAGCACCTCTTTTGCTGTAACCATATTCTATCATTTTAATTTAAATCGTGCGTCATTAGTATTTCTGTTTTGTTTGACTAATCAATGTCAAAAGTGTTTTCACAAAAAGCTTTGGAATAAAAGTGTTTGTGGTTGAATTTGAAAAATCTGACAAGAGATAAAGCTCTAAAAACAAAAGAATTACAAAAAGGTGGAGAAGTAAATAACAAAGTTTCCAACCTAGTTACCTTCTCCATAAATATGGGTGTTAACAACACATTTTTTGTTAACCAGAATTTGCGAGGTGGCTTTTTGCTGAGGACCACCTCGGGTTAAGCTGAAACTAGAGGTGTAAAAGGGGTCGGGCCGGGCAGTCCAGTATGAAATCTTGAAGCCCTTTCGGATTTTGGACCGGATTCAGGCTCAATCCTATTGATGTTCGGGTCAGATCAGGCCGGATGAACAATGCTAAGCAAATGAGTGGTGATATTTGCACACCTCTAAAGCTAATTATATAACCCCCAAATTTATATAAATTTTAATTTTCAACATTACCCTTAAATTATATTATTAATATTTTAATTAAAATATTTTATTTTTTTAACCATTCTATCTTTTAAATTTCTCATCAGCTAAACTATATTAAAAAATATATAAAAAAATACAGGAAAATAAAAACCCTAGATAAAAGTGAGCAAACCTGAAAAAATAGAGGAGGTTAATGTCTCATTCATTAGGAATTTGGATGAATTGAACATGATAGAGGCGTGCAAAAGGTAAACATAAATTCCCAAATCTCGGAGGAGGTGCGCACCCTCCTTGAATTTAAAAGTAAATAGTTATTGGCTTGAAATTCTAAGAATAGGGTCAGGCTCCACCAGAATATTGAGGAGTGCAAAAAGGCTCTCTCAGATGTGAATGCTAATATTAAGGCTGAGTCATGGCCGACTATTAGGAAGATTGAAAACTGGTTGAACTGTTTATTGGAGAAAGAAGAAACCTACGGGAAACAACAGTCGAGAACAGAGTGGCTCAAACGAGGGATCAGAATACGAGATTTTTTTCACTAGAAAGCCTCATCAAGGCGAGCAAGGAATACTATCCATGGTCTTCATGATGATATGGAGGTGTGGAGAACATAGAAGGGTAATCTTGAGTCAGTGGTTTCGAATTATGTTGCTCAACTTTTCTATTCTTCCAAGCCCACAAACGCACTCCGGGCGTACCTCTATGAACTAATGGTGCTCTAAAAACTAAATGAAATGAAATGGAGTGGGCGAGTCTAGATGACCCTTCGCAAGTGTACGAATTGATGTTTACTATAACAGACATAAGTAAGGGTATCGATCCCACGAGGAACTAATGATTACTCTAGGTAGTGAAAATCAATTTAGATTAATAATAAAACTAGCTTAACAAAGATTTACATGTGAGTAATCTTAACACGTTTAAACTGAAAGTGGATCAAATGAGATACAAGGGAATATGATAGGTCATCAGTGTTAACCAAGACCTTAAGTAAATAGCTTTAAAACAACATCCATCTATCTAATATGTGGCCCTAATTTAAAAGGTCTTTAAGAAAAACTTTATTCAATGCCACATCTCAATATGTCAAAGGATGGTGAATAGAGAAATCTAAAATCTAGAAGGGCAAATGACATTAACAAACATGGTCATACATCATCAACAATCATTCCAAAAGAAAGTGAGGATATTAATTATGTTTCTTCAAACACATTTATTGACAATCCAACCACTTAAAAGCATCTTAAATGTTACCAATGCAAAGTAAATCACATTAAATGTATAAGTCATCCATTGATTGCACATATATATATATATATATATATATATAAGATATAATGGATAAACATATTATATTTACTTAGGTCATAGTTAACAACAAATGAACATTTATCCCTTACATCTCAATAAATTTAGCTACACATCATGTTCTTAATTACAAAAGATATAGGGAGAGAGATACAACCGATTGTCGTGGATGATGATCCTTGACTTTGATTACAACTTCTTCCTTCAATCTTCTTCAAAGTTGCTTCAAGATCTAGTTAAAACAAAGAACTAATTTGATCTCTATGGTAACCTCTACTTTTTCTCTCTAAGTGTTTAATTCTATCAAAAACTATGAAAAACTACTTAACTATATCTTTACTCTATCTTTTCCTTATATATATACTTGGTTAACAAATATATTTAAGTATATGTAGTGGGTAGGAAAAATCATTGATTTATCAAGTGGATTGCTGACGTAGAAAGCGCTTGCGAGACAAATCTGTGAGATGGAACTCGCAGATTGAAGTCGCAGTGTAACTTCTGCTAGTGAGATTCAATCTGCGAGGTGGATCTCACAGTGTCTGGTAGCCGCCTAGTTTCTGCTGGTTTGAACTCGCAGTCTAAAGTGGTAGTCTTCTCTGGAGCATTTCTGCGAGTTGTATCAGCGAGGTGGATCTCGCAGTGGGAAGTGGCAGTCCTGATTTGCTAGGCTTATAGTCACAGAATGATATGGCAGATGCTTGGCTCTGCGAGTTGTGAGCTGTGAGGTTGAACTCATAGTGTGACATATCATTCGATCTGGGAAACATCTGCTACTTCGAATTTGATGCTGAAGTCACAGTGTGATGTCGCAGTCCTCTCTCAAGAACATCTGTGACTTGGAACTACGACGATGAACTCGCAGAGTTCTTCTTTTCTTCCAAAAATCCCTTATTTTACGTGAAAACTCCAACTTAGGGCAAAAATGCCCTTGGATGAATAATTATGCTTGAAAATACTTTTATAAGCAAATAATCACTTAAAACATCCCAAAAATGGCAACAAAGGCAAATGATTAAGTGCTCAAAACATGTATACTTTTGGAGTGATCAAAACCCCCAAACCTAACCTTTGCTCGTCCTCGAGCAAATTATAAGATAACAAAATTAACTACCCATATATATATATATATATATATTTCAAACAAACGAACAAAAAGGGACAGGACCTTATATAAAAACAGTGCCAAGATCAGTGTACAAATTAGAAACTAAACTTGTAAGAATTTTTGAGTGAAGAATATCATAATATCATTCAGATGATTTTATCTTACAAAAATGAATCCCACACTTTATGTGGCGACATCAAAAACTACTCACATGATTGGATGTATTCGCCTTGACAATAATCTCACCAGATTTCACTCTATTTTTCCCACAGAGTCCTAGGTTTACTCACTTTCTAACATATGCAACTTGGAAGATATGTAAATGGCAATCAAATATATTTTGCATATGAGTATTTTGGAATAAAGCACATTCTAAGTAAATCGATCTCATGAAGGAATCGAATGCCACGAACGTGGTAGAGTACATTAAAAACTCATATTCCCGAAATAGACTTCCTAAAAGATCAATAGGACTTTTTCCTAAAATACTTCGCCAAGGGTGATTTGTGGAGATGGAATGGTAGGACTAAACTATGGAAATATATGACGTATGGTTTTTTGTGTCGTTGAAAGCATCGTCAAAATATTTATAATAAAATCAACCTTGCTATAAGGCACTAGTCAAAAGACATACATAGAAATAAAATTAATACAGCGTGCAAGCAAGGGTATTGTTCCGCAAGGATGTGTTGTTAACCGTTTCAGGTTTTAGAGTTTAGGGAAAGCATGTAAATAGAATGCGGATGATGTGAGAATAGTGTGTGTGTGTGTGCATGAAAATGAAAATGAAAATATGCAAATGTAGAAATAAACAAGAGAATGTGGAGGGGTGAGAATGTTGATTAAGTGAGAAATAATAAAATGGTGGATATGAGAGATACATGAAAGTGGTCACACAAGGATTTACAAGTTCACCATACATAAGTGCACACAAGCGGGTTGTTAGACATTAAGTTCATCCAATTTAAGTTAAGAGTTCATTCTTGCCTCAATCCGATTTATACCCATTCATAGAGCTAACGGTTGAAGAGTGTGTCAAGAGCCTCTCAAACACGAAACCGCAACCAACATATGTGAACCAATTCTACAAACCAATGCTAGATTGAGCCCCAATACTAACATGGTAATTGTAAAATGGCAACTTTAGGTGTAATGAATGTGGAAAGAGTAATTGTTCCTCCAACCATAACTTACCTAGAGCCCCTAGCATAAGAAATAGCCTGATTCCTAATTATTGTAAATCCAACCACAACTCACCTAGAGGCCTTAGCGTGAGAAGTAGCCAAAGTCCAATATATAGCAAAAACAATGAACCAAACCCCTTTAAATATGGCAATTAACAAGTTCATTCATTCTTCCTAGCTAATTAGTCAAGTCTATGCCCGGAATGGCCTTTCCAATGGCATAATCCTAACTCTAATTCACTCTAATCCATCCATACATATGCAAATTCGACTTTCCATCAACATACAGACACAAATGGGACATTTGATTACAACTACTCCTACAATTACAGTAATCTACTCCTAATCCCATTCATGAACATATATTAATTTCCAATCTCCACACGTAAGCATTTCAAGATAGAGATATATTCAACAAAAGCAAGAATGAATCAAAACACAAATTAGATATAAAAACAACCACACATTATATTGAGCACAAATTAGGTTTACAAATATTCCTATGTGGGGGTTTACACAAATAAGAAAACATGAAATACAAAGAGAATGAGTTTAAAGGAGACAACCCTTGAAGAAATCCCTCCAAGTGCTCCATAAATCCCTAGCTCAAAATTGGTCATAGACCACTCCTATCTCCTTGCAATCAACTCTTAAATGTGTCGAGAGCCTCTAAAACACGAAACCGCAACAACCATATGTGAACCAATCCTACAAACCAATGCTAGATTGAGCCTCAATACTAACATGGTAATGTAAAATGACAACGTTAAGTCTAATGAACGTGGAAAGAGTAATTGTTCCTCCAACCATAACTTGCCTAGAGCCCCTAGCGCAAGAAATAGCCGAATTCCCAATTATTGTATCTCTAATCATAACTCACCTAGAGCCCCTAGCGTGAGGAATAACTAAAGACCAATGTATAACAAAACAATGAACCAAACCTCTTTAAATATGGAAATTAACAAGTTCATTCATTCTTCCTAGCTAATTAGTCAAGACTATGCCCGGATGGCCCTCCTAAAGCACAATCCTAACTCTAATTCACTCAAACCCATCCATACAAATGCAATTCGACCTTCCATCAACATACACACATAAATGGGGCATTTGATTACAACTACTCCTACAATTACATTAATCTACTCCTAATCCCATTCATGAACACATATTAATTTCCAATCTCCATACACAAGCATTTTAAGATAAGAGATATAATCAATGACAACAAGAACGAATCAAAACATAAATTAGATATAAAAACAACCACACATTATATTGAGCACAAATTAGGTTTACAAATATTCCCAAGCGGGGGATTACATAATTAAGAAAACATGAAATACAAAGAGAATGAGTTTAAAGGAGACAACCCTTGAAGAAATCCCTCCAAGTGCTCCATAAATCCCTAGCTCAAAATTGGTCATAGACCACTCCTATCTCCTTGCAATCAACTCTCAAATGTGGTGGTTGATAGGTAGAAATGGTGTGGGAGAGACATCCATGGAGGAAAACCTCCATGGATGCTCTTGAAAGCTCCTCTCTCTGTTAGGAAATGAACAAAATGAAGAAGGGAAGAAGAAGTGTGGGCTGTAAAATTCTGAAGAGAAGAGGAGAAGAGATGAATTTATAGTGTTGGGAGGTTAGGGCTGGAAATGATGGTGAAAGGATGAAACTGCCCCTGAAAATTCGCCAGAATTGGCCTCTCGCTGGTCGATCGGCGGTTGGATCGGCGGTTGGGGTGACCGTCTTTCTGACCGCTGAATTACTGGTGTTCTTCTGGACTAAAATGACTGTTGAAACTGCGGTCATGGTGTGACCGCCGAACTAGGCGCCGAACTTCTGGAACCTACTGCCATGAAACGGCGGTCATGGTGACCCTTTGAACTGACCGCCGAATGTCTTCTTTTCAGCACTCGTTCCGTAAGTTGCTGGAAGTCAGATGGGGTTCTGCCATGGGCTCGGTGTCGCATTCTGGCTTGGCAATGGATCAACCGTGGAACACGGCTGGGCTTAGATCGCGCCGCGGTTTGTGTCAACGGTGAGGCGCGGCACTCTGAATCTTCCAATTTATTCTCTTTTCGGCACGTTTTTGCCTCCCAAACTGTTCTTTAAGCTCAAAACCAAAATGTAAGGAATATGTACCTACACATGGCTCAACAAACACATTATATACAAAATACGCTCGAAAACGAGAACAAACGATAGGAAATTGGGGACCTAAAATAGGTATAAAATAGTTCGATCAATATACTAATCAAGCGAAAGTGTTTATACGACAACTCCTAAATTTAACTTTAATTTGTTTCATATTTCAAATTCATAATTGGCACCTAGGCTATGTTATGCAATATTTTGATTTGGTGTGCTAGGTCGTTACACTTATTTGTAGTAACTAAAATTTGAAGACCTAAGGCTTTAAGTGAACAATTTTTAAACACTTAAAATTTGAAAACCTTCTTAAAGAACTTATTACAATAACGCCTCAGTACAAGGTGCTTCAACTAGAGTGTGCAAATTAATATCCTTCATTTTGAACACTTTGAACAAATATTTGGCTACGGTGAGAATTTCGGCTAATGTATAGGCCATATTGATCATGAAATACTAACAAGGCCGTGATATCATCTCTAGAAGTCCGTCCACCATGGGAATACAAATTTAAACATGTTATCCACATTTGTGAATGTTCTATAGCAAACAATGCAAGTGATGCAATGAGATCATTATCATCAAAAAACTTGATTGAGAAGTGTATAGGAATAACAAAAAGATATACCCTCAAAAATGAATGCTAAGGAACAAAAATTCATAGGAAGTCTCCACTATTAATCCTAAAACACACGAGTACTGAGTCCATTTTGTTAAAACATTAGAGAAAGGGACTATGCTCATATTGCTCAAATGAATCTTAGATTGATAAAAAGATAGTCAAGACTTAGTACTAAAAACAAGCAAAAGTTTCTCACTAATACATACGAACTTGCATTGTAGTAAACACTTATGTTCAAAAAGGTGTTTGACCTGTCAAAAAGATTTGAAATTTTTTACAAAACCAAAAACGACCAAAAACAAACACATTAATATTTAAAAAGGTGATAAAATGCCCACACCCCCAAACTTAAACTCAAAATTGCCCCCAATGTGTAGCAATAATGAACAAGGGCATGAGTTCATAGGTTTGGTTGTTTGGCCAACAAACACCTAACCGATATTAATAATTATACATGCATGCAAGCATCTTCTTAGGCCATCTACAAAATAATCAATCTAGGCACTAAGAAAAATTCAATCAAAATCCACTCTTAGATCTGTTCAAAAAGTACATAAGCACAAGTATAAATATATATACAATTTCAAAAATCTGTGCAAAATACTAAAGAGGGCATGCTTGCTAAGTTACATTATTAGTTAAAAACTAAAAATGATAAACTGAAAATTAACATGCATAAAGTAAATAAAGTTCAAATATCCATGTTAATAGCCAAAATTGGCTAAGGACAAAAGGGAAATACCCGAGAGTTTCACCAGGAGACCTCTCAATCCAGAGCCGAGCTACTATACCATCCCAGAAACAAGGGCGGGCTCCGGAAACATCCGGGATAGAGCCCGGACCTGAGAGCTTCCACCATGAGACCTCTCTGTCCAGAGCCGAACTGCGATACCACCCCAAGAACAAGGACGGGCTCCGGAAACATCCGGGATAAAGCCCGGAACGATCAGATCTAGCCCGCATCACCAAAACTAGAAGCTCCTAGAAGTCGAGGTCAACTCGCAAGTGCTCCAGAGACTCGTCTGTACCTCGATTGACACAGAATAATGTCCCTAAAAGGCAGCGAGGTCAGTCGAAGCCACACCTAGCTTCAAAAGGTCAGTCGAGGCCACACCTAGCTTCGAAAATGTCAAGGGAAGCCACATTTGGCTCAAAGCTGGATGAAAATTCTCAGATATCAAGGTCGAAATACTAATCAACCTCCCTGGTTGATGCACCACACCATATCGTCATATCCAACGACATCCATAAAGGATCATACTGAAAAGATACGAGGAATGCATTGAATCATATCTGGAAACGTTACCTACATGCAGGACAAGTAATAAAATCCAAAAAGGAAACAAACTGATCTCCACCACGATACTCTCAATTCGGACGTCAATTCAAAAGTCAATGACATTAAAGCAAGAAATCCCGCCCGATAAGGAGGAGATTGAGAAAATCAAGGGAGAATCAATCTGTTGACCTATAAACTATGTATAAATAGAAAAGAAAAGAAATGAAAAAGAAGAGACTACTATTCGACAGGCATACGACTAACAATCGACCATTCCCTAGAGAGAGTTGAGAGAAAAGAGAGAAGAACCTTTGTATTAGTATACCATGCATGTTCAATAAAAATATTCTTGCTTACTTGTCACTTTATAAATCACTGTTACATATACAATGAATTTTGGCCACCACCTACGTGGTAGTGGTCTCGAGGGCGTTAACTGAGATTTCTCATCCCGAGTAAAATTTTCGTGAACACTTTCTGCCGCCGTTTGTGGGAAATCCTACACCCAATTAACCAATCGTTTGCGTTTATATTTTTATTGTTTTACAGGAACTATGAGGCTCCGCTCCTCCCAAGGCTAACACAGAGTCCCGGAGCAATCTCCGGAGAGGCCAGCCTGAAAAGCCCCAGGAAGGGGGAGAAAGTCTGGATATAGTAGTCAAGCTCCGATCCAGACAACCAATACGCGAGCTACTGGCCACCCCATAGTAAGCCAGGCAGCACTCGACCAACAAGCGACGGCCTTTGTAGAATCCGTCCGCGTCCGCCTCCTCGCTGAAGGCATCACAATCCAGCTAACCAACCTGAATGATCAGGGAGAGCCGAGCAGGCTAGAAGCTAGACCATCTGCTTTCGATTGCCTAGGACCTCCTCCTCCAGAGCTGGCTCGAGATAGATCAGGGCCCCAACGTTCGATCCGGGATAGGCTGGGACCCATGCCCCCAGCTCCGAGAAGACTTTCACAATATCAACCCCGGCTAGTTAAGTCTGCCGCGGATTCTTTTACCCTGAAGCCCCGAGGGCTATCTGATCCAACTACATCTAGGAGAACTACCCGGGCCCTAGAAGAGGAAAGTAGACAAACTCCCCGAGTAGATCATGTCCAGGAGGAGGACCGGATAGAAATTGCCAGTTCATCAGAAAGATTCGACAGTGAGGAATCTGAGGTTAACTTGAAGAGACCTGGGAACAAGCGACTGAGGGATCAGCTGGCAAAGCTACAAAAAGAGGTCCAGCAGATAAGGAAGGGAAAGAGTAAGGAGGACAAAAAGAATCCCCTGAGCGAGATGAACGCTCCCTTTACTAGGAGGATCCGGGAAGCAGAACTCCCCCCAAAATTCTAAATGCCAGCAGATAAGTTCTCTGGAACAGAAGATCCTCTAAGCCACCTAGAGAGCTTCGTTCAATAGATGGAGGTCCAGAACACTACCAGAGCAGCTATGTGCAGAATGTTCCCAACGACCTTGACCGACTACGCTAAAACCTGGCTCAGGAAACTACCCGTTGGAAGCGTGGATTCTTTCACAAAATTATCAACCGATTTTTGCTCACAATTCCAAGGAGTTAAACCTCGCCCGAAAGATCCCATACACCTCCAATATGTGATCCAGGAACGGAGTGAAACTCTTCGATCATATGTGGAGCGATTTCACAAGGAGGTCATACAAATGGGAGTTTTCACTGAAAAAGAAACCCTCGCCAACTTCAGGCGAAACCTCTGGGCAGGAAAGCTTTTCCGTTCTTTCGCCAAGAGACCTCCCGAGACTTACCAGGAGGCCTATGGCCGGGCTCTGGAGCAGGTCGAGATCGACGAACAACTCAAGATCATGATAGAACATGACGACATGAGAACGGTGAAGCGTCTGAAGAAAGAAGCCCCCAAATTTGAGCCAGTGCAGAAAGCTCAGAATAAACCTCCCAACAGGTCGACCTATCGCCTCCCTGCTCCTCCGCATAGGCAAGAAAGATATCCAGCAAAACAAACCACTCCCCGGGCTTCGCCGCCTCCCAGGGCCATGGCTCCAGTAATGCAAGGGGAAAAAGGGTATGACTACTACACCCCTTTGAATGCTTCCAGGGAAACAGTCTGCCTTGCCATACGGGATAAAGGGTTGCTCCAAAAGCCCGCTCCCATGAAGGCCCCAGCTGACAGGAGAAACCCGTACAAGTGCTTCGACTTTCACGAAGACGTGGGCCACAACACTTCAGAGTGCTATAACTTGCGCAACCAGATTGAGGCCCTGATAAGAGGAGGATGTCTGATTGAGTTCTTACAACAAGTCAGAGATAATATCAGGACTGGAAGAGAGGTACAAGCTGAAATCCGTGAGGACACAGAAAAGAGGAAATGGGAGCAGGCTGACTTAATGCAAAAGATCCAGGTGATACACACTATCAGCGGAGGTCCTACATTGGCCAGCGTTTCCAATAACTCCTGGAAAAACCACGCAAGAAAGGTTCCCCGCCTCGGAGATAGCCGAGGGATCTTCGAAGTCAGCCAGAGCCCGACAGAGCCCTCCCAGTCAGCTCAGATCGTATTCACCGAAGCAGATGTCTTCAATACTGTGCAACCTCATGATGATCCTATGGTCATCATGATACAGATCGCCAACTGTCTGGTCCATCGCGTGCTCGTGGATACAGGTAGCAGTGTAGATATCGTCTTCAAGGATACCCTGGAAAAATTGAACCTGAAGCAACATTGTTTCAACAGCTGTATCACTCCGCTTTATGGTTTCACTGGGGACTCGATCATACCAGTGGGGTCAATGATCCTCCCAGTAATCATCGGGGTCACCCCGCTCCAACAGAATGTAATGATCGACTTTGTTGTGGTGGACACCCCATCGGCCTACAACGCCATCCTAAGGAGACCTTTCCTGTCCTCCTTGAAATGAGTCTTGTCCATATACCACATTGTCTTGAAATTCTCCGTTGGAACCAAAGTAGGAGAGGTACGCGGAGACCAGCAGGCAGCCAGATATGTTACGCAGTATCTGCCAATCCTACAGCCCTAGCGAAGCAGTGTGTGCAGGTGACATTAATCCAGGAAGACATGGATACATCCCGGATAATCCAGGAGGAGAAGGAGCCCGCAGAACATCCTGGGCATCCGGAGGATGAACCTATCATGCCCTACGAGGAAGAACGGAGTAAGGAATGGGCCAGTGGGCAGCCCGTGGACAAACTAGAAGAAATATCCGTCAGGAATGACGATCCCTCCAAGGTCATCAAGGTCGGAGCCACCCTTGACCAAGAAGTAAAAAGAGGACTGATTGATCTTCTCAGGGAATTCAGCGACATCTTCGCCTGGAACCATGATGAAATGCCTGGAATTCCGGCATCGTTGGCCACCCACCGGCTAGCAGTAGATCCAATGGTCAAGCCCGTCAAGCAGAAGAGGTGTCACTTCAACGCTAGTAGGAACGCGGCGGTGCAGAAAGAGGTTGATAAATTGATCAAAGCGGGGTTCGTCAGAGAGGTACGTTACCCCGAATGGATCGCCAACGTGGTCATGGTCTCGAAGGCGAGTGGGAAATGGCGTATGTGTGTCGACTCCACCGACCTCAACCGGGCTTGTCCAAAAGACAGTTTTCCTTTACCAAAGATCGACCAGCTGGTTGACTCTACATCCGGAAATAAACTTTTGAGTTTTATGGACGCATTCTCAGGATACAACCAAATTAAAATGCACCCGGCTGACCAAGATAAAACCAGTTTCATGACTGGGCAGGGCTTATATTGCTACAAGGTGATGCCGTTTGGTTTGAAGAATGCAGGGGCCACATACCAGCGGCTGGTTAACAATCTGTTCAAGCCCGAGATAGGAAGGACGATGGAAGTATATGTCGATGACATGATCACGAAATCCCCAACCACAAAGGGACATCAGGAAGACCTTTGCAAAACCTTCCTCATACTGAGGGAAAACCAGATGCGTTTGAACACCTCCAAATGTGCCTTTGGGGTAACGGCAGGGAAGTTTCAAGGCTTCATGGTTCATGAGAGAGGTATAGAAGCCAACCCAGAAAAAATCAAAGCTATCTTGGACCTGGAATCCCCGACCTCACTCAAGCAAGTACAGATTCTGATTGGACGGGTGGCGGCACTCAACAGGTTTATCTCTCGCTCCACCGATAAATGTCTCCCTTTCTTCAAGGCCATCAAACAAGGAAAGAACATGAAATGGAGCCAGGAAAACGAGCAGGCATTTCAAGCTTTGAAAGAGTACCTAACAAGCCCCCCATTGTTAGTCAAGCCGGTTCTCAGAGATGAGTTACAGATTTACCTGGCTGTATCAGAAACTGCAGTAAGCGGGGCTTTGGCCAAGGATTGTAGCGACGATTTTCAAAGGCCCATATACTATGTGAGTCATGCCTTGACCAAATCAGAAAGAAACTACATTCTCATGGAGAAGCTCGCTTACGCTCTGGTGATCTCAGCGAGGAAACTCCGTCCCTATTTCAAGCTCACACAATAGCAGTGGTGCAGACCAACCCCTCCGTCAATTCTTGCAAAGACCAGATGTGTCAGGAAGGCTAGTTTTATGGGCACTAGAGCTCACTCAGTTCGACCTAAAGTATAAGCCCCGGACTACGATTAAGGCACAGGCTTTGGCCGACTTCGTGGCAGAATTCTCAGCGATCCCAGATCCAGATGATCCCACAGTATCAGATGAGGTCTCTGAGAAGATATCCGACGTCGAAAATTGGCTGGAAGGCTGCAAGCCATGGATCCTTTTTTCAGAAGGAGCATCCGGACGAGCTGGGGGAGGAGCTGGCATAGTTTTGATAGATTCGGAGGGGACTGAATTCTGTCACTGTTTCAGATTCGAGTTTAAAGCTACCAATAACGAAGCGGAATATGAAGCCCTCCTAGCCGGGATGAAGGTAGCCATTGAACTAAAGGCCGACTACCTGCAGATCAAGAGCGATTCGTTGCTTGTTGTAAACTAGATAATTAGGGTCTACCAGGCAAAGGGAGATAATATGGTTGCCTACCTAAATCTAGCTCGGCTGCTAAAAGGCAAATTTAAGGGACTCAAGATCCATCAGGTGCCTCGACACCAAAACCATCGCACAGATGTTCTGGCTAAAATAGCAACGAACGGAGGCCAGTCCCTACTGAGGGGAATTCCCCTCCAAGTTATCACCTAGCCAAGCATATCCGTAAATGGAGAAATTTGTTCCCTAGATCACCTGCCTTGCTGGATGGACCCAATTGTTGCCTACCTCCTTGAAGGAGAGCTTCCCGAAGAGCCCGACCAAGCCCGAAGAATTAAGAGACTCTCAGTTCGATACTGTATGGTGGACGGATACCTCTACAGGAGGGGCAGATCCCTCCCCTTACTTAGGTGCTTGCATCCCGATGATGCTAAGTGGGCTTTGAGAGAGGTCCACTCTGGGGACTGTGGGAACCACATAGGTGGGGAAGCTCTAGCCTATCAGGTGCTTCGTATGGGGTACTATTGGCCGACCATCCATCAAGATGCAAAGAGTTTTATGCAATCCTGTGAACCTTGTCAAAGAACTTCAAACCTGAACCACCAGCCACCCGTGCGACTGTCCTCCCTCAGTTCACCTTATCCCTTTGCCATGTGGGGAATCGACCTAATTGGGCCACTTCCTACCGCTCATGGACAGATGAAACATGCTATCGTGGCTATCGACTACTTTACAAGATGGGTCGAGGCAGGACCTCTTTCTCGAATATCAAAAAAGAATACAACCAAGTTCATCAAGACTAACGTGGTATGCAGGTTCGGGACCCCTCTCATCATTATAGCCGACCTAGGAAAGCAATTCGACAACGCCCGATTCAAAGACTTCTGCAAGGGATTGGGGATCGACCTCAGGCTCACTTCAGTGGCTCTTCCCTAGACTAACGGGCAGGTAGAATCCATCAACAAGACAATCAAGAAACTTATGAAAAAGAAGCTTCAACAGAAGAAAGGTAAATGGGCCGAAGAGCTACCAGAAGTCCTCTGGGCATACCGGACTACAAAAAGAATAGCTACCAGAGAGACACCTTACTCCTTGGCTTTCGGGGTTGAAGCCGTCCTCCCCATCCAGCATAAATTAACCTCGTTCAGGGTACAACACTTTGAGCCCGAAAGTAACGAAGTCAAGCTCTGGGCTAGTCTAGACCTCTTAGAAGAAAAGCAAGACCGGGTAGCAGAGAAAGTAGCGATCTACCAGAGCAAGATCACTAGATACTTCAACCAAAAGGTTAGAGCCCGGAAATTCAAGGAAGGGGATCTGGTACTTAGGAAAGTGAAACTGAACACTCGGAAAAGGTCGGATGGAGTCTTAAGTCTAAATTGGGAAGAGCCATATTTGACAAAGCTAGTTGTTCGCAATGGAGCTTATAAACTCGAAGACATGGATGGACGATCCATCAACCACACTTGGAATGTAGATCATTTGAAGAAATTCTACCCTTGAAAGGAGTTCTCAAGCAGACTACCCCTACTAAGTTTTCATTACAGGTCCGAATAAAGATGTACTACATCTCAATCATCAATAAAGTCATTTTCCTTTTCTCTTCCATCTTTGTCTCCAACTATGTTCAACATTAGTGACTATACCCTTGTATGGAAATTCGACATAAACCTCTCGAGACCAGGAAATAGCTCGATAGCCCTCCTGATGCCTTGGTCGGGCTACCACCCCCAAGAAGGATCTGAGTGTAAGAGCATAGTTGCCCTCCAGATCTCGAGACCAGGAAATAGCTCGATAGCCCTCCTAATGCCTTGGTCGGGCTACCACCCCCAAGAAGGATCTGAGTGTAAGAGCATAATTGCCCTCCAGATCTCGAGACCAGGAAATAGCTCGATAGCCCTCATGATGCCTTGTTCGGGCTACCACCCCCAAGAAGGATCTGAGTGTAAGAGCATAGTTGCCCTCTAGATCTCGAGACCAGGAAATAGCTTGATAGCCCTCCTGATGCCTTGGTCGGGCTACCACCCCCAAGAAGGATCTGAGTGTCAGAGCATAGTTGCCCTCTAGATCTCGAGGCCAGGAAATAGCTCGATAGCCCTCCTGATGCCTTGGTCGGGCTACCACCCCCAAGAAGGATCTGAGTGTAAGAGCATAGTTGCCCTCTAGATCTCTAGACCAGGAAATAGCTCGATGGCCCTCCTGATGCCTTGGTCGGGCTACCACCCCAAAGAAGGATCTAAGTGTAAGAGCATAGTTGCCCTCCAGATCTCGAGACCAGGAAATAGCTCGATAGCCCTCATGATGCCTTGGTCGGGATACAACCCCCAAGAAGGATCTAAGTGTAAGAGCATAGTTGCCCTCCAGATCTCGAGACCAGGAAATAGCTCGATAGCCCTCCTAATGCATTGGTCGAGCTACCACCCCCAAGAAGGATCTGAGTGTAAGAGCATAGTTGCCCTCCAGATCTCAAAGACTAGAAAATAGCTAAGTAGCCCTCCTGATGTCTTGGTTGGGTTATCACCCCATAAAATATATATATATATATATACATATAATGTTTGCTTTCGTGTGCAGGATCAAAATCATCATCATTCCCTACAGGAATCTTAATTGTTGCTACAGATGCTACTCTGGATACCATTCAGGACCAGAAACAAAATAAAAGTTCTCAAAAGCGCGCTTCGATTTATCATTAAGGACAAGGGGAGCCTATCCCTCGATAAGGCTACATCCAAATGAGGAGCCCAACCCCCGAACTCGGGCTATAAAAAGAAGAAGAAAAATGAAAAATTGATAATGGCAAAACAGGGTGCCCACCCCCTTTTCCGGCAATCAAAAACAAGTCATCCGCTTCAAGCTTTGGGACTCTCATGGCTCCCCTCCGCTGGCCCTCCTCCTTCCTGCTGATCCTCGGCATCAACCCCTCTACAGGTAGCTGTCCATCTGGGTTACCCTCACCAACCGCTCTTCCATCTAGAGGCTCCATCGGATGATCAACTGGATCTTCCTCCAAAACTTCATTAATTACGTCCATAACCTCAGGAGGGACAGCCGCGTCAAGAAGGGCAGCTGGCTCCTGTCGACCTCTATCTCTATTAAAAGGGGATCCTCAGATGGGCTCCTAACCTTTTCACCGGCTCCCGATTGGTCCTCCTCGGATCGAGAAGACATCACTTTGCTGGAAGACTCCCCAGGACCCGAGATGATAAAGGAAGGAAGATGGAATGAGGGATCTGACTGAGCGGGCTGCTTCCCAGTTCCTGCTGGGATAGAAGGGACCACCTTGTCGCCCTCAGGGCGAGATAACTAGGCAGCTTTGAGCATTATTTCCTGTCTGTCCCAGCCCGTAATAGACGATAAATCAAAGGGAGGAGGAAGAGCTTCCGCGGCCTGAAAGGAAGCATAAAAATACCCGTCACTGAAGGAGGTCTCTGCGTCAGCTTGCAGCTTGGCCACCTGAGTAATCAAAGAACGGTTCTCGAGGTCCAGCTTCTTAGCCTCAGATCTCCAGGAATCCCGCTGCCTAGCCCGCCAGAGAGATTGATGACGCTCCTGATCGAAAGACTGCTTCATCCTCTCATGATCGCAGCGAAGCTCAGCCATCTCGAGCTCGATTTTTTCCTTGGCTGGAAGTCACCTCTTCCACTAAAGACCGAGCCTGCTTGAGCAGTTCCCCGACTTTCTCGGCTTCAGCCTCAGCTTTTACAGCCCGATCACGAAGGAGGGCTACCTGCTGGCCCATCGCGACATTAACCTTGAAGGCCTACAAAATACAGAACTCGAGTTAGAAACTGAACAAATTAACAAAAGTAGCGTGAAGGAAATGCAATTACCTCAGCTAAGATAGCAGATCCCTTGGTTTTAAGGACGTCCACAGGCATAGAAGCCATCTTGGAGATCCCGCCACCCGGACAGGACGCTATGAACTACTCCAGTACCTCATTCCGCCCTGTCGAGCTCGGCTGGGGCCGGGAGTGACTGGAAGGAACATTCGCGACACCTTTCCCAGAAGCAACACCTTTCCCAGAAACCTCCGAGGCTTTGGTTGTTGGAAGCGCAGCGGAATCAGGTGTTTGAGTCGAAGGGGTTGCAACTTTAGCGGCCACGGTCGAGGGGGCAGAAGCAGCCGGGCCAACCACCTGGGGGGCTTTACCCAAAGCCCGGAAAGCCCGCGAGGCAAGAGTGGCCATCTTGACCCAGCCGGAGAGATAGACGAAGCCAGGGCAGGTTCGACCCCAGAGGAGGGAAGAGAAGCTCCACCTTGAGAAGATCGTGAGACGTGACAGGTGGCCGGCTCCACGACAAAAACTGTAAACAAACAGATTAAAAAAGAAAATGTTAGAACCAAGCTAAGTAATAAGGCGAAGCAACACAAGGATACATACTAGGAATAACGTCTGAAATCAACAAATACTTGTTCACCCTACGAGGGTCAAAAGCTTCAGCAGTAGGGAACTTTAGATTCAGATAATTCCGGGCTAGAATAGCCTTTAAGATGGCTTCGGACTCGGAAGGCAGGGAGTCCCAGTCCCAGGAGGGCTTGTCACTGAAAGCCGTAGGAACCTCGAATTCATGCCTTCCGATGAAAATCGAGCTCCCCCAGTCATCCCCCGCCAGGATCCATTCTTCTTTCCACGCGGGATCCTTCTTCGAGGCACCAGGAACGATGAAATTAAGCTTATTCTTTGCCTTGGCATAGAACTGGCCTCGAGCCCCAGACAAGCTCCCAATCTGGAAGAGATAAGCCAGCTCCTCTGCACCTGGCTCCCTCGTCACTTTACTCATCTGGCATTGTTCCCTCTATAAGACAAGGAAACCAATCAGATGCCTCCAGAAGCCAGACGTCAACTGGAGGGGAGCGAGCTAGATGGCGTTGAGAGCCCGCCGAAGGGTTGGATGGAGGGGAAGCCTGACCCCGTTCTCAAGAGCGGCCACATGAATCTGAAGCACGCTTTTAGAGGGGTTGAAAAACTCGTAATTTTTGGGAGGTACCGAGATGGATACGCTGTCGGGGATGCCAAACTTTGACCTCAAGCGATCAATCGACGCCGGGTCAACGGTGGAATCTGGGACAACCCGAAAATCGTAAGGAGGGAGCCTCTTCTCAAAGGGACCAGGAGCCGAGACTCGACGCTCCCCCGCAGCGCCACCGGCCGCTTCTTTTTCGGAGTCATCATCGACGATATCTAAAGGGTGGTCGAGATGGTTGGAGAACCCAGTCCCGATAGATACATTCCTACTTGATCGCCGACATTGCGAGGTGGACGGAGAATCGTCATCGTCAGAACTCCTCCTAGCCCGCTTCCCCAGAATAAGACTGACGACCTCCTCGCCGTCGAATATGGAATCAGTTGAGTCACGACTGTTTTTCGACATTATAGAAGACGAAGAATGAAGAAAGAAGCAAGCTCGGAGGAAAAACTATGGAAATATTTCTCAGTAAAAAGTTTTTAGCCCGAAGAGATGTGAGGAAGATGAGGAGGAAAACAGACATATATATAGGCAGAATGGCAACAACACCGACATACTCGTCTGGTAACGATAAAAAATCGATTACGGTAACGTAACCGGATTAAACTCGAAAGCGGGCTAATCATCTCATGCCACATCACTTACGCAGTTAAGAGGATGATCTCCCCAAGATTCTAGTAATGGGAAAATATCTCGGGGACTGCCGTAACACAATCAGATTAATTCGAAGATAAATTAGTCGGTTCGCAACACGTCATTCAAATGAAGAAATTTCCCCAACCCCGAGCTCGACGTCTGGTGTTCAAGTCAGAGGGGACTTCTGTTAATAGCCAAAATTGGCTAAGGACCAAAGGGAAATTTTCCACCTCCCAGACCTGGTTCCATACCCGAGAGTTTCACCAGGAGACCTCTCAATCCAGAGCTGAGCTACTATACCATCCCAGAAACAAGGGCGGGCTCCGGAAACATCCGGGATAGAGCCCGGACCCGAGAGCTTCCACCAGGAGACCTCTCTGTCCAGAGCCGAATTGGGATACCACCCCAGGAACAAGGACGGGCTCCGGAAACATCCAAGATAAAGCCCGGAATGATCAGATCTAGCCCGTATCACCAAAACTATAAGCTCCCCGAAGTCGAGGTCATCTCGCAAGTGCTCCAGAGACTCGTCTGTACCTCGATTGACACAGAAGAATGTCCCTAAAAGGCCGCGAGGTCAGTCGAAGCCATACCTAGCTTCAAAAGGTCAGTCGAGGCCACACCTAGCTTCGAAAAGGTCAAGGTAAGCCAGATTTGGCTCAAAGCTGGATGAAACTTCTCAGATATCAAGTTCGAAATACTAATCAACCTCCCTGGTTGATGCACCACACCATATCGTCATATCCAACGACATCCATAAAGGATCATACTGAAAGGATACGAGGAATGCATTGAATCATATCTGGAAACGTTACCTACATGCAGAACAAGTAATAAAATCCAAAAAGTAAACAAACTGATCTCCACCACGATACTCTCAATTCGGACGTCAATTCAAAAGTCAATGACATTAAAGCAAGAAATCCCGCCCGATAAGGAGGAGACTGAGAAAATCAAGGGAGAATCAATCTGTTGACCTATAAACTATGTATAAATAGAAAAGAAAAGAAATGAAAAAGAAGAGACTACTATTCGACAGGCATACGACTAACAATCGACCATTCCCTAGAGAGAGTTGAGAGAAAAGAGAGAAGAACCTTTGTATTTGTATACCATGCATGTTTAATAAAAACATTCTTGCTTACTTGTCACTTTATAAATCACTGTTACATGTACAATGAATTTTGGCCACCACCTACGTGGTAGTGATCTCGATGGCGTTAACTGAGATTTCTCATCCCGAGCAAAATTTCCGTTAACAATCTATAATGTTAAAAACTGTATAAGTAATGGGGAAAAGAGAAAAATCATCCTGAATCTGCATCCGTCTCGGACTCTGTACTGTCTGGGTCTCTTGGCAGTGTAGATCGAATAAGCGTAGGATATGGAATCAACGCCATAGGGACCAAAGGGAAATTTTCCACCTTCCTAGTCTGACTCCAGGTCCGAGGTTATCCACCAGGGGACCACGGTTCCTGAAGCCGAGCTATGATACCACCCCACAAAAATAAAGGCAAGCTCTAGAAACACCCGGAATGGAGCCCGGTGCGATCAGATCGAGCCTGTGTCACCAAAGCAGAAATCGGGAAGCTCCCCGAGGTCGAAACTACCTCGCAACCTTTTCAGAAGCTTGCCAAAACCCCGCTGCCACAGAAGAATGTCCGCAGAGGGCGCATCAAGCTCCAAGAGATCAAGGGAGGTAAGACCAAGCTCATGGCTAGACTAAGCTGCTGAATATCGAAGCCGGGACACTGATCTACCTCACTTTATGAGACAATACACACTATATTCAACGACCTCAATGAGGAATCACGCTGTGAAGATACGAAGATACACTGGATCATATCTGGAAACACTACGTACGTGTAGAACAAGTAATAAAATCTAAAGAGGAAACAAACTGATCTCCACCAAGATATTCTCAACTCGGTTATTAACACAAAGTCAATGACGTTTAAATGAGAAATCTCGTCCGATAAGGAGGGAAGAGATTGAGAAAATTAAGGGGAGAATCACAAATTTAACCTACCAAAACTATGTATAAATAGAAGGAAAAAAGACTACTTTTCGACAAGCATACGACAACCACCCTACTACATCATAGAGAAATGGAGAGCATTTGAGAGATATTTGTATATGATATACCATTGATAATAAAATCATCTTTATTCTCTTTCGATTGTACCAATATTCGTGTTTTAAAATTATCATCTGAATAAGCTTGGTATTAAGTATATCCGACCCTGTCCACCACCTCCGTGGTAGTGGTCTCGAGGGTGTTAATTGAGATTTCTTACCACGAGAAAATTTTCAGTTAACACTTTCTGGCGCCGTCTGTGGGGAAAAACCCACACCCAGTTAATCAAATCAACCGTTTACATTTTTATTGTTTTACAGGAACCATGAGGCTCCGCTCCTCCCAAGGACAACCCGGGGCTTCGAAACAACCTTCGGCGATACCAACGCGAAAGGCCCCAAGGAGGGGGAAGAAATTCAGACATCGCAGTCAAGTTCCGGTCCAAGCGACTAATGCGCGGGCTTTTGGCCACCCTATGATAAGCCAGGCCGTGCTCGACCAACAAGTGGCAGCCTTCATGGAAACCGTTCACCTCCGCCTGCTCGCTGAAGGCATCACAGTCCAACCAACAAACCTGAATGATCAAGGAGAGCCAAGCTGGCCCGAGACTAGGCAGCCTACTTTCGACAGCCTGGGACCTCCACCTCCAGAGCCAGCTAGCGATTGGACTAGGCCCCAACCTTCAATCCAGGATAGGCTAGGATCCATGCCTCCAGTTCTGAAAAGACCATTACAATACCAGCCCAGGAGAGTTAAGTCTGCAGCAGATGCTCTAACCCGGGAGCAACGAGAGGCTCCTCGCCCGACGGCATCAAGAAGGGAAACCCGGGCCAAAAAGGAAGGAAGCCAATAAACCTCCCGAGTAGATCTCGCTCAAGAAGAGGACCGGGTTGAGGTCGCCAGTTCATCGGAGGGATCCGACAGTGAAGAATCTGAGGTCAATTCAAAGAAACACAAGAACAAGCGGTTGAGGGATCAGCTGGCAAGGCTACGAAAAGAGGTCCAACAGATAAGAAGAGGAAAGAATAAAGAGGATAAGAATGATCCATTAAGCGAGATGAATGCCCCCTTCACCAGAAGGATCCGGGAAGCGGAACTCCAGCTGAAATTTAAAATGGCGACAGATAAGTTATCTAGAACAGAAGACCCTTTGAGTCATCTGGAGAATTTCGTCCAACAGATGGAAGTCCAGAATACTACCAGGGCTGCCATGTGCAGGATGTTTCCTACCACCCTGACCGATTATGTAAAAACTTGGTTCAGGAAGTTACCCACTAGAAGCGTGGAGTCTTTCACAAAGTTATCAACAAATTTTTGCTCGCAGCTCCAAGGAGTCAAACCTCATCCAAAAGATCTCATACACCTCCAATATGTGTGTAAGGACCTCTATTTTTGTGATTGGCTTATTTCATGATATACCACATTGGGGATGATTGTGTAATGGGTAGCTTAGAACTTCTTGATGACTATTAAGGAAAGCTTCCAAGCATCTCCATGACTTCAAGATCAAGAGCTTCAAAAGGTATATTACTTGACTTTGATTCTTGAAGAGACTAGGTGCACACACACACTTGCATGCATATTCTCTTATCTTGCATTGTGTTCATCATTGCTTATATATGTGCATCATTTACACATTGTACACACACTTACATGCATTCTTATATAACTTTGCATTTGTGTTTCCATGATTGTGTGCATTTATGTCTCAACTCACACGAGCACTTCTTTGTTTGTCTTTACATGTGATTGTTCTGTTTTACATTTTCAGTTATGTGTTCGGAAACATCCTCACTCGCATGATGGTGTGCTTGTGATGTATCCGTGCTTGCACGTTGGTGTGCTTGAGTCTTAGCGCGATTTGTGACCAAAGAAATGTTTCATTTATGCTCTCTTAAATTGGTACTTGGTTACATGGTTTTATACCATGATTGTGGGATTTGTGTTATTGAAAAGTTCTGACCTTTGGTCATTTGTTTGACCATAATTCTTTCTACATTTATCCAAATCATGTTGTGTTAATTGAAGTAAAAAGTAGACTTCCATACCTTTCCAACGAGACATTATATCTTGCATTGTATCTCATTTGATAACATGTTTGGCATGTTATTTGTGCTTCTTTGTGTGCATCTCACTCACTTCACACTAGCACAACATTCATGTAAGATAGACATTTTTCTTGAGTGTTAAAAAGGGATTTTTCCCTTAAGCACGGCCTAGACCACTTGGCTGGCTCTGCTTGCACCGCGGCATAAAGAGCAATATACTTCAGTAAGGTCATGCTTCTTGTACCGCGTCTTGTGCACTTGTGCGCACAGCGATCCGAGTCGCGGTGAAGTTCAGTAGGCCTCTATTGCCTATACCGCAACCTGTACACTGCACGCACAGCGGACCACGTCGCGATGTTGTCCAGTAGGCACTCTGTTGCGTGTACCGCGGTCTGGACACTTACCTGAGCCGCGGTCTAGCAAGCAGTTTTAACGGGACTCAGTTTTCCAAGTTCAAAACGATGTAGTTTTGACTAGGGCTTCATATATATTCATCCTCTTCTCTTCTTGGCCGATGATGAGCTTAGAAAATCATTTTTAGAGAAAGGTTAGAGTTCCTAGAGAGAGAAAGCTTCAAGAAAGCATCTTTGACTCTCCAAACCCAAAACTCATCTCCATATTGCATTTTTCATCATCATTTGAACATGGGTCTTCATTGTTTCATGACTAGGTAAGCAAGAACTTCTTTGAATATCATTTATTGTTCTTCTTACTCTAGATTAGATATTTATTGCTTGATTAAATACCTAGACTTTACTTATTGCATATATTTATGAGTCTTTATAACATGATTGGGTTTGTTTGTGATAGGTTAATTGATTAGGTCATTTTTGCCTAAAAGCTAAGTCATAAATATTCATATGTGATTTATTGATAACTAGGTTGAGAAATGATGTTTTAATCAACCAGTTTATGTTCATGAATATTTGATTAGGTTTGTTTGTGATAGCTAGCATTTAGGACATTATTGCCCTCTAGCTAAGTCTTTATGCTTTGCATTTAGACAATGTTGTTTATGCCTTATTAATTGCATTTCTTGATTGCATATGTTAACGGAAATTTTGATCGGGATGAGAAATCTCAGTTAACGCCCTCGAGACCACTACCACATAGATGGTGGCCAAAATTCATTATATATGTAACAGTGATTTATAAAGTGACAAGTAAGCAAGAATGTTTTTATTAGACATGCATGGTATACAAATACAAAGATTCTTCTCTCTTTTCTCTCAACTCTCTATGGGGAATGGTCGATTGTTAGTCGTATGCCTGTTGAATAGTAGTTTCCTCTTTCATTTCTTTTCTTTTCTATTTATACATAGTTTGTAGGTCAACAGACTGATTCTCCCTTGATTTTCTCAGCCTCCTCCTTATCGGGCAGGATTCTTGTGTTAATGTCATTGACTTTTGGATTGATGCCCGAATTGAGAGTATCGTGGTGGAGATCAGTTTGTTTCCTTTTTTTGGATTTTATTACTCATTCTGCATGCGGATAACGTTTCTAGATATGATTCAATGCATTCCTCGTATCCTTTCAGTATGATCCTTTATGGAGGTCGTTGGATATGACGATATGGTGTGGTGCGTCAACCAGGGAGGTTGATTAGTATTTCGACCTTGATATCTGAGAAGTTTCATCCAGCTTTGAGCCAAATAGGGCTTCCCTTGATCTTTTCGAAGCTAGGTGTGGCCTCGACTGACCTTTTGAAGCTAGGTGTGGCTTCGACTGATCTCGCAGCCTTTTAGGACATTCTTCTGTGACAATCGAGGTGTAGACGAGTCTCTGGAGCACTTGTAAGATGACCTCGACTTCGGGGAGCTTCTAGTTTTGGTGATGCAGGCTAGATCTGATCGTTCCGGGCTTTATCCTGGATGTTTCCGGAGCCCGTCCTTGTTCCTAGGGTGGTATCGCAGTTCGGATCTGGATAGAGAGGTCTCCTGGTGGAAGCTCTCGGGTCCGGGCACTATCCCGGATGTTTCCGAAGCTTGCCCTTATTTCTGGGATGGTATAGTAGCTCGGCTCTAGATTGAGAGGTCTCCTGGTGAAACTCTCGGGTATGGAACCAGGTCTGGGAGGTGGAAAATTTCCCTTTGGTCCTTAGCCAATTTTGGCTATTAACAGCATATTTATTACCCTTGTTATATGTTGTGACAACTTGTGTTGATTGGACTTTATTTGACAATTAGGTTGTTAGATTTTATCTATACATCTAATTGAGTCCTTATGTATGGGCCTGTAGGCATTGTTTGATAACTAGGTTGCTAAATTGCATTATAACATCTAGTTAAGCATTTTGTGTGTGGTCTTACACATTATTACATTTGAGCATATTGTCTCACATTCACTTAGACCTTATACTTTTCATGAGGCAAAGTCTTGTGGCTTCTAGGTGAAGTTGAACAAGTAAGTAAAGTCTTGCAACCAGGAGTGGGTTGGCAAGCATTGATCAAGTGCCACTGTAAAAGGCCCGCGGGGTAGAGTAGGAGGTGCTCATGCCAAGAGTAGTGTATCAGGGGATATCACTAGGGATTGAACCAAGAGTGGTGAGTGGTAGTGTCCACAGCCCAAGGTTGTCGAGAGTGAGAGTCTGAGTATCACTTGAGGGTGTAACCTTTTACTCATATAGTGGATTTCTGTGATCGACTGTGACTAGAAGGATAGCCTGTGGTTTTTCCCTTGTCGAAGGGTTTCCACGTCAAAATCAAGTGTTCTTTATATTTCCGCACTTTACTTGATTTTGTATGTATGGCTGTATTGGGTTAATTGTGTTTAATATTGACTAAAAGAAAAGTTGGTAATAATCGATTAACAACCCATTCACTCCCGTCTAGGTTGTAGACATACGTTGGCAGTCTCAGAAGCAGTCTTAGGTTGAAGGCCTACAAGATACAAAGCCAGGTTTAGGAATCGATCAAGTTGGCAGTCTCAGAAGCAGTACAGAGAAAAAACAATTACCTTAGCTAAGGTAGCAGACCCCTTGGTGAGCAAGACATCGACGGGCATCGAGGCCATCCTAGAGAGCACACCACCCGAGCAGGATACAATGAATTGTTCCAAGACTTCGTCCTGCCTCATCGAGCTCGACTGAGGGTGAGAACGGCTAGGAGGAATCCCTGTGACACTCGCTTCAAAGTCCTCTGAGGCTCGATGGGTTGGAAGCGCAGCATCGTCAGGTAGGTGAGTTATAGGAACAGTAGTAGTAGCAGAAGGAGCAGAAGGAGCAGAAAAGGCATGGGTAGTAATGCCAGCTACCCGGGGAACAGAGGCTCCTCTGTTTACCATTTTGGAAGCCCACGACACAAAGGTAGCCATCTTGGATCTCGCATGGGAAGGCGATGGAGTAAGAGCAGGCGTGATCCCAGCTGAGACAATCAGCTCTTCCTTCTCCGAAGTGGTAGGGGAAGCCCCCCGTGTCAATCTGATAGATGGGGGAGGAGTGCAAGCTTGCCAGAGTTGCTGAGCTTTGCAGGAAGCTAGGGCTAAAACAGAAACTAAAAAAAAAATATCAGAACTGAGTTAGTCAACAAAGCAGAGCAAGATAGTTCAGAGTTTCTTACTAGGAGTAGCATAAGAGATCCTTAGGTATTTATTTACCCTACGAGGGTCGAAAGGATCAGCGGTGGGGAACGTCGGATTCAAATAATTCCTTGCAAGGATGGCCTTCAAAATGGCTTATGACTCAGCTGACAAGGAATCCCGATCCCACGAAGGTTTGTCACTGAAAGCTGTGGGAACCACAAACTCGTGCCCGCCAATGAAGACCGAGCTTCCCCAATCACCCCCTGCCAGGATCCACTCCTCCTTCCAGGCAGGGTCTTTCTTTGAAGCACCAGGAATGATAAAGTTGAGCGATCTCTCTATCAGAATCTTCGTCGACTAAATCCAGAGGATTGTCGGGACAATTACAAAACCCGATCCCAATGGACACGTTCCTGTTCGACCGTCGACGTTGCGGATTTGGTGGAGAATCATTGCTATCTAGGATTCTTCATGCCCGTTTTCCATGGGTGAGGCTAATGACCTCCTCACCATCGATAATGGAATCAACGGAGTCGAGATTGGCTTTCGACATGGTGGAATGAAGTCTATGAGGACGAAGAATGAGAAAGAAGATGTTACTTGAGAGAAGGTCTTTCTTTAGAAAATTTGAAATTTGAAAAAGAAAAGGAAGGTATGAGGGAGGCGTTGGAATAACTAAATATAAATAGGCAATAGAGCAGTAGCATTGGCCAAGCACCGTCAAAATTTTCGGTAAAGATCTCCTCGAATAGCGGGAACTGCCGTAACGCAGCCGGATTGACTTGGGAATTGTAGGGAAAAATCGATATAAAACGCAACGGAAGAAACGAAAATTAGATTTCGCACGGTTTTAAAATTTTTCTCAAAGTTGAACCTTAACCTTTTAATTAATTAAACTCAAATATATATGGTTAGAGTTAAATACCTCTTAATGCGTGATCCGATTGACTTACGTCGATTGGTAATCCGCAAAATCTTTTCCGATGCCCGTGAACAGTACCCGCGTGAACAGTACCTGCGTGAACAGTGATCGTGAACAGTACCTATGTGAACAGTCATCGTGAACAGTACCCCCATGAACAGTGATCATGAACAGTACCGCGAGACCTTCCAATCCGAACACGTACGTGAATCACCTAGGAGCATGGTCTCCCTTTTTCTTTGAATTGCAAACCTGAGAATGGATGAACAAAGTTTTCTTTTTCTTTTGTTAGTCACAAAACAATCAAAAGAAGACAAAAATTATTCCGGTCACTTTTGAGTTCTCAATCTAATGATCGAAACTCGCGTGAACCTAATTCGATGTAGTACACACAAGCTTATTGATGAACAAGCAATCAGTGTACTATCAAAAAATAATCTCTTCTCTCTTTTTTGTTTAGTAGAATAAAAATTATCCTTTTCTATGAATTGAGAAGAAGAAGAAAAATTGAATCATTCAATCAACTATAGTGGCCGAATACTATATGTGGAATTATATAGGTGGCCGAAATTTTGCTTCCTCTTCTATTTAGGATTGCCGAAATCTTCCTCTAAATAGACTAGGGTTGCCGCAAATCACATACCAAAAAGAGTTTGTGTTGCACCCTAAGTTCCATCAATCTTTAGACTTCAAAACCTAATCCAACTCATAGATATTTTTATTCTTTTATTGACTAAATAAAAAGACTTCTTATTTGATTAAATAAATAAAATTAATTATTTATTTTCTTATCAAACAAGTCTTTTACTTTTAATATACTACTACCAATAGTATAACTTTAGGAAATATATTTCCTGATCAGAAAAAGATTTGTTTCTTAATTAAACAATTAATTAATAAATTAACTAATTCTTATTTAATTAAAACAATGAAACAAAATAATATATTATGTTAATATATACACCTTGCTGCCCCACTTATATAAATGGTCCATATATTATTTTCTTATTTCATTTAATCCATTGGACTTTAAATAAAAGCCCACATGTCTCCTTTTAATATATTAATATAAAAGTGCAGTCCATTAATTAAATAATAGACATATTATATTCTTGATATAATAAAAACAATTCTAGATGGACCCTTAAATCGGCCCTGTAGAATCTATCAAGTTATCCATGCAAATACGTGTGGATTGGGGATCTTGGCGGGCTATCTAAATTTAAGTTTCAATAGACACAACCTAATCACAATAAACAAATGATTCACTTAGGTCCAATCTATTAATTTTAACTCATTCCACTAAAGAGCTAAAATTGAACTCTTAAATAAAGATAGAATAAGGAGATGTTTCTCATTCATACCCTAGACAATCTTATAGGAGATGGTGTATCCTCGTGAAAAATATCAGGAATCGACAAGAGCTCATAGACCGCCTATAGTTCTCCAAGTTACCATATTTCCTCATATGACCACATTTCGAACTTGGATACTTTGACTTGTCCAGAAGCCATGTTTTCAATAATCATTATTGAAAACTCAACGTTGAGATTTAATATCCAATACCTCAAAACATTCATATGATGATATTATACTCTCATTTAATAAATGGAGCCACGATGTCCATATCTATAAATGAAGTCTTCTATCGATTAACAAATGTATACCACCAAACTATCAAGGATAGACTATGCTATATAATCGTACTCATTGATAGCTCTAATGATAACACTTGCAACCATAAGTCCATCATTTATCTCAGGATTAAGATAGACTATCCGATCGTCCTCTTTAATGAAAAGACTTATATCTAGTGACGGTTCTAGATAAAGTATTTCATTGTGATCCAGTTCAATGCACCTAGTGCACTAGATTCTTTTACTCGAAAACCTTTCGATGATTTTAGACTCATCATATTCATTTGATCCCACTCAAATGCTAGTAAAAGAATTCTACAACTTTAACAAGATAGAGGTGCCCAACCTTTAACTTAAGTTGTGAACGTTATTCAAGACTAACTAAAGAATTGTGTCTACCTCATACATATCTGGATGTATGAACAATTCTTCATGTCTCATAGTCTTTTGACCTTATGATTATTTACCTTGACAATTATAATAATAAATGCTATAAGTAATTGTAAGAATCAGAATTCACTTTATTAATATGAGAAGATTGTCAATTACAATATTACACTCTTGCCATTGAGCATAATCCTAACAATCTCCCACTTGCTGTATAGCAAGTGTGTCATATCTCTCATTCCCATATTCTCTAGATGTCCATCAAAGCTCTTCTGAGGTAGAGCCTTTGTGAAAGGATCCGCTAGATTTTCTGCTGACGCGATTTTGGTGATCGTCACGTCTCCCCTATGAACAATTTCCCTCAAAAGGTGATACTTCCTTTCAATGTGTTTACCTCTCTTATGACTTCTTGGTTCTTTCGAATTAGCCACTGCACCACTGTTGTCATAGTGTATAGTGATCTGCTTATTCGCACTAGGAACCACTTTTAAGTAAATCAAGAATTGGCGGAGCCAAACAGCCTCTTTGGCAGCTTCGCATGCAGCAACATACTCAGCTTCCATGGTGGAATCAGCAATACAAGATTGCTTGATACTCCTCCATATGACTGCTCCTCCTCCAATGGTAAACACATATCCTGATGTGGATTTTTTGGAGTCAGAATCCGACTGGAAATCAGAATCTGTATACCCAACGGGAATTAAATCCCCTCAAGAGTATACAAGCATATAATCTCTAGTTCTCTTGAGATACTTGAAAATATACTTGACTGCCGTCCAATGATCAGGACCAGGTTTCGATTGAAACCTGCTAACTATGCCAATAGCAAAACAAATATCTGGTCTAGTACAGAGCATTGCATACATGAGACTTTCAACTGCCGAGGCATATGGAACTCTACTCATGAATTGCTCTTCATGCACATTCTTAGGTGCTTGACCCTTAGAAAGTTTGATTCCATATCTAAAAGGTAACATACCTTTCTTGGAATCTTGCATGGTGAATCTAGACATGATTTTATCAATGTATGAAGCTTGGGATAATGCAATCGTTCTATTCTTTCTATCCCTTATTACTTGGATACCAAGAATATAACTTGCTTCTCCTAAGTCCTTCATATCAAATTGTTTTGCTAACCATTCTTTCACTGATGTCAAGACACCTACATCGTTTCCAATGAGTAGTATATCATCAACATAAAGAATGAGGAAAACCAACTTGTCGCCTTTGATCCTCTTGTATACACAAGGTTCGTCAGGGTTTCGAATAAATCCAAAACCCTTTATAGCTTGATCGAACCTTATGTTCCAGGATCTGGATGCTTGCTTTAGTCCTTATATGGACTTTTTCAAACTTGCATACTCTTTCTTCTTGGCCTTTTTCAATGAATCCCTCTGGTTGCATCATGTAGATGCTCTCGTCAAGACTTCCATTAAGGAAAGCTGTCTTGATGTCCATTTGCCAAATCTCTAGGTCTAGGGATGCTGCAATGGATAAGAGTATCCTAATGGATTTAAGCATGGCCACAGGTGAGAAGGTTTCCTCGTAATCGATATCTTCTTTCTGTGTATAACCTTTAGCTACTAGTCTAGCTTTAAAGGTTTCCACCTTACCATCCATACCTTTTTTCCTCTTGTATACCCACTTGCACCCAATGGGTTTTATCCCTTTAGGCAAGTCTACAAGGGACCAGACTTTGTTATTGAACATCGATTCAATCTCGGATTGCATTGCCTTTTGCCAATGACGACAATCAACATCCTCCATAGCTTCCTTGTACGTGTAGGGATCATCGTTGTCTGGGAGATTCTCAACAGATTCTCCTAGACCGATATATCTTTCGGGTTGTGTTCTAACCCTCCCACTACGACGAGGAATGGTAGGTTGTTGGTCTTGTGTTGGAGTGGAACTTACAATTGGGCTGTGTTGTGAAACCTCTTGTGGAATTGTATCTCCTGACATCTCATTCAGGACAATTCTACTTTTGGGCACAAAATTATTCATATAGTCCTTTTCTAGAAATGAATCATTTGTTGAAACAAATACTTTTAGATCAGAAGGACTATAGAAATAATATCCTTTAGTTCCTTTTGGATACCCCACAAATATACATGTTTCCGAACGGGACTCCATCTTTTCTGTCTTTCCTTTCAACACATGTGCAGGACAACCAAATATCCTCATGTGTTGTAAACTAGGCTTTCGCCCAGTCCACAATTCATGTGGGGTTTTAGGGACAGATTTAGATGGTACATCGTTTAGAATATATATTGCTGTTTGTAGAGCATATCCCCAAAAAGAAATAGGAAGTGTTGAATAACTCAACATTGATCTAACCATCTCTAAAAGAGTCCTATTTCTCCTTTCTGCTACCCCATTTTGTTGAGGTGTACCTGGTGCAGAAAGCTAAGAAACTATCCCATTATCAATAAGATATTGCTGAAACTCTCCAGATAGATATTCTCCACCACGATCAGATCTCAAGATTTTTATATGTTTCTCAAGCTGATTTTCTACTTCAGCTTTGAATGCTTTGAACATATCAAATGCATCCGACTTATGTCTCATGAGATACACATAACCAAATCTTGAGTAATCATCTGTGAAGGTGATGAAGTACTCATATCCACCTCTAGCTTGAATGCTCATAGGACCACATACATCAGTGTGTACTAGTCCTAAACATTTAGTGGCTCTTGCACCTTTGGTATTGAACGGCCTTTTGGTCATTTTACCTTCCAAACAAGATTCACAAGTTGGTAGATCATCAACCTTTAAGTCACTTAAAGGTCCGTCACATACCAATCTTTTAATCCTATTAAGGTTAATGTGACCTAGGCGTAAATGCTAAAGATAGGTTTCATTTTTTGATAATTTTACTCTTTTATGATTAGGTTCCGTTATTTCTGTGTCTAACGAGTGAGAGATATTTCTATGCAAAAAGAATAAACCGTTTTCCAATGTACCTTTGCAGACAACTTTGTCATTCTTACTAATAATAAAATTTTATTAAAAGTAACCGAATATCCAAACTTATTTAAACAAGAAACTGAAATTAAATTCCTCTTGAATTGAGGTACATAATAAACGTCTATTAAATCTAAATGCCTACTAAAATCTAAAATAACTCTAATATCTCCCACTGCACTTGCAGACACTAACGTTCCATTGCCCAAGCGCACATTGACTTCATCTTCATTCAACCTTCTCTTTTCCTGAAACCCCTGTAAGGAATAACAAACATGATCAGTGGCTCCAGAGTCTATAATCCAAGAATAAGTAGAATCTGCAAGAAAACATGTTTCTAGATAATTAACATTACCTTCTTCTTTCTTTTTCTGGGACTTTGGGCAATCTCTTTTCCAATGTCCCTTTTCACCACAAAGGAAGCATTTCCCTTTGATCTTGGTTACTTTCTTGGTTTCCTTCTTGGTAGGCCCAAGTTGCTTTTTCTTCAGTTGTTTCTTGACCTTCTTACGGGTCTTAACAGTAGCAACTTTACCAACCAAATGAATCTCTTGACCTTTGTTTTTCACAAGGATCTTTTTAGCGCTTTGAACATCTTGCATCAGGCCTTGCAAGGTATATTCCTTTTTGTTCAAGGTGTAGTCCAACTTGAACTGATCAAAGGAATCTGACAGTGAGTTAACTACCATATCAATTTTGGTCTCACCATCAATCTCAGCACCATTTAGTTCAGCAATATTGAGATGTTCTATGACTTTCATCATGTGATCTTTCACAGATTGTCCAGGTTTCATCCTAGATTCATAAAAGCAGTCACTGCCTCTCTCTTAGTCATCCTAGACCTTATAGCAAACATTTCCTGTAGAGACATCATTATATCAGCAGCGGAATCCATTCCTTCATGTTGCTGTTGCAACACGTCGGAGATAGTGGCCATAATGTAACATTTTGCCATATCATCAGAAGTCTTCCACTGCTCATACTCATCTCTTTGCATCACATTAGATTCATTATTAGGAAGGGGTGGTTTAGGAGTGGTCAGAACAAACTTATGTTTTTCACTTTGCAGCAACAACCCAATTTTCCTTTTCCATGTTACGTAGTTATCTCCAGTTAAGGTGTTATCTTTTAGGATGTTCATAAGTGATGGGGTCATGATTTCTGATTAAAACAAAAACATATATAAGTAAATAATCATGATAATAGCACTTTTAAAAATTTATCTTGAATTAAAATAAATAATTCAATCATAAAAATTCAACGGTGATCCAACACCCATAAATATTACGCCTCATTTGGGAGTTCGCACTATTTACTAGTTAGACTAGGTCCCACCTAATTGTTAACATAACAACCAGCGTTTTTAATTTTAGCCTTGTAATTTTTATTAACAAGAACTCTTGGGAGGATATTAATAAAATTACATTGAGTGTGTTACCAAGATATCGACCCTCAATTTTCTCTCACGAAAATCCCTCCTTGGGGAGTATATTTCGTTTAAGTCAATTGTCTAGTCTATCCTTGTAAGGAAGTATATTGTTAAATTCCATTTATGGATGCCCCTTGGGGGGATTACCATAAATAATAAAACTCAACTAATCTTGGAGGCCATAGGCGTTCTTGCACACCTTCTCCTACTCAATTATTTAAGGCGTGTGATTAAATCCCAAAGTATGATTTTTACCAAGTTATCTAGATGCCAATTAGATACCTAAATCATTCAATGCATGTTCATACCAAAAGAGATATATAAGTTGCACTCCTATTCTAAAATGTCATGTTATCATACAACAAGAAATATTGTAATATTTAAACAAAAATTAAATAGCAACAATTTTGGCCCATCCTAGAAAAGCAAGTAAATTACAATTGTTAGGAATACAAGATCTTCAGGTGGCCATCAACCATACGCTCATCCCTCGGCCTCCTCCTATGGACGTGCACAGCCCACAACCCCACAAAGGGGCTGCCTTGCGTAGCCCATAAGGCCACACAAGGCTGCCGTGCGCAGCCCACCAAGGATTGGGCTTGCCATGCGCAGCCCAATCCAGTCCTAGGGTGCGCACGGTGCTCGTTTTCGGTTCCGGTTGCTTTGTTTTTCTTCGTGTCTTCGAATTTTCAATACTCGAATACATTACATCATATTATGAATAAATTACTGCAGCAAATTTTTTAATTTTTTTTATTTTACTGCAGTAAGATTTACAAAAAAAAATACTGCACCTGATTACAAAAAAAATACTGCACTTATTTTACATACAAAAAAAAATAAAACCCTAGCAACTACCAAGAAGGAATTATGGCGATAATAGACCACCCTTCTTGTTACAAATCAGAAACAAAAATTACATTGAAATTCTAGGACCAAAATCGAGCAATAACAATTCACTTTATAAAACATATATAAATCCATACATTCAACATGTAATTATAAATGCGAATACCTAGAGTGCCATCTCTTTCTAAAACATGTATAATCACAATAAAAAAGAAATAGATTCACGTATATATATGTTAATTAATTAAAAGGTACAACCAAGGCTCTGATATCAATTGTAGGGAAAAATCGATATAAAACGCAGCGGAAGAAACGAAAAATAGATTTCGTATGGTTTTAAAATTTTTCTCAAAGTTGAACCATAACCTTTTAATTAATTAAACTCAAATATATGCGGTTAGAGTTACATACCTCTTGACGCGTGATCTGATTGACTTACGTCGATTGGTAATCCGCAAAATCTTTTCCGATGCCCGTGAACAGTACCCGCGTGAACAGTACCTGCGTGAACAGTGATCGTGAACAGTACCTGTGTGAACAGTACCCCATGAACAGTGATCGTGAACAGTACTGCGAGACCTTCCAATCCGAACACGCACGTGAATCACCTAGGAGCGTGGTCTCCTTTTTTCTTTGAATTGCAAACCTGAGAATGGATGAACAAAGTTTTCTTTTTCTTTTGTTAGTCACAAAACAATCAAAAGAAGACAAAAATTATTCCGGTCACTTTTGAGTTCTCAATCTAATGATCGAAACTCGCGTGAACCTAATTCGATGTTGTACACACAAGCTTATTGATGAACAAGCAATCAGTGTACTATCAAAGAATAATCTCTTCTCTCTTTTTTGTTTAATAGAATAAAAATTATCATTTTCTATGAATTGAGAAGAAGAAGAAAAATTGAATCATTCAATCAACTATAGTGGCCGAATACTATATGTGGAATTATATAGGTGGCCGAAATTTTGCTTCCTCTTCTATTTAGGATTGCCGAAATCTTCCTCTAAATAGACTAGGGTTGCCGCAAATCACATACCAAAAAGAGTTTGTGTTGCACCCTAATTTCCATCAATCTTTAGACTTCAAAACCTAATCCAACTCATAGATATTTTTATTCTTTTATTGACTAAATAAAAAGACTTCTTATTTGATTAAATAAATAAAATTAATTAATTATTTTCTTATCAAACAAGTCTTTTACTTTTAATATACTACTACCAATAGTATAACTTTAGGAAATATATTTCCTGATCAGAAAAAGTTTTGTTTCTTAATTAAACAATTAATTAATAAATTAACTAATTCTTATTTAATTAAAACAATGAAACAAAATAATATATTAGGTTAATATATACACCTTGCTGCCCCACTTATATAAATGGGCCATATATTATTTTCTTATTTCATTTAATCCATTGGACTTTAAATAAAAGCCCACATGTCTCCTTTTAATATATTAATATAATAGTGCAGTCCATTAATTAAATAATAGACATATTATATTCTTGATATATTAAAAACAATTCTAGATGGACCCTTAAATCGGCCCGGTAGAATATATCAAGTTATCCATGCAAATACGTGTGGATTGGGGATCTTGGCGGGCTATCTAAATTTAAGTTTCAATAGACACAACCTAATCACAATAAACAAATGATTCACTTAGGTCCAATCTATTAATTTTAACTCATTCCACTAAAGAGCTAAAATTGAACTCTTAAATAAAGATAGAATAAGGAGATGTTTCTCATTCATACCCTAGACAATCTTATAGGAGATGGTGTATCCTCGTGAATAATATCAGTAATCGCCAAGAGCTCATAGACCGCCTATAGCTCTCCAAGTTACCATATTTCCACATATGACCACATTTCGAACTTGGATACTTTGACTTGTCCAGAAGCCATGTTTTCAATAATCATTATTGAAAACTCAACGTTGAGATTTAATATCCAATACCTCAAAACATTCATATGATGATATTATACTCTCATTTAATAAACGGAGCCACGATGTCCATATCTATAAATGAAGTCCTCTATCGATTAACAAATGTATACCACCAAACTATCGAGGATTGACTATGCTATATAATCCTACTCATTGATAGCTCTAATGATAACACTTGCAACCATAAGTCCATCATTTATCTCAGGATTAAGATAGACTCTCCGATTGTCCTCTTTAATGAAAAGACTTATATCTAGTGACAGTTCTAGATAAAGTATTTCATTGTGATCTAGTTCAATGCACCTAGTGCACTAGATTCTTTTACTCGAAAACCTTTCGATGATTTTAGACTCATCATATTCATTTGATCCCACTCAAATGCTAGTAAAAGAATTCTACAACTTTAACAAGATAGAGGTGCCAAACCTTTAACTTAAGTTGTGAACGTTATTCAAGACTAACTAAAGAATTGTGTCTACCTCATACATATCCGGAAGTATGAACAATTCTTCATGTCTCATAGTCTTTTGACCTTATGATTATTTACCTTGACAATTATAATAATAAATGCTATAAGTAATTGTAAGAATCAGAATTCACTTTATTAATATGAGAAATTGTCAATTACAATATTACACTCTTGCCATTGAGCATAATCCTAACAGGAATACACCGGTCAGCTCTCGCCACTTCACTTGTGCAATTAATGGAAGATTTCCCCCAAGATTCTTGTAACGGTAAATAAGGAAAAATTCACCAAATAAAATAGGAAATCTGACTCCAACCCCAAACTCAATCACCGACGTTCAAGTCAGAGGGGACTTCTGTTAATAACCAAATTTGGCTAGGGATCAAAGGAAAATTTTCAACCTTCTTAGTCTGACTCCAGGCCCGAGGTTATCCACCAGGGGACCACGGTTCCAGTAGCCGAGCTACGATACCACCCCATAGAAATAAAGGCGAGCTCCAGAAACACCCGGAATGGAGCCAAGCACGATCAGATCGAGCCCACGTCACCAAATGCAGAAATCTGGAAGCTCCCCGAGGTCAAAACTACCTCGTAACCTCTCCAGAAGCTCGCCAAAACCCCGCTGCCACAGAAGAATGTCCGCAGGTGGTAGCACCAAGCTCCAAAAGGTCAATGGAGGTCAGACCAAACTCCTGGCTAGACTAAGCTCCTGAATACCGAAGCTGGGACACTAATCTACCTCGCTTTACGAGACAATACATACCATATTCAACGACCTCAATGAGGAATCACGCTGTGAAGATTCAACGATACACTGGATCATATCTGGAAACATTACGTACGTGTAGAACAAGTAATAGAATCTAAAGAGAAAACAAACTGATCTCCACCAAGATATTCTCAATTAGGTTATTAACACAAAGTCAATGAAGTTTAAATGAGAAATGCCGTCTGATAAGGAGGGAAGAGATTGAGAAAATTAAGGGGAGAATCACAAATTTAACCTACCAAAACTATGTATAAATAAGAGGAAAAAAGACTACTTTTCGACAAGCATACGACAACTACCCTACTACACCCTAGAGAAATAGAGAGCATTTGAGAGATATTTGTATATGATATACCATTGATAATAAAATCATCTTTATTCTCTTTCGATTGTACCAATATTCGCATTTTTAAAATTATCATCTAAACAAGCTCGGTATAAAGTATATCAAACCCTGTCCACCACCTTTGAGGTAGTGGTCTCGAGGGTGTTAATTAAGATTTCTCACCACGAGCAAATTTTCAGTTAACAGGAGAGTAGGGTGACATAGCCTAAAATTCAGCATCTGGATCAAATGTGGTGTCTGGAGCTGAAGAGTATGGAGAATGTATCAGAGAAACAACTGGATCTGGCTCTGGATCATCTGCACCGTCAGCTGTGGAAGATGGTCCCTCAAAATGTATAAGTTCTGTTTGTGCCGAAGCTGTCCCTGAATGCTCTAAACTCTATGGTGAGATCTCTGACCATGGTGGTCCTATCCATCGCTCAATCTAGCATCTGCTCTACATGTCTCCTCTACACTCGCCTCTCAGGCTGAGTGCTCGGCTCTGCTCCTAAATCAAGCCCCTATTTATCTGCTTGCTCAGATGTCCGAGCTTCTGCGGCTGCTGTCCTTTCAGCTCTTCTCTCCTTCTAGAGCCTTTTTTTTTCCTTCTTCTGATTCCAATCTTGGAATCTCTTTTGGGATGGCAGCCTCATTGTAGGCCTTCATACCTACATTCCCTCTAGAAATCTACTAGTCCTCCTCTAAAAACGTAACTCCTACCCTCTCACAAATATGTGTGATAAGGCACAGAAACACCAGACTGGGCAAATTTGTCCTACCCGCCTCTGCTTTCCTTTTGAGAGCGATAGTGCCACAATCAAAAGGTAGATTTTTCTTCTTTAAGTACAGAAGGATGGCTGGGCCTAAGGTGGCATTGTGTCTATGATGCGAAGGAAAAAATGAGTAGCTGAAAATATGTGCTGAAAGGCACGCTTGAAGTCCAGCTGACCTTGAACAAACATGTTGGAGGTGTTCCATATGCCATATTCTGTATCTTGAAGGAAGTTGGCCAAAAATTGGTTGTAGAGCTGGTAAATTCCTTTAGGCTAATATCCGTCTGCCCACTGAGGATAGCTCCGAATTTCCCACCATTCATTTATGTCTTTGGCCTTGAAACTCACATTTCTCCCTCGAATCCTTACATACCCTCTTTCTAAAAAGCTCTGCCAAGACATGGAAGCATAGAATTCTTGCACCACCATTTTGTTGCATTGGTTCCAAATGGTGCAATACCTTCTCCACCTAAGACGGTCTACGTCCTCTATAAAGATTGTGCCCTCTAAGTCCTTAAAGTTAAGCCCTCGCTCAACCACCATGCTTCTTCTCTTGTTGCTCTTCAGCCGTCTTGCAAATTCCGGGTTACATTCAGCCGGTCTTTCCATAGGTTATTTTCCTTTCCTTCGCCTTGCATCGGCTGGATCTTCAACAGGGGGAGGTGGTCTTCTTGCTCTAGTCATCCTGAAATCAAATAAACTTTTAAAAATAAGTTAGAGTATACAAATCTCTTGCATTAAAGCAAAATTACAACACGCAAATCCTTATACTTTCAAAGTACATTGCCATTATTCATACAATTAAGTGTTTGAAAATGAATTTCAAAATGGCAATGCATAACATGTGGATTTTTATCATAGTAGTTACTAACTTAAAGCAATGTTCAAGTCTTTCCCACTTATGCAAACATTCACATATGATAATTTTATAAACAACTATAACCTAAGCTTAATCACATTTTGCAATTACATTTGAACAATCTCAAGCATGGCATAGCTACTGTCAAATTGAATTTCGGCAAACACATATGTATTTTATGAGCCTAACTTTATCCCTCACAAACTCACTATCATCAATAACAACAAAATTTCTTCATTCTAACAACATACCACATGTTTCAAAAAGTATTCTTAATCAAGTAACCTCAAACATGGCATATATTGTTCTAAGACTGAATCATAAATCATGCAAATATTCATACCATCCTTCCTAAGCACACAAGTCACTCAAAACAAATTCTCATCAAAATTCTACGTTTTAAAATTCTTGTACTTCAAAACCTAATTCAAAACTTATCCAACCTCATTTGATTTCAAATATCATTAATTAACCCAATATGCAAACATTAACAGTAACCATAAGATCAAAATCCCCAAATGTTCGAAAATCCAAAATTGGAAATTTGAATTTCAAAAATCTACCATCAATTCATAGGGAAAAACACATGAAAGTTAATCAAACACCATCAATTAGCAATCCCTATCATCAATACACAAAACCCCTTTCATGTAAGTCACAGTGTGATGTCGTAGTCCTCTCTAGAGAACATCTGCGACTTGGAATTGCGACGTTGAACTAGCAGAGTTCTTCTTTTCTTCCAAAAATCCCGTCTATTACGTGAAAACTCCAACTTAGGGCAAAAATGCCCTTGGATGAATAATTATGCCTGAAAACACTTTTATAAGCAAATAATCACTTAAAACATCCCAAAATTGGTAATAAAGGCAAATGATTAAGTGCTCAAAAAATGTATACTTTTGGAGCGATCACCCATCGTTGAGCAAATTGATAATGTAATGTAGTCTGTACAGAAGCGGCTTTCAACTAGAATTAGTTCTTTACTAGACAGGTCCTTTATAACTGAAGAATTCTAAAAAGCCATCTTTGATATGTTCCCTACCAAAGCTCCTGGCCCGAATGATCTCCGGGCTCTATTTTACCAAAAAAAAAACTTGAATGCGATAGGGGATGGGATTACGAAAGCCTATCTTCGATGTTTAAAAGAGTGGGATTCATTTGAAAGGGTCAATGGTACATTGATTACGCTTATTCCTAAAGTGAATGGAGCTGATTGTATATCAAATTTCTAGCATATTAGCCTCTGTAATGTCACCTACAAAATTATGGCTAAAGCCTTATCTACCAGGCTCCAATTGATGATTAGTGAGGTGGTCTCGGAGTCACAAAGTGCTTTTATCCCGGCCGCCTTATTTTGGATAACACTGTTGTCGGCTTTGAGTGTTTAAATGCTTTGTGGAAGAGGAAGAAGAAAGTGGGTTCTATGGCTTTAAAACTTGATATGTCCAAGGCATGTGATTAGGTGGAATGGGTTTTTGTTGAACAGATGAGTTTGAAGTTGGGATTCTCGGAGGCTTGGATTGTTGGATAATGTGATTTCTTTCTTCGGTCTCGTTTCCTTTCCTCATTAATGGGGATATTTGTGGGAGCTTAAAACCTTCAAAAGGCTTGAGACAGGGAGATCCTCTATCCCCTTATCTTTTTATTCTTTATGTTAAATGTTTATCTTGTATGTTGAATAGGCCGGTTGCTGAGAATCGTATTGCTGGTTTAAGTTGTATTAGAGGAGGTCCAAATGTATCGCATTTATTCTTCACAAATTACAGTCTCTTATTTTTGAATACTTCCACGCATGACTGTATTACTATTCATGGTATTCTGGATGATTATGCGGCAGCGTCAGAGCAGGTAATTAATTTCTCTAAGTCCGCTCTTTGTGTCAGCGATTTGATTCCTAGAGGGGAAGGAGAACGTTTGGCTAGGGTTGTGTGTGTTCATTGGGTTAAATGCCATGAGTAATATCTGGGGCAACCGAGTTTCACTAACAGAAAGAAGAAGAAAATTTTTACGGATATTAAGGATCACGTGTGGGATAAGGTTAAGGGTTAGATGGATAAATTACTTTCTGTTGGTGGTAAGGAGATTCTTCTCAAAGCTGTGATTCAGGCTATCCCGAGATAAGTGATGAGCCTTTTTCAGCTTCCGAAAGGGATCATTGTGGATATTGATAAGATGTGTGCTAGTTTCTGGTGGGGTACGTTAGATTCTAAAAGAAAGATTCACTGGGTTCATGGATTGAATTGTGTATAGGGAAAGAGGATGGTGTGTTAGGTTTCCACAACCTAGTTGTGTTTAATCGGGCTCTCTTGGCTAAGAAGGGTTGGCGCCTGGTGACAAACCCTAATTCTTTAGCTTCTAGGATTCTTAAACAATGTTATTTTAACAATTCCTTTTTTTTTGGAGGCTAATGAAAGAACTCTTGGTTCTTTCATTTGGAAGATTCTTTTGTGGGGCCGTGGTATTCTTACGACGGGTTCTTATTGGCATATAGGAAATGAAGCTTCCGTGTCTATTTATGAAGATTAGTGGATCCCAAAGACGTCTACATTCAAGGTGGTCTCCCCTCATCTTTTTGGTGATCAAGTGACGGTTAATTGGCTCTTGTTACTTGACAGTGTTTGGAATGTTATCTTGGTCCGTTCTTCGTTCCTAGAGGAGGAAGTGAAGGCTATTCTAAGTCTCCCTGTTGGATCACTTTGGCATGCTGAATCGATGTTGTGGTATTTTGAGAAGTCGGGTTCTTATTTTGTCTGAAGTGGTTACAAAATTGGCACGAATATGAACTCGCAAGTAAACTTCTTAGGTCTTAACGGTTTGGAATCCTGGTGGAAATTTCTGTGGCGCCTTCAGATACCGTTGAAGATGAAAATCTTTATTTGGATTGCCTGTACTTGTTAGATCCTTTCTTTAGCTAACCTGGTTAATCGGAAGATCCCAATTGAGTCTCGGTGCCCTATCTGCTCTAAGAAGCCAAAATCTACCACTGATGCTTTGTAAGGCTGTGCGAAGCTTAAAGAGATCTAGTCTTCCTGCCATTTTATTAATACCTTGAAATGGGACGACCAGGTAAACTTTCAAGATCTCGTCCTCTTATGTTCTCGCATTCTTGTGCAAAAAGATATAGAGCTCTTGTGTGTGATTTTCTAGCGAATCTGGTGGCGGAGGAACCAAGTATTAATAGCCAAATTTTGCTAAGGACTAAAGGGAAATTTTCCACCCTCTAAACCTGGCTCCATGCCCGAGGTCATCCACTAGGAGACCATGTTACCCAAAGCCGAGCTACGGTACAGCCCCACAGGAACAAGGACGGGCTCCAGAAACACCCAGAGTAGAGCCCGGCACAGTCAAATCAAGCCCGCGTCACAGAACCTAAAACCAGGAAATCCCCCTAAAGTCGGGATTACCTCACAATTTCTCCAGAAGCTCGCCTATACCTCGTTGACATAGTGAAGTGTTCGTAGAAGGCCGCACCTAGCTTCAAAAGGTCAGAGGAGGCTAGACCTAGCTTCTGGCTAGATGAAATTCCTTTATATAGGGGCTAGAACACTGATCGACCTCACTATCTGATGTACCTAGCCGCATTACATACCATATTCGACGACCCCTATTGGAGAACATGCTAGACCTGAAGACACACAAGATCATATCTTAAGACGTTACATATGTACAGAACAAGTAATAGAGTTCAAGTAGGAAACAAATTGATCTCCACCAAGATATCCTCGATTCAACAATTAACTAAAAGTCAATAACAGTTTAAATGTAAAATCACGTCCTATAAGGAGGGAAGAGATAGAGAAAATCAAGGGGGGGAATCAATTAGTTTGACCTATGAAGACAATGTATAAAAGAAGGACTTGAACCTTCTGAAAGAGGAGACTACTTTTCGACAGGCATACGATGAGTACCCGACTACACCCTAGAGAAAATTGAGAGCAATTTTAGAGAGATTTGTATATCATACATTATCAATAATAAGAGTATTTTTATTTTTAATTCTTTTGGGTGGTGAATAGTATCATTGTTCCTTGTCATTTTATTAGGCACTGTTACACATACATTCAACTTTGGCCACCACCTACGTGGTAGTGGTCTTGAGGGTGCTAACTGAGATTTCTCGTCTTGAGCAAAATCTCTGTTAACACCAAGTGTTGCACCAAAATGTGTTTCGATGTGATGAGAATATTGTAGGGTGGGCATGGGATTTTTTGGTAGAGTTTTGTGAGGCTAATTGCCGAGATATAACATATGTTGTTGCTAGGCCAATATCGCCTGCTCTTTGGTGTAAGCCTCCTTTTGGTTGCTTCAAAATTAATATTGATGCATCATTGAGAGGTTCTCAGGGCATTGTTGGTTTTGGTATTATTTGTCATCCCTAGAGTCGCATAGCGGAAGGGATTTTAAAACTTTTTAAAAATAAATATTTAAGCGACTTTAAAACTGTGTACGAGATATAAGAATAAATAAAATGTAGGTTTCAAAATCATACCTCAAGGCTAACTCTTTCGTTCTTTAATTATTGAATTTGCTTTCCGATTTGTACCATCAGATCTTTCTCGTTATTTCCCAGGTTCCGGCAACTGCATGTGGGCACGTCACGGGCTTCATGAGGTTGTATAAAGGTTAAAGAAACAACACAAATGCTTTATGTATCAAGAATTAGGCCAACCTTGAATCAAAAATTAAAAAAAAAATTCTTTTTGTTTCTCTTATGGCCGCACAGCTTTCTTGTTTCTATTCTTGTAATTTTTTTCCACCTGTGTTCTTCTCTTTTTCTTTAGTTTTTATAATATATCTTTATATATATAAAACAAGATACTAATCCTTTTCCAAATATATCTCAATATATTTAAAATAAGATAATTAGTATTTTAGTGAACATGTTAGTATATGATTTTAAATCCCATATAACCTAGTTCACTAAGACTTGAACACTTGACCTAGTTAGGAAATAAAATAATCTTATTATTTTATCCTTTGTCTCAGTCATGGTTCGAACTTGTAACCTCCAATTAATAAATCTCAATTATTAATTTATTAATTAAATAATCTAATTATTTAATTAATTTAATTATTAATATATTAATTAAATATTCTCATCATTTAATTAATTCTCTGAATAAATACGTGCCACTTTCGTAACACAGTTAATAGGACAATCCAATTAATTAACCGTGACCCTTGTTACCTTTAACATTTCACGCTAGCAAGGGGACCTAATGGATCCACAGTCTTGATCTCCAATAATTCTTCGAAAAATTAATTAAAATATTTAATTAATATTTCATGATTATTAACATTGGAGTTACTCCACTAAAAACCTGAGGTGCACTCTCGTTACTGTAGATGTTTTTACACAAACCAAAAACTTAGTGTCCATCGATATAGCTATTACATATGGTATGATCCTCCATAAGTAGTTCATAATTAGAGATAGGTCACAATGTCCGTTATACCCCTCTAATTATATCTTTTATATTAAATACCATTGATTCTCTAATGAACAATAAATCCTAACTTCCTTTACGAAAGAATGAGAGAGCTCATATTGTTTAAGCCCGAATCAATCCTTAAGGGGACTACTATCTACTTCTCGCAAGAATGTGTGAATTCCACTATTGTGTTCAGACCTTCCCAGCCACAAGCCAAACTATGATTCCAATATATGAAGTTATTAACTGGGAATGTAACTTTGATCTCATCCATGGTATATCAAAAACCACGATCTAACATGAAGGAGTCGATAAGACACTCAGGATTAAGATCACTCATATATAGCCATCATTTATCGATATATATGAATCTCATTGTGTAACGGATCTTGATGAGAGATTCATATAGATCGTGGCCCAGTCCTATATAATCACATCATATAAAGTGCCTCCATTCTCATATCACCATATGAATCGTCTAGGATAAGACCACCGTACATTGCGGAATGGACAGCAGCTATAGGTTAACAACAAATAAAGTACTCAGCTCTATTTGGTATCTACGGACTCTTTAGATTGCTCATCTTAAACTGAATTCCTCTATATTTGGCACTCATATACTCAGTTAGAGATAACATCTAGCAATCTTGGATGTTAAGTACACATGATATAAATGTATGAGACAGATTTATAGAATGAATAAACAACTTCTTTTATTAAAGTTTCATTCACATTTACAGACTACAAGCTTTAGGGCATAAACCCCAATAATCTCCCACTTGCACTAAAGTAGGTGAGACATATCTCATAACCCTAGACCCTCTAGGTAACCTTTAAACACTTTAGCCGTTAAGGTCTTCGTAAACAGATCAATATGATTTTCCAGCGACGCTATCTTGGTCATGATCACATCCCCTTTCTGCACTATCTCTCTGATGAGATGATATTTCCTCTTTATATGCTTCCCTCTCTTGTGGTTTCTTGGTTCTTTTGAATTAACCATAGTACCACTGTTATCACAATAAAGTGTGATGGGCTTGTCTAGATTTGGAACACCTTCTAGATCAGTCAAGAACTTACAGATCTAGGCAGCCTCTTTAGCTGCTTCACAAGCTGCTACATATTCTCTTTCCATGGTGGATTCAGCAATACATGATTGCTTAACACTCCTTCATACTATGGCTCCACCACCAAGGGTGAAAACTGATCCAGATATGGATTTCCAAGAATCCCTGTCTTGCTGAAAATCAGAGTCTGTATATCCTAACTAGATCAAATCCTGCCTGGAATATACTTGCATATAGTTTCTCGTTCTCCGAAGATACTTGAGAATGACCTTTATAGCAACCCAATGATCCAATCCTGGGTTGGACTGAAACCTACTGGCTATTCCCATTACGAAGCAGATGTCAGGTCTAGTGCATAGCATACATAAGTCTGCCTACTGAAGACGCATAGGGAACATGTCTCATATCCTCAACTTCTTGAGATGTCTTAGGACACCGTTTCTTAGACAAGTGAACTCCATGCCTAGAAGGTAAATTACCTTTCTTAGAGTTCTGTATCGAAAGTCGCACAAGTATCTTGTTGATATACGATGCATGAGACAATGCTAAGAGTTTGTTCTTACGATCCCTAATTAATTGAACCCCGAAAACATTACTCGCCTCTCCCAAATATTTTATTTAGAATTGGCTTGCCAGTCAGCCCTTTACTTTCGATAATACCCCTACATCATTCCTAATGAGTATGATATCATCTACGTATAGGACTAAGAAAACTATCTTATTGTCAATGATCCCCTTGTAAACACAAGGTTCATCGATGTTTTGCTCAAAGCCATAGGTTTTGATAGCATTATCATTTTGATAGCATTATCAAACCTAATGTTCCAAGATCTAGATGCCTGCTTAAGTCCATAAATGGACCTTTATAGCTTGCAAACCTTTTGCACTTAATCCTAAGACACGAATCCCTCTGGTTGCATCATTATATGCTTTTATCAAGATTGTCATTCAAAAATGCAGTCTTGACGTCCATTTGCCAAGTTTAATAATCGAAATAGGCATCAATGGATAAGAGAATTCGAATAGACTTAAACATAGCTACTAGCGAGAAGGTCTCTTCATAATCTACCCCCTCATTTTGGGTATAACCATTTGCCACTAGCCTTGCTTTGAAGGTCTCTACCTTCCCATCTACTCCTATCTTTCTCTTGTAGATCCACTTACATCTAATGGGTTTTATCCCATCTGGTAAGTCTACAAGTTCCCAGACTGAGTTGGAGTACATGGACTCCATCTAGAGATTCATGGCTATAAGCCATTCCTCTTTGTCAGAATCTTCCATTGCATGTTTAAATGATAATGGATCATCCACACTATCATCAGAGATGATAGCCTGTGCCTCCTCATTACCTAAATAGCAATTAGGTTGTTGTACAACCCTCATACTACACTTAGCTGATAGTATGGTCTGAGAAGGAACCATCTGACTCTCAAACATAGGTGGAACAACAACTCTTGTTGATTAAGCACTGGTTGTACCAGACTCTAACTTATTTAACACAATCTTACTTCGAGGTTTATGATTACTCATATAGTTCTTCTCAAGAAACGTTGCATTTGTTGATAAAAACATTATCGAACGATAAATGTACCTATTTGAGGTCCCCATTTCCTACCTTTTGTTCTTGTTTTCGAGTGTATTTTTGTATATAATGTGTTTGCTGAGCCTTATGTAGGTACATATTCCCTATAATAAGGTTTTGAGCCTAAAGATCAGTTTGGGAGGAAAATATGAGCTTAAACAGAACAATTGGAAGTATTCAAAGTTGTCACGGCCTCACTGTCAACCCAAACTGCAACGTGATTAGTGGTCACCCACGGTAAGTTTCCGTGGTAGATCCGTCACTAAACTTGAATGAAACATAGAGACCGCGGCATAGGTCAACTCTACCTTCCAACAGCTTACGGGACAAGATCAGAGAAACAGAGCAATTCGGCTATCTAATTCGGCTACTCCTAACTGCAGAATACAACCGCCGATTAAGTCTAGAATGTCCTAGAAGAATTTGGTTGCCAACAGCCACCGATTTCAATAGCTGAAATTCGACTGTTGAAATCAACTGCTTCCGACCATCGATTTTAGTGGCCGAATTGCCATATAGTCCAACATTTCAATTCGGCTGCTCCCGGCCGCAGATTTCAGTAGCCGAATCACCAGCGAGAGGCCATTTTGGTGAATTTCAAGGGGTAAACTCATCATTTCTCTACCCATTCGTGCCCTATCTCTCCCATACTAGAAATACACCACTTTGCCTCATTCTTTCAGAACCCTTCTTTTCTCCAGACCCTCTCCTCATCTTCTTCGTTTCTCCATAAAATAAGAGAGAGAGAAAGCTTTCAAGAGCTTCCATGGAGGTTTTCCTCCATGGATGTCTCTCCCACACAATTTCTACCCATCCCCCACCACATTTGAGAGTTGATTGCAAGGAAAAGGAGTGGTCTATGACCAAATTCGAGCAAAGCATGGAAGGAGCTCTTAGAGGGATTCTTCAAGGGTTTTGTTTCCTTTTATCTCATCTCTTTCTATTTCTTGTTTTCTTAATTCTGTAATCCCCACTTGGGAAATATTATAAACCTATTTTGTGCTCAATATGTGTTGGTTGTTTTATATTCATTTGGGTTTTAATTTGTTCTTGATATTATTGATAATCTCTTGTCTTAAAATGCATGTGTGTGGAGATTGGAAATTGATATGTGCTTATGGATGGGATTAAGAGTAGATTAACTTAATTGTAGTAGTAATAGTAATCAAATATCCCATTTGTATGTGTATGTCTTGGGAAGGTCAAAATGCATTGTATGGATAGATTTGAGTGTTTGTGGGTTTCGATTGTGCCTCTATAGAGGGCCAATCCAGGTATAACCGTAATCAATTAGCTCTAAAGAATAGATGAAACTTGTTTTATGCATGATCGTGCTAGAATAGGTTTTGACTATATGTTCATATGCTTAATGGTAGGGATTGGAGGCACATTTGCTCTGTCTATGACCTTTGGGGAGTGAGAAGTGTTTTTGAATCCCTTAGTTGAGACAAGAGGCACAATTGCTCTGTCCATGACCTTCGGGGAGTGGTTTCTGTCTCGAATCTCTTAATTGAGAGAACAAGCCCTTAACTTGAATTAGAAGTGCTTAATGTCTAGGTTGGCTCTACGTTCATAAGCTTAATGGGTCTTTGACCTTAAGACTCCATCCATGACCTTTGGGGAGTGATGATTGGATTTTGGTATTCCTTAATCAACGAATGATTCGTAATAATTGATGATTTGGTTTCGGAATCCCTTAATCGTGAGAACGAGCCCCTAACTAATTAGATGTCATTCATTGCCCAAAAACCACTATTGTGCACTTATGTATGGTGAACTTGTTGCCCCTTGTGTGATCATTAACATGCATCTCTCCTATCCATCATTTTGTTTGTCACCTTAATCACCATTCCCACCTATCCATATTCCTTTTATTTTATTTGCATTTTTATTTTCGTATTCTATTTACATGCTTTCAATAAACACTAGAACTTGATATGGTTAACGGATAACACCTCCCTACGGAACGATATCATTACTTGCTGCTATACTAATTATTACTCACTAGTACCCGTGAGGTTGAACTTATAAATATCTTTTGACGAGAGTACAACGACACTTTCATCAAAATGGCGCCGCTGCCGATGAGGTGCCTATTTGTTGATTGTTTCTTGTTTTAGCTTAGGTTCTATAAATGTTTAGATTTAATTGCTTTGTGGATATATATATATGTATATGTTTAGGAATTTTTGTTTTTATTAATTTTCTTTTTGTTTATAGCATATGCGTATAATGTTGTTTGAGTTGTGCTTGTGCAAGGAAAGGAAAAATTTTCAGGTCGGATGGACCGCACAACTCAAGAGAACTGTGAAATGCGATTATCCCACCACAATATTCCCAAGTGAAATGGCAGCGCCACGACATACCCGTTGGTTGCAGCCACAAGAGGTATCCTCTACATTTGAGCTTAATTTTGAGTGCTTGTGTAGTAATTGTCGACTTGAGCGGAAACCGCCATGCGCTTAATGATAGGAATGCTATGTTTGTTGTGTTTGTGATTTTTATTTTTTTCTAGATCTAAGAGTGGATTTGTGTTGTACTTAGATCTTAGGATTTGTTGTGTTTTTCTTTTTAGCCTTTTTGCGATGTTTATGTTCTATCTCCCAAATCTTGCTAAACGTTGTCCATATTTTATGAGTTGAGCAACATTGAGGACAATGTTGAGTTTAGGTGTTGGGGGTGTGGACACCTTCGTGTTTTATGTTTGTTTTCGTTTCTATGTTCGTTTTTGTTATGTTTAGAAAATTTTCAAATCTCTATAAAAACCAGTCAATTATGAATTTTTTTTGTAAATAGTGTCCAGTTTTGTTTAGTTGTTTTTCTTTATGTGCCGGCAGAGACATATCATGTATTCTTTTAGCTCCGTGTGTAAGTTCCTCATATTTTGATTGACTTATTTCTTTGACAAACCATATTGGGGATTAATTTTGTAAGGGTAAATTAGGCCTCATTGGGTGTGATCAAGCTTCAAGGACATCATCTCTCTCAAGAGCACTTCAAAGGTATATCACATGCTTAATTCTCTTTGAAGAGGTTTTAGTTGCACACACTCACATTCTATGCATTTGTATTGACATGCATGTATGGTTGCACACACATACTTCTTGCATTTTGGAGTTGATGGGTTGCACACTGGGTTAGGCGACATGCAAGGCCACTTGTGCATGTCGCCTGACAAGTCGCCTTAGACTTGAATTTTTCCCACAGTGTGTTAGGAGACATGCTAGGCCACTTGTGCATGTCGCCCCTAATGTCGCCTTAGTTTTGATATTTTCTCACAGTGCGTTAGGCGACTTGGGCATGTCGCCTAACATGTCGCCTCTGACATCTTGTTTTTCCTCTAGTGTGTTAGGCGACTTCATAGGCGACTTGGGAATGTCGCCTTACATGTCGCCTCAGGCAACGTGTTTTCTTTCCAGTGTGTTAGGCGACTTGGTCATGTCGTCTTGCATGTCGCCTCTTTCACCCGAACTGGGCATTTCAAGTATTTCACTCCAGCTCGTTTTTCGGTCCCTATAAATACATCTTCTTCTCCATCGTTTAGACCTAGAGCTCTAAAAATATATCCCTAAGTGAGAGAAAGTAAATCCAAGAGAGAGAGAGCTCCAAGAAGTCCTTTTTACTCAACCAAACTCATACCCATGTGCATCTAAGCTTCTTTCTTGCATCTATTCTTCATGGGTTTTCATGCTTTTCTTGACTAGGTAATCAAACAAGTCTTAGAACTTCCTTTTCATCTCTATGCTCTTGTTTACCTAGGGTTAGCAATTATTTATTAATTAATTGCATGTTTATTTGGTTTAGCATGATTTGAGTATGTTTGTGATTAAGTTTGTTGGTTGAGATTGTATGTTCATTGATAGCTATCTTTTAGGACCATTTTGCCATTTAGCTAAATCTTCATGCATTTGCATTTAGATATTGATATCTAGGATTTGCACTCATTGACATCTTTAAATCCTTAGATAAGCATTTGGTGTTGCCTAGCATTAATTGCATGTTAGAATATTTTTACATATTCACATAGGTTGTTTAACCTCTTCGTTGATTGTTAAGCTTTGTGACTAAGTGGATTAGTGCACAAGCTTGTGGTCTAGAATCACTATTAAAGGCCCGTTGGGTTGAGTGAAAGGGTTAGTGACCAAGTAGGTGTGACTTGAGGTCAACCTAGGTTGTAAACGTTCATTCAAATAGTGGATTTGAGGACCGTATGTGGCTAGAAGGATAGCCCGTGAGTTTTGCCCAGTTGGAGGGTTTCTCACGTAAATCAATCCTTGTGTTTTTATTGTTTTCCGCATGTTTATGTTGGATTGGTTGATTGCTAATATGGGGTAGGACTATTAAAATTGATTAAGTCGAAAAGTTGGTAATAAATCAACTAAAACCTATTCACCCCCCTCTAGGTTAGTAGACACACGCTATATAGTATTTTCAATTGGTGTTAGAGCGGATTCCTAGATACACTTAGGTGATCCTTGCTCTTTGTGTGTCTTGCATTTTGTTTGTGTTTGTTGAATCATTAACATTCATCTCATTCATTCCTAAACACTATGAGTGGGAACAGAAGTGGTAATGAGGGAGCCTCTAGCACAAGACCCCCTTTGCTCATCGGAGTAAACTATGCCTCTTGGAAAGGCAAGATGGAGTCTTACATTTGCCAAATAAATGACCGAGCATGGATGGCAATTGAAGATGGCTACACTCCTCCGGAAAAGACTCTTGCAGACGAAAGTGTAGTTCCCAAGCCAAAGTCGGAATGGTCAACTCAAGAGTTTGAAGCATCCAAGTGGAACAACAAGGCTATGCATGCAATTCTTTGTGCAATGGATGACAATCAGTACAAATTGATCCAAACAACAAGAATTGCAAAAGAGGCATTGGAGATTCTAGAGACGGCCAATGAGGGAACCGAGATGGTCAAGGACTCCAAGCTTCAAGTCCTCCAAACACAATTCGAGCAAATTAGAATGGAGGAGGATGAGTGCTTCAACGAATTTCAAGTGAAGTTGATGGACATACTCAATCAAAGCCATCAACTTGGTGACCCCTATTTGGATAGGAGAATCAAGCAAGAAATTATGAGGTCACTTCCACCAAGATTTGAGTCAAAAGTGACGGCTCTTGAGGAGAACAGTGATTACAAGAACATGAAGCCAAGTGAAGTTATTGGAAGACTTCTAGCTTATGAGTCTAGGTGGACTCCTACACCTACACCTCCAAAGAAGCAAAAGAGTATTGCTCTGAAAACTTCCAAAGTAGAGAAAGAGGAAGATGACTCAGATGAGGAGATGGCCCTCATGGTGAAAAGATTCAAGAAGTTCATCAATTTTGAAAAGAAGGGATTTGGATCCAAAGGAAAGGAAATGAAGAAGAAGACTCATTTCAAGAAGTTTGAGTCAAGTGAAGACAAGCCCACAAGAAGAGGGATTCAATGCTTCGAATATGGAAGTTTCGGACACATCTCCACGGATTGTGGCAATTTAAAGAACAAGAAGAAAGGAAAGGCTTTGGCTGCCACGTGGAGTGATGGTGATAACTTGGAAAAAGTTGGAGAATCCTCGGATGATGAGGATCATGTAGCAAACTTTATTGCCTTCGCATCTTCTCTTAAGAGTAAAGAAGCAATAGATGATGAAGAGGAAGAGAAACAAAGTGAAGATGACTCTAGTGATGGTGACTCTTCATCCCATTCAACAAATATGGATGTAAGAGGAATGGATCTCGAAGGGTTCATTGAGCATTTTCAAAGCACAAGATTGAAGATGAAAAAAGAGATTCAAAGGCTAAAGGGTTAGAATCTCAAGCTATCTACGAAAGTCACTCACCTAAATAGAGAAGTAAAGATAGCAAAAAGAAATAAGGAATTGATGGAAAAGGAGCTTGAAGAAGCAAAAGAGATCATTGCTAAAATGCCTTCAAGTATGAAGAAACTCGACCACATGTTGGGAGTTGGCAATAGGCCAAGTGATAAGAAGAGCCTTGGCTATGAAGATAACAACGAGACCTCATCCTCAAGCAAGACTGTGTTTGTCAAGAGCTTGGACATCAAAGAGCCTCCACCCCCATAACATCCTAGGAAGAAGATTGAACTAGGAGAGTGCTCTAAGGATTCTTAAGTCAAGGTAGCACAAGGGAAACAAGCTCAAGCTCAATCAACAAGGGTTCATCAAGCAAGTTTCCCTCAACCCAAATACCATCAAGCTAAGAAGCAATTCATGCAAGGTCAACCAAGGAAGCAATCCATTCCAACTCAACAACAAAGAAGAAGGGAACCAATCCAACACCAAAGGCAAGCTCAAATGCGTGGGAAAGCCCCTTTGTATTCACAAGGGCATGGTATGTCTTCTTATTTTATTCCCACTTGTCATTTTTGTGGTGTTGATGGTCACATTAGACCTAATTGCTTCTAATACATTGAAATGTATAGAATCAAGAGCATGATTGAAAGAAATAGAGCTGCTCTTTGGGACGCTATTTTTTTAGCTTTTCAACGAAGCATTTCTACCGATTCGTGGAGTTCATTATTCTCCCCGGCCATGTCACTTTCGTTTAGTGATCAGGTGCGGGTTTTATTGAAGACAGCTATTCATGCCGTGGTTTGGAGTGTGTGGCTTACCTGTAACTAGTGGATTTTTTGGAGTTCAGATCTGCTTTGTCTTTGGTTTGGCGTATGGTCTTTAACGCTAACCGGTTAGAGATTGGATGTATACGTAATTGTGTAGATGATCTTTTGATTCTTCGTCGGTTTGATCTCCGTAGTCATCTAGCTAGGGCCCCGGTTATCAGGAGTGTGATTTGGTCACCTCCGGCTCTTGGTATGATCAAAGTTAATACTGATGGTACCGCTTTGAGTTCTCCAAATGTTGGGGGTTGTGGGGGTGTCTTCCGTAATTGTAGAGCTTTTATGAAGAGTTGCTTTACTGTTCCTTTTGGTCAGGTGTTTGTGTTTGAGGTAGAACTTCTTGCGGCTTCAATGGCCATTAATTTTTCTTGGAAGAATGGGTGGCATCGGATCTGGCTTGAGAGTGATTCTTCTAATGTGGTTCATCTGCTCGCCTCTCGCTCCGAGTAGGTTTCTTGGAAGATTCGGCAAGCTTGGCAACAGTGTATCTATCAGATATCAAAAAAGGAGTTTCAGGTTTCTCATATCTTTAGGGAGGGGAATCGGGTTGTTGAAGCTCTTTCTAAACATGTTTTGGGGTTGGCGGTTGATTCATGGTGGGCAAACGCCCCACCTTTCTGCTCTTTGTTAGTTGGCAATGATTGCATGGGTCGGGAGTCTTTTTGTTTTTCTTGATGTTTTCTGTTTCTGTTTTTTATGGCATGCGTGCCAATGTTTTTGTTGGGATTGTTTCCCTTGGTTTTTGTGCTTTTCTGGTTTTTGTAACGTTTCATTTTATTATTTTTATTATATGGATGGATACTGCCTAGAGGTTTTTTAGCATACGATCGTTTGTGATGCTTTTTCCTTCTAGGCCAGTCCAATTTTATCAAAAAAAAAATAAATATTCTCATCATTTAATTGATTCCATGAATAAATATGTGTCACTTTCGTAACACAATTAATTGGACAATCCAATTAATGAACCGTGACCCTTGTTACCTTTAACATTCCACGCTAGTAAGGGGACTTAATGGACCCACAGTCTTGAGCTGCAATAAACATTAGAAAAATTAATTAAACTCTTTAATTAATATTTCATGATTATTAACCTTAGAGTTACTCCACTAAAAACACGAGGCTTCACTCTCGTAACTGTAGATGTTTTTACACAAACCAAAAACTTAGTGTCCATTGATATAGCTATTACATATGGTATGATCCTCCACAAGTAGTTCATAATTAGAGCTAGGTCATAAAGTCCGTTATACCCATCTAATTATCTCCTTTCCATTAGGTATCATTGATTCTCTAATGAACAATAAATCTTAACTTCCTTTACGGAAGAAGGAGATCGCTCATATTGTTCAAGCATCGAATCAACCATTAAGGAAACTAATATCTACTTCTCGCAAGAAGGAGTGAATTCCACTATTGTGTTCAGACCTTCCCAGCCAAAAGCCAAACCACGATTCCAAAATACGAAGTTATTGACCGGGAATGCAACTCCGATCTCACCCATGGTATATCAAAAACCACGATCTAACCTAAAGGAGTTGATAAGACACTCATGTTTAAGATTACCCATATATAGCCATCATTTATCAATATATATGAATCTCATCGTGTATCGGATCTTGGTGAGAGATTCACATATATCGTGGCCTAGTCCATTATAATCACATCATATAAGGTGCCTTCATTCTCATATCATCATAAGAATAGTCTAGGATAAAACCACCGTACATTACGGAATGGACCGCAACTGTAGATTAACAACAAATAAAGTACCCATCTCTATTAGCTATCTACGGACCCTTTAGATTGCTCATCTCAAACTGAATTCCTTTGTGTATGACACTCGTATACTCAGTTAGAGATTACATCTAGCAATCTTGGATGTTAAGTACACATGATATAAATGTATGAGACAGATTTATAGAATGAATAAACAACTGCTTTTATTAATGTTTTATTCACATTTACAAATTACAAGTTTTAGGGCATAAACCCCAACATTATTATTTGTAACTCTGATGCTCTAGTGCAAGCCTCCTCCATGCAACGTACTTCTGCCTATTGCTCTCCCTAGATGGCAGAAGCCATGGCCATATTTCGGGGCATCCAATTTGCTGTTGCTTCCAAGTTGCTTCCTGTAATTGTCAAGACTGATACGAAGTCTATTGTTGACTTGATTACTCAGGGGAAGGCCCTTCTTGCTGATATTGGGTTTATTATAGATGATATTTTTTCTTTTGTTAGGTGCTATCCTTTGTTTGTCTTTTGTTCCCAGGAAAGCCAATTAGGTGGCTCATAGCCTGGCTCAGTTTTCCCTTACTTGCTCTGAGGATTATTTTTTGCTATATCAGTGCCCTACTCAGGGGAAGGCCCTTCTTGCTGATATTGGGTTTATTATAGATGATATTTTTTCTTTTGTTAGGTGATATCCTTTGTTTGTCTTTTGTTCCCAGGAAAGCCAATTAGGTGGCTCATAGCCTGGCTCAGTTTTCCCTTACTTGTTCTGAGGATTATTTTTTGCTATATCAGTGCCCTCCTTTTGTGGGGCACCTTGTTCTGGCTGATTGCCAGGGAGTTTGTTTTGATTCTGTTTAATTAATTGAATTTTAGATTCAATTTTTTTTTTTGAAATCCCCGAAATTCAAGGATGGAGGTTAGTCATTTATTAATTTAATTATTTAACTATTTATAATTTTTTTTAAATTAAATAAATGGCATATTTAGTAACGTTTTGACTGTACTTACAAGATATAATTTTTTTTTTTAAATTTAACCGGTGTACATACAAAAGGAATACGCATACAAAATTTAAGGAGCGTAAGTATTTTCAATCAAGTTAATACACAAGCCTAGCCCTGAGCCTGTTACTGTTCAGACCCAAACCTGAGCCTCAACAGGCTAGGGGCCCAAATTGTTTTGAAATTTTACCAAAGTTTTTTGTAAAAAATCAAAACTAACATACAGCTATACGATGCCCTATTGAGTTTTCCATACCATATGACATGCACCCATTGATTAGGATGCATTGCATCGAGTGCATATAATATTTTTTCCTCTATAAAACCACCGAAGCTGCAACCTTTAACATGACCAATAATAGCATGTAATTATAAATGACATATAAATAAATCAAACATATAGCCAAGTCGAACTCAACAACTATCAAATATATTAAAACACAAAACCCGTTTATTAATGTTTTTATTTACCATAAATTTGTGTAAATGTTATTAAATATATATATATACAATAATTTTCAAATAAGTGTGATAGAATTATATAAGGACATTGAATGTGAGCCACTCATTTTACATATTTTCACTTGGTATGTATGCACTTGTCAAAATCTTTTATAAATGAGTAGCTCACATTCAATTTCTTTATATAATTCTGTCAGTGCGCGCTGACAGGAAAATGATTGTGTGTATATATATATATATATATATATATATATATATATATATATATACTAGTTTGCAACCCGCACGATGTGCAGGGATTGTAAAAATATAATGTAATCATGACTATATTTGTATTAAAAAAAATCAGACTTATTCATCCATTCTTACTTTCAATGCTCTAACTTGTTCAAGTTTCTCTTATATCATTATTTTCGACTCGAATTGTGATAGTTTTCGATCATTTTGTTATTATGATGTAAACGGCATGATTATATTAAAGAGGAATAAAAAAACATACGACAACTCTTATTTTACTAAACGATTAATATAATATAATAGATATAATCTTGCAATAAGAATTAACATATATCAGAAAGAAAAAAAGGTACTAAAAAACCAACTGACTACAAATTTTACATGTTCAATCTCGTTGCCATTGTCATTAAGTTGGGCACCATCTACCTGTTATATACTTTTTTGATGGAGGCCACAGTCGTTAGCCATGGCCTTGTGCATGGCTCGCAATGGATTGAGATGTAACTTTTTGAGTGCAATGAATTCACAGGCACATTCATGTCCCGGAGCTTGGAAATATGTACACAAGGATCTGTTTCTCAACTCTATCAAATAATTGATATGTTTCTGGTTCAACCTCTCATATCCAAGTCTAAATGTCCGTCCAGATAGATGGACATACTCAATTAAAGCCACATCTTCAGCTCCACTACATGATACAAAATTTTCATTGTAAATATTATTCTAAATCATATTATATTAGTAACTATATGATCTATCATCTATGCAACATTTAACTCATCAAAATTCTAAAAATTCACACCCGAGTAAGCTACCTATTTGGTGAATATGCTTGAGAATTTAATATGTAACCTAGTGCACATTGAGAAAAGTTATTTAGATACGATCCTACCCTTCTTAATTAATGGAAACAACAAACTTTTACTATAATGATCGTCAAAAAGTACTAAGTCATTTGCAAACACATTTTCACAAAATAATCTTCAAAAATTAACCATATTTAATAATCAATTCAACTATAATACCATAACCGCACTCATGATTAAGATACTAAACATGTAACACCGACACCAATCCGAAATCACACCATTCACCCAAGATGGTCAATAATTTTTGTTTTTCAAAATCTACACCAACATATCATTTAAAGGTTACCGCACCAAATAACTATGTCTAAATTTTCAATCATGTTGTGCTACTTATATGTTTCTTTTATCATAATATAACAAAATTGAAAATTAATTTAACATGTAGCTAGTACTAATTCACAGTACAATCAATCAAATTGCGTAACTAAATAAAAACAGCAATTACTTTGTAAAAATAAAAATAAAACAAACAATTACCTGAAAGCAATTTCGATGTCATTTCCAAATTTTTCAAGCACCTTATCCATGATTTCAAGAGGCAAAGCATGCTGCCATGTTCAAGCTCTTTCACCAACTGCTCAAAGTCATTTCCAAAATTTTCAAGTGTCTTATCCATGATTTCAAGAGGCAAAGCATGTTCAAGCTCCTCAACCAACTGCTCGAAGTCCTCCACCTCTACTTTTCTCATTCACTTTTCATTCACTTCTGCCAATTATAAAACAAATCTAATTAACACCAAATTCCGTTGTGATTCATTTTAGACAAATAACAATAATAACAAAAAATGGTTTCGAAATACACACAATTTATCTTAATATTACCAGGAGCAACCATAGTTGTTGCAAGAAGCACCGCAGAATAGTTTCGCTTTGGCTCCACATTCATCAGTTTCACGGAAACACATCGTTTCGGAACAATTGTCGACGCCACCTGAGGCGGCTCTAATAGCCAAATGAACCGATTTGCGAAACTATGAAAGGATATAAAACAAATTTATGGGCAAACAAAAGAAAATTAACTGACTGAAAAATGAAGAGTTTATTATTTATTTAAGTCAAGCAACAAAGAGGCTTTTTTTTTGGCAAAGAATCAGTTGAAAATGGTGGTAACATTTACAAAATTAAAATACACCTCTTCTTCAATAAAACTAAAAAAAAAAAACCCCCTCTGAGTTCCAATTCACCTAATCTATCAACACCAAATCATAAAAAAAGGTGAAGCCAAAACCACCCATACATGTTTAGTGTGAAGAATGGTAGTGACTGTCCTGCTGTTGTTGTGGCTTCACCACTGGAATGATATTTTTAGTTAATATATTTATTGTAGTTATCATCACCCAAGTAATATATAATTACATACACAAAATTAAAATAGAGAGGTAAGTACCTATTGAAGTTACTCTTTGTACCTGTAGAAGTTACTCTTTGTAATACAGAGATTCAAAAATAACAGATTATAAAAACAGGAGAACTCGTATAAGAGAGATGACTTACCAAGAAGCATCGCCGGTGAGGGAGACATCTATTGTAATGATATTATGAAACAAAATCATCTGATAGCAATTAATTTTCCTCCCATGTAAACTTTCGATCTCGGCAATGAATCTGGCAAAGCATGCCACACATGTTGGAGACAAAAATATTAGAATTTGACAAATAAGTTTCAACATACAAATCCCTCAAAATAAGATATTGCTTTATATCAGTATGCATCAATGTACCACGTTAGAATTATATAGCAACACAGCAAAACCATTGAGAACCTGTTAAATCTTAATATTAACATTGTATATATAAACGTACAGCTTATATAAAGGGCCAAACCTCAGGCTCGTTACCATCAGAGTTAAATATCCTCAAGGTATAATCTATGCCATTGATTCCAGGCATGGAAAAGATCACTCCATCAGCCCCAAAGCCAAAGTTCCTATCGCACAGCTTCACAGTTTGTTCTGGAGTTACGTACCTTCGGTTGTGAAGAGTCCCTATTATCAACCTATTCAAATTCACTTCACTCAATTATCATCCAATCAAACCAAAGTAAAAATTACTTTCAATAAAAACAATAATCTTACATATCGGTATTGCTACAAAAATTAGGAAACACAATTGTACTAAAATTCTTTATCAGATAGATTAGACCATAAAAGTAGTAATTCTATGCTCATTTAAATTCACATTGCAACGTTGCCAATGAAATTAACAAAACCAAAATACCAAAAACAATATATAATATGAAACAAAAAAAGGACTACCTAAAATTTATAAGCTTCGTTTATCAGAAGACTAATATTTATTTCATTGTTTCTGTGTGTTTATTTTATTTCAGTGACTATGTTTTTTATTTGAAAGGGTTATTTCAACGAATTTTAGTATCTAGATATTCATACACTATCCTTTAACCAAGCAGAAAGAAAAGTTACCAAAATGAGATCGTTGTCAAGGCCAAGTCATGGTATTGTGAGGGTCAGTTTTTATATATTATTAGTTTGTAGCCCGCATATCACCCGCATGATGTATGGCATTGTATAATATATCATAATCTTCATTGAATTTATGTTTTAAAATTTTTCATTATTTTTCTATTTTCGCTTTTAAAGCTTCAATTTCTTCAAGTGTCTCTTATATCAAGATTTTAACTCGAATTGTGACATTTTTTTTTAATTATTTGGTTTCCAATTTATATTATAAACTATTTAATTTTATGAAAGGGGAATAAACAAAAGGAAAAAAATACATAAAACAATTCTTACAATTGGAATTACCAAATATTAGAAAGAATAAAAGCAATAAAAAAAATACAATTTGGCTATAAATATAAGGATATGAACCCCTTGCAAAAAGAGTAGCCTACAACTATTTTTACATTTGAAATATTCTGAAACTTTCTCATATGATCACCCCATATGTTATCTTCGATTATTTCTTCTAGATATGGAGTGCTTCCTGTGTCTTGAAGATGAACCAAAGACTTGGTGTGTCATGAGCCAATCAATTTTTCTTTAACTTTGAGCCAACCTCATCTTGTCATATTTTAAAATTTGATGAAATTTCTAATTCATATCATCAAAATCATTGCTTACAGTGTACCAAAAAAAAATAAAGTCCACTAAATCAATCACAACTTAATAATACTAATAATAAAAAAATAATAAAAATAAATTGTATCCATTTTGATACCAAAATTAAACATTTAAATTCAAGATTTAATTGTAAAATAAATTATATATATATATATAACAAAACCGTTCATAAATATTACTTCCTTTTTCGCAGTCATGTTTCACCAATCACATGAGCTTGTTGAATACGTACATTAACAACACTAAATACCTTGATTGGAATCTTAGTTTCCTGTAATAGCATTAATTCCAAAAGAAAATTAAACAAAAAGAAACGAAATCACATATAATTATAATAGAAAATCAAAGAAAACAAAGACCTATATACATATTTGATCATTATATTCAATAATATAATGATATGTGATTTCAAATCCAGAAACAAATATACATATTTTATATATAAGTTGCATCTTCGTCAATTGTCTCTCTTTGATCTTTGAAACACAAATGCTGGAGAAATAACAATGGAGAAATTAAATTTATAGAAAATGGATTGGAAAATGAAGGATTTTAATTTTGGGATTGGTTAAAATAATTGAATTGTTATCCCATTAATTATAGGGTTGCCACTTGATTTGTTATTTATTGGATTGTCTCTGATTGCCTTTTATTTGTAATTTATGACAAAAAGTCAAAACTTTCCCACATAATACAAATTTTCCATTAATTATGAAACCTATTCGGGTGATCTTAATATATACAGAATTTTATTTATAATTTATCAAATTATTAATTAATTAGTTAACTTAATTAATCAATTAATACTAATATATTTTTTTAACTATTGATGTAGTGTCTTTTGAATTGACCAAATTATTAATTAATTAGTTAAATATAATTCATTTAAAAAAAAACTAATTAATGGCCAAGGCTTATTAATGCAGTGTCTTTTGATTTTGAATTTACTAAATTATTAATTAATTAGTTAATTTGATTAATCAATTAATATTAGTGTATTTTTTAAAACTATTAACGTAGTGTCTTTTACATTTTCAAAAAAAAAAAATTTAATGAGGTGTCTAATTAATTAGTTAAATATAATTTATTTTTATTTTTAAAAAACTAAGTTGAGTTGGCATCAATAAAAGATTTTGCTAGAATATGAATGAGATATTTGAGGAGTGCAAAAGATAACATCATATTTGTGGTTATGATAATATAAATTAAATAAACAAAATTTAACACCTATTGAAAAAACAAAACATTAATTTAAATGAGAATGACAACAATAGACGGTAAATAATATAAAGTAATCACTAAAGAAAGAAAGCAATCAATAAAGAAAAATAGTAAATAGAATTTAATGTCAAACTTCTCTCATGTTCACACGTGGCAAACTTGGATTCCATTATAAGGTATTACTAGTCAGTACCCGTGCTTTGCACATGGACGAACATATGTCCTCAAACAAATAGATGATATCAATAGTTTTATGATATTTAAAATTGATTTTTGGTTGTGCCATTAAAAAAATTCTTTAAAAAATGTTCTAAAATTTAGATAGGTGAATCTCTATCGTAAATAAAAAAGAGTAATAAAGAGCATTGTCTAAGTGATAAAGAGCACTGTCTACTTCCTCATTCTACCCACTTACTATGATCAGTAAATATTGGCTTCAAGTACTTTAAAGCAAAATAATTCATGAACAAATTTGTCATAATAATGTACTGCATCTATGGCAGTATTCCTAAAGAATTCTTAATTATTTTTTTATGAAAAATGGGAAGTCAACACATCCATTCAACTACTGAAGCTGCATACTAATTCATAACTAACCAAATACCAGAAAGATAGTTTCATTCAAAACAAATCATAACAAGAAAATGTAAGAGTTGAAAACAATATTCAACATTAACCCTGCACTAAGGATTAATTCAATTCATATTGTGAGTAGCACCAAAATAAGAATATTACATACAATGTCTGAGTTGGAGCTTCTTTCGATTCCAATATTCACTTTCTTCAAGGAGCAAGTCAGCATTCAAAGGCTACTCTTAAAGGCAAAAAGATATAATATGAACTATAACCTCTATTGTGACAGTTCAAAGGACCAACAGACAATGCTCCTATGTATTAATCAGCCAAGCTTATTTTCCTAGTCAATTACATTTATTGTTTATAGACATAAAAATGCCAGAATTGCACCATAGTCTCCTAAATTGATCTCTTACATAAGCTAATTCAAGCAAAAAATTGTTCAAGGAATTCAAACGACAGCTACAAAGGAATACCAAGCCTGTTGTTAACATGAAGAATTCTTGATTTCTTGAATCTAATAAAAAAAATTATATAACCCAGATTAGAATCAAGGATCAAGATGTTAGTGAATAGCTAAATGATTAAAAAAAATTTATTAAGTATACTTTGGTCTGTTTATTTCATTTTCTTTGTATTATACGTAAAATTATTAAGAGCAGATTGATAATTACAATTTCTATGTTTTACATAATACAACATTAGATATATACACAAAGTCAAGAATACATGAAAGGTAGAGAAATTGAAGCTTTATGGAACTAACCTTGCCAGTAGTTTTTGGTTGACATGAAGAAACTATTTTAACATATAGGCTATGTTTGAAATTTGAAGTCACAACAACTTCAAATGTCCTGCAATGTTTGAAAGCAAAGAACAGTCAAAATGAATGATCATAAGGATTTTTTTTTGGATAGAACAATATCATACATAATATAAGTTGCAATGAACTGTGTTCACTAACCTATGACAATCTATGGAATACTTCTTTAAACACCATGTTAGTTGTCTTGTTTGAAATCTGGCACGCGTTACCTATTGAAGAGGTATATTTTTGTCGTTAAAAAATATCCATCAAAAAATATTTATAAAGTCCTTAGCAATGTCCTTAAAATGTGTAAGCAAGTATAGTGACAAACTAGGGTATCGTCCACAAGGAAATGGAAATTAATTGGCTAAAACTAGTTAACTATAACTAAACTAAAACAAACATTAAAAAGTAAATATCAATGGTTGGGTTTGAAAAGTTAATAGCTATGATGCAAAACTACAATTAGGCTAGTTAATCTAACATGCAATTAGTGTTAATAAGAATGCGAAAGTGAGAAGATATGATAATGGAGGCTAGGGAGTTGATGTACCTAATAAGCAAACAATGGGCAAAGATGAACTCACAATATTGAACATTAGCCAAATGTAACCAACTTAGGATTTATAGGATTGGTTGTATACCCCTTTTGAGTGTCCAATCTAGGATGTATAATATTGGCCTCCCACAAGTGATTGTGCATGAATGAACATCTATCAAAATAAGGAACTAATCTCTTTAGAAAGTCACCAACCTAGGATGTATAGTGTCGATGCTTAACCTATCATAAGCAACCAACCTAGGATGTATATGGTTGATTACCAATTTGAGATTAGATAAAAATTGAGATTAATGAGTTCGGGTTTCACTTGAGGGATGTACTCCTGTTTTACCCTTCCATTCAATTGAGCTTAAGAGAACCAAGTAGGATGTATACCAAATTCTCTACTCAAATAATTTCTCAAACAATTTGCAAAGAGAGGAATGTGCACTCTAAGACAAATTATCTTTCAAATCAATTAAAACAATGAATGAAACATATTTGATAGATTGATAGAAAAGATAGAGTTTATTACAATACTCAAGGTTCATAAATGAATCACATCAACCCCTTAGTGGGTGATTAGCTACTCATGACAAATACAAACTAATAACTAGGAGAAGAGAGATAGAAAAGACCCATGTAGAGATTCTCCTTCCTTCAAGCTTCAATTCAATCAACAAGTGTCCTTTGTTGAGTAGATGATGAAGATGATGGTTATATTTGGTGAGAAATGATTCCTAGATCTAGGTTAGTAATTCTAGATATAAAATGGGAGAAAAATCGTGCTTGGAAGAGGGTGGATGATTGGAAGTGTGGAAGAGAGAGTTTTCAATAAGAAAATGGTGTATTTATATGCTTGGGAGGCTAGGGCATGGTCTGGGCATGAAAGGACATATTTGCCCCTCTAAAAATTGCCTAAAGTCCGTCATTTGTTGTTCTGGAGAGTGCGGTGCACAGGTAAGGTACCCATGTAGTACCCGTGCACAATCGTGCAATAGTGACTAAAATGGCCATAACTTCCTCTAAAAGACTCGGAATTGTAATCTGTAAAAACTGCTAGAAACTAGACTTTCGGGGCTTTCCTAATATATATAATCCAGAACATGGTTCAATATGAGTAGGGACATATAACCCTCTGAAGTTAGATGTACTGCACAAGTTTTTCACAATTTTAGCCCATTTTTCTATCAAATCCCATTTTTTGCTGATTTTTGCCTTCCAAACTCCTTTTTGCCTGAAAATGCCAGCATTGACTAGAATTGAGCCATTAGATACCAAAATATGCTCAAAAACAAGCTAAAGGACATGGAATTGAGGGCTAAAATATAGCACAATTTTTGGACCATTAAATACCCCCACACCAAATCTTTGCACGTCCTTGAGCAAACCTTAAAACAAACAAAAAGTACGACCACAAAAGCAAATGACTCAATCTTAAAATTCCTAGACTCGAAACAAATAATTCAACAAGCCGCATATCCAACCGGTGATGAGATGCAATGATATGTGATAGAGAGAAGTAGGAGTATGCAACATGTTCTAAAACAACTCAAAGGCACTAGAGGGAAACTCGCATTATTGATGGGCATATTTTATCTCATATTTATAACCCTTAACTTGGATTTGTTAGCTATTTGATTTATTTATTTTGGTTTAATTAGAGTTATTTTTATGTTTTAGGTAAAATAGCATGGAATCCGAAAAATAATCAATAAGGCTTATCATTATTTCAATTGTGTGAATATTTGAAGAATAAAGACCAAGACCCAAGCCCTGATCAAACATCCAAGTAAAGTCCAAATCAAGCTATCAGTGGATCACAAGTTAACAATAAGTCAAAGGCCCAAATCAAAGAATAAAAATGAATAAAAGAGAGACAAAAGGTGTGCTAGTGGGCATATATGGACCACAATTCTGACTTGGTCAGTTAGTCATAAAATTATTGACCCGCATGGCAAAAGAAAAAAAATATAAGGAATAAAAAAATAGACTTTCCCAATTGGTTTGAGAGACCGACTTATAAGAGGAAAATGAGGGCATATGGAAGCAATATAAAATTTCCCTTATGCGCCGAATTTGGAGAGTTCTCGTTTGGGGAGGCGTGGAGCAGCTGTTAGTTGCAAAGAAGAATTTTTGTCTTTGAAGGCGGAGTTCTAATGCATCTTCTGGATTCTATTGCCATTTTAATTTTTATGTTTTTTTAATTTTCTTTGTATTAGGGTAGACTATAAAACCCTGTGTTATGGAATAATTTTCAAATATTTTTATTAATTCCCAAATATTGTTCTTCAATGTTTATGGTTTTCGCTTCTATTGATTTTTAAATATATAACCCTTTCATCTCTAATATCATGTATTTTTGATAGTTAGGTATATATTTTAATCAAAGCTTGGTCTCGTAATGTTAATTATAATTTCTTTGATTCTTTGTTTTTCATTAATTTGGATACATAGAATGCTTTGGGATTGTACTTTAAAGCAAAGGAAAACCAACTTAAGATTTTTATTAAATGTGTTTATTGTTAAATTCATAGGTAGACAATAAATTGATTTTTAATTGTCACTCTAATTTGGGGAATTAATAAATTATCAGGAAGTTATGAAATTTCACAGTGGTGGATTCTGATACCTTAGTATTCTTTAATTGATTGTTTTCAATTCTATTTGCTATTAGTTCTTAGTTTAATTTTGGTTTTAGTTCATTATATTCGGTTAACTAGGTTAGGACTAGATTAAATTTATATTCAATTAGTTTTTCACAATCCTCGTGGGATCGACCTCGCACTCGCATAGCTATTATACAATAGACTCGTGCACTTGCGAGTAAATATTTTACAAAATTTAGCACAACACTTATCACAAATCCCACACCTAAGAGTGCTCTCATAACGGGAACTACTAACTCTCACACCTTGAGCATAATTCGCTTCAACGCTAATCCTTACATAGATTCACTATTATTTTTCTGCTTTGAGTCCTAAGTTTGCACTCATGCAAGGTATGCAAAGATGGAATTTATGCATAGAATTCTAATGCATTGCATACAATTTATATTTAAAGACCCCTAGTGTCGGTGAACTAGCCTAGGAAGGATTTACTATGCCATGAACATGGAAGATCAAGCATCAACAAATATTCCTAATAAAGACTCATCATGGATCAACTAGGTCTTTCCCTTAGGTTGTAACGGGGTCATAGGGTTAGATGTGGTGAAACAAAGAAAAATTGGAAGAATTTGGAGTTCAAAGATCACCAATCATGCTCAAACATACTCACACACCCTATACAAAGCTCTATTAAACATCAATTACACTCTAGCGACTAGGGATTACTTACATACACATATGTGCTTCGCAATTGTACTGTACTTTGTAAGTATTTATTTCACAAGGCTCTTTCTTTTCTGTTTTTACTTTGCCTTTTCTTTTCTCATTGATTTTCTTTCTTTGCTTTTCTTTTGCACAACTTCATTTATCATTTTGACAATTTGGCTCTTAAGTGCAAATTTTTTGGCACTTTTACATGTTGAGCCATTTCCTGCACACTTTACATAGTTGCCTAAGTACTTGCTATTTCTTAAGAGAGCTTGCCCTTTCATACACAATACACACAACACTCACATCCCACATGATTGGCAATTTAAGGGTTGATTTGTGTTTGGTCTATGGCTATATGGTTTAATGTGGTTCCAAGTGAAAGGTAAGTGTTTGGCCACAAAATTGGCATTAGAGCACACAACTAGGGATTAGGTGGCGTATTTATTGATTGTTGATAGCTTTAGCTTCTATTTCACTGCTTTTTATTGCTTTGCGGATTAGATTGTTATGTTGAAATTAAGCACTTCTCTTACTCATGCTTTTCATTGTGTGATCGGCAATGTTTAGGCTAGGTTTGAGAGGTGTAGGTCGTGTTCTTGTTTTCTTATTTATAGCATATGCATTTGATGTTTTTGAGTTATGCTTGTGCAAGGAACGAAAATATTCAGTTTTTATGGATCGCACGACTCATGAGAACTAGGTGTGCGCCTATCGCACCGCAACAACTTTCCAAGTGAAACGGCAGTGCCACAAAGGCCATGTAGCTGCAGCAACAAGAGGTATCCTCTAAATTTTGAGCTTAAATTTGAGCACTTGTAGAGTAGTTGTTGACTTGGGCGGAAACAACCCATGCGCTTAATGTTAGGAATGCTATGTTTATTTTCTTTTATTTTCATTTCTGTTTATATCTAAGAGTGGATTTGTGTTGTGCTTAGATCTTAGGGTGTTTGTTTTAGACAATTTTCAAATCTTAGGGTGTTTGTTTTAGACAATTTTCAAATCTCTTCTCAAATCGGTCATTTTTGAAATGTTTTGGAATTAGAGTCCATTTTTGGTTGAGTTCTTTTCTTAGTGTGCCGATAGAGACATGCATTGTATGTTTTTAGCTCCATTCATCACTTAAATTTGCTTGTACAGTGCCAATCTTTTGATGTTGAGGTGGATGAGACTTCTATGTTTGTTTAGCTTAGAAAAATAGTGGAGACTACCCATGAGCTACACTTAAGCCTAAAAAGCGATATTTATGGGTCTTGTTTCTGCTCTTTAAACACTCTTCGATTTGTTCTTCATTGTGATCTCATTGTACTTCAACTTTGCATTGATTGCCATAGAACTTCATCATGTGGAATGCTTGTTAAGATTTGTATTCCCTTGTTAGATGGACTTTTAGAAATGATTTTGGGCTTGAGTGTGAGCATAACTACTAAAATAGCCTAAACACTCCCAAATCCCTTATATGTGCTTTCATTGCAAAAATTGAGGCCAAACACTAAACCTCCATACACCAACATAGCCCAAACACAAGTTATTCCCTAGTTATTGATCATGTTGAGGTGTATAGCTTAGGAGAAGTCATGTAGCTCTAAATTTTGTAGAAATGTGTACTTAGGCAAATATGTGAAAATATGCAAAGGCAAAGACTTATATATAAAAAAAGAAATAGAAAAAGAAAAAGAAAATAATAAGTGTGAATTATAAACACTTAAGCCTTCGATTCTTTCAATGTAAAGTTACTCATAATTTGGGTACAATTGTAGCACAAATGTGCAATGTAAAGTTTAATGCCTAGTCACTTGTTTTGTAATGTGCTTTAGAGCAAACCAACGTATTGTAATGTAATAACACCTTAGCATGGTTGATAACTTTATCCTTCCCACTCCAACCATATCTTTCATCCCATACACCACCCTAAATCACCTTAGCCGCATTTCCAGTGAGGGAAAGCCCATTTGATCTCTTAGGAAGTCTATATTGGGAATGCGAGTCGATGCATGCCCTTTCCACATTCATGGCATTTCAATTCCTTCCATGAGATAAATTTTCAGAAAATGTGCTTTCATTGAAAATACTCATATGCGATATATTTGATTCCATGAACATAACTTCCAAATTGCATGTGTTTCCTAGAGAGTGTGCCTAGGTTCTGAGTGGAAAAATCTGACTGAAATCCGGTGAGGATTAGAGTCTAGGCGAATTTTATCTTAGGCAATTCGAGCGTAGTTCTTTTGTAAACCGAAAACATCCTAAGTTTTGGCAAACTTGCATTGTGTGAAGCATTGTTATTGATTGGTATATTTGAGATACTAGCATGCATGTAGTCTTTATTTGGTATGTTTGGATTACTTCTCAACTTTCTTGCAAAGTATACATTTATGGGTGTCGTAACTGTAAACCCTTAGAAGACAAAACTTCTCCATCTAGGGATCGTCTAGTGGTTGAAATGGCTTGTGGCACGTGCTAAGTGCCACCGTGTTTCCTACAAAAATTGGCTAGCCTAGATTTTTTAGGTTTCATGTGTTGTTTGTTCGTTTATTTTCTGTTCTTGTTGTGCTCGAGGACGAGCAAAAGATAGGTTTGGGGGTGTGATAACATCGCAAAATACACCTTTTGAGGTCCCCATTTCCTATCGTTTGCTTTCGTTTTCTAGCATATTTTTGAATATAATATGTTTCGTGAGCCTTGTGTAGGTTATATCCCTTAAAATAAGGTGTTAGAGCTTAATTGAAGTGTTTGGAGGGTATTTGGGCAGAAATTGTAATGGCCAGTGCAGAACACCTAACTTTTGAAGGTTATATCTCTCTCCTCAGATCGAACCATGTTACGATCCAAATATATTCAGAAATCCCCGGCTGTCTTCTTTCCAACGGTTTTTACAGATTGCGATTCCGAGGTTTCTGGAGGAAGTTATGGCCGTTTCCGTAACGGTGCGCAGACCTGTCAAGTGTACCGCGGAACGTACCGCGGACGTACCGCGGACATACCGTAGAAATGTCCATGAAGCACCAAAAAGTGTTCCGTGGTTCACCCATCGAAGCATACCGCGGAACGTACCGCGGAAATGCCTAGATTTACGACTTTTAGCCATTTTCTGAAGGGCAAACTTGTCCTTTCACCCCCAAATCTTGACCTAACTTCCCAACATTATAAATACCTCATTTTCTTTTCTTTCACAGACATCCTTCCCCTCTCTCACGCCACTTCTCTTCTCTTTTCCATCTTATTCTCTTTTCTCCATCTTCTTCACAAATTAAGTGAGAGAACAAGCTCCCATGGAGGTTTTTCCTCCATAGGAGCTCACCATACACCACCATCACCTCATTTTAGACATCAACCACCATCTTAGAGTATATTACAAGGAGAAATGAGTGGTCTTAGAACCAAATTCGAGCTAGGAAGTAAAGAGCATCTTTGGAGGAGTTTTTCTTCAAGGGTTGTATTTCTTTTTACTCTTTCCTTGTATATCTTGTTTTCTTTGATGTAATCACCAATTTGGGAATTTTGTAAGCCAACACTTATGAAATATATGTATGATTGTTCTTAAACTTGTTTGGGTTTAGTTTTACTCTTTGCTTTATGTATGAATTCAACTCTTGATGTGATATTCATGTGTGTGGAGAGTTTAAATCAGTATGTGTCCATGAATGGGATTAGGAGTAGAGTAATTTAATTTAGGAGTAGTGTAATTTAGCATCCCATGATTGTTGATTGTTTGATGATGACTCAAAATACCTTGTGTGGAATGATTTGAATGTTAGAGAATTTAGCTCCAAATAGTGGGAAAGGTTTCAGTTCGGACATTTAGTTGCTAAATTGGCCTTGGTTCAAATCCTTGTGCTTAATGGGTCTTTTTAAGACACATTTGCCTATCCTTGGCCGGATTGGGTGATGAATTGATTTTGGAGAATTCCTTAATCAAGAGGATGGACCCTTAATCTAAATTGAATGGTCTTAATGAATAACAATCAACTTATTGCATATTGTTGTTTGGTAAACTTGTTTCCATTTTTAGCCATCCTAGGGAGATTGACTAAACCGAATCCGTATCTAGAGTAAAGATAAACCGAATTCCTCTTGTGCTCGTGTAGTTATAGGGTTATTTCATTGCTTAATGCTTTCACTCAATTAGCCACCTTGTGAATGATATTTAGGTTGTATGTTATATATCGCGTTGTTCGCATTAACATGCTCATCATGGTATCCTCTACATTTGACCAGAAAGTTGAGAGATCACTAGGCTGGCGTGTAGAGCTCGTGTGTGTGTCCCACCGTCTTTAATGGATTCATGCTTTGGCATGAATGCAATCTCTATGCACTCGAGAGAGGGTAGAGATTAATTAAGGGGACACGAGCATATAACATACGTGTTGTATGGGTATCTCATATTCTTAATGCTTTCACTTGGTTGCCATCCCGTATTTGGTTAGCCGAGTGGATGAATTATTGGCTGAAGTATGGCCCATGCGGTTGCGCATTACATGCCTAACGTAATAACCTGTGTATATGACCAGAAAGTGAGAGTATCACTAGGCTGGCGTACATGGCTCTTTTATATGTGCCACAGCACTTAATGAATCCATGCTTTGTGTGGATGTGATCTCTAAGCTATCGAGAGAGATTAGAGATCAATTAAGGGGACATGAGCCTATGATATACTTGCACATTTGAGGGACTAGGTGAGTCTAGTGCTTAATTAGAAGGATTGTTACGGTTGAATCATTTTCCTAGCGTATCCACATTTCATGCATCTCTCAATTCCATCCTCTCCATGTATATATTATTTATGTAATTTATTTAGTTATATTATCATTTTCTTTTCCGCATACGCAACACATGAGTTCGCTCGGCGTGTTGTATAGCTGGAACTAGAGACGGTCGATGAATCCCACCTCCCTGTGGAACGATACCCTCGCTTGCCGCTTTACTAGTTTTTATAACTATAGAGCACATTGCGTAGGACTTCTTAGAAATATCTTTTTGGTATCCGCAATTCCCTAACGACAGAATATCGGGTTATCAATTGTGCATGAATGAACATCTATAAAAATAAGGAACTAATCTCTTTAGAAAGTCACCAACCTATGATGTGTAGTATTGATGCTTAACCTCTCATAAGCAACTAACCTAGCATGTATAGGATTGATTACACATTTGAGATTAGATAAAAATTGAGATTAATGAGTTCGGGTCTCACTTGAGGGATGTACTATTGTTTGACCCTTCCATTCAATTGAGCTTAAGAGAACCAAGTAGGATGTATACCAAATTCTCTACTCAAATAATTTCTCAAACAATTTGCAAAGAGAGGAATGTACAATCTAAGACAAATTATCTTTGAAATCAATTAAAACAATGAATGAAACATATTTGATAGATTGGTAGAAAAGATAGAGTTCATTACAATAGCCAAGGTTCACAAATGAATCACATCAACCCCTTAGTGGGTGATTAGCTACTCATAACAAATACAAACTAATAACTTGGAGAAGAGAGATAGAGAAGACCTGTGTAGAGATTCTCTTTCCTTCAAGCTTCAATCAAATCTCCAAGTGTCCTTTGTTGAGTAGATGATAAAGATGATGGTTAGATTTTCTAAGAAATGATTCCTAGATCTAGGTTAGTAATTTGAGATATAAAATGGGAGAAAATTCATGCTTGGAAGAGGGTGGATGATTGGAAGTGTGGAAGAGAGAGTTTTCACTAAGAAAATGGTGTATTTATATGCTTGGGAGGCTAGGGCATGGTCTAGGCATGAAGGGACATCATTGCCCATCTAAATATTGCCTAAAGCCTGTCATTTGTTGTGCTGGAGAGTGCGGTGCACGGGTAGTACACTGGTTAGTGCACGGGTTAGGTACACGTGCACAGCCGTGCAACCGTCATTAAAATGACCATAACTTCCTCTAAAAGACTCGGAATTGCAATATGTAAAAACTACTAGAACTAGACTTCCGGGGCTTTCCGAATATATATAATCCAGAACATGGTTCAATACCGATTCGATCCGAGATCTCTTATTAGACACCAAAATATGCTTAAAAACAAGCTAAAGGGCATGGAACTGAGGGCCAAAATATAGCACAATTTTGGCACGATCATCTATGATCAGAATTTGCAGTCCTTGTTTACTTTTAACTCTCAAGAGAGCCATATACAATTGCCTATGGCTGAAAATAGGCCTTGGAAGGTGAATTCCAACATGGGAGAGAGTTTGCCCTAGACTTTTATCTATAGTCTTGACAAAACACCTAACCGGAGGAAATTTCCTTTGTTTGAATTTAACTGGCAACGTATGACTTGATGGCATCATTGTCATTCATGGCATTAGGACAATCTGGCCTATGTTGTTACCTGAAAAAATCTTAGCTTCAATTACATGGTTACTGAATTTCGTAATTAACAACCTCGTTCCATTGCATAAACCATTTGATTGATCAATATTCCTCAATAGCATCACTGGCACCCTAACTTTAAAGTTTAGCTTGTGATTTGGAAGTCCAGAAGCTGTGAAAGTATTCAAAATTTCAGGAGAATAAGTATCTTCCTCATTTTTGAAATTTGCATCTTCTTTGCAAATGGTGTATGAACTTAAGTAGGTTCTCTCATATTCTAGAATGAAGGACATTAAGTATGCATTGATCATTGCAACATCTATAAGTGTAGGAGATAGAATTGCACGTTCTTGAAAAAAATTAGGATCATTGCTGTTCTCCAAGAAATTCGGATAAACAAATTCTACCAATTTAGCAAGGCCATTTTCTTGGTCTTTAATCAACATTTCATCTGGAACGTCTTTGGTTACTTTACCGTCAAAATCCTCTCTAGCATTTCCATTTCCAATTTTTAATAGCCATTCAAAAAATTCTATCATGTCATTTAAATTCTTGTCAGATGAACCAGTTTGAAGCCTCATGTTTTTTTGTCAAATTCAACCTTACAATAATCCCACATATACAATGAATTTATTGCTGCATGCACTATTTCTTGTCTTCAACCATGAGGAACAACTGGTAATATTTGTCTGAAGTCGCCTCTAGAACAACAATTTTGCCTCCAAATGGTTCTTCATAACTATTAGGATTGGAGAATTTGAGGTTGTCTTTTAAGGTTCAGTTCAATGCTTTGAAACGGAATCTATGTACCATTAGAGCTTCATCCCATATATTCAATTTTGTCTTTGACAACAATTCAGCTTGAGGAGATCCTTGCTTGATGTTGCAAGTCGAATCTTCATTTATTTGGATTGGTATTGAAAGTCTGTAATGGGTTGTTCTTCCCCTAGGGAGCAAGAGTGATGCAATGCCACTTGAAGCTATATTAAGTACAATTTCTCCTTTCGATCGAAAGGATGCTGATAGCGTTTTCCAAATAAAAGTCTTCCCAGTTCCACCAAATCAATATAAAAAGAAGAAGCCCCTTTTATTCTCCGAAGCAGTTGCATTATCTCATCATAAAAATTGTTCTGCTCAACAGTAAGACATGATAAATACTTCTTGTGAAACTCTGTCAATGAAGCTCTATCATAACTCAACTTATCAAGAATCAACTTATTATGAACTTCGGACAATAATACTCCAGATGGAAAAGGCATAATAGCATAATCTCTAAGACTTTTTCCATTGCCATGAAGAATTTTTTCAACTTCAGTAAGGGCATTATTTTTTATCTCTTCATCACTCATAGTCATATCTGAAATCAATATAAGATACTTATAAGTTATATAGGAGGAAAAAAGAAGAAAAAAAAAATTCATGAAAAAGTATTTATCTTAAATACAAAAATGAGTACACAGACATACCTTGACGGCTTGTCACTCCTTTTTGATGATGAAGAATATCATCAAACAATAATTTCCAACAGCTCTCCCAAACAAACTCAGGTCTCGGCATACTATTAGAAAGTAACAAATTAGCAAAAAGCCTTTTAATGTAATGAGCAGAGCCCCAAAAACTTGCCTCTTTTATGCCATCAATGTACTCATTGTCATCATCTAACAAACCCAAACAGTAACATGCATCTTTGAATGAAGGATACTCTACCCTATTGATTATTCTAATATCTTCATAATGTGTGCAACCTTTCTGGAAATTTATCAATATTCTTAGATAGAAATCCGCTCCAGTTCCAGGGGGCACATGATTAATTCTTCAAATAGCAAAGCCTTTTTTTCTTTGCGCCCACTCTTGCTTGTCTTCTTTGTAAACAAACTTGGTAGGAAATTCAGAATAGGTCAAGTTCCTAGCTTCCTCATATTTCTTATTTTGCCCCCATCCAAGCTTCAAACATCGATTTCTTAGCATGACCTTTCTTTAGAACATCCTCAATTGAATCACCGTCTTTAAATATGACTGTTTTTTCTTTTGGAAGATGGACTGACAACCTTTGAACAGGGGGATATCTATATTGAATTTCGAAACCAAAAATCCTCCAAGCAACTTCACATACTGATACATACCTACAATAAAATAAACATACATAATTAATATTAAAACAAAAGGAGCTCCATGAACCCAACCAAACTTATTCATACCTACAATCGTAGTACTTTTGGATTTCATCTGTAGTTCTAGATTTGTCACCGTCCGGAGCTGAATGAGAAAAAACTACAGTAACTCGATCATTCCCTTTGTGAACATAGTTGAATAGATATTTAATAGCACTGGTTTGGCAAGTGTACTCAACATTAATGTGAGCTTGGTACTTCAGGAGAAGCTTCGCGTTGTAAGGAACGACATAGCAATTGCCTAGTTCAATGCTTTTTTTCTTCACAGTTCTTCCATCATCTCTTCTTCTATAATGAAGAAAGCCTTCTTCATCAATTCTGGTCCTTGTTGTGAATTTTTTAGGAAAACGTTTTGAGCATTTCCCACCCTTCATGCAAGGAGAATTGAGATTTGCTTGTTCACATGGTCCATACTTCATATAAGTCTCAAGAGCTGCAAATAGTGTAGGATCCTCTTTTTCATCAGGAATTGCAGCAGAAATAATTCTATCAATGTCATTGGCATTACTTGGCTTATCTTCTGGATGCACAAATAGAAGAATATGAGCATGAGGAAGACCCCGTTTCTGAAACTCAATCGTACAAACATATGTTTACATAACAATTATAACAACTAATACGTTAAAAGTAAATAAGTAAAGACAAAAACAATTTAATAATGACTCATAAATAACAATTTTGTATGATAAGAAGAATATTTAAAGTGTATATATATATTATTCTTGACAATCTCCTTCTAAATAAAAGAAGATATGTATATCAAAGATGTAAAAAATCTAACTTGTATATTTAAATAGGATACATATATTTTTATAATTAAATTGAAGATTATGTAAATAAAGCCAAAGAAGAATTGTTACTCATATCCAATAACTCTTCCAAAAATGCGCCCTTTCCTTAAATCTCTTAGCAGCTGATCCAATTTAACTTTAAAAACTCTACAAAGAATGTCAGGACGGTCCTCGAGTTTGCGGCCTCTTTTCTTTACAAATCTCATAACCTCTGGCCATCTCGGATCGTAGGTTATAGTTATAAAAAGACTTGGATAACCAGCCCAACAACAAATCCCAAAAGCATCTTTGCAATTCTCTGACATATATCTTGGTCCTCCTATAAAGGAGGATGGAAAAATTATTCGTTTGCCAGTTGCAGATGCTTCTTTCTCACCTCGATTTAGAGCATCATTCACATCTTTATACAAATCAGCTCTTAATTGTGGCTAATTAAATCAGATAAATTCAAACGCTCTGCTTCGATCATAGTGTAAGCACCCACAATGAGTTGTTGAAACTTGAAAGTGCTTTCAAGATTGAAAAAGAAATTGAGACTCTTCGTCTCTATTTTGAAGTCTAAATGAAACAAACTCCCTCATGCTAACGTTTGTTCTGATATTGTCTTTAGAACTTCCAAAAATTTTGAACTTAACATCATCCCTATATCCATCTTCTCCATAAGGAAATAACAAAGGACACTGCAAACCGAGATACAAAGGATGCTTCACATCAATGCATTATTAGGGTTTATGCCCTAAAGCTTGTAATTTGTAAATGATTATGAAACTTTAATAAAAGAAGTAGTTTATCCATTCTATTAATATGTCTCATACATTTATATCATGTGTACTAAACATCCAAGATTGCCGGATGTAATCTCAAACTGAGTATATAAGTGTCATTTGCAGAGGAATTCAGTTAGAAACATGCAATCTAAAGAGTCCGTATAGGGCAAATAAAGCTGGGTACTTTATTTGTGACCGATCTGTAGCTGCGGTCCATTTCGTAATGTATGGTGGTCTTATCCTAGACTATTCATATGGTGATATGAGAATGGAGGCACCTTGTATGATGTGATCATATAGGATAGGGCCATGATCTATATGAATCTCTCAACAAGATCCATTACATGGTGAGATTCATATATATATATATATATATATATATATATATATATATCAAGAAATGATGGCTATATATAGGTGATCTTAATCCTGAGTATCTTACTGACTTCTTCAGGTTAGATCATGGTTTTTAACATACCATGGGTGAGATCGTAGTAGCATTCCCGATCAATAACTCTGTATATTGGAATCGCGGTTTGGGTTGTGACTGGGAAGGTCTGTACACAATAGAGGAATCTATTTCTTCTAGCAAGAAGTAGATAGTAGTTCCCTTAAGGGTTGATTCCGGGCTTGAACAATAAGAGCGCTCTCCTTCTTCCGTAAAGGAATGAAGGATTTAATTGTTCATTACAGAATCAATGGTAATTAAAGGAAAATATATAATTAGAGGTGTATAACTAACTTTATGACCTAGCTCTAATTATGAACTACTTGTGAAGGATCATACCATATGTTATAGCTATATCGATGGACACTGGCCTTTTGGTTTGTGTAATACATCTACAGTTTCGAGAGTGCAACCTTAGGTTTTTAGTGGAATAACTCCGAGGTTAATAATTATGAAATATTAATTAAAGAGTTTAATTAATTATTTCTAATTATTATTGGAGCTTAATATTGTCGATTCATTAGGTCCCCTTACTATCCCGAATGATTAAAGGTAACAAGGGTCACGGTTAATTAATTGGATTGTCCAATTAATTGTGTTGCGAAAGTTACACATATATATATTCAAGGAATTAATTAAATGACGATATTGTTTAATTAATATATTAATAATTAAATTAATTAAATAATTATATTATTTAATTAATAAATTAATAATTGAGAATTATTAATTAAATTATTAATTTTAGGTTATAGGTTCGAACCATGACTGAGACAACGGATAAAATAATAAGATTATTTTATTTCCTAACTAGATCAAGTGTTTAAGTCTTAGTGAACTAGGGTTATGAGGGATTTAGAATCCTATACTAACTTGGTCAATAAATACTAGTTATCTTATTTTAAATATATAGAGAGATATTTGAAAAGGATTTGGTGGTGACAAATCGTAAGTAAACGAAAGCAAAAAGAAAAGAATGAGTTAGCATCAAGGGTATGATCAAAATCCTTCTTAATTCTATTCATATATATCGTACGTGGTTTGTAAGTTGCAATTTTTTTTAAATACCATATTCCGCTGGGCAACTGAAATCCGAGGACATCAATTGGTATCAGAGCCCTTGTACGATATATAAGAATAGATCTTTTTCTTTTTTGTTAGTTTTCTTCTTTTATTCATATGTATGATGAGTGTAGGCACAATCTAAGGGTTGTATGATGTTTATAGTTTTTTTTTTATTATAAACATGGTTGATCATTAATTATATGGTACGATGGGTTTTTAGGGTTCTTATTAATGGTTGTTGTAAGGACCTTTATTTTTTATGGGCTTATTTCATGACAAACATCATTGGGATCATTTTGTAATGGGTAGCTTAGGTCTCCAATTGTGACCCATCCTCAACAAGCTTCAAAGATCCCAAAGTGCTTCAGGAGAGGTAGTTTACTTGACTTGACTCTTTTAAAGAGATTTTAGTTGCACACACTCACTAGCTTGCATTAGACATCACATCTTGCATTCTAACTAAATTGATAACATGTCATGCATGTTAATTGTGCTTCATTTTGTGTGCATTTTGTTAGGATTACGCTCAATAGCAAGAGTGTAATATTGTAATTGACAATCTTTTCATATTAATAAAGTGTTTTCTGATTCTTACAAATACTTATAGCATTTATTATTATAATTGTCAAGGTAAATAATCATAAGGTCAAAAGACTATGAGATATGAAGAATTGTTCATACATCCGGATATGTGTGAGGTAGACACAATTCTTTAGTTAGACTTGAATAACGTTCACAACTTAAGTTAAAGGTTGGGCACCTCTATCTTGATAAAGTTGTAGAATTCTTTTACTAGCATTTGAGTGGGATCAAATGAGTTATGATGAGTCTAAAATCATCGAAAGGTTTTCGAGTAAAAGAATCTAGTGCATTGGGTGCATTGAACTGGATCACAATGAAATACTTTATCTAGAACCGTCACTAGATTTAAGTCTTTTCATTTTTAGGACAATCGGAGAGTCGATCTTAATCCTAAGATAAATGATGGACTTATGGTTGCAAGTGTTATCATTTGAGCTATCAATGAGTATGATTATATAGCATAGTCTATCCTCGATAGTTTGGTGGTATTCATTTGTTAATCGATAGAGGACTTCATTTATAGATATGGACATCGTGGCTCAATTTATTAAATGAGAGTATAATATCATCATATGGATGTTTTGAGGTATTGGATATTAAATCTCAACAATGAGTTTTCAATAATGATTATTGAAGACATGGCTTCTGGACAAGTCAAAATATCCAAGTTCAAAATGTGGTCATATGAGGAAATATGGTAACTTGGAGAGTTATAGGCGGTCTATGAGCTCTTGGCGATTACTGATATTATTCACGAGGATACACCATCTCCTATAAGATTTTCTAGGGTATGAATGAGAAACATCTCCTTATTCTATCTTTATTTAAGAGTTCAATTTTAGCTCTTTAGTGGAATGAGTTAAAATTAATAGATCGGACCTAAGTGAATCATTTGTTGATTGTGATTAGGTTATGTCTATTGAAGCTTAAATAGCCCGTCAAGATCCACAATCCACACGTACTTGCATGGATCACTTGATATATTCTACCGGACCAATTTATGGGTCCATCTAGAATTGCATTTAATATATTAAGAATATAATATGTCTATTATTTATTTAATGGGCTGCTCTATTATATTAATATATTAAAAAGAGACATGTGGGATTGTTTCTTTTAGTAAGAATAAGTCTGGTTCACATGTAGGCTTTTATTTAAAGTCTAATGGATTAAATAAAATAAGAAAAATAATATTAGGCCCATATATATATGGTGTGGGCGGCAAGGCTAATAAAATAGCCCAAGATATTATTTTATTTTATTGTTTTGATTAAATGGAAATTATTAATTATTTAATTAATTAATAGTTTAAATCAAAATCTTTTCCTGATCAGTAAATAAAATACTATGTGTTGGATTAGGGTTAGAATTCTTTTAAGTGATAGGAGTCCTAATGTGGTAAGGATTGAGTCCACATACACTCCATACCACACAAAGAATTCGGCCACCCTAGTCCTATAAGGGTTAGGATTCTTAAATTGATAGGAATTAGGGAAAAGCACAATTCCTTTTCAAGTAAGGAAATTCGGCCAACCCTATTTTGAGAAGGAGATATTTCAGTCACCATATAAATATAAGGTGATAAATTTCGGCCACCAAGAAGCTTGAGTGAGAGAGATTTTTGTTTGCTTTGAAAAATAAAAATCTTACTCAATACACATAGAATTTCGGCCAAGAGAGAAAAAGAAAAATAAGTTCTCATTCGATAGTGCACTTGCAAGCCTTTAACATCAAAAGGTTTTGTGCACACTTTCGATTTAGGGTTACGCGAGTTCCAATCATATTGATTGTGAATTCAAAAGTAACCGGAACTATTTTTCTAGGCTCTTGGTGTTTTGGGATTGAAGATCAGGATCAGAAGTTCCATACATCCATTCTCAGGTAAGCAATTCAAAGAAAAAAGGGAGACCACGCTCCTAGGTGATTCACGTACGTGCTAAGATTGAAGATCTTGCGGATTACCATCGACGTAAGTCAATCGGATCACGCGACAAGAGGTATTTAACTCTAACGGTATATTTGTGTTTAATTAATTAAAGGGTTAAGGTTCAAATCTTTAGAAAAATTTTAAACTATACGAAAATCTACTTTTCGCCTTCCGCTGCGGTTTTAGTTAATTTTTCCCTACAATTGGTATCAGAGCCTTGGTTGTACCCTTTAATTAATTAACGTATATATACGTGAATCTATTTCTTTTTATTGTGATTATGCATGTTTTAGAAAGAGATGACACTTTAGGTATTCGCATATATAATTACATGTCGAATGTATGGATGTATATATGTTGTTATAAAGTGAATTGTTATTGCACAATTTTGGTCCTAGATTTTCCATGTAATTTTTGTTTCGGAATTGTAACAAGAAGGGTGGCCTATTATCGTCACAAGTTCCTTCTTGATAGTTGCTTAATTTTTTTTTATTTTTATGTTGTATAAAATAGTGCAGTTTTTTTTAATGTATTAAAAATACTGCAGTTTTTTTTGTGCAGTTTTTTATTAATAAAAAAAAATTTACTGCAGTATTTTATTGTATAAAATAAGCTGTAATATATTCAAGATTCGAAGACTTGAAGATTTGAAGAAATTGGAGCATCCGGAACCCGTCTTGGCACCCGCGCGCACCGAGACAACAAGCGCGCACGCAACCAAGCATGCAGCTGCGCTTGTTGCGGTGCAGCAGCACGCTACCCATGCATAGGCTGGCCGTGCTGCAGCTCATGCCCTTGCATTGGCTAGGCTTGTGCATGGGATGCTGTGGTGATCTTCGGGTGCGCGAGTTTCGTGCGCGAGATGGTCGCTTGAAGTCTTGTCCGCCAAGAAAGGAGTTTTTGTATTCCGTACAATTGTAATTTACATGCTTTTCTAGGATGGACCAAAATTGTGGCTATTTATTTTTTATGTATAAATATTACAATATTTGTTATTGTATGATAACATGTCATATAGAATAGGAGTGCCACTCATATATCTCTTTTGGTATGAACATGCATTGAATGATTTAGGTATCTAATTGGCATCTAGATAACTTGGTAAAATCATTCTTTGGAATTTAATCACACGCCTTAAATAATTGAGTGGGAGAAGGTGTGTTAGAACGCCTATGGCCTCCAAGGTTAGTTGAGTTTTATTATTTTTGGTAATCCCCCAAAGGAGCGTTCATAAATGGAATTTAACAAAATACTTCCTTACAAGGATAGACTAGACAATTGACTTAAACGAAATCTACTCCCCAAGGAGGGATTCTCGTGAGAGAAAATTGAGGGTCGATATCTTGGTGACACACTCAATGTAATTTTATTAATATCCTCCCAAGAGTTCTTGTTAATAAAATTGCAAGGCTAAAATTGAAAACGCTGGTTGTTATGTTAACAATTAGGTGGGACCTAGTCCAACTAGTAAATAGTACGAACTCCCAAAGGAGGCGTAAGATTTAAGGGTGTTGGATCACCGTTGAATTTTTACGATTGAATTATTTATTTAATTCAAGATAAATATTTAAAAGTGCTTTATCATGATTATTTACTTATATATGTTTTTGTTTTAATCAGAAATCATGACCCCTTCACTTATGAACATCCTGAAAAGATAACACCTTAACTGGAGATAATTATGTCACATGGAAAAGGAAAATTGGGTTGTTGCTGCAAAGTAAAAAACATAAATTTGTTTTGACTACTCCTAAACCACCCCTTCCTAATAATGAATCTAGTGTGATGCAAATAGATGAGTATGAGCAGTGGAAAACTTCTGAGGATATGGCAAAATGTTATATTATGACCACTATCTCCGATGTGTTGCAACAGCAACATGAAGGAATGAGTCCGCTGCTGATATAATGATGTCTCTAGAGGAAATATTTGCTATGAGGTCTAGGACGACTAAGAGAGAGGCAGTGACTGCTTTTATGAATCTTAGGATGAAACCTGGACAATCTGTGAAAGATCACATGATGAAAGTCATAGCACATCTCAATATTGCTGAACTAAATGGTGCTGAGATTGATGGTGAGACCAAAATTGATATGGTAGTTTACTCACTATCAGATTCCTTTGATCAGTTCAAGTTGGACTACACCTTGAACAAAAAGGAATACACCTTGCAGGGCCTGATGCAAGATGTTCAAAGCGCTGAAAAGATCCTTGTGAAAAACAAAGGTCAAGAGATTCATTTGGTTGGTAAAGTTGCTACTGTTAAGACCCGTAAGAAGGTCAAGAAACAACAAAAGAAAAAGCAAGTTCGGCCTACCAAGAAGGAAACCAAGAAAGTAACCAAGATCAAAGGGAAATGCTTCCTTTGTGGTGAAAAGGGACATTGGAAAAGAGATTGCCCAAAGTCCCAGAATAAGAAGGAAGAAGGGGTTCCAAGAAAGGAGAAGGCTGAATGAAGATGAAGTCAATTTGCGCTTGGGCAACCGAACGTTAGTGTCTGCAAGTGCAGTGGGAGATATTAGAGTTATTTTAGATTCTAGTAGGCATTTAGATTTAATAGACGTTTATTATGTACCTTAATTCAAGAGGAATTTAATTTCAGTTTCTTGTTTAAATAAATTTGGATATTCGGTTACTTTTAATAAAGCTTTAATTATTAGTAAGAATGACAAAATTGTTTGCAAAGGTACATTGGAAAATGGTCTATTCTTTTTGCATAGAAATATCTCTCACTCGTTAGACACAAAAATAACGGAACCTAATCATAAAAGAGTAAAATTATCAAAAGATGAAACCTACCTTTGGCATTTACGCCTAGGTCACATTAACCTTAATAGGATTAAAAGATTGGTATGTGATGGCCCTTTAAGTGACTTAAAGGTTTATGATCTACCAACTTGTGAATCTTGTTTGGAAGGTAAAATGACCAAAATGCCGTTCAATACCAAAGGTGCAAGAGCCACTGAATGTTTAGGACTAATACACACTGATGTATGTGGTCCTATGAGCATTCAAGCTAGAGGTGGATATGAGTACTTCATCACCTTCACATATGATTACTCAAGATTTGGTTATGTGTATCTCATGAGACATAAGTCGGATGCTTTTGACATGTTCAAAGCATTCAAAGCATTCAAAGTTGAAGTAGAAAATCAGCTTGAGAAATATATAAAAATCTTGAGATCTGATCGTGGTGGAGAATATCTATCTGGAGAGTTTCAGCAATATCTTATTGATAATGGGATAGTTTCTCAGTTTTCTGCACCAGGTACACCTCAACAAAATGGGGTAGCAGAAAGGAGAAATAAAACTCTTTTAGAGATGGTTAGGTCAATGTTGAGTTATTCAACACTTCCTATTTCTTTTTGGGGATATGCTCTACAAACAGCAATATACATTCTAAACGATGTACCATCTAAATCTGTCCCTAAAACCCCACATGAATTGTGGACTGGGCGAAAACCTAGTTTACAACACATGAGGATATTTGGTTATCCTGCACATGTGTTGAAAGGAAAGACAGAAAAGATGAAGTCCCGTTCAGAATCATGTATATTTGTGGGGTATCCAAAAGGAACTAAAGGATATTATTTCTATAGTCCTAATGATCTAAAAGTATTTGTTTCAACAAATGCTTTGTTTTTAGAAAAGAACTATATGAATAATTTTGTGCCCAAAAGTAGAATTGTCCTGAATGAAATGTTAGGAGATACAATTCCACAAGAGGTTTCACAACCTAGCCCAATTGTAAGTTCCACTCCAACACAAAATCAACAACCTACCATTCCTTGTCGTAGTGGGAGGGTTATAACACAACCCGAAAGATACATCGGTCTAGGAGAATCTGTGGAGAATCTCCCGGACGACGATGATCCCTACACGTACAAGGAAGCAATGGAGGATGTTGATTGTCGTCATTGGCAAAAGGCAATGCAATCTCAGATTGAATCGATGTTCAATAACAAAGTCTGGTCTCTTGTAGACTTACCTAAAGGGATAAAACCCATTGGGTGTAAGTGGGTATACAAGAGGAAAAGAGGTATGGATGGTAAGGTGGAAACCTTTAAAACTAGACTGGTAGCTAAAGGTTATACACAGAAAGAAGGTATCGATTACGAGGAAACCTTCTCTCTTGTGGCCATGCTTAAATCCATTAGGATACTCTTATCCATTGCAGCATCTCTACACCTAGAGATTTGGCAAATGGACGTCAAGACAGCTTTCCTTAATTGAAGTCTTGACGAGAGCATCTACATGATGCAATTAGAAGGATTCATTGAAAAGAGCCAAGAGGAAAGAGTATGCAAATTGCAAATGTCCATATATGGACTGAAGCAATCATCCGGATCCTGGAACATAAGGTTCGATCAAGTTGTGAAAGGTTTTGGATTTATTCAAAACCCTGACGAACCTTGTGTATACAAAAGGATTAAAGGCGACAAGTTGGTTTTCCTCATTCTTTATGTTGATGATATACTACTCATTGGAAATGATGTAGGTGTATTGACATCAGTAAAGAATGGTTAGCAAAACAATTTGATATGAAGGACTTAGGAGAAGCAAGTTATATTCTTAGTATCCAAGTAATAAGGGATAGAAAGAATAGAACAATTGCATTATCCCAAGCTTCATATATTGATAAAATCTTGTCTAGATTTTCCATGCAAGATTCCAAGAAAGGTATGTTACCTTTTAGATATGGAATCAAACTTTCTAAGGAACAGGTTCCTAAGAATGAGCATGAAGAGCAATTCATGAGTAGAGTTCCATATGCCTCTGCAGTTGGAAGTCTCATGTATGCAATGCTCTGTACTAGACCAGATATTTGTTTTGCTGTTGGCATAGTTAGCAGGTTTCAATCGAAACCTGGTCCTGATCATTGGACGGCAGTCAAGCATATTTTCAAGTATCTTAAAAGAACTAGAGATTATATGCTTGTATACTCTGGAGGGGATTTAATTCCCGTTGGGTATACAGATTCTGATTTCCAGTAGAATTCTGACTCCAGAAAATCCACATCAGGATCTGTGTTTACCATTGGAGGAGGAGCAGTCATATGGAGGAGTATCAAGCAATCTTGTATTGCTGATTCCACCATGAAAGCTGAGTATGTTGCTGCATGTGAAGCTGCAAAAAGAGGCTGTTTGGCTCTGCCAATTTTTGATTGACTTGGAAGTGGTTCCTAATGCGAATAAGCATATCACTATACATTGTGACAACAGTAGAGCAGTGGCTAATTCGAGAGAACCAAGAAGACATAAGAGATGTAAACACATAGAAAGGAAATATCACCTTTTAAGGGAAATTGTTCATAGGGGAGACGTGACGATCACCAAAATCGCGTCAGCAGAAAATCTAGCGGATCCTTTCACAAAGGCTCTACCTCAGAAGAGTTTTGATGGGCACCTAGAGAATATAGGAATGAGAGATATGACACACTTGCTATAGCACAAGTGGGAGATTGTTAGGATTATGCTCAATAGCAAGAATGTAATATTGTAATTGACAATCTTTTCATATTAATAAAGTGTTTTCTGATTCTTACAAATACTTATAGCATTTATTACTATAATTGTCAAGGTAAATAATCATAAGGTCAAAAGACTATGAGATATGAAGAATTGTTCATACATCCGGATATGTGTGAGGTAGACACAATTCTTTAGTTAGTCTTGAATAATGTTCACAACTTAAGTTAAAGGTTGGGCACCTCTATCTTGATAAAGTTGTAGAATTCTTTTACTAGCATTTGAGTGGGATCAAATGAGCTACGATGAGTCTAAAATCATTGAAAGGTTTTCGAGTAAAAGAATCTAGTGCAGTGGGTGCATTGAACAAGATCACAATGAAATACTTTATCTAGAACCGTCACTAGATTTAAGTCTTTTCATTATTAGGACAATCGGAGAGCCGATCTTAATCCTGAGATAAATGATGGACTTATGGTTGCAAGTGTTATCATTTGAGCTATCAATGAGTACGATTATATGGCATAGTCTATCCTCGATAGTTTGGTGGTATTCATTTGTTAATCGATAGAGGACTTCATTTATAGATATGGACATCGTGGCTCCATTTATTAAATGAGAGTATAATATCATCATATGGATGTTTTGAGGTATTGGATATTAAATCTCAACGTTGAGTTTTCAATAATGATTATTGAAGACATGACTTCTGGACAAGTCAAAATATCCAAGTTCAAAATGTGGTCATATGAGGAAATATGGTAACTTGGAGAGCTATAGGCGGTCTATGAGCTCTTGGCGATTACTGATATTATTCACGAGGATATACCATCTCCTATAAGATTTTCTAGGGTATGAATGAGAAACATCTCCTTATTCTATCTTTATTTAAGAGTTCAATTTTAGCTCTTTAGTGGAATGAGTTAAAATTAATAGATCGGACCTAAGTGAATCATTTGTTGATTGTGATTAGGTTATGTCTATTGAAGCTTAAATTTAGATAACCCGCCAAGATCCACAATCCACACGTACTTGCATGGATCACTTGATATATTCTACCGGACCAATTTATGGGTCCATCTAGAATTGCATTTAATATATTAAGAATATAATATGTCTATTATTTATTTAATGGGCTGCTCTATTATATTAATATATTAAAATAAGACATGTGGGCTTGTTTCTTTTAGTAAGAATAAGTCGGTTCACATGTGGGCTTTTATTTAAAGTCTAATGGATTAAATAAAATAAGAAAAATAATATTAGGCCCATATATATATGGTGTGGGCGGCAAGGCTAATAAAATAGCCCAAGATATTATTTTATTTTATTGTTTTGATTAAATGGAAATTAATTAATTATTTAATTAATTAATAGTTTAAATCAAAATCTTTTCGTGATCAGTAAATAAAATACTATGTGTTGGATTAGGGTTAGAATTCTTTTAAGTGATAGGAGTCCTAATGTGGTAAGGATTAAGTCCACATACACTCCATACCACACAAAGAATTCGGCCACCCTAGTCCTATAAGGGTTAGGATTCTTAAATTGATAGGAATTAGGGAAAAGCACAATTCCTTTTCAAGTAAGGAAATTCGGCCAACCCTATTTTGAGAAGGAGATATTTCAGTCACCATATAAATATAAGGTGATAAATTTCGGCCACCAAGAAGCTTGAGTGAGAGAGATTTTTGTTTGCTTTGAAAAATAAAAATCTTACTCAATACACATAGAATTTCGGCCAAGAGAGAAAAAAGAAAAAGAAGTTCTCATTCGATAGTGCACTTGCAAGCCTTTAACATCAAAAGGTTTTGTGCACACTTTCGATTTAGGGTTACGCGAGTTCCAATCATATTGATTGTGAATTCAAAAGTAACTGGAACTATTTTTCTAGGCTCTTGGTGTTTTGGGATTGAAGATCAGGATCAGAAGTTCCATACATCCATTCTCAAGTAAGCAATTCAAAGAAAAAAGGGAGACCACGCTCCTAGGTGATTCACGTACGTGCTAGGATTGAAGATCTTATGGATTACCATCGACGTTAGTCAATCGGATCACGCGACAAGAGGTATTTAACTCTAACGGTATATTTGTGTTTAATTAATTAAAGGGTTAAGGTTCAAATCTTTAGAAAAATTTCAAACTATACGAAAATCTACTTTTCGCCTTCCGCTGCAGTTTTAGTTAATTTTTCCCTACACATTTCACTCACTTCACACTTGCACAACATTCATGTGAGATAGGCATTTTTTTAGTGTTAAAAAGAGAATCTTTCTCTTTGCGCGGCCTAGACTGCTTGGCAAGCTCTGCTCGCACCGCGGCACACATAATGGTATTCTCCATTGTGTCATGCGTAGTGTGGACCGCGGCCTATGCACTTGCACGCATAGAGGTTCCAATCGCGGTGTTGTCCATACGGTGCACTGCTATGTGTACCGCGGTTTGGACAACTTGCCCGAGCTGTGGTATACCTAGCAGTAATGACGGCTTTTTGATTCCCTAGCCCAAAACGACGTAGTTATGTCTAGGCTTCTATATATATGTTCTCTTCTCTCCCATTTTGTTTTAGAGCCTCAAGAACACATTCTTAGTGAGATAAATTGACCTCTAGAGAGAGAGAGAGAGAGCTCCAAGACTTGAATTTTACTCAACAAACAGAAACCCCATGTGCATCGAGCGTCTTTCAAGCATCACCTACTCATGGGTCTTCATGCTTTCACATCCTTGTAAGTTGAACATGTTCTAGAACTTATTGTTTGAATATTTGTTCATCTTTGCTTAGGATTAGCAATTACTTTGTTGATTCATTGCATGGTTCTTTGATTAAGCATGTTTTGAGTATGTTTGTGTTTTTGTCTATTGGTTGAGATTGCCCATTTATTGATAGCTTAATTGATTAGGTCATTTGTGCCTAAAAGCTAGGTCAAAAATATTCATATGTGATTTATTGATAACTAGGTTGAGAAATTGTGTTTTAAATCAACTAGTTAATGTTCATGAATATTTGATTGGGTTTATATTGTAATAGTTTGCATTTAGGACATATTTGCCCTCTAGCTAATTATGACTCATTGATTGCATTTGTTAATTGCATTTAGTGTCCTTGCCATGTTTAATGACAACTTTTGTTGATTGGCTTGTGTTTGATGACTAGATTTTAGACTTGCATATCCATATCTAGTTAGGTCTTTATGAGCATTCATGTAGACATTGATATCTAGGATTTGTGCTTATTGCCATCATATAATCTCTAGATAAGCATTTAGTGTTGTCTAGCATTAATTGCATTTTGAATATTCATATAATCACATAGGTTGTTTATCTCTTCTTGAGAGTTAAGTCTTGTGACTACAAGGTGTAATGCATAAGCAAGTGAAGTCTTGCAACCAAGGTGTGGTTGGCAAGAAAAGTGATCAAGGATTCACTATAAAGCCCTGTGGGCAGTAGTGGTGGGTTAGTGACCGAGAATGGTGTGACTAGAGGTCAACCTAGGTTGTAAACATCGTTAAAATAATCGATTTGAGGATCGGTGTGGCTAGAAGGATAGCTCGTGGTTTTTCCCTTGTTGAAGGGTTTCCACGTAAAGTCAAGTGTCTTTTAATTTCCGTATTTTATACTTGATTTTGTATGTTTGTTTACGGGGTAAATTTTTAATATTGACTAATCAAGAAAAATTGGTGATTAACTTAATTAAAACCTCCCCCCTACCCCCCCCCCCCCCTCTAGGTTATTTAGACACACGCTTAGTATTATTTTCAATTGGTATCAGAGCTGGTTCCTAGACATACTTATGTGATCCTTGCTGTTGATTGTGTGTCTTGCATTTGTGTGCATTTTGATTGTTGCATTCATTTGCATTCATATAACCCAAATACTATGAGTGAATTTGGGGTGAGTAAAGAGGGAGCGTCAGGTGTGAGATCACCACTACTCAAGGGGGATAATTACTCCTAATAGAAGGGGAAGATGGAGTCCTTCCTATCGACGATAGATAATAGAGTTTGGATGGTGATTGAAGATGGATACACCACCAACCATGACCGCCGAAGATGGAAGTAGTATGCCTAAGTGATGTGTAAAATCGTCTTATAAAATACTCACTCGCAAGTGCATGAATCGTGAAGATAAGTACAGTGACAAGTAAGGATCGTTCCCACGAGGAAAAAAGATTTATTGATTGAAAACTAATTTTAATTAAAGTTAAATTAAAAGTAACCAAAAGATTGTTGATTGATTGATTAATCTAAACTAAATTAAATTAATCTAAAGAAAACAATTAAAAAGAATATGGTTGTGATCAAGAGATAGAAAGCACTAGGTCATCAATGATCCCCAATTATGAACACTCAATGTATGGAATTAATTTGTAAACAAGATTCAATCAATTCTAGGGTTAATTCTTTGTCTTTAATGTGACTATTATCGTATGATCATGGGATGAGTCATGTGTTCCCAATTATTATTCACCCTTGGTCTATGGTGTGAACAACAATCGAAAACCCTTTAAGCATAAGAAATAAGAACCAAATTCTATACTTTGCTTGGCCTATACTAAAGATAAAATTCATTCATTTAAAAGAGCATTAATCAAGATTAGGTTTGGTCTATACTCTAACCCTAATTCTCAGATAGTCTTTACCCTAAAATCATGTCAAATAATTATCCACCCTTGGTCTATGGTGTGAATAAATATTAAAACTAATGAGGAGTCAAGCAATTAAGCACAATGAGTAAATCAAGAATTAAATTGATGAAATAATAATTAATCCAAACATGAGCATTCACAAAAGGTTCATATTGATTCCCTTGTTATGAGATTAGTTACACATCAAAAATATATATATATATATATATATATATATATAAAACCCATCTTGGCCTTCAATGAGTTTTTCAAATCTTCAATGTTTAATCTTCTTCGTCTTCAAATCTTTAATGAGTAAAGATGGATGAAAGAATATTGTGTGTAGAAGAATAGTAAATGGAGAAGTGGTTTGAAAGTTGTGTAAAAGTCAGATCCCGAAATTAGGTTCAAAAGGGGTTTAAAGAGGCTTTAGATGCTAGGCCAAGTCCTTAAGCAACAAGGAAATCAATTCCCTTTTGGAACTCTACATTTTTGGGATATTATTGATCGGGCCAAATATGTTGTATATTTAGGCCCTCAGATCCTTACCTTTTGTTCTGTTCTCGGGTGTTTTTGTATCTCTCATGGGTTGTTTTATGCTTATTTATAGGAAATGATGTAAGGACAGGTTTGGAAGCATATGGTGGTGATTCCAGCAGAAAAGGAGCACAAACACCTCTACAGTACGGGTCAAGTGCGGGTCCAGTACGGGTCGCAACCGCACTCCAGCCGCACTCCAGACGCACTCATGTGCAAAGCCGGGGAAGAGTGCAAGTACAGATATAAAGTGCGGGTACAGTGCGGGTCAGCTAACCGCACTCCACCCGCACTAATGCCAAACCAGAGAAGCTGATCACCCACCTGACATTAGAGTGCGGGTACTGTGCGGGTTATCCAACCGCACTCCACCCGCACTTGTATCAAGAACAGAAGAGCAGAGTTGTACCTGACACTAGAGTGCGGGTACTGTGCGGGTCATCTAACCGCACTCTACCCGCACTTGTATCAAGAACAGAAGAGCAGAGTTGCACCTGACACTAGAGTGCGGGTACTGTGCGGGTCATCCAACCGCACTATACCCGCGCTTTGGCTCAAGACAGAAGGTAGATCTTTCACCTGACAGGGAAGTGCGATCACAGTGCACCACAGTGCGACTCCAAGTGCGGGTACAGTGCGAGTAATTCAACCGCACTCCACCCGCACTCCTGCCATGCTCCGAGACCTGAAGTTGCAGACAACCCATACAGTGCGGGTACAGTGCGGGTAAATCACCCGCACTCCACCCGCACTTCGAGCGCGCCAGTCTGATTTTCAAAGCTTAAGTGACCTATTTTTGTATTTAGTATAAATAGAAAAGTATAGAAACGTTTTAAGGAGCTTTTTGACTCCGTTTTAGATAGATTAAGCATTCTTAGATTTAGTTTCTCACTCTACCTCTCATCCTTACATTCTCTACTCAACTCCAAGGAAGTTAGGAGATTGGAGCCAGTTCAAGGAAGGAGATGTTCTCCAGGGGTTATTTCTTTCTCCTCTCTACTGATTTCCTAGTTGTAATGAGTAGCTAAATCCCCTCTAAGGGGTTGATGGAGTAGTTAGTTTAATATTGGGCTTGTACATAAACTTGATATTATATTGATATTCATGTCTATCTTCCATTGATCTATTCTTGTTGTGAATGTTTATCATTGATTTCTCGTGCAGATACATGATCTTTGCAAGATGTCTTTGTATTATGTATGAGTATTCCATCTAGATATACATGATGTTTAGTTGTTTAATGCTCTAAGGAATCGACGGAAAGTCATGAATTCTGACTCTTAAACCGCGGTTTTAGTCTAACCTCGATCGTGTTTCCGGCACTATACATCCTAGGTCGGAACCGTGAGAGAGTTAGAAGTCATCACTATACATCCTGGGGTGACTATCTTTAATCGGTTCAGTCAATGTTAGGTAGACGAGCTTCATTTCTAGAATCTGGTAAACAATCAACTCTATACATCCTAGGTTGGTAGTTTACAAGGATTAATCCCTAATAGGTGGTCCGCACTATACATCCTAGGCTGGCCACCTTCTAGGGATAAATAACCGACTCTATACATCCTAGGTCGGTTACCTTGAAAAGCCGTGCTATTGACAAGTTTGTTGCATTGCCCAATATTTGCTTTCGAATCCATTAACTCCTTAGTTTCCATCATCTATATATCCTTCACTCCATATTCCCCTTTCATTCTATTTACATATTTAATTTAGTATTATTTAGAGTTGGTTCACAATCTACATTTTCACCAATTCATGTTTTGCTATTATATATATATACATACCATTGCTTTAGCATTAACTAATTTCGCTAATTCCGCTCCCTGTGGACGACACCCACTTGCCACTATATTTACGTTTTCAAACTGATTTAGGCTTAGTGAGGTTTCTTAAAATATTATTGACGGACTGATCTTTTAAAAACGACATAAGGGAAAAAGGGTACTGTCAAATGGTGCCGCTGCCGGGGAGCGGCATGTTAGTTTAATTAGTTATGCATGAGTAAGGCTAGTCTAAGTAATATTCCTGCTCTGCCCTATCTGTTCCTCGTTTACGTTGTGCTTTATTTGTTGTGAAATTTCAGGATTTTAGGTATATGCACGGACGAAGATCGTTGAGAGGAACAGTGTTGCCAGTTAGCGATAACATCAATTGGTTGGGTAGAAGAATAGAGCAGTTAGAGGGAAATATGGACGAGCATAATCAGCATGAGCAGCATGCTAGAGAGAATGAGCAACAGGCTCGAGAGAATGAGGGAAGTGTACATGGGGATGAAGAGCTAGGCCTCACCATGGGCGAGTACACTCTCCCGTTTGTAGGGAATGTGCCCACTGCTATAGTACTGGATGATGTAACAAGGCAGTACGAGTTGAAAACTATGCACATCAGCCTCCTACCGTCGTTTAGTGGGCGAAGTACCGAAGATTGCCTCCAATTTATGAAACAATATGGAGCCACCCTAGAAACCTTCCCTGTAATGGCTCGCCAAGCAGTATTGATAAGGGAGCAGCTTCATCTGAGGTGTTTCCAATATTGTCTGACAGATGCAGCCATGACTCGGTACATGAACTTGAGGCCGGGATCACTGGTGACATGGAGCCAAGTCTTCAAGGTTTTCTTCAACAAGTATTTTCCGTCACAGAAGGCTAAAGACCTAAGGTTGAAGATAGCTTCTTTTGTTGAAGAGGACGGTGAACCATTCCATGAGGCATGGGAGAGGTTCAACTTATTGTTAGCACAAATGCCACCGCATACATACCATCCAGAACTGAAGGTTAACTCCTTCTATAGTGGACTTTCGTCAATAACCCAAATGATGGTGGATAATGCATGCGGAGGTACTATTGCAGACAAGAGGGCGGTTGAAGCTTATGACATTCTGGAGAAGATTGCCCAGAACTCACAACAGAGGACATCACATGTGAGGAGGGGTGGAAGAATAGAAGTGGGTCAGGATACACAAGTGCAAATCCAGATGTCCAGAATGAACAAGGAGCTTCAATCAATCAAGGAGCTGATAACCGAAAAACCAGGGTCCTCCTAAGGAGTTAGTCAAGTCATGGGGGAGATTGAAGGGGGAGAAGGGCATTTCAGTCAGGAAGAGCAAGCCCAAGCCCTTGGAGAATTCCCAAGGCAGCCTAGGAATGACCCATATTCGAATACATACAATCCAGGGTTGAGAAATCACCCAAACTTGTCTTGGTCCAACAACAACCACCTAGGAGCAACCACTCACCAAGGTGGCAACAACAATTACCAAGGTGGAAACAACAACCAAGGGTACCAAAACCGAGGGTACAATAGATACAATCAAGGGGGAAACAACAACAATCAATGGGGAGGTTCAAGTAGTAACCCACCATCCAACTTCAATTCCCACGCTTCCGCTAGCCAACCAAAGGACAAGTCTCTAGAGGAGATAGTGAGTACAGTTATCAAAACTGTTGGTATCGGGTCGGAAGCCCTCAAGAACACCTTACATGCCTCTGAGCAACGAATGTCAGCTTACATACAGTCCAATGATCAGAGAGCCAACAGTCATGGAGCGTCACTGAAGAAGATGGAAACTCAGTTGGCACAGATTTTTGATGCATTGATGAAGAACAAGGAGAAGGCATCAAGCTCCGATGAACATGTTAACATGTTAGAGGTTGTTCAGTTAGGAGGTGAGGAAACTGAAGCAAGTATGGTAGAGGTCGCGGATAAAGAAGATAGGGGAAGTAACATAGGCTCCCCCATTAAACTTGAAGACCCGGGGAGTTTCGTCATAGAGGTACAGATTGAGAATTCACCAATGATGGGAGCGGTCCTTGATATGGGGGCTAGCATCAATATGATGCCTTTAGAGGTCTACGAACAGCTGAAGATTCAGTCAATCAAGCCCACCTCCCAGACTCTCATTATGGCGGACAATTCTCCCGTCACCCCAGTTGGTATCGTGGACCAAATATATATGAATGTGCACGGTTTGATGGTGCCAGCAGAATTTGTTGTGTTGGACTGCAAAAGAGGAGAATCCAGTGGTAGAGACTGGAAACTACTATTGGGGACGCCATTCATGGGGACAGCAAGTATGGTGGTTGATATATGTTCAGCTGTGGAGGGAAGAGTGTGAACTTCAAGGTAATATCCCCCAGAACAAGCTGAGTCAGAGATTGTTTAGTCTTGGAGGCACCACTTTCCAGAAAGAAAAGGAGCCGGGTGCTTACCCTTGTGCAAGCCTTTGAGGGTGTCAAGGAGATGGAATTGGGAAACCAAGACTGCATCAAGGAGAGGCAAGAATCAGAATTCGAAGAGGAGGAAGCAAATACCGAACTTTTCGAACAATTGGGTGAGCTTGAGCGAGACAACACGAAGCTCAAACTAGAGGTTTATTTGCTGAAGACAGAGACTGTACAGTTGAAGGCGAAATTGCATGATCTCTCATTAGTCAACAACGGGTTGAATGAGCAAGTAGTGGAGCTTGCCACCAAAAAGGAGTTAGTCTCCAAGAACTTAGATGCATTGGCAAAGCTCTTAGAAGAGTTTGAAGAAGACTATGGGAGAAGGACAAGGAAACTTCAACTTGGTATGGAGGAGTCCGAAAAAGCGGTAAGGGAATTGCAAGACCAATTGAAAATGAAAGATGATGAGTTGAAGTGGGCCGAGGTCAAGGAGTGTGACTTGATAGAGCAACTCGCTGAAATGGAAAAAAATGTCAAGTCCCTCCGATTCGGACAACAGAAAGTGGCCCGAGCCGACAATCGATCAGGGAGTTTCCCTAACCGCCCTATTACTTGTTATTTTTGTGCCAAAAGAGGGCACACTAAAGCTTATTGCTTTAGTTTCCAAAGATTAAAAGCAAGTAGAGTAGGATCTAGGATGAACCCATCAAAGGTTAAACAAATATGGGTTAGAAAGGACCGAGTTGGACACATGAGGACAGTGGAGAGAGATGCAGTGCATAGGCATGTGGCACCGGTTTGGGTGGCCAAGTTGAATGCGCTCCCCATTTTGGTCAAACCTCCTTTGGTCGACCGGGTCCCACTTTGAGTGCATTGCACTCGCTTTTGAATTTATTATATTGTTTTTATATTTTGTTTTTACTTTACGGATGGTTAGTTTTGTTGCTGTTAACTTTTGAGGCTGTTTGAGATTGTTTTGGTGCAGATACAGTTGCAGGGCAGAATTCAGGAGTCTGTCCAAGGGACAGTGCAGTTAGAGTGTGGGTCAGTCACCCGCACTCATCCCGCACTCTGAAGGCATCAGGTAATAGAGTGCGGGTAAAGTGCGGGTAAATCAGCCGCACTCCACCCTCACTTTTGTCGCGCAGTATATATATACCTGTCGTTCTCTAGGGCTCCACTTGCCACAAAAGAACAAAACCAACCGCAAACTTCAAAATTTTTCCCTCTTCTCAACTAAAGGTATTCCGTGTGTGCCACGTTTTCGATTTTTCTGCAACCAAGGTATGGATTCTTACTTTAATTTCATTACATTTCTCTCCAATCCAAACCCTAACCCTCTCTATTACAAATTCTTTTCCTCTATGCATGAACTTCATTAGTTAGGGGTTTTGAACTTTTGTTTGTGCCTTTACTAATATCTAAGAGAATGAAATGATGGGTGTTATCTAATTATGCATGTGATGGTTTAATTGTTACATTGATTTTCTTTGCATTTAGATATTCAAATTATGAATTAGGGTTTATATATGGTTGAATGGAGGCCTATATATGAGTTAGAGTCATTTTTTTGTTGATTCGTTCGATGATGAACTGGGATTTTGAGATGTATGCATGAATTGAACTCTGCATTTGCTGGTGTCTGGAAACGAGTTAGAGTGCGGGTACAGTGCGGGTCAGTCACCCGCACTCCACCCGCACTTTATCCTCTTGGCAGAATTTTTTTCCTTTCAAATCCCTGCATCATAACCTCCTGTTTCTTTGATCTGAATATTGCCTTAAAAATGTGTTTAATGTGCAGATGTCAGGTAGACCCAGGAGAACGCCTAAGCAAAGCAGTCAGGGTTCCGAACGACGACCGAGGAGAGGCCCCCAAGTTCCACCACCGTGCATCAGGCACCCGGATTTCGTGGAACGTTTAGACTATTTCAGGGAGCGAGACATAGTGGTGGAGAGGGGGATAGTGGTTGAAGAGCTGGAGGGGACCCCAATTCCTCAAATGATTGAAGCAAGGGGATGGGAAACCTTTGTTAGCTCCCCCCCCCCCCGATGTATTGTCGACGTATAGTCGAAGAGTTCTTTGCTGGGATGGTAGCGGAAACTTTTCAGCGCTCTAGTATGGTTCTGGTCCGAGGGGTAGAAGTCCATATGACTATAGCGGACATCAACAGATATTATCGTACTGAGCTTCCAGTTGATCCCGAAGCAGTCGGACGTCTAAGGCAAGGGGTGACTTGGAGCGAATTTTTTGTGACCCAAAATGTGGACTTTGCAAATCAGTTAGTGATCCGTCCGATGGATTTTTAGGTGGCCCCTGATCACCGTATGAAGCACACCAACTTAAGGAGTGAGTTGGGTTTCTGGCATGTATTCATCTCACACTCCTTGATCCCCAGAAAGCACAGGACCTCAGTGAACTTCAATGCAGCCATGATCCTGTACTGTATACTGCAGAATCAGTTGGTAGACATCGGCTTTCTTGTCAAATGAGAAATCCTTGAGATGGGAGGGGTCAGGGTGGACAAGTAGCCACTCATCTTCCCTAACCGCATCACCGCATTCTGCAGAACTGCCGAAGTGGATTTCGGATCCGACCCTTTCGAATGCGGTTTAGGGCCAGTAGGGCGATTCACATGGAACGACCAGGTCCGAGAGCGGGACCCCTCTGGTGTCAGGGTCCGAACAAGGAGGCGGAAACCTGCTCGAGGGGGCAGCACGAGCAGGCAGCCGGAAGACATCCCGGAACCACCAGATGTGGAGCCGATTTACATCGATTATGGTGATTATAGGCCCGCTGCTTCCTTACCCCAGTAGGAGACATATGGAGAGGTCCCTTGGCAGACTTTGCTGACCGGATTGGAGAACCTCAGGACCGAGGTCGCCGACAACAGAAGACAGATCACTGAGAGCAGGGCGGAAGCAAATGAGTACTTCACGGACATTTGGGGCAACCTCGCAGACATGAGGGAGGCACTCAGTCTTCCGAGTTATCCACAGAAAAAGAAGAGGCCAGCTACTTTCTCACCTACTTCAGGGGGTCCAGACATTGACCCATATAGGGCAGAGCTCAGAGATGCTATGGAGAGATCCAGGAGGGAGCATGAAGAGCGGATCCGATCAGAGATCGACCCCAAGGGCAAAGGGATCGTTAGCGAACCAGAGAGGGAGTTTTCAGACAATGATTGACCATCCATTTTTGTTTTTTATTGTTTTTCAGAACTTTTATTGCTTGTATTTGTATTTGTATTTTCTTTTAAATGGCGTAGACTTATTTTGTTTCTCTTTTCGCATTTAATATTCGTTGGTAGAGTGGTTGTGTGGATTTAAGCTAGGTTGTACATCTTTGGGAAGCACACAGCAACACGCACAGACATCGAACAATCTTCCTTTCAAAGGGAGTTTTCTACTTTCGATTTCAATTTAGTTTTTTGTTATTTTGAATGCGCATGTTTGTATGTATGTCTAGATTCGGTTTGGGGGTGTTGATCCCTCATTCCGCCATTTATCGCAATTATGCTTATTCTTTCCAACATTGAGGACATTGTTGAGTTTTGGTTTGGGGGTGCATCACGCCTCCGCCGTGTACATTTTTCAGTCCAATTTTTCAATTTTGTCGCTTGTCCATTTTTTAAACTGTAATCCAATATGGATATGATGCCTCTAGAGTGTGCTTTTGACGAGTTCCTTATATGTGCTCTGACCTTGTGATATAGTTTGGTGCCACTTGAGGTTTAGCTTGCACCATCATGGGTTAGTCCCACCCGTTGGTATGAAGTATTGGGGACTCATTGTTCCCATTTCTTGTTCTAATAGTGGAGATACCCATGAGATCACAAACACAAGCATGAAAGTGCATTTTCTGAGTGCATTATTGATTATTCTTAAATACGCCTCTCGTCATGTATGTCATGTGCCATAGGACTTGCATTATTTTGTGAATGCATGATGGATGCTTTCATTCCCTTTTTAGATGGTTGTGGAAGTGATAGTAGGGAATGCATGTTTATTGAAGTACCTCTATAGCCTAAACACCACTTACCATATTGTGTGCTCCAAAGCCAAGTTGAGGCCAAACACTTACCCCTTTCATTTGGTACCACATTCAACCATATACCCAATAGCCTAAACACATGCCTACCCTTGTACTAATCATGTTAGGATGGGAAATGGTAGTGATGAAAAGGGTTAAAATGGTCCCACAGTGGGTAAAAGGAGATAGATGTTAAAAATATGAAAGAAAAGGGTAAATTATGCACTCTAAATGCCTAAGAAACGGAATATGGTAACAACTCAAATGGAGTACAAACATTGCAATTGGGAAATTATCAAAAGAAAAATTTAAAGAAAGATTGTATTTGAAGTGCCATAATGAGAGTGTTTTATGTTAAAAACACCCAAACAGAATGCAACATTAAAGGCACAAAAATGTGGGTTAAATGGTTACTAGAGGGGTGAATTTAAAGTAAGAAAAGAACATGGTGTGGGAGTAGAGGTATATTCTAGCATGATTGGTGAGTTTGAACTCCTAAATTTCCATATTGTTTGTGTAAACTCATTCAACCCCACAGCCACACTATAACCGGTTAAAAGCCCTATTTGATCCATGTAAGTCTAGTTTGGGAATTTAGGTTGAAGCACGATCTTTCGCATCCATGGCATGGTGACTCGTTCCTAGAATAGTTCATTGCTTAAATCTTATGCAAAATTCTTCTTTGCATACATGTTGTGTGGAACTTAGGACTCTTGAGGAAAGAAAAGAGAGGATCCATGTGAGCTTTAGAATTGAAGCGAATTATGCTCAGTGTATGGGAGTAAGTGGTCTTAAATTCATGAATGCCTTTAGGTGTGGGATTCGTGTTCGTACGAGCCTCCCTTGGGTGTCTCCAAATTTCTCTTGATCTTGTGCATATGCTTTCCTCCTCTCTATCTCACTTACTTGTATCATATCACACATTGGACTTGCGGCATGGTTGATTGATTGTTTAGGTATCTAGAATTTGATTTCAGTTGGGGTCTTACTTTTCGAATTGATTTGCTCGAGGACAAGCAAAGGTTTGGTTTGGGGGTGTTTGATCGGGCGAAATATGTTGTATATTTATGCCCTCAGATCCTTACCGTTTGTTCTGTTCTCGGGTGTTTTTGTATCTCTCATGGGTTGTTTTATGCTTATTTATAGGAAATGATGTAAGGACAGGTTTGGAAGAATATGGTGGTGATTCCAGCAGAAAAACAGCACAAACACCTCTACAGTGCGGGTCAAGTGCGGGTCCAGTGCGGGTCGCAACCGCACTCCAGCCGCACTCCAGCCGCACTCATGTGCAAAGCCAGGGAAGAGTGCAAGTACAGAGATAAAGTGCGGGTACAGTGCGGGTCAGCTAACCGCACTCCACCCGCACTAATGCCAAACCAGAGAAGCTGATCACCCACCTGACATTAGAGTGCGGGTACTGCGCGGGTTATCCAACCGCACTCCACCCGCACTTGTATCAAGAACAGAAGAGCAGAGTTGCACCTGACATCAGAGTGCGAGTACTGTGCAGGTCATCTAACCGCACTCTACCCGCACTTGTATCAATAATAGAAGAGCAGAGTTGCACCTGACACTAGAGTGCAGGTACTGTACGGGTCATCCAACCGCACTATACCCGCACTTTGGCTCAAGACAGAAGGTAGATCTTTCACCTGACAGGGAAGTGCGATCACAGTGCGACCACAGTGCGACTCCAAGTGCGAGTACAGTGCGGGTAATTCAACCGCACTCCACCTGCACTCCTTCCATGCTCCGAGAACTGAAGTTGCAGACAACCCATACAGTGCGGGTACAGTGCTGGTAAATCACCCGCACTCCACCCGCACTTCGAGCGCACCAGTCTGATTTTCAAAGCTTAAGTGACCTATTTTTGTATTTATTATAAATAGAAAAGTATAGAAACGTTTTAAGGAGCTTTTTGACTCCGTTTTAGATAGATTAAGCATTCTTCGATTTAGTTTCTCTCTCTACCTCTCATCCTTACATTCTCTACTCAACTCCAAGGAAGTTAGGAGATTGGAGCCAGTTCAAGGAAGGAGATGTTCTCCAAGGGTTATTTCTTTCTCCTCTCTACTGATTTCCTAGTTGTAATGAGTAGCTAAATCCCCTCTAAGGGGTTGATGGAGTAGTTAGTTTAATATTGGGCTTGTACTTAAACTTGATATTATATTGATATTCATGTCTATCTTCCATTGATCTATTCTTGTTGTGAATATTTATCATTGATTTCTTGTGTAGATACATGATCTTTGCAAGATGTCTTTGTATTATGTATGAGTATTCCATCTAGATATACATGATGTTTAGTTGTTTAATGCTCTAAGGTATCGACGGAAAGTCATGAATTCCGACTCTTAAACCGCGGTTCTAATCTAACCTCGATCGTGTTTCCGGCACTATACATCCTAGGTCGGAACCGTGAGAGAGTTAGAAGTCATCACTATACATCCTAGGGTGACTATCTTTAATCGGTTGAGTCAATGTTAGGTAGACGAGCTTCATTTCTAGAATCCGGTAAACAATCAACTCTATACATCCTAGGTTGGTAGTTTACAAGGATTAATCCCTAATAGATGGTCCGCACTATACATCCTAGGCTGGCCACATTCTAGGGATAAATAACCGACTCTATACATCCTAGGTCGGTTACCTTGAAAAGCCGTGCTATTGACAAGTTTGTTGCATTGCCCAGTATTTGCTTTCGAATCCATTAACTCCTTAGTTTCCATCATCTATATATTCTTCACTCCGTATTCCCCTTTCATTCTATTTACATATTTAATTTAGTATTATTTAGAGTTGGTTCACAATCTACATTTTCACCAATTCATGTTTTGCTATTATATATATATACATACCATTGCTTTAGCATTAACTAATTTGGCTAACTCCGCTCCCTGTGGACGACACCAACTTGCCACTATATTTAAGTTTTCAAACTGATTTAGGCTTAGTGAGGTTTCTTAAAATATTATTGACGGACTGATCTTTTAAAAACGACATAAGGGAAAAAGGGTACTGTCAATTATATCTTTCCTAAACCATCCAAATTGATTACTTATTGAAGGAAGATAAGAATTAGGTATCAACTTGATTTCCAAGACTTACACACATGTCTGATAATGTAATATTTCCCGTTCCGACAACTTGCAAAACAAATCCCGTCACTATTCACAGATTTAATGACTGACTGATCTGCGCAACAGGTACTGAAATGGGAATAACCTCTCCTCAAAACTTTGGATCGACAGGCTGTAAATTGGGTTGGAAACTAGACTTTCAGGGCTTCAAATCCATAGGTTGCAGGACATACAGTTGGATCGGAACTAAGAGATATGTCCTTCGTAACATGGCTCATCTGCATTGATTCGGGAAACCGCTGTGACTACCGCTGTGACAATCCACAGCGGTATGATAGTGTTTTGGAATGTGTTATTCTGCCCTTTTTAGCGCTGTTGGTACCACAGTCATAATTCAAAGCGGTCTTGACAGCGCTTCAAGTAAAATTGCATATTAGTCCCTCAATTCTTCAATAATCGCCCTTTTCGTATAAAATTCTCCAAACACATCACTTTGATCCAAAAACCTGAAAATGCTCAAAACACAAATTAAAACCCCTAAATAACTCAAGAAACAAGCAATTGATTGGAGGAATGGGGATCAAAAATATATATATAAAATAACCGATCAAATACCCCCAAACCTATCTTTTGCTAGTCTTCGAGCAAAACTAGGAAAATAAAAATTAAAAACTAAACTAAAAATAAAAATCCAAAAATAAAAATTTTAAATTAAGCCACTTTCGTAGGGAACACGATAGCATTGAGTGTATGCTACAAGCCTTTAAACCTCTAGGTGTCCCTAGTAGGAGGAGTATTGTCTTCTGAGGGTTTGCAGTTATGCCACCCACAAACATAAATTTCAGCGAAAACCAAATAATTAAGATGCAAACTCAAATGCACCATTCAAAGCCAATGCATGATAGAGCCACTGAATAAAGACTAAAATTATGCCACAAATTTGAATGCATGCTTGGTTTTAATGAAAAGCCCATACTCAAGACACTCTAGCTTCAAAAACACATTCATCAAACGCCATAGATATAATTCGCCTCGACTCTAATTCTCACAAGATGTCACTTTTTAATTCGCATAGAACCTAGGCAAATACACTCATCAAGCATATGCGAATGAAGTTATACACAAGAAATTTCAAAATATTATCGCATATGAATATATAATGGAAAGAATGTTTGATTTCTATGCAAAGGATCTCATGAACGGAATCAGATATTAAGAACAAGATAGAGCATATGTTTACCTTTACTCTCGAGCTAGCATTCCCAAAAGATCAATTAGGTCTTTTCTTTGGTTGTAATGGGGCCATTGGGTGACGGTTACGAAAGAACAGAAAAAGGATTGCAAACAAACCTAGAATCATATCAAGAAATTCTTCGGCAATCTTCATACTCGGCCAAATTTCTTCGAATTCTTCATTCCACTTGCATCTAGGCTTCTTGAACAATTTTTGTTTATCCTCCTTCTTGAGTTGACTTTGATTTCTCATCACTTCCATTGTAAAGCTTTATTCCTTTTCACTTTCATTTAATTCATCATCTCATTCATTTATCTTTTTTTTTAAACCCTTTTTTTCAACTTTTTTTTAACCCCTTTTTTTCAAATTTTTTTTTGAGATGAGAATTTTTCATCAATTACATTATTCTTCAAAAACCTTTTTTGCATTTGATCTTCTTGCTTTTTCCTTAGTACATGCACTTCACGAGTCACCCATTTCGAACTCTCTTCAATCATCTTCATCACCTCAATATGATCCCAAGCTATAAGGTATGGCTAAAATATGGCTAATTGGGGTTAAGTTAATGTGGGTGATGAAAGAAAAAGGCTTATAGTGTTTAGCTTCAAAATTGGCTATGGAGCACACACATAAAGGTAGGAAATATTTAAGGCCTTTTAAGTAGTTCAAGCACACATTGCCTATATCACTTCTAATGGTTCAACCAAAATAAGAGCAAAGTCTACATGTGATATCTTTTTATGATGAATGTTCTTTAATATCCAATGCATAACCTATTGAGATCAATTTCTAATGCTAAGAACCTAATGAGTGTTTAGGAATAGAAACAAAAGAACCCTCATATAATGATATTTATGTAACGCTTTTTGGCTTAGTGAACTCACAAGGGTAGTCTCCACTATTAATCATGGCAATTCAACTAAGGATCCTATCCACCATCACATCAAGAGTATGTCATAAATTTTGAAAAATGCAATGCAATACTCTAAGTGGCAAGTTGTTAGTCTAAATTCAGTGATTAAAGCATATATTATGGCTCTTAAAGTACACAAAAGAATCATCTCAACATGGAGGACAAAAAATTAAAAACTGGTGACTTTTGAAATTGACGTACGTCTGTTCTTTAATGCATATCTCTCAAAATACTCAACAAACGTAACCATATTTTAACACAAGAAAATAGACATGCAAACTCACATTTTTTATTTTGAAAACATCTCGAAATTCGAATTTTAAGAGTGAGAAAACAGACGACGAAAACAGTGTACGTGCAGAATTTCAAAAACAGGGCATCGCCGATGACCTTTGGTCAAAGAAACAATCATAACTTTTAAACCACCACCCAGAATTTTACGTTCTTTATACCGTTGGATTCGTATCAAAAAAATGATGAAACCACCGGGAGAAAAAAAATTTATTTCCTGACCAATGAATACAGTTTTAATAAAACGTTTGCCTCAAAAATTTTCAAAACATGTCACTTTTTAGCAGATTTCAACAAATGGCTCAAAAAATAAAATAAACACGAATTCACACCCCCAAACCTAATCTAAACATTGTCCTCAATGTTTACATGACATTAAAATCATGGAAAACGAATAAAGAAAAAGCATGACATGTATGAACTTGAAACACAAAAACTTAAGAAAGAAAACTAAAAACTAAAAACTAAAAATTAAAAAGAAATTACCTAGGTGGGTTGCCTCCCACCAAGCGCTTTATTTAACGTCTTGGCAAGACGGATGAGAGCTCAATGGCTCTTTGAGCTTGATTGATTTTAATATCCTTGAGATCTCCTCTACCTGTGGTGAAGTAACAACTACATACTCATTGCCACTCTTCTTCAACCGAATAGTTCCACCAAGCTCAACTTCTCTGATCTCATCTTTTTGGATCCATACTTGCCTTACCCGGTTACTCCCACGTTTGCATTGTTTGAGATACTTATAGAACCTTGGTCGAATGTGACCCTTCATGTTACAAAAATTGCAAACTGGAACAAATCTATGAAAATTACCTTCTTGACAGCTATGATTCAGTGGTAGAGCTTGCTTCCTTCTGTTTCTTCTTCTTCTCTTCGGAAGTGGATAGATATTCTGGGTGACGAAATCACTCGACTCATCTTCATTCACCTTATTGCTTTTAACCTCCGCAGATTGCTTCATCACTTCGGCGGTCAATGACTTGATTTCTTGCTCGGCCTTTGCAAGCTTGGCAATGCTTTCAAGTTCCTTATTCTTCATGATCTCTAAGGCTTTATCCCTTTGTTCGATTTCGACCATCATCAATCTTATCCGTTGACCAAACTCATCTTTGAGCTCTTCCACCTCTTGGTAGAATTCTGCAGACTCCCTCAAAAAGGACTCTTTTTCTTCCATTAGCTCATTGATCTTGGTTGTCAAGTCAGAATTGAGAGCGACAACCATATGTTTTTCTTCTTTCAGTTGCTCAATCATGTTCTCATAACTTGAATGATCATGTTGGAGAGGTGAGATCTCATGTTAGAGAGATGAGAGAGGGGTTGATTCTAGACAAACCCCTGAATCCACTACTTGTACATTGAAGCAGTCAGGAGCTCCTACAAGATGTCGCATGGATTCAAAAACATCAACATTGATTGTCTCATCAAATACTGTCATGGACACCTTGCCATTATGCAAATCTATGATAGCCTTTGCTGTTGACATGAACGATCTTCCGAGCAAAATAGGTAAGTCTTTTTGCACTAGTGCCTTCTTCTTCCATATCCAATACGATAAAATCTGCTGGTATGATGAGCTTGCCGACTTGGACTAGAACATCTTCCACAATTCCGCCAGGATACCTTATGAATTGATCGGCAAGTAAAAGCTCCATGTTGATTGGTTTAAGGTCACTCAACCCCATCTCCTTGTACACAGCATAGGGCATCAAATTTATGCTTGCCCCTAGATCTAGTGTGGCTCTCTCTTTTCTTGTTTCTCCCATCGTGATAGTGATATTGAAACTTCCGGGATCCTTGAGTTTCTGAGGCAATATTTTTTGGAGTACTGCACTAACCTCATCTGGAACTAGCACCATCTCATGAGAATCAGTCTTCCTATTTCTTTAGTTGAGCTCTTTGAAATACTTTGCATAAGCTGGCATCCTCTGGATTACTTCCATGGTTTGCAAACTAACATTGTCCTTTGACAATATGTTATAGATCTCCTTGAATGATTGGTTGAGCTTGTTCCTTTGAACTCTGGCTGGAAAAGGAACTGGGGGCACATAAGGATTTGAAGATTTGTGGATTTTAGATGTATCTTTGGCCTTTTCTACCTTGAACTCTTCATCTTCTACTGGCGTACTGTTTTCTTTGGAGAACCCTGAAACATTAATAGAAGTATTAAAAAGTTCAGCAGGTTTATCATTATTTAAAGCCTTACCATTCCAGAGAACTGTGATAGCCTTTGTTTGCTCAGTATGGCTGGGAAATGTTCCTGGTTCACTTCTTTGATTAGCTTCAGCCAATTGCCCAATTTGCGTTTCTATCTTTCTCAATGAAGCATCAATGTTTTGAAATCTCACATCAGAGTCTTGCCACCTTCTTTCATTTTGATTCATTTTCTTATCCATAGTTTGTATGAATTGCTTCATTGTATCCTCCAATGACGAATTCTTAGATTGATATTCATGATTATGAGCACCGGCATTATATTGTCTCTGGTTGTTATTTCCCCATTGGTTCCCAGGACCCTGATTGTTGCTCCAAGAGAAGTTGGGATTTCTCCAACCTTGATTGTAGTTGTTCATGGCTTGTGCTTCTTCCAAGTTACTAGGTCTATGACCTCCCATTTGAAAATCTGCATCATACCTTGGTTGCTCATATCCCATGTATCGATTTTCTCTCATTTGTCCCACCTGATTCACAAGTAATTCGATGGACTCTTGCATTTATGACATTTGCATTGATGTATTAGCATCTATTTCATAAATCCTTTTCCTTCTCCTAGAACTCTTCTGATGAGAATTATTGGCGAGTTTTTCAAAGATCGACTGCAAATCTTCCGGAGTCTTCTCAGTCATGGATCCTCCACATGCATTATTCACCAAAACTGTTGAGACATCATTCAATCCATCATAGAACCATTGACATAGTTGGTGGGTGTGGTATCCGTGCTAAGGATAATAAAAAAGAAGCATCTTGTAACGCTCACAGGCTTCATAGAATGTTTCTTGGTCCCCTTGGAAGAAATTAGTAATCTTAGTCCTTATCTCACTAGTTTTCTAGGGAGAATAGAATTGGTCAGTAAGCTTCTCTACTACCTCATCCCATGTTGTCAGAGAAGCTGGAGGTAACGTCAAGAGCCATGTCTTCGCCTTGTCCTTTAGAGCATGTGGAATACACCTCATACGCAGCTGGTTTTCTGTCACCCTATTGTTTGGAAAAGCTTGAATTGCTGCATAGAATTCTCTGAGAAACTTAAGCACATCTTCATTCAGCAGCCCATGGAAAGCGGGTAGCAAATTATAGTGGAAACTCTTCAGCTCATAGTTTCTTGCTTCCTCATCTAGTGCAATGCACAAAGGATGATTGTTAACAATAGGTCTGCTATAATCCTTCATGGTTTTGATCGGTACCGCTGGTACAGCTGGTGGATCTGGAACCTGTTGGATGTTGCGATTTCCATCGTCTGCCATTGCTCTTTGTCCAATGCGATCAATGTTGTCATTCAACGGTAGTACTTCTCCTTGCAGTGATCTTCTACCTTGCATTCACCGTTGAAACCTATAACCAAAGACAGACACACAGTAAACTACGAAAATAAAATAAAATAAAATAAAAACTAAAAATCTAAAAATTAATGACACGACTACCTAAAACTAGACTAAATCTATTAACTAAAACTAAAACTAGAATTAACCAATAAATTCAACTAGTCCCCGGCAGCGGCGCCAAAAACTTGATGTGTAAAATCGTGTTATAAAATACTCACTCGCAAGTGCACAAATCGTGAAGATAAGTACAGTGACAAGTAAGGATCGTTCCCACGAGGAAAAGAGATTTATTGATTGAAAACTAATTTTAATTAAAGTTAAATTAAAAGTAACCAAGAGATTGTTGATTGATTGATTGATTAATCTAAACTAAATTAAATTAAACTAAAGAAAACAATTAAAAAGAATATGGTTGTGATCAAGAGATAGAAAGCACCAGATCATCAATGATCCCCAATTATGAACACTCAATGTATGAAATTAATTTGTAAACAAGATTCAATAAATTCTAGGGTTCATTCTTTATCTTTAATGTGACTATTACCGTATGATCATGGGATGAGTCATGTGTTCCCAATTATTATTCACCCTTGTCTATGGTGTGAACAACAATCTAAAACCCTTTAAGCGCAAGAAATAAGAACCAAATTCTATACTTTGCTTAGCCTATGCTAAAGATAAAATTCATTCATTCAAAAGAGCATTAATCAAGATTAGGTTTGGTCTATACTCTAACCCTAATTCTCTGATAGTCTTAACCCTAAAATCATGCCAAATAATTATCCACCCTTGGTCTATGGTGTGAATAAATATTAAAACTAATGAGGAGTCAAGCAATTAAGCACAATGAATAAATCAAGAATTAAATTGATGCAATAATAATTAATCCAAACATGAGCATTCACAAAAGGTTCATATTGATTCCCTAGTTATGAGATTAGTTACACATCATAAAAATAAAAAGAGAAGAGAAAGAAAATATAAAACCCATCTTGGCCTTCAATGAGTTCTTCAGATCTTCAATGTTGAATCTTCTTTGTCTTTAAATCTTTAATGTGTAAAGATGGATGAAAGAATATTGTGTGTAGGAGAATGGTATATGGAGAAGTGGTCCGAAAGTTGTGTAAAAGTCAGATCCCGAAATTAGGTTCAAAAGGGGTTTAAAGAGGCTTTAGATGCTAGGCCAAGTCCTTAAGCAACAAGGAAATCAATTCCCTTTTGGAACTCTACATTTTTGGGATATTATATCTTTCCTAAACCATCCAAATTGATTACTTATTGAAGGAAGATAAGGAGTAGGTATCAACTTGATTTCCAAGACTCACACACATGTCTAAGAAGGTAATATTTCCCGTTTCGACAACTTGCAAAACAAATCTCATCATTATTCACGGATTTAATGACTGACTGATCTGCGCAACAGGTACTCAAATAGGAATAACTTCTTCTAGAAACTTTGGATCTACAAGCCATAAATTGGGTTGGAACTAGACTTCCGGGGCTTCAACTTCATAGGTTATAGGACACACAGTTCGATCGGAGCTAAGAGATATGGCCTTCGCAACATGGCTCATCTGCACTGATTCGGGAAACCGTTGTGACTACCGCTGTGACAATCCACAGCAGTATGACAGCGTTTTGGATTGTGTTATTCTACCCTTTTTAGCACTGTTTGTACCGCTGTCATAATTCACAGCGGTCTTGACAACGCTTCAAGGAAAATTGCATATTAGTCCCTCAATTCTTCAATAATCGCCCTTTTCGTATAAAATTCTCCAAACACATCACTTTGATCCAAATACCTGAAAATGCTCAAAACACAAATTATAACCCCTGAATAACTCAAGAAACAAGCAATTGATTGGAGTAATGGGGATCAAATATATATATAAAAAATGACTGATCACTAAGCCAAAGGCTTGATGGAGTCATGAAGAATTTGAAGCTTCTAAGTGGAACAACAAGGCGATGCATGCCTTATTCAGTGAAGTGGATGAGAATATTTATAAACTCATCCAAATCACCAAAAAATGTACATGAATCTTGGAATATCTTAGAGATGGCTCATGAGGGAACCGAAGTGGTGAAGGATTCAAAGCTCCAAGTCCTCCAAATGCAATTCGAGACAATTAGGATGGAGGAGGATGAGTGCTTCAATGACTTCCAAGTGAATTTGATGGACATCATTAATCAAAGCCATCAACTAGGTGACCCATACTCGGATAGGTAGATCGAGCAAATGATCATGAGGTCACTTCCCACTAGATTCGAATCCAAAGTTACGGCTCCTAAAGAAAATAAGGATTACAATAACATGAAGCCGAGTGAAGCGATAGGAAGGCTCATAGCCTATGAGTTTAGATGGGGTCCTACCTCCATATCTCCCAAGATGCAAAAAGGGCTAGCCTTTAAGACCTCCAAGATTGAGAAGGAGGATGACGACTTAGATGAAGACATGGCTCTAATGGTGAAGAGATTCAAGAAATTCTTGAAGCTACAAAAGAGTGGCCATGGTTCTAATGGAAATGACTTCAAGAAGATTGAGCCAAGACAAGAGAAGCCTTCAAGAAAGGGGATTCAAGGCTTTGAATGTGAAGGATTCGTGCATATCTCCAAATATTGTAGTAACTTGAAGGACAAGAGAAAAGCAAAGTTGATGGCCATCTCATCAAGTGATAGTGAGAGTGTTAAAGATTCTTCAGATGATGAAGAACTTGCCATTAACTACATGGCATTTGGAGCATCCTATGTGGGAGTTGAAAAAGAAGGGAAGAGTGCCTTGAATTGTGACCTTAAAGAAGGGATAGATGAAGTGGTAGCTAAAGGTGTGATTGATGTAGCTACACATAGTGAAGTTGTTGGCACAATAACAAATGACCAAGGCAAAAGTCTTGATGAAGAAGTTGACTTACTTGATTAAAGGCAAAGTGAGAAGAGTGAATCGTCCTCAAGTATAGGAAGTGATTCTAGTGATGAGAAGTATTCATCTCCATCTAGAGAAATTTGTGAAGGCATGGACCTTGAAGACTTCATCAACTACTTTGAAGACTCTAGGTTGAAGAAGAAAAAAGAGATTCAAAAGTTGAAGGAGGAGAATCTCAAGCTTTCAACCAAGGTGACTCACTTGAATGATGAAGTGAGGAGAGTCAAGGAAAGTGAAGACAAGATGAAGAAAAAGCTTAAGGAAGCCAAGAAGTTACTAGCCAAAATGACCTCCGACACCGAAAATCTTGACAACTTGTTGAGCATTGGAAAGAAGTCAAATGACAATAGGGGCCCTGGATATGTTGATGACAAGGAAGCCCCCTACTTGGTCAAAATGGTGTTTGTCAAGGGAAATTTCATGAATGAAGCATCACCTCCACAACATCCTAGGAGGAAGATTAAACTTGGAAAGTCATCCAAGAGTGGCCAACTGAAGATGCCAAAGAAGAATGGAGCTCAACCCCAACAACCAAAAGCTCCACCTTTAAGCTTCCGTCAACCAAGATTTCCTGAACCAAGCAGGCAAGCCAAGCAATCTCAACCAAGGAAGCATGGCAATACGGTTCAACAACAAAGAATGAGAGAACCGGCTCAACACCAAAGGCGATATCAAATGCATGGCAAGTCTCCAATGACCTCACAAGGATATGGTATGACTCCCCACTTTATACATACTTGTCATTTTGTGGTGTTCATGGGCATATTAGGCCAAATTGCCATAGGTACATTAAGAAATGTAGGGTTGAGAGCATAATGGAGAGGAATAGACTTAAAAGAGCCAATATGCATGTGCCTAGGAAAGCTAGAGAAAATGACCCTAGGAAATGTAGTAACGTGATGAATATGACCACTAGGAATGAAAATGTGTCACCTAAGTGGACTAGAAAGATGAACCTGCATGCTATTGTGCCAACGTGTCTCTCATAGACTTAACTAGGTCTAATAGACTTGGTAGGTCTATAGGGACTCGTGCCTCCCATTGACTTTGCTGGAATTGACCCCATTTAGGGAGCTCAAGCAAAAAGAGCAAACTTGCATTTTTGAAATGTGAAAAAACTTGATCTACTTTATGCCTCTTTATTAATTGCTTGAGATACTAGGTTGCAAATATATGATTATATGGTATTTTTGTTCAATAAGTGTGTAAGCTTGCTTTGTTTGTAATCCATGTCACACTTATGTTCAAACATGCATTTTTGGACTAGGAGATTTGATTGGGAAGTACTTTGAATGACCTATAATTTATCTCCATGACATGTGAACTTGGTTATGACATGCTTTAATTGATATGCATGAAATGCTTTTGATTGCTTTAATGCAAATGTATGTGAATGCAAATGAGAAGACTAATCAATAAGGATCTTGTATCCATGCAATCAATAAGGATTTTATATCCAAATTAGTCTTGTTTCTCTTCTTAATGGTTAAACAAGACTACTATCATACGGATAACTATCCAGAAAAATATAAAAGGGTCTCTTGATCCAATGTCTTGGTTTGCTTTTAAAAATTGATATAGTTGTTTGTGTGTTGAAAACTTTTTGAAAAACTATATCATGTTTGCTTATGATAAAAGGGTACAAATTGGTTTGAATTCTTATGGAAACCCTTTTGATGTTTTCTTTGCCAAATACAATTGTTTGAACCTTGATGCTATATGTCTTGCATGCAAAGCAACACCTTCACACATTCTAGTTAAAATAAAACTCATTGAATCTCTCTCAATTATTCAAGTTGCATAAAGTTTATGTATATGATTATGCAATCATCTTTTGTGCCAATATATCTTTTTGCTAAAGCAACCCGATAGGGGGAGCTCCTTTGCCTATCTCATGATAAAAAGGGGGAGAAGTCTTAAGAGATATAGGGACATCATTTTTATGCTTTGGGGAGAAGTCTTGGGAGAGAGTAACCTTTTAGGGGGAGCATTACACATGCATTACTTTGTATTGCTTTATTGTTTTTAAGTGCAAATGTTTTTTTTTATGTTTGTTCACCTCACATGCACTTGGTCTTGGAAAGTGCTTTCTTGCTATTGTGTGTAGGTACGATGATCTACGAAGTGATTGAAGGCCTTGAAGACTTAGTAACTTAGGTTTCTCTTAATGTAACGTATAATGATTTCTTGTTGGCCAATAGCTTTTTTTCTTTGGTAAGGATTATTTTTTGTGTGTGGTTGTTTTGTGATGAAATAGCCAAAGGGGGAGATTGTAAGGACCTCTGTTTTTGATTGGCTTATTTCATGAGAAACATCATTGGAATCGTTTTGTAATGGGTAGCTTAGATCTCCAATTGTGACTCATCTTCAACAAGCTTCCAAGATCCCAAAGTGCTTCAAGAGAGGTAGTTTACATGACTTGACTCTTTTGAAGAGATTTTAGTTGCACACACTCACTAGCTTGCATTACACATCATATCTTGCATTCTAACTAAATTGATAACATGTCTTACATGTTAATTGTGCTTCATTTTGTGTGCATTTCACTCACTTCACACTTGCACAACATTCATGTAAGTGGGAACCCCGTTCACTGGTAACACAGTGGAAATAGGTTTTAAAATTTTAGAACCAGTGAACTTGAGATCGTAATTATTTTCCGGAACTAATACATGCAATATGTAAACTCAGGAAATTGTAATCAATATAATATATATATATATAGAACCTTACAAACATTTGGAGGCTTCTATACTTTACAATATGCTCCTGGTCTATACCACCGATCTTCCTAACTATTTCTGGAACTGGTAACTGTGTGTGGGTGCGTCACGTACTCAGGAACTTAGGAGGATGTTGAGAAAATAAGAAGAAACATTTTCTTCCAAGAGAAAAAAACCTAGAACAATTCTAGTTGTTAAAAAAAAAATATTAAAATTTTTTTTTCTTTTGTTTTAATGGTGCATGAAAGCATCAATTCCCTTTCTCCCTTTAAATCACGCACACAATTTGCACACCCTTGAGCTGATGCCTTTTTTTTTTCTTTTGATTGCCCCACCTCTCCTAGTGTGTTTCTCTGATATTTGTTGCGTGAATCAAGTTCTAATCATAATAGATCACTGATTGCATTATTAGCTTTTTTCTATTTTTATTGGTTATCTAGTTATATTAAATATATCTCTAAATCTTTTTTAAACTAGATCATTATCTCTTTCCAAATATATCTCTATATATTCAAAAGATAATTAGTATTTAAGTGTTCTAGGTAGAGTAGGATTCTAACTACCACATAGCCCTAGTTGACTTAAACTTAAATACTATACCTAACTAAGAATAAAATAATCTAATTATTTTATGTCTCGGTTATGATTTGAACCTGTAACCTTTAATAATAATTAATTCATAATTATTAATTCATTAATTAAATAATCTAATTATTTCATTAATTTAATTATTAATATATTAATTAAATAATATCTTTATTCAATTCATCCCTGAATGAATACGTGTCACTTTCGTAACACAATTAATTAGACAATCCAATTAATTAACCATGACCCTTTTTACCTAATCGACCGGGCTAGCAAGGGGACCTAATAGACCCATAGTATTTTGAGCTCCAATAATCTTTGGAATCGTTAATTATACTCTTTAATTAATATTCCTTGATTATTAACTCTGTTGTTATTCTACTGAAAACTCGAAGCTGCACTCTCTCAACTGCAGATGCTTTTACATAGACCGATACAACTCGGTGTCCATCGGTATAGCTATTACACATGGTGTGATCCTCCATAATAGTTCATAATTAGAGCTGAGTCATAATGTCTGTTATATCCCTCTAATTACATATATACTTTAAGTACCGTTGATTCTCTAATGGACAATAAATCCTATTTCGTCACAGAATTAGGAGAGCGCTCATATTGTCCAAGCCCCAAATCAACCCTTAAGGGAACTACCATCTACTTCTCACAAGAAGGAGTGGATTCCACTATTGTATACAAACCTTACCAGCCATAAGCCAAACCACAATCCCAACATACGGAGCATATTAATTAGGAACTGCATCCGACCTCACCCATGGTATATCAAAGACTACGATCTAACTTGAAGGAGTCGATAAGATACTCAGGATTAAGATCACCCACATATAGCCATCATTAGTTGAATCTTATCAGTAAACGGATCTTGGTGAGATATTCATATAGATCATGGCCTAGTTCTATATGATCACATCATACATGATAGAATCACCGTACATTACGGAATGGACCGCGTCTATAGATTAACCACAAATAAAGTACCCAGCTTTATTTGCTATATATGGACTCTTTATATTGTAGGTCTCTTACTGTATCCATCCGTATATGACACTCAAATACACAGTCCAAGATTACATCCGGCTATCTAGGATGTTAGTATATGCACAAGTTATAAAATAAACAACACAACAAGAATGAATTGAACTTTTCTTTTTATTTATTTCATAAATCCATTTACAAATTACATCTTTAGGCATAAACCCCAACAGTAAGATAGGCAATATTTTTAGTGTTAAAAAGAGAATCTTTCTCTTTCCGCGGCTTAGACCGCTTGGCAAGCTCTGTTTGCACAGTGGCACACGGAGCGGTATTCTCCAGTGTGTCATGCGCAGTGTGGACCGTGGCCTGTGCGCTTGCATGCATAACGGTCCTAACTAAGGTGTTGTCCAGACAGTGCACTGTTGTGTGTACCACGGTCTGGACAACTAGCCCAAGCCGCAGTATACCTAGCGGTAATGACAGCTTTTTAATTCCCAAGCCCAAAATGACGCAGTTTTGTCTAGGGCTTCTATATATATGTTCTATTCTCTCCCATTTCATTTTACAGCCTTAAGAACACATTCTTAGTGAGAGAAATTGACTTCTAGAGAGAGAGCTCCAAGACTTGATTTTTACTCAACCAAACACAAACCACATATGCATCTAACATCTTTCAAGCATCATCTACTCATGGGTTTTCATGCTTTCACATCCTTGTAAGTTGAACATGTCCTAGAGCATATTGTTTGAATATTTGTTCATCTTTGCTTAGGATTAGCAATTACTTTGTTGATTAATTGCATGGTTCTTTGATTAAGCATGTTTTGAGTATGTTTGTGTTTTTGTCTATTGGTTGAGATTGCCCATTTATTGATAGCTTAATTGATTAGGTCATTTGTGCCTAAAAGCTAGGTCATAAATATTCATATGTGATTTATTGATAACTAGGTTGAGAAATTGCATTTTAAATTAACTAGTTAATGTTCATGAATATTTGATTGGGTTTGTGTTATGATCGCTTGCATGTAGGACTTATTTGCCCTCTAGCTAATTAGGACTCATTGATTGCATTTGTTAATTGCATTTAGTGTCCTTGCCATGTTTAATGACAACTTTTGTTGATTGGCTTATGTTTGATGACTAGATTTTAGACTTGCATATCTATATCTAGTTAGGTCTTTATGAGCATTCATATAGACATTGATATCTAGGATTTGTGCTTATTGCCATCATATAATCTCTAGATAAGCATTTAGTGTTGCCTAACATTAGTTGCATTTTGAATATTCATATATTCACATAGGTTGTTTATCTCTTCTTGAGAGTTAAGTCTTGTGACTACAAGGTGTAATGCACAAGCTAGTGAAGTCTTGCAACCAAGGTGTGGTTGGCAAGTAAAATGATCAAGGATTCAATATAAAGGGGGAGCATTGTATGTTAGACTTTGTTCTCTTTTATGATATGTTCTCATGATATTTTTGTACAAACATGACATAATTGAACATGGAAAATGCATGTTACTTATCTCATATATTTACCTTGTTTCCCTTGATTATCCATTGTTTCTTTCTTTGACTATTCCTTGACAAAAAGAGGGAGAAATGTATACCTCACCATGTGTGGGAGAAATGTACCTCTTTGTGATTATTGATCTTCTTGTTTTAAGGGGGAGAATTCTTGTGCGTTGAGGTTATGGAACAAAAGGAGTGCTTTAAAGTGAACTTTTATATGAGATAGGGAGAGTCTTGTTTGTTTTTGTTGATATATCTCACCAATCTTCTTTGTAGAAGATTTCTTGGTTGGTTGGTTGTGTGTATCTCACAAGTGCCTTGATGATTAAAGAGGAGAATCTTGAAGACTCATGAAGACTTGAAGATATTTAGTTTAGGGTTCTCTTTGTAATGTGAGGATGTGATAATGCAATCAACCATGAGATTATTTGACTGATCATTGTATGGTGAGGTTGAGGTTTTGTCATGGAATAGCCAAAAGGGGAGATTGTTAGGTTTTAGATTTGCATTGGCTTGATTCTATAACAAAACACTCTTTGTTTGTATTTCTTAGTAGCTTAGGCGGTTCGTGATTGGATCGAGCTTCAAAGAAGGAAATCAACTTCGCATGCAAAGTTCATCTTCAAGAGGATAGATGCTTACTTGGTTGCTAAGTTATCAAGATTCTTCTTCCTCTTGCAAGGCGTAAGGGCACAAACACATATTTCATAACAGTTGTGTCCCTGTATCATTGTGCAAAAATTTGTATAACACATTCACACACTTATTGAAGTATGCACACGCATTAGACTTAATTTGACAATTTTTGTAGAATTGCATGTTCTATGACTATATCTAGGAAATGGCATACTTGTATGTTCTTGTGTTTATTTTTTGTGTTTTTATGTTATTGAACTTGAATTTGACCTTATATTATGCTTCATTGAGTTCCGGTCATTTCGGTTACTCATTCATTAAGTTTCAAGTTCAAATTAGGAAGTTAAGAAACTTTCCATGATTTTATCGTACATGGTTTTCATCCTTATTTTTCAAGTTGAATTCCATATTTTTTTGTGGAAGTTGTCTGGAAATATTTTGTACGTGAGAGTGTACCAATTCGTAATCAAAAAATGGATACGAATTTGGAGTTTGAAGGCAGGAGGACGGTCGAAGAACAAAACAGTGCGCTAAGGGAGTTTAGAAGGCAAAATAGGGGAGCCAAGCAACTCTCCCCGTGGAGGGGCGTGGCCTCCAAGGGAAGGGCTGCCTTTTGCCCTCGTGGAGGTAACGCACCTCTATGGGAAGCAGAGGTGGCTGCCCCCTATTGGTGGTTGAAAAATCTCTCTCTTCCCTCCTTTAAATATCTCATTTCCCTCACATTTTCAAGTAGTAGTGTTGGTGGAAAAAATGAGCTGAAATTTTATCTCTAACTTTCTCAAATTCCAAACACCATAACTCTCTCAAATCAAATCCGATTTAAGTGATTAAAAAGCTGAAATTGTTCATCTTGAAGAGAGGAACAAATCCCAAGAATTTCAGAGTCAAACAATGCACATATATTTCAAGATGATCTGATTTCAGTTCGAGTGTCATTGTTTGTAAGTGAATCAATTATTTTTCATTTGTTATTTCATGATCTTCTTAATGATTCTTCTTATATAAGTTGAAAGAAATGTTTAGAATGATTTTGATTCTAATATTAGGATTTGTTTGATTAACTTTCAAGATTAGTTCATGTGTTTGATTGAAAATCATTTTTGCTAATCTTGAAGAACATGAGTTTGAATCTAGAATCACTTTGTGTATTTGATCTTAATTGTTGATTTTTAGATTTGATTACATGTTTTGAGAACTAGAATTTCATAATTGATATTTTGACTTTCCATGACCTAGTTCTTGATTTTTGGTTTTTGTTTGTTGAATATGTTAAATACTTCAAGTGTTAACTTGTTCACTTGATTTCAAAGTTAGTTGTGTGATTTACATTGAAAAACTTGTCATACTAACTTTGATTGAGATGTTTAGGTTTCTAGATATTTTTGTGAATGAGTTTGAATGCTTAATCTAGATTTACTATCACATATTCATAAGAATTAGTTACATTTGCTTGTGAGCTTGATTTGTGCATATACTAACTCTTCATAGAGTGTGTTTGATCAACTTGCTCTATTTGCTTGTGTTTGCATCATTTGCACCCACTTAGATTATTTTCCTTGTGAAGAGGTTGGAAGTCTCTTGTTGAAGTTAGTAAAGCTTTAACTTGAGCATTGGAAGTCACATTTGGAGAGTGATTCTTCAAGTTATGTATTGGAAGTCTTGGCTAGGATCGGAATGATCCGGATAGCTAAGCAAGGGAGTCTTGGCTAGGATCAGGGTGATCCAGATAGTTAAGTGTTAAGGGAAATTTTGCTCGGGATGAGAAATCTCAGTTAACGCCCTCGAGACCACTACCACGTAGGTGGTGGCCAAAATTCATTATATATGTAACAGTGATTTATAAAGTGACAAGTAAGCAAGAATATTTTTATTGAACATGCATGGCATACAAATACAAAGGTTCTTCTCTCTTTTCTCTCAACTCTCTCTGGGGAATGGTCGATTGTTAGTCGTATGCCTGTCGAATAGTAGTCTCTCCATTTTCCTTTCTTTTCTTTTCTATTTATACATAGTTTATAGGTCAACAGATTGATTCTCCCTTGATTTTCTCAGTTTCCTCCTTATCAGGCGGTATTTCTTGCTTTAATGTCATTGACTTTTGAATTGACGTCCGAATTGAGAGTATCGTGGTGGAGATCAGTTTGTTTCCTTTTTGGATTTCATTACTTGTTCTGCATGTAGGTAACGTTTCCAGATATGATTCAATGCATTCCTCGTATCCTTTCAGTATGATCCTTTATGGATGTCGTTGGATATGACGATATGGTGTGGTGCATCAACCAGGGAAGTTGATTAGTATTTCGACCTTGATATCTTAGAAGTTTCATCCAGCTTTGAGCCAAATCTGGCTTCCCTTCACCTTTTTGAAGCTAGGTGTGGCCTCGACTGACCTCTTGAAGCTAGGTGTGGCTTCGACTGACCTCCCGACCTTTTAGGGACATTCTTCTGTGTCAATCGAGGTACAGACGAGTCTCTGGAGCACTTGCGAGATGACCTCAACTTTAGGGAGCTTCTAGTTTTGGTGATGCGGGCTAGATCTGATCGTTCCGGGCTTTATCCCGGATGTATTCGGAGCCCGTCCTTGTTCCTGGGTGGTATCGCAGTTCGGCTCTAGACAAAGAGGTCTCCTAGTGGAAGCTCTCGGGTCCGGGCTCTATCTCGGATGTTTCCGGAGCCCGCCCTTGTTTCTGGGATGGTATAGTAGCTCGGCTCTGGATTGAGAGGTCTCCTGGTGAAACTCTCGGGTATGGAACTAGGTCTGGGAGGTGGAAAATTTCCCTTTGGTCCTTAGCCAATTTTGGCTATTAACAGAAGTCCCCTCTGACTTGAACACCAAAAGTCGAGCTCGGGGTTGAGGTCAGATTTTCACTTTATTTGGGAAATCTTCCTCTTTTTACCGTTATCGATATATTGGGGAAATTTCTTCATTTGAATGACGTGTTGCGAACCGACTAATTTATCTTCGAATTAATCTGATTGCGTTACGGCAGTCCCCGAGATTTTTTTACCGTTACCAGAATCTTGGGGAGATCATCCTCTTAACTGCGTAAGTGATGTGGCATGAGATGATTAGCCCGCTTTTGAGTTTAAACCGGTTATGTTACCGTAATCGATTTTTTACCGTTACCAGACGAGTATCTCGGTGCTGTTGCCCTTCTGCCTATATATATGTCTGTTTTCCTCCTCATCTTCCTCACATCTCTTCGAGCTAAAAACCTTTTGCTGAGAAATATTTCCATAGCTTTTCCTCCGAGCTTGCTTCTTTCTTCATTCTTCGTCTTCTATAATGTCGAAAAAAAGTCGTGACTCAACTGATTCCATATTCGACGACGAGGAGGTCGTCAGTCTTATTCTAGGGAAGCAGGCTAGAAGGAGTTCTGACGGAGATGATTCCCGGCCCACCTCACAACGTCAGCGGTCAAGTAGGAATGTATCTATCGGGACTGGGTTCTCCAACCATCCCGACCACCCTTTAGATATCGTCGATGATGACTCCGACAAAGAAACTGTCAGTGGCGCTACGGGGGAACGTCGGGTCTCGGCTCCTGGTCCCCTTTGGGAGAGGCTCCCTCCTTACGATTTTTGGGTTGTCCCAGATTCCACCGTTGACCCGGCGTCGATTGATCGCTTGAGGTCAAAGTTTGGCATCCCCGACAGCGTATCCATCTCGGTGCCTCCCAAAAATTATGAGTTTTTCAACCCCCCTAAAGGCGTGCTTCCGATCCATGTGGCCGCTCTTGAGAACGGGGTCAGTCTTCCCCTTCATCCAACCGTTCGGTGGGCTCTCAACGCCATCCAGCTCGCTCCCCTCCAGTTGACGCCTGGCTTCTGGAGGCAGTTGATTGGTTTCCTTGTATTATGGAGGGAACAATGCCAGATGAGTAAAGTGACGAGGGAGCCAGGTGCAGAGGAGCTGGCTTATCTCTTCCAGATTGGGAGCTTGTCTGGGGCTCCTCGAGGCCAGTTCTATGCCAAGGCAAAGAATAAGCTTAATTTCATCGTTCCTGGTGCCTCGAAGAAGGATCCCGCGTGGAAAGAAGAATGGATCCTAGCGGGGGATGACTGGAGGAGCTTGATTTTCATCGGAGGGCATGAATTCGAGGTTCCTACGGCTTTCAGTGACAAGCCCTCCTGGGACCGGGACTCCCTGCCTTCCGAGTCTGAAGCCGTCTTAAAGGCTATTCTAGCCCGGAATTATCTGAATCCGAAGTTCCCTACTGCTGAAGCTTTTGACCCTCGTAGGGTGAACAAGTATTTGCGGATTTCAGACCCTATTCCTCGTAAGTATCCTTGTGTTGCTTCGCCTTATTACTTAGCTTGGTTCTAACATTTTCTTTTTTAATCTCTTTATTTACAGTTTTTGTCGTGGAGCCGGCCACCTGTCACGTCTCACGCTCTCCTCAAGGTGGAGCTTCTCTTCCCTCCTCTTGGTCGAACCTGCCCTGGCTTCGTCTATCTCTCCGGCTGGGTCTAAGATGGCCACTCTTGCCTCGCGGGCTTTCCGGGCTTTGGGTAAAGCCCCCCAGGTGGTTGGCCCGTCTACTTCTACCCCCTTGGCTAAGGCCGCTAAAGTTACTACCCCTTCGACTCAAACACCTGATTCTGCTGCGCTTCCAACAACCAAAGCCTCGGAGGTTTCTGGGAAAGGTGTTGCTTCTGGGAAAGGTGTTGCGAATGTTCCTTCCAGTCGCTCCCGACCCCAGCCGAGCTCGACAGGGTGGGATGAGGTCCTAGAGCAGTTCATAGCGTCCTGTCCGGGTGGCGGGATCTCCAAGATGGCTTCTATGCCTGTGGACGTCCTTATAACCAAGGGATCTGCTATCTTAGCTGAGGTAATTGTATTTCCTTCACGCTACTTTTGTTAATTCGTTCAGTTTCTAACTCGAGTTCTGTATTTTGTAGGCCTTTAAGGTTAATGTCGCGATAGGCCAGCAGGTAGCCCTCCTTCGTGATCGGGCTGCAAAAGTCGAGGCTGAAGCTGAGAAAGCCAAGGAACTGCTCAAGCAGGCTCGATCTTTAGTGGAAGAGGTGACTTCCAGCCAGGGAAAAATCGAGCTCGAGATGGCTAAGCTTCGCTGCGATCATGAGAGGATGAAGCAATCTTTCAATCATGAGCGTCTTCAATCTCTCCGGCGGGCTAGGCAGCGGGATTCCTGGAGATCTGAGGCTAAGAAGCTGGACCTCGAGAACCGGTCTCTGATTACTCAGGTGGCCAAGCTGCAAGCTGATGCGGAGACCTCCTTCAGTGACGGGTATTTTTATGCTTCGTTTCAGGCCACGGAAGCTCTTCCTCATCCCTTTGATTTATCGTCTATTGCGGGCTGGGACAGACAGGAAATAATTCTCAAAGCTGCCGAGTTATCTCGCCCTGAGGGCGATAAGGTGGTCCCTTCTAGCCCATTAGGAACTGGGAAGCAGCCCGCTCAGTCAGATCCCTCATTCCATCTTCCTTCCTTTATCACCTCGGGTCCTGGGGAGTCTTCCAGCAAAGTGATGTCTTCTCGATCCGAGGAGGACCAATCGGGAGCTGGTGAAGAGGTTAGGAGCCCATCTAAGGATCCCCCTTTAACAGAGATGGAGGTCGACAGGAGCCAGATGGGGTCCTTGGCTGCCCTTCTTGACGCGGTTGTCCCTCCTGAGGTTATGGACGTAATTAATGAAGTTTTGGAGGAAGATCCAGCTGATCATCCGATGGAGCCTCTAGATGTAAGAGCGGTCGGTGAGGATAACCCAGATGGACAGCTACCTGTAGAGGGGGTTGATACCCAGGATCAGCAGGAAGGAGGAGGGCCAGCGGAGGGGAGTCATGAGAGTCCCAAAGCTTGAAGCGGATGACTTGTTTTTGATTGCCCGGAAAAGGGGGTGGGCACCCTGTTTTGCCATTATCAATTTTTCATTTTTCTTTTTCTTTTTGTAGCCCGAGTTCGGGGGTTGGGCTCCTCATTTGGATGTAGCCTTATCGGGGGATAGGCTCCCATTGCCCTTAATGATAAATCGAAGCGCTTTTTTGAGAACTTTTATTCTGTTTCTGCTCTTGAATGGTATCTAGAGTAGCATCTGTAGTAGCAATTAAGATCTATGTAGGGAATTATGGTGATTTTGATCCTGCACATGAAAGCAAACATTATATATATATATATATATACATATTTTTTTTATGGGGTGATAACCCAACCAAGACATTAGGAGGGTTATTGAGCTATTTCCTAGTCTTGGAGATCCGGAGGGCAACTATGCTCTTACACTCAGATCCTTCTTGGGGGTGGTAGCCCGACAAGGGCATCAGGAGGGCTATCGAGCTATTTCCTGGTCTCGAGATCTGGAGGGCAACTATGCTCTTACACTCAGATCCTTCTTGGGGGTGGTAGCCTGACCAAGGCATCAGGAAGGCTATCGAGCTATTTCCTGGTCTCGAGATCTGGAGGGCAACTATGCTCTTACACTCAGATCCTTCTTAGGGGTGGTAGCCCGACCAAGGCATCAAGAGGGCTATCGAGCTATTTCCTGGTCTCGAGATCTGGAGGGTAACTATGCTCTTACACTCAGATCCTTCTTGGGGGTGGTAGCCCGACCAAGGCATCAGGAGGGCTATCGAGCTATTTCCTGGTCTCGAGATCTGGAGGGCAACTATGCTCTTACACTCAGATCCTTCTTAGGGGTGGTAGCCCGACCAAGGCATCAGGAGGGCTATCGAGCTATTTCCTGGTCTCGAGATCTGGAGGGCAACTATGCTCTTACACTCAGATCCTTCTTGGGGGTGGTAGCCCGACCAAGGCATCAGGAGGGCTATAGAGCTATTTCCTGGTCTCGAGATCTGGAGGGCAGCTATGCTCTTACACTTAGATCCTTCTTGGGGGTGGTAGCCCGACCAAGGGATCAGGAGGGCTATCGATCTATCTCCTGGTCTCGAGAGGTTTATGTCGAATTCCCATACAAGGGTATAGTCACTAACGTTGAACATAGTTGGAGACAAAGATGGAAGAGAAAAGGAAAATAACTTTATTGATGATTGAGATGTAGTACATCTTTATTAGGACCTGTAATGAAAACTAAGTGGGGGTAGTCTGCTTGAGAACTCCTTTCAAGGGTAGAATTTCTTCAAATGATCTGCATTCCAAGTGTGGTTGATGGATCGTCCGTCCACGTCTTCGAGTTTATAAGCTCCATTGCGAACAACAAGCTTTATCAAATATGGCCCTTCCCAATTTGGACTTAAGACTCCATCCAACCTTTTCCGAGTGTTTATGGTCACTTTCCTAAGTACCAGATCCCCTTCCTTGAATTTCTGGGTTCTAACCTTTTGGTTGAAGTATCTAGCGATCTTGCTCTGGTAGATCGCTACTTTCTCTGCTACCCGGTCTTGCTTTTCTTCTAAGAAGTCTAGACTAGCCCGGAGCTTGACTTCGTTACCTTCGGGCTCAAAGTGTTGTACCCTGAACGAGGTTAATTTATGCTTGATGGGGAGGACTGCTTCAACCCCGAAAGCCAGGGAGTAAGGTGTCTCTCCGATAGCTGTTCTTTTTGTAGTCCGGTATGCCCAGAGGACTTCTGGTAGCTCTTCGGCCCATTTACCTTTCTTCTGTTGAAGTTTCTTTTTCAGGAGTTTCTTGATTGTCTTGTTGGTGGATTCTACCAGCCCGTTAGTCTGGGGATGAGCCACTGAAGCGAGCCTGAGGTCAATCCCCAATTCTTTGCAGAAGTCTTTGAATCGGGTGTTGTCGAATTGCTTTCCTAGGTCGGCTATAATGATGAGAGGGGTCCCGAACCTGCATACCACGTTAGTCTTGATGAACTTGGTTGTATTCTTTTCTGATATTCGAGAAAGAGGTCCGGCCTCGACCCATCTTATGAAGTAGTAGATAGCCACGATAGCGTGTTTCATCTGTCCCAGAGCTGTAGGAAGTGGCCCAATTAGGTCGATTCCCCACATGGAAAAGGGGTAAGGTGAACTGAGGGACGATAGTCGCTCGGGTCGCTGGTGGTTCAGGTTTGAGGTTCTTTGACAAGGTTCGCAGGATTGCACAAACTCTTTGCATCTTGATGGATGGTCGACCAATAGTACCCCATACAAAGCACCTGATAGGCTAGAGCTTCCCCACCTATGTGGTTCCCACAGTCCCCAGAGTGGACCTCTCTCAATGCCCACTTAGCATCATCAGGATGCAAGCACCTAAGTAAGGGGAGGGATCTGCCCCTCCAGTAGAGGTATCCGTCCACCATACAGTATCGAACTGAGAGTCTCTTAACTCTTCGGGCTTGGTCGGGCTCTTCAGGAAGCTCTTCTTCAAGGAGGTAGGTGACAATTGGGTCCATCCAGCAAGGTAGGCGATCCAGGGAATAAATTTCTCCATTTGTGGCTATGCTTGGCTAGGTGATTACTTGGAAGGGAATTCCCATTGGTAGGGATTGGCCTCCGTTCGCCGCTATTTTAGCCAGAAAATCTACGTGATGGTTTTGGTGTCGAGGCACCTGATCGATCTTGAGTCCCTTAAATTTGCATTTCAGCAGCCGAGCTAGATTTAGGTAGGCGACCATATTATCTCCCTTTGCCTGGTAGACCCCAGTCACCTGGTTTACAACAAGCAACGAATCGCTCTTGATCTGCAGGTAGTCGGCCTTTAGTTCGATGGCTACCTTCATCCCGGCTAGGAGGGCTTCATATTCCGCTTCATTGTTGGTAGCTTTAAACTCGAATCTGAAACAGTGACATAATTCAGTCCCCTTCGGATCTATCAAAACTATGCCATCTCCTCCCCCAGCTCGTCTGGATGCTCCGTTTGAAAAGAGGATCCATGGCTTGCAGCCTTCCAGCCAATTTTTGACATCGGATATCTTCTCAGGGACCCCGTCTGATACTGAGGGATTGTCTGGATCTGGGATCGCTGAGAATTCTGCCACGAAGTTGGCCAAAGTCTGTGCCTTAATCGTAGTCCGTGGCTTATACTTTATGTCGAACTGAATGAGCTCTAGTGCCCATAAAACTAGCCTTCCTGACAGGTCTGGTCTTTGTAAGAATTGACGGAGGGGTTGGTCTGTCACCACTGCTATTGTGTGAGCTTGAAAATAAGGATAGAGTTTCCTCGTTGAGATCACCAGAGCATAAGCGAGCTTCTCCAGGAGAATGTAGTTCCTTTCTGATTTGGTCAAGGCATGACTCACATAGTATATGGGCCTTTGAAAACCGTCGCTACAATCCTTGGCCAAAGCCCCGCTTACTGCAGTTTCTGATACAGCCAGGTAAATCTGCAACTCATCTCCGAGAACCGGCTTGACTAACAAAGGGGGGCTTGTTAGGTACTCTTTCAAAGCTTGAAATGCCTGCTCGCTTTCCTGGCTCCATTTCATGTTCTTTCCTTGTTTGATGGCCTTGAAGAAAGGGAGACATTTATCGGTGGAGCGAGAGATAAACCTGTTGAGTGCCGCCACCCGTCCAGTTAGAATCTGTACTTGCTTGAGCGAGGTAGGGGATTCTAGGTCCAAGATAGCTTTGATTTTTTCTGGGTTGGCCTCTATACCTCTCTCATGAACCATGAAGCCCAGACACTTCCCTGCCGTTACCCCAAAGGCACATTTGGAGGGGTTCAAACACATCTGGTTTTTCCTCAGTATGAGGAAGGTTTTGCGAAGGTCTTCCTGATGTCCCCTTGTGGTTGAGGATTTCGTGATCATGTCGTCGATATACACTTCCATCGTCCTTCCTATCTCGGGCTTGAACAGTTTGTTAACCAGCCGCTGGTATGTGGCCCCTGCATTCTTCAGACCAAACGGCATCACCTTGTAGCAGTATAAGCCCTGCCCAGTAATGAAACTGGTTTTATCTTGGTCAGCCGGGTGCATTTTAATTTGGTTGTATCCTGAGAATGCGTCCATAAAACTCAAAAGTTTATTTCTGGATGTGGAGTCAACCAGCTGGTCGATCTTTGGTAAAGGAAAACTGTCTTTCAGACAAGCCCGGTTGAGGTCGGTGTAGTCGACACACATACGCCATTTCCCATTCGCCTTCGTGACCATGACCACATTGGCGACCCATTCGGGGTAACGTACCTCTTAGACGAACCCCGCTTTGATCAATTTATCAACCTCTTCCTGCACCGCCGCGTTCCTATTAGCGTTGAAGTGACACCTCTTCTGCTTGACGGGCTTGACCGTTGGATCTACTGCTAGCCGGTGGGTGGCCAACGATGACGGAATTCCAGGCATTTAATCATGCTTCTAGGTGAAGATGTCGCTGAATTCCCTGAGAAGATCAATCAGTCTTCTTTTTACTTCTGGGTCAAGGGTGGCTCTGACCTTGACGACCTTGGAGGGATCGTCATTCCTGACGGATATTTCTTCTTGTTTGTCCACGGGCTGCCCGCTGGCCCATTCCTTACTCCGTTCTTCCTCGTAGGGCATGATAGGTTCATCCTCCGGATGCCCAGGATGTTTCACGGGCTCCTTCTCCTCCTGGATTATCCGAGATGTATCCATGTCTTCCTGGATCAATGTCACCTGTACACACTGCTTCGCTAGGGCTGTAGGATTGGCAGATACTGTGTAGCATTTCCTGGCTGCCTGCTGGTCTCCGCGTACCTCTCCTACTTTGGTTCCAACCGGGAATTTCAAGACGTTGTGGTATATGGACAAGACTCCCTTCAAGGAGGACAGGAAAGGTCTCCCTAGGATGGCGTTGTAGGCCAATGAGGTGTCCACCACAACAAAGTCGGTCATTACGTTCTGCTGAAGCGGGGTAACCCCGATGATTACTGGGAGGAGCATTGACCCCACTGGTATGATCGAGTCCCCTGGGAAACTGTAAAGCGGAGTGGTACAGCTGGTGTAACAATATTGCTTCAGGTTTAATTTTTCTAGGGTATCCTTAAAGAGGATATCTACACTGCTACCTGTGTCCACGTAGACAGTTGGCGATCTGTATCGTGATGACCATAGGATCATCATGAGGTTGAACAGTATTGAAGACATCTGCTTCGGTGAATACAATCTAAGCTGACTGGGAGGGCTCTGTCGAGTTTGGCTGACTTCGAAGATCCCTCGGCTCTCTCCGAGGTGGGGAACCTTTCTTGAATGGTTTTTTCGGGAGTTATTGGAAACGCCGGCCAATGTAGGACCTCCTCTGATAGTGTGTATCACCTGGATCTGTTGTATTAAGTCAGCCTGCTCCCCTTTTCTCTTTTCTGCGTCCTCACGGATTTCAGGTTGTACCTCCCTTCCAGTCCTGATATTATCTCTGACCTGTTGTAAGAACTCTATCAGGCATCATCCCCTTATCAGGGCCTCAATCTGGTTGCGCAAGTTATAGCACTCCGAAGTGTTGTGGCCCACGTCTTCATGAAAGTCGCAGTACTTGTACCGGTTTCTACTGTCAGCTGGGGCCTTCATGGGAGTGGGCTTCTGGAGTAATCCTTTATCTCGTATGGCAAGATAGACTGTTTCCCTGGAAGCATTCAAAGGGGTGTAGTAGTCATACCCTTTTTCCCCTTGCATTACTAGAGCCACTGTCCTGGGGGGCGGCGAAGCCCGAGGAGGGGTTCGTTTTGCTGGATATCTTTCTTGCCTATGCGGAGGAGCAGAGAGGCGATAGGTCGACCTGTTGGGAGGTTTATTTTGAGCTTTCTGCACTGGCTCAAATTTGGGGGCTTCTTTCTTCAGACGCTTTATCGTTCTCATGTCGTCATGTTCTATCTTGACCTTGAGTTGTTCGTCGATCTCGACCTACTCAAGAGCCCGGTCATAGGCCTCCTGGTAAGTCTCGGGAGGTCTCTTGGTGAAAGAACGGAAAAGCTTTCTTGCCCAGAGGTTTGGCCTGAAGTTGGCGAGGGTTTCTTTTTCAGTGAAAACTCCCATTTGTATGACCTCCTTGTGAAATAGCTCCACATATGATCGAAGAGTTTCACTCCATTCCTGGATCACATATTGGAGGTGTATGGGATCTTTCGGGCGAGGTTTAACTCCTTGGAATTGTGAGCAAAAATCGGTTGATAATTTTGTGAAAGAATCCATGCTTCCAACGGGTAGTTTTCTGAACCAGGTTTTAGCGTAGTCGGTCAAGGTCGTTGGGAACATTCTGCACATAGCTGCTCTGGTAGTGTTCTAGACCTCCATCTGTTGAACGAAGCTCTCTAGGTGGCTTAGAGGATCTTCTGTTCCCGAGAACTTATCTGCGGGCATTTTGAATTTTACGAGGAGCTCTGCTTCCCGGATCCTCCTAGTGAAGGGAGCGTTCATCTCGCTCAGCGGATTCTTTTTGTCCTCCTTACTCTTTTCCTTCCTTATCTGCTGAACCTCTTTTTGTAGCTTTGCTAGCTGATCCCTCAGTCGCTTGTTCCCACATCTCTTCTAGTTAACCTCAAATTCCTCACTGTCGAATCTTTCTGATGAACTGGCAATTTCTATCTGATCCTCCTTCTGGACATGATCTACTCGGGGAGTTTGTCTACTTTCCTCTTCTAGGGCTCGGGTAGTTCTCCTAGATGTAGTTGGATGAGATTGCCCTCGGGGCTTCTGGGTAAAAGCATCCGCGGTAGACTTAACTAGCCGGGGTTGATATTGTGAAAGTCTTCTTGGAGCTGGGGGCATAGGTCCCAGCCTATCCCGGATCGAACGTTAGGGCCCTGATCTACCTCGAGCCGGCTCTGGAGGAGGAGGTCCTAGGCGATCGAAAGCAGGTGGCCTAGCTCCGAGCCTGCTCGGCTCTCCCTGATCATTCAGGTTGGTTGGCTGGATTGTGATGCCTTCAGCGAGGAGGCGGACGTGGACAGATTCTACGAAGGCTGCCGCTTGTTGGTCGAGTGCTGCCTGGCTCACTATGGGGTAGCCAGTAGCCCGCGTATTGGTTGTCTGGATCGGAGCTTGACTACTATATCCATACTTTCTCCCCCTTCCTGGGGCTTTTCGAGTTTGCCTCGCCGGAGATTGCTCCGGGACTCTGTGTAAGCCTTGGGAGGAGCGAAGCCTTATAGTTCCTATAAAACAATGAAAATATAAATGCAAACGATTGGTTAATTGGGTGTATTTCCCACAGACGGTGCCAGAAAGTGTTAACGGAAATTTTGCTCGGGATGAGAAATCTCAGTTAATGCCCTCGAGACCACTACCACGTAGGTGGTGGCCAAAATTCATTATATATGTAACATTGATTTATAAAGTGACAAGTAAGCAAGAATGTTTTTATTGAACATGCATGGCATACAAATACAAAGGTTCTTCTCTCTTTTCTCTCAACTCTCTCTGGGGAATGGTCGATTGTTAGTCGTATACCTGTCGAATAGTAGTCTCTCCATTTTCCTTTCTTTTCTTTTCTATTTATACATAGTTTATAGGTCAACAGATTGATTCTCCCTTGATTTTCTCAGTCTCCTCCTTATCGGGCGGGATTTCTTGCTTTAATGTCATTGACTTTTGAATTGACGTCCGAATTGAGAGTATCGTGGTGGAGATCAGTTTGTTTCCTTTTTGGATTTCATTACTTGTTCTGCATGTAGGTAACGTTTCCAGATATGATTCAATGCATTCCTCGTATCCTTTCAGTATGATCCTTTATGGATGTCGTTGGATATGACGATATGGTGTGGTGCATCAACCAGGGAGGTTGATTAGTATTTCGACCTTGATATCTGAGAAGTTTCATCCAGCTTTGAGCCAAATTTGGCTTCCCTTGACCTTTTTGAAGCTAGGTGTGGCCTCGACTGACCTTTTGAAGCTAGGTGTAGCTTCGACTGACCTCGAGGCCTTTTAGGGACATTCTTCTGTGTCAATCAAGGTACAGACGAGTCTCTGGAGCACTTGTGAGATGACCTCGACTTCGGGGAGCTTCTAGTTTTGGTGATGCGGGCTAGATCTGATCGTTCCGGGCTTTATCCCAGATGTTTCCGGAGCCCGTCCTTGTTCCTGGGGTGGTATCGCAGTTCGGCTCTGGACAGAGAGGTTTCCTGGTGGAAGCTCTCGGGTCCGGGCTCTATCCCGGATGTTTTCGGAGCCCGCCCTTGTTTTTGGGATGGTATAGTAGCTGACCCGGATGTTTCCGGAGCCCGTCCTTGTTTCTAGGGTGGTATCGCAGTTCGGCTCTGGACAGAGAGGTCTCCTGGTGGAAGCTCTCGGGTCCGGGCTCTATCCCGGATGTTTCCGGAGCCCGCCCTTGTTTCTTGGATGGTATAGCAGCTCGGCTCTTGATTGAGAGGTCTCCTTGTGAAACTCTCGGGTATGGAACCAGGTCTGGGAGGTTAAAAATTTCCCTTTGGTCCTTAGCCAATTTTGGCTATTAACATTAAGCAAGGAAGTCTTTTCTAGAGTCGGGGTGACTTGGATAGACAAGAAAGGTGCCTACCTAGAGACTTGAGGTCTTGGATAGGAAGTTGGCATAGTAAGTTCACTAGGCAGGAGGGTAAAGTAGGTGTTGATAGCTTAGAGAGTGAATCTTGTGTTAATTGCCTCTTGAGTGTGTAAAGTGAATTGCTTTTGCTGGTGGTTGTGGTATCAACCTGTGGATGTTCCCTCTTTTGAGGTTTTACCACGTAAAAATCCTTTGTGTTGATTTATGTTTTTATTAGCTTTACTTACTTTGAATTTGTATTGATTCATCCATTGCTTAATTGTATTCATATTGATTTGTTGTATCAATATTCTTGTTAAAGCTTACTTGTGCAATTGTATATCTTGTGAAGAAAAAGAAGTGAAAGAATTTGCCACCCCCCCCCCCCTTCTAGGTATACTTGACACTATAATATTAAGGGAATTTCAGGGATAAAGGTGAGATCAGTTAAGTGATGATTAATGGGTCTAGGCCATTGGGAGTGGCATTCTCACCAACAACCTATCATATTCATTAAGAGCTCTGATTAACCAAGTATGTCAATTCTCAATCAATTGTATCTCAAATAATCTTACCAATATTACAATTACAGACTGATGTTCAATTTAATCCCATAATGAATAAGAAATAATTAATAATAAGAATAGAACAATAATTGTGTAAATATTCAATTGAAAGCAAAGCAAAACCCAACATCCAAATGTTCCTCACATTAACCCTTAGAAAATGGGTTAAGTTACACATATTAATAGAACAAGAAAAGAGGTAAAAAAAAAAGTAACCCATAGTTGTTGTTAAGTCTTCTCTTGTAAACTTGATCCTGTTGGGGTTTTTGCCCTAAAGCTTGTATTTTGTAAATGATGATAAATTATAGATAAAAGAAGTAGTCTTTTCATTCTAATTATATGTCTCATACTTTATATCATATGTGCTTAACATCCAAGATTACCGGATGTAATCTGAAACTGAGTATATGAGTATCATATAGAGAGGAATTCAGTTTGAGACGTGCAGTCTAAAGATTCCGTAGAGAGCAAATAAAGTTGGGTACTTTATTTATATTTAATCTACAGCTGCGGTCTATTCCATAATGTACGGTGGTCTTATCCTAGACTACTCATATAGTGATATGAGAATGGGGGCACCTTATATGATGTAATCATATAGGACTGGGCCACGATCTATATGAATCTCTCACCAACATCCGTTACATGAGGAGATTCATTTATATCGACAAATGATGGTTGTATATGGGTGATCTTAATCCTAAGTGTCTTACTGACTCCTTTAAGTTAGATCGTTGTTTTTGATTCACCATGGGTGAGATCAAAGTAGCATTCCCGATCAATATCTCCATATCTTGGAATCACGGTTTAGCTTGTGGCTAGGTAAGTCTGTACACAATAGTGGAATCTACTCCTTCTTGCAAGAAGTAGAGAGTAGTTCCCTTAAGGGTTGATTCAGGACTTGAACAATTAAGAGTGCTCTTCTTCTTCTGTAAAGGAATGAAAGATGTAATTGTTTATTAGAGAATCAATGGTACTTAATGGAAAATATATAATTAGAAAGGTATAACGAACTTTATGAACTACTTGTGGAGGATCATGAACTAATTATGAACTACTTGTGGAGGATCATACCATATGTAAAAGCTATATCGATAAACACTGAGTTTTTGGTTTGTGTAAAAACATCTACAGTTACGAGAGTACAGCCTTAGGTTTTTAGTGGAGTAACTTTGAGGTTAATAATCATGAAATATTAATTAAAGAGTTTAATTAATTTTTCTAAGTATTATTGGAGCTCTAGAGTGTGGGTCCAGTAGGTCCTCTTGCTAATGGTAACAAAGGTCACGGTTAATTAATTGGATTGTCCTATTAATTATGTTATGAAAGTAACAAGAATTAAATGATGTTATTATTTCATTAATGGATTAATTAATTATATTAAATAATGTGATTATTTAATTGTATTAATAATTATGAATTATTAATTCAATTAATTATTTTATGGAGGTCAAGGGTTCGAACCAAGACCAAAACAAAGATATAAAATAATATTGATTATTTTATCTTTAGCAGGTCATAGGTTCAAGTCATAGTGACAACATTGAATTAAATGGGATTTAGAATCGTATTTAATTTAGGTCACTTGTAACCCTATCATGGTTTCAAATACTTATATAAGATATCATGATTTTTGTTTTTAATATTAGATATTTTAAACAAGATAATTGATATTAAGTTATTTTTAAATATTTGATATTTAAAAATCTTTCTTATCTTATCAAGTAATTGGTAACCTAATATAACTCTCAATTAATCGTAATTAAGGAGCAGTAGAAAACAAAAAGAAAAAGTAAACAAGAGAGAAATAAGAAAAAAAAGGTTTTTTGTTCTTTCTTATTCAAGTGTGGCCGAATTCCATATACATAAAGCATGGGTTGTTTTGTGTTGTTTCTACAACATCCATACAACCTCCTGAAGCCCGTGACGTGCCCACTCACAGTTGCCGGAACATGGGAGATAGCGAGGAAGATCTGATCGTACAAATCAGAAAGCAACATCAACAAATTAAAGAACGAATGAGTTAGCCTTGTGGTATGATTACTGATCTTGCCTTATCTATTCTTATATATCGTATTGGTTCATAAAAGTAGCTTAAATATTTTTAAAAAGTTTTAAAATTCCTTCCGCTGCGCGACTCTAGGGCTTACAAATTCCTCCTTGAACTTCTTAACTTGAATGTTATATGTAAAGAATGGTAGCTTAGATGTGTATGTAATGGAGTCAAATTGGTAGTGACAAAGGAAAGTAGTGGAGAACGCGAGTAGAGAGGATTCATTAAAATAAAGTAATTCTAGATTTTGTTGTTAAGTTTTTGGGGTGAGAGAAAAATGATGATGAGATCTATAAATTTTGGTGTATGAGGTATTCAGGTCGTTACATGAGAAAATCTAAGAGATAAATATATAGTGGTCCAAGAAGCAAGTTTGTTACTCTAGATTCGTTGATGTGGCATGTGTTGCGGCCCGACTATCGCGGTATAGACATAGCAACATCAGCTGCAGCTGACGGTTATGAGCATCTATGATTTGGAATTTACGACCTTTAACCTAGCGACCATAGAGGCGTCATCTTAGATCCAGATTTTTGCTATAAAATCTAGCAGCCCTTGTGTAGAGACGCATGAGGGGCGACAATCTCTTGAATTGATCATCGTTGTCTTGATGTATAATTGTCATAGTCGACACCTTACGACGCAATGGGGGCGACATCGTCTGGTCTTTGATTCGTTGATTGCTCTACAAAAGTCGCGGTCGTCCCCCTGAGACACAATGGGGGCGACATCCACTGAAATTGGGTTCGGTATCTGTTGGTAGCAATATACTAGCGACACTCCCTTTATTTCACTTCTTCTCTCCTTTTGTACTTTTAACCTCCAATTCTTCAACTTGTGTTCAAATGCCCTTGTGACACTAATTTACTTGCAGAACTCAATTCAAGCTACTCAATGACCGGATTTTACCCGAGAACACACAAAAACACTCGGAATGAGGGGCAAAAATCGTATGTAAATTTGGCTAGATCAAATACCCTCAAACCACATTGGGATTAATTGTAATCGGTAGCTTAGGTCTCCAATTGTGATTCTTCATCAACAAGCTTCCAAGATCCCAAAGAGCTTCAAGAGAGGTATTTCACTTGTTCTTAACCCCTTGAAGAGATTAGTTGCACACACACACACACACACACACACACACACACACACACACACACACACACACACACACACACACACATACACACACTACTCATGCATGCTTCACATCTTGCATTTGTGTTTTGAACTTTTTTATGTGTGCTTTCTTTACACCTCTCACACATACACCTTGCTGTTAGTTTTAAGTGTGGTTATGTTCTTTGTAATTCGTTTCCATGCCTAATTGAAAACGTCCGCTCATGCACGTTGTTGTGCTTTTGGCGTGAAGAGGGAGTGTCCCAGTGCACGGGTCCCTACCCGCACACTTACCATAGCAGTTGTTCTGATGGTCTATTGGTTGTCTCCGGTGTGCAGTTACTGTGCGGTTAATGTGCGGGTCTCTACCTGCATAGTCTACAAAAGGAGCTCTGTTGCTCGGGTAGTGAGCGAGTCCCTTACCCGTGCAGTTACCCACGCACTGCGTTATTTCTGCTATTTTAAATTGTAACTTTCCAAAATGACGTAGCTTCACTTCGACCTCATATATATATATTTATATATGTTTTCTTCTCCCATGCTCATTTTTTATGACTTCAGAATTCATATCTTGAGAGAGAAAGTAAACTTTAAGAGAGAGAGAGAGACTCTTAAGAACTCACCTTTACTCTCCAAACCCCAAAACCCTTCATTCATTCGTGAATCAAATATCATCTAGCTTTATCTAGGATGTGTTCTTGCATGGGTCTTCATTAACATACATGACTTGGTACATAGAACACCATCTCCACTCATTTTAGTTCATCAACATACATGACTTGGTACATAGAACACCATCTCCACTCATTTTAGTGTTCTTTCTTAACAAGTAATCTCATCAAGATTAGTTTTATACTTATAAGTTGAGATTTTTATATTGATTGGTGGGTTTTTTTTGTGACAGCTAACATTAAGGACATTATTGCCCTCTAGCCAAGTTTCTATGCCTTGCATTTAGATATTGTAGATTAGGACTCATTGATTGCATTCATTAATTACATATTTAATGTCCTTGCCATATTGTGTGACAACTTACGTTGATTTGGCCTTGTTTTATGACTAGGTTTTAGATTTGTACATCTTTATCTAGTTAGGTCTTTATGAGCATTCATATATGCATGTTGATATCTAGGATTGTTATTTGTTGCCATCATTAAATCCTTAGATAAGCATTTAGTGTTGCCTAGCATTATTTGCATATAAGAATATTGTCATTCACATAGGTTGTTTATCTCTTCATTGAGTGTTAAGTCTTGTTACTACGGTGGTGTAGTGCACAAGATACCTAGAATCACTATAAAAGGCTCGTGGGGGTAGTAGAGGTGGGTTAGTGACCGAGAATGGTGTGACTAGAGGTCAACCTAGGTTGTAAACATTATTACATATAGTGGATTTGAGGACCGTGTGAGGCTAGAAGGATAACCCATAAGTTTTGCCCAGTTGGAGGGTTTCTCATGTAAATCAATCGACGTGTTATTTATTGTTTTCTGCACTTTAAATTGTCGATTGATTACTTGTTATTTTTGGGTAATTTTTTAATATTGACTAATCAAGAAAAGTTGGTAATTAAATTGATTAAAAACTATTCCCCGCCCCCCCCCCCCAGGTTTATTTAGACACACTTTATTAATTTTCATGATTGAATGGGAAAATGGATAACAAAACACCCAATGGTCTAACTAAGGCATACATTCTAACTTTCAAATGGATTGGCTCTTGAAACAAGATGCTTACATTTAAATTTTCGGCGTCCAGGCTTACAATTCAACTTGTGTGCTACTCGTTCCACTCTCTTTTTGCATTGAGTAGCCCTCACATATTTGTGCAAGGTATTGAAGCGATTTTGTGCTTCATTTCATTTCTTTTTCTCTTTTAACAATCTTTTCATCTTTTCTCTTCTTCTTCCTTTTTTTAATTTTTTTAATTTAATTTTCTTGTTTTCAATTTGCAATTCTTTCTTAGCACTTACACATACACATGCCTATGTACACGCATTAACACTTTTAAGTGCTCATCATTTACATTCATTTCTGAAGCCTTAGCAAACCATTTGTCGATCGGTAGGTCTAGTGTGTAGGTTATTGAGGTTCAAAGTGATGTGGGTTATGAATGGAAAGCTTACATGTGTTTAGCTTCAAAATTGGCGAGGGAGCACACATATTAAGGGTTGGAAATTGTTTAGACCATATTTAAGTAGTTAATTACATGCATTGCCTAAGATCATCTCTAAAGGTTTGTCCACCAAGGGAATCAAGGCATCTACAAGCAGCCCATAAATGTTCTATGGCAATCAATGTTTAAGTGCAAAGAGACCTCTAACATTCTTTGATGTGTGTGTTGAATGATTGTTTAAGAATGAATGAATTTTCCCTCAAAAATATACTTTTAGGCCGTGTTTGTGAAACTCACAGAAAGTCTTTATAATTAATCTCTAACCTTCGAGCAAAATGGTCACTGAAAATACACAAAGTGTGTCTAATACAACCTAGAGGGGGGGTGAATGGGTTGTTAATCGATTATTATAAATTTTTCGATTAGTCAATATTAAACAAATAACCCAATAAAATCAAACATACAAAATCAAGTGTAAAGTGCGGAATAATAAATAACACTTGATTTTTACGTGGAAACCCTTAAACAAAGGGAAAAACCACGGGCTATCCTTCTAGCCACACACGATCATCAAATCCACTATATGAGTAAAAATTTACACCCTCAAGTGATGCTCGGACTCTCACTCTAGATAACCTCAGGCTATGGACACTACCACTCGCCACTCTTGGTTCAATCCCTAGTGATATCCACTGATACACTACTATCGGCGTGAGCACCTCCTACTCTACCCGCAGGCCTTTTACAATGGATTCTTGACCGATGCTTGCCAATCACAACGTGGTTGCAAGACTTCAATGCTTGTGCAACTTCACCCCGAAGCCACAAGACTTTGACTCAATGAAGAGTAGGGTCTAAGTGAACAATCATTGAATGCTCAACACAATATATGTTAGACCAAACATACAATGCTTAACTAGATGTAGATAATGCAATACAACATCCTAGTTATCAAATAATGCCTACATGTACACACATGAGGTCTCAATTAATTGTAGAGAAATTCTAACAACCTAATTGTCAATTAAATTCACATAAACATTCATAAACTTGACTAGATGCACAAAGTCAACCTAATCACCAATTAAGCATACATGAATATTTATGGATTAGCTATTTAGGCATATATGACCTAATAAAGCAAGCTATCACAAACAAACACAATCAAATATTCATGAACATTAACTAGTTGATTAAAACACAATTTCTCAACCTAGTTATCAATTAATCACACATGAATATCTATGACCTAGCTTTTAGGCAAAAATGACCTAATCAATTAAGCTATCAAAATACAAACCTAATCATATTATCAAGACTCATAAATATGCAATAAAGTAGAGTCTAGGTATTTAATCATGCAATAAATACCTAATCTAGAGTAAGAAGAACAATAAATGATATTCAAAGAAGTTCTTGCTTACCTAGTCATGAAACAATGAAGACCCATGCTCAAATGATGTTGAATGATCTAAGATGGAGATGGGTTTTGGGTTTGGAGAGTCAAAGATGCTTTCTTGAAGCTTTCTCTCTCTAGGAGCTCTAACCTCTCTCTAAAAATGATTTTCTGAGATCTTAGTCGGCCAAGAAGAGAAGAGGAAGAATATATATGAAGCCCTAGTTAAAACTACATCGTTTTGAACTTGGGTAACTGAATCCCGTCAAAACCTCTTGCTAGACCGCGGCACAGGTAAGTGTCCAGACCGCGGTACATACAGAAGTGCACTGTCTGGACAACACCGCGGTTAGGACCGCTGTACGTGCAAGTGCACATGTCGCGGTCCATGTCGCGCATGACGCACTGGAGAATACCGCTCCATGCGCCGCGGTGCAAGCAGAGCCTGCCGAGCGGTCTAGGCCGCGCTAAAGGGAAAAATTCCTTATTAACACTCAAGAAAAATGTCTATCTTACATGAATGTTGTGCAAGTGTGAAGTGAGTGAGATGCACACAATGAAGCACAATTAACATGTCAAACATGTTTATCAAATGAGATACAATGCAAGCTAGTGAGTGTTTTTGAAAAGGATGCACACTTATAAAAACAATAAAGAACACAAATGCAAGATAAACAAAACATGCATGAAGTGTGTGTGTGCACCTAAACTCTTCAAGAGACAAAGTCAAGTGAGTATACATTTTGCTCTTGAAGTCATGGAGATGCTCGGAAGCTTGTCGACAGGGACCTAAGCTACCCATTACACAATCATCCCCAATGTGGTGTGGTTTGTCATGAAATAAGCCAATCATAAAATTGAGGTCCTTACAATCTCCCCCTTTAGCTATTTCATGACAAAACAACCACTCACAAACAATCCTCACAAAATAAAACAAAACTATTGTCCATGAGATTAATTCTACATTACAAATGAGATAAGAGATTCCTAAGATATAAATCTTCTTCTTTGTAGAATCATCAATGTGCCTACACACAATAGCAAGAAGCACTTTCCAAGAACAAGTGCATGTGAGGTGAACAAATAAAAACAAGCATTGCACTCAAAAATAAATAAAGCAATACAAATAATGCATGTGCAATGATCCCCCTAAAAGGTTACTCTCTCTCATGATTTCTCTCCCCTAAAGCATAAACAATGCTCCCCCTATATCTCTCAAGACTTCTCCCCCTTTTTGTCATGAGATAGGCAAAAGAGCTCCCCCTATCGGGTTGCTTTAGCAAAGAGAGCTATTCTCAGAATAACATTGCATAATCATATTCACAAACTTTATGCAAATTAAATAATTGAGAGAGATTCAAGGAGTTTTATTAAAAAAAATGTGTGAATTTGTTGCTTTGCATGCAAGACATATAGCATTCAAGTTCAAGCAATGGTATTTGGCAAAGCAAACATCAAAAGGGTTTCCAAAAGAATTCAAACCAATTTATACCCTTTTGTCATAAGCAAACAAGATATAGTTTTCCAAAATGAATTTCAATTTAAAGAGCAACTATATCAAACTTTATAATCAAAACAAGACATGAGTGACTTTTGCACCCTTTTTGATTTTTCCGGGTAGGATAACCGTATGATAATAGCTTTGTTCAACTAATAAAGAGAGAGAGAAGACTAAATTTGGATGAGACATCCTTATTTATTGCATGGATACTAGATCCTTATTGGGTTTAGTCTTCTCATTTGCTTTCACACATATTTTGCACTAAAGCAATCAAAAACATTTCATGCATATCATTTTAAGCATGTCATTAAAAGTTCTCATGTCATGGAGTTAAATTATGGGTCATTCAAATGTACTTTCCCAATCAAAATCTCCTAGTCCAAAAGTGCATTGTTGAACTAAAATATGACATGGATTGCAAGTAAAGCAAGGTTGCACACTTATTATGAAAATAACATATAAGCATATGTACAACCAATCATCTCAAGCAATTATAAAAGAGCATAAAATTTAATCAACTTTTTGCATATGGCAAATCATGCAAGTTTGCTCTCTTTGCTTGAGCTCCCCTCATGGGGTCAATTCCAACCAAGTCAATGGGAGACATGAGCTCTTATAGACCTACCAAGTCCAATGGACCTAATTGCATCTACGGGAGTCACATGGGCACTAAGGCAAGCCGGTTCATTCTTTCTAACTCACCTAGGTTCCACTTTAACATTTTTAGTGGTCATAGACATGTTTCTAGGTTCCCTAGGTTTATGCAAACTTGCCCTATTTTCAACCGTTTTTCTTTCATGCTCTCTAATCTACACCTCTTAATGTAATTTAAGCAATTTGGTCTTAAGTGACCAATCATACCACAATAATGACAAGTAGGTACAAAGTAAGGATTTATACCATAGCATTGTGATCTCATCGAGGCATCGCCATGTTGATGAGGTTGTCTTTGATGGAGCATCGGTTTGCTTCTCCTAGGAGCTTGAGCCGATTGGTGGCACCTTTGTTGTTTTGCTTGTAGAAGTGGTTGAGTCGGTTGATCATGCCTCTTGAGATCACCTCCTTTCTCCGTGATTGGCTTGTTGGAGGAGGTGATAGACTTCTCAAGGACTTGTCCTTTCTTCTTGAATTGCCTAGGCTTTAGTTGGGTTGCCAAGGCTTGTGAGGACTTCCCTTGAGTTGAAGGTTGCTTGGATATGGCCTTGCTTTTGCCTTGAGCTTGATGCGAATGTTGAGATTGAGCTCTATTCTTTGTTGGCATCTTCACTTGGCCACTCTTGGATGACTCTCCAAGCTCAATCTTCCTTTTTGGATGTTGTGAAGGTGAGGCTTCCTTCACGCTATTTCCCTTGACAAACATCGTCTTACCTATGGAGGGAGTTTCCTTGTCATGAACATATCCAAGGCCTCTCTTATCATTGGATTTCATTCCAATGCCCAACATATGATCAAGCTTTTCGGTGCCGGAAGACATTTTGGGAAGAAACTCATTAGCTTCCTCAAGCTCCTTCTTCATCTTGTCTTCACTTTCGTTGACTCTCCTCACTTCTTCATTCAAATGAGTTACCTTGGTTGAAAACTTGAGATTCTCCTCCTTTAATTTTTGAATCTCCTTTTTCTTTTTCAACCTAAGGTCTTCAAAGTGTTTGATGAAGCCTTCAAGGTCCATGCCTTCACAAATTCCTAATCTAGAGTAAGAAGAACAATAAATGATATTCAAAGAAGTTCTTGCTTACCTAGTCATGAAACAATGAAGACCCATGCTCAAATGATGTTGAATGATGCAAGATGGAGATGGGTTTTGGGTTTGGAGAGTCAAAGATGCTTTCTTGAAGCTTTCTCTCTCTAGGAGCTCTAACCTCTCTCTAAAAATGATTTTCTGAGCTCTTAGTCGGCCAAGAAGAGAAGAGGAAGAATATATATGAAGCCCTAGTTAAAACTACATCGTTTTGAACTTGGGTAACTGAATCCCGTCAAAACCGCTTGCTAGACCGCGGCACAGGTAAGTGTCCAGACCGCGGTACATACAACAGTGCATTGTCTGGACAACACCGCGGTTGGGACCGTTGTGCGTGCAAGTGCACAGGTCGCGGTCCATGTCGCGCATGACGCACTGGAGAATACCGCTCCGTGCGCCGCGGTGCAAGCAGAGCCTGGCGAGCGGTCTAGGCCGCGCTAAAGGGAAAAATCCCTTATTAACACTCAAGAAAAATGTCTATCTTACATGAATGTTGTGCAAGTGTGAAGTGAGTGAGATGCACACAATGAAGCACAATTAACATGTCAAACATGTTTATCAAATGAGATACAATGCAAGCTAGTGAGTGTTTTTGAAAAGGATGCACACTTATATAAACAATAAAGAACACAAATGAAAGATAAACAAAACATGCATGAAGTGTGTGTGTGCACCTAAACTCTTCAAGAGACAAAGTCAAGTGAGTATACCTTTTGCTCTTGAAGTCATGGAGATGCTCGGAAGCTTGCCGACAGGGACCTAAGCTACCCATTACACAATCATCCCCAATATGGTGTGGTTTGTCATGAAATAAGCCAATCATAAAATCGAGGTCCTTACAGTCACTCAAACATAATAAGAAAAAGACTAGCGCACTTTATGCAATGCAACCTAAAATGGCATGATGCTAATCTAGACCTAGCAACATAAACATGCACACGTTCCTCAATAAGCACACTCTAAAGCGCATCTCAATAAGTAAATATGCTTAATCATGGCCTCTTTCGCAAGGTTTTTGACGAATTTGACTCAAAAACAAGCAAAACAAAAAATGAAGCTCATGTAAGACTCAAAAGTGGTGCGCACACCCCCGAACCTAGATCTAACATTGTCCTCAAGGTTTGGAAAGTGAGAAATCGGTATAAGCTACACAAGCACACAATCACAAGCACAAAGCTAAATTAAAACACACCAAACCATCAAAACCACCTGATAACCAATCAAAACAAAGCTTGAATCGAAAAGCAAAAGTATATCACAGTAATCTCATCACAAAACAAAAATCAAATATAACAATTGCATCCAATGACCTTGAGTATCACAATGTAACTCCACTCTGTTATTCTAAACAAGAAATTAAAAGCAAGAAAATGGAATAAAACAAGTAATTGCTGAAACGTAAACGAATGACACAAAATTATAAACGGAAAATGAAACAATAGTTACCCAATTGGCTTGGCCAAGTTAACACTTGAAATTGAGCCCACTTTTGGTCCCCACCCCTATATATTTTCAAACGATGGCCATTCACCATGAATTTCTCTCCTCTTTTCAGGTTTTCAATTTCTACTGCTCCATGTGCAAACACTTGTACCAACCGATAAGGACTCATCCATCTCGGTTTAAGCTTCCCTGGGAACAACCGTAGATAAGATTCAAAAAGTAGCACAAGCATACCCGGATTGAATTCCTTTCGAATGAGTGATTTGTCATTGTAGAGGTTGGTTTTCACTTTATACATTCTTGCACTCTCATATGCCTCTAGCTGAAATTCTTTAAGCTCAATAAGTTGAAGTTTCCTTTCTTCTCCCACTCTATCATAATCCATATTCAATTTCCTTATAGCCCACAAGGCTTTATTTTCCAATCCAACAGGAGGTGGCACCCTTTTTCGAAAATCAATCTATGCGGACTCATTCCGTAGGAGTTTTAAAAGTTGTTCGGTATACGCACAATGCACCATTCAACTTAAGTGCCCAATCCTTTCGAGTCCTATTAACCGTTTTTTCTAAAATTTGTTTGATTTGCCGGTTACTCACTTTAACCTGCCTTGACGTTTGGGGGTGATAAGGAGTTGCAGCCTTGTGTTTCACACCATACTTCTTCAACATTGCTCCAAAAATCTTGTTGTAAAAATGACTCCCATCATCACTTATAATAGCTCTTAGGGTCCCAAATCTTGTGAAGATGTTATACTTTATGAATTTAACTACAACACTACTGTCATTAATTCTTGTGGGAGCTTCTTCCACCCATTTTGATATATAATCGACTGGACCTAGGATGTATTTATAACCTTGAGACGTCATAAAGGTCCCGTGAAATCTATCCCTCAAACATCAAACAACTCCACTACTTGTTCACTTGTCAAGGGCATCTCATTGCATTTCCCTATACTCACTGTTCACTGATACCTATCACACTTAAAAAAAATGTAAGCATCCTTGGCAAGTGAAGTCCAATAAAAACTGGATTGAAGAATTTTTATAGTTGTCTTCCTTCCACTATAATGTCCACCGCACTCTAGCTCATGACAAAATCTCAATATGTCATCTTGTTTTCTCTTCGGCACACATCTATGAATTACTTGTTCGAGTATGTGAGTGAAAAGGTAAGGTTCATCCCAAAAGTAATGCTTGGCATTAGAGATGAACCTCTTCCTTGCTTGTGAATCCAACTCTAATGGAATTATTTTCGAAGCCAAATGATTGACTATGTTGGCGTACCATGGTTCCTTTTCTTGAACAACCTACAACCGCTCATCTGTGAAGCTTTCTCTTAATGGTAGCATATCTCCATCCTCAGTAGAACCATGAATCAACCGGCTAAGATGGTCGGCTACCACGTTTTTTACTCCCTTTTTTGTCCCTAATCTCTAAATCAAATTCCTGTAACATGAGTATCCATTTGGTCAGTCTTGGTTTCACATCCTTTTTCTATAGTAAATACCGAATAGCAACGTGATCTGAATATACAACAACCTTTGCTCCTACCAAATATTGCATGAACTTCTCCAATGCAAATACTATTGCAAGAATCTCCATTTCTATGGTAGAGTAGTTGAGTTGAGCATCGTTCAAAGTCCGAGAGGCATAATAGATAACATGTTGTATCTTCTCCACCCTTTCCCAAAAATTGCACCCACTGCATAATCTGAAGCATCACACATAAGTTGACACAGAAGGTTCCAATCTAGATGGATAATAATTAGTGCTATGGTCAAAGCTTCCTTGAGAGTGTTAAACGCTCTCATGCACTCATCATTAAACTCAAACTCCACCTCTTTTTGAAGAAGTATACACAACGGCCTAGAAATCTTCGAGAAATCTTTAATGAATCGTTTGTACAACTTGGCATGTCCTAAAAATGATCAGATGTCCTTAACTATCTTGGGCGGTGGTAGACTCTTCATTACGTCATTTTTTGCGGTGTCAACCTCAATCTCTTTTTCTGAGATCACGTGCCCAAGCACTATACCAAGCTTCACCATGAAATGGCATTTTCCTAGTTAATCATTATATTACTCTCTTAACACATCCGAAACATCCATGAAAACCTCGATAATGTTCTCCATCATAAAATATCAGAAAAGATAGAAACCATGCATCATTGAAATGTGGTCGACGCATTCCAAAGTCCAAAAGGCATTCCTCTGTAGGCATAGATACCGAATGGGCAAGTAAATGTCGTATTCACTTGATTTTCCGGTGCAATTGCAATCTGGTTATACCATGTGTACCAATCAAGGAAACAATAGTAATAGTGATCTGCTAGGCATTCCAACATCTGATCTATGAATGGAAGTGGAAGTGACCCTTCCTTGTGCCTGTGTTCAACTTTTTGTAATCAATGCGCACTCTCCATCCTATTTACAACCTTTACGGTATCCGTTCATTCTTCTCATTTTTCACAACTGTTATTCCTGACTTCTTGACAATGATAGCATGTTAAATTTACATTATAAATGCAATATATCTTTAAAACTCAAGTGAACAACCCTAGAAATATAATCCAAATCATCCTCAACATATTTCAACTACAAATCAAGAGATTAGAATAATTAAACACAACAAATATGTAGAGAAAGATGATTTACCAACAATGATGAATACACCACGAAGAAGCACACGTAAGCAATAAAATCTGGTCCCAATCAGCTCTAAAAATACTTGGGACTTGTTCTCGTTGTAAATATGATACTATCGGTTTTCGAATCACTCGAACCGGATGAAAAAGAGAGAGAAATCGCCAATGAAAATTGTTTGACATAATAAAATGTGCAGCTCAAAAACAAAAATATAAAACTTTAGAGGACCTTGGCGTGCGAAGCCACACACACAAGACCACTGAACACTCGTGTTTTTGAGAATTTTTTTGAAAAATTATTCGATTCAGTGAGATCATGCGAGAGAATCAAGCGGCCCAATAATATACCACATCTAATCCACGCGTGCAGTAAAGGAACCACAACATTCAAGGTTTTATGTGCATGCAGAACACTCAATAAAAACACTTATCAATTCAAAATTTCAATTTATCTCAGCCTTGGCTTCACGTGAACAAAGGGAATGTTTTGGCGTGTTGGCCACGTGCCTCCACGTCATTCTCTCTCTTTGGTGTGGCTTTCATGCCATGCCAAGTCATGTTCAATCCCGCATGTTCTTCAGTCTAGATTTGATCTCGGTACTCAGAATTCGATTCCGTCTTCGGAATTGACGAAGCGTTGTTTGTACTTAAAAAGTTCTCATCAAACAAAATTTCTAAATCCAAAATTGCACTAAAAAATGTATGAAAACAAGTTATAGTCGCAATTCAGGTATCGTTCCACAGGGATTGATCTAACTAGCAATGATCAAATCAAACTCTAGCACTAAAAATGCATTAAAGTAGATGAGATGGTTTTTGATGAGCAAAATAACAACTAAAATACACTATGATTAAGCTAAAACTAAGACTAGACTAAGATAATAAAATTGTAAATGATTGAATATGATGAGAAATATGGGAGTCAATGCAACTCGTACACGAACGGTGGGTAATTCATCTCTTTTTTTGAACAATAAGCAAAAATATTATTGATAGCCTGAACATAGGCAATAGGCTAGGAAAGAAATCAAGGACAAAGCCACATAACAAAAAAAACCCCACTAAGCTAGACCCCCATGAGCAAACAACCAGACCCCAACAATGAAAAAACCACAACAGAAAGGCAGAAAAGGCCATTGCAACAACACTTAAAAAAACACTAGAAAAAAATAGGGGAAAACTGAACACAGCTTCCGCGACCTCAACATCCATAACGGTCCCCCAAGATAAGGAAATCCCCTCCCATACTCGAACCGTTTTTAGCGAGCATGTCCGCAAATAATTAGTAGCTTTAGAATTGTGAATGACCACTGTATTGCGAAGCTTGATCAAGTTGCAACGAATATCATAAATTAGGTTGACATGGTCGATGCTTCCGAAGCTTTCAGCGTCAACCCACGAAACCGCCATCTTGGAATCTCTCACAATGACAATTTCTCTCCCAATTAGATACGAATTCGATGCGCATATTTCAGTTTCTTTATGGATCGCTCTAACCTCTGCTGAATTGGAATCCAAAACCCCCAGGTGATTTGAGAAGAGGCATAACACCCTTCCTCTAGAGTTCCTCAAAACACCCCCCATTCCTGCCGGTCCCGGAGAACCCTTAGCCGACCCATCCACATTAAATTTTAGCACATCAAGGGTCAGAGGGATCCACATTTCCAGACTGCATTTTTTCCTTAAGTTAGGCTCAACGCATCTCTCTCTCACATTTAGGAGAATCACTGACACCGGTTCATTCGAACCCTTCCCGAAGTGTTTAAACCACTAAGCTATTCTAAATTTTATCGTGTCGACAGCGAATGACAAATCAGCTACTTTACCTCTGAACACCATGTCATTTCTAGCTTGCCATATTGTCCATACTATTGTGAAGAAAAGCGAGCACAAAACTCTAGCATACATCGTCTTTGGGCACATCCCCAACCACCTTGTAAACTAATCTTTTATTGTTTTGGAAGTACAACAGGAGACAAACCATGAGCTCATCCCTTTTAACCAAAGCTCTCACGACCACTTGCAATGAAGAAAAAGATGATCAACTGACTCCCTCTCCAAATTGCACATCGGACAGACAGTGTTCAGTTCTGTCAAAATGTTCCATATATTCCTTGACCATGATTCTCCCTTTGATTAGTTGCCATACAAACACTTCAATTTTTTGGGGGCAGATTCCTTGCCAAATCAGCTTCGATACCGTCTGTGCCTCTCTGTCCTCTTCCTCTAAACACCTTCGAAATGATCGCACCAAAAATATCCCGTTAGAGTTGTAAATCCATGCTATTGCATCTGAGACATTACCATGAATGGGAGTGCACTCCAAGGATGATAAGAAACACCTCCATTGATCAAGCTCCCAATCAAATAAGGGCCTTCTCAACTTCACCTCCCAAACCCAACTATCACCATTCCATTTTCCAAACTCTTGTACCTTTCCATGTTTGTTATTTGCCAAGACAAAAATAATAGGAAAAGCTCTATGGAGCGGAATAACATCCCAACAAATATCAGTCCAGAATCGAGCCCTGTCGCCTTTGCCCACAATCACTTTCAATCCTTCCTGTAAAGTTTTTGTTGTTTTGGATCCCACTTCGAACAAGCTACCGATTGCTTTGACAAAAGGAGAGGGGGAGGTTCCTCCTAACCAGTTCCATCTTAAATTAGTACCCAAGATACCATATTTTGCATTCAAAACCTTCCTCCACAAGCAATTTTTTTCATTGCCATACCTCCAAACCCACTTAGCCAAGAGGCTCTTGTTCATGTCTAGAATCCTAGCTACACCTAAACCTCCATTTTTCTTGCTCCTACAAATCGAGTCCCATCCGACTAGATGAATTTTTCTCTTCTCCACACCGTCTCCCCAAAAGAAACTATGTTGAATCTTCTCCATTTTATTAGCCACCCCGGCCAGTATTCTCAGGACCGACAAATAGTAAATAGGAATACTAGCTAGAACCGCCTTAATCAATACCAATTGCGACTATAACTTGTTAGACTGATTCGATTTTTATATAGGGCTTATCTTCCTAACTTGAGTTTCCGGGATGGCTTGGATTGGAGTGCATACAATCCACCCCTTTCACACTAGCCAGGATATGTTGGATTGGAGTGCTCATAACATATCCCTTCCAATTAAAGTGAACTTATTTTAACACCTTAAGTGTGGATGGTCAAAAGTATAAATTGACATCAAATATGGATGAAGAGTTGGAGAGCCTACTTGACCCACAAAGGCATCACAATTCAACCTCTATAATGAATTTGGAGTTGGAGTGCCTACCCAACCCAAGGCGGGTATCAAACGCATTAAGAACAAAATCAACCTATAAGTGAAATGAGAGTTGGAGTGCCTACCCAATTCACAAAGAATTTGACTAAAGATTAATTACTCAAATAAGTTCAATCAATCAACTAGAATCGAGAGTTGGAGAGCCTACTTAATTCAAGAGAAGATTGAACACAATTAAGCACAATGAATGAAACTATATTAATCAAATCTAAATATGGTGGAATACCCACAATCCATAAATTAATTAGATCAACTCCCAATTTGAGTTTAGTTACTCATGACAATTACAAACAAATAACAAGGAGAAAAGAGATAGAGAGAACCTATGTAGAGACTGCCTTTCTTCAAGCTCAATTCCAGTCTCCAAGTGTCCTTGTTGAATAGAAAAATCCAAGAATTGGTGTATGGGTTTAAATGATTTTGGGAGAAAGTGATTCCTAGATCTAGGGAGAGAAAATGTGATGGAAATAGGTGTGTGGGTGTGTGGCTGAAGTCAGACACGAATCCATATATTGGATTCCAAAAATAGGTCTGATTCGCTATTGTGGCAAAATCCTAACGCACGCAGTGCTCAGGTAGGGACCTACGCAATGACCTGCGCACTAACACTTTTTAGTGCTCCAATCTTCGGTTCGCTGGTAATTGCGTGGGTAGGGACCCGCGCAGTCCCCACGATCTGGAAAGCTTAGTATTTTCTAGAGGATTTCTAGTCTTCAGTTTGTGGGTTAACGCGTTGATATGGACCATCGAAGTTCTGGTGCTTGGATTGTGCGGGTAGTGCGCATGTAAGGACCAGCCCATATACTGGCAAACTTCATCCTTCTTTCTTGCTTCTTTTTGCTGGTTTTGCTCCGGAAATTTTCCGCTTTCCTTCTCCAAGACCAGAATTGCACCTTTGCCTGCAAACACAATAAAAAAAGTCTATGAGACACGAAAACATGCTTGAAAACAAGACAAAGGACAAGGAATGAGGCCAAAATATAGCACAATTTTGGTTCGATCAAATACCCCCAAATCAAACATTTGCTCATCCTTGAGCCAACTCAAGACAATAAAATGACACGACAACAAAAATGACTTGATCTAAAATTTTCCTACACTCAAATCAAACAATTCAAACAGCTACATGTCCAACCGGTGATGAGATGCAAGGATGTGTGATAAAGAGAAGAAGACATATGATGTTATAAAGCAACTCGAAGGCACTAAAGGGAAACTCACACAATCACGAATCTCACACCTAAAAGTGCTCTTATATCAGGAACTACTCACTCCCACGCCTTGAGCGTATTTCGCTTCGACTTTAATCCTCACGTGGAGTCGCTTTCTTCTTTTTCGCTCAGAGTCCTAAGCTCTCACTCAATTAGGTATGCAAATATGGAATTTATGCAAAGGACTCTAATGCATTGCATACATTTAAATTGAAAGACCGCTAATTTCTGTGAACTAGCCTATGAAGGATTCACTATGCCATGAACGTAGAAGATCAGACTTCAGTAAACATTCCCAATCAAGATTCATCAGGGATCAAAACTGTCTTTTCCTTTCGGTTGTAATGGGGCAATGGGGTTAGATGTGGTGAGTAAAGAAATAGGGAAACTTTGAGTTCAAAAATCACCAATCATGCTCAAATGTATACACACACCCCATACTGAGCTCTACTAAACAACAATTTACGTACTAGCGTCTAGGCATTTAATTACATAAACATTTGTGCTACATAATTGTACTCAATTTTGTGAGTACTTAACCATTACATTTCAAGGCTCTTGCTTTGCCAAAATTTTTTTATTTCTTTGCCTTTTATTTTCATTGTTTTTTTTTTTTACTTTTTGCATATTGCACACTTTACATTGACAATTTGGCTATAAGTGCAAATTTTGGCACTTTTACATTTTGAGCCCATGCTTGCAAATTTATATCATTGCCCTAGTACACGATATTTCATATAAGAGCGTACACCTTTCAACCACCTTGCACACACACACCACATGATTGGCAATTAAAGGGTTGGTTTGTGTTTGGCTTATGGCTATATGGTTCATTCTGGTTCCAAATGAAAGGTAAGTGTTTAACCTCAAATTTGGCTTTGGAGCATACATAAGGGAATCAGGAATGTGTTTAGGCTTTTTAAGTAGTTAATGCACACACATTGCCTAAGATCATTTCTATAATTTGTCTATCAAGGGAATGAATGCATCCATCAAGCAATCGACTATATATATGAGATGTATGTTTTATGGCATGTGACGCATATCACCTGAGAAGTGTTTTAGAATAGAAAAAATTGTAATATTCAATGCGCTTTTTAATAACCTTGTGTTTGTAAACTCTCGGGTAGTCTCCACTATTAGAACAAGGTGGAAGAGCACCGAGTCCCCTCAACTTAAGCACAAAAAGGATGGGACTAGCCCGTGACGTGCAAGTGAGTCCCTAGAGTGACAACTAGTTGCTACACAAGCTCAAAGTGTATACACACGCTCACCAAAAGCATACGCTCAAGGCATCACACCGAAGCTATTTAAAGCTCAAAATTCTGGCCAATGCGACAAATTTGAAAATTTTTGACCGAAAAGATAACAAAAAAGACAAAAAGACAACTCAACAAGGCATCTACACCCCCAAACCAAAACTCAACATTGTAGTCAATGTTGAACAAGAGAGCCTGGCCTAACTGCGCTCTCCTAACTAGACACAAAATTGACCTAGGCACTACTCATGTACAATCAATGCCCACAAAAACAAAAAGACTCAAACAAGGCTTAAAATATGATAGGCAATAAGATATAATATGACATTAAGCAAAAACCAACATCAAGCATTTCCATAAACAAAATTGCCGGAATGGGGGCATGATGACCCCTAAACCGAATCTAACTATATGCACAGATAACAAAAATGTGAGTATGCAAAAACAACCCCTAAACTGAACGGGGCTATATATATTCAAATTTAACATGTACACTCACATATGTATTCAAAATTAGCATTTGGCTCAACTCATCAAAAATGAATCAATTAATGCAAAATTTCAAGTATATGATCAAAATGTCCACAAAATATATCATCCTCATCATCAAAATATTTCCACAAAATATAGTCAATGAATAAGATCATCAACACAAAGATGTTCCATATCCACAAATATTCACAATTATTCCATGAAAATAAAAGATAGGAAAAATTAAAAGTTCAACAATGAGATTAAGAAATGAAACCGAGGTGGTTGCTTTCTTACATCTAAGATTTAATGAGGTTCTCGCCCATTTTATGAGCACTCTTGGCTTGCTTGTCCCTCAAAGACTTGCAAGTTGTTGGTGTGTCTATTCCAAGAGATGAAGAACCTAGCCTTAAGCACAAACATATAACCAAAAAGATATCAACCACACAAATATATCTCAACATAATATCCTCAAAATAAATCATCAACCACAAATATCCAAATCATCCACCAAAAATTATTAAACTAAGCATATAAACAAAAGCAAATTTATAGAAAAAAAAAAGTTGAAATTAGGAAACCGTAATGAGTTGCCTCTCATAAGTGCCTTATTTACCGTCTTGGCAAGACGTTGTCAGAATGCTATGCATATTCCAATTCAACCATTTCGACTGGGGTAATTGCAATTCGCTACCCCCAATACGGCTTTAAACAGTGTCCATTCACCTTGAACCTCCTTCCCTGTCCTCAACCTCGATAGCTCCATGTTCATGGACTTGAATCACCTTTAGAGGGCGATACCATCTTGATTTCATCTTTCTTGGGAAAAGCTTCAGGCGTGACTCATAAAGAAGTACTTGCATTCCCGGATGGAATTCCTTCCTGCATAAAGCCCTATCACGGAGTGCCTTTGTCCTATCCTTATAAAGCTTGGCACTCTCATACGCCTCATTGCATAATTCTTCAAGCTCACACAAATGTAGCTTCCTTTCCTTCCCAGCTGTGTCCAAATCAAAATTCAACTTCTTGATAGCCCAATAGGCTCGATGCTCAAGCTCAACGGGAAGGTGGCATGCTTTTCCAAAGGCTATCTGATATGGGCTAATCCCAATTAGTGTCTCAAAAGTAGTCCTATAAGGCCGCAGTGCCTCATTTAGCTTCAATGCTCAATCTTTTCTTCATGGGTTAACTGTCTTTTCTAGAATCTGTTCGATGTGCTTGTTGCTCAATTCCACTTGACCAGAGGTCTGAGGATGATAGGGTGTGGCCACCTTGTGGCAAACTCCATATTTCTTCAAGAAGTCACTGAATGTTTTGTTACAAAAATGACTCCCTCCATCGCAGATAATCGCTCTAGGAGTGCCAAACTGAGCCAAAATAGTCTCCTTCAAGAATTTCACTACCACACCGCTATCATTTGTCCTCGTGGCACATGCTTATACCCACTTTGAGATGTAGTCAACCTCCATCAGAATGTAATTGTTTCCATAAGATAGTGGTAAAGAACCCATAAAGTCAATCCCCATGTGTCGAAAATTTCCACAACTAAGATCTCTTTCTGTGGCATTTCATTCCTCTTCCCAATATTCCCGATTCATTGGCACCTGTCACATGCTACATAGAAATGGTAGGCATCTCTAAACAAATATTTCCAGTAAAAGTCTGATTGGAGCACTTTCAATGCAGTCTTTCTTCCACTCAAATGACCCCTACTCTGCAACTAGTGGCAGAATATAAGAATGTCTCCTTGTTCTGACTCTGGCATACACCTTTTGATCATTTGGTTTGGTTCATGTTTAAACAGATACGTCTAGTCCAAGAAAATCTGCATTGCCCTTGTTATGAATTGTTTTCTTCTCTGTAAATTTAACTCCGGGGGGAGTACTCTGTGAGTTAGGTAGTTCGCCAGATCATCGTACCGTGGCTCTTCTCCTTGAACTACCTATAACTGCTCATCTGGGAAGCTCACCCTTAAGGGAATCTCATCGTTTTCTGATGGAAATTCCTGAACCAATCGACTGAGGTGGTCTGTTACCACATTCTCACAACCCTTCTTGTCTCTAATCTCCAAATCAAACTCTTGTAGCAGCAAGACCTATCTGATTAACGTAGGTTTTGCATTTTTCTTCTGAAGCAGGTACCTGAGTGCTCCATGGTTTGAATACAGTATCACCTTAGCACCCACCAAGTACTACTTGAACTTCTCTAGTGCAAATATAACTGCCAGCATCTCCTTCTCTGTTATATAGTAATTGAGAATGGCGACATTCAAGGTACGAGAAGAGTAGTATATAACATGCGAGACTTTGTTAACCATCTACCCTAGAACTGATCCTATAGCATAATCTGATGCGGCGTACATCAGTTTGAATGGCAGATCCCAGTTTGGTGGTGCAATGACTGGTGTTGTGGTCAATGCCTCCTTCAGAGTCTCGAAGGCTTCTAAACATTTTTCATCAAATTTGAATCTCTATCCTTCTATAGCAACACACAAAGAGGTCTGGAAATCTTTGAGAAGTCTCTGATGAATCTCCTGTAAAAACTAGCATGTCCCAAAAAAGATCTGATGTTCTTAACAGACCAGGGTGGTGGAAAACTCTTGATGGCCTCGACACTCTGCTGGAGATGATATGGTCGAGGACAATCCTTTGCTGAACCATAAAGTGGCACTTCTCCAAGTTCAGTACCAAGTTGTTTTCTCTGCACCTTTGGAGTTCCAAGTACAAATTATGAAGGCATATCCTGAAAGAATCACCGTAAACCGAGAAGTCGTCCATAAAGACTTCTATAATTTCTCCTACCATATATGAGAAAATAGAAACCATACACCTCTAGAAGGTCCCTAGGGCGTTGCATAGCCTAAAAGGCATTCTCCTATATACGTATGTCCCGCATGGACATGTGAAGGTGATCTTCTCATTATCCTTTAAGCAATCGATATCTAGTTGTACCCCGAGCACCTATCCAGAAAGCAATAAAAATTGTGTCCAGCCAATTGTTCTAGAGCCTTGTAATTGAATGGCAGAGGGAATTGGCCTTCTTGGTTGCGGCATTTAACTTTCTGTAGTCTATACAAACACCCTACCCTGTCTGAAGCCTCTGAGCCACCAACTCATCCCTCTCATTCTTTACCACTCTAACCTCAGACTTCTTCGACACAACATGAATGCGAATCACCCATTTCCTATCTAAGATAGGGTAGATGATTCTAACATCTAGAAGCTTCAGGATCTCCTTTTTCACTACTTCTTGCATTATCAAATTCAGTCTCCTATGCACTTCCCTTGACGGTTTTGCATTTTCTTCTAGCAGAATTTTATGCATGCAAATGGTGGGGCTGATCCCCTTGATGTATTCTATCGACCATCTAATGGCTCCTCTATGCTTTCTCAAAACTTCAAGTAGCTCATTCTATTAACTGCCATCCAAATCAGCGGCAATAATTACTAGATTCTTTTTCTCTTCATCCAAAAACACATACTTTAATTTAGACGGAAGTGGCTTCAACTCGAGCACTTGAGAAGTCCCTTTTTATGGTCCATTTTCTAATTCTATTAATCCTTTAGAACTACATCCCATATCTTCCTCTTCATGTTCTGCACTTCCAACACCGACTTCCATACTCTTGTCCACATCACTTTCTATGTTCCTGAATTCTTACTCTACTTCCTCTTCCATTTCTTCTTCTTGTCTGTCTACTGAATAGAAGTCGTGAGACCCTATGGGATAGGATATAGAATCGAAAATGTTGAATTCTACTATTTCATCGAATACATTTATAGTCAGCTTGCCTTCATGCATATCTATTACCACCTAGCTGTAGCCATGAATGGTCGACCCAGAAGAAGTTTCACATCCTTCTGATCTCGGCCTTCATTCATATCAATGACCACAAAGTCCGCTAGAATGATCAACTTCTTGATTTGTATCAACACATCCTTTACAATGCCTTTCGGATTCCTTGATGAGGAATCAGCTAACATGAGAGACATGGTATTGGGCCTGAGGTCGGTGAGGTCTAGCTTCTTATAGACAAAAAATTGCATGAGATTTATGCTCGCACCTGAATCCAGCATTGCTTTCTCCTAATTAACTCCCCCAATAGTAATACCTATGATGAAACTCCCTGAGTCTTCTGAATTATAGCACTCACACTCTCATTCAACTGTTCCTATTGCCTTGACCGAAACCTCTCCTTATCTTTGCTTAACTCCTTGAAAATCTTCCCTTATGCCAGCATCCTTTGCATTGCATTCAAAAAAGGTAGATTGACGGCCACCTTTGAGAGGACCTCATAGATATCCTGGAATGACTGCTCAAGCTTGGTGTTCTTCAACCTTCTAGGGAAGGGCATAGGCGAAACATAAAGATTGGGTGACCTACGGAGCTGTGGCCTCGGTTCTGGGTTGGTTACCACAATCTCTTTTTCCCTTTCTAACTCATTCTTGCCCTTTTCTTCCACTTGTGCTATGTCCTCTTCCTCGACAATACTCTTCTTGTTTCCACCCCCCAATACTCTTCCACTTCTAAGGATTGCCTTCACTTGTTCAAGTTGGCTTAGAAATCTGTATTTCTTCTTTTCTTGCAACACTTCTGCCAACTGTATGATCTGAGCCTCAAGCCTACGTATGGAAACATCTATCCCACTAGACCTTTTGTCATTTTCCCACATGTATTTTTCCAAATTTTCTGTTGATGCTTGTTGTGAAACTTGGATATCCCGTGTCATCTGTTGAGCTGACTGCATGTAATTTCTCATTTCTGTTTCAAGTGATCCACTGTCAAGCTGATAGGTGTCACAACACTCTTGGTAGTGAAAACACTTCTCATTTAATTTTTGTGATGCTCGTAAGGCCTGTACGGTCCTCTGTTGAAATGACATTATCTCCTCACTTATCTGAAAACTATTTCGCATGAAATACCTCATCTCTCCTTCAAATGAAATAGTTCCGACTTCAATGTGATCCTGTTGGATTTCTTGTGAAAATACAGCACAAAAGCAATAAGAGCAAAGTATGCAAGAGAATGTGTGTGTGTGTGCAACTAAATCTCTTCAAGGAAGTAAGCACAAGTGATATACCTTTGATGAGCTCTTTAGCTTGGTCACGAACAAAGATGGCCTAATCTACCCTTACACATTTAAACCCCAATTGTGTTTTGTCAACGAAATAAGCCAATCAAAAATGAGGAACTTACAGTTTTTCCTCATGACAACAAGTTATTGGTGTGTCATCCCAAGAGAATAAAACTAAGCATTTTCAACTCAAACAAGCATATAAAAATGACTTTATCTAAGAGTCTTGACGACAATCAACACCATATATATTTCAAAAATGAACTTCTCATAAAGTTAACCAATAGATTTCGACCATCATAACTATTATGTGAGATAGCTAAGTTCATGTCAAGTTATAGAGAGACAAAGCTAGCTAGCTAAAATTTTCAACAACTTGACACTAATCTTGAAGCTAACTCACATGTGCAACTTACACTAATGGTAAGATCACGCACCTTTGACCCATTTGGACTTGGGTGACCTTACACAAAAATCACCATCATTTTTGACCTTAACGTTGAACCTAGAGTAGAGATTTTCAACAATTTGATTCATAAGAATATCATTGATACTAATCTCTTCAACATTATTAGCAACACATGCTTTGTCAAGATTCACATAACCATCACATTTCTTCATCCAATTCTTTTTAACATGCATCTTCGAACATCATGCTTATCAACATCTAATGCCCTAGCATGCTTCAATTTATGTTCAATCTCACTATCTCTAGACACATTTCCTATTTTGCAAAATTTAATATACTTATAACACATTGGTTTGATATGACCAACAGTATTACAAAAATGACAAGTATGAATAAAACTTGAGATTGTACCTTTTGGGATTGAAAATGTGGTGGGAGTTTGTGAAGATATCTTGTCTTTCTTTTCAATTTTTACTTTGGGAAGATTATTCTTAGGAGAATTTTTGATCTTCTTGTTCTTAGCCTTCTTTGAGGAAGATGATGCAATCACAAGCTTCTCATTTCCTTTCAAGATGCTAGGTTCTCCTTGAGGTTGAGCAAGATCCATGCCATTTTTTATGTTGATCGAACCATTGACTAAGTCTTTGATAGCTTGCTTAGCAATGTTGATCTCCTCAATATATGTTAATAGCCAAAATTGGCTAAGGACCAAAGGGAAATTTTCCACCTTCCAGACCTGGCTCCATGCCTGAGAGTTTCCACCAGGAGACCATTCTACCCAAAGCCGAGCTACAATACCTCCCCGCAGGAACAAGGACGGGCTCCAGAAACATCCGGAATAGAGCCCGGAATGATCAGATCTAAGCCCGCATCACCAAATCTGAAAACAGGAAATTCCTCGAAGTCGAGGTCGCCTCGTAATTTCTCCAGAAACTCACCTATACCTCGCTGATACAGAGGGATGTCCATAGGAGGCCGCACCTAGCTTCGAAAGGTCAAGGGAAGCCAGACCTGGCTCCTAGCTGGATGAAACTTCTCAGATATCGAGGTCGGAACACTGATCGACCTCTCTAATTGATGCACCACACCATGATACATTCAACGACCCCTATAGGAATCATGCCAGACCCGAAGATACACAGTATCACATCTACAGACATTATATACGTGCAGAACAAGTAATAGAGTCTAAATGGGAAACAAATTGATTTCTACCAAGATACCCTCAACTGAGCAATTAACTCAAAGTCAACGACATTTAAAGGTAAAAATCCCGTCCGATAAGAGGGGGATCAGAAAATCAAGGGGAAATCAATGAGTTTAAACCTATGAAGACATTGTATAGAAAAGGGACTTCCTCCTTCCGGAAAAGGAGACTACTATTCGACAGGCATACAAAAAAACACCCAACTATCTCCCAGAAAAAAGTGAGAGCAATTCGAAAGAAAGATAGAGAGATGTATATCGTATGTTATCAATAAAGAAAGATTTTTATTTCTTTTGAGTAGCTAATGAAATCGTTATCTCCATGTCATTTCATTAGGCATTGTTTTATACACATATATATTTTACCATTGGTCATCACCTACGTGGTAATGATCTTGAGGGTGCTAACTGAGATTTATTGCCCCGAGCAAGATTTCTATTAACACTTTCTGGCCCCGTCTGTGGGAAAGGCCTTACACCCAATTAATCATTTATTTGCATTTACATTTTTGTTGTTTTACAGGAACTATGAGGCTTCGCTCTTCCCAAGGCCAACATAGAGTTTCGGAGCAACCCAGGGCGAGGCCTACGCGAAAGGCCCCAAGAAAGGGGAGAAAATCTGGATATGGCAGTCAAGCTCCGGTCCAAATAACCAATGCGCGGGCTTCTGGCCACCCTATAGTGAGCTAGGAGCGCTCGACCAACAAGCGGCAGCTTTCGTAGAAACTATCTGCATCCGCCTGCTCGCTGAAGGCATCACAATCCAACCAACCAACCTGAATGATCAGGGAGAGCCGAACAGGCTCGGAGCTAGGCAGCCTGCTTTCGATCGCCTGGGACCTCCTCTTCCAGAGCCAGCTCAAGATAGGTCAGGGCCCCAACGTTCGATCCGGGATAGGCTAGGACCCATGCTCCCAGTTCCGGAAAGACCTTCACAATATCAACCCAGGCGAGTTAAGTCTGCTGCAGATGCTTTTACCCGGAAGCCACAAGAGCTATCTCATCCAACTACATCAAGGAGAACCGCCCGGGACCAAGAGGAGGAAAGTAGACAAACTTCCAAAATGGATCATGTCCATGAGGGGGACCGGATAGAGGTTGCCAGTTCATCAGAGAGACTCGACAGTGAAGAATCTGAGGTAAACTCAAAGAAACCTAGGAACAAGCGACTGAGGGATCAGCTGGCAAAGCTACAAAAGGAGGTCCAGCAGATAAGAAAAGGAAAGAATAATGAGGATAAAAAGGATCCGCTGAGCGAGATGAAAGCTCCATTTACTAGGAGGATCCGGGAAGCGGAGCTCCCACCAACATTCAAAATGCCAGCAGATAAGTTCTCTGGAACGGAAGATCCTCTAAGCCACCTAGAGAGCTTCGTTCAATAGATGGAGGTCCAGAACACTACCAGAGCAGCTATGTGCAGGATGTTTCCAACGACCCTAACCGACTACGCAAAAACTTGGTTCAGGAAGCTGCCTGTTGGCAGCGTGGATTCTTTCACGAAATTGTCAACAGATTTTTGCTCCCAGTTCCAAGGGGTCAAACCTCGTCCGAAAGATCCCATACACCTCCAATATGTGAATCAGGAATGGAGTGAGACACTTCGGTCGTACGTGGAACATTTCCACAAGGAGGTCATACAAATGAGAGTTTTCACCGAGAAAGAACATCTCGCCAACTTCAGGCGGAACCTATGGGAGGGAAAGCTTTTCCGTTCCTTCACCAAGAGACCTCCTGAGACTTACTAGGAGGCCTAAGACAGGTCTCTTGAGCAGGTCGAGATCGACGAACAACTCAAAGTCAAGATGGAACACGACGACATGAGAACGGAAAAGAGTCTGAAAAAAGAAGCCCTCAAATTTGAGCCAGTTTAGAAAACTCAGAATAAAACTCTCAACAGGTCGACCTATCGCATCTCTGCTCCTCAGCACAGGCAAGAAAAATATCCAGCAAGACGAACCCCTCCCCGGGCTACGCCACCTCCCAAGACCGTGGCCCCCGTAATGCAAGGGAAGAAAGGGTATGACTACTATACCTTTTTGAACGCTTCCAGGGAAACGGTCTACCTTGCTGTACGAGATAAAGGGCTGCTCCAAAAGCTTGCTCCCATGAAGGCCCCAGCTGACAGAAGGAACCGGTACAAGTACTGCGACTTCCACGAAGACGTGGGCCACAACACTTCAGAGTGCTATAATTTGCGCAACCGGATTGAAGCCCTGATAAGGGGGGATGCTTGATTGAATTCTTACAACAGGTCAGAGATAACATTCGGACTGAAAGGGAGGTACAAGCTGAAATCTGTGAGGACGCAGAAAAGAGGAAGGGGGAACAGACTGACTTAATGCAACAGATCCTGGTGATACACACCATCAGCAGAGGTCCTACACTGGCTGGCATTTCCAATAACTCCTGAAAAAACCATGTGAGGAAGATTCTCCACATCGAAGAAAGCCGAGGGATCTTCAAAGTCATCCAGAGCCAGATAGAGCCCTCTCAGTCAGCGCAGATCGTTTTCACTGAAGCAGATGTCTTCAACACCGTGCAACCTCATGATGATCCCATGGTAATCACAATACAGGTTGCCAACTGTCTGATCCATCGCGTGCTCGTGGATACAGATAGCAGTGTAGATATCCTCTTCAAGGATACCTTAGAAAAATTAGACCTGAAGCAACATTGTTACAACAGCTGTACCACTCCACTTTATGGGTTCATTGGAGATTCGATAATACCAGTGGGGTCGATGATCCTCCCAGTAATAATCGGAATCACCCCTCTCCAACAGAATGTTATGATCGACTTTGTTGTGGTCGACACCCCATCGGCCTACAACGCCATCCTAGGGAGACCATTCCTATCCTCCTTGAAGGGAGTCTTGTCCATATACCACAACGTCCTGAAATTCCCGGTTGGAACCAAGGTAGGAGAGGTATGCGGAGACCAGCAGGCAGCCAGGAAATGCTACGCAGTGTCTGCCAATCCTACAACCCTAGCAAAATAGTGTGTACAGGTGGCATTAGTCCAGAAAGACATGGAAATATCCCTGATAATCCAGGAGGAGAAGGAGCCCACAGAACATCCTGAGCATCCAGAAAGCGAACCTATTATGCCTTATGAGGAGGAACTGAGTATGGAGTGGGCCAGCGGGCAGCCCGTAGATAAACTAGAAGAGATACCTATCAAAAAAGATGACCCCTCCAAGGTTGTCAAGGTCGGGGCCACCCTTGAACCAGAAGTGAAAAAAAGACTAATTGATCTTTTCAGGGAGTTTAGTGACATCTTCGCTTGGAAACATGATGAAATGCATGGAATCCCGGCGTCATTGGCCGCCCATCGACTAGCGGTAGATCCAATAGTCAAGCCCGTCAAACAGAAGAGGCGTCACTTCAACGCTGATAGGAACGCTGTGGTGCAGGAAGAGGTAGATAAATTGATCAAGGCAGGGTTTATCAGAGAAGTACGCTATCCCGAATGGATCACCAATGTGGTCATGGTTACGAAGGCAAATGGGAAGTGGCGTATGTGTGTCGATTACACCGACCTCAACCGGGCTTGTCCAAAAGACAGTTTTCCTTTACCAAAGATCGACCGGCTGGTTGACTCCATGTCCGGAAATAAACTTTTGAGTTTTATGGACGCATTCTCAGGATACAACCAAATTAAAATGCACTCGGCTGACCAGGATAAAACCAGTTTCATTACTGGGCAGGGCTTGTACTGCTACAAGGTGATGCCGTTTGGTTTGAAGAATGTGGGGGCTACATACTAGCGGCTGGTTAACAAACTGTTCAAGCCAGAGATAGGAAGGACGATGGAGGTATATATCGACGACATGATCACGAAATCCCCAACCGTAAAAGGACATCGGGAAGACCTTCGCAAAACCTTCCTCATACAGAGGGAAAACCATATGCGGTTGAACCACTCCAAATGTGCCTTTTGGGTAACAGCTGGGAATTTTCTGGGCTTCATGGTTCATGAGAGAGGCATAAAAGCCAACCCAGAAAAAATCAAAGCTATCTTGGACCTGGAATCCCCAACCTCACTCAAACAGGTATAGATTCTGACTGGACGTGTGGCTGCGCTCAACAGGTTTATCTCTCGCTCCACCGATAAATGTCTCCCTTTCTTCGAAGCCATCAAACAAGGGAGAAACATGAAGTGGAGCCATGAGAGTGAACGGGCTTTCCAAGCTTTGAAAGAATACCTAACAAGCCCACCGTTGTTAGTCAAGCCAGTTCTCGGAGATGAGTTACAGATCTACCTGGCCGTATCAGAAACTGCAGTAAGCGGGGCTTTGGCCAAGGAGTGTGGCGATGGTTTTCAAAGACCCATATACTATGTGAGTCATGCTTTGACCAAATCAGAAAGGAATTACATTCTCCTAGAAAAGCTCGCTTATGCTCTGGTGATCTCAGCGAGGAAGCTCCGTCCCTATTTTTAAGCTCACACAAAAGCAGTGGTGACGGACCAACCTCTCCGCCAATTCTTGCAAAGACCAGACGTGTCTGGAAGGCTAGTCTTATGGGCTATAGAGCTCACTTAGTTCAATTTAAAGTAAAAGCCCCGGACCACGATTAAGGCACAGGCTTTGGCCAACTTCGTGGCAGAATTTTCAACGATCCCAGATCAAGAGGATCCCTCAGTACCAAATAAGATCCCTGAAAAGACATCTAAGGTCGACAATTGGCCGGAAGGCTGCAAGCCATGGACCCTCTTTACAGATAGAGCATCCGGGCAAGCTGGGGGAGGAGCTGACATAGTTTTAATAGATCCAGAGGGGACTGAATTCTGTCACTGTTTCAGATTCGAGTTTAAAGCCACCAATAATGAAGTAGAGTATGAAGCCATTCTAGCCTGGATGAAGGATGAAGGTAGCCATCGAACTAAAGGCCGATTACCTGAAAATCAAGAGCGACTCATTGCTTGTTGTCAATCAAATGACTGGGATGTATCAGGCAAAGGGAGATAATATGGTTGCTTATCTAAAGCTAGCCCAGTTGCTAAAAAATAAGTTTAATGGGTTCAAGATTGATCAGGTACCTCGACATCAAAACCATCGCGCAGATGTTCTGGCTAAAATAGCGGCGAACGGAGGCCAATCCTTACCACGGGGAATTCCCCTCCAAGTGATCACCCAACCAAGCATAGCCACAAATAGAGAAATCTGCTCCCTGGATTGCCTACCTTGCTGGATAGACCCAATTGTTACCTACCTCCTTGAAGGAGAGCTTCCCGAAGAGCCTGACCAAGCCCGAAGAATTAAAAGACTCTCAGTTCGATACTGTATGGTAGACGGGTACCTCTATAGAAGGGGCAGATCCCTCCCCTTACTTAGGTGCTTGCATCCTGATGATGCTAAATGGGCATTGAGAGAGGTCCACTCCGGGGACTGTGGGAACCACATAGGTGGGGAAGCTCTAGCATATCAGGTGCTTCGTATGGGTTACTATTGGCCGACCATCCACCAAGACACAAAGAGTTTTATGTAATCTTGCGAGCCATGTCAAAGAACTTCAAACTTGACCCACCAGCAACCCGAGCGACTGTCGTCTCTTAGTTCACCTTACCCCTTTGCCATGTGGGGAATCGACTTGATCAGACCACTTCCTACCACTCCCGGACAGATGAAACATGTTATCGTGGCTATCGACTACTTCACAAGATGGGTCGAGGCAGGGCCTCTTTCTCGGATATCAGAAAAGAATATGACCAAGTTCATCAAAACCAACGTGGTATGCAGATTTGGGACCCCTCTCATCATTATAGCTGACCTAGGGAAGCAGTTTGACAACGCCCGATTCAAAGACTTCTGTAAGGGATTGGGGATCGACCTCAGGCTCACTTCAGTGGCTCATCCTCAGACTAACGGGCTGGTGAAATCCACCAATAAGACTATCAAGAAACTTTTAAAGAAGAAGCTACAGCATAAAAAAGGCAAATGGGCCGAAGAGCTACCAGAAGTCCTTTGGGCATACCGGACTACAAAGAGAACAGCTACCAGGGAGACGTCATACTCCCTGGCTTTCGGGGTTGAAGCGGTCCTCCCCATCGAGCATAAATTGACCTCATTCATGGTACATCACTTTGAGAAAGTAACGAAGTCAAGCTCCGGGCTAATCTAGACCTCTTAGAAGAAAAACAAGACCGGGTAGCGGAGAAAGTAGCGATCTACCAGAGCAAGATCGCTAGATACTTCAACCGAAAGGTCAGAGCCCGAAATTTCAAAGAAGGGGATCTAGTACTTAGGAAAGTGACCCTGAATACTCGAAAAAGGTCAGATGGAGTCTGAAGTCCCAATTGGGAGGGGCCATATTTGATAAAGCTAGTTGTTCGCAATGGAGCTTACAAACTCGTGGAATGCAGATCATTTGAGGAAATTACACCCTTGAGTGGGAAACTCAACAATATATTCTTGCTCTCTAACCTTTATCTTAGAAATAATCTCTTTATACTCAAAAACAAGTCTTTCAACCTCACCATATCTCTTCATGATCTCATTCTTTTCACACATGAATCTATGTGAGGTCTCAACAAACTCATTCACTTGAGTTTTGATCAGATCACCTATTTCCTTAACCTCTCTCAATGCTTCATCTCTTTGCTCCTCAAGATTCTTAATCTTGGCCATTAGATCGAGATTGGTTATATTTGAACTTGTATCTTCTAGATAAGTTTAATCAATCTCCTTATCAATAGAAACTATACAATCATCTTATAGCTTAGTGAAAGAAAGCGTAAGAGCAAGAAAATTGTTAACATGTTCTTCTTCACTTGAGGACTCATCATTAAAGCTCTCCTCATCTCTAGAACCACTCTCACTCCAAGTGGCCACCATAGCTTTGCCCTTCTTGTCTTTCATGGACTTCTTTTAGTGCACTCATTTGTAAAATGTCTAAATCCTCGACATTCATAGCATTAAACATTCTTCTTGCTCTTGGCTTGACCATTCCTATCAACTCTTGGAGAAGATGGTCTCTTGATTTCCTTTTCCTTAGAAAAGCTACCTTTAGGCTTGGTATCTCTTCTTAGAAACTTCTTAAATTTCCTAACCATAAGAGTCATTTCTTCATTTTCATCATCACTCTCATCTTCAATAGCTTTGAGAGTGATTCCCTTACTCTTGACTTTTGGCTTCAAACATTTCTCATAAGTTTGGAGTGACCCAAGCAATTCATCAATGCTTAAGCAATCTACATACTTGCTTTCTTCTATTGCCGTGACCTTGGCCTTGAATCTCTTAGGGAGAGATTTTAGAATCTTCCAATTTAGACGCTCTCTAAAGATTGGTACTCCAAGTTCTTGACATTGGTTAGCAATATTAAGAAGAAGAAATTGGAAATCTTCAAACTTGTCTTCATCACTCATTTGCAAACTTTCAAATTGTGATCTCAACATTTGAAGCCTAGACTTCCTAACCGCCAAAGTACCTTCATTTGTGAGTTGAAGTGTGTCCCAAGCTTCTTTGGCCAATTCAAGATTTTGTATGTAGGAGAAATGATGTCCATCAGCTCCTCCAAATATGGCGTTCATAGCACGATGATACCATTTAGCAACTTCAAAATCATTAGGTGTCCACTCACTTCTAGGTTTGGAGATTTCGATTCCATCTTCAAGAACCTTACTATGAGGAGTATAACCTTTTTCAACTACTATCCATGCTCTTTCATCTATAGAGCGAATGTAGGCCTTCATCCTCAATTTCCAAAACCCATAGTTATTACCACGAAGTAATAGTGGCCTTGTATTTGAAGCTCATTCCTCCATTACATCATCTTGAAGTCCCATTGTTTCAAGAGCTCTACAAATCAATGTCAATGTATACCGGGATCTCACTAAGTACAATCTAGTAACCTGCTTTGATACCAAATGAAGAATACAAACACCGTTAATTTGCCTTAAGCTAACCTAGAATAGGGAATAGGTTACTACACCTTTTTCACTTCCTTAAACAAACAAAAGTTTGTCCCTCCAAGTAGCTTGTATCACACTTCAAAAGACAAGCACAAACAATATTAATTCAATTAAAAATGTGCTTGATCAAAAACAAAGTCAATGTGAGCATTAACATTTATGTGATACAAACTTAAATTGTTACTTGGCTTTAATTCATAAAACCCCAACATATACAAAGTTGATATAATATGATTATTAAATACAAAGATATCAGCTAAGAAATATAACAACACATACACAATTTTAAGGAGATAGGGACAGAGAAAACTTCTGAAGAGAAAACTTCCACGAGTTGATTCCACAATCACCGGCAAACAACTATCACTAGCAAGATAAAAAGATACAATCTCTAGAGTGACCACTTCACCTGGAAATCTACCCTTCAACCCTATACAATGAAAAAGTTACCACATTGCACAAATTTACGAATCACTCACCAAAATATAACTTCCATTCTCAAATCAAAGAATCATTCTAAGAAATGAGACATCCAATGCACAATCCAAAGAATCACTAGAAGGAATGTGACTTCCAATGCACAACTTGAAGAATCACTCTCCAAATGTGACTTCCAAAGCACAACTTAAAGATTCACTCTCCAAATGTGACTTCCAATGCACCACTTGAAGATTCACTCTCCAAAAGTGACTTCCAATGCTCAATCCAAGGAATCACTCTAAGGAATGAGACTTCCAACCTTTTTACAAGGCATGTGATCTAAGTGAATGCAAATGATGCAAACACACACAACATAGTATATATGATCAATATATCCTATGGAAACTAGAAATGAATCAAGATGCACAAGTCACATGTATTCTAGATTTCAATCCTTAAAAACTGCAATCACACTCAATGATGCATGTACATATGAAATGTGTGGATTAGACACAAAACATGAAGAACTAGATTTTTATTATCAATAAAAGCTCATTCAATAAAAGCATGAACAATTAATCTAGAGTATGTGAAACACCTAACACACACAAAAACCTAGATTATGTTCAATCACATAAAAATGCTAGAATCAATTTGATAAAATCATAAATGAATCTTGGGCAAAATAATAGAGCTTAGATTCTCATTATAATCAATTAAATCCAAACAAGCTCTAAATCTTCAATCGTATATGCTATTTCAATCAATCTTCAATTAAAATGGCCTAGCATATGAAAAGACTATCGATCAACAAAATTATGTCAATAAACACACAAGATAGTCCCAGATTTGAAGCTAGCACAATACAACATCTCAAACATGTGAAAATATATATTTAGAAAAATCTAACTCAACATGTTAATCGATTGAAGCTCTATTAGAGATCATTTCTCTAATCAATGATTACACATCAAACATACATATATTCAAGAAGAAAACCCAAGGTAATTGAAGACTTGAAGATCAAGAACAAAATAGAAATCAATACCTTAAAGAAAACCTATGATGTCACATTTTTGTGAGTGTAGCTATCAAAACCCTGAATCAAATGACTCCAAACCTTTGTGGAAATGATAGAGGACTGATAGACAAAGATTCTCAAACTTGAATCAAGAAAATCAAAGTTCGTATGAGTGAGTTATGGTGTTTGAAAGATGAGAAAGTTTGAGAGAAAATTATGCACAATGTTTTTCAAATATTTCTTCTTGTTCAAGAATGAGAGGGAAAGTGAATTAATTAGGAGAGAGAAACAAAAGTGAGTTGAGGAGCCAATATGGGGCTGATAGCTCTGCACCCCATGGAGGCATGTGGCCTCCATGAGGGCAGAGTGCAGCTCTTCTCATGGAGGCCACACGCCTCCACAGGGAGAGATGCAAGGCACCCCTAGTTTGGCCATTTAACTCCCCTTGCACACTGTTTTATTTTTCCACCGTTCTTTGGCGTTTGAACTCCCATTTCGAATCTGTTTCTAGATTATGAACTGCGACTCCCTCACGTACAAAATGCATCAAGACAACTTTCACAAAAAATATGGAATTCAACGTGAAAATCATGGATGAAAACCATGTAAGATAAAATCATGGAAAGTTTCTTAACCTCCTAATTTGAACTCGAAACTTAATACATGAGTAACCAAAACAACCGGAAATCATTGAAGAATTATATAAGCTCAAAATCAAGTTCAATAACATAAAAACACAAACAATTAAACATAAGAACACATAAGTATGCTATTTCCTAGATATAGTCTTAGAACATGCAATTTATGAAAATTGTCAACTTTAAATCTAATGCATGTGCATACATGTATATTGTGTTATACCAAATTTTGCAAAACGATGCGGTGACACATATGAATGCAATGTATGTGTGTGCATAGGCCTTGCAAGAGGAAGGATATCTCGATATACCTTTTGCTAATCAATTTAGCTTTATTCATCTTGAAGCCACCACTTTACTTGAATGTTGTCCAATCTTCCTTGAAGCTTGATTATCCACAAATCCTAGAAAACTAATCAATACAAAGCAAATGTCATTTTGATATAGAATTATGCCAACACAAGACTCAAGAATCTACAAACTTCATAGTAAAGTCTTCTTTTAAATCATCTAGCTCTTGAGCACTTTCCTCCATCTTTGAAAAATACTCTTCAAAGGTCTCTTCCTACTCCTTGATGACTTCACTTTGCTTGCTTATCTTCTTCATAGCCATCTTTTTTTCATAGTCAAGAGCTTTGATTATAACCACTAAATTGGCATTGATCAACTTCAACTTGTTATTCTCATCATTCTTCATGATATTTTCACTAGTTAGTTTAAGGATCTTGTCATTGAAGTTTGTTTCATCATGATTTGAGGAAACTTTGATCTCTTCATGATTGGAGGAGACTTCACTATCTTCACTACTTTAAGAATAGTCACTTTCCTCATTACTTGAGGAGTCTTCACTACTATCCTCAAATTTTCCTTTATGTATAACAAGGTGAGTAATGTAATTGCCAGTATATTCTCAATCATCCGAGGACTCCTCTTCCTCTTCTACATCACTCATACTCATCCATGCTTTATCATTGATGAATCTAATGTAGGCTTTCATCTTATTTTTCCAAAAAGAGTAGTTACCACTCTTCAAGAGTGGAGGTCTAGCACTTGAAGTACCTTTCGGCATCAAAAATCCAATCTTAGAATCCCGATATCACACTAAGTACCTTAAGTGACCCGTTCTGGTACCAATTGAAATTTTCTAAGATGGATACTTAGCAACCTAGAGAGGGGTGAATAGGTTGCAATTAGTTTGAAAAACTTTTTCTTACTTTGATTGTTGTAGAAACAAACTATTTAAGCACTTCTTAAAAACGATCACAAAAAGCTTCACAAGATAGTTAGTAGCAACAAGTATAACAAATATAGCAATATAGAGTAACTACTACAATGTAAAGTAAATGAATTCAATAAAATAAAAGATCAACACAAAGATTTTTTTTAACGTGGTAAAACCTCACAACTTGAGGAAACAACCACGGGTTGATTCCACAACTACCGGCAACACTATCTTTCACTAGTTGGTAGAATGTACACCCTCAAGTGATTAATACACATGATCCACCCTATTGGATTGTCTCATTCTAACCTACCCTCGGGCCTTTTACTAGTGAGAGACTTGCCTCTTTCTATCCAAGACAATTCAGATGTCTCTAGAAAGTTCCTTGCTCAACTTATGGAAAACCCCATGACCTTAGTCAAGACTCATTGCTCAATCTCGATCTGCTTGATCAAATTGAGACTTTCTTCTTTTACAAGGCAATAATCTAAGTGAAGTGCAACCATGCAATCATGATGAAAACACAAGCAAAAAGTGTATGTAGATCAAATAGACTCTATGAAGAACTAGTTATCACAATTCAAGCTCACAAACATATGAAACTAATGCTTACGAACTTGTTATAGGAAATCTAGAATATGCAATTCAATTCATACGCAAAATATATCTAAAAACGTAAACACGTCAATCAAAGCTAGAATAATAGATTTGCAACAAAAAGCACAAAACTAGTTTTGAAATCAAGTGGACAAATCAACACTTGAAATCTACAACATATTCACTCAAAGAATAACTCAATTTAGAACAATTAAAATCACAATCAAAATATTCTAGTTCTAGAATATGAAATTAAAACCTAGAAATAGCAATTAATCACAAACATAAATTTATCTAGATTTCAATACATGTCAAACAAAGCTATCATGTTAAATTTACAATATAAATGCAATCTAGCTTTAAAACTCAAGTGAACAACCCTAGAAATATAATCCAAATCATCCTCAACATATTTCAACAATAAATGAAGAGATTAGAACAATTAAACACAACAAATATGTAGAGAAAGATGATTTACCAACAATGATGAACACACCATGAAGAAGCACAAGTAAACTATAAAATCTGGACTCAATCATCTCTAAAAATACTTGGCACTTGTTCTCCCTGAATATACAAAACTATCGGTTTTTGAATCACTCGAATCGGATAAAAAACGAGAGAGAAATCGCAAAATGAAATTTTTTTGTCGTAATAAAAATGTGCAGCCCAAAAACGAAAATATAAAACTTCAAGGAACCTGGCGTGAGAAGCCACACGCACAAGAAAACTGAACATGAGTGCTTTACGAATTTTTGTGAAAAATTATTCCATGAAGTGAGCTCACGAGGAAGACATTCAAGCGGCCCAATAACGGGCAACATCAAATCCACGCATGCAGCAGAGATACCACTACGTTCAAGGTGCAAAACACTTAATAAAATCCTTCTCAATTCAAAATTTCAATTAATCTCAGCGTTGGCTTCACAAGGGGTGTCAATACGGGTTGGCGGGTCGGGTTGGGGCCAACCCGAACACGACACGATTAATTTTGGGGTAATCCGAACACGACACGATTATTAAACAAGTCAGACCCCTCTGACTCAAACACGACACGAAAAAAAATGGGTCAACACGAACAAGACACGAATAACCCATTTATTTAACGGGTTCAACGGGTCGTGTCAAATGACCCGTTTAGTTGACCCGTTTACACTACCCATTTAACCTGTTTAGATTAATTTCACTAAAATATATTAAAAATAAAACAAGTAATCAAACAAAATCAATTCTCAAACCAATATCACAAAATACTAAATACAAACAACAATAGTTATAATACTAATCAAATAACTCCTCAATCCAGAATTTTAAAACGATATTCAAGAGTTATGATAAAGCCAAATCTACAAATACAAATCCATAATTAAATCCACAAATACAAATCCACAAGTTCATAATAATATAAAAGACATCCAATATTCAAAAACTTCTTAATGCCTTGATGAGTTGATATGATTTCTTCTTGCTGACCTGCTGACTAGCTATCAATAATTTCATAAACCTACAAGATAAATTCAATACATTAGATTATAAGTAATAACTTTGAAGTTTTAATAAATAAGAAAAATACTATTCCCACCCTTCGGTTAACAATTTCAAAGCACACAACAAAAAGAACAAGATAGTTGGATTAATCGAATCAACTGAAATAATCGAGAATTCGTTGAAGTTGGACGTGTCCATTGATTCAACTCTCATTAAACAAGATAGTTGGCAATTTCAACCACATTGAATCCAAGTCAGAGAGAAGATGAAGCGAAGAAACAGACCACCAAAACTCAAAAGAAAACAAAATAATTATGAAAAGTAATTGGATTTCATTAATTTCAAACAAAGAAAAAGATTACATGAATCTATCAATTTTTTCAAAAAATAAACTAGAAATTAATAAGTTTATTGTTGACTCAATTTCAAAATTCATTCTACAGAATTAGTAGTACTCTTCTTCCTCCCCAATTAGACCATATTTCGATTGTCTGTTGGATTCTCTAAGATTCTATTGTTCTTATTCGGAACCATATTTATATATTCATGGAAATTTTGTATATAATTTTACACAAGTTTGGGTTAGGAAGTTAAATCTTCTGTTGAACAAATAAAGAAATTAACAAGTCAATTTGATGAAACTGATGTTTCATTGAATTATAGAAATAAAAAAAAGACCCATTTTCTTTTTTATCTTCTCTGCTTTTTTCACCTTTACGATTTTAAAATTATTAATTTACAAGCAATTTCAACTGAAACAGGCAGTAAAGTTCATTACACATTATTGGAAAAAATCAAGCATGAAAAATGATTTACAGAAAATTATCCAAAAAATCATGATAATGTGATAACACCCAGAAAAACAAAGCAAAGGCAAAAACAAAGCTAACACACCCAAACCCACACATTCTAGTATTCTACCACCAGGCACCAACACAAACAAAAACCTGGAAAGAAAAACAATAAATGGATCTTAAGTGTTCTTACCGTTGACAAGAGACAAGATCGGCGGTAGAGACAAGATCGACGGAAGTGAAGAAGTGAAGTCGTGAAGAGAGAAGCAATTAAGCAGCTGCGGCTGGTAGAGACTATAGAGTGTCTAACTGATGCCCGATGGAGTGAATGAGTGATGGTGTGTGAAATGAAATTTAGGTTTAGGGTTTCACATCTTAAATTTATATAGTATATTTAAAAATTACATAAATGCCACTCAACACTAAAATTACATATTTGCCCTTACTAATCGTGTCAACCCGTGACCCGCGAGACATAACCCGAACACGACACGATTATTAAACGGGTTACACGGGTTGACCCGTTTATTGACACGAACCGTTTAGGTTCAACCCAAACCCACAATAATCGTGTTCGTGTCGTGTCAACCCATCGTGTCGTAACCTGTATTGCCACCCTTAGCTTCACGTAAAGAGAGGGAATGTTTTGGCAAATTGGCCACATGCCTCCACGGCTCCACGTCATTCTCTCTCTTTGGTGTGACTTTCATACCATCCCAAGTCATCTTCTGTCCCATATGTTTTTGGGTCAAGATTTGATCTTGGAATTCAGAATGTGATTCCGTCTTCGAAATACAAACCTGGGCCCAATCATCGATACAGAAAATTACATAACTTTCCACTCGAAACTCAAAATTCGATTATGATTTTAGATAAAAGTATGGAATGTCCCAAATGTCTCAAAAATCATCCGAAACACATTTGAATTTCCCAAAATACGCTTGAATCCTACAAGTGATTTCGGAAAGCCTCAGAAACATCCAAATACACTTAGACAAGTCTCTGAATTGCTCGGAACTCATTCAGGGAAAAATCCACACATTTGGAACGTAAAAAAAAATTCTCAAAAATTTAATTCTTTAAAATACAATGAGATTTTACCAACCATACCAACACAAACACAAACACTAAAATGCACAACCATATTCGAAATATGCCATTCCTTAAATCTATTTCCTAGAACATTATTCCTAATGCATGGACATACATATTGTGAATGTGTGTGCTACAAATAAATTGCACAACTATGCAGGGACACAAATGTATGATGTGTGTGTGTGTGCGCTCGCGCTTACGCCTTGCATGAGGAGAAAGAATCTTGATTCCTTAGTATCCAAATAAGTATCTTTCCTCTTGAAGACGAACTTTGCATGAGAAATTGTTTTCCTTCGTTAAAGCTAAAATAAAACACGAACCACCTAAGAAACTAATCAATAGAAACTAAGAGAGTTTTGTTATGGAATCAAGCCAACACAAATCTAAAACCTAACAATAGGCCCTTGAGGCTGGCTTCCGCTACCACAACCCCTATCGGGCACCATCTCGTACTTGCTCAGTAGGCTCTCATTTGAGGACCATGCTATCATGTCTGTTTCATCCCTCATCCAGGAGATATAGTCCCTTCCAGGCATAGGGCCAACATCAGGCTCTTCACCGTTGATACCACTTTGTAGGCACACTTGAAAAGTGGAAAAGGCCCTCTATGTGGGAACTTCAAGGTGCATGGGATGTGGCTATTTGTCTATCCTCCAGCAATAAGCATGCCAGTCCTTCATTTAAGCCTAAAAAGCCACCAGGGATCAATCCACATGCTTTTTTATCAAGATTTTAATTGTCCCTGGCTTTCTCGGTCACACTATTTTGCGCCTTCAAAACTCCTCCATAGAAACCAAGCCCCGCCGAAACTCGGGGATAAGAAAAGCATCCTAAGCAGGGGACCTCTTGAAGCGGTCCACAACATCAATCGCCAACTGAAAATACAGCTCTAAGTGTGTGTCTACAACCTAGAGGGGGGGTGAATGGGTTGTTAATCGATTATTACCAATTTTTCGATTAGTCAATATTAATAACAATTAACCCAACATAAACAAACATACAGAATCAAGTAAAGTGCGGAAATATAAAGAACACTTGATTTTGACATGGAAACCCTTCAACAAGGGAAAAACCACGGGCTATCCTTCTAGCCACAGACGATCACAAAAATCCACTATATGAATAAAAGATTACACCCTCAAGTGATACTCGGACTCTCACTCTAGATAACCTCAGGCTATGGACACTACCACTCACCACTCTTGGTTCAATCCCTAGTGATATCCCCTGATACACTACTCTTGGCGTGAGCACCTCCTACTCTACCCCACAGGCCTTTTATAGTGGCACTTGACCAATGCTTGCCAACCACACCTTGGTTGCAAGACTTCAATGCTTGTGCAACTTCACCCCGAAGCCACAAGACTTTGACTCAAGAAGAGTATAAGGTCTAAGTGAACAATCAATGAATGCTCAACACAAAATATGTTAGACCAAACATACAATGCTTAACTAGATGTAGTTAATGCAATACAACATCCTAGTTATCAAATAATGCCTACATGCCCATACATAAGGACTCAATTAGATGCAAAGGGATTCTAGCAACCTAATTGTCAAATAAGTCCACCCAACACAAGTTGTCACAATAAATAACAAGGGCAATAAATGTGCAATCAAGAAATGCAATCAATGAGGCATAAACAACAATGTCTAAATGCAAAACATAAAGACTTAGCTAGAAGGGCAATGTGGTCCCAAATTCTAACTATCAAAAAGAAACTCAATTAGTTGTGTAGAGATTTTCCAACAACCTAATTGTCAATTAAATCCACATGAACATTCAATAAAGCTTGACTAGATATATAAACATTAATCTATCAACCTAATCATCAACCAATATCACAAGAATGTTCTAGGGTTAGCTATTTAGGGAAAATCAACCTAATCATGTAAGCTATCACAAACAAACCCAATCATGCAATTTAGACTCATAAATATATGCAATAAAGTTAGTCAAGGTATTTAATCAAGCAATAAATACCTAATCTAGAGTAAGAAGAACAATAAATGATATTCAAGGAAGTTCTTGCTTACCTAGTCATGAAACAATGAAGACCCATGCTCAAATGATGTGGAATGATGTAAGAATGAGATGGTTTTGGGTTTGGAGAGTTAATGAAGCTTAAAGGAAGCTTTCTCTCTCAAGACTCTCTCTTTCTATCTCCAGGGTTTCTGTAAATTTAGGAGATTAGGGGAAGAAGAAGAGAAAGAGGGGTTTTTAAAGATGGGAAAAACGGGCTGATTCGAAAAGACCAAAATGCCCCGTTTTGGTGTCAGGCGACATGAGAGGCTACATGGAAGTCGCCTAAGAGGCTTCATGAAAGTGGCCTAAGAGGCTACATGGAAGTCGCCTAACATGTTGCCTAATGTTCTGGAGAAGAAAAACATGTCTGAGGCGATATTGGAGGCGACATGCTCAAGTGGCCTTGCAGGTCGCCTAACACACTGGACAGCACTCCAACTCCAGAAACAAGCGACCCAAAACATGACCAAACGACATCGAAACGTTTCGTATGATATACTGTTGAAAAGGTATGTAAGTTTAATTTCTACTCCAATTTACAGAATGAGGTTTTGATGTCTGTAGAAAGAGTTATGGTCATTTAAGTGACCAAAGGTCAAAACCGGATAACAACAGAGATGCTCTGTTTCAGTGGTCTCTTTGGAGACTTCAAACCCAACCTAAACGGTCATAAAATATTACGAATAATATACCGTTAGAAAGGTATGGAAGTCTACTTTCTACTTCAATTAACAAAATAAGATTTGGATAAACGTAGAATGATTTATGGTCAAAAGAGTGACCAAAGGTCAGAATTGGTCAATAACAAAATTCCCACAATCATGGTATAAAACCATGTAACCAAATACTAATCCAAGAGAGGACAAATGGAACATCTCTATGGTCACAAATCATGCTAAGACTTAAGCACACCAACGTGCAAGCGCAGACACAACACAAGCACACCATCGTGCGAGTGAGGAAGTTTCCGAACACACACGGAAAACGTAGAACAAAAACAACCACACGTAAGGACAAACAAAGACGTGCTCGTGTGAGTTGTATAATGGATGCACACATATAAACAATAAAGAACACAAATGCAAGATGAACAAGGAATGCATGAAGTTTGTGTGTGCACCTAAACTCTTCAAGAGACAAAGTCAAGTGAGTATACCTTTTGCTCTTGAAATCATGGAGATGCTTGGAAGCTTGCCAACATGGACCTAAGCTACCCATTACACAATCATCCCCAATGTGGTGTGGTTTGTCATGAAATAAGCTAATCATAAAATCGAGGTCCTTACACCAACTCCAGCCTAGCCTCTTGTGATAATGTCTCCAAGGTGACTGACTGGCGACTCAAATCCTCGGCCATCCGCTTATAATTCAACCTGGCCTCCTCAACCTCTTGCTCTGTCTGAAGCGTGAATTCCTGAGTAGCAGCCATAGGATTTTTTATGAATTTGGCTTATTCTTCAGTAATTGAAGCCTTTTGCTCAACTTCAAATTGAGCAGTGAGGTACTTATCCATGAACTTCTGGTTTACCTTGAACTTCTCTTTGCACGCTCGCTCAATTTAGGTGCTAGTCTCTTCCTTCTCCTTCAATGATGCCTCAAGGCATATGATCTCACCGGCCCAACCAACATTCTCGCGGTAAGCATCTACCAGCTCAAAGACTATCTACACAATGAATATGTGGTAAGCAGAAATAAGGAGGTCAATACCTTAATTGGGAAAGAGATAAATTGGAAAGACTTACTTAAACGATGTTGTTGTAGAAGTTATCGAGCCTCTTAGTGAGGTTGCTTACCTTAAAGCAACTACACTGATCCCCCCCGATGTAGGCCTACCCAGATGCCATGGCATTCAATAGATCATAAGGGGCAAAGGTCCACCTGACAGGTTGGAAGTGTTAGGATTATGCTCAATAGCAAGAGTGTAATATTGTAATTGACAATCTTTTCATATTAATAAAGTGATTTCTGGTTTTACAAAATCTTAGAACATTTATAATGATAATTGTCAAAGTAAATAATCATAAGGTCAAAAGACTATGAGAAAGGAAGAACTGTTCGTACATCTGGATATGTATGAGGTAGACACAATTCTTTAGTTAGTCTTGAATAAACGTTCACAACTTAAATTAAAGGTTGGGCACCTTTATCTTGATAAAGTTGTAGGATTCTTTTGCCGGCATTTGAGTGGGATCAAATGAGTTATGATGAGTCTAAAATCATCAAAAGAGTCTTCGAGTAAAAGCATATAGTGCACTGGGTGCATTGAACAGGATCACAATGAAGTATTTTATCTAGAACAGTAAGTAGATACAAGTCTTTTCATTATGAGGACAATCAAAGAGTCTATCTTAATCCTGAGATAAATGATGGACTTATGATTGCAAGTGTTATCATTTGAGCTATCAATGAGTACGATTATATAGCATAGTCTATCCTCGATAGTTTGGTGGTATTCATTTGTTAATCGATAGAGGACTTCATTTATAGATATGGACATCGTGGCTCAATTTATTGAATGAGAGTATATTATTATCATACGGATATTTTGAGGTATTGGATATTAAATCTCAACGTTGAGTTTTCGATAATGTCTATTGAAAACATGGCTTTTAGACAGGTCAAAATATCCAAGTTCAAAATGTGGTCATATGAGTAATTATGGTAACTAGGAGAGCTATAGACGGTCAATGAGCTCTTGGCGATTATTGATATTATACACGAGGATACACTATCTCCAATAAGATTGTCTAGGGTATGAATGAGAAACATCTTCTTATTCTATCATTATTTAGGAGTTCAATTTTAGCTCTTTAGTGGAATGAGCTAAAATTAATAGATCGGACATAAATGAATCATTTGTTGATTGTTATTAGGTTATGTCTATTGAAGCTTAAATTTAGATAGCCCGCCAAGATCCCCAATCCACACGGACTTGCATGGATAACTTGATATATTCTACTGGACTAATTTATGGGTCCATCTAGAATTGTATTTAATATATTAAGAATATAATTTACACATTATTTATTTAACGGGCTGCTCAAATTATATTAATATATTAATGAGAGGCATCTGGGCTTGTTTTTTTTAGTAAGAATAGGTCTGGTTCACATGTTGGCTTTTATTTAAAGCCTAAATAAATTAAATAAAATAAGAAAATAATATTTGGCCCCATATATTTTTGTGTGTGGGCGGCAAGGCTATAATAATAGCCTAAAATATTATTTTATTTTATTGTTTGATTAAATGGAAATTAATTAATTGAATAATTAATTATTTAATTAAAAATCAAAATCTTTTTCTGACTAGGAATTATGTTTCCTAGTAGTATACTATTATAGTAGTATAATAAATATAAAAGACTTAATTTGGTAAGTAGATAAATAAAGAATTTATTTATCTAATCAAATAAGGAAGTCTTTAATATAATCACAAATACACTATTTGAGTTGGATTAATAGTCTTGGTGTGGAAAAGAAATCTTTTTTTTGAAAAATGATTCTTTGTCACCAAGTAAATCCACCTAGAGATAGGATTCTTGCCCACCAAGTAAATCCTCTTTAGGAAAAGGATTTGTATACCTATATATATTATTAATTTCGGAATTAATAGTAAGAGGAAGAAAAAAAAACTTTTTTTTTTAGAGAAAGAATTGTTTATTCTCTTGCTTTTGAATAATAATAAAAAAAATTCCAACTCTAGAACATAGTGAAAATTCGGCCAAGAGGAAGAGAGAAAGATAGTTCTAAATTCGATAGTGAACTTGCAAGCCTTTACATAAAAAGGTTTTGTGCACTCTTTCGATTTAGGTTCACGCGAGTTTCATTCATAACGATTGTGAATTCAAAAGTGACCGGAACGATCTTTCTAGGCTCTTGGAGTTCTTGTGATTAACGATCAAGAAAGAAGATTTCCTTTTTCCATTCTCAGGTACGCAATTTAAAGAATAGGGAGACCAAGCTCCTAGGTGATTCACGTTCGTGATCGGATTGGAAGATCTTGCGGATTACCATCAACGCTAAGTCAATCAGATCACGCGACAAGAGGTATAATATCTTTTGAATATATGTATGTTTAATTAATTGAAAGGTTAAGGTTCAAATATTGGAAAAATTTTAAAATATACTAAATTCGTTTTTGGTCTTGCTTCCGCTGTGTTTTCGAATTTTTCCCTACAATTGGTATCAGAGCTAGGTTATACCCTTTAATTAATTAACGTATATATATGTGAATCTATTTCTTTTTATTGTGATTATGCATGTTTTAGAAAGAGATGGCACTCTAGGTATTCGCATATATAATTACATGTGGCATGTATAGATTTATATATGTTATTATAAAGTGAATTGTTATTGCTCGATTTTGGTCCTAGAATTTCAATGTATTTTTGTTTCGGAATTGTAACAAGAAGGGTGGCCTATTATCGTCATAAGTTCCTTCTTGGTAGTTGCTAGATTCTCTATTTTTTTTATTGTATTAAAAAATACTGCAGTTTTTTTTGTATAAAACAATGCAGTTTTTCTTGTGTAAAAATTACTGCAGTGAATTAAAAAAAATACTGCAGTAATTTATTGTGTAAAATCTGTTGTAATACATTCAAGTTTCGAAGATTCGAAGAGTTGAAGAATTAGAAGCGGAAGAGGAAGCAATCGGAACAAGCTTGGTACCGTGTGCACCATGGCAACAAGCGTGCGTGCACGTTAGCGCGTAGCTACGCTTGTTAGGTGCATGGGCTGCACACGGCAGCCACTTATGTGTCATGGGCTGCGCATGACAGTCCTTTGGGCATAATGGGCTGCTCATGGTGGCCCTTTATGGACCCAAGGGGTGTGCACGCCCAAAGGTGGCAGCCGAGGGGTGAGGAAGTGGATGATGGCCGCTTGAAGACTTGTTCACCAAGAAAGAATATTTTGTATTCCAAACAAATGTAATTTACTTGCTTTTCTAGGATGGACCAAAATTGTAGCTATTTATATTTCCTTAAATATTACAATATTTGTTGTTGTATGATAACATGTCATATAGAATAGGAGTGCCACTCATATATCTCTTTTGGTATGAACATGCATTGAATGATTTAGGTATCTAATTGGCATCTAGATAACTTGGTAAAATCATTCTATGGAATTTAATCACATGCCTTAAATAATTGAGTGGGAGAAGGTATGTTAGAACACATATGGCCTCCAAGATTAGTTGAGCTTTATTATTTATTGGTAATCCCCTCGAGGGGCGTCCATAAATGGATTTAGCAAAATACTTCCTTACAAGGATAGACTAGACAATTGACTTAAACGAAATCTACTTCCAAAAGAGAGATTTTCGTGAGAGAAAATTGAGGGTCGATATCTTGGTAACACACTCAATGTGATTTTATTAATATCCTCCCGAGAGTTCTTGTTAATAAAATTGCAAGGCTAAAATTGAAAATGCTGGTTGTTATGTCAACAATTAGGTGGGACCTAGTCAAACTGGTAAATGGTACGTACTCCCAGAGGAGGCGTAACGTTTATGGGTGTTGGATCACCATTGAATTTTTATGATTGAATTATTTATTTAATTCAAGATAAATAATTAAAAAGTGCTTTATCATGATTATTTGCTAATATATAATTTTGTTTTATTCAGAAATCATGACTCCATCACTTATGAACATCCTGAAAGATAATACTTTAACTGGAGATAATTATGTCACATGGAAAAGGAAAATTGGGTTGTTGCTACAAAGTGAAAAGCATAAGTTTGTTCTGACTCCTCCTAAACCACCCCTTCCTAATAATGAATCTAATATTTTGCAAAGAGAGGAGTATGAACAATGGAAGACTTCAGATGATATGGCCAAATGTTACATTATGGCCACTATCTCCGACGCGTTGCAACAGCAGCATGAAGGAATGGAGTCTGGTGCTGATATAATGATGTCTCTGGAAGAGATGTTTGCTATGAGGTCGAGGTCGACTAAGAGAGAGGCAGTGACTGCTTTTATGAATCTTAGGATGAAACCTGGACAGGCTGTGAAAGATCACATGATGAAAGTCATAGCACATCTCAATGCTGCAGAACTTAATGGTGCTGAGATAGATGGTGAGACGAAAATTGACATGATTATCAACTCACTATCGAATTCCTTTGATCAGTTCAAGTTTGAATACACCTTGAACAATAAGGAATACACCTTGCAAGGCCTGATGCAAGATGTTCAAAGCACTGAAAAGCTCCTTGTGAAAAACAAAGGTCAAGAGATTCATTTGGTTGGTAAAGTTGCTACTGTTAAGACCCGTTAGAAGGTCAAGAAACAATAGAAGAAAAACCAAATTGGGCCTACCAAGAAGGAAACCAAGAAAGTAACCAAGATCTAAGAGAAATGCTTCCTTTGTGGTGAAAAAGGACATTGGAAAAGAAATTGCCAAAAGTCCCAGAATAAGAAGGAAGAAGGTAATAATATTTATCTTGAAACATGTTTTCTAGCATATTCTACAGATTCTTGGATCATATTCTCTGGAGCCACTAATCATGTTTGTAATTCCTTGCAGGGGTTCCAAGAAAGGAGAAGGCTGAATAAAGATGAAATCAACTTGCGCTTGGGCAACAGAACGTTAGTGTCTGCAAGTGCAGTGGGAGATATTAGAGTTATTTTAGATTCTAGTAGGCATTTAGATTTAATAGACGTTTATTATGGACCTCAATTCTAGAGGAATTTAATTTCAATTTCTTGTTAAATAAATTTGGATATTCGGTTACTTTTAATAAAGCTTTTATTATTAGTAAGAATGACAAAATTGTTTGCAAAGGTACATTGGAAAACAGTCTATTCTTTTTGCATAGAAATATCTCTCACTCATTAGACATAGAATTAACGGAACCTAATCATGAAAGAGTAAAATTATCAAAAGATGAAACATACCTTTGGCATTTACGCCTAGGTCATATTAACCTTAATAGGATTAAAAGATTGGTATGTGTCGGACCTTTAAGTGACTTAAAGGTTGATGATCTATCAACCTGTGAATCTTGTTTGGAAGGTAAAATGACCAAAAGGCCATTCACAACCGAAGGTGCAAGAGCCACTGAATGTTTAGGATTAACACACACTAATGTATGTGGTCCTATAAGCATTCGGGCTAGAGGTGGATATGAGTACTTCATCACCTTCACAGATGATTACTCGAGATTTGGCTATGTGTATCTCATGAGACATAAGTCAGATGCTTTTGACATGTTCAAAGCATTCAAGGCTGAAGTAGAAAGTCAACTTGAGAAACACATAAAAATCTTGAGATCTGATCGTGGTGGAGAGTATCTATCTAGTGAGTTTCAGCGATATCTTATTGATAATGGGATAGTTTCTCAGTTTTCTGCACCAGGTACACCTCAACAAAATGGGGTGGCAGAAAGGAGAAATATAACTCTTTTATACATGGTTAGGTCAATGTTGAGTTATTCAACGCTTCCTATTTCTTTTTGAGGATATGCTCTACAAACTGCAATATACATTATAAACAGTGTACCATCTAAGTCGGTTCCTGAAACACCATATGAGTTGTGGACTAGGCGAAAGCCTAGTTTACAACACTTGAGGATATTTGGTTTTCCTGCACATGTGTTAAAAGGAAAGACAGAAAAGATGAAGTCCCATTCGGAAACATATATATTTATGGGGTATCCAAAAGGAACTAAAGAATATTATTTCTATAGTCCTTCAGATCTAAAAGTATTTGTTTCAACAAATACTTCGTTTCTAGAAAAGGACTATATGAATAAATTTGTGCCAAAAAGTAGAATTGTCCTGAATGAGATGTCAGTAGATACAATTCCACAAGAGGTTTTATAACCTAGTCCAATTGTAAGTTCCACTCCAACACAAAATCAACAACCTACCTTCATCGTCGTAGTGGGAGGGTTAGTAAACAACCCGAGAGATACATCGGTCTGGGAGAATCAGTGGAGAATCTCCCGGACGACGATGATCCCTACACTTATAACGAAGTAATAAAGGACGTTGATTGTCATCATTGGCAAAAGGCAATGTAATCTGAGATTGAATCCATGTTCGATAACAAAGTCTGGTCCCTTGTAGACTTGCCTAAAGGGATAAAACCCATTGGGTGCAAGTGGGTATACAAGAGGAAAAGAGGTATGGATGGAAATATGGAAACTTTTAAAGCTAGATTAGTAGCTAAAGGTTACACACAGAAAGAAGGTATCGATTACGAGGAAACCTTCTCTCCTGTGGTAATGCTTAAATCCATTAGGATACTCTTATCCATTGCAGCATCTTTAGATCTAGAGATTTGGCAAATAGATGTCAAGACAACTTTCCTTAATGGAAATCTTGACTAAAGCAACTATACGATGCAACCAGAAGGATTCATTGAAAATAGCCAAATGGAAAAGGTATGCAAGTTGCAGAAATCCATATATGGATAAAAACAGGCATCCAGATCCTGGAACATAAGGTTCGATCAAGCTGTGAAAGGTTTTGGATTTATTCAGAATCCTGACGAACCTTGTGTATATAAAAGGATAAAGGGCGACTAGTTGGTTTTCCTAATTCTTTATGTTGATGATATACTACTCATTGGAAATGATGTAGGTGTATTGACATCAGTAAAATAATGGTTAGCAAAACAATTTGATATGAAGGACTTAGGAGAAGCTAGTTTTATTCTAGGTATCCAAGTAATAAGGAATAAAAAGAATAAAACAATTGCATTATCCCAAGCTTCATACATAGACAAAATATTGTCTAGGTTTTCCATGTAGGATTCCAAGAAAGGTATGTTACCTTTCAGACATGTAATCAAACTTTCTAAGGAACAAGTTCCTAAGAATCAGTATGAAGAGCAATTCATGAGTAGAGTTCCATATGCCTCGGCAATTGGAAGTCTTATGTATGCGATGCTCTGCACTAGACCAAACATTTGTTTTGCTGTTGGCATAGTTAGCAGGTTTCAATCGAAACCTGATCCTGATCACTGGTTGGCAGTCAAGCATATTTTCAAGTATCTCAAAAGAACAAGAGATTATATGCTTGTATACTCTGGAGGGGATTTAATTCCCATTGGGTATACAGATTCTAATTTCCAGCCGGATTCTGACTCCAGAAAATCTACATCAGGATCTGTGTTTACTATTAGAGAAGGAGCAGTCATAAGGAAGAGTATCAAGCAATCATGTATTGTTGATTCCACCATGGAAGCTGAGTATGTTGCTGCATGCGAAGCTGCCAAAGAGGTTGTTTGGCTCCACCAATTCTTGATTGACCTGGAAAGAGTTCCTGATGTGAATAAGCAGATCACTATTTACTGTGACAACAGTTGAGCAGTGGCTAATTCGAGAGAACCAAGAAGTCATAAGAGAGGTAAACACATTGAAAGGAAGTATCATCTTTTAAGCGAGATTGTGCATAGGGGTGACGTGACAATTACCAAAATCGCGTCAGCAGAAAATCTATTCGATCCTTTCACAAAGGCTCTACCTTAGAAGAGTTTTGATGGGCACCTAAAGAACATAGGAATGAGAGATATGACACACTTGCTATAGCGCAAGTGGGAGATTGTTAGGATTATGCTCAATAGCAAGAGTGTAATATTGTAATTGACAATCTTTTCATATTAATAAAGTGATTTCTGGTTTTACAAAATCTTATAGCATTTATAATGATAATTGTCAAAGTAAATAATCATAAGGTCAAAAGACTATGAGAAAGGAAGAATTGTTCGTACATCTAGATATGTATGAGGTAGACACAATTCTTTAGTTAGTCTTGAATAAACGTTCACAACTTAAATTAAAGGTTGGGCACCTTTATCTTGATAAAGTTGTAGAATTCTTTTGCCGGCATTTGAGTGGGATCAAATGAGTTATGATGAGTCTAAAATCATCGAAAGGGTCTTCGAGTAAAAGAATTTAGTGCACTGGGTTCATTAAACAGGATCACAATGAAATATTTTATCTAGAACCGTTAGTAGATACAAGTCTTTTCATTATGAGGACAATCAGAGAGTCTATCTTAATCCTGAGATAAATGATGGACTTACGATTGCAAGTGTTATCATTTGAGCTATCAATGAGTACGATTATATAGCATAGTCTATGCTCGATAGTTTGGTGGTATTCATCTGTTAATCGATAGAGGACTTCATTTATAGATATGGACATTGTGGCTCAATTTATTGAATGAGAGTATAATATTATCATATGGATATTTTGAAGTATTGTATATTAAATCTCAACGTTGAGTTTTCGATAATGTCTATTGAAAACATGGCTTTTGGACAGGTCAAAATATCCAAGTTCAAAACGTGGTCATATGAGTAAATATGGTAACTAGGAGAGCTATAGACGGTCTATGAGCTCTTGACGATTACTGATATTATACACGAGGATACACTATCTCCAATAAGATTGTCTAGGGTATGAATGAGAAACATCTTCTTATTCTATCTTTATTTAAGAGTTCAATTTTAGCTCTTTAGTGGAATGAGCTAAAATTAATAGATCGGACCTATGTGATTCATTTGTTGATTATGATTAGGTTATGTCTATTGAAGCTTAAATTTAGATAGCCCGCCAAGATCCCTAATCCACACGGACTTGCATGGATCACTTGATATATTCTACGGGACTAATTTATGGGTCAATCTAGAATTGTATTTAATATATTAAGAATATAATTTGCACATTATTTATTTAACGGGTTGCTCAAATTATATTAATATATTAATGAGAGGCATGTGGGCTTGTTTCTTTTATTAAGAATGGGTCTGGTTTACATGTTAGCTTTTATTTAAAGCCTGAATGGATTAAATAAAATAAGAAAATAATATTTGGCCCATATTTTTTTGAGTGTGGGCAGCAAGGCTATAATAATAGCCTTAAATATTATTTTATTTTATTGTTTGATTAAATGGAAATTAATTAATTGATTAATTAATTATTTAATTAAAAATCAAAATCTTTTTCTGACTAGGAATTATGTTTCCTAGTAGTATACTATTATAGTAGTATAATAAATATAAAAGACTTAATTTGGTAAGTAGATAAATAAAGAATTTATTTATCTAATCAAATAAGGAAGTCTTTAATATAATCACAAATACACTATTTGGGTTGGATTAGGAGTCTTGGTGTGGAAAAGAAATTTTTTTTTGAAAAATGATTCTTTGTCACCAAGTAAACCACCTAGAGATAGGATTCTTGCCCACCAAGTAAATCTTCTTTAGGAAAATGATTTGTATACATATATATTATTAATTTCAGAATTAATAGCAAGAGGAAGAAACACAAAGTTTTTTTTTTTTGAGAAATTTTTTTTATTCTCTTGCTTTTGAATAAAAAAAAGTTTGCTTGCTTCTGCCACATTCGATTCGTAGTCATATACGCACACATGTCTAACCGAGAACCTTATTCTGGTGTCTCTATGCTTAGCTTCAATGTCTGACTCCTCAATCATTTGGTGTCCAACCCTGACATCTCTAGGTATCACTGGAACCTTTGAAGCCTTAGTTTTCTGGTTGGTACCAGTTGCTCTAGTTTAAGCAATTTCTGGATTTGCTTCGCTGCGAGTAGAAGAAGAATGGCTAGTTTGAAGAACGTTGGTGTTCAATTGAAAGACATCAACAGAAAGGAAAACAAGTTGATTTGGGTCACGACATCGTAATAAGTTTTCAAGTAATTCTGCTTCGGCCGTATCCTTGAGTTCAACCACCCTCATTATACGATAAAAAAGATAGTGTTGGGTTTCAGAATCCATGCAAACTCACTAAAGAAAAATGGTAGAAAATGGTTGAAAGCAGGTCTTCAAACGAATAAAGCAATCTGAGACGCGAGTCGACATAATCAGACAAATAAACGAGAAAAAATCTGGGCTCTTTCAAGATTCTAGGCTCAGAATTGAAGAGAATTTTCTGGGAGAAAAGTTGAAGAAGTTGCAAAGAAAAGAAATTCAAATCAGAATATGAAGAAATAATCAAGTAAGAAGCTTAAGTATTGGTAGAGAGTTTTTAAACAAACCATAGAGTGACGTCATGGAGTGAAAGAGCAGGAAAACGAAAAGGCATGGGCAGTGACGTGAAAGTCAAAACAAATCACGTAATGCGGAAAAAGTGTCTAACAAACCTACTCACGTGAAGGCTCACCCACTGCCCAAGGGTTAGTTTCCTTTTCAGCTGCATTGTTGTTGTGGTCTCGATCAACGGAAAGGGTAGTCTGTGAGGTTTGAGTTTGATTGGTGTTTCGATTTTGAGAAGATTCGCCGAGGGCGAAGGGGTTGATGTCTCTTTCACTGGTGGGTTGGGTATGGGTAACAGGCAAGGCTTGCAGCTCCGTGATGACTTTCTGAAAGGTTGCGCTAATTTTGTCGAAACTAGACTCGTGACGAGTTAGCATTTCGTAAACTTCGTTACGGAACTCGGTATCCATGATCAGAAACTGCACTCTGATACCATTGATATGTTCAGTTTGAAGAAGAACAGAGGAAGAACAGAGGAAAAGAATTAGAGAATGAGTATTTAGAAACAATGATATATTCATCATAAATCTTATTACAATCTCGGGTGGCTATTTATAAGCCTCACAATCACAAGCTATATAGTTTAACAATGCAACAAACAAATAACAATTTAGGAAATCTAAGAATTAATGGAAAAGTGGTGCTTCACTGTTAAAACCCACTTATCATAAAATAGAGAAATCACTAAGGCACAACTGATGCCACTAACACACAACTTAACAACCTTACTTATTCAACCTAGTAATCGACTAAGGCCATGTTTGGAAGGGCTTTTAAAGAAGTCAAAAACTCTTTTAAGAGCTAAAAGTAGATTATAGAAATGTTTGGATGTTCTCGTCTTAATGCTTCCAAATTTTGAAAGCTCTTTTCAGGGAAGCCACATTTTATGGCTTCTCTGGGAAGTGCTTCCATAAAAAACATGCTGAAACCAGTTTCTTTAATGAAAGTTTTTTATTTCCAATTATATCCTTCTATAAACCAAAAGCAAAATTGAAATTCCACTCGTATCCCATCATTCTCCTCTTCTCTACAACATGTGTTCTAGCCTCATCTCTATCAAAAACTTTTACAAAGACATTCTAACAACAAAAAAATCGATCAAAATCATGAGTATATTTATTAAAACTAAATGATGAAACGAGAAATTGATGAAGTTAAGAAGTATATAGTATAGAGAGGATTCGATGGTGATGGGTTCACTAAGATTTGAGAGGATTTGAGTTTTTTAAGTGATGAAAGAGACAACGACGATCAGAAGATGAAAAAAAGATGAAAAGGAAAAAAACAGAGGGACTTGGAAGCTTGTTCAATAGGAGCTCTACTCTGAAAAATTCTGATGTGTGGTTGTGGTTGTGGTTGAGGTTGAACTCTAAATCTCTGATGTTGCGGTTGAGATGGGTGGGTGTCTGGATGATGGTGAGTGGCAGCTATTAGAAAAACCAAAAATTTAGGTTTAGCATTTGTGTTTTTTATTTATTTATTTGACTTATCATCATCTTTATCTTTATTGTTAGTCTTATCACTTTTATTATAAAAAAAATACATTTATCATTTTAGTTAGTCTTATCACTTTTATTATTAAAAAAATATAAAAAATACATTTATCGTTTTAGTTAGTCTCATAACTTTTATTATTAAAAAATACATTTATCATTTTAGTTACTGTTATTAGGTATTGATTTATTTAGTTTATTTTATTTTATTTTGCACTACTTTTATTATTATTATTAATTGTTTTAATTAAAAAACATGTAAATATTAACAAATTTCACCCATGTTATTAATTTATTATTCTGATGAGGGCATTATGGGAATATCCTAACTAAGAGACAATTTAAAATGTTTCAACCAAGCGGTCTTAACAGCTTTTTCGATAATAAAAGCTCTTCTGAAATACATTATACAAACAGTTACGGAAAAACTCAGGTTTTTACTTCTTTTCTTCTACTAACAAAAGTAAAAAGTAAAAGTTATTCCAAACGAGCCCTAAGTCACCCTGCTTGCATGGTTTGGCTTTGCTTGCAACCTCACACAATAGGCACATATCACAAACATGCATGAGCAACAAATTTGATCAACTATCCAAATGATTAGGCCGGCTCTTGATTCCAACTAAGTGAGATTATATATATAAGTTAATTGAGAATTGATTTTTTTTTTAAGAAACATTTTTAAAATTTTAAAAACAATATACAACTAAAATACAGCATATATGAGTAGTAGAGTACAGTAGTTTTTTTTTACACCAACTGTACTTTTTTATTCATTGAAAAGATTTTTTTTTTCTTTTTGAAAAGAAAAATAGGGGAATTGCACTCACATTCCCTTTGAGTTAACGTACTTGCATCCAGATGTTCCAAAATTGTTTTTCCACACCCACACCCCTTAGACTTAACTGACGTTAACCAGTCTGTTAGAATTGATATGTTTGAATTGAGAAAAGTCCAAAAAGCCCTTATATAACTAATGTTTAAAAATACAATAAAATATTAATAAAAAATTGGATGCTAAATTTTTTTCAAAATATTAAATTTTAAAAAATGAAGGCTACTGGTGCCTTCTTTAGTCGTATGTAAATCAAAGTATTTAGGGTTGGAAAAACAAAGAGTAAAACAAATGAGTTGAAAATATTTTGAATAAAAATAAAATAAAATAAATTAATATATGACATAAAAACAATTAAGAAGCTTAAAAACTTTTAAAATATGGAAAAAGCTTTTCAAATCTAGAAAAATTTCCTTCATTTGAAGAAATCTGGAAAATATTTCAAATTTGAAGAAATATGTGAATTTCCAATAACCCAGAAAATCAAATTATTAACCACAATCATTAACAACTTAGAAAATCAAACCCCTACGATCAACATAAATCTAGAAAATTAAACAATGATCCAAATAAATACATTTAAATATATGTTGGAGTCTCTTTAGGTCATTATACCTAACAGCCATTTTCCATCTCTTCAATTTGCACACATTTTCCTTCTTTTGTAGGGTCCTGAAGTCGACTTCCCAACCAGATTCAAGCTTTCCAATTCACAACTTTACTGCAATCAAGTTGTGCCAGCAACCCATTTTGGATCAAGTGAACTTGCAATCATGTGACTTTGAAAAGCAATGGCCACCAACCCAAAAGCAATTTTCTTCGACAGTTTTTTTTTTTTTTTTTGTCTAACTGTTGTTCAATTTTCATTTCTGGTTGGTTAAAAACTGTGGTACAGATAAAGATAGCCAATTGATAGGTAGAATAAACTGCATAAAATTCATTGCGTTCAATTTATGTGCAGATGCTCTGTTCAGGAATTTGCTTGCAGCTAGAAAAGTCGAATCTACGTATGCAAAACGTCGCTAAAGAGACTGGAAGAAGACGAGCTGATCAGCTAGAGCTCCGATCTGGTCAGATCTAGTCAGAGAAGCGCTGATCTGGTTACATCGGCTCGCCGGAGGAGGTTCTCACATCCTCCGGCATCTGCTGCTCCATGAAGCAGAAGAAGAACTCCGGCTCTGCTGCTCCAAGAAAACAATAAGATGATTTAAAAAAAAAAAAATTGAAAGTTGAAAACAAAATGAAAAACTTGGAAAACAACTAAATTTTTAAAATTTTTCAATTTTAACATTAGTTTTGTTTTTCATTTTATTTTTGTATTTTGAAAACAAAATGAAAAACGTTAACAAACGTGTTTTCGAAATTGTTTTCGAAAAGTAAAAACAAAAATAACCTTAAAAAACTCTACTGGACAGCCCCTAAATCTCTTCCATTTTCCATTCATTTACTTTGCAACACTTAATTTATCAAGAGTGCTTAGTTGTTTGATAAATTGTTTAATTTTTGATCACCAAAGACCATATATTTTTATATATATGGACTCTTTATTGGATAACAATGAATATATGACAGCCTAACATTTGCACCTAATTTGGTTATTAACCGGATGATTTGAAGCGGCCTCTTGATTCTAGTCGAGTGAGATTAATGACAAACAAGTCTAATTAAAAAAAACAAACTAAATTTTTCCAAAACATTTGGGAAAAAAAATTGTTATTCACTGTTCATTTTGGATGTCTAGTTTGCCTTTCTTATGGATTCATGTCATTTTTTTAAGGTTTGATAAAAAGAAAAGAAAAAAAAATTGTAATTGAAAAAGAAAATGCAGAAAAATTGACAATCTACGAAGATTAATTTATAGCATTAACATGGATTTAACGGTTTAATTATTGGTGAATCTATAGCGCAACCGAGCAAGTATGCAACTTTGTATAAATTACATACAAGTGGGTTCATGCCTAGTTAATGCAAAATAATGAGTCCACGACATTTTTTTGGGGCCGTTAAATTAACGCTTTTACCTTTTTCTTCTTCATATATGACATTGTCATGATATCTTAAGGTTAAACTGATAATTGTTTGCTAGGACCTGCCCATATCAAGCATACATGCACGTTTGGATATCTACTCTAACAACACTGGAAAGAAACTTTTCACTAGTTGGTTGTGAAATTCGAATGACCAGAATCAAACCCTCCACCAAAAATAAGCAGGGTAAATTAATTTCAATTTGTGGTTTTAATTTCCAATTGTCTGTTTATTGTTAATCCAAGGATTGAAAAGAATAAAAGATTAAAATGAATAAATACCAATTCGTCAATTGAATCCATTTTAACATTTAAAATAAATTAAAGTCGGATGTTGAAGTTGCATAAAAAATTACTTAAAAAATAATATAATGTTGTATAAGTTACATTAGTCTTCCATCAATTTGGGGGTTTCTTTTATATATATATATATATATGTATATAATTATTCATATTTATTATTTAACTACATTAATTAACTTCACCTAATTAACCGCAAAAAGAAAATAGTAGTTTTATGCCAAACGTAAAATTAGTATACAAAAATAACAATATATCTAACCCAAACATGTGCACCTAATTTGATTTTTTAATTAACCCAAATGATTAGCCCGGCTCTAGATTCTAATTTAGTGAGAATATATATAAATTAACCGCAATATATATATATATATATATATATATATATATATAGTATTTTAAGGTCATTACGTGTTCATTCTCCCACATGATTGTTGTCTTGGGTTTTGTGAAGCCAGAAATCATCCTGAGGAACGGATTCCAGCATGCAGTGCGGCGCATACCGCGGCGTAGACAGGAAGCCCAAGCCGCGACACACACAGCGTTGAACTACAAAAGGTTGATGTTGTGAAGACCGCGGTGCGGACATAGTGCACATACCGTGGCATAGGAGGCGATGTTTTCCAGTAGGTGATATGCGGTGTTGACCGCGACATAGACAAGTACCTACATCGCGGTATTCTGAGCGGTGGAAGACAGTAGAAGAACCGCGGTGCAGGTCGCGGGCTGCAGCCGCGACCCAGACCGCTGTAGGTACGAAATCTGTGTAATTTTAGGAAAACTTGTGCGAAAAGAAAAGTATTCCTTTAGGGTTTTGGCTTACCCTAGTGTTCCCATATAAATACTACTCATTCCCATTGTATTTAGTAGTGCGTAATGTGTGAGAAAAAATTGCTAAAGAGAAAGAGCAATTGTAGAGAGACTGAAAGAGAGACAGAGAGATTGTAATCAACTTTAAAAATAGTGGATTGAGTGCGGTGCGCTCCGTGGATCCAGCAAAATTGCTGAACCACGTAAAATCTTTGGTGTCGTCTTTTCTTCTTATTGCTTTCATATTATTTATTTGTGATTAGATTTGTGTGTGTACGATTTATTTTCAACAACAATTGGTATAAGGGACAAATTTTTTTTTCACACAAATCTAGGTTTTCTCGAGGTCAACGATTTCTTCGTAGAGATGGAATCAGAAAAGGATACGCACAAGATTGAGAAATTCAATGGGATGAATTTCAACTTCTGGAAGATGCAGATGGAGGATTATCTGTACCAGAAGGATCTGCACTGGCCGATAAAAGAGAGACCGAAGGATATGATAGATGAAGATTGGTTAAAGCAGCGGAAACCGAAGAATATGGATGATGATGATTTTGAACTCCTGGACCGGAAAGCATTGGAGCAATTCGTCTCAGTTTGACGAAGCAGGTCGCTTTCAACGTAAAGGATCAACAGGCTGCCAAAGATCTAATGGATACTCTATCAGACCTATATGAACAGTCTTCTGCGGTAAGGAAAGTCCATCTTGTCAAGAAGCTATCAACTTTGAAGATGGCGGAAGGTCAGAACTTTAAAGAGTTTCTAAATCAATTCAACGAAGTGAAGGATGGGTTATGTTCCTTGTCTATGGATTTCGATGAGGAGTTTATGGCAGTATTTATGCTCACCCAATTGCCAGAAAGTTGGAAGATGACAAGTCAGTCAATTGCCAACTCGTTCGGGAAAGAAAAATTGAACTTTCAACAGGTTATGAACATGATCATGACCGAAGAAATCAGGTTGCGTGAAGAGGGATTATGGGCATCTACATCTTCAGCACTGAATGTGGAAATTAGAGAAGGCAGAAACAGAAATCGAAACACGAATCAACGGGGAAGATCAAAGTCAAGAGGAAAATCTAAATCCAGGTATCAGGTCAACTATTCGGGAAATCAGCAACGAAGCAAGAAGGATGTAGAGTGCTGGAATTGTGGTAAGAAAGGCCACTTCTCGTATGAGTGTAGATCTGAAAAGAAGGATAAGAGCAAGAGCAGCACGAATTGTGTATCTAAGAAGTCAGATGACTGCCTCATCTGCTCGTTGGAAAGCAAGACGGAGTCCTCGGTTCTGGATTCAGGAGCGTCATTCCATGCCACACCTCACAGGGAATTGTTTGAGAATTACGTCTCCGGAAATTTGGGTAAAGGTGTATCTTGGTGACGATCAAGCATGCAATATTACCGGGAAGGGAGATGTGAAGATTCAGTTGAAAGGGTCAGTTTGGAAACTCGACAATGTGAGGCACATACCGGATTTGAGGAAGAACTTGATCTTTATTGGGTAACTGGCGTCAGATGGCTACATGACAACTTTCACAGGTGACAAGTTGAAGATTTCGAAGGGTATTATGACAATCGCCCGAGGAAATAAGAATGGGTCGCTTTATACAACCACAGATGGCTGTGATTCAATCGCTATGGCGGAAGGTAAATATGATTCGAACTTATGGCACCAGAGGTTTGGGCACATGAGTAATCAGGGGCTGAAGTGTCTGCATTCGAAAGGAAAGTTGCCAGAATTGAAGAATGTTGAGGTTGATTTCTGTGAGAGCTGCATATTAGGAAAACAGAAGTGAGTGAGCTTCAAGAAGACCGGAAGAGTACCGGCAAAGGAGAAGCTGGAACTAGTGCACACCGATGTTTGGGGTCCAGCTTTAGTCTCGTCAACCGGGGGTAAACAGTATTTCATCACTTTCATCAACGATCATTCCAGAAAGGTATGGGTTCACTTCCTAAAATACAAGTCTGAAGTGTTTGATGTTTTTAAGAGATGGAAAGCTAGGGTTGAGAACGAGACAGGGTTGAAGATCAAAAAGCTACATTCAGAAAATGGTGGAGAATATGAAGACAATGAGTTCAAGAAGTTTTGCTACTAGAGCGGGATAAAGCTCAGTAGGCATGTTCCTAGAATCCCATAGCAGAATGGTATAGCAGAGCGGATGAACAGAACATTGACTGAGAGAGCCAGAAGCATGAGGTTACATTCAGGGTTGCCAAAACAGTTCTGGGCTGAAGCAGTCAATACAGCAGCGTATTTGATCAATAGAGGACCATCAAAGCCCTTGGACCTCGCTATACCAGAGGAGATCTTGACTGGGAAAGAGGTAAAACTTTCTCATCTTAAAGTGTTTGGGTGTGTTTCCTATGTACATGTAGGTGATCATGCGAGAAGTAAGTTAGACGCCAAGTCAGTGAAGTGCACTTTGGTGGGCTATGGAGAAGATTAATTTGGTTACAAGCTGTGGGATGACCAAAACCGCAAGATGATCAGAAGTAGAGATGTCGTATTCAACGAAAGGGTCATGTACAAAGACAGGAACACACAGGTGTCTGAGCCGGAAGAGCCAGAGTATTTCAGGCCGGATAATGTACCGGATAGCGGGATCATGGAACATATTAAACAGAATGACGAAGAGCAAGGTGTGCAGCCCCTGGTTCAAGAACCTATCCCACATAGAGATGTTCCAATGACACAGACTCAAAGTACATTAAGAAGATCAACTCGAACTCCTATACCAAATAGAAAGTACTTGCAATACATGCTGCTGACAGATGCAGGAGAACCTGAATGCTATGATGAGGCATGTCAGGGAGAAGATGCGAGCAAGTGGGAGCTTGTAATGAAGGATGAGATGAAGTCGTTGGTATCTAACCGAACTTGGGAGTTAGCCAAGCTGTCTGAAGGAAAGAAAGCCCTACAGAATAAGTGGGTGTTTCGGATCAAAGAGGAACATGATGGTTCCAAGAGATACAAGACACGACTAGTAGTCAAAGGTTTCCAACAAATTGAAGGTATTGACTACTCTGAGATTTTCTCTCCTGTTGTTAAACTAACTACGATCCGGTTAGTGTTGAGTATTGTCGCAGCAAAAGGGTTATATCTGGAGCAGTTAGATGTGAAGACTGCCTTTCTTCATGGTGATTTGGATAAGGAGATATATATGAACCAACCAGAGGGGTTTGAAGAAGATGGCAAGGAAGAGTTGGTATGTAGATTGACGAAAAGCTGTATGGTTTAAAACAAGCTCCCCGACAGTGGTACAAGAAGTTTGATGGGTTTATGCAAGGCAATGGCTATTTAATATGCAATGCTGACCACTGCTGCTACTTCAAAAAGGTTAAGTCAAGTTTTATTATTTTGCTACTTTATGTTGATGACATATTAGTAGCTGGTGCAGATTTAGAGTAGATTAACAATTTGAAGAAGCAACTCTCGAGTGAGTTCGAGATGAAGGATTTAGGTGCAGCAAAGCAGATTCTTGGAATGAGGATTAGTAGAGATGAACAAGAAGGTACATTGAAGCTTTCACAAGCAGAGTACGTTCGGAAGGTGTTACAGAGATTCAGCATGGGTGATTCAAAATCGGTGAGAACACCTTTAGCTAGTCATTTCAGGTTGTCCAAGGACTAGAGTACGAAGACAGAAGAAGAGAAGGACTTCATGGCTAAAGTGCTTTATGCTTCAGCCATTGGAAGTCTAATGTATGCCATAACCTGCACAAGACCTGATATTTCCCAAGCAGTGGGAGTTGTGAGCTGATACATGTCAAATTCGGGCAAGCCTCACTGGGAGGCCGTAAAATGGATCCTAAGATATCTGCGGGGTACGACAGAGAAGTGTCTAACCTTCAGAAGAGATGAACTCAAGCTAGAAGGTTATGTGGATTCAGATTTTGCTGGAGAGGTGGATCATAGAAGAAGTACCACCGGATATGTGTTCATAATGGTAAGTACCGCGATTAGTTGGGTGTCCCAGTTGTAGAAGATAGTAACAATCTCTACAACTGAAGCAGAGTATGTGGCTGTGACGGAATCAAGCAAAGAGCTTATATGGTTACAAGGATTGTTAGCTGAATTGGGATTCGATTAAGTGATGAATGTGTTGCACAGTGATAGTCAGAGTGCAATACACTTGGCCAAGAATTCGGCGTCCCATTCTAGGACCAAGCATATAGACCTGCGCTACCACTTTATTCGGTCATTAATCGAAGAAGGAGTTGAAGTTAGTGAAGATTGCAGGAACTAAGAATTCGGCTGACATGTTAACCAAACCAGTTACTACTGAGAAACTGGAGATGTGTGCGACTTCAGTGGGTCTTCAAGAGTGAAGACGTGGGGGATGAGAGCACCGTTATTTATCCACTAAGTCATCAAGGAAGGATTGAGAATGCCTATTTGAGTTTCAGTCTTCAAGTGGGAGATTGTTGGGTTTTGTGAAGCCAGAAATCATCCTGAGGAACGGATTCCAGCATGCAGTGCGGCGCATACCGCGGCGTAGACAGGAAGCCCAAGCCACGACACACACAGCTTTAAACTACAGAAGGTTGATGATGTGAAGACCCGGTGCGGACATAATGCACATACCGCAGCATATGAGGCAATGTTTTCCAGTAGGTGATATGCGGTGTTGACCGCGACATAGACAGGTACCTACATCGCGGTATTCTAAGCGGTGGAAGATAGTAGAAGAACTGCGGTGCAAGTCGCGGGCTGCAGCCGCGACCTTGACCGCGATAGGTACGAAATCTGTGAAATTTTAAGAAAACTTGTGTGAAAAGAAAAGTATTCCTTTAGGGTTTTGGCTTACCCTAGTGTTCCCATATAAATACTACTATTTCCCATTGTATTTAGTAGTGCATAATGTGTGAGAAAAAATTGCTAGAGAGAGAGAGCAATTGTAGAGAGACTGAAAGAGAGACAGAGAGATTGTAATCAACTCTAAAAATAGTGGATTGAGTGCGGTGCGCTCCGTGGATCCAGTAAAATTGCTGAACCACGTAAAATCTTTGGTGTCGTCTTTTCTTCTTATTGCTTTCATATTATTTATTTGTTATTAGATTTGTGTGTGTGCAATTTATTCTCAACAACATGTTGGTCTTTCCTTTAGAGTCATTTCATAATTTTTTTTTTTTGAAATCAGAAAACAAAATTTTATGACAAAAAAATGAACTTTTACTTCAATTTTGTTGTAGGTAATAGACAACACATTAAGTTTTTATTATTATTATTATTTTTCCTAATTCCTTTGAATTATTAGATTAAAGGATCATTACACAATACATATAGTTACTTAATAATTTTTTTTGACAAACATATAGTTACTGAATAATTGATTACTATATTAATTGGATTGGGTTTTAAAAATACATCGAGAGTTTTAGAAAAAACAATTGTGATATCTCTAGTAACTATATGGTGTCTATACGATAACAAAGTCATGTATTTGTTGTAAATTAACTGAAGAACGAATAAATGAACATAGTGAGAGATAGAGAGAGAGAGAGACATAGACGAGAGAGAAGAGAGAAACACGAGAAAGAGAGAGAGCTTTTCCCTTTTGTATTGATATTCTGTCAACTACAAACAATTACAATAGTAAGCCATATATAGGCTGATGAGCACCACTAGCATATGGTATTAATGATGAACAAATAAATATAGTTGTTTGTATGGTAGTTTCTTTTTAAAAAAATATCTATTTGAAGAAGTACCTCCCCATAAGCTTTTGCCTAGTAGAGGTTTAAACTCTACTATCCTCTACTCAATTTAAAATAGATAATCTCAAAAGCCCAACCAAACATCTCTAAAAGACTCAAATAGACGTTTGTAGACCTTTTGAGGTAGTAGAAAGCTCAACCAAACGAGCACTAAATACTTTATGTCTGGCTTATGAAGTCAATTCTTCTTGAATTGCTTCTTTCATCTAGGCCAATCATGCATTTTGTCTACAATCATTAATATTATGAATATCATAATTATCATTTATAAATTCAGTAGCACTACTGTGTATAAAAATACATCATCAATGATTGTTTCCTTATGATTCCACATTTCTCTCATATGATTTATAGAATTTTTCTCAATTTCTATATTCATGTATCTCTGTTGAGATTACTTCCATTTCAATGGATTTAGTCATTTCATAGACTTGGATAATTTATAGAATTTCTCTCAATTTCTATATTCTTCTTATCTCTGTTGATATTTTTTTCATTTCAATGGATTTAGTCATTTCATAGACTTGTGTCTCTTTAGACATATCAAACTCTTATAGAGTTGATTTAGAGAAAGTGGATTTATTTATAACTCGAGTTTTGTTTACTTTTAGGATCCCAATAACAATACCTTTTAAAAAGGTTCATAAGTTTATGATATGCATCAGATGATTTATTTGTTGCCCTTCACTTTGATCGTTCTTCAAGAACAATCACCAGGCTGCGGTTTATGAGATAGCAATTTATAAAATCTTGTTACCTTTAATATATCAGGTAACAAATTAATAATCATCTGATGATCAATTATCTTCTGTATTTTAACTATACGAATATTGAAATGAGACACATTTAAATATAGAGAACCGGACCAGAATCTCTATTTTTCATAAGAGTAACTTTTCATTTACTCCTCTTCTGGAGAAACTTTTCATTTGGAAATTAATCAATATAATAATATTCTGATTGTTTGTATAAACTATTAGAAGTTTAAATGATATGATATTAGATTAATCAAAATCAATATTAATCCCATAATAATATAGAAGTCTTATCTTAGAACATGCCAGCGATGCAATGAGGAGATATATAATACAATCAAATATCTTTAAAAAATGAGTAAGCACCTATATAGAATTTAGTAAATGTATTGAAATAATAAATTTCTTGCAATTACATGGAGACGTTTGATAAATGATTCCCTTGATCTATTTTGTTTATGAGTATATCTGAAAACTAGATGTTGAACATCAATCCCAGCTGCTTTAGCAATATTCATCAAATATCTTGTAAGTTCAACCATGTTACTATGCCTGAAAAATTAATAATCAGTGCAAATAATATGGAGATGTTTGATAATAAACAAACATGTGATCATCTAGTAGATGCATCAATTAGAACCATATAATAATGAAAGGGATCATTTGGTGGATGAATATGTCCACATATATCCTCTTGAATTCTTTGTAAGAATGATGAGGATTCAAAACCTAGAATAAGGTGGTTTTACTGCTAGTTTCCCATGTGAACATGCAGTACATGCGTTCTCATTGGATAAAGAATCTTCTAGTTCTTTAATGGATATCCATGAGAATTTTCAATGATTATATGCATCATTGTAGATCTTGGGTGACCGATACGGTCACGCCAAAGTACAAACATTTTTGGATCTGGGAACTTTTGATACATAACTGCATAAACATATACACTAGTTATAATAGTGTAATATAATCCAGATGATAAAGAACGCACCTTTTCTATAATGAGTTTTTGACATGAATCATGAGAAGTAATGCATATATATTAAACATTCTCATTACTCATAGTTTCAATATGATATCTATTCCTTCGTATATCTTTGAAACTAAGAAAATTCCTTAATATTCTGTTTGAATGAAATAAAGTATCATCAATACACGATTTAATACCATCTGATAATAAGATTCTGGCTATACTAGAGCCTTTAATCAAATTCATTGGATTTGATCTGGTATTAACTTTATATGTCCTTCAATTAAGCATATTTCTTTCTGCTTGAATAATATTAAGTATCATTGATATGTAATTTAGTATTGTTTGACAGCAATATCCTGACTCTTCCCGAGCTTTTTGTCAGATCCAATTGGACATGATACAGTATTAACATTTGCAAAGAGCAAAGTCAAATTCATAAAATATATCTGACTCTGTTGAACTGTATGAGTCGTAGCACTCTCGGCAAGATATATATATCTCCCTTTTGGGAATTTTATGGACATATATGTTATTTCATTTTATATCTCATCTGAAATGATAATAATCTTTTCAATAGGTTTATTCTATAAACATTTTCTCTTGTCATTTACAAACATCCACTCTTGGGGTATGTTTTGATATCTTATGAATATAAATATATTCAAATTTACTCTCTTGATATTGCTCATTCAGAAGCAAGTATAAAATGGATAAAATATCTTTTACAATCTCATTATATGTGATATTAGGATCTTAAATCCTTTTATGATACTCACAACATCCGACTGAATATGTATATTATTCAAATGAACAATATGTTAGGATCTTAAATCTCTTTTATGATACTCACAACATTATGTTGGATGTGTAGATCATTCTCTCAAATAAATGACATGTAAACATATCACTTCATATATATGAGATAACTTTAGATTCTGAATGAGTTTGAAAACCAGGTTCCAAATAATGAAGTATGACATTCATGTATATAACACTGGATCAAGAACTCCAGGTTCTCATCAGTTTACAAAACCGTGCCGTATGGCATGTAAATAACACTGGATCTAGATCTCTAGGTTCTGTCAGAGGTATAACCCAGCTTGATAAGTTGCATAAAAATAAACAATTTCAGGGTCATGAGATCACTTTTCAGGGTCATGAGATTACCTGATATGTGCATAAAAATAAATGATTTCAGGGTTATGAGATCACCTTTCAGGGACATGAGATCACCTGATATGTGCATAAAAATAAATGATTTCAGGGTCATGAGATCACCTAATATGTGCATAAAAATAACAATTTATCTAGAGACACAACATAAGCCAGTCATGTGACACAGCATAAGCCAGTCTCATATATTGCATAAAAATAAATGTTGAATATTTAAACAATTTATTTGACGACACAACATAAGCCAATCTTATACGTTAAGATCTTAAATCCTTTTTATGATATTCAGAGCATCATGTTGGATATGTATGAAATGGATAAAATATTATTCCAACTTCATTATATGTTAGGACCTTAAATCATTTTTATGATACTTACAACATCTGGTTAGATGTGTATATCCTTATCTGAATATTGTTCTTCATGAGCATCAAACATGTATATAACACAGGATCCAGATCTCCAGGTTCTGGATCTTCCATCACGCCCGAAAACAGAGTTAATCAAGCTTGAATAAGTCAAAACAGTACTTTCAAACGGAATTAGCTAAAACTGATCACACGGTTGCCTTCGAAATGGTCGAAATAGCCAAAAACAGGTCCGACTCGGTTGAAAACGGGTGAAAATTGCATTGAGTTGGACAAAACACAGTTCTGGACCGAGTTGACTCAGGAATATTCTTTTAGACTAATGGAATATTCTCTAATGGTAACGGAATATTCACTAACTGGCGACGTAGCGCTGACATGGCGCTGACGTGACACCAATGTACGTTGACTTGGCGCTAATGTTCACTGAAGTGATGCGACTGGACGCTGCCATATTGCTGTCGTGGCGAGACTGTATGCTGACGTGTTGCTAACATGCGATGATGTGTCTGCTAACGTGGTTGTCTTCTTCCATGGCAAAAACTGTAGAAAAATTTCTAGGAATTAAATGGCATTGACCAGACTTTGACCAGAGCTAGAGAGTTCGTTAGAGCTCCATTTAAGATGCGGTCAGTGACGTTGGAATCATATTTTCGAGAGGAACACAATGGTATCCTTCAAAAAGCAATTCGAGCACTTTAAAATTTCTGGGTTTTTCGAAAACCAAAGATCTATACCAATTTGTTGCTCACTTGTCTTGCCTAGTCTATAATTCGTGCTGATAACGTGTTGTAAATTAACTGAAGAACAAATAAATGAACAAAGTGAGTGATGGAGAGAGAGACAGAGACGACAGAGAAGAGAGAAACAAGAGACAGAGAGAGAGAGAGAGAGAGAGAGCTTTTCCCTTTTGTATTGATATTCTGTCCACTACAAACAATAACAATAGTAAGCCATATATAGGCTGATAAACACCACTAGCATATGGTATTAACGATGAAACCAAGTGGGTAGCATGGTGATGATGTAGTCAAGCAAGTGGGAGATGTTTAGCAAGTGGGAGATGTTTATAGGCAGTGGTGAAAATCCTCCTTTTCACAACAGTATTGAAATTTAATAAATATTAATTACCATGAATATTGTTATACAACATGAAGAAGAAAAAAGCCAATTGTTTGATATAAAAATATTATTCCCAAGCCGATAAACAGATGCGAGACTTTAATTCAATTGACATGGGGCTTAGTAGAGGAAATAAGGGTTTTGTCATTTTTTTAAGTTGGTGTTTCAAGACTATAACCACTTCAATAACTTATGTTTTAAAGGCACAAAAGTAAGTGACTTTTAAAAATACCCTTACTTTAAACATTTTGAAATTATATCTCTGACTTCAACTTTCTCCTACTTTTATGTTGTCTGAAACATACTTTTCTCTCTCTAACTTTAAAAGCTATGTAAACTGAAATCGAATCTAACTACATATCCAAGAATCGAACTCGTTCGAAGTTCATCTCTGTCGCTGTCTTTTTCTCCTCTTCATTTGTGTACAAATCAAGCTAAGGTAATCCCAATTTTTTTTTTCTTGTTTAGGGTTAAGGGTTTCTTCTAATGTTAAAGATATTGGGGTAGTTAGGTTTAGTTGCATAGTTTGAAAAATTCAAAGTCTCGGAAATTATAACCAAAAGTCTCGGAAAATGGCTGCAAAAGTCTTGGAACATGTTATAAAAGTATCCGAGACTTTTGAAATAGGCTTTTGAATCAGCTATAAGTTTCCAAGACATATATTAACATGTTCTGAGACTTTTGGACACATTTTCGAGACTTTTGATTGATCCTCCAAGATTTTTGTCTCATCCTTCGAGTCTTTTGGGGGTATCCGAGACTTTAGTTTTATTTTCCCAGACTTATGAACTTTATGCCGAGACTTATTCACCTTTTTTCGAGACTTAATGCATGATACCAACTTTAAGTTTTTATTCATTTTTTGGTATAATCCCCACAGTTATTATGTTTTATGATACCAACTTTATTTTGTTAATAAATTTTGTAAAGGAAAATGGATTGGGTTAGAATAGTTATATCCGATAACGGTTAATGGGAGCAACTAGCAGACGGAAGCCAGAGGTATGTTGGCTCTGATAATCAAGGAATATACGTGTCCAAGAATATGACATTTGAAGAGCTATTGGCGTGCGTGCAGTCCATTGTGAAATATGATCCAAACAAATACAATATTATACTACAGTCAATATCAATTGTTCCTGACAATACATTTCGCACATTTATAAGATACGTCGATGATATTCAGTTTATGCTAGGGGAATATAGGGTGATTCCTCAAGTATGTGTAAGCCTAACTGAAAGGAGATGTGGCGGTGTGATGGGTGATGACATCCTTCTTCATGGAAATCCTAACATTATTCATCCGCTAGTGGTAGTAATCAAATGTTCACACAACGGAGTGGGACGTATAATGATGGAAATCCCCACGTCCAGAAAACATTTGCAGTGTCTCACTTTCAGCAGTTGACCTTGTAGGTGACGTTGAACCTCATTTTGACGATTACTTTCGGCGTCAATTTGAGACGAATGTAGAGCCGAATATAGAGCCCAATTATGATCATGTAGGTGACTTTGAAAACATTGTTGAAGAACCTATACTGTTGGAACCCCGTTCACCGGTAACGCAGCGGAAATAGGTTTTAAATTTTTTTTAATACAAATCGTAAACGATCTGTAACCAGTGAACTTGAGATCGCAATTATTTTTCCGGAACTAATGCATACAATATGTAAACACAAGAAATTGTAATCAATATATTAAAAGAAAATTTAGAACCTTACCAACGTTTGGAGGCTCCTTCACTTTACGATATGCTCCAAGTTTGTACCATTGATCTTCCTAGCTATTCCTGGAACTGGTAACTGCGTGTGGGCGCGTCACGTACTTAGGAACTCAGGAGGATGTAGAGAGAATGAAGAAGAAACAATTTCTTCTAAGAGAATACATAAACTAGAACCATTCTAGTTGTTAAAAGAAAAAAATATATAACAAATATATATATATATATTTTTCTTTCTTTTAATGGTGCACAGGAAACACCCACTTGCTTTTTCTTTCTTTTTGAAATTAATTCACACGCAGCTCTTGCAACTTTCAATTTTTCTCTTTTTGTTTCTTTTTAATCACCCGCACACCATCTCATGTTCCTCTTTTTATTTCTCTTTTGTGTTACACACAATATGAGTTTGTATCATATACAAACACTTGTGTATATCCTTTGTGGGCTATATTTTTGTTATCAATATATATCATATATATATATATATATTATTATAACTAAAACTCTTTAATTGATATCTCTTTAGATTTTAAAACAAAATCTTTTAAAATTGATATCTCATATCTTTAATTTTAAAAGATAATTAAATATTTATTTTGAATTTAAACATTTCAAATTCAATTTCAAATATTTAATTTAATAAAATAAAATAATCATATTATCTTATTCTATTTAAAATCAAATACCAACTAACATCCTCCATTTCGTGATTAATAACAAAATTAAATAATCTTATTATTTAATTTATTTAATCATCATTATTCATTAATTAAATAATCTCATTATTCAATTATTTCCCAAATAAATACGTGTCACTTTCGTAACACAATTAATTGGACAATCCAATTAATTAACCGTGACCCTGGTTACCTAAATCGATCGAGCTAGTAGGGGGACCTAATGGACCCACAGTATTTTGAGCTCCAATAATCATTGGAATCATTAATTAAACTCTTTAATTAATATTCCTTGATTATTAACTCCGGTGTTATTCCACTAAAAACCCGAAGCTGCACTCTCTCAACTGCAGACGCTTTTACACAGACCGATATAACTCACTGTACATCGATATAGCTATTACACATGGTGTGATCCTCCACAGTAGTTCATAATTAGAGCTGGGTCATAATGTCCATTGTACCCCTCTTATTACATATATCCTTTAAGTACCGTTGATTCTCTAATAAACAATAAATCCTATTTCCTCACAGAATTAGGAGAGCGCTTATATTGTCCAAGCCCCGAATCAACCCTTAAGGGAACTACTATCTACTTCTCACAAGAAGGAGTGGATTCTACTATTGTGTACATACCTTTCCAGCCACAAGCTAAACCGTAATCCCAACATACGGAGTATATTGATCAGGAATTGCATCTGACCTCACCCATGGTATATCAAAGACCACGATCTAACTTGAAGGAGTCGATAAGACACTCAGGATTAAGATCACCCACGTATAGCCATCATTAGTTGATATATATGAATCTCATCAGTAAACGGATCTTGGTGAGAGATTCATATAGATCATGTCCCAGTCCTATATGATCACATCATACAAGGTGCCTCCTTTCCCATATCTCATATGAATGATTCAGGATAGAATCACCGTACATTACGGAATGGACCGCAGCTATAGATTAACCACAAATAAAGTACACAAATAAAGTACCCAGCTTTATTTGCTATCTATGGACTCTTTAGATTGCACGTCTCTTACTGTATCCATCTGTATATGACACTCATATACTCAGTTCGAGATTACATCCGGCAATCTAGGATGTTAATATATGCACAAGTTATAAAATAAACAACACAACAAGAATGAATCAAACTTTTCTTTTTATTTATTTCATAAATCCATTTACAAATTACATCTTTAGGGCATAAACCCCAACAATCTCCCACTTGCACTAAAGCATGTGAGGTATGTTTCGTAACCCTAGACCATCTAGGTGGCCCGAAAACACTTTAGCCGGTAAGGTCTTCGTAAATGGATCAGCATGATTGTCTTGTGAGGCTATCTTGGTGACGATCACATCTCCTCTCTGCACTATTTCTCTAATGAGATGATACTTTCTCTCTATATGCTTTCCTCTCTTGTGGCTCTTGGTTCCTTGGAATTAGCCACAGCACCACTGTTATCTTAATAAAGTGTGATGGGCTTATCCAGATCTAGAACAACTTCCAGATCACTCAGGAACTTACGGAGCCAAACAGCCTATTTAGCAGCTTCACAAGCTGCTACATATTCCGTTTCCATGGTGGAGTCAACAATGCAAGATTGCTTAATACTTCTCTACACAATGGCTCCACTACCCAGGGTGAAAACTGATCCAGACATGGATTTCCTAGAATCCTTGTCTGACTGAAAATTAGAATATGTGTATCCTAACGGGATCAAATCCTGCCCGGAATACACTAACATATAGTTTCTCGTTCTCTAAAGATACTTGAGAATAGTCTTGATAGCAACCCAATGATCTAATCCTAGGTTGGACTGGTACCTGCTGACTACTCCCACTGCATAGCAGATGTCCGGTCTCATGCATAACATAGCATACATGAGACTACCTACTGCTGATGCATAGGGTACACGTCTCATATCCTCAACTTCTTGAGGTGTCTTAGGACACTGTTCCTTAGACAAGTGAACTCCATGCCTAGAAGGTAAATTACCTTTCTTAGAGTTCTGCATCGAAAATCGTACAAGAATCTTATCGATATATGATGCCTGAGACAGTGCTATGAGTTTGTTCTTATAATCCCTTATAAATTGGATCCCTAGAACATAACTCGCCTCTCCCAAATCTTTCATTTGGAATTGGCTAGCCAGCCAGCCAGCCCTTTACATCAGATAACATTCCCACATCATTCCGAATGAGTATGATGTCATCCACGTATAGGACTAAGAAAAACTACCTTTTTTTATCAGGATCTTCCATTGCATTCTTAAATGTCAATGGATCATCCACACTATCAGCAGAGACAACACTTTATCCCTCACCTATACCTAAATAGCGTTCAGGTTGTCTTATAACCCTCCCACTACGTCTAGGTGATAATGTATCCTGATCAGGAACCATCTGACGCTCAGATGTTTGTGGATCAACAACTCTTGACTAGTCTCACCAGGCTCCAACTCATTCAATACAATCTTAGAACGAAGTTTATGGTCACTAATATAATTGTCCTCAAGAAACGTTGCATTTGTCAATACAAATACTTTGTTATCTTCGGGACTATAGAAGTGTCCACTTCTGGTCTCCTTGGAGTATTCTACAAACAGGCAGACCATAGATTTGGGTCTAACTTTCCACTTCTGTTCTTCAGCACGTGTGCTGGACACCCCCACACACGGAAATATCATAAACTAGCTTTACGACCATTCCACAACTCTAGGGGAGTCTTAGGAACATATTTGGATGGCACTACATTCAAAATGTATACCGCTGTTTGTAACGTATATCCCTAGTAGGAATTTGGTAATGATGAGAAACTAATCATAGATCTCACCATTTCCATCAGGGTTCTATTTCTCCTTTCCGCTACACCATTTTGCTGAGGTGTACCGGGATCTGTGAGTTGGGAAACTATCCTATGCTCGACCATGAAGTCTTCAAACTCTTGGTCAAGGTACTCACCTCCACGATCTGATCATAGTGACTTGATAGTCCTACCTAATTGATTCTCAACTTCAGCTCGGAATTCTTTGAACTTTTCAAATGTTTCCGACTTTCGTTGCATCAGGTAGACATATCTATATCTTGAGTAGTCATCTATAAAGGTGACATAATACTCATAGCCGCCCCTAGCTCTAACATTCATCGGTCCGTAGACGTCTGTATGTATGAGTTCTAGTGGCTCTATAGCTCTAAGCCCTTTTCCAGTAAAAGGTCTCTTAGTCATCTTACCTTTTAAACAGGATTCGCAGACAGGTAAGGTGCCAACCTTTAACTCACTTAAAGGTCCGCTTTTTACTAGTCTGTCTATCCGGTCAAGGTTGATATGACCAAGCCTTAGATACCAGAGATACGTGTCATTATCTGGAGAAATCTTATGTCGTTTAGTTTTTGGTTTTTCAACCTTAAACATTTCAGTGTTAAGCAGTGTAGTATGTATTAACGGTCTTAACACATACAAATTGTTTTCATTAATTCCTGAAAAAATATTTAGACCATTCTTTCCAATAATAACAAACTTATTATTAAAAGAAACAGAATATGATTGTTCTAACAACTTAGAAATGGAAATCAAATTCCATGTAAATCCAGGAATATAAAAAACATTGTTCAATAATAAAAAACTATTATTATTACAAAATTGCAATCTTATTGCTCCCACAGCTTTTGCCGACACGACATCCCCCGACCCCACACGCATTGAGAAGGCTCTCTCCTCTAATTGTGTTCAAGAATCAGTCCATTGCAAAGAAGAACAAACATGGTTAGTGGCCCTGAATCAACTATCCAGGGTGAAGAATCATCTTCCACTAAACAAGATTCAAGAACAAGTAAATCATATTTACCTTTCTTCTTCTTCTTGGCTACCTCCTCCAGGTACTGAGGACAGTTCCTCTTCTAGTGCCCGACTTTGTCGCAATGGAAACATTTACCTTTGTCTTGGTCAGTGGAGGCGCCCTTCTTTTTGCTCTGGGCTTTCTTGGGTTTGGGCTTACCATTCGCCTTCCCAGCAGACCTCTTCCTCTTCTTATTATTGGAGGAAGATGGTTCGGCAACATTTGCCTTACTGGTCTTACTTTTGTTGTCCTTAGTCAAGGACTCAAAAGTACCAAGCTCATTGAACAATTGTGTGAGACTGAACTTTAACTTGTTCATCCCGTAGTTGCTCTTAAACTAATCGAAACTCTTCGGAAGAGTCGTCAGTATGATACTCACTTGACTGGATTCGTCAATGGCCCCGCCATTGACTTCTGCCATGTTGAAGTAGGACATCATGCTAAGGACATGTTCCCGAACTGATGTACCTTCCTTCATGCGAGCGAGCATAGTGGAACGAACAGCTTCGTGTCTCTTTTTCTCGGAGGGCTGCCCGAACATAGCTTGCAATGACTCCATAATTTCGAATGCTGTAGTCATTGCTTCATGCTTTGTGACAAGAATGTTTGTCATAGAAGCTAACATATATGTTGGGCCTTCTCATCAGATGAGACTCATTGCTGGTATGCCTCACGAACAGTTCGTGTGGCATTGGCAGTAGGCACCAGAGGACATTCCTCTGTAAGCACAAACTTGAGGTCTTTGGTGACCAATATTGCATTAATATTAAGTTTCCACTTAGTGTAGTTATCACCAGTTAATTTGTCATTTGCAAGAATTTGAAGTAATGCAGAAGACATAATTGCTGAAATAAATAAAACATTCATTCAAACATTTATTAAAACAAATGCGAGTGCTTTGGCATAAATTTAAACATGATGCGTGAACATGTTTAACGAACTAGAAATACCCAAAAAACAGTTACTATACCACGACAATCCAACATACCACAAAGAAGTGCCTCCTTAGGGTCGGTCAAGTCTTTGCATGTTGGACCGAGACATTCTCAATCAAATGATATTCTAGAATAACTCTTATTCCATATCATTCGACCATCGTTTATTCAGTCAGGTTTTTAATTAACAAAACTTAATCAAAACCTTCGTGAGTGTAACCCACCATTTCAGATCCCACGAGCTTAACTCGAGAATTGCCGCCTTAGGTTCGATCATTCCTGAAATACCCTCAGAAATCCTATCCGTTAGGAAGTCAACCTTGGTATTGATCTTTGTGGAAATCCTCCTTAGGGAGGACGAAAGCAAAGCCGTCACGAGGCCCCACTCGGATCTCACGGTGTTGAACTAATGATGGAGACTGTGGGATATATATATATCATATATCCCTCTCCCACTCACTATTTAAAAATTAAGCTTTTCTATTATCCGTTAATGCACCTAGACTCTACTGGATCAAACGGTTAACTTTAATCAAGTTATTTAGCGCATTAACAAATTCATTATTAGAAATAAATTCTAATTAACTAATAAATTATTAATGATTTTTAACTATTAAAAATCTAATCTATTAGTGAATAATCTGAGCAATCTAAGCTTTTGTAAACTATTTACTAAGCTCGGATTATTATGATAGTGTTTACCAAGTTTTAACTATTAAAACTCTAACACTTTTTTCGGTTCATTTATTATTAGGTCATTAATCATATTAATACTAATTACAAAAATGACCCTATTAATCTAACTTATTAAACACTTTAATAACCAGATTAATATTAATGAGAATTAACAAGTTTTCTAACAACTAAAAAACTAATCTCATTTTCATACCCAATAATGTATTTACTGATTTTAATCATATTAAAAAAAATACATAAAAATTAGGCTATGATGCATGTATGACATATCAAATATATTTGTGTAGGCACATCTAATCTAAATGACATACGTATGCATGGCAATGCTCTTATCATCACATAATATAAAGCATACATGAATTGACCGAGTACTGTGGATTATTTAACCTAAAAAAAAATTGGAATAAAAAATTACAAAAATACGCCCAAGGCATTCCTTGGTCTTCTGGTAATTTCCGAGTCTTCTAGTCACTCCGATTCATCTCATGAATCCGAAATAGGAAATCCGCACGGAACGCACTAGACAACACTTGCCAACGGAACTGTGCAAGATGACATATATAGTGCCCGATATGAACAGTACCGTGCATGAACAGTACCCATATGAATAGTACCCGAATGAACAGTACCACATATGAACAGTACCATGTATGAACAGTCGTGAACAGTACCCCACGCGTATTTCCGATTTCGCCCTTCCGACTTCGTGATTTTTCTAGGTCTTCAATATAGGTTACATTTTTTTTTACATTACAATAACAGGAAAAAAAAATAATAATAAAAATATAATACAACCCATGAACCCTAAATCCACAGTACCATATAATTAACGATCAATCATGTTTTTGTAAATTAACAAATTTAATATACATACAAAAATAACATACAGTCAATCTAAACAGTGCCTACACAATCATACATACAGGAGCACCGAAAACAATTTCCTGTTCCAGAAAAAAAAAATTGGCTCTGATACCAATTGTTGGAACCCCGTTCACCGGTAACGTAGTGGAAGTAGGTTTTAAATTTTTTTTAATACAGATCGTAAACGATCTGTAACCAGTGAACTTGAGATCGCAATTCTTTTTCCGGAACTAATGCATACAATATGTAAACACAGGAAATTGTAATCAATATATTAAAAGAAAATTTAGAACCTTACCAACGTTTGGAGGCTCCTTCACTTTACGATATGCTTCTAGTCTGTACCACTGATCTTCCTAGCTATTCCCGAAACTGGTAACTGCGTGTGGGCGCGTCACGTACTCAGGAACTCAGGAACTCTGGAGGATGTAGAGAGAATGAAGAAGAAACAATTTCTTCTAAGAGAATACATAAACTAGAACCATTCTAGTTGTTAAAAGAAAAAAATATAACAAATATATATATATATATATATATATATATATATTTTCTTTCTTTTAATGGTGCACAGGAAGCACCCACTTGCTTTTTCTTTCTTTTTGAAATTAATTCACACACAGCTCTTGCAACTTTCAATTTTTCTCTTTTTATTTCTTTTTAATCACCCGCACACCATCTCATGTTTCTCTTTTGTGTTACACACAATATGAGTTTGTATCATATACAACCACTTGTGTATATCCTTTGTGGGCTATATTTTTGTTATCAATATATATCATATATATATATATATATATTATAACTAAAACTCTTTAATTGATATCTCTTTAGATTTTAAAACAAAATCTTTTATTGATATCTCATATATTTAATTTTAAAAGATAATTAATCACCCGCACACCATCTCGTGTTTCTCTTTTTATTTCTCTTTTGTGTTACACACAATATGAGTTTGTATCATATACAAACACTTGTGTATATCCTTTGTGGGCTATATTTTTGTTATCAATATATATCATATATATATATATATATATATATTATTATAACTAAAACTCTTTAATTGATATCTCTTTAGATTTTAAAACAAAATCTTTTAAAATAGATATCTCATATCATTAATTTTAAAAGATAATTAAATATTTATTTTGAATTTAAACATTTTAAATTCAATTTCAAATATTTAATTTAATAAAATAAAATAATCATATTATCTTAATCTATTTAAAATCAAATATAAACTAACACCCTCCATTTAGTGATTAATAACAAAATTAAATAATCTTATTATTTAATTTATTTAATCATCATTATTCATTAATTAAATAATCTCATTATTCAATTATTTCCCGAATAAATACATGTCACTTTCGTAACACAATTAATTGGACAATCCAATTAATTAACCGTGACCCTTGTTACCTAAATCGATCGAGCTAGTAGGGGGACCTAATGGACCCACAGTATTTTGAGCTCCAATAATCATTGGAATCATTAATTAAACTCTTTAATTAATATTCCTTGATTATTAACTCCGGTGTTATTCTACTAAAAACTCGAAGCTGCACTCTCTCAACTGCAGACGCTTTTACACAGACCGATACAACTCAGTGTCCATCCATATAGCTATTACACATGGTGTGATCCTCCATAGTAGTTCATAATTAGAGCTGGGTCATAATGTCCGTTATACCCCTCTTATTACATATATCCTTTAAGTACCGTTGATTCTCTAATAAACAATAAATCCTATTTCCTCACGGAATTAGGAGAGCGCTCATATTGTCCAAGCCCCGAATCAACCCTTAAGGGAACTACCATCTACTTCTCACAAGAAGGAGTGGATTCTACTATTGTGTACATACCTTTCCAGCCACAAGCTAAACCGTAATCCCAACATACGGAGTATATTGATCAGGAATTGCATCTGACCTCACCCATGGTATATCAAAGACCACGATCTAACTTGAAGGAGTCGATAAGACACTCAGGATTAAGATCACCCACGTATAGCCATCATTAGTTAATATATATGAATCTCATCAGTAAACGGATCTTGGTGAGAGATTCATATAGATCATGGCCCAGTCCTATATGATCACATCATACAAGGTGCCTCCATTCCCATATCTCATATGAATGATTCAGGATAGAATCACCGTACATTACGGAATGGACTGCAGCTATAGATTAACCACAAATAAAGTATCCAGCTTTATTTGCTATCTATGGACTCTTTAGATTGCACGTCTCTTACTGTATCCATCTGTATATGACACTCATATACACAGTTCGAGATTACATCCGGCAATCTAGGATGTTAATATATGCACAAGTTATAAAATAAACAACACAACAAGAATGAATAGAACTTTTCTTTTTATTTATTTCATAAATCCATTTACAAATTACATCTTTAGGGCCTAAACCCCAACATATACAACATCAAACTCAAGGAAGTCGTGTACATGGTGACCGTCCCTGGGGGCATCTGATGTCCGAAAAAATCTTAATCTCCCAGCTTTCGATAATCCGTCAACTTCAACTCAGGTTATTCTTGGATTCGAAGCATATTCGTTTGGTTAAGTGAACAAAACCATAGGATCACATGAACCTAACACCATGATTTATAAAGGTCAATTTTTTCCAAAAAAGAGCGATTTCAAGAGGTTAGTAAGTCTTCGTGCAATAAGGGAGAACTTTGAATGGAAGGTGAAAATGTCTAACAAGTGGGTTCTACATTTGGTGTGCAAGATTGACAAATGTACGTGGAAATTAAGAGCAGTGAGGAGAGATGAAGGCATATACTTTCAAGTAAGAAGTTTTGTAAGTGAACACATTTGTTCCTTAGAAGAGGTCCATCGGTCCCACCGACAGGCTAGTGCGGTCATAATTGGTGAAGTAACAGCCCCTAGACTCCAACAACATGATAGTCGTTTAATGCGACCTAAAGACATAATTAGGGATATGAAAATAATGTATAGCAGCCAAGTTATGTACAGTAAGGCTCATCAAACCTTACAATATGAATTGGCATTGACCTATGGACCACATGAAGAAACTTTCCAACTACTGCCATCTTTCTGTTATGTTTTGGAACAACAAAATCTTGGCACAATCACAGAATTACAGTGCACAGAGGACAATAAATTTTTGTATTTCTTTATGGCGTTAGGGGATTCAACTAGAGGTTTTCGGGTGTGTATGCGACCTGTGATTGTTGTTGATGGTACCTTTCTAAAAATGAGATGCGCAGGTACAATGTTTGTGGCAACATCACAAGATGTCAATTAACAAGCATATCCAATAGCTTTTGATTACGAAGATTCAGAAAATAGCGCTTCTTGGCAGTGGTTTTTGGATTCCTTGAAGGGTGCCCTCAGTCATATTGAAGATTTGATTTTCATTTCCTATCAACATGTAAGCACAGAAGCTGGGATAGCTAGCGTCTTCTCATATGCAACCCATACTATATATGCTTGACACTTTTCTGAAAATATAAAGAAACGTTTCCATAGAAAGGATGTAGCACATATAATGTTTGCAGCAGCAAAATCATACCGAGAATTGAAACATAACCGGTGCATGGAGGAGTTACATAAGCTGCACCAGAATGTATACGATTATATTGTCAATGCCAGGCCAGAAAAGTGGTCCCGTGTCCATTGTCCCTAATGAAGGTATAGGTTGATGACAACCAGTATAGTTGAGTGTCTGAACTCAAGCTTGAGATTTGTAAGAAAAATGCCAATGATGACTTTGGCTGAGTTCATATGGGATATGTTGCAACGTTGGCATTACGACCGTCATCGAGCTACACAGCCCATACGTCACAAACTAACTGACGCTGCACAATTGAAAATCTTGAAATGTATTGAGAAATGTAGTTGCATAACCGTAACTTAAGTTGATTGGAACATATTCTTGGTTAAATTGAAAGGAGATAAGTGGATGGTTAACTTGTTACAAAAGACTTGCACATGTAAGATATTCCAAATGGATTACCTACCATGTTCTCATGCACTTGCACCCGCTAGGTAAGTTGGATTCTTTCAAATATTTTTAAGTTTATGATATTTTAATATGAAACATTTAACATGTTTTGTTCCATTATTTCAGGGAGTGAAACTTGGATTACACTTCGCTATATGCAGACTACTACATGAGGGAAAGACTTGTGGAGGCATATTCAGTGCTTATCATGCCGGTGGGGCATCCTAATACTTGCGAAGTGCCTGAAGATATAAGACAACGTGTGGTATTACCTCCAAAATCTAAAAAGAGAAAAGAACAAGCTAGTCCTGGTTGCCCGCAAGAGAATCGACTTCCCTCCGTATCAAAGAGGACATCCACACAGAAGTTTAGAAGATGTGGAGAAACCATACACAATAGTAGACGGTGTACTTACCCTTCGTCTCTTCCAGGCAGCGGTAGCCAACCTGTCCCTGACCAATATCATCATAAGTGTAGCGTGTGCCACCAAGTCGGGCACAACAAACAAACATGCCCGAACATTGTCGTTGACATCCAAGGATCCAGTAATCCAGAATGAATGAAGACTTTTAACTTATTTGTACCCATACTTTTAAAAATGTTGTAACTTTATTTGCATGTACTTGGTAATTGACATATTATTTCATGATGATTAAATTAATGCATGTATATAAGCTGAATTGAAAACAGAGAGACTGGGATTGTTCCATTAAGTATCAAATGTGTCCGAGACTTTTATTTATATGTCCCGAGACTTTTCTTTTATATGTCTGAGACTTGGTTTTACTATGTCCGAGACTTTTCATTTATATGTCAGATACTAGGTTTTATATGTCCGAGACTTTTCATTTACATGTTCCGAGACTTTTCATTTATATGTTCGAGACTTGGTTGTAATATATCTGATACTTTTCATTTATATGTCCGAGACTTTTGTATACTATATAAAAATATTTATTTGTTAAAATTTTGTTTTTGTTGTAATCATGATTAAATTGATGATTAAATTAATGCCACATGTACATCTGATGCAAAATATTTCAATCATATATACATCCAAAAAATATTACAAAAAAGTGTTCAACAAGCCTTAAAGTTAATTACAAAAAACTTCAATGGCTATCTCCAAGCGTCTCCCTTCCATCTGAATATCTTTCCACTCAAACTTCTTCTTTCTTGCTACTGTATGCTCGATCAACAACGTATGGGGACTACAGTTACCCCTATTAAAAAAACACAACAATTGTGATTTCAATTAAATCAACAATGTGATTTCTACATCATCAACATTTTCACTCTTAAATTATCCCTTGATTGTTGTGGCACATTTGCTTTCGCTATTATGGCTATATGTATCTGATCGGCATCCACCTTACAGGTTTTCTGGTCACTTGTTCTGTTCATATAAAATCTAACTTCTGACAACATCGATGGTAAAAACCACTGTAAGCAAGCAACCTATTTGTTCCTATGCTAAAATGGAACCTGCTGCATAAATTGATCGTAAATGTTGATCGACTGTTCAACGAGATCAATCTTGGCCATAATCCAATGACACCATTTGATGTGGCATGGCACCAAAAGCTACATTGACATATGAAGTAATTTAAGATACGTTGAAATATAAAATCGAATATCCAATTGCATTTCCAATACACTCACCATGTTAACCTTGTGCCATGGCCTACATCTAGGATTTCTAGTTCCACGGGCCAAAAAAAGAGCCTCTTCGTCCCAAGTGTGTCAACACGGACCATGTGTCTGGTGGTGTGTTCACATCACCGAACATATTCACCCACTGGATGTACATGTATGTCTGTTTAAAAATTAACCATATAAACATCATCAGGATGTAGTCAAAGTCAAAAGTCTTGGATTAAAGTCTCGGATTAAGTCTCGGAAAGTGTTACAAGAGGCTCGGATAAAAGTCCTAGATAAAGGTCTAGGGGAGTGTTACAAAAGTCTCGGATTAAAGTCTTTGATCAAGTCTCAAAAAATGTTACAAGAGGCTCGGATAAAGGCCTCGGTGAGTGTTACAAAAGTCTCGAATTAAATCCCAGATCAAGTCTCGGCGAGTGTTACAAAAGCTTTATTGATCCGAGACTTTCGTAACTCTTTCCGAGACTTTATTCCGATATTTTTGTAACATCATAATGTATTCAACAATCAACAAGCAAGAAATTATACATCTCAAGGATGAACAACAAAAAACTTACATAGAATTGTGTATCAATGATCTCTATGCTCTAACTGTAGACATGAGGAAAAACACGCTGGCATTGCCGTAGGATTTGCAAATATGCATCCATATGCTAATCAAAGGAACCAAAACTAACGTTAAAATACATTCTAACAAAAAAAATAAATGTGCCAATGAATAAATACATATCGTGTCTTCCAACTCTACATGGTTGGTTTCGAACAGTTCGAACCAAGAGACTTCGACGTTATTATCCATATCCACATCGCGCCTGTAGTATTGAAGAAAAATACACATTAAAGTTAAGCTGTAGTTATCAAAAATCTAGGAAAATATTACCAACAAGAAGTATGTTATACATTATTGTTGTGTCTTCTTGAACCGCATGTACGCGTTCAGCTGTTCTGGATCAACTGAATCAGCAGTAGGGCAAAATTTGTATGCCATAGTCTTACCCATTTTGGCCTACATGGGTCAGTGTAAGGGCTAGTTATTTGCCAACCCCATTTGCATGCCCGCAATGATCGTTTAATTGGCAAACTGGGGGATGCTAATGATAGCCCCTAGGACAATGGTGTAGTCTCTGAGGCTACAACAGCCAATGAAGTATCTATAGATACTAGAGTGATAGCAGAGGGAACTGAGGGAGCTGGAGGAAGAGCAATTTCTAGAGTTGAAGTCTCATGCATGGATGTAGTTGGAGCAGTTGGAGGAGATGGGGGAGCTAGCCATACAATGTCTGTATCATACTAACCAACTGCTCGTATTGTTCTTGTCTTTTCTTCTCACTGGTTCGGATCTCATCTAGTAACTTCCTCTCACTCTTAATAACCACCTCCCATAATTGCTCTACAACATCCATGACTTCCTTAAATCGACGCTCCAAATGGTCAGGTACTGCCCGAAGGAGAAAATAACATGGCAGAGTTATAAATAACAATTATTATCTACAATTTACCTCATCCAATAACAAATTTTATACATGTATATGTATCTGTATGACCTCTGGTGCCTTCACGAGCATGCCCTGTATGACCTCTCATCTCAGAAGGTCACACTATTTCCGTGTCAATTATTAATGTAGGGTAATTGCTCGGGCCAGAAGAATCAGAATCAAACGGTTCCACTGAATCAAAATCAGGGTACAAACAACCTCCCTCGTTTAACCCCTTATAGTACCATTGACCCCTCTTCGCTTCCGTAGGGATCAATTTAGCTTCCACAAACATCTGAAATTTTATCCAAAAAAATGACATTATAAACTTGTCCTCGAAATCATATTCAACAAATTCCAATAGATGATTACCTTTGCGGTGAAAATCTTTGACAGTTTATTTGCACTTGGTCACCCTGTCAACTCCCACTTTAGAATATGCAGGAAGTCACCTTCTTCCCAACGAGTGGCGAATTGCGTGGCAAGGGTAGGGATAACTTCATATGCAAAAACCTACAACATATCCAATGAAAATAGAATTGGTTAGTTGGAACAAATAAATTCAATAAATAAATTATTGGCAATCATCAAGTTTGAAAGGCTCACAAATAATGCGTATGCAAACCCTAAAAAATACAAACACGATTAATTTGCCTTAAGCTAACCTAGAGGGGGGGGGGGGGGGGGGGGGGGGGTGAATAGGTTAGTACACCTTTTTCACTTCCTTGAAACAAACAAAAGTTTGTCCTTCCAAGTTGCTTGTATCACACTTCAAAACAATCACAAGCAATATCAATTCAAATTAAAGATATGCTTATTCAAACAAGGTCAATGTAAACATTAACTTGTATGTGATACAAACACAAATAATCACTTGGCTTTAATTCATAAAGCTCCAACACAAACAAAGTTGATATGATATGATTATCACTTACAAAGATAACAACTAAGATATATATATATATATATATATATATATAACAACACATACACAAATGTAAGGAGATAAGGATAGAGAAAATCAACACACGATTTTTACTTGGTAAAACCTCCTAAGAGGAAACATCCATAGGTTTATTCCACAACCACCGGCAAACAATCCACTAGTAAGATAAAATATACAATCTCTGAAGTGACCACTTCACCTAGAAACCTACCATTTTACCCTACACAATGAATATGATGCCACCTTGCACAAATTGAAGATTCACTGTTCAAATGTCACTTCCAATGCACAATCCAAAGAATAACTCTATGGAATGTGACTCCCAATGCACAACATGAAGATTCACTCTCCAAGTGTGACTTCCAATGCACAATTCAAAGATTCACTCTCCGAGTGTGACTTCCAATGCACAAATCAAAGATTCACTCTAAGAAATGTGACTTCCAATGCATAACATGAAGATTCACTCTCTAAGTGTGACTTCCAATGCTCAAATCACAGATTCACTCTAAGACATGAGACTTCCAATGCACAATTTGAAGATTCTCTCTCCAAATGTGACTTCCATGCACAAATCAAAGATTCACTCTATGAAATGTGACTTCCAACCTTTTCACAAGGCATGTGATCTAAGTGAATGCAAATGATGCAAACACATACAACATAGTATATATGATCAATATATCCCATGGAAACTAGAAATGAACAATTAAGCACATGTCATATGTTTTCTAGTTTATAATCCTAAAAATAATGCAATCATATTTAATGATGCATGTACATATGAAATGTGTTGATTAGACACAAAACATGAAGAACTAGATATTTGTCATCAAAAGCACAAATCAATTATATCTAGAACTTATATCATGAACAAACAACCTAGAATATGTGAAACACCTAACACACACAAAAGTCTAGATTATTTTCAATCACATCAAAAATGCTAGAATCAATTAGAAAAATAAAATATACATCTCTAGCAAAATATTAGAGCAACTCAAGATAATCAATTAACATCAAACAAGCTCTAAATCATCAATCATATATGCTATTTCAATTAATCTTCAATTAAAAAGACCTAGCATATGAAAAGACTATCAATCAACAAAATCAAGTCAATAAAAACACAAGATAGTCCTATATTTGAAGCTAGCACAAAACAACATCTAAAACATGTGAAAACATAGATTTGTAAAAAAGCTAATTCAACATGATAATCAATTGAAGCTCAAACTAGCTCTATTAGAGATCATTTCTCTAATCAATGATAACACATCAAACATACATATATATGAGAAGAAAACCCAAGCAATTGAAGACTTGAAGATCAAGAACAAAATAGAAATCAATACCTTCAAGAAAAACTGTGCTGTCACGAAATTGTGAATGTAGCTACCAGAAACTTCACTCAAATGACTCCAAACTCTTATGGAAATGATAGAAAACTGGTAGACAAAGATTCTCAAACTTGAATCACTCAAAACGAAGTTCGTATGAGTGAGTTATGATGTTTGGAAGGTGAGAAAGTTTGAGGGAAAAAATTCTGCACAAGTGTTTGAGTTTTCTTTCTTCAAATGAAAGTGAGAGGGAAAGGAAGTATTTAAAGGAGGGAAACAAGAAGAATTAAAACAACCAATGGAAGGCTGCCATACTGGCTTCCCGTGGCATAGCATGGGCTCCATGGGACCAGCTGCACTCCCTTCCTATCGAGGCCACATGCCTCCACGGGAAGGAGGTGCTTGGCACCTCTCATCCCTCTTGCACACTCTTTTTTCTTCAGCCATATATTTTGCCTCCCAACTCCGATTTTGAAACCATTTTCGGATTATGAATCGAGACTCCCTCACGCACAAAAGAAATCAAGAAACCTTTTCCAAAAAAATATAGAATTTATCATGAAAAACAAGGATGAAAACCATATACGATAAAATCACGGAAAGTTTTTTAACTACCTAATTTGAACTTGAAACTCAATGAATGAGTAACAAATTTAATTGGAACTCAAAGTGGAATTATATAAGCTCAAAATCAAGTTCAATAACTTATAAACAAAAATAAATAAACACAAGAACACACAAGTATGCTATTTTCTAAAAACTAGTCTTAGAACATGCAATTTATGAAATTGTCAATATTAAGTCTAATGCATGTACATACAAGTATAATTGTGTGTATTGTGTTAAATCAAATTATGCAGAACTATACTGGGACACATATGAATGCATTGTATGTGTGTGCCTAAGCCTTGCAAGAGGAAGGATATCTTGATATACCGTTTGCTAAGCAATGTAGCTTTGTCCCTCTTGAAGCCATCACTCTACTTGAAAGTTGTCCAATCTTCTTGATGCATGATTATCCACAAATCCTAAACAACTAATCAATACAAAGAAAATGTCGTTTTGATATAGAATAGTGCCAACACAAGACTCAAGAACCTAACAATCTCCCCCTTTGGCAAATCCTATGTCAAAACACCTATACAATTACCAAACCATACTTAATGAAGATTGGTCACTTAACCACACCGTCACATTACAATGAGTTAGTTCCCTTAAACTATTCTTCATCAAGTCTTGAATTCTTCAATGTAGTCTTCTCTTGTCACCACCTAAAATCATCTTGAAACACAAGACATATACAAGAGAAACATACATATATATGGCAAGATAATATTTAGATACATATCACTTGAAGTTCAAATGGATACACATGTCTCCCCCTAAATTCATGCATACTATCCATCAACAAAATATTACCAATATCCAAATATTACAAACCGAGAATTCAAGATACCAAATGAAACCAAAACAAAATATACCAAAAACTAAACAATTCCTAAGATTAAGAGCATAGTAAAGAACAAAGAGGTTTTAGTTATCATTGTCTTTCTCTCCCTTTTTGACATAAAATGAAGCTAAAAAAGTTAAGAAATATAATACCTCAAGATCAAGCATCACCAAAGAAAATTCTTCGAATTGTTGATCTCACATAATGCTTTGTAATAGATGAATTGTTAGAGGCAAGCTTGTCTTCCAATACTTGATCTTCTCATCTTGTTGAATCACCTTTGCTCCTAGCTCTACAACTTTAGCATCAAACTCTCCAATCTTAGTCATAAGCCCCTCTTGAAATTGCATGGGCCATTCCGGTAAAGGATTTGTGCTTGTCACAACACATGGCTCATGGTGCTTACCAAAAAGCCTAAAAGTGTCACTTACCTTCCCCTTATCTTTGTATGACATGGACACCAAACGCTTGTCACAAAATTTCTCCATGGGAGGTAGAAGCACATCATTATCAAGTGTGGAAACTCCTTGCTTCATGCAAAAACAAGTAAGAAACCTCGAAAATGCTAACTTCTTATCCAATCTAGATGATGTAGCCGCACTCTCAATATGTTCAATCAAGAGATCACCAAGGTTCAAAGGCTTGTTTGTCACCAAGGCATACACAATCTTGATCTTTTCTTTGTTCAACTTGGATGCATTAGTAGAACCCACAGGATTGGCACAAACAAAGAGATGCCAAAAGGCACTAACCTTGGTCAACTCACCTTGATTAATATAAGCTCTCTTCCCCCACTCAAATCCATCATCCTCACATAAAGTCCTCCCCATAAGATTTAGATGATCAATATTATCTATATCAAGAAATTCCTAAACAATCTCATTTGACAACCCAAAGAACTTATTTATACTATCCGAGGAGACTCTAAAAGTTTTTCCTCTCACACTCACCAAGGCATTTTCAAAGGTTGAGCTATCTTTATACTCAAAGTATAATTCTCTAATAAGACTCTCATTAGTAACCCCAATGGAATTAATCCATGAATTCCAATGCCTACACATATAAAATGATGAATGTAGGAACCCTCAACCAAGTCTACACATCTATCTTGGATAAGCTTTTTGGTTCCCATAACTCCTAAAACTTTCAACTTGTTGGGTTTGGATTCCCTAGAGGTGGTAGGAGTAGATTTGGATTTGGTTATGGGTTTAGATGGATGGATAGAGTTAGAAACTTTGTTTCTTCCTATGATTTGTTGTCAACACTTCAAAACAAAAACACATGAGTGGAAAAGAGACACAAGTGAGTGTTAGTTTACATATATAAACAACCAAAGACATATGATGTAATAATGAATAATAAATGCATAAATGTTATTTTTAAGCACATTGGTACATTTTAACAAGTTCAACAAATATATTTAACAACAAGATTCATCCACATATGGAGGAATTGGTGTCAACCACAATTGCTATCTACCTCAAATCATGAAAGAATTGGTCATAATAACAACTACTATCAACTCAAAGCAAGAAGGAACTTAATCAACCACAAGCTAGGAGGAATTGGTTGTAACTACAACTACTATCAACCTCAAGAATGAAGGAATTCATTTCAATATCAACTACTATCAACCCCAAATTAGGAAGAATAAATTGCCAAAACATTCATACAATTATTTCAAGATAGATCTCATGCATTCTTATCATTCAATTATTCTAAACAATCAATATGTCAACATATAACAAAGCAAATCATGTGAACATATCATAAGAGAGAACAAAAGTTTAACATACAATGCTCTCCCTTGATAAATGCTCTATTTAAGATCTAGATATTGTTCACAATGATATTCACACAATCACACATTCAAGCAATTTTAAAATAAATTCAACAAAATAAGCTTCACAAATTAATAGAGATACACCAAGATTTTCAATCTCTCTCATAATTCTTCTCAAATTGCTAGAATATCAAAATACTTATAAACAAAAGTGTGTGTGTGTGAGATTTGCTCCAAGCATATGTAGAGGAGTAATTTGATAATCAACATGCAAATCACATCAACATCTATTCCTCTTAATCTTTTCCATAAAAGGTCAAGTTGATTATCATCTGGAATTTTTAGCTTTAAAGAGAATAGATTTCAACATATGAGCGTGTGTGTGCATGTGGCTCGTCATCCCATTTCTATTTTTCAACCCGAGCATTCATGATTTTCTACTATACTCATTTAAGTCTTTTTTTATTTATTTATTTAGACTTTGAATCAAAGATTTTTTTTATTGAATCTTTTCAACACTTCTTTGATTTTTCTAACATAAACATATACTCTTCATGACGGCTTTCACTCATCACAATGGTGTAGCCCTTTCCCACATCGGGCGGCTTCACAACCAAAGTGTGTAGCCCTTTCCATGAAGGTGCTCGTTCAATTCTATGTAGTTGCCGAAGCAAAATGGATACTAACCATATGGCATCTTAAATGTACTAGTCATAAGACATCAAGGTGTATCCACAACTTACATATTTTCAAATTCAACTTACTACAACAGAACATACAAGAGAAGCAAAGTGCATTTTTGAAAACCAAGATTTATGGCTTACAAGAACATGATCTAAAAGCAATATAAAAAGATTTACTTAAGATCATTACTTCTCAAGGGAGTAGCTTTCAAAGAATATGAAGCTCATATTTTTCAAAATACATGCCACTCATCATTCAAACAAACAATTCACACATTATATATAAGACCTTTGTGAACCACATCACTATAAGATCTTTAGAGAGCAAATGTCAATGAGAACCATATGTATATTATAATAAGTTCTCTAAAATGACATGCTACATGATGTAGTGAAAATAATGAGTTGAGAGATGAAAATTCAAGAATGCAAGCCTTAGGATATAGGGATACCTTAGCAATCAATTTTCCATCAAATGCTAAGCTTTGCCCTTTTTATGAGCTCTCTTGGCTTGTTTGTCCTCATGACAACAAGTTATTGGTGTGTCATCCCAGGAGAATAAAACTAAGCATTTTCAACTCATACAAACATAAAAAAAATGACTTTCTCTAAAAGTCTTAACAACAATCAACACCATATAGATTCCAAAAATAAACTTCTCATAAAGTTAACCAATATATTTCGACTATCGTAACAAATATATGAGATAGCTAAGTTCATGTCAAGTTATAAAGAGACAAAGCTAGCTAGCTAAATTTCTCAACAACTTGACACTAATCTTGAGGCTAACTCACATGTGCACCTTACACTAATGGTAAGAGCACTCACCCTTGACCCATTTGGTCTTGGGTGAACTTACACAAAAATCACCATCATTGTTGACTTTAATGTTTAACCTAGAGTGAAGACTTTCAACAATTTGATTCAAAAGAATATCATTGATACTAATCTTCTCAACATTATTAGCAATACATGCTTTGTCAAGATTCACATAACTCTCACATGCTTTGTCAAGATTCACATAACTATCACATTTCTTCATCCAATTCTTTCTAACATGCATCTTTGGAACATCATGCTTTTCAACATTTAAAGTCCTAGCATGCTTCAATTTAAGTTCAATCTCTTTATCTCTAGATGCATTTCTTATTTTGCAAAATTCAATGTACTTATAATACCTTGATTTGATATGACCAACATTATTACAAAATTGACAAAAAGGAATAAAATATAAGATTGTACCTTGTGGATTTGAAGAAGTGATGAGAGTTTGTGGAGATACCTTGTCTTTCTTTTTACCTTTAGCTTTGGGAGGATCATTTTTGGGAGATTTCTTGACCTTAGCCTTCTTTGAAGGAGGTGAGGCTATCACAAGCTTTTCCTTTCCTTTCAAAATGCTAGGTTCTCCTTGTGGTTGAGTAAGATTCATGCTACTCTTCATGTTAATCGAACCATTGACTAAGTCTTTGATAGCTTGCTTAGCAATGTTGATCTCTTCAATATATTCTTGCTCTCTAACCTTCATCTTAGAAATAATCTCCTTATGCTCAAAAAAAGTCTTTCAACCTCAACATATCTCTTCATGATGTCATTCTTTTCACACATGAATCTATGTGAGGTCTCAACAAACTCATCCACTTGAGTTTTGATCAAATCATCTTTCTCCTTAACCTCTCTCAATGCTTCATCTCTTTGCTTCTCAAGATTCTTAATCTTGGCAAATAGATCGAGATTGGTTATGTTTGAACTTGTATCTTCTAGATGACTTTGATCAATCTCCTTATCAGCTGAAACTATATAATCATCTTCTAGCTTTGTGAGAGAAGCCGTAAGAGCAACAAAGTTGCTAACATGTTCTTCTTCTTCACTTGATGACTCATTACTAGAGCTCTCCTCATTGCTAGAATCACTCTCACTCCAAGTGGCCACCATAGCTTTGCCCTTCTTGTCTTTCTTAGATGTCTTTTTAGTACATTCATTTGCAAAATGTCCAAATCCTTGACAATCATAGCATTGAACGTTTTTCTTGCTCTTGACTTGACCATTCTTATCAACTCTTGGAGAAGATGATTTCTTGATTTCCTTTTCCTTAAAAAAGCTACCTCCAGGCTTGGTACCTCTTTTTAGAAACTTCTTAAATTTTCTAACCATGAGAGCCATTTCTTCATTCTCATCATAACACTCTTCTTCAATAGCTTTGAGAGTAATTCCCTTACTCTTGGCTTTTGGCTTCAAGCACATCTCATTAGTTTGGAGTGACCCAAGCAATTCATCAATACATAAGCAATCTACATCCTTGCTTTCTTCTATGTCTGTTACCTTGGCCTTGAATCTCTTTGGGAGAGACCTTAGAATCTTCCAATTGAGATGCTCTATAGAGATTGGTACTCTAATTGCTTGACATTGGTTAGCAATGTTAAGAAAACGAAATTGGAAATCTTCAAATTTGTCTTCATCACTCATTTGCAAGATTTCAAATTGTGATGTCAACATTTTAAGCCTAGAATTTCTCACTGCCAAAGTGACTTCATTAGTTACTTGAAGTGCATCCTATGCTTCTTTAGCCAATTCAAGATTTTGTATGTAGGAGAATTGATGTCCATCAACTCCTCCTAACATAGCATTCGTAGCACGATGGTGCCACTTAGCAACTTCAAAGTCATTAGACGTCCATTCACTTCTAGGTTTGGAGACTTCGGTTCCATCCTCTATAACCTTACTAGGAGGAGAATAATCTTCTTCAACTACCATCCAAGCTCTTTCATCAATAAAGCAAATGTATGCCTTCATCCTCAATTTCCAAAACCCATAATTGTTACCACGAAGTAATGGTGGTCTAGTATTTGAAGCTCCTTTCGCCATTACATCATATTGAAGTCACATTGCTTCAATGGCTCAACAAATCATCGTGAAAGTATACCGAGATCTCACTAAGTGCAATCTAGTGACCTGCTCTGGTACCAAATGAAAAATACAAACACGATTACTTTGCCTTAAGCTAACCTAGATTGGGGGGGGGGGGGGGGGGGGGAGAATAGGTTAGTACACCTTTTTCACTTCTTTGAAACAAACAAAAGTTTGTCCCTCCAAGTTGTTTGTATCACACTTCAAAACAATCACAGGCAATATCAATTCAAATTAAAGATATGCTTATTCAAACAAGGTCAATGTAAACATTAACTTGTATGTGATACAAACACAAATAATCACTTGGCTTTAATTCATAAAGCTCCAACACAAACAAAGTTGATATGATATGATTATCACTTACTAAGATATCAACTAAGATATATATAACAACACATACACAAATGTAAGGAGATAAGGATAGAGAAAATCAACACATGATTTTTACGTGGTAAAACCTCCTAAGAGGAAACATCCACAAGTTGATTCCACAACCACTCCCAAACAAATCCACTAGTAAGATAAAAAGATACAATCTCTGAAGTGACCACTTCACCTAGAAACCTACCATTTGACCCTATATAATGAATATGATGCCACCTTGCACAAATTAAAGATTCACTCTTCAAATGTGACTTCCAATGCACAATCCAAAGAATCACCCTAAGGAATGTGACTTCCAATGCACAACATGAAGATTCACTCTCCAAGTGTGACTTCCGATGCACAAATCAAAGATTCACTCTAAGAAATGTGACTTCCAATGCACAACATGAAGATTCACTCTCCAAGTGTGACTTTCAATGCTCAAGTCAAAGATTCACTCTAAGACATGAGACTTCCAATGCACAATTTGAAGATTCTCGCTCCAAATGTGACTTCCATGCACAAATCAAAGATTCACTCTATGAAATGTGACTTCCAACCTTTTCACAAGGCATGTGATCTACGTGAATGCAAATGATGCAAACACATATAACATAGTATATATGATCAATATATCCCATGGAAACTGGAAGTGAACAATTAAGCACATGTCATATGTTTTCTAGTTTATAATCCCAAAAATAATGCAATCACATTTAATGATGCATGTACATATGAAATGTGTTGATTAGACACAAAACATGAAGAACTAGATATTTGTCATCGAAAGCACAAATCAATTATATCTTGAACTTATATCATGAACAAACAACCCAGAATATGTGAAACACCTAACACACACAAAAGTCTAGATTATGTTCAATCACATCAAAAATGCTAGAATCAATAAGATAAAATCAAATATACATCTCTAGCAAAATATTAGAGCTACTCAAGATAATCAATTAACTTCAAACAATATCTAAATCATCAATCATATATGCTATTTCAATTAATCTTCAATTAAAAAGACCTAGCATATGAAAAGACTACCAATCAACAAAATCAAGTCAATAAAAACACAAGATAGCCCTATATTTGAAGCTAGCACAAAACAACATCTAAAACATGTGAAAACATAGATTTGTAAAAAAGCTAATTCAACATGATAATCAATTGAAGCTCAAACTAGCTCTATTAGAGATCATTTCTCTAATCAATGATAACACATCAAACATACATATATATATATGAGAAGAAAACCCAAGGCAATTGAAGACTTGAAGATCAAGAACAAAATAGAAATCAATACCTTCAAGAAAAACTGTGCTGTCACGAAATTATGAATGTAGCTACCAGAAACTTCATTCAAATGACTTCAAACTATTGTGGAATTGATAGAGAACTGGTAGACAAAGATTCTCAAACTTGAATCACTCAAAACAGAGTTTGTATGAGTGAGTTATGGTGTTTGGAAGGTGAGAAAGTTTGGGAGAAAAAGTTCTGCACAAGTTTTTGAGTTTTCTTTCTTCAAATGAAAGTGAGAGGGAAATGGAGTACTTAAAGGAGGGAAACAAGAAGAATTAAAACAACCAATAAAAGGATGCCATGCTGGCTTCCGGTGGAGGCACGTGGATTCCACGGGACCAGCAGCACTCTCTTCCCGTGGAGGCGCAGGAAGAGGCCATGCGCCTCCACGGGAAGGATGTGCTTGGCACCTCTCATCCCTCATGCACACTCTTTTTTTTTCAGCCATATCTTTCTCCTCAGAACTCTGATTTCGATTCCATTTTGGGATTACAAACTGGGACTCCCTCAGGCACAAAGGATGTCAAGAAACCTTTCCTAAAAAATATAGAATTCATCATGACAAAGAAGGATGAAAACCACGTAGGATAAAATCACGGAAATTTTCTTAACTACCTAATTTGAACTTGAAACTCAATGAATGAGTAACAAATTTAATTGGAACTCAAAAAGAAATTATATAATCTCAAAATCAAGTTCAATAACTTATAAATAAAAACAAATAAACACAAGAACACACAAGTAGGCTATTTTCTAAAAACTAGTATTAGAACATGCAATTTATGAAATTGTCAATATTAAATCTAATGCATGTACATATAAGTATAAATGTATGTATTGTGTTAAATCAAATTATGCACAACTATGCAGGGACATATATGAATGCAATGTATGTGTGTGCCCAAGCCTTGAAAGAGGAAGAATATCTTGATATACCTTTTGCTAAGCAATGTAGCTTTGTCCCTCTTGAAGTCATCACTTTGCTTGAAAAGTTGTCCAATCTTCTTGAAGCTTGATTATCTACAATTCCTAAACAACTAATCAATACAAAACAAATGTCATTTTTATATAGAATAATGCCAACACAAGACTCAAGAACCTAATTAACCCGAAAATGTTGTATATATTCTTCTTTTGTGAAGTGACTTTTTGAACCCGAAAATGGAGGTCTTGTACACATACGAACCCCACGGGAATGCATTAAACGTATCCAAGTCCTCAACAAGGCGCACCTGCCATATAGGGACAAAATGCCTCTCATCCAACCCATGTTTTACACAGTTCACCATCCACAAGAAACATAGCTTCACTGCATTGGATGGTTGTTCCCATTGACCTTGGCGAATCCAAGCTTCAAGTTCGCTAAAAGTCACCATATCTCGACAACCAAAGTACCTTTGGTGTATGTCATTCTCCAGCTCATCATATACATCTATGTCGGAGATGGCTCCGAACTTCAGCCCCTAATCAAACAGAACTCCACCCTAAAAAAACGGACGCTCTGGTTGCCCAACATGAACCTCATCTCATCGGTGGGTCTGTCATGGTGTAACTCATGCAATAGCAACCAATGCTAAACACTATCGGAAAACTTCATTATGCACTGCATGCGTAGAAAATGGCAAAAACAAGAGCCATTCCATCTCTCCCACTCTTGGATTGCATCTTCCGCTAATCCGACAATTGCGTCCTCCATTAGTGTGAGAAGTCCAAAGTGCTTGTGTTAGGTGATTTTTATGCCCTCCAAGTACCACTGACTCTTCAGAATTTTTAAGTTGACCCTCACATTCACCATCTGCGATTCACAACCAATATGCATACATAATTAAAAACAGAGGTCTGAGAATTTCCCCAGTAAGTCTCGGAAGAAAATAGAAAAGTCTCGAAAAGTATTTAAGAAGTCTCGGAACATGTTTTCAAAGTCTCGAAAAATAAAGCTCATAAAAAATTCTATTAAAGTCTCGGATAGTGTTACAAAAGTCTCAGATCATAAAATAAAAGGTATGGGAAAAATTATCCAAAAGTCTCGGAGAGTGTTACTTACAAAAGTCTCAGATTAAAGTCTTAGTAAGGGTTACAAAAGTCTCACATTAAAGTCTCGAATAAAGTCTCGGAAAATGTTACAAAAGTCTCAGGTAAAAGTCTCGGACAATGTTACAAAAGCTTAATTGATTCGAGACTTTTGTAACACTGTCCAAGACTTCTCTAACACTCTCGGAGACTTCTGTAACCCACTCCAAGACTTTTATCGAGACGTTATTGTTTCGATACTTTTATAACATGCTCTGAGACTTTTACTAACCTAATTAATGTTCATATTCTTCCTCAATCTAACCATAGAAACCATAAACCAGATCTAAAACTAAAAACCCTAGAAACCAGATCTAAAATACAAAACAAATGAATAACCCAATAAAACACAATCAAATCGGTATTCAAAATAAAATAGTTAAAGTTACATACCTTGTTTTTGACCGAAATCGAAATGGAAATGGAAATGCTCTAGAAATCGTTGTCGTCTATTGTCGAAATTTAGTTGGTTGGTTGCTCTGAATCGTCGCATTAACTTCTCTCTTTACTCTTTCAAGTCTCTCACTGTTAAATGAAAAGAAAAAAATAAAAATAAAACTAGACTAAATTATAGATAGCTGACATGGAACAACTGGGGGGGGGGCATTTTTGGAAGAAACTCACTTTAGGTGGCTTTTAATCTTAACTTATTAAAATGGAGACAGTGTTGAAAAGCCACCTCTAAAAAGTACCATTTAATTTTTGAACTTGGGTTATAGTATATATACTGTTTCGTTGTAGCCTTGTAGGGTTAGTTTCTAGTAATTTGATTTCAATCCATGAATCTATAAAAGTCTAAATTTTGAAAAAAAAAACTAAAAAACTAAGAAGTTAAATTAACTATCCAGCAACTGCATAGGTTATGTATAGAAGCTAAGTTCATTGATATGTGTGTTTTAGTTGAATTCGAAAGACAGCTCCTTAGGTCGGGACCAGGGATACATTTGGGATGTCTTGTATCATCGGACCCCAATCAATTAAAACGTATTAAATTTGAGGGTTGGGTTGTTAAAATCGGTGTTACATGTAGACATGACACCGATTCTGGTTCTGGTCCGGTTTCTTTTCAAATATTTGTTTAATTAATTTATTTATTTCAATTTAATCTTATTTCATAAAAACATTAGCCATGTAAAAATGTAATTGGTAAATGTATTTATTGGGTCACCCGCAAAATAAAATAAGATAAATAAATGACAAATTAAAAAATTAGATTAAAATAAAACTAAAAAATGTAAAATTGGCCTTGCATTTAAATTTTACAACAATTAAGCTGCCTACCTATCCTCTTAAGGGTTTAGAGGAATCAAATGCCACATAGTTCTCTTACTTTTTATTGCAGGTTTGGAGATGGCCATTGGCCTGGAGTCGTGGACTAATCGTTGCCATGATCATCCGTTCGACTTTTAGTCGGTTGATCATCTTTAAAGAAATCGTATGGTTCCTCTTGAACGATTTATTGTTGTCTATATTGAGCCTTCGTCTAATCTTCGACACAAGCTTGCATCTGAAGTGCTTTCGGACTCATAAGAGAACATCTTGGGTCTAGAATATTCCCACCAATGTTGAACTGTTGTTCCACCGCCACCGTAGAAATTGGTGTTGAAAGGATTTGTTTGGCTATCATAGCCAAGATTGGAAAGTACCTTGCATGCTCATTCCACCAGTGTAGGATATCAAATTTTTTTTAACTTCAGTGTCTTCTATGAACTCAAAAGAGGTACTTAGATAAGATTCAAGCTAGAAATATATGGTGGAGCTTGATGATGAAGAACCTCGTAATATTTAGGTTTTTTTTGGATAAAAGATTATACCCTAAACTAAAAAATCCAGAGGATGATGAGGATTGAGATACATTTTGAGTTTGTGGAACATTTATGTTCAGTGATAGACCATAAACTCTAAGATATTCATCATATAAATCATACAATAATGTCATAACTCTAGCACAACACATATCAACATCATAATCTATTTTTAAACCTTGTTCATAATAAACAGAAAGATAATCAGTCAAACTTTCTAATCTACAACGTGGATCAAAACACAAGGCAATCAAATAAATATTTGGAAACTCCTTATAATATTCTAACCATTTTTTCTTCATAGCAGTAACAGACTAATGTAATTATGAGTTAGATTCACAATAAGCAAAGGCACCAGCAATATTAAGACTCTCAATAATAAATATATTAGTTGTAGGATAATAAACACCAGATAAATTGTTAGTAGCAGTATAAAAAACTTTTAACAAACCACAAACATTGCTACAAACATCCTAATGACTTTGATAAAGATTAATGTGACTAACATGATATTGAATAAAAGTAACTAATAAATCTCTATATTCATAACTTCTAGCAAGCAATTTATAAGTAGAATTCCAATGTGTTGGAACATCACAAGGAAATCTAATGGCATGCCTACCTTTTTGTTTACAATATGCTGGCTATGATTTAATTACAGAAGAATGTTTCCACAAAAAAAACAAAGGACATCTTTAATAGATTGAATAAACTGTTCATGAGTTTATAATCCTTTTTGAACACATAAATTGAAAACATGGCATGCACTTCTTTGATGAAAAAATTTACCACCAAGATAGGTTTGCATAATTCAATTAAAGCAGGAATAGCAGCGGTATTGTTAGAAGCATTATCAAAACCAATTGCAAAAATTTTGTTAACAATTTATACTCTGTAAAAATAATTCTAAGCTGTATAAAAATATTAGCTACAGTGTGTTTATCATCAAAAACTCTAAATACAAGAATTCTTTTTTGGATAGTCCATGCATTATCGATATAATGGCAAGTGACACCTATGTATGAATGCAGTTACCAATGGTCACTCCATATATCGGCACATACGGAAACACCATCATTATATTTTTTAAAAATAATTTCCAACATTTTCTTTTCTTTTTCATAAATGTTTTCAAGTGTTTCTGTGAGCGTGGTTCTAGGAACATGACATGCAACAAGATTTAATGCTTGTTGTCAATAATTATTAAAACCAACATTTTCACCAAAACTAAATGATAAGTGTTCTATTGCAACCATTCTAGATAATTCTTCTCTATATTTTGCATCACTATATTTAAATAATTGTTGGTTAGGGGTAGCGTACCTGAAAATTTGAGCTTGTGAACTCGATCTGGCCTGTGCGTCTAGATGTGCGTTCATTATATGATTCGGATATGTGCCATATCCTCCAGATTTGTGCCATTTAAATACTTTTTTTCAGTAATTGCAAATCACTACAGTACTTCCATCTTCTTGCGTAACTTTCTTCATATGGAGTACGAAGAGATCAGATTTGACCTGCTTCGGTAACTTTTCTTCCGTCTGTGGATCAAAATCAAAATCTGGAGGGGGGTTGGGATCAGGGCCATCAGGCCTGTCATGGCCAAGATCAGGCATATTTTCTGATTGGCTTGTCAAATGGGGGGTGGCATTGGGATTGGGTTCAGAAATTCTTAGAGAGAGATGAGATTGAGGAAAGTTTAGGCCTAGGTCTTCAGCATAGATACTCGTGATAGGCACGGTCGTTATGACCGAGATTATCTGTCTTACGACCCTTACCTTTCATCGAAATGGAACGCCTAGGACCGTTACCACTTCCACTTGCCATTATAAAAATTGAATTGTAAAATTCCTTGAACAAAAAATGTTCAAAATTTGATAAAAATAAATGATTAAATGGTTGGAAATAAATTTGGAAGAAAATTAGAAACTTAGTAGTTAGTAATTGCAATTTGCAAATAAAATAAATTGCAAATAAAATAAATTGTAAATAAAATAAATTGGAAATAAGATAAATTGCAAATAAAATAAATTGGAATTTGGAAACTTAGTAATTGCAAATAAAATAAATTGTAAATAAATGAAATTGGAAACTTAGTAATTGACTAATTGCTAATTAAATAAATTGGAAATACGATAAATTGCAAATAAAGTAAATTAGAAACTTAGTAATTGTAAATAAAATAAATTGGAAACTTACTAACTTAGTAAATTGTAAATAATATAAATTGGAAACTTGGAGAGTTGCAAAATTGAAAATTGAGAGAGAATTGAGAAATGAGAATTAGAGAGAATTAAGGAAATTGGGGTGGGGAAAAATGAATGGAGGGGGTAGGTATTTATAGAAATGAAAAAGAAAAAGAAAAAAAAAAGTGAAGTGAACCGTTGGAGGCGCAATGGTCTGCTAACGTCAGCAGAACGTTGGGCCAAATGGTCGGCAGACATTAGTCGACAATTGGGCCCTCCAATGGTCTGGTGAAAAATAAATAATAATAATTAAAAATAAATTAAAACTTTGGAACCGGCCGGTTCGAACCGGAACCGAACCTCCGGTTCAAACCAGCCGGTTCCGCAATAAAAAGAACCGGAACCGGGATCGGGATCAGGACTGGCCGGTACCGGTACGTACCGGTACCGGAACCTAAAAAACCAGTTTCGGGTCCAGTTTTTTGACGCTGGTTCCGGTTCGCTGGTTCGAACCAAACTAGCGTCATCGTTGCAGCTTTGTAGGGTTAGTTTCTAGTAATTTGATTTCAATCCATGAATCAATAAAAGTCTAAATTTTGAAAAAAAAAAACTAAAAATCTAAAAAGTTAAATTAACTATCCAGCAACTGCATAGGTTCTGTATAGAAGCTAAGTTCATTGATATGTGTGTTGTAGTTGAATTCGAAAGACAACTCCTTAGAAATAAGATTGAGGGGCTTAAAAAGAGGATGGAAGTTGGACTGGGGACATTGAAGAGATGAAGAGATGAAGAGGGAAGCTGTACAGTACTTTAAAAATCTTTTTGTGGAGAGGCTGAGCTCGGGTAGATACTGGCAGTTACCAATGTTATTCTCCAAGCTGAATGTGAGTGATATTTCCAATTTGAGTGCCCCTGCCAGTGAACAAGAAGTTAAGCAGAGTGTTTTCAGTATAGGTGGGATTAAGGCTCCTGGGCCTGATGGTTTCCTAGCTATCTTTTTCCAAAAATATTGGAATACTTGTAAGAATGAGCTGATGACCTTAGTCTCTGAGTGCTTTATGAAGGGGTCTGTGTCTAGTGATCTAAACCACACCCTTATTTCCCTTATCCCTAAAGTGCCTAACCCCACAAATATGATTCATTTTAGACCTATAAGTCTATGTAACACGACTTATAAAACCATAAACTAAATTCTTGTGCAAAGACTACGGATTCTCCTTCCTGATCTTGTGAGTCCGAATCAAGTGGCTTTTGTTCCGGGTAGACAAATTCAAGATAATATTATTGTGGTGCAAGAAGTGCTTCATAAATTCAAGAGTGTGAGAGGAAAAATGGGGTATATGGCTTGGAAGATTGATTTAGCCAAGGCTTACGATAAATTGCAATGGGGCTTTATTAAGCAAGTTTTAGAGGAAATTGGTACTGAGGGCAAGCTTAATAGCCTTATCATGAGCTGTATAACGAATGTCCAGTACAAGGTGGCCTTAAATGGGGAAATGTCTGAGACCTTCCTTCCTAAATGTGGGATCAGACAGGGTGACCCTTTATCTCCTTACGTATTTGTGTTATGCATGGAGAAGCTATCTCACATCATTAAACAACAAATCCCGGAGGGAGCCTGGAAGTCGGTGAAGATTTCTATAGCAGGGCCGGAAATCTCCCATCTTTTCTTTGCAGATGACCTGATTCTTTTTGGTCAAGCTTCGGTACAACAGGCAAAAATTATGAGGGAATGTCTCGATACTTTCTGTGACCTCTCATGGCAACAAGTCTGTTTCCCTAAGTCTAGAATTCATTGTTCCAAGAATGTGAGCCACAGTATTGCTAGAGTTTTGGCTAATGTCTGTGGGTCTCCAGTCTCCAAGAATTTGGGTAATTATTTGGGTGTTCCACTCATACATGGCCGGATCACAAAGGATACATATAAGGAAATCATTGAGAAGACTCAAAATAAGCTGGCTAATTGGAAGAGTGCCTCCCTCTCTTTTGCTGGGAGATGTACTCTCATTAAAGCTGTCACCTCAGCCCTTCCAATCTATGCAATCTATGCAATCTATGCAATGCAATCTATCAAGCTTCCCTCTGAGACTTGCAGCACTCTTGACCAAATTAATCGAAATTTTCTGTGGGGTAATACCAGTGATAAGAAGAAAATTCATCTGGTGAATTGGGACACAGTGTGCATTCCTAAATAGCTTGGAGGATTATGTATTAAAAATAGTGGTATTATCACTAAAGTCCCTATTTTTTCATGAATTGTCACATTTTTAAACGTTTTTATCATATTAGTCACTTTAATCCCTTGTTTTTTTAAAATACATCACTTTAGTCCATTTGACCAAAAACTAAGGGTCAACTATAATATAATATATAAAAATACAATTTTACCCTTTATTGTTATTTTTAAAAATTTTCATTTTAATCCCTCTAATTTCAATAATAGCTGGTCAATCCCTAAAAAAATAAAATGTTTTTATCAAAGATTGAACCTTCAACCTTGTGATTAAAAGCCACAACCTCTAACCAATTGAGCTACTCTAGTTTTTTGTTGAGAATTTGTTGATTTAAATGTATATATATATATATATATATAATTTGTTTAAACTAATTTAAATCTGTTTATATAATTTAAAATAAACTTATATTTAATAATAATAATAATATACAAAAACATATTTATGAAAATGAAAACGAAACTAACAAAATAAAAGTAAAAAAAAGGAAAAAATGATTTTTTTTTTCTTCTCTGTTGTTGATTTTTTTCCCTTTTCAATTTATGGGTCTTTGATTTTCTAGGGTTTTTTTTTATCAAATTGAAATAATATATTTTTTTAAAAGAAAAAAAAATCCAAAAAAAAAGAAAAAAAGTTACAGGCTTTGATTTTTTAGATTTTTTGGATTTCCGTTTATTTTGTTATTTTCTTTTTCATTTTTATAAATATGTTTTTATATATTATTATTATTATTATTAAATATAAGTTTATCTTAAATTATATAAACAGATTTTATATATATATATATATATATATATATTTAAATCAACAAATCCTAAACAATAAACTAGAGTAGCTCAACTGGTTAGAGGTAGTTGCTTTTAATCACTAGGTTGAAGGTTCAATCCTTGATAAAAACATTTTATTTTTAATCAGGGATTGACTGGCTATTATTGAAACTAGAGGGACTAAAAAGAAATTTTTTTAAAATAACTATAAAGGGTAAAATTGTATTTTTATATATTATATTATATAGTTGACCCTTAGTTTTTGGTCAAATGGACTAAAATGATGTATTTTGAAAAAATAAGGGACTAAAGTGACTAATATGGTAAAAACGTTTAAATAAGTGATAATTCATAAAAAAATAGAGACTTTAGTGATAATACCCCTTAAAAATATGAAGAGGATGAACCAGGCCTTGCTTGCCAAAGCTGGTTGGAGATTGTCTCAGAAAGATACTAGTCTATGGGGGAATTTGCTCAAAGAGAAGTATCTCAGAAGGGGTCATATGGCTGTCCAAGATAGCTTGAATGCCAGGAATTGTTCTAGCACTTGGAGAGGCTTCTCCTTTAGGGCCAAACTTCTCTTGGAAGGGGCTAACTGGAGAGTTGGAGATGGCTGTAAAATTGGCTTTTGGACTGACAATTGGGTTCCGAATTTGGGCAAGCTTCAAAGACAAGTTTCCTTTCCTCTCTCTGATGATCAAATCAAAGAAAAGGTTTGTGATTACTTAAATGGTAATGAATGGAATTTGCAGAAACTGTCTTCTGTTCTACCTTGGCACATTGTGCACCGCATTTTCAGCATTCATATCAATAGCACCCACAGTACTGAGGATACTGTCATTTGGGGCCTATCCAAGAATGGTGAATTCTCTGTGAAAAGTGCTTATGATATTCACTTAAATGGTATGGAAGTTGATCCGTGGAAATGGGCTTTCATCTGGAAGCTCAAGTTACCCCTCAGAGTCATTTATTTTGTTTGGACCCTTCTTCACGGCAAATTACTGACTAATGATAGCAGAGCTAACATGGGCTTTACCTTGGATTCCACTTAAGATAGATGCAAAGAAGGATGTGAAGATTTAGACCATGTCTTTAGAGGCTGTAGAGTTTCGTGTGCAATCTGGGAAGACATCTGCACAGGGATTACCTTGAGCAATCCTTTTAAGGCTGATTGGTTGGAGTGGCTGTTTGAAAATCTGAGGTGTAGCAAATTGTGCTTAGGTAGAATTCCTGGTTATCTCCTCTTTGCTGTGACACTCTGGTTCATTTGGAAATGGAGATGTGATAGGGTGTTTAATCCGACTTTCCAAATCCCTACCTGTCCTGGTAAGTTTATCTGGAAGTTTGTGGATGATTGGCTTTGTGCTAATACTAATATGGACAAAATTACTGTCTTGGAAAATTGCTTTATTTCCTGGATCCATCCCCTTCATAATTGGGTTAAGCTTAATGTTGATGGTAGTCTAATTTCTGAACTAGGCTCTACTTTTGCTGGAGGTGTTATTAGGGACAGCAATATGAAGTGGTGATCTGGGTTTGCGTTGAACAAAGGCTTGGGTAGTGTGATTGAAGCTGAATTATGGGGCATATTTGAAGGTCTTAAGTTAGTTTGGAAGGCTGGGTTCAGGAAGGTAATGGTGGAGTCTGACTCTCAATCTGCTGTCATTCTCTTGGAAAAACCAATCCCTCTGAACCATCTTCTTTTCAATATCGTCCATGCGTGTAAATCTCTAATAGGGAATGAGTGGAGTTGTTCTATACACCACGTCTATAGGGAAAGCAACAAAGTTGCTGATTTCCTTTCAAAGCTTGGCCACTCTTTGGACTTGGGACTCACTGTTTTTGAAGAGCCTCCCACCCAGATTTCTGGTATCTTGGATGATGATTGCAAGGGTGTTGCTGCTGCTAGGATGATTCCTAGTTCTTAGCTTCTTGTGTTTGGGCTGATTAGCTCCCCTCTTACCAAAAAAAAAAAGACAGCTCCTTAAGTCGGGACCGGAGATACATTTGGGATGTCTTGTATCATCGTACCCCAATCAATTAAAACATATTAAATTTTAGGGTCGGGTTGTTAAAATTGCTGTTACATGTGGGGCTTTGTAAATTGAAAGTAAATTATATCGATTACTTCTATTGGTTTTGTCATCTTTCATGATTTCTTGGTGAATAAGTTTTGCATTTAGGTTGACCAACTGCTGTTGCCTGTCTTATTGTTTCTATTATTTGGTATTAAATTAGATCATCTCTGGAAACTATTTATTATTATTATTTTTTTACAATTAAACACTTCAAAATTATAACGGGATTTATCTGTTTAATAAATCTAGGGGCGTAGACGTGGCAATAATACTAGGGATATTGTCATTTCTCTCCCCAGAGGTTACAGAATCCATCATTTTACCCCTCACATTTCTGTATTTGTCAACATCCATCCTACCGCTAGTTCTCTAGTATTCCGTTAAATATTTGGAGGAGTTAATGTTAAGTTGATTTATTTATTTTTAAATGTGTTTTTTATTTACCAAGAACTATATTTTGAGAATTTCATTAAGAATAGTTATAATTAATGTTAGGGTGCTGATATTGACACACATAAATATGATAAGCACACATATATTCATAAGTACATCCATGTCAAAAATTTAAAATAAAAATATTACTGTAAACATCCATCTTAATGACAATAGTACCCTTATTTAAATGAATGTTTTAATTTTAATACGGTTTATTTATAAACCTTCTGAAGTTACTAGCACTCCTAATTAACAAATGATAAATTCTTAAGTTCTTCTGGTTCGAAAATAGAGAATTCTTAAATTCTTAAATTAAAGAAGCTCTACTCCACGGAAATGAAAACAGTGAGAACTCAACTCTGTCAAATTGCTGATATCCATTACAATAGATTTCACATCCTCATACCACCGTTGATCTCCTGGATTCACAACGATGTTTAAAGTTTTCGATGCGTGCAACCTTGATTAAATCAATTTCTTTTTATTTTGAGAAAAACATATATAAAACAGACTTTATTCCAGCTTCGGAACATACTAAAACGTTGATATCGGTTTTCTTTGATCGAACTTGATTATTGCATCATATTTTTTTTTGTTAGCTTTTTAGTTGTACTACAGTAGTTTCCCATTTCTTTTGCACTCTCTGGGAAATAAAATAGGTATCATCCCTCCTTTCCAAACAGCCATGATCAAGCAATTCTTTGAGCCCAGGATTCTAATCATTTTCGTTTCTTTAATTTTTTTGGTCCTCAAGTTTTTTTTTCTCATGTATCGGTTGTATTAAATATGAAAACTCTTGCTTAGAAGTTAGATTAATGATAATGAGAGATTTTGTTACTTGAAAGAGAATTAGGGATTAATTTAGTTTTTTTTTTAAAGTAAAGTGATATAGTTGAAGATATGGGTGTAATTGATGGGTGTACATAGTATTTGATTTATTTTTAATTAAACTAATTTGTCCTTATTGGTAGATTCCTATTTGATATTTTTGTAATTAATTATTTTTACTAAATTATGGGTGTGTTTATCATATTTATAGGTGTCAATATCGGCACTCTTAATATTATTATTACTTTTTCTTCTTTTGGGGAATTATACTCTTATAGAAATTTATAAATAATTTTTTTTTTCATCTCAGGGGCATAGCTCTACTGGTAGATGGAAATCCTACCAATGGCGAAAACCTTCAAAAAAATACCTGGTCTAGATAGATGGAAAGATAGATACTGTCAAAAAAAATATAAATAAATTATTTATATATAAAAAAAAATAACACTTCAATGGACATATATACCACGTTATGATAGTGGAAATGGTGAGAAATGTCACCTTTTTGTCTCACTGTTGCACCAACGTCACCGGTTTAATAACTTATGTTTAAAAGGCACCTATTTTGGTGAACTACCAAAATTGCCCTTAAATAATCAATTTTTAATTGTCTCTGTACTTTCATCTCCACACTTGAAACGCTGAAGGCAGGAACTCCTCTCTTTCTCTCTCTACAATAAATTTCAAAACTACTCTACTCAACGTTCTTCAGTAAGCACAACAAGGTAATATGTTTGTCTGAAATACTGTTTTTGATCCTTCATTTTTTAAAAACGTTCCTTTTGTAAACATGAAACTGGTTTTGTGAATATTGAATCTGTGAAATTTGAATCTCCGAACCTGTTAATAAAAAGCTCGGAGCATGTTTGAAAATGTTCGGAGCCTGTTTTAAAAAGCTCGGACACTGTTTGAAAAAACTCGGAGCCTGTTTGAAAAAGTTCGAGCCTTTGGACAAAAGGCTCGAGCCTTTAGAAAACAAGCTCGGAGACTTGAAAAAAGCTCGAGACTTTGTAAAACAGCTCGAGCTTTTAGAAAACAAGCTCGGGACTTTGTAAAAACGTTCAGGACTTTTGTGAAAAAGCTCGGGACTTTTGTAAAAAAGCTCGGGACTTTGTGAAAAAGCTCGGGACTTTTGTAAAAAAGCTCGGGACTTTTGTAAAAAAGCTCGGGACTTTGTGAAAGAGCTCGAGACTTTTGTAAAAAAGCTTGGGACTTTGTGAAAAAGCTCGGGACTTTTGTAAAAAAGCTCGAGACTTCTGTGAAAAAGCTCGGGACTTTTGTAAAAAAGCTCGGGAATTTGTAAAAAAGCTCGGGAATTTGTAAAAAAGCTCGGACTTTGTAAAAAAGCTCTGTACTTTGTAAAAAAGCTCGGCTCTTTTGGGATCTTTGGAAAAAAGGTTGGAACCTTTATTAAAAGCTCGGAGATCATAGTAAAAACCTCAGAAACTATTTTAAAAGGCTCTGAGCCTTTTCCATAGCTTTTATGTTTGTCATAATGGTTTGTGGTGATGAATGTTACAGGAGAATGAATCGGGTGAGAATAGTAATATCTTACATCTGTCGATGGGAGCAGTTACCCGACGGAAGTCAGAGGTTTGTTGGATCCGACAACCAAGGAATGTATGTGTCAAAGAATATGAGTTACGAAGAATTGGTGTCGATCGTGCATACCGTTGTGAAGTATGATGTAAACAAATACAATGTTGATCTACAGTCAATATCAATCGTTCCTGGCGCTACATATCGCACATTTGTAAGAAATGACGATGATGTTCAGTTTATGCTAGGGGAAGATCGGGTGATCCCTCAAGTATGTGTTAGTCTAATTGAGAGGGCAACTGGAGATGTGATAAGGAATGATATTCCTGCTCCTGAAAATACCCAACCATTTGGATCCGCTAGCGGTAGCAACCAAGTGTTCACACAAAGGAGTGCCACTGAAGGTGGGGAAAACATATGTGCTGTCCAACCGGTAGTGGTCGACCATGCAGATGTTTGTGAACCTCAATTCGACGATGTGTTTGGTTGTCGATTTGAGATAAATGATGAGCGGTACAATGAGCAATACAATGAGATGTACAATGAGGAGAACACTGAACCGAACCTTGGGCCTAACCAGGAGGTGGATAATGAGGCAAATATTGATCTGGTAGATCATGTAGAGAACACTGATGAAGATCATGTCCAAATTCAAAGACGTGGAAGACGTGTAGAAGGAGTTAGTTGCACTGGAGCAGATATGCCTGGTACTTCCGAGGTCTGGCATAATGTATCTACAGATGATTCTGATAATACCACAACGTGGGTTATTCCCGGAGCAGATTCATACTCGTTTGGGATTGGTAGAAGCACAACCTTGGTAGCAGAAGAACCTACATGCATGATTTATAAAGGTCAGTTCTTTCCGACAAAAAAGGATCTGAAGAGACTAGTTGGCCTTTTTGCAATGCGGCGAAACTTCGAATGGAAGGTGAAAAGGTCCAATAAGACAACGTTACATCTTGTTTGTTTGATTGACAACTGTACATGGAAATTAAGAGCGGTGAGAAGAGATGAAGGGACGTACTTCCAAGTAAGAAGTTTTGTCAATGAACACAGTTGTCCATTGAAGGAGATTCACCGTCGCCACCGACAAGCTAGTGCAGTTATAATTGGAGAAGTGGTTGCACCTAGACTTCAACAACAAGATGGTCGTCTCATGCGTCCCAAGGATATAATCGCCGATATGAAAACAATGTATGGCATCCAAATCATGTACAGTAAGGCATATCAAGCCTTGCATTATGCATTGTCACTGACCTATGGGACACATGAAGAAACCTTCCAACTACTGCCGTCTTTTGGTTACGTGCTGGAACAACAAAATCCCGGCACAATCACTGACTTACAGTGCGCTGACGACGGTAAATTCCTTTACTTTTTCATGTCATTAGGGGCCTCAGTTAGAGGTTTTCAGAGGTGCATGCGTCCGGTTATTGCAGTTGATGGTACCCATTTGAAGGGAAGATTCAGGGGTACAATGTTTGTTGCAACTGCCCAAGATGGAAACGAACAGGTGTATCCAATTGCTTTTGGGTACGGCGACTCCGAAAACAACCTTTCATGGGAATGGTTTTTGGATTGCCTGAAGGGTGCCCTTGGTCATATAGATGATCTGGTTTTTATTTCCGATCGACATGCAAGCATTGAAGCAGGGATTTCTAAAGTGTTCCCTTATGCAACCCATACCATATGTTGTTGGCACTTTGCTGAAAATGTGAAGAAGCGATTTCACAGAAAAGATGTTGCCAGCTTAATGGGCAAAGCCACTAGAGCGTACACTGAATTCAAATATAACCGGTACATGGGTGAGTTACGTAACCTGCACAAGAATGCTTTCGATTATGTTGAATCTGCCGGTCCACACAAATGGTCTCGTGTACACTGTCCCCAACGAAGGTTTAGGGTGATGACAACAAATGTTGCAGAGTGCATAAACTCATGCCTTAAATTCGCACGACAACTCCCTATGTTGACATTGGCAGAGTTCATTAGGAATATGTTACAGCGTTGGTTTCACGATCGACATCGAGCTGCACAGTCCATGCGTCATCAGTTGACCGACGCATCACATCTTGTGATGCTACAACGGGTCGAGAAGTGCGGTTATATGACCGTCAATCCAGTGGACTGGAACATTTTCTCTGTCAAACGGTCCGGAAAACAGTGGACTGTTGACTTAGCCCAGAAGACATGCACATGCAACAAATTCCAAATGGATCATTTTCCGTGTTCTCACGCACTCGCAGCGGCAAGGTACATTAACAGTATAAAATTATACCCTATATTAAGCAAGCGTGATTGTCACTTTTTTCATTGGTTTTGCAGGGAGCGGAATTTGGATTTCACATCGCTATGTTCGGACTACTACAAGAGACAGACACTTATTGATGCATACTCAGTTCCTATTATGCCTGTTGGCCATCCTTCTTCATGGGTAGTGCCGTCCGACATCGCTGAGCGGGTGGTTTTAAATCCAAAGACCAAGAGACAATCAGGTCGCCCGATGGAGGGTCGACATGCATCGTCTTCTGAGAGGACAACCACCCAATCGTGTAGAAGATGTGGACAATCAGGTCATAATAGCAGGAGGTGTTCTAATCCGCCCTTGATTAATGAAGGTCCGAGCAGAATTGTTCCCGAGGAATACCGTCGTAAATGTAGCGTATGTCATCAAGTTGGACATAACAAACAGACGTGCCCACACAAGGAATCTGCCGAGGAGTGAACCGAGCCGTTCATACTTATTGTTTAATTAAGCTGGGGTGTTAATTATTACTTGTGTTATTGTATGATATGAAATGCGTGTGTTGTACTTGTAAATGAAAACACTTTAAATTTGAAACAAAAAATTTATAATTTGAAAGTTCATTACTATAATTGTTTGTACATCGACAACTACAACATCTAATGTGGCTTGGAGTTACAAAAAATCTCCACAGCCATCTTCTCCCGTATGGTGCACATATCTTCTTCTGACCAGTCGAACGTCATCCTGTTCGCCAGTACGTACTCTATCAATCTCAAGGTATGAGCACCACAGTTACCCCTGCGACTCAGCACATGAACAACCGTTACAATAGAAGTTGAATAAAACAAACTTAAAGTTTAAATGATGTTCGTATAGTCATACCCTCTAGTCTGTTGGGGCACATGTGTTGTAGACACCATGCTTACCCCAAAGGACCTATTCTGCTTCTCATACTTCACCTCGCCCGTTGGTCTGGCATCGTGAAACCCCACCTGATGCAACATCGAGGGTAGAAACCATCGCAATGGAGCGACCTGCTCTTTCCTGATCTGTAGGGGGACTTCCTGTCTGAACGGGTCTAGCAGGTGGATCGTCCCGACAGTAAGGTCAACGCTGGCCACGAGCCAATGCTGACCACCAACGTTGCACGGAATAAGGACCTGTACCAAGTGTTCAAGATATTGTTATGGTCAAAATAAGAATTTTTAATTAAACACATTGAAACCATAACTGTATTTTGCTCACCGCGTCAACCTCGTGCCATGGTCGGTTCCCTACCGGGAGCAATCCACGTACCGTCATCAGATCTTCAGGGGACCACCTGTACTTCAACACAGACCACTTTTTTGGGGCTTTGCCCACAGCAACGCGAGGCATGATTCTCCGCCACTGAAACTCCAGCATTGACTGAAAATAGACAACGAACTGAAACGTTAGAAACAGGATGAAACACAACAAACAGACGTGTGAAAACAGTACATTTGAAACACTTACATAGAACTGAGAATCTAGTAGGTTCATCCTCTGAATGTAGACAGTGGGGAATGCTCGTTGACGCTTCCGTAAAATATGCAGGTACGCGTCAATATGCTGACAATATAAACATTATACATTGTTAGTATTCTTCCATAAGTTAAACAAACTTAAAAGACAATCAAAGTAAGGAAAGTACCGTGTCCTCCAACTCCATAAAGTTGGTTTGCAACCGGTGAAACCAAGTCACAGGCACGGGGGTCATCAGATCCACATCACGTCTGTGTAATTTTCAATTATTTAGGAAAACAACTAATTTAACTTAGGTGTTTCAAAATAAATTCACAATATTTTAATACTTACAATTCCCCCGTCAAGTTCCTCTTGTAGGCTTTGTAAGCCGCAAGCTGGTCAGCGTCTACCAATCCATTGGGCCTGAATGTATGTGCTGATGACATGGGCAGTGTCCTTGGCCTCTTCGGCCGACAGGGGTCAGTGTATGGGCTCATCAACTGCCAGCCTCGTTTGCGCATCCGCTGCTGCCTATGCTGACTGTGGACTGAGGGGTGTTGGAAGGAGGAACTCTGTCCCCGTGGATCACGTCGAGGGCTCTGGTGGGATGGGTTGTGTCGGGATGGACCTGCAGTGTCACTAGGGGGTGAGGTGTGACGGGATCGAGTAGAGGAGAGCGGTGTCGGATGGACCGCAGGGGTGCTCCTTATGGATCGCCTGGTCAGGTCAGGAGTGTGGACTGTACGGGAGGAGGGACTCTGACCCAGTGGACTGAATGGGACCGCTGTATGGTCCTGGATATAAACAGGAGGACCCACATCCTGTACCTCCATAAGCAGCGGATACTCTAATATCGCCTGGGTAACTGTCTCCCCAAATACTCCTGTATCCGTGCCACCAGGGACTTGCATCTGCTGGTCTCGTACTGTATCTCCAGCTGTTGGACCCTGTGTCTGAGGTCCATCAGCCTCCGTCGTAGGTCCGGTGGCTGGGTCTGTCCCTCCGTCTCTGTCTGTACGGGGAGAGTCTTGATCATGGGAGGGTGGACCATCCCTGCCAGACTGTGATGTCGAACCCCACCGCCCCCGGAGAAAGTCCATCACCTCCCTATGCTGCCTATCCCGTTCCCGATCACTCTTTCGGATATCCTCCCGTAATGCAGCGACTGCATCCATCACATCTTGGATTTTTTGTTCCAAACGATCCTGAAACAAAATCATTATTGTCAGTACTAAAACCCAACACTTGTTTCAACATAAATAATGCATTACACCATTTTTTACATACCTAGCGATGCCCTCCAACGTCTTCTCGTGAATGTACTCCACTGGGCATCGCAAAGCGAACCTGTCTGCGCCTAAGAGGACTCCCAGCGACAAACTCCGGGTCCGAACCCTCCGTATCCGGCCTGTGCTTGAGGGGACTCCCACCGCCAAACTCATGGTCGGAACCCTCCGTATGACTGGGTCCGGCAGTGGTATGATGTAAGGGATCCGGTACCGAGCCGTCATGTCCATCGGCAGCCATATATAGACTGCCTCCCTCATTTATGCCCTCGTAGTACCGTGCAACCCTCTCAGCTGCTGTCGGCACCAGTGCAGTCCTCGCAAACATCTGAAATCGTGGTTAGACCATTCTATTTGTATAAACGTAATATGTAAACACTTTAACACAATAGATCCTTACCCTGGCTAAGAAATTTTTTTTGTCCAGCTTGTCCGACCTTGTTTGCTTTTGCAACTGCCATTTCAGAATACGGGGGGACAACTCAATCTCCCTACGAGTCCCAAATCGGGTCCCAAGCTCGGGGATAACCTCATACGCAAATATCTATGTAAAAGAACAAGTTATTCAGAATCCAATCATTTATTCCGTAACTCATGGAAAAAAAATTTCAGGTTTTCAAACGATACAAATTCTAAATTCTCACCAATAGTGCATGAGCTAGACCGTAAATTTTGTACGTCTCCACCGTGTGAACGTCAACGCCCTTTTCCTGCTATCGTCTCTCATACCGCACACGTCGACCGTTTAAGGCATTCTTGAATCCAATAATGGACTGCCTATACACGTGGGCACCCCACGGGAATGCATCAAAAGCGTCCAAGTCCTCGACTAGCCGGATCTGCCATAATGGAACTTTCTGTCTCTCGTCCAACCCCATCAATATCCAGTTTAGCATATAAAGGAGGCACAGCTTCACAGCATCGTACTGCTCCTCAAATACACCGATCCGTAGAACAGCTTTCAGCTGTTCATAATCCACATCAGCTGCACCATTGAAATACCGTTGTTGTATCCCGTTCTGAACCATCTCATACCTCGTCGTGTCGGGAATCACTCCAAACTTCAATCCGGTGATCAGACAGAATTCAACCTTGGAGAACCGTACCGAACGAGTACCTAACATAAATCTCATCTCATCCTGCGGCCCATCGTGATGTAGCTCGCGCAATAGCAGTCGATGGACTACGCTACCCGAAAACTTCATCCCCCGATCCATCCTAAGGAAATGACCAAAACAAGACTCTGTATACCGACGTCGGTCTTCGACCTTGAATTGTTCTGGTACACTGTCTAGTGCGACGTCGATATCTTTAAGGTCGCTGAAATGGTCATGCCGAGTGATTTTTCCATCGTACCATTCATCCTCTGGAGTTTTAAGCAAATCCTTTAGTTCACTACTCATCTGTATTTTCATAGAAAGAATGCATCAGTAAACTGTAAAAGGCTAGGACATAATAATATAAAATAGCAGAGAAGCAGTTTCAAAAGGCTCGGACTCATATTGAAAATGGTCGGACAGTGTGAAAAAAGCTCGGACACAGTTGGAAAATGCTCGGACTCATATACAAAAGGCTCGGGCACAGTTTGAAAAAGCTCGGGCACAGTTTGAAAAAGCTCGGGACCAGTTTGAAAACGCTCGGACTGTTGAAAAAGCTCGGACTCAGCTTTACAAAGCTCGGACACTGTTTCAAAAAGCTCGGACACGTGTTGAAAATGCTCGGACTGTTTAAAAAGCTCAGACTCGGTTTTAACAAGCTCGGACTCAGTTTAAAAAAGCTCGGACTCAGTTTAAACAAGCTCGGACTCAGTTTAAAAAAGCTCGAAAAATGTTTCAAAAAGCTCGGAAACTGTTTCAAAAAGCTCGGACACGTGTTGAAAATGCTCAGACTGTTCAAAAAGCTCGGACTCAGTTTAAAAAAGCTTGAAAAATGTTTCAAAAAGCTCGGAAACTGTTTCAAAAAGCTCGGACACGTGTTGAAAATGCTCGGACTGTTCAAAAAGCTCGGACTCAGTTTAAAAAAGCTCGGAAAATGTTTCAAAAAGCTCGAAAACTGTTTCAAAAAGCTCGGACACGTGTTGAAAATGCTCGGACTGTTCAAAAAGCTCGGACTCAGTTTTAACAAGCTCGGACTGTCTAAAAAAGCTCGGCAACTGTTTGAAAAAGCTCGGACTCAGTTTCAAAAAGCTCGGAAACTGTTTCAAAAAGCTCGAAAACTGTTTCAAAAAGCTAGGGCTGTTTAAAAAATCTCCGGCACTGTTTCAAAAAGCTCGGAAATTGTTTTAAAAAGCTCGGCCACATTTTAAAATAGCTCGAGAATAGTTTCAAAAAGCTCGGGCATTTTCAAATAGCTCGGAACCAGTTTGAAAAAGCTCGGGCACAGTTTGAAAAAGCTCGGGACCAGTTTGAAAACGCTCGGACTGTTGAAAAAGCTCGGACTCAGCTTTACAAAGCTCGGACACTGTTTCAAAAAGCTCGGACACGTGTTGAAAATGCTCGGACTGTTTAAAAAGCTCGGACTCGGTTTTAACAAGCTCGGACTCAGTTTAAAAAACCTCGGACTCAGTTTAAACAAGTTCGGACTCAGTTTAAAAAAGCTCGAAAAATGTTTCAAAAAGCTCGGAAACTGTTTCAAAAAGCTCGGACACGTGTTGAAAATGCTCGGACTGTTCAAAAAGCTCGGACTCAGTTTAAAAAAGCTCGAAACATGTTTCAAAAAGCTCGGAAACTGTTTCAAAAAGCTCGGAAACTGTTTCAAAAAGCTCGGACACGTGTTGAAATTGCTCGGACTGTTCAAAAAGCTCGGACTCAGTTTTAACAAGCTCGGACTGTCTAAAAAAGCTCGGCAACTGTTTGAAAAAGCTCGGACTCAGTTTCAAAAAGCTCGGAAACTGTTTCAAAAAGCTCGAAAACTGTTTCAAAAAGCTCGGGCTGTTTAAAAAATCTCCGGCACTGTTTCAAAAAGCTCGGAAATTGTTTTAAAAAGCTCGGCCACATTTTAAAATAGCTCGAGAACAGTTTCAAAAAGCTCGGGCATTTTCAAATAGCTCGGAACCAGTTTGAAAAAGCTCGAAAACCCAGAAAAAGCTCGGAAAACGTTTTAAAAAGCTCGGAAAAACCTCTTCAAAAGCTCGAAAAAGCTTGAAAAAAGCTCGGAATCACCTTGAAAAACCTCGGGAACCCAGATCTTCAACGGATTTACAAACCCTAACCTAACCCACAACCATTCTCAGATCAACAAACAAACATAATCTACAAGTTTAATCAACAACCAACATCAAACATGAACTTATTAAAAACAAAATCAACAACATAATCTGACTCAACTTACCGTCGATTGAAGATGCTCTCGTCTGAACACCCGATAAACACTGTTGTCCTACCGCCGGTTACTTCGACGTCTTTTTCAGACGGAAAACCACTGATCTTCCAACGCCGGTTCTTTTTCCAAGAGATGTTTTCTCTCTCTGGTTTTTCTCACTAGGTTTGAAAACGACAAAAACTCACTTGGAAGGGGTATTTTTGTCTGGACACCTATATTGGTGCCTTTTAAACATGAATTAGTAATGTGGTGATATTTGCACAACACCCACCCCAAATAGTGCTATTTATTTTTTGAGCCCCGTTATGATATGTATATCTATCCATTAAAAACTATCATATAAATCTTCTTTTTTTAAATACCATTAATGTATAATGATAGAGATTTTAAATACAATGAATTCATTGAGTACAAGTGACAATAACATAATACATCCATACTATAAAATCTTTTCTGTTACAAATCAATACGAACTGATTTTTGTAGATGAGCTCTTCTACCATCATTGTTTTAACAAACTTTAATCGTGTAAACTAATACATGTTTTGACAAATTTCAGAACCATAAATGGAGTCATGCAAGTAAAGTAAAAACCTGTATAGCAAGGAACTACATAGTCTAATCATAAACTAGGAGAATCGAACTTAATTCCAAAATTCTCATTACAATGTTTATTTTTTTGAAACTGCAAGATTTATTATACCCGATATGCAGGAAAACAAAGAGGAATAACCAACAGAGACAACAGCCAAAACCAAAAGCAAAATCCAACTAGCCCCTGACCCACGACAAGGGGCGCAGGGAAGTAAGAAAACAAAGCATAACAACAAAACTAAAACAATTATTAAAACTGGTTAATTAGAATCAAGTTACACGGATCTCACATACAAATCGTGAATTAAACCGGCATCCTAACGAGGGAACTTGATTAATGAGAGAATTAATCAGAATCAAGTTCAAATGTTGGAAAGGGAACTTGATTCCTCCTCTTAGTCAGGAACTCTAGTGAGGAAAAATAAAACTTAATTTCTGATTTGTGATTATAGTATTTATTAAAATGAGTTGGGAATCAAATTATATGTGTCCCACACATATAAGGAATCAAGTTTCTATTCCTGTTTCTCTCTTAACTTAATCCACTTTCATTTCATTCTGGATTGGTAGATAGGCCTAGGAGAAAAACCTTATATATGGGTATCTTATGTGATTGGTCAATCAGTCACTCTACTTGACCTGACATTAGTAGACCGTATATACACAATTCGAGCACCAAAGATCTCGCTTTGAATTATTAGAGCATCTCCAATGCTATTATCTAAAATCAAATATATATCTATTTTTTGACCAATCATAATAAAACAATTATGACATTCTCTCTCCTCTTTTATTTTACAAATAAATGAGCTTTAATATTGTTGGTGCAAATAGTTAGAAATCCTAGTCATCATTTCTAGGAGAGTTTCTAGAATTAGAAACCCAACTCCATATTCTCTAACTTTTTTTTTGCCACATCATCTCCATATTCAACTTAGATAATTGCATTGGAAAGAGTTTTTCTAACTTCTTTAGTATCTATTCTATGTGGCACCCCATTTTCTCCAAATGCATAATAGCATTGGAGATGCTCTTACAATTTGAAATTTGAAGAATTGATATATGACTCAATCCCATAATATTGATGTGGGGGTATCATTTGTTTCCTATTTTAGGCGGTAACGTGCCCTACTAAACACAAGAAGAGCGTACTTGCATTGTATTTAGATGATTACATGCATATTAATGTTAGGTGGGCCGGCTGAGAGAACAAGATACATATGTACATCAGTACATACACTCATCTGTAAACACAAGAAGAAGCCATTAATAATTAAATTGCAACTATGAAATTGTGGTCTACTGTATATAATTAATATTTGTTTTTAAAATATATTACAGAGTTTTTTTTTTTGGATGGAGGATTCCAACCCACTACCTATAATTAATATATAATTACTAAACCAATTTTCACTCTTCTAGCTAACCGTGGTCGTCGGTAGACTAGTTCAAATTCTATGCTTTGTGACTGTTCAATCAACTTTTCTTTATATTATTACTATCTTGCCAATATTTGGAGAAATTATATTTTTAGTTAAAGTATTTCAAAATTCATAACAAATATTTAATCTCTATAATGGAAGTCATTGACGGGACATGCTTAATTTCCTATACATTTTTATTAGTTTCATTATTTACATTTGGATAAAATTGTACTCAGTTAGAATCATAAGGGAAAATAAATAAAACACTCTTATAACAAAAAGAAAAATGTTTTCAAAATATTATTTTTTTCAAAAATGTTATGGTTTGTTTTTCTCATTTCACAAAATATAGTGTCAAAAACAAATTTCATAAAATATATACATATATTTTTTTACCTTTATTTTCTTTCTATATATAACTTGCTGGCAGCTCGAAATGAAATATTACCAAACTAAATAAGATTGTTAATGTTTTGCGAGGATAATAAATATCAAAGATAAATGATAAATATAGATATATAGATAGGTATATATATAAATTTTCAAATCAGTACGAATTAATATAATTTTATCAGTGCGTTGGATATGGACCATTAGATTTACATATTTTGACTTAAAGTGTATACACTTGTCAAAACTTCTCCATAATCAGTAGTCCACATACAACGTACCGATATAAGTTATATATATACGTACTGAGGAGAAAATGACTATATATATATATATATATATATATATATATATATATATATATATATATATATAAGGCATGACTCGTGAGATAAACATATAGTCTCGAAAATCACCATTAACATTTTTTTATATATATTATATCCCTCCTATATATGAGATATTGCGTCTGCATTTGGCGGCAGTAAATCATTATTAACTTTAATTTTTTAAGAAATGCTATGGTTTATATTTCATTTCAAAAAAAGTGTAATTCTGCTTTGTCCAAATTTAATTTTCAAACGATGTGGCAACACTGTAATCAACTTATTTAAATAATACAAATCTAATACAATTTAAATGAATGGATTACAATGATGACACATTATTTAGGCAAAAGATTTAGACAAAGTAACATTATTGTTCGGGAATAAAGTGTTAAAAACAAATTTCATAGGTTAGACTAAATCAACCTAAATTTTTTACTTAAGTTAGATTTTTTGACTTCAATATATCAACCATTGGATTAAAAGTATATGCATGATTAGAAATGTTGAAGTCAAAATTTTAAGTTGATTTAAATTGGCCCATCCATATTTTCTTTTTCCTTTTTTTTTTTGTTTTTTATGTACAATCTGTTATCTGGCTACTTGAAATGGAATATTGTCAAGTTAAATGATTTCGTTATTGTTTTGTGAGAACAACCAAAAATTCAAGAAAAGTTCGAACCGACAACTCTTTCTATATATATAGAGAGAGAAGACATGACTCATGAGATAAACATATAGTCACAAAAATCATTCTTAACATTGATTAAAAAGACTCATGACTCATGATATATTGCATGGTTGAGTGAACATCCGTATTAGACGGTGTTAAATTATTATTAACATCAATTAAAAAGACTCATGACTTATGAGATACATATCGGGTCATCACAACATCGAAACATGAAACATTAATTAAATACAATGAAGAATTAAAAGACCTAATATTTAAAAAGGAGCGGAGCTATTAGCATATTCCTTACCGATCTATTTATGTTCCACTTTTTAAAATTTTAATTTAATTAATTAAAATTAAATGTTATTATTATTATTGTTGATTTATTTCTAAAAGTACCCCTTTTACTTTTTTTTCAAACTTAATACATATCATCCCTGATCTCTCTATCTCATCTCTGTATACGTCTCTCACTCACTTTTTTTTTGAGTTTTTTCTTCTTCTTATTTTATGGTGGAAAAGAAAAAAAAACAGAGTTGTTTCAACATAAAGACAACTTGATATCATTTTAAAGAAGAAGTAAGCTTCAAACTTACTTCTTGAGAATGAATTATTTCAGGATGCTTGATATTATTGTCAGGCAATTCTTGCATATGCTTCATGTCATTGATGTTTGATATCTTTCTCAGACAATTCTTTCGGATATTTAATATCGTTCTTAGACAATTCTTCCATATGCTTGATCTCGTTCTCATACTCTTCCATAATATTTTGTATGTGTTAGAAGCAAATTTTAACGTTTAAGAGTTGAGAATTTTTTTTTTAAGAAACAGATTACAATTTTTTTTTCAAGAAACAGACTACAAGAATGTGGTTTTTTTTTTATATTTTAGGAAAAGAATGTAGGGCATTATTAGATTTATTTTATAAAAGATTTATTTTAAGTAATTTTGATTAAGTTAAAAAAAGAATACTATATAATTGAGCATAAATAGACCGGTATAAAGTGTGTTAATAGCACCACTCTTTAAAAAGACAAGGACTACGCCGACTTCATATAAAACAACAGGACAAAACTACATTCAACCCCTTTTTACTTACCTAATTTGACTCTTTAGACAACAACAATTAAGACAACAACATCGATATATTAAAATAAAAACAATAAAACCTAACCGCGTTTTAGGCAAATTCTAAGCTAGCACACATTATATATATATATATATATAACGAAAAATTCTCATTGATTTCCATCTTCAAAACTCTCTCTCTCTCTCTCTCTCTCTCTCTCTCTCTATATATATATATATATATCTCCTTATTCACAAGGAGATCATCATGTCCTTGCAAATAAATCACATGACATCAAAAGTGCTTTCATTTCCATGCCAAACAAGGCCTGGCCAAAGGTTCATCAAAACCAATATATCATGTAAGCTATCCATGCACAAAGGTGGTCAAAAAAGCAACTTCTACGAAGTGCTTTCTCTTGGCAATTCAGATAGTGTAGATTTTGAAGATATAAAGAAGGCTTATAGAAGAATGGCTCTCCAATTCCACCCTGATGTTTGTCCTTCCTCCAAGAAAGACGAGTCCACGAAACGTTTTGTGGAGCTCCAGAAGGCGTACGAGACGTTATCCAATCCTGTTTCACGTAGAATTTATGATTATGAGTTGGATTTGATTGATAATTACTCATTAGGGCTTGTGTCAATGGAGGAAAGAACAGCTAATTTCCCAACGGAGGTTTGGGAAAGGCAACTCTATGGATTGAAGCAACGGTCTGCTATTCGTATGAAGAGGAAGAAAATTTAATTTATTATAATTATGTGAATAAATTTAGAGATGTGTTGATTATTTTTCTTTTTATTCATTCATTTATTAATTTATTGTTCTTTAATTTATAATTGTTTCGTTTGTTAAAAAAAAGAAAAATAAATTTCCTGAAATGGACATATTTGTTTCATTGATCAAGAGAGATTCACATGGACAAGGTACCTTAAATTGTATTCTACTATTTTTGTTGTATTTGCACCCTTTAAATTTCAATGATATATAATTTAATTTTATATATTTTCAGTTTTCATTTTGTATATCATAAAGAAAATTTAATTTTAATCAATCACAACATGATTTAAGTCCCTCAAGGGCAAGGGATCAAGAGATTAATTAGATAATAATTCATCAATGGAACCCCATTTCCAACAAATTTAGAGGAAATTAAACAAATTGTTTTTTTTTTAATTGGTCTGTGCCATGGCCTGCACGGTAGAAATATATTGTCTCTTTTTAAATTCTGCCGGAGAAAGAAAAAAAAAGTGGCTGCCACTGCAAACTGGGATTGGACCGAAATCAGAATCAATTAGTTGCCCGAACCAAAATCTGTATTAAATTAGTTATTGGGATATGTTAACATGTGCCCTTACTTTATTGTTATTAATGGAAAACAGTTATTGCATTTATTATAATAAGATAATAAATACGGTCATTGATATGTATTTTTATTTCTCTTTATGGAAATAAGTTGGCCGTTAACACTACTCTTAATTATTTGTAGAATGCATTTATATTTTTATATTTTTGTCAACAGCCATTTGTATTTGTATTTTATTTTTACAATTATAGTAGAACTTCTGTAAATTAATCTCCTATAAATTAATATTCTCTCTAAATTAATAAAAAATCTCGGTCCTGACTCGGGCCGGTGTAAAAAGCTAATAAACCCCTCTATCGTAATAATTAATAATTTCTTTTTAAATCCTAGTGTAAAATTTCTGCTCCCGACTGTCGCATAAATTAATAATTTCAAAAAAGTATAAAATATATTATATAAAATTCAGGAACTAGAAAAATACTTCAAGATGCTAGTTTGCATTAGGCCACCATGTTTTATATTTTTGACTTCATCCTTCATTTTTTGAATTATCCTCCAGAAGTTATTGTGATCACTTTCTTGTTGTAACCAAGGTTTCAATTAAATTTAGCATTTTAACAGCCTTAGTTGTAGAAATTGTAGGTATCTCATGGCTATCATTGTTGTCATCAATTATCTCAACTGCATCATCATTATTCGGTTTTGTGATATAATTAATGATATCCTCTTCAGTTGGAGTGTAACAAACTTCTTCTTTTATCGGATGGTTAGGTAGATGATTGACATCCATAGAATTGATATAGTGGAAGCTTTGCATTTGTTGTTTTAATTCACTCATAACACCACTATCCTCAATGTCTCCCTCGGTTTCTTTATAGACTATGTGCTTTTTTCAATGAAGAAAATTATTAGCGTTGGTCTTGGGATTAACATCCAATGTCCATGCTGCAACAACCATATGAATGGCTTCTAAAATATCAATTTTTTCAGGATCAGGTGTGTTAGATTCCAAACATTCGAGCAACATACAATTAAAGTGATGACGATAATACGTCTTGAAGTTTCAAATTATTCGAACATCACATGGTTGTAGCTTTGATGTCAAATTTGATGGCAGATAGTGCAATATGGTGTTCCTGAGTTGGATGAGGTTAGATAGCTCTGTAAGTGGTACATGAGCAGTGCAATTGTCAAGGATAAGCAAAACCTTTTGATTTTCCGTGGGCAGTGCAATTATGATTAGGAATCTTGAACAAAAAAGGAACTTTCCCTGAAGAAGACAACCGACTAAATAAGGAATTCCGAAAAAGAACCTTCAATAAACAAGAAAACTGACTTCCACATGTTTTCTAAGACAAAATAACACTTTATAAGGTAAAACCCTTCAAATTAATAACCCATCTAAATTAATACTCAAGAATGGGTCCCAAGAATATTAATTTAGAGGGGTTATACTGTAAAATACTACTCGGTGGAAACTTCAGACCCACGTGGAGTCTTGACTATTCAACTTTTGACCAATCAAATTCTCAATCAGCCAATATGGTGTTATTGACCGGTTGACTTTTCCAATAATTCATCTGAAATCCAAAAATCACCAACATTAATATCCATACAAATCAGTCCCATGACATCAAAAGTGCTTCCACTTTTATTCCAAACAGGGTGGTTCATTATCAAAACCAATATATCTTGTAAGAAATCCATGCACAGAGGTAGTTAGAGAGGGCTCAAAAATTAAATGTCACTATTTGGACATGGTTTTTATGAAAGTCACTACATTAGTAATATATGTTTAAAAGGCATCAATTTAGGTGACCAGACAAAAATACCCCTTCCAAGGCACTTTCTTCCGTTTTCAAACCTAGAGAGAGAAAGCATCAGCTACAAAAACAAAGGCTTGAAAATCTAACGGCGAAGTAACCGGCAGTGGCACTACAATCCTGAAGTTGACAGTTCAAATGAGCATCTGCAATTGATAATGGTAAGTAGAGTTATATTTTGTTATCATCTTTGTTCTTGATAAGTTTATGTGTCAGTTTGATGTTAGGCCTTGTTTAGACTTGTAGATTACGTTTGATTTGTCGATCTAAGTATGGTTCTGGGTTAGGTTTTGGGTTTTAATTTTTGAAACAATTGTGTTGAAGACAATGAAGATCTGGGTTTTCGAGTCTTTTAACACTTTGGTCTAGCCTTTTAAAACACTGTCTGAGCCTTTTAACTTGTGGTCCGAGCCGTTTTTATGAATATTAGGTTTGTGTCAAATTTGAATCTACGAGCCTTTGTAAATAATTTACAAGCCATTTTAATGAGTTCTCGAGTCTTTTGAAACACTGTCCGAGCCTTTGAACTTTTAACTTGTGGTTCGAGCCTTTTTTACGAATATAGGTTTGTGTCAAATTTGAATATCCGAGCCTTTGTAAATAGTTTCCGAGCCTTTTTAATTAATTCCCGAGCTTTTTTATGAACTGTCCGAGCCTTTTGTATGAACATTAACTTTTTTTATGTCCGAGCCTTTGTGAGTAATGTCCGAGCCTTTTTAACTATCAGTTTGTTTTTTTAATTTTGTATCTCCGAGACTTTCTATAGAGTTCCCGAGCCTTTTCCATTAGTGTCTGAGTCTTTTGTCCTGCTTTCCGAGAATTTGCAATCACCCATATTTTCTTAACAGCCAGAGCCTTTTAATTAACTGCTTAGCCTTTTACTTAACTGCCCGAGCCTTTTAATGAATTGCCCGATTCATTTACTTTACTGCCCCTTTACAGTTTAGTAACTTATATGCTTTTTTTTTGTGAAAATGCAAATATGGAACCAACTCAAGGATTTGCTTAAAACTCTAGTGGGAGAATGGTACTAGAAAAAAATAACTCAGCATGACCATTTCGATTACCTTCAAGATATCGACAACGCACTTAACAGGGTACCTGAACATCTTATGGTCGAAGAACGATGTCGGTATACTGAATCTTGTTTTGGACATTTCCTTTAGATGCATCGTGAGATGAAGTTTTTGGTAGGCATTGTCCATCGGCTGTTTATGTGCGAGTTACATCATGATGGGCAGAAAGTTGAGATGAGATTTATGTTAGGTCGTCAATCGGTCCGGTTCTCAAAGGTTAAGTTTTTTCTGATCACCGGTTTGAAGTTCTGAGTAATTCCTGACACGACGAGGTATGATATGGTAAAGAATGGCATACACGAGCGGTACTTTGGTGGTCGAGATGAGGTCGACTATGAACAGCTGAGATCGGTTCTGTGGATTGGTATTTTTGAGGAGCAGTACGATGCGGTGAAGCTGTGGTTATTGTATATGCTCAACTGGATATGATGGGGTTGGACGAGAGAGAGAAAATTCTAGTATGGTAGATGCGCCTAGTTGAGGACTTGGACATTTTTGATGTGTTTCCGTGGGGTGCACACGTGTATAGGCAGTCTATTTTTTGTTTCAAGCATGTGTTAGACGGTCGAAGGGAGCGGTTAAAAAAATGACAGCAAGCAAAGGGCGTTGACGTAAACACTGTGGAGACGTACAACATATACGGTATACCTTACGCACTCTTGGTGAGAATTCAGAATTTGAATCCGTACATTAATTGTAAATGTTTTCATATGACTGTTGAAATACATATATTGGATTCTTAGCGTACTTATCTATTATGCAGATATTTGCTTTTGAGGTTATCCCTGAGCTTTCCACCCAACTTGAGACTCACAGGGTAATCGACATATCCCCCCGTATTCTGAAATGGGAGTTGAATCAGCGACCGAGGGTGGAAAGGCTGGCAAAGATTTTCACATCAAGGTAAGTATCTTTTTTGTTAATGTTTATAGTTGTTAGTATGTTTACAATTACAATGCTCTAACTACGATTTTAGATGTTTGCGAGGACTGAATTGGTGCCGATGGCAGCTGATAAGGCTGAACGGTACTACTAGGGCATAGACGAGGGAGACAGTCTGTATAATGCCACCGATAGAGTGGACGTTTGGGGTACAAGATCCCAGACATCATACGACTTCTGGAACTAGTGATACAGAGGGTTCTGAACCGGAGTGTGGCGGTGAGACTCCCGTGAGGCATAGGCGGGTTCGATTCGCGATGCACAGAGATACAACTGTAGGTGATTCACGAGTACTGGTATGAAAATTATATTTTTATTGCATTATTTAATTTCAAACGAGTGAACGGTTATAGTACTAATAATTTCAAAATCCTTTCAGGACCGCTGGGAATGTAAATTCGCTGAAGTGTTGGATGCCGTCGGACAGTGACGGAAGGATGTCCGAAAGAGTAATGAGAAACGAGATCAGCAGCATACGAAGTTCCTGGCCTTGATCCGGACGCTTCAGGGTTCAACGTAATAGTCCTACTGGGATGATCCACTGTTCGATGTCTGAGACTTTAGTCCCAGAGACAAGACAGGTAGTCATCACGAGAGGACAGACCCAGAGACCAGATGTGAGCATCACCCTACTATGGAGATAGTATCCAATCAGTAGGAGCCTATTGTGACAGAACGAGAGTAGGAGAAGCATGTGCCTGGTGGTACAGAGACTGCACTATTGGAGTAGGTACCTTCTTAGGGTTTACCAGAGCAGCAGCTGCTGTAGCATATTCTTAACCCTTTACTGATTTCCCTTCAGTTTGATGGAGAATATGTTCCAGTCAACTAGATTTATGGTCATATAACCGCACTTCTTGACACGTTTGAGGATTACAAGATGTGCTGCATCAGTCAATTGATGCCGCATGGACTGTGCAGCTCGATGACGATTGCGAAACCATTGTTGTAACATATTCCTAATGAACATTGCCAGTGCCAACATTGACAGTTGTCTTGTGAATTTCAGACATGAGTTTATGCGCTCTGCAACATTTGTTATCATCACTCCATACCTTCTTTGAGAACAGTGCACGTGGGACCACTTGTGTGGACCGGCAACAATGACATAATCGAATGCATCCTTGTGTAGATTACATAACTCTTCCATGTGCCAGTTATAAGCGGGTTCACTGTACCATATAGTTATTTTATCCATTATATCGGCAACATCCTTTTTGTGAAACCACTTTTTAATATTTTCAGAAAAGTGCTAGCAACATATAGTATGGGTTGCATAAGGGAACACTTTAGAAATCCATGATTCAATGCTTAAATGTCGATCGGAGATGAAAACTAGATTATCTATATGACCAAGGGCACCCATCAAGCAATCCAAAAACCACACCTATGAAAGGTTGTTTTCTGAGTCACCGTACCCAAAAGCAATTGGATACACTTATTCGTTTCCATCTTATGCAGTTGCAACAAACATTGTACCCCATAATCTTTCCTTCAAATGGGTACCATCAATTACAACCATAGGATGCATACACCTCCAGATGCCTCTAATTGTGGGCCCTAACGACATGAAAAAGTTAAGAAACTTACCATCGTCTGCGCACTGTAAGTCAGTGATTGTGCCATGATTTTGTTGTTCCAGAACATAACCAAAAGATGGCAGCAGTTGGAAAGTTTCTGCATGCGTTCCATAGGTCAACGACAATGCATAATATAGAGCTTGATATGCCTTACTGTAAATGATTTGGATGCCATACATTGTTTTCATATCGACAATTATGTCCTTGGGAGGCAAGAGACGACCATTGTGTTGTTGAAGTCTAGGTGTAACTACTTCTCCGATTATAACTGCACTAGCTTGTTGGTGGCGACAGTGAATCTCCTCCAAGGGACAACTGTGTTTGTTGACAAAACTTCTGACTTGGAGGTAAGTCTTTTCATCTCTCTTCACCGCTCTTAATTTCCATATATAGTCGTCAATGAGGCAAACCAGATGTAACGTTGTCTTATTAGACCTTTTCACCTTCCATTCAAAGTTCTACCGCATTGCCAAAAGACCAACTAGCCTCTTCAAATCCTTTTTACTCAGAAATAATTGACCTTTAAAATCATGCTTGTAGGTTTTTACGCTACCAAAGTGCTGCTTCTACCAATACCAAACGAGTATGAATCTGCTCCGGGAATAACCCACATTGTTGCATTATCAGAATCAGATGCAGTTTCATTATGTCGGACCTCAAAAGTATCAGGCATCTCTCCGGGCAAAACAGAAAAGGTTTCTAAACAAGCAAGGAATTGGATTTCCCAGCTCGCGGACGCACCTTTAGTTATAGGATGACTTCACGGGCGCTTACACGACACGGAGAAAGCTTTCAGCTAATCTCCTTTGCCCTTCAGCTGCGAGGCGTCCTTTCAATTACGCCCCTTTTCCGCTGGATTGTGGGCTGGGATTCCTGGCTTGTTTAGCACACCTGTTTCAGTTTCTCCCTCCATTCATTCATTCCCTTTTCAGCAGAATATGAAGCTGAAAGTGCATAATTCACAATAAAGCAAACCGGGTATTTGATTTTTATTTGCACTTGCTCACGAGTAACAGCAAAACTCATCAAATTCCACTAAAAATCCAATAAAAAACAAACTTTCCTTATATACCTAGGGGGAGGTGGAGGAGAGAGAGGCGACCCTCGCTATACGAGGTGTACTCCGCTGTTTGTGCTCTTGTCAAGCGGGCTGTAAGGATACCTTATAGTTTATAAAGACTACGTACTTTAGTTCTACTTAACGTAAATGCCCATACAATTATGATTCTCAAATAAGGTGTATCACATTACGGTAGTTGAAAAACAATATTACTCACTAATAAACATGGCCATATAATTCGTTTTGAGGAACTCATCTTGGATATCTTGATATTTCAATCAGATGCTCCCGTCTTATTCTCCAAATAACCCGTCTTAGCTTATAAATATAGAAATGGTGCAGTGCAACTAACTCATTATACACGTCTTCCACGTGTTTAAATTTGTATAGGCTCTTCATCCACATTTTCTAGATCATCTACTTGATCATTATTTGCCTCATTATCCACCTCATGGTTTGTCTCATGGTTCTGCTCATTATTCTGCTCATCATTCATCTCAATTCGACAACCAAAGTAATCGTTGAATTGAGGTTCAACTACATTTGCATGGTCGACCACTACCGGTGGGATAACACACATGTTTTCCCCACCTTCGGTGTCACTCCTTTGTGTGAACACTTGGTTGTTACGGCTAAAGGATCCAAATTGTTGGGCATTTTCACGAGGAGGAATACCATTCCCTATCACATCTCCAGATGTCCTCTCAGTTAGACTGACACATACTTGAGGGATCACCCGATCTTCCCCTAGCATAAACTGAACATCTTCGCCATTTCTTATAAATGTGCAACATGTAGTGCCAGGAACAATATATATTGATTGTAGATCAATATTGAATTTTTTTACATAATACTTCATAATGGTATGCACGATCGCCACCAATTTTTCGTAAGTCATATTCTTTGACACAAACATTCCCTGGTTATTAGATCCAATAAACCTCTGATTTCCATCGGGTAACTGCTCTCATCGACCTTAATAAGATATTACTATTATAACCCGATTCATTATGCTGTCAAATTAATCATCACAAACCATTAATAAACCTCCAGGACTACAAAATATTTTCACAGATGTCTAAATAACATGTTAAGAAAAGGCTTAGGAATTGTTTTCAAAAGGCTCGAATTACATTTACAAAGGCTCGAGTTACATGTCAAATGGCTCGGGTCAGTACTTAAAAGGCTTGGAAATACAGAGTTGACAAGCCTAATGTTTATACAAAAGGCTCGGAAACACTTACAAATGGCTCGAAATGTAATTACAAAGGCTCGAAAGCCACTTCATTGACAAACCTAAAGGATATTTAAAAGGTTCGGACACTGATGTAAAAGGCTCGGACACTTCTTTAAAATGTTCAGACACTCCTTTAAAAGGCTCGGAACTGCTTTATTGACAAACCTAACGGTTATGCAAAAGGCTCTGACACAACTTCACAAAGGCTCGAACAGTGCTTAGAAAGGCTCAGACCGAGCTTAGAAAGGCTCGGAGATTCAAAATTCACACAACCAGCTTAAGGTTTACAAAAGACTCGGAGAACAAATGAAAATGATCAGATAAAGTGTTGCAAGACTCAGAAACCCATGTACATAAAATAAGTATTTAAGAGATATATTACCTTGTTATACTGAAGAATGTCCACTTCTAAGTTGAAGAAGAAAGGGGAGGCAACGTTGAACATTTTGCTGTAGGGGATTTTAATTTTCATAGAAGTTTATTGCAGAGAGAGAGAGAGTTACTGAGTTGGGACTACTGAGTTGAGTGTTGGAAGTGTGGAGATGTTAGCTAAGATGGAAGTACAAACATAATAAAAAACTGATTATCTAAGGGCAATTTTGGCAGTTCACCATAATATGTGCCTATTAACGCACTCAATTGGATGGAAAATAAGTTCGAAAATGTGACACTTTGGACCATTTCCACAGTCAGAGAGTGTAGGTTTTGAAGAGATAAAGAAGGCTTATAGAATAATGGCTCTCCAATATCACCCTGATGTTTGCCCTTCCTCCATGAATGACGAGTCCACTAAACTTTTCGTGGAGCTTCAGAAGGTTGACGAGACAGCAGCTAATTTCCCATAGGAGGTTTGGGAATGGCAACTCTTTGGTCTATGGATTGAAGCAACGGTCTCCTATTCGTATGAAGAGGAAGAGAATTTAATTTCTTATAATTATGTGAATAAATTTAAAGATATGTTGATTATTTTTCTTTTTATTCATTCATTTATTAAATCATTTATAAGTTTTTGCAATTTATTTTCTATACAAAGTTATTTTTATAATTTGTAATTTATAAGAAAAAGAAATTTCCTGAAATGAACATATTTGTTTCCTCGATGATCAATAGAGATTCACATGTTACCTTTAAATTGTATTCTATTATTTTTAATTGTTGTATACTTGTATTTGCACTTTTTAAATTTCAATTATTTATAATTGATTTTTATATATTTTCAGTTTTCATTTTGTATTTAATAAAGCAAATTTAATTTCAATCAATCACCAAATGATTTAAGTCCCTCAAGAGCAAGGAATCAAGAGACTAGTTAGATATAAATTCGTCAATGGAACCGCATTTCCAACAAATTTAGAGGAAATAAAAATAATAAAGAAAAAAAAAGTCTGTGCCATGGCCGGCATAGTAGAAATTGTCTCTTTTTATATTCTGCCGGAGGAAAAAAAATAAGTGGCTGCCACTGCAAACTGGGCTTGGACCAAAATCAGAATAAAGTATTACCCGAAACCCAAATCTGCATTACATTTAATTATTTGAGTCAACAGCCATTTGTTGTGCATACATCTTCCAAATTTAAATTAAAAATTGAATGTCAAACTTCAGTAGTTGAATATATGGAATCAATAGATAAGATATATATGTTTTACTTTTCTCTGTGTCTTAAATGAATTAGTAGTTATTATATATAAAATGAATTAAATAATTAATCTTTCATCTTAAATCGAAATTTGATTTCAAATCCTAGCTAAAACAAAATGAACATTATAGCAATTAGCTTGTTACATTTATATAATTCAGAATATTTTTTCGAATTATTATATAAATTCAGAGTTTTTTTTTAATAACATATCAATCAATGTCAACAAATGTTTTACTTTTTAGACAAGATAAGATTGATCTAGTGGTTTGACTCTCACAAGTTGCACCTACACTATGAGATTTTGAGTTCGAGTTTATCTCTCACCCCAATCCCGAATTATTCTAATGTTTTCAACAACAAAAAATGATTTACTTTTACGGTCATTAAATCAAATATATTAATATCCAACTATCAACTAACCTTTGATTAGGATATATATATATATATATATATATATATATATATATAAACACACTTCCGAATGTATAAAGTCAATTCACTTATATTATGTCCCGTGACATGCTTTTATAATGTGATTAATTATTCATGTCTCGTGGTATGATTTAAGTAAATTTTGGTGTATATCGGCTAGTGCTACACGAAAGCATTTCGTACATGTGTAGATATGACCACGGTTTAGTTTGAACTGGCGGTTCGAACTGAAACCACCACTATAGAAACTGGATCGGACCTATAAGGTTCCGGTTCTAACTTTTTTTTGAACTGCAATACTTTATTAAAAGAGGCCAGACGAGGCACACCAAAGAAACAACACAACCCGCTAGTTTAAGAGAAGCGAGGCATGCACAACCTACAAACACAGAACAAGCAGCGCAAGGCACAAAGAGCAAAGCCATCAACACAATCCAAGCAAAAGACACCCCATCGCGTATACAACAAAATAGATCAAAGAACAGAGACAACACAAAACACTACCCAACACCCACAAACCAAAGCAAAAAACATCTAGACAAGTTATTACCCCAAAGAACAAAATCTCCAGCTTTACTCGATTAAATCTTCGCCAAACCATCAGCCATGTGATTTGAATCTCTTGAGCTAAAACAAACAACCGTGGCAGAAAAACCAATATGGAACTTACGGTTCCAAACTAGCGGTTCAAGCCGGTTTGAAACTGGCTCCCTATTTTATATATATATATATATATATATATATAAGATTTACCGTTGAGCTGGCCCAACGGTGGGGTTTTTTTAAAAAAAAATAATTTTAAAACCCTTTTCCTAATTCCTATAAATACCCCCCTTCTCATTTCATCTCGCCTCACACCAATTCTGATGTAGATTGAAAATTGGGACAAAAAACGATCGATGAAAGAAAGGATAAACTAATCGGATCCGTTGATTCGAGCACGAATACCGGAAACGAAACCTACTATTATGTTGTTGATCCGCTCACGGATACCAGGATAACAGGCTTCAAATACGTTGATCTTCACAAGATACCGTAAATGGAAGATAAAGATAACACATTCTCTAATTTTTTTTATTCATTCAACAACTTCTCCTTTTTCAAACCTAATACAAGCTATTAAATAAGGAAAAACAACCTAAAACTATTAGGATTCAATATCCCGTAAAACCCTAAACAAAATATAACAACCGAATCACTACGATTCAATATCTTCTAAAACTCCTAAATAAGAGGACTAAAACAATTAAACTAAATCGGAAAAGAATCCCAAAATAAAGGAACAAAAAAGAATTGTAAATAAAATAGGAAACAACCGGCTTGTTGTACACGAAACTAAATTGCCAAATTTGGGCCTACTGCAACCTGTTACAGAAGACGAAGTCTTCATAATAAATGTAGGGCTTGTCTTGAGCTTTCCGAAAACATATTATAATAGCAAATCTGACCATGTTTGCTCTCTGTAGAGGCTCACAAAGTTCAGCCCAGATTTAGTTGTCCCACGCGACCCAAATACGAATTCGCCACCCATACGAACTCGCCATCCGCTCCGCATCATCCTCCCTAGGTTGGACAGAATTCGGCCTCGAATTCAGCACCTCTTCATCCTCCAAAGCTGGATCGCAGTTGTAAGGGACGAGATGCTTCACATTGAAAATATCAGCCGTACGAATATTGCCGAGTAGCTTAAGACGGTAGGGTTTGGAGTTGATATTCTCACCAATTCGATTACCCTTTTGCCTTAAGCTAATCTGTGTCATCCTCTCCAGGCTAGACGGAATTCGTCCTCGAATTCGATGGTTCATCATTCCTAGACGATGATGTAACGATGCCAATCCCTGGGAGTTGAACCCACCAGACACCACATTCTCACAGATACCCGACTCATCATCGGATTCATCTTCATCAAAAACTGGTGGCAGATCCAAATCGAAAAAAATCTCCGCCGATACATATGTATCATCAAAAAACACGGCAAGATAAGAGACTAATTGTGTTTGAGGGTTCATTTTTTTTTGTTTTTCTGTATGGGGAAATATGGAAGGTGAAGAGATAGTAGTTAGGAAAGTAATTGGTTATGATATGTGGATCGATGAGCCTAGCACAACGGTAGACTCGAAGGCTCTGATGCCAACTGATGTAGATTGAAAATTTATACAAAAAAACGATCGATGAAAGAAAGATTAAACGAATCGGATCCGTTGATTCGCGCATGAATACCGGAAACGAACTGATGCAGCGGAAAATTCAACCAGTTTTTGATGTAGATTGAAAATTGGCACAAACGCCAATCGATAAAAATAGGGATAAACGAATCAGATCTGTTGATTCGCGCACGAATACCGGAAACGAAACCTACTATTATGCTGTTGATCCGCTCACGGATACCAGGATAACATGCTTCAAATACGTTGATCTTCACAAGATACCGTAAATGGAAGATAAAGAGAACACATTCTCTAATTTTTTTTATTCATTCAACAACTTCTCCTTTTTCAAACCTAATACAAGCTATTAAATAAGGAAAAACAACCTAAAACTATTAGGATTCAATATCCCGTAAAACCCTAAACAAAATATAACAACCGAATCACTAGGATTCAATATCTTCTAAAACTCCTAAATAAGAGGATTAAAACAACTAAACTAAATCGGAAAAGAATCCCAAAATAAAGGAACAAAAAAGAATTGTAAATAAAATAGGAAAAAACCGGCTTGTTGCACACGAAACTAAATTTCCAAATTTGGGCCTACTGCAACCTGTTACAGAAGACGAAATCTTTATAATAAATTTAGGGCTTGTCTTGAGCTTTCCGAAAACATATTATAATAGCAAATCCGACCACATTTGCTCTCTGTAGAGGCTCACAAAGTTCAGCCCAGATTTGGTTGTCCCACGCGACCCAAATACGAATTCGCCACCCATACGAACTCGCCATCCGCTCCGCATCAAATTCTTTCTCAATTCTCCAATTCTCCAATTCTCTATCAATTACCCAAATATCTCTCAATTATTCAATATTTTTTGTATTGCAATTACATTTTTCTTTTTACTCGGTTGAAAATAATTTCCAAAAAAAATTTCATATTTATTTCCGACAATTGTTTTCAAATTTATTTTCAACAAAATTTTCAATTCAATTTTTACAATGGCAAGTGGAGAAGGTTCGAGGCCCTCCAGCAAAGGTAAAGGTCCTATGTGTGACGATGTCAGTTATGATGGCATCGCTTATCATGTGTTTCTACAACATCAAGCCTATCTTGAATCACAAACCCTCATAATCTTCCTTTAACAATTTCTGAACCGAATTCCACCCTTACTACGAAAGCCAATCACAAAATATGTCTGATCCCCCTCCAACTTTTGAAGCACCTGATGTAGAGAAGCAGTGCAAATCCAATCTCTTCGTAATCAATATGAAGAAAATTACTAAAGACAATGGAAGCTATGAAGTGGTTTGCAATTACTGCCACAAAGAATTTAATTGTTCTAAATCAGAAGGATATGGATATAATGACCAAGCATCCAAACAAAAAGACCATTGGCCATTCACAAAGCCAAATTTCCAGGTACACTTCCTCTTACCATCAATTATTCAAATATAGTGATGTAAATAATAGAGAAAATTTAGCTAGAATGGTTGATGTATAACACTTACCATTTAGTTTTTGTGAAAAAGTTGGTTTTATACTTTTATTAATTATTGTCAACAAGAATTAAATCCCACTGCATGTCGTGTTCTTAGAGCCACTCTCACACGTACACTTTATGATATTTATAAAAAAAATTAAAAAAAAATTTGCAAAAAAAAAATTATTATTATAAAGGTCGTGTTTCCATATGTGCCGACATATGAAGTGACCATTGGAGGGTGCGTTAATACTTGGGTGTCACTTGCCATTATATAGATAATCCATGGACAATGCAAAAAAAAAAAAGAATTATCGCATTTAAAGTTTTTGATGATGCACATACTCATTTATTTATTATTGATATTATTAATATTGTTGGTACATTTTTTGAGTGTGCAAGCGATGAACAATTACGTCCTTGCATTGATGTTATGAAAGAAAAATGGTTAGACTATTATAGGTACTTTCTATCTATGCATTTGCTTGCATTGTGTTTTGATCCATGTTGTAAAGTAGATAGTTTGAATGATTATTTAAAATGTTATTATGAATGTTTAGGATTAGAAGAAAAGTTGATGTTAGTAGTTATTGTGAAAATACAGCTCAAGCATATGTATAAACAACCTAGAGGGGGTGGGGGTGAATGGGTTGTTAATCGATTATTACCGATTATTACCAACTTTTTCGATTAGTCAATATTAACAAGCAAAACCCATTTAAAACAATAATAAAAATCAAGTAAAGTGAGGAAATTAAACAACACTTGATTTTTATGTGGAAACCCTCCAAACGGGAAAAACCACGGGACGAGCCATGTTAGCCACATAAATCCACTATATGAATAAAATGTTACACCCTCAAGTGATACTCGGACCCTCACTCTCGACACCCTCAGGCTATGGACACTACCACTCACCACTCTTGGTTCAGTCTCTAGTGATATCCACTGATCCACTACTCTTGGCGTGAACACCTCCTACTCTACCCGCAGGCCTTTTACAGTGGCTCTTGGAAACCAATGCTTGCCAACCAACCTTTAGTTGCAAGACTTTACTTGCATGTGCAACTTCACCTAGAAGCCACAAGACTTTGACTCATGAAGAGTATAAGGTCTAAGTGAATGTGAGAAAATATGCTCAAATGCAATAATGTGTAAGACCACACACAAAATGCTTAACTAGATGTTATAATGCAATTTAACAACCTAGTTATCAAACAATGCCTACATGCCCATACATAAGGACTGAATTAGATGTAGAGATAAAATCTAACAACCTAATTGTCAAATAAAGGCCAACCAACATAAGTTGTCACAAACATATAACAAAGGGCAATAAATATGCAATCCAGAAATGCAACTAATTAGGCATAAACAACAATATCTAAATGCAAAGCATAAAAACTTAGCTAGAGGGCAATAATGTCCTAAATGCTAGCTATCACAAACAAACCAAATCAAATATTCATGAACATTAACTAGTTGAATAAAAACACAATTTCTCAACATAGTTATCAAAAAATCACACATGAATATTTACGACCTAGCTTTTAGGCAAAAATGACCTAATCAATTAAGCTATCACAAAACAAACCCAATCATGTTACCAATCAACACAATAATGCATTCAAAAATGATTTATACAAATCCTATGCATTAAAAATGAAATCTTGGAATTAAAGAACATTAAATGAAGATGCGATGTTTCTTCTTAATTACCAAGTCAAGATTGATGCAATGGATGCATGAGTTTTAGGTTTGGGGAGTTAAAGAAGAAATCTTAGTGCTTTCTCTCACTAGGGGAGCTCTTTCTCTCACTAAGATCTGAATTTTTGAGCTCTAGGTCTAAATGGGGAAGAAGGTGAAGTATATATATGATCCAAGTGAAAAAACACAGTTTTGAGAAATTTTAAAACACAGTTTTCTGGCCAAAAACAACACAGTGCGCGTGTATGCTTTGCAGGTAGGACTAGAGAAGTTACCAGCACACTGAGACCATGAAAAACACTAGGGAAGACTGTGCGGATGACTGCTAGGGTAGGGACCCGCGCACCAGCAAATCAGCACAACAGTCTGATTTTCAAGTGGCTCAAAACATGACCAAACAACATTGAAATCTAGCAAATAGTGTACCGTTGGAAAGGTATGGATGTCTACTTTCTACTTCATTTCACAGAATGAGGTTTCGATGTCTGTTAAAAAATGTATGGTCATATGAGTGACAAAAGGTGATAATTGGATAACAGCAGAGATGCCATGTTTTAGTGGTCGCTTTGGAGATTTGAAAACCAATCCAAACGGTCATGAAATATTACAAATAATATACCGTTGGAAAGGTATGGGTGTCTAGTTTGTACAAAATTTTCAAAACACAAATTGGATATTTGAATAAAACATTATGGTCACAAGACCATACAAAGGTCAGTTTTGAAAAACATTTAAACCATTGAAAAACTAATCTTTTGATACTAGACACTTACTCCAAATAACCAAACCAAATATAACACGTATCCAAGAGAAGAAAGGGAACTTTTTAAATGGTCAACCATCGCACTAAGACATGCAAACCATCGTGCAAGGGCGGACGTTTCAGATCATAAAAAGGGAAACGAATTACACCACACAAAACCACACTTAGATCTAACAATGAGGTGCAAGTGTGTGAAATGTATAAAGGATGCACACATATAAATAATTAGAACACAAATGCAAGATGAACAAAGCATGCATGAAGTGTGTGTGTGTGTGTGTGTGTGTGTGTGTGTGTGTGTGTGTGTGTGTGTGTGTGTGTGTGTGTGTGCACCTAAGCTCTTCAAGAGACAAAGTCAAGTGAATATATCTTTCGCTCTTACTCTTGAAGTTATGGAGATGCTTGGAAGCTTGCCAACGAGGACCTAAGCTACCCATTACAAAATCATCCCCAATGTGGTGTGGTTTATCATGAAATAAGCCAATCATTAAATAGAGGTCCTTACAATCTACCCATTTGGCTATTTCATGACAAAACAACCACTCACAAATAATTCCTCACAAAAATAAAAAGAATCTAGCTATTGTCCATGAGAGTCCATTTTACGTTACAAAAAGAGTTACATAATATTCTAAGTCTTCAAGGTCTTCAATCTCTTTGTAGATCATCATACCTACACACAATAGTAAGAAGGCTTTTTTCAAGAACAAGGGCATGTGAGGTGAACAAACATAAAAGGCATTTGCACTCAATAAAGCAATACAAACTAATACATGTGCAATGCTCCCCCTAAATAGGTTACTCTCTCTCATGATATCTCCCGTAAAGCATAAACAATACTCCCTCTATATTTCTCAAGACTTCTCCCCCTTTTTTTCATGAGATAGGCAAATGAGCTCCCCCTATCGGTTTGCTTTATCAAAGAGAGATAATCGCAGAAAAGACGATTGCATAATCATATACATAAATTTTATGCAACTTATGTAATTGAGAGAGATTCAAGGAGTTTTATTTAACGAATATAATCTGTGAAATTGTTGCTTTGCATGCAAGACATATAGTATTCAAGTTCAAGCAATGGTATTTGGCAAAGCAAACATCAAAAGGGTTTCTAAAAGAATTTAAACCAATTTGTACCCTTTTGTCATAAGAAAACAAGATATAGTTTTTCAAAAGATATTTACGAGTTAAGAGCAACTATATCAATCATTAAAGGCAACCCAAGACATTGGATCAAGAGATCCTATTAGATTTTTCTGGATAAATATCCATATGATAGTAGTCTTTTTAACCATTAAGAAGAGAGAGAAGACAAATTTGGATATGAAATCCTTATTAATTGAATGGATGCAAAATCCGTATTGATTTTAGTCTTCTCATTTGCTTTCACACATATTTTGTATATAAGCAATAAATCAACATTTCATGCATATCATTTTAATCATGTCATAAACATTTCTCATGTCATGGAGATAAATTATAGGTCATTCAAATGTACTATTCCAAATATTTCTTCTAGTCCAAAAATGCATTGTTGAACCAAAATATGAAATGGATTACAAACAAAGCAATGGTGCACACTTATTAAAAAAAATACCATATAAGCATATATGTGCAACCAATAGTCTCAAGCAATTATCAAAAGAGCATAATATAAATCAACTTTTTGCATATAGCAAATCATGCAAGTTCTCTCTCTTTGCTCGAGACCCCCAAATGGGATCAATTCCAACCAAGTCAATGGAAGTCATGATCCCCTATAGACCTAGTTACTTCTACGGGAGTCACATGGGTACTAAGACAAGCGAGTTCATTCTTTCTAACCCACTTTGGTTCCACTTTATCATTTTTAGTGGTCATAGACATGCTTTTAAATTCCCTAGGTTCATGTAAACTTTCCCTATTTTTAAACCGTTTTTCTTTCATGCTCTCTAACCTACACCTGTTAATGTATTTAAAGCAATTTGGTCTTAACTGACCGATCATACCATAAAAATGACAAGTAGGTACAAATGAAGAATTTATACCATTGCATTAAGGTCTCATGTTGATCGCCATGTTGATAAAGTTGTCATTGATGGTGCATCTGTTGACTTCTCCTTGGAGCTTAAGCCGATTGATAGCACTTTTATGGTCTAGCTTCTTGAGGTGGTTGAGCCAGTTGATCTTGCCTCCTTGGTTGGTCATGCCTTAGTTGAGGTTGTCTCTTATGGTCACCTCTTTTCTTGATAGTTGGCTTGTTGGAAGAGGTGGTAGACTTCTCAAGAACTTGTCATTTCTTCTTGAATTTCCTAGGCTTTAATTGAGTTGTCAATGCTTGTGTGGACTTTCCATAAGCTTTGCTCTTGCCATGAGCTTGAGGTTGCTTAATCTTGGCCTTCTTCAATTCTTCAAGGCACCTTATCTCTCTATCCTTAACAATATTCAAGTTAATGTCTTTGTTGGCAAGTTCATCATTCATTGCCTTCATCCGTTGGTGGCAATCTTCAATCTCCTTCTCATAATTGGACGCACCAATCTTGTCCGTCTTCAAAGAGTCATCAATGAAGGTCTCCATCTCCATGGTCTTCAATTTGGAGATAAGAATGAAGATGGCTTCCATTTGCTCATCCATGATCTGTTTGTATCGATAAAGTTGATTTTGACAATTTTGCTTGTTTTCTTCAATAGTACAGATCTTTTCCTCCAAGGAAATCTTCCATATTCTCAAAGTCTCATTCTTCTTATAGAGCTCTTCATTTAGCTTCAATATTTTGAGAAGGATCACTTGACACTCATCAATTGAGTCAATTTCCTTATTAAGGCATTTGCCTTGGTCACTTGTTGCCATACTAACACTTTCCTTTATTTTAGAGTCAAGACTTAAGGCTATGTTGCCTTCACCAAAATCTTCTACATAGGAAGCCCTATAAGCCGTGAAGTTAAGCACATGCTCCTTACCTTTGGAAGAGTCATCTTCACTCTTCTTGAACAAAGTCTTCTTCTTGAAGTCATTTTTTCTAGAGTTATTCTTTTTCTTCTCAATCTTCCAAAGTCTTCTAAACTTCATTGTCGTGAGGGCCATCTCCTCATCGGAGCCACTATATGAAGTAGAACCAAGGATGTTGGAGCGAGTGCTCATAGAACCTCTAAGGGTTAGAGCATCATCAACATCAATGGAGAGGCAAAAATTTCTCTCTCCAAAAATTCCCTCTCTAAGTGTTTCACTCTCACACATAGTGTTTAGTGAATGAATGAATGCAAGTGAATGCAAGGAAAATGAAATTCCCTTAGTTATTTATAGTGCAAATATACCTAGAGGGGTGGGTGGGTGAATAGGTATAGGCTCAAATTTTAATACTTCTTTAAAAACACAAGCAATTTAATCACACTAAGAAATTCTTACAAGTAGATTGCTTCAACAAAAAAATATGAAAACTATTAACCAAGAAATAAAGCAATACAAATCAAAGTATGAAAATAAATTAAAAAGCTAAAATCAACACAAGTGATTTTTACATGGTAAAACCTCAAAAATGAGAAAACATCCACGGGTTGATAACACAACCACCAGCAAACTATAATCCACTATGTCGAATAGGAGATACACACTCAAAAGCAATCAACACATGATTCATTCTCCAAGCTATCAACTCATACTCTACCCTTGATCCTAGTGAATTACTTTGTCTATTTCCTATCCAAGATGTGACTATCACACCTCTAGGAAGCAACTTCCTATCCAAGGCACTCTTGCCTCTAGGAAGATTCCTTGCTTGCCTATCCGGATCCTCCCAATCATAGACAAGACTCTTGGCTTAGCTATCCAGATCAAAATCCTAGCCAAGTGTCCTTGCTCAAGTTAAAGCTTCACTCACTTTAACAAGAGACTTCAACCCTTACAAGGCAATGATCTAAGTGAAGTGCATACATCCAATCATGATGAAATCACAAGCAAATAGAGCAAGTATATCAAGTATACTCTACGAACATGCAATTAGGAGACTAGATTAAGCTATCGAAGATCAATCACAAATTTATCTAGAAATCTAAGCACGTTTATCAAACAAGAACTAGATTAGAATAATGAAAATCACAACGAAAAATATCCTAGTTCTTAAACATGTAACTAAAGCTAGAAATCAACATTTAAGCTCAAGAACACAAAATATTTCTAGAGTCAAGTTCATGCTTATCAAGTTTAGCTAAAATATATTCAATTAAAAATCACACAAGCTAAACTCGAAAATCACTCAAACAAACCACAAAGTTGAATTAAAATCATCCTAATTATATTTCTTAATCAAATAAGAACATTCATGAAGATAATCATAAAAAAAAAATTGTAAAGAGAAAGATTCACTTACAAATGATGAATCATGAACTGAAATAAGATCACTGAGAACAATAAAGACTTCATTTGACTCTGAAAATTCTTGTGTTTTGTTCCTCTCTTCAGGACCAACAATTTCGGCTTTTGAATCACTTAAATCGGAGTTGATTGGAGAGGGATATCACCAAAACAAAAATAAAAAACACTTTGAAAAATTTCTGCAATTGTTCTTCATGCTTTGAAAAATGAGAGGGAAAACATATTTAAAGGGAAGGAGGATGACGTGGAGAGATGATGATCTCGGGTGGCAAAGGCAACCATGCCACCTTACTACCCCGAGAAGGTGCGTGGGCATCTCGGGGGCAGGAGGTTCTCCTCCTCGAGATGCTCACGCGCTTACTCATGGAGAGGTGGCTTGATGGCCTTTGGCCATCTTCACTCCTCTTCGCGCTCCATTTGCATTCTTCGACTGTTCTTTAGCCTCCAAACTCCGAATTTGAATCCACAAGAGGTTTCACAACCCAGCCCAATTGTAAGTTCCACTCCAACACAAGATCAACAACCTACCATTCCTCATCGTAGTGGGAGGGTTAGAACACAACCTGAAAGATATATCGGTCTAGGAGAATCTGTTAAGAATCTCCCGGATGATGATGATCCCTACACGTACAAGGAAGCTATGAAGGATGTTGATTGTCGTCATTGGCAAAAGGCAATGCAATCGGAGATTGAATCGATGTTCAATAACAAAGTCTGGTCCCTTGTAGACTTGCCTAAAGGGATAAAACTCATTGGGTGCAAGTGGGTATACAAGAGGAAAAGTGGTATGGATGGTAAGGTGGAAACCTTTAAAGCTAGACTAGTAGCTAAAGGTTATACACAGAAATAAGGTATCGATTATGAGGAAACCTTCTCACATGTGGCCATGCTTAAATCCATTAGGATACTCTTATCCATTGCAGCATCTCTAGACCTAGAGATTTGGCAAATGGACGTCAAGACAACTTTCCTTAATGGAAGTCTTGACAAGAGCATCTACATGATGCAACCAGAGGGATTCATTGAAAAAGGCCAAGAAGAAAGAGTATGCAAGTTGCAAAAGTCCATATATGGACTAAAGCAAGCATCCAGATCCTGGAACATAAGGTTCGATCAAGCTGTAAAGGGTTTTGGATTTATTCAAAACCCTGACGAACCTTGTGTATACAAGAGGATCAAAGGCGAAAAGTTGGTTTTCCTCATTCTTTATGTTGATGATATACTACTCATTGGAAACGATGTAGGTGTATTGACATCAGTGAAAGAATGGTTAGCAAAACAATTTGATATGAAGGACTTAGGAGAAGCAAGTTATATTCTTGGTATCCAAGTAATAAGGGATATAAAGAATAGAGCGATTGCATTATCCCAAGCTTCATACATTGATAAAATCTTGTCTAGATTCACCATGCAAGATTCCAAGAAAGGTATGTTACCTTTTAGACATGGAATCAAACTTTCTAAGGGTTAAGCACCTAAGAATGTGCATGAAGAGCAATTCATGAGTAGAGTTCCATATGCCTCGGCAGTTGGAAGTCTCATGTATGCAATGCTCTATACTAAACAAGATATTTGTTTTGCTGTTGGCATAGTTAGCAGGTTTCAATCGAAACCTGGTCCTGATCATTGGATGGCAGTCAAGCATATTTTCAAGTATCTCAAGAGAACTAGAGATTATACGCTTGTATACTCTGGAGGGGATTTAATTCCCGTTGTGTATACAGATTCTGATTTCCAGTCGGATTCTTACTCGAGAAAATCCACATCAGGATCTGGGTTTACCATTGGAGGAGGAGCAGTCATATGGAGGAGTATCAAGCAATCTTGTATTGCTGATTCCACCATGGAAGGTGAGTATGTTGCTGCATGCGAAGCTGCTAAAGAGGCTGTTTGGCTCCGCCAATTCTTGATTGACTTAGAAGTGGTTCCTAGTGCGAATAAGCAGATCACTATACACTGTGACAACAGTGGTGCAGTGGCTAATTCGAAAGAACCAAGAAGTCATAAGAGAGGTAAACACATTGAAAGGAAGTATCACCTTTTGAGGGAAATTGTTCATAGGGGAGACGTGACGATCACCAAAATCGCGACAGCAGAAAATCTAGCGGATCCTTTCACAAACGCTCTACCTCAGAAGAGCTTTGATGGACATCTAGAGAACATGGGAATGAGAGATATGACACACTTGCTATAGAGCAGGTGGGAGATTGTTAGGATTATGCTCAATGGCAAGAGTGTAATATTGTAATTGACAATCTTCTCATATTAATAAAGTGAATTATGATTCTTACAATTACTTATAGCATTTATTATTATAATTGTCAAGGTAAATAATCATAAGGTCAAAAGACTATGAGACATGAAGAATTGTTCATACATCCGGATATGTATGAGGTAGACACAATTCTTTAGTTAGTCTTGAATAACGTTCACAACTTAAGTTAAAGGTTGGGCATCTCTATCTTGTTAAAGTTGTAGAATTCTTTTACTAGCATTTGAGTGGGATCAAATGAATATGATGAGTCTAAAATCATCGAAAGGTTTTCGAGTAAAAGAATCTAGTGCACTAGGTGCATTGAACTGGATCACAATGAAATACTTTATATAGAACCGTCACTAGATATAAGTCTTTTCATTAAAGAGGACAATCGGAGAGTCTATCTTAATCCTGAGATAAATGATGGACTTATGGTTGCAAGTGTTATCATTAGAGCTATCAATGAGTATGATTATATAGCATAGTCTATCCTCGATAGTTTGGTGGTATACATTTGTTAATCGATAGAGGACTTCATTTATAGATATGGACATCGTGGCTCCATTTATTAAATGAGAGTATAATATCATCATATGGATGTTTTGAGGTATTGGATATTAAATCTCAACGTTGAGTTTTCAATAATGATTATTGAAAACATGGTTTCTGGACAAGTCAAAGTATCCAAGTTCGAAATGTGGTCATATGAGGAAATATGGTAACTTGGAGAGCTATAGGCGGTCTATGAGCTCTTGGCGATTACTGATATTATTCATGAGGATACACCATCTCCTATAAGATTGTCTAGGGTATGAATGAGAAACATCTCCTTATTCTATCTTTATTTAAGAGTTCAATTTTAGCTCTTTACTGGAATGAGTTAAAATTAATAGATTGGACCTAAGTGAATCATTTGTTGAATGTGATTAGGTTGTGTCTATTGAAGCTTAAATTTAGATAGCCCGCCAAGATCCCCAATCCACACGTATTTGCATGGATCACTTGATATATTCTACCGGCCCGATTTAAGGGTCCATCTAGAATTGTTTTTAATATATCAAGAATATAATATGTCTATTATTTAATTAATGGGCTGCACTATTATATTAATATATTAAAAGGAGACATGTGGGCTTGTTTCTTTTAGTAAGAATGGGTCTGGTTCACATGTGGGCTTTTATTTAAAGTCCAATGGATTAAATGAAATAAGAAAATAATATATAGCCCATTTATATAAGTGGGGCGGCAAGGTGTATATATTAACCTAATATATTATTTTGTTTCATTGTTTTAATTAAATAAGAATTAGTTAATTTATTAATTAATTGTTTAATCTTTTTCTGATCAGGAAATATATTTCCTAAAGTTATACTATTGGTAGTAGTATATTAAAAGTAAAAGACTTGTTTGATAAGAAAATAAATAATTAATTTTATTTATTTAATCAAATAAGAAGTCTTTTTATTTAGTCAATAAAAGAATAAAAATATCTATGAGTTGGATTAGGTTTTGAAGTCTAAAGGTTGATGGAAATTAGGGTGCAACACAAACTCTTTTTGGTATGTGATTTGCGGAAACCCTAGTCCATTTAGAGGAAGATTTCGGCAATCCTAAATAAAAGAGGAAGCAAAATTTTGGCCACCTATATAATACCACATATAGAATTCGGCCACCATAGTTGATTGAATAATTCAATTTTTCTTCTTCTTCTCAATTCATAGAAAAGGATAATTTTTATTCTACTAAACATAAAAGAGAGAAGAGATTATTCTTTGATAGTACACTGATTGCTTGTTCATCAATAAGCTTGTGTGTACAACATCGAATTAGGTTCACGTGAGTTTCGATCATTAGATTGAGAACTCAAAAGTGACCGGAATAATTTTTGTCTTCTTTTGATTGTTTTGTGATTAACAAAAGAAAAAGGAAACTTTGTTCATCCATTCACAGGTTTGCAATTCAAAGAAAAAGGGAGACCACGCTCCTAGGTGATTCACGTACGTGTTCGGATTGGAAGATCTCGCGGTACTGTTCACGGGGGGGGGGGGGGGGGGGGGGGGGGGGGGGGGGGGGGGGTGGTACTGTTCACGATCACTGTTCACGGGCATCGGAAAAGATTTTGTGGATTACCAATCGACGTAAGTCAATCGGATCACGCGTCAAGAGGTATTTAACTCTAACTGTATATATTTGAGTTTAATTAATTAAAAGGTAAAGGTTCAACTTTGAGAAAAATTTTAAAACCATTCGAAATCTATTTTTCGTTTCTTCCGCTGCGTTTTATATCGATTTTTCCCTACATTAAGCACAATGATTCATGGACACAAATGAATGCAATGTGTATGTGTGCGCTAACGCCTTACAAGAGGAAGAAGAATCTTGATGCTTTAGCATCCGATTAAGCATTAATCCTCTTGAAGACAAACTTTTCATGAGAAGTTGCTTTCTTCTTTGAAGTTCATACTAACCACAAACCACCTAAGCAACTAAACATTACAAAGAAAGAGAGTTTTTTTTTTATGGAATCAAGCCAACACAAATCTAAAAACTAACAATCTCCCCCTTTGGCTATTCCATGGCGAAACCTCAACCTCACCATACAATGATCACTAAAAAAATAATTGTAGTTGATTGCATTCTCACATCCTCACATTACAAGGAGATCTCTAGACTAAAATTTCTTCATGTCTTCATGAGTCTTTAAGAATCTCTTCTTTAAACATCAAAGCATCTGTGAGACAAACACAACCAAACAAACAAGAAATCTTCTACAAAGAAGATTGGTGAGATATATTCACAAAAAAAAGAAACAAGAAACAAGACTCCCCCTATCTCATATAAACAAAAATTATTTTCTCCCCCGTAAGACAAGAAGTACATCAAGCATGATCTCTACAAATGGTGAAAGAAATACAATTCTCCCCTTTTTTTTGTCAAGGAATAGAGAAGAGATGGATTATAGGTGTATGAGATATTATGCAAACAAATTGTATGGAGAACTAAGGTAAACAAAACTAAGCTTAACATATGCTCCACATTATGATCAACAAGTAAACTTGTTCACAAGGGAATTATACAATCACACATATCAAGCAATAAGACAAATTATATCATTACTTATCAAAGACAAAGAGCGAATCATAGATTTTCATCAATCTCTCAAAAATAATCTCTCATTGATAATGAATCAAGCACATTAAGCAAAATATGCATGTGTGTGTGTGTGTGTGTGGAATGCTTCTAGATTCTCTTGATATCACCAAAAATAAACTTGAAGCACAATAATATAAAAGTGAAAATATGGCAATGTACTTGGCAAGAATATGGCAATTAATCTCAATATCGAATATGGCAATTAAGTTTAAATGGATACATGTATGCTCTCCCTAACTACATGCATATCCGTCAAAGATATATCATCCAAAATATTACATACCATATGAAGTTCAATACTTGGACAAATACACAAAGAAGATAGGCTAACACAAATTCATATTTCTCCCCCTTTTTGACATAAAATGAAGCCAAAAGAAAAAGTAAATGATACCTTGAGATCACTTAAGCTTTGCTAGCCACTTGTGCTATCAACGAATGTTGAATGATTTGTTGATCTCACAAAAAATTTGGAGGTGGATGCTTTGCTTGGAGAAATGCTTTCTTCCAAGTTCTTGATTTTTGCATCTTGTTGAACCACCTTTGTGTTTAGCCCCATTATCTTCTCCCTTGATTCTTGTTTGTTCTTCGTGTTAACATAGCAAAGGTTATTCAAATCTATACAATACAACAAACTCATCAAGGTATAATGAATCAGAAATGCATAAAATTTACTCTTAAGCACATAGTTCATTTCTACCAAGTTCTACAATCGTATTAACAATCATATCAACCCCAAACAAGGAGAAGTTTATTGCAAACACAATCATACAATTATTACAAAAAGTTTCATGCATTATTTGTGACCAAAATACAAAGGTATATAATATTATTAAGAATCATCATGCATAACAAGGAATATGAAATTGCATATTCAAGATTCATCACTAAAAATCAACAATATGCCAACATTTATCAACTCTAAACATGTGAACATATCATATAAGAGAACAACGTCTAGCACACTATGCTCCTCTTTGATAAATGCACTATCCAAGATCAAGATAGGATATTGTTCACAATGATATTCACACAACCACACATTCAAGAAATTTTGAAAAGAAATTCAACAAAATAAGCTTCACAAACTATGAGAGATACACCAAGATTTTCAATCTCTCTCATAATTCTTCTAAAATTGCTAGAATATCAAAATACTTATAAACAAAGTGTGTGTGTGTGAATTTTTCTTCAAGCATACGTAAAGAACTAATTTGAGAATCAACATGCAAACCATATCAACATCTATTCATCTTAAGCTTTTCCATAAAAGGTCAAATCGATTATCATCAAGAATTTTTGCTTTTAAGAGAATAGATTTCAACATATGAGCGTGTGTGTGTGTGTGAAAATACACTCTAAGCATGTGTCTAATAACCTAGAGGGGGGGGGGGGGGTGAATAGGTTTTAATCAAGTTAATTACCAACTTTTCTTGATTAGTCAATTTTTAAAATCACCCCACAAGCAAACATACAAAATCAAGTGTAAAATGCAGAAATTAAATAACACACTTGATTTTTACTTGGAAACCCTTCAACATGGGAAAAACCACGGGCTATTCTTCTAGACACACCGATCCTCAAATCCATTATTGTATTGATGTTTACAACCAAGGTTAACCTCTAGTCACACCATTCTCGGTCACTAACCCACTACTACTACCCAACGGGCCTTTATAGTGAATCCTTGATCACTTTGCTTGCCAACCACACCTTGGTTGCAAGACTGCACTTGCTTGTGCACTACACCTTGTAGTCACAAGACTTAACTCTCAAAGAAGAGATTAACAACGTAAGTGAATATATGAATATTCAAAATGCAAATAATGTTAGGCAACACTAAATGCTTATCTAGGAATTAAAGATGACACTAAGTACAAATCCTAGATGTCAATGTCTATATGAATGCTCATAAAGACCTAACTGGATATAGATATGCAAGTCTAAAATCTAGTCATCAAACAAAGCCATATCAACACAAGTTGACATTAAGCAAGGCAAGGACAATAAATGCAATCAACAAATGCAATCAACAAGTCCTAAGCAACAATGTCTAAATGCAAAACATAGAGACTTAGCTAGAGGGCAAAATGATCCTAAATTCTAGCTATCAATGAAAACCAAACTCAACCAACATATAATGTCTCAAACATGTTAAGAACAACATTAAACAAAGAGACATGCATTTAATCAACAAATAAATGCTAATCCTAGGCAAACCTGTCATAATAATGAAATAAGAGATTTTAGGACATGTAGAAATTACCTAGTCAACAAAAGGAAGAAGAATCCATGATGAGATGATGCTTGGAAGATGCTAGATGTTCATGGATTGATGTTTGGTTGAGAAAATGTAGGTTCTTGGAGCTCTCTCTCTCTTAGAGTTACTTTCTCTCACTAGGGGAATAAATTTCAGAGCTCTTTCATGAATAAGATGAGTTAATGATGTATTTATAGTGCCCAAGTAAAATGACGTCGCTTAGAAGAGAAAAAACATAATTCTGGGCACTTGCGTTGTACATATGGCACACGTATAGCGCACCTACATCGCATACTGCTGGAAAAACACAATTTCCCGCAAATGCCCACCTGTGTACAGCGCATGAATAGCGCATATTGCTGGAATGCAAGTTATAGGCAATTTTACGCAGTTCGCCTGACAGCGCACCATCTCGATATTCGAGTGCCTCAAAATATGACCAAACGACATCAAAACCTTTTCTATAATATACATGGAAAGGTATGGAAGTCTACTTTCTACTCCAATTTACAAAACAATGTTTCGATATCTGTAGAAAAAGTTATGGTCATTTGAGTGACCAAAGGTCAAAAACGGACAGCAACAGAGTTGTCCAGTTTTGATGGTCACTTTGGAGATTTCAAAACCAATCCAAACGGTCATGAAATATTTCGAATAATATACTGTTGGAAAGGTATGGGTGTCTAGTTTGTAAAACAATTTTCAAAACTTATTTTGAAGCTTTGTATAAAACTTTATGGTCACAAGACCATACAAAGGTCAGTTTTGAAAAACATTTAAATCATTGAAAATCCACTCTTTTGAAACTAGACACTTTACTCCAAACAACCAAACAAAACCAAGAGAAGAATAGGACCTTCTCAAATGGCCACTAGATGCGCTAAAACAAGCACACCATCATGCAAGCACAGACACAACACAAAACCACACTTAAATCTAGAAATGTAGTGCAAGTGTGATTGTGAAGAAATACACATATGAGCAAAAAGAAACAAATGCATGTAAATGTCTGTGTGTGCAACAATCAATGCATGTCAATACAAATGCATGAGATGTGAGTGTGTGCAACTAAATCTCTTCAAGAGTTAAGCAAGTGATATACCTTCTTGAAGTGCCCTTGAGCATGATGATGCCATTGAAGCTTGAACACGAACAATGCGGCCTAATCTACCCTAACAAGCAAATTTCCATGTGGTTTGTCAACGAAATGAGCCAATCAAAATATGAGGAACTTACAATCTCCCCATTTGGCTATTTCATGACAAAACCACCACTCACAGATCATCCTCACAAAACAAAAATAAAACCAAGTGGTCAACAAGATATATTCAACATTACAAATAGATACTTAAACTCTAGATCTTCAAGCCTTCAATCTCTTGTAGAATAAGCATCCCTGCAACACAAGATAACTACACTTTCCAAGACAAGTGTATGTGAGGTGATCAAGAGAGAAAAGAGAATACAAGCATTGAAATGAAGCGCAATGCAAATGCTCCCCCTAAATAGGTTACTCCCCCTCAACGCGTAAGTCTCCCCTAAAAAATGCCACAACCACATTACTCCCCCTTTTTGTCATGATATAGGCAAAGGGATATCCCACAATAACGTCACTTTAGCAAAGAGAACTATTTACAATATAAGTGCATAATTATATACAACAATCTTATGCAACTCAATTAATTTAGAGATAATCAAGGAGGTTTGATTTAAAAGAAATGTGTAAAATTTTTGCTCTGGATGCAAGACATGCAACATCAAGGTTCAAGCAAATGGTATTTGGCAAAGTGAACATTAAAAGAGTTTCCAAAGGAATTCAAACCAATTTGTACCCTTTTGCCATAATTAAACAAGATATAGCTTTTAAAAACTTATAGCACACACAACCAACCATGTCAATCCTTAATGGTCAATCAAGACATGGATATAAAATCCTTATTCATGAATGGATATAGAATCCTTATTGGTTGTTATCTTGTTCAACCATTAAGAAAGGAGACAAAGCTAAATTGGATGAGACAACCTTATTTATTGCATGGACAAAAGGTCCTTATTGAGTTTAGCCTTGTCAAGTTGCTACCACACACAATTGCACACATATAAATCATGCATAATATTTAAGCATGTCAAAAACAAGTTCACATATCATGGAGATAAATTATAGGTCATTCAATTGTACTTCCCAATCAATTCTCCTATTCCAAAAATGCATGTTTGAACATGAATATGACATGGATTGCAAACAAAGCAAGGTTACACACTTATTAAACAAAAATACCATATAATCATATATGTGCAACCTAGTATCTCAAGCAATTAATAAAAAGGTATAAAGTATATCAATTGTTGCACATTTCAAAAATGCAAGTTCGCTTTCTTTGCTTGAGCTCCCCAAATATGGTCAAATCCAACCAAGTCAATGGGAGGCAAGAACCCCTATAGACCTACCAAGTCCATTAGACCTAGTTAAGTCTATGGGTGACATGTTAGTACAATAGCATGCGGGTTCATCTTTTCTAATCCATCTAGGTGATATACTTTCATTCCTAGTGGTCTTAGTCAACATATTGCTAGACTTCCTAAGATCATTTTCTCTAGCTTTCATAGGCACATGCATATTGGCCTTTTTAAGTCTATTCCTCTCTATCATGCTCTCAACCCTACATTTCTTAATGTACCTATGGCAATTTGGCCTAATATGCCCATCAACACCACAAAAATGACAAGTAGGTATAAAGTGAGGAGTCATACCATATCCTTGTAAGGTCATTGGAGACTTGTCAAGCATTTGATGTGGCCTTTGTTGTTGAACCGGTTCTCTCCTTCTTTGTTGTTGAACCGGGTTGGGATGCCTCTTTGGTTGAGGTTGCATGGCTTGCCTTCTTGGTTGGTCATGATGAGAATGTTGAGCTTGCCTTCTTGATTGAGGAAACTTTGGTTGAGGGAAGCTTGGATGTGGAGCTCTTGATTGTTGAGATTGAGCTTCATTCTTTGTTGGCAACTTTACTTGGCCACTCTTGGATGTTGTGGAGGTAAGGCTTCCTTCACGCTATTTCCCTTGACAAACACTGTCTTGCCAAAAGAGGAAGTTTCCTTGTCATCAACATAACCAAGGCCCCTCTTATCATTAGACTTCTTTCCAATGCACAACATATGGTCAAGCTTTTCGGTGTCGGAGGTCATTTTGGCAAGCAACTCATTAGCTTCCTCAAGCTCTTTTTTCATCTTGTCTTCACTTTCCTTGACTCTCCCCACTTCTTCATTCAAGTGAGTCACCTTGGTTGAAAGCTTGATATTCTCCTCCTTTAATTTTTGAATCTCCTTTTTCTTTTTCAACCTAGAGTCTTCAAAGTATTTGATAAAGCCTTCAAGGTCCATGCCTTCACAAATTCCTCTAAAGTGAGGAGAAAACTTCTCATCACTAGAGTCACTTCCTACACTTGAGGATGAGGCACTTTTTTCACTTTGCCTCTCATCAAATGAGTCAACTTCCTCATCATAACTTTCACCTTGGTCATTTGTTATTGTGTCAACAACTTCCCTAAGTGTAGCTATATCAATCACACTTCTAGCTACCATTTCATCTCTTCCTTCTCCAAGGTCACAATTCAATGCACCATTGCCTTCTTCTACTTCCACATAGGAGGCCCCAAAAGCTATATAGTTAACGGCAAGTTCTTCATCATCCGAAGAATCTTCTACACTCTCACTATCACTTGATGAGCTGTCCATCACCTTTACTTTTCTCTTGTCCTTCAAGTTACTACAATCCTTAGAGATATGCCTGAATCCTTCACATTCAAAGCATTGAATCCCCTTTCTTGAAGGCTTCCCATGTCTCGGCTCAATCTTCTTTTTCAAGTCATTCTTGTGAAGCTTCATAAACTTCTTGAATCTCTTCACCATTAGAGCCATGTCTTTATCCGAGTCATCATCATCCTCCCTCATAATCTTAGAGGTCTTCAAAGCCAACTCCTTTTGCAACTTGGGAGGTGTAGAGGTAAGGGCCCATCTAGATTCATAGGCTAAAAGCCTTCCAATTACTTCACTCGGCTTCATGTTCTTGTAATTGCTATTTTCTTTAAGAGCCGTCACCTTGGATTCAAATCTAGCGGGAAGTGACCTCATGATCTTTTGCTTGATCCTCCTATCTAAGCATGGGTCACCTAGTTGATGGCTTTGATTCACAATGTCTATCAACTTCACTTGGAAGTCATTAAAACATTCATCCTTCTCCATCTTGATCGTCTCAAATTGTGCTTGAAGGACTTGGAGCTTGGAATCCTTAACAACTTCGATTCCCTCATGTGCCGTCTCTAGGATCTTCCAAGCTTCATGTGCATTTTTGGTGATTTGGATGAGTTTGTATTGGCTCTCATTCATTGCACAAAATAAAGCATGCATTACTTTGTTATTCCATTTCGAAGCTTCAAATTCTTCGGAACTCCATTGAGCCTTGGGCTTAGAGACTTCACTTCCATCTTTGGTGGTCATAGTTGGAGGAGTGTAACCATCCTCAATTACCTTCCATGCACGGTCATCTATTTGGAAAATATAGGACTCCATCTTGCCTTTCCATAAGGCATAACTGTCCCTCTTGAGTAATGATGGTCTCACACTCGACTCTCCCTCTTTACTCATCCCAAAGTCACTTATAGTACTTGGGTAATATGAATGCAACAAACAAAATGCACACAAATGAAAGACACACACAATTAAGAGCAAGGATCACCTAAGTATATCTAGGAACCCGCTCTGATACAAATTGAAAATACACTCTAAGCGTGTGTCTAATAACCTAAAGGGGGGGGGGGGGTTGAATAGGTTTTAATCAAGTTAATTACAAACTTTTCTTGATTAGTCAATATTAAAAATCACCCCACAAGCAAACATACAACGAGCCTTCAACAAGGGAAAAACCACGGGCTATTCTTCTAATCACACCGATACTCAAATCCATTATTGTAATGATGTTTACAACCTAGGTTGACCTCTAGTCACACCATTCGCGGTCACTAACCCACCACTACTACCTGATCGAGCCAAAAATGTTACACATTTTAGTCCTCATATCCTTTCTTTTTGTTTTGTTCTTGAGCGTTTTTATGTGTATTTATGGCTGGTTTGGTTTTTATTGCAGGCATTAGGTAAAAAGGCATGAAGGGAGGCAAAATGAACCAATTAGTGCACAAATGAAGTGAAGAAAGCAAAAGTGCATGGGTAGCATACCCGTGCACTCACCCATGCACCGGAAGGTGGATTTTGAGAAAACCAAACTGCACGAGTAAATGCACAGGTCACACCCGTGCACCCACCCGTACAGTTCACCAGACTAGGGACCAAGGCCACGGGCGAAGGCAACTGCATGAGTGGTGCACGGGTCATCCACCCATGCACATACCTGTGCATATTGTGCAAATTTGAAAGGAAATGAAGACTGCACGGGTAACCTACCCGTGCTATACGGGAAACCCAACTCGCCACATTAGCATTTTGGCCTAGTTTTTGAAGGAAGTATAAATAGTTTTCAATTCTGATTTTCAAAGGAGGAGACCCACGACCATACACCATTCCATTCATTCTTTCTCTCTCTAAATCCCAAAAAACCTTTCTCACAAAAATAGCCATCATCATCTTCATCAATTGCTACTCATAAGGACATAAGAGGTGGATTGAAGCTTGAAGAAAAAAGGTTCTACATGGGTCTTTTCTACTTCCCTCCTTTTTATTCTTGTATTCCATTTGTTATGAGTAGCTAAATCCCATTAAGGGATTAATGTGATTCACTTGTAAATATGGGTATTTGTAATGAACTCAATATCTATTATTAAAATCTATCTCATTTGTTCGATTCAATGTTTTACTTGATTTAATAGCAATTTGTGTTTGATTGTACATGACTCTCTTCATGAGTTGTTTGAGAAATTATATGTATAGAGAATCAAGTATACATGATGCTTGACTCTCTAAGCTCAATTGAATAGGAGGATTGAACAAGGGTACATGACCCAAGTAATATATGGACTTAGTAATCTCACCTAATTCTAATCCTTCATGGGTAATCAAGACTATACATCCTAGGATTGTTTGCATGTGATAGATTAAGCATCAACCTATACATGATGGGTTGGTGATTTTTAACAAAGAGATGTGTCCCTCATGTGATAGATGTTCTTTCATTGTATAACCAATTGTAAGTGGCCAATGCTATACATGATGGTTTGGGTACTCACAAGTGGTAAATAATCAATCCTATACATTCTAGGGTGGTTACATTAGTTAATGACAATCATTGTGAGTTCATTCTTTACCCATTGTTTGCTAGTTGATCCATCAATTCCTTGATCCACATATCACATATCTATACCTTTTTTAGAATAATACATTTTAGTGCATTTTAGCTTAGTTTACATTTTAGTTTTACTTCTTCTCCAAAACCATATCAATTTACTTTTCTTGCATTTTTAACTAAAGCATTAATTTACTCATAATTATCACTCGATCTCTAAGGAACGATACCCATACTTGCCACATACGAGTTTTATATTTGTTTGAGTGCATCTTGGGATCTTATAAATTTGTTTGAATAGTGCATATCAAGGCATATAAAATATAGCACGTTCAAAATGGCACCGCTACCGGGGATCAGCGTACATAGTTGTGATTAGGTTTTGTTTTAGTATAACATTTTGCATTTTTGTTTCTTTTTTTTATTTGAGTTTTGAGTGTTGTCTTTATTGTACCATTACTATATTGATCTTATTCTAGTTGTGTTAGTTTCGTGTGATTGCGTTGTGTTGTGCATCTTGTGGTAGGATACATGGATTACTATCCAGGACCAAGTTTTGGACCATTTAAAGACCAGAATTATCAAGATTGGGATCATTACCAAGGGTTTCAGCCAGAATATTTTGAGGGTGAAGCCCTAACTCTAGAAGAAGAAATGTGGGATTTTATGAGAAATAGTTTTCAGATAAAAAAAGATATAATGTCGTCACGGCAGATGACTTTACAAGCTTTGCAGGCATCACAACCAACATATGAAGAGTGTTACGACATTAGTGAGTTTGATGATGGGCTATTGGATGAGGAGCTTAGAAGTTTCATGCAGTCAACTACACAAAGGACACATGATTTCTTAGCTTCATAACAAGCAATCAGAGGGATATTGGAAGATTACATGCAAGCGAATGATAGACGAGCAAGAAAAATTGATGTTGCCATACATAGACTCGAAGGACAGATTGGACAGCTAGCTGATATGTTACCAGAAAAGAAGAAAGGAAGATTTTAGAGCAAGCAAAGGCAGTCCTTAGAAGTGGACCGGTACTGGGCAATGGAAACGGAGAGAGCACTGAAGAAGAAAAAGGAAATACACAAGAAGAAGACACAGTTGAGAAAGAGATAGAAGTTGAAAGTAAGAATGAAAATGTGCCACTAGAACAGAGGAAACAACTTCAAATCCATCCAACCCTTATATTTCATCTATACCTTTTTTCGGGAGGTTGAAGAATTCCAAGATGGAAAAATCTTTCCAAGACATTTTCGACATCCTATCAAAAGTGATTATCAATCTACCTCTGTTGGATGCGATCCAAAAGATGCCAGCTTATGGGAAATTCCAAGGAGCTGAGTAAGGACAAAGAAAGATTTCGGCCAAGGCAACAAGAAAGGTTAAACATGAATGTGAGTGTTGTAATTCAGAAGACGTTGCCTCAGAAAATGAAGGACCCCGGTAGCTTCATCATCGACATCACCATTGGAGGGGTGAACCAAGAAAAGGCTATGCTGGATTCGGGTGCAAGCATTAACTTGATGTCGTTCTCAGTTTACAAGAAGTTAGGATTAAATGATCTCAGATCTACCGCCATGTCTTTAATTCTAGCGAATTCATCATCGAGAAACCCTAAGGGAATTGTAGAGGACGTGTTGATTCAAGTTGATGAGTTACTCATTCCCACAGATTTTGTTGTCATTGATATGGATGAAGGCCGGGATGAGAAGGATGTGAAATTACTTTTGGGTCGACTGTTTATGGCAACAGCTAGAGTAGTGATCGATATGCACAAAGGGAAACTTACTATGAAGGTATTATATGAGACGGTGGAGTTTAACATATTTGAGACTATTTCTTATCCGGTGGGGTCTCATGACTACTATAGGTTGGATGCATTTGAGGAAGAAGTTGAAGGGGCAGTGGAAGAAGAGTTTGGTAGGACAGAAGTTAATGAGAATATGAGCCTTGGAGACATGGAGGAGAGTCCAGAACAAGAAGATGAGGATTTGGGGGACGGTTTAAGGGAGTTAGAGGGATGAGAGTGTGAGCAACATGGAAGACCTTCTAAAACTCTCAAGTTAAAGCCACTTCCATCAAATTTAAAGTATGTGTTTTTGGATGAAGACAAGAAGAACCCAGTGATTATTGCTGCAAATTTGGATAACAGTCAGGAAAGAAAGCTGCTTGAAGTATTAAAGAAGCATAAGAATGCCATTGGATGGACAATAAAAGACATAAGAGGAATCAGTCCTACTATCTGCATGCATAGAATCTCATTAGAGGAAGGCTCTAAACCATCCAAAGAGCCACAGAGAAGATTAAATCCTATTATGCAAGAGGTAGTGAAAAAGGAAATCCTCAAGTTACTAGATGTAAGAATCATTTATTCTATCCCTGATAGTAAATGGGTGAGTCTAATTCATGTGGTACCTAAGAAGTCAGGAGTCACGGTAGTTAAGAATGAAAGGGATGAGTTGGTGGCTCAGAGACTTCAAACGGGATGGAGTGTGTGCATAGACTATAGGAAATTGAATGCCATGACAAAAAAGGATCATTTCCTGTTGCCCTTCATAGATCAAGTTCTGGAACGATTGGCGGGACACGGTTTCTATTGTTTCCTGGATGGCTATTCAGGTTACAATCAGATAGTGATAGCCCTAGAAGACCAAGAGAAGACAACATTCACATGCCCATATGGGACATACGCTTATAGAAGAATGCCATTTGGACTTTGTAATGCTTCGGGAACCTTCCAAAGATGCATGACGTCTATTTTTTCAGATATGATAAGGGAGATCATAGAAGTGTTTATGGATGATTTCTCAGTTTATAGAGATTCATTTAGTTTGTGTCTTCAGAATTTGGCTAATGTACTTGAGAGATGCACAGAGAACAATTTAGTACTCAACTGGGAAAAGTGCCATTTCATGGTGCAGCAGGGAATAGTCTTGGGGCAAGTCATTTCTTGCAGAGGCATAAAAGTGGACAAAGCCAAAGTGGAAGTTATGAAGATTTTACTACCACCTCGGGGCATTAAAGATATAAGATCTTTTCTAGGACATGCTGGGTTTTACAGAAGGTTCATTACAGATTTCTCAAAAATTTCTAGACCATTATGTGTGCTCCTTCAGAAAGACAAAGAATTTGAGCTGAATCAGGAGTGCTTGGTAGCATTTGAAACATTGAAGGAAGCGTTAACCACAGCACCCGTGATAGCACCACCTAACTAGGAGCTACCTTTTGAATTGATGTGTGACGCCTCAGATTATGCTATAGGTGCAGTATGGCACAAAGAGTTGACAAGGTCCCTCATGTGGTATACTATGCATCACGAACTTTGAATGATGCTCAGTTGAATTACTCTACAACAGAGAAGGAATTGCTTGTAGTAGTGTTTGCGCTTGAAAAATTTCGACAATATTTGGTGGGCACCAAGGTGGTAGTATATTCGGATCACTCAGCTCTTAGATACTTATTGCAGAAAAATGATGCTAAGCCTAGGTTGATCAGATGAGTCTTATTACTTCAGGAGTTTGACTTAGAAATCAGAGATAAGAAGGGGTGTGAGAATGTGGTAGCAGACCATCTTAGTAGATTGGTTCATGAGTGTCCATCTAGAAAGGAGGAGGTTACATTAAGAGAAAATTTCCCAGATGAGTAGTTGTGGGTAGTACACAACGAGGAACCGTGGTATGCCGATCTGGCTAATTATTTGACCCACAATATTCTGCCTCTAGAGTTAGACTCACAGGGAAGGAAACGGTTCATAGCAAAAGCTAGACAGTTTTTCTGGCACGAACCATATTTGTTTAAACATGGGCCTGATTAGGTTATCCGAAGGTGTGTACCATAATCAGAACAGGGAGATATTCTTAGATTTTGCCATGAATTACAGTGTGGAGGACATTTTGGGGCAAGAAAAACTGTGTTTAATGTGCTTCAGTCAGGATTTTACTGGGAATCCTTGTTTATAGATGCTCTCAAATTCTGTGCAGCATGTGATAAGTGATAGCGTACAGGGAATATTGGAAAAAGGAATGAGATGCCTCAATCAGGAATCTTAGTAATGGAAGTTTTTGACACATGGGGAATCAATTTCATGCGACCCTTTCCACCATCAGAAGGGAGGAGCTATATCCTTCTGGGAGTGGATTATGTTTCCAAATGGGTTGAAGCAGTTGCTACAAGGACAAATGATAGTAAGGTGGTGGTGAAATTTGTGAAAGAAAATATTCTAGCCAGATTTGGAACTCCGAGAGTGATAATCAGTGATGGAGGGAGTCATTTTTCCAACAAGATTTTTGGGAACTTGATGAAGAAATATAGAGTCCGTCACAAGGTAGCCACCCCGTATCATCCACAGACATCCAGGCAAGTAGAAGTGAGCAACAAGCACATCAAGCAGATTTTGGAGAAAACAGTGAAGTCTACACGAAAAGACTGGGCAGCAAGGTTGAATGATGCTCTATGGGCACTTAGGACAGCATACAAAACTTCGATTGGGATGAGTCCATATAGGTTGGTGTTTGGAAAAGCGTGCCATCTCCCTGTGGAGTTGGAATACCGTGCTTCGTGGGCTATCAAGAAGCTAAATTGGGAATATGACAAGGCAGAAAAGAGAGAAGCCTCCAGTTGAATGAATTGGAAGAATTTAGATTACAAGCTTATGAGAACGCAAAGATTTACAAGGAAAAGACCAAGCTAATCCATGACAAGAATTTGATGAGGAAAGAGTTCCACCCAGGAATGCTTGTACTACTATATCTCTCTCGGCTAAGGATTTTTTATGAAAATTGCAATCACGATGGTTGGACCATATCAGGCGGTAGATGTTCTACAAAATGGAGAAGTGTAGATCCAAAATCTAAGAAATGAGGGAAGGTTTTGTTTGGAGTTTGCTCGAGGACGAGCAAGGGTTTTGTTTGGGGTATTTGATCTAGCCAAAAATGTCATACATTTTGGCCCTTATATCATTTCTCTTTGTTTTATTTTTAAGCGTTTTTATGTGTATTTATGGGTCGTTTGGTTTTTTATTGCAGGAATTAGGTAAAAAGGCATGAAAGGGGGCAAAATGGACTAACTAGTGCACATATGAAGTGAAGGAAACAATAGTACATGGGTAGCATACCCATACACTACCCGTGCGCTCACCCGTGTACCGGAAGGTGGATTTTGAGAAGATCAAACTGCACGGGTAATTGCACGGGTAACACCCACCTGTACAGTTCACCAGACCAGGGAGCAAGGCAACCGGCGAAAGCAACTGCACGAGTGGTGCACGGGTCATCCACCCATGCACATACCCGTGCACATTGTGCAAATCTGAAGAGAAATGAAGACTGCACAGGTAATTGCATGGGTAACCAACCCGTGCTATACCCGTGCTATACGGGATACCCAGCTCGCCACATCAACATCTTAGCTTAATTTTTGAAGTATAAATAGTTTTCAAACCTGATTCTTGAAGGGAGACCCACTACCATACACCATTCCATTCATTATTTCTCTCTCAAAATCTCAAAAACCTTTCTCAGCACAAAACCCATTATCATATTCATCAATTGCTACTCTTAAGGACATAGGAGGTGGATTGAAGCTTGAAGATAGAAGTTTCTACATGGGTCTTTTCTACTTCCCTCCTTTTCATTCTTGTATTCCATTTGTTATGAGTAGCTAAATCCCATTAAGGGATTGATGTGATTTACTTGTAAATATGGGTATTTGTAATGAACTCAATATCTTTTATTAAAATCTATCTCATTTATTCTATTCAATGTTTTACTTGATTTCAAAAGCAATTTGTGTTTGCTTGTACATGACTCTCTTCATGAGTTGTTTGAGAAATTATATGTGTAAAGAATCAAGTATACATGATGCTTTACTCTCTAAGCTCCATTGAATAGGAGGATTGAACAAGGGTACATGACCCAAGTAATATCCGGACTTAGTAATCTCACATAATTCTAATCATTCATGGGTAATCAAGACTATACATCCTAGGATTGTTTGCATGTGATAGATTAAGCATCAACCTATACATGATGGGTTGGTGATTTTTAACAAAGAGATGTGTCCCTCATGTGATAGATGTTCTTTCATTGTATAACCAATTGTGGGTGGCCAATGCTATACACGATGGTTTGGGTACTCACAAGTGGTAAATAATCAATCCTATACATTCTAGGGTGGCTACATTAGTTAATGACAATCATTGTGAGTTCATTCTTTACCCATTGTTTGCTAGTTGAATTCATCAATTCCTTAATCCACACACCATGTATCATACCTTTTTAGAATAGTACATTTTAGTGCATTTTAGCATAGTTTACATTTTAGTTTTACTTTTTCTCCAAAACCATATCAATTTACTTTTCTTGCATTTTTTAACTAAAGCATTAGTTTAATCATAACTATCGCTCGATCTCTGAGGATGATACCTATACTTGCCACATACTAGTTTTATACTTGTTTGAGCGCACCTTGGGATTTTATAAATTTGTTTGAATAGTGCATATCACGACATATAAAATATAGCACGTTCAGATATCCATCTTAGGAAGTTTTAATTGGTATCAAAGCGGGTCACTTAAGGTACTTAGTGTGATCTTGGGGTTTTAAGTTTGGATTTTTGAACTCTGGGTGAGTTGATGCCAGATGATTTTCTAGTGCAAGGCCACCACTCTTGAAGAGTGGTATCTACTCTTTTTGGAAAGTTAGGATGAAAGCCTATATTAGAGCCATCAATATAAAAAGCATGGATGAATGTTGAGGAAAGTTATGAGATACCTACCAAAAGGCTTGAAGATGGCACTATGATTTTGAATCCTAGAGTTTAATGGACGGCTATTGAATTTGATAATGCTAAGTGGCATCATCGAGCGGTGAATGCTATATTTGGATGTGTAGATAGTACTCAATTTATCTACCTCTGAAACCTTGGATCTGTAAAAAAAAGCATGGAAGGTCTAGAGTACAAATGCTTACTTCTCAATTTGAAAGTCTTGTTATGGATAAGGGTGAGAGGTTAGTAGACTTCCAAACTAGACTCTTGAATATCACTAACCAAAGTCAAACTTTGGGAGAGACATATCCACAAAAGAGAATTAATTAGAAAATCTTGAAATCCTTGCATACGAGATTTAAAGCAAAGGTGATAGCAATCGAAGAAAGCAAGAACGTCGATCTTATGAGGTTTGAAGAGCTTCTTGGGTCGTTACAAACATATGAGCTTGGGTTCAAGCCAAAGATTGAGGATAAAAAGCGGCGCACGAAAGCAAGTCTTCAAAACAACAAAGTGATATGAGGCGTGAAACCATTAAAACGAGACAAATGAACGAAAGAAGTCTGGCTTTTTTGACTTTCTGAGTTTGGGATTGAAGAAAAGTTTTAAGAAAAAAGCTGAGAAATTGAAAAGAGAAGAACTAAAGAAATCGGGGAATAGAAGAATAGTGAAGTGAGAGGCTTATATACTGGTGGGAAGGGTTTGAAAAACCTTAAAGTGACGTCACATCGTAAAAGAGTGGGAAAACAAAGCGGCAAGGGCTAAAACGTGAAAGACATGCCATGTCGCCTAGAAAAGACACCTGAAGAACCTGCATGTTCTCGTAAAGACACATGTCGTGATGAGGAGACCCTAAGCTTCCAAATGTCACCATCGAGAAGTCTAATCACTAAGCCAGTTTTAATGTTCGTTGATGCAACTAAGATACAATAGTCAAGAGTCAAAGTTAGTGGAGGTGTCATAATTACCACATTTATGAGGAAAATGATAAAATTTAAGGAACATATTTAAATACTTTTACCGAGTATGCACCAACTGACATAAATGAAAGAGGCATCGAATACATGACTATCCCGAGAACATGCCGAGTACAAGCTAAATAAAGATGCTCGGCTCAGGTAGTTAATGGGGTATTGTTATATGTAAATTTTGTCCGAGTGACGTGTTACCTAAAGAGAGCTGAAATATCATAAGATAACTATGCCATATGAACAAAAGTCAATAAGTCAGCCACAACATGGGACATGTCATCAAAGCCGCCCACGTCATAAGATCCATCAAAGAAGTCAGCCACTAACATGCCAAGTAAACCAGTTCGAGCAAGAAATCTGAATGGGAGAGGATTCGACTCGCTGAAGATCTCTACTCTGTAAAGTATTCTCTTCCGAATAAGAAGGTTTCCTGTTCTGCTAAACCATGTGTTAACGAAAATTTTACTCGGGATGAGAAATCTCTGTTAACGCCCTCGAGACCACTACCACGTAGGTGGTGGCCGAAATTATTTGTATATGTGACAATGGTTTATCTAGTGACAAATAAACAAGAACGTTTTTATTTAGCATGCATGGTACACGAGTACAAAGATTTTTCTCTCTTTTCTCTCAACTCTCTTTGGTAAATGGTCGATTGCTAGTCGTATGCCTGTCGAATAGTAGTCTCCTTTTCTTTTCTTTTTATACATGGTTTGTAGGTCAATAGACTGATTCTCCCTTGATTGTCTCAGTGATTGTCTCAGTCTCTTCCTTATCGGGCCGGATTTCTTGCGTTAAATCATTTGACTTTTAGATTGACGCCCGAATTGAGAGTATCGTGGTGGAGATCAGCTTGTTTCCTTTTGGATTTCATTACTTATTCTGCATGTAGATAACGCTTCCAGGTATAATTTAATTCATTCCTCGTATCCTTTCAGTATGATCCTTATAGGAGTCGTGGGACATGATGATATGGTATGATGCATCAACCAGAGAGGTTGTTTAGTATTTCGACCTTGATGTCTGAGAAGTTTCATCCAGCTTGGAGCCAGATCTGGCTTCTCATGACTTTTCCGAAGCTCGACGTGGCCTTGACTGACCCTTTTGAAGCTAGGTGTGGCTTCGACAAACCTCGCGGTCTTCTAGGGACATTCTTCTATGTCAATCGAGGTACAGACGGGGTTCTTGAGCATTTGCAAGATGACCTTGACTTCGGGGAGCTTCTAGTTTTGATGATGCGGGCTAAGCCCGATCATTCCGGGCTCTATCCAGGATGTTTCTGGAGCCCGCCCTTGTTCTTGGGGTGGTATCGCAGTTCGGCCCTGGATAGAGAGGTCTCCTGGTGGAAGTTCTCGGGTCCGGGCTTTATCCCAGATGTTTCTGGAGCCCGCCCTTGTGCCTGGGGCGGCATCGTAGCTTGGCTCTGGATATAGAGGTCTTTAAGTGAAACTTTCGGGTATGGAACCAGGTCTGGGAAGTGGAAAATTTCCCTTTGATCCTTAGCCAATTTTGGCCATTAACAGAAGTCCCCTCTGACTTGAACACCAGACGTCGAGCTCGGGGTTGAGGTCAGATTCTCACTTTATTTGGGAAATCTTCCTCTTTTACCGTTACCGAAATTTTGGGAAATTTCTTCATTTGAGTGACGTGTTGTGAACCGACTATTTTATCTTCGAATTAATCTGATCACGTTACGGCAGCCCCCGAGATTTTTTACCGTTACCAGGATCTTGGGGAGATCTTCCTCTTAACTGTATAAATGATGTGGCATGAGATGATTAGCTCGCTTTAGAGTTTAATCCGGTTACGTTACCGAGTCAATTTTTTACCGTTACCAAACGAGTATCCTAGTAACTTGAGCTGTTTCCCTCCTGCCTATATATATGCCCGTTTTCCTCCTCATCTTCCTCACATCTTCTCGAGCTAAAATAACCTTTTGTTGAGAAATATTTCCACAGATTTTTTCCCCAAGCTTGCTTCTTTCTTCATTCTTCGTCTTCTATTCTTTCTTCATTCTTCGTCTTCTATAATGTCGAAAAACAGTCGTGATTCAAATGATTCCATATTCGACGGCGAGGAGGTCGTCAGTCTTAGTCTGGGGAAGCAGGCTAGGAGGAGTTTTGACGGTGATGATTCCCCGCCCACATCACAACATTGGCGATCCAGTAGGAACGAATCTATCGGGACTGGGTTCTCCAATCATCTCGACCACCCTTTAGATATTGTTGATGATGATTCCACAAAGAAACGACCGGTGGCACTGCGGGGGAGCGTCGGGTCTCGGCTCCTGGTCCCTTTAGGGAGAGGCTCCCTCCCTACGATTTTCGGGTTATCCCAGATTCCACCGTTGACCCGGTGTCGATCGACCGTTTGAGGTCAAAGTTTGGCATCCCCGACAGTGTATCCATCTCGGTGCCTCCCAAGAACTTCAGGTTTTTCAACCCCTCTAAAGGCGTGCTTCCGATCCATGTGGCCACTCTTGAGAACGGGGTCAGGCTTCCCCTCCATCCGACCCTTCGGCGGGCTCTAAACGCCATCCAGCTCGCTCCCCTTCAGTTAACGCCGGGCTTCTGGAGGCATTTGATTGGCTTCCTTGTGTTATAGAGGGAACAATGCCAGATGAGTAAAGTGACAAGGGAGCCAGATGCGGAGGAGCTGGCATATCTTTTTCAGATTGGGAGCTTGTCTGGGGCTCCTCGAGGTCAGTTCTACGCCAAGGCCAAGAACAAGCTCAATTTCATCGTTCCTGGTGCTTCGAAAAAGGATCCCGCATGGAAAGAAGAATGGATCCTGGCGGGGGATGACTAGGGGAGCTCGATTTTCATCGGAGGGCATGAATTAGAGGTTCTTACGGCTTTCAGTGACAAGCCCTCCTGGGACCGAGTCTCCCTGCCTACCGAGTCCGAAGCCGTGTTAAAGGCTATTCTAGCCCGGAATTACCTGAATCCGATGTTCCCTACCGCTGAAGCTTTTGACCTTCTTAGGGTGAACAAATATCTACGGATTTTAGACGCTATTCCTCGTAAGTATCCTTGTGTCGCATCTTCTTATTACTTAGCTTGATTCTGACATTTTTTTTATCTGTTTATTCACAGTCTTTATCGTGGAGCCAGCCACCCGACACGTCTCGCGCTCTCCTCAAGGTGAAGCTTCTCTTCCCTCTTCTGGGGTCGAGCCTGCCCTGGCTTCTTCTGTCTCTCCGGCTGGGTCTAAGATGGCAACTCTGGCCTCGCGGGCTTTCCAGGCTTCTGGTAAAGCTCCCCAGGTGGTTGGCCCGACTGTTTCTGCCCCTCGGCCATGGCTGCTAAAGTCGCTATCCCTTCGACTCAAACATCTGATTCAGCTACGCTTCCAACAACCAAAGCCTCGGAGGTTTCTGGGAAGGATTTCGCTCCTGGGAAAGGTGTCGCGAAGGCTCCTTCCAACCGTTCCCGGCCTCAGTCGAGCTCTACAGGGCAGGATGAGGTCTTGGAGCAGTTCATAGCATCCTGTCCGGGTGGCGGGATCTCCAAGATGGCTTATATGCCTGTGGACGTCCTTATAACCAAGGGGTCTACTATCTTGGCTGAGGTAATTGTATGTCCTTCACGCCTTTTTTTTTTGGTTAACTCGTTCAGTTTATAACTCGGGTTTTATATTTGTAGGCCTTTAAGGTCAATGTCGCGATGGGCCAGCAGGTAGCCCTTCTCCGTGATCGAGCTGTGAAAGCCGAAGCTGAAGCCGAGAAGGCCGGGGAACTGCTCAAGCAGGCTCGGTCTCTAATGGAAGAGGTGACTTCCAGCCAAGGCAAAATTGAGCTCGAGATGGCCAAGCTTCGCTGCGATCATGAGAGGATGAAGCAATCTTTCGATCAGGAGCGTCTTCAATCTCTCCGGCGGGCTAGGCAGCGAGACTCCTGGAGATCTGAGGCTAGGAAGCTGGACCTTGAGAACCGGTCTCTGATTACTTAGGTGGCCAAGCTGCAAGCTGATGCGGAGACCTCCTTCAGCGATGGGTATTTTTATGCTTCCTTTCAGGCCGCGGAAGCTCTTCCTCCTCCTTTTGATTTGTCGTCTATTGCGGGCTGGGACAGACAGGAAATAATGCTCAAAGCTGCTGAGTTATCTTGTCCTGAAGGTGACAAGGTGGTCCCTTCTAGCCCGGCAGGAACTGGGATGCAGCCCACTCAGTCAGATCCCTCCTTCCATCTTCCTTCCTTTATCCCCTCAGGTCCTGGGGAATCGTCCAGCAAAGTGATGTCCTCTCGATCCGAGGAGGACCAATCGGGAGCTGGTGAAGAGGTTAGGAGCCCATCTGATGATCCAGCTTTAACAGAGATGGAGGTCGACAGGAGCCAGATGGGGCCCTTAGCTGCTCTTCTCGACGCGGCTATTCCTCCTAAAATTATGGAGGTGATCAATGAAGTTTTGGAGGAAGAGCCAGCTGATCATCCGATAGAGCCTCTAAACGGAGGAGCGGTCGGCGAGGATAACCCAGATGGACAGCTACCTGTTGAGGGGGTTGATGCTGAGGATCAGTATGAAGGAGGAGGGCCAGCGGATGGAAGCCATGATAGCCCCACAGCTTGAAGCGGACGACTTGTTTCTGATTGCCCGGAAAAGGGGGTGGGCACCCTGCTTTGCCATTGTCAGTTTTTTTATTTTTCCTTCTTCTTTTTGTAGCCCGAATTCGAGGGTTGGGCTCCCCATTTGGATGTAGCCTTATCGAGGGATAGGCTCCCTTTGTCCTTAATGATAAATTGACTCGCCTTTTTGAGAACTTTATTCTGCTTCTGGTCTTGAATGGTATCCAGAGTAGCATCGGTAGCATCAATTAAGATTCGTGTAGGCAATTATGATGATTTTGATCCTGCACATGAAAGCAAACATTATATACATGGGGTGATAACCCAACCAAGACATCAGGAATGCTACTTAGCTATTTCCTAGTCTTTGAGATCCAGCGGGCAACTATGCCTTTACACTCAGATCCTTCTTGGGGGTGGTAGCCCGACCAAGGCATCAGGAGGGCTATCGAGCTATTTCCAAGTCTCTAGATCTGGAAGGCAACTATGCTCTTACACTCGGATCGTTCTTGGGGGTAGTGGCCCGACCAAGGCATCAGGAGGGCTATCGAGCTATTTCCTAGTCTCGAGATCTGGAAGGCAACTATGCTCTTACACTCAAATCCTTCTTGGGGGTGGTAGCCCAACCAAGGCATCAGGAGGGCTATCGAGCTATTTCCTGGTCTCGAGATCTGGAAGGCAACTATGCTCTTACACTCAGATCCTTCTTGGGGGTGGTAGCCCGACCAAGGCATCACGAGGGCTATCGAGCTATTTCCTGGTCTCGAGATCTTTATTTCGAATTCCCATTCAAGTGTATAGTCACTAACGTTGAACATAGTTGGAGACAAAGATGGAAGAGAAAAGGAAAATGACTTTATTGATGATTGAGATGTAGTACATCTTTATTAGGACCTGTAATGAAAACTAAGTGGGGGTAGTCTGCTTGAGAACTCCTTTCAAGGGTAGAATTTCTTCAAATGGTCTACATTCCAAGTGTGGTTGATGGGTCGTCCGTCCATGTCTTCGAGTTTGTAAGCTCCATTGCGAACAATTAGCTTTATCAAATATGGCCCTTCCCAGTTTGGACTTAAGACTCCATCCGACCTTTTCCGAGTATTCAGTGTTACTTTCCTAAGTACTAGATCCCCTTCCTTGAATTTTCGGGCTCTAACCTTTTGGTTGAAGTATCTAGCGATCCTGCTCTGGTAGATCGCTACTTTCTCTGCTACCCGGTCTTGCTTTTCTTCTAAAAGGTCTAGACTAGCCCGGAGCTTGACTTCGTTACTTTCGGGCTCAAAGTGCTGTACCCTGAACGAGGTCAATTTATGCTCGATGGGGAGGACTGCTTCAACCCCGAAGGCCAGGGATTAAGGCGTTTCTCCAGTAGCTGTTCTTTTGGTAGTCCGGTATGCCCAAAAGACTTCTGGTAGCTCTTCGGCCCATTTACCTTTCCTCTGCTGAAGCTTCTTCTTCAGAAGTTTATTGATTGTCTTGTTGGTGGATTCCACCAGCCCGTTAGTTTGGGGATGAGCCACTGAAGCGAACCTGAGGTCGATCCCCAACCCTTGGCAGAAGTCTTTGAATCGGGCGATGTCGAATTGCTTCCCTAGGTCGGCTACAATGATGAGAGGGGTCCCGAACCTGCATACCACGTTAGTCTTGATGAACTTAGTTGTATTCTTTTCTGATATTCAAGCTAGAGGCCCTGCCTCGATCCATCTTGTGAAGTACTCAATAGCCACGATAGCATGTTTCATCTGTCCAGGAGTGGTAGGAAGTGGCCTAATTAGGTCGATTCCCCACATGGCAAAGGGGTAAGGTGAGCTGAGGGACGACAGTCACTCGGGTGGTTGGTGGCTCAAGTTTGAGGTTTTTTGACAAGGTTCGCAGGATTGCACAAAACTCTTTGCATCTTGATGGATGGTCGGCCAATAGTACCCCATACGAAGCACCTGATAGGCTAGAGCTTCCCCACCTATGTGGTTCCCACAATCCCCAGAATGGACCTCGCTCAATGCCCACTTATCATCATCGGGATGCAAGCACCTAAGTAAGGGGAGGGATCTGCCCCTCCTGTGGAGGTATCCGTCCACCATACAGTATCGAACTGAGAGTCTCTTAACTCTTCGGGCTTGGTCGGGCTCTTCAGGAAGCTCTCCTTCAAGGAGATAGGTGACAATTGGGTCCATCCAGGAAGGTAGGCGATCCAGGGAACAAATTTCTCCATTTGCGGCTATGCTTGGCTGGGTGATTACTTGGAGGGGAATTCCCCTTGGTAGGGATTGGCCTCCGTTCGCCGCTATCTTAGCCAGAACATCTGCGCGATGGTTTTGGAGTCGAGGCACCTGATCGATCTTGAGTCCCTTAAATTTGCTTTTCAGCAACCGAGCTAGATTTAAGTAGGCCACCATATTATCTCTTTTTGCCTGGTAGACCCCAGTCACCTGGTTTACAACAAGCAATGAATCGCGCTTGACCTGCAGGTAGTCGGCCTCTAGCTCGATGGCTACCTTCATCCCGGCTAGGAGGGCTTCATATTCCGCTTCGTTGTTGGTAGCTTTAAACTCGAATCTGAAACAGTGACAGAATTCAGTCCCCTCCGGATCTATCAAAACTATGCCAGCTCCTCCCCTAGCTCGTCCGGATGCTCCGTCTGAAAAGAGGATCCATGGCTTGTAGCCCTCCGGCCAATTTTCGACTTCGGATATCTTCTCAGGGTCCTCATTTGATACTGAGGGATCAAGTGGATCTGGGATCGCTGAGAATTCTGCTACGAAGTCGGCTGAAGCCTGTGCCTTAATCGTAGTCCGGGGCTTATACTTTTAGTCGAACTGAGTGAGCTCTAGTGCCCATAAAACTAACCTTCCTAACACATCTGGTCTTTGAAAGAATTGAAGGAGGGGTTGGTCTGTTACCACTGCTATTGTGTGAGCTTGAAAATAGGGACGGAGTTTCCTCGCTGAGATCACCAGAGCATAAGCAAGCTTCTCCAGGAGAGCGTAGTTCCTTTCTGATTTGGTCAAAGCCCCGCTTACTGCAGTTTCTGATACAGCCAGGTAAATCTGCAGCTCATCTCCGAGAACCGGCTTGACTAACAAAGGGGGGCTTATTAGGTATTCCTTCAAAGCTTGAAACGCCTGCTAGCTTTCCTGGCTCCATTTCATTTCTTTCCTTGTTTGATGGCCTTGAAGAAAGGAGGGCATTTATCGGTGGAGGGAGAGATAAACCTGTTGAGTGCTGCCACCCGTCCAGTCAGGATCTGTACTTGCTTGAGCGAGGTTGGGGATTCCAATTCCAGGATAGCTTTGATTTTTTCTAGGTTGGCTTCGATACCTCTCTCACGAACCATGAAGCCCAGGAACTTTCCTGCCGTTACCCCAAAAGCACATTTGGAGGGGTTCAAACGCATCTGGTTTTCCCTCAGTATGAGGAAGGTTTTACGAAGGTCTTCTTGATGTCCCTTTGTGGTTGGGGATTTCATGATCATGTCGTCGATATATACTTCCATCGTCCTTCCTATCTCAAGCTTGAACAATTTGTTAACCAGCCGCTGGTATGTGGCCCCTGCATTCTTCAAACCAAACGGCATCACCTTGTAGCAGTATAAGCCTTGCACAGTAATGAAACTGGTCTTATCTTGGTTAGCCGGGTGCATTTTAATTTGGTTATATCCTGAGAATGCGTCCATAAAACTCAAAAGTTTATTTCCAGATGTGGAGTCAACCAGTTGGTCGATCTTTGGCAAAGGAAAACTGTCTTTCGGACAAGCCCGGTTGAGGTCGGTGTAGTCGACACACATACGCCATTTTCCATTCGCCTTCCTGACCATGACTACGTTGGCGATCCATTCGGGGTAACGTACCTCTCTGACGAACCCCGCTTTGATCAATTTATCAACCTCTTCCTATACCGTCGCGTTCCTATCAGTGTTGAAATGACGCCTCTTCTGCTTGACGGGCTTGACTGTTGGATCTACTGCTAGCCGGTGGGTGGCCAACGATGCCGGGATTCCAGGCATTTCATTATGGTTCTAGGCGAAGATGTCGCTGAATTCCCTGAGAAGATCAATCAGTCCTCTTTTTATTTCTCGATCAAGGGCGGCTCCGACCTTGACAATCTTGGAGGGATCGTCAGTCCTGACGGATATCTCTTCTAGTTTATCCACGGGCTGCCCACTGGCCCATTCCTTACCCCTTTCTTCCTCGTAGGGCATGATAGGTTCATCCTCCGGATGCCCAGTATGTTCTGCGGGCTCTTTCTCCTCCTGGATTATCTGGGATGTATCCATGTCTTCCTGGATTACTGTCACCTGTACACACTGCTTTGCTAGGGCTGTAGGATTGGCAGATAATGCGTAGCATTTCCTGGCTGCCTGCTGGTCTCCGCGTACCTCTCCTACCTTGGTTCCAACCGGGAATTTCAAAACGTTGTGGTATATGGACAAGACTCCATTCAGAGAGGACATGAAAGGTCTCCCTAAGATGGCGTTATAGGCCGATGGGGTGTCCACCACAACAAAGTCGGTCATTACGTTCTGTTGGAGCGGGGTGACCCCGATGATTACTGGGAGGATCATTGACCCCACTGGTATGATCGAGTCCCTAGTAAAACCGTAAAGTGGAGTGGTACAGCTGTTGTAGCAATGTTGCTTCAGGTTCAGTTTTTCCAGGGTATCTTTGAAGAGGATATCTACACTGCTTCCTGTATCCACGAGCACGCGAATGACCAGACAGTTGGCGATCTGTATCGTGATGACCATAGGATCATCATGAGGTTGCACAGTGTTGAAGACATCTGCTTTGGTGAACACGATCTGAGCTGACTGGGAGGGCTTTGTCGGGCTCCAGCTGACTTCGAATATCCCTCGGCTCTCTCCAAGGTGGGGAACCTTTCTTGCGTGGTTTTTCCAGGAGTTATTGGAAACGCCGGCTAAGGTAGGACCTCCGCTGATAGTGTGTATCACCTGGATCTGTTGCATTAAGTCAGCCTGCTCCCCTTTCCTCTTTTCTGTGTCCTCACGGATTTCAGCTTGCACTTCCCTTCCAGTTCTGATATTATCTCTGACCTGTTGTAAAAATTCAATCAGGCATCATCCCCTTATCAGGGCCTCAATCTGGTTGCGCAAGTTATAGCACTCCGAAGTGTTGTGGCCCACGTCTTCATGAAAGTCGCAGTACTTGTACCGGTTTCTCCTGTCAGCTGGGGCCTTCATGGGAGCGGGCTTTTGGAGCAACCCTTTATCCCGTATGGCAAGGTAGACCGTTTCCCTGGATGCATTCAATGGGGTATAGTGGTCAAACCCTTTTTCCCCTTGTATTACTGGAGCCACGGTCCTGGGAGGCGGCTAAGCCCGGGGAGGGGTTTATTTTACTGGATATCTCTCTTGCCTATACGGAGGAGCAGGGGGGCGATAGGTCGACCTGTTGGGAGGTTTATTCTGAGCTCTCTGCACCGGCTCAAATTTGGGGGCTTCTTTCTTCAAACGTTTTGCCGTTCTCATGTCGTCATGCTCTATCTTGACCTTGAGTTGTTCGTCGATCTCGACCTGCTCAAGAGCCCGATCATAGGCCTCCTGGTAAGTCTCGAGAGGTCTTTTGGCAAAAGAACGGAAAAGCTTTCCTGCCCAAAGGTTTCACCTGAAGTTGGCGAGGGTTTCTTTTTCAATGAAAACTCTCATCTGTATGACCTTCTTGTGAAACCGCTACACGTATGATCGAAGAGTTTCACTCCGTTCCTAGATCACATATTATAGGTGTATGGGATCTTTCGGGCGAGGTTTAACTCCCTGGAATTGTGAGCAAAAATCGGTTGACAATTTTGTGAAAGAATCCACGCTACCAACAGGCAGTTTCCTGAACCAGGTTTTCGCATAGTCGGTCAAGGTTGTTGGAAACATTCTACACATGGCTGCTCTGGTAGTGTTCTGGACCTCCATCTGTTGAATGAAGCTCTCTAAATGGCTTAGAGGGTCTTCCGTTCCAGAGAATTTATCTGCTGGCATTTTGAATTTTAGGGGGAGCTCTGCTTCCCGGATCCTCCTAGTGAAGGGAGCGTTCATCTCGCTCAGGGGATTCTTTTTGTCCTCCTTACTCTTTCCCTTCCTTATCTGCTGGACCTCCTTTTGTAGCTTTGCCAGCTGATCCCTCAGTCACTTATTTCCAGGTCTCCTCGAGTTAGCCTCAGATTCCTCACTGTCGAACCTTTCTGATGAACTGGCAATTTCTATCCGGTCTTCCTCCTGGACATGATCCATTTGGGGAGTGTGTCTGCTTTCCTCCTCTAGGGCCCGGGTAGTTCTCCTAGATGTAGTTGGATGAGATAGCCCTCGCGGCTTCCGGGTAAAAACATCCGCGGCAGACTTGACTAGCCGGGGTTGATATTGTGAAAGTCTTCTAGGAACTGGGGGCATGGGTCCCAGCCTATCCCGGATCGAACGTTGGGGCCCTGATCTATCTCGAGCCGGCTCGGGAGGAGAAGGACCTAGGCGATCGAAAGCAGGTGGTCTAGCTCCGAGCCTACTCGGCTCTCCCTGATCATTCAGGTTGGTAGGCTGGACTGTGATGCCTTCAGCAAGGAGGCGGACGCGGATGGATTCTACGAAGGCCGCCGCTTGTTGGTCGAGCGTTGCCTGGCTCACTATGGGGTGGCCAGCAGTCCGTGTATTGGTTGTCTGGATCTGAGCTTGACTACTATATCCAGACTTTCTCCCCCTTCCTGGAGTCTTTCGGGTTGGCCTCGCCGGGGATTGCTCTGGGACTCTGTGCTGGCCTTGGGAGGAGCGTAGCCTCATAGTTCCTATAAAACAATGAAAATATAAATACAAACGATTGGTTAGTTCCCACAGACGGCGCCCGAAAGTGTTAACGGAAATTTTACTCTGGATGAGAAATCTCTGTTAACGCCCTCGAGACCACTACCACGTAGGTGGTGGCCGAAATTATTTGTATATGTGACAATGGTTTATCTAGTGACAAATAAACAAGAACGTTTTTATTTAGCATGCATGGTACACGAGTACAAAGATTTTTCTCTCTTTTCTCTCAACTCTCTTTAGTAAATGGTCGATTGCTAGTCGTATGCCTGTCGAATAGTAGTCTCCTTTTATTTTCTTTTTATACATGGTTTGTAGGTCAACAGACTGATTCCCCCTTGATTGTCTCAGTGATTGTCTCAGTCTCTTCCTTATCGGGTGGGATTTCTTGCGTTAAATCATTTGACTTTTAGATTGACGCCCGAATTGAGAGTATCGTGGTGGAGATCAGCTTGTTTCCTTTTGGATTTCATTACTTATTCTGCGTGTAGATAACGATTCCAGGTATGATTTAATTCATTCCTCGTATCCTTTCAATATGATCCTTATAGGAGTCGTGGGACATGACGATATGGTATGATGCATCCACCAGGGAGGTTGTTTAGTATTTCGACCTTGATGTCTGAGAAGTTTCATCCAGCTTGGAGCCAGATCTGGCTTCTCATGACTTTTCCGAAGCTAGACGTGGCCTTGACTGACCTTTTTGAAGCTAGGTGTGGCTTCGACTGACCTCGCGGCCTTCTAGGGACATTCTTCTGTGTCAATCGAGGTACAGACGGGGTTCTTGAGCATTTGCAAGATGACCTTGACTTCGGGGAGCTTCTAGTTTTGATGATGCGGGCTAAGCCCGATCATTCCGGGCTCTATCCCGGATGTTTCTGGAGCCCGCCCTTGTTCTTGGGGTGGTATCGCAGTTCTGCCCTGGATAGAGAGGTCTCCTGGTGGAAGTTCTCGGGTCCGGGCTTTATCTCAGATGTTTCTGGAGCCCGTCCTTGTGCCAGGGACGGCATCGTAGCTTGGCTCTGGATATAGAGGTCTTTAGGTGAAACTTTCGGGTATGGAACCAGGTCTGGGAAGTGGAAAATTTCCCTTTGGTCCTTAGCCAATTTTGGCTATTAACACCATGATAAGGGAATAAGAGATCTACCCAAATACGGAAGCTAAGGATCACACTCCATTGAGAAAACAAGTTTGTCTTCTTCAATGTGCCAAGAGTCCTAATCAAGCACAAAATCAATCGCATTTATTACGTGGTAAACATCAAACAGGAAAGAGATCAAGATAATCAAGGAGAATCACACAAGAAGAATCATAATAAGATTCTACAAGACAACTACTTGTACAACAAGTTTAGGGTTACAAATGGGAGTATAAATGTGACCCCATTTTCATTGTAAAATGAGAGATATACAGAAAAATATATGCAAGCATTAAGAGAGAAAGGCAAGGTTGAGCGTGTAATCATTTTTCCATATAGTGAAAACCCTTTTCGTTGTCACTGGCAACCGTGGATGTTACCCCAAACCAGGGGTTTTACCACGTAAAATTTGTGTACGTACTCATTCTTTCTTATCATTCTTCGATTCCACCACTAAATAATCTACTAATTGCACTGTTGTCCGATTAATATTTCACAACAACGAAAAATTACCATCAACAAATAATAATAATAATAGTAATAATAATAATAATAATAATAGAAATAATAATAATAATAATAATAATAATAATAATAATAATAATAATAATAATAATGAAATTACAATAGCAATAACAATTTTTAATAATTATTATTATGTTAAAATTTATAAAAAATTGTAAATTTTAATAATAATAATAAATTTAATAATAATATATATATATATTATATAATAATATTAATAATAATATTGATAACATCTTTTAATAATAATAATACATTTTAATATTATAATAATAATCATTTTAAATATAATTAAAAATAATATAATTTTATTTTAATATTTAATTTTAAATAAAATAAAATTATAAATAATGTTATTCTAAAATAATATAAATCTAAAAGTTATTTATGTTATGTAATATATTAAAAAATTATCAAATATTCTTGAAATTTGTTACATAAATTAATAAACAGTAAAATATAGTAAGGGTAACAATACACCTCCACCACTGCCCAACATGTCTGGGTGGTAAGAGCTCTCATTCAGCCTGACAATGTCCCATGTTCGAATCACCGCTACCGTAAGTGATATATATATAATATCCTCACATATAATAAATTTTTTAATACACAAATTTAGTATGTAAAATTTCTATATTTAATTTATAAAACAATAAAAAGGATTAGTTTAAAAAACACTAATGATAGACAACCCAAAAATTCAGCCCAAATTTTAACCCAAATGATATGGCAAGTGGCTTTTTCATTATCCACATCATCCCATATTGTGTATGGTGATGACAACTCACTGACCACATCATTTAGGTTGAAATTTGGACTAAATTTTCGGATTGTCTAGCATTACTCTTTAAAAAAATTGTTAAAAAGACTGAAATTTGGATTCCGGAATGTGGGAATGTAGAGTGTGACGGGAGAGAGATTTTTTCATGGAACTGGTGATTTTTCTAATCCAATGGTTGTTTGTAGTTAACCGGTTGCTTGTATATATATATATATATATATATATATTTTTTTTATCCACTGTTAGATTGTGATTTTTCTAAATCCAATGGTTGTGTGTAATTTTCAAAAGGGTTAGTATCATACCAAGACTCTTCCGTGCATACAGTAGCCAGTCCTTACTATTCTTTTTGGATTGTCTTCCTTTTTCTTGTTCCACAAGAAATTGATTTACCCTTTATAAGTTTCAAAACCATTAATCAACTATACAAAAACTCTTTCCTTAAAAAAAAAAAAAAAAACTTTCCTTGCTCTGGTTTTTTTTTTTTTTCCTCTTTCAAACTATATTTTTCCCAACAAGCCACCAAATCAAATTCAGTGATCAGGGTTTTATTAATTATAGCTCATCGAAGATGTTGGAAGAAGGGATCATGTGCTGCTTTTGTGGAGCTTGGTTCTATTTAATCAAGGCGATAAATGAGTCGAATTTGGGATTTCTTTCGAAAGCTACAAGGGTCGATACGCTCCAGGATTTATCACAATTACTTGAAAAGCAAAGTACACTTCCGCTTGTCGCTCGATCTGGTAAAATTGGCTCTGATACACCAATTACTCTCAAGAATTCCAGGTACTTGAGAGGCGTGATAGTGAAGAGAACGAGTGAACTACATTTCAGAAAAAAAGGAAAGATGGGTCCTCCGAAAAAGGATCTAAATTACAGGAATCGACAACTGAAGAGGTTCCATGGTACTTGGAAGACGGAACTGGTCGTATAATTGTTTTGTGCAGCGAACTTGCCTTAGAGTTTCTAATGACCGTTGGAAGTCAAGTGTTTCAAAGGTTTAAATTGCCGAAAGAAATTAAGGAAGCAGACATTGAGATGCTTGAAGTCCAAGAAACCGAAAGACTAGTTCGGATTGGTACTCCCTTGAATGTGGTTGGTGAGGCCGTGAAAGATGTTGATGGAACAATAGTTATTCTGAGTCCACACGAGAGGAGTGATTTATATCTAAGTCAAACAAATACTTACTATGAAATTTCGGAACTGCAAAAAGGATCCAATTTCTTCAAGTATGCTTCTGTGGTTTTGACAGTCATTGGTGTTTGCTTGATTGCTTCAAGTGTCATCGAAAGAATTTTGCAGGGAAATAATTCACAGAGAAGGGTTGCTGTTAATTATGGTAATAAATTAGGGCAAGCTGTTGAAGATTCAAATGGTGGGTTGCATGTGATATACCTTGAGAAGAAGTCCAATCCGAGAGTTGTTTTCAAGATTTTAGGACCTGTGTGGTGGATTGGATATGGAACAAGAAAGGACTTCATAATTCGCAAAGCCAAGCTCGACAGATGTTAATAGGTGCGTTTAATATTGGCCAACCAAAACTGTTTTGTATTTTAAATACTTTTGTGTAAAATATAAATTTCCAACTGCGCTAGGATATCAATTAGACGAGGTTTGACTTTTGACACTATTTAAGTAGGGTTAGGAATCGAGAGAAGGGAGAAGAAGATCCATACAACATCTGCATGTGTTTTCTTCTTCATGCAAGTTTTAAAGTTTATGTTTTTCGAACCTAGATTTCGGTGAATTCGGTTTAGTAGGTTTCCAACTGAAACTGTGTTGGTACTTAGCATTTGCAATTATTTTAAGGACTTACTGAATTAATAACTTTCGTTTGTTGTAAGTAGATGAAATATGTGTTATTATTCCATCTCATATATACTCATTTTTTGTAACCAAGTGTAACCTATCTGTAAAAACGAACCCAGGTTTTAGCCAATTTGGTTAAGTTGGGTGGGTTGGGATTTGGGGAGGGGGATAGTCAGACTCGAACTCATAATCTCATGATGCAAGTCTGATGGGCAAACTACAAGACCAACCTCATATTGTTTAATTGTAACCTTTATTTGTTGCTTATATATACTAATTAATACACATCATACACATCAAACTTGTGTTCTTACTCAAATTTACACTCATTTTTTATATCATTTTTTATGGCTTCACTAATGGAACCGGTCAAATATGGGTTATTTTAGTTAAGTTGATCAAGTGAACCTATCTCAGCCTCTCAAAACATTCAATTCTCAAGTTGTAACACCCCAATATTGAATGTTATGTCATAAATCATTAATTACTTCACCCAAATGAAACCAATAATCATTTAATAACACCAAATAAACAATTCTAAAATGAAAACATATCTCCAAATAATTCCAACAATAAGGTTCAAACACTCTAAAGAAAATTAAAACAATACCGAGTATCTAAACTCAAATTCTAAGTAACAAACCAAAGGAAAACTTTACATATAATCTTAATAACTTCCAACCCCTGAAAGTCTATCGCCCTAGCTGTCAGCTTCTAAGATACTTAGTCTGTAAAATGTTAAATGATAAGGGGTGATCTGCCAACTCAATAAGTATTGCATAATACGTAATCGAAAACATTTATGAAATTTATAATAACATTTACAGAGTATATACAAATATTCAGATACAATTAAACTTGCAAAAGTAACATTTTCAAATACAAGTAAATCTTGCAAAAGTAACACCTTCATATACAAGTAAAGCTTACAAAAGTAACATTTTCAGTGTACGATAACGATTAATAACATTTCATAAAAATAAGCTCAAGTCAAGTAGTGTCACCAATACCCCCGGTGACCCGACTATTTATATTTTAGAAATTGGTACAAGACTAAAATCATAACATTTCATTTGTCGCATGCGCTGCATTTAAATTATCACTGGTGATCACCATTTCATTTCATTTCACATTTCATTTACTACTACATTGAGCTAAAACATTATTTTCAAAATATGTATATAATAATGCATTTGCATATTACTAAACCACAAAAGAACCAAACATTTAAGCTTTTAAACAAAAAGTTATAGTAAGGGTAAAACTTATTTAAAAAGAATTAGGTAATGAATATGTAAGTAAAGACTACATAAGTAGGGAAATGAGTTAATTTTTTTTGAAACGCAGATTTATTCAGGCACCAAAGGCTAGGGGAAAAAACAGAGGAAACACAAAGAGCCCAAGACCAGAAAAAACCAACAAGCTGCAGCAAACAAGAGCAACCAACGAAAGGGAAATGAGTTAATTTACATATATAAACGTATATAATAAAATATTCTAGACTATAAAAATATGGTAAATAAATTTGTTTTCTAAGAAAACATTTATACAACTACATACTATGCAAAAAAAAAAAATCTACTTACCTTGGATGATAGTAAGTTTAAGGCTTTAAGAACGATATTGGGAAGTCATAAGAGGCACATGAACATTAAGAATAATAATTCTTCAATCAAAATAGCCAAATAAAAGAAATCTAACTCCACTTCTTAATAAATATATTTTTACTCATTTTCATGTAGAAATTGTAGAAAAACATATTTTAGTGCTCAAACGTTAGTGATTCAAAAATCTTAAGGGCCTCAAAAAACTACATAACTTATTTTATAAATCCATCAATCATATTACTAAATCCTCTCAAAATATCAGAATTTTATCAAACACCTATGAATTTCTATAATTTCTAAGCACACAAGGGTCAATCCTGACAGCGTAAATTTCGATCCTCCCACCAGACTTTGTATCAACTTTTAAAAATACTACCGACCATGAAAAATTCCAAAAGTTTATTTATATACTAATACTCCAGTAATATATCCCTATACCAAAATCAGAATTTAATATATCTCCATTCAAAAGGTAAAATTCCTTCAACACCGAAAGTTCATAACTGTAAGCCGAAATATTGTGGCTTAAACATTATATGTACCCACAGAATTAAAATACTTATATATAACTTCATTTCACGAAACTTTTTATCTTGAATCAATTATGTCTCTAAAACTAGAGTACCAAATATCAGACTTAAATACATCCTCAATTCCAATTTAAAATTACTCTGATATAACAAGGCCAGTTTGAGAATTCATAAAATCTGCATATATAACCGATTTAGAAATAAAATCTCCCTAAGATAAACACCACCAAAAAATCCAAACATTATAATACAAGTTAATATAATTGTCTACTATTTCCATACAAAAATGTACCATCCACTGCAACCTACAAATATAATTAAAATAATCAACAATAAGGGGGGTGTATTGATTCAAGATTTTATTAGACAATTTGTGGAAGTAAAAGTTAGGTGGTATTAGATTGAGACTTTTTAACAAGTTAGATAAGTCTGGTGGTATTCGATCAAGACTTTTAAGATTTTTTTTAAAAAGCCATATTATCTTGTGGTATTGGATCTAGACTTTTAAGATTTTTTAAAAAGTTCATATTGTCTTATGGTATTGGATATAAACTTTCAAGAGGCAACAAATTGTCTGCTGGTATTGAATTGAGATAAAGATTTTTAAGATTTCATGACAAAATAGATTTTCCAAACTTTTTAGTGATATTTATAAATAGCTTGAACCCAAAATTGTCTTGCTCTCTCCCTCAATACTTTCCAGACTTTTTATTTGATTTCAGATATTTGGTGGGTGTATTGATATATAATAAATGAGGCACAAAACATGCAAAAGACAACATAAAACTACACTTGAAAGTCAAGTACCAAATGACTGATAAAATGCCTCTGTGAGTTAAAAATAGTTTTATACTAGATTTCCATGATCCCACCACCACCACCTGTATCTAAAATCTTTAGGACCACTGGTAAAAAATTATCAAATGCTTTATCTACGTCTATAAAAGATGGATTTGGCAAAAAGTAAAGATAAACAGGAAGTTGAATTTTTTAAAATATATATACATATATATATATATACAATTTTTCTATTGTCAGTTCGTCCTAATATAATTTATATCAGGACGAAGAATGTGGACCATTAGATTTACATACTTTGACTTAAAATGTATGCACTTGTCAAAACTTCTCCATAATCTGTGGTCCATATTCATCGTCCTGATATATTTTATATCAGGACGAACTGACAGTAGAAAGATTGTATATATATATATATATATATATATATATATACACCTGATAAAAAGAGCTGGTCCATTACTGATAATATCGCCCTTTGTGTAGATTGAGTTCAAAGACAAAAGAAGATGATCATCATTTCTATTGATTTATTGAATGAGCGAGTTAAAAAGATATAGGCCTCGCATAAAAACATGCTTCTATAAAATTTAGATACATGTTTTTTTTTTAAATCCAATAACATAAAGGTATGCCGAAACCTGTCGAGAGTAAACACTAGTTGACCGTTTGGAGTTATTTTTTTTTTAAATATGTATAATTAAATCTTATATATCAATTTTTTTTGTTATTTAATTTATATTAAAAAAAATTCTTGTCATGCCCCGATCCTCTAATAATTTTGTTGGTTATTATATTTATTTCATAAGATGACATTTTCTGCACCATATGAACCAGCTGAAGGTTATAAGTTGGTTGGTGGTATTTTAAAATTTTATTACTTTTCTTCATAGCTTATACATGTTTTTCATTCAATTTTTGTTGTTCAGTGACTGCCCTCAACAAGATTATAGAGCACTGGAACTTGGGGAGAAAATTGAATACTACAATCGACTCTTAAAAGTCCATATTTTTAAAAGTCCAAAAAGTCTTGAAATAAAATCCAGATAATCCTAATAGTCTATAAACAAAGTTCAAAAACTCTTTCAGAATTCTAAAAGTCTAGTCCATATAATCCTAAAATTCCTAAAAGTATAATCCTAATAATCCTAATAATCCTAATAATCCTAATAGTCTTGCAAATCCACAAAATCTTTGCACCCCAAAATTGTCTATTAAAATCTCAATCCAATACACCCCTCTAAGTTGCTTCACCAATACTAAAACAAATCAAAATTGTAACCTATACTAACACTCAAATTTGAACTCTTTAATGAACTCCAAAATTCAAGCAGTTTTTCACGGAGCTTCATGTATATGTCTATTTCATTTAGTTCAAAATCCATGCATTAAAACATCTACATCTGAATAGTAAAATTGAACAATTGTTAGAGGCCCAATCTTTGTTAATAAGATATTTTGATATTAAAACATATGAGTTTGAAAAATGACTAAAGTTGTAAATAAAAATTTAAAACGAAACAAATTTTAAGACATTGTACCTTCAAAATACTCAGACTCAATCTATGAGACAATAGTTTGCTATATCTTTTTGCGAGTGTTATCAATTTTGGAAGAGAAGTGTAGAAAAGTGAGAGTTTTCAGAATAAAGGTAGAATGGAAGTGTTTCCCTCATTTATATTACTAAAGAATATATATATATATATATATATATATATGTGCACATATAAGTAATTATAAAAATGATGAAGATATACAAATCCCACTGATTTTGCTAAAATAAAGAAGATATACAAATCTCATCGGTTTTGCTAATATATTCAAATCCCCCTAAGTGTGAATTTGACTTGTTTCAAATCTCTCTAAATGTAGACTTGACTTTTTTTTCAAATCTCTCTTAATGTGGAATTGACTTTTTTTGCCGTGATTGCCCTTGAATAATGCTAGAGAATCAATCTAGTGTGATCTGGTTTGTTGCCAAAATATTCTGGTTTAATACCAGATGATTTTGTTGTCTTAACAAAAAGAAAATGAATGAATGTGTTTCTATATATTATTAATATTTTTATTACTAATAAAGAGGAAAAAAGATCGGGTCTTACAAAAGTTGTCAAACTTAAGCTCTACCACCAAGGTTCAATTCTTGATAGTGTAAATATACGTCTACATTTACCCATTAAACCACAAAGTGTGAGGGGTCCCCTTACTTAGAGTGATAGTTCCATTCCGTACCTTGTTTGCAGAGATGTAGGGGATCATTCTACAGTTATTCAGGCCCACTTGCAACCTGTAACCTGTGTAGAACAAAGAAAACAAAAAATAGAGTGAAATGCTTGGGATACCAATTTATCCCAATTTTTTTAAATAAAAAGGCATTGGAAAATGGGTGAAATATAGAAAAATTCAAGAAAAATAGTTGTATTGCTTGAAAATTTCTCAAATTTTATTCATAGGTAGATTTTATTGAACAAATTATCCATAAAAAAAAATTCAAATCAAAAATCATTAAAATAGATGTGACTTCATCAAGGTCCTTACCGAAATTAAGATAAGAGATATTTTATGAGAGAACCAATATATATATATACGCACACGCATATATATATATATATATATATATATACAGTAGAACCCCTGTAAATTAATCTCCTATAAATTAATATCCTCTCTAAATTAATAAAAAATCCCGGTCTCGACTCGGGCTAGTGTAAAAACTTAATAAACCACTCTATCGTAATAATTAATAATTTTTTTTTGAAACCTAATATAAAATTTCGGTCCCGACTGTCGTATAAATTAATAATTTCATAAAAGTACAAAATATATTACATAATAATCAAGAACTAGAAAAATATTTCAATATACTAGTTTGCACAAGGCCGCCATGTTTGATATTTTTGACTTCATCCTTCATCTTTTGAATTGTCCTCAAGAAGTCATTGTGATCACCTTCTTGTTGTAGCCAAAATGTTTCAACCAAATTTATCATTTTAATAGCCTTACTTGTAGAGATTTTAGGTACCACATGACTATCGTCGTCGTCGTCGTCATCCATCTCAACCCCACCATCATTATTCTGCCTTGTGATATCATTGATGATATCCTCTTTAGTTAGAGTGTAACACACTTCTTCTTCCGTCGGATGGTTAAGTAGATGATTAACATCCATAGGATTGCTATAGTGGAAGCTTCGAATTTGTTGTTATAATTCACTCATATCACCTTTATCCTCAATGTCTCCCTCAGTTTCTCCTTGGACTGTACTAATTTTGCAATGAAGAAAACAATTAGCGATGGTCTTGGGCTTAACATCAAATGTCCATGCTGCAACAGCCATACGAATGGCTTCTAAAATATCAATCTTTTCAGGATCAAGTGTGTTAGATTCCAAACATTCGAGCAACATACAATTAAAGCGGTGACGATAATACGCCTTGAAGTTTCGAATTATTCCAGCATCACATGGTTATAGTTTTGATGTCAAATTTGGTGGCAGATAGTGCACTATGGTGTTCCTGAGTTAGATGTGATTAGGTAGCTCTGCAAGTGGTACATGGGAAGTGCAATTGTCAATGAGAAGCAAAACCTTTCGATTTACCATGTGAAGGTCAAATGCTTGAAGCCGCTGTACAAAAATAATTTGTGTCATCCAAGCTTTTCGATTTGCCATGTATTGGCAGCCAAGATTGTTTTGATTAACATGTTTGAAACAATGTGGATTCAAATATTTTCCAATTATCCATAAGGGGATTTTGTCACTGCCATCTCCATTGGTGCATATGACCACAATTATTCTTTCTTTGTTCTGCTTGAGACTTTCAAGTTGTTTCGTTGCCAAAGAGTTATCTGCCTATATAAACAAGGTTAAATACTCCAATTAATCAATCAAAGCTTAAACATGTATGCAAATTTCAAATGAAAAAAAAGAGAAAAAGCTTACTTGTAATCTATAAAACAAGCCAGTTTCATCCATATTGTAGATGTCCTTCCAGTCATATTGATCTAGTATATCGTACAAATTGGGTATAGCTTCCTCCACTGCTTGAGTATCAACAGTCCCATTTTCCCCAAAACGTCTGAAGGATTTGATTCCATGGTGAGATTTAAATCTATTCAGCCAACCGTTGGAAAACTTAAAAGATGTTGCTTCAGGATAAAGTCGATTAAGAAAAAAGGCACCTTTCTCCTTGATTAGATCACCACTAATATTAATCTTACTTTGGTAGGTATTAACCCATTCTACCAATGCAGCTTCCATTAGTGGGTATGAGACTGACTTATGGCATTTTGAACTTCCACGTATGTGATGGATGATGAGCAGTTCTTCACTATGGCGAAGGGTGTTAGAGATAGTGCCTTGACTAACTTTGAGCTTGTACTTAACTAGTAGCCACTGTGCAAGATGTTTTTGAGTAAATGTAAGATTGTCCTTCTTCATCTGACAAAGTTCTTTACGAATGCTATTCGTCATAGTGATATGAGGATTAGACATCTTAGAAGGAGGAGCAATAACAAAGAAGATAAAAAAAGAGAATTTTTAGGAGTTGTAAGGAATATAATTTTTAGGTATATCTTGAGATCTCTCTTGTTATACACAACCGAAGAATAAGTCTCACTATTTATAGCTTGAGTATCCTTGGTCTCTAAGTAATCACATTCCCAAACGGAATTAGAAATTTCATTAACAAATCTTTCCTAAACAAGAAATCCTGAAAAAAAAAAAAAGAACTTTCTCTGAAGAAGAAACCTGTCTAAATAAGGAATCCCGAAAAGGAACATTCCCTAAATAAGAAATCCCAAAAATGAACATTTCCTAAATAAGAAAACCGACTTCCACACGTTTTCTTAGACAAAATAACACTTTACAAGGCAAAACCCTTCAAATTAATAACTCCTATAAATTAATACTCAATGGTGGGTCCCAAAAAATATTAATTTAGAGGGGTTCTACTATATATATATATATATAAATATTTATATATATATATATATATATATATATATATGACACAAGATTTGACACGATTTTTCAGCTATTGGATCTATGAGATTTGAGTGACTTAGATTTAATAAATTGGTTTCTTTTTATTTTCTTCTCCTTTATCTAACATTAATTTCTTTAATTTTCTCTCTCCTCTCTCTTATATTCACTTACCTAATTAAAATATAATTGTTACAAATATTATGCAATTATATATGAATGAATATCCATCAGTCCATGGAAGAAACTTCCATCCTTTTGTATTCTTACTAGCTCTATCATAATGAACAATTTTATTATTCATTATAATGTAATTTATGTATACTTAATGTAATGTGGGATTGTGAGGCTATATAAAGAGCCTCTCACCATTGTATTTTACATACTTTTGATGAGAACAATTGAGGAATAAAAGACTTCTCTCTTTGATTTATTATTTCTCTCTTAGTATATTTTAAGTTTATGTTATATATTCTTGTTAATTCTTAATTAATTTATAACACGTTATCAGCACGAGTCTCTAACCATGTTGTTTCGATTTACAGATTCGAAAGCTTTCTACCCAGAGACAAAAATCATCTGATCCAAGTTTGATACGTGATTACAGAGAACAAATTCTTGTTGGGATCGAGCCCTCTAACAAACTGTAAAGTACTAATTCTAGTTTATTATTTTTGTTCTAAATATTGGTTTTTATACTTCTCCCCATTTATTTTCGTTTACAAGATTATTTGGGTTTCCAAGAAACAAAAGTAATAATTAATTAAATGTATTGCGACATGAAGATTGCAAAAATAGAGTGAATGGATTACAACCCAAAGATCGAAAAATCAAAGAGCCTGAAGCTCGATCTAATATCTAAAAATTGTAAAATCAAAAAGCCTGAAGCTCAGTTTAGTGTTTTAAGATTGTAAAATCAAAAATCCTAAAACTTAACATAATGATAAAAAAAAAACTTTTTAGAATTTATCGATTGCAATCAAATCAAAATATAAGAATAAGGAATTTACTATAAGTCATAACCTGAAATTATAAATTCCAATTAAAGTGATAATTATGTTTAGAATTCGAAGTTCTAAAATTCATTATTCTCAATTATAAACTTGAAGTTTATATATGCACATGAAACCGTAATGATGTTTTAAACTTCTATTAAAATGAATTTTACTATAAACCCGAAGTTCCGAAAATGGTAAATTATGAACTTAGTGTTATGATATAGTAATAACCAAATATCCAATCCAAAAATTGCAAAAGGATAAATATATTTTTTTCTCATTTTGAATGGTAAATATATTTTATCTCATCTGAGCACAATCTAAGTATTTCAATATGATTTACTTTGTTGTTATTTTGAATTAATTTATTTGTACAACTACTTTTATGAGTATGCTCTATGGTGGCCAATATGTTGGATCTTCCACATCATAAAGTAAATTAAGTTTTAATTTTAGTGGTTCTTGTTTCAATTATGTGATTGGATTTCATCAATGAACATAGAACCATAAGTTCTAAATTTGAATCCAATTGAGAACTTGAAGTTATTAACCTGAAGTTCCATACTTTTGAACCTGGATTTTTGAATCAAAAGGCAATTCAATTTTACATTGTTAAATGGATATTTAACAGTCACTATATTGAAAAAGAAAATACAAAGGCCTGAAGCTTTAAATATTAATACAAAATAAATCAAAACCTGAAGTTTTGTACATCGATCTTTTTAGAACATAATGTTCTTAATTCAAAGTTAATTAGACTTGAAGGTTTGAATTTAATTTAAATTTTGATAATAAAGTTTGATATCAAATGTAATTAGAATTGAAAGGTCTGAAATTGATCTAATTATGGTCCTTATCATCTGGAAAAATTAAATTATAATTTCCATTCAAAACCTGAAGTTTTGAATTTTTCCAAATTTTCAGTTACATACCTGTAGTTTACGAATAGAACATAAGTTTCAAGAGTTGGTATTGAAAATACACAAGCATGTGTCTAATACAACCTAGATGGGGGTGAATGGGTTGTTAATCGATCATTACCAACTTTTTCGATTAGTGAACATTAACAATATAACTCAATACAAACATACAATAAAAATCAAGTAAAATGCGGAAATTAAAGAATACTTGATTTTTAAGTGGAAACCCTCCAACTAGGAAAAACCACGGGACTAACTACACTAGCTACTTGAGCCACAGAAAATCCATTATATGAAAAGAAGATTACACCCTCAAGTGATACACGGACTCTCATTCTCGACAACCTCAGGCTATGGACACTACCACTCACCACTCTTGGTCCAATCATAGTGACATCCTCTGATCCACTACTTTTGGCGTGATCACCTCATAATCTACCATGCGGACCTTTTATAGTGGCACTTGGCAAATGCTTGCCAACCAACCCTTGGTTGCAAGACTTGACTTTCTTGTGCAACTTCACCTAGAGGCCACAAGACTTTGACTATTTGGAGAGAATTAATAGTCTATGTGTGAACATACGACAATGATGCTCAAATGCAATAATGTGTAAGACCACACACAAAATGCCTAGCTAATGCAAGTTAACACCCTAGTTATCAAACAATGCCTACATGTCCATACATGAGGACTCAATTAGTTGTAGAAAGATTCTAGCAACCTATTGTAAAATAAAACAAACATAAACATTCAATAGTAACACTAGATGAACAAAGCCAAACTAATCAATCAACTAAGCATAAAGAATATTTATGGATTAGCTATTCAGGCAAAGATGACCTAATCATACAGGCTATCACAAGCAAACCCAATGATTTTATTTAGACTCATTAATATATGCAATAAAGGTTAATGTGTTTAGTCAAGCAATAAATACCTAAGTTAGAATAAGAAGAACAATAAATGATATCAATGAAGTTCTAACTGGCCTAGTCATGAAACCAAGAAGACTCATGCTCAAATGATGATGAATGGTGTAAAATGTATGTGGGTTTTTGGTTTTGGAGAGTCAAAGAACAAAGCTTGAAGCTTTCTCTCTCTAGAACCTCTCAATATATCTCTTTATGGTATTAATTTTGTGGTCTTTACGAAGAAGATGAGAAAGAGGGGTTTAAATAGGTGCCCTAATTGAAACTACGTCATTTTGGAGAGTTTAAAAAATTTTCCAGCAATGTACGCACCTGTGTATAGCGTATAGGGTGCGCACGAATAGCGTACACCTGCTAGAATGATTTGTGCACCTTGTGCGCACTCCCGAAGCGGGAATATGGGAGACATTGCATCATCTCAAGTTTTAAGCGACCCAAAACATGACCAAATGACATCGAAACCTTTCATATGTAAATCGTTGGAAAGGTATGGATGTCTATTTTTTACTCCTTTTTACGAAATGAGATTTCTATGTCGGTAGAAAGATTTATGGTCGTTTGAGTGACCAAAGGTCAGATTTGGACAACAACATAGTTGCCCTGTTTTGGTGGTCTCTTTGCAGATTTCAAAACCAATCTAAACGGTCATGAAATGTTACGAATAATATACCGTTGGAAAGGTATGGGTGTCTAGTTTGTCAAATCATTTTCAAAACTGAATTTGAATCTTTGTATTAAATGTTATTGTCGTAAGACCAGACAAATGTCAGTTTTGAAAAACATTTAAATCATTGAAAACCAATCTTTTGAAACTAGACCTCTAAATAACTAAACCAAATATAACACAATTAACCAACATGCACACAATAAGATATCACATGATGAAATGCAATGCATGATCATGGAAACACAAATGCAAGATGAAGAAAGCATGCATGAAGTGTGTGTGCACCTAAACTCTTCAAGAGACAAAGTCAAGTGAATATACATTTCACTCTTGAAGTCACGGAGATGCTTGGAAGTTTGCAACGAGAACCTAAGCTACCTATTACAAAATCATCCCCAATGTGGTTTGTCATGAAATAAGCCAATCATAAAATAGAGTTCCTTACAATCTCCCTCTTTGGCTATTTCATGACAAAATCACCACTAACAAAGATTCATCACAAAACAAAACAAAAATAAGCTATTGTCCATAAGATCATTCTACATTGCAAAGAAAGACCTAAGGTCTAAATCTTCAAATTCTTCAATCTCCTTGTAGAATATCATACCTGCAACACAATAGCAAATACACTTTCCAAGACACAAGTGCATGTAAGGAGATCAAACATAAAAGCATTTGCACTCAATAACAATAAAGCAATACAAAGTAATGCATGTACAATGCTCTCCCTAAATTGTTACTCCCTCTCAAGACTTCTCCCCCAAAGCATATACAATGCTCCTTTTATATTTCTCAAGACATCTCCCCCTTTTTGTCATGAGATAGGCATAGTAGCTTCCCTTATCTGGTTTCTTTGGCAAAAAGAGCTATTAGCACAAATATGTTGCATAATCATATATACAAATTTTATGCAACTTAAGTAATTGAGAGAGATTCAAGAAGTTTTATTGAAAGCAAAATGTGTTAAATTGTTGCATTGCTTGCAAGACATATAGCATTGAAGTTCACGCAATGGTATTTGGCAAAGCAAACATCAAAAAGGTTTCCAAAAGAATTCAAACCAATTTGTACCCTTTTTGTCATAAGCAAGCAAGATATAGTTTTTCAAATTATATTTACGAGTTAAGAGCAACTATATCAATCCTTAAAAGCAAACCAAGACATGGATATATATAATCCTATTTGATTTTTTCGGATGAAACATCTGTATGATAGTAGCCTTGTTTACACCTTTAAGAAGAGAGAGAAGACTAATTTGGATATAAAATCCTTATTGATTGAATGGATACTAGATCCTTATTGATTTTAGTCTTCTTAATTGCTTTCATATATATTTTGCGTATTAAGCAATCAAAAATATTTCATGCATATCATTTAAAACATATCATAAAAATTTCACATGTCATGAAGATAAATTATATGTCATTCAAATGTACTTTCCCAAATAATTCTCCTAGTCCAAAAATTCATTAATGAACCAAAATATGACATGGTTTACAAGCAAAGCAATGGTGCACACTTACTAAAAAAAAACATATAAGCATATATGCGCAACCAAGAATCTCAAGCAATTATCAAAAGAGCATAAAATTAATCAACTTTTTGCACATAGCAAATCATGCAAGTTTGCTCTCTTTGCTTGAACTCCCCTCATAGGGTCAAATCCAACCAAGTCAATGGAAGGCATGAGCCCCTATAGACCTACCAAGTCCATTGGATCTAGTTGCATCTACGGGTGTCACATGGTCACAATGGCAAGCGGGTTCATTCTCTCTAACCCACATAGGTTCCACCTTTTCATTTTTAGTTGTCATAGACATGTTTTTAAATTCACTAGGTTCAAGTAAACTTGCTCTCTTTTTCAACCGTTTTTCTCTCATACTCTCTAACCTACATCTCTTAACGTAATTCAAGCAATTTGGTCTTAAGTGACCAATTATACCACAAAAATGACAAGTAGGTACAAAGGAAGAATTTATACCATTGCATTGAGATCTCATCGAGGCATTGCCATGTTGATGAGGTTGTTTTTTATGGTGCATTGGTTTGCTTCTAATTGGAGCTTAAGCCGATTGGTGGCACCTTTTGTGGTCTAGCTTATTGAGGTGGTTGAGGCGGTTGATCTTGCCTCCTTAGTTAAGGATGCCTCGATTGAGGTTGTCTCTTGTGGTCACCTTCTTTCTTGATAGATGGCTTGTTGGAGGAGGAGGTTAACTTCTCAAGGGCTTGTCCTTTCTTCCCGGATTGCTTGGGCATTGGTTGAGTTGCCAAGGCTTGTGTGGACTTTCCTTGAGTTGAAGGTTACTTGGATGAAGCTTTTGAAACTACAAACACAGTTAATTTGCCTAAAGCTAACCTAGAGGGGGGTAATACCTCTTTTCAATCCCTTGAAACAAATAAGAGTTTGTCCCTCTAGATAGCTTGAACCGCAATCTATTAAGTAAATACAAGCATTTATAGATCAACGGAAGACATGCTTAGTCAAGAAAAGTCAACATGGTCTATAATTTTGCATGTGAAGTTATCTCACTTTATACACAAACAATAAAGCACTATCATTCACACACACACACACACACACACACACACACACACACACACACACACACACACACACACACACACACACACAAACACAAACACAAATATATATATATATATATTAAAAGATCTTATTTATACAAGAATATCAATCACCAAAATTCCAAACAAGATATTCAACAATACATATACATATATCAATGAGATAAGGATAGAGACATTGAACACATTATTTTTACGTGGTAAAACCTCCTTAGAGGAAACATCCACGGATTGATACCATAACCACCGGGAAAACTACTTTCACTAGTTGGATAAAAGTACACCCTCAAAAGTGACCAATCCACATGATACCCTTCCTATTGGATATCCCTCTTATCCTACCCATAAGCCTTTTACTAATGAAAGATTTGTCTACTCTCTAACCATAGCAATCCACATGCTACTAGAGAACAACTTCCCAATACCGCATGTCTCTAGGAAGATTTTCCATACTCTCTATCCATAGCACTTCACATACTACTAGAGAGCAACTCCCTAACCATAACACTTCACATGCCACTAGGAAGATTTCCTTGCTTGGTTATTTAGATCCACATGATCCTAACCAAGACTCCCTTGCTCAATTTGAAGCTTCACACTCCAAATGAGACTTCCTACCTTTTGCAAAGCAAACGATCTAAGTGTAATGCAAATCATGCAAACACATGCAACATAGAATATGTGATCAAAATATCCTATGGAAACTAGAAATGAACAATGAGCACACAATGTACGATTTTCTAGTTCACAATCCTAAAATAATGTCATCACACAAAATGATGCATGTACATATAAAATATATGAATTAAGTATTTTTCAATTTTTCTTCTTGAAATGAAATGGAGGGAAATGGAATTTAAAGAGAGAGAGAGAGAGAGAGAGAGAGAGAGAGAGAGAGGGAGAGGGAGAGAGAATAAGACCATTTGAAAGTGGCCAATAGGAGGGTGTCACCTTTGCATCCCATGGAGGCACATGGCCTCCACGGAGGCAGAAGGCATCCCTTCCCGTAGAGGCCACACGCCTCCAATGGGAAGGGGTGCATGGCACCTCCTTTTTCCCTCGTGCAATCCTCGTGTCCTTCGACCGTATTTCAGCCTCCGAACTCCGATTTCTAGTCTATTTTTTGGATTACGAACCGAGACTCCCTCATTCACATGGACGTCAACAAAACTTTCACAAAAGATGTGGAATTTGACTCGATACACAAAGGCGAAAACCATGAATGATAAGGACACAAAAAGTTTTGTAACTTCCAATTCGGAACTTGAAACTTAATGAATGAGTAACTGAAACAAACTGAACTCAATAAGGAATAATATAGGAAAAAATTCAAGTCCGATAATACAAACACATAATCAAATAAGCTCAAGAACACACAAGTATGTTGTTTCCTAGAAATAGTCCTAGAACATGCAATTTTACAAAAATTATCAAATTAAATCTACTCCATATGCATACTTCAATAAGTGTATGTATGTGCTATACCATTTGAGCACAACGATGCAGGGACACAAATGGATGCAATGTGTGTGTGTGCACTTAAGGACTTGCAAGAGGAAAGATGTCTTAAAATACCTTGTTATGCATTAAAACTTTGTTCCTCTTGAAGCCTTCACTTTGCTTGCATTGTTGTCCTTCCTTGAAGCTTGATAACTAAGAATCCTAGACAACTAATACAATACAAAGAAAAATGTGGTTTTGATATGGAATTAATGCCAACACAAATCATAAACCTAACAATCTCTCCCTTTGGCAAATTCCATGTTAAAACACCTATACATATACTGAAAATTACAATATGAAGAATTGTCATAAACACTCCCTCATGTTACAATGAGTTTGTACATCCTAAACTAATCTTCATCAAATCTTTAACTTCTTTATTAGATCTTCACTTGATATCATCTAACATCAACTTGAAGAACAATGCATATACAAGAGAAAATATATGGCACAATACATACTTGATTAAGATAAAGCAATAAAGTCCAAAATGATACATGTATACTCCCCCTAAATACATGCATATCCAAAAACAATCTAATCAAGTTTACAAAAAATATTACAAGCCCGTAAGCTCAAGATACCAATTAAAACAAAACAACAAACAACGAACAAAGACAAATGAGCTGGTAAAATATATCATATATCTCTCCCCATTTTTGACATGAAATAATGCCAAAAGGTACAAAAAATAGAGTGATACCTCAAGATCATGTATTCTTTGCTAGCCACTAGTGCCACCAAGGAATGTTCTTTGTTTGGTTGATATCTCTTAATGCTTGATGGTTGTGTTGCTTGAAGAAAGTCTTCCTTCTAAGCTTTTGATCATTTGCTCTTGTTGCTCCACCTTAGCATTTAGCTCTTCAATCTTTGTCACAAGCCCCGCTTGTAGTTGTATGGCCCATTTAGGTAGGATGCTTACACTAAACACTCTACTCGAATCTTAATTCTCACAAAAGATCCTACAAGTATCATGTACCTTTCCCTTTTCCTTGTAAGACATATAAGATATCTGTTTTTCACAAAATTTCTCCAAATGAGGCAAAAGTATATCATCATCTAACCTAGGAACACCATGTACCATACAAAAGTGTGAAATAAACCCCGGAAATGGAAGCTTTTTGTCCAATCTAGGTGAACTAGCCGCACTCTCAATGTGTTCTATCAAAATATCACTAAGGTTTAATGGCTTGTTAGTAACCAAGGCGTATACAATCTTGATCTTTACCTTATTTAAATCGGAAGCATTAGTAGATCCAACAAGATTGGCGCAAACAAAGAGATGTCATAAGGCGCTCACCTTGGTCAACTCACCTTGGCTTATAAAAGCCCTCTTTCCCCACTCAAAACTAACATCATCACAAAGAGTTCTCCCCATTCTATCCAAATGTTCTATGTTCTCCACATCAGGAAATTACGACTCATGTGGATACTATCCGAGGAGATTCTACTTCCTCTAAAACTCATCAAGGCATTCTCAAAGGTTGTACTTTCCTTATACTCAAGATAGAACTCTTTAACTAAGCTCCATTGACAACCCCAATTGTATTCAACCATTTATCCCATTGCCTTTTAATGATAGAGAAATGAATGTAAGAACCCTCACACAAATCTACACCTCTATCTTGGTAAGTTTCTTTGTCCCTATGACACACAAAGGTTTCAACCTATTGGTTTTGGTCTTTTTAGAGGTTGAAGAGGTAGGTTTGTGATTATCTATGGGTTTTTGGAGAATGGTTAAGACCAGAAACTTTGTTTCTTCCCATAGCTTTGTGAGGAACACTAAAACACACAAAAAAAACAACATATGAGTCGAAAAGAAATCAAAGTGAGTTAGTTAACAAAAAGAAATAGAGAGACATATGATAAAATAATGAATCACAAATGCATAAATGTTACTTTCAAGAACATAGGTGAATTTCACCGAATACAACAAATGCATTTAACAACAATATCAATCCCAAAATGGGGGAATTGGTTTCAACAACAATTACTATCAACCTCAAAACATGAATAAATTGGTTGTAACCACAACTACAATCAACCCCAAGCAAGAAGGAGCTTAATCAACTTCAAGCTAGGAGGAATTGATTGTAACTACAACTACTATCAACCTCAAGAATTAAAGAATTCAATGCAATATCAACTACTATCAACCCTAAACAAGGATAAATTTATTGCCAACACATTTATACAATTATTTTAAAAAACAATATCATGCATTCTCATCATTCAATTATTTTAATCAATCAATATGTCAACATTAAACAAAGCAAATCATGTGAACATATCATAAAAGAGAACAAAGTCTAGCATACTATGCTCCCCCTTGATAAGTGCTCTATCTAAGATCAAGATAGAATATTGTTCACAATGATATCCACACAATCACACATTCAAACAATTTTAAAAGAAATTCAACAAAAGTAAGCTCCACAAATTATGAGAGTTACACCAAGATTTTCAATCTCTCTCATAATTCTTCTTAAATTGTTAGAATATCAAAATACTTATAAACAAAAGTGTGTGTGTGAATTTTGCTTCAAGCATATGTAGAGGAGTAATTTGATAATCAACATGCAAATTATATCCACATCTATTCATCTTAAGCTTTTCCATAAAATGTCAAATCGATTATCATCCGGAATTTTTGATTTAAAGAAAATAGATTTCAACATATGAGCGTGTGTGTGCATGTGGCTCGTCATCCCATTTCTATTTTTCAACCCGAACGATTCTTGATTTTCAACTATACTCCTTTAAGCCTTTTTTTATTAATTCTTTTCAACATTTCTTTGATTTTTCTAACATAAACATATACGCTTAATGACGGCTTTCACTCATCATAATGGTGTAGCCCTTTCCTCCATTGGGTAGCTGTACAACCAAAATGTGTAGCCCTTTTCATAAAGGTGCTCGTTGAGTTCTATGTAGTTGCCGAAGCAAAATGGATACTAACCATAGGTCATCTTAAATGTACTAGTCATGAGACTTCAAGATGTATCCACAACTTACATATATTCAAACTCAACTTACTACAACAAAACATACAAGAGAAGCAAATGGCATTTTTGAAAACCAAGTTTTATGGCTCATAAGCACATGATCTAAAAGCAATACAAAGAGATTTACTTAAGATCATTACTTCTCAAGAGAGTAGCTTTCAAAGAATATGAAGCTCATATTTTTCAAAAATATGCCATTCAACATTGAAACTAACAATTCACACGTCATATATAAGACCTTTGTGAACGACATCACCATAAAATCTTTATCAGGCAAATGTCAATGATAACCATATGAACACTATACTTAGTTCTCTACTATGACATGCTTCATGATGTAGTGCAAATAATGAGTTGAGAGATGAAAAGCAAAGTACGCAAGCATTCGGATATAGAAATACCTTAGCAAGCATTTTTCATCAAATGCAAAGTCTTCGCCCTTTTTAAGAGCTCTCTTAGCTTGTTTGTCCTCATGACAACAAGTTATTGGTGTGTCATCCCAAGAGAATAAGAACTTAGCATTTCAACTCAAACATATGTAAAAATGACTTTCTCTAAAAGTCTTAACAGATAATCAACACTATATAGATTTCAAATATGTACTTCTTATAAAGTTAATTAATAGATTTCGACTATCATAACAAATATGTGAGATAGCTAAGTTCATGTCAAGTTCTAGAGAAACAAAGCTAGCTAGCTAAAACTCTCAATAACTTGACACTAATCTTGAAGCTAACTCACATGTGCACCTTACACTAATGGTAAGAGCACTCACCATTGACTCATTTGATCTTAGGTGAACTTACACAAAAATCATGATCATCCTTGACTTTAATGTTGAACTTAGATTGGAGATTTTCAACAATTTGATTCATAAGAATATCATTGATACTCATCTCCTCAACATTTCTAACAACAAATGCATTGTCAAGATTCTCATACTCATTAAACTTCTTAATCCAATTCTTTCTAACATGAATCTTAGAAACATCATGCTTATCAACAACTACAGCCCTAGCATGCTTATATTCAAGGTCAATCTTCTTATCTCTAGATGCATTCCCTATTTTGCAAAATTCAATGTACTTATAACAGTTTATTTGATGTGACCAACGGTATTACAAAAATGAGAAATAGGAATAAAGGATGAGATTGTACCTTGTGGATTTGAAGAAGTATTGAGAGTTTGTGAATATACCTTGTCTTTCTTTTTACCTTTAGCTTTGTGAAGATTGTTCTTTGGAGACTTCTTGCTCTTCTTGTTCTTAGCATTCTTTGAGGGACGTGGTGCTATCATAAGCTTCTCCTCACCTTTCAAGATGCTAGGTTCTCCTTGAGGTTGAGCAAGATTCATACTATTCTTCATGTTGATCGAACCATTAACTAAGTCTTTGATAGCTTGCTTAGCAATGTTGATCTCCTCAATATATTCTTGCTCTCTAACCTTCATATTAGAAACAATCTCCTTGTTTTCAAAGACAAGTCTCTCAACCTCATTTAGTCTTTTCATGATGTCATTCTTTTCACTCATATGTCTATGTGAGATCTCAACAAACTCATCTACTTGAGTTTTGATCAAATCATCTTTCTCTTTAACCTCTCTCAATGCTTCATCTCTTTGCTTCTCAAGACTCCTAATCTTGGCCATAAGATCGAGATTGGTTATTTTCGAACTTGTATCTTCTAGATGACTTTGATCAATCTCCTTATCCACGGTAACTATACAATCATCTTTTAGCTTTGTAAGAGAAGCCGTAAGAGCAACAAAGTTGCTAACATGTTCTTCTTCACTTGAAGACTCATTACTAGAGCTCTCATCATCGCTAGAACTATCATCACTCCAAGTGGCGGCCATAGGTTTGCCTTTCTTGTCTTTCTTAATCTTTCTATTAGGAAAATCATATGCAAAATGTCCAAGACCTTGACATTCAAAGCATTGAACCCTCTTCTTGTTCTTGGCTTGACCATTCCTATCAATCTTTGGAGAAGATGATTTATTGACTTTCTTTTCCTTAGAAAAGTTACCACTAGACTTGGTACCTTTTCTTAGAAACTTCTTGAATTTCCTAACCAATAAAGCCATTTCTTCGTTCTCATCATCACTATCTTCTTCGATTGCCTTGAGAACGATACCTTTGTTTTGGCTTTCGGCTTCAAGCTCATTTCATATGTTTGAAGTGATCCAAGCAATTCGTCAATGCTTAAGCAATCAACATCCTTGCTTTATTCTATAGCTGTAACCTTGGCCTTGAACCTTTTTGGAAGAGATCTTAGAATCTTCCAATTGAGACGCTCTCTTGAGATTGGCACACCAAGTGCTTAGCATTGGTTGGAAATGTTGAGAAGTTTAAAATGAAAGTCTTCAAATTATCTTCTTCACTTATATGCAAATTCTCAAATTGCCATGTAAGCATTTGAAGCTTTAATATCCTTACTGCCAAAGTTCCTTCATTGGTAACCTATAAAGCATCACATGCTTTCTTAGCAGATTCAAGATTTTGAATGTAAGAGAATTGATGCCCATCAACTCCTCCAAAAATGGCATTCACGACCCGGTGATGCCATTTGGCTATATCAAACTCATTGACCATCCACTCACTCCTTGGCTTAGAAATTATGGAGCCATCTTCCAATGTCTTCAATTGAGGTGTGTAACCTTCTCTCACTACCATCCATGCTCTCTCATCAATAGAGCAGATACAAGCTTTCATCATTAACTTCCAAAACCCATAATTGTGTCCTTTAAGTAAAAGAGGTCTCAAATTTAAAGCACTTTCGCCCATTACATCTTCTTGAACCGACATAGCTTCAAAGCCTTACAAATCATCGTGAGTGTATCCCGAGATCTCACTAAGTACGTCTAGTGACCTTCTTTGATATCATTTGAAAATACAAACACGGTAATTTACCTAAAGCGAACCTAATGAGAGGGGAGTGAATAGGTTTTTATACCTCTTTTCAATCCCTTGAAACAAACAAGAGTTTGTCCCTCTAGATAGCATGTATCACAATTTATTAAGTAAATACCTGCACTTATAGATCAATATAAGACATGCTTAGTCAAGCAAAGTAAACATAGTCTATAATTTTGCATGTGAAGATATCTCACTTTATACACAAACAATAAAGCACTATCATTCACATATATATATATATATATATATATATATTTTCAAAGATCTTATTTATACAAGAATAGCAATCACTAAAATTCCAAACAAGATATTCAACAATACATATACATATATCAATGAGATAAGGATAGAGACATTGAACACATTATTTTTACGTGGTAAAACCTCCTTAGAGAAAATATCCACGGGTTGATACCACAACCACCGGTAAAACTACTCTCACTAGTTGGATAAAAGTACACCCTCAAAAGTGACCAATCCACATTATACACTTCCTATTGGATATCCCTCATATCTTACCTGGAAGCCTTTTACTAATGAAAGCTTTACCTACTCTCTAACCATAGCAATCCACATGCCGTTAGAGAGCAACTTCCCTCCCGAGACCGCATGTCTCTAGGAAGATTTTCCATACTCTCTATCCATAGCACTTCACATGCTACTAGAGAGCAACTCCCTAACCATAACACTTCACATGCCACTAGGAAGATTTCCTTGATTGGTTATCTAGATCCACATGATCCTAACCAAGACTCACTTGCTCAATTTGAAGCTTCACACTCCAAATGGGACTTCCTACCTTTTGCAAGGCAAACGATCTAAGTGTAATGCAAACACATGCAACATAGAATATATGATCAAAATATCCTATAGAAACTAGAAATGAACAATGAGCACACAATGTATGATTTTCTAGTTCACAATCCTAAAATAATGTCATCACACAAAATGATGCATGTACATATGAAATATATGGATTAAGTATATTTAATGAAGAACTAGATATAGTCATTCAAATACACAAAACAGGTTTATCTAGATCTTATAACATAAACAATAATCTAGAGTATGTCAAACACCTAACACACACCAAAACCTAGATTTTGTTCAAACACAATAAACATGCTAGAATCAATTAATATATTCAATATAAATATCTAGCAAGTATAAAGGCTATCACTCATCAAAATAAGATCAATCAATGCACAAATAGCCCTAGATGATAAGCTAGCACAATACAACTCCCAAGCATGTGAAAACATAGGTTTTAAGAAAACCTAACTCAACATACAAGGTTCTAATAATGCTCAAACTAGCCTCAATAGAGTCTAAAACTCTAATCAAAGTATATACATTAAAAATAAATGTATTGACGAGGAAAGCCCAAGGTAATTGAAGACTTGAAGAACAAAACTCAAGAGAGAAATCAATACCTCAAGTGAAAAACGTGCAGTCTCGTTTTTGTGAGAGTCGCTACCATAATTCTTGCTCAAATGACTCCAAACTCTTTTGGAAATGATAAAGGACTAATAGACAAAGATTCTCAAACTTGAATCACTCAAAACGGAGTTTGAATGGGTGAGTTATGGTGTTTGGAAGATGAGAAAGTTTGAGAGAAAATTTCTGCAAGCTTGTTTTTCAATTTTTCTTCTTGAAATGAAATTGGGAAGGAAATGGAATTTAAAGAGAGAGAGAGGGAGAGAGAGAGAGAGAGAGAGAGAGAGAGTAAGACCATTTGAAAGTGGCCAATAGGAGGGTGTGACCTCTGCATCCCATGGAGGCACGTGGCCTCCACGGAGGCAAAAGGCATCCCTTCCCGTAGAGGCCACGCGCCTCCACGGGGAAAGGGTGCATGGCACCTCCTTTTTCCCTCGTGCAATCCTCGCATCCTTCGACCGTATTTTGGCCTCCAAACTCTGATTTTGGGTCTATTTTTTGGATTAAAAACCGGGACTCCCTCATGCACATGGACATCAACAAAATTTTCACAAAAGATATGTAATTCGACTCGATACACAAAGGCGAAAACCATGTATGATAAGGACGCAAAAAGTGTTGTAACTTCCAATTCGGAACTTGAAACTTAATGAATGAGTAACCAAAACAACCAGAACTCAATAAGGAATAATATAGGAAAACATTCAAGTCCGATAACACAAACACATAAAAAATTAAGCACAAGAACACACAAGTATGTCGTTTCCTAGAAATAGTGCTAGAACTTGCAATTTTACAAAAATTGTCAAATTAAATCTAATGCATGTGCATACTTCAATAAGTGTATGTATGTGCTATACCATTTGAGCACAACGATGTAGGGACAAAAATGGATGCAATGTGTGTGTGCGCACTTAAGGACTTGCAAGAGGAAAGAGGTCTTAAAATACCTTGTTATGCATTAAAACTTTGTTCCTCTTGAAGCCATCACCTTGCTTGCATTGTTGTCCTTCCTTGAAGCTAGATAACAAAGAATCTTAGTCAACTAATACAATACAATGAAAAATGTCATTTTGATATGGAATTAATTCAAACATAAATCATAAACCTATTTGGACACATCTATCATGTCCATCTTCAAGGAGTTATCAATGGAAGTCTTCTTCTCCATGGTCTTCAACTTAGAGGTGAGAGTGGAGATATCTTCCATTTGCTCATATGTAATCTCTTTGTACTCATAAAGTTGGTGTTAACAGTTTTGCTTGCTTTCTTCAAAGTACGGATCTTTTCTTTTGAGGAAATCTTCCATTTTTCTCAAATCTCATTCTCCTTGGAGATCTTTTGATATTTCTTTAAAACCTTGAGAAAGATCACTTGACACTCATCTGATTCTTCACCATGGGCATAAATACTAGATGAGGTGGAAGTCATGTTGTCTGATCTTGTGCTCATAGAACCACTAACGGTTAGAGCATCCTCAACCTTGATGGAGATTCTATCAATCCAATCTTCCAAGGTTTCCTCTCTATTATCACCGATGAGCAACAGTGATCTTGTGTTCAAATTACTCTCTAACATCTTAATGCCACTCATAGTGTTTAATGAATGAGATGAATGCAATGATCAAAATGCACACAAATGCAAGACACACAAAAATAATAGAAAGGATCATCTAAGTATGTCTAGGAACCCGCTCTAATACCAATTGAAAATACACAGGAGTGTGTCTAATACAACCTAGAGAGAGGGAGTGAATGAGTTGTTAATCAATCATCACCAACTTTTTCAATTAGTCAATATTAACAATATAACCCAATACAAACATACAATAAAATTCAAGTAAAGTGCGGAAATTAAAGAACACTTGATGTTTACATGGAAACCCTCCAACTGGGAATAAACACGGGACTAGCTACACTAGCCATTTGAGCCACAGAAAATCCACTATATGAAAAGAAGATTACACTCTCAAGTGATACACGGACTCTCACTATCGACAACCTCGGGATATGGACATTACCACTCACCACTCTTTGTTTAATTCTAGTGATATCCTCTGATCCATTACTTTTGGCATGAGCACCTCCTAATCTACCATGTGGGCCTTTCATAGTGGCACTTCGCAAATGCTTGTCAACCAACCCTTGGTTGCAAGACTTGACTTGCTTGTGCAACTTCACCTAGAAGCCACAAGACTTTGACTCTTTGAAGAGAATTAATAGTCTAGGTGTGAACATATGACAATGATGCTCAAATGCAATAATGTGTAAGGACCAAACACAAAATGTCTAACTAATGCAATCCAACACCCTAGTTATCAAACAAAGCTTACATGCCCATACATGAGGACTCAATTAGTTGTAGAAAGATTCTAGCAACCTAATTGTAAAATAAAACTCACATAAACATTCAATAGTAAGACTAGATGAACAAAGCCAAACTAATCAATCAATTAACCATAATGAATATTTATAGATTAGCTATTTAGGCAAAGATGACCTAATCATACAAGCTATCACAAAAAAACTCAATCATGTTATTTAGACTCATAAATATATGCAATAAAGAGAGTTAATGTATTCAGTCAAGCAATAAATACCTAATCTAGAGTAAGAAGAATAATAAATGATATTCAATGAAGTCCTTAACTTACCTAGTCATGAAACCAAGAAGACCCATGCTCAAATGATGATGAATGATGTAAGATGCATATGGGTGTTGGGTTTGGAGAGTCAAAGAACAATGCTTGAAGCTTTCTCTCTCTAGAACCACTCAATATATCTCTCTAGGGTTTTAATTTCGTGGTCTTCATGAAGAGGATATGAAAGAGGGGTTTAAATAGGTGCCCTACGTGAAACTACGTCATTTTGGAGAGTTTATAAAAATTTCTAGCTATGTGCACACCTATGTATAGTGCATGGGGTGCGCACGAATAGCGCACACCTATTGGAATTATTTGCGCACCTTGTGCGCACTCCCGAAGAGACCTAAAACATGACCAACTGACATCGAAACCTTTCGTATGATATACCGTTGGAAATGTATGGATGTCTACTTTCTACTCCTTTTATGGAATGAGTTTTCGATGTCTGTAGACACAGTTATGGTCATTTGAGTGACCAAAGGTCAGATTCGGACAACAACATAGTTGCCCTATTTTGGTGGTCTCTTTGGAGATTTCAAAACCAATTCAAACGGTCATAAAATATTGCGAATAATATACCGTTGGAAGGGTATGGGTGTCTAGTTTGTCAAAAGATTTTCAAAACTCGATTTAAATCTTTGTATAAAATGTTATGGTCATAAGACCATACAAAGGTAAGTTTTGAAAAACATTTAAATCATTGAAACCAATCTTTTGAAACTAGACACATTACTCCAAATAACTAAACCAAATCTAACACAATTAACCAACATGCACACAATAAGATATCACATGATGAAATGCAATGCATGATCATGGAAACACAAATGGAAAATGAAGAAAGCATGCATGAAGAGTGTGTGTATGTTTGCACATAAACTCTTCAAGAGATAAAGTCAAGTGAATATACCTTTCGCTCTTAAAGTCATGGAGATGCTTGGAAGCTTGCCAACGAGAACCTAAGCTACCCATTACAAAATCATCCCAAATGTGGTTTCTCATGAAATAAGCCAACCATAAAATAGAGGTTCTTATAGGTATGATTTTATTAAGATGATGTCGTCTTGATATAATAAACTCCAAAATTTAAACAAAATATTTATTATTTTCGCTTCTTTCTCCTTACAAAGTTACGTAGATGTGAAATATTATATTTTCATATATTAGACACTATGAATTTTCATATTGCACATATCTATTAATCATAAATTTCTTCTATTATTCATTTGCTAACATTTGAATTTATTCGCTTTGTGATATATAGTTTTATGGTTGCTTGAATTTTTTTGATTTTTAAAATTGGTGGTTTTATTATAAAGTGGATTTGTATTCACATAGTCTTATTAATATAATATTATATTTTTTGTGCTTAAGTTGTCTAAAATTAAGTTTCTGTATTGCTTTGAATTATATTAAAATATTGCATTAAACTTGTAATTGCAACATTCATGAAAATAACAGCATGTTTTGCTAATTCATAATCTTTGTTGTAGCACGTATCTAATAATTGATATGATTTATCTATGAATTATATTTTACTTTAATTGTAAAATTTTTTAATTGAAATATCTTATAACAAAATGAGTATTATTCCTTTTATAATTCCTTCACTTAGTAAGGTATGAAAGGTAGAAAATAGTCAAATACGATCCTTTAAAATTCCTATTACAATTTGTACATTTTAATTTATTTACATTATGCATATGAGCAATATTACTTATTTGATTTATTTGTTTAATAAAATATTACTTATTCATAACTGTTATGATATATATATCCAGCATTTTTATTAATATTGAATATAGTTTATATTTTGAATTTTATTGTTTAAATGATTATGTCAAATTATATTAATTTTTATTTAGTAATCATTCTTTTAATGATGAATTGAAATATAAATATTTCATGTTAAAGATCCAATAGTCCTTTGATTCGATAAGAGGAATGATTTGATTAACCAATGAAAAGACATGATTAAAATAGTTTACACTTTGTGATTCAAATATTTGTTCCTGAAGTAACAATATATATTCTGATAATTACATGCCTCTAATTTGCTCTCGAAAGAGCAATATTGAGATTAGAAATTTGAGAATATTATTTAAATTGATATCATGTTTTATTTCAACCATATAACATCACCCAATTGGATTTATATCATTCCCTGAAGTGAATGATGTTTCTTTTAAAATATCATGGATGTGATTGCGAATGTAGATAGTTGAAATAATTATTGAAGCTAAGGAGATCACTATGAGAAATTCATTTCAACTCAGCATAAGTGGAATAACACCAAAATTTAGAAAGAAAATTTGAAAGGATTTTGAATACACCTTTCAAGAATTATAAAAACTTTTTGATTGCTATATATGTTAAATATAAGGACAAAGATTATGTACATGTGGTACATCTTAATATTGTGTTAATCTTTACCAAGTATACTAGACACTCCTGAAGAGCTAATAAAATTACATGAAAACAAAATTTTGTATTTGTTAGATCCAATAGATCTACAACAAAAGAAATTATTTTGAGTCCATTAAAATTATTTTTACATTATTTTTGTCTCATGCCAGAACCATGTGTTCTTTTATTGTTTATTCTGTCATAAGATCATATGCTTAGTATGAGAAATGTTGTGAACTAGAAGTTCAGTTTAAAAAAAATGATGAATCGCGATATTAAAATATTTTATATGGATATCCATTTCATAAATGAAAATTTATTTTTGGAACTGAATGTCCTCGTAGGACATAAGACGATATAAGTAAGTACTCAAAGGACAATATGATAGAATAAACGAGGTCATGACGCAAAAGATTTTCTCGAAGAATAAAAATTTAATTTTCTCGTCGTAAGGGGGAGAATTATCATAAATTGATAAACGACGTGAAATTACATAGCTTACATCTTCTTGTGATTTGCATAGTACGCAAATAATTTTCCAGATGATTCGAAGAAAATAAATAAAATTGCACTATGCCAATATACAAACCCAGGTGATTGTTCTTGTAGAACAATTTATGAAATGGCAGCAAAAATCATCTGTTAGTGAAAGACAATTTAGTTCAAAAGATAAGGTTCCACATAAGTGGAGTTTGAAATATCATAATAATAATCGAGTGAAAAATAAATCATCATCAAAGGCTCCCGAATAGTTAGTCTCACAAGTGAATAACAAAATCATGAAGATACATATAGAAATGTTAATCCCCCTGTGAGACTATTGAAGTAGAAAATAGAAAGATCTTAATTGTCCTAGTAGAGACAAATGTACCAGAAATAAAGAGATTATATTTCTCCGAAAGGAATATTTGTATAAAGAGGCATGTGTACTGAACATATATTAAAGAGATTTTAATAACCCCTGAAGAGGCACATGGATTACGAAATGTAAATCAACTATATTGATAATATAGAAATGGAGATCATATATTGCTATGCATATTATGAAAAATATGATGATGGTATTAAACTATAAATTGTATAAATGCATAGTGTTGAAAAATAAAAGGCAGAGTTATACTTATTTTTAATTTAAAAAATTTTGGTCATGTAGTTCAAATGTTTGATGACATCAAACTTATTGAATATAATTGTTTTCTGTATGAATGAAGATAAAAGGTTTACAGTAGAAACCTAGTTTGATAATGAATAAAAATCCTAGAAGGATTTAAATGCCTGAAGCAAGTAACTCAATTCTATATACTGAATTTAATAAAACAAAATGCATGTAGTTCATATGCCTTTGTGAATACTATGTTGAAAGAATAAACAATTTTGATTCCAAAAAAGTATATGTTGACTGTTTGAGACTTATTAATACACCTGACTAGCTTACAAATTATACTTTTATAAGGAATAATTTCTAAGATGAAAAATCTTGGAAAATAATATTTAGTCTTAATTAATATATGGCCGGGTTGAGTGTTTTTCAATTAGCATAATAATACATGAACCAACATATATAAGAAAAGGTCCTAAAGCAATTTCTCATAGATAAAACTTATTGGACGGATACCTTGATGCTTATTACATACAAGTAAAGTGATGTACAATCCCCTCTCATTCTCAAAAATGATAATGTAGAACCTTTTGGTCTTTGAGTACCACTTCTTAATTTTAATGTGTATTCATCTTTAATGATACAAGCGCGATGTGGATTTGAACAATGTGGTCGGAGTCACCTGGTTCGATGACTTCGAAACAAACCATACAGAGTTGGAAGACACGGTATGTATAAGTATTATGTATTATACACTGGATCGTAAATTTATTTAAGACAGTAAATTAACATTAGCTACATTTCCTTCTTTCAGCATATTTGCAGATTGTGCGGAAGCGCTAGTGTGCTTTTCCTTATGTCTACAGTCAGAGCATCGAGATCATTGATACAAGATTCTATGGAAGTTTGTTCTTAATTGGTATCCGATATTTATTTTGGTAATTGGTCTCTAATGTTTATATGGTTAAATGTTAAACAGACATATATGTACATCCAGTGGGTGAAGATGTTCGGTGATGTCGACAAACCACCTACAGACACCTGGTCCGTACTGACTCACACCTGGCAAGAGAACGCTCTTATTTAGGCCCGCGGACTTAGAAAGCCTGGATGTCGGCAGTGGCATGAGGTCAACACAGTAAGTGTGTTGGATATTGAAAATTTGAATTTCGATTTTTAATATCAACGTATTTTACATAACTTTACATTGCATTGTAGCTTTTGGTGCTGTGCAATGTCGGCGGGTATCACTAGATTATGGCCCATATTGATCTGGTTAGCCAGTCGATCCACCTTTACGATCCGTTCCAGCAGAAGATTCCATTTGAGCTTATGAACAAACAGGTTACCTGCTTACGTTGGTTGTTACCCTCTATGCTGTCACAGGCCGGTTTTTATACAAACAGGAGGAGTGACCAGCCAATTTGTTAGGTGGAGGCCGCTAATATAAATATGGCCATAGTCCCGAAATCTCAGATGCTACAACAATCAAGTGGGTAAGTTAAGTTAAAAGTAAAATTGAAATGACATTGTTCAATTTCATTCAATTTTAATCACATTGTTGATTTATTTGAAATCACATTTGACATGTTGCTTTCTTAATAGGGGTAACCGTGGTCCCCATACGCTGCTGCTGATGGAGTACATTATCGTTCGAAGGAAGAAATTTGACTGGAAGGATTCCCAAATAGAGACAAGACGCTTGAAGATGGCAGTTAGAGTGTTTTGTAACTCCGAGGAAGAGCCTTCGCCTTCGTAGTCAGCATATTTCTTTAGAAGTGTACTTGGTGTATTTTTTGATATTATTTGGATATACATATGTCATCTTTTTTGGATGTACATATGTCATATTTTTGAATGTACATACTACATTACACAGTTGCCAGTTGGTATACAAAAACAATCAAATTTAAATTGAACTCAATGAAAGGCATATAAACAAAAGTCTCGGACATATAAACAAAAGTCTCGGTCATACATAACAAAAGTCTCGAAAATCTGTCCAAAAGTCTCGGACATACATATAAACAAAAGTCTTGGACATACATATAAACAAAAGTCTCGGACATACGTTACAAAAGTCTCGGACATACGTTACAAAAGTCTCGGACATACGTTACAAAAGTCTCGGAACTCATAATTAAAAGTCTCGTAACGTATAAATGAAACAATCTTAGTCTCTCTCTGTTTTCAATTCAGCCTACATACATGCATTAATTTAATAATCATGAAATAATATGTCAATGACCAAGTAAATGTAAATAAAGATACATCATTTTTATGATAAAATTTCTCTTTACAAATAAAAGTGTCTTCATTCATTCTGGATTTCTGTCTCCTTGGTCGGGCATGTTTTTTTTATGCCCGATTTGGTGGCACACGCTACAGTTATGACAATGTTGGTCAGGGACCTTTTGGGTACTGCTGCCTGCAAGCGCCAGAGGGTTAGTACACTACCTACTATTATGTCCGGTTAGTCCATATTTTCTAAACTTCTGTGTGGATGTCCTCTCTGATACGGAGGGAAATCGATTCTGATGCTGAAAACACGGACCGGCTTGTTGTTTGTCCTTTTTTGATTGTGGAGGTAATACCACACGCTATCTTATGTCTTCAGGCACTTCCTAACTATTACGATGCCACACCGGCATGATAGGCAATGAATATGCGTCCATACGTGTTTCCCTCTTGTAGTAGTCTGCACATAGGGAAGTGTAATCTAAGTTTTGCTCCCTAAAATAATGGAACAAAACATGTTAAATTCATAGAAAAATATGAGAAACTTCATAATACTTAACATAATTCAACTTACCTAGCCGCTGGAAGTGCATGAGAACATGGTAGATAATCCAGCTAGAATTTATTACAAGTACAAGTCTTCTACAACAAGTTAATCGTCCACTACTCTCCTTTCAATTTTACGAAGAATATGTTCCAATCAACATGAGTTACGGTCATGTAGTTACTTTTCCCAATACATTTCGAGATTCTCAACTATACAGCGTCAGTTAGTTGGTGACGCATGGACTATGCAACTTGAAAATGGTCGTAATGCCATCGTTGCAACATATCCCTTATGAACTTAGCCAAAGCCAATTTCCGTACAAATCTCAAGCATGAGTTCAGGCACTCGTTAGTATTGGTTATCATCAAACCATACCTTTGTTTGGGACAAAGGACACGGGACCACTTTTTTGGCCAGGCATTAACAATATAATCGTATGCATTCTGGTGCAGGTTACATAACTCCTCCATCAGCCGGTTATATTTCAATTCTCGATATGATTTCGTTGCTGCAAACATTATCTGTGCTACATCCTTTCTATGGAAACGTTTAATATTTTAATAAAAGTGCCAAGCACATATAGTATGGGTTGCATATGGGAAGACACTTGATATCCCGACTTCTATGCTTACATGTCGATCGGAAATGAAAACCAAACCAACAATATGAATGAGGGCCCCCTTCAAGCTATCCAAAAACCACTCCCAGGAAGCGTTGTTTCTGAATCCCCGTAACCAAAAGCTATTGAATATGTTTGTTCATTGCATTCTTGTGTTGTTGCCATAAATATTGTAGGACAAAATACGAAAACGCAGCGGAAGCGAGACTAAAACGAATTTAGTATAGTTTAAAATTTTTCCAATATTTGAACCTTAACCCTTTAATTAATTAAACATACATATATTCAAAAGATATCATACCTCTTGTCGCGTGATCTGATTGACTTAGTGTCGATGGTAATCCGTAAGATCTTCCAATCCGATCATGAACGTGAATCACCTAGGAGCGTGGTCTCCCTATTCTTTGAATTGCGTACCTGAGAATGGAAAAACGAAATCTTCTTTCCTGATCGTTAATCACAAAAACTCCAAGAGCCTAGAAAGATCGTTCTGGTCACTTTTGAATTCACAATCGTTATGATTGAAACTCGCGTGAACCTAAATCGAAAGTGTGCACAAAACCTTTTTATGTAAAGGCTTGCAAGTGCACTATCGAATTTAGAACTATCTTTCTCTCTTCCTCTTGGCCAAATTTTAACTATGTTCTAGAGTTGGAAGTTTTTTTTTAAAAAAACAAGAGAATGAAAATGAAAAATTCTTTCTCTCAAAAAAAAACTTTTTTTTCTGTCACTATTAATTCTGAAATTAATAATATATATAGGTATACAAATCCTTTCCTAAAGAGGATTTACTTGGTGAGCAAGAATCCTATCTCTAGGTGGATTTACTTGGTGACAAAGAATCCTTTTTCAAAAAATAATATTTCTTTTCCACACCAAGACTCCTAATCCAACCCAAATAGTGTATTTGTGATTATATTAAAGACTTCCTTATTTGATTAGATAAATAAATTCTTTATTCATCTACTTACCAAATTAAGTCTTTTATATTTATTATACTACTATAATAGTATACTACTAGGAAACATAATTCCTAGTCAGAAAAAGATTTTGATTTTTAATTAAATAATTAATTAATCAATTAATTAATTTCCATTTAATCAAACAATAAAATAAAATAATATTTTAGGCTATTATTATAGCCTTGCCGACCACACAAAAAATATGGGCCAAATATTATTTTCTTATTTTATTTAATCCATTCAGGCTTTAAATAAAAGCCCACATATGAACCAAAACCCATTCTTACTAAAAGAAACAAGCCCACATGCCTCTCATTAATATATTAATATAATTTGAGCAGCCCATTAAACAAATAATGTGCAAATTATATTCTTAATATATTAAATACAATTCTAGATGGACCCATAAATTAGTCTGGTAGAATATATCAAGTGATCCATACAAGTCCGTGTGGATTGGGGATCTTGGCGAGCTATCTAAATATAAGCTTCAATAGACATAACCTAATCACAATCAACAAATGATTCACTTAGGTCCGATATATTAATTTTAGCTCATTCCACTAAAGAGCTAAAATTGAACTCTTAAATAAAGATAGAATGAGAAGATGTTTCTCATTCATACCCTAGACAATCTTATTGGAGATAGTGTATCCTTGTGTATAATATCAGTAATCGCCAAGAGCTCGTAGACCGCCTATAGCGCTCCTAGTTACCATATTTACTCATATGACCACTTTTTGAACTTGGATATTTTGACTTGTCCAGAAACCATGTTTTCAATAGACATTATCGAAAACTCAACATTGAGATTTAATATCCAATACCTCAAAATATCCATATGATAATATTATACTCTCATTCAATAAATTGAGCCACGATGTCCACATCTATAAATGAAGTCCTCTATCGATTAACAAATGAATACCACCAAACTATCGAGGATAGACTATGCTATATAATCGTACTCATTGATAGCTCAAATGATAACACTTGCAATCATAAGTCCATCATTTATCTTAAGATTAAGATAGACTCTCTGATTGTCCTCATAATGAAAAGACTTGTATCTACTGATGGTTCTAGATAAAATATTTCATTGTGATCCTGTTCAATGCACCCAGTGCACAAGATTCTTTTACTCAAAGACCCTTTCGATGATTTTAGACTCATCATAACTCATTTGATCCCACTCAAATGGTAGCAAAAGAATTCTACAACTTTATCACGATAAAGGTGCCCAACCTTTAATTACGTTTGGAACATTTATTCAAGACTAACTAAATAATTGTGTCTACCTCATACATATCCAGATGTACGAACAATTCTTCCTTTCTCATAGTCTTTTGACCTTATGATTATTTAATTTGACAATTATCATTATAAATGCTATAAGATTTTGTAAAACCAGAAATCACTTTATTAATATGAAAAGATTGCCAATTACAATATTACACTCTTGCTATTGAGCATAATCCTAACAATCTCCGACTTGCGCTATAGTAGGTGTGTCATATCTCTCATTCCCATGTTCTCTAAGTACCGATCAAAACTCTTCTGAGGTACAGCCTTTGTGAAAGGATCAGCTAGATTTTCTGCTGACGCGATTTTGGTAATTGTCACGTCACCCCTATGCAAAATCTCCCTTAAAAGATTATACTTCCTTTCAATGTGTTTACCTCTCTTATGACTTCTTGGTTCTCTCGAATTAGCCACTACTCCACTGTTGTCACAGTAAATAGTGATCTGCTTATTCACATTAGGAACTATTTCCAAGTCAATCAAGAATTGGCGGAGCCAAATAGCCTCTTTGGCAGCTTCGCATGCAGCAACATACTCAGCTTCCATGGTGGAATCGGCAATACAGGATTGCTTGATATTCCTCCATATGACTGCTCCTCCTTCTATAGTAAACACAGATCCTGATGTGGATTTTCTAGAGTCAGAAACCAACTGGAAATCAGAATCTGTATACCCAATGGGAATTAAATCCCCTTCAGAGTATACAAGCATATAATCTCTTGTTCTCTTGAGATACTTAAAAATATGCTTGACTGCCGTCCAATGATCAGGACCAGGTTTTGATTGAAACCTGGTAACTATGCCAACAGCAAAACAAATGTCTGGTCTAGTGCAGAGCATTGCATACATGAGACTTCCAACTGCCGAGGCATATGGAACTCTACTCATGAATTGCTCTTCATGTTGATTCTTAGGAACTTGTTCCTTAGAAAGTTTGATTCCATGTCTGAAAGATAACATACCTTTCTTGGAATCCTGCATGGAAAACCTAGACAACATTTTGTCTATATATGAAGCTTGGGATAATGCAATTGTTTTATTCTTTCTATCCCTTATTACTTGGATACCTAGAATAAAACTAGCTTCTCCTAAGTCCTTCATATCAAATTGTTTTGCTAACCATTCTTTTACTGATGTCAATATGCCTACATCGTTTCCAATGAGTAGTATATCATCAACATAAAGATACTGCAATGGATAAGAGTATCCTAATGGATTTAAGCATGGCCACAGGAGAGAAGGTTTCCTCGTAATCGATACCTTCTTTCTGTGTGTAACCTTTAGCTACCAATCTAGCTTTAAAAGTTTCCACCTTTCCATCCATACCTCTTTTCCTCTTGTATACCCACTTGCACCCAATGGGTTTTATCCCTTTAGGCAAGTCTACAAGAAACCAGACTTTGTTATCGAACATGGATTCGAACTCAGATTACATTGCCTTTTGCCAATGACGACAATCAACATCCTCCATTGCTTCCTTATAAATGTAGGGATCACCGTTGTCCCGGAGATTCTCCACTAATTCTCCCAGACTGATGTATCTCTTGGGTTATTTACTAACCCTCCCACTACGATGAGGAATGGTAGGTTGTTGATTTTGTATTGGAGTGGAACTTACAATTGGGCTAGGTTGTAAAACCTCTTGTGGAATTGTATCTCCTGACATCTCATTCAGGACAATTCTACTTTTGGGCACAAAATTATTCATATAGTCCTTTTCTAGAAATGAAGCATTTGTTGAAACAAATACTTTTAGATTTGAAGGACTATAGAAATAATATCATTTAGTTCCTTTTGGATACCCCACAAATATACATGTTTCCGAACGGGACTCCATCTTTTCTGTCTTTCCTTTCAACACATGTGCAGGACAACCAAATATCCTCAAGTGTTGTAAACTAGGCTTTCGCCTAGTCCACAACTCATATGGTGTTTCAGGAACCGACTTGGATGGTACAACCTTTAGAATGTATATTGCAGTTTGTATAACATATCCCCAAAAAGAAATAGGAAGCGTTAAATAACTCAACATTGACCTAACCATGTCTAAAAGAGTTTTATTTCTCCTTTCTGCCACCCCATTTTGTTGAGGTATACCTGGTGCAGAAAACTAAGAAACTATCCCATTATCAATAAGATATTGCTGAAACTCACTAGATAGATATTCTCCACCATGATCAGATCTCAAGATTTTTATGTGTTTCTCAAGTTGATTTTCTACTTCAGCCTTGAATGCTTTGAACATGTCAAAAGCATCTGACTTATGTCACATGAGATACACATAGCCAAATCTCGAGTAATCATCTGTGAAGGTGATGAAGTACTTATATCCTCACCTCTAGCCTAAATGCTCATAGGACCACATACATCAGTGTGTATTAATCTTAAACATTCAGTGGCTCTTGCACCTTTGGTTGTGAACGGCCTTTTGATCATTTTAGCTTCCAAACAAGATTCACAAGTTGGTATATCATCAACCTTTAAGTCACTTAAAGGTCCGTCACATACCAATCTTTTAATACTATTAAGGTTAATATGACCTAGGCGTAAATGCCAAAAGTAGGTTTCATCTTTTGATAATTTTACTCTTTTATGATTAGGTTCCGTTAATTCTGTGTCTAACGAGTGAGAGATATTTCTATGCAAAAAGAATAGACCGTTTTCCAATGTACCTTTGCAAACAATTTATCATTCTTACTAATAATAAAAGCTTTATTAAAAGTAACCGAATATCCAAATTTATTTAAACAAGAAACTGAAATTAAATTCCTCTTGAATTGAGGTACATAATAAACGTCTATTAAATCTAAATGCCTACTAGAATCTAAAATAACTATAATATCTCCCACTGCACTTGCAGACACTAACGTTCTGTTGCCCAAACGCAAGTTGATTTCATCTTTATTCAACCTTCTCCTTTCTTAGAACCCCTTCTTCCTTCTTATTCTGGATTTTGGGCAATTTCTTCTCCAATGTCCCTTTTCACCACAAATGAAGCATTTCCCTTTGATCTTGGTTACTTTCTTGGTTTCATTCTTGGTAAGCCCAAGTTTCTTTTTCTTCTGCTGTTTCTTGACCTTTTGATGGGTCTTAACAGTAACAATTTTACCAACCGAATGAATCTCTTGACCTTTGTTTTTCACAAGGATCTTTTTAGCGCTTTGAACATCTTGCATCAGGCCTTGCAAGGTGTATTCCTTATTGTTCAAGGTGTGGTCCAACTTGAACTAATCAAAGGAATCCGATAGTGAGTTGACAATCATGTCAATTTTCGTCTCACCATCTATCTCAGCACCATTAAGTTCTGCAACATTGAGATGTGCTATGACTTTCATCATGTGATCTTACCAGCCTGTCCAGGTTTCATCCTAAGATTCATAAAAGCATTCACTGCCTCTCTCTTAGTCGATCTAGACCTCATAGCAAACATCTCTTCAAGAGACATCATTATATCAGCAGCAGACTTCATTCCTTCATGCTGCTGTTGCAACACGTCGGAGATAGTGGCCATAATGTAACATTTTTCCATATCATCTGAAGTCTTCCATTGCTCATACTCATCTCTTTGCAAAATATTAGATTCATTATTAGGAAGGGGTGGTTTAGGAGTAGTCAGAACAAACTTATGCTTTTCACTTTGCAGCAACAACCCAATTTTCCTTTTCCATGTGACATAATTATCTCCAGTTAAATTGTTATCTTTCAGGATGTTCGTAAGTGATGGAGTCATGATTTCTGAATAAAAGAAAATTATATATGAGTAAATAATCATGATAAAGCACTTTTTAAATATTTATCTTGAATTAAATAAATAACTCAATCATAAAAGTTCAACAGTGATCCAACACCCATAAACGTTACTCCTCCTCTGGGAGTACGTACCATTTACCAGTTGGACTAGGTCCCACCTAATTATTAACAACCAGCATTTTCAATTTTAGCCTTGCAATTTTATTAACAAGAACTCTCGGGAGGATATTAATAAAATCACATTGAGTGTGTTACCAAGATATCGACCCTCAATTTTCTCTCACGAAAATCCCTCCTCTGGGAGTAGATTTCGTTTAAGTTAATTGTCTAGTCTATCCTTGTAAGGAAGTATTTTGCTAAATTCCATTTATAGACGCCCCTCGGGGGGATTACCAATAAATAATAAAGCTCAACTAACCTTGGATGCCATAGGTGTTCTAACATACCTTCTCCCACTCAATTATTTAAGGCATGTGATTAAATTCCATATAATGATTTTAACAAGTTATCTAGATGCCAATTAGATACCTAAATAATTCAATGCATGTTCATACCAAAAGAGATATATTAGTGGCACTCCTATTCTATATGACATGTTATCATACAACAACAAATATTGTAATATTTACGGAAATATAAATAGCTACAATTTTGGTCCATCCTAGAAAAGCAAGTAAATTACATTTGTTTGGAATACAAAAAATTCTTTCTTGGCGAACAAGTGTTCAAGCGGCCATCATCCACTTCCTCACCCCTCGGCTGCAACCTTTGGGCGTGCACACCCCTTGGGTCCATAAAGGGCCACCATGCGCAGCCCATTATGCCCAAAGGACTGTCATGTGCAGCCCATGATACATAAGTGGCTGCCGTATGCAGCCCATGCACCTAACAAGCGTAGCTACGCGCTAACGTGCACGCTTGTTGCCATGGTGCGCACGGTACCAAGCTTGTTCCGATTGCTTCCTCTTCCGCTTCTAATTCTTCAACTCTTCGAATCTTCGAAACTTGAATGAATTACAGCAGATTTTACACAATAAATTACTGCAGTATTTATTTATTTTTAATTCACTTTATAATAACATATAAAAAATCCATACATGCCACATGTAATTATATATGTGAATACCTAGAGTGTCATCTCTTTCTAAAACATGCATAATCACAATAAAAAGAAATATATTCACGTATATATACGTTAATTAATTAAATTGTATAACCTGGCTCTAATACCAATTGTAGGGAAAAATACGAAAACTAAAAACGAATTTAGTATAGTTTAAAAATTTTCCAATATTTGAACCTTAACCCTTTAATTAATTAAACATATATATTCAAAAGATAGCATACCTCTTGTCGCGTGATCCGATTGACTTAGTGTCGATGGTAATCCGCAAGATCTTCCAATCCGATCATGAACGTGAATCACCTAGGAGCGTGGTCTCCCTATTCTTTGAATTGCGTACCTGAGAATGGAAAAACGAAATCTTCTTTCCTGATCGTTAATCACAAAAACTCCAAGAGCCAAGAAAGATCATTCTGGTCACTTTTGAATTCACAATCGTTATGATTGAAACTCGCGTGAACCTAAATCGAAAGTGTGCACAAAACCTTTTTATGTAAAGGCTTGCAAGTGCACTATCGAATTTAGAACTATCTTTCTCTCTTCCTCTTGGCCGAATTTTAACTATGTTCTAGAGTTGGAAGTTTTTTTTAAAAAAAAACAAGAGAATGAAAATGAAAAATTCTTTCTCTCAAAAAAAAACTTTTTTTTTCTGTCACTATTAATTCTGAAATTAATAATATATATAGGTATACAAATCCTTTCCTAAAGAGGATTTACTTGGTGGGCAAGAATCCTATCTCTAGGTGGATTTACTTGGTGACAAAGAATCTTTTTTCAAAAAAAATATTTCTTTTCCATACCAAGACTCCTAATCCAACTCAAATAGTGTATTTGTGATTATATTAAAGACTTCCTTATGTGATTCGATAAATAAATTCTTTATTTTATTTATCTACTTACCAAATTAAGTCTTTTATATTTATTATACTACTATAATAGTATACTACTAGGAAACATAATTCCTAGTCAAAAAAAGATTTTGATTTTTAATTAAATAATTAATTAATCAATTAATTAATTTCCCTTTAATCAAACAATAAAATAAAATAATATTTTAGGCTATTATTATAGCCTTGCCGCCCACACAAAAAATATGGGCCAAATATTATTTTCTTATTTTATTTAATCCATTCAGGCTTTAAATAAAAGCCCACATGTGAACCAGACTCATTCTTACTAAAAGAAACAAGCCCACATGCCTCTCATTAATATATTAATATAATTTGAGCAGCCCATTAAATAAATAATGTGCAAATTATATTCTTAATATATTAAATACAATTCTAGATGGACCCATAAATTAGTCTGGTAGAATATATCAAGTGATCCATGCAAGTCCGTGTGGATTGGGGATCTTGGCGGGCTATCTAAATTTAAGCTTCAATAGACATAACCTAATCACAATCAACAAATGATTCACTTAGTTCCGATCTATTAATTTTAGCTCATTCCACTAAAGAGCTAAAATTGAACTCTTAAATAAAGATAGAATAAGAAGATGCTTCTCATTCATACCCTAGACAATCTTATTGGAGATAGTGTATCCTTGTGTATAATATCAATAATCGCCAAGAGCTCATAGACGGCCTATAGCTCTCCTAGTTACCATATTTACTCATATGACCACGTTTTGAACTTGGATATTTTGACTTGTATAGAAGCCATGTTTTCAATAGACATTATCGAAAACTCAACGTTCAGATTTAATATCCAATACCTCAAAATATCCATATGATAATATTATACTCTCACTCAATAAATTGAGCCACAATGTCCATATCTATAAATGAAGTCCTCTATCGATTAACAAATGAATACCACCAAACTATCGAGGATAGATTATGCTATATAATCGTACTCATTGATAGCTCAAATGATAACACTTGCAATCATAAGTCCATCATTTATCTCAGGATTAAGATAGACTCTCTGATTTTCCTCATAATGAAAAGACTTGTATATACTGACGGTTCTAGATAAAATATTTCATTGTGATCCTGTTCAATGCACCCAGTGCACAAGATTCTTTTACTTGAAGACCCTTTCGATGATTTTAGACTCATCATAACTCATTTGATCCCACTCAAATGCCAGCAAAAGAATTCTACAACTTTATCACGATAAAGGTGCCAAACCTTTAATTACGTTTGGAACATTTATTCAAGACTAACTAAATAATTGTGTCTACCTCATACATATCTAGATGTACGAACAATTCTTCCTTTCTCATAGTCTTTTGACCTTATGATTATTTAATTTGACAATTATCATTATAAATGCTATAAGATTTTGTAAAACTAGAAATCACTTTATTAATATGAAAAGATTGTCAATTACAATATTACACTCATGTTATTGAGCATAATCCTAACAAATATTGTACCTGTATATCTCCCTTTTAGAAAGGTATTGTCAACAGCAATGACAAGAGGCATACACCGTTGAAAACCTCTGATTGAAGCCCCCAACGCCATGAAGAAATACAAAAATTTATTGTTCTCCGTGCACTGCAATTCTGTGATTGTGCCAGGATTTTATTGTTTCAGAACATAACCAAAGGATAGCAGATGTTGGAACGTTTCTTCATACGATCCATAGGTTAATGCCAATGCATAACTCAAGGCAGCGTGAGCCTTACTGTACATAACTTGGATGCCAAACATTGTTTTCATATCTGTCATTATGTCTTTAGGTCGCATTAGATGACCATCATGTTGTTGGAGTCTAGGGGCTATTCTTCACCAATTATGACCGCACTAGCCTGTCGGTGGTGCCGGTGGACCTCCTCCAAGGGACAACTGTGTTCACTTTCATAACTTCTTACTTGAAAAGTATATGCCTTCATCTCTCCTTACCACTTTTAATTTCCACTTACAGTTGTCAATCTTGCACACCAAATGTAGAACCAACTTGTTAGACCTTTTCACCTTCCTTTCAAAGTTCTCCTTCATTGCATGTAGACCTACTAACCTTTTTAAATCATTTTTTTTTTTGGAAAAATTGACCTTTGTAATTCAATTTGTTGGGTTCACGTGATCTCATGGTGTTGTTCACTTGACCAAATGAATACATTGAGGATCTAGGAATAACCCGATTTTACTGATTATCGGAAGCTGAGAGATTAACATTTTTGGGATATAGGATGTCCCCGGCATATTCGGTGCACTACCACGGGGACAGTCACCTACATGATCATAATTGGGCTCTACATTCGGTTGTACATTCGCCTCATATTGATAGGCAAAGTAATCTTCAAAATGAGATTCAACGTTAATTGCAAGGTCAATTGCTGGACCTTAGGGATTTCCACCATTATACGACCCACTCCGTTATGTTAACATTTGGTTACTACCGCTGACAGATGAATGATGTTGGGGATTTCCATCCAAAGGGATGTCATCACCCATCGCACCTCCACATCTTCTTTCAATTAGGCTGACACATACTTGAGGAATCACCCTATCTTCCCCTAGCATAAACTGAACATCATCATCATTTTTTATAAATGTGTGACCTGTAGTGCCAGGAACAATTGATATTGATTGCAAATCAATATTATATTTGTTTGGATCATATATCACAATAGACTACACATGCGACATCCGCTCTTTAAAAGTCATATTCTTGGACACGTATAATCCCTAATTATCAGAGCCAACATACCTTCGGCTTTCATCAACTAGTTGCTCCCATCGACCGTTATAGGATATAACTATTCTAACCCGATCCATTTTCCTGTAAAAACTTAAAGTTGGTTTCTTGCAATAAGTCTTGTAAAATGCTTAATATGTCTCGGAATAGTGTTAATAAGTCTCAGAAAATCGTTAATAAGTCTCAGAATATCGTTATAAGTCTCGTAAACTTGTTATCTCAAGCTTCTTCTTTGGTTTGGTTCCCTCTCATTGAATGAATTTTGTAATACATTCACAACCGACAAGATGAGTGAACTACAACAAGGTATAGTATGGTTATACCTTGTTGAAGATCACTCATCATATCGGTTGGTGATTAACAAAATTCACATAATGAGCCAGAGGCACAGTGGAAATAAATATAGGCAACCAAAGAAGATTAAAGTCTTGGAGGGTTTTCCCAAAGTCTCGGATTTATACATGTTCCGAGACTTTGTGAAAACTTCCCGAGACTTATTACAACAATGTCCGAGACTTTTAAGACCTTTGTCCGAGACTTTTAAAAACATGCCCGAGACTTATTACAACAACGTCCGAGACTTTTAAAACCATGTCCGAGACTTTTAAAAAAAATGTCCGAGAATCTAGGTATATATATTTCACTATATATACTTGAAATATTAAATATTTCAATATACGTAGCCTTAGGAAAGCAACCGAGGATCATGGATCCATGCATGCCAACAGACAAAAAGTCTGAGACTTTTTATAAACTGTTCTGAGACTTTTGTAATTAATTGCATTGGACAATCATGCATAAAAGCCCTATTTTTTTGGTTATTTTGATCAAATCTTGATCAAAATAACCGAAACAAGCGGCTATTAAACTTTTCCAATGCAATTAATCTTACAAACATCGCAGCAATCAAACTTGCCAAGCTATGCTTGACATATCTATATATACTTAGATCACTTTAGATCACTTTTGATATACTTATTTATTAGACAAAAGTCTCGGACATATAAATGAAAGTCTTGGAAACTTATAGTTGTTTTTTTATATAAAAAAAAGCAATGTTCAAAAGTCTTGGAAATGTGTCCAAAAGTCTTAGAACATGTTAACAAAATATCGGAGACTTTTGGAGACAGTTTCAGAGACTTTTGACTTTTCCAAACTGCAACTCAACCTAACTACCTCAACAGCTTTAACAATGGAAGAAATGGGATTACCTTGATTTATACACAAATGAACTTCAACGACTACAAAAGTTGACGTAGATGAACTTCTTATGAGCCGGAGACAAAGATGAACTTCTATGTTGGAGAAGGAGATGAATTTCGAGAAGTTGGAGTCTTGGAGATATAGTTAGATCTGTAGGTTTACAGAGCTTTTAAAGTTTGAAAGAAAAAGGTAAGTTTCAGTCAACAACATAGGAAATAGGAGAGAGTTAAAGTAAAGTCAGAGATATAATTTCAAAATTCGTAAAGTAAAGGTATTTTTGAAAATCGCTTACTTTGGTGTCTTTTAAACATAAATTATTAAAGTGGTGCCTCTCTTGCAACACCAACCCAAAAAAGTGTCAAAAACCCATATTTTCTCGTTTGAGGCAAAGTCTCCATAGGATTATGGATGGGCTTTTCCCCATGGGCCCTATCCCATTTTGCCCCAAAATTGGTTTTGAGGGTGGGGGGGGGGGCAAACTTGGCCCCCTGTTTTTGTAAATGGGGGAGGAGGTGGTGGGGGGACACCCACCCCCCCCCCCCCCCCCCCCCCCCCCCCCCGGAGCCCATTCCCTCATTTCCTCATTTCCTCCAAAATATAAATATATATATATATTATTTATATTTATATTTATATTTGAAGTTTTAACAATAAAAAAACTAATATAATTTAATATTAACTTGAGTTAGTAGTTAGTAGTTATTAGTTAGTACTTAGTACATGAATATTTGATTTATTTTGACTTTTATTGTGTAATACTCTATTAAAAGTATTTGTATTTATTTTGAATTTCACCAATTATATATTTTAAAACGAATATTTTAATTACTTTTTGGATTGAATATTTTAACAGGATCAAACTAGAGAATGGAATGACCAGATTGCAAATTCTGAATTCCAATTTTTAGTTTGGGGACTAGGGGGGACGTAAGCCCTAGAGTCGCGCAGCGAAAGGAATTTTAAAACTTTTTAAAAATATTTAAACGACTTTTATGAACCAATACGATATATAAGAATAAATAAGGCAATATTCATAATCATACCTCAAGATTAACTCCTTCATTCTTTAACTTCTTGATGTTGCTATCCGATTTGTACCACCAGATCATCCTCGTTATCTCCTAAGTTCCGGCAACTGCGTGTGGGCACGTCACAGGCTTCAGAAGGTTGAATGGGGGTACAAGAAACACACGCAAAAACAATTCTTGTTTCTTATGTGTGGAGTTCGGCCACCATGAATGGAAAAATAAAAAAATAAAAAACTTTTATTTCTTTTTCAACTCTTTTGGCCGCACCCCCGTTCTTGTCTTTTTTTTATTATTATTATTATTATGGGTCAGGCTAGAACAACTTAAAATTACGACTTAAAAGTTTGACTTCAACATCTCAATCACTCATGAGCTCTTAATCCAATGGTTGAGATTTGAATGCATTTATAACTCTTTGATTGAAAGCACATGAGTGGTTGAAATGTTGAAGTCAAAATTTTAAGTTGTTCTGGCATGACCCTATTATTATTGTATCTCTAACTCTCAATCACGTTTTTAATTAAAAAGAGTTTTAAAGATACCAAAATGCTTGATATGATAGAATTGTTTTGGATATCAAATATCCCAAAAACAAAAATCCATTATTATGTTTTTAAATATCAAATATTAAAAATAAAATATAATGATATACTATATCTATTCATAAATCAAGATAGGGTTAAAAGTGACCTAGATTAAATAGGAATCTAAATCTCATTTAATTCAATGTTGTCACTGTGACTCGAACCCTTTACTCCCATAAAATAATTAATTTAATTCATAATTCTTAATACAATTAAATAATCACATTATTTAATTTAATTAATTATTAATCCATTAATTAAATAATCACATTATTTAATTAATTGCTTGAGTAAAATTTTTATTACTTTCGAAACATAATTAATTGGACCATCAAATTAATTAACCGAGACCTTTGTTACCATTAACGTCCGGGCTAGCAAAGGGACCTAATGTATCCACAGTCTTGAGCTCCAATAATCCTTAGAAAAAAAATAATTAAACTCTTGAATTAATATTTTTATGATTATTAACCTCGAAGTTACTCCACTAAAAACTCGAGGCTGCACTCTCGTAACTGTAGATGTTTTTACACAAACCAAAAAACTCAGTGTCCATTGATATAGCTATTACATACCCCTCTAATTATATCGTTTCCATTAAGTACTTATAATTGTAATTTACTTAAAGAATAATCTCTATTTATACAATAGTAATTTATTTAACATTAGTTAAATGTATAATTAATAAGCAAATTAAATATGTATATCAATATTGGTATCATTTTAAAGATCTTAACGTAATTTTTCCAACAGTGTACTTTTTGGAATACATATTATTATAATTAAGTATGGAACGGGTAAATGCAGAATTTTAAAAATTTTAAGAACATTGCTTTGATATTTAAAAAAAATAAAAATGATTTGGGATCTCAACGCTGATCACTCTCCTCTTTTACGAAATGCATCAATTGATACTCTAGCTAATTAATAGTGTATTATTAATATTTATTTTTTCAAATTGATGATCCGGCTATAGCCCGGGTCGGCTTTCATTACTGTCGGCGACTGAATCCTACATATTTTTTGTAACCTAACCGTTGCCTTACCATGCGATACTATGCGAACCCAGCTTTGGGCAAGTTTGGTTAAGTCAGTTGCCAATCGAAACCGCAGAAACAATCGAATGCAGGTTTGTATCTGCAAGTAATTGTAACCATTTGTCGATTTAATCATTTTTTTGTTGCTCATATATACATCAAACTTGTGTTCTTTTACTCAAATTTACACTCATTTTTTTCAGTTTAACTAATAGAAACCAAGTTTCATCAAGTCCAGTTACTTAACCGAAACCACCGAAACGGTCGAAAATGGGTTATTTTAGTTGGGTTGATAAACTGAACCTATCTCAACCTCTCAAAACATCCAATTCTCAAGTTTAGTTCTACCTATACTTGAAAACAAAACGTTCTAGAATTCATTTTAGAAGTCAAATCTTAAATCAAATTGATGGGCTTTTAGACCTAATGGCCCATAAACATCCTACAACATTGAAAGGGTCACATTCTCTCGTTTTAAAAACGTAGCTTTCTTCTGAAACGTTTTTGAAACACTTTTTTTATTTTTAATATATATATATATAACACTAATGCTAAACAACCCAAAACATTAATCCAAAAACCAACCGAAATGAAATCAAATGAAAAGTGATTTGTTAGTACCACATTATTTACCACATCATCACATGACGTGTGTAGTGATGAAAACTCATTACTCATATCATTTGAGTTAAATTTTGAGTTATTTTTTTGGATTTTATAGTATTACTCTATAAATAAACCTTTATATATTAATGACTGAACTTTAATAAATAAATAATGCTAGACATCCTAAAATTTTTAACTCAAATCACAAGAAAGTGATTTGTCTTAATCGTTTAAATTAGAGGGTGAATTGGTGAATGACATAATAATATCAAATCACTTAACATATTATTTAGATTAATTTTTAAACTAATTAACTTTCTGAGTTTTTTAAAGGAATTAACTTTTTGAATTATCTAACATTATTATTAATAAATTGATTCATGCTTCGGCCGTTTGGATAAGAAATCAGGCTCCGTTATTGCGCCGCGGATGATATATGAGTTGTGCCGTAGCAACCAAATGTGTGAAGTTGGTACCATAAAAAAGGTTGGCAAGTTGCCAAATGAGAATGACGTAGCCCTGATATTTGGGCTTGGGCATGAAACAATCCTTTATTTTATCCATAACTTGTATGCTAGTGACTTAACTTATTCTTAAAGTAATTTTCAACTATTCCTCTACCTTACTCTTAAAGTAATACAACACTTTCTTGTTGTCACCGTCATATTTCCCATGAAAAACCAAAGCTTATGTTAAAAATTAAATTAAATAAATATATATATAAAAAAAAACAAGATAAATAGCATAGAGAGCTTCATTGTTTGCCTCCCTAGCTCTCTTTCAAAAGTTTCTATCAAATTTGTGTGTAGGAGAAGATGTGTTTCAATCTAGGATACAAAATCAAGAAGGGAACGAAAATCGTTCGAGCTAAGAGATCGAGCAATGGAGAAGATCAAGAAAGCAAAGGATTGTTGTACATGGAAATTGAGAGATGGAACAAGCAACAAGAGAAGTTGTTTAATCAAGAAACTACTGCATCATCAGTCTCTAATCAATCCAAAAATTCCAACAGTTGATCCTTGATGATCATGATCTTCTTTTTTCTCTGTTTCAATTTCGTGTTGAGTCGATTTGAGCAGTTGATCGAATATGTTGTTGTTGTTGTTGTTGGGTTGATGTGAGGATTGTTTTTAATTGAATGCTTTGTAATATTGAAGGAGAGACCTCAAATTGATGTAAGTATAAATTAACCTTGTGTTGTATGCTAGCTAGGTTTATCTTCACAAGCTAAAATCAAAAGAGTAGAAATAAATATGAAACAAAAATGTGATCGATGGTGTCTTTGTGTGTTTAATTTAGACTCTGTATATATTTAATTAGATTAATTTACTTGGTGTCATTTTGTTTCTGTCACTTGATTAAAAAGGAGATGTTTCTATGATGCTTGTGAAAATATATACATATATATATATATATATATATATATATATTCAATCAATAATCATAAATTGATTTTATTTTTATTTTGGTTTTTGGCTTTATGAATTAATTATCTCATAATTATTAATTACTCAGCTAAAATTCATTCAAAGTTAAAATAATATATAACAAGAGCTATAAGTAGTACCGCAGGTGTTTATGGGCTAGCAGACATGAGAAGAATATGGGCTAGTGGTACTTGCACTCTCACATTTGGTATCTTTCGATTGTTTCAATGGAAACTAGATTTTGATTCATATGAACCAGAGATTCAAACCCATGTTCAAGTATGGATTCGTATCTATGGTTTGTGTTGGGAATACTTAAATCCACATCTTTTATATGAAATTGCCAAAGGTGTTGGAACTCATCTTCATTTGGGCAAGGCTATAAGAGATCGCACTTACGGAAATTATGATATAATTCTTGTTGATTTAGATCTATCCATTGATCTACCAAAATCATTATGAGCGAGCAAGAAATTCATGGATTTCCTGTGGACATACACAACGAAAATCTTCCTCACGTTTGTACTGGTATCATTGGACACCAAGTTGCTGTTTGTAGGAAGATTAAATCCAATAATTCTGTTGGAGGTAGGAAGAGATCAAAAGTTCTGGATGTTTATAAGCTAGTTTCAAGTCACCTTGCAAAAGATAAAAGTAAGGACTTAGAGAATTCAAAACAGGTTTTGGAAAAAATTTGAGCAGTTACAAATTAAGAAAGCTTGAATTCAAATCACGATTCCGGAGAGATAAAAGAGGGTGGAAGTTCCTTTGAGAAAATTTTTAATGGTACTGCTAATGGCTTAAAGCAGTATGATGGAGTTGGTGATGTTACTGGGAACACTGAAGGCCGGTTTCCGATGACGACCGGCACATTGAATGCACTTGCGGAATATCAGAATCTAATGGAGAGTTTTTCTTCAATTCGAATTCAAACATCTGAACAATTTCCTAATCAAAATGCATGTGGGAATTAATGTTAATATCTCCAATGATTTGAATACCAAGTGTTAACAGTCATTTTTGGTAGGGGTCCAAAGAAGAATTTTCCATCCGACAGGTATCTGGTAGGACCTAGATCGAGACCAGTACCTAGATACCGGGGATGCTCTACACCATGAACCAGAAAGAAGTCAGTACCACGTCTCACAGTCTACCAGGTACCAAGCAAGGCTATACCACGATATCTCCTACCTGGTTCCTAGGTACCACGATACCTCCTACCTGGTACATAGGTACCACGACATCTCCCGGTACCCAAGTACCGCGATATCAGTCCAGGATCTAACCAGAAATGTGTATCCTACCTGCCAAGTAAGAAGAATGGAACCAGGAAGAGGTACCAGCATGCTAGAACAAGCGCCACGCCAGTGAGCACTCTGGTACACTAGTGTACCATACCACCGGGATACAGAGTCAGAATTCTCCTTCAAGCAACGTAAAAGAGAAAGTTGACCTCTCTGGTAAATTAATGGAGATAATCAACACACTTAATGAGGGAATCAGTCAACTCCATTAATGGCCATTCACAACTCAATTAATGAGGGAATCAGTTAACTCCATTAATGGCCATTCACAACGCCATTAATGAGGGAGTCAACTTCATTAATGAAGATAATCAGACTCTGTTAATGAGAAGATATTCAACTCCATCAATGAGAAGATATTCAACTCCATCAATGAGAAGATATTCAACTCCATCAATGAGAATATATTCAACTCCATTAATGAGAAGATATTCAACTCCATTAATGAGAAGATATTCAACTCATTAATGTCGATAAACCAATGGAGTGGGCAACAAGGATGAACATATATAAATATAACAAGTCACTCTCCAAGAAAAAGGTCGATTCCCCAACATTTTGACTCCCTGACATTCTCTCCAACATTCTCCAACAGCTCTCCTACATCTCCATATCTCCAAGATGTCTCCGATCCCAGATTTCGCCCACCTCTCCACTAGGAATATGAGTTCACCATCGCCTGGAGTGTAAAAGGGACCCTGCCTGAATTCCCTCTACACCACCATTGTATCGACTGCTATATATGTCAGTTTTCACCATGAATATACCGGTACCAAATGGTACCCCTCTAACTGTGATCTACCAGGACTCAGTTTATATTAATGTAAGCTCTCTGGAGCACCTCTCGAGATATATAAATATAAATAAGGGTATTTCTCCCTTCCAATGGATACTGCCTGGGGGTTTTTCAGCATGTGATCAATTGTGATGCTTTTTCCCCCTAGGTCAGTCCACCACTACTAAAAGAGTTGTCATTCTCCCATCTATCTCCTTGTTATGAATGCATGTATGCGTGCTAGGCACCGACCATGCTGGTCCTAGCTCTTATGTACCTCTCCTGGCTCATTATCTAGGTCGGGGGAATATTGAAGGCACCTAGAGAGGTGACTAGGTACAAGGATCAGATACCAAGACCGGGTACCAGTCTACTGCACCAGATGGGAGGGATGACTGTTCTCTTACCATGGCATCTATCTCGCCTTCACCTTACCAGAATTACGGTACGAAGTATCTACCCACCCGCTGCGACCTCCGGGGTAGCGGGTCGAGGGTGTTAATTGAGATTTCGCTCCCCGAGTGAATTTTTCCGTTAACACTTTTTGGCGCCGTCTGTGGGAAGCTCACAAACGTGGCTTCCATGTCTCTACATGAGCATCCTTATCTCTACATGCAAGCTTGAATTTCTGCTATTGACATGGCACGTGGGACTTTTAGCAGAACCGGTCTATTATGCTCCTCCTATGCAACAAACCTGCTCACATACTTGCAGAGCTCCTCTACAGCAGATCCTCTCCGGTACATCTAAAGCTTATATGTAGCAGAGATGCACCTCTCCTGCTACCTTACAGAGGTTTTGCTCTGCTATCAGTAGATCTCCTATGCAGCAGATCCATTACGATCCATCAGATTTGCACCTGTTCATGCAAATCCCCTCATATCATCGGATCAACTCTTCAAAAGCTCCAAGGTAGCAGGTCAACGCATGTACCCGAGAAGCCAAATTAACTGTATGATCATAGGAGCAGCGCGACCGGTAGAGGCCCAGTGGCTCCTCACTCCTTACACCGGGCCGGTCAACGCCCAAGTGAGCCACTGTGTCCCGATTGATTCCAGGACGGTCCAGAGCCATATTTCAGTTGCAGGGGACTTTTAAGATCCCAAGCATGCCTCTGGACCAATACCATTCTGGTGGCTTCACTTCATTTTTACCGGGCCATTCAACGCCCTAGAGAGCCACCGATGTCCCTATCTGTTCGGGAAGATCCCAGAGGCTTCCTAGATTGCTGAGGCCTCCTACATGCCAAAGCAAGCCTCTAGAGTAGCAGCCCAGCTGCATGGCCCAGTGGCTCCTCACTTATTATACCGGGCCGGACAACGCCCAGGTGAGCCACTGTGCCCCGATCCATTCGAGCATGGTCCAGAGCTTCATTTCAGTTGCTGGGGACTTCTAGGGTCTCAAGCATTTCTCTGGACTAGTACCAGGCCAGTGGCTTCACTTCATTTATACCGGGCCATTCAACGCCCTAGAGAGCCACCGATGTCCCGATCTGTTTGGGGAGATCCCAGAAGCTTCCTAGATTGCTGAGGCCTCCTACATGCCAAAGCAAGCCTCTGGAGCAGCAGCCCAGCTGCATGGCCCAGTGGCTCCTCACTTATTGTACCTGGCCGGATAACGCTCAGGTGAGCCACTGTGCCCCGATCCATTCGAGCATGGTCCAGAGCTTCATTTCAGTTGCTGTGGACTTCTAGCATCCCAAGCATTCCTCTGGACCTGTACTAGGCCGGTGGCTTCACTTTATTTATACCGGGTCATTCAACGCCCTAGAGAGCCACCGATGTCCCGATCTGTTCGGGGAGATCCCAGAGGCTTCCCAGATTGCTGAGGCCTCCTACATGCCAAAGCAAGCCTTTGGAGTAGCAGCCTAGCTGCATGACCCAGTGGCTCATCACTTCTTTTACCGGGCTAGTCAACGCCCAAGTGAGCCACTGTGTTCCGATTCATTCCATGATAGTCCAGAGCCATATTTCAGTAGCTAGGGACTTTTAGGATCCCAAGCATGCCTCTGGACCAGCATCACACTGGTGGCTCCCTACCTCATGTATCGGGCTCTTCAACGCCCTAGTAAGCCATCGATTTTCTGATCCGTTCGGGGAGAGCTCAGAGGCTTCCCACATTTCTATAGCCTCCTACATGCCTAAGCAAGCCTCTGGAGCAGCAGCCCCGCTGCATGGCCCAGTGGCTCTTCAGTTCTTCTATCGGGCTGGACAACGCCCAAGTGAGCCACTGTGTCCCTATTCATTCCAGGATGGTCCAGAGCCACATTTCAGTTGCTATGGACTTCTAGGATCCCACGCAGGCCTCAGGATCAGTATCATACATGTGGCTCTCTACTTCTTGTACCGGGCCCTTCAACGCCCTAGTGAGCCACCTATGTCTCGATCTGTTTGGGTAGAGCTCAGAGGCTTCCCATACTGCTATGGCCTCCTACATGCCTAAGCAAGCCTCTAGAGCAGCAGCCTAGCTGCATGGCCCAGTGGCTCCTCACTTTTTTTTACTGGGCTAGTCAACGCCCAAGTGAGCCACTGTGTCCCGATTCATTCTAGGATGGTCTAGAGCTACATTTCAGTTGTTGGGGACTTTTAGGATCCCAAGCTTGCCTCTGGACCCATATCATGCAGGTGTCTCCCTACCTCTTGTACTGGGCCCTTCAACACCCTAGTAAGCCACCTATGTCTCGATCCGCTCGGGTAAAGCCTAGAGGCTTCGCGCATTACTGAGGCCTCCTACATGCCTAAGTAAGCCTCTGGAGCAGCAGCACTACTGCATGATCAGTGGTTCCTAACTTATTGTATTGGGCCACTCACAGCGCCCATATGAGCTACCTAGATCACAGCTGCAAGATTGTTAGTTTCTGATCTTTTATACCAGGCTACTCAACGCCCCAGCGAGCTGCCGAGGTCCAGGTTTGTTCGAGTAGAATCTTGAGTCCCATTACGATTTGTGAAGACTCATATTTACTTCAAGCAGGCTCCTAAACTGATTACATCACTTGGGGGCAACAAGCTCACCATTCTTCCTAGTATTCCTGTGGGAGTGGTAATGACCACAACATGGAACAAGTTCTCATAATGATCGGTCCACGATAAGAGCTCCTTTGCAGAACGTCACTCTATTACTTATACCCCGGATGCGGATCACCTTAGAAGGTTTTACTAATGAAGCATGCGGGGTAAGCATTGACCAGTATCGCCTTGAGTATTATCGCCTTGGTTGTTCTTCTACGATCGCCTTGTTAGTTCTCATTTGATCGCTTTTAGCCTATGATCGAGACCAAGATAGCCACATGGCACTCCTGATGCTTTGGCTGGGTACCACCCCCCGCCAAGAAAAACCTGGTGCTAAAGTGGCCTTGGTTGCCTACCAGGACTATCGCTTGAAGACCGGGAATCCTTGCACAGGAATCCTGATGCCCTGGACCGGATTAATCCCTCCAGGAGGATCGCTTTAAAGACCAGGATAGCTAGATAGCTCTCCTGATGCCTCGAACCGGATTAATCCATCCAGGAGGATCTCCTCAAGACCAGGAAAAGCCACATGGCATTCCTGCTGCCCTAGTCGGGCACTACCCCCCGCTAGGAAGGATCCGTTACGTAAGAGCATAGTTGCCCGACGGATCAAACCTCGGCCGGGCACCACCCCCCGCTGAGAAGGGTCTGAGTGTAAGAGCATAGTGTCCATCCAGACCTCGAGACCATGGACTAGCCGGGGAAGCCCCATCGTTACCCCTGATGCCTTGGTCGGGCTACCACCCCCAAGAAGGGTCTGAGTGTAAGAGCATAGTTGTCATCCAGATCTCGAGACCAGGAAATAGCTAGACAGCCCTCCTGATGCCTTGGTCGGGCTACTACCCCCAAGAGGGGTCTGAGTGTAAGAGCATAGTTTCCATCCAGACCTCGAGACCGGGAAATAGCTAGACAACCCTCATGATGCCTTGGTTGGGCTACCACCCCCAAGAAGGGTCTAAGTGTAAGAGCATAGTTACCATCCAAATCTCGAGACCAGAAAATAGCTAGACAGCCCTCATGATGCCTTGGCTGGGTACCACCCCCCACTAAGAAAGACCTGGTGCTAAAGTGGCCTTAGTTGCCTACCAGGATCTTGTTGCCAGAATGTTCGCCAAGGTACCAAGATTCCTAGAACAAGAATGTAAGGTACCCATTTTTCGCCAATATGTTCGCCTACGTGTTTTCACCTCAAGACTAGGACAACCAAATGTCCATCTTGCTGCCTAGGCCGGGCATCACCCCTCGCCTGGAAGGATCTAGATGGCATAGTTGCCTACTAGGATCGTTTTCGCTTATGTACCCAGATTCCTGAAAAATGGAAGGCTATGTACCTTGATTCACCATTATTATAGACAAAGTACCAGAATCCCCTGAACATGAATGCCAGGTACCCAGATTAGCCAAACTCAAGAGTGCTGGGAGCGTTTTCTCTTTTTCAAGTAATAGCTACAAGTAAGAAACGACGAGAAAAATTCTTCAAGCAGTATAAGATCCTGACTCCAACCCCAACTTAATAGCGATGTTCAAGTCAAGGGGGACTTCTGTTAACAGTCATTTGTGGCAGGGGTCCAAAGAAGAATTTTCCATCCGACAGGTATCTGGTAGGACCTAGATCGAGACCAGTACCTAGATACCGGGGATGCTCTACACCATGAACCGGAAAGAAGTCAGTACCACGTCTCACAGTCTACTAGGTACCAAGCAAGGCTATACCACGATACCTCCTACCTGGTTCCTAGGTACCACGATACCTCCTACCTGGTACATAGGTACCGTGACATCTACCCGGTACCCAAGTACCGCGATATCAGTCCAGGATCTAACCAAAAATGTGTATCCTACCTGCCAAGTAAGAAGAATAGAACCAGAAAGAGGTACCAGCATGCTAGAACAAGCGCCACGCGAGCGAGCACTCTGGTACACCAATGTACCATACCACCGGGATACAGAGTCAGAATTCTCCTTCAAGCAACGTAAAAGAGAAAGTTGACCTCTCTGGTAAATTAATGGAGATAATCAACACCATTAATGAGGGAATCAGTCAACTCTATTAATGGCCATTCACAACTCCATTAATGAGGGAATCAGTTAACTTCATTAATGGTCATTCACAACGCCATTAATGAGGGAGTCAACTTCATTAATGAAGATAATCAGACTCCATTAATGAGAAGATATTCAACTCCATCAATGAGAAGATATTCAACTCCATTAATGAGAAGATATTCAACTCCATCAATGAGAAGATATCCAACTCCATCAATGAGAAGATATTCAACTCCATTAATGAGAAGATATTCAACTCATTAATGTCGATAAACCAATGGAGTGGGCAACAAGGACGAACATATATAAATATAACAAGTCACTCTCCAAGAAAAAGGTCGATTCCCCAACATTTCGACTCCCTGACATTCTCTCCAACATTCTCCAACAGCTCTCCTACATCTCCATATCTCCAAGATGTCTCCGGTCCCAGATTTCGCCCACTTCTCCACTAGGAATATGAGTTCGCCATCGTCTGGAGTGTAAAAGGGACCCTGCCCGAATTCCCTCTACACCACCATGGTATCGACTGCTATGTATGTCAGTTTTCACCATGAATGTACCGATACCAAATGGTACCCCTCTAACTGTGATCTACCAGGACTCAGTTTGTATTAATGTAAGCTCTCCGGAGCACCTCTCAAGATATATAAATATAAATAAGGGTCTTTCTCCCTTCCAATGGATACTGCCTGGGGGTTTTTCAGCATGTGATCAATTGTGATGCTTTTTCCCCCTAGGTCAGTCCACCACTACTAAAAGAGTTGTCATACTCCCATCTATCTCCTTGTTATGAATGCATGTATGCGTGCTAGGCACCGACCATGCTGGTCCTAGCTCTTATGTACCTCTCCTGGCTCATTATCTAGGTCGGGGGAATATTGAAGGCACCTAGAGAGGTGACTAGGTACAAGGATCAGATACCAAGACCAGGTACCAGTCTACTGCACCAGATGGGAGGGATGACTGTTCTCCTACCATGGCATCTATCTCGCCTTCACCTTACCAGAATCACGGTACGAACCGCTGCGACCTCCGGGGTAGCGGGTCGAGGGTGTTAATTGAGATTTCGCTCCCCAAGTGAATTTTTCCGTTAACACCAAGTATTTAAATTTTGTAGAAAATAATGAGAATCTGTAATGTTCTCTAGAGAATATTTACATTAATAACTTGGTGATTCTTGACATTTGAAGATTACAAACTTCTAGAATTTTGATCAGCAAGTTTTGGATGGGACTGCAAGAGATAAAAGAGGAAAGATTTTTTTTTAATGACAAACTTTATTGAAGAGGCCTACAAAAGAGGAAAGATTAATTTGGAGAAAATATCAGAAGACAATGATATTCATGCTTTAAGTTCTAATCATGGTCTAGTAGATCTCATGTTTGACAATAATTGGATTCCTGTGGCCACCAAATCAAAAAGAAAAATGAAGCCAACTTTTAAGATTTTAGCTAGTTCCAAGTCTCAAATGAGTAAGGGAAGTTCTAAGCACCTCTCTATAGTTGAGACTAAGATTTACCCTGATTCTGCGTCTTCAACAGCCCAAGCAGTATTAAACATTGTCGATTATTGAGTCACATAGGTTGAGGTAGAAGAGAATGATTCTGATGGTCTTGTTAATTAGATTCATGTTTCTTCGCCATCTGTTGAGATCTGCGTGTCTATTTAGATTAATGTTTTAAGGCTGGATTGTCCATTTGATTCCGGTTTCTTTTTTCTTTTTTCTTAAAATTTTATTATTATGTTTTTTTATTTGTATTAAAAAAAGTCCATTTGATTCCGGTTTCTTTTTTCTTTTTTCTTAAAAATTTATTATTATGTTTTTTTATTTGTATTAAAAAAAGTACGGTGAGCCCTTTTGTTTTTCGCCTCTGAAGTTTGAGAGTGGCTCAAATGTCTTGCTAAGACATTTTTGTTTGTTTTTCAAGTGATCTGAAGTCTGAGAAACCATTAAAAACGTATGAGAAAAAAGGTAGGAATTTCCAACTTTTGTCTGAAGTCTGTTGAGACTCCTATTAACTTTAATATCTTTTTTGCCCAAATTGCCCTCTGCATAATGGCTTATTTCCAAAACCCGCCGTCGACAGAAGTTGTTTGGCCGGTCAAACCGTCTCCCAAAAGTCACCGCCGCCGGCAAGTGTACTATCACCTCCCCGACCAGAAGCTTTAGGAGGCGTCGGAGAACAAAACCCAAGTGCCCGGTATCTAGATCCGACACCATTGACCAAAAAAAAAATAAAGAAAAAAAATAAAAAAGCTGACAACTAAGAAGAAGATGAGATCGATGATATGAAGATAAGTTGAAGAGAAAAGAAAATAATAATGCTGCGTTTTTATCTTCTTCTTTGTTTATCCATTCTCTGTTTCATCTTCTTCTTTCTTATTTCATTTGATTAGCCGAGTCTCTCACATATCTCTATCTCTCTTATTTTATTCTTTTTTTCCACTAATCACATGACACTTATGACCTATCACTTGCACATGTCACACGTGATAAGCATCACACATTCTTTCTTCTTATGCTGCTACTATCAAGCAAGGGTATACATGTCAAAATACAGGATTTAAGATGTTTTGGTTTTACAAAAACAAACAGCTTAACATTTAATTTAGACATTAGAAAATAAATAAAAAAACATATTGCTCAGACTTCATATTTCAAACCCAATTCAAAACTTTAAGTCTTCAGATAAAATACAAACGCCAGTTTATCTTCATTTTTTAGAATAGATCGACGAATGAGGATTCATGATCATTCATTTTGAACATTAATGATTGGATATTCATTGTAAATTTGATATTAAATTGAGTATTATATTGGTCAATTTTGAGGTAAGTGAATCCAATCCAACATCTTTAAGTTTTATCAAGCTATCACTTGTTATTATTGAGGCCATAGATGTTTCTCAGTGCCACCGCTACACATTGTATACCACGTAAAGGTAATCTTACCGGACCCTACCCCAGCCCAAAACCTCATTTGAGGGAATTTGGGGATGGGGTGTTTGGGGGGACGTTCCCCCACCCCCACCCTATAACAGTCCCTTGTTTTCCTTATTTTTTTTCTATTTCTAATATTAATTTTCAATCTGAAATTTGAAATTTGGAATCTAAAATCCGTCTCCCAAACTTTAGTATTATCCTATTTCAATATCCAATCCAAAAAATAATTAAAATATTCAATCTAAAATATATAAATGGTTTGATTTAATCCAAAATAAATATATAAAATATATAATTAATTTTTAATATATATATATATATATATATATATATATATAATTGGTCTACTAGGGTTAGAGACTTAGGGATCGTAAGACTGAACAATCCTGAATTTTACTGAAATCTGAATCTGAATGACGTGTTATTTTTTATATTTATTACAACTGAATAGAATGTCAACTTGCTTGTTTTTTTAAATATAATGCTTTTAAAACAAGTAATTTGAAATTTATACCACTGTTATTATTAACTGTTATGTATTTTTATTTTATATGATACAAACAACTAAATAAAAATATTTTAACAAATCTTAAACCATCTTTATGTAATAATTGCAATATATTATACATGATTAAGATATGATAAATGATTGTTTTTTTTAATGGATAAATAATGATTTAGAAATGGTTTTGATTTTAAAAAATAATAATAATCGAAGGTTTAACGATAGTGTTGAAAGTTACAATGTGATTAATGTTTTATTTTTTGAGATGTTTATCATAAGTAATAGGTTAAAAGAAAGCTCATATGGCCCAGGAGCGTAACTCTGCTTGTAGATGAATGAGCTTAAGCAAAAAAAAAAGGTGGGATAATCTCGCAAGAAAATATATTAAATGCAATACTTTTTATTTTTGGTATTTTTAAATGGTCAATTTTTAAATTATTTGACCAATTAAAAATACAAACAAAATAATTTAATAAATTCAATTCAAACTCATTAAGTTTTAAGTGCAAAAACCAAACGACCCTCTAGAGTTAAGTTTTTCTTTTTTTATGAAAAGAAAAGAAAAAAAATATATATATATATACAGTCATTTTCTCCTCAGTGCGTACTGATATGACTTACATCAGTGCGTTGGATGTGGACCACTGATTATGGAGAAGTTTTGACAAGTGCATGCACTTTGAGTCAAAATATATATATATATATATATATATATATATATATATATATACACACAAAAAAAAAAGAAATTAAGATCAAAATTCATAAAAATATCAAGGTCCTTCCGAAATTAAAATAATGGATTCCTTATGAGAGAACCATTATATATATATATGGACATGATCCAATACCCCATTTTTTTACACAACTTTTTGACCATTGGATCTTGCTTCTTTTAATTTATAGAATTCAATCTCTTTTATATTTTCTTATTTAATGCAAACATTATCTCTCACCTATTAAATACTTTTATCTCTCCAAAATATTATTATCTTGTTAAATTTTCTCACCTTACTTAATTGTCTTTTATTTATTTTTCTTTTCTTTTCATTTTTCCTTTAAACGATTTTTGTTCTGTTTTTTTCCTTTACCTAAAACCAAAAAATCAAGGTGTGATTTTCACTCTCATTTTTAGTCTTTAAAATTATTTTATTCTTTTTTTTTCCTTTCTCTTTTTTTTTTTTTACTATTTTTATTTCTCAATTTACTTCTTCTAAAACCAAAAATTTTATATACATGTAATGACTTGCTCCTTTTCACTCTCTTCCATTGTTCTATTGATGTTTTGTTAATTTTATAGATCAAGTCATGTACTCATCGGTAGTTTTTCATTGAACTACTTATTGCACCTAGTTTTTATTTTACAAATATTATTATAAATGAAGTCATGCATGATGTTGTTAAACTTTACAAATATATTAACAAGACCAGTACAAGTGAAAATAATTTTGTTGTACAACTTTACAAAATTACACTGCATAAGCTAATGAAATAAGGAATGATAAAAGAGGAAAAGAGTAAAAAAAATTAAAAAGAAAGAAAATAAAAGAGAAGATCGGAAATGAGCAGTGATTACATTTATAAAATTTCTGATTTTAGATGAAATAAATTGAGAAATAAGAATAGTAAAAATAAAAAAAATAAAAGAATAAAATGATTTTAAAGATCAAAAAGTGAAAGTGAAAGTCACATCGATAATGTACTAGATTAAGGTAAAGCATAAAAAAACGTGTAAAAGAAAAAGTAAATAAATAAAGTGTAATGTTAACGTGTGCCCTTAAGGTACATGATAACAACTAGGGTACATATGTTTTTGGACACAGGTTAACAACTAAAAAAAAATCTAAAATGGAAAATATTAATTAGTCTTAATCAATGCAATAAATATATATTTGTAATAAATACTTTCCTCTGTGAGTAACTTTTTAGTTGTTATGACACATGTTAACACTACCGTAATAACTAATTTATTTCTATAAATGAAAATAAAAGGCATTTATCATTGCATTTATTGTCTTATTATAATAAATAAAGCTTCTTACATTGTGCCCTAAGGGCGAGAAAAACTTACTTACACCCGGTGCAACAATCAGCACATGCTGATTGGTGCACCGGAGCCACTCAAAATTTGACATCAGTTTTTGTACTGCTGCTCAAGTCAACAACTCATCCAACTGATCCAACTAAGCTTTTATCACTTATCGGTCAACAAAATCTCATCTCCCAAAATCTCATCCTCACGTGTTTACACTCTTCTTTAAATTTATATATAATTTTTTCTCACAAAATTTTCCCTCTTCTCACTCTTCTCTGTTTCATCTCAAAAATATTTCCCTCATTTTCCATTAAAATGTAAACCGATTGCTTTCTCTTTCTCTCTTCCCTATTGTCAGTCTCTTAAAACTTGCATTTCATCTCTCTTCAATTTCACATATTCAAAGATTTAGAGATTTGAAAGGTAAACTTTTGGGATGTTTCTGATGAAATTTTAACTTATTTTAGTTTTTAAATAACTTTTGAACACATATTATCATATTGTAATCTAGAGTAGGATCAGGTATAAGCATGATATTTGGAGAAATTTTTGTACGGAACAAAGTTTTTTTTTAAGAAGAATTTTGTATGTTAGAGTTGTATTAATTTTTATTTTTAAATCTGTATTAATTGAATGTTGAGAGAAATGATTAAGAGGTATTGTTTTTTTTCCTAAAGAAAATTAGAAAGAAAAGTGTTAAATTCACATCAACTTCACAATTCACAGGATATATTTACAAATTCGTAGGATATATTTACAATTCACATCAACTTCACAATTCAGATGATAGATTTAAATAGTGTTAAAATAGTATGATTGGTCCTAATTTACATTCCAATAGAATAAATTTTTTTTTTCAAACGATATATTCAATAAAGCCAAACCAAGAAGAATCAATAGCACAACACCAACCAAAAACATCACCAGCTCAACGAGCCAACAACCACCCCAAAAGCTAAATAAAAAACACAAGAAGACCAAGGAAAAATGACAGACAGGCAGACAGCCTAAAATAAGTAACACCAAAGCAACGACCCAAACCACAAGCAGCGCAAAAAACCCAACAAGAGACAAACAGCAATTGAAATCCTTCGGTGAGATGTTGGCAGTTTTAATACGTGTTCAAAAGTTCTTCAAAAATTAAAATTAGTTAAACTTCCATCAAAAACATCTCAAACGTTTACCTTTTAAATCCCTAAATCTTTGAATTTGTGAAATTGAAGATAGATGAAATTCAAGTTTTCAGAGACAATGACAGTACGGAAGACAAATCAATTGGTTTACATTTTTATGGAAAAGTAGGGAATTTTTTTTGAGATGAAACGGAGAGAAGAGGAGTGAGAAGAGGGAAAATTTTGTGAGAATAAAATGATATATAAAGCTCTAGAAGAGTGTAAACACGTGAGAGATGAGATTTTGTCTTGTGTGATAAGTGATAAAAGCTTAGTTGGATCAGTTGGATGAGTTATTGACTTGAGCAGCGGTACAAAAACAGGTGTCAAAATTTGAGTGGCTCTGGTGCACCAATCAACATGTGCTGATTGTTGCACCGGGTGCAAGTGAGTTTTTCTCCCTAAGGGCACATGACTTATAAATAAATAATAGAAAATTAAATAAGGTGATAGAATTTAATAAAATAATAATATTTTGGAGAGATAAAGTAATAAATAGGTGATAGACAATGTCTACATTAAATAAGGAAAGATAAAAGAGATTAAATCTTATCCATTAAAATAAGTAAGATCCAATGACTAAGAAGTTGTGTAAAAAAATGGGACCATGAATCCTGCCATATATATATATATATATATATATATATATATATATAATTTTTCTATTGTCAGTTCGAACTGATAATAAATATCTCAGTTCCTTGCATATGGGCCATTAGATTTAAATACTTTGACTTGACTGCATTCACTTGTCAATGTATTTTTTAAATCCAATGGTCAACATGCAAGGAACTGATATATATTAGTTTGAACTGACAATAAAAAGACTGTATATATATAGTTCCGTTCTGGTCAGTGCGCACTGATATAACTTTATATCAGTGTGTATTGCATGGGGGCCACTGATTATGGAGAAGCACTGACAAATGCATACGCACAAAGTCAAAGCATGTAAATCTAATGGTTTATATGCAACGCACAGATGTAAGTTATATCAGTGCGTACTTACTTAAAAATTTCTCTCTATATATATAATATTTAAGGAAATGGAAAACTGGGGCCCCAACTCCACCCCATTTAGAAAATAGGCGAAATGGGGAAATGATAGTGGAGGGAAGTTTCCCCGCCCCACCCGTATTTTGGATTTGAGGATCAAATTTACCCTTATCTCCACCCCAAACTTCATTTCCGTGGGGGTGGGGCTCCAATGGAAAATTGTTCATCCCTATATATATATATATATATATATATATATATATATATATATATATATATAATTGGACGAAGAATGTAGATCACAGATTATAGAGAAGTTTTGACAAGTACATACACTTTAAATCAAAGTATGTAAATCTAATGGTCAATATTTTTCGTCCTGATATATTTTATATCAGGATGAACTAACAATAAAAAAATTATATATATATATATATATATATATATATATATATATATATAAAGTTGTTTTGCTGTAAAAAAAAATCTCATTCAACCAAGAAAAACTTGAGTGCATCCGATGCACCACAATGGAAGCTGATGTTGGTGCATCAGAATCACTCATAATTGGACACGTATATCCCACTTAAATTTAAAATACAAATAATTTCTTCTTTTCACTTTTTATCTCCTCTTCCACTTTCAGCGACAAAACACAATTTGTCTGCCATTTTTTTAGTGGCTCTCTCTTCATTCTCCGCCCAGATCTCGACATCAACTTACTGTGATCATCACCGTCATGTCCTCGCTGTCTCCGGTGACCACTTACCCAGATCTCGACATCGACTTACTTTGTGATTGAAGCAGTGTAAATTTCTATTTGAAATTTTTACTCTTTTTTTTTCCAGATATAGAAGAGTCAACAACTCTTTAATACTGTTTCTTCCATGGCGGCACCAGAATCTGACACGCTCGCAATAACCATTGAGAAATGTCTCAAGGCGGAGAAGGACATGAGATTTAAGTGCATGGATTTGAAATAGACCTATAATATCTATGTTGGTTTCAACAGATTTTGTTTAGATTTTGAAACATACTCTTAGTTTCAATAGATTTTGTTTCGATTTTAATTCAGTTTATGTTGCTTTTTTGCTTCACGTTATTATATAATTTGTACTCGTCGTTTCAATATAATTTTGCATTTATGTTGCTTTTATTTCTGTTTGCTAGTGTGCTCCTTAGCTATGCTGTGTGGTGTGTTTTGTGTTGGGGTGGGGTGATTGGCGTGTTGCACTATGTGGTGACTCGCTTGTTCTTTGTTTTTGTTTTGTGATGTCTAGGCACACTATAACCAGATGATTGGGAAGTGGCTCAATGTCGAATACACACAAAAGGGGGAAGGGTCGGAGAAACACATATATAAATCATGAGAATCATGTACAACTACTTGTAATAAAACCATTAGACTGTTGTATACAATTCCAAACATTTCATCAAAACCTAAATTTAAAATTCAACATCATTGTATATAATATTGCAATATTCATTATAAAAATCTTTCAAATAAATGTTGTTTCCAACCAGTACACATAAACAAAACTATTGATCATTAGAAAACAAATAAGAATGATTTTAGAGGTAAAATATATATAACTAAGCAAAGATTAAAACTTTAATTACTCAAATAAATAAATAAAAAATAATCACCTAAAAGTTTGAAACAGTGGTCACCAGAGATGGCACGGACCAACGACATTAAGGACTTAAGACGGTTATGGTCCAAAAGGTTGTTGGAAAAGAAGAGCCAAAATGAAAGTGGTGGGAAACAAGTTTTGTCGCTGAACCCAGAAGAGAAAAGCCAAAAAGTGAAAAGAAAAAATTATTTGTATTTTAAATTAAAATAGGATACACGTGTTCAATTCTGAGTGGATCCGATTAGTGGTGTAAAAGGGGGCCGGCTCGGCCCACATCAGCACGGCCCCCCCACCCGTTTAGGAAAACGGGCCGTGCCAGGCACGTCCCGTTTTCCTAAATGGGGGCCCGGCACGGCACGTCGGCACGGCCCCTCTGTGCCGTGCCGCGTGCCGGGCCGGGCCGGCACGTGGGCCAATTAGGCAGGCCAAATGGGCCGGCCCACATCCAATTTTTTTTTATATAGTTTAATTTTTTTACATATTATTATTTTAGTATAATAAAAAATATGTTTATAATAATAGATTATAGATATATTTTTTATTTTATTTAATGAATTAATTCAAAGTTTGAACTTTGGTGGAGAGATTAGAGAATAATAGTTATATAATAGTAAATTACTAATAAAGTATTATAATAGTATATTAGTAGTGTAGAATAGTAGAGAGAGAGTAAAATGAAATTAAGAATAATTGAAATTGTATAGAGAGTTTGAGAATGGAGAGATTGAGAGAATTAGAGAAAGTAAATGAAAAGTGGAATGTGTGGGAGTATTTATAGAAAAATTAGAAAATTGGGTAAAAATATAAAAGACAAGAGTTGAGGGGGTAAATTGTAATTTTTATAGTTTTTTTAAAAACATTATATTTTAAAAAAAATTAAAAAAAAAATTTCAACGGACCTAACGGTTGGTACGCGTGCTGGCCCGACGTGCCGACCGTTGGGCCTGGCACGCCGTGCTGGCGTGCCGTGCCGGGCAGGCACGCCGTGCCTAGAACCCTGGCCCGGCACGTGCCAAGAATGGGGGCCGTGCCAGGCACGGCCCACCATCCTTGGCAGGCCGGCCGTGCCTGACCCTTCAGATCCAGCCCATATTTACACCACTAGATCCGATGCACCAACATTAGCTTCCATTATGGTGCATCGAATGTACTCAAGTTTTTCTCCATTCAACCATACACTATCTCATATTCAATTCGTCATGTCCGTCGATAACCGGTGGTATATATAAATAATTATGATTCTGCAAATTTCATATTTGTAATTTATTAGGTAGAGTAAGTGGGGAAAAGAGGAGCAGGCACTAGGGAGCATAAATATTATTATTATATGGCCTCTCAAGCACCTCTGAAAGGAACATTTCCTTTCCCATCTCCTCAGTCCTAACATCACAATCACCGCTGATAGGCTGCTAGCAGTAAGTCCTCAGCTCTTCAATTGCCCTGCTTCACCAATCAAAGCAGTGACATAAACTTCCACTTATTGCTTACATATGTACTAGTTTTTTTGTAAAGCAAATTGCACAAAACTCAAGCCATTTTATATTCAGAAACAATTTTATCGTTACTTGACCATTAAGTTTAACACCTTCAAAAGTAATATCATTATTTTACCCTTAATTTAATAAATAAATAAATAACAAGATCTCCACCATTCATCTTTGACCAAGATAGATGGTTGAGATCAAATTTAAAATAAATAAATTAATAATGACAATTTTATAAAATAAAAAAAATTCTTTTTAAATAATGTATCTCCACCATCCATCTTTGAGATGGGTGGTGGAGATTTAAAAAAAAAAACAATAAAACAAAATTTGAAAAAAAGAAGCAAAAATCGATTTCGCGAAACTAATCCAAAACTAGTTTGTTCAAAGTCTTGAAGATCAGTTATCTATAATAGGAGATTCAGAAACTCCACACACACACACACAAAAGCTTTTCTAAATTTAACTGAAAATATATGTTCTCATAGTATCTTTATTGATATACGTAAATTTGGATCCTCAAAAATTGTCACATCAGCATTTGAGGTATGTTTTCATAGATTGCTAAATTTGATGATTGTGTAATTCATTATGATACATTTTATCTACATCAAAAATATACTCCTACCACATATTTTCATTGTTCTGCTAATTTTTATTTCAATGTTCTCACATATTTCATTGTTTGACAATAAATTTTTTTCATTGCTATGTTTTGAGAATTTTTATTTTTACTTTTTAATTTATCTAGGAAAAGGAGCAAAGATCATATTGTTAGGTTTTAGGAATTTTACTTTTATTTTTTTTAATTTTACCATTGTTATGTTTTGGGAATTTTACTTTTATTTTTTAATTTTATTTTTTTGGGAAAGAAAACTAAAGCATGAAGTGATAAAATAATTCCTTTCATTTTTACTAAGAATTCTCGGTTAATTAATATTTTTCCCTAAAATTAACCATTGATTGTTGTTCTGGAATCATAATAAATTTTTTATTTAATTTACCATTAGCCAAATGTGGAAATTGTGAGAAATGTCACCTTTTTGTCTCGTTGTTGCACCAACGTCACCGGTTTAATAAGTTATGTTTAAAAGACACCTATTTTGGTGAACTACCAAAATTGCCCTTAAATAATCAATTTTTTATTGTCTATGTACTTCCATCTCCACACTTGGAACACTGAACGCAGTAACTCCTCTATTTCTCTATCTACAATAAATTTCAAAACTACTCAATGTTCTTCAGCACAACAAGGTAATATATTTGTCGAAAATACTGTTTTTTATCCTTCATTTTTAAAAAACGTTCCTTTTGTAAACATGAAGCTGGTTTTGTGAATTTTGAATCTGTGAAATTTGAATCTCCGATGCTGGTAATAAAAAGCTTTGAGCCATTGGTAAATAGATCGTAGCCCATATTAAATAGCTCGGACCCTTTACTAATATGCTCGGACTCTTTGGAAAAAAGCTCGGAGCCTTGGAAAAAGCTCGGAGCCTTGGAGTCTTTGAAAAAGCTCGGAGTCTTTGAAAAAGTTCAGAGCCTTGGAAAAAGCTTGAGTCTTTGTAAAAGAAGCTCGAGACTTTGTAAAAAAGCTCGAGCCTTTGGAAAAAAGCTCGAGCCTTTGGAAAAAAGCTCGAGCCTTTGGAAAAAGCTCGGCTCTTTTGGGAAAACCCTCAGAATCTTTGAAAAAAAGATTGGAGCCTTTACTAAAAGCTCGGAGATCCTAGTAAAAACCTCGGAAACTATTTTAAAAGACTCTGAGCCTTTTCCATAGCTTTTATGTTTGTCATAATGGTTTGTGGTGATGAATGTTACAGGAGAATGAATCGGGTGAGAATAGTAATATCTTACAACGATCGATGGGAGCAGTTACCCTACGGAAGTCAGAGGTTTATTGGATCCGACAACCAAGGAATGTATGTGTCAAAGAATATAAGTTATGAAGAATTGGTGTCGATCGTGCATACCGTTGTGAAGTATGATGTAAACAAATACAATGTTGATCTACCGTCAATATCAATCGTTCCTGGCGCTACATGTCGAACATTTGTAAGAAATGACGATGATGTTCAGTTTATGCTAGGGGAAGATCGGGTGATCCCTCAAGTATGTGTTAGTCTAATTGAGAGGGCAACTGGAGATGTGATACAGAATGATATTCCTGCTCCTGAAAATACCCAACCATTTGGATCCGCCAGCGGTAGCAACCAAGTGTTCACACAAAGGAGTGCCACTGAAGGTAGGGAAAACATATGCGCTGTCCAACCGGTAGTGGTCGACCATGCAGATGTTGGTGAACCTCAATTCGACGATGTGTTTGGTTGTCGATTTGAGATGAATGATGGGCAGTACAATGAGCAATACAATGAGATGTACAATGAGGAGAACACTGAACCGAACCTTGGGCCGAACCAGGAGGTGGATAATGGGGCAAATATTGATCTGGTAGATCATGTAGAGAACACTGATGAAGATCATGTCCAAATTCAAAGACGTGGAAGGCGTGTAGAAGGAGTTAGTTGCACTAGAGCAGATATGCCTGGTACTTCCGAGGTCCGGCATAATGTATCTGCAGATGATTCTGATAATACCACAACGTGGGTTATTCCCGGAGCAGATTCATACTCGTTTGGGATTGGTAGAAGCACAACCTTGGTAGCAGAAGAACCTACAAGCATGATTTATAAAGGTCAGTTCTTTCCAACTAAAAAGGATTTGAAGAGACTAGTTGGCCTTTTTGCAATGCGGTGAAAATTCGAATGGAAGGTGAAAAGGTCCAATAAGACAACATTACATCTTGTTTGTTTGATTGACAACTATACATGGAAATTAAGAGCGGTGAGAAGAGATGAAGGGACGTACTTCCAAGAAAGAAGTTTTGTCAATGAACACAGTTGTCCCTTGGAGGAGATTCACCGTCGCCACCGACAAGCTAGTGCAGTTATAATTGGAGAAATGGTTGCACCTAGACTTCAACAACAAGATGGTCGTCTCATGCGTCCCAAGGATATAATTGCCGATATGAAAATAATGTATGACATCCAAATCATGTACAGTAAGGCATATCAAGCCTTGCATTATGCATTGTCACTGACCTATGGGACACATGAAGAAACCTTCCAACTACTACCGTCTTTTGGTTACGTGCTGGAACAATAAAATCCCGGCACAATCACTGACTTACAGTGCGCTGACGACGGTAAATTCCTTTACTTTTTCATGTCGTTAGGGGCCTTAGTTAGAGGTTTTCGGAGGTGCATACGTCCTGTTATTGCAGTTGATGGTACCCATTTGAAGGGAAGATTCGGGGGTACAATGTTTGTTACAACTGCCCAAGATGGAAACGAACAGGTGTATCCCATTGCTTTTGGGTACGGCGACTCCGAAAACAACCTTTCATGGGAATGGTTTTTGGATTGCTTTAAGGGTGCCCTTGGTCATATAGATGATCTGGTTTTTATTTCCGATCGACATGCAAGCATTGAAGCAGAGATTTCTAAAGTGTCCCCTTATGCAACCCATACCATATGTTGTTGGCACTTTGCTGAAAATGTGAAGAAGCGATTTCACAGAAAAGATGTTGCCAGCTTAATGGACAAAGCAGCTAGAGCGTACACTGAATTTAAATATAACCGGTACATGGGTGAGTTACGTAACCTGCACAAGAATGTTTTTGATTATGTTGAATCTGCCGATCCACACAAATGGTCTCGTGTACACTGTCCCCAACGAAGGTTCAGGGTGATGACAACAAATGTTACAGAGTGCATAAACTCATGCCTTAAATTCGCACGACAACTCCCTATGTTGACATTGGCAGAGTTCATTAGGAATATGTTACAGCATTGGTTTCACGATCGACATCGAGCTGCACAGTCTATGCGTCATCAGTTGACCGACGCATCACATCTTGTGATGCTATAACGTGTTGAGAAGTGCGGTTATATGACCGTCAATCCAGTGGACTGGAACATATTCTCTGTCAAACGGTCTGGAAAGCAGTGGACTGTTGACTTAGTCCGGAAGACATGCACATGCAACAAATTCCAAATGGGTAATTTTTCGTGTTCTCACGCACTCGCAGCGGCAAGGTACATTAACAGTATACAATTATACGATATATTAAGCAAACGTGAATGTCACTTTTTTCATTGCTTTTGCAGGGAGCGGAACTTGGATTTCACATCGCTGTGTTCAGACTACTACAAGAGACAGACACTTATTGATGCATACTCAGTTCCTATTATGCTTGTTGGCCATCCTTCTTCATGGGTAGTGCCAGCCGACATCGCTGAGCGGGTGGTTTTAAATCCAAAGACCAAGAGACAATCAGGTTGCCCGATGGAGGGTCGACATGCATCGTCTTCCGAGAGGACAACCACCCAATCGTGTAGAAGATGTGGACAATCAGGTCATAATAGGAGGAGGGGTTCTAATCTGCCCTTGATTAGTGAAGGTCCGAGCAGAATTGTTCCCGAGGAATACCATCGCAAGTGTAGCATATGTCATCAAGTTGGACATAACAAACGGACGTGCCCACACAAGGAATCTGCCGTGGAGTGAATCGAGCCTTTCATACTTATTGTTTAATTAAGTTGGGGTGTTAATTATTACTTTTGTTATTCTATGAAATGCGTGTGTTGTACTTGTAAATGCAAACACTTGAAATTTTAAACAAAAAATTTGAAATTTGAAAGTTCATTACTATAATTGTTTGTACGTTAAAAACTACAACATCTAATGGGGCTTGGAGTTACAAAAAATCTCCACAGCCATCTTCTCCCGTACGATGCTCATATCTTCTTCTGACCAGTCGAACGTCTTCCTGTTCCCCAGTACGTACTCCATCAAACTCAAGGTATGAGCACCACAGTTACCCCTGCGACTTAGCACATGAACAACCGTTACAATTGAAGTTTAATAAAACAAACTAAAAGTTTAAATGATGTTCGTACAGTCATACCCTCTAGTCTGTTGGGGCACATGTGTTGTAGACACCATGCTTACCCCAAAGGGCCTATTCCGCTTCTCGTACTTCGCCTCGCCCGTTGGTCTGGTATCGTGAAACCCCACCTGATGCAACATCGAGGGTAGAAACCACCGCAATGGAGCGACCTGCTCTTTCCTGATCTGTAGGGGGACTTCCTGTCTGAACGGGTCTAGCAGGTGGATCTTCCCGACAGTAAGGTCGACGCTGGCCAAGAGCCAATGCTGGCCACCAATGTTGCACGGAATAAGAACCTGTACCAAGTGTTCAAGATATTGTTATGGTCAAAATAAGAATTATTAATTAAACACATTGAAACCATAACTGTATTGTGCTCACCGCGTCAACCTCGTGCCATGGTCGGTTCCCTACCAGAAGCAATCCAAGTACTGTCATCAGATCTTCAGGGAGCCACCTGTACTTCAACACAGACCAGTTTTTTGGGGCTTTGCTCACAGCATCGCGAGGCATGATTCTCCGCCACTGAAACTCCAGCAATGACTGAAAATAGATAACAAACAGAAATGTTACAAACAGGATGAAACATAACAAACAGACGTGCAAAAACAGTACATTTGAAACACTTACATAGAACTGAGAATCTAGTAGGTTCATCCACTGAATGTAGACAGTGGGGAATGCTCGCTGACGCTTCCGTAAAATATGCATTGTTAGTATTCTTCCATAAGTTAAACAAACTTAAAAGACAATCGAAGTAAGGAAAATACCGTGTCTTCCAACTCCATAAAGTTGATTTGCAACCGGTGGAACCAAGTCACAGGCACGGGGGTCATCAGATCCACATCACGTCTACGTAATTTTTAATTATTTAGAAAAACAACTAATTTAACTTAGGTGTTTCACAATAAATTCATAATATTATAATACTTACAATTCCCCCATCACGTTCCTCTTATAGGCTTTGTAAGCCGCAAGCTGGTCAGCGTCTACCAAATCATTGGGCCTGAATGTATGTGCTGATGACAGGGGCAGTGTCCTTAGCCTCTTCGGCCGACATGGGTCAGTGTATGGGCTCACCAACTGCGAGCCTCGTTTGCGAATCTGCTGCTGCATATGCTGACCGTGGACCACTGGGGGGTGTTGGGAGGAGGAACTCTGTCCCCGTGGATCACGTCGAGGGCTCCGATAGGATGAGATCGACCTGTGGGGTGGGCTGTGTCGGGATGGACCGGTAGTGTCACTTGGGGGTGGGGTACGACGGGATCGAGTAAAGGAGAGCGTTGTCGGATAGACTAGAGGGGTGCTCCCTATGGATCGCCTGGTCAGGTCAAGAGTGTGGACTGTACAGGAGGAGGGACTCTGACCCAGTGGACTGGACTGGTCTGCTGTGTGGTCCTGGATATGAATAGGAGGATCCACATCCTGTACCTCCATAAGCAACATAAACTCTAATAACGCCTGGGTAACTGTCTCCCCAAATACTCCTGTATCCGTGCCACCAGGGACTTACTTCTGCTGGTCTCGTACTGTATCTCCAGTTATTGGACCCTGCGTCTGAGGTCCATCAGCCTCTGTCGTAGGTCCGGTGGCTGGGTCTGTCCCTCCATCTCTGTCTCTACATGGAGAGTCTCGATCATGAGAGGGTGGACCATCCCTGCCTGACTGTGATGTCGAACCCCACCGCCCCCGGAGAAAGTCCAACACCTCCCTATGCTGCCTATCCCGTTCCTGATCACTCTTCCGGAGATCCTCCCGTAACGCAGCGACTGCATCCATCACATCTTGGATTTTTCATTCCAAACTGTCCTAAAACAAAATCATTATTGTCAGTACTAAAACCCAACACTTGTTTCAATATAAATAATGCATTACACCATTTTTGACATACCTGGCGATGCCCTCCAACGTCTTCTCGTGAATGTACTCCACCGGGCATCGCAAATCGAACCTGTCTGCGCCTAAGAGGACTCCCAGCGATAAACTCCGGGTCCAAACCCTCCGTATCCAGCCTGTGCCTGAGGGGACTCCCATCGCCAAACTCCTGGTCGGAACCCTCCGTATGACTGGGTCCGGCAGTCGTATGATGTAAGGGATTCGGTACCGAGCCGTCGTGTCCATCGGCGGCCATATATAGACTACCTCCCTCGTATATGCCCTTGTAGTACCGTGCAACCCTCTCAGCTGCTGTCGGTACCAATGCAGTCTCACAAACATCTGAAATCGTTGTTAGACCATTGTCTTTGTATTCGTCGTAATATGTAAACACTTTAACACAATAGATCCTTACCTTGGCAAAGAAAATCTTGTCCAGCTTGTCCGACCTTGGTTGCTTATGCAACTGCCATTTCAGCATACGGCTGCCTACGAGTCCCAAATCGGGTCCCAAGCTCGGGGATAACCTCATATGCAAATACCTATGTAAAAAAATAAGTTATTCAGAATCCAATCATTTATTCCGTAACTAATGTAAAAAAATATTCAGGTTTTCAAACGATACAAATTCTAAATTCTCACCAACAGTGCGTGAGCTAGACCGTAAATGTTGTACGTCTCCACCGTGTGAACGTCAGTGCCCTTTTCCTGCTGTCGTCTCTCATACCGCACAAGTCGACCGTCCAAGGCATGCTTGAATCCAAAAATAGACTGCCTATACACGTGGGCACCCCACCAGAATGCATCAAAATCGTCCAAGTCCTCGACTAGCCGGATCTGCCATAATGGAACTTTCTCTCTCTCGTCCAACCCCATCAATATCCAGTTTAGCATATAAATGAGGCACAGCTTTACAACATCGTACTACTCCTCAAATACACCGATCCGTAGAACAGCTCTCAGCTGTTCATAATCCACCTCATATACACCATTGAAATACCGTTGGTTTATCCCATTCTGAACCATCTCATACCTCGTCGTGTCGGGAATCACTCCAAAATTCAATCCGGTGATCAGACAGAATTCAACCTTGAAGAACCGGACCGAACGAGGACCTAACATAAATCTCATCTCATCCTCCGGCCCATCGTGATGTAGCTCGCGTAATAGCAGTCGATGGACTGTGCTACCCCAAAACTTTATCCCCTGATCCATCCGAAGGAAATGACCAAAACAAGACTCTGTATACCGACGTCGGTCTTCGACCTTGAATTGTTCTGGTACACTATCCAGTGCGATGTCGATATCTTTAAGGTCGCTGAAATGGTTATGCCTAGTGATTTTTCCATCCTACCATTCATCCTCTGGAGTTTTAAGCAAATCCTTTAGTTCACTCCCCATCTGCATTTTCACAGAAACAATGCATCAGTAAACTGTAAAAGGCTCGGACATAATAATATAAAATAGCAGGGAAGTAGTTTCAAAAAGCTGGGACTCATTTTGAAAAAGCTCGAGCAGTTTGAAAAAGCTTGGGCAGTTGGAAAAAGCTCGGACACAGTTTGAAAAAGCTCGGACACAGTTTGAAAATGCTCGGACTCATTTAAAAAAAGCTCGGACTGTTGAAAAAAGCTCGGGCACTATTTGAAAAAGCTCGGCCACAGTTTGAAAAAGCTTGGACTGTTGAAAAAAGCTAGGATACTATTTGAAAAAGCTCGGACTCATTTTCAAAAAGCTCAGACACATTTTGAAAATGCTCGGACTGTTGAAAAAGCTCGGACTGTTTAAAAAAGCTCGGAAACTGTTTGAAAAAGCTCGGACAGTTTAAAAAAGCTCGGACTGTTTAAAAAATCTCGGACACTGTTTGAAAAAGCTAGGAAACTGTTTGAAAAAAAGCTCGAACTGTTTAAAAAATCTCGGACACTGTTTCAAAAAGCTCAGGCATTTTAAAAAAGCTCGGCCACATTTTAAAAAAGCTCGGGAACAGTTTCAAAAAGCTCGGGCATTTTAAAAAAGCTCGAACAAAGTTTAAAAAAGCTCGGACTCATTTTTAAAACGCTCGGAGACCCAGAAAAAGCTCGGAACCAGTTTGAAAAAGCTTGAAAACCCAGAAAAAGCTCGGAAAATGTTTAAAATAGCTCGAAAAAAGCTCGGAAAAAGCTCGGAATCACCTTGAAAAAGCTCGGGAACCCAGATCTTCAACAGATTTACAAACCCTAACCTAACCCACAACCATTCTCAGATCAACAAACAAACCTAATCTACAAGTTTTGATCAACAACCAACATCAAACATGAACTTATTAAAAACAAAATCTACAACATAACCTGACTCAACTTACCACAGTCGATTGAAGATGCTCTTGTCTGAACACTCGAAAAAACACTGTTATCCTACCGCCGGTTACTTCGACGTCTTTTTTAGCCGGAAAACCAGTGATCTTCCAACGCCGGTTCTTTTTCCAGCCGATGTTTTCTCTCTCTGGTTTTTCTCACTAAGTTTGAAAACGATAAAAACTCACTTGGAAGTGGTATTTTTGTCTGGACACCTATATTGGTGCCTTTAAAACATGAATTAGTAATGTGGTGATACTTGCACAACACCAACCCCAAATAGTGCTATTTATTTTTTGGCCCCTTAGCCAAATAGGGTAAAAATAAAAAAAAAAATTGAAAAAGACAAGAGAAACTATTTGATATGGATATTGATCGATTCGTAATTAAGAGAAGAATTTTACCTGATTGGAATTTTTGGTGTCTAAACGATGATAAGATACATAGGTGACCAGATAAAAAAAAACCACATATGAGAGAGAGAACAAAATTGCAACAACAGTTATTTTGAGTTAAGTTTGTATTTGGTGATTAAAAGTCAATCTTCAAATTTGATTACTGAAGAGGCGATTCGATTATTGATTAAAGCTATTGCTAAATTTTAGTGATTCTATTAGAGGATGTTTTTGGGATAAATAATCAAATTTTGATCATTCCCATACTTTTGAGGATACTGTTAAAGATACTCTCAGACCCTTTCACATTTGCAAAGCTCAAGCACTGCTTTTCAAAGTTTCTCTTGAGTGAAAATTTCAAAATCGAAGAAATCACAGTATGGTTACAAAACAAAAAAAAAAGGGTTTGTTTGTTTGTTTCTTGAGAAACTATTTCTCAAGAAAATCTAAAAATGATGTGTAGTTCACACTTTCAGTTTTCGGAAAAATTCATGTCCGATTTTCCTTTCCCCGTCGGAATTTGGTTTAGTTTGAGAGAAAGATAAAACAAAAAACGTGAAATTGATTTCGCAATAGGGGAGACGCCTCTCCATTCGCGGCTGATGGAGGTAAGAGCCTCCCCGCCGCGAACCAAGAGAGGTGATACCTCCTCCACAGCCTCTCCACTTTCGCGACGGGGGAGGATGGAGATCTCCATCTCACCATGGATCATGGTGGAAATCCAATCTTCAGATTAGATCTCCACCTCATTATATATATCCAAGGTTAACAAGTCACCCTGAGCAACACATTGCCAAGAATCAAATGACTGGATTTGGGGTGTGGTCAGTTTTGAGGTTGATGGAGACTTAATGACCACCATAAAATTCATTGACGCTCTGAAAATCCCATATATTGCCCTATCCTTTGGCGGTTGTGAGAGCATCGTGGATCAGCCCGCCATAATGTCTTATTGGGATCTTAGCCAATCGAAGAGGCTTAAGTATGGGATTATGGACAACTTGATTCTGTTCAGCTTCGGAGTTGAAGACTTTGAAGATTTAAAGGCCGATATGCTCCAGGCCCTAGAGACCATATAGGGCGTGCGCTCCACCTGCATGCATTTTGTTTTTGTTTAGGTTTTTATTTTTTTTTCATTCCTTAGCAAACAGCTTTTTCTATGTCCTTTACAGTGTTTGATCACCAAACTTTTGATTAGCTTGTGTTCCATTCCTGTTGTTGTGTTTTAATTAACGAATCATTACGATAATGAAGTGATGATCCCCGAATGAATGAATAATTTATCGTAGAACAACCAAGTTTTCCATTATGTTTTCAGTTTTGGTTCTAAGGTTTGAATAATTTAACTTGAATGAGTGAAAGTTAATAAATTATTTAAGAAACTATAATCTTTCACTTGTGTGGAAATATATATATATATATATATATATATATATAGTAATTTTCCAATGATGACTTTTTACAATGCACACTTTAAGCACCTTTTATGAAATGCGTGGAATATATTGAATCTTGAATTAATTTTTTGTAGGGATGGTGAAAACATTGAAATACATTTATGGAGAAAAAAATTAAAAAAATTCGGGTGCAAGAACTTGTTAACCGAAAATTCGTTAGGAGTAGAATTTCGATCAACACCCTTGAACTGCAATCTGGGAGATCGCAACGGGGTAGGTACCACTAGGTACCGGGGTTTTGATACGAATAAAACAGCAAAAGGAGTAGTATGCAGAAGGAAAACAAACAGTATGAATTATATTATTGATGATTCAAGTCACTGATACAATATAGGTTGACTTTTCACTCTAGAACTATATATATATATATATACAGTAGGCATTGGCGAACTCATGCTAGTTGATAAGTGGAAATCTTACAATAGGCGATGGCGAGCTTTCTTTCTGGTGTTTTTTCCCCTCAAACTCCCTATTTTCGGATCTTTTTCTTCTTCCTTTGTCGTCATATTTATGGTTTCCAATTCATCCATTCAATCCCTGAAAATCTCGTCTATTTATTTGCAATCATCGAAAACCTCATTTTGGCATTGATTGGTGTTGATTGACGCTGTAAGCCAGCGTGGGAATTGTTCTCTTTAATTAAACTGTAGTTTCCATTTTATTAAACTCTGATTAGGTTGACCATTTCGTTTCAATTATGGCGCTATTAAATACCTTGAGAGGTCAACTTTCTTCCCTTCCTTGTTGGAGACGAAAGCTGGCGTCGTTCCTATAGTTGAAGCACTGTTCTAGATCTATGGTGTACTAGTCCATTTTTGCTGGGGCGGTTTCCTCCTTAGCTCGCTGGAGCCTTCTTGCTATCGTTTTCCATGTTGGATAAGTGAGATATGCCTACTAGATCGGTCCAGAACAAGTATCGCGGTATTTGGATACCAGGAATCAGGTGCCGCGGTACCGGTAATCTTAGATACCATGAAATAGCATGTTGTGGCATCGAGATTCTCTATAGATCATGGCATTAGTGTTTCTTGGTATAGAGGAACCGGGATGGTCCTGATTCAGGTCCTGCTAGGAATCAACCTGATGAAAAATTCTTCTTTGGATCCCAGCCAAAAAAGGTTGTTAACAGAAGTCCCCCATGACTAGAACACCGGTACCTAGTTGGGGTTGGAGTCAGGATTTGTAATGTTTTAAGAATTTTGCTCATCATTTCTTGTTGGAAACCACTATTTGGAAAGAGATCTTTTGTTAGCACGCTGCATTTAATGGACCTTCCACGTGTCAAGCTAAAAGAGGCTCGTCATTTTAAACGAGCGATTTTGGAGGCGCGCGTTTCTCAAAACCGCCTTTCCTAAGTTTTCGATTATCTTGCCCCATTGATTACCTTTCCTTTCTTGTCTCGGTAACCGCCTTCTTTCTCTATAAATTCTTTATTCTTCTTCCATATTGCTTCATTGCTTCTCAAGGAAAGAAAAAATTCTCTATCACTTTGCAAAAACCCTAATCTTCCTCTCTTTAATCTTTTTTCAAACCTCGATAATGTCATCTGAAAGTTTGGAGAAAATCTTCAAATACAACGATAGTGACTCGGCCGATAGTTCGAGCCTCTCTCTTAGGCGGAAGAGAGGTCGAGGCGGTGGCCATGGCATTGAGAGCTCTGCCCTACCTTAATGATGCCATTCCAACAGAAGCATGACTATTGGGGTAGGTTTCAGCAATAACCCTGATTCCACGGTCGACGTTCTTGATAAAGAATCGGTCGACGTGGTCGACGAGGTGAGAGGGGACGAAGCTTCGGCTAGAGACATCGCGGTCGTGACTAGAGGGGTTCTCAACTTTCCCGATGATTTTCGATGCATCTCTGATTCAACCTGAGCTGCTGATACCATCGAGTGCCTAAGGAGGGATTACAAGATCCCATCGGACATCACCATTAACATTCCATACAAGGGGTATGATATGTATTCTCCCCCCTGACCAGCTTCATATTCATGTAGCCGCCTTTGAGGGCGGGGCCATGCTACCTCTCCATCCCACTCTTCGCAGGGCACTCCATGCCCTTTAACTTGCCCCGCTACAACTGACACTAGGGGCTTGGAGGAGCCTGGTGGGGTTCCTGGTGCTCTTGAGAGATCAATGTGAGATCGATCATGGTACCAGGGAACCGATCCTCGACGAGCTTCGGTATGTCTTGCAGATAGCGACTATGGCTCTTTGCCCTACCCAACAAACCTTCGAAGTTCACTGTTCCTGGAGCTAGGAAGAAAGAAAACTCATGGCGTAGTGAGTGAGTCATCGTTGGAGGCGATTGGTAGAGCTCGCTCCACATTGAGGGGTCCTAGTTTCGGGTCCCTACTTAGTTAAGTGGGAAAACTGAGTGGGAGAAAAGAAGTATATCCATCGAGGCAGATGGCATCTTAAATAACGTTGTTGCCAAATCCTACCTAAACATCAAGTTCATAAACATTAAGTTTTCTGCCTCTGACCACTTTGAATCTAATAGGGTAGATCACTATCTTCGGATATCACATGCTTCCCCAAGTATGTAGCATTCCCTTATTCTTTTGTTACTCTCATAACCTGTAATTCTTTGGTTGATTTTAACTTTGCTTTAAACAGTTTCAGCAGTGCCTCAACCTGTCCAAGTTACATTTCCCCATCTTAAAGATCATCATCGGTCTTCTTCTCGTCGTGTTTCTCCTGATGTGCCTCGTCCTCACCCCGATTCTACTCTAAGGGCTAGTACCTCGTATGAACCAGCCCGGGCTACAGCAGACCTGGTACCATCAAGATCTTATCATCGTCTTCCTCCCTCAGTCCCCTCCAACCTGGTTGATATGGTAGTTAGGCTTACTAGAGTTAAAGGCTCTCTTAGCCAGATACAAAAACAAGCCCCTCATACTGGACCTTCACAGCCAACCCCATCTTCTCATTCCGCTGTGCCCGCTGATAACCCAAGCAAGATAGACAGGGAGAAAAGTTTTGATCTTGCCACCGCTCTTTCCATTGTTCCCCAGGCTCGATCCAATTCGTGGTCAAGGAGTACAAGTCCGGATGAAGTCTTGTCTTGGTTCAAGGCAGCATGCCTTGGAGGTAGGTTTTAGACAATGTCCTCGATACCTGTTAACCTCTTTTGTTGCGTTTTACAGGCTTTCAAGTTTAATGTGGCGATGGGCCATCAGGTAGAGACTCTCCAAGAGCAGGCCGATGCTGTAAAGACTGAGCTGGAAGTGGCCAAGGAAGAAGTGGCCAGGGCGGAAGAGAGCATTGCCTTTTTGAACAGAGCCGTAAATGCCGCTGATGATACCGCAGCCAAAGCAGTGGTGGACAGGGAACAGATTCAGCATGCTTATGATATGGAGTGGTTAAGGTCTTCTCTCCGCACTATAGAGAGGAATGACCTGAGAAAGGAGAAGGAGCTATTAAAGAAGAAGAACAAAGTCTTAAGCACTAGCGTAGTAGCTCCAGAGGCCAAGGTGGATACCTTTTTTTGGGAAGGGTATTTCTTTACCGCTTTCCAGGTTTCTCAAGCTCTTCCCCCTCCTTTCGACCTAAGCTCAATCAGTGGATGGGATCAGAGGCAGATCATGGCCAAGGCTGTTCAACTCTTTGATACTGCTCCATCTGAAGCAGAGGCCTCTCTTGTTGCTAATATTTTTACTGATGAGGACGACCTGGTACCTATCTCCTCCTTCATGTAGGGTCAAAATAGAAGGAAATCAAGCTCGATGATCCCTAATGCTACTGGAGAAGTGGCTGAAGGAACAGTCCCAGATCTTTCTACCTCTTAAGATGAACAAATAAAGGAAGCAGAGGTTCAGACCGATCTAGTGGAGGAGGTGGAAATCTAGACTTATCTGGTTGTGGAGGTAGAGATCCTAGCTGAACTTGCGGTCCAAAGAGTGGGGTCCTTTCTGCTGATCCATCGGAAGCTAAGACCGGAGAGATGGGTACCGATACAGCGGGGGATGCCAACCAGGTGGGTGGATCAAAAACAGGAGATGAGGAAATCTATGATGATGTGGCATGATGCAGTTTGTCCCTTTATCTTCTAGGACATCTGATTTTGATCTTTTCTTGTCTTTTCTTTCTTTACATGTAGCCCGGAAAAGGGGGTTGGGCTCCCTGATTGATCAATGAAAGATTTCTCTTCATTTTTTATATCAGATTCCCGATTGATTTTGATACTGGTAGCTTGGTGACATCCTAACTTAAAAGTATTTGGCAATGGCAATCCCCATAAGTTGTTATGGACATAGGACCAAAATTGATAATCAGTATCGGGATTTCTTAGCATTCCTTTTCTAGGAATCCTGGTATTTATGCGAAAAGATCATAGTAGGCTATAAAGGCCATTTTCATACCAGGTCTTTTTACCTAGGCAAAACATAGGAAAATCCAGGTACCTGGCATTCCTGTTCCAGGAATCCTGGTACTTAGGTGAAAATCCACAGGCGAAACATAGGTGAATCCGGGTACCTGACATTCCTGTTTCAGGAATCTTAGTATTTAGATGAAAATCCATAGGCAAAATATAGGCGAATTCGGGTACCTGACATTCCTGTTTCAGGAATTCTAGTATTTAGATGAAAACCCATAGGCGAAACATAGGTGAATCTGGGTATCTAGCATTCCTATTTCAGGAATCCTGGAACTTAGCAGAAAATCCATAGGTGAAACATATGCGAATCCTGGTACCTGGCATTCCTGTGTCAGGAATCCTGGTATTTAGGCGAAAAGATTCTGGTAGGCAACTAAGGCCACTTGAGCAAGAGATCTTTCTTTCGAGAGATTTGGTTCCGTCCAAGGCTTCAGGAGTGCCATATAGGCTCCCTTGGTCTTCAGGATACGGCAAGTAACCAGGTCTACGAAACTGCATCCTTGGTCTGGTAGGCAACTAAGGCCATTTATGCACCAGACCCTTCCTGGAGAGAGGTGGGTTCTGTGCAAGGCATCATGAGTGCCATGTGGCTCTCCTGGTCTCGTTTGTAGGCAAAATGCGATCATAGGCAAACTTACCAAATAGATCATAGGCGAACTACCAAGGCGACCATAGGTGAACTACCAAGGCGATCATAGGCGAAAATACAGATAAACAAAATTTGTAGGAGAAGAAAGAGAACTTCTTTATTGATATTTTTTTGGCGATACAATATGGTTAAGGCGACACAATTTCAAGGTGATACCGGTTGGTGATCAATCCTGCTTTAGCAATCTTCAGGGGTAGAACCTTTTGAGGTGACCCGCGTTCCAGATGTGGTCAATGGGGCGACCCTCCATGTCCTCCAATTGTAAGCTCCACTGTGGACTATCATTTTAATCAGGTAGAGTCCTTCCCAGTTCAAGGCAAGTACCCTATCAGTCATCTTTCAAGTATTCTGGGTGACTTTTCTGAGAACTAAATCCCCTTCTTTAAAATTTCGGATTCTGACCTTCTTGTTAAAGTACCTGTGATCCTGTTCTAGTAGACCGCCACCCTCTCTGCTACTATATCATGATTCTCTTCTATAAGGTCTAAGTTGGCTCTCAATTTGGTCTTGTTACTTTCTGGTAAAAAGTGTTGAAACCTGAAGGAGGTCAGCTTGTGCTCAATTGGCTATATTGATTTTACCTCAAAAGTCAACGAGTAGGGGGTTTCTCTAGTAGCGATCCTCTTCATAGTTCGGTAAGCCCATAGCACATCAGAGAGCTCTTCTGCCCATTTGCTATTCTTTTATTGGAGCTTCTTCTTCTGAAGCTTCTTGATAGTTTTGTTCATAGCTTCGACTAGTCCGTTAGTTTGAGGGTGCGCTACTAATGCAAAGCGAAACTCGATTCCCAGGTTCTCGCAAAAGTCCTTGAATCACGCATTCTCAAAATACTTGCCCAAATCGGTGATAATAGCCGGCAAACAACATTCTTCTGGATGAACTTTGTAGTATTCTCCTTAGTTATCCGAGTGAGGGACTCCGCTTCCACCCACCAGGTAAAGTAGTCTATGGACACTATTGCATGTTTAGCTTGACCAGGCACAGTCGGGAGTGGTCCGATGAGATATATCCTTCAGACAGCAAATGGATAAGGCGAGCTGATGGAGGAGAGCTGCTATGGTGGCCGATGACTCAGGTTTGTTATCTTTTGGCAAGGTTCACAGGATCATATAAACTGCCTTGCATCATAGTGTAAAGTGGGCCAATAGTATCCCATACGTAGTACCTGGTAAGCCAAGGTCTAGTCCATTACATGGTTCCCGCAGTCCCATGAGTGCACTTCCTTGAGTGCCCATCTAGCATCATCGGGGTGCAGGCATATGAGAAACGGAAGAGATTTTCCCCTGTGGTAGAGGTAACCATCGACCATGCAATATTGGGCCACGACCCTTTTGAGCTTACGTGCTTGATCTGGATCCTTTGGCTTTCTTTCAACCTAGAGGTAATCAACAATGAGATCCATCCAGCAAGGGAGATGGTCCACCGAGTTCACCTCCTCGCCTTTGGCTATGCTAGATCGGGAAATTAGCTGGAGCGGTAACTCTTTTAGTAGAGCTTATCCCCCGCTTATAGCAATCGTGGCTAGGACATATGCCCGATGATTCTATTGCCTAGGTATTTGTTCTATCATTACTCCCTTGAACCGGGCCATGACTTCCTGGACCTTTTCAAGGTACGCTACCATATTCTCACCATTGGCCTGGTACTGCCCTGTTACTTGGTTGACCACCAGCTACGAGTCGCTTCTAACAAAGAGGAAATCTGCTCCAAGTTCCCTGGCTACCCTCATCCCTGCTAGCAAGGCTTTATACTCTGCTTTGTTGTTGGTGGCGCTGAACTCAAACCTGAAGCAGTGGCAACATTCTACTTTCTCAGGATCAGTCAAGACAATCCATGCCTTACTGCCTGCTTGGTTCGACGCTCCATTTGTATGTAATATCCATATTTCATGATCGGTGGGCCACTCTAGGGGTTTCTTCTCTGGAAGAGGGACTAGGTCTAAGCTCAGATTGATGTTTGGATCAGATATCATACTGAATTCTACCACAAAATCGGCCAGAGTTTTGGCTTTAATGGTGGTCCTGGCCTTATACTTGATATCATACTGGGTGAGCTCAAAAGCCCACAACATCAATCTACCTGATACATTCGTTCTTTGAAGGAACTGTCTCAATGGTTGATATGTGACCACACCGATCGAGTGTGCTTGGAAATAAGGCTGGAGCTTTCTTGTTATGGTCACGAGTGCATTGGCGAGCTTTTCCAGAAGCGTATAATTCTTCTCAAGCTTGGTCAAGGCGTGGATCACGTAAGAGATGGGTCTCTGGACTCCATCTCCACATTCCTTCACTAGGGCTCCACTAACCACGGTCTCAGATACAGCCAAGTACAGTTGCAGTTCCTCTACTGGTACAGGTTTCACTAGTAGCGGTGGGTTAGCTAGATAATCTTTCAATGACTGGAAGGCCTGCTCGCTTTCTTAGTCCCATTTTATATTCTTTTCATGTTTAATAACTTTAAAGAAGTAAATGCACTTATCTGTAGATCGCGATATGAAACTGTTTAGAGCTGCCACTCGGCCGGTTAGCCTATATACTTGTTTGAGAGAAGTAGGAGATTTAATGTCCAAGATGGCCTTGATCGTTTCTGGATTGGCTTCAATCCCTCTCTCATGCACCATGAAATCGAGGAATTTTCATGCTGCTACTTTGAAGGCACACTTGGCGGGGTTCAGTCGCATCCAGTTCTCCATGAGCACCTGGAAAGTTTGTTGCAGGTGACCCTGGTGTTGATCGACAACCTTGGACTTGGTGATCATGTCGTCTATGTATACCTTCATGGTTCTTCCTATCTACTCCTTATACAACTTGTTCACCAAACGTTGGTAGGTGGCTCCTGCATTTTAAGACTAAATGGCATTACCTTATAGCAGTAAAGGTCTTGCCCGGTGATAAAACTGGTCTTGTCCTGATCGGCGGGGTGCATCAAGATCTGGTTGTACTATGAAAAAACGTCCATGAAACTTAAGAGCTTGTTTCTGACGGTTAAGTACACAAGCGGGTATATCTTTGGTAGCGGGAAACTGTCTTTTGGGCAGGTCCAATTGAGATCTGTATAGTCTATGCACATGCGCCATTTCCCATTTGCTTTTGTTACCATTTCCACATTGGCGATCCATTCAAGGTATCGGGACTCCCAGATGAATCTGGCCTTCAGGTGCTTATCCACCTCATCTTGTACCTTAACATTCCGTTCTGGGTTGAAATGTCACCGCTTCTGTTTGACTGGTTTGAAAGTATCATCCACCACTAATCTGTGAGCAGTGAAAGCAAACGGAATCCCTGGCATCTCATCGTGGCTCCAGGCGAATATGTAATTATACTCTCGAAGGAGTTTTATTGGACCTTCCTTGACTCCTTCATCCATCGCGGCTTCTATCTTCACCACCTTTGAGAAACTCCCTTGATTGCTGATAAGAAAGGTCTCCCCAACGTAACATTGTAGGCGGATGGAGTATCGACTATAACGAAGTCTGTCATTAGATTTTGTTGGAGAGGCGCCTCCCCGATTATCATGAGGAGGATCATTGATCTGGTAGGCACTATTGAGTACCCAATGAATCCGTATAAAGGTGTGCTACAGTTGTTGTAGCAAGGGTACTTTAAATTGAACTTCTCGATTACGTCCTTGAAAAGAATATAGACACTACTGCCGGTATCGATCAGAACGCGATGGACCAGACAGTTGGATATATGTATCATGACGACCATAAGGTCATCGTGTGGCTGTACCATGTCGTAGACATCCTCCTCGGTGAACATAGTTTAGGTCGAGCGAGAAAGTCCTGGTGATCCCTTAGCGACTTTGAGAACGTCATGTCCCGCATCAAGCAGTGTATCTTGCTGATGTGGTTCTTTTGGAATTGTGGAAGGTTCCCGCTAGTGTGGGACCTCCGTAAATAATATGAACGATCTGGATCTTCTGCATCAAATTTTTCCCTTTCTCTTTTTTCTTTCTTCTTTCTTCTGCTTCCTTGATCTCTGCCTGTACCTCTTTCCCTATCAGATGCTATCACGTACCTGTTGCAAAAAATTCGACCAAAAGGCCTCCTCTTACCAGTCCTTCAATCTAGTTACGAATGCTGTAGCATTCTGTCGTGTTGTGTCCTACGTCCTCATGGAAATCATATTACTTGTAGTGATTTCGCTGGTCGGCTGGGATCTTCATAGGGCCTGGCTTTCTGAGCAACCCCTTGTCTCGAATGGTCAGATATATGGTCTCACAGGAAGCGTTGAGAATGGTAAATTGACTATATCCTTCTTCCTCCCTTGCTATCCGTGCTACTTTTCTTGGTGGAGGTGTTGCTCTAGGAGGGGTCCTTCGGGACTGATACCACTCCCGCTGTGATGGGAATGGAGGTGGCTGGTACGTAGATCTGTTGGGGGGGTTGAATCTGAGCGTTCTGAACTGATCCTAATTTCGAGGCTTCCTTCTTGGGACGCTTGGTAGATCTCACCTCATCAAGTTCAATCTTGACTCTGAGCTGCTAGTCTATTTCCACCAGCTCCAAGGCCCTATTGTAAGCCTCCTAGTAAGTCTCAAGTGGGTGTTTCGTAAAGGACTAGAATAACCTATCGGCCCACAGATTCCTTCTGAAGTTAGTTAAGGTCTCCTTCTCTTCAAACACTCCCATCTAGACCACCTCTTTGTGAAACTTTTCAACGTAAGACTTCAATGATTCTCCCTGCTCCTGATCACTTACTGAAGTAGAATTGGATCCTTGGGACAGGGTTTAATTCCCTAAAACTGTGCACAAAAATCTGTTGTTAGTCGCGTAAAAGAATCAACACTACCTGGAAGCAATTTCCTGAACCAGGTCTTAGCATAATCAGTTAAGGTTGAGGGGAACATTCTACACATCGCTGACCATGTAGCGTTCTAAACCTCCATCTGATACGCAAAGCTTTCCAGGTGACTTAGAGGATCTTCTGTCCTAGAGAATTTCTCAGCTGGCATTTTTAATTTTGGAGGAAGTTCTGCTTCCCTGATCTGCCTCGAGAATGGTGCATTCATCACACCCAGGGGATTTTTCTTGGTGTCTCGATGCTTTCCTTTTTTGAGTTCTTCAATCTTCTTGGCCATCTTGGCCATCTGGTCTGGAGGCGCTTGGATCCACCATCCCTGAACCCAACTTCTGGATCTTTATTGTCTGGTCTTTCAGATTCCGTGGATACTCCACCACGGTCCTCTCCTCTAGGGCGGTTTCCTCGGGAACTCCTTTTTGGCTCGGATCTACCACTAGTGTCGAACCGCGGCTGTCTCTCCTCTGCTACCGGTCTGACCGGGGGGAGATGCTTCCTAGGTGGGATCTCGATCTTGGATCTCACCCGTCGAGGTTGGAAATTCATGGGACGATCTGGAATTGGATGCAGTGGCCATAGTCTATCGAAGGCCGGTATCCGGGTACATGGTCTGGTGGCATCACCCTTGCTCCCGGGAACCACGATTTGTGGAGTGATTCCTTCCGTGATCATTTGAAGACGGATACTTTCCACAATTGTAGTAGCCTGTTGTTCCAGGATGGCTTGGCTCTCTCCTAGAACAGCTGGGCTTGGAGTATGGATCGCGCGTTTTATGGTCGGACTGGTGCTGGGTTGTGGTGCTTCTATCCCTTTCCTTGCTTCTGAATCCTCTGAGTCGAAACAAGTGACCAGTGCCTCAGTGGTTTGGGTTGTCCTTGAGAGGATTAGAGCATCATAATGGCACGCTACAAAGTAGAGCTAACAGGTATATTTGTAAGAGATGTGGAAATCTTCCCACAGACGGCGTCAAAAAGTGTTAACCAAAAACTCGTTGGCGGTAGAATTTCGATCAACACCCTCGAACTGGAACCTGGGAGATCGCAACAGAGTAGGTACCACTAGGTGCCGAGGTTTCGATACGAATAAAACAACAAAATGAGCAGTATGTAGAAGGAAAATAAATAGTATGAATTATATTATTGATGATTCGAGTCACTGATACAGTATAGGTTGAATTTTCACTCTAGAACTCTCTCTTTCTATACACAGTAGGCGATGGCGGACTCGTGCTAGTCGATAAGTGGAAATCTCACAATAGACTATGGCGACCTTTCTTCCTGGTGTATTTTTCTCAAACTCTCGATTTTTGGATCCCTTTCTTCGTCCTTTGTCATCGTATTTATGGTTTCCAATTCATCCAGTCAATCTCTGAAAATCTCATCCATTGATCTGCAATAATAGGAAACCTCATTTTGGCGTTGATTGGCGTTGATTGAGGATGTAAGTCAGATTGGGAAATATTCCCTTGAATTAAGTTGTAGTTTCCATTTTATTAAACTTTGATTAGGTTGACCATTTTGTTTCAATCATGGCGCTTTTAAATACCTGGAGAGGTCAACTTTCTTCCCTCCTTTGTTGGAGACGAAAGCTGGCTTCGTTCCTGTGGTTGAGGCACTGTTCTAAGACTTATGATGTAACGGTCCATTTTTGCTGGGGCGGTTTCCTCCTTAGCGCGTTGGAGCCTTCTTGCTATCGCTTTCCATGTTGGATAAGTGAGATATGCTTATTGGATCGGTCCATAACAAGTATCGCGGTACTTGGATACTAGGCAGTAGGTGTCGCCGTACCGGTACTCTTAGATACCAGGAAATGGCATGCTGAGACATCGAGACTCTCTATAGATCATGGCATCGGTTTTTCTTGGTACCGAGGAACCAGGATGGTTTTGATTCAAGTCCTACTAGGAATCAACCTAATGAAAATTTTTTATTTGGATCTTTGCCAAAAAAGGTTGTTAACAGAACTAATTTTTTCCAATATTTTTGAAAATAAAACATTTAAAAATAGGAAAATATAAAAAAAAATAGTTCTCAAATCCAAAAAATTTATATATTTTTACCAAATGTTTATTTACAATTTCTTAAGATGTATACAAAAAATCTCATCGAAAAACATTTGATTACATGCAATTTCATCAAAGGTGCTTAAAGTATGCATTGTAAAAATCCTCATTGGAAAATTACAAATTTTTTACCAAATGTGTATTTTCAATTTCTTAAGTTGCATACAAAAAATCTCATTGAAAAACATTTGATTACATACAATTTCATCTAAGGTGCTTAAAGTATGCATTATAAAAATCCTCATTGGAAAATTACTCATATATATATATATATATATATATATATATATTCAGTTTTTGCTTTCGATTTTTAAATAGTATTTAATTTCCACCGTCCATCTCAAAGATGAATGGGGGAAATCCTTTTTTTTTTAATATATATTTTTTCCAATTTTTTTAAATTACTTTATTTTTGAATTTTTGAATATCGTAAATATTTAATATCTAAATTTTTTTTCCTTTTCCATTTTTTTAATTCAATTCTTAATCCGTGTCGTCCATCTTTGTGATGGACGTTTATAGATCCATTTAGGAAAAAAAACGAGATTTTCTTTTTAATTTTTTGATATGAGAGGCATTTCCGTCTTTCACATTTTTTTTATCTTCAAATTTTTTTTAATTAAGATTTTCAAGGGTATTTTTGGTATTTTTTTGTAATCAAACTTGATAACTAATTAATTTTGATCAAATTTGACTACCAGAAGGAGATATGAGTGTCAATTAATGATAAATTTGTTTTTGGGTGCAAAAGGAAAAATATAATGAGAGTTTGGTGCAAGTTGCATGTTTTTATATGTTTTTGTTTTGTAACAAGGGTAAATGACAATAATAAACTCTCACATTTTCCCATAATACTATCAAATCGAACGTTTTCCTTAATACATAAAATACTATTGACTCTGTTGACCATAGTTAGACTTAACAATCTTGACTTTGAGATGGAAATGTCTAAATTGCCCTCACTTAATATTTATCAATTTTTTTAATATTATTTATTTAAATAAATGATAAAAAAATAAATAAAAAAGTAATGATTAAAACTTAAAAGTGTTGAAAAAACAAGTAATGGTTCAAAATGTTGAAAAAACATGTAATGATTCAAAATTTTTAAAAGAAAACAATAAAAAACTTTAAAAAATATATTAAAAAGTAAGGATAATTACTTCGGTGCCATCAATTTGATGACACGTTATCAAAATGACCACTAAATTGTGAATGGATACCAAAATGATTATTTTTGGTGAATAATGTGACACTAATGATCATTCCATTCAATTCCATCTAATTCCGTCCAATGAGTGACATTTTGGTAAATAAGTAGATGCCATTAATTTATTTTTGATATTTTTTGGAAATCAATTTAATGTCATTTCCTTATTTACTAAAATGTCACTCATTGAAAAAAATTGATTTCTAAAAAACATCTAAAATTAATTAATGGCCCCCATTATTTACTAAAATGCCACTCATTGGATGTAATTGGATAGAATTAGATGGAATTGGATGAAATTGCCATTAGTGTCACACTTTTCACCAAAAATGACCATTTTGAAACCAATTCTCAATCTAGTGGCCATTTTGATAGTGTGTCATCAAATTGATGGTCACCGGAGTAATTATCCCTAAAAAGTAAGAAGAGAATTTTAAATAAAAAACAATGCTTGGGTATTGACCGATCAATACCCAAATTACTGACCCCACCAATGTGGGTATAGCATGTGACCCCATTTGTGAGATAAATGTAAAAAGTAAAAAAAAATGCCACATATTACACTCCTATTGGTGGGGTCAGTATTTTAGGTAATGACTGGTCAGTTCCTAAGCATTGTTCTTAAATAAAATCAACAACAACATTTTGTTTTGTGAAATAGAAAAAAAAAACAAAGTAAAAAAATAATAAAAAAATCCGACACCTAAACCACACTACAATCACCATTCACAGAATCCTCAGTCCCTAAACCTAGCCGCCTCCCCACTTCTCCTTTCCAGTGTTTGAAAAATCGGAAAAATCGGACGCCTAGGCGCCGCCTGTACGCAAGACCGACGCCGGCCGTCCCGTTTTGGCCAGATCGGCCATATTAGGCGGGCGGAAGAAAATTGACCGACTTAGAACAGAAAAATCGGCCGATTAGGTTGAAAAATCGGGCTAATCGGAGTCAAAAATGTTGTCTCCGCCTATTTGTTCCAAAACTCGCCTTCGACGGAAGTTGTTTGACCAGTCAAACAGTCTCCGAAAGGTCGTCGCCGCCGGCGAGTGGGTCGTCACCACCCCTACCAAAAGCTTCAGAAGGCGCCGGAGAATAAAACCCGGTTGCCCGTTGTCCAAATCCGGCAACATTCACGGCAGAAAAAAAAACAAAAGAAAAAACATAGACGAAGATGAAGAGGTTTCAAAGAAAAAAAATAAAAAACGAGTCTCTTTGTGAAGACTGAAGAGAGAGATCGAGAATGTATGTGTTGAAAATTAAAATATACTTATGAAGGTTATGATTATCTAGAAGATAGATGATAAGAATAAGGAAATGGAGATGGAGAAGGACCTCAAACATCTGCACATATCATCTCCAAAGGTGCAGTGTAAATGTGTGTGAAGGAAGTGTAAGGAAGTCTATGTAATTTACTAAGCTTACATGCATCACAGAAGTTATTGAGCTGAAACGTAGAAACATTTATATTCAAGCTCTTTAAAACTGAAGACAATACATGTGAGCAAGGTGAGTGGTGGCCAAGTTTGTTGTGCCAAGTTTGTACAAGTAAATGCTTTGGAGAAGCAAGGAAACCTGATGTAAGTGCAAATGAATTACATTCAGAAGCTTTCACAACATCAGCTATAGAGTTTACACATTTTATTCAAAGAAGCATGTAAAGCAAACATTGAAAAATCATAAAAAGACTTGGTAGAATCTGTTATTGGCAGTATACTCTACTAGGAACTCGAAAAAACTACTTGATATAATCCAACTTTAAGGACCCTTTTGAACAAAAACACTCTCAGTTGACTTGTCCTTAACAAAGCAAGATAGAGAGTCAAATTCAACAACCACATTGTTATCTTTGGTTAGTTTAGTTATACTTAACAAGTTTTTTGTTATTTCAGGAACAAACAAGATGTTTTGGAGAAAGATATGGCAAGCTGGTTTAGTTTTTGATGAGAGAAATAGTTGACCAGTATGAGATATAAAGAGAGTTTGGCCATTACCAATGGCCAATCTTTCATTACCTCTATATTCACTGTTGATGGAGAGGTTGTTGATGTATGGTGTTATGTGATTTGTAGCACCGCTATCGATGTACCAGCTTGGATTAGCTACTGAGGATGATGAGGTAATCATGGCATTGTGACTGTTGTTTTGAACTTGATAGGAGTTGTCATGATTGGCCTTAGTTTGATTTGCTGTATTTCCTTGAGTTGAGGATGATTGCATGGTGATGTTGCCACTGTAAGTCTGCTCAAACCTGTGGTAACAAACACTTGGTTGTGTGTCCAAGATTTCCACAAACTTGACAAAATGGCCTAGAACCATTGTTGTATATGCCGCATCTTCCTCTGGTTCTACCTCTGCCTCTGCCGCGAAATTGACCTCCTCTTTGAGTGTTGTTTAAGTCACCTATTTGAGACTTAACTTGTACATTAGCAGAGGTGTTTGACAACTCAACATAAGTGTTGGTTGTAAACTGTTCAAGCCTTGATTCGAATCTCATAAGCAAGAACAGAGTTTCTTGTATTGAAATGGTGCCTTGCTTGGCAGTGATAGTGATAACAACAGGATCATATTCTTGACTAAGATCTTTAGCACATATGATGCTAGATCATACTCAGTGATCACTTGTCCTGAAGCAGTTAAAAAGTTGGCTATACCTTTCATTTTGACTACAAATTCATTAACACTCATTGCACCTTTTTAATGTTTGTAACTGATGCCTTAAGTGCGTAGTTCTAGCCATTGATTTTTGTAAGACCAAATTATTGATGGAACTCTATAAATCATATGCAGTTTTACACTGAGTTACTTGACCTAACACAGACTCACTAAAAGAAGAGAGAATCCAACCTACAAGTAACTAATCGATCTTTTTCCACGTCAAATAATCATCGCTGATGGCCTGGATCATCTTACCGGTTTATATTTATATTCCAAACAATACCTTTTCCAAGAATAGCACCATGAAAGAGGTTACATGTTTGATGTTTCATATAATCTGAATACGGAATAAAATAAGTCAACAAGTATATCTATGTGTCTCTTTTGCTAACATCAAATGGCCAGGTGTCTGTCCAGAACATCCGTAATTGAGCAATACATGAGCAGCTAGCTTATATATCTACTCCAATAATCAAAAAGAAAATTTCTCCCACTTACTGCTACTTGGGCATGGTGGAACTTGAACCAGGGGAGAAGCCAGGACGTTAGAGGGGGGGGGGGGGGGGGGGGGGGGGGGGGGGGTGGGGTGGGGTGTGTCTAAACTTATTATATATATATATATATATATATTTTTAAATGAACTTTGACAACACAAGAAAATTATATTAATTAAAAATTAAGGATACAATTAGATAGGAGGGGAATTCCAATACAATAACGACTTATCTCTTAAGAGTGAGACAAGTTTGGAAAGGATGTTGAACAATTAATCAGTTACCCACTTGTTGTTGTTGGAACTTGTCAAGCTTTTGCTTTTGAAAGTTTTTTTTTGTCTGATACTTTGATACTCTATTTGTTTGTATCTAATGCTCTATTTTACTTCTTATTTTGTGTTTAGTTGGGTTAGATGGTAAATAGATTTGTATAGTAAAGGTAATTTTGAAAAACTCTAAATGAATGGGGGGGGGGGGGGGGGGGGGGGGGTGGTGTGTCTAAACTTATTATATATATATATATATTTTTAAATGAACTTCGACAACACAAGAAAATTATATTAATTAAAAATTAAGGATACAATTAGATAGGAGGGGAATTCCAATACAATAACGACTTATCTCTTAAGAGTGAGACAAGTTTGGAAAGGATGTTGAACAATTAATCAGTTACCCACTTGTTGTTGTTGGAACTTGTCAAGCTTTTGCTTTTGAAAGTTTTTTTTTTGTCTGATACTTTGATACTCTATTTGTTTGTATCTAATGCTCTGTTTTACTTCTTATTTTGTGTTTAGTTGGGTTAGATGGTAAATAGATTTGTATAGTAAAGGTAATTTTGAAAAACTCTAAATGAATGGCAAACATGTAAATAAACTAATAACTTGGAAATTTTTTAAAAAAAGTTAGCCTGGGCTACAACCCAGGTTACTTTGCAAATAGATCCAACCCTGACTTCAGCTAAGTGGAGATGTGCTTTAATTAACGTTTATTAATCTATTACAGATTTGCAAATCTTAGTGACTTATATATTTTTGTTCAAATTAATCCTCAACCACTGAATCCAACTTTTCAATGTGTATATAAAGATCCTAAAAATTCTCCATGCACTTTAGCATCACATTGTTCTCTGAAACCCTGATGATGCTCATTTAATTTCTTGAGAGAGTGAGAGAGAGTGATCAAACTCTTCAAGTTCTCCCAAACACTTCAAGTTCTCCCAAACACTTCAAATCAATAAAATTATGGCTTCTTCTGCTGCCATAGGAAGCTCCAATGTCCAAGAACTGCTTGACCTTAAGCAGAACAACCTCAACGAAAGAGCTAGGTGGGTTCTCGATGCCCCTGAGCCACCAGGTTTATGGCATGAGCTCCTGGATTGTGCCAAAGAAACTATTTTACCTCCTGGAAACAAGTTTCTATCTCTCAGGAATGAGCCTGGAACGAAACAAGTTGCTTCCCTTTTTCAGGAAATATTTCCTATTCTTGTTTGGTGTAGAAACTACAAGGCAACCAAATTCAAGAATGATTTATTGGCAGGCTTAACTCTTGCAAGCCTCTGCATTCCCCAGGTAATCAAACTTATATAAGTTAACATTAAGCACTTTTGAGATCATTATATGTTTGTATACTACTCCTCTGAATTTATTCAATTTTTATGTGAATTTGTCATATAGAGTATTGGATATGCAACTTTGGCTAAGCTTGATCCTCAGTATGGACTCTGTAAGTTGAAAAACTTGAATCAATTTTTTATTTCAAATCAGTAGTTTGAATTTTTTTTTTTTTTGTCAACGAAAATATTTTACTCAGATACAAGTGTTGTTCCACCTCTCATTTATGCTATAATGGGGACTTCAAGAGAGCTTGCAATTGGACCTGTGGCTGTTGTGTCTCTGCTTTTGTCTTCAATGCTTCAGAAATTAGAAGATCCTATGGTCAATCCAATTTCCTACAGAAATTTAGTACTCACAACAACATTTTTTGCTGGTGTTTTTCAAGCTGCTTTTGGACTCTTCAGGTGGGTCATTTTCCTCTGCTTTTTCTTCAATTGTTATAATTTTTGTTTTTTATTTCCTTATTCTTTTTTTCTGATTTCACAGGTTGGGTTTCCTGGTGGATTTCCTGTCACATGCTTCCATTGTTGGGTTCATGGCTGGTGCTGCCATTGTCATTGGTCTTCAACAACTAAAAGGACTTCTTGGGATTACTCATTTCACAAACAAGACTGATATTGTCTCTGTCCTGAAAGCTGTTTTGAAATCAGCTCATCATCCTGTAATTTTTCTTATTTTTTTTATATAATAATCTAATTAGTATCTTTCTAACGCGGGATTACGAAATTTTCATGGGGGATCAATGATTATCAAAGGATATAATCGGTGTAAAAAATTCACACCGATTATAGCCTCTTATAATCAGTAATCCCGTGCAAAAAACTCGTGTGGAATCCCGCATTTGATAATTTTCCATAATCTTATTATAAAGTTTTTATTTTCTAAATTGAATTCCACTAACAGAGTTGATTTATGCTTTATTTTTTTTACTCATCACAGTGGAATCCTCACAATTTTATCTTGGGATGTTCATTCCTTAGTTTCATTTTAATTACTAGATTTCTGGTATGTGAAACCTGTTCATTAACTTTTCCTTCAAATGTAGTTTCAGAAAATTTATCTCTAAAAAATTATTATAATTAACATATGCTGATTCTTACAGGGGAGGAGGAACAAGAAACTCTTCTGGTTGCGAGCCATTGCTCCACTGATATCTGTTATTTTATCTACTCTCATCGTCTTCCTGACAAGAGCCGACAAACATGGAGTGAAGATTGTGAAACACATAAATGGAGGCTTAAATCCTATCTCAGTGCATGAGTTACAGTTCCATGGCCAAAATGTTGGAGAATTGGCTAGAATTGGATTGATTCTTGCTGTTGTTGCACTCACAGTATGTATCGAATTCGATAGAGTAGTTGATGTATTTTATTGATCATTATTCACTTGAACATACTTGACTTCCCTCCAATCTGTGATAATATCTCAACATTATCTCAGGAAGCAATCGCAGTCGGACGATCTATTGCATCCATTAAAGGATATCATCCTGATGGGAACAAGGAGATGGTTGCTATGGGCTTCATGAACATTGTAGGATCCTTCACTTCTTGTTATGTGGCCACTGGTAAGCTTCATTTGCCTGTTCTCGAATATGATATATTACCGGGCTGAATGAGCCTCTTTCACTACCAAACCAGAAACCACACTGGCCGGTGGTTCCCTTGCCTATTATTTTGCAATGGATTTATATATAATTTTCATTTGAGTGATTTTTTTTGCTGTTCTCACTTAAAACGCCTTACAAATAGCAAGTGATCCTCTCTGATGAGACGATGTTAAGACTCTGATATATACATCAACTCATTATTGCAATTACAATTAAGTGCAGGTTCTTTCTCGCGAAGTGCGGTAAATTTTAGTGCTGGTTGTGAAAGTACAGTTTCAAACATTGTGATGGCCATCACAGTTGTCATATCACTGGAATTGTTCACAAGGCTTTTGTACTACACTCCAATAGCAATCCTGGCTTCAATTATTCTCTCTGCTCTTCCGGGACTCATCGATCTCCATGAAGTTCGGAATATCTGGAAAATTGATAAATTAGACTTCCTTGCCTGCATTGGAGCCTTCTTTGGGGTCGTGTTCGCATCAGTGGAGATTGGTCTTCTAGCCGCGGTAACGTTCTCTTGCCTTTAACTGTTTCTTCGCGAGCTTACATTTAACTAAACAATACTATCGATAATAAAGGCCTTTCTTTGTTTAGGATCCCGCACATTAGTTGCATAGAAACTCTGATTTGTGTTATTACAATACCAATTTATAATTATGCAAAACCGGAATTCTATACGAAATTACATACGGGATCGCACACCAGAGAATTTCTATTTGATAACATATAGTTAAAAGATCTAATTCTATTATAAATAAATCGTTAATCAAACTTCGTCTTGACCTGTGTTTAATAAGTAAAGTTCTAACCACGTATTCAAAAACATATAGAGAAAAAAAAAATCAAAATGGCTCATAATGGGAGTCTCCAACTTACATAACATGGGTAGCAAGTAAGCAATAATTCAGTCCGATAATATTTTAGTTTTAAGGTTCAGCTTTTAGGAGTTTTAAGCCATTAATAAAACAAGTGGTATGTAAAATAAAGTAGAAAAAAAAAACCGTACCTAACATGGACCGTACAAACATCTTAAAATGATTGGTGGGAAATATTTAGTTAAAATTGTCCAGAAGAACACATGTGTTGAGTCAACTCTATTAATTGTTTGTGTATGATTGGTTCCAAGATATATAGTGTGAGATGAAGTCATTCATAGCTTTAATTTGTATAATGGCATGCATAGTTTTGTTGTATACCCCACCAAGAGGTTTACAAACAGCATCTCTAGTCCCACTAAATTCAAACCAAAATAATAGCTTTGTTAGTGGAATTGGATGGGATGCCTTTTTTTTTCCGTCTCTGGATAAATGCTACTGGCATTTTCTGAAGATTAGTGAGTATGTTTACTAATTGGGAATTCTAATGAGAGAGAAAAAAAAAACTTAATTTCAGATTTATGATTATAATGTTCATAAAAAATAATTGGTAATCAAGTTACGTGGATCCTACACTCAAATAGATCTTCGATTTTAGAAACCTCATATTTTGAGCAAGTTCTATCAGAAACCATTCCTGATAAGAGAGATTATCAACAAAGAGTTTATGCAAAGCAATCAAAAATTACATATGAACTCACAGAACTTTCCTGATCAGCTAAAATCAGTTTGTGTAGACAACACGTACTAATATACAAAATGAATTTGTGACAGGTTACAATATCGTTTGCAAAGATCATTATATTATCGATTCGACCAGGCGTAGAATCGCTTGGAAGATTGCCTGGAACTGATCTGTTCTGCCATGTCAATCAATATCCTGTGGCTGTCAAGACTCCTGGAATCCTTATATTTCGTATCAAGTCTGCCTTGCTTTGTTTTGCAAATGCCAACTTTGTCAGAGAAAGGTATCCATCCTCCACACATAAATATATAAGAGAGAGATATATGTAGCTTCATGGAGTATAATTCCCACATTTTTCATTTTTTCCAGGATTATGAGATGGGTAGTTGAAGAAAATAATCATGAAGAGAGCGAAGAAAAGGCTCAGAGGACTACTCGAGTTGTAGTCCTTGACATGTCCAGTAAGTGTAATTAAATGTGCATGGACTCATAGTAAGTTTAGTAAGAAGTTACTAGCTTAGTTGATAAGATCTCTTATAATTATGTAAGATCGGTTCCTGAGACATCAAATCTAAGTTACATCAGGGTTACTCGAAAACTAAATATATAATTTATTAGACCCTTATTTTTATATAATAATTTGTTTTGTGTTGTAGGCCTAATGAACATTGATACATCAGGAATTGCTTCGCTTGAAGAATTGCATAAGTTTCTTGATTCAAATCGGATGCAGGTAATTAAGTTGGTGATTGTACATTTTATGAGTTTTTTTTGGTGTGTAAATCATATTTTCGGATAGCAATATCGAGCCCCATTTGATAGAAGACATGTGTTCGCGACCCATATATATTTCATTTATCATGAAGATTTATATAAGCTTTTGGTTTTTTTTTTTTTTTCAGCTAGCCATAGCCAGCCCAAGGTGGAAAGTGATTGATAAGCTCAGATTAGCCAAGTTTGTGGACAAAATTGGAGGAAAAGTCTTCTTGACCGTTGTAGAAGCCATGGATGCATGTCTCAGTCCCAAAATGGCTACCATTTGAGTTGCTTTTATTTGGGTTTCTCATGTGGATAAATAAATACTCTAATATCCCTTGCTTATAATGCATGATGGGTCATGAAATAAATTGGAAAATGTGGTGTGTTTCATGTAAAATATTTTAAATCAATTGTGGCTTTAAATGTATTGCCTTGTGAAGGTATTCTATCCTATTGTGTTGTAAATTTATGTTATACATGTATTTAGTGTGTGAGCTATTAGGGTTATGGATTCAAATTACCTGTTAAAAACCCAATTTGTGTCTAACTAACCAAATTGGGTCATGTGTACACGTTTTTTTTAAATAATTAAATATAAATGATTGTGTACACATGTCCCAATTTAGTTGATTAGATACAAATTGAGACACTATTTTTTGACAGATGATTTGAATCCTAGGGTTATACTCATGTAACCCTACATAGTAATTGACATCTATTTACATTGAAATCTAATACTTCAAATAAATTATGATAATGAAAAAAATAATTGAAAAAACATATAACGATTAAACATAAGTAATTTGGATTTGAATCATCTCCTAACCTAAGCTTTTAAGGATCTTGAGACATATGGCACTTAATAAATTGAATGGTCCATATTTCATTTTCTTTTTTTTTTCTTTTTTTCTTACCTCAAACGGCAGCGTTTAAGCACAAGTTTATTTTCAAAATCCCAACCTCCTCTTGGGTTTTTTCATGTGTTTTCCTCATAAAAAAGATTCTTTTTCAGATTAAGATCGATTCAAACTTTATCTCTATCGATTGGAAGGGATTTCAACCGGTCAATTTTCATAATCCCAAACTCATCTTCTTGACTGAATTTTCATAATTTATGTTTTTATTTTAAATCTCTATCTAATACTTAAAAAAAAAAAGTTTCAATCTCTATCTCTAATTCTCTATCAGTGGAAAGGGAATTCCAATAAGAGAGATTCTGTCGAAAATACTAAAACATTATATGTTTTTCATTTATATCTGTCAATTAGATGGCATAGCAAGCAAATACTACTCACCTCAAAACGACTCAAATAGTACGATGGTGAGAATTCTCTGAATTTTTATCATTATTTTATTTATTTATTTTTATCACTTCTATTCTTCGATTTTTTAAATGAATAAAAAATATTAAGCTAATATTCATTTCTTAGTTATGGATTAAAAAATCAACTTTGAACTCTACCTTTATCGAACTCAATTGATGAAAGCGATATGTTGCTCATATATCTAGTTCCTCCAAGTTTTTTTTATTGATGTTTAAATATGCAATTTGTGATGTTTAAATATGTAGTATTTTGTCTGTCAAACAAATATGAGGAAACGCATAGGAGTTTGGGATTTTGAAATATGCAGTGCCTGAAACGGTGCAGTTTGAAGTGGGTAAAAAAGGAAAAATATATAAAATGAAATCAGGACCCTTCTATTTATTTAGTGACATGTGTCTTCTAATCTTTTAAGCGTAGATGAGGGGAAAATCCAAATCCAAATAATTTACTCTCTATTAACTATAAGGGCTCAAAAAATAAATAGCACTTTTTGAAGGTGGTATTTCGACAATGTCACTGCTTTAATAACTTATGTTTAAAAGGCACATATTATGGTGAACGGACAAAAATACCCCCAATAGTTGTTTCACATCAGATTTCTTTCATTCAGTTTACAGTGACAAAGTTGTGAAGTTGAGAGAGAAAGTCCGATTGAAACTCAGGCAATCACTCGAACGGTGATGGAGTGGCGCTACGCAGACGCATTAGGGGGTCGAGCTCCCTGCCGAGCTCGCGGTAGTCGAGCTGCCCGGTCAGCTCGCGGGGGGGCAGGGGGCAGCGCCCTCAGAACTTTTTTTTTTCAATTCATGAAAAAGCTCGGAGCATTCATGAAAAAGCTCAGAGCAATTTAAAAAAAAAATGCTCGAAATTATTTCTAAAAAAGCTCGAAAAAATGTCTTCGAGCTTTTTTAACTTTCTTCCGAGCTTTTTACTAAAGGCTCCGAGCTTTTTAAAAAAAGCTCGGAGCCTTTAGAAAAAGCTCGGAGATTCAAAATTCCCAGATTCAAACTTCACAAAACGACCTTCATGTTTACAAAAGGAACGGTTAAAGTGTTACAAGACTCATACTCAGAAATGCAGGATAAAAAATAAGTATTTCAGAAATATGTTATCTTGTTGTGCTGAAGGATGTCGAGAAGTTTATTTTCAGACAAGTTTATTGTAGAGAGAAAAACAGACGAGTTCAGTGTTCTATGTATGGAGATGAAAGTACAAAGACAATAGAAAAATGATTATTTAAGGGCAATTTTGGTAGTTCACCATAATAGGTGCTTTTTAAACATAACTTATTAAAGCAGTGACGTCGGTACAACTCATGTCCCAAAAGGTGACATTTCTCACCATTCCCACTTAAGTATAATGTATATATGAAGTTTTATATAATAGTGATTTTTTTTAATGATATCTATTTATCCACCCGTATACTGAGTATTTTTTTTAAAGTTTTTGTTATTTGTAGGATTCGAACTGCTGATTTGGAAGTCATTTGCTCAAGCCACAAACTCGTTCATCTACCCGTTGAACTAGTCTCTAGGGGCACAATGAATCTATTTTTTACAATTGAATTGAAAATTATAAAAATGAATTAAGATTAAGAATATATTTATATAATTTTTAATTTAAATAATAATTATGATTTTAACTTTCAACCATTCGTTTACCTTTGATCTATGGGCTAAGAACATCGTTGAGTTTGCAGTTATATACTCTTTTCTAACCCAATGATTAAAAGTAAATCTGATGGTTCAAAATTGATATTTAAGTCACGATCTCGATTTAATACATAAAAATATTAGATATCCATTAACTAATCAAATATTAAATTAGATTTAATCATTTGAACCAAAGAAATTAAATAGCATCAGCATCCGCTTTTTGCAAAGTGAGCCCTCTAAGTGTCTTGTAAGACACAGCTAGAAGGGTTCATATCACATATTTATTTATTAAGTATATTTGATATGGTTTTATAAGGATTAAAAGTATTTTTTTAATGTTAGAAGTGTTTTAGAAGTTTTTTTTAGTTGTTTGACAAAACTCAAAATAATTTTTTTTTAATGTATGAATTGTCTCAATTACCATTTATAAAAGCTATTTTATGTCTATTTGGAGAAACCCAAAATTTGGGCTTTTCCAAAAAGATTTTTTTGAGTTATTTTTAAAACATATGAATCGTCTCAAATGCTCATACAACTCTTTCATTATAAATATATTGCCAACACATTTTTTTGTAATTTATATAACCAAAAGTAATTTTAAAAAATATATTATGAACACTTTTTTTTTGTAATTTACACAATCAAAAACCTCTTTTGTTAGAAGTTCTGCTCATTATAAACTCTACTACAAAAAAAAAACTACTCTAAAAATTCTACTTAAAAAGCCATATCAAATACACTCAAATGACAAAGTGTATTGAAATCTACTCTTATAGAAAGAGTTACATTTCAATTATGTTTTCAGTGAACTGATATCACCGGGTAAAAGCAAACTCACAAGTCATAACCTAATAAGTGTCAAATTTTATTCTATTTAAAATAAAAAGTTAAAGAGCATCATTAACTAAAGAACCACTTTTTCACTATTATTATTTTTTTCTCTCGAATTATATGAAGTTGCCGTATAGTAAAAAGTGTCTAGGTTCATTGTATTCGAAGCTTTATATTCCTTATAGTTTCAGTCCTTTGGTGGAAAGTAGCATATGATAATGAGAGTCTCCAACTTACCTAATGCACTGCACAAATAGTCTTAAATGATTGGTCGGAAATTTTAGTTAATTTTCACACAAATACGTACATAACTACATACTTTATGAGTCAACTCTCTGTTAGTGGAGAAAATTTTCGCTGTCTGTATACATATATTGTTGGATAATCAACTTAGAACACGATCGATCATTAAAAATATAATATATATTAAAAAAAAATATACACATGTTATAACTTATAAGAGATAGTATATATATTAATTATATGACACATTATTAATAGTGATATGCATCATTCGTCATTACACCCAGTACACGGAAGGTTTTATTTCATCGTTTTGCAATGAATTCTGAGAAATTGTGAGATGAAGTCATTCATAGTGTCATACCTCCTATAATGGCATGCATGTCTAGTCTAGTCCCACTAAGTTCAAGCCAATATTTGATATCTTTGTTGTTAGTGGAATGTAATCGATGCATTTCTTTCTAGATAAATTTTATTGCCATTTCATGATACTTAGACTAAAAAGAAAAACGAAATGCAAATTCGGAATTTTTCCTTATGTGATTTCTATGCATTTTAGAACCCCCTTATTTGTATAAGCTCTTACCTGAACATGATCAGCCAATATCAGTTCTTTAAACAACACTAATATGCAACTGGTTAACTGAAGTGGTAAATGATAATAAGCTGAAAACTACGAAGGTGTTTGATAGATAATGAAGGTGTTTGACGAAAGTCTAGTATTGTAGTAAATTGTCAAAATTTTCATTTAAAATATAAAATATCCATTAATTAATTAATTAATTAATATTAAATTAGATTTAATAATTTCAAGTTTTCAACCAATATCATCACTAGCGACAATTAAGACCACTTTACTCAAAATATGTACAGTTTACTATTTGAAATTATATATACTAGAACGTGTCTAGGTTCATTGTATTTGAAGCTTTTATATTCTTTTTGGTCATTTTAGTAGGGGAGAATGTTGGTACCGCACAGCGGAAGGGCGGTGGACCCGATTTTAAAAATTTTCATAAAAACAAAACCGATTTAACCGGATCGTTGTGATTAACTTGATTCTAATATTTAATATAAATAGTAGGGAAAGAAATCGTTATCATTGTAGAATCTTCGTGATTCCCTCGAACCGAATTCTTTCATCGTAGAATCTTCGTGATTCCCTCGAATCAAGTTCTTCCACACCAAACTTCCAACACTAAAGAACTGACAGGTGTGCATCTCGGTATTTAACAGAAAAAATTTCGACTCTCGAATTTCTGTTCTTATTGTGTACTCAACACTTAAGACAACAAAAAAAAAATATTGAGAAACTCTCTTACAATATTCTTTAGAGGCTAAGTATATTTATTGAAAAAAAAACTTATTTTTCTTTCTCTTTAGTTCTTTCGCTCTATGTTATTCTCTAAGAAAGTACCAAAGAACTCTTCTTTGTTCCTTTCTCCCTCATGTAAAAGTACAAGAACACTTTTCTTGTTTCCTCGTTGTGTTTAAAAATAGTGAGCGTAAGCCAGCTTCCTCATGTGCTTGCCATTGTCTCATTTTAAATGCAAAACAACAGTCATAGAGAGCTAGGGTGGGTGGCATCAAGAAGCATAGAGTAGGAGCCGCTTCACAGATTTCAACATTGTTTTTAATTTGTTGAAGGTAAAAAAAAAAACAGGAAGCAATCACCCTGGTGTTGTTCAATAAAACGAGAGAGTAAGGGAGATCAAAAATAAATAAATAAATAAATAAATAAAATCTTTTTGTGGGTGGTGCACCACCGCCCACTTACTAATAAATTATATAATATATAAATAAATAATAGAATTATTGTCTTATATATATAATAAAATAATCAAATTATTATATTATATATATAATAAAATATTTAAAAAAATTATTTAATTAATAAAACAATGTATAAACTTCTTTATGTATAGAATTAATCACCAAGCTTCATTATACCTTAATGTTCAATACAGTGTTATGGAGATGGCATGGGGACACACGGACCTATAATTTCAAACTCCAATAAATCTTTAATAATTAATTAAACTCTTTAATTAAATATTAGATTTATTAATTCTATATTTATTCCATTAAAAAACTGGAACTGCACTCTTGTCATTATAAAATTAATTACTCTAATAGAAATCGAACAGTCCATTGATATAATCACTATATATAGATCAATCCTCCATAAACATTTCGTAATAAGAGCTAGGTTAAAATCCGTTGACCTCTCAATTACATCGTTATCCTTGAGTGCCAGTGATTCTCTAATGAACAATTATTTGTGATCTTATCATAAATTGAGCGTTTTATTGTTCAAGACCCGAATCATTTGCTCAAGAGAACTGTTTGTCTACTTTAATTAAGAAGGAATGAATTCCATCTTGTATATTATCATTCCCAGCTAAGTATATTATCATGTTTCCAAGATACATGGTTTTTAGGTTTGGCAATTTGAACAAACCATACCGAGTAAGTCATAAGACACAACTCTATAAGTAAGAGTCTGTTAAATACTCAGGATTAAGATCGTTTTATATATGAGCATCTATTTGATAAATGAGAATACTTTGTTTTAAGACGAAGATTATTAAAGATTCTAATTTATCGTGTCCACGTCTTATATAACCTTATTATACAAAGCACCATCATTCTAGTGTCCCACATCAACAGTTCGGATAAAAATGTTTCATTCTTAATGGGAATGAACCGTACTAGTAATTTTAATTAATTAAAGATTCCAACTTTAATTATCAATTATAGACTATTAAGATTATTATATTAAACATAATCCTCATGTCTATAACAACTTATATATTATGTTTAATATTACATCTAATAATCATGGAATTTTATGTTATTAATACAATATTAATAACATTAAATGTATACAAATATAAAATAAAATGTCAATCTAATTATTAATTCAGCATAAGGATTAACAACATTTATTCTTAGGTCACTTTTCCCAACAGAGAAGCCATGTCCACGATGTTGTATTTCTTTCCATTTCAAATCAAATCCTAAAAGTAGATGGGATCATGGTTGTGCTGATTAATTAAGTGAGCAAATAAAAAGCTATCCATGTTCATGTATTTTTAATTAGATTAGGTAATGTAATGTTTTAACTTTACATAGATTTGGGTGGTTGTTTTCTCCGCTTTCTAGCTGTATGTTTCCGCCGACTCTTGAAATTCTTTTTTCTTGTAGGTTATGTATGTTTCGTTTAGTGATCAAATCGGGGTTTTATGGAAGGCCGCTATCCAAGCAATGGTTTGGAGTGTGTGGTTTGCCCGTAATCAGTGGATCTTTGAAGGTAAATCAGTGGATTTCAAGTATGCTATTTCTTACGTTCGGCGTGCAGTTTCTGATGCTAATCGCTTGGAAATTGATTGTATGCGTAATTGATTGGATGATCTTATATTTCTTCGGTGGTTCGGTCTTCGTGGTCGTTTTGCCAGGGTCCTGATTATCAAGAGTGTGATTTGGTCGTCTCCGGCTCCTAGTTGGATCAAAGTCAATACGGATGGTGCCACCTTGAGTTCTCCAAGAGTTGGAGGTTGTGGAGAAGTCTTCCGTTATTGTCAGGCTTTTGTGAAGGGTTGTTTTGCTATCCCTCTTGGGCAGGTGTTTGCGGTTGAGGCTGAGCTACTTAAGGCTTCTTTGGTCACTAATTTTGCTTAGAAGTATGGGTGGCATCGAATCTGGCTTGAGAGTGATTCTTCTTATGTGGTTCATCTGCTTTCTTCTCGCTCTGAGCAGGTACCTTTGCGGGTTCGTCAAGCATGGCCGCGTTGTATCTTCCTAATTTCGTAGATAGATTTTCAGGTGTCCCATATTTTCAAGGAGGAGAATCATGTTGCAGATGCCCTATCTAAACATGCTTCGGAGCTAAAGGTAGATTCTCGCGGTTATGCTTTCTGTTTCATTTTTGTATGGCCTACGTGCCACTATTTGTTTGGGGTTGTTTTCCCTTTGGTTTTTGTGTTTATTTGATTGTTGTTACTTTTTTTTTTCTTTTATCATATATATATATATATATATATATATATTCAATTTTTCTATTGTCAGTTCGAACATAGTGTCAAGAACTGATAATAAACTACATATATATATATATATATATATATGTATATATAGATATAGTTAGGCCATGTTTGGATTGTATTATGTTTAATACAATACTATTGCCACTATGTTCATCTATCAAAATTTTATTATAATAAGTCTTTTGGTTAGTTCTTTTATTTTATTTTAAAAAAATATTACATTAGTTCGAACCCACAACCTCTGAACATTGAGAGATAAACCACTAGGCCAACCAAATATTATCCCTTTTTTTCACCTCATTTATTATATTTTATCTTTACATTGATATTTGTACAGTCATTTTCCTATCAGTGCGCACTGATAGAATTATATAAGGACATTGAATATGAACCATTCATTTATAAAAGAGTTTTGACTAATGTATACATACCAAATCAAAATATATAAAATGAGTGGCTCACATTCAATATAAAATGAGTGACTCACATTCAATGTCCTTATATAATTCTATCAGTGCGCACTTATGTGAAAATTATTGTATATTTGTATTTTTATATTTAATATAATAAAATTTATCAGACAAAACCCAAACATACACAAGTGTAGAGTCAAATTCATGCGAATCAAATCTAATACAAAGTCAAATCAAATGCAATCATGTAAATGTAGTACCAGACGTGAAATTAAAAAAAAAAGGTGCGTGTGAGAGAAGATGAGTTTGGAAGTCCGGCCCAGTAACGTTATGTTACAATGGACAAAATAGTCGGGTGTGGGCCGGATTAAGTATATACGGCGGATTAAGTAATTTGTTTATGAGTAACGATATTTGTACTTTTTTAAAACTGTATTTACACTGTAAATTAATAAATGTTTAAATATTCCAATGTTACCTTAAATTCAAATTATAAAAATAATTTCAAATACATCTCACATATCATAATACTACAATATTTAGTGCTTGTTGGTTGGATTTTTTGAAAAACCTCTATTGGTAAAAAATCAACTTGTAGTATATCTGTTAGAAATAGAGTTTTTGAAAAAAAAAATTATAGTTGTTTGGTTGGTAGACTTTAAAAAAAAATGTTTATTTAGAGAAACACAAAATGTTTATTTAGAGAAGTACCTCCCCATGAGCTTCTAGTAGAGGTTTAAACTCTACTAGTTTCTACTCAAATTACAATAGACAATCTCAAAAACTCAACCAAACAACTCTAAAAAAACTCAAATAAACGTTTGTAGACTTTTTGAGGTAGTAGAAAGCTCAACCAAACGAGCATTTAATATTTTAAGCAATTTTTTAAATATATATATATATATATATAAAGAAAAAAATGTAATAATTTTTATTACAATATTAAATATTTTTTACTTAAAACATAAATAGTGATTATTTAAAATTAAAAATATTAGGTAACTAAATTAAAATAAAAATATTGAAATACTTAAAATAAAATAAGAAAAGTACTACAAAAAAAAAAGCTTCGAGGTAGAAGGTTGCTAGTTGCTGCCCATATTAGACCGAGATGCTACAATATTTTTATTTCTTGTTTTCAAATTATTTTTTTTTTTTGGAAAGAAACCACAATATTTGTTTTCATTTTTTTATTTAGTTATTTTATAATTTATAATATTTTCACATAAATTAAAAGGGAGGGTATATTTGGTAACATCATGGTGTGCTTACGAGTTTCAACATTTTAAAAAATTTTAATGGGATGCACATACAAAAAGAGGTGTACATACAATTTTTTAAGGATGTAAATACTGTCACTCTTCGTTTAGAAGTTTTGCCAAACACCGAATTAGTATTGTCCAGTCCACTAATTCAATTCATTACGGCTTAACAAACAAAATTCACATATGCGTTGTATCGTTCAACTCTAAGATCAATATTCACCACGTGTGCATCCAATTCGAACTTGGATCAATCCGATCAAAAATTATATTTCAGTATACATTTTTCATCAAGCTTTTTTGTTGTTTCTTCTTCTTAAGTAATTTATTGTTTTTTATATACCATCTACGATGCGGCAATTCAAACCCTAAACATTATAAGTTGGATGTGAGAGTCATTTACCACCAAATTACATCAGAAGGTCTCAACTAATGTAGCATTACTTTATTAGGTTTGATAGTTAAAATTCTAAAATCTACTAGGCAGATCGACCTACGTGGATACTGGTTCTCCAACAGGATCGTAGTAATGAAAATGAAAACCCAAAAGTAGATATATAATTCAGTACATTATACATATAATTATTAGGTGCGAGAAATCAATGCTCAAACTGTTGCGGAAATGACCAGAAATTAAACAGAAAAATGCACACAACACAAAGACACATATATTTACGTGGTTCGGCAATTGCCTACGTCCACGGGAGGCAGCAAACTAATATATTTCAGAATTACAAAAACAGAGTTTTTTCTCTAAAACTCTCAAGAACTCTCTCTGGAAGCTCAAATACGAATTGCTTCTTGCCTTGCCTAACTCTGCCTTATTTTCTCTTCTTGCTGAAGGTTTCTTTTATAGAATAAATATCTAAGACAATCAAGCCTCAATTGTCAACAAAAATGGCTTCCCCATTTGTTAACAAATACTGCTGTACATTACCAAATGGCTGCTGCACATTGCCAAATGACTTCTAAATGATGATGGTGGCAAGAAGTCAGTAATAGCTACTGGAAGATAATGGTGACATTGAGCCAACTTGACAACAATCTCCACCTTGGCGAGAATCCACCAATCAATGCTACCTCCATTACGCCCTTAGGAGCTACGAGCTCGAGAGATATTGATCAAGCCCAAACAATGTTGGAACTTGATCCCAGTTACCACTTTTGTCAACATATCTGCAGGATTGTCTGTAGTACCGATCTTCTGGAGTAGAATATTTTCTTAATCTACTATTTCCCGAATACAGTGGTAACGAACGTCTATGTGTTTGGTGCGGCTATGATGGACCTAGTTCTTTGCCAAACAAATGGCACTCTGGCTGTCGCAGAAAATATCCACATTTCCTGAACAATACCCAAGTCCCTAATCAAACCACGAAACCAAATAGCTTCTTTGAAAGCTTCTGTTACAGCCATATATTCTGCCTTAGTTGTAGACAAAGCCACTGTTGACTGTAAAGTTGATCTCCAACTTACTGGTCCTCCTGCCATAGTGAACACATAACCATTAGTAGATCGGCGTTTGTCAAGATCACCAGTATAATCAGAATCAACATATCCTACAATATGTTTGTCAATTGTCTGATCTCTCTCGAACTTCAAACCAACATCTACAGTACCTTGAATGTACCGTATAATCCATTTCACTACTTGCCAGTGGCCTTTACCAGGATTGTGCATGTAACGGCTTACCATACTTACGGCGTGTGAAATGTCGGGTCTAGTACACAACATCACATACATCAAGGCACCAACAACATTTGCATATGGAACATGATCCATTTGCCTCTTTGCATCATCAGTAGTTGGTGACATCAGTGCACTCAGTTTGAAATGTGGAGCTAACGGTGTACTTACAGGTTTAGACTTGCTATCAATGCCAAACCTCTGAAGTACAGTCTTCAAATACTGAGTCTGGGTCAAACAAATGGTACCTTTTACTCTGTCCTTTTTGATCTCCATACCAAGAATCTTCTTGGCCTCTACAAGATCCTTCATGTCGAACTCTGAGCTCAATTGAGCCTTCAGCCTGTCGATCTCCACCTTGCTCTTAGATGCTATCAGCATATCATCCACATATAAGAGCAAATAGACAAATGTACCATCTTGGAGTTTGTGAAAGTATACACAGTGATCAAAATGATTACGTGTGTACTTCTGAGTTATCATGAAGCTATCAAACTGTTTGTACCATTGTCTCGGTGATTGCTTCAAACCATACAGAGACTTGCTCAGCTTGCATGCCAAATTCTCATGTTCTGGAACTTTGAACCCTTCAGGATGAGACATATAGATATACTAGGTCAAAGTACCATGGGGGAATGTGGTCTTCACGTCGAGTTGAGCTAACTCGAGATCAAATTGTGAAACCGAAGCCAACATGATCCAAATAGACGAATGCTTGACAACAGGTGAGAATACCTCATTGTAGTCTATTCCTTCCTTCTGTGCGTAACCCTTCGCTACCAATCTGGCTTTGTATCTGATCCTGTCTTTTCTAGGAGCACATTCCTTCTTAGAATAGACCCATTTGCGCCCTATAGCTCTTTTTCCCTTTGGAAGTGGCGTCAACTTCCAAGTTTCATTCTATTGAAGTGATTGCATCTCCTCATCCATCGCCTTTTTCCACCTGACATTTTCCGTACTGAGCACAGCTTCTCTGTATGTGTACGGAACATCATCGGTCATTGGAAGAGCGTATGCCACCATGTCTATGTAACGGGCAGACATCCGAATGTCTCTCTTCGGTCTACTTGCGGCAATGGACTCTGGTTGTTGTCTGATCTCAGATAATGGTTCTGAAGCCTCCACTTCACCTGATATCTCGTCTTGACTATGAGAATCAGCATCAGGACGGTTGACTGTCGGAGAAGTCTTTTCTGACTTCTTAGGAGTCTCAAACTCCACCTGTCGTAGAGAATTTGGATTCTCATTCTCTGTGTCTGAAGGTATTTGTTTCAGCATTGCAGATTCATCAAAGGTAACCTCTCGGCTTAAGACGATCTTCTTTGACTCAGAATTCCATAGTCTGAATCTCTTAACTCCTTCACTAAAGCCCAAGAAAACAACTTTATTGGCCCTAGGATCCAGTTTGGATTCTGTAACATGAAAGTATGATGGACATCCGAATATATACAATCTATCATAATCCAAAACAGGTTGTCCAGACCATACCTCCTTGGGAGTTTCCCATCAAGTGCGGTAGCAGGTAGTCGATTGACTAAATGAGAGGCATACACTAAAACCTCTACCTAGAATGCCCTTCTCAGGCCGGATTGAGAAAACATACATCGAACTTTCTCCACCAAAGTACGGTTCATCTGTTCTACTACACCATTCTGTTGTGGCATGCCGGGAACTGTAAAGTGTCTGATTATCCCTTCATCCTGACAAAATTTCATGAAAGGATCTGATTTGTATTCCTCGCCATTGTCTGATATGAGCCTTTTAATCTTTCTGCTTGTCTGGGTTTCAATCATCTTCTTCCATTGAAGAAAGATATCCAGAACTTCATCTGTATGCTTCATGGTGTATACCCAAACATACCTGGAGAAATCATCAATAAACGTCACAAAATAATGTTGACATTCCAATGAAGCATTTTTGGAAGGCCCCCAAACATCAGTGTGAACGTAATCCAGTGTTGCTTTTGTACGCTGAATGGCGGTGCTGAACTTCACTCTTGTCTGCTTGCCCATGACACAATGCTCGTAGAAATCAAGTTTACCTGTCTTTACACCTTTCAGGAGACCTTGCTTCACCAAACCTTGCAAAGCCTTCTTACCGACATGCCCTAAGGTCATGTGCCAGAGTCGAGAAGTATCAGATGACTCATCGTCAAAACTGCTGGAGATGGCTACTCTCCCTGTGACTGTGTACCCGTCCAGAAAATATAGATTTCTCTGTCGAGTACCTTTCATTGCCAAGAATGCACCTCGTACAACCTTCAGGACTCCATCTTCCATGGTCACCTTGTAACCGCTGGAGTCTAAGACCCCTAGTGAAATGAGGTTCTTCCTTAGATCAGGAACATATTTGACGTCTGTCAGTCATCTGATTGTACCATAATGCATCTTAAAGTGGATAGTTCCTATCCCTTTCGTCTGGCAGGTGTTGTCGTTGCCCATAAGCACAACTCCTCCGTCAAGCTCCTGAAAGCTTGAGAACCATTGCTTGTTGGGACACATATGATAGGAACAACCAAAATCCATTATCCATCTATCTGAATGGTTGTCTGATAATGACACTGTAAAAGCTGAATCCTCCCCATCATCAGCTTTATCTGCAACATTCACATTAGATTTGTCCTTGTTTGGACAATCTTTCTTCCAGTGCCCTTTCTGGTGACAGTAGGCACACTCGTCCTTCGCAGGACGTCTGTATGATGATTCTCCACTTGGCTTCGAGCGGGATGCTCCTCTTGATTTTGAACGAGATTTACCACGTTCACTAGGTACTCCAGATCTTCTGTTCTTTGCCCTGCCTCGGGCAACAGTCAGCGTCTCTGATGTTGATTCTCTATGATCAAGCTGATCTTTCTTCCGATACTCATTATTCACCAGAGCATTAGAAACGTCTACGAATTTAACCTCATCCTTACCATATAACAGAGTTGTGGTTAAGTGTTCATAGGTATCAGGTAGGGAATTTAACAACAGTAATGCCTTATCTTCATCGCTAATTTCAACATCTAAATTTTGTAAATCGGCGAGAATTTTATTGTAATAATCCAAATGCTCAATCATAGAAATACCTTTCTTGTACTGGAAACGAAAGAGCTTCTTTTTCAGGTAGAGTCGGTTCTCTATGCTTTTCGACATGTACTTGTCCTCCAACTTTTTCCAGAGACTTGATGTCATAGTCTTCTTTATGAAAACGTACTTCTGGTCCTTAGCTAAACACAACCGAATTGTGCCGCAGGCTTGACGATTTACATACTTCCAATCTTCATCGAAAATATTCTCGGGTTTGGAACTCAAGGCAATATCGGATCCTTCCCGGAATAACAGATCCATAACTTTGCAATGCCACATACCGAAGTTGTTGGTGCCGTCAAACTTCTCAATATCAAACTTCGCATTTGATATCGACCTTCTTTGCCAAGAACTGCCGGTTGATGCCGAGGTCTGAGGTTCAGTGGACTGTTCCAAGATTTCTCCAGCTTTTGGATCTTCCATCGTGCCCGAAAATAGAGTTAATAAAGCTTGACTAAGTAATACTAATACTTACAAGCGGAATTAGCTAAAACTGATGGTACGGTTGCGTCCGGAACGGTTGAAATAGTTGAAAATAAGTCCGACTCGGTTGAAAATGGGTGAAACTTGCACTGAGTTGGGCAAAAAACACTTTTGGACCGAGTTGACTCAGGAATATTCTGTTAGTGTAACAGAATATTCTGCAGATAACGGAATATTCTCTGATGGTAACAGAATATTCCCTAATGTGTGACGTGGCTTATTGATGACGTGTCGATGATGTGGCAATGAATCACTGCTGACATATCGATGACTGTCGCTGACATGGCGGATGACTGGGCACTGATGTGGCAAATAATGTGGCGCTACAGTGTCGTCGTCTTCCTTGAAAAAAAATCTGCAGAAACATTTTGGAAATTCTTCCAGAGTTGCCGAACTTTGACCGAAGCTAGAGAGTTCGTTTGAGCTCCGTTTGAGATACGGTCACCGGCGTTGGAATCATATTTTTGAGAGGAACACAACGGTACCCTCCGAACAGTGATTCGAGCACTTTGAAATTTCTAGATTTTACCAAAAATCAAAGCTCTGATACCAATTTGTTACGGAAATGGCCAGAAATTAAACAGAAAAATGCACACAACACAAAGACACATATATTTACATGGTTCGGCAATTGCCTACGTCCACGGGAGGCAGAAAACTAATATATTTTAGAATTACAAAAACAGAGTTTTTTCTCTAAAACTCTCAAGAACTCTCTCTGGAAGCTCAAATACGAATTGCTTCTTGCCTTGCCTAACTCTGCCTTATTTTCTCTTATTGCTGAAGGTTTCTTTTATAGAAGAAATATCTAAGACAATCAAGCCTCAATTGTCAACAAAAATGGCTTCCCCATTTGTCAACAAATACTGCTGCACATTACCAAATGGTTGCTGCACATTGCCAAATGGCTGCTGAATGATGATGGTGGCAAGAAGTCAGTAATAGCTACTGGAAGATAATGGTGGCATTGAGCCAACTTGACAACAATCTCCACCTTGGCGAGAATTCATCAATCAATGCTACCTCCATTTCGCCCTTCGGCGCTACGAGCTCGAGAGATATTGATCAAGCCCAAACGATATTGGAACTTGATCCCAGTTACCACTTTTATTAACATATCTGCAGGATTGTCTGCAGTACCGATCTTCTGGTGTAGAATATTTCCTTCATCTACTATTTCCCGAATACATTGGTAACGGACGTCTATGTGTTTGGTGCGGCTATGATGAACCTGGTTCTTTGCCAAACAAATGGCACTCTGGCTTTCGCAGAAAATATCCACATTTTCCTGAACAATACCCAAGTCCCTGATCTACCTACGTGGATACCGGTTCTCCAACAGGATCGTAGTAATGAAAGTGAAAACCCAAAAGTAGATATATAATTCAGTACATTATACATATAATTATTAGGTGCGAGAAATCAATGCTCAAACATGGCCAATAATCGATCCTTGATGTGCCTCTGGCCCTCTACCAATAATTTGTCTTATAATGATGAATAACTATATACACTGATGATTACCAAGGTTAAAACTTTGCTTCAGTTTTGCGAAGTCACCCAAATTTCCTTTTGGTTCTTCCAACACAATCAAGTCACGCAAATGGTTAATTGTATGATGAAAATGAGTGTAGATGATAATTTCAAAAATATAAAAAAGGCTTTAAATCCTGTCAAAGCTCGATTTGGTCCGGTCAAAGTCCAATTTGATCAGCTCGAAGTCTGACCCAATCTAAAGTTAAAGTCCAGTCCCATTCAGTCCCACTAACTCAAAATTTTTTTGGCCCGGGCTAGCTTGGTCTGACTCGATTGGCCTCTCTAACTCTAATTGGATTGTGTGTACTACAAAATATTTACCCACTCATGCTTTTTCCTTCGATAACAAGCCATGGACACTGTTGATGCAAAAAATTGAGGTGTGCTAAATGCATTTTGATTTGATGATACAATTTGGGGGGGATGGGGGGTTTACATGAGCTTGGTCCGCTTGGAAAAAAAGTGACCTGATATTTCTCTCAATTGACATCACTTTACATAAGTTTGGAAAATTACTAACTTAATGATAAAGACTTACTAAATATTTCTCTCAACTAACCTCACGTTTACTTAAGCTTGGAAAATTACTGATCCAAGCTAAGAAATAATCTCTTGCTCAGATTGAGCTGATCTTATGGCTCGGGAAAATACTCATCTGATATTTCTCTTAATTGACTTGTATAACCAATTTTCTTGGTGTTTTTCCTCTCTCTTTTCATATCCACATCTCACCAAATCCTAAGGTGTGATAGTTGATTAAAGAGAAAGAGAGCGAACATGGTGGAGAAGACAAAATTAGGAAGAAATGAGGAGGTTGTGACCAGAGAGTACACCATCAATCTTCACAAGTGCCTCCATGGATGTAATTTTAAAAAGAACGCTCCAAATACCATAAAAGAGATAAGGAAGTTTGCCAAGAAAGCCATGGGTACTAATGATATGAGAGTAGATGTCAATCTCAACAAACACATCTGGAGCAGGGGCATCATGACTGTTCCAATAAGGGTTAGGGTTCGCATTGCTCGCAAGAGGAATGATGATGAAGATGCCAAGAAGGAGCTATACTCTCTTGTGACTGTTAATGAAATCCCAGCAGAAGGACTAAGAGGGCTTGGAACCAAAGTCATTGAAGACGAGGATTGATTCAACGATCTTTGTGGATGAAAACCCCTTTTGTGGGCAGGATTAGATTTACATGAGATTTTTAGCAGTGTTTTTGAGTGTTGAAGAAAAGACAACTATTTTCCATTACCTGATTTATTGTTGTTTAGATCATGAACATCAGTATTTTCGTTTTGGATTTAGTAAACATTTTGTTTCAGAGTTTCTAAATAAAAAAATTCTTGGTATTTTTCACCCGTTCTTCCTTTGATTCATCTATTTATAGTGTTTGTATATATTAGTATAAACATGTGTGATCTCATTTTTGAGCCACATGGAAGCCATGTGTTCATCATCCATAGATTGGTCTTGATGACTCATTGACTCTCTTAAAGCTCAGCTCATGGTTTTCTTGATCTGCGTGACACCTGTCATTGTGTTGATCTTAGCTCTTGACACGTGTTTCTTCAGCTTGTCCAGCATCTTCTTTCTCATCTCTTATTTACTTGCCAAGTGGCATTTATTGTCAGCTCGAGTCGGACTTTTACAGATCAAACATCATCGTATGATCTATGTTTAAATCAGCTTGGCTTTTAACCAACCTCAAATATTTATGCACAACAGATACCACCATTCATTATGTTCTGATAGTTCCATTTCTACACTCGGTGTAGCTCTCATTTCCTATTGCTTTGTATTCGTTTCTCGGGTAAAACCAAGTATTTAACGGTTTAAATAAGCTTATGCATGTGTTTTAGCTTTCCAAGGGTGTTTGTGCAAAGATAGAAGATTTTGGGGCTAGTTTGAAGATTTTGAAGATCTGAAGGAGGCCATACTCGGTACACGCGTTGAAGTGTACCGTGCATCAACATCGAAAACATAACAGAGAATTGTCACGATTCGCTCGTTCAAGTGTACCGCCCAAGTCAACCACGAAAGAGTGTAGAGAATTGTTGCAGTTAGCTCGTTCAAGTGTACCGCGCAAATCGTACCGCGAAAGTTGCCATAAAGTTGCCGCGGTACGTTGTGTTGAACCATACTACGCACATACCACGATTTCAACCTGCCACCTTAGCATTTCTATGGGATTTGTGCCCTAATTTTGCACACCTAAAAATACTTCATCTCCACTCGTACTCTCCACCTCTCTACGACTCTTGAACTCCAAACACTTCTAAGACTTCACCTTTAAACACTTCCCTTACAAAATCATCAAGACCCTTCTATCAAACCTTCACCATACCACCAAATCCATCATCATCTTATATTTTTGGGCAAAGGGAGTTGAAGAAGAACTGAAAGAGAAGAAGTTTTCAAGCAAAAAAGTGAGAGCTCCATCATTAGTTTTCTCAATATCTCTTTCTCTTTTCATTCTTATAATAGCCATGTTTATATTTTTCTATATATTTTGTATGGCTTTAAGTTGTAATATGAACTAAACCTCTTGAGCTAAGACCAAGACGAAGCTCAATTCATGACTATCTCAATAAAAAACCACCAATTTTATCTATGCTTGTTTATTTTGTTGTATGAAATTTTCATGTACTTAATGCTTTTGACTGTCTAGCTATCACTTAAATGTTATTTTTTTGGTTGTGTGATGGACCTAGAGGAGAAGCACACCATGTGTTCAATGAAATGCTCAATACAAGTCTAGTAAGGTAGAGATATGTGAGGCTAGCTTGTAGAATTCACATGGTGTGCCACTAAGCATAATGAACTTGTGTGTAATTCGGATAATCATAGAGAGATAGGTTATTTGTATACATGAGTGTGGTCTTTATTGCTTGAGAGAAAGTAGAGACTTTTTTAAGGTCACACTAGTCTACAACATTCACTTTTATAATTGGGTTTAGTTGGTGGGTCTAGAGCAAAGATAGGATTGTTTGGGTGGATTCTAAGCCTCAGCTATTCTCTCATATAAGTTACAACAAAATTCTTCATGTGTTCGTGTGCTTTTAATCCCATAGTTTGCCATATCTAGTTAAGTTAGTGTAGTTTTGGAGCTTAAATTGGAAGTTACACCCTATTAGTATTGTTTAAATAGTAATTTAGCTAATCAATTTCAGTAATCAACTCTTCAATCCTCAGGGAACGAATCTTATTTGCCCTATACTACACTCCATGGTCTCATACGATTGCGAGCACCACCATTTGGAGTGGTAAATTTTTGGGGTCGCTGCCGGGGATTGAACGGATAGTTGATATTGATACTAGTTGGTTATTTACTAACTGTAGTGGTCAAAAATATACACGGTCCTGTAAGGACCTATATTTATGATTGGCTTATTTCATGACAAACCATATTAGGATCATTTGTAATGGGTAGCTTAGGTCTCCAATTGTGATTCTTCATCAACAAAGCTTCCAAGTTCCCAAAGAGCTTCAAGAGAGGTAGTTCACTTGTTCTTAACCTTTTGAAGAGATTAGTTGCACACACACATACACAAACACTACCCATGCATGCTTCACATCTTGCATTTGTGTTTTGAACTTTTTTATGTGTGTTTTCTTTACACTTCTCACAAATGAACCTTTTTGTTAGTTCTAAGTGTGGTTGTGTTTTTTGTAATTCGTTTCCCGATGTTTTATCGGAAACGTTCACGCATGCACAAAGGTGTGCTTGTCTTAGCGCGATGAGTGACCTCTTTGGTCTCTTTTGTACAGGTGGTGCGCGGGTCCTTATCTGCGCAGTTACCCGCACATTGGGAGCTGTTTGTCTCGGGTCACTTTTTTATGGGTGGTGTGCGAATCCCTACCCGCACAGTTACCCGCGCATTGGGAGCTGGTGGTCTCAGGTGTCTTTTACGCGGGTAGTGCGCAGGTACCTTACCTGCGCAGTAACCCGCGCACTACGTTATTTCTAATGTTTTAAATTGCTTTTTTCCAAAACTTTGTAGTTTCACTTAGGGTTAATATATATATATATATATATGTTATCTTCTTTCTCACTTCGTCTTTAAAGCTTCAAAACTGACTTTTAGAGAGAGGATTATTTCCCTAAGAGAGAAAGAAGCTCCAAGAGTTGTTCTTTAACTCTCCAAACCCAAACCCATCATTCATTCATGAGTCAAACATCATCTAGTTTCATCTAAGATGTGTTCTTGCATGGGTCTTCATCAACACACATGACTTGGTAAGTAGAACACTATCTTCATTCATACTAGTGTTCTTACTTAACAAGAAATCCCATTTATGACTTGTTTGCATCAAGATTAGTTTATTATTTGCAAGTTGAGATTTTTATGTTGATTGTTGGGTTTGTATTGTGATAGCTTGCACTTAGGACATTATTTCCCTCTAGCTAAGTCTCTATGCCTTGCATTTAGACATTGTTGATTAGGACTCATTGATTGCATTTCTTGATTGCATTTATTGTCTTTGCCATATTTTATGACAACTTGTGTTGATTGGCTTTTGTTTGATGACTAGATTTTATACTTTTCTATCTTTATCTAGTTAGGTCTTTATGAGCATTCATATAGGCATTTTGATATCTATGATTGCTTTTATTGCCATCATAAATCTCTGTATAAGCATTTAGTGTTGCCTAGCATTATTTGCATATTCGAATATTGACATATATTCACATAGGTTGCTTATCTCTTCCTTAAGTGTTAAGTCTTGTGACTACAGTCGTGTAGTGCATAAGCATTAGTCTAGAATCATTATAAAAGGCCCGCGGAGTAGTAGTGGTGGGTTAGTGACTGAGAATGGTGTGACTTGAGGTCAACCTAGGTTGTAAACATCATGACATATAGTGGATTTAAGGACTGTGTGTGGCTAGAAGGATAACCCATGAGTTTTGCCCAGTTGGAGGGTTTCTCACGTAAATCAATCCTTGTGTTGTTTATTATTTTTTGCACTTTTATTGTTGATTAATTGCTTGCTAAAATGGGGTAAAGTTGTTAATATTGATTAATCCAAAAATTTGGTAATTAATTGGATTAAAACCTATTCACCCCTCTATGTTAGATTAGACACACGCTTGAGTTATTTTCAGGCCCAGTTAACAGACCCACAATTCAATAGAGTTCAAAGATAGGCCTTGGACGCAAAAGAGTTAACTTTGATTAGGCCTAGAATGGCCTAACTAATAGAATCAGCATGAGCCCAAAGTCAAGCCTAACCCATCAGAATATTAGACCACTAAAAACACGTGGTCAACGGTGAACATTTAATTACAATCTAGTCAGGCTTTGCACATATCCCAACACCTGACAGCCTTCATTGTCCAATTCAAATGAATCAAAACAAACATTTAAAAGCCCGTTATCCAAGCTCTAATAATGAGCCCAAGTGATGAAGGCTCCTGAAGCTTCACTGAAAAAGCTAGACCCTTTTCTCAGAGAAAGGGTTCTGAAATTTTCTGATCTCACTCATATGAAAGCTCTCTCAAACTAGCATCCGCATTTCATTCTTTTCATGTATTGCTAGTCATTCAAGCAGAAGTCGACCCACTTGACCTTTGAAGTCAATAGATCCAATCCTTGATCGACCCGCTTTGACTCTATGAACCAACCATGGGCATCGATCCAATATAAGTCATCAAGGCCCAGCTTCGGCTTAATCTTCGATCGACCAACAACGATTCGAGGAACCCCTAGGGCATCAACTTGGCAACATCACCAATACCTAGTATCGACCCAACTATTTTAACCCACAACTCGACTTTTAACATCGAGCAACACGGTTTGTCATTCTCTACTGCTTCTTTTGCTTCATCGAATAATATTCTAACATGAGCGTCGGAGACCTCCCCTCTGTGGCTCAACCCTCGCTCTTTTTATTCAAGTTTTGCAGGTTGCCATTGCCCATCTTAACGATTCAACTAATTGTAGATCTGATCGACTACAGTTTGGCATCCACTGTGGGGCCCTAGCAATTTTCCTAATCAGATACGTACCCGTTATTCGAATCGAAGATGGTGCCTAACTCCAGAGACATCGAGGCACGTCTAGTGGCCCTTGCAGCCTAGATGGCAGAAAATGCAACCCGATTGTAGAGCCTCAAGAAAGAAAACAAAGAGGTTCAAGCCAAGAACATAGAGTTGTAGGGAAAGCTCGATCTGCCGTCTAACGTGCAGTCAGCGCTGAAGCGAACCTCGATCGATAATCTATCACATGAGCTGAACGAAGATATAGAACAAAGCACGAGGTGGCAGGAGAATCGATCTATGAGGATGCAGTTACATCCACCCTTTGTCGATCGTAACGAGCCAATACTAGAGACGGATGCGAACGCCACTCCAGCTAATTCGTCGACCCCGTTTGGGACACAAAAGGATTCAAACCAATAAAATCCCATGAACTGTGAAACGGTAAAATTGAACCCACTCTTTTCAGACCTTGAGGTTGCTCACAGGTTTGCAGAGATGGAGGCAATGATGTAGAGGATCACAGAAGTACCCGCTCATATCAAGCGAAGTGTATTGAACAGCTTCGCTGACTCTCCCTTCGTGGATGAGATCACACTAATAGAAATGCCAAAGAAGTTCAACTTTCCAAATATGAAACAGTACGATGGAACAACGGATCTGGATGATCATATCGTGCAGTATAAGCAGCATGGCTGGGATCCTCTAAGATCAGAGGGGGACGTGTATGTGTAAAGGATTCAGTTCGAGTCTAACAGGTCCTTCACTCTAGTCGTATGCGAATCTACCAAACATCTCGATCAATTCATTTGCTCAGTTGGCCGATACCTTTGTTGAACAGTTTGCGAGCAGTGGAAAATTAGAAAAATAGTTAGACGACCTCTACACCGTCACCCAGTAAAGAGGAGAACGACTGTGCGACTATATGGGCCGTTTTAACAAAGAAAAGATATCGATCCCTAACTGTAATCCTGCTAGTGCAATTTCTACTTTCAGGAAAAGGCTGCAGTACGATTTGGACTTATACAAGGAGTTGACTAAGTACCCGTGTCGAATGATGGAAGACGTGTTGACCAAAGCCTAGGCTCAGATAAAGTGAAAGGAGGACGAAGCGAACTATTTGTTAAGATTATGCTCAATAGCAAGAGTGTAATATTGTAATTGACAATTTTTTCATATTAATAAAGTGATTTCTGGTTTTACAAAATCTTATAGCATTTATAATGATAATTGTCAAAGTAAATAATCATAAAGTCAAAAGACTATGAGAAAGGAAGAATTGTTCATACATCTAGATATGTATGAGGTAGACACAATTCTTTAGTTAGTCTTGAATAAACGTTCACAACTTAAATTAAAGGTTGGGCACCTTTATCTTGATAAAGTTGTAGAATTCTTTTGCTGGCATTTGAGTGGGATCAAATGAGTTATGATGAGTCTAAAATCATCGAAAGGGTCTTCGAGTAAAAGAATCTTGTGCACTGGGTGCATTGAACAGGATCACAATGAAATATTTTATCTAGAACCGTCAGTAGATACAAGTCTTTTCATTATGAAGACAATCAGAGAGTCTATCTTAATCCTGAGATAAATGATGGACTTATGATTGCAAGTGTTATCATTTGAGCTATCAATGAGTACGATTATATAGCATAGTCTATCCTCGATAGTTTGGTGGTATTCATTTGTTAATCGATAGAGGACTTCATTTATAGATATGGACATCATGGTTCAATTTATTGAATGAGAGTATAATATTATCATATGGAATTTTTGAGGTATTGGATATTAAATTTCAACGTTGAGTTTTCGATAATGTCTATTGAAAACATGGCTTCTGGACAAGTCAAAATATTCAAGTTCAAAACGTGGTCATATGAGTAAATATGGTAACTAGAAGAGCTATAAGCGGTCTATGAGCTCTTGGCGATTACTGATATTATACACGAGGATACACTATCTCCAATAAGATTGTCTAGGGTATGAATGAGAAACATCTTCTTATTCTATCTTTATTTAAGAGTTCAATTTTAGCTCTTTAGTGGAATGAGCTAAAATTAATAGATCGGACCTAAATAAATCATTTGTTGATTGTGATTAGGTTATGTCTATTGAAGCTTAAATTTAGATAGCCCGCCAAGATCCCCAATCCACACAGATTTGCATGGATCACTTGATATATTCTACCGGACTAATTTATAGGTCCATTTAGAATTGTATTTAATATATTAAGAATATAATTTGCACATTATTTATTTAATGGGCTGCTCAAATTATATTAATATATTAATGAGAGGCATGTGGGCTTGTTTATTTTAGTAAGAATGGGTCTGGTTCACGTGTGGGCTTTTATTTAAAGCCTGAATAGATTAAATAAAATAAGAAAATAATAATTGGCCCATATTTTTTGTGTGTGGGTGGCAAGGCTATAATAATAGCCTAAAATATTATTTTATTTTATTGTTTGATTAAATGGAAATTAATTAATTGATTAATTATTTATTTAATTAAAAATCAAAATCTTTTTATGACTAGGAATTATGTTTCCTTGTAGTATACTATTATAGTAGTATAATAAATATAAAAGATTTAATTTGGTAAGTAGATAAATAAAGAATTTATTTATCTAATCAAATAAGGAAGTCTTTAATATAATCACAAATACACTATTTGAGTTGGATTAGGAGTCTTGGTGTGGAAAAGAAATCTTTTTTTGATAAAGGATTCTTTGTCACCAAGTAAATCCACCTAGAGATAAGATTCTTGCCCACCAAGTAAATCATCTTTAGGAAAGGATTTGTATACCTATATATATGATTAATTTCGGAATTAATAGTGATAGGAAGAAAAAAAAATGTTTTTTTTTAGAGAAATAATTTTTTATTCTCTTGCTTTTGAATAAAAAAAATTCCAACTCTAGAACATAGTGAAAATTCGGCCAAGAGGAAGAGAGAAGGATAGTTCTAAATTCGATATTGCACTTGCAAGCCTTTACATAAAAAGGTTTTGTGCACACTTTCGATTTAGGTTCACGCGAGTTTCAATTTTAACGATTGTGAATTCAAAAGTGACCGGAATGATCTTTCTAGGCTCTTGGAGTTTTTGTGATTAACGATCAAGAAAGAAGATTTTGTTTTTCTATTCTCAGGTACGCAATTCAAAGAATAGGGAGACCACGCTCCTAGATGATTCACGTTCATGATCGGATTGGAAGATCTTGCGGAATACCATCTACGCTAAGTCAATCGGATCACGCGACAAGAGGTATGATATCTTTTTAATATATGTATGTTTAATTAATTAAAGGGTTAATGTTCAAATATTGGAAAATTTTAAACTATACCAAATTCGTTTTTTAGTCTCGCTTCCGCTGCGTCTTTCGTATTTTTCCCTACAATTGGTATTAGAGTCTGGTTGTACCCTTTAATTAATTAACGTATATATACGTGAATCTATTTCTTTTTATTGTGATTATGCATGTTTTAGAAAGAGATGGCACTCTAGGTATTCGCATATACAATTACATGTGGCATGTATGGATTTATATATGTTATTATAAAGGGAATTGTTATTGCTCGATTTTGGTCATAGAATTTCAATGTATTTTTGTTTCGGAATTGTAACAAGAAGGGTGACCTATTATCGTCATAAGTTCCTTCTTGGTAGTTGCTATATTCTCTATTTTTTATTGTATTAAAAAATACTGCAGTTTTTTTGTATAAAATAGTGCATTTTTTCTTGTGTAAAAATTACTGCAGTGAATTAAAAAAAATATTGCAGTAATTTATTGTGTAAAATCTGTTGTAATACATTCAAGTTTCGAAGATTCGAAGAGTTGAAGAATTAGAAGCGGAAGAGGAAGCAATCGGAACAAGCTTGGTACCGTGCGCACCATGGCAACAAGCGTGCGTGCACGTTAGCGCGTAGCTACGCTTGTTAGGTGCATAGGCTGCGCATGACAGTCCTTTGGGCATAATGGGCTACGCATGGTGGCCCTTTATGGACTCAAGGGGTGTGCACGCCCAAAGGTGGCAGCCGAGGGGTGAGGAAGTGGATGATGGCCGCTTGAAGACTTGTTCACCAAGAAAGAATATTTTGTATTCCAAACAAATGTAATTTACTTGCTTTTCTAGGATGGACCAAAATTGTAGCTATTTATATTTCCGTAAATATTACAATATTTGTTGTTGTATGATAACATGTCATATAGAATAGGAGTGCCACTCATATATCTCTTTTGGTATGAACATGCATTGAATGATTTAGGTATCTAATTGGCATCTAGATAACTTGGTAAAATCATTCTATGGAATTTAATCACATGCCTTAAATAATTGACTGGAGAAGGTATGTTAGAACACCTATGGCCTCCAAGGTTAGTTGAGCTTTATTATTTATTGGTAATCCCCCCGAGGGGCATCCATAAATGGAATTTAGCAAAATACTTCCTTACAAGGATAGACTAGACAATTAACTTAAACGAAATCTACTCCTAGAGGAGGGATTTTCGTGAGAGAAAATTGAGGGTCGATATCTTGGTAACACACTCAATGTGATTTTATTAATATCCTCCTGAGAGTTCTTGTTAATAAAATTGCAAGGCTAAAATTGAAAACGTTGGTTGTTATGTTAACAATTAGGTGAGACCTAATCCAACTGGTAAATGGTACATACTCCCAGAGGAGGCGTAACGTTTATGGGTGTTGGATCACCGTTGAACTTTTATGATTGAGTTATCTATTTAATTCAAGATAAATATTTAAAAAGTGCTTTATCATGATTATTTACCCATATATAATTTTGTTTTATTCAGAAATCATGACTCCATCACTTATGAACATCCTGAAAAATAACACTTTAACTGGAGATAATTATGTCACATGAAAAAGGAAAATTGGGTTGTTGCTGCAAAGTGAAAAACATAAGTTTGTTCTGACTACTCCTAAACCATCCCTTCCTAATAATGAATCTAATATTTTGCAAAGAGATGAGTATGAGCAATGGAAGACTTCAGATGATATGGTCAAATGTTACATTATGGCCATTATCTCCGACGTGTTGCAACAGCAGCATGAAGGAATGGAGTCTGCTGCTGATATAATGATGTCTCTGGAAGAGATGTTTGCTATAAGGTCTAGGTAGACTAAGAGAGAGGCAGTGACTGCTTTTATGAATCTTAGGATGAAACCTGGACAGGCTGTGAAAGATCACATGATGAAAGTCATAGCACATCTCAATGTTGCAGAACTAAATGGTGTTGAGATAGATGGTGAGACGAAAATTGACATGATTGTCAACTCACTATTGGATTCCTTTGATCAATTCAAGTTGGACTACACCTTGAACAATAAGGAATACACCTTGCAAGGCTTGATGCAAGATGTTCAAAGCGCTGAAAAGATCCTTGTGAAAAACAAAGGTCAAGAGATTCATTCGGTTGGTAAATTTACTACTGTTAAGACCCGTCAGAAGGTCAAAAAACAACAGAAGAAAAAGCAACTTGGGCCTACCAAGAAGGAAACCAAGAAAGTAACCAAGATCAAAGAGAAATGGTTCTTTTGTGGTGAAAAGGACATTGGAAAAGAAATTGCCGAAAGTCTCATAATAAGAAGGAAGAAGGTAATATTAATTATCTTGAAACATGTTTTCTGGCAGATTCTACAGATTCTTAGATCATAGACTCTGGAGCCACGAATCATGTTTGTTATTCCTTACAGGGGTTCCAAGAAAGGAGAAGGCTGAATAAAGATGAAATCAACTTGCGCTTGGGCAATGGAATGTTAGTGTCTGCAAGTGCAGTGGGAGATATTAGAGTTATTTTAGATTCAAGTAAGCATTTAGATTTAATAGACGTTTATTATGTACCTCAATTCAAGAGGAATTTAATTTCAGTTTCTTGTTTAAATAAATTTGGATATTCGGTTACTTTTAATAAAGCTTTTATTATTAGTAAGAATGACAAAATTATTTGCAAAGGTACATTGGAAAACGGTCTATTCTTTTTGCATAGAAATATCTCTCACTCATTAGACACAGAATTAACGGAACCTAATCATAAAAGAGTAAAATTATCAAAAAATGAAACCTACCTTTGGCATTTACGCCTAGGTCATATTAACCTTAATAGGATTAAAATATTGGTATGTGACGGATCTTTAAGTGACTTAAAGGTTGATGATCTACCAACTTGTGAATCTTGTTTGGAAGGTAAAATGACCAAACGGCCATTCACAACCAAAGGTGCAAGAGCCACTGAATGTTTAGGATTAATACACACTGATGTATCTGGTCCTATGAGCATTCAAGCTAGAGGTGGATATGAGTACTTCATCACCTTCACAGATGATTACTCGAGATTTGGCTATGTGTATCCCATGAGACATAAGTCGGATGCTTTTGACATGTTCAAAGCATTCAAGGCTGAAGTAGAAAATCAACTTGAGAAACACATAAAAATCTTGAGATCTGATCGTGGTAGAGAGTATCTATTTGGTGAGTTTCAGCAATATCTTATTGATAATAGGATAGTTTCTCAGTTTTCTGCACCAGGTACACCTCAACAAAATGGGGTGGCAGAAAGGAGAAATAGAACTCTTTTAGACATGGTTAGGTCAATGTTGAGTTATTCAACGCTTCCTATTTCTTTTTGGGGATATGCTCTACAAACTGCAATATACATTCTAAACGTTGTACCATCTACGTCGGTTCCTGAAACACCATATGAGTTGTGGACTGGGCGAAAGCCTAGTTTACAACACTTGAGGATATTTGGTTGTCCTGCACATGTGTTAAAAGGAAAGACAGAAAAGATGGAGTCCTGTTCAGAAACATGTATATTTGTGGGGTATCCAAAATGAACTAAAGGATATTATTTCTATAGTCCTTCAGATCTAAAAGTATTTGTTTCAACAAATGCTTCATTTCTAGAAAAGGACCATATGAATAATTTTGTGCCCAAAAGTAGAATTGTCCTGAATGAGATGTCGGGAGATACAATTCCACAAGAGGTTTTACAACCTAGCCCAATTGTAAGTTCCACTCTAATACAAAATCAACAACCTACCATTCCTCGTCGTAGTGGGAGGGTTAGTAAACAACCCGAGAGATACATCGGTCTGGGAGAATCAGTGGAGAATCTCCCGGACGACGATGATCCCTACACTTATAAGGAAGCAATGGAGGATGTTGATTGTCGTCATTGGCAAAAGGCAATGCAATATGAGATTGAATCCATGTTCGATAACAAAGTCTGGTCCCTTGTAGACTTGCCTAAAGGGATAAAACCCATTGGGTGCAAGTGGGTATACAAGAGGAAAAGAGGTATGGATGGAAATGTGGAAACTTTTAAAGCTAGATTGGTAGCTAAAGGTTACACACAGAAAGAATGTATCGATTACGAGGAAACCTTCTCTCCTATGGCCATACTTAAATCCATTAGGATACTCTTATCCATTGCAGCATCTTTAGATCTAGAGATTTGGCAAATGGACGTCAAGACAGCTTTCCTTAATGGAAGTCTAGACGAAAGCATTTATATGATGCAACCAGAAGGATTCATTGAAAATGGCCAAATGGAAAAGGTATGCAAGTTGCAGAAATCCATATATGGATTAAAACAGGCATCCAGATCCTGAAACATAAGGTTTGATCAAGCTGTGAAAAGTTTTGGATTTATTCAAAATCCAGACGAACCTTGTGTATATAAAAGGATAAAGGGCAACAAGTTGGTTTTCCTAATTCTTTATGTTGATGATATACTACTCATTGGAAACGATGTAGGTGTATTGACATCAGTAAAAGAATGGTTAGCAAAACAATTTGATATGAAGGACTTAGGAGAAGCTAGTTTTATTCTAGGTATCCAAGTAATAAGGGATAGAAAGAATAAAACAATTGCATTATCCCAAGCTTCATACATAGACAAAATATTGTCTAGGTTTTCCATGCAGGATTCCAAGAAAGGTATGTTACCTTTCAGACATGGAATCAAACTTTCTAAGGAACAAGTTCCTAAGAATCAACATGAAGAGCAATTCATGAGTAGAGTTCCATATGCCTCGGCAGTTGGAAGTCTCATGTATGCAATGCTCTGCACTAGACCAGACATTTGTTTTGCTGTTGGCATAGTCAGCAGGTTTCAATCGAAACCTGGTCCTGATCATTGGACGACAGTCAAGCATATTTTCAAGTATCTCAAGAGAACAAGAGATTATATACTTGTGTACTCTGGAGGGGATTTAATTCCCATTGGGTATACAGATTCTAATTTCTAGTCGGATTCTGACTCCAGAAAATCCACATTAAGATCTGTGTTTACTATAGGAGGAGGAGCAGTCATATGGAGGAGTATCAAGTAATCATGTATCAAGGCTGTTTGGCTCCGCCAATTCTTGATTGACTTGGAAATAGTTCCTAATGCGAATAAGCAGATCACTATTTATTGTGACAACAGTGGAGTAGTGACTAATTCGAGAGAACCAAGAAGTCATAAGAGAGGTAAACACATTGAAAGGAAGTATCATATGTTAAGGGAGATTGGGCATAGAGGTGACGTGACAATTACCAAAATCGTGTCAGCAGAAAATCTAGCGGATCCTTTCACAAAGGCTCTACCTCAGAAGAGTTTTGATGGGCACCTAGAGAACATGGGAATGAGAGATATGACACACTTGCTATAGCGCAAGTGGGAGATTGTTAGGATTATGCTCAATAGCAAGAGTGTAATATTGTAATTGACAATCTTTTCATATTAATAAAATGATTTCTGGTTTTACAAAATCTTATAGCATTTATAATGATAATTGTCAAAGTAAATTATCATAAGGTCAAAAGACTATGAGAAAGGAACAATTGTTCATACATCTGGATATGTATAAGGTAGACACAATTCTTTAGTTAGTCTTGAATAAATGTTCACAACTTAAATTAAAGGTTAGGCACCTTTATCTTGATAAAGTTGTAGAATTCCTTTGCTGGCATTTGAGTGGGATCAAATGAGTTATGATGAGTCTAAAATCATCGAAAGGGTCTTCGAGTAAAAGAATCTTGTGCACTGGGTGCATTGAACTGGATCACAATGAAATATTTTATCTAGAACCGTCAGTAGATACAAGTCTTTTCATTATGAGGACAATCAGAGAGTCTATCTTAATCCTGAGATAAATGATGGACTTATGATTGCAAGTGTTATCATTTGAGCTATCAACGAGTACGATTATATAGCATAGTCTATCCTCGATAGTTTGGTGGTATTCATTTGTTAATCGATAGAGGACTTCATTTATAGATATGGACATCATGGCTCAATTTATTGAATGAGAGTATAATATTATCATATGGATTTTTTGAGGTATTGGATATTAAATCTCAACGTTGAGTTTTCGATAATGTCTATTGAAAACATGGCTTCTGGACAAGTCAAAATATTCAAGTTCAAAACGTGGTCATATGAGTAAATATGGTAACTAGGAGAGCTATATGCGGTCTATGAGCTCTTGGCGATTACTGATATTATACATGAGGATACACTATCTCCAATAAGATTTTCTAGGGTATGAATGAGAAACATCTTCTTATTCTATCTTTATTTAAGAGTTCAATTTTAGCTTTTTAGTGGAATGAGCTAAAATTAATAGATCAGACCTAAGTGAATCATTTGTTGATTGTGATTAGGTTATGTCTATTGAAGCTTAAATTTAGATAGCCCGCCAAGATCCCCAATCCACACGGACTTGCATGGATCACTTGATATATTCTACTGGACTAATTTATGGGTCAATCTAGAATTGTATTTAATATATTAAGAATATAATTTGCTCATTATTTATTTAATGGGCTGCTCAAATTATATTAATATATTAATGAGAGGCATGTGGGCTTGTTTATTTTAGTAAGAATGGGTCTGGTTCACATGTGGGCTTTTATTTAAAGCCTAAATGGATTAAATAAAATAAGAAAATAATATTTGGCCCATATTTTTTGTGTATGGGCGGCAAGGCTATAATAATAGCCTAAAATATTATTTTATTTTATTGTTTGATTAAATAGAAATTAATTAATTGATTAATTAATTATTTAATTAAAAATCAAAATCTTTTTCTTACTAGGAATTGTGTTTCCTAGTAGTATACTATTATAGTAGTATAATAAATATAAAAGACTTAATTTGGTAAGTAGATAAATAAACAATTTATTTATCTAATCAAATAAGGAAGTCTTTAATATAATCACAAATACACTATTTGAGTTGGATTAGGAGTCTTGATGTGGAAAAGAAATCTTTTTTTGAAAAAGGATTCTTTGTCACCAAGTAAATCCACCTAGAGACAGGATTCTTGCCCACCAAGTAAATCATCTTTAGGAAAGGATTTGTATACCTATATATATTATTAATTTCGGAATTAATAGTGATAGGAAAAAAAAAGTTTTTTTTTTTGAGAAAGAATTTTTTATTCTCTTGCTTTTGAATAAAAAAAAATTCCAACTCTAGAACATAGTGAAAATTCGGCCAAGAGGAAGAGAGAAAGATAGTTCTAAATTCGATAGTGCACTTGCAAGCATTTACATAAAAAGATTTTGTGCACACTTTCGATTTAGATTCACGCGAGTTTCAATCATAACGATTGTGAATTCAAAAGTGACCGAAACGATCTTTCTAGGCTCTTGGAGTTTTTGTGATTAATGATCAAGAAAGAAGATTTCATTTTTCCATTCTCAGGTACGCAATTCAAAGAATAGAGAGACCACGCTCCTAGGTGATTCACGTTCGTGATAGGTTTGGAAGATCTTACGGATTACCATCGACACTAAGTCAATCGGATCACGCGATAAGAGGTATGATATCTTTTGAATATATGTATGTTTAATTAATTAAAGGGTTAAGGTTCAAATATTGAAAATTTTTTAAGCTATACTAAATTCGTTTTTAGTCTCGCTTCCGCTGCGTTTTTCGTATTTTTCCCTACACGATCAACCTCCAACTCAGTCACGGCAAGATTAAAGGTGTAATCACTACGTAAACCGATGGTCAGGCGATCGCAGACATAACTCAGACGAACAAAATAGGGTAGAGGAAAGGTGGCGATCGTATGATCGACCTCCGCAGCCCGATGCTCGACAACGAGCTCGAGACCCGGAATACGCACTCAACATGGAACCAGCAAAGGTGATTAATGTGTTCAAAGGGATGGGAACAATAGTTAGGTGGCACCCAGAGATGACTTCCCCCCGGAACACAGAGATTCAAACAGGTGGTGCAAGTTCCATGGCAATCACGAACATCGGACGGATGAATGCATCGCCCTAAAATTCGAGGTAGTAGAACTTCTAAAATAGTGAATACTGAAAGAGATCCTAACCGACAAAGGAAAATCCACCCTAGCACAGCGAGACGATCAACTGAAATGCAAGGGAAAGGATTCACCGCCAGACCCACCGCGACCAGAATGCACTGTCAATTTCAATTATGGCAGATCCGAGGTGAGTGGAATATCACACTTTGTGGACAAAAGGCACACTCGATAGGTATCAAATGCGGAGGTGAGACCTTCACATAGAAACGATCCTTTTGTCGATATGGTAATATCTTTCAACACAACCGACAGTTCAAATTTACTTTCACCTCACCACGATGCACTAGTCATTTCGTTGTTTATAGCAAATTGTCTGATCAAGCATTGCATGGTAAATAATGGAAGCTCTATGAACATTCTTTTTTAAGTGCTTTGAAAGAAATACAGATTGATGAATATGGGATTAGTCATCGCTAGACCACCCTCGTGGGATTCAGCAGAGAAGCCAAGGGCACAATAGGAGAAATTATTCTCCCCGTATATGCAGAAGGGGTGAACATACAAACGAAATTCCTTGTGCTCGATTGTCCGTCTGCTCATAACGTGATTGTAGGTCGACCGTAGATTCACGAGCTTCAAGCAGTTCCTTTGACCCTTCATCAGACAATACATTTCCTAACTAAATGGGGGGCTCGAGAGATTAAGCGGGAACATAAGACCTCTAGGGAGTGTTACCAGACAAGCTTAAAGGAAATAAAAAAGCATGAGTTATAGGAATTACAGTAACCCGGTCCAGAACTCGATCCCGATAAACCTCAAGTCGAGGAACTCGATGAGGTACATATACATCCCGACATCCCGGAACATAAGGTTCAAATATGATCAAGGCTCAATCTCACGATCAGGGAGAAGCTGGTCTGTTTCTTGAAACAACATCACGACAATTTTGCCTGGATGCATGCATACATGGTTGGAATAAACCCAAAATTCATGGTGTATCACTTCCAAGTCGACACTGATCATCGACCAGTAAAGCAGAAGAGACGAAAGTTCGTCCCTGAGCGTAACAGAGTCATCAACGAAGAAGTTCAAAAATTAATCGACATTGGATTAGTAAGGGAAGTCAATTACCCCGATTGGTTAGCAAATGTGGTCGAGGTAAAAAAAGAAAAATGGGAAATGGAGCTTCTGTATCGATTTCACCAACCTGAACAAAGCGTGCCCGAAAGACTCATTCTCTCTCCCTCACATCGATATGTTGGTCGATGCAACAGCCGGACATGAGCTATTAAGTTTCATGGACGCCTTTTCAGGTTATAACCAAATCCTGATGCACCCTGACGATTTGGAGAAGACGGCCTTCAAATTTTATATGGCTTGAAAAAATGTTGATAAGAGACAGAGCTTCAATTATAAACTAGATTTTCTTAATTAGAGACCTGTATGTGAGTTAGGTTTCTTAAAATCTATGTTTCACATGCTTGTGAATTGTACTATGATTAGTGATCGTGCCAAAATTGTATTATATTTTGGTCCTAATTTCCATGTCCTTTGTCTCATTTTCATGTGCATTTGTGTGTCTAATAGGCTCTTTTCTATTGATTGCAGGCATTCGATGTAACTCAGATATTTGAGATGGAAAACGGGATTTTCAGGCTTGAAATAAGTCAAAAATCAAAGAAGATGGCCCAGTGCGCGGGTCCCATCTTGGGTTCATACTCGCGCAAGAAGCAGGCATACCCGCATACAAGAGCTTAGAGGATTCCAAAGCGTCAGTGCGTGTATATGTATGCACGTGCGCATATATATAAGAATTTTCTTATCAATACGCACATGTATTAAAATTAGTGTAATAAATGTGATTCATTTATTAAACAAAGAGAATGTTGACTAAGTTAAAGTAAATGAATCTACGGCTAATAGTTGAGAACATGAAATTATTATACCAGTACACACCTATATATATAATCATTTCTATTTTGTTTTTTCTAACTGAACTATTTATTATATGTTAAGTAAATTGTATATTGCATATTGCATATCACCTCTTACTACCGATGGTAGTTTACTCCTTCCACGTTAGTGGTGGGGTATTCAAGTTCCACCATATGCTGAGAAGTATTCTCTTTGATGTTATGAGAATGAGAGTATTCTCTTCGATGTCATATGCTACCTCATTTTATCTCAGCTGATGAACATCTGTTCTCTGGTTTAATATAATAAAAAACTGTCCTAATTTATGTATATTTGAAAATCCATACATGGCTTTTAAAAACATTTTTAGCAAGACTTTTGGTGTGCGCTTTCCGATGGACTTTTAAAAATAGTTTTGACTTAAAAAAAACAGTAAAAGATAAGGCCCCGTCCTGCAGTTGTTTTTCAGTCTGTTTTCGTTTTTGTTTTCCAAAAATAATTTTAAATTCGCGTTCGTTAACCGTTTTTCATTTTATTTTTAAAAAACAAAAAACAAAATGAAAAATAAAACCAGTGTTAACAGTGAAATATTTGAAAAACACAAAATACTTATTTTTGTTTTTGTTTTTCAAAAAAAGTAACAATTTTTTTTTCTTGTTTCTCATCCACCAGACATCATCTTCTATCTTCCTCATCTCCATCTTCTTTCTTCCTTCATCCATCTAAGCTATCGCCGATCTGCTTGCCACCGCCAGCCGACCATTATCATCTTCTTTCTTTCTTCTCCTTATTCCTTCCTTCGCTGATCTTCATCAGTAGTCTTCTTTTCCCAACCTCATCTTTGTCTTCATCTTCTTTCTTCCTTCATTGACAGCTCCCGCTCGCCACCGATCTGCTCCGTCTGCCGCTCGCCACCGCCGATCTGCTCTTCTTCTTCCTCTACTTCTCTCTTCTTCTTAGCCAGTCTTCCTCTTCTTCTTTTCTTCTTCTCTGATCTACTGCTAGATCGGCGCAGGCCTTGGTGACGCCGATCTCACCGCCTGATGAGCTTTCTTTCTTCTACTCTGTTTTCTGTTTATGTGTTGCTTTTGTCAAAACAAAATTTGAAATTCTATCTGTGTTGCTTTTGTAAAAAAAAAATTGAAACGGGACTCGCAATCAAGCACAATTTAGATATGAAGATTGGACCAACTTTATAGTAATACTTTATAGTTGAGTAATTTACGGGAGGGGTCAAAATCAAGACCTTTGTTTGTTTATTTGGGGTTTAGTTATGTATCAAAAGTAATGAAATGGGTTTAGATGAAAAATGATGGGAATAAAATAGCTAATAATTTAATTTATAAAATTTTAAAATGGATGTATAAAGAACTTTTTTGGGTGGCATAGGTGATAATTAGATGAATTATTGACTTACTTTTTATTCAAATTAAAAAATTACAATAGAAAAAATAATTGGAAAATTAATAAATTTTTATATTTTTTGATTAACCTACCAAACGCGTTTTTTTTTCCGTTTTTAATTTTATAATACAGTTTTCAGTATGTGCTACCAAACTTGTTTTCAGATTTTGAAACTGAAACCAAAAACATCTTTTTCATTTCATTTTTATTTTTGCAAAACAGCGAATGAAAAACGCTTACAGGACGGACTAACAATCCGTTAAGTTGTTTGTTTTTGCGTTTTCAAAAATGATTTTTTTTTCTTTCAAATTTATATATGTATATGGTTATTCTTTAGCTATGTAGGTTTTGAAAATTTATTTCAAAATTAAAATTACGTAATCTCATGGAACCAATTCTACAATATTACGAACTAAATATTTAGTTGTGGAAATGGTGAGAAATGTCACCTTTTTGGAGCCTTGTTGCACCGACGTCACCGATTTAATAAGTTATGTTTAAAAGGCACCTATTATGGTGAACTACCAAAATTACCCATAAATAATCATTTTTTTATTGTCTCTGTACTTCCATCTCCACACTTGGAACACTGAACGCAGTAACTCCTCTCTTTCTCTCTCTACAATAAATTTCAAAACTTCTCGACGTTCTTCAGCCCAACAAGGTAATATATATCTGAAATACTTTTTTTTATCCTTCATTTCTAAAAAACGTTCCTTTTGTAAACATGAAGCTGGTTTTGAGAAGTTTGAATCTGTGAAATTTGAATCTTCGATCATGTTAATAAAAAGCTCGGAGCCATTGGTAAATAGATCGGAGCCCTTATGAAATAGCTCGGACCCTTTACTAATATGCTCGGAGCCTTTGGAAAAAAGCTCGAAGACTTTGGAAAAAGCTCCGAGCCTTTGGAAAAAGCTCGAGCCTTTGGAAAAAAGTTCGGAGCCTTTGGAAAAAAGCTAGGAGTCTTAGGAAAAAGCTCGAGCCTTTGGAAAAAAGCTCAGCTCCTTTGGGAAAATGCTCGAAATCTTTGGAAAAAAGCTCGGAGCCGTTAGTAAAAAGCTCGGAGATCATAGTAAAAAGCTCGAAAACTATTTTAAAAGGCTCCGAGCCTTTTCCATAGCCTTTATGTTTGTCATAATGGTTTGTGGTTATGAATGTTATAGGAGAATGAATCTGATGAGAATAGTAATATCTTATAACAGTCGATGAGAGCAGTTACCCGACGGAAGTCAGAGGTTTGTTGGATCCGACAACCAAGGAATGTATGTGTCAAAGAATATGAGTTACGAAGAATTGGTGTCGATCGTGCATACAGTTGTGAAGTATAATGTAAACAAATACAATGTTGATCTAGAGTCAATATCAATCGTTCATGGCGCTACATGTCGCACATTTGTAAGAAATGACGATGATGTTCAGTTTATGCTAGGGGAAGATCGGGTGATCCCTCAAGTATGTGTTAGTCTAATTGAGAGTGCAACTGGAGATGTGATACGGAATGATATTTCTGCTCCTGAAAATACCTAACAATTTGGATCCGCTAGCGGTAGCAACCAAGTGTTCACACAAAGGAGTGCCACTGAAGGTGGGGAAAACATATGTGTTGTCCAACCGGTAGTGGTCGACCATGCAGATGTTTGGTGAACCTCAATTCGATGATGTGTTTAGTTGTCGATTTGAGATGAATGATGGGCGGTACAATGAGCAATACAATGAGATGTACAATGAGCAGAACACTGAACCGAACCTTGGGCCGAACCATGAGGTGGATAATGAGGTAAATATTGATCCGATAGATCATGTAAAGAACACTGATAAAGATCTTGTACAAATTCAAAGACTTGGAAGACGTGTAGAAGGAGTTAGTTGCACTGGAGTAGATATGACTGGTACTTCCGAGGTCCGGCATAATGTATCTGCAGATGATTCTGATAATACCACAACGTGGGTTATTCCCAGAGCAGATTCATACTCGTTTGGGATTGGTAGAAGCAGAAACTTGGTAGCAGAAGAACCTACAAGCATGATTTATAAAGGTCAATTCTTTCTGACTAAAAAGGATTTGAAGAGACTAGTTGGCCATTTTGCAATGCGGCGAAACTTCGAATGGAAGGTGAAAAGGTCCAATAAGACAACGTTACATCTTGTTTGTTTGATTAACAACTGTACGTGGATATTAAGAGCGGTGAGAAGAGATGAAGGGACGTACTTCCAAGTAAGAAGTTTTGTCAATAAACACAGTTGTCCCTTAAAGGAGATTCACCGTCGCCACCGACAAGATAGTGCAATTATAATTGGAGAAGTGGTTGCATCTAGACTTCAACAACAAGATGGTCGTCTCATGCGTCCCAAGGATATAATTGCCGATATGAAAACAATGTATGGCATCCAAATCATGTACAGTAAGGCACATCAAGCCTTGCATTATGCATTGTCACTGACCTATGGGACATATGAAGAAACCTTCCAACTACTGCCATCTTTTGGTTACTTGCTGGAACAACAAAATCTAGGCACAATCAGTGACTTACAGTGCGCTGAAGACGGTAAATACCTTTACTTTTTTATGTCATTAGGGGCCTCAGTTAGAGGTTTCCAGAGGTGCATGCGTCCTGTTATTGCAGTTGATGGTACCTATTTGAAGGGAAGATTTGGGGGTACAATGTTTGTTGCAACTGCACAAGATGGAAACGAACATGTGTATCTAATTGCTTTTAGGTACGGCGACTCCGAAAACAACCTTTCATAGGAATGGTTTTTGGATTCCTTGAAGGGTGCCCTTGGTCATATAGATGAATAGATGATCTGGTTTTTATTTCTGATCGACATGCAAGTATTGAAGCAGGGATTTCTAAAGTGTTCCCTTAGGCAACCCATACCATATGTTGTTGGCACTTTGCTGAAAATGTGAAGAAGCGATTTCACAGAAAAGATGTTGCCGCCATAATAGACAAAACAGCTAGAGCGTACACTGAATTCAAATATAACCGGTACATAGGTGAGTTACGTAACCTACACAAGAATGCTTTCGATTATGTTGAAGCTGCCGGTCCACACAAATGGTCTCGTGTACACTGTCCCAAACGAAGGTACAGGGTGATGACAACAAATGTTGCAGAGTGCATAAACTCATGCCTTAAATTCGCACGACAACTCCCTATGTTGACATTGGCAGAGTTCATTAAGAATATATTACAGCGCTGGTTTCACAATCGAAATCAAGCTGCACAGTACATGCGTCATCAGTTGACCGACGCAGCACATCTTGTGATGCTAAAACGGGTCGAGAAGTGCGGTTATATGACCGTCAATCCAGTTGACTGGAACATATTCTCCGTCAAACGGTCTAGAAAGCAGTGCACTGTTTACTTAGCCCGGAAGACTTGCACATGCAATAAATTCCAAATGGACCATTTTCCGTGTTCTCATGCACTCGCAGCGGTAAGGTACATTAACAGTATACAGTCATATGTTATATTAAGCAAACATGATTGTCACTATTTTCATTGTTTTTGCAGGGAGCAGAACTTGGATTTGACATCGCTGTGTTCAGACTACTACAAAAGACAGACACTTATTGATGTATACTCAGTTCCTATTATACCTGTTGGCCATCCTTCTTCATGGGTAGTGCCATCCGACATCGCTGAGCGGGTGGTTTTAAATCCAAATACCAAAAGACAATCAGGTCGCCCGATGGAGGGTCGACATGCCTCGTCTTCAGAGAGGACAACCACCCAATCGTGTAGAAGATGTGGACAATCAGGTCATAATAGCAGGAGGTGTTCTAATCCACCCTTGATTAATGAAGGTCCGAGCAGAATTGTTCCCTAGGAATACCGTCGCAAGTGTAGCGTATGTCATCAAGTTGGATATAACAAACAAACGTGCCCACACAAAGAATCTACCGTGGAGTGAATCGAGCCGTTCATACTTATTGTTTAATTAAATTGGGGTGTTAATTATTACTTTTGTTATTGTATGAAATGCGTGTGTTGTACTTGTAAATGTAAACACTTGAAATTTTAAACAAAAAATTTGAAATTTGAAAGTTCATTACTATAATTGTTTGTACATCGACAACTACAACATATAATGGGGCTTGGAGTTACAAAAAATCTCCACAGCCATCTTCTCCTGTATGGTGCCCATATCATCTTCTAACCAGGCCAACGTCTCCCTGTTCGCCAATACGTACTCCATCAATCTCAAGGTATGAGCACCACAGTTACCCCTGCGACTCACCATATTAACAACCATTACAATTGAAGTTTAATCAAACAAACTTAATGTTTAAATGATGTCCGTACAGTCATACCATCTAGTCTGTTGGGGCACATGTGTTGTAGATACCATGCTTACCCCAAAAGGCCTATTCCGCTTCTCGTACTTCGCCTCGCCCGTTGGTCTGGCATCGTGAAACCCCACCTGATGCAACATCGAAGGTAGAAACCACCGCAATGGAGCGACCTGCTCTTTCCTGATCTGTAAGGGGACTTCATGTCTTAACGGGTCTAGCAGGTGGATCTTCCTGACAGTAAGGTCGACATTGGCCATGAGCCAATGCTGGCCGCCAAAGTTGCACGGAATCAGAACCTGTACCAAGTGTTCAAAAAAAATGTTATGATCAAAATAAGAATTCTTAATTAAACACACCGCGTCAACCTCGTGCCATGGTTGGTTCCCTACCGGGAGCAATCCACGTACCGTCAGCAAATCATCAAGGGGACCATATGTACTTCAACACAGACCCATTTTTCGAGGCTTTGCCCATAGCATCATGAGGCATGATTCTCCGCCACTGAAACTCCAGCATTGACTGAAATAGATAACGAACCGAAACGTTAGAAACAGGATAAAACACAATAACGTAACTGGGAAAACAGTACATTTGAAACACTTACGTAGAACTGAGAATCTAGTAGGTTCATCCTCTGAATGTAGACAGTGGAGAATGCTCGATGACGCTTCCGTAAAATATGTAGGTACGCGTCCATATGCTAACAATATAAACATTATACATTGTTAATATTCTTCCATAACTTAAACAAACTTTAAAAATAATTGAAGTAAGGAATGTACCGTGTTGTCCAACTCCATGAAGTTGGTTTGCAACCGGTGGAACCAAGGCACAGGCACGGGGCTCATCAGATCCACATCACGTCTGCGTAATTTTCAATTATTTAAAAAACCCAGTAATTTAACTAAGGTGTTTCAAAAAAAATTCACAATATTATAATACTTACAATTCCCCCGTCACGTTCCTCTTGTAGGCATGGTAAGCCGCAAGCTGGTCAGCGTCTACTAAATCATTGGGCCAGAATGTATATGCTGATGATAGGGGCAGTGTCCTTGGCCTCTTCGGCCAACAGGGATCAGTGTTTGGGCTCACCAACTGCCAGCCTTGCTTGCGAATCCGTTGTTGCCTATGCTGATCGTGGACCACTTGGGGGTGTTGGGAGGAAGAACTCTGTCCCCGTGGATCAAGTGGAGGGATACGATGGGATGAGATAGACCTGTGGGGTGGGCTGTGTCGGGATGAACTGGCAGTGTCACTAGGGGGTGAGGTGCGACAGGATCGAGTAGAGGAGAGCGGTGCGCTCGGATGGACCGTAGGAGTGTGCTGTATGGATCGCCTGGTCAGGTCAGGAGTGTGGACTGTACGGGAGGAGGGACTTTGACCCAGTGGATTGGACGAGTCCGCTGTTTGGTCCAGGATATGAATAAGAGGATCCACATGATGTACCTCCATAAGCAGCGGAAACTCTAATAAGGCTTGGGTAACTGTCTCCTCAAATACTCATGTATCCGTGCCACCAGGGACTTGCATCTACTGGTCTTGTACTGTATCTCCAACTCTTGTACCCTGCGTCTGAGGTCCATCACCCTCTGTCGCAGGTCCGGTGGCTGGGTCTGTCCCTCCGTCATGACTACGCCAACCGTCTCTATCTTTGCGTAGAGAGTCTCGATCATGGGACGGTGGACCATCCCTGTCTGACTGTGATGTCGAACCCCGCCGCCCCCGGAGAAAGTCCATCACCTCCCTATGCTGCCTATCCCATTCCTGATCACTCTTCTGGAGATCCTCTCGTAACGTAGCGACTGCATCCATCACATCTTGGATTTTATGTTCCAAACGGTCTTGAAACAAAATCATTATTGTCAGTACTAAAACCATGCACTTGTTTCAACATAAATAATGCATTACACCATTTTTGACATACCTGGCGATGCCTTCCAACGTCTTCTCGTGAATGTACTCCACCGGGTATCGCAAATAGAACCTGTCTACGCCTAAGAGGACTCCCACAAACAAACTCTAGGTCTGAACCCTCTGTATGACTGGGTCCGGCAGTCGTATGATGTAAGGGATCCGGTACCAAGCCGTCGTGTCTATCGGCGGCCGTATATAGACTGCCTCCCTCGTATATGCCCTCGTAGTACCGTGCAACCCTCTCAGTTGCCATCGGCATCAGTGCAGTCCTCGCAAACATCTGAAATCGTAGTTAGACCATTGTATTTGTATACGTCCTAATATGTAAATACTTTAACTCAATAGATCCTTACCCTGGCTATGAAAATCTTGTCCAGCTTGTCCGACCTTGGTTGCTTATTCAACTCCCATTTCAGCATACGGGGGGACAAGTCAATCTCCCTACGAGTCCCAAATTGGGTCCCAAGCTCGGGGATAACCTCATACGCAAATACCTATGTAAAAAAAAGAATTCAGAATCCAATCATTTATTCCATAACTCATGTAAAATAAAATTCAGGTTTTCAAACCGATACAAATTCTAAATTCTCACCAACAGTGCGTGAGCTAGACCGTAAATGTTGTACGTCTCCACCGTGTGAACGTTGGCGCCCTTTTCCTGCTGTCATCTCTCATACCACTCACGTCAACCGTCCAAGGCATGCTTGAATCCAAAAATGGACTGCCTATCCACGTGGGCACCCCACGGGAACGCATCAAAAGCGTCCAAGTCCTCGACTAGCCGGATCTGCCATAATGGAACTTTCTCTCTCTCGTCCAACCCCATCAATATCCAGTTTAGCATATAAAGGAGGCACAGCTTCACAGTATCGTACTGCTTCTCAAATATACCGATCAGTAGAACAGCTCTCAGCTGTTCATAATCCACCTCAGCTACACCACCGAAATACCGTTGGCGTATCCCGTTCTGGACAATCTCATACCTCGTCGTGTAGGGAATCACTCCAAACTTCAATCCGGTGATCAGACAAAATTTAACCTTGGAGAACCGGACCGAATGAGGACCTAACATAAATCGCATCTCATCCTCTGGCCCATCATGATGTATCTCGCGCAATAGCAGTCGATGGACTATGCTAGCCGAAAACTCCATCCCTCGATCCATCCAAAGGAAATGACCAAAACAAGACTCTGTATACCGACGTCGGTCTTCAACCCTGAATTGTTCTGGTACCCTGTCTAGTGCGACGTCGATATCTTAAAGGTCGCTGAAATGGTCATGCCGAGTAATTTTTCCATCGTACCATTCCCACTCTGGAGTTTTAAGCAAATCCTTTAGTTGACTTCCCCTCTGCATTTTCACAGAAACAATGCAACAATAAACTCCAAAAGGCTCAGACATAATAATATAAAATAGCAAGGAAGCAGTTTGAAAAAGCTCGGCAACAGTTTCAAAAAGCTCCGACACATTTTGAAAACGCTCGGACAATGTTTAAAAAAGCTCGGACACTGATTGAAAAAGCTCAGACTCATTTTGAAAAGGCTCGGGCATTTTAAAAAAGCTCGGACAATGTTTAAAAAAGCTCGGACACTGTTTGAAAAAGCTCGGACTGTTTAAAAAGCTCGGACACAGTTTGAAAAAGCTTGAACTCATTTTGAAAAAGCTCGGGCATTTTAAAAAAGCTCGAACACATTTTAAAAAAGCTCGTACACATTTTAAAAAAGCTCAGACACAGTTTTAAAAAGCTCGAAGACCTAGAAAAAGCTCGAAGACCTAGAAAAAGCTCGAGAACCGTTTCAAAAATCTCGGAAACATTTTAAAAAGCTCGGACAGTTTTAAAAAGCTCGGGCACTGTTTGAAAAATCTCGGACAGTTTAAAAAAGCTCGGACACAGTTTGAAAAAGCTCGGAAACATTTTTAAAAAGCTCGAAAACATTTTGAAAAAGCTCGGGCATTTTAAAAAAGCTTGGCCACATTTTAAAAAGCTCGGGAACAGTTTGAAAAAGCTCGGGCATTTTAAAAAAGCTCGAACACAATTTTAAAAAGCTCGGAGACCTAGAAAAAGCTCGGGACCAGTTTGAAAAATTTCGAACACGGTTTTAAAAGCTCGGACACAGTTTTAAAAAGCTCAGAGACCTAGAAAAAGCTCGGTACCAGTTTGTAAAAGCTCGGGAACAGTTTGAAACAGCTCGAAAACATTTTTAGAAAGCTCAGAAACCCATAAAAAGCTCAGAAAATGTTATAAAAAGCTCGGAAAAAGCTTGAAAAAGCTCGGGAACCCAGATCTTCAACAGATTTACAAACCCTAACCTAACCCACAACCATTCTCAGATCAACAAACAAACCTAATCTACAAGTTTAATCAACATCCAACATCAAACATGAACTTATCAAAAACAAAATCCACAACATAATCTAACTCAACTTACCACAATCGATTGAAGATGCTCTCGTCTGAACACTCGAAAAAACACGGTTGTCCTACCGTTGGTTACTTCGACGTCTTTTTCAGCTGGAAAACCACTGATCTTCCAACACCGGTTCTTTTTTCATCCGATGTTTTCTCTCTCTCTCTTGTTTTTCTCACTAAGTTTGAAAACGACAAAAACTCACTTGGAAGGGATATTTTTGTCTAGACACCTATATTGGTGCCTTTTAAACATGAATTAGTAATGTGGTGATATTTGCATAACACCCGCCACAAATAATGCTATTTATTTTTTGACCCCATATTTAGTTACATAATATTGTCGAATTGATTTCATAACATTATATAATATCAGCTCTTAAATAAAATTTTAGACCAACCAGACTATAATATAATTATATATAGGGTCAAGCTATATCAATTTAATTTTTGACTTCAACATCTCAATTACTCATGTGTTTATGTGCTATTTAATCTAATGGTTAAGATGTTAAATAATATAGCTTGACCCTTACATATAACTTTTTGGTGCGAGGTTTTTCATACGGAATTCCAAATAGCTACCGGTACTTATTGAATTAAAACATGTAGACGTACGGTAGCTATTAATTAATTGTCACCGGTAGCTATTAGGAATTCCGTATAGAAACTCTCATACCTAAAATTTTTCATATATTTAATTGTATTTTTTTAATTTTTTAATAGAATTTTTATTTTTGTGGAAGGGCTAGGCCCATGCAAACAAACAATGACAAAAACTTACATGGTGAAACTGTCCGATGAAAATATATCATTTACATTTGAAACATAAAAATATATTCCTAAAGTACTACTTGACACACTTTCATTCGACCGACGATCTCACGTCAATAAAACCGAAGTTTTTTCTCCTAAACAATTACTAATAAATGTTATTGGTTCATGGGTATACATGATTCACAGTTAACTCTAGACTCTTGTAACTCTCCTGCATCAGATATGTGCACGTATTTTCGTGTGAAATCTCTTTCTATATATATATATATACATATATATGTATATAGACAATATTATTTTATATATTTCATGTATATATCCGAGCATGCATGCATCAACGTGTATCATGCATGCCTCATGCCTGTTAGTTTTGACTCGTATGATATTTCATGTCTATATAAAGACCAAGAAATGCACCCTAAACCCATCAAGTCTCCATAATCTCCCAATAAAATCAAACCATGGTTGAGCTTGTGCAATGCAGAAAATCTCTGATGATTTTTCTGGCTTTAAAAGTCTTCTTCATGCTCATCTCCTTATCAGAGGCTGAAAGAGTTCACAACTTAACATGGGAGATCACATACCAGTACAAGTCTCAGGAGAGGACTGTTACAAAAAACTGGCTATAGCCATTAATGGAATTATGGAATGACTCCAGGGCCTGAGATTCCGCCATGGAAGGTGACACAATTATTGTCAATGTTATCAACAAATTGTTCATGGAAAATGTTGCAGTTCATTGGCATGGTATCAGACAGGTACGTAGAATCTGTACAACAGCAATGCTTTTTCTTTTCTTGTTCTTCAAGTTATTGACTGACTAATTATTAATTCTTTGTTTTGTTATGGATATTTGGAATTGATTCACTTTTAGATGGTTGATTATTATGGCAGATTGGAACTCCGTGGATGGATGGAACATATGTGGTTTCACAGTGTGCAACGATCGCCGGTGACACTTTCACAGTTCACTTACCAATTTGTTGCAGACAGAGTAAGTATTGAGAAATAGTTTTTACTGTTGTGGTCCTCTCACCAAAAAATCTTCACAATTATAATTTATTTCGGCCAGGGACGTATATGTACCATTCTCATTATGGTGTGCAAAAAGAAGCCGGGCTATACGTACGGGTGGTTGATTAAGGTAGCAGTTGCAGGAGGAAAATCAGAACCCTTCAGCAAATTATATCATGAAGATCACAGCATTGTACTTGCTGATTGGTACCATTCAATCTCTTACAGGCTCAAGTTCAATTCAGTAGTGGATGTGATATTACAGAATGCAAATACTATGAGTTTCAATCACAGTGAGACACATCCATGGCATCTACATGGACATGATTTCTGGGTTCTGGGTTATGGAGATGGGAAATTCAACATGGAAACTGATGTGAACAAGTACAATTTGGATGATCCAATCATGAAGAACACAGTGCCTATGTATCCTTATGGATGGACCGCATTGCGGTTTCAAGCAGATAATCCTGGAATTTGGCTGTTCCATTGCCATATTGAAGTTCATTACTTGTTGGGGATGCATGTGATGTTTGAATCAGGATCAGCAATGGTTGCAGAGCCTCCTCAACAAAATATGGGATGTGGTAAGACCAAGAGCTTGATCAAGTAACTTTATCACTATCAGGATTACCAGGATCATCGATTGCATCCATTGGCAATTATCTATCCCTGTTTTCAACCTTCAGTGTGTTTATTAGTTGTTGAGAAAAAATTCAAAAAAATTAAATGACAAGGTAATTTGACAACCTTGATCCTCTGATGTGGAGCAAAAGTCATCCATGCGCATTGATTTTTTTTCTTCTCTTTTTTTAGTAGATTGTGCAACTTAAACCAATGTTTTGTTTTCATTGATTTGTAGTCATTTTCTCACGTATAAATTGTGTAACTTAACACTGAGCCAAACTCATGTTGGCCACTAAACACCACATAAGAAATCAATTATCAATAATAAAACACAATTTCTCAGTTATATATATATATATATATATATATTTTAAATAGTAAGATACATGCATTTTCCATTCAATTTATATCATGTAATATATATAATCGGTATGATTCTAGTAATCGGTCTAGAAAGCTGCCTAGGACTTAGGTAGACCCGGCCACCGCCTAAGAGCCTAGGACTTAGGAAAATGCATGTATCTTACTATTTAATATATATATATATATATATATATATATATAAAACTGAGAAATTGTGTTTTATTATTGATAATTTTTAAAAAAATTTTTTTTCTAAAATAGCTTCATTTTGGTTAATTCGGCTTCACTTCGTAGGCGGTCTAGCTACTAAACGCCAGAAGAATACTGATAATTGGTCACAGACTCTCTATACTCATCTTAGAGGTGTAATTCGGATCAGATAATCCGGATTCGACCCGAACTTTTGGACAAAAACAAATCTTCATTCAAAACTGTCCAAATCCGATTTCGGATATAAGAGGTGAAAAATACTCTTCTTATCGGATAAATCCAAATCCAAATCCCAATTTTTTTGTAATCTAGACAATGTCCAAATTCAAAGGAAAACAAAATAAATTGAGTCCGAATCTGAACCGGAATAAACAATTCGAAAATATCAGATGTTTCAAAACATATATATATATATATAGTCTTTTTATTGTCAGTTCGAACTGATATAAGACCTTATATGTGGGTCATTAGATTTAAAAAGATGTTTTGGCAAGTGCATGCAGCCAAGTCAAAACATTTAAATCCAATGATCCACATGCAAAGAACTATAAATCTTATATCAGTTCGAACTGACAATAGAAAATTTATATATATATATATATATATATATATATTTATATGTTATAATATGTGGCTTTATTGACCACTTGTATATATTACACAAATATCTTCATCATCCACCGCCTCCTCACTGGCCATCATCATCACAAATCACTTTCTTATTTGCCTATATATATATACACAGTGTTCTCTTCATTTAAAAAGTGAGACTCTCCAGAATATCAAAAAAAAAGCTTGCTCTCTCTCTCTCTCGTGTATATCTCTCGACTCTCATCTCTCACTCTCTTCTTCATACTCCATTTTTCTTTGCTTATTTTGTTTTAAAAACAAAAACAAAAACAAAAACAAAAAAAAGCTGGCTCTCTCTCTCTCTCTCTCTCTCTCTCTCTCGTGTATATCTCTCGTCTCTCATCTCTCACTCTCTTCTTCATACTCCATTTTTCTTTGCTTATTTTGTTTAGTTGATTTACAACACGTTATCAGCATGAATATATAGTCTAGGACTTCCAAAGAAAGTTCTCAAGAGTCTTCAGCTTTGGTTTTAAATTTTTTGAAATACCCAGAAAATTCAAAGTGCTCGGATCGTTGTTCGAAGGATACTATTAGGTTTGTCTCGAAAATATGATTCCGATGCAGCTGACCGCGTCTCAAACGGAGCTCTAACGAACCCTCTAGCCACGGTCAAACTCTAGTCAAATCTGGAAAAATTTCCAGAAATTTTCTGTAGATTTCCAGAAAATTTCTGTAGATTTCCAAGGTTGAAGACGACACTGTAGCTCCACGTCAGCATGTGTCAGCATGCGTCAGTGCCACATCAGCATCAGACTGCCACGTTAGCACCAAGTCAGCGAACTGTCCGTGCCATGTCAGCGCCACGTCATGCCACGTCAGCCAGGGTTGCGCCACGTCAGTAGTGATATCAGCGCCACTCAGCATGCTATTTTCGTCCGTTTTCGGCTGATTCGGACTCTTTTCCAGCTATTTCGACCGTTCCGGACGCAACCGTGCCATCTGTTTCAGCTAATTCCGCTTGTAAGTATTATTTTGACTTATTTAAGCTTTATTAACTCTGTTTTCGAGCACGATGGAATATCTCGAACCTGGAGATCTGGATCCAGTATTATATACATGGTTGATGCAATATTCAGAGAAATATACACATCCAGTCGGATGTTGTAAGCATCATAAAAATAATCTAAGATCCTAATGTATAATGAAATGGGAATAATATTTTATCAATTTCATACACATTCAGAAGGATGCTCTGAATATCATAAAAAAGGTTAAAAATCCTAACGTACAAGATGGCTATGCCGTCAACGGAACGTGTGTATATATATATATACTAACTATAACTCTGACTCTAACTCTGACTCTGACATTTATTTTTATGCAATATATGAGACTGGCTTATGCCGTGTCTCGGGACTGGCTTATGCCGTGTCTAGGGACTGGCTTATGCAGTGTCTCAGGACTGGCTTATGCTGTGTCTCCAAATAAATTGTTTAAATATTCAGCATTTATTTTTATGCAATATATGAGACTGGCTTATGCCGTGTCTCGGGACTAGCTTATGCCGTGTCTCGGGACTGGCTTATGCCGTGTCTCGGGACTGGCTTATGCCGTGTCTCAGGACTGGCTTATGCTATGTCTTCAAATAAATTGTTAAAATATTCATATTATTTATACACAATATATGAGATCGGCTAGGCCGACTAGCCAGAACTTTAAATTCTTGGAATTATGATATTTAAGTTGGTACGGTTTTGAAAACCGATGAGAACCTGGAGTTCTGAATCCAATGTTATATAAATGAATGTCATACTTCATTATTTGGAACCTGGAGTTTCAAACACGTTCAGAATATGAAATTATCTCATATGTATGAAGTAATACGTTTACATGTCACTTATTTGAAAGAATGATCTACACATCCAGTAGGATGCTGTGAGTATAATAAAAGAAAATATTTAAGATCCTAACGTATCATTCATTTGAAGAAAAAAAAATCTACACATCCAGTAGGATGTTGTAAGTATCATAAAGGGATTTAAGATCCTAATATCATGAATAATGAAATTGGAAAATATTTTATATATTTCATACACATCCAACGGGATGATATGAATATTATAAAAGGATTTAAGATCCTAATATCATGTATAATGAAATTGGAAATAATTTATTCAATTTATACACATCCAACTGGATTCTGTAAGTATCATAAAAGGGATTTAAGATCCTAACTAAAAATGAAATTGTAAATAATTATATTTTATCCATTTTATACTTGCTTCTGAAGGAGCAATATCAAGAGAGTAAATTTGGATATATTTATATTCATGAGATATCAAAACATACCCCAGGAGTGGATGTTTGTGAATGAAAAAAGAAAAGGTTTATAGAATAAACCTATTTAAACGATTATTATCATTTCAGATGAGATATAAAATGACATTACACATAATGTCCATAAAATTCCCAGAAGAGAAATATATATCTTGCCTAGAGTGCTACGACTCATACAATTTTACGGAGTCAGATATATTTTATGAATTTGATTTTGATCCGAGTAAATATTAATATTGTATTAGGTCCAACGGAGCTGATAGAAAGCTCTAGAAGAGCCATGATATTGTTATCAAACAATATTAAATCATGTATCAGTGATACTTGATATTATTCAAGCAGAACATAAAGACATATTTTTAATTCAAAAGTTAATACCAGATCAGATCCAGCGGATCTAATTAAAAGATCTAGAAGAGCCGCAATCTTATTACCAGATGGTATTAAATTGTGTATCGATGATACTTTATATCATTCAAACAGAATATAAAAGAATCTGTTAGTTTCAAAGATATACGGGGGAATGAATATCATATTGAAACTATAAGTGATGAGAATGTTTAATACTTCTCATAATTCAGACCAGAAACTCATTATAGAAAAGCTACGTGTTTTATCATTTGAATTATATTACACTATTATAAAGAGTGTAGATATTTATGCAATTATGAATCAAAAGTTCCCAGATCCAAAAAGTTTGTACTTTGGCATGACCGTATAGGTCACCCAGGATCTACAATGATGCGTATAATCATTGAAAATTCTCATGGATATCCATTAAAGAACCAGAAGATTCTTTATCCATTGAGAACTTATGTACTGCATGTTCACAAGGGAAACTAGCAGTAAAACCATCTTATTCTAAAAGTTGGTTTTAAATTCTCATCATTCTTACAAAGAATTCAAGGGGATATATGTGGACATATTTATTCACTAAATGAACCCTTTCATTATTATATGATTCTAATTGATGCATCTACAGGATGATCACATATTTGTTCATTATCAAACATCTCAATACTATAAAGCAGCTGAGATTGATGTTCAACATCCAGTTTTCAGATATAGTCATAATCAAAATGGATTAGGGGATCACTTATCAAATGTCTCCAGGTATTTCCGAGAACCTCATTATTTCGGTACAATTACTAAATTCCATATAGGGACTTACTCACTTTTAAGATATTTGATTGTATTGCATATCCCCTTACTGCATATCTGACATGATCTAAGATAAGACTTTTATATCAATCTGAGATTAATATTGATTTTGAGCAATCTTCTATTAGATCATTTGAACTTCTGATAATTTATATTTATATGCACAATCTGCATATTATTATATTGATTATTTCTCAATTGGGAAAGTTTCTCCAGAAGAGAAAAGTAAATAAAAAATTACTTATATACAAAATAGAGACACCGGTTCGGTTCTCTATATATGTGTGTCTTAGTTCAATCTTCGTATCTCTCAATTACGAAAGATGATTGATCATCGGATGATTATTAATCTGTTACCTGGTATATAAAGGGTAACAAAATTTTATCAGTTGCTATCTCATAAACTCCGGCCGGGTGATTGTTCTTGAAGAACGATCAGAGAAAAAAGCAATAAATAAATCATCTGATACATATCATAAGCTTATAAACCTTTTGAAAGGTATTGTTATTGGGATCCCAAGAGTAAACAAATCTCGAGTTATATATAAATCCATTTTCTCTAAATCAACTCTATAAGAGTCTGATATATCTAAAGAAATACAAGAATATAGAAATTAAGAGAAATTCTATAAATCATACGGAGTCCATGAAATGACTAAATCCATTGAAATGGAAGATATCTCAACAGAGATACAAAAGTATAGAAATTGAGAGAAATTCTATAAATCATACGGAGTCTATGAAATGACTAAATCCATTGAAATGGAAGATATCTCAACAAAGATACAAAAGTACAAAAATTGAGAGAAATTCTATAAATCATACGGAGTCTATGAAATGACTAAATCCATTGAAATGTAAGAAATCTCAACAGAGATACAAGAATATAAGTCATATGAAAGAAATGTGGAATCATAAGGAAACAATCATTAATACTGCATTTTTATACACAGTAGCGCTACTGAAATTATAAATGATAATTATGATATTCATAATATCAATGATTGTAGATAAAAGACATGATTGGCCTAGATGAAATAAGCAATTCAAGAAGAATTGACTTCATAAGCCAAAAATAAAGTGTTTAGATCAATAGTACTCCAGACACATGGAGATGTCAAACTAGTTGGATACTAGTGGATCTTTATACGGAAACGTAATGAGAAAAACGATATCGTGAGATATGAGGCATGACTCATTGTATGATGTTTCTTACAGAAACTTGGTATTCACTACTGATGAATACGACTACGTTGTTATTGATAAATTTGGCTACCTTTAAATGCTTGAAATACGTCTTCTAGACGTAGTAATCATTTATCTATATGATTCACTCAATGCATATATTTATAAATCCTGAAGGATTCAAAATGCTAGAGGCATGTAAATCGAGATCTCGTAATCTGTATTTGATGAACATACAAAAATCCTTATATGGATTAAAAACAATTTGAACGGATGTGGTATAGCCGTCTCAGTTAATATCTGATAAAGATATGGATATAATAAATTATGTACTCACGTGTCCTCATAAAGAAATGAGAAAGAAAACATTGTCTCGACCTGAAGGTCGAGCATAGATTAAATGGAATGCTTGTCCATCAATCAGAATATGTTGAAAAGATTCTGAAAAGATTCCATATGGATATTACTCCATAAAGCAAATCTTTACTGATACTCCCTCCAATCATTTATGATGTTATTTCATTTTATGAAATAAACATCAATGTGCTTCAGTGTAGCAATCTAGAAGATTGCTTCAAAATAACTTTTATCAGGGCGAGCGTCCCACCAGGGGGAGCATATCAGATGAAGTATATTAATTATTTGGAAATATGTGCATTGTACTCTTTTTCCTTTCAATCAGGTTTTTATCCCACTAGGTTTTCCTGATAAAGGTTTTAATGAGGCAATTCTATAAGCACACCCAAAAATCATTTGATCCACAAATATCACTATAAATATTACATTTATCCAGTTGATCATCGTATATATGTTGACTTGATCAAAAAGATCATTGTAAATATTACTTTGACCTTGATAATCATCATATATATGTTTCTTTGATCCAGAAGATCATCATAAATATTACTTTGATCCGACAGATCAATGAATATCTTTGCTCATGTTTTTATCCCACTGGGTTTTCCCTAACAAAGTATAAATGTGAGAAATGTTTTGAAGAAAACAAATAAATCTGAACATATGTACACTATACTCTTTTTCCCTTCGATCAGGTTTTATCCCACTGGGTTTTCCAGACAAGGTTTTTAAAGAGATAGTTTTGAGAACGTCCAGCACCACTAGATCCAGAGAGATCATTGTATACATTTTTCTCGGATTTTATCTCATTGGGTTTTTCCTAGAATATTACTACAAGTGGTATAAATCCAAGGGGGAGTGTTATAATATGTGGCTTTATTGACCACTTGTATATATTACACAAATATCTTCATCATCCACCGCCTCCCCACTTGCCATCGTCATCACAAATCACTTTCTTAGTTGCCTATCTATATACACACGGTTCTCTTCATTTAAAAAGTGAGACTCTCCAGAATATCAAAAAAAAAGCTTGCTCTCTCTCTCGTGTATATCTCTCGTCTCTCATCTCTCACTCTCTTCTTCATACTCCATTTTTCTTTGCTTATTTTGTTTAGTTGATTTCCAACAATATATATATATATATATATATATATATTAAAAATCAAGTATTTTTTTTTTGCATTGTGCACACTCACACCATCTCAGTTGATTTAATATTTAATATTTTCATTTTATTTTTTAAAGCTGAAAAGACAATATTTTATTAAGTTTTATGCACCAAATAATTTTAATCTTCTTGATTAATAATTTTAAATGTAATTTTTATTATTCATTTTAATAAGTTTTTAAAAAAAAATCCAAATCTGAATCCGAATCGTCCAAAACTAAGTCCAAATCCAAATCCGAATGATCAAAAAATAAGTTTGTATCCAATCCAACACATAAGTCTGCATCCGATCTGAATCCAATCAGAACATAAGTCCGAATCCAAATCTGAAATCCAATAATAACAAATCTAATCTGTTCTAAAATATCCATTTGGAAGCCTACTTATTTTTTGGGAAAATCCGATCTAAAGATTTTCAGATCAAGCCTGGTCCTGATCTAAAAATCAATAAAATCATATTCAGGTAATCCGAATTCGAATCTGATCCGAATGACATCACTAACTCAGCACTAAAACTCGATAATATATATAGGTGTTGTAAATAATCTAAGAATAATGAAAAATAACAAAGTAAAGTGAGATGTGAGGGAGAGCCAAGAGAGACGAGATATAAGCTTCTGGTTTTATATTCAGAGTAAAATCATAAGAGCCCAAATTACATAAAATGAGCTATAATATATAGCTTTAAACTATAATGATGAAAAAGCAAGTGGGAGATGAGGAGGGATGATATCATCCAAGTGGATAGGCGGTGAGAGAAGTTAAAGGTATGAGGCGGTGGTGAAGATATTTGTGCATTATGCACATGTGGTAAAAAGCCATATATTATAATACTCCCCCTTGGATTTATACCACATGTATTAATTTTCTAGGAAAAACCTAATGGGATAAAATCCGAGAAAAATGTATACAATGATCTCTCTGGATCTAGTGGGGTTGGACATTAAAAACTATCTCATTAAAAACCTTGTCAGGAAAACCCAGTGGGATAAAACCTGATTGAAGGGAAAAAGAGTATAGTGTACATATGTCCAAATTTATTGTTTTCTTCAAAACATTTCTCACATTTATACTTTACTAGGGAAAACCCAATGGGATAAAAACCTGAGCAAAGATATTCATTGATCTGTCGGATCAAAGTATTATTTATAATGATCTTCTGGATCAAGGTAATATATGTACGATGATTACCAAGATCAAAGTAATATTTACAATGATTTTTTTGATCAAGACAACATATATACAATGATCAACTGGATAAATGTAATATTTATGATAATCTTTATGGATCAAATGATTTTTGGGTGTGCTTATAGAATTGCCTCATTAAAACCTTTATCAGGAAAACTCGGTGGGATAAAAACCTGATTGAAAGGAAAAAGAGTACAATGCACATATTTCCAAATAATGAATATACTTCATCTGATATGCTCCCCCTGGTGGGATGCTCCCCTTGATGGGACGCTCCCCCTGATAAAAGTTCTTTTGAAGCAATCTTCTAGATTGCTAAACTGAAGCACATTGATGTTTATTTCATAAAATGAAATAACATCATAAATGATTGGAGGGAGTATCAGTAAAGATTTTCTTTATGGAGTAATATCCATACGGAATATTTTCAGAATCTTTTCAACATATTCTGTTTGATGGACAAGCATTCCATTTAATCTATGCTCGACCTTCAGGTCGAGACAATATATTTTTTCTCATTTCTCTATGAGGACACATGAGTATATCATATGATTATTAAATCCTTATCTTTATCAGATATTAACTGAGACGGTTATACCACATCCGTTCATATTGTTTTAATCCATATAAGGATTTTTGTATGTTCATCAAATAAAGATTACAAGATCTCGATTTATATGCTTCTAGCATTTTGAATCCTTCAGGATTTATAAATATCTGCATTGAGTGAATCATATAGAAAAATGATTACTACGTCTAGAAGACGTATTTCAAGCCCTTTAAAGGCAGCCAAATTTGTTAACAACGTAATCGTATTCATCAGTAGTGAATACCAAGTTTCTATAAGAAACATCATACTACGAGTCGTGCCTTATATCTCACGATCTCGTTTTTCTCATTACATTTCCGTATAATGATCCATTAGTATCCAACTAGTTTGACATCTCCAGATGTCTGGAGTACTATTGATCTAAACACTTTATTTTTGGCTTATGAAGTCAATTATTCTTAAATTGCTTATTTCATCTAGGCCAATCATGCATTTTATCTACAATCATTTGATATTATGAATATCATAATTATCATTTTATAATCTCAGTAGCGCTACTGTGTATAAAAATACATTATTAATTATTGTTTCTTTATGATTCCACATTTCTCTCATATGACTTATAGAAATTTTCTCAATTTTTATACTCTTGTATCTCTGTTGAGATTTCTTCCATTTCAATGGATTTAATTATTTCATAGACTCCGTATGATTTATAGAATTTCTCTCAATTTCTATATTCTTGTATCTTTATTGAGATATCTTCCATTTCACTGGATTTAGTCATTTCATAGACTCTGTATGATTTATAGAATTTCTCTCAATTTCTATACTTTTGTATCTCTGTTGAGATTTCTTCCATTTTAATGGATTTAGTTATTTCATAGACTTGTATCTCTTTAGATATATCAGACTCTTATAGAGTTGATTTAGAGAAAGTGGATTTATTCATAACTCGAGTTTTGTTTACTCTTAAGATCCCAATAACAATACCTTTCAAAAGGTTTATAAATTTATGATATGTATCAGATGATTTATTTATTGCCTTTTTTTCTCTGATCGTTCTTCAAGAAAAATCACCCGGCCGGGGTTTATGAGATGACAACTTATAAAATCATGAGACACACACACATATATATATATAGAGAGAGAGAGAACCGAACCGGTATCTCTATTTTGTAAATAAGTAACTTTCCGTTTACTTTTCTCTTCTAGAGAAACCTTTCCATGAGTAAGTCCCCATATAGAATTTAGTAACTATATCAAAATAATGATGTTCTCGTAATTTCCCTGGAAACGTTTTGATAAGTGATTCCCCTGATCCATTTTGATTATGAGTATATCTGAAAAACTAATAATCAGTGGAAGTAATATGGAGATGTTTTGATAATAAATAAACATATGACCATCTCGTAGATGCATCAATTGGAACCATATAATAATGAAATGGATCATTTAGTGGATGAATATGTCCACATATACCTCCTTGAATTCTTTGTAAGAATGATGAGAATTCAAAACCAATTTTTAGAATAAAATGGTTTTACTGCTAGTTTCCCCTGTGAACATGCAGTACATAAGTACTCATTGGATAAAGAATCTCTTGGTTCTTTACTGGATATCCATGAGAATTTTCAATGATTATATGCATCATTGTAGATCCAGGGTGACTGATACGGTCACGCCAAAACACGAACATTTTCGGATCTGGGAACTTTTGATTCATGATACATAACTGCATAAACATCTACACTCTTTATAATAGTGTTTTATAATCCAGATGATAAAGCACACAGCCTTTCTATAATAAGTTTCTGGCATGAATCATGAGGAGTAATGCATATATATTAAACATCCTCATTACTCATAGTTCCAATATGATATCCATTCCTCCGTATATCTTTGAAACTAAGCAGATTCCCTTATATTCTGCTTGAATGATATAAAATATCATTGATACACAATTTAATACCATCTGGTAATAATATCGTGGCTCTTTTAAAGTCTTTGATCAAATCTGCTGGATCTGATCTGGTATTAACTATATATATTTTTGAACTTAGCATATTCTTTTATGTTCTGCTTGAATAATCTCAAGTATCACTGATACATGATTTAGTAATGTTTGATAACAATATCATGGCTCTTCCAGAGCTTTCTATCATATTCGTTGGACCTGATACAATATTAATATTTGCTCGGATCAAAGTCCAATTCATAAAATATATCGGACTCCGCAGAATTGTATGAGTCGTTGCACTCTAGGCAAGACATATATTTTCCTTCTAGGAATTTTATGGACATTATGTGTAAATGCCATTTTATATCTCATCTGAAATGATAATAATCTTTTCAATAGGTTTATTCTATAAACCTTTTCTCTTGTCATTCACAAACATCCACTCCTGGGTATAGTTTGATATCTCATGAATATAAATATATCAAAATTTACTCTCTTAATACTGCTCCTTCAGGAGTAAGTATAAAATGGATAAATTATCTTTTACAATCTCATTATACGTGATATTAGAATCTTAAATCCTTTTAAGATACTCACAACATCCTACTGAATGTGTAGACCTTTTTTCTCAATTGAATGATACGTGATCTTAAATCCCTTTTATAATACTCACAACATCCTACTGGATGTGTAGATCATTCTTTCAAATAAATGATATGTAAATATATCACTTGATATATATATGAGATAACTTCATATAACTTCATATTATGAACGTGTTTGAAACCCGAGGTTCCAAATAATAAAGTATGACATTCATTTATATAACACTGGATCCAGAACTCCATATTTTCATCAGTTTTCAAAACAGTACCAACTTAAATATTATAATTCCAGAAACTTTAAGTTCTGGTTAGTTGGTCTCACCGATCTCATATATTGCATATAAATAATATGAATATTTTAACAATTTATTTGGAGACACAGCATAAGCCAGTCCTGAGACACTGTATAAGCCAGTCCAGAGACATGGCCTAAGCCAGCCCCGAGACACGGCCTAAGCCAGTCTCATATATTGCATAAAAATAACAGTTTCAGGGCCATAAGATCACCTTAGACACATCATAATCCAGTCCAGAGACACAACATAAGCCAGTCTCATATATTGCATAAAATGACAGTTTCAGGGCCATAAGATCACCTTAGACACAGCATAAGCCAGTCCAAAGACACAACATAAGTCAGTCTCATATATTGCATAAAAATAAATGTCAGAGTCAGGGTTATAGTTAGAGTCAAAGTCAGAGTTATAGTTAGAGTCAAAGTCAGAGTTATAGTCATAGTTAGAGTCGGTATATATATATATATACCGACTCTAACTATGACTATCGTTGATGGCATAGCCATCTTGTAAGTTAGGATTTTTAACCTTTTTTATGATATTCAGAGCATCCTTCTGGATGTGTATGAAATGGATAAAATATTATTCCCATTTCATTATACATTAGGTTCTTAGATTATTTTTCTGATGCTTACAACATCCGACTGGATGTGTATATTTCTCTAAATATTGCATCAACCATGTGTATAATACTGGATCTAGATCTCCTGGTTCTGGATATTCCATCGTGACAGAAAACAGAGTTAATAAAGCTTAAACAAGTAAAAATAATACTTACAAGCGGAATTAGCTGAAACGGATGGCACGGTTGAGTCCGGAACGGTCAAAATTGTTGGAAACAAGTCCAGTTCGGCCGAATACGGGCGAAAATTGCACCGAAACGGACGATAAAGATTTCTAGCTGATGTGGCGCACCTGGTGCTGATGTGGTGCGCCCAGTGCTGCTGTGGCGCGCCTGGTGCTGACATAGCAGTTGACCGGCGAAGACGTGGCATGCATAACGCTGACGTGGCACGCCTACCGCTGACATGGCGCAACCGTGGCACGCCTGATGCTGACGTGGCAGAGATGTGGCGGTTGACATGGCATGGCATGACGCTGATGTGGCGCTGATGTGGTGACCGCTACAGTGTCGTCTTCAACCTTCGAAAATCTGCAGAAAAATTATGGGGAAAAATTGGGCGTTGACCGGACTTTGACCAGAGTTAGAGGCTTCGTTTGAGCTCCGTTTGAGACACGGTCAGTGGCGTTGTAATCACATTTCCGAGACGAACATAACGGTATCCTCCGAACAGCTATCCGAGCAATTTGAATTTTCTGGGTATTTCGAAAAATTTAAAACCAAAGCTAAAGACTCTTGAGAACTTTCTTTGGAAGTCCTAGACTATATATTCATGCTGATAACGTGTTGTAAATAATCTAAAAATAATAAAAAATAACAAAGTAAAGTGAGATGTGAGGGAGAGCCAAGAGAGACGAGATATAAGCTTCGGGTTTTATATTCAGAGTAAAATCATCAGCGCCCAAATTACATAAAATTAGCTATAATATATAGCTTTAAACTGCAATGATGAAAAAGCAAGTGGGAGATGAGGAGGGATGGTATCATCCAAGTGGATAGGCGGTGAGAGAAGTTAAAGGTATGAGGCGGTGGTGAAGATATTTGTGCATTATGCACATGTGGTAAAAAGCCATATATTATAACAATAGGAGAATTCTCAAGTACAAACCATTTTATGTCCAAACCATCCACACCATGATGAAATATAATGAATTTTGATAAAAAAAAATTGCGTGCATGATAAAAATAAATTAAATATACTTGCAGAGAAAATTTCAAAATTTTCAAAAATTTCAACTTTGAGAACTAATTTTTCTAAAATTTTAAGTCAATATATTTAAAAAGGGGAAATCATAGGATAAATGGAAATAAAAATGGTTATTGGATTCGAAAATTTTTCAAAACTTCCCTGTTGCAAACCAACTTATATCCAAACTCATCCACACCTTATGAGGATTTTTTGTATGGATGTTAAGATTAATGAGATATGGTTGAAGAAAAATTTTGAAAAATTTTCAGATTCAAAATTCTTTCTACTATGTTTTCCCAATTTGTAAATGTTCTAACTTTAAAAAATTAGAAAAAATAGTTCCGGAATTTGAAAATTTTTGAAATTTATTCTATATCTATATTCCAATTTTCTAATCATGCATGTAAAAAATCTCTCCAAAATATTTTATCATGGTTTCCATGGTTTAGACATAAAATGGTTTTTAATTGAGAATTCTCTTATATATATTTTTAATTTTAATTTTAATTTTGGGTTAATTGCAATAACATATCCTGAGTTTTCCAAAAATACTTAATATTCAACAAATGATTTTTATTGCAGCAGACACCCCTGTCTACAGTTGACTTCCATACCTCTTAACGGTTGACAAGGATTTTGTTTAAAAAAGTCTAAAATACCATTATACTATGCTTGAAAAAGTTTAATTGCCCTCTACTTTTATTAAAATAATAACTACACTATTAAAAAGTAATAATGATAAATAAATTTATTAGTTACATTAAAAAAAACTCTTAGAAAAATCAAAGAAATTGAAAAAATAAACTCTTACAAAAATAAAAAAACAAATGCAAGATCAACGATCTGCAAAAATATTTCTATGTAAACTTCTATTTTTCCCTTCCAAATTCTTCTGTTCTTTTCATTTTCTCTCATTTTATCACTTCCCATACAAATTTTCCAGATTCACATAGTCATCTCCATCATCCAAAAATCACCAAACTTTATCACCCAAAATTTTCTCTCATTTTCTCATTTCCCAATCAACAACTTTTTAGATTTAAAACCCATCTCCATCATCCCAACATCAGTGTAAAGAGATGAGCTGAAGAGGATTTAGTGAACAGAGAAGAAAACAGAGAGTCAAGTAAAAGATATACTACAAGGTGTTTGATAAAAGGTCTAGAAGAGAAACTGAGAAATAGTTGAAGAAATTGTAAACCGCCATTGATGGCTTTCTTGTAACTACATTCAATATATCAAAGAAGAATTTGTTTGTACAAAAATTATTTCTCTCGATAGTCACACTTCTCTCGTGAGCTTACAATTTTATATTACAATCTATATCTAACTCTCTAACAAACTTTCTGATGATAAGGAAAGATAATTACTCCAGTGATTGACACCTCATCATTGTCTAACTAACTTCCCAAGCTGACTTCACTTCTGGAAAGTTTACACAAACGACTCTCATTGCGATCATAGGCTTGATTGCTTCTTTTATCTGTTATGCACATTGCAAGTCCAATATATGGCTGTGACCTGCACAATGTATTTATCTCAATATCAGATGTAGCAATGCTGTCATTTGGTGATGCAACACTTTGCACCATATTTGCTATTCCAACATCCCCCCTCAAGCTGAATTGTGGTGATGGAACCAAATTCAGCTTGGAATAAAAAAACTGAAATTTATTAGCTGGTAACGCCTTTGTTAGCACATCAGCTACTTGAGAATCTGTGGGCACATATCTAGGTTCAACCACACCAGCCTCTACCTTTTCTCTTATGAAATGTGTGTCTATGTCAATGTGTTTGGTTTTGGAGTGAAAAACAGGATTCAAAGCAAGGGAGTTAGCACCCATGTTGTCACACCAAATGATGGTTGGAGAAGGAAGTTGAATACGAAGCTCTTGAAACAAGGATTGAAGCCATAAAATTTCAGCAGTAATTTGAGCCATGGACCTGTACTCAACCTCTGTGCTAGAACGGGCAACAACTTGCTGCTTCCTTGAACTCCAGGAAATAAGATTGCCACCTAAAAACACACAGTTTCCACTTGTGGAACGCCTATCATCTAGGCAACTAGCCCAATTTGCATCAGCATATGCTTCCAAGACAAGCGAAGAAGATGGTTTGAACCATAAACCTTTGTGAATGGTGCCTTTTAAGTACCTTAACACCCTTTTACAAGCTTGTCAGTGAACTTGTGTTGGTGCCACAAGGAATTGACTAAGCTTATTAACAGTGTAAGAAATATCAGGTCTTGTGTAACACAAATATTGAAGAGCTCCAACCAAACTCCTGTAAACTGTAGGATTCTCAAGAGGATCCCCATCACCTTTAACAAGTTTGGAACCAGTACCAATAGGAGTGGAGCAAGGTTTGGAGTTAAACATATTGTTCTTCTTCAAAAGATCTGCTATATACTTGGACTGAGTAAGGTAGAGACCACTCGAATTTCAGTAAGCCTCAAATCCAAGAAAGTAACTAACTGAACCTAGAGTCTTTAAGGCAAAAGTGTTGTTAAGCTGAGAAATTGTCTGATGAATCAAAGAAGGATTGTTACCTGAAATCAAAATATCATCAACATACACCAGCAGGAACAAAACATCAGCACCACAAAACTGGATGAACAAGGATGAGTCTAAAGCTGAGTTTTTGAACCCCCATTGGAGAAGAGCTGACCGAAGCTTGTTGAACCAAGACCTGGGAGCTTGCTTGAGGCCATAAAGAGCCTTTTACAACCTACAAACATGATTTGGGAATCTTTGATCAATGAACCCATCAGGTTGTGCCATGAAAACTTGTTCTTAGAGATCTTCATTCAAGAACGCATTGTTGATATCCACTTGTTGAATATCCCATCGAAAATGAACTGCCAATGCAAAGACTACACGAATAGTAGAAGGCTTTACAACTGGACTATAGGTATCAAAATAATCCAACCCAGCAGTTTGATTAAATCCTTTGGCAACAAGTCTTGCCTTATGCTTCAAGATAGACCCACTAGGATTGAATTTAGTCCTAAAGACCCACTTACTTCCCACAACATTCATGTCTAAAGAATAAGGCACTAAAGACCATGTGTTGTTGTGTTGAAGAGCTTGAAACTCAGACTTCATAGCCTCCAACCACTTCGGATCATCCATGGCAAGTTTGACAGATTTTGGCTCCATTTCTGAAAGTAAGCCAGAGGGAAAATCACACTCAGACAGAAAGACACTTGGCGTTAGAGAGCTTGTTCTGCTCCTAGTGACCATGTGATGCCTACTAATACCAATATCAGGTGGTAGTTGTAGAGTAGCAGGACATGTAGGTTATGAGCTATGAGCAGAATTAGCATCATCAGACCTTGAATGTTGTGCATCAGACCTTGTATCTTGTGAAGCAGACCTCAAAGACTGTCGATCATCAATAATGTATGGAGAAGAATTAGTAGCAGCTGTCCCAATCAGACTAGGTGTATGAGCACGATTAACCTTAGAGGAAGCTCTTGAGATATGAGTATTATCAAACCTTTGAAAAAGACTGGACAAGTGATGGACAGAATCTGATATAGCATGTGAAGGACCAGTAGGTAAGGGGCTGTGAAACAAGCTTTTGTAAGGAAATTCCAACTCATTGAAAATGACATGCCTAGAAACAAACACCTTTCCTGAATAGTGTAAGCACCTATACCCTTTATGTGACACACTATACCCAATGAACACACATTTACTAGAGTGGAAATCTAATTTGTGTCTATTGTAATCTGTGAGATAGGGAAAACATACACAACTAAGCACTTTAAGAAAACTATAGTTGGGTTTCTTGTTAAACAACTTTTCAAAAGGTGATAAAAATTGCAAGATGACAGTAGGGAGGTTATTAATAACCAACACTGCTGTAGAAAAAGCTTCGAACCAATATTTCAAAGGCATATCAGCATGTACAAGAAGAGTAAGTCCCATTTCAACTATACTACGGTGCTTTCTTTCAGGCACTCCATTTTGCTGGTGAGTATATGGACATGAAAACCTAACTTGAACTCCCATATCAGACAGGTAGAAGATAAAATGATGATACTCTCCACCCATATCAGCTTGGAAACATTTTATTTTCCTATCAAATTGTAATTCCACCATTTTTTTGAACTTGATAAAGACAGAAAAAGCATCAGACTTGAGTTTTAGAGGAAAGATCCATGTAAACCTTGTAAAGACATCAACAAAGGCTTTATAATACCTGTACCCATCACTAGACAACATTGGTGCTGGACCCCAAACATCACTATAGATAAGTTCTAGAGGTGCTTTAACAGTGATATTGGCTCTTTGAAAAGGGAGTTTGTGCATTTTTCCAAGTTTGCATGAATCACAAAAATGAATAGAGTGAACACTAAAGGGAAAGTGCATTGTTTTTAACACTTTTTGTTGAATTAAAGGGGCTGGATGGCCCAATTTAGCATGCCAAAAAAAAGAACTTGTTCTTGCAGCCACATTTACATTGAAACGAGCAACATTTGCTCTGCTAGGCAAAATAAGAGCATTAGCTTTATTTACAGTCTTTGAAGGCTTATTACTATGTACAACAGATGTGCTATGTGCACCAATCCCATCAGTAACATAAGAGACTGAATTTAAAAAATTGAGGCTTTGAGGAGTTGCTTCAACCAGTCTCAGCTCATAAAGACCATTCCTAAAAAATCTTTGGAGTAGAACCTTCTTGGTTCTCCGATCCTTTATAACACAACCAAAAGAAAAGAATTCAGCCAAAGCATTATTATCTTTAGTGAACCTAGAGATGCTAAGGAGGTTTTTCGTAATAGCAGGAACACATAGAACTTGTTTAAGTTGTAAATCAGTATGTGGAGAGCAATGTGATTTAATTTTAGAGCTACCAATGTGTGTAATAGCTAGTTGATCTCCATTGCCTACTAAGAGTTTGTTGTTACCTCTGTAATCAGACTTGACTGAAAGATTGTTGATGTTGGATGTAACATGATTTGTGGCTCCTGAGTCTACATACCAGGTTTGATCAACAACAGTCTCAAGTGTAGCAAAAAAGGATGCATTCTGATATGATCCAGTTGGTGCAACCTGCAGACTTTCTTGATACACATTTGAGGAATTAGAAGTATTTATAATACCTCCCTGATCAAATGCATTATAATTCTGTTGTTGAGAAACAAGAGCTTGATTTCCATGATGAGTTTGATTTTAATGTTGCAAGATTTGACCTCCTCCATATCCTTGAGTAGAACCACTATGAAAAAGTTGATCAAAAAGCCTATAACACTGCCATGCTCCATGTCCTGGCTTAGAACACAGTTGACAATGAATCTTTTGATTGTATCTGCCACCAGACCTTCCACCTCTGTTCCTTCCATGATTTCCTCCTCTGAAAGTATTGTTTCTGCCACTTCCTCTTTGATTAAAGTTGGAATTGTTAGATGCAAATTGAGCTGAGGGACTCGAGACACTCAAGTGAGCAGAGATGTTCAATTGCTCAATACGTTGCTCATGCATCAAGAAAAGAAACTGAGCATCTTCAAGTGACATTGACTTCTGCTGAGAGGTGACTAGAGTGACAACCGAATCGTACTCATGACCAACTCCATTGACTAAGGTTAGAATGGAGTCTCTTTCACTAACTTCATCTCCAGCAGCTAGTAAAGCATCATTAATAGCCCTGATTTTCATAACAAAATCATTAATAGAATCTGAACCTTTCTTTATAACTCCTAATTGTTGTCTTAGTTGAAAAATCTTGGCCATAGATCTTTGAGCATACACACGTTCAATTTTTGACCAGACTTCAAAAGATGTTTTGCAATTTGTTACCTGACCATAGACGCTTGGACTTAACGTTGAAAGCAACCAACTCATAAGCAGTTGATCGGTCTTTTTCCAGTTTAGAAACTCATCTTCAACTTCCTGCTTGTTGAGTTCTTTTTCATTATTCAAGTCGGATTCAAGAATCTTTTCAGGTGGATGATTTGGATTTGTAATCAGATGTTCCAAATCTAGAGCACGAATAGCTGGAAGCACTTGCATCTTCCAATAGACGTGATTACTTTGGTCCAGCTTCAAAGTGAGATTCAGACTTAGATTCTTGGCTAGTGAAGAAAAATCCATGTTTTTCTTGCGATGAGAGGAGGTATTTTCACTTCTAGTAGCAGAAGAATTGTGTGAGAGACTTTCGTTGTTCATGAGATCTTCTGCCATTGACGTTGGTCAAAAAGAGCTCCGATACCATGTAAAGAGATGAGCTGAAGAGGATTTAGTGATCAGAGAAGAAAACAGAGAGTCAAGTAAAAGATATACTACAAGGTGTTTGATAAAAAGGTCTAGAAGAGAAACTGAGAAATAGTTGAAGAAATTGTAAACCGCCATTGATGGCTTTCTTGTAACTACATTCAATATATCAAAGAAGAATTTGTTTGTACAAAAAATATTTCTCTCGATAGTCACACTTCTCTCGTGAGCTTACAATTTTCTATTACAATCTATATCTAACTCTCTAACAAACTTTCTGATGATAAGGAAAGATAATTACTCCAGTGATTGACACCTCATCATTGTCTAACTAACTTCCCAAGCTGACTTCACTTCTGGAAAGTTTACACAAACGACTCTCATTGCTATCATAGGCTTGATTGCTTCTTTTATCTGTTATGCACATTGCAAGTCCAATATATGGCTGTGACTTGCACAATGTATTTATCTCAATATCAGATGTAGCAATGCTGTCATTTGGTGATGCAACACTTTGCACCATGTTGGCTATTCCAACAATCAGTACATCATCCCAAATTTTCACTTATTTTGTCATTTCACAAACAACAATTTTCAGATTTCAAAAACCATCTCCATCATCCAAAAATCACCCAACTTCATCTCCATCACCCACAAACTTTCTTTTATTTTCTCACTTCCCAATTTCATCAGATTTCAAAAACAATCTCCATCATCCAAAAATCACCCAACTTCATTTCCATCACCAAAAATTTTCTATCATTTTCTCACTTACCAAACAACAAATTTCAGATTTCAAAAACCATCTCCATCATCCATTTATTAACTTCATCACTTCAAAGCTTATCTTTATCAAAATAAATCCATCAACTCAATCATCTACCCACAAAATAATTTTTTTCTTTTTTGCAAGAAAAAAATTTAGTAAGTTCACTGTCGAGATCATTCCGACAGCAGAGGATCTACTCCTCCGCAAGGAGCAGACAGCACCTCACGCGGACCTCTCGAAGGAGCAGGTTTGGGGGCCTTTGATGGGGAAAACCGAATCTCCATTAATTGATATTCCGTTTCCATTTTAGGAGAATGAGATCTAGATCCCCATTTTTGGAGGAGAACTAGATATGGTTCAGATTTAAACCAAACTATTAGATCATGATTCAAATCTCTTGAACAGAAATATTCACCATGGAAATCGATATGATCTCCATGATCTAATATTATACATTATTTTTATATATAGTTTTTAATTAGTAAATACATAAATAATTTATTATTAATCTGCCCAAAATAGTTGATGCATTAAAAGACGATCTTACCCCTCAGAAACCAGTCAAACGTTATCTTTAACAGATTTTGACTAACGGCGAGGAGGCTGCAGCAATTAAAACCATTAGTTGGATATTAAGCCTTTTTGGAAAAACTCAGGGTATCATTGCAATTAACCCTTTAATTTTCGTAGACAACTAATGTGCTTAAAACTTTGGCCACAGTAGGGTTCACGCGGTTTGGAAAACTTTTCCAACATTTTTCTATATTTCCCACTTTGCCTTTTTTTTTTTTTAAGACATAGCAGTGAGCAGACATTACCATCAATGACCACCGAATCTTTTCACATCATTTTTGATGGTGGATTGCACGCGGTTTTGGATAGAAAGTAGTGCAACATGTTTCCAACAACATTATCTTCCTTTCTTTTTATTCAATTTTTCCATATTATACCAGAAGCCAGAGAGGCCCATAACAGAGCTTCTCCTCTCAATCTCACACTCCAATCAAAGCAGATTTTGTTGATGGTTCAGGCAGTTCTCAGTGGTGTAGATGCTGGGGGTGGCTGATCTCTGAGGTTTGGCTTCTCATGCGGAGGCTTTGTAGCGCAAATCAATAGCAGAGCATCAGATAAGCAAAGGTTTTGAATCTGATTCTCTTTGTTGTTTCTCTAGTTTGATTCCAACTGCAAGTGTTTTTAAGTTCAGTTTTAGTGTTTTTAGCTGGCTTGATGATTTGGGTATACAAAGATTTGATTTTGGATTGGAAATAATTGTCGGTAGGACATCAACTAGAGAGAGGGATAGAGATAGAGATAGAGTTGAAATAGTTGAGATGGTGTGGAGTGATGGACCAAGTGAGGTTAGGTTTGGTTTAGTATCTACATTTTGGTATGGGAGGAGTTGGGAAAATTACAGTTACTCGAGCTGTACAACAATGGAGCATGGGTTTGTGTTCCTGATGATTTTGATGTTTCGAGATTCACTTAATCGGTTTCTCCCGTAAGCTTTAAGGGAGATTTTCGGTATGTATTGCACAACAACATACCGATGAAAGTGAGATTCACATTGTGTTCAAATCAAGCTAACTGTGATCTTCCTTCTCATCTAAAGAGATGTTTTGCTTATTATGCAATATTCCCGAAAAATTATGAATTTGAAGAGAATGAACTTGTCATTTTTATGGATCACTAGAAGACAATGGAAACTAAAAGATTTAAGTTGGAATGTTTCCAGAATCTATTATCAAGGTCAATTTTTCAACAATCAAATATTTATAGTTCTAAATTTATAATGCAAGACATTATCAATGATCTAACCCGATGGTTTTTACGAATACTCAAAGGTAGAGTCAGTAATAGAGAGATTTCATAATAACATGTATTTTGTGTGTATTCGCTTCTAGTATTAAGAAGCAATTAAATTTCAATATTTCTTACATTTAGGTAAGACAAATTTATGTCGTAAAAGAACAATGAACTCCATTCAATCCCAAAAATGAAGAAAGTAGAATAAGAGAATCGTATCTTTCCTATCTTGTACTCTTACCGTTCATTACTACTTAAAAGATAAATTATTCACTCTTTATATATAAATATAGTGTTGTTATATATAATTACTTCAATCAAATTGCTCCACATTTTGATTCTGCAAATTTATATTCCTCCTTCAATCTTTGGTTTTAATCCTCTTCTTTAAATTGAATGTCACTAATTTATTTACATTTTAAGCATTTAACTTATAGTTTCATGTCATATACAGTCTTTTACTTTTATTCTACAAATATGAAATTAGTCCCCCTTCTACACTCATAATGATATTGTAATGATAAGGTGCAGAGCAATGTGGTTTGGCGGTAACAGACGCTCATTCAATCTAGCAATGTCCCATATTCAAGTCATGCATTTAGTGGTAACAGACGCTCATTTAATCTAGCAATATCCCATATTCAAATCATTGCATCGTAGATTATATTTAAAATATATATATATATATATATGATGTGGTGCAACATGAGACAGTACTCTGTATTTTAATGAAATCAGAACAACTATACATGAGAAAAATTATAACTTTTGAAATCTATTTACATATCACCAATCAACCGTCCCCTGCGTTTCGATTGTGTAGCATTACTTTTTGGCTATGCGTGATGGTCATGTGGTTCATGCCATCTCGAAATATTTGTGATGGAATGCTTATATGGAACAAACAACGTAACTTTAAAAAGTCATGTTATTTTTTAAAGCAACATTGAAGATATAATTATTTCACATATTGACATATTTATAATTTGTTGATTATTGACAAACCTAGTTATGAGTATCTGAACGTACCTAATTGAATTGTTGCAAATAAAATCCTGTTTAGTAAATGCAGCAAAATCATGAATTTTAGTTAAGATGATTGAAAAAGGAAATCTTAGAATAAACAAATTATGGTCTTTTCATTATTAATTTCTTATATACAAATTGCCTCCACATAATTAGAGATCATTAATGCATTTGAAAAAAAAAATCAATTAATCACCAATGGTGTGATATAAACAAGTTACTTGTCAATTCTGTGTTTGTGTTGATCAATCGATCAGTCAATTGCTTTGAAGACATTAAACTTGTATAAGTTGTATATATGAACCAGAAGAAACTGCACTTTATCTAACAAGGTTGCCTTGCCATATATATTCTCCATCAATATTGAAAAGTCTTCTCATCATGTTTTAACAAAATGAAAGTCTTGCATGGTTTCTGCAAATCTGACGTAGCCTCCGCAATGGCAGCCCGTCGGTGTTGTTCTTGATCCTCACCGGAGCAGTGAATGAGAGTGCTTGAGTATGGTGTTCAGAGGCTGGCTTCCTTGAGATTTACACCACAGATTCTTCACACTTTCTGTCATCTGCTTTTTTTTTTTTTTGGTTTTCCATACATAAATAATTGTGTATTAATTCTCAATGTTGGTGACTTATCTAACTTATAATTATAACAACACAAAAAAGTAATTAAAATAAATCTCATCCATCATATATATCTTAAAGGATCATTAGAAATTTTCGTTTGCTAAGGAATTTTTTTATTTAACTTTTAATATAAATAATTCACTAGAAGACGAAAACTTTCAGTCTAGTTCTGTACAGACTAGTATATATGCATGATTATTATTAAGAAGATTAGAAAGCATGAATTTAAACCTTTCCCAAACTGCCCCTTGTGTAGGGAGCTGTCCTTTGATATCCAAGAGAAGTTATTGGAGGAGATTTTCTGCTGGTTTCTTCTCTGCATGGCAATTTTCCATTGCTTCTGCTTCTTGTTGTAATTGTGAGAGAGCTATTAAACTTTCCATTCAACACACTTGGGAGGCTTGATTCCTGTTATTTTATTAATAATACCAAAAACAGATTTAGTGAATTTTATTAAAATTAATTATTGGAAATCTATCCAAAAATGGGATCTTATAATGCAATGATATATATGTACCAGGAATAGAACTGTTGCACAGTGCTTGAGGACCTCCAAATTCATCCGAACATCGTCCAGACTCCTGTTTAAGTATTTTATCAGCACAGATTCAACGCTTAATATCAATGTTGATGCGATCCGGATGGTTTCAGAATTCGTTATAACCTCTGAAGAGGTTTTTTGACAATATTCAAAAGAGTTTTTTGGGCAAATTTTGAATTAACATGTTTACCTGTGTTTTTGCTGCCCAAGCTCAAAGTAAGAAGCCAATGTAGCCATCTAAAAGTATGCAAAAAGAAATTTCAGGATTTTTTTTTGTATTATAGTACATATCATAACATGAAAGAACATTAAAATCCTCCAAGAAATTAAATTGAACCTGCAAAAAAAAAAAAAAAAAAAAAAAAAATTGATGTAAAATTGTTACGTTCTTATAATTTGCATCATCTATATACCTTCATATTACCAGCTCTTCTACCAAATTTCTGAGTCAAGACTCCTAAAGAATCAATAATCCCAACAGGCACAGGTGCAGTCCTACCAATCTCAGCAAAAGCTTCTCGGATTCGAATACAATCGAATCTTTGTATATTATGACCTGCCCAGATCCTGGAATTCAAAATGCTGAAGATTTGATCAGCAACTTCTTCAAATTCAGGTGCATTTTCGATAGCCTCGCGCGTTATTCCATCACTTCTACTAGACTTCAATGCAACAACAGACAAGTCCTTAGGCTTTATAAGAGTAGTGTAACTCTCCAGCTCTACTAGATTTCTTGGACAGACCACAATGGCACCAAACTCCAGCACCCAGAATCGCTGCCCGGCTCTTCTGGGCACATTCGTTTCCAGGTCGAAAAACACAATCTCTGTCCCAACTTCTGTGCATGATGAACCAGAGGCCTCCATTATTCTTCAGGTTTCGTTTTTTGTTTTTTTTTTGGATAAGTACTTCCCGTTTTCATTATCGAATTCTTATAAATTAATGAAGGGAGATGAGATGAGAAACAAACAAGGTAAAACAGGTGGAGAAAGATGAGAATTCTTTCCATTTGAGATTGATTTTCTTGTGGTTCAAGTTAGTGTAGAAATTTTAGGCATTGTATGAAGAAGTACTTAGCTTTTGTGAAAAGCAATTACCGTTAGACAGGAATATTATTGTAAAGGAGGAAAAGAAACTGTTTCCTTTTCTCTTCTTTCAATTGCTTTTGAAGCAGAAAATTACAGCCTTTCGGCTGTGTATATTAAACCTTTCTGTGAAGTTTCATCAAACTTTATGTGAATATGTTGGAATCTCTGAAGAAACTCTCCTGAATTGGAAATAATTTGTTATTAGATTATCTTCAAAAGAAAGATACCTTGGAACAATTTTATTCCCAGGTCCTGGATTAAAATAAGATCTTGTAATTTTTTTTTATAGGGAGATAAGATCATGTAATTGACACAACTGTAATAATAATAATAATAAAATTAATAATGAATACCTAAATTCTAGTGAAATTTTAGGGATTTTAGAGCAGGGATGACATTTTACCCACGGGATCCCAAATCCTTATCCCCATTTAAGGAAACCCCAAATAGGGATGAGAATAATAGGTCCCCTTATCCCCGTTTCACTATTCTCCCCCAAAACCTTTTTAAAAAAAAAATTTAATAAGTTTCATTTCCCAATTTTTAGTTGGCTTCATACAACATTATGACTTTTCTTGGAATTTTTTTTTACGTTATAATCGTTATTTTTTTTTCTTTCGAATTTGAATATCAAATCAAACAGATGAAATTATAAAAATATGAGATCGAGAGAAATAGGAAACATGGGGATGGGAATATCTCCCACAAACTCCCCCATCCCCAATTCCCCCAAATGGGTATGGATTAGGGAATGGGCCTTGACTATAATAATGAACCTTGTTACTATGTGGTTCACAAATGAATCCACAGAAATAAACCAAATTCTCACATTTTGATAATAATATTATAATCCAATATGAATTCCAACAAAGTTTAGATCAAAAGAAAATCTTCGAATTACAGTTTTACGCAATGAATTGCTAACAGAACAAACGGGAATCTCCCAATCTAGACAACAAACTTGCATTTGTTTCAAAATGATTATTATAAAATACATATTTTGAAGAAAATACAACAAATGGCAAGATTTCGTATTATTGTTCATCTTAATTAAACAGGGACAGCGGGCCTTAGCGGGACAAGCGCTTTCTTAATTCTCTCCACAGCAGCCTGTAGGGTGGTGAGGGAGTCAGCATAGGAAATGCGGATGCAAGTATCATCCCCGAATGCATCTCCTGGGACTAGTGCGACCTATAAATCAATGGCCGTAAACAAATCATATGCTCGAGAAGAATAAAAGTTCATGATGCTATAAGAATATCTCAACACCAAGGTATTGTTTTATCCAAATTAGTGGTTTAGACATCATTTTAACATGTTCAAACTATTTAGGAGACAAATAATCCCGACCCCAGTTTAATTTGAAGAAGTTATAATTTAAAAAGAAAGAAAATCTTGAAGCAGCGATAGAGTACCTGAGCCTTGTCTAACAAGTATCGGCAAAGAGACTCTGAATTCTCGATTTTCCCAAAACCTTCAGCCTCTGATCCATAGTAAGAGCTAAAATCCGTGAAGAGGTAGAAAGCTCCCTGCAATAGAGAAGAATGAGAATAAGCAGTGTTCAGAAAAGCGCTAGGTGGGCCTGCACCTAGGTAATTCCTCGGCGGACCATCTGCGGGTGCCTGGCTGGTGGAGTGGACTGTGGAGTGTGGACGTGTTGAGTCAAGATAACAAAGAAGAAGAGTTATAGGGTTTTTTAAATGAATCCCAAAATGACGTTTTGAGGTTTTTTTTTTTTTAATGAATTCCAAAACGACGTCGTTTTGACCTTTTTTTTTTAATACATTACAGCCTAGGAAGTCATCGCCGCCTAGACCACTTGGTGTCGATTAGGCTCATTTCCACCTAGGCACCGATTGTACCTTAATCAGTGCGGTCGGCGGCCTCCTAGGGAGGATTTTAGAACACTGAGAATAAGAGTATAAGACAACATAGCAATTGAAAGAAAAAAATAATAATAAAAGATTAGGCAAGAGCAATTATATTCCAACAAGTAAAGATGTAACTAAGGTTGATACCTGAGGTTCTGACATTTTAACCCCGTCCAGTTCGCCAAAGCTTTTAACCAAGAAATCACGTCGTTCCCTGAAAGCTTTAACCATTGTGGAAACTGCCTCCCCACCAGCATAGCCTAAACCTAATGCAGCTACTCCTGCCTTTTGAGATATACTACTGGCACCTGAAGTGGACTGGATTAACATAAAACAGAAATAAGCTACAGCTTGTGATCTGTTGTATAAAGAACATGGTTCTATAACTCTTCTATCAAAGAAATCGGCATGTTGACATATGATGCAAACTCATAAATTCAATAGAAACAATAAGGAGAACAAATTTCCCCCAAAGTTTTTAAGAGTTCTCCATGAAACTAGTAAATAAATCAACATGTTGTGTAAACACACCACCGTCATGTCTGCTTTTATACATTAGTTGTTCTTAACAATTTAAAAACTTTGTTTACATAACCGTTCATCTGCTTTTCAAGCACTTTTAGCCCCCTCACCATGCCTCTCGAGAGCACCATATTTTCTTTCTACAAGTCTAAAATGCACCAATTAACACTTTTTCATCTGTTACCTGTTAGGACTTGTTAGGAATAGTACAGAGCTTTCTCAAACTTATTTATCAATGTCAATATGTCATGTAGAATTCAACAATTAAATAACATCACATAGTAAATTTTAATACATCCTTTCTGGGTTTCTCCTGTTAGAGATACTAAGTCTCAAGCTCACATCACTCATGATTCAACTCTCAGTGGCTCACAGAATGGAGTGAAGCAATGAGACCTGATCAATTAAGCAAAAGTCCATGTTACTACACTGGACTTTTGTACAAAACGTCTGCTGAAAGAGCCGATCAGGCTCATGGCTGTGATAATTCAAGAAGTTGCAAGCTGAGGCAGAGGTCAAAGATTAGTTAGAAAGTTGGTTAGTCAGTAACGCTGATGTGGCAAGGTTATTAATTATTCCTTCCTGAATTTCAGGAATTTGTTAGAGATAGTTGGTTGAAAAATCTTTGTATAAATATAGCTAGCACTGTATCCTGTACTTAGACATCATATTGAATAAAATTCAAAAGCTTTAAGAAGCCTTGCATGGCGATTTTTCATTGTAGTTTCTCTTAGATTATCTTCAATGCTATTATACATTTATGAGTTTCTAAATAGTATCACATCAGTATTTCTATTCAAAATAGGCCCACTTTTGAAAATTTGTAAAGAAATGCATATTCACATCTCCAATGCAATTATCTAAAACCAAATATGTATTTATTTTTTAACCAATCATAATAAAACAATTATTACATTCTCTCTCCTCTTTTATTTTACAATTATATGAGCTTTAATATTATTGGTGGAAATAGTTAGAAATCCTAGTCAGCATTTCTAGGAGAGTTTCTAGAATTAGAAACTCAACTCCATATTCTCTAACTTTTTTTTAACCACATCATCTCCATATTCAACTTAGATAATTGCATTGGAGAGAGTTTTTCTAACTTCTTTAGTATCTATTCTATGTGGCACTCCATTTTCTCCAAATGCATAATAGTATTGGAGATGCTCTTAGTTCTTCATCAAACATCTGGTGTTTCTAATCAAACATGTGTTTGCTCTTTATAGTTTTTAGCTATCATTTCATCTCCCACCCTACGACTCCCTCATATCCTGTCGCTCTGAGGTTTTGCTCCGATAAAATATTATCGAGTGTTTGGCTGCCTGCAAATGCTAGTTCACATGTCAAAATTATATCTACCCTTCAGTAAGACATGTTGCCCTATAAAACTGCCGGACATAAATAACATTTTATCAGTAATCAGTATCATGATCGTAGGTTAGTTTCAAAACAGTTCCATAATTATACTCTCACAAGAAATATTAAATGCTCCACTAATATTTCCCTTTACTGTAAAGTTGATAGATTGAAATTCATAAATAGGATACATCTAGTCTCGAAAATCTTTCAAGACAGAGGCAACATAATTGGTCAAAAACATGAAGTTCAAAGAGGGTAAATATCTTACTTTGGTAAGATTTGAACGTAAGAACTACAACAATCTCACTCCACCCTTTCATCAAATACTATCAAACCAGGTTATGGTATAAAATCACGTTTCTCAACACATCACACGCAGAGTGATGCCTTATACAAGTAAAACGTAATAAAAAGAAGGCAAATCATATAATTCCTAGCATATGAAGTTCAACAAAAATAAAGGATATTGATAGGAAAGCAGTATAGCATACCTGGCTCTGGATCTTATTACATGCAGCAACAAAGTGCTTAGGGCCAGCAATATATCCAAGTCGCCACCCAGTCATCGCAAAGGCCTAGAAATGTCATACTCAAAAGTTAAGCCTCAAATGGAGGGCAGCTACTTTATTCAGTTAAGGAGAAGCCAGTAATAATTCAAGGTTTTTGCTTTGATATTTAAATTGATCACTAGTGAATTACCTTAGAAAACCCATTTACTGTCAAAGTCCTCTCCCACATACCCGGCAAAGATGCAAAGCTTGTATGAGTTGCTGGGGCATAAATTATGTGTTCATATATTTCATCGGACAGCACCTGAACAAACAAGCCATATAAAGATCAGGATCCAAGTATTGGCAAAAGATCAAGTAAAGAGTTCTGGTTCAGTCAAACTGTACCAGAAGCCTGGGATGTTTTGCTACTATCTTTGCAATTTGTTCAAGCAATTCCTTGGGGTAAACAGACCCTGTTGGGTTTGATGGGGAACAAAGAATCATCAGTCTTGACTTCTCAGTGAGTTTAGATTCAAGAAGCTTTGGATCCAAGAGAAAGTTTTCAGAGATTTTTGTTGGAAGAATCACAGGAGTTGCATCAGCAAGCCTTGCAATTTCTGGGTAACTAACCCAAAATGGAGCTGGAATTATAACCTGAAGAAAGAAAAAAGGAATTTTCATTGATAGTGCAAGCCACCTCTAAAAGTAAAAGAACTTTACATTTCAATGACCAGCCCTTGGCATGTTACTGGAGGATGACTCTGATCATTTAAATGATCAAAAATTATATATTAAGAAGGAATTGATAACAAAGTCCATATCGTCATGCAGAGGAAGTATATCTTTTCTTTTCATGGCACAAGGCTATTAAGCCAATAATTTTCAAATGAATCTCAAGGACATCTACAAGCAAACCTTTTCACTCCATGTGTTTTCTTTCGATCATGGCTCAATAAACCATATTTTATCTAATCTATCCAGTTCATCCAAGTTCGCTGCAAACCAAACAATTTTCGTCCCTCCCATAACTGAAACTTAACAAATAGAGCCCAAACAAATGAATTCCTACAGCTGCTTTATCCTGATGACACAAATTGACTAGAAAGACATTATTTTGCAACAAATTTCTTTCTAGACATCAATCCATCAGAGGATTAAGAAGTCAAGCATGCTAATGGATCACTGCAAGTCTGCAACACATCCCTTTTTTTCTCAACAGAATCATATTGTCGTGTACAAAATCGGCTTCACTTGACTCGCTCGTTGTCAAACTGGGTTTCACTTCGAATCTTTATATATGCATTGCTCTTGTTGATATGTACGGAAAATGTAAAGAAATCGTGAGCTCTCAGGAGCTGTTTTATGAAATGCATCCAAGAAATGTTGTCACTTGGAATTCTTTGATTTTGGTTACTTACATGCCAAGTCCCCATAAACTGCGGTTGAGTTGTTTGTGAAGATGTTGAAAGCAGGAGTGGAAACGACACCGTTTAGTGTCTCTTGTCTGTTTTGGTGGGCTGCTTGCGGTTGGATTGTTGAAAGATAGAGGAGTTGGGGCTCAGGTTCATGGTCTGAGTGACTGAGTTTGAAAGTGGGGTTTGAATTATGTAACGTATAACAGTTTGCTGAGTTCATTTTCTAGTTTGAAGTATTTGAATTGTTGCAAGCAAGTTCATTGTTGTGCGACCCGAGAAGGATATGATTTTGCCTATCAAACTCAGACCATGAACCTGAACCTGAACCTGAGCCCCAACTCTATCTTCCAACTGTGAGCAGCCCACCAAAACAGACGAGACACTAAACGGTGTCGTTTCCACTCCCGCTTTCAACATCTTCACAAACTACTCAGCTGCAGTTTCTGGGGACTTGGCACATAAGTAACCAAAATCAAGGAATTACAAGTGACAACATTTCTCTGATGCATTTCATCAAACAGCTTCTGAGAATTCAGGATTTCTTATACATTTTCTATACATATCAACAAGGGCAGTGCATATATAGAGAATCGAAGTGAAACCCAGTTTGACAACGAGCGAGTGGACTCAAACGTCGACGCCAAATGAAGCCGATTTCGCACAAGACGATATGATTCTGTTGAGAAAAAAGGTGTGTCGCAGTGATCCGTTTTGTTGCTGCAAATGAGATATGAGACTTGAATCGACTGTTATACGTTAACATCAACATACCAATACTCTAAACCAATACAAAGTCATTAACATATAGTTTTGATCAAAAACAATAAAAATCGTTTGCCAGTCTTCCTACATACTCACTTTTGTCTCTTTTTTTCTTATTGTTTTTGGCACTGATTAACACTCATCTGAATAGTAAGGTCTCTTTGAGAAAAGCTAAAATTTGAAATACCCATATCAAAAATCTCTATACTCAACAGCGTTAAAATTGCTGCACGACTTCTGCTTATGCCACCAAAAAAAGAAACAAAAAAATGAATAGCTGTTCGAACTGGAAACTTGATCTAATAATAGTGCTAAAAAGCAAAGCATACCCAACAGCCAAAATAAGAATTTATATAGCATATTGACAAAATTTCACCTCATCTCCTGGTGAACAAACAGCAATCACTGCTTGAAGGATGCTCTGCTTGGCTCCATTGCTGACCAGAATCTGATCAGGTGAATACGAAATCCCATTCTCCTCTGCCAAAAAAACAAAACACCACAAAAAGACATAAATCTTTCGAACCCGTCTCAGAAACGTAGTCTACACATCCAGCGTTACAACCAACCAACCTTTGAGCTTGTGACAAATTGCGGAACGAAGCTCCATAGTACCCGCATTCGGGGTGTACCTCGTGAAACCTTCACGAATTGCATTGATCCCAGCCTAAATTTCCATTAACAAACATAAAAAAGAGATCTTTATGGGTGACTTCAAAACTAATCAATCAATAAAAAAGAAGAAATTTTTACCTCTGCAATGACAGCTGGGGTGTCAAAATCAGGCTCTCCAGCAGCCAAACGAATTACGGGAACACCAGCCTGTGCGAGAGCTGTTGCTTGGTCTGTAATGGCCACCGTTTTCGACGGCTTCACAGAATTGACTCTGGGACTCAGAGACACGTCCACTTGCATTTCGCTTGAAGAAGCCATCACTGTCACAGCTTGTGCTCGTTTACCGCTCTCCAACACCAAACCTCTATCAACACAAAAAAAAAAACCAGAACCCCAGTTAAGTTCTTCAATCACTCAAACAGAAATCAAGCCAAATTAAATAAATAAATATATATATATATATATATATATGTATATAAACTTACTTGTTGTGAAGATAATGTGAAGGGAATGAAACCGATCCCAGACTTGATTTTTGTGGTGGGTTTTTGAATTGAACGCGTGCTGCAGTGAAGGTGTTTGAGGTCTGAAGAGAAGTGGCGGCCATGGAATCAGTTACGTTTGTTGATGAGATTCTTCCACCATTATAATGGAAGAAGAAAATTGAAAAACAAAAGTTTGGGCTTGCGGGGTTGGTGGGAAATTGGAAAATATGGGGTTGTTGAGTCAATGAGTTTGATATTAAACCTGACTACAATGACTAGTACTCTTGACGAACGGCTGTGATTGAACACAACTATTGGTAGGTAGGTGAAATCTCTCACTAGTTGATAATCAACGGTGGAAGTGCAGATCAAAAAGTGGTTTTATTATTATTATTTTATTTTATTTTATAAGAATTGCAAATGTAGGCATCTGAGTGCGCTGGGTTCTTTTGGTCGGGTTAAGGTAGAGGTGTCTACGGTTTGGTTAAACCAGTGGTTAAAAACTGAAACCGAAATTGAAAAACCGAAATCGAAACCGACGGTTACAAAACCAGTTGGAAACCGGTTGAAGCCGGTTCGGTTTCGGTTTGGCCTTACGAAAAACCGACCAAAACCGAATAAAAACCGCCCGAAACCGGCGAAAACCGCCGGTTTACAATAAAAAAAATTTGTTAAAAAAATGATCCAATTACAAGACGACACATGTCCTTCAATTTGAAAAAACTTATCAAAATTTGACCGTTGGGTTGGACCGTTGGACACCAACAGTTAAAAAGTTTAAAATATATATATATATATATATATATATATATATATATATGTCACATAATGAGAAGCCGCACGTGTTACTATAATTGTGAAAAAAATTGAAATTGTGACAATGTGACCGTTCTGAAGACTTCATCTATTCTGACTTCCTCCAACGGCCAAAATTGTTTTTTCCCTTATTTTATTTTAGTTGCAAATATGCCCCTCCACCTAAATTCTATAAATACCACCTCATATTTCATTCTTTTTCACACTTCAATACTTCATTCTTCTCTCATTCTCTCTTAAATCTCAATCTAAAATTTTCAATTCTCTCTACATTCAACATTTTTATTTTATTTTCATTTCTCATATAAATTAATAAATATATATTTCTTTTATTTTTTACAAGCATCTGTTATATTTACTTACAATTATCAATTTTTTTACTATTAGTATTTAATTATTTATAATTTATTTTTTAATGGCAAGTGGGGGAGACGATTCAAGTCTAAGAAATTTGGACAAAGGAAAGGGTCCAATGCAAGATTTGTTGGAACACGAAGGTGATGACGTCAATTACAATGACCGAATTTACCACGAGTTCCTTCAAAGAGAATTTGGATCCGATCTCTCTCCTAATTCTAATCCCCCTCTAATAATTTCTGAGCCAAATCTCAATACCCCCACTAGTAATGAAAATATATCTACCCCTTCTACCATGCCACCCTCTTCAGATGATTTTTATGCAGGTGAAGAAGAAAAGCCGTTGAAGTCTGATCTGTTCAAAACCCATATGAAGAAAACTGAGTTAGATGACAGAACGATCAAAATCAAGTGCAACTACTGCCGCAAAACATACAAGACCAGTAAAAACTTCGGATATGGCACGTATTGGGCTTATATTAGGAAAAATCATCCGTCCAAAATGGTGAAGGCTAGTAACCAAGCCCAAATATCCAGGTACGGAACTCCTAACAATCAATTATTTCATTATACGTCTGAAAAAAAATAAGGAAGAATTAGCAGTAATGGTTGCAGTAGAACACTTACCTTTTAGTTTTTGTGAGAAAGTTGGTTTTGTTAATTATTGTCAAAATGCATTAAATCCTGCAATGCAACGTGTTCCTAGAGTCACTCTCACACGTGCACTGTTTTCCATTTACAAAAAAGAAAAACACAAATTGAAATCATTTTTTTATCAATTTGAAGGTCGCGTTTCCGTATGTGCCGACATATGGACCGACAATTTTGGTAGCCACCATTACATAGGTGTGACATGTCATTATATTGATAATGATTGGGTCATGCAAAAAAGAATTATTGCATTTCGTGTTTTCGATGAATCACATACAGTTGTAAATATTTTTCGACACCTTAAAATTATTTTTGAAGAGTTTCATATCCAAAACAAAATTTTTGCAATTGGTTTTGATAATGCTGCAAGCAATACCGCATCTATTCCTATGTTAAAGGAATTGTGCAATCCTTATTTTGCGGGAAAATTATTTCATCAAAGATGTGCATGTCATGTTTTAAATTTGTATGTTCAAGCTGGATTACAAATTCTTTCTATTTATATTAGACCAATTAGAGATAGTATTAACTATATCTGGAAGCATAACAAAATCCAGAAACAATTGTTGAGATTTTGCTCTCAAAATAATAGGCGTCCCATTAAATTTTCTCGGGATATTAGTACTCGTTGGAATTCTACTTATAAGTTGCTTAGTGAAAGTGTTGAATATAATGAATTATTAGTTTCTTTTATTACTTATAATGTTCCTTCAATTTCTCTTCAATTGAAGCATTGGGATGTATGTATAAAAATTCTTGAACTGTTACGTGTTTTTAATGATGCTACCAATGTTTTATCTGGTGTTTACTATCCCACTACTCATTTATTTCTTATTCAAAGTGTTAATAATGCTGGTGCAATCAGTGAGTGTGAATTAGATATTCAATTGAGTCAATGTGTTGCTGCAATGAAAACAAAATGGCTAAATTATTATGAGGAGATTCCAATTATTTACTTGCTTGCATCATGTTTTGATCCACGCTTTAAATTAGAATGTTTGCAGGATTATTTAACTCATTACTACAATAGTTTAGGAATAGAAGTTGATATTCTTAATTATTGTAATTCTGTTAAGACTTTGCTATATGAATTATATGATGAATATCTTAAAATATATGGTCTGTCTTTGAACATTTCGGTTTCACAACCACAACCCACATCTGATGGTACTACTTCTTCCTCAAGATTTAAATTAAAGGGTTTAGGGGATCGATTGTAGAGCTAAAAAATTACGAACATCTTCTTCATCCTCATCTGGCTCGATTTCTGAGCTTGACCGGTATTTACAAACCAATCATGAATTTTTAGAAGATAGTGAATTTAGTATCCAGGTTTGGTGGAAGGATCATGAAAAAGTATTTCCAATTTTAGCTATTATTGCCAAACAAATTCTTGGAACGCCGGTTTCTACTGTTGCTGTGGAACAAGAATTTAGTGCAGGTGGAAATATTTTGGAACCAAGACGGTCGATTCTGTGTCCACAATCACTTGAAGCCCAAGCGTGTGTTGATGATTGGACAAAGGTAAAATTCAGACAATAAGAACTCGAGCCGGAGATAGTGAATGATTTCTTCGAAGATGACCAAACCACGGGAACAGAAGGCAGCGAATAGAATCCATTCCAACTTCCAACCTCCAACACCGAGCATCTAATTAAAGGTAAAAGAACTACGTAGCCTTTGATTCCTCTACATTGGTGGAGGATACGTAGGCAACTTAATTGTGGTCAAAATTAAGTGCAAGGCCAATATATATATATATATATATATATATATATATATATTCATTCAATTGTAAATTTTTATTTATTAATCAATGTCAATTTCTTTTAGTTTACACATTGATTGTAAAACACTTCAACAGTTCAATTGTATATTGAGATAATTGTAATATTTTATTGAATATTTAATATGAATATCGAATACAATAGACTAATAGAGTGATAGACCTTATGTTATAAATGAAGTTTGATTACAAATAAAAATTGAAAAAAAAGTTAAAACTTTTTCAAATTTTTTATATGTATTTTGAAAAAAACTGGCCGAAACCGAAACCGAAACCGAACCGGAACCGGCCGGTTTTGAAACCGAAACCGAACTCGAACTGCCAAACCGCCGGTTAAAAACCGAACCAAAACCGAAAATTACCGGTTCAGTTTCGGTTTGCCCTCTCCATGGAACCGGAACCGCCGGTTTCGAACCGAAACCGGCCCGGAACCGAACCGTGGACGGGTCTAGGTTAAGGTTACTGTCTCCTCCTATAGACGTTAGAGCATTTCCCAACCATTTCTAAATTTATGTCTCCAAGATAATTTAGAGTACTAGTTACTTCCACTATACTCTAAATTTATGTCTCTAAGACAATTTTTTAGAGTTTATAATATTGATACTCTAAATTTAAAGTATCAAATTTCATACTCTTAATTCATTTTTCAACCTTTTTTATTACATTTATATCCGTTTACCTTTTCCATTAAATTCAATTAATGTATAATAAAATTTAATTTATACATTTTATTTACATAAAAATTATACCATTAGAAAAGTCTCATCTAGATCTATAAAATGAGTCCAATATTGAATATTAATGAATAATTTTTCATTTACCATATTTTATCATTTGTTCCACATGTTATTATTTTGTTATAATTTTCTCTAAAAAAATTATTTTATGTTATAAAAAAATATATTATTACATATTGATAATTATAAGTTGGTAATACAATAAAAACCGAAACATAGTATTGAAATAATAAATATTAATACTAAAAATTACAATAACATAAAAATATTAAAATAAGGATAAAAAATAAAAAACTTAAATAATAACAACATAACATATGATAATGTCCGGATACATTAATATTTTGGAAAGTCATCCAAATGACTTTCATATCCATCTAAATTGTGAGTGTTTTTTTCTAAAATTTTCATCTTCTTCCTTCGAAAAAATTCACATTCGTTGAGATTTTTAATAGAATCCAAATCTATCATTATAATTTTATTCTCTTCACGTTCACGTTCGTTAGGTGGTGTATTTATTTATTAGTAAGATATTTATAAATTCATACACTAATAAGCATTATACTTTAAAAATAAAAAAAAAAAAAAAAATACAAATGTTATTATAAATAATATTTGTTAAAGGATATAAATAGAAATAGGGATAGAGATAGAGATAAGGATAGAGAGTGTGGTGGGAGTGAAAAAAATTTAGAAATAGAATCTGCGAGGAATATTCCCTTTTGAAACTCTATTTTAGAGATAGAGATAGGGAATGGGTGGGAGATGCTCTTAGGGTCTATCTATGGATGTTAGGTCCGCTAGTCAGTGACCCGATAATGTTAGCTTCTTTTGAGTTCTGATAATGTCAAGTCTTATGGATATTGGTCCGATAGAGCCCGGTCCGACAATGTTAAGTATTGGAGGGTCAGATTCAAATTCATAAGAGCATCACCAACAAGACTTCCTAAATTTTCCTTATATTTAGACAGCCAGTTGTACTTTTTACGGATAGGAATCCATATAAGGAGTCAACACTCCAATAAGCCTCCCTAAAAATGGTTCATTATTATTATTATTTTTTTCTAAATTTTAATTAAAAAAGAAATATTATTTTTTTATATAAATTTAAAATGTTATTATTTACAATTAAATGTCATGTTTTTAACGGTCATATTTTTTAAGTAAATGTAAACTAAAACAATACATGAATAAAATTACAATGGTATAAAATAATTAATATTTTACCAAAAATATAAGTACACGATAAACCTTACTTTAAAAAAAATAGGCTACAAAATATAATAATACCTTGATAAATTAGCAAAGGAGAATTGGATATATGAAAAAGTGATAGTTGAAAGTGTAATAAAAATTAACATAGTTCAATAGTATTTATACACAAAAAATGCTAATGAAATTGGGTTAACAAAAAAACAAACAGAGCCGTTGGAGCTCTAAGAAAAAGAGTTGTTGTATATTAATTAAAAAACTGTTGTAAATCAACTAAATAAATAAGCAACGAAAGATGAAGTATGAAGAAGAGAGTGAGAGATACAGAGAGATACAGAGAGACACGAGAGAAAAGGCAGTAGAGAAAATATAAGTTTTATTGATGTTTTAGTTGAACCAACCTTTCAAAGAAAAGATACTGCATATATATATATATATTCTTTAATCAGATTACTTTGGCCACCCATTTACCTATTAACATCATGGCTTACATCATGCGTAGTTGCACCACTTGAATTACTATTTGATGACTTATATTCAATTTAGTAGTTAAGGCTCCGTCCTGTAGCTATTTTTTTTGTTTTCCAAAAACGATTTCGAATTCGTGTTCGTTTAACCGTTTTTTATTTTATTTTCGAAAAACAAACAAAATTTGAAAAACAAAATTAGTGTTAAAAGTGAAACTTTTGAAAAACATTTGAAAGTTGTTTTTCGTTTTTCGTTTTTGTTTTTTTTTTGTTTTTTCACTTATTTTTTTTTATAAAAAAAAATCATTTTTTTCTTACTTTTCTCCATCTTCCCGTCACTATTCTTCTTCATCTTTTTCCAGACTCCTTTTCTTCTTCTTCTTCTTCACCGCCGATCGGTTTCTTCTTCTTTTTCGCCTATCCGCTTCTTCTTCTTCTTCTTTTTCTTTTTCTTCTTCTTCTTCTTCTTCGCCTCTTCACCGCCAATTGGCTTCTTCTTCTTCTTCTTCGTCACCGATCGGCTTCTTCTTCTTCTTCTTCTTCTTCGCCTCCGATCGGCTTCTTCTTCTTCTTCTCCTTCTTCTTATTATTCGCTGAGTCCACTTATTAGTCATCCAGCGAAGTTAAATATTTCATTTCCTTGGAATTTTACTAAAATTTGTTTGAATACCAGCTTTTCAATTTCATTTCCTCCCACTTGCAGTGTAAAAGACCTATTCAAGCCTAAAAATTCAGCCTCCCAATGACATCTATGGCTAGTGAACCTATTCCTTCAAAAGTTGTATATACACTATTCGATAGAAGTCCTAAACAAATTGGTGTTTCAACAATTGATTCCAATTAACTACGCTGGATATGTGATTGATGTTGAAAAGGGTGTGGTTAAAAATGGTTATTTTACAGGTAATGGTACTTCTCATGATGATTGCAGTGACTATGTGTGTACTAATGATACCCCTACATGTTCTTCTTCAGAGAGTTTAGTAGATAGGCGTTTTATGATTGGTGTTTTAAAATTTTATAGCAATGAAAGATGTCTTGAACTGGGAAGAAGATAACATGCATTGATTATAAAGAGTGAAGTTAGTGTTAATCAGTTTGTAGGAACTAGTCTTGTCGGTATGTTTGCTAAATGTGGAGATATGAGTTTACTGGTAGCACGTTTAACTCCAGATTTTGTTAACTTAACTCCAGTTTACTGAATTTCATGTGTAATGTTCTGGTGACTCACTTTTATTCAAATTATATATATATATATATATATATATATATATGTATATATATATATGTATGTATTCGGTGAATCAATTTTCTTCTCTGATTCATTATTATATTTTTCTCTTTATTTTTACAACAATTTTTAAATTATGAGTTATTTGATAATTATTTTGGATGAATTATTGACTCCTTTTTATTCAAATTAAAAATTGCAATAGAAATAATATAAGAAAAATTATAATTTTTGATATTTTTCAGTTATTCTACCAGACGTGTTTTTACTGTTTTCATTTTTAAAATTCAGCTTTCAGTGAAGCTACCAGAAGCGTTTTTACTGTTTTCAATTTCAGGATACAGTTCCCGTATATGCTTCCAGACGCGTTTTCAGAAGTCGAAAAACAAAAAAAACACTGTTTTCATTTTCATTTTTATTTTCGAAAAACAGTAACTGAAAAACGCTTACATGACAGACCCTAAGCAATCTAAAGAATAGAAACATGTGTGTTGAAGTCAAGAGAGAGGTGATTGGGTGTGATGTAAGTGGTGTAAATCCATACACTATTCACAATACTCCCCCTTGGATTTTCACCATTTGTATTTCAATTTACTAGGAAAAACCCGTTGGGATAAAAACCTTAGCAACAATATATACAATGATCATCTGGATCATGTGGTGTTGGATGTTCTCAAAACTATCTCGTTAATAACCTTGTCAGGAAAATCCAGTGGGAAAAAACCTGATCGGAGGGAAAAAGAGTATAGTGTACATATGTCCAGAATTATTGTTTTCTTCAAAACATTTCTCACATTTATACTTTGCTAGGGAAAACCCAATGAGATAAAAACCTGAGCAAAGATATTCATTGATCTATCGGATCAAAGTAATATTTATAATGATCTTCTGGATCAAGGTAACATATATACGATGATCAGCAAGATCAAAGTAATGTTTACAATGATATTTTGATCAAGATAACATATATATGATGATCTACTGAATTAATGTAATATGATGATTTTGTGGATCAAATGATTTTGGGTGTGCATAGAGAATTGCCTTATTAAAACCTTATTAGGAAAACCCAATGGGACAAAAACCTGATTGGAAGGAAAAAGAGTACAATGCACATATATCCCAATATAATTAATATACTTCATTTGATATGCTCCCCCTGATGGGACGCTCCCCCTGATGAAAGTTCTTTTGAAGCAATCTTCTAGATTGCTGAACTGAACACGTTGATGTTTATTTTATGAAATGCAATAACATCATAAATGATTGGAGGGAGTATGAGAAAAGACTTACTTTATGGAGTAATATCCATATGGAATCTTTTCAGAATCTTTTCAACATATTATGATTGATGGACAAGCATTCCATTTTGATCGATGTTCGATCTTCAGGTTGAAACAATATTTTCTTTCTCATTTCTTTATGAAGACACGTGAGTATATAATATGATTTATTATATCCTTATCTTTATCGGATATTTAACTGAGATGCTTACACCACATCCGTTCATATTGCTTTTAATCCATATATGGATTTTTGTATGTTCATCAAATACAGATTACGAGATCTCGATTTACATGCTTCTTAGCATTTTAGAATCCTTCGGGATTTATAAATATCTGCATTGAATGAATCATATAGATAAATTATTACTACGTCTAAGAGACGTATTTCAAGCCTTTTAAAGACAGCCAAATTTATCAACAACGTAATCGTATTCATCAATTGTAAATACCAAGTTTCTGTAAGAAACCTCGCACTACGAGTCGTGCCTCATATCTCACGATCTCGTTTTTCTCATTACATTTCCGTATAAAGACCCATTAGTATATCCAACTAGTTTGACATCTCCAAGTGTCTGGAGTACTATTGGTCTAAATACTTTATGTCTGGCTTATGAAGTCAATTCTTCTTGAATTGCTTCTTCCATCTAGGCCAATCATGCATTTTATCTCCAATCATTGATATTATGAATATCATAATTATCATTTTTATAATTTCAGTAGTGCTACTGTGTATAAAAATATATTATTAATGATTGTTTCCTTATGATTCCACATTTCTCTCATATGACTTATAGAAATTTTCTCAATTTCTATACTCTTGTATCTCTGTTGAGATTTCTTCCATTTCAATGGATTTAGTTATTTCATAGACTCCGTATGATTTATAGAATTTCTCTCAATTTCTATATTCTTGTATCTTTGTTGAGATTTCTTCCATTTCAATGGATTTAGTTATTTCATAGACTCCGTATGATTTATAGAATTTCTTTCAATTTCTATATTCTTGTATCTCTGTTGAGATTACTTCCATTTTAATGGATTTAGTCATTTCATATACTTGTGTCTCTTTTAAATATATCAGAATCTTATAGAGTTGATTTAGAGAAAGTGGATTTATTTATAACTCGAGTTTTGTTTACTCTTGGGATTCCAAAAACAATACCTTTCAAAAGGTTTATAAACTTATGATATATATCAGATGATTTATTTATTGTCTTTTTCTCTGATCGTTCTTCAATAACAATCACCCGGCCGGGGTTTATGAGATGACAACTTATAAAATCATGTTACCTTTAATATATCAGGTACATATTAGTAATTATCTGATGAAAAATTATCTTTCGTATTTGAGAGATACGAAGATTGAAATGAGTCACGTATATAGAGAGAAAACCGAACTAGTATCTCTATTTTGTATATAAGTAACTTTTCATTTACTTTTCTCTTCTAGAGAAACTTTCCCAATTTAGGAATTAATCAATATAATAATATGCAGATTGTGCATATAAATATAAACTATCAGAAGTTTAAATGATCTAATAGAAGATTACTCAAAATCAATATTAATCTCAGATTGATATAAAAGTCTTATCTTAGATCATGTCAGATATGCAATAAGGGGATATGCAATACAATCAAATATCTTAAAAGTGAGTAAGTCCCTATATGGAATTTAGTAATTGTACTGAAATAATGAGGTTCTCGCAATTACCTGGAGACGTTTGATAAGTGATCCCCTAATCCATTTTGATTATGAGTATATCTGAAAACTGGATGTTGAACATCAATCCCAGCTGCTTTGTAGTATTGAGATGTTTGATAATGAACAAACGTGTGATCATCCCATAGATGCATCAATTAGAATTATATAATAATGAAAGGGGTTATTTGGTGGATGAATATGTCCACATATATCCCCTTGAATTCTTTATAAGAATGATGAGAATTCAAAACCAACTTTTAGAATAAGATGGTTTTACTGCTAGTTTCCCATGTGAACATGCAGTACATCAGTTCTCATTGGATAAAGAATCTTCTGGTTCTTTAATGGATATCCATGAGAATTTTCAATGACTATATGTTTCATTGTAGATCCTGGGTAACCTATACGGTCACGTCAAAGTACAAACTTTTGGATCTGGGAAATTTTGATTCATAATTGCATAAATATCTACACTTTTTATAATAGTGTAATATAATCCAGATGATAAAGCACGTAGCTCTTCTATAATGAGTTTCTGGCCTGAATTAAGAGAAGTAATGCATATATATTAAACATTCTCATTACTCATAATTTCAATATGATATTCATTCCTCTGTATATCTTTGAAACTAAACAGATTCCCTTATATTCTGCTTGAATGATATAAAGTATCATCGATACATAATTTAATACCATCTGGTAATAAAATTGTGGCCCTTCCAAAGCCTTTAATCATATCCATTGGATCTTATCTAGTATTAACTTTATATGCATTTAAATTGAGCATTTTCCTTTATGTTCTACTTGAATAATATCAAGTATCACTGATACAATGATTCAGTATTGTTTGATAACATTATCATGGCTCTTCCAGAACTTTCTATCAGCTCCGTTGGTTCTGATACAGTATTAGTATTTGCACAGATCAAAATCAAATTTATAAAATATATCTGACTCCGCAGAATTGTATGAGTCGTTGCACTCTAGGCAAAACATATATTTCCCTTCTGGGAATTTTATGGACATTATGTGTAATGTCATTTTATATCTCATCTGAAATGATAATAATCTTTTCAATAGGTTTATTCTAAAAAACCTTTTCTCTTGTCATTCACAAACATCCACTCCTGGGTATGTTTTGATATCTCATAAATATAAATATATCCAAATTTTACTCTCTTGATATTGTTCATTTAGGAGCAAGAATAAAATGGATAAATTATCCTTTACAATCTCATTATACGTGATATTAGGATCTTAAATCATTTTAAGATACTCACAACATCCTACTGGATGTGTAGACCATTTTTCTCAATTGAATGATACGTTAGGATCTTAAATCTCTTTTGTGATAATCACATCATCCCGCTGGATGTGTATGAAATGGATAAAATATTATTTACAATTTCATTATTCGTTAGGATCTTAAATCTCTTACATATGATACTCACAACATCCTACTGGATGTGTAGATCTTATTTCTCAAATGAATGATACGTTAGGATCTTAAATCCCTTTTATGATACTCATAGTATCCTATCGGATGTGTAGATCATTCTTTCAAATAAGTGACATATAATCGTATCACTTCATATATATAAGATCACTTCATATTCTGAATGTGTTTGAAACCTCAAGTTCCAAATAATGAAGTATGACATTCATATAATAACACTGGATCCAGAACTCCATGTTTTCATCGGTTTTCAAAACTGTACCAATTTAAATATTATAATTCCAGGAACTTTAAGTTCTGGTTAGTCGGTCTCGCCGATCTCATATATTACGTATAAATAATATGAATATTTTAACAATTTATTTGGAGACATGGCATAAGCCAGTCCTGAAACACTGCATAAGCCAGTCTCGAGACACGGCATAAACCAGTCTCATATTTTGTATAAAAATAACAGTTTCAGGATCATAAGATCACCTTAGACACAACACAAGACAGTCCAAAGACACGGCATAAACCAGTCTCATATATTGCATAAAAATAAATGTCAGAGTCAGAGTCAGAGTCAGAGTTATAGTTAGAGTTAAAGTCAGAGTCAGAGTCAGAGTATATATATATATATATATATATATATATAGGTTCCGTTGACGGCATAGCCATCTTTGACGTTAGGATCTTAATTTTTTTTTTATGATATTCAGAGCATCATGTTAGATGTGTATGAAATGGATAAAATATTATTCCAATTTCATTATACGTTAGGATCTTAAATTATTTTATGATGCTTACAACATCCGATTGGATGTGTATATTTCTCTGAATATTGCTCTTCATGAGCATCAAGCATGTATATAATGCTGGATCCAGATCTCCGGATTCTAGATATTCCATCATGCCCGAAAACAAAGTTAATAAAATTTAAATAAGTCAAAACAATACTTACAAGCTGAATTACCTGAAACAGATGACACGGTTGCGTCCGGAACGATCGAAATAGCTGAAATCAAGTTCAGTTCGGCCGAAAACGGGCCAAAATTGCACCAAAACAGACAAAAAATATTTCTGGTTGATGTGGCGCGCCTGCTGATGTGGCAGACCTCCTTGGCTGACATGGCATCCCACTGCTGGTGTGGCTTTGCATGGACGCTGATGTGGTGCACCTGGATGCTGACGTGGCGCTGACATGGCGCTACAGTGTCGTCTTCAACCTTGGAAAGCGGTAGAAAAACCGGAAAAAAATTTCAGAGTTGACCGAACTTTGACCTAGTCTAGGGAGTTCGTTAGAGCTCTGTTTGAGACGCGGTCAGCGGCCTCGGAATTGTATTTCTGAGAGGAATACAACGGTATCCTCCGAAAAATGATTCGAGTACTTTTAATTTTCTGGGTTCAATAAAAATTCAAAGTCAAAACTAAAAAACACTCAAAAACATTTAAAAACTTTCTGAAAGTCCTAATCAATATTCTTGCTGATAAAGTGTTGTAAATCAACTAAATAAATAAGCAACGAAAGATAAAATATGAAGAATGGAGTGAGAGATAGAGAGAAAAGGCAGAGACGAGAGAGAGACACGAGAGAAAAGGCAGTAGAGAAAATATAAGTTTTATTGATGCTTCATCTGAACCAACCTTTCAAAGGAAAGATACTGCATATATATATATATATATATATATATTCTTTAATCAGATTACTTTGGCCACCCATTTGCCTATTAACATCATGGCTTACATCATGCGTAGTTGCACCACTTGAATTACTATTTGATGACTTCTATTCAACTTAGTAGTTAAGCAATCTGAAGAATAGAAACACGTGTGTTGAAGTCAAGAGAGAGGTGATTGGGTGTGATGCAAGTGGTGTAAATCCACACACTATTCACAACAAAAACAACATTTTGGTTTTTTATTTTAAATTGGTTAAACTCAGAAGAGAAAGCCGTTGAAAGTGTAATATATGTTTAATAAATAAAACATAATTTGGGTTAAGATAAAAAAAAATTTGGGTTAAATAAAAAAAATTATTGAACAATTGAATATGAACCATTGAAAATGAAGGATGTGGACTCATTTTGGCAACTCAAGTTATTTGGGGAGTGAAAAAAAATAGGGAGGGAGGCTTCACTCCTTACATTTGGAGAGCCTTTGGCCGAAAAAAAATTTAGAAAGCCTATTGGAGCAAATTCCGATCCATCCTCCCTAAATATAGTCAAAAACATGCTCATTTCCAACCTATTGGGGATGTTCTAACCTCATTGGCTAATCTTTTTTTGTTGATAACGTTGAATTATTTTTTTAGAATTGTGTAACTTTCGCGTCGATGGACCCTGACCCGACAAGTATTGGCCAAAAAAAAAGTTGATTTAACTTTAAGTGTGCAAGTTAATGCCTTAATGGCTTCGAGCTACTTTAGCCACTTACCAACAAGTTGTCGTGTCCCGCACAAGAAATTTAGTAATATTGATGTTAAGCTGATCTAATGATACATTCCATTTGTTGAATTGATCCCAAGACCAAGTATAGTAAAACTAAGGTATTTTCGTTAAGATAAATTTATTTTAATGAAGAAGAATCATAAGCTTTATGAAAATGAACTCCCTCTCTTTAGCTAATAGATGGTTGGTTTCGGGCTTTCAGCTGATCATAGTGAAGAGAGAAATTTCGGAGTCTTTGCTATCAACCAACCATATACAATCCCAATCATTGAAAACGCAATAACAGTGTAAAATTATGCTGGCACAGCACGTGCCGTTAAACGTACCGTGCCAAATTGGCACATTCGAAATATAGGCCGTGCCTGCGTGCTATGCCGACACATTTGGTCCAAAAACCGGCACGCTATTTTTTTACAAAAAAAAATGTAGTTATTGTTGCTTGAACCATGGCCACCAAAATCCAGATCATTTATTTTTCTTTTTTTTTTGAAGACACAAAATCCAGATCATTTCAAATAGCCTAACCAATATAACCGTATTGAATAGAGATATTATTATTTTCCACCATAACATTTGAGGTATTAGACATTTTGCACCCTCTTTTTTTGGTATTGGTCATTTTTCACCCTGCCGTTAGTTTTGGATGGAAAAGTGTATTTTGACATGAGCATAGTGTAAAATGACGTTGTTGCCTTTGGAATCTTTTATTTTTTAATGGGACAGTTTTGCCCTTCCAATAAAAAAACAAAATTAAAAATCAAATAATGATAAAGAAAAAAGAATATTTCAAAAATAAAAAAGTTAAGATCCAGATGGGATCTCCACCACCCATCCCTCAATATCGACGGTGGAGATCCAATCTGGATCTCCAACAAATCCAAAACAAGATCCATCAAAAACAAAATTGAAAAAAATGGGATCAACTTCATCTTCTTCAAATCTGTATAGTTCTTTAACAAAAAAAAAAATTAGATAAACATCATCTTCTCCAAATATGTATAGATCTTTTCTCCAACAATTGAAAAACATGAACTTGTCCAAAAACATCATCTTCTTGTCCAAAAACATCATCATCTCCAAAAATAATTAAAACACACAAAACAAAACCGATTTCAACAACCACAAACACAAACCGAGCCGCCAAACACCAAAATCTTCATCACCATCATCACTCTCCACCAAATCATCACCACAAAAATAAGCAAAAAAATTATTTTTTTTAAGGAAAAGAGGTTGCGATTGAGTTGGAGATGAGGATGAAGTTGAAGATAAAGTTGGAGATTTGTAAAAAAGAAATAAATAAAAAAAGATGATAAAAGTTTAGAAATGGAGATGAGATCCGGAGAGAAGAGAGAAGAGAGAAGAGAGAAAGAGAGAAAGTGTCTGAGGAGAGAGGAGAGAGAAAGTGATAGTTTTTTTTAAGTTTATTTAAATATTTTATTTATTATTCTTATTTTAATTTTTTTATTTAGTTTTATATTAAATGATTTGTTTAATTCATTTTTTAATTTATATTAACTTTTCCATACGCACTTACCATTATATCTTTACCGACTTAACAGAAAAATAAAAATTTTAACGGAACGGTAATGGTAAGGTGTATTTTGACTATTAACTGAAATTAGAGAGTGGATTTTGGCTATTACGCAAATTAGAGGGTAGAAAATGACCAATACATCATAAATAAGGGTGGAAAATAATAATATCCCTATTGAATATTATGTTATTATTTCAAATAAATATTTTAAATGGTATAAATAGTTAATTTAAAACGTATCCATTACAACCAAGACCAAGGTCAAATGACCGACACAGTTGTGGTGTTGGATCGGAAGGAAAAAATTTCACTAGGGTTAAATGAGGTTCAAAATTGACACGACACTTAAAAAACTATATTTTTTATGAACAAGGGGTTTTTTGGGCCCGAAAAATCACCGCAAGCGTCTTAGATTCTATGCATCATTCTATGCGATGTCAACAAAAAAAAATCACTCAATTCGGATATCGGTTTACAAAGTTATGGCTAGACCCGTCCACGGTTCGGTTCCGGGCCGGTTTCGGTTCGAAACCGGCGGTTCCGGTTCCGTGGAGAGGGCAAAACGAAACCGAACCGGTAATTTTTGGTTTTGGTTCGGTTTGTAACCAGCGGTTTGGCGGTTTGAGTTCGGTTTCGGTTTCAAAACCGGCCGGTTCTGGTTCGGTTTCGGTTTCAGCCGTTTTTTTTTTGGTTTTAAAATATCAAAGTTTATATTTTTTTTTAAAATTTCAAAATACGTATAAAAAATTGGAAAAAGTTTTAACTTTTTTTCCAATTTCAAATACATATCAAATTAATCAAACTTAACATATAACAACTATACTACTATAGTCTAATTAATACTAATTAAAATTTGACAAAGATTAAATATAAAAATTTGCACAAACATTTTTATTTGTAATCAAACTTCATTTATAACATAAGGTCTATCGCTCTATTAGTCTATTGTATTCGATATTCATATTAAATATTCAATAAAATATTACAATTATCTCAATATACAATTGAACTGTTAAAGTGTTTTACAATCAATGTGTAAACTAAAAGAAATTGACATTGATTAATAAATAAAAATTTACAATTGAATGAATATATATATATATATATATATATATATATTGGCCTTGCACGTAATTTTGACCACAATTAAGTTGCCTACGTATCCTCCACCAATGTAGAGGAATCAAAGGCTACGTAGTTCTTTTACCTTTAATTAGATGCTCGGTGTTGGAGGTTGGAAGTTGGAATGGATTCTATTCGCTGCCTTCTGTTCCCGTGGTTTGGTCATCTTCGAAGAAATCATTCACTATCTCCGGCTCGAGTTCTTATTGTCTGAATTTTACCTTTGTCCAATCATCAACACACGCTTGGGCTTCAAGTGATTGTGGACACAGAATCGACCGTCTTGGTTCCAAAATATTTCCACCTGCACTAAATTCTTGTTCCACAGCAACAGTAGAAACCGGCGTTCCAAGAATTTGTTTGGCAATATTAGCTAAAATTGGAAATACTTTTTCATGATCCTTCCACCAAACCTGGATACTAAATTCACTATCTTCTAAAAATTCATGATTGGTTTGTAAATACCGGTCAAGCTCAGAAATCGAGCCAGATGAGGATGAAGAAGATGTTCGTAATTTTTTGGCTATATCGGAAAACAATCGATCCCCTAAACCCTTTAATTTAAATCTTGAGGAAGAAGTAGTACCATCAGATGTGGGTTGTGGTTGTGAAACCGAAATGTTCAAAGACGGACCATATATTTTAAGATATTCATCATATAATTCATATAGCAAAGTCTTAACAGAATTACAATAATTAAGAATATCAACTTCTATTCCTAAACTATTGTAGTAATGAGTTAAATAATCCTGCAAACATTCTAATTTAAAGCGTGGATCAAAACATGATGCAAGCAAGTAAATAATTGGAATCTCCTCATAATAATTTAGCCATTTGTTTTCATTGCAGCAACACATTGACTCAATTGAATATCTAATTCACACTCACTGATTACACCGGCAATATTAACACTTTGAATAAGAAATAAATGAGTAGTGGGATAGTAAACACCAGATAAAGCATTGGTAGCATCATTAAAAACACGTAACAATTCAAGAATTTTTATACATACATCCCAATGCTTCAATTGAAGAGAAATTGAAGGAACATTATAAGTAATAAAAGAAACTAATAATTCATTATATTCAACACTTTCACTAAGCAACTTATAAGTAGAATTCCAACGAGTACTAATATCGCGAGAAAATTTAATGGGACGCCTATTATTTTGAGAGCAAAATCTCAACCATTGTTTCTGGATTTTGTTATGCTTCCAGATATAGTTAATACTATATCTAATTGGTCTAATATAAATAGAAAAAATTTGTAATCCAGCTTGAACACACAAATTTAAAACATGGTATACACATCTTTGATGAAATAATTTACCCGCAAAATAAGGATTGCACAATTCCTTTAACATAGGAATAGATGCGGTATTACTTGCAGCATTATCAAAATCAATTGCAAAAATTTTGTTTTGGATATGAAACTCTTCAAAAATAATTTTAAGGTGTCAAAAAATATTTACAGCTGTATGTGATTCATCGAAAACACGAAATGCAATAATTCTTTTTTGCATGACCCAATCATTATCAATATAATGACATGTCACACCTATGAAATGGTGGCTACCAAAATTGTCAGTCCATATGTCGGCACATACGGAAACGATGTTGGGGTTTTTGCCCTAAAGCTTGTAATATGTAAATGTAATTTGAACATAAATAAAAGAAGTAGTATATTCATTCATTTTGTGTCATACTTTATATAACATGTGCACTCAACATCCAAAATTGCCGGATGTAATTTCGAACTGAGTATATGAGTGTCATATATAGATGGATTCAGTTTGAAACGAGCAATTTAAAGAGTCCGTAGATAGCAAATAAAGCCGGGTACTTTATTTGTGGTTAATCTACAGTTGCGGTCCATTTCGTAGTGTACGGTGATCCTATCCTGGATCATTCATATGTAGATATGAGAATGGAGGCACCTTGTATGATGTGATCATATAGGACCGGGCCATGATCTATATGAATCTCTCACTAAGATCCGTTTAACGATGAGATTCATATATATCAACTTATGATGGCTATATGTGGGTGATCTTAATCCTGAGTGTCTTATCGACTCCTTCATGTTAGATCGTGGTCTTTGATATACCATGGGTGAGGTCGGAGTTGCATTCCCGATCAATATACTCCGTATGTTGGGATCGCGGTTTGGCTTGTGGCTGGAAAGGTTTGTACACAATAGTGGAATCCACTCCTTCTTGTGAGAAGTAGATGGTAGTTCCCTTAAGGGTTGATTCGGGGCTTGAACAATATGAGCGCTCTCCTAATTCCGTAAGGAATGTAGGATTTATTGTTCATTAGAGAATCAATGGTACTTAATGGAAAGATATGATTAGAGGGGTATAACGGATATTATGACCCAGCTCTAATTATGAACTACTTGTGGAGGATTATACCATATGTAATAGCTATATCGATGGACACCGAGAGTTATTGGTTTGTGTAAAAACGTCTACGGTTGAGAGAGTGCAGCTTCGGGTTTTTAGTGGAATAACACCGAAGTTAATAATCATGAAATATTAATTAAAGAGTTTAATTAATAATTTCTAAGGATTATTGGAGCTCAAAATACTGTGGGTCCATTAGGTCCCCTTACTAGCCCGATCGATGTAGGTAACAAGGGTCACGGTTAATTAATTGGATTGTCCAATTAATTGTGTTACGAAAGTGACACGTATTTATTCAGGAATTAATTGAATAATGAGATTATTTAATTAATGAATAATGGTGATTAAATAAATTAAATAATAAGATTATTTAATTATGTTGTTAATCACTAAATGGAGGGTGTTAGTTGATATTTGATTTTGAATAAAATAAGATAATATGATTATTTTATTTTAAATTAAATATTTGAAATTGAATTTAAAATGTTTGAATTCAAAAATAAATATTTAATTAATTAAAAAAAAGATATGAGATATCTTTATAAAATTTTTAAAAATCAAATAGATTTTGGTTTGTTGTTTTTTGAATATATATGAGATATATATTTAATTAGAAAAAGCAATAACCGAATGAGAGATATTTGAAAGGTAATTAGATTACTTGTTTTCAAATGAGAAAAACATACAAAGCATAACAAAAGTGTGATCGTCACACAGCGAAAAAACAAAAGGAAAATATTAGGGTGTGGCAAGAACACAAAATGCTGCACTTCTAGTTTGTTTTGTGTGTGTATGTTATTCTCTTCTTCCTCCATACAGGTCCTGAATATCGTGACGCGCCCACACGCTGTTACCAGTTCCGGGAGATAGCGAGGAAGATCACGTGGTTCAAATCAGGAGCAGTTCGTATCAAAGTGAAGGAGCCTCCTACGTAGGTATGAAAAATAAATTCCTTCACTTTATTATTGTATTTGATTATTACTGTACAAATGGGTTAGTTTAATGATTGCATTAAAAAATTTTAAAACCTTCCGCTGCGCAATCTGCAACCCTAGGTTCCAACAATTGGTATCAGAGCCAATTTTTGTACAGTATAATCGAATTCGATTACTCTTGATATGTATGAATGTGTAGGCATATATTTTTTTGATGAGTGTATGATGTTTTTTAATTAAATTGTTTAATTTAAAAAACGTGGTTGATCGTAATTTTTTATGGTGTTGTGGATTTAGAGTGTTTCTGGGTTGTATCATGTTGTTATATTTTTTTTTTATTGTTGTATTATTAAAGTATTAAAAAAAAATATATATATATATATATATATGTAAGCAAGACCTGGTGAGCGCCTGGTAAACCAGCGCACACCAGCGCGCATTGCAGAGCAGTGGTGCCTTCCAGCGCTGCCCACCTTCCCACACAGCGCCTACCAGCGCACATGCCTTCCAGCGCAGCATACCAGAGTGCATGCAAACGAGCGCTCCTCCACCTGCGCACATGCAGACCAGCGCGCGCAACCTGTCCAGCGTGACTCCAGCGCGCAACCTACATGCGCGCATCCAGACCAGCGATGCCTACCCACGCATGCTACCAGCGCACATGACCTGAAGAGATTGGAAGTCTTGGAAATTACAAGAAGACCAACGGATGCCTTGGGAATATTTTTTGTAATTAGATTCCAATTTTTAGGTTAAATAATCCACAACACTCGGTCAACTCATGTATGTTTTAATTATTTGATGATTAAGCATTGCCATGCATATACATATCATTTAAATTAGTTGTGCCTACACATATATATATATATGTTGATATATCATACATGCATTATAGCCATCTATATTATGTGTTTAATTTTTTTTAATTTGATTAAAATGGGTTATTCACATAATTGGCTATTTTTAATGAGATTAGTTTTTAGGAGTAAAAATTTGGTAAATCTGATTAATTACTAATCTTTTTATTAAAGAGTTTAAATACTTAGATTAGTAGGGTCCTTAATATATATATATATTAGGCTTAATTTGATTAAGCTCCTTATAATAATTGGACCTAAATAATGTGTTTAGTTTTAATAGTTAAAACTTGGTAAATACACATTTGATAATAATTCTAGTCTTAGTAAACAGTTTACATAGATTTGAATTATCACTAATGAACTAAATTTTTTAAGTGTTAAAAATCAATTTAGTTTATTAGTTATTGGAATAGGATTCTAATAATTTGTGATTAATGCACTTGACGCTTAGATTAATATTAGCCGTTTAATATAGTTTTATCTAGGTGCATTAATATTAATAGAAAACCCTTAATATAAAATAGTGAGTGGGAGAGGTATATATGACATTATATCCCGCGGTCTCCATCATTAGTTCAACACCGTGAGATTCGAGTGGGGCCTCGTGACGGCTTTGTTTTCGTCTTCCCTAAGGAGGGTTTCCATAAGAATCAATACCAAGGTTGACTTCCTAACAGATAGGATTTCGGAGGGGATTTCGGGATTGACCGACCCTAAGGCGGCAATTCTCGAGTTAAGCTCTTGAGATCTTAAATGATGGGTTACACTCACAAGGTTTTAATTAAATTGGTTAATTAAAAACCTGACCTAATAAACGATGGTTGAATGATATTGGCATAAGAGTTATTCTGGTATATCCTTTGACTGAGAAGGTCTCGATCCAATATGCAAGAATTTGACCGACCCTAAGGCGGCACTTGCTTGTGGTATGTTGGATTGTTGTGGCATAGAAACATTGTTTTTAGGGTTGTTCTTGTTCATTAAACATTTTCATGCATCATGTTTAATTTTATGCCGAACATTAGCACATGTTTAGAATGTATGACTGAATGAATCTTTAATTTATGTTTTTTCAGCCATGTCATCTGCACTATTACAAATACTTGCAAACGATAAATTAACTGGTGATAACTACACAAAATGGAAACTTAACATTAATGCAATACTGGTCACCAAAGACCTCAAGTTTGTGCTTACGGAGGAATGTCCTCCGGTGCCTACTGCCAATGCCACACGAACTGTTCGTGAGGCATACCAGCGATGGGTCTCATCTGATGAGAAGGTCCGAACATATCTGTTAGCTTCTATGACAGACGTGCTTGTCACAAAGCACGAAGCAATGACTACAGCATTCGAAATTATGGAGTCATTGCAAGCTATGTTCGGGCAGCCCTCCGAGCAAAAGCGACAAGAAGCTCACATGAAGGAAGGTACATCCGTTCGGGAACATGTCCTGAGCATGATGTCCTACTTCAACACGGCAGAAGTCAATGGCGGGGCCATTGACGAACCCAGTCAAGTGAGTATCATACTGACGACTCTTCCGAAGAGTTTCGATCAGTTTAAGAACAACTACGGGATGAACAAGTTAAGGTTTAGTCTCACACAGTTGCTCAATGAGCTCGCTACTTTTGAGTCCATGACCAAGGAGCAAAAGTAAGACCGGTGAGGCAAATGTTGCCGAACCATCTTCCTCCAATAATAAGAATTGGAAGAGGTCTGCTGGAAAGGTGAAGGGTAAGCCCAAACCCAAGAAGGCCCAAAGCAAAAAGTGTTGGAACTTAGGGTTACAGATTGCGCAGCGGAAGGTTTTAAAATTTGTTTATGCAATCATTAAATTAACCCATTTGTACAGTAATAATCAAATGCAATAATAAAGTGAAGGAATTTATTTTTCATACCTACGTAGGAGGCTCCTTCACTTTGATACGAACTGCTCCTGATTTGAACTACGTGATTTTCCTCTCTATCTCCCGGAACTGGTAACAGCGTGTGGGCGCGTCACGATATTCAGGACCTGTATGGAGGAAGAAGAGAAGAACACACACCCAAAAAGAAGTGCAGCACTTGTTGTGCTCACTTCACCTTAACTTTTTTTTTTGCTTGCTTTTTGCTTTTCCTGTGTGTCATGAATGCTTTTTTTTCTTCTCTATTCAAAGCAATCTAATTACTTTTCAATGTTGTGTTGTTTTCACTGATTCGGTTATCTCATTTTAATTAAATATATATCTCATATATATCAAATAAAATCAAACCAAAATCTTATTTGATTTTTAAAACTTTTCAAAAAAAAATATCTCATATCTTTTTAAATTAAATATTTATTTTTGAATTCAAACATTTCAAATTCAATTTCAAATATTTAATTTAATAAAATAAAATAATCATATTATCTTATTTTATTCAAAATCAAATATCAACTAACACCCTCCATTTAGTGATTAACAACATAATTAAATAATCTTATTATTTAATTTATTTAATCACCAATATTCATTAATTAAATAATCCTATTATTCAATTAACTCCCGAATAAATACGTGTCACTTTCGTACACAATTAATTGGACAATCTAATTAATTAATCGTGACCCTTGTTATCTAAATCGATCGGGCTAGCAAGGGGACCTAATGGACCCACAGTATTTTGAGCTCCAATAATCCTTAGAAATTATTAATTAAACTCTTTAATTAATATTTCATGATTATTAACTTCGGTGTTATTCTACTAAAAACCCGAATCTGCACTCTCTCAACTGTAGACGTTTTTACATAAACCAATAACTCTCGGTGTCCATCGATATAGCTATTACATATGGTATAATCCTCCACAAGTAGTTCATAATTAGAGCTGGGTCATAATGTCCGTTATACCCCTCTAATCATATCTTTCCATTAAGTACCATTGATTCTCTAATGAACAATAAATCCTACATTCCTTACGGAATTAGAAGAGCGCTCATATTGTTCAAGCCCCGAATCAACCCTTAAGGGAACTACCATCTACTTCTCACAAGAAGGAGTGGATTCCACTATTGTGTACAAACCTTCCCAGCCACAAGCCAAACCGCGATCCCAACATACGGAGTATATTGATCAGGAATGCTACTCCGACCTCACCCATGGTATATCAAAGACCACGATCTAACCTGAAAGAGTCGATAAGACACTCAGGATTAAGATCACCCACATATAGCCATCATTATTTGATATATATGAATCTCATCGTTAAACGGATCTTAGTGAGAGATTCATATAGATCATGGCCCAGTCCTATATGATCACATCATACAAGGTGCCTCCATTCTCATATCTACATATGAATGATCCAGGATAGGATCACCGTACACTACGAAATGAACCGCAACTGTAGATTAACCACAAATAAAGTACCCGGCTTTATTTGCTATCTACGGACTCTTTAAATTGCTCGTTTCAAACTGAATCCATCTATATATGACACTCATATACTCAGTTCGAAATTACATCCGGCAATTTTGGATGTTGAGTGCACATGTTATATAAAGTATGACACAAAATGAATGAATATACTACTTCTTTTATTTATGTTCAAATTACATTTACATATTACAAGCTTTAGGGCAAAAACCCCAACAAAAAGAAGGGCACCTCCACCGACCAAGACAAAGGAAAATGTTTCCATTGTAACAAGGTCAGGCACTGGAAGAGGAACTGTCCTCAGTACCTCTAGGAGGTAGCCAAGAAGAAGAAGAAAGGTAAATATGATTTACTTGTTCTTGAATCTTGTTTAGTGGAAGATGATTCTTCACCTTGGATTGTTGATTCATGGGCCACTAACCATGTTTGTTCTTCTTTGCAGTGGACTGATTCTTGGACACAGCTAGAGGAGGGAGCCTTCTCCATGCGTGTGGGGTCGGGGGATGTCGTGTCGGCCAAAGCAGTGGGAGCAATAAGATTGCAATTTTGTAATAATAATAGTTTTTTATTATTGAACAATGTTTTTTATATTCCTGGATTTACACGGAATTTGATTTCCGTTTCTAAGTTGTTAGAACAATTGTATTCTGTTTCTTTTAATAATAAGTTTGTTATTATTGGAAAGAATGGTCTGAATATTTGTTCAGGAATTAATGAAAACAATTTGTATGTGTTAAGACCGTTAATACATACTACACTGCTTAACACTGAAATGTTTAAGGTTGAAAAACCTAAAACTAAACGACATAAGATTTCTCCAGATAATGACACGTATCTTTGGCATCTAAGGCTTGGTCATATCAACCTTGACCGGATAGACAGACTAGTAAAAAGTGGACCTTTAAGTGAGTTAAAGGTTGACACCTTACCTGTTTGCGAATCATGTTTAGAAGGTAAGATGACTAAGAGACCTTTTACTAGAAAAGAGCTTAGAGCTGTAGAGCCACTAGAACTCATACATACAGACGTCTGCGGACCGATGAATGTTAGAGCTAGGGGCGGCTATGAGTATTATGTCACCTTTATAGATGACTACTCAAGATACGGATATGTCTACCTAATGCAACGAAAGTCGGAAACATTTGAAAAGTTCAAAGAATTTCGAGCTGAAGTTGAGAATCAATTAGGTAGGACTATCAAGTCACTACGATCAGATCGTGGAGGTGAGTACCTTGACCAAGAGTTTGAAGACTTCATGGTCGAGCATGGGATAATTTCCCAACTCACAGCTCCTGGTACACCTCAGCAAAATGGTGTAGCGGAGAGGAGAAATAGAACCCTGATGGAAATGGTGAGATCTATGATTAGTTTCTCATCATTACCAAATTCCTTCTGGGGATATGCGTTACAAACAGCGGCATATATTTTGAATGTAGTGCATCCAAATCTGTTCCTAAAACTCCCCTAGAGTTGTGGAATGGTCGTAAAGCTAGTTTACGACATTTTCGCATATGGGGGTGTCCAGCACACGTGCTGAAGAACAGAACGGGAAAGCTAGATCCCAAGTCTGTGGTCTGCTTGTTTGTAGGATACTCCAAGGAGATCAGAGGTGGATACTTCTATAGTCCTGAAGATAACAAAGTATTTGTATCGACAAATGCAACGTTTCTTGAGGATAACTATATAAGTGATCATAAACCTCGTTCTAAAATTGTATTAAATGAGTTGGAGCCTGGTGAGACCAGTACTCAGTCAACTAGAGTTGTTAATCCATTAACATCTGAAAGTCAGATAATTCCTAGTCAGGATACACTACCACCTAGACGAAGTGAGAGGGTTGTGAGACAGCCTGAACGCTATTTGGGTGTAAGTGAGGGACAAGATCTTGTCTCTGCTGATAGTGTGGATGATCCATTGACATTTAAGAATGCAATGGAAGATCCTGATAAAGAGGAATGGCTTAAAGCCATGAATCTCGAGATGGAGTCTATGTACTCTAACTCAATCTGGGAACTTGTAGACTTACCGAATGGGGTAAAACCTATAGGATGTAAGTGGATCTACAAGAGAAAGAGAGGAGTAGACGGGAAGGTAGAGACCTTCAAGGCAAGGCTAGTGGCCAAGGGTTATACCCAGAAAGAAGGGGTCGATTATGAAGAGACCTTCTCGCCAGTAGCCATGTTTAAGTCTATTCGGATTCTCTTATCCATTGCTGCCTATTTAGATTATGAAATTTGGCAAATGGACGTCAAGACTGCATTCTTGAATGGAAATCTTGATGAAAGCATATACATGATGCAACCAGAGGGATTTGTGTCTCCAGATCAAGAGCAAAAGGTTTGCAAGTTGCAAAGGTCCATTTATAGACTTAAGCAAGCATCTAGATCTTGGAAAATAAGGTTTGATGATGTGATCAAAACCTATGGCTTCGAGCAAAACGTTGATGAGCCTTGTGTCTACAAGCGCATCATTGATAAGAAAGTAGTTTTCTTGGTCCTATACGTAGATGACATCCTACTCATTGGGAATGATATATGAGTGTTGTCTGATGTAAAGGGCTGGCTGGCTAGCCAATTCCAAATGAAAGATTTGGGAGAGGCAAGTTATGTTCTAGGGATCCAACTTATAAGGGATCGTAAGAACAAACTCATAGCATTGTCTCAGGCATCATATATCGACAAGATTCTTATGCGATTTTCGATGCAGAACTCCAAGAAAGGTAATTTACCTTCTAGACATGCGGTTCACTTGTCTAAGGAACAGTGTCCTAAGACACCTTAAGAAGTTGAGGATATGAGACGTGTGCCATATGCATTAGCAGTAGGTAGTCTCATGTATGCTATATTATGCACGAGACCGGACATCTGCTATACAGTGGGAGTAGTCAGCAGGTACCAGTCCAACCCAGGATTAGATCATTGGGTTGCTGTCAAGACTATTCTCAAGTATCTTCGGAGAATGAGAAACTATATGCTAGTGTATTCTGGACAGGATTTGATCCCGTTAGGATACACAGATTCTAATTTTCAGTCAGACTGGGATTCTAGAAAATCCACGTCTGGATCAGTATTCACCCTAGGTGGTGGAACCATTGTGTGGAGAAGTATAAAGCAATCTTGCATTGCTGACTCCACCATGGAAGCCGAATATATAGCCGCTTGTGAAGCTGCTAAAGACGCTGTTTGGCTCCGTAAGTTCTTGAGTGATCTGGAAGTTGTTCCAGATCTGGATAAGCCCATCACACTTTATTGTGATAACAGTGGTGCTGTGGCTAATTCCAAAGAACCAAGAAGCCACAAGAGAGGGAAGCATATAGAGAGAAAGTATCATTTCATTAGAGAGATAGTGCAGAGAGGAGATGTGATCTTCACCAAGATAGCCTCACAAGACAATCATGCTGATCCATTTACGAAGACCTTACCGGCTAAAGTGTTTGAAGGTCACCTAGAAGGTCTAGGGTTACGAGACATGACTCACATGCTTTAGTGCAAGTGGGAGATTGTTGGGTTTTTTGCCCTAAAGCTTGTAATATGTAAATAGAATTTGAACATAAATAAAAGAAGTAGTATATTCATTCATTTTGTGTCATACTTTATATAACATATGCACTAAACATCCAAAATTGCCGGATGTAATTTCGAACTGAGTATATGAGTGTCATATATAGATGGATTCAGTTTGAAACGAGCAATTTAAAGAGTTCGTAGATAGCAAATAAAGTTGGGTACTTTATTTGTGGTTAATCTACAGCTGCGGTCCATTTCGTAGTGTACGGTGATCCTATCCTGGATCATTCATATGTAGATATGAGAATGGAGGCACCTTGTATGATGTGATCATATAGGACCGGGCCATGATCTATATGAATCTCTCACTAAGATCCGTTTAACGATGAGATTCATATATATCAACTTATGATGGCTATATGTGGGTGATCTTAATCCTGAGTGTCTTATCGACTCCTTCATGTTAGATCGTGGTCTTTGATATACCATGGGTGAGGTCGGAGTTGCATTCCCGATCAATATACTCCGTATGTTGGGATCGCGGTTTGGCTTGTGGCTGGAAAGGTTTGTACACAATAGTGGAATCCACTCCTTCTTGTGAGAAGTAGATGGTAGTTTCCTTAAGGGTTGATTCGGGGCTTGAACAATATGAACGCTCTCCTAATTCCGTAAGGAATGTAGGATTTATTGTTCATTAGAGAATCAATGGTACTTAATGGAAAGATATGATTAGAGGGGTTAACGGACATTATGACCCAGCTCTAATTATGAACTACTTGTGGAGGATTATACCATATGTAATAGCTATATCGATGGACACCGAGAGTTATTGGTTTGTGTAAAAACGTCTACGGTTGAGAGAGTGCAGCTTCGGGTTTTTAGTGGAATAACACCGAAGTTAATAATCATGAAATATTAATTAAAGAGTTTAATTAATAATTTCTAAGGATTATTGAAGCTCAAAATACTGTGGGTCCATTAGGTCCCCTTGCTAGCCCGATCGATTTAGGTAACAAGGGTCACGGTTAATTAATTGGATTGTCCAATTAATTGTGTTACGAAAGTGACACGTATTTATTCGGGAATTAATTGAATAATGAGATTATTTAATTAATGAATAATGGTGATTAAATAAATTAAATAATAAGATTATTTAATTATGTTGTTAATCACTAAATGGAGGGTGTTAGTTGATATTTGATTTTGAATAAAATAAGATAATATGATTATTTTATTTTAAATTAAATATTTGAAATTGAATTTAAAATGTTTGAATTCAAAAATAAATATTTAATTAATTAAAAAAAAAGATATGAGATATCTTTATAAAATTTTTAAAAATCAAATAGATTTTGGTTTGTTGTTTTTTGAATATATATGAGATATATATTTAATTAGAAAAAGCAATAACCGAATGAGAGATATTAGAAAGGTAATCAAATTACTTGTTTTCAAATGAGAAAAACATACAAAGCATAACAAAAGTGTGATCGTCACACAGCGAAAAAGCAAAAGAAAAAGCAAACAAAAAACAAAAGGAAAATATTAGGGTGTGGCAAGAACATAAAATGCTGCACTTCTAGTTTGTTTTTTGTGTGTATGTTCTTCTCTTCTTCCTCCATACAGGTCCTGAATATCGTGACGCGCCCACACGCTGTTACCAGTTCCGGGAGATAGCGAGGAAGATCACGTGGTTCAAATCAGGAGCAGTTCGTATCAAAGTGAAGGAGCCTCCTACGTAGGTATGAAAAATAAATTCCTTCACTTTATTATTGTATTTGATTATTACTGTACAAATGGGTTAGTTTAATGATTGCATTAAAAAATTTTAAAACCTTCCGCTGCGCAATCTGTAACCCTAGGTTCCAACAAACGCGACCTTCAAATTGATAAAAAAATGATTTCAATTTGTGTTTTTCTTTTTTGTAAATGGAAAACAGTGCACGTGTGAGAGTAACTCTAGGGACACGTTGCATTGCAGGATTTGATGCATTTTGACAATAATTAACAAAACCAACTTTCTCACCAAAACTAAAAGGTAAGTGTTCTACTGCAACCATTACTGCTAATTCTTCCTTATTCTTTTCAGACGTATAATGAAATAATTGATTGTTAGGAGTTCCGTACCTGGAGATTTGGGCTTGGTTACTAGCCTTCAGCATTTCGGACGGATGATTTTTCCTAATATGAGCCCAATACGTGCCATATTTGAAGTTTTTACTGGTCTTGTATGTTTTGGGGCAGTAGTTGCACTTGATTTTGATCGTTCTATCATCTAACTCAGTTTTCTTCATATGGGTTTTGAACAGATCCGACTTCAACGGCTTTTCTTCTTCACCTGCATAAAAATCATCTGAAAAGGGTGGCATGGTAGAAGGGGTAGATATATTTTCATTACTAGTAGGGGTATTGAGATTTGGCTCAGAAATTATTAAAGGGGGATTAGAATTAGGAGAGAGATCGGATCCAAATTCTCTTTGAAGGAACTCGTGGTAAATTCGGTCATTGTAATTGACGTCATCACCTTCGTGTTCCAACAAATCTTGCAATGGACCCTTTCCTCTGTCCAAATTTCTTAGACTTGAATCGTCTCCCCCACTGGCCATTAAAAAATAAATTATAAATAATTAAATACTAATAGTAAAAAAATTGATAATTGTAAGTAAATATAACAGATGCTTGTAAAAAATAAAAGAAATATATATTTATTAATTTATATGAGAAATGAAAATAAAATAAAAATGTTGAATGTAGAGAGAATTGAAAATTTTAGATTGAGATTTGAGAGAGAATGAGAGAAGAATGAAGTATTGAAGTGTGAAAAAGAATGAAATATGAGGTGGTATTTATAGAATTTAGGTGGAGGGGCATATTTGCAATTAAATTAAAATAAGGGAAAAAATTTTTTTGGCCGTTGGAGGAAGTCAGAATAGATGAAATCTTCAAAACGGTCACATTGTCACAATTTCAATTTTTTTCACAATTATAGTGACACGTGTCGGCTTCTCATTGGGTGACATATATATATATATATATATTTTTTAACTTTTTAACTGTTGGTGTCCAACGGTTCAACCCAACGGTCAAATTTTGATAAGTTTTTTCAAATTGAAGGACACGTGTCGTCTTGTAATTGGATCATTTTTTTTAAAAAAAAAATTATTGTTAACCGGCGGTTAAACCGCTGGTTTTAACCGCCGTTTTCGGGCGGTTTTCACCGGTTTCGGGCTGTTTTTGTCCGGTTTTTGTCAGTTTTTCACAAGGCCAAACCGAAACCAAACCGGCTTCAACCGGTTTCCAACCGGTTTTGTAACCGCCGGTTTATGTTTTGGTTTTCCAATTTCGGTTTCGGTTTTTAACCGCCGGTTTAACCAAACCGTGGACACCTCTAGTTATGGCCTTCCAAAGTTCATGGCATATATTACATTAGTTAGTTATCGATTTCATTTTTTAATGAGGAACATAAAACAATGTAAATATAAAAATTAATAGAATGGGTATTTATAGGGAAAGTGAAATAAGGGTAAAATGGTAAATAGAGGGGGAATTTAAATTTTTTTAAAAACAAATTGGGGCCAACGGTCAAATTGGGGGCAATGGTCGGCCCGCCGGGCCGACCGTTGCCCCCGACATGCATGTCGTGCCGGAAACCGAAGCCCCGAATGGCATGCTCCTTGTGTCTTGATTTTTTTAGCACGATACTGTGGCGTGCCTAACAGGCCGGGCCCCCCAGGCCTGGCCTAGATTTACACCACCTGTGCATCATCATTGTAAGGGTTGCTCTACAGTTGTAGTAGATTTGGCTCTTACAACTTGTAGGTAGGGCCTTTGTCGATCGAAACCAGTCGACTGCTCCAAAAACCTGCAAAATAGATGAAATGTAAGCAAAAGTGGGTTGAAAATTGGTGGTACCTTGAATTTGGCCTTATGTTGTTTAGACTGAGCATTAACTGAGGGTGAAAGTCTTCAAAGTTGAATTTAGTTCGTAAATAAACGATGTATTGGTTTTAATATTGGCTTTTCGGTGACCGGAGAATAATTTGGTAGAGTTTTAACACGCAAATAAGCTTTTCGGAATGAGAGAATTCAAAATCCTTTCTCTGTGGGTTAAAAGTTCTATTGATAGGCCTTTTCCCAAGCAGCTTTAACGTTCGTGGGATCTCGAATCCCAAAGAACATGGCCTGATATCGTGGAAACAGAGGTTTATTCAACTTTAAACTTTGTTTCTGTTGCTATCCGATGATAATTGAAGCTGAACCAAGCCAAATCAGTTTTACTTCAACTAATAAGCTCTCGGGTCGACCTGTTATATATGGACCTGACCCATATAATTGCTGGATTAGTGGTGGGCTTGAAGGTTGGGCCCAAGAGCTATTTTTGGTTACCACTTACCATAATCATCAACAGTGTAACAATGTGTCAAAAAATAAAAATACTAATTGGCACTGATGCCCCTTGAACTATGCCGGAATTTGCACATTACCCTTTATACTTTTTTTTCGTCATTAAACCCCCTAAACTTTCAGAAATCGGCAATAGCTGATGGAATAGTAACGCCGTCTATTTTTCTATCATGGAAAATTTCACTAAATTCCCCTTATTGTATACACAATTGTATCAAACCGGAAAAATGTAATAATACGACTTAAATACCCCTCTAACCAAATTTTAAAAAACAAATTTTAAAAATAAAAATTTAAAATTTAAAATTTAAATAATGGTTAAATAATAATAAAATTCTGAACTTTTTGATAAAGAAAATTAAATAAATAGAGAAATGAAAAATTAAATTTATTTAACAATTATTTAAATTATCTTTTTTATTTAAATATCCCTAAATATTACTTGTTCATTGACAATAACAATTGTATTAATAATGTCAAAACAAAAATTAAAAAATTAAATAATAATAACAATAATAATAAAACAATAATAATGATAATGTTATAATATGTATGGTTTTTACCACTTGTGTAATACACACAATGAATTCCCACTAACCCACCACCCTCCCTCTTACTTGTACTCCCACTTGCCAACTTGAGCCCACCCACTTGGCTTGTTATCATCACCATGCAGTAGCTGATTACCTCCCTTTTTGCCTATATATATGGTTCTTGTTTCTTTGTAAAATCTGATCACAAAAGTCACACAAAAGCTGAAGCTCTCAATATCAATAGAAAGTAAATATTCTCCTTATTTCTCAGCTCTCTCATCTCTCTCGTCTCTCATCTCTCATCTCTCACTGTCTCTTCTTCATCTCATCTCATTTTATTTGCTTATTATATCTATTATTTTATAATACGTTATCAGCACAAATGTATGTAAGTAGAGAGGATCCTCTGATGGGTGATTTACTTACGTCTTAATATTCTGGATCTATATACAGTTCCGTATAACAAGATGACTTATGCCGTCAACGGAACATATATATAGTTCTTGATTTATTTATTTATACTTGATTATTTTTATGCACATATCAGGTGATCTTATGACCTTGAAATCATTTATTTTTAAGGGCATATCAGGCTATCTCATGACCCTAAAATCATTTATTTTTATGCACATATGAGGTGATCTCATGACCCTAAAATCATTTATTTTTATGCACATATCAGGTGATCTCATGACCCTGAAATTGTTTAATTCATTATACTCTTTAATTATATTCACACTAAATTAAATCTACAATTTAATTTACAGAAGAAAAAAAAGTTGTAAGCATGGCTAAACTTGCGAATCTGAAGTTTGATGCACTTAAAGTGTCAGGAGATAACTATATGTCATTGGTTATTGATACTGGATTATACTTAAAATCCCAAGGTCTATACTACACCATTGACGATGGAATCAATGCTAACGAGCAAGACAGATCCACAACCATGGTCATAATCCATCATCATCTGAATGAGGATTTGAAAGTTCAATATCTTATTGTCACAGATCATGAGGATCTGTGGCAAGAGCTTAAAGATCGTTATGATCATCAGCATGATGTAACATTACCAAATGTTATATACGAATGGCAGCATTTACGATTCCAGGACCACAAATCAGTTTCTGAATATAATTATGCCCTGTTTAGAATCACCACAAGGTTGAAATTATGTGGTGAAGAGGTATCTGAAAATGATATGTTGGAAAAGACTTTTACAACTTTCCATGCCTCAAACATAATATTACAACAGCAATATCGAGAACGTAAATTCTCAAAATATACAAAACTTATCTCATGCCTTTTCACACTCGACTGGTTCTACCACATTTCCGGAAATGAATGCTAATACCATCAGATATCATGGTCGTGGTCGAGGCTGTGGGTATGATCGTAATTCTAATCATGGTCGTGGTAACTGTTGTAATCCTGATCACGGTCATGGTTATGGTCGTAATCCTGGGCGGGGCCGGGGCTGTAGTTTTAAAAATCAGGTGGTTATAATCAAAACATTCAGCAGAAGTGGAATACTTATGATGCCAAACAGTATAAAGGAAAATATGTTCAAAATAGGTCTAATGCAAATAACAGTGTTTGTTTTAGGTGTGGATATGAAAATCATTGGTCGAATGAATGTAATACATATAAACATCTGGTGGATCTGTATCAAGCATCAATCAGAGGAAAGGGAAAGAAACTGAAAACTCATTTCATTGAAGATTCATACCCTAGAGATATTACGCATCTCAATGTTACATATTTCTTTCCAGACCCGAAAGACATGCCAGCTGCTTCAATTGGTGATGGGAATGTCCATACCAATTAAATACTACTTATAGTAGTATTATTGTGTTATATGTTCATGTAAAATATATCTCTATGCAATATATACTTTTTGAATCACTTTTACTGATATGCACTTTATTTTTCCTTATAAAGCATATAAAATGAATCCGAGTGATAAAATGTGGATTATTGAAAAGCTAGAAGCATGAGATATATGTCTAGTTGATAGTGCAACAACTCATACAATTCTGCGGAGTCAGAAATATTTTATAAATTTAACTTTACTCAGAGCAAATGTTAATACAGTATCAGGTCCAGCGGATCTGATAGAAGGCCCTGGAAGAGCCACGATATTGCTACCAAACAATACTAAAATATGTATCGATGATGCATTATATTCAAGTAGATCTAGAAGGAATCTGCTTAGTTTCAAAGACATACGGAGGAATGGATATCACATTGAAACTATGAATAGAGATAATATTGAATATTTGTGCATTACTTCTCATTATTCAGGCCAGAAACTTATTATAGAAAAGCTGAGTGCTTTATCTTCTAAATTATATTACATTATTATCAAAAGTGTAGAAACTTATGTAGTTATGAACCAGAAGTTCTCAGATCCAAAAATGTTTGTACTTTGACATGACCGTCTCGGTCATACAGGATCTACAATGATGCATGAAATTATTGAAAATTCTCATGGACATCCATTAAGAACCAGAAGGTTCATTTATCATATGAGAATTTATGCACTGCATGTTCCTAAGGAAAATTAACAATAAAACCATCTTTTTCTAAAGTTGGTTTTGAATCCCCATCATTTTTACAAAGAATTCAATGGGATATATATGGACATATTCATCCACCAAATGGACAATTTCGTTATTTTATGGTTCTAGTTGATGCATCTGTAAGATGGTCACATATATGCTTATTATCAATATGTAATGTTGCTTTTGCAAGATTACTTGCACAAATTATCAGGCTTAGGGCTCATTTTCCCGATTACTCAATTAAGTCCATACTCCTTGATAATGCTGGTGAATTTACTTCCAAGACATTTGATGAATATTGCAAAGTGGCAGGGATTGATGTTGAACATCCAGTTCCATATGTTCATACTCAAAATGGATTAGCAGAATCACTTATTAAACATGTCCAGATAATTGCAAGGATTTTATTATTACGAATGCAATTACCGATTTTTGTATGGGGGCATGTTGTTTTACATGTTGCTGCATTAATCTGGCTTCGGGCCACTGCTTATCATCAGTATTCACCAATACAACTTGTACTTGGTCATCAACCAAATATATCTCATTTACGTACTTTTGGATATGCGGTATATGTCCCGATTGTACAGATAAAAAGAACTAAAATGAGACACCAAAGACGTTTGGGAATATATGTTGGTCTTGATTTACCATCAATTATTAGATATCTGGAACCCTTGATTGGTGATCTTTTCACAGCACGGTTTGCAGATTGTCATTTTGATGAAATAAATTTCCCATCATTAGGGGAAAGAAAAACTTCTTCTGAAAAGAAGTATGAACTTTCCTGGAAAGTTCCTAGTCTAATTCATTTAGACTGGTACACATCTCAATGTGAGAATGAAGTACGCAAGATAGTACATCTTCAAGCAATAGCGAATCAATTACCAGATGCATTTACAGATGCTACTAGGGTAACAAAATCATACATCTCAGCTGTTAATGTACCAGCACGGGTGATTGTTCCAGAAAAACAATCTAAACAGATGATAGCAAAAGAATTATCTATTGCACGCCAGAAGCGTGGTAGACCAGTTGACTCAAAAGATATTGTACATCAAAAAAGGAAAATAAATTAATCCACTTTCTCTAAATTAACTCCAGGAGAGTTAAATGCCCCTGAAGGAACACAAGTTACTAAAGTGACAAAATCCCCTGTGGGGGAAGGAATCTCTGAAGAGATACACGAATGTAGAAATGAAAAATTTCTATAAATTATACAAGAGAATTGTGGAATCGTGAAGAAACAATCATCGATGATGTATTTTCATACACGGTGGCAATTGAAATTATAAATGATCATTATGAACCTCATAATCTCGATGATTGTAGTCAGAGATCTGATTGACCTAAATGGAAAGAAGCAATTCAAACATAATTGACTTCATTAGCCAAACGTAGAGTATTTGGATCAATAATCTAGACGCCTGAAGACGTTAACCCTGTTAGGTATAAATGGGTTTTTGTACGGACACGCAATGAGAAAAACGAGGTGGTGAGATATAGGACACGACTCGTAGCACAGGGTTTCTCGCAGAGACCTAACATTGATTTTGATGAAACATACTCACCAATGATGGATAAAATTACGTTTCAATTTCTGATAAGCATGACTGTCTTGGAAAGACTGAAAATGCGTCTGATGGACGTAGCGACCGCTTATCTATATGGTTCGCTATTTAGATATTTACATGAAAATCCCTGAGGGATTTAAAATGCCAGAAGTATGTAACTTCAGACCTCGTAATTTGTATTCGATAAAATTACAAAGGTCCTTGTATGGATTAAAACAATCCGAACGGATATGGTATAACCGCCTCAGTGAATATCTGATAAAAGAAGGATATACTAATAATCATATATGTCCATGTGTTTTCATTAAGAAATCAGAATCTGGATTTGCTATCATAGCAGTTTATGTTGATGATATGACCTTAATTGGAACTCATGGAGAACTCATGGGGAACTCATGAAAACTACTGAATACTTAAAAAAGGAATTTGAAATGAAAGATCAGGGAAAGACAAAATATTGTATCGTTCTCGAGATCTAGCATGGATCAAATGGAGTACTTGTCCATCAATCAGCATATATCGAAAAGATTTTAAAAAGATTCCATATGGATAATGCTCATCCATTAAGTACTCCTATGGTTGTTAGAACTCTTGATCCTAAAAAGTATCCATTCCATCCAAATGAAAATGGTGAAAAGATACTTGGTTCTGAGGTATCATATCTTAATGCAATTTGTACTTTATTATATCTGGCTCAGTGTACTAGACTAGATATTGCATTCTCTGTGAATGTACTGACTAGATTAAGTTCAGCACAAACTCAAAGACATTGGAATGATATTAAAAATCTTTTCCATTGCCTTAGTGGAACGAAAGATTTATGATTATTTTATACAAAATCTAACAATCTTTCAGGTTTACTTGGTTATGCTGATGCCGGGCATCTATCTGATCCCCACAAAGCTAGTTCATAAACGGGATATGTTTTTACATACAATGGCACATCAATATCATGGCACTCCACAAAACAGACTTTGGTTGCTACATCCTCTAATCATTCTGAAATCATCGCACTTCACGAAGCAAGTCAAGAATGTGTTTGGATAAGGTTAGTTATTCATCATATTCAAAATTCTTATGGGTTTTCATTATCTACAGAAATGTCAACACATATATTTGAAGATAATGCGGCTTGTATTGCTCAAATTAGAGGGGCATATATCAAAGGAGATAGAACCAAACATATTTCTCATAAATTCTTCTATACTCATGAGCTTCAACAGAGCCGTCAAATTGATGTTAAACAAATACGGTGTTCAGATAATCTTGCAGATCTGTTTACCAAAGCATTGCCTACATCAACTTTTGAGAAGCTGGTATATGGAATAGACATGCGTCAACTCTGTAAAATACAAGATTATTGCTGAAGTTTTTATGAGGGGAAGCATTCAATCGGAGGGAGCAAAGTTTTGAATGGACATGTGTACGCTATACTATTTTTTCCTTTGATCAGGTTTTGTTCCACTGGGTATTCCTGACAAGGTTTTTAATGAGATAGTTTTTAATGTCCAACACCACTAGATCCAGAAAGATCATTGTATACATTTTTCTCAAATTTTGTCCCTATGGGTTTTTCCTAGAAAATTAAAATACAAGGGGTATAAATTCAAGGGGGAGTGCTATATATATGTATGGTTTTTACCACTTGTGTAATACACACAATGAATTCCCACTAACCCACCACCTCCCTCTCTCTTAGGGGTCGTTTGTTTTTTCCACTTAAAACTTAATGGGTCTGAATCATAATTATTAAGTTGTTTTGTTTGTTTTTATAAGTGGTCAAACAACTTAAAAATGCCAAAAAAAACAACTTAAAATAAAAGTAAAAAATCCTGACGTTTCACTTAATTGCAAATCACTTAATTGCATTAAATGCAATTGAAAAACTTTTCTTCCGATACTATCCCCTATATATAAAATATTTCCATTTTATCATAATTATATATGGTACAAAAATCTTTATTTTAATATATTGTTTATTTTAAATAGCTTTAAAAATAAAAAAAGAACACTAATCACTTCTCATATTGGTGTTTAATATCAATACTTTATTATGATATTAGGGTGATGTATTTATATATTATTATTTTTGGAGTGTTTTGTGTGAGTTTTCTTGCTACCTATTTTATTTTTTGAAAAAAAAATATTTCTTTTCTTAGTAAAAATGAAGTTTATTTGTAATCGAAGAAGAAGATCATGATCATGTGTATTCATATATAATTATTATTTTTGAATTGTTTTTATTCCATATTATATGTATAATTGTTTAACGTGGGTATAAATGTAAAATTACTTAGTTTCAGAAATTTTACTTTTAAAAAACAAACATGTTGACAATACATTCAGATGTAGGGAAAAAAAACATGTCATTCAAGTTCAGATTTCAGTCCTTATTCAATCTTCATAAAAATTCAGGATTGTTCAGTCTTCAGACAAAAAAAGAAACGACCCATAACTTATGCTCCCACTTAATGGTGTAAATATGGGCAAGGCCTAGAGAGCCCGGCACGGCCGCCCTACCAAGGATGGCGGGCCGTGCCTGGCACGACCCCCATTCTTGGCACGTGCCGGGTCGTGGTTCCAGGCACGGCGTGCCAGGCCCAACGGTCGGCATGCGTGCCGACTGTTGGGCCCGCCGAATGTTTTTTTTAATCTAACATTTATTTTTTTTAAAAGCTGTAACAATTGCATTTTGCCCCCTTAACTCTTGTCTTTTATATTTTTACCCACTTTTCTAATTTTCTATAAATACTCCCACCCATTCCACTTTTCATTCACTTTCTCTAATTCTCTCAATCTCTCCATTCTCAAATTCTCTATACAATTTCAATTATTCTTAATTTCATTCTTACCCTCTCTCTACTATTCTACACTACCAATATACTATTATAATACTTTATTAGTAATTTACTATTATATAACTATTATTCTCTAATCTCTCCACCAAGATACCAAAGTTCAAACTTCAAAGGTACTGAGCCCACCCACTTGGCTTGTTATCATCACCATGCAGTAGCTAATTACCTCTCTCTTTACCTATATATATGTTTCTTGTTTCTTTGTAAAGTCTGATCACAAAAGTCACACAAAAGCTGAAGCTCTCAACATCAATAGAAAGTAAATATTCTCCTTATTTCTCATCTCTCTCATCTCTTACTGTCACTTCTTCATCTCATCTCATTTTATTTACTTATTATATCTATTATTTTATAATATATAATGATAATAATAATAATAATAATAATAATATAATAATAATAATAATAATAATAATAATATAAACAAATAATAATAGTAATATTATTTTTGATTCATAAATTCCCAACCTGCGGGTTTGGGGTGGTTGGGGATTTTTGTCACCCATAGTGTAGATCCGATTGGATGGTAAATCAAAATCCGCACACTCTACCGACTTTTGAGATGCATGGTGGAGATCCTGGATCTCCATACCCATCAAATTATTTTATGTGTTTTTTCAATTTTCTTGTAATTTTATAATAATAATAATAATAATAATTTTGTAATTTGATCACCGCCATGAATATTTGAGATGGATGGTGAAGATCAATCTAAATATCTACCTAATTGTTTTTTAAAATAATTTATAATTATTTTTTATATTACTATTATTATTTTTTATATTATTATTATTATTGTTATCATTATCATTATTATTATTATTTTATTATTATTATTATATATATTTTATTTTATTTTACTATTTTTATTATTATCATCATCATTATTATTATATTATTATTATTATTTATTTTTTACATCATTAATACCCTTGTTATTATAAATGAACAAATGATATTTAGAGATATTTAAATAAAAAAAGACAATTTAAATAATAATCCCCCTTAAATAATTTAAATATTTATCTGAGTTTTATATTTAGGGATATTTAAATAAAAAAGATAATTTAAATAATTGTTAATCGATTTAATTTTTCATTTCTCTATTTATTTAATTTTCTTTATCAAAAAGTTCATAATTTTATTATTAATTAACCATTATTTCAATTTTAAATTTTAAATTTTTATTTTTAAAATTTGATTTTTAAAATTCGGCCGAAAGGTTATTTAAGTCGTATTATTATATTTTTCATGTTTGATGCAATTTTATATATATATATATATATATAATAATAAGGGGAACTTAGTGCAATTTGCCTTGACAGAAAAATGGACGGCATTACTATTTCGTTAGCTATTGCCAATTTATGAAAGTTTAAGAAGTTTAATGGTGAAAAAAAAAATATAGAAGATAAGATGTAAACTCGGAATTAATTCAGATGATATCGGTGCTAATTAGCCAAATAAAAATTGGGAATGGTCCCTCTTTCTTTGATACAGGAATTCAACATTTTGATCATCTATAAAATCTCAGGTCTCAACCATTGAAAGCATCATTCCACAGTTTAAAACTTGTGTAACAATTTGTGTTAGAGAGGCTGCTGAGTGCTGATCCTGCCGCTTGGTATTTGGTAATCATTGATATTTTTTTTAAATTGTATTTGTTCTATAAAACAAAGGACAACACATAAATAGAAATTGTTTTCTTTCTCTTCTGGATTGCTTTAATTCAAAGCAACATTGAACATGCTCTATAGCATCACTGAGCTGGACTGATGCTCAAATTGCTACTAATAAGGATATATACTAGCATGAAGGGCAACAAGTAGCCTACAACAAAAGTGTGCAGGAATGACACGGGCAAGATAAATATCAACAAAGCCAATTTCGTTAAGTTTAAGATGAATGTGACGCCATTTTCGTTAAGTCAAAGATGAATGTGAGAAGGAAAGCTTGGCCAGGCAAATATAATTGAGTAGATTAGTTTCCACGATAAAAGACACCATTCATGCGTATTTGATATCTCAAAAATTACATAGTACTAAAATTTGAACAGAACAAATTTCAAAAGTCACAATTAAATAGTTACATCTAGAGTTTCTATACACTGCAGAAAAAAATAATGCAACTAATCCCACCATAGAGACAGGCTTTAAATCAATGTATAAATGTAAAATAGACGGTACAACAGAATTACGGAAAGGTAAAAAGCAGAAGCAATCGGTTTCTTATGATCTCTAGGTCTAGATCCAAAAAAAAATTGGATAAAGGACAGAAGCTGCAAACAAGGTTAGGTGAATACAAGTCCTCCAACCTTGCAGAATTGGCTTATCGAGGAATAATAGGTCATAGTGATGACTGATGAATACAAAAAGAAAACGACAGTGTACTTCATGGTCCTCATCTAAACAAAAAATGAACCAGCAAAAATGGTTCATTCATAGATTGAATGTAATAACTGCACGTCAACTTATGAGCAACATGGGATGTTCTGGACTACGTGATTGCATAATGGCAGAAAAATAACATACATTGCTGATATGAACTATCTAATAAATGACTTTTCAGTTTGATGGATCACCATTACTACACAAAAACAGTCAATGAAGTTAATATATATATATACTGAATCAACAAGAAGCAGCTCAACTGCCAATCAAACATACATCTACAATCCAATTTTTAGTCTATCCAATATTAAGTCATTTAATGTCCTGACAAGTAGATCATACTCAACCCAAAAGGCAAGACCAATCCTACGTTGATAAATTGTCAAAGATTAAAGACATCAAACTTCAAAGATTAATGACACCACCTACAATAGCCTCGTTCACTTATCTTCAAGAATGCAAAATATGATTTAAGCAGAAATAAAACAAGAAAACATACTTGAAGGAATCAATCAACATATGTTCTGGAGATATTGTCTGGACAAGTCTCAAGCAGATATAGATATGGAACTGACAAGGTTAATCCATATCTAGCTCAACAATATTTGTTCGAAATCCCTGTGGACTCAATTGAATCATACTTTCAAAATGGAAAGATTGCGAAAGCAAAACCTTTATATAATAATTCAGCTTATTCATTATAACAAAACAGGCTAACATACCAAAGAAACATGTGTAATGCAAATTTACCCAAAAATATTGTAATTGCATTCAGATATATTGTCAATTGAGCATTGAAATACAGACTCAATCCCTTTCAATTCAGCTACAAGTACATAAACAAAAAATGTCTAACACAAACACAAGTTTGGGAGTGAAACCATCTGATTCATTACCTCATATCCGCGTACACGAAGAATCAAAATCATCAGGCGCGACCTTCGCTATCCAACTACTCAACGTCCTCTTAACATCTGAATGATTCACATATGCCAACTCATACATACTACACAAGTTCACCACCAAGGTCTCGTTCAACGCCACCGTGGGCACCCTCTCTAGAGCATTTTCCATCACCTTAATAGAATCCGACAAATCCCTCAAGTACATCAAACACAACGCCTTGTTGTTTATCGCCACCATGTCCGTATAATCCCTCTCTATACACTCATCGTACTCCCTCACTGCAGACACGTAATCCTTCCCCACCAAATACATCAACGCCTTATTCCTATTCACAAGATTCCTAAACTCAACATCAACCTCACCCTCTTTCGAAATCTCTTCCACACGATTAAACGACGTTTTCGCACCCTCTAAGTCCCCTATTTGCATCTGTATATACCCTAGTTTCGAAATCGTAACCGGATCCAACGCATCCAAACTAATCAACTCATTAATCAAATTTAAACAAACACTAAACTCTTTATTACTCAAATGGAGACCAATTAAACAATTAATAACAAAAATTTCACGCTTTTTCCAACAATTCACCGATACCTCAAGATTAGCGGCCCGTTTTTGTATCAACTTCTCTCGGACGAAACCGAGAAGCGTGTAGAACCGGTCGAGACCTTCCTGACGGTTCCCGAGCTTGACCGGAACAATGGCGTATAGCCACCGGAGAGAGAACGGGACCATGGATCCGGTCCGGTTCGGGTATACGACCGGGTACGATTCGTACTTGTAGCTGGAGCTGTCGAAGTCTTCCAGCGAGTCGAGCTCTTGCGCGGCTTCGTCGAAACGACGTAGTTTTGTCAGAGCGAGGGTGTTGTAGGAGAGGTATGTGAGGTGGTGGTGGGGTTGGGTGAGAAGAAAGGAGGTGCCGGAGCGGGCGCTTGAGACCTTGTCGAGGATGGAGCGCCAGGAGCCGCGCGTGGCGAGGTCCTGGAGGGAGGCGAGATCAGGGGCAAGGTCGTTGAGGGATCCGAAGGCGTTCGTCAGTGGATCCGTGGTCGTTGTTCGGGTAGGGTTTTCGTCGGCGGGTTGGGATTCGGTCATGGTTGATCGGTTGATCGGTGGTCGGTGGCGCGTCGTTACCCGAGATTTAGGAAGTGTTTACAAATTACAACTTGCAAGTCTGTTCGATGAGATTCGCTGGTTAGACTTACGAAGAAACTGCGTGAGCACCAAAACGCACCGTTTTGCAATTTATAGAATTCCTTTCATAATCCAATTTTATTTTCCCACGGTTCTTTTCTAAATAGTATCATTCTTAAATTTTGGGAAAGTATCATTTACTCCCCTGACCTTTGGCCTATTGTTAAAACGAGGGCAGAGTTTCGTCATATTGACCGTTTTCCCTCCTAATAACAAAGAAGCGTTAAAAATACCCATTCTGTCACATTTTCCATCCATTTGGAGTGTTGACCGTCGATCTTTATGTTCAAATGACCGGTTTATCCTTCAAATAATCAGAAAATGACTATTTAACCCTCAAAATATTTATTAAATGAAAAATAAATTAAAAAAAGGAAAACCAAAGAATTTAAAAAACATAAATTAAAAATTGAAGAGAATTCAATTTTTCACAATTTTCATCCAATTTTCAAATTCTTTCTTTTTTATAGATATGATACGGTGGAGAAATTTTATTCATTTATGTTAACAGGTTTTTCTGGCAAGGGACCAAAGGAGAATTTTCCAAACATAGATCTATCTAGGAAGATTCATCCAGATACTCCAAGAGACCTGCGAGATCGGTACCTTCACCTAGAGGGAGTCGATATCGGACGAGGTTGGAACCTCAACTATCCATCTATCTAGATAGGATACCAGCTCTGAAAGCATGTATCTCGCCCTACTGAAGTTCTTAATACCAGCTCAAGACCAGTACGATGATAGCTTGCACACCCAGAACCCCGCAAGCATCTCGACGTTGATCAAGGTACCAAGGTATCAGGTACCTCGATACCTACCTCGGTACCACCTCGATGTCTGCCTTGGTGCCACCCTGACTCCCGCCTGGTACTTAGTATGCTTATCCAAAGCTCCTTCAAGGCAAGTATCCTACCCCTCAGGCAATACGATAGGGTACACGAAGACATAAGCACCATTCCAGCAGGAGGCAGAACAAGCTCATCAAAATGAGGTACCAGTACTACCCTCCGTTAGGACTCCAAGTCAGAATTTCCCTTCAAGCTCCACGAAGAAGGAAAGTCGATTCCATCGCCATCAAGCTCTACGAAGAAGGAAAGTTGACTCCATCGCCATCAAGCTCCACGAAGAAGGAAAGTTGACTCCATCACCAAAATAAAGCGCCATTAATGACCCAATGGTCGACCGAATCAGAATTTGAATTCACCATTGATTAACAGGATCTAATCCCGCGCCTTCAGCTCCACGCAAACGCCTTTCAACGTTTAAAATAGGACTCTCCGTAATCTTCATTAAGAGAAACGGATTTTGGGGAGATTCTGGAGAGTAATATAAAGACGGCATTGAAGGGTAAAGAAAATGGAGAGACTTCTTCGAGCATTCTTGATCACTAGAACGAGAGAGAGATCCAGGGAGATTCATGAAAGTCAGTGAGAGTCCATTGACAATCACTAGAGGAAAAATATCCACTTATCGACACAGACGTTTTCTCCATCTCCATCCTGTGTAAAAGAGTGAAAAGAGTGAGAGATATGTATGTATTCATATTGTAAGCCTATCGTAGTAATTGATTGAATAAAACAGTATTCATTTTACATCTCCCAGTCCCTTTGTGTTCTTTATCCATCCTTTTGGTCTGTCGATCTCGATCATACTAAAAGAGGGACCCCGGTACCGAAGGTACCTACCCCGCTGCTGCTACCGGTAGTGGGTGAGGGTGTTAACTGAGATTTTAACCCCGAGTGAATTTTTCAGTTAACATTTTTTGGTGCCGTCTGTAGGAAAACCACACCTTCAAAAGAAAGCCTGTGTGCCTCGTTTTCTTGCTAGATAATCAGAATGAAGCTCCGATCCTCTCAGGATCATCCTGACCCATCAGGACATCAGTCGAACGCTTTAACCCGAAAGGGTCAGAATCCGAAAAAGGGGGGAAAGGGTCGCAACCCCGCCTCAAAGCCTTCAGCTGCTGCGCGGGCTACCCCCTAGGTACCTACTACCCCAGCAGCTGGACCTGCCAACCTAGACCAACAGGTCGCGGCCTTTATAGAGAGCATTCGCCTCCAAATGGTCACCGAAGGCAGTACCAGTCAGCATGCTGTACCAGATCCCAGGGGAGATGCCAATCAGAAGGGTACCAGGATACCTCCCTTCGACAGGTTGGGACCACCACCTCCTGTACCTGTCCATGATAGACTCGGGCCCATGCCTCCAATACCATCAGTCCATGATAGACTCGGGCCAGCGCCCCTGGTTCCTAGAAATCATACAGGTTACCAACCCCGACGTGCTAGATCCGCCATTGATCTCCTGCCTAGGGAGTCTCACCATCTGGTCTAACCAGAAGCTTCTTTTAGACAGCCTCAACAGGAAGCGACCAGGAGGCGCCCTCGTTCAATGGCAGGAGGCAGCAACAGGGATGTCGGAGAAGACCCTCTACATGGAGAGAAGCAGGGTGAAACCTCTGCGACATCGGAGGGATCTAACGACCGAGACTCTGAGGTGAAATCAGGAAATGATGGCAACAAACGTATCCGGGACCAGGTCGCCAGAATGGCAAAGGAGATCCAAGAGCTGAAGAAGGGTAAACACCGGGAAAATCGGAAAGATCCTTTGGGAGAGATGAATGCTCCCTTCTCTAGGAGGATCAAGGAGGCAGAACTACCTCCCAAATTCAAGATGCTAACCGATAAATTTTCTGGAACCGAAGATCCCCTGAGCCATCTAGAGAGTTTTGTTCACCAGATAGAGGTCCAGAATACCGCCGTGTGCAGAATGTTCCCTACCACGCTAACTGACTGTGCCAAGACATGGTTCAGGAAACTACCGGCGGGGAGCGTTGATTCATTTACCAGGTTGACCACTAACTTTTATGCTCAGTTTCAGGGCATCAAACCTCGCCCCAAAGATCCCATTCATCTCCAATATATGATCCAGGAGCGGGGTGAAACTCTCAGAGCCTACGTAGAGAGGTTCCATAAGGAAGTGATCCAGATGGGGGTCTTCACGGAGAAGGAGACTTTGGCCAATTTCAGAAGGAACATATGGGCCGGCAGGCTTTTCAGATCCTTCGCGAAACATCCCCCGGAGACCTACCAGGAAGCCTACAACAGAGCTCTAGAGTAGGTTGAAATAGATGAGCAGCTCCGAGTCAAAATGGAGCATAATGATATGAGAATTGCCAAGCGCCAGAAGAGGGAGGCGTTCAAGCCGGCACCAGTTCAGAAAAGTCATAACAAACCTCTGAACAAATCTACTTATCAGTCACCGCACTACCAGCCCCCGCAGAATCGGTACCCGGTCAGGCGGACTCTGCCCAAAGCTACACCGCCGCCTAAGGAGGTAGCCCGAGTCGATAGAGATGAAAGGGGATACTCTCATTACACCCCCTTAAACGCATCTCGCGAAACTATCTACCTTGCCATCCGTGACAAGGGACTGCTCAGAAAGCCAGGTCCAATGAAGGTACCACCCGATCAGCGGAACAGCTACAAGTATTGTGACTTCCATGAGGATGTAGGTCATAATACCTCGGAGTACTATAGTCTGCGGAACCAGATTGAAGCCTTGGTTAGAAGAGGTTGTTTGGAGGAATTCCTCCAATAGGTACGCGACAACATACGCACTGGAAAAGAGGTGCATGCCGATATCAAAGCATATGAAGAAGGAAGGAAAGCAAAAAGGAAGGATCTGATGGAGCAGATCCACATTGTCAATACCATCAGCGGATGTCCCACCTTGGCAGGAACTTCCAACAATGCTCGAAAGAACCATGCCAGGAAAGCTCCCAGATTGGAAGCAAGCCAGAGTATCTTCAAAGTAACTAGGGGGCCACCTCAGTCTCCTCATACTGCATAGATCGTCTTCACAGAAGAGGACGTGTATAACACCGTGCAGCCCCACGATGACCCTATGGTCATCACTCACTACAAAAAAAATGCCCATTAGTGACGAACTATTTCTGACGGCACTAATTGCCGTCGGTAATGGTACCTTTTCCGACGGCCATATTAGTGCCGTCGGAAATGAGCAAAAACATAATACCCTATTTCTAACGGCCCAATAACCGTCGAAAATATTCCTTATGCCGTCGAAAATACATACTATTTATGACAGCCTAAATGGCCGTCGGAAATAGTTTGTATTTCCGACGGCATATTTTACGCCGTCAGAAATAATATGTATTTCTGTCGGCTTTTTTCATGCCGTCAGAAAACGGTAAAATTTAATTCGAATTAATTTTAAGGGCAATTACGCTATCGAAAATGCAGTACTATTTCCTACATTATTTGTTATGGCTTTGTCATGGAATAAATAATTAATTTATTATTATAATAGTAATTAATAAATTATAATGGAATGTATGTGATAATTTATACACTACAAAAAAAAAATGTGATTTGTTGGTCAATATTTTAAATGTATCACTATATGTGTTATTTTGGTATTTATCACTATTTTTTTTAGCGAAATCACTCTGTTAAATTTTTCGCTAAATATTTTGATTTAATTTTAAAATTTTCAAATAATATGTCATAGGTAATGTAAACAAAAAATAAAAAAATTATGGCGATCACTGCAAGAAAATTAGACAATAGCTAGGGACCAGACTTTAGGGACAAAAAAATGGTACTAATAAGAAGTTTATTTTATGTGTACATCTGACTAAATAAATAAATATAAAATATAGCAAAATTATTAGTAATTACTAAAATAAGTTTAAATTATTAATTAATAAAAATTATTAATTTTTTAGTAAAATGTTGATTATAAAAAATAAAATCAACAAGGATATAATATATGTATCCTATTTCAAAATAAAGTAGTAGTAAAATGTAATTTCCTATGAAATAAGGGAAATATTTTAATAAAATATTATTTTTAAAAACAATATCAATAGTTATATTTAAATATTATACAAAAAATATATTTAATTAGCTAGTATGCAAACATATAAATAGCTTATATATAATTAGTATGCAAAAGAAATCAGATATAAAGTAATAGCAAAATGGTAAGAGTAACATTTACTATCAAATCCAAGTCACGGGTTCGAGCCACATAAAATGCAGAGTCGAAGGCGTGCACTTTTTTTTTCAATGAACCTTTTCTGACGGCCATATCCCGTCGGAAATAAAAATAAGCCGTCGGAAATACTAGTAATTTTAACCACCTTCAATTAATATTACTGACGGCATTTTTATTTTTTCCGATGGCCCTGGCCATCAGAAATACTACTATTTCTGACGGCTCATCGGTAAATAGTTATTTGGGACAAGCGTATTTGTGACGGCCTTTGACGGCTTTTTCCTGTCGGAAAATGGCATTTCCGACGGGAAAACGTCTTTTCCGACGGCATTTAGCTGTCAGAAAAGACCATTTTTTTGTAGTGACTGTACAGATAGCCAACAACTTGGTCCACCGTGTCTTAATTGACACGGGTAGCAGCGTTGACATCCTCTTCAAAAGTGCTTTGGAGCAATTCAACCTGAAAAGCAACCGCTGTACTACCCCATTATACGGGTTCACAGGAGACTCACTGATCCCCACCGGGTCTATGATCCTACCAGTAATAGTAGGGACAACACCACTCCAGCAGAACCTGATGATGGATTTCGTTGTAGTAGACACCCCGTCCACCTACAATGCTATCCTGGGAAGACCCTACCTGTCTGCTCTTAAAGGAGTTTTGTCGATATACCATAACGTCCTGAAATTTCCAGTAGGAGACAAGGTGGGTAAAGTGAGAGTAGATCAACAGGTTGCATGCAAGTTTTATGCAGTATCTACCAATCCAGCAGCCTTGTCTAAGCAATGCGTGCAGGTAACCATCAACCAAGATCGCCAGTTCTAGGAGGGAGATTTCGAAGGCGAAATGGATTCAGATGAAATGGGATCTGCGCTAGAGCTCCCCGACATTGACATTGGGGGAGAAGAAGAAAAAGGATGGGCCAGTAGCCATCCTGCAGAAGAGTTAGAAGAGGTATCTATCAGGGAGGCCGATCCTTCCAAGGTTGTCAGGATATGTTTAACATTGAAGACGGAGGTAAATGAGGCTCTGATAAAGCTCATGCTTGAATATAATGATATCTTTGCATGGAGTCACGAGGAGATGCCGGGAGTACCTGTTTCCTTAGCAACACACAGGTTAGCAGTGGATCCTACCTTCAAGCCAATCAAACAGAAGAGAAGGCATTTCAACCAAGCAAGAAATGCTGCGGTGCAAGAGGAGGTACACAAACTACTAAAGGCAGAGTTCATCAGGGAGTCTCGGTACCCCGAATGGATTACTAACGTAATCATGGTGACCAAAGCAAACGGGAAGTGGCGCACGTGCGTTGACTTCACAGATTTCAACCGCGCCTGCCCAAAGGATAGCTTTCCGCTACTGAAAATCGACCAACTGGTAGATTCAACCGCTGGTAACAAGCTCCTAAGCTTTATGGACGCCTTCTCAGGATATAACCAGATCCTGATGCACCCAACTGACCAGGATAAAACCAGTTTCATAACCGGGCAAGGCCTGTACTGCTACAGGGTTACGCCCTTTGGGCTCAAGAACGCTAGGGCTACCTACCAGCGCCTGGTTAACCGTTTATTCAGGGGACTGATAGGAAAGTCGATGGAAGTGTATATCGATGATATGATCACGAATTCTAAGATAGCTGAACATCACCAAGACCACCTCCGCTAGACTTTCCAGATAGTCAGGGAAAATCAGATGCGTCTGAATCCGGCTAAATGCGCCTTCGGGGTTATAGCCGGGAAATTTCTCGGATTCATGGTCCACGAAAGAGGGATTGAAGCTAATCCTGAAAAGATCAAAGCCATCATGGATCTTGAATCTCCCACCTCACTTAGACAAGTACACGGTTTGACTAGGTGAATTGCAGCCCTGGACCGTTTCATATCGCGATCCACTGACAAGTGCATCCCGTTCTTCAAAGCAATTAAACAAGGGAAGAATATGAAATGGGACCAAAGCAGTGAGCAAGCCTTCCAGTCATTAAAGGAGTACCTCGCTAGCCTGTCCCTGCTAGCTAGCCCGGTACTAGGAGAAGAACTATAGTTATACCTGGCAGTGTCTGAAACCGCCGCCAGCGGAGCATTGGTAAAAGAGTACAGAGATGGTGCCCAACGACCTGTCTATTATGTGAGCCGCACCCTAACCAAATCAGAAAAGAACTACGTTCTCCTGGAGAAGCTCGCCTTTGCACTGGTAGTAGTAGCCAGGAAGCTCCGCCCTTATTTCCTTGCTCATACCATCGTGGTAGTCACTAATCAACCTTTGCGACAGTTTCTTCAAAGGTCGGACGTATCGGGAAGACTTGTGCTGTGGGCCCTTGAGCTTACCCAGTTCGACATCAAATACAAAGCCAGGACTACCATCAAGGCCCAGGCTTTGGCAGATTTTATGGTAGAATTTAGTGCGATCCCCGATCAAGGCGCTACCCCGAGCCTGATTCGAGTTCCTCTGGAGGAACAAGAGCCTGCAGATTGGCCTACCGATCTAAACATCTGGATCCTGTATACCGATGAAGCATCGAATCAGGCAGGAAGTGGGGGTGGAGTCATTCTAACTGATCCGGAGAAAATCGAATGCTGCCATTGTTTCAGATTCGGGTTTAACACCACCAATAACGAGGCTGAGTATGAGGCCTTGTTAGCAGGGATGAGAGCAACAGTAGAGCTGGGAGCTGATTACCTCCTTGCCAAATATGATTCGCAGCTGGTAGTCAACCAAATAACTGGTTTATACCAGACCAATGGGGATAACATGGTAGCCTACCTTAAAAAAGTGCAAGAACTGTTGCCTCGCTTCAAGGGTTTCAGGATCGAGCAGATACCTAGGCAGCAGAATCATCTAGCTGACGTCCTAGCCAAGATAGCTGCCAATAGAGGACAAGCGCTGCCGAAAGGAGTTCTGCTCCAGGTAATGACTATATCAAGCATCTCTGAAGGCAAGGAAGTAAACCCTTTGGAGCGATTTCCATGCTGGATGGATCCTTTCGTGGATAACCTTCAATCAGAAAAGCTCCCTGAAAACCCCGATCAAGCTCGCAAGATCAAAAGAACCTTGGTTCGATACTGTTTGATCGAGGGGCACCTTTACCGCAGAGGTAGATCACTCCCCTTGCTCAGATGCCTACATCCTGAGGATGCGAATTGGGCATTGAGGGAAGTGCACTCCGGAGACTGTGGAAATCATATCAGAGGAGAAGCATTGGCTTACCAGGTGCTACGCATGGGATATTTCTGGCCGACCTTGCACCATGACATAAGGCAGTTCGTACAGTCTTGTGAACCGTGTCAGAAAACGGCCAACCTACATCACCTACCTCTAGAACGATTATCAACCATCAGCTCGCCGTATCCGTTTGCATTCTGGGGAGTAGACCTAATTGGACCTCTCCCAACCGCGCCAGGTTAGCAGAAGCGTGCAATCGTGGCTATTTATTACTTCACCAGGTGGGTGGAAGCAGAACCCCTCTCCAGAATTACTGAAGCAAATACAACAGAGTTCATCAAGAAAAATGTGGTTTGCCGATTCGGGACTCCGATGGTCATCATCACGGATCTTGGTAAGCAGTTCGACAATGCCAGATTCCAGGAATTCTATGGAAGTTTGGTGATTGAACTCCGCTTCGCGTCCGTGGCGCACCCCCAGACTAATGGCCTAGTTGAGGCCACAAACAAAACTATCAAGAAGCTCCTCAAGAAAAAACTTTAGTAGAAGAAAGGAAGATGGGCTGATGAACTCCCGGACTTACTATGGGCATATCGCACCACCAAGAGGACCGCTACCGGAGAAACCCCTTACTCGCTAGTTTTTGGGGTAGAAGCCGTCCTTCCTATAGAGCACAAGCTCGTCTCCTTCCGGGTGTAACATTTTGACCCCGATGGAAATGAGGACAAGCTGAGGGCCAGCCTGGACCTCCTAGAGGAGAAGCAGGATAGGATAGCCGAAAGAGTAGCAGTTTACTAGAACCGGATCGCTCGTTACTTTAACAAGAAAGTGAGAAGTCGAAGCTTCAAAGAAGGGGATCTGGTGCTCAGAAAGGTTACCCAAAACACCCAGAAGAGGTCAGACAGAGTACTATCACCTAACTGGGAAGGCCCTTACATAATCAAAATGGTAATCCAGGGTGGGGCCTACAAGTTAAATGATATGGACCGACATCCAGTAGACCACACTTGGAATGCTGATCACCTTAAGAGGTTCTACCCATAAGTTCTGCAATGTAAATCGACCATGATCACTCCTACACAACTGTTAGAAGATGTTAGTAGTCGTGAGTGCTTGTATTCCTTTGTCTTTGATCATCAATAAAGAAGGTTTCTTTCTCCATTCATTCCTGCCTATATTTGTCTACATCTACCTGCTTTATGTCACCAATTGAATCCCTCATGATTGTCGTCCTAAGACCAGGAGAGCTACATAGCACTCATGATGCCCTAGATCGGATTAGTCTATCTAGGAGGATCGTCTCAAGACCAGAAAGGACCATATGGCCTTCCTGCTGCCCTGGCCGGGTACCACCCCCCGCTAGGAAGGATCCAGTACGTAAGAGCATAGTTGCCCGATGGATCAGACCATGGCCGGGCACCACCCCCCGCTAAGAAGGATCAGGATAGTAAGAGCATAGTTGCCAGCTAGATCAAGGCCTTGGCCGGGTACCACCCCTCGCCGAGAAAGACCTGGTGCTAAAGTGGCCTTAGTTGCCTACCTGGATCTTGCTGCCAGTGTTTATTCGCCATTGTTTTCACCATTGTTTTCGCCAGGATACCAAGATTCCTACAAACAGGAATGCGAGGTACCCAAGTGTGATCGCATCAAGACCAGAAATGACCATATGGCCTTCCTGCTGCCCTGGCCGGGTACTACCCCTCGCTAGGAAGGATCCAGTACGTAAGAGCATAGTTGCCCGATGGATCAGACCTTGGCTGGGCACCACCCCTCACTAAGAAGGATCAGGATAGTAAGAGCATAGTTGCCAGCTAGATCAAGGCCTTGGCCGGGTACCATCCCCCGCCGAGAAAGACCAGGTGCTAAAGTGGCCTTAGTTGCCTACCTGGATCTTGCTGCCAATGTTTATTCGCCAATTGTTTTCACCAGGATACCACGATTCCTATACACAGGAATGCTAGGTACCCGAATATGATCGCCACAAGACCAGAAATGACCATATGGCCTTCCTGCTACCTTGGCTGGGTGCCATCCCCCACCAGGAAGAATCCGGATAGTAAGAGCATAGTTGCCAGCCAGATCAGGGCCTTAGCCGAGTACCACCACCCGCTAAGAAAGACCGGGTGATGAAATGGTTTCAGTTGCCTACCTGGATCTTGCTGCCAGTGTGTATCCGCCATTGTTTTCACCAACGTACCACGATTCCTACAAACGGGAATGCGAGGTACCTTTTCCGCTATTGTCTTCGCCAGAGTACCACGATTCCTACAAACAGGAATACGAGGTACCTCGTCCGCTACCGTTTTCACTAGAGTACCAAGATTCCTAAAATAGGAAGGCGAGGTACCGAGATTCACCAAATTTTTGATTCGCCAAGGCACCAAAACTCCTACAAACAAAGGAGCGAGGTACCCAGTTTTGCCAGAATACTTACCTGGAGACCTAGGTTCCATGAATAGGAAAGCTAGGTACTCAATCATTCGACAAGGTTTCTAGTTTCACCAGACTACTCGCCATACTGCCAAAACTCTCAGAACTAGAGTGTGAGGTACCATGGTACCGATCAACTGCTATTCCTCTACTTTATTCTCATCAGGTTTTATGAGTTACCAAGTTTTGATTAAGTCAAGTTTGTCCTGGGGACTCTTGCCCGAGTTTATGCTAAGCGTGTGACTAAATTAAATCGACAGATATAGATGGAAATGAGTTTTTCTTTTCATTGATCAAATCAGGGAACCCTGCCCTTATTTTAGGCTACATACAAGATACAAGAAAGAAAGGGACAAGAAAATAAACTGGAGATCTGAAACAGCCAGTTCTCTCTCTAACTTCTCACCTACTTACTAGATCTGCCTACCTTCAACATTGATCTCAATCAGAATCTATGTTGACAATGCTGCCACGAACCCTAGAGGTAAGAGCAAAGGCCGTGTTGGGATCAGTAAAAATAAGAAGGTAATAAGGATTTCCCCCACGTCCAAGATGCAACGGGGCATGAAGCCGCGGCTCGACCGGGTAATGCCTACACCATTGGCAAGGCCACAGCATCAGAGCCCACTATTCATCTTGATCCTGTGAATCTCTACTTTTCCTGTTCCTCTGGTAATTAAATCCATCAAGCACAGCTCCTTCCACAATACCAAGCATCTTGCCAGTCACAAAGCTGACATCTCCTCATCCTCTCACAATGTTAGTTGATACGACGATCATCGGTCAACCTATGGGAGATTGCCTGCTACAAAGGAAAAAGGGATTGTTTGAAGACCTACCTAATAGATAAGGGGTTTTTATAGAGGGAAAGATCGAATATCGAGAATGAGAGGATAAAGTCATTTATGTACACAACATTCGATACACGGGAAAGGGAAGCCTCGCGAAGTGTGCTTTCCCCCCGAGGCTTAATGATTGGAATAATCGAACCTATCCTGGATCGACATCTAGAAGGGCAGTTGAATACAAAATTCGAACCAATAATGCCTACATGGAAACCCACAAAAAATAAAGTGCCCCGATCTAAAACCGGTTGAGGTCTTGGAACCTTTCCCGGACCATTTGCGGTATTAACTCCCGGATCACCAAATTCCCACCTGGGTACTAAGAATCATCCCGGAACAAGCATTTCAACCTGAGATGTGATAAACTACACACGCATGAAGTCAAGAAAAACAAAGAAGTTCTCATTACTAAAATCGGGGAGCCCATCCCCCGATCACGGGCTACAAGAAGATAACATTATCTAGATGCTACTGAATAAGGGATCAAGCTGGATCAAGCATCCTCCTGCTCCTGAGTGGCTGTCTCCTCGCCAGCTCCACCAGTTATGGTTTCTCCTTCTTCAATACTGGATGGAGCACCACCTGCTTCCTGGGCACCTACAGCAACTAGAATTTCCATTGGAGATGGATCTCCTTGAAGCCCCCTCTCAAACTTCCTCGATTAGAGTAGCCTGACCTTCCTTTTCCTGGGCAGGGTCAGATGATGAGATAGGCAGGACAGCTTCTCCATCATCAGTAGCAGGCCGATCTCCTATCTCCTTGACAGTTTTCTACTGGAGGAGCAGAAGAGGCAGGAACCTTTCCTCCAGCCTTAGCCACATCAGCCTCAGGATCCTTCAAGCTGGGAGTTGCCCCAACATTACTTGTTGAAAGAAGAGAGATAGAACTCAAGTCTCCCCCTCCAACCACTCCACTGGTTCCAGTAACCTGGGAGGGTCTAGCCATATCCGAAGGTGCTGCCCTAGCTAGTTCAGTAGCCTTTGCCATGATCTCTTCCCGGTTCCATCCAGCGATGTCACCTAGATCAAATGGAGAAGGGAAAGCTAGAGCCACCTGGTAGCCAGCGAAAAAGTAACCGTCTCCGAAGGCGGTATCTACCTGGGCATCTAGATTGGCCACGCTACCCCGAAGAGACTTGACTTCTTTCTCCATCTCCACAATTCTCTCCTTCGCAATATCCCTCTTCTCCTTACGGTGGAGGGACTTGAGCTTCTCCATATCCAGAGCGTGTTGTATCCTCTCTCTATCAACCTTCGCCTCGTCAGCTTCCTTTTGGGTATTTGCCAGCGACTGGTTCAGAACTTCCATTCCCTGAGCAGCCTTAGCAAGCTCCTCTTTAGACCTCTCTAGCTCCGCTGTAGCACTCCTGACTTGCTCCAAAAGGAGGCCGACCTGTTGGCTCATGGCTACATTGAACTTAAAAGCCTGACAAAAAATAATAAACTTGTCAGAATATTCTTAACCTTTTACCCGGATAGAGGATTAAATTAAGACAGCTTACCTCAGCCAGAAGGGCAGATCCCCTTCTAATTAGAAGCTCAGTCGGCATTGCGGTCATGACATCTAGACCCCCACATGGGCAGGAAGCCACGAAGTGGGCCAGAACTTCATCCTGGCTGCTGTCCTTCGACCTCGACCGCGCTTTATCTCGAGGTATCTCCCGCTTCTTCATAGCAGAGTCGGAACTTTTTTCGACCGGTTTAGGCTGACCAGTTGCCATAACGGGAGAAGCAGAAGGAGCTGAGGCACCGGCATCAATGGTAGCTGCAACATTGACTGGTCTGAGAGGCGAAACATCTTGCACCCTGCTGGAGGCACCTCGGTACCTCCCCACTCTGGCTGTAAAAGCCTCCAGCTACCTAGCTGAGGTAGGAAGTGGGGAGATGGCGATCCTGGTACCACGATCGGGGTCCCACCAGAGCCAGCATGTACACTAATCCCTGCATCTAGGTGAGAACTGGCTGGAAGCCCGACAGGGGAAGTTAGAGGAGAATCAACAGTACCGCCGGTTTGATTGGTCTCCACCTCAGGAACTGATGCAGATACTACTGAAACTACAACAACAACACAAGTTAATATCAACAAAGTTTATAAAATAATATAACGAAAGGGAAATCAACAAGACGTTTACCAGGAAGTGCGTCAGAAATACGGAGGAAGTACTCCACCCTCCCTACATCAAAGGCATCCAAGGCAGGATACTGCAGATTGACATAATTCCTGGCAATGATGGCCTTCAAGATCTTCTCTGACTCAGCAGAGAGCTTACCCTTCTCCAGTGAGGGTCTCTCCCTAAAACAGGTAGGAACCTTGAATTCGGTTCCTCCGATGTAAACCGAGCTGCCCCATCCGCCCTTGACGATGACCCATTCCTCCCTCTAGGAGTTATCCTTCTTCGTGGCCCTAGTACCACAAATTTCAGGTTATTCTAGGCCCGAGCATAGAATTGACCCTTCAGACCCAGGGCATTGGCAGCAATTTGAAAAATATATCTGAGCTCGTCAGCTCCCGGTTCCCGATCAATGTGGTCTCTCACACACTGCTCCCTCTATAAAACCAGGAATCCCACCAGGTGCCTCCAAAACCCCGGTGTTAGCTGGAGAGGGGCAAGCTGTAATGCGTACATCGCCCTACACAAGGTGGTGTGAAAGGGTAACCTAACTCCACTATCGAAGGCCGCCGTATGAATTGGAAGCTCGCCGCGATTGAGGTATACACATCATACCCTTTTAAAGGTATAGCGATCATGATGTCTTTAGGGATTTTGAAATCCCTCTGCAAGCGCGCCACGGTGTCCGAGGTACTAGAAGAATCAGGGATGCACCTGTATTCATAGGGGAGGGCAAGTACCCTTCCAGCGGTATCAGTAACTTCACCGGCCCGGCTCCCACAAATCCTGACGGTGCCTACTTCTTCACTCGACTCCTGGTCGACATCAACCGGAGTCTCAGGATTGTTCGAGAAGCCTGTCCCGATTGTGATGTTTCGATTGGAACGGCGAAGTTGAAAGGGAACGTCGTCCCCGCTGTCACTGCTATCGCGAGCCCTTTTTCTGGGGGTAAGGCTCATGCCGGCCACCGCATCGCCGTCGAATAGTTGTTCAATGTTATCGCCACCAGGTGAAGACATAATGACAGTTCAGAGAGTGATTCCTAGAGAAAAGGGGGAAGTTGAAGGTTGAGGCTAGGTTTTCTTCTTGCTGGAAAATCTTAATCAGGAAAATTTGCTTAAAATGAATCACTTGCGAAGGCACCAGAGATATAGGGATGATTACTTGTAATGGGCAGAAAAAGTAATTAATGTCACGGTAAAATCGGTGACGTGGAGGGATCGGTTTCGAGAAACGTACGCCCCCAAAATATTTTCCTTTTTGAATTCGGCTTACCCTGATCAGCCACGTGGAATTTAAATCAGCGTGCAAAGAGAAGATTTCCTCCTATGAGACGTTACGAAAAATTCTCCAAGCGCAATCTATCCTGACTTCAACCCCAACCTGATACCGATGTTCAAGTCAGGGGGGACTTCTGTTAACAGGTTTTTCTGGCAAGAGTCCAAAGGAGAACTTTTTAAACAGAGATCTATCTAGGAAGATTCATTCAGATACTCCAAGAGACCTGCGAGATCAGTACCTTCACCTAGAGGGAGTCGATATCCGACGAGGTTGGAACCTCGACTATCCATCTATCTAGATAGGATACCAGCTCCAAAAGCATGTATCCCGCCCTACTGAAGTTCCTAATATCAGTTCAAGACCAGTACTATGATAGCTTGCACGCCCAGAACCCCGCAAGCATCTCGACGTTGATCAAGGTACCAAGGTACCAGGTACCTCGATACCTACCTCGGTACCACCTCGATGTCTGCCTTGGTGCCACCCTGACTCCTGCCTGGTACTTATTATGCTTATCCAGAGCTCCTTCAAGGCAAGTATCCTACCCCCCAGGTAATACGATAGGGTACAAGAAGACACAAGCACCATTCCAGCAAGAGGCATAACAAGCTCATCAAAATGAGGTACCAGAACTACCCTCCATCAAGACTCCAAGTCAGAATTTCCCTCCAAGCTCCATGAAAAAGGAAAGTCGATTCCATCACCATCAATCTCCACGAAAAAGAAAGGTTGACTCCATCAACATCAAGCTCCACGAAGAAGGAAAGTTGACTCCATCGCCAAAATAAAGCGCCATTAATGACCCAATGGTCGACCGAATCAGAATTTGAATTCACTATTGATTAATGGGATCTAATCCTGCGCCTTCAGCTCCACGCAAACGCCTTTCAACGTTTAAAATAGGACTCTCCGTAATCTTCATTAAGAGAAACGGATTTTGGGGAGATTCTGGAGAGTAATATATAGACGGCATTGAGGGGTAAAGAAAATGGAGAGACTTCTTCGAGCATTCTTGATCACCAGAACGAGAGAGAGATCCCGGGAGATTCCCGGAAGCCAGTGAGAGTCCATTGACAATCACTAGAGGAAAAATATCCACTTATCTACATGGACGTTTTCTCTATCTCCATCCTATGTAAAAGAGTGAAAAGAGTGAGAGATATGTATGTATTCATATTGTAAACCTATCGTAGTAATTGACTGAGTAGAACAGTATTCATTTTACATCTCCCAGTTCCTTTGTGTTCTTTATCCATTCTTTTGGTCTGTCGATCTCGATCAAACTAAAAGAGGGACCCCGGTACCGAAGGTACCTACCCCGCTGCTGCTACCGATAGTGGGTGAGGGTGTTAACTGAGATTTTCACCTCAATTGAAAGGGAAAAAAAAAGGATTTGGTGGAGAGATCTCCACCAGATCTTATTTTTATCAAATTTTTTTTTATAAAAATTAAATCATTCAAATCATTCAACCAAAAAAAAAACCCAGCCACTAAAAAAATTCTCCATCGTCATCATCGATCTCCAACCTTAGCCACCACCACTCTCGAACACCAACCCTAGCCACCACCCTAAATCGACCAAAATCGGCGCTTGATCTTGGTGCCGAGAAGATCGTCGATCGATCTGGGAGCTGAAAAGTAAGGCGATCGATTTCCTCATGACCACGATCGATCGCGATTCTCCACAGCCACAATCTAGTCCAGATCCATGCGTTGTGGGTCGTCTGGTTGCATCACCGTCGTGCGTTGCCTTCTGGTGACGGCGTGGTGGCTAAGGCGGCAGCGAACACAAAACCCAGGGTTCACAGTTTGTGTTTGTGTTTAGCCACAAGTACTGTTGAATTTTCTTGATTTTTTTTCTAGTGTTCGTGTGAGAGGTGGTTTGAGATTGGTGTTGTTGTTTGAGATTGGTGATGATGATCATAAACTGGGATGGGTTTTTTTGGGTCTGATTATATTTCGAATATGGGTTCGTTGAATATGGGTTTGATGGTTTGATTGATGATGGAGTCATATATCTGGGTTTCGGTTTGCTGTTGGTGATAAACTGGTGTGGTAGTGTGAATTCTGGTGTTCGTGTGAGAGATGGTTTGAGATTGGTTTTGTTGTTTGAGATTGGTGATGATGATCATGAACTGGGATGGGTTTTTTTTTGGGTCTAATTAGATTTGAATATGGTTTTGATGTATATCTGGGTTTGATGGATGATGGAGTCATGGAGATCTGGGTTTTGGTTTGCTATTGGTGATAAACTGGTGTGGTAGTGTGAATTACGTTAATACCTTTCCCATTTAACGATCAACGCCTTAAATGGATAGAAAATGTGACAGAAGGGGTCTTTTTAACGTTTCTTTGTTTTTTTGGGGGGGGGGGGGGGGGGGGGGGGATGGCCAATATGGCGACACTCTGCCCTCATCTTAACAATAGACCAAAAGTCAGGAGGGAAAATGATACTTTCCCCTAAAATTTTTAATGTAAAAATAATCATAATAATAACCCCAAGTCCCTTCAAAAAAATAAAATAAAAATAACCATAAGTCCCTAACGTTAGACAACCTAAAAAAACTAGCCCAAATAACTCATTTGTCATATTATTTGGATTAATTATTTGGGTTGTATAGTATTATTTTAAGGGATAATTACCCCGATAGCCATTAACTTGGGCTACTACTATCAAAATGGTCATTATATGGGGAATTGGTTTCAAAATGACCATTTTGGGTGAACATTGTTACACTAATAACCATTCCAACCAATTCCATCAATTGTCATCCATTTTCATCTAATTCTATTCAATGAGTGGCATTTTAGTAAATAAGGGGACGACATTAATTTATTTTAGATGTTTTTTGGAAATCAATTTTTTCTTTTGTTTTTTGAAACAAATAATTATATTTAGTATGTGTATATACTTATAGCATATCTCAAATATGTGTATATATATATATATATATATATTTCTTTTCAACTCATCTCAAATATATTTTTTAGAATTCTTATATTTTGTAGCCTTAATCTTCTCAAAAAAGAAGAAAACAAATATTATATATATATATATATATATATTTCTTTTCAACTTATCTTAAATATTTTTTTTTAGTTTTTAGATTTTGTAACCTTAATCTTCTGAAAAAAGAAAATATATATTTCTTTTCAATTTATCTTAAATATATTTTTTAGAATTTTTAGATTTTGTAGCCTTATAATCTTCTCAAAAAAGAAATATGTGTGTGTGTGTGTGTGTGTGTGTGTGTGTGTGTGTGTTTGAGATATGCTATACGTTTTTGGATGATCGCTTTCGTGCTCGGTTTCCGAATCTCTGCTTTTGGATTGGTAGGATTGCGATTTCTCCGGTGATAGATTATTTGGTGTGGCCTCACGCTAGGGAAGGTAGTGTTTCTTGTAAGGCGGCTTACTCTAGGATGTTTCATGACATCCCGCAGGCCCCCTGGTGTAGGGACGTTTGGTCTCGCTATATCCCTCCCTCCCGTTCGATTCTGTCTTGGTGGCTTTTGCTTGATAAGCTCCCCATCGAAGATCGTTTGTGCAGGTCCGGGTTTCAATTAGCTTCCAGGTGTAGTGTTTGTGGTGCTAGTTCGGAATCAGTGGATCATCTTTTTCTGAAGTGCCTTCTTGCTACAGCTCTTTGGCGGTTTTCTCCGCATTTCAGAGGTGTGTCTCCGCTGACACTTTGGGTTCTTTTTTCAGGCAGGCCATGTCTGTTTCTTTCAGTGATTAGATTAGGGTTTTGTGGAAAGCTGCTATTCATGAGGTGGTTTGGAGTGTGTGGTATTCCCGTAACCAGTGGATTTTTGAAGGAAAATCTGTTGATTTCAGGGCGACTTTATCTTTAGTGTGGCGATTTGTTTATGATGCAAATCGTTTGGGGATCGGCTGTATGCGTAACTGTGTTGATGATCTGCTGATTCTTCATCGGTTTGGTCTCAGTGGTTGACTTGGTAAAGCTCCGGTTATTAGGAGTGTGGTTTGGTCGCCCCGGCTCCGGGGTGGATAAAGGTTAACACGGATGGTGCAGCTTTGGGTTCGTCAGGTGTGGGAGGTTGTGGGGATGTTTTTCGGACTTGTAGATCTTTTGTTAAGGCCTGTTTCGCGGTCCCCCTTGGTCAGGTTTTTTCTTTTGAGACTGAGCTCCTTGCGGCTTCTTTAGCCATCAATTATGCTTGGACTTTAGATTGGCATAGGATCTGGCTCGAAAGTGATTCTTCTATATTGTGCAGCTTCTTTTGATTAGGTCTGATCAAGTTACCTGGCGTGTTCGTCAAGCTTGGCAGCGCTGCATTCATCAGATCTCGCAAATGGACTTCTAGGTTTCTCATATATTAAGGGAAAGTAATCAGGTGGCGATGCTCTCTCTAAACACGCTTTAGGTCTTTCTTCTGATTCCTGGTGGTTTTCCACACCTTCGTTCTGTTCTTCGCTTGTTGGTAATGACTGTATGGGTAGAGAATCATTTAGGTTTTCCTAGCTTTGTTTTTCTTGTGTGGCTTCCGTGCCTTTGGTTATTTTGGGGCTGCGTCCTCTGGTTTGTGATGTATTGCTATTACTTTTGTTACTATTTTTCTTTATTAATATATTTCTGGATACTGCCTAAGGGTTTTTCAACATATGATTGCTTGTGATGCTTTTTCCCCTTAGGTCAGTCCAATTTCATCAAAAAAAAAGATATGCTATACGTGCATACACACTAAATATAATTATTTGTTTGAAAAAACAAAAGTAAAAATTGATTTCCAAAAAACATCTAAAATAAATTAATGTCATCCCTTTATTTACCAAAATGTTATTCATTAGATGAAATCGATGGAAATTCATGGAATTGGATGGAATGACCATTAGTGTAACAATGTTGTTCAAAAATGACTATTTCAAAACTAATTTCCCAAATAATAGTCATTTTGATAATGGTGACTCAAGTTGATAGTCAGAGGAGTAATTATCTCTTATTTTAATAATAATTTAAGACATCCACCGTTGTTTCAAAATAATAATTATTTAAGACACTACCCTAAAATTATAAATTTGAAAAAAAAATTAAAAGACAATTCATTTTACTATAAAATTATATTTTTTATTGAAAAGTGAAATTTGTTCTTAGTAGTTTTTTTTTTTGGGTTGTCGTACTATTTCCTTGGTTTAATTTCTTATTTATTGTTCGAGTCCAATGTTACATTTTTTTTGACAATATGCATATTTATTCAAAACAACCAAGTACATTACATAACCTAGCATATCAGCTATACTCCAGTAATAATAAGCTCACACATGGTGTTAGGGATTTGAATCGATGATCGCGGAATCGTCATGTCTAATATACGCCCATAACTCATAGCAATTAATAACGTCTATAGCTGAAAAATGAGATGAGAGAAAATAAACCAATCACAACACAAGATATACGTGGAAAACCCAAATCGGGTAAAAGACCATGGGCCGTCAGGACGACAGAGAAAGTTCCACTATATGATAAATTGTTACAACCATATATATTCCAGGATTCTCTCTCACGCCTCAACCCCAAACCACTCTCACAACGCTCACAAGATCCTCACAAAGAACCCCACAATATCCCCTAGGTCTCCCCTGAATATCACTTATGGATCTCGAACTTGATCCACTGATATTCCCTTAGATCCCTCCCCCGATATTCCCTTGGGTCTCTCTCCCGGATCTCACCACTCTCTGATGTTATATGGTGTTTCTTGACTCCACACAAAATAACCTAATTACAAGGTCTATTTATACTAGCTATAAGGAGTTTAAGATAAAAGGAAATCCTACTCCTAAACATACAAGAATTACTTGTTCCACATAAATACTATTTTTTATTTATGACAAGTCTTCTTGTAAGTAGAAATCTTTTCCTTCAAGCATAAGACTTTCCTATTCTTCATGAAGACAAACTCTTTTTCTTTTTCGATAAGCACAAGAACTTTCCAAAAGAAAACCTTTCTTTTTTCTCGCAACATTCATGATCTCATCAAAATACGCCATTACCGCGGTCTAGGTCGGGGTGTGCACCCCGCTCCATACACTGCGGAAAAGCCACTGAAGTCCACCGCTCAGAATACCGCGGTTGGTGCCTTTGCCTCCGTCGCGGTCTACACCGTACTAGATATACTAGAATTGACCGCTCCCTGTGCCGTGATCCATGCACTTGTCTGCATCGCGGTCCACGCCGCGGTTTCTTCCAGAATCCTTTTCTTCAGTTCTTCTTCGGTCTTTAAGCTCCCTCAAACACCAACTCTAACTTCCAAACGTATCCCACGTCTCCAGGAAGTTCCAACATCAGTTCAGTCTCGTTTGTTTCACATTGGGTTCACTTGAGAATACGAGCCAAAGTCTAACACATGGAGGATACTTCTCCGACAGTCCGACCAAAATGGGTCCTAAGAAATAGAGGAAGCTAATTTTGCTAAGCAATGGCCAACCTTGTTAGCATTTGCCGGTGTTAAAACCTGTGTTATGTCTGCTATATAAATATATATTGCGTGCAATAAACTCACATACAGTACCAGGGGTGAAGCCAGAACTCATCGTTTGGGTGAGCTAAATTAACTATTTTTTTGTATACCGCATGCGGTGCAGTGACTCGAATCTGGGACATTGTAATACTAAATTAATGTAATTTTCTACTCAAGCTACGTTGGGCAGTTCAAAGTTTTTTAGGAATTCAAAATTTGTTTCATTTATCTATGGAAAAACAGAGAATGAAGGGGGAAAAAAAACTTTAAAATGTTTGAGTGTCAAAAAAATATTGAGTATATCACTCTAATAAATCAATTGAGATTATCTTAATTAAATGAAATTACAAACTAGACTATTTTTATGAATTATCAAGCAATGTAAATATCGTAAATGTCTATCTATTACATTTAAAAAAAAATACCAAAATCATTAATTTTCTTTTTAGAAAAAGCTAGCCTGTGCTGAAGCCCGGATTAGATTGCATATACATCCGCCCCTATATAATACAATACAATAAAAGGAAATTTGAATACAGGAAATTTACGGTTTGCAGAGATGTGAAGATTAAAATAATTTGAACTTTGTGATACTCACAATTTCTTTGAAGACAATTTTGCTCCCTCAATGAATGGTATTTAAGGTTATGAACAATTGTCTCCCAAAATAGAACGTATTTCATTCTTCAAGTAGCAGCACTTCAAACTTAAAGAACCGTCGAACTCAAATATGTGTTTTATGTTCGAAACTTTTGACACTTTTAGTTTTATGCAAAGAGAACAAGAATGCATAAAAATTGATCTTAAATGGATAGAAGACATCTATATTTATAGACATCCTCATACTTATTCGAGATGACACATAAATTTTCGAATGGACATGACCTTAAAGGAAAGACATATCTTTTAAGAAATGATACCACCTTTATAAAAAGATACAGCTTTTATGAAATGATATAATTGTTATGAAATGTCACATCACTTGACTAAATTTATCATTCAACAATATAACATTTTCCAACACTCGGCACAAAAGTCACATAGCGACAATTAACACAAAGAAGAATAGCCAAAATATCATCAATCCCCAGCTCCACATCAGAGCTCAGCCCTCGTTTTTCATTAATCCGATCTACAACCATAGCAGCATCAGCTTCTACTCTGACAGAAACCAAACCAGTCCATTGTACATTTGAACTCAAAGACTACTTGAATTGTGTAGACTGTGAAATTCAATATAATGAATTTAAAGTCTGTGAAATAAAATTTCAAGTCTTCAAGACTGATGGGTCGTTTGTTTTTTTGTCTGAACACTAAACAGTCCAGAATTTTTCTGAAGACTGAATAGGGACTGAAATCTGAATCTGAATGACATGTTTGTTTTTTTTTTCCTCACATCTGAATGTATTGTTAACATGTTTGTTTTTTAAAAATAAAATTGTCTGAAAATAAGTAACTGTACATTTATACTCATACTAATTAAAAGAAGTAATTTAACATGTACCATTCTTTATAACATTTTGTATGGTTTTTTTTTTTTTGCAAACAAAGTTTAATTTAACAAAATAAAATGTTAAACAAAGAATATAATTTTGCATGTTCTGCAAACAAAGTTTAAGTTAAATTTATTGTCAAAAAAAGTTCAAATTCAAGTTCAATTTTATACGTTATCCACGTTTCCGGTGAATATAATTCATGAAACCTTTTTTGTTTTTTTTTTGTTTCCTGGATCATATGCACCGGAAACCAAATAAAAAAAAGGTTCTTGAATTTTTATATACAATAATTCTATAACATATTCGAGCCACGAAATCTACTTAATATGATAGACAACTTTATTGAGCACTATACGAATTGTTAACGGAAATTTTGCTTGAGATGAGAAATCTCAGTTAACACCCTCGAGACCACTACCACGTAGGTGGTGGCCAAGATTGATCGTATGTGTAACAATGTTTTATAAAATGACAAGGAATAATGATACAATTCACCACCCAAAAGAAAGCAAAAATATTTTCTTATTGAACGTGTATGGTATATAAATTTCACTCAAATTGCTCTGAGTTCTCTCTAGGGTATGGTCGAGTACTTGTCCTATGCCTGTCGAATAGTAGTCTCTCTTTTTGAAGGAGGAAGTCCCTTCTTTATACAATGTCTTCATAGGTGTCAACTCATTGATTTCCCCTTGATTTTCTCATCCCCCTCTTATCGGACGGAATTTTTCTCTTTAAATGTAGTTGACTTTGAGTTAATTGCTCCGTTGAGGGTATCTTGGAAATCAATTTGTTTCCCATTCAAACTCTATTAATTGTTCTGCACGTGTATAATATCTGTAGGTGTGATGCTGTGTATCTCTGGGTCTGGCATGGTTCCCATGGGGATCGCTGAATGTATCATGGTGTGGTGCATCAACTGGTGAGGTCGATCAGTGTTCCGACCTCGATATCTGAGAAGTTTCATCCAGCTGGGAGCCAGATCTGGCTTCCCTTGACCTTTTCGAAGCTAGGTGCGGCTTCCCCTGACCTTTCGAAGCTAGGTGCGGCTTCCTAGGGACATTCTCATGTGTCAGCGAGGTATAGGTGAGTCTCTGGAGCAATTGCGAGGTGACCTCGACTTCGGGGAATTTCTAGTTTTGGTGATACGGGCTAGATCTGATCGTTCCGGACTCTATCCCGGATGTTTCCAGAGCCCGTCCTTGTTCCAGCGGGGTGGTATCGTAGCTCGGCTCTAGATAGAATGGTCTCCTGGTGGAAACTCTCGGGTATGGAGCCAGGTCTGGGAGGTGGAAAATTTTCCTTTGGTCCTTAGCCAATTTTGGCTATTAACAGAATTTCCTCTGACTTGAACACCAGACGTCGAGCTTGGGGTTGGGGGTCAGATTTTTACTTTATTTGGGTCTTCCCCTTTTTACCGTTACCGTAATATTGGGGAAATCTCCTCATTAGAGTGATGTGAACCGAACCGACTAATTTATCTCCGAATTAATCTGATTGCGTTACGGCAGTCCCCAAGATTTTTTACCGTTACCAGAATCTTGGGGAGATCTCCATCTTAACTGCGTAATTGATGTGGCGTGAGATGATTAGCCTGCTTCTGAGTTAATCCGGTTACGTTACGGTAGTCCCCGAGATTCTTTACCGGTGCCAAACGAGGATCTCGATAGCTCGTGTTGTTGCCCTCCTGCCTATATATATCTATTTTTCTCCTCGTCTTCCTCACATCTCTCGAACTAAAATTTTTGCTAAGAAATATTTTCTCTTATAGCCTTTCCTCCAAGCTTGCCTTTTTCTTCATTCTTCATCCTTATTGGCTTTTACTATGTCGAAAACCAGTCACGATTAAGTTGACTCCATAGTTGACGGCGAGGAGGTCGTCAGTCTTACTCTGGGGAAACGGGAATGTATCCATTGGGACTGGGTTCTCCAACCATCCTGACCATCCTTTGGATATCATCAATGAAGATTCCGACAAGGAAGCGGGCGGTGACACCACGGGAGAACATCGGGTCTCGGTTCCTGATCCCCTTTTGGAGAGGTTCCCTCCTTATGATTTCCGGGTTGTCTCAGATTCCATCATCGACCCGGTCTCGATTGACAGCTTGAGGTCGAAGTTTGGCATCCCAGATAGTGTATCCATCTTGGTGCCTCCCAAAAATTATGAGTTCTTCAACCCCCCCTAAAGGCGTGCTTCCGATTCATGTGGCAGCTCTCGAGAACGTGGTGAGGCTTCCCCTTCATCCGACTCTTCGGCGGGCTCTTAACGCCATCTAGCTCGCTCCCCTCCAGTTGAAGCCTGGCTTCTGGAGGCATCTGATTGGTTTCCTTGTACTATGGAGGGAACAATGTCAGTTGAGTAAGGTGACGAGGGAGCCGGGTGCAGAGGAGCTGGCCTATCTCTTCCAGATTAGGAGCTTGTCTGGCACTCCTCGAGGCCAGTTATATGCCAAGGCCAAGAACAAGCTCAATTTCATTATTCCTAGTGCTTCGAAGAAGGACCCCGCTTGGAAAGAAGAATGGATCCTTGCGGGGGATGACTGGGGGAGCTCGATTTTCATTGGAAGGCATGAATTCAAGGTTCCCACGGCTTTCAGTGACAAACCCGCATGGGACCGGGACTCCCTGCCTTCTGAGTCCGAAGCCATCTTGAAGGCTATTTTAGCCCGAAATTATTTGAACCTGAAGTTCCCTACTACTGAAGCCTTTGATCCTCGTAGGGTGAACAAATACTTACGGATCTCAGATGCTACTCCTCGTAAGTGTCATTGAGTTGCTTTGCCTTATTACTCAGCTTGGTTCTAACATTTTCCTTTTTAATCTGCTTATTCACAGTTTTTGTCGTTGAACCGGCCACCCGCTACGTCTCACGCTCTCCTCAAGGTAGAGTTTCTCTTCCCTCCATTGAGGTCGAACCTGCTTTTGCTTCATCTATCTCTCCGGCTGGGTCCAAGATGGCCACTCTTGCTTCGCAGGCTTTTCGGGCGTTGGGTAAAGCTCCCCAGGTGGTTGGTCCGACTGTTTCTGTCCGTTCGGCTGTGGTCGCTAAAGTTGCTACCCCCTCGACTCAACCTGCTGATTCCGCTGCGCTTCCAACAACCAAAGCTTCAGAGGTTTCTGGGAAATGTGTCGTGAGGGTTCCTTCCAGCCGCTCCAGGCCTCAGTTGAGCTCGGCAGGGCGGGATGAAGTCCTGGAACAATTCATAGCGTCTTGTCCGGGCGGTGGGATCTCTTAGATGGCTTCTATGCTTGTGGACGTCCTTATTGTAGGGAAAAATTAACTAAAACCGCAACGGAAGGCGAAAAGTAGATTTTCGTATAGTTTAAAATTTTTCTAAAGATTTGAACCTTAACCCTTTAATTAATTAAACACAAATATACGGTTAGAGTTAAATACCTCTTGTCGCGTGATCCGATTGACTTACGTCGATGGTAATCCTCAAGATCTTCAATCCTAGCACATACGTGAATCACCTAGGAGCGTGGTCTACCTTTTTTCTTTGAATTGCTTACCTGAGAATGGATGTATGGAACTTCTGATCCTGATCTTCAATCCCAAAACACCAAGAGCCTAGAAAAATAGTTCCGGTTACTTTTGAATTCACAATCGATATGATTGGAACTCGCGTAACCCTAAATCGAAAGTGTGCACAAAACCTTTTGATGTTAAAGGCTTGCAAATGCACTATCGAATGAGAACTTATTTTTCTTTTTCTCTCTTGGCCTAAATTCTATGTGTATTGAGTAAGATTTTTATTTTTCAAAGCAAACAAAAATCTCTCTCACTCAAGCTTCTTGGTGGCCGAAATTTATCACCTTATATTTATAAGGTGACCGAAATTTCTCCTTCTCAAAATAGGGTTGGCCGAATTCTTTGTGTATGAAATCTAGGGTTCGCCAATTTCCTTACTTGAAAAGGAATTGTGCTTTTCCCTAATTCCTATCAATTTAAGAATCCTAACCTTTATAAGACTAGGGTGGCCGAATTCTTTGTGTGGTATGGAGTGTATGTGGACTTAATCCTTACCACATTAGGACTCCTATCACTTAAAAGAATTCTAACCCTAATCCAACACATAATATTTTATTTACTGATTAGGAAAAGATTTTGATTTAAACTATTAATTAATTAAATAATTAATTAATTTCCATTTAATCAAAACAATAAAATAAAATAATATCTTGGGCTATTTTATTAGCCTTACCGCCCACACCATATATATATGGGCCTAATATTATTTTTCTTATTTTATTTAATCCATTAGACTTTAAATAAAAGCTCACATGTGAACCAGATTTATTCTTACTAAAAGAAACAAGCCCACATGTCTCCTTTTAATATAATAGAGCAGCCCAGTAAATAAATAATAGACATATTATATTCTTAATATATTAAATGCAATTCTAGATGGACCTATAAATTGGTCCGGTAGAATATATCAAGTGATCCATGCAAGTACGTGTGGATTGTGGATCTTGGCGGGCTATCTAAATTTAAGCTTCAATAGACATAACCTAATCACAATCAACAAATGATTCACTTAGGTCTGTTCTATTAATTTTAACTCATTCCACTAAAGAGCTAAAATTGAACTCTTAAATAAAGATAGAATAAGGAGATGTTTCTCATTCATACCCTAGACAATATTATAGGAGATGGTGTATCCTCGTGAATAATATCAGCAATCGCCAAGAGCTCATAGACCGCCTATAGCTCTCCAAGTTACCATATTTCCTCATATGACCACATTTCGAACTTGGATATTTTGACTTGTCCAGAAGCCATGTCTTCAATAATCATTATTGAAAGCTCAACGTTGAGATTTAATATCCAATACCTCAAAACATCCATATGATGATATTATACTCTCATTTAATAAATGGAGCCACGATGTCCATATCTATAAATGAAGTCCTCTATCGATTAACAAATGAATACCACCAAACTATCGAGGATAGACTATGCTATATAATCGTACTCATTAATAGCTCAAATGATAACACTTGCAACCATAAGTCCATTTATCTCAGGATTAAGATCGACTCTCCGATTGTCCTAATAATGAAATGACTTATATCTAGTGACGGTTCTAGATAAAGTATTTCATTGTGATCCTGTTCAATGCACACAGTGCACTAGATTCTTTTACTCGAAAAACTTTCGATGATTTTAGACTCATCATAACTCATTTGATCCCACTCAAATGCTAGTAAAAGAATTCTACAACTTTATCAAGATAGAGGTGCCCAACCTTTAACTTAAGTTATGAACGTTATTCAAGACTAACTAAAGAATTGTGTCTACCTCACACATATCCGGATGTATGAACAATTCTTCATATCTCATAGTCTTTTGACCTTATGATTATTCACCTTGACAATTATAATAATAAATACTATAAGTATTTGTAAGAATCAGAAAACACTTTATTAATATGAAAATATTGTCAATTACAATATTACACTCTTGCTATTGAGCATAATCCTAACACTTATTACCAAGGGGTCTGCTATTTTAGCTGAGGTAATTGTATTTCCTTCGTGCTATTGTTGTTGTTAATTCGTTCAGTTTCTAACTCTGGTTCTGTATTTTTTTTAGGCCTTCAAGTTTAATGTTGCGATGGGTCAGCAGGTAGCCCTCCTCCGCGACCGGGCTGCAAAAGCTAAAGCAGAAGCCGAGAAAGCCAGTGAATTGCTCAAGCAGGCTCAGTCTTTAGTGGAAGAGATGACTTCCAACCAGGGAAAGGTCAAGGTTGAGATGGCTGAGCTTCACTGCGATAATGAGAGGATGAAGCAATCTTATGATCAGGAGCGTCTTCAATCTCTCCGGCAGGCTAGACAGCCGGATTCCTAGAGATCTGAGGCTAAAAAGTTGGACCTCGAGAATCAGTCTCTGATTACTCAGGTGACCAAGCTGCAAGCTGACGCGGAGACCTCCTTCAACGACAGATATTTCTATGCTTCCTTTCAGGCCGCGGAAGCTCTTCCTCCTCCCTTTGATTTGTCATCTATTACCGGCTGGGATAGACAGTAAATAATGCTCAAGGCTGCAGAGCTATCTCTCCTTGAAGGCGACGAGGTGGTTCCTTTGAGCCAAGCAGGAGCTGGGAAACAGCCCGCCCAGACAGATCCTCCACTCCCTCTTCCTACCTTTACTACCTCAGATCCTGTGGAGTCTTCTAGTAAAGTGTTGTCCTCTTGATCTGATGAGGACCAGTCGGGAGCTGGTGAAGAGGTTAGGAGCCCGTCTGAGGATCCTCATTTAACAGAGATGGAGGTCGACAGGAGCTAGACGGGGTCCATGGCTGCCCTTCTTGATACGGCTATCCCGCCTGAGGTTATGAATGTTATTAATGAGGTCTTGGAGTAAGATCCTGCTGATCAACTGATGGAGCCTCTAAATGGAGGAGCAGTCGGCGAGGATAACCAAGATGGACATCTATCTGTAGAAGGGGTTGATGGCGAAGATCAGCAAGAAGGAGGAGGGCCAGCGGAGGAGAGCCAAGAGAGTCCCAAAGCTTAAAGCAATTCATCATGACTTGTTTTTGATTGCCCGAAAAAATGGGTGGGCACCCCGTTTTGCCCTTATTAGCTTTTTTTTTATAGCCCGAGCTCGGGGGTTGGGCTCCCCGTTTGGTGGATGTAGCCTTGTCGGGGGATAGGCTCCATTTATCCTTAATGAGAAATCAAATCGCTTTTGAGAACTCTTGTTTCATTTCTGGTCTTGAATAGGAACCAGAGTGGCATCTGTAGTAACAATTAAGACTCGTGTAGGGAATTATGATGATTTTGATCCTGCACACGAAAACAAACATTTTATTTATTTGTTTATTTTATTTATTTATTTATTTATTTATTATTTTTTTTGGGCGATAGCCCGACCAAGGCATCAGGAGGGCTACTTAGCTATTTCCTGGTCTTCGAGATCTGGAGGGCAACTATGCTCCTACACTCAGACCCTTCTTGGGGTGGTAGCCTGACCAAGGCATCAGGAGGGCTACTGAGCTATTTCCTGGTCTCGAGATCTAAAGGGCAACTATGCTCTTACACTCAGACCCTTCTTGGGGGTGGTAGCCCGACCAAGGCATCAGGAGGGCTATTGAGCTATTTCCTGGTCTCGAAATCTGGAGGGCAACTATGCTCTTACATTCAGACCCTTCTTGGGGGTGGTAGCCCGACCAAGGCATCAGGAGGGCTATTTAGCTATTTCCTAGTCTCGAGATCTGGAGGGCAACTATGCTCTTACACTCAGACCCTTCTTGGGGGTGGTAGCCCGACCAAGGCATTAGGAGGGCTATTTAGCTATTTCCTGGTCTCGAGCTCTGGAGGGCAACTATGCTCTTACACTTAGACCCTTCTTGGGGGTGGTAGCCTGACCAAGGCATCAGGAGGGCTATTGAACTATTTCCTGGCCTCAAAGTGTTTATGTTGAGTTTCCCACACAAAGGTATAGTCACTAATGTTGAACATAGTTGGAGACAAAGATGGAGGAGAAAAGGAAAATGACTTTATTGATGATCGAGATGTAGTACATCTTTATTAGGGTCTGTAATGAAAACTAAATGGGGGTAGTCTGCTTGAGAATTCCCTTCAAGGGTAGAATTTCCTCAAATGATCTGCATTCCAAGTGTGGTCGATGGATCGTCCGCCATGCCTTCGAGTTTATAAGCTCCATTGCGAACAACTAGCTTTATCAAATATGACCCTTCCCAATTAGGACTTAAGACTCCATCCTACCTTTTTCGAGTGTTCAGGGTCACTTTCCTAAGTACCAGATCCCCTTCTTTGAATTCCCGGGCTCTGACCTTTTGGTTGAAGTATCTAGCGATCTTGCTCTGGTAGATCGCTACTTTCTCTGCTACCCGGTCTTGTTTTTCTTCTAAGAGGTCTAGATTAGCCCGGAGCTTGACTTCGTTACTTTCGGGCTCAAAGTGCTATACCCTGAACGAGGTCAATTTATGCTTGATGGGGAGGACTGCTTCAACCTCGAAAGCTAGGGAGTAAGGTGTCTCCCCGATAGTTGTTCTCTTTGTAGTCCGGTATGCCCAGAGGACTTCTGGCAGCTCTTCGGCCCATTTACCTTTCTTCTGCTATAGCTTCTTCTTCAGAAGTTTCTTGATAGTCTTGTTGGTGGATTCTACCAGCCCGTTAGTCTGGGGATGAGCCACTGAAGCGAGCCTGAGGTCGATCCCTAATCCCTTGCAGAAGTCTTTGAACCGGGCATTGTCGAATTGCTTCCCTAGGTCAGCTATAATGATGAGAGGGGTCCCAAATCTGCATACCACGTTAGTCTTGATGAACTTGGTTGTATTCTTTTCTGATATTCGAGAAAGAGGCCCTGCCTCGACCCATCTTGTGAAGTATTCGATAGCCACGATAGCATGTTTCATCTGTCTGGGAGCGGTAGGGAGTGGCCCAATTAGGTCGATTTCCCACATGGCAAAGGGGTAAGGTGAACTGAGGGATGACAGTCGCTCGGGTGGCTGGTGGTTGAAGTTTGAAGTTCTTTGACAAGGCTCGCAAGATTGCACAAAACTCTTTGCGTCTTGGTGGATGGTCGGCCAATAGTACCCCATACGAAGCACCTGATAGGCTAGAGCTTCCCCACCTATGTGGTTCCCACAGTCCCCAGAGTGGACCTCTCTCAATGCCCACTTAGCATCATCGGGATGCAAGCACCTAAGTAAGGGGAGAGATCTGCCCCTCCTGTAGAGGTACCCGTCCACCATATAGTATCGGACTAAGAGTCTCTTAATTCTTCGGGCTTGGTCAAGCTCTTCGGGAAGCTCTCCTTCAAGGAGGTAGGCGACAATTGGGTCCATCCAGCAAGGCAGGCGATCCAGGGAGCAAATTTCTCCATTTGTGCTATGCTTGGTTGGGTGATCATTTGGAGGGGAATTCCCCGTGGTAGGGATTGGCCTTCGTTCGCCGCTATTTTAGCCAGAACATCTGCGCGATGGTTTTGGTGTCGAGGCACCTGATCAATCTTGAGCCCCTTAAATTTACTTTTTAGCAGCTGAGCTAGCTTTAGGTAGGCAGCCATATTATCTCCCTTTGCCTGGTAGACCCCAGTCACCTGGTTTACAACAAGCAATGAATCGCTCTTGATTTGTAGGTAATCGGCCTTTAGTTCAATGGCTACCTTCATCCCGGCTATGAGGGCTTCATATTCCGCTTCATTATTGGTAGCTTTAAACTCGAATCTGAAACAGTGACAGAATTTAGTCCCTTCCGGATCTATTAAAACTATGCCAGCTCCTCCCCAGGCTTGCCCGGACGCTCCATCTGTAAAGAGGGTCCATGGTTTGCAGCCTTCCGACCAATTGTCGACCTCAGATATCTTCTCAGGGATCTCATTTGATACTGAGGGATCATCTTGATCTGGGATCGCTGAAAATTCTGCCACGAAGTCGGCCAAAGCCTGTGCCTTAATCGTAGTCTGGGACTTATACTCTAGGTCGAACTGAGTGAACTCTAAGGCCCATAAGACTAGCCTTCCAGACACGTCTGGTCTTTGCAAGAATTGGCGGAGGGGTTAGTCCGTCACCACTGCTATTGTGTGAGCTTGAAAATAGGGACGGAGCTTCCTCGCTGAGATCACCAGAGCATAAGCGAGCTTTTCCAGGAGAATGTAATTCTTTTCTGATTTGGTCAAAGCATGACTCACATAGTATATGGGTCTTTGAAAACCGTCGCTACACTCCTTGGCCAAAGCCTCGCTTACTGCAGTTTCTGATACGGCCAGGTAGATCTGTAACTCATCTCCGAGAACCGGCTTGACTAATAATGGGGGGCTTGTTAGGTATTCTTTCAAAGCTTGAAAAGCCTGTTCGCTCTCCTGGCTTCACTTCATTTTTTCCCTTTTTTGATAGCCTTGAAGAAAGGGAGACATTTATCGGTGGAGCGAGAAATAAACCTGTTGAGTGCCGCCACCCGTCCAGTTAGAATCTGTACTTGCTTGAGTGAGGTTGGGGATTCCAGGTCCAAGATCGCTTTGATTTTTTCTGGGTTGGCTTCTATGCCTCTCTCATGAACCATGAAGCCCAGAAACTTCCCTGTCGTTACCCCAAAGGCACATTTGGAGGGGTTTAAACGCATCTGGTTTTCCCTCAGTATGAGGAAGGTTTTGCGAAGGTCTTCCTGATGTCCTTTTGCGGTTAGGGATTTCGTGATCATGTCGTCGATATATACTTCCATCGTCCTTCCTATCTCGGGCTTGAACAGTTTGTTAACCAGCTGCTGGTATGTGGCCCCCGCATTCTTCAAACCAAACGTCATCACCTTGTAGCAGTATAAGCCCTGCCCAGTAATGAAACTGGTTTTATCTTGGTCAGCCGGGTGCATTTTAATTTGGTTGTATCCTGAGAATGTGTCCATAAAACTCAAAAGTTTATTTCCGGACGTGGAGTCAACCAGCTAGTCGATCTTTGGTAAAGGAAAACTGTCTTTCGGACAAGCCCGATTGAGGTCGGTGTAATCGACACACATATGCCACTTCTCATTCGCCTTCGTAACCATGACCACGTTGGCGATCCATTCGAGGTAACTTACTTCTCTGATGAACCCTGCTTTGATCAATTTATCAATCTCTTCCTGCACCGCAGTGTTCCTATCAGCGTTGAAGTGACGCCTCTTCTGCTTGACGGGCTTCACTATTGGATCTACCGCTAGTCGGTGGGTGGCCAATGATACCGGGATTCCAGGCATTTCATCATGGTTCCAAGCGAAGATGTCGTTGAACTCCCTGAGAAGGTCAATTAGTCCTCTTTTTACTTCTGGATCGAGGGTGGCCCCGACCTTGACGACCTTGGATGGATCGTCATTTCTGATGGGTATCTCTTCTAGTTTATCTACGGGCTGCCCGCTGGCCCATTCCTTACTCCGTTCTTCCTCGTAAGGCATAATAGGTTCGCTCTCCGGATGCCCAGGATGTTCCGCGGGCTCCTTCTCCTCCTGGATTATCCTGGATGTATCCATGTCTTCCTGGATTAATGTCACCTGTACACACCGTTTCGCTAGGGCTGTAGGATTGGTAGATACTGCGTAGTATTTCCTGGCTGCCTGCTGGTCCCCGCGTACCTCTCCTAGTTTGGTTCCAACCGGGAATTTCAGGACGTTGTGTTATATGGACAAGACTCCCTTCAAGGAGGACAGGAAAGGTCTCCCTAGGATGGCGTTGTAGGCCGATGGGGTGTCCACCACAACAAAGTCGGTCATAACATTCTGTTGCAGAGGGGTGATTCCGATGATTACTGGGAGGATCATCGACCTCACTGGTATGATCGAATCTCTAGTGAACTCGTAAAGCGGAGTGGTACAACTGTTGTAACAACGTTGCTTCAGGTTTAATTTTTCCAGGGTATCCTTGAAAAGGATATCTACACTGCTACCTATATCCACGAGCACGCGATGGACCAGACAGTTGGCGATCTGTATCGTGATTACCATGGGATCATCATGAGGTTGCACAGTGTTGAAGACATCTGCTTCGGTGAAAACGATCTGCACTGACTGGGAGGGCTCTGTCGAGCTCTGGCTGACTTTGAAGATCCCCCGGCTTTCTCCGATGTGGGGAATCTTTCTTGCTTGGTTTTTTCCTGAGTTATTAGAAACGCCAGCCAGTGTAGGACCCCCGCTGATAGTGTGTATCACCTGGATCTGTTGCATTAAGTCAGCCTGTTCCCCTTTCCTCTTTTCTGCGTCTTCACGGATTTCAGCTTGTACCTCCCTTCCAGTCCTAATGTTATCTCTGACCTGTTGTAAGAACTCAATCAAGCATCCTCCCCTTATCATAGCTTCAATCTGGTTGCGCAAATTATAGCACTCTAAGGTGTTGTGGCCCACGTCTTCGTGGAAGTCGCAGTATTTGTACTGGTTTCTCCTGTCAGCTGGTGCCTTCATGGGAGCGGGCTTTTGGAGCAACCCTTTATCTCGTATAGCAAGGTAGACTGTTTCCCTAGAAGCATTCAAAGGGGTGTAGTAGTCATACCATTTTTCCCCTTGCATTACTGGAGCCAGGAATTTGGGAGGCAGCGAAGCCCGGGGAGGGGTTCGTTTTGCTGGATATCTTTCTTGCCTATGCAGAGGAGCAGGGATGCGATAGGTCGACCTGTTGGGAGGTTTATTCTGAGTTTTCTGTACTGGCTCAAATTTGGGGGCTTCTTTCTTCAGACGCATTGCCGTTCTCATGTCGTCGTGTTCCATCTTGACCTTGAGTTGTTCGTTGATCTCGACCTGCTCAAGAGCCCAGTCGTAGGCCTTCTGGTAAGTCTCGGGAGGTCTCTTGACGAAGGAATGGAAAAGCTTTCCTGCCTATAGGTTCCGTCTGAAGTTGGCGAGGGTTTCTTTTTCGGGGAAAACTCCCATTTGTATGACCTCCTTGTGAAATCGTTCCACGTACGACCGAAGAGTCTCACTCCATTCCTGAATCATATATTGGAGGTGTATGGGATCTTTCGGACGAGGTTTGACCCCTTGGAATTGTGAGCAAAAATCTGTTGATAATTTCATGAAAGAATCCATGCTGCCAACAGGCAGTTTCCTGAACCAGGTTTTCGCGTAGTCAGTTAGGGTCGTTGGAAACATTATGCACATAGCTACTCTGGTAATGCTCTGGACCTCCATCTGTCGAACGAAGCTCTCTAGGTGGCTTAGAGGATCTTCCGTTCCGGAGAACTTATCTGCTGGCATTTTGAATTTTGGGGGGAGCTCCGCTTCTCAGATCCTCCTAGTGAATGGAGCGTTCATCTCGCTCAGGGGATCCTTTTTGTCCTCCTTATTCTTTCCATTTCTTATCTGCTGGACCTCTTTTTGTAGCTTTGCCAGCTGATCCCTCAGTCGCTTGTTCCCAGGTCTCTTCGAGTTAACCTCATATTCTTCACTGTCAAGTCTTTCCGATGAACTGACAATTTCTATCTAGTCCTCCTCCTGGATAGGATCCACTCGGGGAGTTTGTCTACTTTCTTCCTCTAGGGCCCAGGCGGTCCTCCTAGATGTAGTTGGATGAGATAGCTCTCGTGGCTTCCGGGTAAAAGCATCCGTGGTAGACTTAACTCCCCTGGGTTGATATTGTGAAGGTCTTTTCAAAACTGGGGGCATGGGTTCCAGCCTATCCCGGACCGAACGTTGGGGCCCTGACCTATCTCAAGCCGGCTCTGGAACAGGAGGTCCCAGGCGATCGAAAGCAGGTGGCCTAGCTCTGAGCCTGCTTGGCTCTCCCTGATCATTCAGGTTGGTTGGCTGGATTGTGATGCCTTAAGCGAGCAGGCGGACGCGATGGATTCTACGAAGGCCGTCGCTTGTTGGTTGAGCGCGGCCTGGCTCACTATAGGATGGCCAGAAGCCCGCGCATTGGTTGTTTGGACCGGAGCTTGACTACCATATCCAGACTTTCTTCCCTTTCTTGGGGCCTTTCGTGTTAGCCTCGCCGGAGGTTGCTCTGAAACTCTATGTTGGCCTTGGGAGGAGCAGAGCCTCATAGTCCCTGTAAAACATCGAAAATGTAAATACAAATAATATGTTAATTGGGTGTAAGGTTTTTTCCCACAGACGGCGCCAGAAAGTGTTAACGGAAATTTTGCTCAAGACGAGAAATCTCAATTAACACCCTCGAGACCACTACCACGTAGGTGGTGGCCAAGATTGATCGTATGTGTAACAATGTTTTATAAAATGACAAGGAATAATGATACAATTCACCACCCAAAAGAAAGCAAAAATATTTTCTTATTGAACGTGTATGGTATATAAATTTCTCTCAAATTGCTCTGAATTCTCTCTAGGGTATGGTCGAGTACTTGTCGTATGCCTGTCGAATAGTAGTCTCTCTTTCTGAAGGAGGAAGTCCCTTCTTTATACAATGTCTTCATAGGTGTCAACTCATTGGTTTCCCCTTGATTTTCTCATCCCCCTCTTATCAGACGGAATTTTTCCCTTTAAATGTAGTTGACTTTTAGTTAATTGCTCCGTTGAGGGTATCTTGGAAATCAATTTGTTGCCCATTCAAACTCTATTAATTGTTCTGCAAGTGTATAATATCTGTGGGTGTGATGTTGTGTATCTCTGGGTCTGGCATGATTCCCATGGGGATCGCTGAATGTATCATGGTGTGGTGCATCAACTAGTGAGGTCGATCAGTGTTCCGACCTCGATATCTGAGAAGTTTCATCCAGCTAGGAGCCAGATCTAGCTTCCCTTGACCTTTTCGAAGCTAGGTGCGGCTTCCCCTGACCTTTCGAAGCTAGGTGCGGCTTCCTAGGGACATTCTCATATGTCAGCGAGGTATAGGTGAGTCTCTGGAGCAATCACGAGGTGACCTCGACTTCAAGGAATTTCTAGTTTTGGTGATACGGGCTAGATCTGATCGTTCCGGGCTCTATCCCGGATGTTTCCGGAGCCCGTCCTTGTTCCTACGGGGTGGTACCGTAGCTCGGTTCTGGATAGAATGGTCTCCTGGTGGAAACTCTCGGGTATGGAGCCAGGTCTGGGAGGTGGAAAATTTTTCTTTGGTCCTTAGCCAATTTTGGCTATTAACACAAATAGTTAGATATAAATAAATAAATAAAGAGTTCTTACAGGAATTTGGCAGGAGAGAAATTCAATTGTTCGATCTCTGAAAAATTTCATCATGAAAAGTATTTAGGTTTTTTTGTTTCTTTTCTAAAACATGTTTAAAATAAGAAATATGTTAAAAGAAATTTTTTTATACCATATTAAATTAATATAAATTTGGAAATATATCTTTTTTTGGAGGATAGACTTGGAAGATAATATTTTAATTGTAATCCAGTGATTTGGAATTAAGTCAAAAGTCAGGATTTCTTACTTTTTATTTTAAGTTGTTTGACCACTTAAAAGAAATAAACAAAACAACTTAATGAGTTCAATTCAGACCCATTAAGTCTTAAGTGAAAAAAACAAACGACCCCTGAGTGTGTTCCCCCAATATAAATATTTCTCCAAGTCTTGAACAATGAGATTTCTCAACTATCCAAGAAGTGGAATAAAGTGTTTTGTTGAAATTTAGAAAAACAAGAATTTTGTAAAGAGAACATGAGCTCGAAGTTATACCATTAATGGTGAGAAAATGAGAAATAAGCAATAAGATGGGAAAAGTAACCTTGGAGTGCATTTTAGTCAATTTATTTACAAAATTAAGGGGTCGTTTGTTTTTTCCACTTAAAACTTAATGAGTCTGAATCATAATTATTAAGTTGTTTTGTTTGTTTTTTTAACTGGTCAAACAACTTAAAAATACCAAAAAACAACTTAAAATAAAAAGTAAAAAATTCTGACTTTTCACGTAATTGCAAATCACTCAATTGTTTTAAATGCAATCCAAAATCTTTTCTTCCGATACTATCCCCCATATATAATATATTTCCAATTCCATCATAATTATATATGGTGTAGAAATCTTTATTTTAATATATTGTTTATTTTAAATAGTTTTAAAAATAAAAAAGAACCATAATCACTTCTTATATTAGTGTTTAATATCAATACTTTATTATGATATTAGGGTGATGTATTTATATATTATTTTTTAGAATGTTTTGTGTGGGTTTTCCAGCTGCCCCTTTTATTTTTTGAAGAAAAAAAAAATTTTCTTTTCTTAATAAAAAATAAGTTTATTTCTAATTGATGAAGAAAATCATGATCATATGTGTTCATATATAATTATTATGTTTGGATTGTTTTTATTCCTTATTATATGTATAATTGTTTAACATGTATATAAATGTAAAATTACTTAGTTTCAGATAATTTTACTTTTACAAACATGTTGACAATATATTCAGATGTGAAGAAAAAAAAAACAAACATGTTATTTAAATTTAGATTTCAGTTCTTATTCAGTTTTCAGAAAAATTCAGGACTATTCAGTTTTTAGACAAAAAAACAAACGAGCCCTAAGTCGATGACCACAAAAAAGGAACAAGGCCCAAATGTTGTGAGCTTTGGCCCATTTTCTCAATCAACGAATTATTGACAATACTTAAGAGAATCCTGATAAAGTCACTGTATCGGTAATATAGTAAGAGCCGATCGAAAAGCTATGGCTTGATCAAGCTTTTGGTCCTACCACATCCCATATTTTGTTGAGGAGGCTCTCCAACCATTTCTAATCCTGATTCAAACAACACAAGCATTCCCATCAAGAAATGAGCTTCAATATGGCAATGGAACAGCCAAATTCCAGGATTATCTGCTCGAAACCGCAACGCGGTCCATCCATAAGGATGCAGAGGCACTGTGTTCTTCATAATCGGATCAACCAAATTGTACTTCTTCACATCACTTGACATGTTGAATTTCCCATCTCCATATCCCAAAACCCAAAAATCATGTCCATGTAAATGCCATGGATGTGTCTCACTGTTATTCACATTCATAGTATTTGCATTCTGTAATATGACATCCACTGTTGAATTGAACTCCAGCCTGTAAATGGATGTGCTCGATGTCGAATTCGTGTTTCCTGGAACATTGCAAATGTCATAATTCTGAAAGTCATAACTTTCTGGAGGTGGGGTCTGATCGAAAACATCGGTCCAATTCTTTTTCAGGGCTATCAGATAAGGAGTGTGTGGAAGAGTGTGAGAGACATTGTTGAGAGACCACCTGGTTCGGCCCTGGATGGTGTTTTGTGTGTTGAGAAGCAGAATCACTTTGTCAGAAGTGCTTGGAGGGCTCTGGATGAAGCCCCGGTGAGCTTTGATGGCCAGACTTTGGTTGATTCTTGATTCGGTGTCGTTCCAGGCAGGCCCTGGAGGTGGAATTGTAGGGGGGATTTTGTTGAAATGATTCGGATAGTATTTGAAAATTGCCAAGCCCGGTGGAGTTTCAGGTTTTCGACCGACCACATTCGTACTCATCCAATAATTCCTGGAACTGGAAGAGTCCTGGTTTGCTGTTACCAAAACAGAATATGTCTCTCCAGAGTAAATATACAGGTTTTTTGTTACAAATGGCTCTAAATATTGCCCATCAGCTTCTACAACTGTCAAATTGTGACCCTGAAATAACATATGTGAAAATATTCAAATTAGAGTCACTTAATTACTATAGTACATCCTGAAAGGCAAGAGAGACAAGAAAAATTACCTCAATTTGGAAACTGAGAGCTGATAAAGAAGTCAAGCTAGCAATTCTCAACCTGTAAGTTTTTCCAGAGACCACTGTGAGAGAATATGGAGCACATTCAGGATTTGTTGAATCACAAACATTGGTGTTCAGGTTACTACAGTCATACTTCCCTCTTCCATTTATAAGAAGTGACTGAAAATTGAAAACATGAAAAACAAATTGTATTAATTACAACGTGGCTTAGTGGTAAGGGCGTTCATAATTTAGCCAGACAATGAATGCCTCTTGTTCGAGTGATATTCCTGAAAATATAGACAGCAAATTATTTAGTCAATTAATTACCTGAGGTTCTCCAATCCAAACAAAGGGTAGGGAAATCAACTTAGTGGCTTCTTCATAAGAGCTTGAATGGTACCAATCAGTGAGTACAATGCTGTGATCATCATCATCATATTTGAACGGTTCTGATTTTCCTATTGGAACTGTTACTTTAATCAACCCATATAGTCCGGATTCTTTTTGCACACCATAATGAGAATGGTACATATATGTCCCCGCCTGCAATAATTTAAGTTTTTATACAGTTTTACATATTCGTTGCCAATACAAAGAAATATGGTTTTGTGGTAGAGAGCGTTCATTCAGCATATATGACAGTTTCTTGAATTCGAGTTGCTAGAACCGTAGATGGAATATTAAAAAAATAATCCATTGGCAGTTTATTTATACTTGATGAACGAAAAACTGAGAAATAATGGTGAAGTGTTAGGTGAAGGCCAATAGTATATTAATTAACGATATGAGATTTGACACATTAAAAAGAATTCCTGAACACTTACCTTGTCAACAACAAATTGGTAAGTGAAAGTGTCACCAGGGATCGTAGCACATTGTGAAACACCATCTGTTCCATCCATCCAAGGAGTTCCAATCTACCAAAATAATCAACCACAAAAGTGAATAAGAGTTTCTACTATTACCCAATCAATCCCAAATCTCCAAAACAAAACAAAGAATAATTCTGTCATAACTTGAAGAAAAAGAAAAGAATGCAATCAAAAACACTGTTGTTGTCTATTCTACCTGTCTGATACCATGCCAATGAATTGCAACATTTTCCATGAACAATTTGTTGATAACATTGACAATAATCGTGTCACCTTCCGTGGCGGAAATTACAGGCCCTGGAGTCTTACCATTAATGGTTATAGCCAGTTTTTTGTAACAGTCCTGAGACTTGTACTGGTATGTAATATCCCATGTGTAGTTGTGAACTCTAGCCTCTGATAAGGAGATGAACATGAAGAAGAATTTTAGAGCTAGAAAAATGATCATCAGAGATTTTCTGCATTGCAGAAGCTCAAACATGTCTTGATTTGTATGAAATTGGGTTGATGGTTTTTGGAGACTTTGGGATGGAAACTTAGTGGGTTTTTGTGTTGGGGTTTAGCTAGGAGCCATTTCTTGGTCTTTATATAGAAATGAAATGGGTAGTTGAAAAAGGAGGTAATTCATACAATTGTCACAAATGACATTTGAGGAACTAATTTTGACACTATTTTATAATTTTTAGTCATTGGATTTAATAGATTTATTTTTGTCTCTCTTATACGGTTTTTCCTATCATTAATTTATCAGTAATGCTAAACATTCCATCTAAAATCCCACATTTTTCATCTCAACACATGTGGCATTTGAAATGTCAAATGATGGGTGGATACATGTGATAGGTGAGATAAAACATCAATTAATGTGTATCCACTCACCATTTGACACCTCACATGCCACATATATTGGGATGAAAAATGTGGGATTTTAGATGGAATATTTAGCATTATTCTTAATTTAATTTTGTTCCTTTTTCTTCTCTCATCTCTGGTAGATTTTCACTTTTCTAATTAAATCTAATTAATATTTTATCTCCCACTCTCTTGTGTTTTTTATTATTTATTTGTTATGATTTTCTCTTCTCTCTTGTCTCTCACTTTTTTCTTTTCAATTCTTTAAATGCTCACATAATTGCCTCACAAAATTAAATAAAAAATACTCACATAATAAATCTTTCAATTCTTCTCAAGTATCAGTTTCAATAATGAAATCAAATGGCACATCTCCTTGTATTATTTTATTGTCATATTTATTTTGTTTACTTTCATTTCTGGCAGTAATTTCATTACTTTCAGACCATCTCCAAATCTCCAATGTATATGTCAATATGAATATCAAATTTGACACAAAAAATAATAAAATGTTATATTTAACATATCATTTTAGCATTGTAAAATATACATCGTGAGATTTAAACTCCTCACTTCTAATGTGGAAGGGAGGTGTTCAATCAACTCTGTTAAGATGTAATATGCATTTAAATGACTCTTTACACTTCTCTTCTATTAAGAAAATCAAGAATTTATTTCTAATCCATTGAAGAATTTCATACCTCTATTAAAATTTTCCTTTTATAAACATCTTCCTTAATAGTGTTTAGCTCCCACAACTATCAAGTATGTAATGCTATATAGTAGCTAATTGTTTTATAGTTAGCCGATAAATATTTACAGATACTAAATTCAACTTTTTTTTTTGTGAGTTCTTCAATTAAATACTTAGCAAGATATATAATACCCGTACATAGTGAATTTTAGAGAGGTGTATTGGATTGAGATTTTAATAGACAATTTTGGAGTATAAGGATTTTATGGATTTGCAAAACTATTAGGATTATTAGGATTATTAGGATTGTCAGGACTATACTTTTATAATTATAAAGATTATATGGCTAGACTTTTAGGATTCTAAAAGAGTTTTTGGACTTTATTTATAGACTATTAGGATTATCTAGATTTTATTTCAAGACTTTTTCGACTTTTAAAAATATAGACTTTCAAGAGTCGATTGTAGTATTTAATTTTCTCTCTAAGTTCCAGTGCTCTATAATCTTGTTGAGGACAATTACTGAACAACAAAAGTTGAATGAAAACCCGTATAAACTATGAAGAGAAGTAATAAAATTTTAAAATACCACCAACCAATACATAACCTTTAGCTGGTTCATATGGTGCAGAAAATGTCACCATATGAAATAAATATAATAGCCAATAACCCATCCCCCACTACCTCACTAGAAATGACATGAAACATGGAAAAACAATAGCTTGAACATTGAAGTATTTCCATTTGGCTTGTTGGACTTCATTAATTCACATGTTATCAAACTCTAATATTCACAGCTCTTTAATCTCTTTTTTTTTTTCTCTAGTGGTGTGTACAGTGTATGTCCCTCTTTCATGTTAGTGATAGATGATTCAATTCCGGTGAGATGAGTTGGTATACAGACTATGCATGCATTGGTTAAATTTTGAGGCCGGGTTGGGGCATGACAAGAATTATTTTTTAATATAAATGTAAATAACAAAAAAAAAATTGATGTATAAGATTTAACTATACATATTTAAAAAAGAATAAAATAAAAAAAAAACTCCAAACGGTCTACTAGTGCTTGCTCTTGACAGGTTTCAGCATACCCTTCCGTTATCGAATTTCAAAAAAGAAAACATGTATCTAAATTTTATAGAAGCATGGTTTTATGCGAGACACATATCTTTTTAACTCGCTCAGGCAATAAATCAATAGAAATGGTGATCATCTTCTTTTGTCTTTTAACTCAATCTACACAAAGGGCGATATTATCAGTAATGAACTAGCTCTTTTTATCGGGTGTGTGTGTGTGTGTGTGTGTGTGTGTGTGTGTATATATATATATATATATATATATATATATTTAAAAAATCAACTTCCTCTTTAATTTTATTTTTGCCAAATCCATCTTTTATAGATGTAGATTAAACATTTGATCAATTTACTAGTGGTTCTAAAGATTTTAGATACCGGTGGGGGTGGTGGGATCATGGAAATCTAGTATAAAACTATTTTTAACTCACAGAGGCATTTTATCAGTCATTTGGTACTTGACTTTCAAGTGTAGTTTTATGTTGTCTTTTGCATGTTTGGCTACCACATTGATTATATACCAATACACCTACAAAATATCTGAAATCCAATAAAAAGTTTAGAACGTATTGAGGGAGAGGGCAAGACAATTTTGGGTTTAAGGTATTTAAACATATCACTAAAGAGTCTGGAAAATCTATTTTGTCATGAAATCCTAAAAATCTTGATCTCAATTCAATACCAGCAGATAATTTACCGCCTCTTGAAAGTCTTGATCCAATACCACAAGACAATATAGACTTTTTTTAAAAATCTTAAAAGTCTAGATCCAATACCACAAGACAATATGGACTTTTTAAAAAAATCTTAAAAGTCTTAATCAAATACTACCAGAATTATCTAACTTGTTAAAAAGTCTCAATCCAATACTACCAGACTTTTACGTCCTCAAATTGTCTAATAAAATCTTGAACTAATAGACCCCCCTTATTCAGGTGGTTGATACAACTCAGGAGAAGACCAGTGAAATTAACAGTCCAAAATTGAATGTGCAACAACTAATGTCGCCACATGTAGGATGCTTTTTGAAACAATGGAAGAAGTTAGAAACTATTATGAAAATTATGGCCGACAAGTATTTTAAATTCGTATTCAATCTTCATCTGAGACTAGATTATAAAATAATATTGGTACAAGAAATATATAAAATAATATAATTTATAAATATATATATATATATATATATCTACACACAATCTTTCTTCTGTCAGTTGGACCTGATATAAAATACATCAGTTCTTTAAATATGGACTATTAGATTTAATTGCTTTAACCCAGTATGTATGCACTTGTCAGTTCTTATCCATAATCTATGGTCCACATTCAAAGAACTGATTTATTTTATATCAGGTCAAACGGATAGGAGAAGTAAACGACAGTATTTATTGTAAGAAGACAATAAATGCAATGATCAATGTTATATATATATTTTTTTTACAGTAATAAAGTAGTTGTTATCATGTGCCCTTAGAGCACATGTCAACACTACCATATATATATATATATATATATATATATATATATGAGTAATTTTCCAATGATGACTTTTTACAATGCATACTTTAAGTACCTTTGATGAAAATACATGGAATATATTGAATCTTAATTTTATTTTTTGCATAGACGGTGAAAACATTGAAATACATTTATGGAAAAAAAATTAAAAAAATTCGGGTACAAGAACTATTTTTTTCCGATTTTTTTGAAGATGAAACATTTTAAAAATAGAGAAATATAAGAAAAAATAGTTCTCAAATCCAAAACATTTCTAAAATTTTACCAAATGTGTATTTTAATTTTCTTAGGATGCATACAAAAACATTTGATTACATACAATTTCATCAAAGGTGCTTAAAGTGTGCATCCTAAAAGTTCTCATTGAAAAATTACTATATATATATATATATATATATATATATATATATTATAGGGATAATTACCCCGGTGACCATCGAATTGATGACACACTATCAAAATGACCATTAGATTGGAAAGTTTTTCTAAAATTGCCATTTTTGGCGAAAAGTGTGACACCAATGACCATTTCATCCAATTCCATCCAATGAATGACGTTTTTGTAAATAAAGTGATGATATTAATTTATTTAAGATGTTTTTTTGGAAATCAATTTTTTATTTTATTTTTTGAAACGAATAATTATATTTAGGTGTTTATATATGTATAGCATATCTAATATATATATATATATATATATATATATAACGTGTGTGTATATATATATATATATATATATATATATATTTCTTTTTTGAGAAGATTAAAGCTATAAAATCTAAAAAATCTAAAAAACAAAAAGAGATACGTGTATTGATCTAAACCGTTTCTTTTGTATTTTAAAATAAATAATTAAATTTACTGTGTATATATACGTATATGATATCTCAAACACACACACACACACACACACATATATATATATATATATATATATATATATTTATATTTATATTTACACACACTAAATATAATTATTCATTTCAAAAAACAAAAGAAAAAATTGATTTCCAAAAAACATTTAAAATAAATTAATTTCATCATCGTATTTACCAAAATGCCATTCATTGAAAAAATTGATTTCCAAAAAAAACATTTTAAATAAATTAATATCATCACCTTATTTACTAAAATGCCACTAATTGGATGTAATTAGATGGAATTGGATAGAATAGCCATTGGTATCACACTTTTGGCAAAAAATGGCCATTTTGGAACAACTTTCCAATTTAGTGATTGTTTTGATAGTATTTCATCAATTCGATGGCTATCGGGGTAATTATCCCTATATTATATATAATAAGTTCTTTTCATACTTATGTTTTTAATGAATGTCTTATATAATTGAACTCTTTGTAAACGCAATTAGTTATGAAACAAAACTTTTAACGTGTAAACATCTTTGACGGCTGTCAATGATTAATAAAGATATACCTTAATTCATCGATGGATTTTCATAAAGCAGGATTAGTACAGGACTCTCTCTCTCTCTTTTAATGCATAAATTAGGACAGTTTTTATTCCATTAAACCAGATCTATATTTTATTCATTTAAAAAAATATATATCTATATCTATATAATATATACAAGTTGATCCTCTCATGGCGACACGTAATTTAAAAAAAATTATCTGTATCTATATGATATATACAAGTTGATCCTCTCATAGCGTCACGTGTCGCCGTGAGCGGGCTTTTGATTTAAATGTATTAATCTATATAATTTTCTATAATATTGATTTTTTTTGAATAAATTGAAAACTTCTATTAAAAAAGTAATAAATAATAATGATTATTTTGAATATCATCAATTGAATGCATAACTTTTGGGTTTTTAATACTGACTTTTGGGTGTCCAATAACAATAAATTGATATAATTTTTTTATAATGAATTTTGGCTTTTGATCTTACCCAAACAATTCCTATATATAAAGACAAGCAAGATGGCTGTGTAGAGAAACAAAATGATACCCATTATTATGGATAGGCTTAGACATTGAGGAGCCTATGGTAACTCTCAATTGCTACATAGATGACATGGTATATCCTGTTGAAAGCGATCAGTGGGCCACAAAGGAGAACCAAGAATAGAAATTCGAGAGAAGAAAATTGTTCTCTCAGAAACTCACAAGTAATTATCAATAACACTCTATAATCGTCACTCTTTAGTGATTTTATTTTATTTCTCGATGAGTTGATTACAAATTAGAATGTGCAGTCCTTTTATGCTACATTTAGGACTATTCTAGAATAGGCTAATTAATGAACATGTTAAATCTAACCACCCATTTGGAATTCCCATGATACATGAATGAACCACCCTTTAGAATTCCAGCATTTTATGAATCTAGATTAACTAAACAACCTTTAGAATTCAAAGGTCCATGAATGAACCAACTCTAGAAAACCGAAAGGCCAACATGCATTAAAGTCTAGATTAATATTTTAACATCCTCCCTTAATCTAGACTTGCGTGACACCAAGTTTCTCCTTCATCTTGACAAACGTTTCTGTCTTCAATGCCTTTGTGAAAATGTCTGCATTTTGATGTTGCATCTTGCAATGCTTGATCACAACTTCTCCATCTTTGATCAAGTCTCGAGTGTAGTGATACTTGATCCTAATGTGCTTGCTTCTTCTGTGAAAAACTAGATTTTCGCTAAGTGCGATTGCAGAATTATTATCGCAATACAACACTACCCCTTCCTTTTGAGAGCACTTTAATTCTTTTAACATCCCTCTCAACCAAAGAGTTTGACAGCCTGCTGCACATAGAGTAATATACTCTGCTTCTGTAGTAGAGAGAGCAACAACTGCTTGTTTCTTTGAAGACCAAGAAACAGCACCTGAACCAACATTAAAAACATAATCTGATGTGCTTTTGTGATTGCCAGCATCTCCACCCCAATCGCTGTCACTGTAGCCAATCAGAATTGGCTTTTGCAGATTCTTGTAATGAATCTCGTGATCAACAGTACCAACTACATATCGTAGGATTCTCTTCCCAGCTTCCCAATGACTTTTCTTTGATGAAGACATAAATCTGCTCAACATGCTGACTGAAAATATCAAATCCGGTCTTGTTGCTGTCAAGTACATCAAACTTCCAACCAGGCTTCGATAAAGAGTAGCATTAACTTCTTCACTATCATCATTTACCCTTAACTTCAAATTTGCCTCCATAGGAGTGCTGCAAGGGACAGCCTTTTCCATTTTGAACTTCTTCAACAAATCTTTTGCATACTTCTGTTGAGAAATAACAATTCCTTCGTGTGATTGCTTAACTTCAATTCCAAGGAAACAATAAAGAAGTCCCATGTCAGTCATCTCAAACTCATTCATCATGGACCTTTTAAAATCATCTCCCATGATCACACTATTTCCTGTAAAGATAAGATCGTCAACATATAAGCAATCAATAAGAAAATTACCACTTTCATCTTCTTTGGTGTAGAGTGCATGCTCATATGGACATCTCTTGAATCCATTCTTCAGGAAGAAACTATCAATTCGACTGTACCAAACTCTTGGGGCTTGTTTCAGTCCATACAATGCTTTACTCAAGCGGTACACCTTGTCTTCTTCTCCTTTCTTCACATAACCTGGTGGTTGTTCAACATAGACTTCTTCTTCTAGGCAACCATTCAATAACGCTGATTTCACGTCCATTTGATGCACCTTCCAATCCTTTTGAGCTGCCAATGATAAAAGTAGACGAACTGTATCGAAACTGGTTACAGGAGCGAAAACTTCTTCAAAATCAACACCGAACTTCTACTTGTAGCCTTTTACAACAAGTCTTGCTTTGTTTTTGTCTACTTCACCATTTGGATGCAATTTTGTTTTGTAAAGCCACTTCACACCAACTGCACTCTTTCTATTCGAAAGTTCTGTCAACTCCCAAGTCTGGTTTCTTTCAATTGCATCCATCTCTTGATTCATGGCAGTCCTCCATTTTTCTTCTTCGATTACTTCTTCAAAACTTATTGGGTTTGCATCTACAAATAATGCAAAATCCATACCATCAGTAGTAACCATGACATAGTCATTAGAAGGGTACCTTTTGGATGGTTGATGCGGCCGAGTTGATCTCCTTGGAAAGTGTGACTCTTCATCACTTGAAGATGAACTAGAAGATGAGGATGATGGTTCAGCTTCGTCTGGTTCAGCCACTTGTGCATCTTTGTTATCTTCAAAATCAATGGAAATTGATTTCTGATTTTGATCACCAACAATATTCCACTGCCAAGACTCTTCCTCATCAAATCACACATCTCTACTTACAATCACCTTCTTTGAGATAGGATTGTACAAACGATAAGCTTTTGAACTTTCACTATATCCCAGCAAAATACATTTTTCTGATTTATCATCCAGCTTACCTCTTTTCTCATCCGGAATATGAGAATAAGTTATACTGCCAAAAACTCTCAAATGGCTGACACATGGTTTGAATCCACTCCAAGCTTCTTGAGGAGTTATACCCCGAACACTTCTAGTTGTAGCATGATTCAATATATAGACAGCACATGTTACAGCATCACTCTAAAATTCATCAGGCATCCCTTTGGCTTTCAACATGCTCCTTGCCAACTCCATGATGGTTATATTTTTCACTCGGCCAATCCATTTTGCTAAGAGTGTAGCGAACAGTTTGCTGATGCCGAATTCCATTTTCCTTCAAAAAACTTTTCAAAGCCACATATTCTCCACCACGATCGAAGCATAAAGTTTTTATTTTATAACCACTCTAATTTTCAACAAGGGCTTTACAAGTTTTGAAACATTCAAAAACTCCATTTGTTTCTTTAAGAACATAAATCCACGTTTTCCTGCTGTAATCGTCAATAAACATAAGAAAATAGTGATTACCTCTAATTGATTATGATCGCATAGGTCCATATAAATCAGTGTGAACTAATTCAAGTGGATTTGAGGCTCTCCATGCTTTGCCAACTTGAAATTGATTTCGGTGGTGCTTCCCGAGAATGCATGCTTCACAAACTTGATCATTTTTCTGACTAATGTTTGTCATTCCTCTCACCATATGATTTTGACACATATGAGACAGTGAGTGAAAACTTAAATGTCCATACCGTAAATGCCATAGCCATGAAATGTCTTTCACCATAGTGCTGAAACAAGAACTTTGGCCATATGAAATATTCAAAGGGAACATTTTATTTTGGGTCATCTTTATCTTTGCAATAAGACCACCAACTTTGTCTCTGATCTTGCACACACCATCTTTAAAAATGACATTGTGTCATTTATACAAAAGCTGCCCAACACTCAATAGATTGTGTTTAAGGCCTGAAACATAGAACACATTGTTGATTTGCTTGACACCATTCTTTGTCTGAACAAGAATATCGCCCCTTCCTTTTACTTGAAGTCGCTTGTCATCACCAATCTTGACTTCACTTTGGAGAGAATCATCCAGAATCACAAAAATATTTATGTTGCCCGACATACGGTTACTGCATCCGCTATCAACATACCAAACCTCTTGAGCGATAACTTCTTGTGTCTTACAAGCTAGGAGGAGAGCATCTTCTTCATTATTCTGTTCCTCATGCATGAAATTTGAATTGTCTCGATCACCATCATTTTTCTTCAATCTACAATATGCTTGAGTATGGCCAAAATAATTGCAATTGTAGCATTGAATATGAGAGTTATTACCACGACCTCTACCTTGGCCTCTTCCTCTGCCTCTGTCTCTTCCTCTTCCTCTTCCTTGGCTTAAAGAAGAATTTGATTCCTCTTAGCTTTCATTGTTGTTGCTTCGAGTCTCAGAATTCCTACCACCACTGCCTCCACCTCTTCTCCCGCTAGAGCTTTGATTAAAAGAAGTTTGGGACTAAAAAGCTTGTTCTAAGGGAGTAGCATTAAATTGCTTCAATCTAAGCTCATGATATTGGAGAGATCCCATTAAGCTATTTACTGATAAAGTGTACAAGTCTCTTGACTCTTCAATCACCACGATAACATGCTCAAATTTTCTAGTCATGCTCCGGAGAATTTTCTCAACAATTCTCTGATCTGAAATGTGTTCACCATTTACGTTCATTTGATTAACAATTAAGAGAACACAATTAAAGAATTCCTCCACCGATTCAGAATCTTTCATCTTGAGTGTATCAAATTCAGATCTAAGAGCTTGCAATCTCACCATTTTAATTTTATCTTCTCCTTGATAAGTTGATTGCAGAGTGTCCCATGCCACCTTTGATGCAGAGATTCTTTCAAAGATTACTTCATCAACTGCTTGATAGATGAAAAACAAAGCCTTCTTGTCTTTCTTGTGATTCTCCTTCAAATCATTGATTTGTTGTTGAGTAAGTCCGGTTTGACTTTCCGGCTAAACAAATCCACTCTCAATAATTTCCCATAAATCTTGGGAACCATATAAAACTTTCATTTGTTGACTCTATCGGCTATAATTCTTTCCATCGAAGCGAGGAAGTTGTGGTTGCAGCATATTGTTGTTCGTCGCCATATCGAACAAGGCTTTGATACCAATTTGTTGGAAGCGATCAGTGGGCCACAAAGGAGAACCAAGAATACTCCACCTGTATTTAGGATAGAAATTCGAGAGAAGAAAATTGTTCTCTCAGAAATTCACAAGTAATTATCAATAACACTCTATCATCGTCACTATTTATTGATTTTTTTTATTTCTCGATGAGTTGATTACAAATGAGAATGTGCAATCCTTTTATACTACATTTAGGACTATTCTAGAATAGGCTAATTAATGAAAATATTAAATCTAACCACCCATTTGGAATTCCCATGATACATGAATGAACCACCCTTTAGAATTCCAGCATTCATGAATCTAGATTAACTAAACAACCTTTAGAATTCAAAGGTTCATGAATGAACCAACTCTAGAAAACCGAAAGGCAAACATGCATTAAAGTCTAGATTAATATTCTGACATATCCACCATTGAGGTATGCAAAGATTGTTATATCAATTTGATAGAATTACTATGTATATGGTTAATGTCCAAATTGTTGTTTGTCAGTTTTTATTATTATTATAGAAGTTGCTAAGTGAATCGACAACCATCCACCACCCCGACAGTTACCTCACCCAAACGTGAACCAGTTCAAGTCGTCGACCACTGGCCACCAGGGCCACCACCATGAAATGCGTAGAGATTATATAGAGGAAGAGAGAAGATATATGTGGAGAAGAGGCTTGAGAGAGAGAGATTGAGGTTTTGAAAATTAACATGAATGAGAAAGGAATTTGTTAAAAAAGAATTATGAGCAATGAAGAGAGATGGGCATATGGTTGAGAAGATGATGAGAGAGTGAGATAAATGTGGTAATTAATACGCCAAATGATTTTTTTTGTTTATTTAATTCAATTTTTTAAAAGAAATTTATTCAAATTTAATAGAGCATTAAATAAGTTTAAAAAGTTTAGTTAGTCAAAATTACTCAATAGGTTTAAAAATTGATAATTTGGCTTTTAATTAAGGGTAGTGTTAACTTCTGCCCTAAAGGCACACGTTAACACGTTAATTAACGGTGGTTGGCAAATTGTGCGTTAGGGGTCTTAAAAGTCTTCACAAAGGTTGACTCAGAGAACCGAAGGCTTCTGGAGAGAGGTCATTCCTTCTTTTCGCTCTACTTGGGGGACAAATCTATTCTATGAGTTTTTTCTTCGGCTTCTGAATGTGAACAGTTTATCAAGTCCAGATTCCTTTGGGATGATTTTTTCTCAGCCATGGGGAAACAGTCGAAAGCGGTAACCCCCTAAGCTAGACTTGTATGGGTTAGCGTGATGGGGGTACCTCTTTCTTACTGGTGGGAGGCATTCTTCAAAAAAATAGGATGGTCCTTAGGGGAACCTCTGCTGATAAAAGACGAGACTCTGGTTAGGAGAAGATTGGATAGGGACGGATTCTGGTTCTAATTCCACATGGCCTTATCATCCCGCCTAAGATTAGAGTAGTCGAAGATAGAGAGTCATTTACGGTGTCGATCTTGGAAGATGTATCTCTGGTGAACTTCGGCTGGCTGGAAAAGTTTCTCGGTCTATTGCATAATGCTTGTCTTGGGGAAGGGAATTCTTTACCGCATTTGGACAATGCAGACATCCCTATCAATCGAGAGGGTAGGTGCGATCCTCTTTTGTTCAAATCCAAGGTTGACGTTGAGAAAGGTGCATGCAGCAACCTCAGGCAACTAGCCTTGTTAGATAAAGACGCAAGCTGGCAAGCTAATATCCAAACTATTTCTAGAAAGAGAACAACCCCAGGCAGGTCAGTCAAAAAGGTTGCTTCAGCAAAACCTTTTAAGGTATCTAAGGTCAAGCCATCAGTTGCTAAAGTCGTTAAGGCCAATAGAGACAAAGGCAAGACAATATACATTGAAAAAGTAAAAGTCCACCCTAGTTGGTATGTGGAACTTCGTGGGGCGATTAATCTTGACAAAAAAGGGCGGGCTCTGATAAATATTTCTATCATGAAGAGGATAGCTCCTTCTTTTCGGATACGGAGGCAAATAAGAGTATTTTCAAAGGTGAGTGTTCAAAACCTACGCGTAAAGACCCTAAGAGCCAAGATGTAGTGGGCTGGTCCCATGCAGTCGAAGATGGACCTTTGCTGGCCCAATCAAGATCGCAACCCCTTTCAACACCATGGGCTTTTTTTGGATAGGCCTATGATAGTTCGATCAAGCTCTTCAGTGAACACCTCTACTGGGCCATTGTTGGTTAACCTAAGCAATTCTTCTGAAACCCATATTTGCAGCTCTTGCAAAGTTGACATGGTTAGTATCCAGACAGAGGCGACAAAGAGCATTCAAAACAGAGACAAAGAGATCACCATATCCAGCAAACTCGACTCTTTCACAGAGGAAAGTCTACAACCAATCACGATTACCGAAGAGGATGTAGAGACTGATTCGAGTGAACCTAACATGGCAACCAAAAATTGCAGCTTCAAAACAACTTCGTCTTCTAAGTTGCATGGCATGAAGACCAGACATGATAGGCCGGAGAATAAGAGGTTCAAGGAGATGTTATTCCGGTCTCAACAGTAAACGAAGAGCCTTGGATTCTAGAGGATGAAATTTCAAGAGTGATCGAGAAGGGTTCAGTTATTGGTTATAATTTCAGGTCAGACAAGAAGCACGCTCTGGATAATTCGTCATGGAATTTGGAGGTGAAGGTCACGAAAGTTATAGAAACTGATATGGCATTAGGATTCAATTTCAAGGGTATGGAGAAGAAGGTCTTCAAGAAGATTTCCAAGAGAGAAATAGAAGATGAAGATCGAAACAGGGTTCCTAAAAAGTAAGAGTGCAGTTCTGCTCTGAATAGGGTTTTAGTTGTTTTTAATGTTAGCGCTTTCGTGGAATGTTAGAGGATTTGGGAGAAGGGAGAAATGGAGGGCAGTCAGGAAGTCAGTTTACTTGCTCAAACTTGTTATGTTATTCATTCAAGAATCAAAGCTTGGGGTCTTCGATAACTCTGTAGTTAGGTCTCTTGGAGGCTCCTTACTGACTAGAGGTGTGGGAGTGAAAGCAGAGGGTTCAGCGGGCGGCCTCATATCTCTTTGGAATGACGATTTGTTCAAGGTGCACTCTTGTATTTCTTGCAAACGTTGTATTATTCTTGCAGGGGAGTTAACTTCTTTAAATAAGCAAGTGTTTTTTGTAATGTTTATGCGTCCAATTTTGAAAACGAAAGAAGATTGCCGTGGGATTTTATCATAGAGTCTCAATATGCCTTTAATATGCCGTGGTGTATAAGAGGGGATTTCAATACAGTTTTAAACTCTTCAGAGAGAAAAGAGTTGGGGTTTAAGCCCTAAAGCTTGTAATTTGTAAATGTGAATGAAACATTAATAAGAGAAGTAGTTTATTCATTCTATAAATCTGTCTCATACATTTATATCATGTGTACTTAACATCCAAGATTGCCTGATGTAATCTCTAACTGAGTATATAAGTGTCATATACAGAGGAATCCAGTTTGAGATGAGTAATCTAAAGAGTCTTTGGATAGCAAATAGAGCTGGGTACTTTATTTGTGGTCAATCTACAGATGCGGTCCATTCTGTAATGTACGGTGGTTTTATCCTAGACTATTCATATGGTGATATGAGAATGGAGGCACCTTGTATGATGTGATCATATATGACTGAGCCACAATCTATATGAATCTCTCACCAAGATCCGTTACATGATGAGATTTATATATATCGACTAATGATGGTTATATATGGGTGATCTTAATCCTGAGTGTCTTATCGACTCCTTCAGGTTAGATCGTGGTTTTTGATATACCATGGGTGAGATCGGAGTTGCATTCCCGATCAATAAATTCGTATGTTGGAATCGCAGTTTGGCTTATGGCTGGGAAGGTCTGTACACAATAGTGGAATCCACTCATTCTTGGGAGAAGTAGATAATAGTTCCCTTAAGGGTTGATTTGGGGCTTGAACAATATGAGCGCTCTCATTCTTCCATAAAAGAAGTTATGATTTATTGTTCATTAGAGAATCAATGATACTTAATGGAAAAGATATAATTAGAGGGGTATAACGGACTTTATGACCTAGCTCTAATTATGAACTACTTGTGGAGGATCATACCGTATGCAATAGCTATATCGATGGACAATTGTGATTTTGGTTTGTGTAATACATCTACAGTTGCGAGAGTGCAGCATCGGGTTTTTAGTGGAATAATTCCGAGGTTAATAATCATGAAATATTAATTAAAGAGTGTAATTAATTATTTCTAAGTATTATAAGAGCTCAAAACTGTGGGTCCATTAGGCCCCCTTACTAGCCTGGAATGTTGATGGTAACAAGGGTCACGGTTAATTAATTGGATGGTCCAATTAATTATGTTACGAAAGTAACAAGATATTTATTCAGGGAATTAATTAAATGATGAGATTATTTAATTAATATATTAATAATTAAATTAATCAAATAATTAGATTATTTAATTAATAAATTAATAATTGAGAATTATTAATTGGAGGTTACAGTTTCAAACCATGACTGAGACAAAGGAAAAAAAAATAAGATTATTTTATTTCTGTTAATAACCAAAATTGGCTAAGGACCAAAGGAAAATTTTCCACCTCCCAGACCTGGTTCCATACCCGAGAGTTTCACCAGGAGACCTCTCAATCTAGAGCCGAGCTACTATACCATCCCAGAAACAAGGGCGGGCTCCGGAAACATCCCGGATAGAGCCCGGACCCGAGAGCTTCCACCAGGAGATCTCTCTGTCCAGAGCCAAACTGCGATACCACCCCAGGAACAAGGACGGGCTCCGGAAACATCCGGGATAAAGCCCGGAATGATCAGATCTAGCCCGCATCACCAAAACTAGAAGCTCCCCGAAGTCGAGGTCATCTCGCAAGTGCTCCAGAGACTCGTCTGTACCTCGAATGACACAGAAGAATGTCCCTAAAAGGCCGCGAGGTCAGTCGAAGCCACACCTAGCTTCAAAATGTCAGTCGAGGCCACACCTAGCTTCGAAAAGGTCAAGGGAAGCCAGATTTGGCTCCAAGCTGGATGAAACTTCTCAGATATCAAGGTCGAAATACTAATCAACCTCCCTGGTTGATGCACCACACCATATCGTCATATCCAACGACCTCCATAAAGGATCATACTGAAAGGATACGAGGAATGCATTGAATCATATCTGGAAACGTTACCTACATGCAGAACAAGTAATAAAATCCAAAAAGGAAACAAACTGATCTCCACCACGATACTCTCAATTCGGACGTCAATCCAAAAGTCAATGACATTAAAGCAAGAAATCCCGTCCGATAAGGAGGAGACGGAGAAAATCAAGGGAGAATCAATCTGTTGACCTACAAACTATGTATAAATAGAAAAGAAAAGAAATGAAAAAAGGCGACTACTATTCGACAGGCATACGACGAACAATCGACCATTCCGGTTGAGAGAAAAGAGAGAAGAACCTCTGTATTTGTATACCATGCATGTTCAATAAAAACACTCTTGCTTACTTGTCACTTTATAAATCACTGTTACATATACAATAAATTTTGGCCATCGCCTACGTGGTATTGGTCTTGAGGGCGTTAACTGAGATTTCTCATCCTGAGCAAAATTTTCTTTAACACTTTCTGGCGCCGTCTGTGGGAAACTTACACCCAACTAACCAATCGTTTGCATTTATATTTTCATTGTTTTACAGGAACTATAAGGCTCCGCTCCTTCCAAGGCCAACACAGAGTCCCGGAGCAATCTCCGGCGAGGCCAACCCGAAAAGCCCCAGGAAGGGGGAGAAAGTCTGGATATAGTAGTCAAGCTCCGATCTAGACAACCAATACGCGAGCTACTGGTCACCCCATAGTGAGCCAGGCAGCACTCGACCAACAAGCGGCGGCCTTCGTAGAATCCGTCCGCGTCCGCCTCCTCGCTGAAGGCATCACAATCCAGCCAACCAACCTGAATGATCAGGGAGAGCCGAGCAGGCTCGGAGCTAGGCCACCTGCTTTTGATCGCCTAGGACCTCCTCCTCCAGAGCCGGCTCGAGATAGATCAGGGCCCCAACGTTCGATCCGGGATAGGCTGGGACCCATGCCCCTAGCTCCGAGAAGACTTTCACAATATCAACCCCGGCTAGTTAAGTCTGCCGTGAATGCTTTTACCCAGAAGCCTCGAGGGCTATCTCATCCAACTGCATCTAGGAGAACTACCCGGGCCTTAGAAGAGGAAAGTAGACAAACTCCCCGAGTGGATCATGTCCAGGAGGAGGACCGGATAGAAATTGCCAGTTCATCAGAAAGATTCGGCAGTGAGGAATCTGAGGTTAACTCGAAGAGACCTGGGAACAAGCGACTGAGGGATCTTCTGGAAAAGCTACAAAAAGAGGTCCAACAGATAAGGAAGGGAAAGAGTAAGGAGGACAAAAAGAATCCCCTGAGCGAGATGAACGCTCCCTTCACTAAGAGGATCCGGGAAGCAGAGCTCCCCCCAAAATTCAAAATGCCAGCAGATAAGTTTTATGGAACAGAAGATCCTCTAAGCCACCTAGAGAGCTTCGTTCAACAGATGGAGGTCCAGAACACTACCAGAGCAGCTATGTACAGAATGTTCCCAACGACCTTGACCGACTACGTTAAAACCTGGTTCAGGAAACTACCCCTTGGAAGCGTGGATTCTTTCATAAAATTATCAACCGATTTTTGCTCACAATTCCAAGAAGTTAAACCTCGCCCGAAAGATCCCATACACCTCCAATATGTGATCCAGGAACGGAGTGAAACTCTTCGATCATATGTGGAGCGATTTCACAAGGAGGTCATACAAATGAGAGTTTTCACTGAAAAAGAAACCCTCGCCAACTTCAGGCGAAACCTCTGGGCAGGAAAGCTTTTCCGTTCTTTCGCCAAGAGACCTCCCGAGACTTACCAGGAGGCCTATGACCGGGCTCTGGAGCAGGTCAAGATCGACGAACAACTCAAGGTCAAGATAGAACATGACGACATGAGAACGGCAAAGCGTCTGAAGAAAGAAGCCCCCAAATTTGAGCCAGTGCAGAAAGCTCAGAATAAACCTCCCAACAGTTTGACCTATCGCATCCCTGCTCCTCCGCATAGGCAAGAAAGATATCCAGCAAAACGAACCCCACCCCGGGCTTCGTCGCCTCCCAGGACAGTGGCTCCAGTAATGCAAGGGGAAAAAGGGTATGACTACTACACCCATTTGAATGCTCTAGGGAAACAGTCTACCTTGCCATACGAGATAAAGGGTTGCTCCAAAAGCCCGCTCCCATGAAGGCCCCAGCTGACAGGAGAAACCGGTACAAGTACTACGACTTTCACGAAGACGTGGGCCACAACACTTCGAAGTGCTATAACTTGCGCAACCAGATTGAGGCCCTGATAAGGGGAGGATGCCTGATTAAGTTCTTACAACAGGTCAGAGTTAATATCAGGACTGAAAGGAAGGTACAAGCTGAAATCCGTGAGGACGTCGAAAAGAGGAAAGGGGAGCAGGCTAACTTAATGCAACAGATCCAGGTGATACACACTATCAGCGGAGGTCCTACATTGGCCGGCGTTTCCAATAACTCCCGGAAAAACCACGTAAGAAAAGTTCCCCGCCTCGGAGAGAGCCGAGGGATCTTCGAAGTCAGCCAGAGCCCACCAGAGCCCTCCTGGTCAGCTCAGATCGTATTCACTGAAGCTGATGTCTTTGATACTGTGCAACCTCATGATGATCCTATGGTCATCACGATACAGATAGCCAACTGTCTGGTCCATCGTGTGCTCGTGGATACAGGTAGCAGTGTAGATATCCTCTTCAAGGATACCCTGGAAAAATTGAACCTGAAGCAACATTTTTACAACAGCTGTACCACTCCGCTTTACAGTTTCACTGGGAACTCGATCATACCAGTGGGGTCAATGATCCTCCCAGTAATCATCGGGGTCACCCCGCTCCAATAGAATGCAATGACCGACTTTGTTGTGGTGGACACCCCATCGGTCTACAACGCCATCCTAGGGAGACCTTTCATGTCCTTCTTGAAGGGAGTCTTGTCCATATACCACAACGTCTTGAAATTCCCGGTTGGAACCAAAGTAGGAGAGGTACGCGGAGACCAGCAAGCAGCCAGGAAAAGCTACGCAGGCTCTGCCAATCCTGCAACCTTAGCGAAACAGTGTGTGCAGGTGACATTGATCCAGGAAAACATGGATACATCCCGGATAATCCAAGAAGAGAAGGAGCCCGCGGAACATCCTGGGCATCCAGAGGATGAACCTATCATGCCCTACGAGGAAGAACAGAGTAAGGAATGGGCCAGCGAGCAGCCCGTGGACAAACTAGAAGAGATATCCGTCAGAAATGACGATCCCTCCAAGGTCGTCAAGGTCGGAGCCACCTTTGATCCAGAAGTAAAAAGAGGACTGATTGATCTTCTCAGGGAATTCAGTGACATCTTCGCCTGGAACCATGATGAAATGCCTAGAATTCCGGCATCATTGGCCACCCACCGGATAGCAGTAGATCCAACAGTCAAGCCCGTCAACCAGAAGAGGCGTCACTTCAACGCTGATAGGAACGCAGCGGTGCAGGAAGAGGTTGATAAATTGATCAAAGCGGGGTTCGTTAGAGAGGTACGTTACCCCGAATGGGTCGCTAACGTGGTCATGGTCACGAAGGCGAATGGGAAATGGCGTATGTGTGTCGACTACACCGACCTCAACCGGGCTTGTCCGAAAGACAGTTTTCCTTTACCAAAGATCGACCAGTTGGTTGACTCCACGTCCGGAAACAAACTTTTGAGTTTTATGGACGCATTCTCAGGATACAACCAAATTAAAATGCACCTGGCTGACCAAGATAAGACCAGTTTCATTATTGGGCAGGGCTTATACTGCTACAAGGTGATGCCGTTTGAAGAATGTAGGGGCCACATACCAACGGCTGGTTAACAAACTATTCAAACCCGAGATAGGAAGGACGATGGAAGTGTACATCGACGACATGATCATGAAATCCCCAACCACAAAGGGACATCAGGAAGACCTTCGCAAAACCTTCCTCATACTGAGGGAAAACCAGATGCGTTTGAACCCCTTCAAATGTGCCTTTGGGGTAACGGCAGGGAAGTTTCTGGGCTTCATGGTTCATGAGAGAGGTATAGAAGCCAACCCAGAAAAAATCAAAGCTATCTTGGACCTGGAATCCCCGACCTCGCTCAAGCAAGTACAGATTCTGACTAGACGGGTGATGGCACTCAACAGGTTTATCTCTCGCTCCACCGATAAATGTCTCCATTTCTTCAAGGCCATCAAACATGAAATGGAGCCAGGAAAGCGAGCAGGCGTTTCAAGCTTTGAAAGAGTACCTAACAAGCCCCCCTTTGTTAGTCAAGCCGGTTCTCGGAGATGAGTTACAGATTTACCTGGCTGTATCAGAAACTGCAGTAAGCGGGGCTTTGGCCAAGGATTGTAGCGACGGCTTTCAAAGACCCATATACTATATGAGTCATGCCTTGACCAAATCAGAAAGGAACTACATTCTCTTGGAGAAGCTCGCTTATGCTCTAGTGATCTCAGCGAGGAAACTCCGTCCCTATTTTCAAGCTCACACAATAGCAGTGGTGACAGACCAACCCCTCCGTCAATTCTTGCAAAGACCAGACGTGTCAGGAAGGCTAGTTTTATGGGCACTAGAGCTCACTCAGTTCGACCTAAAGTATAAGCCCCGGACCACGATTAAGGCACAGGCTTTGGCTGACTTCGTGGCAGAATTCTCAGCGATCCCAGATCCAGATGATCCCTCAGTATCAAACGAGGTCCCTGAGAAGATATCCGAGGTAGAAAATTGGCCGGAAGGCTACAAGCCATGGATCCTCTTTTCAGACGGAGCATCCAGAGCAGCTGGCATAGTTTTGATAGATCCGGAGGGGACTGAATTCTGTCACTATTTCAGATTTGAGTTTAAAACTACCAATAACGAAGCGGAATATGAAGCCCTCCTAGCCGGGATGAAGGTAGCTATCGAACTAAAGGCCGACTACCTGCAGATCAAGAGCGATTCGTTGCTTGTTGTAAACCAGGTGACTGGGGTCTACCAGGCAAAGGGAGATAATATGGTTGCCTACCTAAATCTAGCTCGGCTGCTGAAAAGCAAATTTAAGGGATTCAAGATCGATCAGGTGCCTCGACACCAAAACCATCGCGCAGATGTTCTGGCTAAAATAGCTGCGAACGGAGGCCAATCCCTACCAAAAGGAATTCCCCTCCAAGTAATCACCCAGCCAAGCATAGCCACAAATGGAGAAATTTGTTCCCTGGATCACCTACCTTGCTGGATGGACCCAATTGTCACCTACCTCCTCGAAGGAGAGCTTCTTGAAGAGCCCGACCAAGCCCGAAGAATTAAGAGACTCTCAGTTCGATATTGTATAGTGGACGGATACCTCTACAGGAGGGGCAGATCCCTCCCCTTACTTAGGTGCTTGCATCCCGATGATGCTAAGTGGGCATTGAGAGAGGTCCACTCTGGGGACTGTGGGAACCATATAGATGGGGAAACTCTAGCCTATCAGGTGCTTCGTAAGGGGTACTATTGGCCGACCATCCATCAAGATGCAAAGAGTTTTGTGCAATCCTGCGAACCTTGTCAAAGAACCTCAAACTTGAACCACCAGCCACCCGAGAGACTGTCGTCCCTCAGTTCACCTTATCCCTTTGCCATGTAGGGAATCGACCTAATTGGGCCACTTCCTACAGCTCATAGACTTATGAAACACGCTATCGTGGCTATCGACTACTTCACAAGATGGGTCGAGGCAGGACCTCTTTCTCGAATATCGGAAAAGAATACAACCAAGTTCATCAAGACTAACGTGGTTTGCAGGTTCGGGACCCCTCTCATCATTATAGCCGACCTAGGAAAGCAATTCGATAACGCCCGATTCAAAGACTTCTTCAAGGGATTAGGGATCGACCTCAGGCTCGCTTCAGTGGCTCATCCCTAGACTAACGGGCTGGTAGAATCCACCAACAAGACAATCAAGAAACTTTTGAAAAAGAAACTTCAGCAGAAGAAAGTTAAATGGGCCGAAGAGCTACCAGAAGTCCTCTCGGCATACCGGACTACAAAAAGAACAGCTACCGGAGAGACACCTTACTTCCTGGCTTTCGGGGTTGAAGCAGTCCTCCCCATCGAGCATAAATTAACCTCGTTCAGGATACAGCACTTTGAGCCCGAAAGTAACGAAGTCAAGCTCCGGGCTAGTCTAGACCTCTTAGAAGAAAAGCAAGACCGGGTAGCAGTGAAAGTAGAGATCTACCAGAGCAAGATCGCTAGATACTTCAACCAAAAGGTTAGAGCCGGGAAATTCAAGGAAGGGGATCTGGTACTTAGGAAAGTGACACTGAACACTCGGAAAAGGTCGGATAGAGTCTTAAGTCCAAATTGGGAAGAGCCATATTTGATAAAGCTAGTTGTTCGCAATGGAGCTTATAAACTCAAAGACATGGACGGACGATCCATCAACCACACTTGGAATGCATATCATTTGAAGAAATTCTACCCTTGAAAGGAGTTCTCAAGCAAACTACCCCTAGTTAGTTTTCATTACAAGACCCTAATAAAGATGTACTACATCTCGATCATTAATAAAGGAATTTTCCTTTCCTCTTCAATCTATGTCTCCAACTATGTTCAACATTAGTGACTATACCCTTGTATGGGAATTCGACATAAACCTCTCAAGACCAGGAAATAGCTCGATAGCTCTCCTGATGCCTTGGTCGGGCTACCACCCCCAAGAAGGATCTGAGTGTAAGATCATAGTTGCCCTCCAGATCTCAAGACCAGGAAATAGCTCGATAGCCCTTCTGATGCCTTGGTTGGGCTACCACCCCCAAGAAGGATCTGAGTGTAAGAGCATAGTTGCCCTCCAGATCTCGAGACCAGGAAATAGCTCGATAGCCCTCCTGATGCCTTGGTCGGGCTACCACCCCCAAGAAGGATCTGAGTGTAAGAGCATAGTTGCCCTTCGGATCTCGAGGCCAGGAAATAGCTCGATAGCCCTCCTGATGCCTTGGTCGGGCTACCACCCCCAAGAAGGATCTGAGTATAAGAGCATAGTTGCCCTCCAGATCTAGAGACCAGGAATTAGCTCGATAGCCCTCCTGATGCCTTGGTCGGGCTACCACCCCCAAGAAGGATCTGAGTGTAAGAGCATAGTTGCCCTCCAGATCTCTAGACCAGGAAAAAGCTAGATAGCCCTCCTGATGCCTTGGTTGGGCTACCACCCCTAAGAAGGATCTGAGTATAAGAGCATAGTTGCCCTCCAGATCTCGAGACCAGGAAAAAGCTAGATAGCCCTCCTGATGCCTTGGTCGGGCTACCACCCCCAAGAAGGATCTGAGTGTAAGAGCATAGTTGCCCTCCAGATCTCGAGACCAGGAAATAGCTCGATAGCCCTCCTGATGCCTTGTTCGGGCTACCACCCCCAAGAAGGATCTGAGTGTAAGAGCATAGTTGCCCTCCAGATCTCGAGACCGGAAAATAGCTAGATAGCCCTCCTGATGCCTTGGTCGGGCTACCACCCCCAAGAAGGATCTGGGTGTAAGAGCATAGTGGCCCTCCAGATCTCGAGACTAGGAAATAGCTCGATAGCCCTCCTGATGCCTTGGTCGGGCTACAACCCCCAAGAAGGATCTGAGTGTAAGAGCATAGTTGCCCACCAGATCCCAAAGACTAGGATAAAGCTAAGTAGCCCTCCTAAAGTCTTGGTTGGGTTATCACCCCTAATATATATATATATATAGATAATGTTTGCTTTCGTTTGCAGGATCAAAATCATCATAATTCCCTATACGAATCTTAATTGTTGCTACAGATGCTACTCTGGATCCCATGCAAGACCAGAAACAGAATAAAAGCTCTTAAAAAAAGCGCTTCGATTTATCATTAAGGACAAGGGGAGCCTATCCCCCGATAAGGCTACATCCAAATGAGGAGCCCAACCCCCGAACTCGGGCTACAAAAAGAACAAGAAAAATGAAAAATTGATAATGGCAAAGCAGGGTGCCCACCCCCTTTTCCGGGCAATAAAAAACAAGTCATCCGCTTCAAGCTTTGGGACTCTCATGGCTCCCCTCCGCTGGCCCTCATCCTTCCTGCTGATCCTCGGCATCAACCCCCTCTACAGGTAGCTGTCCATCTGGGTTATCCTCGCCGACCGCTCCTTCATTTAGAGGCTCCATCGGATGATTAGCTGGATCTTCCTCCAAAACTTCATTAATTACGTCCATAACCTCAGGAGGGACAGCCGCGTCAAGAAGGGCAGCCAAGGACCCCATCTAGCTCCTGTCGACCTCCATCTTTGTTAAAGGGGGATCCTCAGATAGGCTCCTAACCTCTCCACCAGCTCCCAATTGGTCCTCCTCGGATCGAGAGGACATCACTTTGCTGGAGGACTCCCCAGGACCTGAGATGGTAAATGTGGGAAGAGGGAATGAAGGATCTGACTAAGCGGGCTGCTTCCCAGCTCCTGCTGGGCTCGAAGGAACCACCTTGTCGCCTTCAGGGCGAGATAACTCGGCAGCCTTGAGCATTATTTCCTGTCTATCCCAGCCAGCAATAGATGATAAATCAAAGGGAGGAGGAAGAGCTTCCGCGACCTGAAAGGAAGCATAGAAATACCCGTCGCTGAAGGAGGTCTCCGCATCAGCTTGCAGCTTGGCCACCTGAATAATCAGAGACTGGTTCTCGAGGTCCAGCTTCTTAGCCTCAGATCTCCAGGAATCCCGCTGCCTAGCCCGCCGGAGAGATTAAAGATGCTTCTGATCAAAAGATTGCTTCATCCTCTCATGATCGCAGCGAAGCTCAGCCATCTTGAGCTCGATTTTTCCTTGGCTGGAAGTCACCTCTTCCACTAAATACCGAACCTGCTTGAGCAGTTCCCCGGCTTTCTCAGCTTCAGCCTCTGCTTTTGCAGCCCGATCACGAAGGAGGGCTACCTGCTGGCCCATCGCGACATTAACCTTAAAGGCATACAAAATACAGAACCCGAGTTAGAAACTAAACGAATTAACAAAAGTAGCGTAAAGGAAATACAATTACCTCAGCTAAAATAGCATACCCCTTGGTTATAAGGACGTGCACAGGCATAGAAGCCATCTTGGAGATCTCGCCACCCGGACAGGACGCTATGAACTGCTCCAGGACCTCATCCCGCCCCGTCGAGCTCGACTGAGGCTGGGAGCGACTGGGAGGAACCTTCGCGACACCTTTCCTAGAAGCAACACCTTTCCTAGAAACCTCTGAGGCTTTGGTTGTTGGAAGCACGGCGGAATCAAGTGTTTGAGTCGAAGGGGTAGCGACTTTAGCGACCACAGCCGAGGGGGCAGAAGCAGCCGGGCTAACCACCTGGGGAGCTTTACCCAAAGCCCGGAAAGCCCGCCAGGCAAGAGTGGCCATCTTAGACCCAGCTGGAGAGATAGACGAAGCCAGGGCAGGTTCGACCCCAGAGGAGGGAAGAGAAGCTCCACCTTGGGAAGAGCGTGAGACGTGACAGGTGGCCGGCTCTACGACAAAAACTGTAAAAAAACTAAAAAAAAAAATGTTAGAACCAAGCCAAGTAAAAAAGAGAAGCAACTCAATGACACTTACGAGGAATAGCGTATGAAATCCGCAAATACTTGTTCACCCTACGAGGATCAAAAGCTTCAGCAGTTGGGAACTTTGGATTCAGATAATTCCAGGCTAGAATAGCCTTTAAGACGGCTTCGGACTCAGAAGGCAGAGAGTCCCAGTCCCAAGAGGGCTTGTCAAACTTGTAATTTTTGGGAGGCACCGAGATGGATACGCTATCGGGGATGCCAAACTTTGACCTCAAGCGATCAATCGACACCGGGTCAACGGTGGAATCTGGGATAACCCGAAAATCGTAGGGAGGGAGCCTCTCCCCAAGGGGACCAGGAGCCGAGACCCGACACTCCCCCGCAGCGCCACCGACCACTTCTTTGTCGGAGTCATCATCGACGATATCTAAAGGGTGGTCGGGATGGTTGGAGAACCCAATCCCGGTAGATACATTCCTACTTGACCGCTGACGTTGTGAGGTGGGCGGGGAATCATCGGCGTCAGAACTCCTCCTAGCCCGCTTCCCCAGAATAAGACTAACGACCTCCTCGTCGTCGAATATGGAATCAGTTGAGTCACGACTGTTTTTCGACATTATAGAAGACGAAGAATGAAGAAAGAAGCAAGCTCGGAGGAAAAGCTATGGAAATATTTCTCAGCAAAAAGTTTTTAGTTCGAAGAGATGTGAGGAAGATGAGGAGGAAAACAGACATATATATAGGCAGAAGGGCAACAGCACCGAGATACTCGTCTGGTAATGGTTAAAAATCGATTACAGTAACGTAACCGGATTAAACTCGAAAGCGGGCTAATCATATCATGCCACATCACTTACGCAGTTAAGAGGATGATCTCCCCAAGATTCTGGTAACGGTAAAAAATCTCGGGGACTACCGTAACGCAATCAGATTAATTCAAAGATAAATTAGTCGGTTCGCAACACGTCATTCAAATGAAGAAATTTCTCCAATATTTCGGTAACGGTAAAAAGAGGAAGATTTCCCAAATAAAGTGAAAATCTGACCTCAACCCCGAGCTTGACGTCTGGTGTTCAAGTCAGAGGGGACTTCTGTTAATAGCCAAAATTGGCTAAGGACCAAAGGGAAATTTTCCACCTCCCAGACTTGGTTCCATACTCGAGAGTTTCACCAGGGGACCTCTCAATCCAGAGCCGAGCTACTATACCATCCCAGAAACAAGGGCGGGCTCCGGAAACATCCGGGATAAAGCCCGGACCCGAGAGCTTCCACCAGGAGACCTCTCTGTCCAGAGCCGAATTGTGATACCACCCCAGAAACAAGGACGGGCTCCGGAAACATCCGGGATAAAGCCCGGAACGATCAGATATAGCCCGCATCACCAAAACTAGAAGCTCCCCGAAGTCGAGGTCATCTCGCAAGTGCTCCAGAGACTCGTCTGTACCTCGATTGACACAGAAGAATGTCCCTAAAAGGCCGCGAGGTCAGTCGAAGCCACACCTAGCTTCAAAAGGTCAGTCGAGGCCACACCTAGCTTCGAAAAGGTCAAGGGAAGCCAGATTTGGCTCCAAGCTGGATGAAACTTCTCAGATATCAAGGTCGAAATACTAATCAACCTCCCTGGTTGATGTACCACACCATATCGTCATATCCAACGACCTCCATAAAGGATCATACTGAAAGGATACGAGGAATGCATTGAATCATATCTGGAACGTTACCTACATGCAGAACAAGTAATAAAATCCAAAAAGGAAACAAACTGATCTCCACCACGATACTCTCAATTCGGACGTCAATCCACAAGTCAATGACATTAAAGCAAGAAATCCCGCCCGATAAGGAGGAGACGGATAAAATCAAGGGAGAATCAATCTGTTGACCTACAAACTATGTATAAATAGAAAAGAAAAGAAATGAAAAAAGGTGACTACTATTTGACAGGCATACGACGAACAATCGACCATTCCCTAGAGAGGGTTGAGAGAAAAGAGAGAAGAACTTCTGTATTTGTATACCATGCATGTTCAATAAAAACACTCTTGCTTACTTGTCACTTTATAAATCACTGTTACATATACAATAAATTTTGGCCATCACCTACGTGGTAGTGGTCTTGAGGGCGTTAACTGAGATTTCTCATCCCGAGCAAAATTTCCGTTAACAATTTCCTAACTAGATCAAGTGTTCAAGTCTTAGTGAACTAGGGTTATGCGGGATTTAGAATCCTATACTAACTTGGTCACTAAAATACTAATTTTCTTATTTTGAATATGATTAGTATCTTGTTTTTAAAATATATAAAGATATATTAATAATATTAATAATAATAATAATAAGAGAAAGCAATTAAAAAAAACAAAAAAAAGGTTTTTTATTTTTTATTTTTGTTCTTTAATTATTCAAGTGGCCGAATTCTCTATACACGTAACAAGAGTTGTTTTGTGTTGTTTCTTCAACCTCCATACAACCTCCTGAAGCCCGTGACGCACCCACACACAGTTGCCGGAACCTGGGAGATAGCGAGGAAGATCCAGTGGTACAAATCGGAAAGCAAATTCAAGAATTAAAGAACTAAGGAGTTAGCATTGAGGTATGCATTCGAATCCTACATTTTATTTATTCTTATATATCGTACACAGTTCATATAGTTGTTTAAATAATTTTTTTTTAAAGTTTTGAAATCTACTTCCGCTGCGTGTCTCTGGTTCCTACAATTGGTATTAGAGCCCTAGTACGATATATTCTAATAACTAGTTCTTTTTCTTGATTAGTTGCATATATATATATATATATATATATATATATGTAGGCAAAATCTATTGAATGAATGATGTTTTTTTTTTAAAACATGATTGATCGTTAAATGTATGGTACGGTGGGTTTTAGGGTTTTTGGATATTATATGTAATATTTTTTCTGATGTAAAATTAATTCCGGGTTGGATAATTTATATATATATATATATATACACTATTATTTTATTTTTATTGATGTAAATCGATGAAGAAGACGATTCGGAAGACAAAGCACATCAGCCACACGGACCCGTTGTACAGATGCATTACACATGCGTAAGTGTTGCGCAGCATGCAGCATGCACACAAACATCAATTGTTTTTACTAAGTTGCTGCAGTGCGTATTACATATGCATGACACATGCATATAGCAATGCTATTTCAATTGTTGAAATGTTGTTATGCAATATGAGCAGGTGTCATGCATGCAAAAGCTGTAACATTCATGCGCAATTGTTAAGCATGGTCATGCATAAGTGTTATTATTTAAGCAATTGTTATGCATGACCATGCACAATGCTTCAGCACGCAGCCCGTGTGTTTTTCGTGATACCCATGTGTGCGAATGGCGGCCATGCGCGAAAGTGCTAGGGCTACGAATTTGCGACGCTAGGATTTCCGAATTTGAAAAGTAATTTTGGGTTTGATTTGATTTGATTTATTTTTATGCCTTGCGCCTCCAATAAGTGTTAGAGTAACACTTGGGCTTTAGGTTTAATTCATGAGATGAATCATAACATAAAAAAAAAGTATTTAATCAAGTTGGACTTGGTTAAAAGCCCAAAATAAGAAGAATTCAAAGACTTGAAGAATATTGGAATTACTTGAAGACCAAGGAATGCCTTGGATAATTTTTGTAATTAGAATTTTTTGTTTAAGTTAGATAAACCCATCGTATTCGGTCAATTCATGTATGTTTTTATTATGTGATAATTAAAGCATTGCCATGCATACACATGTCATATAGATTAGTAGTGCCTACACATGCATTTTATTAAATGTCATACATGCATAATAGCCATTCACATTATGTGTTTTTTTTAAATATGATTAAAAATTGGCAAATCTCATAATTGGCTATTACATAATGAGATTAGTTTTTAGAGTAAAAACTTGGTAATTCTCATTAATAACTAGTCTATTAATTAAATCGTTTAATTAGTTAGATTAGTTAGGCACTTCTCTTAATATTAGGTTTAATTAGATTAAAGTCATAATATAATTGGACCTAATAATGTGATTAGTTTTAATAGTTGAAACTTGTTAAATCACATAAAATAATTCTAGTCTTAGTAACATTGTTTACATAGATTAGAATTTGAATAATAAACTAGATTTTTAATTTGTTAAAAATTAGATTAGTTTATTTTTTATTAGAATAAGATTATAATAATTTGTTTCATATGCCCTAGACATTTAGATTGAAATTAGTCGTTTAATCATTGTAATATCTAGGTGCATTAATTGAAAACCCTAATTCTAAAATAGTGAGTGGGAGATGGATATATGACATTATATCTCGCAGTTTCCATCATTAGTTCAACACCGTAAGATTAAAGTGGAGCCTCGAGACGGCTTTGTTTTCGGCCTCCATGAGAATCAATACCAAGGTTGACTTCCTAACAAATAGGGTTTCTGAGTGTATTTTGGGATTGACCGACCCTAGGGCGGCAATTCTCAAGTTAATCTTAAGAGATCTGAATTGGTGGGTCACACTCACAAGGTTTTAACTAAATTTGTTAATTGTAAACCTGACTGAAATAAACGATGGTTGAATTATAGAGGAATAAGAGTTATTCTGGTATATCATTCGATTGAGAGTGTCTCGATCCAACATGCAAGTATTTGACCGACCCTAAGGCAGCACTTGCTTGTGGTATGTTGGATTATTGTGGCGTAGAACGGTTTTTAGGGATTTTCTTGTTCATTAAATATGTTCATTCATCATATTTAATTTTAAGCCAAACATTGACATGTGAATTAAATGTATGATTGAATGAATTCTTTATTTATGTTTTTTCAACAATGTCTTCTGCATTATTACAAATCCTTGCTAATGACAAACTAACCGGAGAAAATTACACAAAATGGAAACATCACATTAATGCAATTTTGGTCTCCAAATACCTAAAGTTTGTGCTTACGGAGGAGTGTCCTCCACAGCCTGCTGCCAATGCCGCATGAAATGTTCGTGAGGCATAACAGAAATGGGTCTCAGCTGATGAGAAGGCCCGAACTTATTTGTTAGCTAGTATGAGAGAAGTGCTTGTTACAAAGCACGAAGCAATAACTACAACATTCGAAATTACGGAGTCATTGTAGGCTATGTTCGGGCAGTCCTCTGAGCAAAAGCGGCACGAAGCTGTTCGTTCCGCAATGCTTGCTCGGATGAAAGAGGGTGCATCTGTTCGGGAACATTTCCTGTCCATGATGTCCTATTTCAACACGGCAGAGGTTAATGGCGGGGCGATGATGATCCTAGCTAGGTGAGCATCATACTGACGACTCTTCCAAAGAGTTTCTATCAGTTTAAAAGCAACTATGAGATGAACAAGTTGAGGTTTAGTCTGACTAAGTTGCTTAATGAGCTCACTACCTTTGAGTTCATGACTAAGGATAACAAAGGTAAGACCGGTGAAGCAAATGTTACTGAACCATCTTTCTCTGGATCTAAGAAGAGGAAGATGTCTGCTGGCAAGGCTAAGGGTAAGCCCAAACCCAAGAAAGCCCAAAGCAAGAAGAAGGGCACCTCCACCGACAAGGATAAAGGCAAAGGAAAATGTTTCCATTACGACAAGGTCGGTCACTGGAAGAGGAATTGTCCTTAATATCTAGAGGAGGTTGCCAAGAAGAAAAAGACGAAAGGTAAATATGATTTACTTGTCATTGAATCATGTTTAGTGTAAGATGATTCTTCACCTTGGATAGTAGATTCAGGGGCCACTAACCATGTTTGTTCTTTTTTGCAATTGACTGATTCTTGGACGGAGCTAGAGGAGGGGGCCATCTCGATGCGCGTTGGGTCTGGGACGTCGTGTCAGTAAAAGCAGTGGGAGTAGTTAGACTCCAATTTAATAGTTGTTTTATTGTTTTAAACAATGTTTATTTTATTCCTGGATTTACCAAAAATTTAATTTCTGTATCCAAGTTGTTGGAACAATTTTAGTCTATTTCTTATAATGATAAATCAGTTATTCTTTCTAGAAATGGTTTACATATTTGTTCAGGTTTAAATGAAAACAACTTGTATGTTTTAAGACCGTTAATTCATACATCACTGCTCCATGCTGAACTGTTTAAAGTTGAAAAACCTAAAACAAAACTACAGAAAATTTCTCCTGATAATGAAACGTATTTATGGCATCTAAGACTTGGCCATATTAACCTTGACAGGATAGACATACTAGTTAAAAATGGGTCTTTAAGCCAGTTAAAGGTTAGCAGCTTACCTGTTTGTAAATCCTGTTTGAAAGGTAAAATGACCAAGAGACCTTTTACTGGAAAAGAGCTTAGAGCTACAGAACCACTAGAGCTTATACATTCAGACGTCAGTGGACCGATGAATGTTAAAGCAAATGGTGGTTATGAGTATTATGTCACCTTTATAAATGACTACTCTAAATACGGATATGTCTACCTAATGCAACAAAAGTCGAAAACTTTTGACAAGTTCAAAGAATTTAGAGCTGAAGTTGAGAACCAATTGGGCAAGACTATCAAGGCTCTATGATTGGATCGTGGAGGTGAGTATCTCGACCAAGAGTTTGAAAACTACTTGGTTGAACATGGGATCGTATCCCAACTCACAGCTTATGGAACACCACAACAGAATGGTGTTGCGGAGAGGAGAAACAGAACCCTAATGGAAATGGTGTGATCCATGATTAGTTTCTCATCATTACCAAATTCCTTTTGAGGATATGCACTACAAACAGTGGCCTACATTATGAATGTAGTCCCATCCAAATATGTTCCTAAGACTCCCCTAGAGTTGTGGAATGGTCATAAAGCTAGTTTGTTCCGTATATAAGGGTGTCCAGTACATGTGCTCAAGAACAAAACATGGACCCTAAGTCTATGGTTTGTTTGTTCGTAGGTTATTCCAAGGAGACTAGAGGTGGATACTTCTATAGTCTTGAGGAGAACAAAGTATTTGTATCGACAAATGCAATGTTTCTTGAGGAGAACTATATGAATGATCATAAACCTCGAAGTAAAATTGTATTAAATGAGATGGAGCTTGGTGCGACCAGTGCTCAGTCAACAAGAGTTATTGATCCATTAACATCTGATAGTTAGATGATTCCTAGTCAGGATACACTACCGCCTAGACGTAGTGCGAGGGTTGTATAACAACCTGAATGCTATGTGTGTATTGGAGAGGGACGAGATGTCGTGTCTTATGATAGTGTGGATGATCCATTGACATTTAAGAATGCAATGGAAGGTCCTGACAAAGAGGAATGACTTAAAACCATGAATCTTGAGATGGAGTCCATGAACTCCAACTTAGTCTAGGAACTTGTAGACTTACTGGATGGGATAAAACCCATAGGGTGTAAGTGGATCTACAAAAGAAATAGAGGAGTAGGCAGGAAGGTAGAGACCTTCCAGGAAAGGCTAGTGGCAAAGGGTTATACCCAAAATGAGGGAGTTGATTATGAAGAGACCTTTTCGCCAATAACCATGTTTAAGTCTATTAGGATTCTCTTATCCATTGCTGCCTATTTCGATTACGAAATTTGGCAAATGGATGTCAAGACTGCATTTTTAAATGGAAACCTTGATGAAAGCATCTATATGATGCAACCAGAGGGATACGTGTCTCTAGATCAAGAGCAAAAGGTTTGCAAGTTGCAAAGGTCCATTTATGGACTAAATATAGCATCTAGATCTTAGAACATCAGGTTTGATAATGCTATCAAAACCTGTGGCTTCAAGCAAAATGTCGATGAGCCTTGTGTCTACAAGCGCATTATTGACAAGAAAGTAGTTTTCTTAGTCTTATGTGTAGATGATATCCTGCTCATTGGGAATGTCGTAGGGGTATTGTCAGAAGTAAAGGGCTGGCTTGATAGCCAATTCCAAACGAAAGATTTGGGAGGGGCGAGTTATGTTCTAGGGATCCAATTAATTAGGGATCAGAAGAACAAACTCTTAGCATTATCTTAGGCATTGTATATCGACAAGATACTTGTGCGATTATCGATGCAGAACTCCAAGAAAGGTAATTTACTTTCAAGGCATGGAGTTCATTTGTCTAAGCAACAATGTCCTAAGACACCTTAAGAAGTTGATGATATGAAACATGGTCCTTATGCGTCTGCAGTAAGCAGTCTTATGCATGCTATGTTATGCAAGAGATCTGACATCTGCTTCGCAATGGGAGTAGACATAAGGTTTCAGTCCAACCCATGACTAGATCATTGGGTTGCTGTAAATGTTATTCTCTAGTATCTTCGGAGAACGAGAAACTATATGCTTGTATATTCATAACAGGATTTGATCCCGTTAGGATATACGAATTGCTGATCCATTTAAGAAGATCTTAATGGCTAAAGTGTTTGAAGGTTATCTAGAGGGTCTAGGATTACGAGATATGTCTCACCTGCTTTAGTGCAAGTGAGAGATTGTTGGGGTTTATGCCCTAAAGCTTGTAATTTGTAAATGTGAATGAAACATTAATAAAAGAAGTAGTTTATTCATTCTATAAATCTGTCTCATACATTTATATCATGTGTACTTAACATCCAAGATTGCTGGATGTAATCTCTAACTGAGTATATGAGTGTCATATACAGAGGAATTCAGTTTGAGATGAGCAATCTAAAGAGTCTGTGGATAGCAAATAGAGCTGGGTACTTTATTTGTGGTCAATCTACCACTGCGGTCCATTCTGTAATGTTCGGTGGTTTTATCCTAGACTATTCATATGGTGATATGAGAATGGAGGCACCTTGTATAATGTGATCATATAGGACTGGGCCACGATCTATATGAATCTCTCACCAAGATCCGTTACATGATGAGATTCATATATATCGACTAATGATGGCTATATATGGGTGATCTTAATCCTGAGTGTCTTATTGACTCAATCAAGTTAGATCGTGGTTTTTGATATACCTTGGGTGAGATCAGAGTTGCATTCCTGGTCAATAACTTCATATGTTGGAATCGCGGTTTGGCTTATGGCTGGGAATGTCTGTACACAATAGTGGATCCACTTATTCTTTTGAGAAGTAGATAGTAGTTCACTTAAGGGTCGATTTGAGGCTTGAACAATATGAGCGATCTCCTTCTTCTATAAAGGAAGTTAGGATTTATTTTTCATTAGAGAATCAATGGTACTTAATGGAAAAGATATAATTAGAGGGGTATAACGGACTTTATGACCTAGCTCTAATTATGAACTACTTGTGGAAGATCATACCATATGCAATAGCTATATCGATGGACAACTGTGATTTCAGTTTATGTAATACATCTACAGTTGCGAGAGTGCAGCCTTGGGTTGTTAGTGGAATAACTTCGAGGTTAATAATCATGAAATATTAATTGAAGAGTTTAATTAATTATTTCTAAGTATTATTGGAGTTCAAAACTGTGGGTCTATTAGGTCCCCTTGCTAGCCCGAAATGTTGATGGTAACAAAGGTCACAGTTAATTAATTGGATGGTCCAATTAATTATGTTACGAAAGTAACAAGATATTTATTCAGGGAATTAATTAAATGATGAGATTATTTAATTAATATATTAATAATTAAATAATTAGATTATTTAATTAATAAATTAATAATTGAGAATTATTATTTAATTATTAATTGAGGGTTACAGATTCGAACCATGACTGAGACAAAGTATAAAATAATAAGATTATTTTATTTCCTAACTAGGTCAAGTCTTAATGAACTAGGGTTATGTGAGATTTAAAATCTTATGCTAACTTGGTCACCAAAATACTAATTATCTTTTTTTGAATATGATTAGTATCTTGTTTTCAAAATATATAAAGTTATATTATTAAAAAAATATATTAATAAGAGAAAGCAACTAGTGTGACAATACGTTGAAATACACAAAAAGAAAAAAGAGAAACTGGTGGTGCAGCTAGCAAACGAAAAAAAAACAAAAAAAAAACTGTTTTTTTTAATATTTGTTCTTTTTTTATTCAAGTGGCCGAATTCTCTATATATGAACAAGAGTTGTTTTGTGTTGTTTCTTTAACCTACATACAACCTCCTGAAGCTTGTGACGCGCCCACACGCAGTTGCCAGAACATGGGAGATAGCGAGGAAGATCCAATGGTACAAATCGGAAAGCAAATTCAAGAATTAAAGAACGAAGGAGTTAGCCTTGAGGTATGATTTCGAATCCTACATTTTATTTATTCTTATATATCGTACACGGTTCATAGAGTTGCTTAAATAAAAATAAATTTTAAAAAGTTTTGAAATCTACTTCCGCTGTGCGACTCTGGTTCCTACAAAAATGAGGAGTTTGTAGTAGGGAATCTCTTAGATTTTTCAATCAGTTCGCTATATTGGCCAAGGTGATCGACATTCCCATGCAAGGTCAATCTTTCAATTCGATGAATAGTTAGGAGAGGGCGTCTTGGGCAAGAGTCGATCATTTTTTGATCTCTCCTGTTATTCTTTCCTGGTTTCAGAATTTAATTTAGCAAGCTCATCCGCGAAGTGTTTCAGACCATTGTGCCGTCTCTATAGGCGAGCTCTTGGTTGATTGGGGCCCAAATCCTTTTAGGTTTAGCTGGCTGGAAAATAAGGAAGCTATGGATTTGGCGAGGAAAGGTTTGATGGAGTGTAAGGTTTTGGGTTCGCAAGGTCAGGTCCTATTCGGGAAACTAACTCTGTCAAGTTCTACATGAAGAAGTGGGCCCAGGAAAATAGGGAAGGAGCTATTTCTCTCAAAACCTTTGAAGATAGGCTGGCAGCTTTAGAGCAGAGGGCGCTTACTGAGGGGTGATCATTTTTGTTGAGAGAGGAGAGATCCAAACTTTTGGTTAGTATGTGGAAATGTTTAGGCGGGAGGAACAAAATTGGAGACAAAAATCAAGAATAATGTGGCTACTAGATGGTGACAAAAACTCTAAATTTTTCCTTTGAGTTTTGAATATCTGCAGGAGACGCAATCACATTGGGGACTTGGTGTTTGAAGGTATAGTCTGCTCCTATCCGTCATCAATTCGGGATGGTATCTTCAATTTTTTCCAGAATCACTTCAAGAAAACAACAGGTCCTTACACGAAGATAAATGGTCTTCAACTTAAACAACTCTTTTCAGCTGAGAGAGAGTCCTTAGATAAAGATTTTATGGAGGAGGAAGTGTGGGAAGTTTTGAGTAACTGTGACGGAAACAAAGCTCCTGGACCGGACGGATTGAACCTTAATTTTGTTTAGGCTAATTGAGACATCATTAAGGAAGACTTTCAGCAGTTCTTGAGGGAGTTCCATCGGGACAGATCAATAGTGAAGGATTTGAATCGAACCTTCAAAACTTTAATTTTAAAAATTGGCAACCCGAAGTCCATGAAGGATTTCTGCCCTGTAAGTCTGATAGGGTCCTTGTATAAAGCTCTCGCGAACCGTTTAAGAAAGGTGATGAGCTCAATTGTGAGGGAGACTCAGATGGCTTTCATCAAAAATAGGCAAATTGTCTATAGCTTCGTAATTGCTAGTGAGATTATCCATGGTTGGAGGAGAGGGTTTGAAGGCAGATTAATGGTGAAATTAGACTTTGAAAAAGCCTATGACAGTGTAGATCACGATTTCTTAGATTCAACATTACAAGGTATAGGTTTCAGAGTTAGGTGGAGGAATTGGATTAGTAATTGCATTTTATCTCCAAAGCTTTCGGTCCTGATTAATAGGAGCCCAACAAAGCAATTTCGTGTAGAAAGAGGTCTCCGCCAAGGAGACCCTCTGTCCCCTTTTCTTTTTAATTTAGTTATTGAAACCTTGAATTGCTTGTTCAAGAAGACATCGGGATTGGATATGTTGAGAGGGGCAACGATTGGCATCAATGAGTTGAACGTCTCCCATCTTCAATTTACGGACGACACAATCATTTTCTTGGAACCTAAAATGGAATACCGGATGACTTCTAGAAGGATTTTGAGGTGTTTTGAGCTGGTTTCGGGCCTCTGGATTAACTTCCATAAATCGTGCATTGTAAAGGTAGGTAGAAAAGGAGAAAGGAATGTAGATTGGGCTGCCGCCTTTAGATGCAAGAGCGCATCTCTTCCCATAACTTACCTCGGCCTACCTCTTGGAGCCAGTCCGGGCACTAAAGCTTTTTGGAATTCGGTGATAGGTAAGATTGAGAGTAGATTGGCTTCATGGAAGATTCATTTTTTATCTAAAGGGGGAAGGCTCGTGTTGATTAAATCCGAGCTATCTAGCATTCCTACATACTACCTTTCGGTTTTCAGGATTCCAGCGGAGTGGCAAATATAATAGAAAAAATGCAAAGGGACTTTTTTTGGGCGATTAAGTGGTAAAGAAAAAGATACATTCTGTGGACTGGGCGACTCTATGCAAAAGTAAAGGCAATGGAGGTCTCAGCATCGGGCGCATCCTTGACAAGAATATGGGACTCTTGGCCAACTGGGCATGGAGGTTCGGCACTGAGGTTACATCCCTTTGGAAGGCGGTCATATGTGCTAAATACGGTGTACAACATTGGATGCTCCTCTGGAACTGGAAATCTGAGACCAATTCTTCTCACTTCGTCAGGGCAGTAAGGTCGTTATTCGATGAGGGTTCTTTGGTGGCGAAAATTCTCAATGAAGGGATAATTACTATCTTAGGATATGGTGACAAAGTCAATTTCTGGTCCGAACTGAAGTGGGACAACATTTCCTTAAGTGAAGCCTTTCCTAGAATCTATGCTTTAGCTAAGAAGAAGTGTGGAGTCGTTCAGGACTTTGGTCGTTAGATTGATTCGAGCTGGGCATGGAATGTGGATTTTCGCAGACCTCAGTTCGACTAGGAACTTCACCAATGGACTTGTTTAATGTCAACCCTTAATTGCTTGATTATTCGCAGGCATATACCAGACTTAGTTGCTTGGTCTCATAGCAGAAATGTGAATTTCTCAGTCAAGTCTTTACTCACAAGTCTTGAAGATCATCCTACAGATACTGACTCCAGCTGTGACATTCTATGGAGAGGTTGTTGTCCTCCAAAGATGGAAATATTCTCTTGGCAGCTTTTTAGAGGCAGACTCTTAGTCAGAGACGTCCTCGCTCGATTCGGTTTGTACAATGTGGTGAATCTCAATTGTTCAATGTGTGACAAAGATAATGAGACCATTGATCATTTATTCTTACATTGTGCCTGGTCGTGGAAAATTTAGGCCTCTTGCATGGATTGGTGGGATGTTGTTAGGATTATGCTCAATGGCAAGAGTGTAATATTGTAATTGACAATCTTCTCATATTAATAAAGTGAATTCTGATTCTTACAATTACTTATAGCATTTATTATTATAATTGTCAAGGTAAATAATCATAAGGTCAAAAGACTATGAGACATGAAGAATTGTTCATACATCCGGATATGTATGAGGTAGACACAATTCTTTAGTTAGTCTTGAATAACGTTCACAACTTAAGTCAAAGGTTGGGCACCTCTATCTTGTTAAAGTTGTAGAATTCTTTTACTAGCATTTGAGTGGGATCAAATGAATATGATGAGTCTAAAATCATCGAAAGGTTTTCGAGTAAAAGAATCTAGTGCACTAGGTGCATTGAACTGGATCACAATGAAATACTTTATCTAGAACCGTCACTAGATATAAGTCTTTTCATTAAAGAGGACAATCGGAGAGTCTATCTTAATCCTGAGATAAATGATGGACTTATGGTTGCAAGTGTTATCATTAGAGCTATCAATGAGTACGATTATATAGCATAGTCTATCCTCAACAGTTTGGTGGTATACATTTGTTAATCGATAGAGGACTTCATTTATAGATATGGACATCGTGGCTCCATTTATTGAATGAGAGTATAATATCATCATATGGATGTTTTGAGGTATTGGATATTAAATCTCAACGTTGAGTTTTCAATAATGATTATTGAAAACATGGCTTCTGGACAAGTCAAAGTATCCAAGTTCGAAATGTGGTCATATGAGGAAATATGGTAACTTGGAGAGCTATAGGCGGTCTATGAGCTCTTGGCGATTACTGATATTATTCACGAGGATACACCATCTCCTATAAGATTGTCTAGGGTATGAATGAGAAACATCTCCTTATTCTATCTTTATTTAAGAGTTCAATTTTAGCTCTTTAGTGGAATGAGTTAAAATTAATAGATTGGACCTAAGTGAATCATTTGTTGATTGTGATTAGGTTGTGTCTATTGAAGCTTAAATTTAGATAGCCCCCAAGATCCCCAATCCACACGTATTTGCATGAATCACTTGATATATTCTACCGGGCCAATTTAAGGGTCCATCTAGAATTTTTTTTTAAATATCAAGAATATAATATGTCTATTATTTAATTAATGGGCTGCACTATTATATTAATATATTAAAAGGAGACATGTGGGCTTGTTTCTTTTAGTAAGAATGGGTCTGGTTCACATGTGGGCTTTTATTTAAAGTACAATGGATTAAATGAAATAAGAAAATAATATACAGCTCATTTATATAAGTGGGGCGGCAAGGTGTATATATTAACCTAATATATTATTTTGTTTCATTGTTTTAATTAAATAAGAATTAGTTAATTTATTAATTAATTGTTTAATTAAGAAACAAATCTTTTTCTGATCAGGAATTATATTTCCTAAAGTTATACTATTGGTAGTAGTATATTAAAAGTAAAAGACTTGTTTGATAAGAAAATAAATAGTTAATTTTATTTATTTAATCAAATAAGAAGTCTTTTTATTTTGTCAATAAAAGAATACAAATATCTATGAGTTGGATTAGGTTTTGAAGTCTAAAGGTTGATGGAAATTAGGATGCAACACAAACTCTTTTTGGTATGTGATTTGCGGCAACCCTAGTCCATTTAGAGGAAGATTTCGGCAATCCTAAAGAGAAGAGGAAGCAAAATTTCGGCCACCTATATAATACCACATATAGAATTCGGCCAAGATAGTTGATTGAATGATTCAATTTTTCTTCTTCTTCTCAATTCATAGAAAAGGATAATTTTTATTCTAAAAAAACATAAAAGAGAGAAGAGATTATTCTTTGATAGTACACTGATTGCTTGTTCATCAATAAGCTTGTGTGTACAACATCGAATTAGGATTCACGCGAGTTTCGATCATTAGATTGAGAACTCAAAAGTGACCGGAATAATTTTTGTCTTCTTTTGATTGTTTTGTGACTAACAAAAGAAAAAGAAAACTTTGTTCATCCATTCTCAGGTTTGCAATTCAAAGAAAAAGGGAGACCACGCTCCTAGGTGATTGACGTACGTGTTCAGATTGGAAGATCTCGCGGTACTGTTCACGATCACTGTTCACGGGTTGGGGTACTGTTCACGATCACTGTTCACGCGGTACTGTTCACAATCACTGTTCACGCGGGTACTGTAAACGGGCATCGAAAAAGATTTTGCTGATTACCAATCGACGTAAGTCAATCGGATCACGCGTCAAGAGGTATTTAACTCTAACCGTATATATTTGAGTTTAATTAATTAAAAGGTTAAGGTTCAACTTTGAGAAAAATTTTAAAACCATACGAAATCTATTTTCGTTTCTTCCGCTGCATTTTATATCGATTTTTCCCTACAGATGTGTGTAGCTGTCCCAACATAAGCCTGAAGGAATGGGCGGTCAGTTGGAATGGATTATGCCCTGCTCAGAAATTTAAAAGAGCTTGGATCACCCTCTTTTACGTAGTGACTTGGTCGATTTGGGAGGTGAGGAATGGGGCGGTCGTCAAAGGTCTTCATAGCTAGGCTGATCAGGTGATAGAAACGGTGAAATTTAGGGTGGCATGGTGGTTCAAATTTCATGGGAAAGGTTCTCCGATTCCAATTTCGACTATGTTATTAAACTTAAAAGAGAGCTGTGTTGATCACTCCAAACCTAAGACCGCCAGCCTAACTCAGTGGGTTCCTCCTCATCTTGGTGACTTGAAGTTTAACGTTGACTGTTCAGCTAGGGGAAAATCGGGACCTGCTGAAATAGGAGGCGTACTAAGGGATTCGACATGGAAGCCTTTATGCATCTTTTCAGCTTTCGTGGGCATTTCCGAATCAAATTCGGCCGAAATCTTGGCTATTCACAAAGCGTGTGCGCTGTGCGCCTCGAAGCCATCCTTTTCTGATCGAATTATTAACATCATTAGGGATTCCAAAGTGGCCGTTGCATGGATTAACAACCCGGACTACATCGGAAGTTTTAATCATATCAGCACCATATACAATATCATGGGCTTTCTGTATCAAATGAAAGGATTAAAAATTGTCTACAACCTCAGATCCTCAAACTCCTTCGCTGACAGTCTTGCTAAGAAACATGCAAGTGGCGCTGATGGGAGTGTCGTTTGGGATTACACGGGCGTATAATTTGTTGGGCTCCGTTTTGTGCTCTATTTCTTTGGTCTCCGTTTTAGCCTAGTCTGGCTCATTTTGGAGTGGGTTCCTTGCTTCTTGTTGTCAGCTTAAGATTTCCTTGTGTTGTTTGTTTGGGGTATACTTTCCTTTTCTTCTTTGTAGGCTTTTAGCCCTTTGTTCTCAGCTGTGGCTGTTTTTCAATAATATTTCCGTTTCAAAAAAATAATACAACCATTTTTTTTACCATAAATAGAAATAAGCACACATATCAGTATATATATATATATATATATATACATATATATATATATATATATATTATCTTATCGCAATAAATGTAGTGTCTATTTTCTATTTATAGTTAAAAAGTAGTTGTTAACATGTGCTTTATGACACATGTTAACACTACCATTTAATTAAATCATTAAATTTAATTTGTAAACCCTGAAGTCTCTTCTCCTGCTTATTTTGTTTTTAAAGGAATTTACACATATTTATTTTTTAAGGTTTTTTTTCTTTTCTACATTAACATTTTTGTTTCCTATTCTTTTTGTTTTTTTTTTAATTTATTAAATATGCATTAAATACACAATGATTATGAAAAATACACAAAGTGTGTCTAATACAACCTAAAGGGGGGGGGGGGGGGGGGGGGGGTGAATAGGTTTTAGTTGATTTATTACCAACTTTTCGACTTAATCAATTTTAATAATCCTACTCCATATTAGCAATCAATCAATCCAATATAAATATGCAGAAAATAATAAAAACACAAGGATTGATTTACGTGAGAAACCCTCCAACTGGGCAAAACTCACGGGCTATCCTTCTAGCCACATAGGGTCCTCAAATCCACTATTTGAACTAAAGTTTACAACCTAGGTTGACCTCAAGTCACACCTACTTGGTCACTAACCCTTTCACTCTACCCAACGGGCCTTTAATAGTGATTCTTGACCACAAGCTTGTGCACTAACTCACTTAGTCACAAAGCTTAACAATCAATGAAGAGGTTAAACAACCTATGTGAATATGTAAAAGATATTCAAACATGCAATTAATGCTAGGCAACAATAAATGCTTATCTAAGGATTTAAAGATGTCAATAAATGCAAATCCTAGATATCAATATCTAAATGCAAATGCATGAAGATTTAGCTAGAAGGGTAAGATCGTCCTAAATGCTAGCTATTAATGAACAAAGCTCTCAACCAACAAACAACAATTCAATCATGTTATAAATTCCAATAAACACAAAGATATGCAATAAAATCACATAAAAGAGCTAACCCTAGGCAAACAAGAACATAAATAAATACAATGAAATTTAGAGCATGTTCAAGTTACCTAGTCAATGAAAGCAAGAAGAATCCATGATGAGATGATGCTTGAAGATGTTAGATGCACATGGATTTGTGTTTGGTTGAGTAAAAATGAGTTCTTGGGAGTTTCTCTCTCTAAGGGAAGCTTTGCCTCTCAATAATGGCTTCTTGAACTCATGAAAAACGAGCAAGGAAGAAGAGAGAGTATATATATGGGAACCCTAGTTAAAACAGCGTCGTTTTGAACTTAGGGCACAAAATCCCGTCAATACCGCTAGATGGACCGCGTCGCAGGCACGTGTCCAGACCGCGGTACACACAGCAGTGCACCGTTTGGACAACAACGCTGTGCAGGGCGCTGTGCATGCAGGTGCACAGGCCGCGGTATGGGCAACAGAGGCCTACTGGACAACACCGCGACTTAGGTCGCTTTGCGTGCAAGTGTACAGGAAGCGGTACAGGAAGCATGACCCTGCTGAGGTATACCGCTCTGTATGCCGCGGTGCAAGCATGTCTTGCCAAGCGGTCTAGGCCGCGCAAAGAGAAGAAATTCTCTTTTCTGGGCAAACTCAACACACTAAGTGATGTGCAAAAAGTGCAAGTATGGAGTGTGAAAAGAGGCATACAATACATCATTCAATTACATGAAGATAGGAACATAATGCATGCAAGTGAGTGTGTGCAACTAGATCTCTTCAAAGAAAGTTAAACTAGTGAGATACCTTTGAAGTGCTCTTTGAGAGAGATGATGTCCTTGAAGCTTGATCACACTCAAGAGGCCTAAATTACCCTTACAAAGAATAATCCCCAATGTGGTTTGTCAACGAAATAAGCCAATCAAAATATGAGGAACTTACAGATTATACAGTATTCAAAAATAAATATTTTTGAATTATAACTATTCTTAATGTTAATAGCCAAATTTGGCTAAGGACCAAAGGGAAATTTTCCACCCTCCTTGTCTGACCCCAGGCCCGAGGTTATCCACCAGGGGACCACGGTTCCCAAAGTCGAGCTACGGTACCACCCCACAGAAATAAAAGGCGAGCTCCCAAAAAACCTAGGATAGAACCCGGCGCGATCAGATCGAGCCCGCACCACCAAACCAAGAATCGGGAAGCTCCTTGAGGTCGAGACTACCTCGCAACCTCTATGGAAGCTCGCCAAAACCCCGATGTCATAGAGGAGTGTCCGCATGGGGCTGCATCAAACTCCAAGAGATCAAGGGAGGTCAGGCCGAGCTCCTGGCTAGACTAAGCTCCTGAGTACTGGAGCCAAGACACTAATCTACCTCGCTATCTGATCTACCTCGCCATACGAAACAATACATACCATATTTAACGACCCCTATGAGGGATCATGCTGTGAAGATACGAAGATACACTGGATCATATCTGGAAACATTACGTACATGCAGAACAAGTAATAGAGTCCAAAAAGGAAACAAACTAATCTCCACCAAGATATTCTCAACTCAGCTATTAACGCAAAGTCAATGATAGTTAAATGAGAGATCCTGTCCGATAAGGAGGGAAGGGACTGAGAAAATCAAGGGGAGAATCAGCTGGTTTAACCTACCAAAACTATGTATAAATAGAAAAAAAAAAAAGAGAAATGGACTACTTTTCGACGGACATATGACAACAACCCTACTACACCCTAGAGAAATTGACAGCAATTGAGAGATATTTGTACACGATACACCATTAATAAAGAAGGCATTTTCATTCTCTTTTGATTGTATTAATATTAGTACTTTTTGTCATTTGAATAGGCACTGTTTAGAATACATTCTACCTTGGCCACCAACTCCGTGGTAGTGGTCTTGAGGGTGTTAATTGAGATTTCTCACCCCGAGCAAATTTTCCGTTAACACTTTCTGACGCTGTCTGTGGGAACCAACCCACACCCTGTTAATCAAATCAACCGTTTGCATTTTTATTGTTTTACAGGAACCATAAAGCTCCGCTCCTCCCAAGGACAGCACGGAGCTTCGGAACAACCTTCGGCGATGCCATCGCGAAATGCCCCAATGAGGGGGAAAAATTCTGGACATCGCAATCAAGCTCCGGTCTAGACGACTAATGCGCGGGATTCTGGCCACCCTATGATATGCCAAGCCGCACTCGACCAACAAACGACAGCCTTCGTGGAAACCGTCCGCATCTGCTTGCTCGCTGAAGGCATCACAGTCCAACCAACAAACCCGAATGATCAGGGAGAACCAAGCAGGCCCGGAACCAGGCAGCCTGCTTTCGACCGCCTAGGACCTCATCTTCCAAAGCCAGCTTGCGACATGACTGGGCCCCAACCTTCGATCCGGGATAGGCTAGGACCCATGCCCCCAGTTCTAAGTAAACCATCACAATATCAGCCCAGGCGAGTTAAGTCTGCAGCAGATGCTCTAACCCGGGAGCAACGAGAGGCACCTCACTCAACGGCATCAAGAAGGGAAACCCGGGCCTAAAAGGAAGGAAGTCGACAAACCTCCCGAGTGGATCCCGCCCATGAAGAGGATCGGGTAGAGGTCACCAGTTCATCGGAGGGATCCGACAGCGTAAAATCCGAGGTCAATTTAAAGAAACCCGGGAACAAGCGACTGAGCGATCAGCTGGCAAAGCTATAGAAAGAGGTCCAGCAAATAAGAAACGGAAAGAACAAGGAGGATAAGAAGGATCCATTAAGCAAGATGAACGCTCCCTTCACCAGGAGGATCCGGGAAGCGGAGCTCCCACCAAAATTTAAAATGCCAATAGATAAGTTCTCCGGAACAGAAGACCCTTTATGTCACCTGGAGAGCTTCGTCCAATAGATGGAGGTCCAGAATACCACCAGAGCAGCTATGTGTAGGATGTTCCCAACGACCCTAACCGACTACGTAAAAACTTGGTTTAGGAAGCTGCCTGCTGGTAGCGTGGATTCTTTCACAAAGCTATCAACAGATTTTTGCTCGCAGTTCCAAGGGGTCAAACCTCGTCCAAAAGATTCCATACACCTCCAATATGTGATTCAGGAGTGAGGTGAAACACTTCGATCGTACGTGGAACGTTTTCACAAAGAAGTCATACAAATGGGAGTCTTCACCGAGAAAGAGACTCTCACCAATTTTAGGCAGAACCTGTGGGTGGGAAAGCTTTTCCGTTCCTTCACCAAGAGACCTCTAGAGACTTACCAGGAGGCCTACGATTGGGCTCTTAAGCAGGTCGAGATCGACGAACAGCTCAAAGTTAAGATGGAACACGACAATATGAGAACGGCAAAGCGTCAGAAAAAAGAAGCCCCCAAAGCTGAGCCAGCTTAGAAAAATCAGAATAAACCCCCCAATAGGTTGACCTATCGTTTCCCCGCTTCTCAGCTCAGGCAAGAAAGATATCCAGCAAGACAAAACCCTCATCGGGCTTCGCCTCCTCCTAGGACTGTAGCTCCCATAATGCGAGAGGAGAAAATGTATGATTATTACACTCCCCTGAACGTTTCCCGGGAAACAGTCTACCTTGCTATACGGGACAAGGGGCTACTTCAAAAGCCTACACCCATAAAAGCCCCTGTCAACAGGAGGAACCGGTACAAGTACTGCGACTTCCATGAAGACATGGGCCACAACACTTCATAGTGTTATAATTTGCGTAACTAAATCGAAGCCCTGATAAGGGGAGGATGTTTGATTGAGTTCTTGCAACAGGTCAGAGACAATATTCAGATGGGAAGAGAGGTACAGGCTGAGATCCGTGAACATGCAGAAAAGAGAAAGGGGGAACATACTGATTTAATGCAACAGATACAGGTGATACATACCATCATCGGAGGTCCCACATTGGCCGATATCTCAAATAATTCCAAGAAAAACCATGCAAGGAATATTCCCTGTGTAGAAGAAGGTCGGGGTATCTTCAAGGTCAGCCAAAGCCCGGTAAAGATCTCTCAGTCAGCATAGATCGTTTTCACTGAAGCAGATGTCTTCAACACCGTGCAGCCTCATGATGATCCCATGGTGATCACGCTACAGATTTCTAACTGCATGATCCATCGTGTGCTCGTTGATACGGGCAGCAGTGTAGATATCCTCTTCAAAGATACCTTGGAAAAACTGAACCTGAAGCAATTGTGTTACAATAGCTGTACAACTCTGCTTTATGGATTTACCGGGGATTCGATCATACCAGTGGGATCGAATATCCTCCCAGTGATCGTCGAAACCACACCTCTCCAACAGAATGTTATGACGGACTTTGATGTGATTGACACCCCATCGGCCTACAACGCCATCTTAGGGAGACCATTCATGTCCTCCTTGAAGGGAGTCTTGTCTATATACCATAATGTCCTGAAGTTCCTAGTGGGAACCAAAGTGGGAGAGGTACGCAGAGACCAGCAAGCAGCTAGGAAGTGCTACGTAGTGTCCGCCAATCCTGCAGCTTTAGCAAAACAATTCGTACAGGTTGCAACAATCCAGGACATGAAGGCATCCAGGATAATCCAGGAAGATATGGAGGCATCCTGGATAATCCAGGAAGATATGGAGCCCGCGGAGCATCCAGAGAGCGAACCCATTATACCTTATGAGGAAGAACAGAGCAAGGAATGGGCCAGCGGGCAACCCGTAGATAGACTAGAGGAGATATCCATCAGAAGTGACGATCCCTCCAAGGTCGTCAAGGATGGGGTTATCCTCGAACCAGAAGTAAAAGAAGGCTTGATTGGGCTTCTCAAAGAATTCAGCAACATCTTCGCTTGGAGCCACGATGTGATGCCCGGGATCCCGGTATCATTGCCGCCCATCGATTAGCGATAGATCCAACAATCAAGCCCGTCAAACAAAAGATGTGTCACTTTAACGCTGAGAGGAACGCTGCGGTGCAGGAAGAAGTAGACAAATTGATCAAGGCAGGGTTTATCAGAGGAGTGCGCTACCCCGAGTGGATCGCCAACGTGGTCATGGTTACGAAGGGGAATAGGAAATGGCGTATGTATGTCGATTACACCGACCTCAACCGGGCATGTCCAAAAGACAGCTTTCCTTTACCAAAGATCGATCAGCTGGTTGACTCCACATCCGGAAATAAACTTCTTAGTTTTATGGACGCGTTCTCAGGGTATAACCATATTAAGATGCACTCAGCTGACCAAGATAAGACCAGCTTCATTACTTGGCAGGGCTTGTATTGCTACAAGGTAATACCGTTTGGCTTGAAGAATGCGGGGGCGACATACCAGCGGCTGGTTAACAAGCTGTTCAAGCCTGAGATCGGAAGAACGATGGAGGTATACATCGATGACATGATCACAAAATCACCAACCGCAGAAGGACATCGGGAGGCAAGACCTTTCTAAACCTAAGAGAAAACCAGATGAGGTTGAACCCCTCCAAGTGCGCTTTCGAGGTAACGGCGGGGAAGTTTCTAGGTTTCATGGTTCATGAAAGAGGCATAGAGGCCAACCCAGAAAAAATCTAAGCTATCTTGGACTTGGAATCCCCCACATCACTCAAACAGGTGCAAATTTTGACTGGGTGTGTAGCAGCGCTCAACAGGTTCATCTCTCGCTCCACCGATAAATGCCTCCCGTTCTTCAAAGCCATCAAGCAAGGGAGAAACATGAAATGGAGCCCGGAGAGCGAGCAAGCCTTTCAAGCCTCGGAGAAATACCTAACAAGCCCACCATTGTTAGTCAAGCTGGATCCGGGAGAGGAGCTATAAATCTACCTGGACGTCTCAGAAACTGCAGTAAGCGAAGCTTTGGCCAATGAGTGTGGTGACGGGATTCAAAGGCTCATATACTATGTGAGTCATACTTTAACCAAGTAAGAGAAAAATTATTTTCTCCTAGAAAAGCTCGCTTATGCTCTGGTGACCTCGGCGAGAAAGCTCCGTCCCTATTTTTCAAGCTCATTCAATAGCAGTGGTGACGGACCAACCTCTCCGCCAATTCTTACAAAGACCGGATGTGTCCGAAAGGCTAGTCTTATAGCCCCTAGAGCTCACTTAGTTCGACTTAAAATATAAGCCCAGGACCACGATTAAAGCGCAGGCTTTGGCAGACTTTGTTGCAGAGTTTTCAGCGCTCCCAGGCCAAGTGAATCCCGCAGCACCGAATGAGATCCCTGAGAAGACTTCCGAGCTCAATAATTGGCCGGAAGGCTGCAAGTTCTAGACCCTTTATACAGATGGAGCATCTGGGCAAGCTGGGGGAGGAGCTGGCGTAGTTTTAATAGACCTAGAGGGGACTGAATTTTGTCACTGCTTTAGATTCGAGTTTAAAGCCACAAATATTGAAGCAGAATACGAAACCATCCTAGCCGGGATGAAGGCAGCCATCAAACTGGAGGTTGACTACCTGTAAATCAAGAGCGACTCATTTCTTGTAGTCAATTAGGTGTCTGGGGTATACCAGCAAAGAGAGATAACATGGCCGCTTACCTAAAGCTAGCTCAGTCGCTTAAAAATAAATTTAAGGGATTCAAGATTGAGTAGGTGCCTTGACACCAAAACCACCGCGCGGATGTTCTAGCCAAAATAGCTGTAAATGGAGGCCAATCCTTACCTCGGGGAGTTCCCCTCTAAGTGATCTCCCAACCAAGCATAGCTGCAAGTAAGGAAATATATTCCCTGGATAGTCAACCTTGCTGGATGGACCTGATCGTTGCCTACCTCCAAGAGGGAAAGCTTCCCGAGGAGCCCGATCAAGCTCGAAGAATTAAAAGGCTCTCTGTCCGATATTGCCTTGTAGACTGGTACCTCTACAAGAGGGGTAGATCCCTCCCTGAAAATACTACAAGTGTGTGTCTAATAACCTAGAGAGGGGGGGGGGGTGAATAGGTTTTAATCAAGTTAATTACCAACTTTTCTTGATTAGTCAATATTAAAAATCACCCCACAAGCAAACATACAAAATCAAGTGTAAAATGCGGAAATTAAATAACACACTTGATTTTTATGTGGAAACCCTTCAACAAGGGAAAAACCATGGGCTATCCTTCTAGCCACACCGATCCTCAAATCCACTATTGTAATGATGTTTACAACCTAGGTTGACCTCTAGTCACACAATTCTCAGTCACTAACCCACCACTACTACCCAACGGGCCTTTATAGTGAATCCTTGATCACTTTACTTGCCAACCACACCTTGGTTGCAAGACTTCACTTGCTTGTGCACTACACCTTATAGTCACAAGACTTAACTCTCAAGAAGAGATTAACAACCTAAGTGAATATATGAATATTCAAAATGCAAATAATGCTAGACAACACTAAATGCTTATCTAGGGATTAAAGATGACACTAAGTACAAATCCTAGATATCAATGTCTATATGAATGCTCATAAAGACCTAACTAGATATAGATATGCAAGTCTAAAATCTAGTCATCAACCAAAGCCATATCAACACATGTTGTCACATAAAATGGCAAGGACAATAAATGCAATTAACAAATGCAATCAATGAGTCCTAATTAGCTAGAGGGCAAATATGTTCTAAATGCAAGCTATCACAATACAAACTCAGTCATATAAAGGAACTCATAAATATATGCATTAAATAGAGTCCTAGCATTTAATCCACTAATAAATGCAATAAAAACACAATCTTGGAAAGTATGAACAAATGATAAAGATGGGGTTTTTGTTCAACTTACCAAGTCAACTAATGATGAAGACCCATGCCTTAAAGATGCTTAGAAATGCATGAAGATGATGGGTTTTGGGTTTGGAGAGTCAAGTAACAAAGCTTGAAGCTTTCTCTCTCTAAGGGTTGTTCTCTCTCATAAAAATGGGTTCTTGAAGCTCTAAAATGAGTTGGGGAAGAAGAAAACATATATATAGATATATATATATATATATATATATATAAGCCCTAAATGAAACTACGTTGTTTTGAGAAGTTTCTAAAAATTTCCAGCGATGTGCCACCTGTGGAGGGTGCATAGGGTGTGCACAAATAGCGCATATTGCTGGAATGATTTGCGCACCTTGTGCGCACTCCCAAAGGACGCATTTGCAAGACACTGCATCAGCTCAAGTTTCAAGCGACCTAAAACATGACCAAACGACATCGAAACCTTTCGTATAATACACCGTTGGAAAGGTATGGATGTCTACTTTCTATTCCTTTCTACGGAATGATGTTTCAATGTCTGTAGAAAACGTTTTGGTCATTTGAGTGACCAAAGGTCAAAAGCGGACAGCAACAGAGTTGTCCAGTTTTGGTGATCACCTTGGAGATTCCAAAACCAATCCAAACGATCATGAAATATTACGAATAATATACCGTTGGAAAGGTTTGGGTGTCTAGTTTGTACAGAAATTTTCAAAACTTATTTTGAAGCTTTGTATAAAACATTATGGTCACAAGATCATACAAAGGTCAGTTTTGAAAAACATTTAAATCATTGAAATCCACTTTTTTGAAACTAGACACTTTACTCCAAGCAACCAAACAAAAACAAGAGAAGAATGGGACCTTCTCAAATGGTCACTCAACGAGCTAAGACAAACACACCATCGTGCAAGCGCGGACAAAACACAAAATCACATTTAAATATAGAAATGAAGTGCATAGTGTGATTGTGAAAAGAATGCACACAAGAATAATAGGAACACATGCATAACATCACAAGTGCATGTAAGTATGAGTCTGTGCAACAACAAATGTATGACAATGCAAATGCATGTAAGTGTGTGTGTGCAACTAAATCTCTTCAAGAGTTAAGAACAAGTGAACTACCTCTCTTGAAGCTCTTTGGGATGACCGGAAGCATGTCTTCGAGAAAACCACACTTGGAGAACCTACGCTACCCGTTACATAAACATCCCCAATGTGATTTCTCATGAAATAAGCCAATCATAAAAATTGAGGTTCTTACACTCCCCTTACTTCGGTGTTTACATCCTGATGACGCTAAATGGGAGTTAAGAGAGATTCATTATGGGGACTGCGGAAACCACATCGATGGAGAAGCTTTAGCATATCAAGTGATTCGTATAGGGTACTACTGGCCGACCATCCAACAAGACTATCAAGAAGCTTCTGAAGAAGAAACTACAGCAGAAAAAGGCAAATGGGTCGAAGAGCTGTCCGAGGTCCTCTGGGCATACCGGACTACAAAGAGGACAGCTACCGGGGAAACACCTTCTCCCTGGCTTTCTGAGTTGAAGTGGTCCTCCCCATCGAGCATAAATTGAACTCATTAAGGGTGCAGTATTTTGAACCCGAAAGTAACGAGGTCAAGCTAAGAGCTAATCTAGACCTCCTAGAAGAGAAACAAGACCGGGTAGTTGAGATAGTAGCGATCTACCAGAGCAAGATCGCTAGGTATTTCAATAGAAAGGTCAGAGCCTGGAATTTCAAAGAAAGGGATCTGGTGCTCAGGAAGGTGACCTCGAATACTCGAAAAAGGTCTGATGGAGCCTTAGGCCCCAATTGGGAAAGGCCATACTTGATAAAGGTAGTTGCTCGCAATGGAGCCTACAAACTCGAAGACATTGATGGACGACCCATCGACCACACCTCGAACACAGATCACTTGAGGAAGGTCTACCCCTGAGCATGGGACTCTTGAGTAGATTACCCCAATTTAGGTTACAATAAAATCCCTAATAACGATGTACTACATCCCGATCATCAATAAAGTCTGTGTTTTTTCTTTATCTCCGATTATATTCTACATTAATATCCGCATATTCGACTGGAAAATTCGACAGCATCACCTCAAGACCAAGGGTGAGCTGGGGAAACCCCCTCGCTGCCTCTGATGCCTTGGCCGGGCACCATCCCCTACCAAGAAAGGTCTAAGCGTAAGAGCATAGTTGCCAGCAGGACCTCGAGACCAGGGACTAACCGAGGAAGCCCCATCATTACCCATGTTGCCTTGGTCGGACTACCACCACCAAGAAGGGTCTAAGTGTAAGAGCATAGTTGCCATCCTGACCTCGAGACTAGGAAATAGCTGGACAGCCCTCCTGATGCCTTTGTCGGGCTACCACCCCCAAGAAAGGTCTGAGTGTAAGAGTATAGTTCCATCCAGACCTCGAGACCAGGAAATAACTAGACAGCCCTCATGATGCCCTGGTCGGGCTATCACCCCCAAGAAAGGTCTGAGTGTAAGAGCATTATTGCCATCCAGATCTCGAGATCAGGAAATAGCTAGACATCCCTCATGATGCCTCGATAGGGTTACCTCTCCGGAAACTGATTTAAACATAAATATTTGTTTCGTTCATAGGATTAAGATCATCATGATAAGAGTTCCCTGGGAAGCCAGATTGAAGTATGAACAAATCATCATCAGAGATGTAGGTTTGATTCATAGTCAGGATCAGGAATAAAGCAAGAGGTTCTCAATCGAGGTGGAAGCTCGTAATCAAGGTCAATTAAAACAAATATGAAGGAAGTTATATCAGTTTCTTATTAATAACAAAGCAGCCTATCCCCAAGTAAGGCTACATCCATCAAACGGGGAGCCCAACCCCCGAATCCGGGCTATAAAAAAAGACCAACTAAACTAATCATGAGTAAAGCGGGGTGCCCACCCCCTTTTTCCAGACAATCAAGGCCAGTCATGAATAGGTAGCGTCAAGCTTCGGAGCCCTCTTAATTTCCTTCTGCTGATCCCCCTCCCTCATGCTGATCCTCGCCATCAACTCTTCCTTCAGGTGGTTGCCCGTCTTGGTTACCCTCGCCAACTGTCTCTCGTTTCAAAGGTTCTTCCTGTTGATCAACAAGATCTTCCTCCAAGACTTCATTGATCACTACCATGACCTCATGAGGGATAGCCGCATCAAGAAGGGCAGCCATAGACCTCGTCTAACTCCTGTCGACCTCCATTGCCACTCTAGAGGGTCCCTTAAACGGGCTCCTTGCTCCTTCCCCAGCTCCTGGTTGATCTCTTTCAGACCGTGCGGACAGAACCTTACTTGAGGATTCCCCAAGACTTCAAGTAGTAAATATGGGAGGAGGAAGGGGAGGGTCTGCCTGGACGGGCTGCTTTCCAGCTCCTGCCTGGTTAGAGGGAACCGCTCCGTCATCGTCAGGGCGAGACAACTCAGCAGCTTTAGTTATTATCTCTTCTCTATTCCAACCGGTGATGGATAATAGATCAAAGAGAAGGGGGAGAGCCTCTGCAACCTGAAAGAAAGCATAGAAATATCCATCACTAAATGAGATCTCCGCATCAGCTTGCAGCTTGGCTACCTGAGCAATCAAATCCAACTTTTTAGCCTCAGTTTTCCAAGAATCCCTCTGTTTGGCCTGCAGGGTAGATTGGAGAATATCTTGATCAAAGGATAGCTTCGTTCTCTCATAATCACAACGAAGCTCGGCCAGCTCGGTCTCCATCTTCCCTTGGTAGGAGGTCATCTCTTGTACTAATATCTGAGCCCGCTTGAGTAATCCCATGACTCACTTAGCTTCGGCTTCAGTCTTAGCAGCACGATCACGGAGGAGGGCTACCTGGTGGCCCAAAGCCACGTTAAACTTGAAGGCCTATGAGATACAAAGCCAAGGTTAGAAACCGATTAAGTTGGCAGTCTCAGAAGTAATACAGAGAAAGATCAATTACCTCAGCTAAGACAGCAGACCCCTTGGTGAGCCAGACATCAACGGGCATCGAGGCCATCCCAGAGAGACCGATGCCCGGGCAGGATGCGATGAATTGTTCCAAGACCTCTTCCTGCCCCGTCGAGCTCGACTAAGGGCGAGAGCGGCTAGGAGGAATCCCTGCGACACCCGCTTCAAAGTCCTCTGAAGCTTAGGGGGTTGGAATTGCAGCAGCATCAACTAGATGAGCAGGTGGGGCAACAATAGAAGCATGTAAGTTTCTCATATTTTGATTGGCTTATTTCGTTAACAAACCACATTGGGGATTATTCTGTGTAAGGGGAATTTAGGCCTCTTGAGTGTGATCAAGCTTCAAGGACATCATCTCTCTCAAAGAGCACTTCAAAGGTATCTCACTAGTTTAACTTTCTTTGAAGAGATCTAGTTGCACACACTCACTTGCATGCATTATTGTTCTTATCTTCATGTAATTGAATGATGTATTGTATGCCTCTTTTCACACTCCACACTTGCACATTTTGCACATCTCTTAGTGTGTCGAGTTTGCCCATAAAAGAGATTTTCTTCTCTTAGCGCGGCCTAGACCGCTTGGCAAGACATGCTTGCACCGCGGCATACAGAGCGGTATATCTCAGCAGAGTCATGCTTCATGTACCGCTTCCTGTACACTTGCACGCAAAGCGACCCAAGTCGCGTTGTTGTCCAGTAAGCCTCTGTTGCCCATACCTCGGCCTGTGCACCTGCATGCACAGCGCCCTGCACCGCGTTGTTGTCCAGACGGTGCACTGCTGTGTGTACCGCGGTCTGGACACTTGCCTGCGACGCGGTCCAGCAAGCGATATTGACGGGATTTTGTTTCTCAAACCCAAAACGACGCAGTTTTGTCTAGGGTTTCTATATATATGCTCTATCTTCTTCCTTGCTCATTTTAATGAGTTCAAGAAGCTATTTTTGATAGGTCAAGCTTTCCTTAGAGAGAGAAACTCCCAAGAACTCATCTTTACTCAACCAAACACAAATCCATGTGCATCTAACATCTTCAAGCATCATCTCATCATGGATTCTTCTTGCTTTCATTGACTAGGTAACTTGAACATGCCCTAAATCTCTTTGTATTTATTTATGTTCTTGTTTGCCTAGGGTTAGCTCTTTTATGTGATTTTATTGCATATCTTTATGTTCATTGGCATTTATAACATGATTGAGTTGTTGTTTGTTGGTTGAGAGCCTTGTTCATTAATAGCTAGCATTTAAGACGATTTTACCCTTCTAGCTAAATCTTCATGCATTTGCATTTAGATATTGATATCTAGGATTTGCATTTATTGATATCTTAAATCCTTAGATAAGCATTTATTGTCGCCTAGCATTAATTGCATGTTTGAATATCTTTTACATATTCACATAGGTTGTTTATACTCTTCATTGATTGTTAAGCTTTGTGACTAAGTGAGTTAGTGCACAAGCTTGTGGTCAAGAATCACTATTAAAGGCCCGTTGGGTAGATTGAAAGGGTTAGTGACCAAGTAGGTGTGACTTGAGGTCAACCTAGGTTGTAAACTTTCGTTCAAATAGTGGATTTGAGGACCGTTTGTGGCTAGAAGGATAGCCCGTGAGTTTTGCCCTGTTAGAGGGTTTCTCACGTAAATCAATCCTTGTGTTTTTATTGTTTTTCGCATATTTATATTGGATTGATTGATTGTTAATATGGAGTAGGATTATCGAAATTGATTAAGTCGAAAAGTTGGTAATATATCAACTAAAACCTATTCACCCCCCCTCTAGGTTGTATTAGACACACTTTGTGTATTTTCAATTGGTATCAGAGCGGGTTCCTAGATACACTTAGGTGATCCTTGCTCGTTGTGTGTCTTGCATATTGTTTGTGTTTGTTGCATCATAAACATTCATCTCATTCATACCCAAACACTATGAGTGGGAACGGAAGTGGTAATGAGGGAGCCTCTAGCACAAGACCCCCTTTGCTCACCGGAATAAATTATGCCTCTTGGAAAGGCAAAATGGAGTCTTACATTTGCCAAATAAATGACCGAGCATGGATGGCAATTGAAGACGGCTACACTCTTCCGGAAAAGACTCTTGAAGACGAAAGTGTTGTTCTCAAGCCAAAGTCGGAATGGTCAACTCAAGAGTTTGAAGCATCCAAGTGGAACAACAAGGCTATGCATGCTATTCTTTGTGCAATGGATGACAATCAGTACAAATTGATCCAAACAACAAGAATTGCAAAAGAGGCATGGGAGATTCTAGAGACGGCCCATGAAGGAACCGAGGTGGTCAAGGACTCCAAGCTTCAAGTCCTCCAAACAAAATTCGAGCAAATTAGGATGGAGGAGGATGAGTGCTTCAACGACTTTCAAGTGAAGATGATGGACATAGTCAATCAAAGCCATCAACTTGGTGATCCCTATTCGGATAGGAGGATCAAGCAAAAAATTATGAGGTCACTTCCAGCAAGATTTGAGTCAAAAGTGACGGCTCTTGAGGAGAATAGTGACTACAAGAACATGAAGCCAAGTGAAGTCATTGGAAGGCTTCTAGCATATGAGTCTAGATGGACTCCCACACCTACACCTTAAAAGAAGCAAAAGAGCATTGCTCTGAAGACTTCTAAGGTTGAGATGGTGGAAGAAGACTCAGATGAAGAAATGGCCCTCATGGTGAAAAGATTCAAGAAGTTCATCAATTTTGAGAAGAGGGGATTTGGATCCAAAGGAAAGGAAATAAAGAAGAAGACTCCTTTCAAGAAGTTTGAGTCAAGTGAAGACAAGCCCACAAGAAAAGGGATTCAATGCTTTGAATGTGGAGGTTTCGGACACATCTCCACGGATTGTGGAAATTTGAAAAATAAGAAGAAAGGAAAGGCCATGGCCACCACGTGGAGCGATAGTGATGACTTGGAAGAAGAAGGAGAATCCTCAGATGATGAGGATCATGTGGCAAACTTTATTGCCTTCGCATCTTCTCTCAAGAGTAAGGAAGCAATAGATGATGAAGAGGTAGAGAAACAAAGTGAAGATGACTCTAGCTATGGTGACTCTTCATCCCATTCAACAAATATGGATGTAGGAGGAATGGATCTTGAAGGCTTCATTGAGCATTTTCAAAGCTCAAGATTGAAGATGAAGAAGGAGATTCAAAGGCTAAAAGGGGAGAATCTCAAGCTATCCACCGAAGCTACTCACTTAAATAAAGAAGTGAAGATAGCCAAAAGGAATGAGGAATTGATGGAAAAGGAGCTTGAAGAAGCTAGAGAGATCATTGCTAAGATGACTTCAAGCACGAATAAACTTGACCACATGTTGGGAGTTGGCAAGAGGCCAAGTGATAAGAAAGGTCTTGGCTACGAAAATGACAAGGAGACCTCATCCTCAAGCAAAATTGTGTTTGTTAAGGGTTTGGATAACAAAGAGCCTCCACCCCCACAATATCCTAGGAAGAAGATCGAACTAGGAGAGTGCTCTAAAGATCCTCAAGTCAAGGTAGCACAAGGGAAACAAGCTCAAGCTCAATCAACAAGGGTGCATCAAGCAAGTTTCCCTCAACCGAAATACCATCAAGCCAAAAAGCAATTCATGCAAGGGCAACCAAGGAAGCAATTCGTTCCAACTCAACAACAAAGAAGAAGAGAACCAATCCAACACAAAAGACAAGCTCAAATGCGTGGGAAAGCCCCTCTGTACTCACAAGGGCATGGTATGTCTTCTTATTTTATTCCCACGTGTCACTTTTGTGGTGTTGATGGTCACATTAGACCAAATTACTTTAAATACATTGAAATGTGTAGAATCAAGAGCATGATTGAAAGAAATAGAGCTAGAGCTAGAATGCATGCTCCTAGGAAACCCAGAGCAAATTTGCATGATCCTAGAAAATCTGGAGTCAATGTGACTAATACCACTAGGAATGAGAACATTATACCTAGGTGGATTAGAAAAGATAACTATTCTTGCTATATGGCTCAAATTGCCTTGAAGGCAAATGCCTCTAACACTTGGTATTTGGATAGTGGGTGTTCTAGGCATATGACGGGGAACCAGAGCCTCTTTAAATCCCTTGTCTTGGAGGATGGAGGATTTGTCACCTTTGGTGATGGATCTAGAAAGAAAGTCATAGGGAAAGGAACCATCTCCATTCCCGATTTACCCTCCTTGTCCAATGCTCTACTTGTTGATGGCTTACAAGCCAATCTTATAAGCATTTCTCATCTTAATGATGACGGACTCTCTGTCTTGTTTAACAAAAATGATTGCTCTATTTTAATGCCAAATGGACAAACCTTGCTTAAAGGAAAGAGATCTAGTGACAATTGCTATTGTCTTGAAGCTAGTGCTATCTCTTGCAATATGTCCAAATGTGAGGAAATTGAGTTATGGCATCAAAGACTTGGCCACATGAACTATCGAGATTTGAGGATCTTAGATAAGTTCAAGGTTGTGCGTGGCCTCCCTAAGCTTGGGAAGAAAGTCGATGGCGTTTGTGAACCTTGTCAACAAGGGAAACAAACCAAAAGTATGCATAAGAAAGGCAAGTATCTCGCCACCAAGGAGCCATTAGAGCTTCTACATATGGACCTTATGGGTCCCATGCAAACCGAGAGTCTCGGTGGCAAGAGATACATTTTTGTTTGTGTTGATGATTTTTCTAGATTTACTTGGACATATTTTCTTAGAGAAAAATCTGAAACTTTTGAAAAATTTAAAATGCTTTGCACTAAAATTCAAAATGAAAAGAACTCACACATTAAAAGCATTAAAAGAATTAGGAGTAATCATGGGAGGGAATTTGAAAATGCTTGTTTGAAAGCTATTGCAATAGCTTAGGCATTTCCCTTGAGTTTTCGGCTCCTAGAACTCCTCAACAAAATGGGGTTGTTGAGAGGAAGAACAGGGTCCTTCAAGAGATGGGCCGTGTGATGTTGCCTAGCAACAATGTCCCTAGGAACCTTTGGGCCGAGGCCGTCAATACGGCTTGCTACATAGGAAATAAAGTCTTCCTAAGGCCCGGTACTAGGCAAACCTCCTATGAATTATGGAAGGGTAGGAAGCCAAATATTAGCTACTTCCACTCATTTGGGAGCAAATGCTATATTCTAAATGACCGAGATCAACTTGGCAAGTTTGATGCCAAGAGTGATGAGGGGATTTTTATTGGCTATGCCCTTAATAGTAAGGCCTATAGAGTTTTCAATTTAAAAACTCGAAGTGTCATGGAATCATCTAATGTCGTCATAGATGATTGTAGGCCTAAGACTAGAGACCATGATGAGGAGGTCATTGTGCTTGATGATCCTTTCTTGGAGAAGAATGGTGAGACTTCAATTGATGTGAAATCAAGTCTTGATGAAGAGGTCATCCAACCTCTTGATAGAGATCCATCTTTGGACTCTAAAGAACCCGCTCCATGGGTAAGACATCTCCACAATAAGAATGACATTCTTGGAGATATGAATGAGGGTGTTAGGACTAGGCGTCAAATAGCTAATCAAATTAGCTATACTTGCTACACCTCTCAAATTGAACCCAAAAAGGTTGATGAAGCCTTGAATGATGAGTTTTGGGTTCTTGCCATGCAAGAAGAGCTAAACCAATTTGAAAGAAATGAGGTTTGGACTCTTGTTCCTAGACCCAAGGATACTAATGTCATAGGCACAAAATGGGTATATAGGAACAAGTCGGATGAAAATGGCAACATTGTGCGCAACAAGGCTAGACTTGTAGCACAAGGATACTCTCAAATTGAGGGTATTGACTTTGAGGAGACTTTTGCTCCGGTTGCCCGTCTTGAGTCCATAAGGCTTCTTTTGTCCATATCATGTGTGCACAAGTTCAAATTGCATCAAATGGATGTTAAGAGTGCCTTCCTCAATGGTTTCTTGCATGAGGAAGTGTTTGTTGAGCAACCCAAAGGGTTTGTGGATCCACACCACCCCAATCATGTCTATAGCCTCAAGAAGGCTTTATATGGGTTGAAACAAGCACCTAGGGCTTGGTATGAGCGCCTCACTCAATTTCTTGTTGACAATGACTACACTAGGGGTAGTGTTGACAAAACTTTATTCATCAAGAGGAACAAAGATGAGCTTTTTATAGCTCAAATTTATATTGATGATATTGTCTTTGGCTCCACCAACAAATCCAAAGTCCAACATTTTGTTGATGTCATGTCTCATGAGTTTGAGATGAGTCTTGTTGGGGAGCTTAATTACTTCCTAGGTTTGCAAATCAAGCAATTGCATGATGGAATTTTCATATCCCAAGCTAAGTATGCTAAGAACCTAGTGAAGAAGTTTGGCCTTGAGAATGCCAAACATTGTGACACACCCATGAGTACCACCTTGAAACTAAGCAAGGATGCTAGTGGCAAGAGTGTGGAACAAAGTCTTTATCGTGGCATGATTGGTAGCTTGCTTTACTTGACCGCAAGTAGGCCAGATATAGCCTTTAGTGTGGGTGTGTGTGCTAGGTACCAAGCGGATCCCAAGGAATCCCATCTCTCCTCCGTGAAGAGAATCATTCGATATGTGAATGGGACTTCCAACTATGGGATATGGTACTCTTTTGACTCTAATGCTAGCTTAGTTGGCTTTAGTGATGCAGATTGGGCAGGAAATTGTGATGATAGGAAGAGTACATCGGGTGGTTGCTTCTTCCTAGGCAACAACTTGGTCTCATGGTTTTGCAAGAAACAAAATTCCATCTCTCTATCCACAGCTGAAGCAGAATACATAGCCGGCGGGAGTGCTTGCACACAACTCCTTTGGATGAAACAAATGCTTGTGGATTATGGCTTTGATCAAGGTATTCTTACTCTTTATTGTGATAACATGAGTGCTATTAATATTTCAAAGAATCCGGTTCAGTACTCTAGGACAAAGCATATTGACATTAGGCATCATTTCATTAGGGAACTAGTTGAAAACAAATTCATTGCTCTTGAGCATGTGGGCACTAATGATCAACTAGCGGATTTATTTACAAAGCCCTTAGACTCAACTAGGTTCAAGTCACTTAGTAGGTCTATTGGGATTTGTCACATGCCTTGATGTGTTTTGGTGTTTGACCCCTTATGGGGAACTCAAGCAAAGAGAGCAACCTTGCATGTTGGAATAAGCAAAAACTTGATCAACTTTATGCTTCTTTATTAATTGCTTGAGTATTCTTGGTTGTGCTTATATATATTCTTATATGGTTTTTTTTTTACTTAATAAGTGTGCTTTGCTTGATTTGTAATCCATGTCACCTCTATGTTCAAAAAATGCATTTTTGGACTAGGAGATTTTGATTGGGAAAGTACACTTGAATGACCCATAATTTAACTCCATGACATGAGAACCTTTAATGACATGCTTAAAATAATATGCATGATATGCTTTTGATTGCTCTAGTGAAAAATCTGTGTGAAAGCAAATGAGAAGACTAAACCCAATAAGGATCTAGTATCCTTGCAATAAATACGGATGTCTCATCCAAATTTAGTATTCTCTCTCTCTTTATCAGTTGAACAAGACTACTATTATACGGGTATCCTACCCGGAAAAATCAAATAGGGTGCAAAAGTCACTCATGTCTTGTTTTGCTCATAAAGTTTGATATAGTTGCTCTTTAAATTGAAATTCTTTTTGAAAAACTATATCTTGTTTGCTTATAACAAAAGGGTATAAATTGGTTTGAATTCTTTTGGAAACCCTTTTGATGTTTGCTTTGCCAAATACCATTTGCTTGAACCATGATGTTACATGTCTTACATCCAAAGCAACTAAGTCACACATTTTCTTCTAAACAATAAAACCCTCAATGATTCTCTCTCAATTAATTGAGTTGCATAACGTTGTTGTATATGATTATGCACCTATCTTGCAAATAGCTCTCTTTGCTAAAGTGACCCGGTTGGGGAATACTCCTTTGCCTATCTCATGACAAAAAGGGGGAGTAATGTGGTTTTATTTAAGGGGATTGCATATTTGGAGAGATTGTCCCATTGAGGGGGAGTAACCTATATAGGGGGAGAGCATTTGCATGTTGCATGTTGAAGTTTTCTTTTATTATGCAAATTGCTCTTATTTATCTATCTCTCTTGATCACCTCACATACACTTGTCTTGGAAAGTGTAGTCTCTTTGTTTTGTAGGGATTGGCTATTCTACAAGAGCTTGAAGTTTTGAAGACCTAGTAACTAGGTATCTTTTTGTAATGTAGAATATCTCTTTGTTGACCTTTAGTTTTTATTTTTTTTGTGAGGATGATTTGTGAGTGGTGGTTTTGTCACGAAATAGCCAAAGGGGGAGATTGTAAGTTCCTCATATTTTGATTGGCTTATTTCTTTAACAAACCACATTGGGGATTATTCTGTGTAAGGGGAATTTAGGCCTCTTGAGTGTGATCAAGCTTCAAGGACATCATCTCTCTCAAAGAGCACTTCAAAGGTATCTCACTAGTTTAACTTTCTTTGAAGAGATCTAGTTGCACACACTCACTTGAATGCATTATTGTTCTTATCTTCATGTAATTGAATGATGTATTGTATGCCTCTTTTCACACTCCACACTTGCACATTTTGCACATCTCTTAGTGTGTCGAGTTTGCCCATAAAAGAGATTTTCTTCTCTTAGCGCGGCCTAGACCGCTTGGCAAGACATGCTTGTACCGCGGCATACAGAGCGGTATATCTCAGCAGAGTCATGCTTCATGTACCGCTTCCTGTACACTTGCACGCAAAGCGACCCAAGTCGCGTTGTTGTCCAGTAAGCCTCTGTTGCCCATACCGCGTCTTGTGCACCTGCATGCACAGCGCCCTGCACCGCGTTGTTGTCCAGACGGTGCACTGCTGTGTGTACCGCGGTCTGGACACTTGCCTGCGACGCGGTCCAGCAAGCGATATTGACGGGATTTTGTTTCTCAAACCCAAAACGACGCAGTTTTGTCTAGGGTTTCTATATATATGCTCTATCTTCTTCCTTGCTCGTTTTAATGAGTTCAAGAAGCCATTTTTGATAGGCCAAGCTTTCCTTAGAGAGAGAAACTCCCAAGAACTCATTTTTACTCAACCAAACACAAATCCATGTGCATCTAACATCTTCAAGCATCATCTCATCATGGATTCTTCTTGCTTTCATTGACTAGGTAACTTGAACATGCCCTAAATCTCTTTGTATTTATTTATGTTCTTATTTGCCTAGGGTTAGCTCTTTTATGTGATTTTATTGCATATCTTTATGTTCATTAGCATTTATAACATGATTGAGTTGTTGTTTGTTGGTTGAGAGCCTTGTTCATTAATAGCTAGCATTTAGGACGATTTTACCCTTCTAGCTAAATCTTCATGCATTTGCATTTAGATATTGATATCTAGGATTTGCATTTATTGATATCTTAAATCCTTAGATAAGCATTTATTGTCGCCTAGCATTAATTGCATGTTTGAATATCTTTTACATATTCACATAGGTTGTTTATACTCTTCATTGATTGTTAAGCTTTGTGACTAAGTGAGTTAGTGCACAAGCTTGTGGTCAAGAATCACTATTAAAGGCCCGTTGGGTAGATTGAAAGGGTTAGTGACCAAGTAGGTGTGACTTGAGGTCAACCTAGGTTGTAAACTTTCGTTCAAATAGTGGATTTGAGGACCGTTTGTGGCTAGAAGGATAGCCCGTGAGTTTTGCCCTGTTAGAGGGTTTCTCACGTAAATCAATCCTTGTGTTTTTATTGTTTTTCGCATATTTATATTGGATTGATTGATTGTTAATATGGAGTAGGATTATCGAAATTGATTAAGTCGAAAAGTTGGTAATATATCAACTAAAACCTATTCACCCCCCCTCTAGGTTGTATTAGACACACTTTGTGTATTTTCAAGCAGAGGGAGCAGAAGAAGCATGAGTAGTAATGCCAACTACCCGGGAAATAGAAGCCCCTATGTTTATCGCTTTGGAAGCCCATGACGCAAAGGTAGCCATCTTGGATCTCGCCTGGGAAGGCGATGGAGTAGGAGCATGCGTAATCCTGGCCGAAACAATTAGCCATTCCTTCTTCAAGGTGGCAGGAGAAGCCCCTCGCGTCAGTCTGATGGATGGGGGAGGAGTGCCAGCTTGCCGGAGCTGCTGGGCTTCACGAGAAGCTGGCTTAACAACAAAAACTATAAGTAAATGAAACAAAAAGGGAAACGTCAGAACCGAGCTGGTCAACGAGACAAAGCAAGATGATTTAGTGATACTTATGGGGAATAGCATCAGAGATCTGCAGGTATTGATTCACCCTGCGAGGATCGAAGGCTTCAGCGGTTGGAAACTTTAGGTTCAAGTAGTTCCTGGCCAGAATAGCCTTTAAAACGGCTTCAGACTCAAGTGGCAGGGAATCCCAGTCCTACAATGGTTTGTCACTGAAAGCTGTGGGGACCTCGAACTCGTGCCCTCCGATAAAAATCGAACTTCCCCAGTCACCCCCTGCCAGGATCCACTCTTCCTTCCAGGCGAGATCCTTCTTCAAAGCACCAGGAATGACAAAGTTGAGCTTGTTCTTAGCTTTTGCATAGAACTGACCTCGGGGAGCGTCGGAGAGACTCCTGATTTGAAAAAGGTAGGCCAGCTCCTCTGCTTCAGGCTCTCTCGTCACCTTGCTCAGCTGGCATTGTTCCCTCCATAGCACGAGGAAGCCAATCAAATGCCTCCAGAAGCCGGGCGTCAACTAGAGAGGAGCAAGCTGGATGACTTTGAGAGCGCGTTGAAGGGTAGGATGAAGGGGGAGCCTGACCCTATTCTCGAGATCCGCCACATGAATTGGAAGCATGTTGTCGGAGGAATTGAAGAATTTGTAACCTTTGGGAGGCACCGAAATAGAAATACTGTCATGAATGCCTTACTTGGACCTCAAACAACCAATCGAGTTCAGATCAACTGTAGAGTCAGGGACAACCCTGAAGTCATAGGGAGGAAGCCTCTCCAAAGGGGGACCAGTAGCCAGGACTTGACGCTCCCCCGTGATGTCGCCACTAACCTCTCTATCAGAATCTTCATCGACTAAATCCAGAGGATGGTCGGGATGATTAGAAAACCAGGTCCCAGTGGACATGTTCCTGTTCGACCGCCGACGTTGCGGATTTGGAGGAGAGTTATCGCTATCTAGGCTCCTTCATGCCCATTTTCCGTGGGTGAGGCTGATGACCTCTTCGCCGTCGACAATGGAGTCAACGGAATCGTGACTGGCTTTCGACATGATGGAATGAAGTCGGTGAGGATGAAGAACGAGAAAAGAGAAGGCTTTTCTTGGGAAAATTTGAAATTTAAAAGGTATGAGGAAGGCGTTGGAATAACCAAGTATAAATAGGCAATAGAGCAGCACCATGGGCCATCAAAATTTTTGGTTAAGATCACCTCGAATCACGGGAACTGCAGTAACGCAGCCGGATTAACTTGGGAATAAACCGGTCAGCTCTCGCCACGTCACTGGTGCAATTAATGGGAATATTTCCCACAAGATTCTTGTAACGGTAAAGAAGGAGAAATTCTCCAAATAAAATAGGAAATCTGACTCCAACTCCAAACTCAATCACCGGCGTTCAAGTCAGAGGGGACTTCTGTTAATAGCCAAATTTCGTTAGGGACAAAAGGGAAATTTTCCATCCTCCTAGTTTGACCCCAAACCTGAGGTTATCTATCAGGGGACTACGGTTCCCAAAGTTGAGCTACGGTACCACCCCATAGAAATAAAAGGTGAGCTCCCGAAACTCCCGGGATAGAACCCAGCGTGATCAGATCGAGCCCGTACCACCAAACTAGGAATCGGAAAGCTCCTTGAGGTCGAGACTACCTCGCAACCTCTCCGGAAGCTCGCCAAAACCCCGCTGTCATAGAGGAGTGTCCGCAGGGGGCTGCATCAAGCTCCAAGAAATCAAGGGAGGTCAGGCCAAGCTTCTGGCTAGACTAAGCTCCTGAGTACTGGAGCCAAGACACTAATCTACCTCGCTATCTGATCTACCTCGCTATCTAATCTACCTCGCCATACGAGACAATACATATCATATTTAACGACCTCTATAAGGGATCATGTTGTGAAGATACGAAGATACACTGGATCATATCTGGAAACATTACGTACATGCAGAACAAGTAATAGAGTCCAAAAAGGAAACAAACTAATCTCTACCAAGATATTCTTAACTCAGCTATTAACTCAAAGTCAATGACATTTAAATGAGAGATCCCGTCCAATAAGGAGGGAAGGGACTGAGAAAATCAAGGGGAGAATCAGCTGGTTTAACATACCAAAACTATGTATAAATAGGAAAAAGAGAGAAAGAGAAAGAGACTACTTTTCGATGGACATACGACAACAACCCTACTACACCCTAGAGAAATTGAGAGCAATTGAGAGATATTTGTACACGATACACCATTAATAAAGAATGCATTTTCATTCTCTTTTGATTGTATTAATATTAGTACTTTTTGTCATTTGAATAGGCACTGTTTAGAATACATTCGACCTTGGCCACCACCTCCGTGGTAGTGGTCTTGAGGGTGTTAATTGAAATTTCTCACCCCGAGCAAATTTTCCGTTAACACTTATAAATGGTAATAAATAAATATTTTAAAAAACAAATTAAAATATCAATTGTAATACCAAATTAATCATAATCCATTTTTTATGGAATTAATGGTAAATTTTAAAAAAAAACATATCAATGGTAATATATTAATGATAACATAACAAAAAAATTAAAATAATAATATTTAATCAAATATTAATGGTAACATATTACAGTAAAACCCCTATAAAATAATATTGTTGGGACTGGGGAAAATTATTATTTTAGAGGGGTTATTTATTTATCGATAAATGAATAATTTATTAATATATCGATAAATGAATATTTATTAATTTAAAAAAGAGTTTTATGTTTTTACTTGTACATGTATTATACATACTTTCGACCAAGATATATAAGTACATAGAAGTTAATAAGTACTTACATATTCAAGGTTATTGAAGGTTTCACAAATATTGAACTATTTTTCTTGCCTTATAATACAATATTGAAGATTCAACCATGTCATGCTGCGATTATTCAATCACTAAAAATTCATTATCGATGTCGTTTCTACTCTAGCATCTTAGAGGGCTACGAGGTAGGAGTAACAAATCTCGAAAAAATTAACATATTGAATGCTATGAAATTTATTAATGCGGCTTTGAACATTGATATGAAGACAACAACCATTGTAAATTGTTTTCGACATTGCAAGATCTATTCAGATGAAGATATGTCACTGATATGGCTTTTGAACCGCAAGTTGGTGAAGATGAAGGCATCGATGGATTACGTGAAGCCATTTCTGGTCTACACTATAAAAATGTGATGGATGTTGATCACTTTTTGAATTATCCTAGTGAAAATGATAATGATGGAATCGCCTACTGATGAAGAAATTATTCAAGGGGTAATGAATACGCTTACCGATGATCATGATCTAGTTGACACCAGTGTTTTTACCAAGTGTTTCTCCAAATGAAGCATTTCAAGCAATAGAAACATTAAATAACTTCTTACTACAAATGAAAAGAAAAATACCAATATGTTGTATGATTTGCAAAAAAGTAAGGATCAGATTGAGTTTGGTTTCAGTACAAAGAAAAGGCAAACGACTTTAGATGCATATTTTAAGAAAGATTTGAATTGAGAAAATAGAAGTTGTTAATTTTTTTTTTTGAATGGAAGTTGTTAAGTTAAAAGTTTATTGATATGAATTATGAATTTTTATGTGTTTTTTTTATGTATTTAATCAATTATTAATTTATATATTCGTTGGGACCTCAAGGACTTCAAAACAAATTATTATCTTATGAATTTAGCGAAGTTATTAATTTAGTACACATGCCCGAGTCGGGACCAAAAATTTTTATTGTATAAGCGGGGTTATTAATTTATCGAACATTCATTGATTGAGGTTTTACTGTAAAAACATTAATTATTGCATTCAATTCAATGTATACTTTTTCAAATATAAGAATTTCACTCATAATTGTTTTTATAAACGGTAATAAATAAATATTTTTGTAAGATAATAAAAAAAATCCATTATTCTTTGTATTTCCATAAAATTTTCACCTTTTTTTATTGAATCTTCTATGAGAGCTGCGCGTGAAAAAAAAAATTATGGAAATGAGTATATTAAAAAAGATTGAATGTCTTTAGAAAATAAGTATGAAAGATAAATTAATTTAGCAATGGGCTTGACAATAACCACTATGGAGTTTTTAAAAAAAATTGAATACCTCTACACTTATTTTTAGAATAAGCGTTTATATATAAAAAAAAATAGAAATGGCATTTCCTATTAAATTGGGGAGTACTTAGGGGTCGTTTATTTATTTATTTTTTGTCTGAAGACTGAACAGTCCTGAATTATTCTAAAAACTGAATAGGGACTGAAATTTGAACTTATGACATGTTTTTTTTTCCTCACATCTGAATGTATTGTCAACACATTTATTTTTTAAAAGTAAAATTATCTAAAAATAAGTAATTTTACATTCATACCCATGTTAAACAATTATACATATAATATGGTATAAAAATAATCAAAAAATAATTATTATAAATGAACACATATGATCATGATTTTCTTCGATTACAAAAAAATTCAATTTTACTAAGAAGAGAAAAAAAAAATTCAAAAAAATAAAGGGGGCAGCAGGAAAACTCACACAAAACACTCTAAAAAAAATTATATAAATACATCACTCTGATATCATAATAAAGTATTCATATTGAACACCAATATGAGAGGTGATTAGGGTTCTTTTTTATTTTTAAAGCTATTTAAAATAATCAATATATTAAAATAAAGATTTCTGTACCATATATACTTATGATGAAATTGGAAATATGTTATATATGGGGGAAAGTATCGGAAGAAAAGATTTTGGATTTCATTTAATGCAATTCGGTGATTTGCAATCAAGTGAAAAGTCAGGATTTTTTACTTATTATTTTAAGTTATTTTTTTATATTTTTAAATTGTTTGACCGCTTAAAAAAACAAACAAAACAACTAAATAATTATAATTTAGACCCATTAAGTTTTAGAGGTTTTAAAAACAACTTTTTTAAAAAGTTTTTTTATTCTTTCTATTTTTAACCTTTATGCTTTCTTTTCTTTTTTGTTTTTTAGAATGTACTAAATATGCATTAAATACACCATGATTATTTCCAAAAATAAATGTTTTTGAATTTAATTATTCTTATAAATAATAGTAAATAAATATTTTTCAAAACAAATTAAAATATCAATTATAATATCAAAATAATGTTAATTAGTTTTGTATGGAATTAATGGTAAATTTTAAAAACTTATCAATGGTAATATATTAATGACAACATAAAAAAAATTAAAATAATAAGTTTTAATAAAACATTAATGTTAACAAATTAAAAACATTAATTATTACATTCAATTCAATAGATTCTTTTTCCAAATATATGAAATCCACTTATACATATACAGTCTTTATACTGTTAGTTCGTTCTGATATAAAATTTATCAGAACAAATAATATGGACCACATATTATGGATAAGTTTTGATAAGTGCATACACTTTGAGTCAAAGTATGTAAATCTAATGGTCCACATTCTTCGTCCTGATATATTTTATGTCAGGATGAACTAACAATAGAAAAATTGTATACATATATATATATATATATATATATATATATTATAAATGGTAATAAATAATTTTTTTGTATGATAATAAAAAGTTTATTGGTAATCAAGAGTCAATCACGTAATTAATGGGATAGTAAATAAATTCTTTTAACTAATCTAATAATTAATTTTTAATTATTAAGTATTTATTTTTTAAAGTATTCCATTATATGGTAAGTTTAAATGACAAGCTATAATTGTTTTTGCCAACAAGCAATAAATTTTGTATTAATTAGTTTTTTTAAAGTATTGCTAATTAGTTGTAATATTTCAAAAAATAAGTTCCACATAATATATATTATAATATTTGGTAAGTTATTAATTTTAATAATTTTTAATAATATAATGTATTTTCTTAAATCAAAAATCTATATAATCAAGAGGCATTCAAGTAAATTAATGGAATAAATTCTTTTAACCAATATCATAATTGATTTTTAATTATGAAGTATTATTGTTTTTTTAAAGTATTACATTATTTAGTAAGTTTAAAAGATAAGTCATAATTGTTTTTCCCAACAAGCCATAAATTCTTATTAATTTGTTTTTTTTTCTGTTTTCTTAATTGGTTGTAATATTTCAAAAAAAAATTTGTTAATTAGTTATCTAAATAATATATATTATAATATTTGGTAAGTTATTAATAGAAATAGTTTTTTATAATATAATTGTTTTTCTAAATCTATAGGTAATCAATAGGCGTTCACATAACTAATGAGATAGTGAATAAATTCTCTTAACCAATCTCATAATTGATTTTTAATTATTAAGTTTTTTTTAAGTGTTACTTTATTAGGTTGGTTTAAAAGATGAGCCATAATTGTTTTTTTGCCGACATGCCATAAAATTGTATTGATTAGTTTTTTTTAAGTATTGTTAATTAGTTGTAATATTTCAAAAAAAAATTGTTAATCAGTTATCTATATAATATATATTATAATATTTTGTAAGTTGTAATAATTTTTAATAATATAATTTTTTTCATAAATAAAAATTTATAAGTAATCAAGAGGCAATCATGTAATTAATGGGATAGTGAATAAATTCTCTTAACCGATTTTATAAATGATTTTTAATTACAGTAATGCGACACATACCACTTAAAATCCCACATTTTTTATCCCAACACATGTGGCATTTGAAATGTCAATTGGTGGGTGGATACATGTGGTAGGTGAGATAAAACATCATTAATGTGTATCAACTCACCATTTGACATCTCACATGCCACATGTGGTGGGATGAAAAATGTGGGATTTTATGTGAGATGTTTAATATTATTCTTTAAAAAATAAGCCATAATTTTGTTCTAAAAAAATAAGCCATAATTTTGTTCTCGCCAACCATAAAATTGTATTAATTAGTTTTAATATTTTTTTAAAAAGCATTGTTAATTAGTTGTAATATTTAAAAAAATATATTGTTAATTAGTTATCTATATAATTTATATTATACTATTTGTAGGTTATTAATTGAAATAGTTTTTACTAATATAATTTTTTTTTCTGAATATAAAATCTATAGGTACTCAAGAGGCAATTACGTAATTAATGAGATTGTGAAAAAAATTTCTTAACCAATCTCACAATTGATTTTTAATAATTAAGTTTTTTTTGAAGTATTACATTATTTGGTAAGTTTAAAAGACAAGCCATAATTTTGTTTCTGCCAAGCATAAATTTGTATTAATTAGTTTTTTTAAGTATTGTTAATTAGTTATCCATATAATATATAAATTATAATATTTGGCAAGTCATTTTATTTTATTTTTGGTTCATTAAGGGAATTTATTTATTATCTCATTTGTTATGGAATTGATTCTTCATTTTTATTTTTTATCCCATTAATTAATTAAAAATAAAAAATCACAAGCTGACCTTTCATATTCAATTTAGTAAAAAAAAATAAAAAGTAATGTTACTTTTCCCAAATTCGATGTCCAAATCTAGTGCCCAAATGATATGGCAACACTCTGATCTGTTCATTTAAATCATGCAATTAAATCATGCAAATCTAATACAATTTAAATGAATAGATTATAATGTTGTCACGTCATTTGGGCACTAGAATTAGGCACCAAATTTGGACATCAAATTTAGAAATCAAATTTAGACAAAGTAGCACTATTGAAAAATAAAACATTTCCTATTCAATTATCTCATTTTTATTACATTTTATATAATTTTTGTTGGGTTTGAAAAGCCTGCTAATATTACCGAAAATAAGAGGTCAAAAATTATCTTTCACTGTTGTTATGTTTATTTCTTTGTTTGTTTATCACTCAATCTAGACAACCAATGTTTATCCGTCATCTTAAGGTTCCTACTCTTCCGGTCACCACCTGTCCAAATCCGCACAACCCACCAAATCCACTAAAGTTCATGTTTTTCTATTTCAATTTTTTTAAACACTTATATTTTGATGTTTTATATTTCATTGTATCTTTTTTAGTACATATTTAGGATTAATAGATCTCTATTGTAGGCTTTAAGTGTAAGTAAATATGTGATTTGATTTGGGTATTCAAGTTTTTTATTTTATTTTATTTTATATATCTGTGTATAGTTCATGTATACAAATTGCAAGACAATGTCACTCATCATTCTACGTACTATCTCATATTTGTTTTGTATTTAATCATATTTGTTTGACTTTATATTTAAAATTTCAGATATAGGTCAATCAGAGCAATCAAATAAATGGTTTCGGGTATTGCTCATCGCAAAATCACTTTGGTATTTTTTTAAATTTTATATATAAATATTTTTTTATTTGTTTTTGTTAAAACTATATTGTTGATGTATGTATTCAACAAGCACATGCCATTGGTTGGTCAGTCTCTAAGATATAATCGTGATTTTACGTGATCGCTTAAAAAGAGATAATAATAATGATATTTTTGTTATAAAATTATTTTACAATTAAATGTTGATTTTTAATGTTTATTTTTGATTTCTAAGTCTGTACGTGCTACACGCTTGCCAATGATTTAATCATTTTAAATATATACAGCTCTTATTTATTTATTATTATTATTAATATTTTGATAAAAATTATTATTATTATTATTATTATTATTATTATTATTATTACATTGTTAAAGATTTGTTTAACTTGATTTTCTTTAAAGTCTTATTTCATCAAAGACGAAGGATTGAATTAGAACATCAACTTAGAGAGTATAAAGTAATGGTTTGAAAATTGTTAAATTTGTGGCTGCAAGTTTTATTTTGTATATTTCAAATGTAATTACATAAATTTGTAGTCGGTTGATTTTTTCGTGTTTTTTTTCTTTCTAATATATGTTAATTCTAACCGTAAGATTACATACGATTTTTTTTAATATATAAATTCGATAACAATTACGTTATATTTTACCGTGCCCACACATTATGCGGGCTGCATACTAATATAATACTAAAGATGAACCTCACGGGCTGCCACGTGTCGGCCTGAGGGAGCTTTGAATTTAAATTCTTATTAAGTTATTATCAGCAATAATACATGCATTTATTGCTCTATTCACTCTTAAATTTATTTAAGAATATTAATAAATATTTAAAATTCTTTTGGTATTCTTTCAAAAAATTATCATAATGTTAAGTACCCATTTAATTTAAAGATCACAAATTAATCTAACGATTGTATATCAATAAAATTAATAAATCCTTAAATAATACAGGAAAAAAAAACAAACATGATGCTAGTTCGACATGAATTAATAAAAAAACAAATACAGTCTGATGTATCAAAAGACTATAAGTCACAAGACGCATCAACTTACTCATCAACAACATGCCTTGAAGATTGTGGATATGATGAAGAACTTCAACAGAAGATTAAGTGAATATGCATACAAGAGTGAGTTATTTTCCAAAATACACCGCACATTTAATTTAAATTTAAATTTATTATAACGCATAACAAACACAAAATATCATTTAACTTTTTTTTATATGAAAACTATCAAGAAAGAAAATAAGTGAAATGCTTGGGAGGCGGTAATCCATGTATACAGCAAAGTAACTCAGCCTCTAGATTATTCCATCTACCTTCATAAACACATGCCAATTTATTTACAAAAATATCAAACTTCTCAAACTATAATGGTCAGCTGAATTTCTTTTTTCTTCCCTTTGTTAAATTAAACTTGGCTCATTTTATTCCGATTGTACGCTTTATATTATATATAGGTGAATATTCTCTCAAAAATTTACAAACGGTTGGAGAATAAGCATTCCTACCGCCTAACAACAAATTATAACCTATAGAGGTTAACATGACTTAAGTAACTAAAGTAAAAACTATATGTTCATTATGTTTAAACATGTTTGCATCAAAAATTTCAGTATAAACAACACAATGTTTTACAAACAGTTTTTAATACAAAGCCTGTGCAACGCTCAAATTAGAAAACTAATATTAATAATAACCGGAGTAAAATATATGGTCTTAAATTCCCTCAGGGACGTAGCTTAACTGGTAGATGGACGAGCTTGGGGTTTGGGCAAATAACTCCCAAATAAAGCTCGAATCCGACCAATGATAAAAAGTTTCAAAAAAAAATACATGATCTAGATAACCGGATAGATAGATATTGTCTATATATATTTATGGTCTTAAATGATGTGATTGGTGGTAAATTGTGCTTAATTATTCGAGTCACTGCACCGCGTGTGTTTATATATATATATATATATATATATATTTATATATATATATATATATATATATATTCAAGGTCACCCACGAGACAAATATATTAATATTCAAAACATATTTTTCTTTTACAAAATTGTGATATGACAAATAAATAAATAAAATATATATTAACTTTAAGAATTAAAATGTAAATTGTTGCTATTTTATATCTCGAAAATAATCTATAACCAAATCTATGTAATTTTTTTTAGCGATTTCCATTTCAACTACATAATCAAAGAGTTTGTGAGAATAATTTTTCATCTTATTGCAAAACCTATGTCAGATCTTGAAATATACATGACTGAAAATAATCTTTTATTGGTTCTTAACTAGTAAAACACAAATTTTAATAGCCTAATTTAAATGACAAGCATACACAAAGCAAATATATTTATGAGAACATATTTAAAATATTATTATACCATTAATATGTTTTAATCACAGATATTTGAATATTTGTAATTTAATTTTATAATATTTATATGAAACCAAGTTAAATTTTAATAATTTTGAATAAATTTAAATAGACAAATATTTAAATAAAAAACAAGTACAATAAATTTATCAAAAATCATAGTAAACAAAAAAATAATAAATATATAATAACACTAGTTTTTTAAAAAAGAAATATAAATATTTATTGATTTACAATCTAAAACCTAAAATCGTAGAGACTGATAAAGATTATCTTGTCAAATGGAATAATTACCGGTAAACAAAGTATGTAGAGTAAAACTCAAAAATTGTCTCAATGTAAGATGAGTATTGTTAATAAAATAGTAAGCTATCAATATTTACATAAATTTTGTAGTTAAAGTTTAAGAAAAATAATAATAATGTATACTAGACTAGGCAATAATGTCTCGGGGATATATGGCTCCTTCCCGTTATAGGCTTTGTTGTGCAGCGGAGGAAGATTTACGACATCTATTTATAGAGTGTCCTTTTGTTTGTGGGTTGTGGGATACAATCTACATTTGGATATAATATTAAGCTGGATGATACTTGTTTGGATCTTTGGCAGTAGGCGATTGATCAGTTTATATCTATATATATTTTAGGTCCCTATTTCCTATTATTTGTGCTTTGTTATTGAGTGAAATTAGATATTTTATGTGTTTGTTGAGCATATGTAGTTCACATTCCATAGAAGATGTGTTGGATGTTATTTGGAGAAAATGAGCAAAAAGATGGATTTCGGCCTGTGCAGATCACTCATATTGCAGGGGCCATATCTCTCAACTCTAATTTAATTGTGTGTCCTACCACTTATGGATAGCAAGCCCCAAACGTCTAGTTTCCGGCGCACTTTTCGGATGGCAATTCCGATATACCTAGAAGAGGTTATGCCCGATTTAGTAACCGAAGGTCAAAGCTGGAGAGGTCTATCGCTTGCTAGACCGCGGTTTGTGCAAGCAACCTACGTAGCGGTACATATCAGAACAGCACTGTGGTGTGGACCGCATGCGACCTACGGAGCGACCTAGGCCGCGATTTTGATGTATTTTTGGCGGTTTCTACTCCTAATCAGTCCAAAACTGTTCCAAAACTTCCCAAATCAAATTCTAATGACTTTAGAAGACCAAGACTTGTTTGAGAAACTTCCTAAACTCAAATTTGAAGTCAATCATCAAGAGAGAAAATCCAATTTAGGAAAGGATTCCAATTCCTTGTTTCATTCTACATTCCTACTTTGTAAGTTTCCTACAACAAAGCAATTTTCGGGAGTCCACAAGGTATGATCACCTATAAATACCATGAGTTTCTAGACGAAAAGAGTTCCACAGACCTAATCACGGTCACCATATACCATCTCCTACACACAATTTTCTCTCACTCATCTTTACACATAGAAGATTAGAAGACGAAGAAGATTTCATCATTGAAGACTTGTTCATTGGAGGCCTCAATGGGTTTTATCTATTATTTCTCTTCTCTTTTTTATTTTTGCTATGTGAAACTAAAACCATACTAGAGAATCGATGTGAACCTATGTAATGCTCGTGTTATGATTCAAACTCCATAATTTTATTTATTAATTCAAATTCAGATTTATTCAATTCATTATATATCTTATTCTTGACTTGTATTGATTTATGAAAATTAATTGATGCTTGTCTAGGGTTTCAATAATATATTAATTGAGATTGGGCTATAGGAATATAGGTAGTCTTAATTACTTTTCAATTGAATGAGTATAATTATTCTTGACTAGCCTGTTTAATTTCAAAAAAATGTTCAAACAATTAAATATACAAAATTTACTATATATTTGAATTTTAGATAGGAATTTAAATTTTAATATTCAATAAAATACATATAAATTGAAAAATATATTTAAACTTAAACATGCATGCTGTTATAGGGATTTTTTGGTAGCATGACATGTCAGCAAAGATAGCGGATAATCTGGAATATATGGCAGACCACGTCATCAGAGAAGAAAAACAGTTGCTAGTGAGTTGCGAGCAGTCGGGTGAACTGATCGGTAAGGACAAGGTCTTAATAAAATAGACTCGATCAGGTATAGTGAACCTGTCGGGTACAATAAGCTTGGTCGGGTAAAGTTAACCAGTCAACGTTCAACCAAGTCACAGTTGATATTACTAGACGGGGCAGTTAGACTGAACCGATCGACCAAGATAGGCCTCACCCGATCTGGTAGCAAAAACGATCGGGGAAAGAGGACCTGGTCTGGTTAGGAAATGGTCAGCCAAGAGATGCTCAGTCAAGACAGTAACACAAGTTCAACTACGACTTAATTACGAAGATGAAGAATTTTACTCAAGCAAGGAATCTAGAGCCACATTCCGATAAGGAAATATTATTATTTCCTCTTACATATTAGAGAGTCTAGATCAAGCAATAAATCTATTCTTCTAGAAGATTGCACACCAATCAGGAAATAAGTCCTAAATGGACTACTCTAGAATCCTACGAAAATTCTAATTCAATGCGCAAGATCTCATAAACAAGAAAGGAGTTAAATACAACTTCAACATGTAACAAGTTCTAATTAAACACCACCACATTTCCTTACTTGTACAATAAGGATTTGGGTTCTATGTACAAATAAATAGACTAATAATCTCATTGTATATGAAAGGGATCAAACGATCTAGGTATCAAGGGATCTGGGGTTCAATCTCATCCACATATGGGGAAATCTAGATATCGAGAGATCTAAGGATCAATCAATCAATCTATCTATCTATCTATCTATGTATACGAAAAAAGTATAACAACAGCAAGAGAGAATGAGAGATTGAGTGTAATCATTCTATTTATAGTGGATTCCTTCTCGCCGTCACCGGTAATCGAGGATGTTTCCCCGCTTTGGGGTTTTACCAAGTAAAACGTGTGTTATGCTTTATTCATATTTTATTTCCTACTTTTATACATTATCAATCACAAATATGAACAAATCGTATCGCATCCACGTGGAGAAAGAGGCTTTGATTATTCAACCTTAGATTGGCTAAAGCGTCGATCTGCCTACATGTTAATGTTTGGCGGTTGACTTTTCAACGATCCGAAAATCACCGTCAACACATACACTTAAATTTAAACAAAAGTGACACATAAATATTAAATTTTAAAATTTCACGTGTTGACGGTGATTTTTGGATTATGGAAAAAGCCACGCGTCCAACAACGTTAATGCAAATGATAACAATACTGTAAAGAGAGAAATTAATAATTGAGCATGCAAAACACGCAGTTTTACGTGGAAAACCCTAAAAGGGAAAAACAACAGTTGCAGGAGATGGTGAGACTAAGGTTTAACTATGTAAAGATAAATTACACACCCAATCTCTCTTGCACTCTTGCTATTATATGCGTTTTCGCGTGTACATACATAATGGAATTTAAAGGTCTATTTATACATGCATAGAACCCTAGTTGTTGGTGTACAAGTAAAGAAAGTTGACTAGATTTAGTAGAACTCTGATTTGTTGGAGTTGCTTTTATCTTTTTTACTGTTTTGTATATCTTGCACATTAAATGAATTAGATCCCTTGTTGAATTTGGACTCCTATATCTATAAGAAAATTTGTTTCCTTATTGGAGTGTATTTTATGGTTCCTTGTTTGAGTAAGATTCGTCCTCTTCATATTTGAGACGTGGTTAACTAGGAATTACTGTCTTCCACATATCACTGACCGACCGATTATTTAACTAGATCAAGTTTTCTTTACCCGATCAGTTGTTTACCCAGATCAGGTTTTTCTATCCAATCAGTTAGATGAACCTGACCAAATTATCTCTACCCAACCGATCTAATGAACCCGACCGAATCTTGTTAGAGCCAAAAGTTAAGCCTTGGTCAACTACAATTGGTTTTATCTGACTGACTCTAGTGACATGACACACTTGATTATCGTTTTTTTCGAGTAACGATGTTGACTTATCAGTTCACCAAATTTTACCAATAACAATACTGTCTTAAATATTTGAGCCAAGCATTCCAATTGGTCTTTGAAAAAAGATTCACTTGGTGAGATATATTTAAACATATCTTTAAATTTCATCTTCTTGCACATTAATGATGGTTTCGTCTTAACAGCTAATCTTTTAATTTTAGTCACAACATTTGAATTGTTCAATTGATTTGATATGCTGATGGGACTCATGGTGGCTAATCATACTCTTCAAGTGACACTTGTAAGGTTGTTAGTGGGCATGTGGGTGGTGGTTTTCTGAGAACGTGCACCAACCCCCACATGTACAATTTTCAAACGTGGGATGACATCATCGCCACCTTTAAAGTTTGAAACTCTTCGTCTTCCCTCTACCTCAAGCTTCTCACGCATTTCTTCTCTCAAGAACCAAACCCTAATCCTCAAAACCCTTATTTTCTTGACCTTCGACATTCTCAGTTTTTCGTTGTCGTCAAATCTCGGATTTCCATCAAGATCATCGTCTCTTCTAAGCTTCATCCACGCGATATCAGGTTAGTTCTCATAGAACCTCGCACTCGCCATCATTTTATTGAATTATTGTGCCAGGCTATCAAGGATGGTGATAATGAAACTGCTGATAGGATCGAATCTATATTGAGAAATAACCCACCAGTTTTCACTCTCAATCTCAGCGTATAACTCTTAATATTGATTATACTTTTGCACAACTTGAGTTTCGTTTTGCTTTTGCTAATCCCAAAGGTTCCCCTGTCAAACCATGTCAATAAGTGACAAGATCTACCCATACCAGTCAAGGTAGCCAACCCACCGCCAAACCTCATCCTCAATCGACTTGAAGATTACGTCGCAAACAGTTCCGTTAGAGGAAGTTGATAAGAAGCATCGGGCGCACCTGCTGAGATTTTTTGCCACTCAGCCTTCTGCTTATGATACAAAGTTTAATGAGGTCACCGATCAAGAAATCCTTGAGTACACCAATAGGTTTGACATTCATCATTCAGTCAGACTCTTTTCGCGATGAGAGTCGAACCATCTGGAATCCACCCCGGGAGCCGTTGCTATATATGGGGCAATATTCACCTTAGGAGTCACTTTGCCTATCCAGCCTTATATTACCAGTTTTTTGGCTGATGTTGGGATTGCGCCCACTTATCTGACCCCCAATTCATTCAAGATATTGGTCTGATTATGGAAGCTGTGGAAGAATATCGGTGCAAAGAATCCACTAACTCTTAGGAAGGTCCATCATTTATACACCCTTAGTCGATCGGATACTAGAGGCATTATCCATCTCCAGTCAAATTCCATAAACCACTAGGTTTTCAAGGACGTGGACAATAAACCTCCCCCTAACTCACAAGAATCAGAAAGGCTTCATTTTGGGGTTCCCTTCATCAAACAAGTTCTAGAAGAAAAACTGGTTCTTCATCTCAGGTGATTGGAGCCAGGTGGTAGTTGGAGATAGCTCCCAAGAGCTGACCAGAAATAATGTTCCCATGCATTTTGTTAACCAGATGCTTGGTCCAAATCTCCCATAGTACTTACCAATGAGGAAGTAGGGCGTGTGATCAAGGCTGCCACTCAGTCTTGGGAAGATAGGGATCGTCGCTCTCTTTTAGTGGGGAAATATTTGGTAAAAGTGGGGATTTTTGCAGCTATCTCCGCAAGGCAAAAGCCTTGTAAGTCTGTGTTTCTTTTGACTTGCTCTACATTCAACAGTGCTTTTAATCAAGCTAATATTTTTTAATGTTTTTCGGTTTTTGATTATGATGTGGTTGCTAGTGAGCAAGCCGAACTGGCTAAGATCATGGACAATGCCAGCCGAAAAAAAGCTGTTGAACAAATTGCCTAAGGTATTGCTCCTTTCAAACTTGATTTTGTAGAGTACACTTATATTCCTGACCCAAACACTCCTCCAGTACCTGCTGATTTGTCCCATGCTGAGTTAAAGAACACTCAGCTAGAGCTCGATATGTCCCGTGATGAGTTGAGGGTTACAGCCCTTGAGCAAATAGCCATCCTAGCAGAACAGATAGCTGACAATCTCAAAAAAGAGGCTCGGTTGGCTAAGGAAACTTTGACTACTGTCTAGTTCACGATGCTCGAATCTTAGCAGAAATCTGAGGAGGCCAGGCTGCGTTATGAGAAGTCGAGTGATGATTTGGGTCATCAGCAAGTGACCAATGAGGTGCTTTTAAAAGAATCGAGGGTGGCGCTTTAGGGTTTTGTTCTTAAGAAAATAAGTGCGTGAGAAGCTTGAGATAGAGGGAAGACAAAGAGTTACGAATTTTATAGGTGGCGCTTATGTCGTCCCACGTTTTAAAACAGTAGCGCACTTTGGGATCTAGAGCCAGTACATGTGTTGACAGCTGGTATGAGGAAGTCAAATTTACGGTGTAGTTATGTTGATCCCTTACATTGCTGCATCTTCAATGACTATCCGGGGAAATCCATTATGAAGTGTTTGTGGGGGTTATCACGGCCTGGCCACCTGTGATTGGTATCCCGGAGGGAAATCCTCTTCCGGTGGCACTATCATTCACTGGCCCATAAGTGTTGATATCGGGTGGGGACTGGCTCCCGTCACAATTTGAGGCATCTCTATCTATGTTGTTTTCCATGGTAGCTTGTAACAAGTCCTTGGAGTGATTCTGCAATATAGTTTTCAGTTCACCCCCTTCTTTTAGCGCCAATTGTTGACAATGATTTTTGGATTATGAAATAAGCCACGCGTCTAACAATGTTAATATGAATGATAACAATAATGTAAAGCAAGAAATTAATAATTAAGCATGCAAAACACTGAGTTTTATGAGGAAAACCCTAAAAGCGAAAAAACCATGAATGCCGGAGATGGCGAGAATAAGGTTTCACTATGTAAAGATGAATTACACACTCAATCTCTCTTGTACTCTTGCTGTTATACGAGTTTTCATGCGTATGTACATAATGGAATTTAAGGGTCTATTTATTCATGCATAGAACCCTAATTCTTGGTGTAAAAGTAAGGAAAGTTGACTAGATTCAATAGAACTCTGATTTGTTGGAGTCGATTTTATCTTTTTTCCTGTTTTGTATATCTTGCGTATTAAATGAATTAGATCCCCTGTTGAATTTGGAATCCTATATCTATAAGGAAATTTGTTTCCTTATTGGTGTGTATTTCATGGTTCCTTGTGTTAGTAAGATTCTTCCTTTTCATATTTGAGTCATGGTTAACTAAGAGTTACTGTCTTCCACACATCATTAGCCAACCAGTTATCTAACCCGACCGGGTCGTTTTTTACCCGATCAGTTGTTTAGCTCGCCCAGGTTTTTTCTCTCTGATTGGTTAGATGAACCTGACCAGGTTATCTCTACCCGATCGATCTAATGAACCCGACCTGATCTTGCTAAGCCAAAAGTCAAGCCTTGGTCCATTACAGTTGGTTTCATCTGGCTGACTCTGGTGACATGGCACACTTGCTTATTGTTTTTTCCAGTAACGATGCTGACCTGTCAATTCTCCAAATTTTACCAATAACATAACGTATACTTAAAATTCATATATAAAAATAAATTTAATAGAATACAACATCTAAATTATATAAACCTTAAATTGAAACATAAAATACAATTAGACAAATAGATAAAAAGATTAGAGTTTTTTTTCCTTATATATATTTAATATTTAAAACATATATATATATATATATATATATATAAATACCGGGTCAACCAGGGCGGATTGGGTCATAGTGGTTCGACCCATACCTGATCCGGCTATAACCGGTCAACAATGTTTGTCCCAAAACGGATCTGATCTCTGTTTTAAGTGCTCGAAACCTGTCCCAAACGGATCGGATCCTCACCAATTTCGGTCTGCTTAGGGATTTTTGCCATCTCTAGTAGTGGCTCATCCTTCGTTCCTGGTCTTGTAGGGTTCCTTGACATTGTCGCCTATCTTGGGATAGGTGTTTGAGTTTGCTTTTTGAAATGGATTTTGTTACCACCCATATTTATTAGAATGGTAACCGAGTTGCAGATTTTTTTAGCATCCAGGAGCTCCAATATTGTTTCTCCTACAGGATGCTGGACTGCTCCAGATTTTTACACTTCTTTTATTTATAATGATGTTTGTAACATACCTTTTTTTAGGTTCTGTTGACTTGTTTTTTTTCTTAAACTCTTTTGTTACCTCTTCTTTATTTATTTTAAGAATATGTTGGGATAGGGTAGATGTTGATTAGGGTGCTACGAAGGTGCCAACTTAACTGAGATGTCCCGGTGCATCTACAGATTTCGATTACCAACAACCTTATCAAAAAATAATGTATGAAATAATAGGAAAAAAAAATCATTTTTTTTTTGGACAAAAAAATTAAAATCATGATAGGAAAATAGATTGATGTTGTTTCCTATTTTGATGGACAATAAAATAGGGAAGATATTTATTAGTTATTTTATATTATTAAAATAATAGAAGTGGACGAGATGAGTTGGTCCGTGGTAAATCTCTCACACCTACGTCACGAGGCAGTGGGTTTGAGTGCACAACCCCCCTCCCAAAAAAAAAAATTTAAGTAATATTTATAAAAAAAAAAATAGAAGGGGCTAAAGCTAATGCTATTGTTTACATTTTAGAATATCATAATTTCAACCCTCAAGTGGCCGAGGTTATAGCTATTTTCAGAGGCATTCAGTTGGCAGCAGATCTTGTCGGAGTCAGATGCAGCTTTGGTGGTTAATTGGATTAATGACGTATTGGTATATATTTGGGGTTTGGGTTGGAGACCCAATATACACTCAAATAGGGCCAATGGCCCAAACCCATGCATGAGTGGCCCAAGCTCATGCACTTATCTGATAACAATTGCATTAGCATTTTTTCATCTGGCCTGCCATAAAACTTGCAAGAGTGCATGTGTGCATGTGTGGTGGTGTATGTGAAGAACAAAGAGAACAATTTGTTAAACAGTGTTTAACAAACACACATTATTGAGTATCATAAGAGTATAGATACTTATATTGTGAACATAAGGGGCTTTCAGATATTGTGATCGTCACCCGACATCCGGTAATACAACCCGAAGACGATCCTACTTCCGCCGCACAATTCAGATTTCCGATGGTGAACGGTATAATCCGAATACTTTGATTATTTATTTATTTATTATTAATCGCAATAATCAACACTGGCATCAGAGTCCGTTTTGGTTTTGTATTATGGTATTATACATATGCCATGTTTAGGAATTTTCTTGTGAATGCATGAAAGCTTAACAATCATAAAAATGACATAACACTACATACTGTTTTGAATTCGTTTTTCTGGAATATACATTTGTAAATGTACGTATTTATATGTTTTGGTTATTATGAATTTGATTCAACGCCCAAGAATTTTTGAAAATCTTAGTATCAAAACCCGTAATTGTAATTGGGTCATAACTCATTGCAATATTTTTTATTTTTCTATGATTGTGGTACTGTTAGAAAGAGTGTTTCGAAAGCGTTCCAACGATAGGTCATATGCGTAATTCCGATTAGTATAGAGAGAGAAAAACTGTTTTGATTTTTTCTTTCTAAATCAAAATATGGTTAATCATTTCTGGCTTTGAATTTGGATGATGAACTTGAAGAACAATACCACACGCCAATTGGGCGGCGAGTGTACTTCACCTCTGACCCAAATATTAGAACTAAGGGCATTTTTAGAATTTTGAGTCAAACGGTGGTGGTCCCAAAATCGTAAAATTTCGGAAAAGAGGTGCGTAACTACACATGCCGACTGTGCGCATGGAACAATCGATGCATTGATTTCTATCAGTGCATCAGACACATGTCACTTGACAGTTGGTCAACCTTCCCAGCGCGTGTCTGTCACACACTGCTGGCGGTCGGTTTCCGCGTGTACGTGTGATGCTTCCTTTATTGAAGGAGAGACTATTGATCAATCCTTATAAAATCTATCCATGAATCAAAGTATATTTGAAACTAAGAGTCAGTTTGTTATTGCTTTTGAAAAGTTAAAATCAGATTATTTTATAATTTTGACATAAAATAATGTTTAGTAAAACTTTCAAAAGTGATTAATTGATAATCATACAAGTTTTGACAGCAATTTTGAGAAGTATGTGAGGGTTACTTTTTAAAAGTGATTATGAAACAATCTATTTCAGCAATTAATGAATCTTTTAAAATATCATTATTATCTTTATGAAATCAAGTTAAAATCAAATATATACCTTTTTTTCATCTCAAAATTAAATATTATATTTAAATATTGATTTGATTTATAAAACTTTTTAAAATATTTTTATTGTTCTTATGAATTTTTTTTCTAATTTAAATATTCTACTTAAATATTGATTTAATATATATAATTAATGAAAATTTATGAAACAGGTTCCTAATAACTAATCCCAGCACTTTTGTAATAAAATTACCAAACATATGTATACAGCTTTTGAGTTACACATTAGTTTTTAAAATACAATTAACCAAACTTCTACTGATTAACTTCACTGCTGATTATTCCTTCAGCACAACTAATAGTGATTATTATAAAAGTTACATTAATATCAAACTGGCTCTTATATATGTTTATTAATTACCATCATTTGAAATGATTTTTAGATAATATTTTTAAATAACCAATGTCTTTATACTATTTTTTAATATTTGATGGGAAACTCATCAATTTTAAAATTTTATATTATACAAAAATTTGAAAAAAAAAACAAATATTTGTGATCGTAATATCGAGTGGGATGCAATAATATAAAATTGTTGTAATTGTGGCCTTCCACTTTATCCCAGATCTTCTACACAAGTTGATACTTGATAAATATCTTCATTTATTACTTACCCATTAAGTAAACCAAATAAGCAAGTGGGTAGTACACATGACGCCGGTTCGGTTCGAACCGGAGAACCGAACCGGAACCGGCGTCAGAAAACCGAAACCGGAACCGGAAAAATCGGTTCCGGTTCGCTTCAGCGAAGAACCGGGCGTTCGAACCGGACCAGAACCGGCGGTTCGGTTCCGGTTCGAACCGGGCGGTTCTTCTTTTAAATTTTTTTTTAAACGAACCGTTGGAGGCCAACGGTCCGCTGATGTCAGGAGGCCGTTGGGCCCAACGGTTCCCTTGTTTTTTTTTTTTTCTTTTCATTTTCTTTTCTATAAATACCCCTACCCCTCCATTCATTTTTCCTCACCCCAATTTCCTCAATTCTCTCTAATTCTCAATTCTCAATTCTCTCTAAACTTTCAATTCTCCAAGTCTCAATTCTCAAACTCCAAGTTTCCAATTTATATTATTTGCAATTACTAAGTTAGTAACTTTCCAATTGATTTTATTTACAATTACTTAGTTTCTAATTTTATTTTATTTGCAATATTTCTTATTTCCAATTTATTTAATTTGCAATTAGTCAATTACTAAGTTTCCAATTTCATTTATTTACAATTTATTTTATTTGCAATTTATTTTATATCCAATTTATTTTATTTACAATATATTTTATTTGCAAATTGCAATTACTAACTACTAAGTTTCTAATTTTCTTCCAAATTTATTTCCAACCATTTAATCATTTTTTAAATCAATTTTTTAACATTTTTTGTTCAAGGAATTTTACAATTCAATTTTTAAAATGGCAAGTGGAAGTGGTGACGCTCCTAGACGCTCCATTTCGATGAAAGGTAAGGGTCGTATGATGGATAATCTGGGTCATGATGACCGTGCCTATCATGTGTATCTACAACAACAAGTCTATGCTGAAGACTTAGGCCTAAACTTTCCTCAATCTCATTCTCATCCCTCTCTTAGAATTTCTGAACCCGATCTCAATGTCACCCCCATTTTGACAAGCCAATCAGAAAATATGCCAGATCTTGGCCATGATGGTGATGAGCCTGATCCCAACCCACATCAAGATTTTGATTTTTATCCACAGATGGAAGAAAAGTTACCGAATCAGGTCAAATCTGATCTATTCGTACTCCATATGAAGAAAGTTACGCATGAAGATGGAAGCATAGTAGTGATTTGCAATTACTGCAAAAAAGTATTTAAATGGCACAAATCTGGAGGATATGGGTCATATCGGAAGCATATAATGAACTCACATTCAGATGCACAGGCCAAATCGAGTTCACAATCTCAAATTCCCAGGTACGCTACCCCTAACCAACAATTATTTAAATATAGTGATGCAAAAAATAGAGAAGAATTAGCTAGAATGGTTGCAGTAGAACACTTACCATTTAGTTTTGGTGAAAAGGTTGGTTTTAATAATTATTGTCAACGAGCATTAAATCGTACTGCATGTCGTGTTCCTAGAACCACGCTCACAGAAGCACTTGAAAACATTTATGAAAAAGAAAAGAAAATCTTGGAAATTTTTTTAGAAAAATATAATGGTCATGTTTCCGTATGTGCCGACATATGGAGTGATCATTGGCAAATGCATTCATACATAGGTGTCACTTGCCATTATATGGATAATGCATGGACTATCCAAAAAAGAATTCTTGCATTTAGAGTTTTTGATGAAAAACACACTGCTGCTAATATTTTTAGACATCTTAGAATTATTTTCACAGAGTATAAAATTGAGAACAAAATTTTTGCAATTGGTTTTGATAATGCTTCTAACAATACCGCTGCTATTCCTGCTTTAATTGAATTATGCAAACCTTATCTTGGTGGTAAATTTTTTCATCAAAGATGTGCATGCCATGTTTTCAATTTATGTGTTAAAAAAGGATTAAAAACTCTTGAACAGTTTATTCAACCTATTAAAGATGCCCTCTATTTTTTGTGGAAACATCCTTCTGTAATGAAATTATGGGCAGCATATTGTAAACAAAATGGTAAGCGTGCCATTAGATTTCCTCTTGATGTTCCAACACGTTGGAATTCTACTTATAAATTTCTTGCTAGAAGTTATGAATATAGGGATTTATTAGTTACTTTTATTCAATATCATGTTAGTCACATTAATCTTTATCAAAGTCATTGGGATGCTTGTAGCAATGTTTGTGGTTTGTTAAAAGTTTTTTATACTGCTACTAACAATTTATCTGGTGTTTATTATCCTACAACTAATTTATTTATTATTGAGAGTCTTAATATTGTTGGTGCATTTGCTCATTGTGAATCCGACTCAGAATTACATGAGTCTGTTACTGCTATGAAGGATAAATGGTTAGAATATTATAAGGAGTTTCCAAATATTTATTTGATTACCTTGTGTTTTGATCCACGTTGTAGATTAGAAAGTTTGCCTGATTATCTTTCTGCTTATTATGAACAAGGTTTAAAAATAGATTATGATGTTGATATGTGTTGTGCTAGGGTTAAGACATTATTGTATGAATTATATGATGAATATATTAAAGTTTACGGTCCATCACTAAACATAGATGTTCCACAAACTCAAAATGTATCTCGTTCATCATCATCATCCTCTGCATTTGTTAATTTAGGGTATAATCTTTTATCAAAAAAAACCAAAAAATTACGAGGTTCTTCTTCATCAAGCTCCACCACATATTCCGAGTTGAATCTTATCTAAGTACCTCTTTTGGGTTCATAGAAGACACCGAATATAAAAAATTTGATATCCTATACTGGTGGAAAGAGCATGAAAGGTACTTTCCAATCTTGGCTGTGATAGCCAAACAAATCCTTTCAACACCAGTTTCTACGGTGGCGGTAGAACAACAGTTCAGTGCCGGTGGGAATATTTTAGACCCAAAACCTTCCCTTATGAGTCCGAAATCACTTCAGATACAAGCTTGTGTTGAAGATTGGACGAAGGCTCAATATAGACAACAAGAAATTGATCAAGAGGAATCATACGATTTCTTTAAAGATGATCAACCGGCTGAAAGTCGAACGGATGATCATGGCAACAATTAGTCCACGACTTCACGCCAAATCCCCATCTCCAAACTCCAAAGTCCAAATCTACAATAAAAGGTAAGAGAACTACGTAGCATTTGATTCTTCTAAACCCTTAAGAAGATACGTAGGCAACTTAATGGTGGTAAAAATTAAGTGCAAGGCCAATTTTTTTTTTTTTTTTTTTTTTAATTTGTCATTTATTTATTTAACTTTATTTTGCGGGTGACTCAATAAAATATATTTACTTACATGACTAATTTTTTTTATGATTAGAAAAAATAAACCCGGTTCCGGTTCGGAACCAGTGGAACCGGACCGAAACCGAAGGAACCGGAACCGCCGGTTCCGAACCGGAACCGGAACCGGCGACATGTCTAGTGGGTAGTGGGCAACTATGATGTGAGTCACCGTAGGCAAGTGGCAAGTGGCAACTGGCAACTGGCAACTGGCTAGTGTATATGCAATCTCCTCATCTTATCATTTCAAAGTCTATAAACAAGCTGTAATCTCATTTGTTATGGGTTGGTTCAACTGATGCTCCGTCATATATCAATACAAAAGCAATCTTTTGCTCTCTCTCTCCTTCTCTCGTATCTCTCACTCGCTATATCACTATGTTCTTCATTTATTTCAATTTATTATTTAATTATTTAAGATATATTATCAGCACGAATGTATGTAAGTAGAAAGGATCCCTTGATGGGTGATTTATTTATATTTTAATATTTTGGATCTATATATAGTTACGTACAGGGACGGACCTAAATGGTGACTGACCCGGGCTATAGCCGGGTCAGCCTTTTATAAAAATATATATATATATAATATATTATAATTTTAAAACACCGATAATCTCTCACTCTCACCTCTCACAATTTTCAAAAACTCTCAGAATTCTCTCTCTCTCTCTCTCTCACACTCATATGTCAGAACTCCCGATACACATTCTATCTTTCTCTCTCAATCAAGTCCCGACCAAATCCCAATTCTTTTTTTTCTCTCTCCCTAATACATCCCAAATCAATTCTCTCTATCCCCAACTAATAATTATTTTTTTTCTAAAAAAATAGTTGAAGAACCAACGTAAATGATATGACAAATGCTTATGGTAATACTTAATTGTCACATCGTTTGAATTGAATTTTGGATTAATTACTCATAATTTTAGGTCAGTGTTTTATTATTTTTTATGAATTTATTTTCCGATTACAATTAATTATTTCTGATATTATATTATAATTTATAAAGTACAATTTTAACCAAATTGATTGATAAATTTAAGTAATTACAATGTCAAACAACCATATATCAAAGCTAAGAAAAATTGCACTTTCATACTTTGGGGAAAAAAAATCAATTGTCGGGTGATAGTGGATCATTTTTTCCATATAATATTGGGGATGGGAGATTTTAGCCCACCCAAACAAAAAATCCTGGGTACGGCCCTGGTTACGTATAACAAGATGACTTATGTCATCAACGGAACATATATATTTATATATATATATATATAGTTCTGGATTTATTTATTTTATACACATTTATTTTTATGCACATATTAGGTGATCTCATGACCCTTTAAGGTGATCTTATGACCCTAAAATCATTTATTTTTATGCACATATCAGGTGATCTCATGACCCTATAAGGTGATCTTATGACCTTGAAAGGTGATCTTATAACCATGAAAGCATTTATTTTAATGCAATATATGAGACTGGTTAATGATGTGTCTCGGGACTAACTTATGCCGTGTCTCTAGACGGTTTATGATGTGTCTTCAGATAAATTGTTTAAATATTCAGTATTTATTTATACGCAATATATGAGATCGGCTAGACCGACTAACCAGAACTTAAAGTTCCTATAATTATGATATTTAAGTTGGCACGGTTTTGAAAACCGATAAGAACCTGGAGTTCTAGATCCAGTGTTATATATATGAATGTCATACTTCATTATTTGGAACCTGGGTTTTCAAACCCATTCAGAATCTGAAGTTATCTCATATATATCAAATGATATGTTTACATGTCATTTATTTGAGAGAATGATCTACACATCCAACAGGATGCTATGAGTATCATAAAAAAAAGGTTGAAGATCCTAACGAATAACGAAATTGGAAATAATATGTTATCAATTTCATACACATTCAGCAGGATGTTGTGAGTATCATAAAAAAGATTTATTATCCTAACGTATCATTCATTTGAGGAAAAAAAAAGATCTACACATCCAGTAGGATATTATGAGTATCATAAAAGAATTTAAGATCATAATATCACGTATAATGAGATTGTAAATGATATTTTATCCATTTTATACTTGCTCCTGAAGGAGCAATATCAAGAGAGTAAATTTGGATATATTTATATTCATGAGATATCAAAACATACCCTAGGGAGTGGATGTTTGTGAATGACAAGAGAAAAGGTTTATAGAATAAACCTATTGAAAAGATTATTATCATTTCAGATGAGATATAAAATGGCATTACACATAATGTCCATAAAATTCTCAGAAGGGAAATATATGTCTTGCCTAGAGTGCAACGACTCATACAATTTTACGGAGTCGGATATATTTTATGAATTTGACTTTGATCTAAGCAAATATTAATAATGTATCATGTTCAACGGATCTGATAGAAATCTCTGGAAAAGCCATTATAGAAAGCTCTAGAAGAGCCATTATATTGTTATCAAACAATAATAAATCATGTATCAGTGATATTTGATATTATTCAAGCAGAACATAAAAGAATATGCTCAGTTCAAAAGCAAATAAAATTAATACCAGATCATATCCAGCGGATCTGACCAAAGGCTCTAAGAAGAGCCACAATCTTATTACCAGATGGTATTAAATTGTGTATCGATGATACTTTATATCATTCTAACATAATATAAAGGAATCTGCTTAGTTTCAAAGATACACGGAGGAATAGATATCATATTGAAACTACGAGTAATAAGAATGTTTAATATATATGCATTACTTCTTATGATTCAGGTCAGAAACCCATTATAGAAAAGTTGTGTGTTTTATCATCTGGATTATATTACACTATTATAGAGAGTGTAGATGTTTATGCAGTAATGAATCAAAAGTTTCCAGATCCAAAAATGTTTGTACTTTGGCGTGACCGTATCGGTCACTCAAGATCTAAAATGATACGTATAATCATTGAAAATTCTCATGGATATCCATTAAAGAACCAAAAGATTCTTTATCCAATGAGAACTCATGTACTGCATGTTCACGGGGGAAACTAGCAGTAAAACCATCTTATTCTAAAATTTTGATTTTGAATCCTTATCATTCTTACAAAGAATTCAAGAGGATATATATGGACATATTCATCCACCAAATGATCCCTTTCATTATTATATGGTTCTAATTGATGCATCTACTAGATGATCACATGTTTGTTTATTATCAAACATCTCTATATTACTTGCACTGATTATTAATTTTTCAGGCATAGTAACTTGGTTGAACTTACAAGATATTTGATGAATAATGCTAAAGCAGCTACGATTGATGTTCAACATCTAGTTTTCAGATATACTCATAAACAAAATGGATCAAGGGAATCACTTATCAAACGTCTCCAGGTAATTGCAAGAAATTTATTATTTCAATACAGTTACTAAATTCTATACAGGTGCTTACTCATTTTTTTAAAGATATTTGATTGTGTTGTATATCTCCTCATTGCATCGCTGACATGATCTAAGATAAAGAATTCTATATCATTGTGGGATTAATATTTATTTTGATTAATCTACTATCATATCAGTTAAACTTCTAATATTTTATACGCACAATTAGCATATTATTATATTGATTAATTTTCAAATAGAAAGTTTCTCCAGAAGAGTAGTAAATGAAAAGTTACTCTTATGAAAAATAGAGATACCGGTTCAGTTTTCTATATATAAATGTATCTCATTTCAATATTCTTATCGCTCAAATACGGAAGATAATTGATCATCAGATGATTATTAATCTGTTACCTGATATACTAAAAGTAACAAGATTTTATAAATTGCTATCTCATAAACCCCGTCCGGGTGATTGTTCTTGAAGAACGATCACAGTGAAGGGCAACAAATAAATCATTTGATACATATCATAAGCTTATGAACCTTTGTAAAATGTATTGTTATTGGGATCTCAAGAGTAAACAAAACTCGAGTTATAAATAAATCCACTTACTCTAAATCAACTCTATAAGAGTTTGACATATCTAAAGAGATACAAGTCTATGAAATGACTAAATCCATTGAAATGGAAGAAATCTCAACAAAGATACAAGAATATAGAAATTGAGAGAAATTCTATAAATCATACAAGTCTATGAAATGACTAAATCCATTGAAATGGAAGTAATCTCAATAGAGATACATGAATATAGAAATTGAGAAAAAATTTATAAATCATATGAGAGAAATGTGGAATCATAAGGAAACAATCAGTGATAATGTATTTTTATACACAGTAGCGCTACTGAAATTATAAATGATAATTATGATATTCATAATATCAATGATTGTAGACAAAATGCATGATTGGCCTAGATGAAAGAAGCAATTCAAAAAGAATTGACTTCATAAGTGATAATGTATTTTTATACACAGTAGCGCTACTGAAATTATAAATGATAATTATGATATTCATAATATCAATGATTGTAGACAAAAGGCATGATTGGCCTAGATGAAAGAAGCAATTCAAAAAGAATTGACTTCATAAGCTAGACATAAAGTATTTAGACCAATAGTACTCTAGACACCTAGAGATGTCAAACTGGTTGGATACTAATGGGTCTTTATACGGAAACGTAATGAGAAAAACGAGATCGTAAGATATGGGGCACGACTCGTAGTACAAGGTTTCTTATAGAAACTTAGTATTCACTACTGATGAACACAATTACGTTCCAAATTTTTGATAAATTTGGTTGTCTTTGAAATGCTTGAAATGCGTCTTTTAGACGTATTAATCATTTATCTATATGATTCACTCAATACATATATGTATAAATCCTGAAGGATTAAAATGCTAGAAGCATGTAAATCGAGATCTCGTAATCTATATTTGATGAACATACAAAAATCCTTATATGGATTAAAAATAATATGAATGGATGTGGTATAACCATCTCAGTTAATATCCGATAAGATAAGGATATAATAATCATATTATATACTCACTTGTCTTCATAAAGAAATGAGAAAGAAAATATTGTCTAGACCTGAAGATCGAACATAGATCAAAATGGAATGCGTGTCCATCAATCAGAATATGTTGAAAAGATTCTGAAAAGATTCCATATGGATATTACTCCATAAAGTAAGTCTTTTCTCATACTCCCTCCAATCAATTATGATGTTATTGCAATTCATGAAATAAACATCAATGTGCTTCAGTTCAGCAATCTAGATGATTGCTTCAAAAGAACTTTTATCAAATGAAGCATATCAAATGAAATATATTAATTATATTAGAGCATACATGCATTGTATTCTTTTTCCTTTCAATCGGGATTTTTTTCCCATTGGGTTCTCTTGATAAGGTTTTAATGAGGCAATTCTTTAAGCACATCCAAAGATTATTTGATCTATTAAGATCATCATAAATATTACATTTATCCAGTTGATCATCGTATATTTGTTGACTTAATCAAAATGATCATTGTAAATATTACTTTGATCTTGTTAATCATCGTATATATGTTACTTTGATCCAGAAAATCATTATAAATATTATTTTGATCCGACAGATCAATGAATATCTTTGCTCAGGTTTTATCCCACTGGGTTTTCCTTAACAAAGTATGGATGTGAGAAAAATATTTCTGGACATATGTACACTATACTCTTTTTCCATTCGATCAGGTTTTATCCCACTGGATTTTTCTGACAAGGTTTTTAACGAGATAGTTTTGAGAACATCCAACACCATAAGATCCAGAGAGATCATTGTATACATTTTTCTCGGATTTTGTATCATTAAATTTTTTCTAGAAAATTAATACAAGTGATGGCAATCTAAGGGGAAATGTTGTAATTGTGACTTTCCAATTTATCCCCAAATCTTCTACACCAGTTGAAATTTGATATATTTATCTTCATTTATTACTTACCCATTAAGTAAACCAAATAAGCAAGTGGTAGTGGGCAACTATGATGTGAGTCACCGTAGGTAAGTTGCAAGTGGCAAGTGGCTAGTGTATATGCAATCTCCTCATTTCAAAGTCGATAAATAAGCTGTGATCTTTTTTGTTCTGGGTTGGTTCAACTGATGCTCTCTCATATATCAATACAAAAGCAATCTCTTGCTCTCTCTCCTTCTCTAGTATATATCTCTCTCTCCCTATATCACTCTGTTCTTCATTTATTTCAATTTATTATTTAATTATTTACAACAAAAAATAGTTTTAGACTAGATTTTTTTTATAGAGCTGCACATGCTAGAATGTTTCAATTCATATACAATATCGGTTAATGAATTTTCATGCGGGAGATACTCAACGAATTAAAGAGACAATTTGTATCTGTATGAGTGGTATGACAGCTTGCATTAGTGTTAGGGATTAGAACCGAAGATCGCGGAAGCGTCATGTCTAATATTCGCCCATAACTCATAGCAATTAACGTCAATAGCAGAAAAATAAGATCAGAGAAAATAAACCAATCATAACATGAGATATACGTGGAAAACCCAAATCGGGTAAAAAACCACGGGTCGTCAGGACGACAGAGAAAGTTCCACTATATGATAAATTGTTACAACCATATACTCCAGGATTCTCTCTCACACCTCAGCCCCAAACCATTGAGCCTTACCAAGTCCCCAAGCTCACATTGAGCTTTACATCATGACTCTCAGCTCATAAAAGCTCACAAGATCCGCACTAAGAATCCCTCAATATCCCCTAGGTCTCCTCTGAATATCACCCACAGATCTCTTACTTGATCAACTGATATTCCCTTAGATCCCTCCCCAGATATTCCATTGTGTCTCTCTCCCGAATCTCACCACTCTCTGATGTTACATGGTGTTTCTTGACTCCACACAAAATAACCCAATTACAAGGTCTATTTATACTAGCTATAGAGAGTTTAAGATAAAAGGAAATTTTACTCCTAAACGTACAAGAATTACTTGTTCCACATAAATACTATTTCCTATTTATGACAAGTCTTCTTGTTAAGGAGAAATCATTTTCCTTCAAGTACATGACTTTCCTATTCTTCATGAAGACAAACTTTTTTTCCTTTTCCGATAAGTACAAGAACTTCCAGAAGAATTAATTTCCTTTTCTGCTGAATATTTCCCGTTTCACGCATGGTTATGATTGACTACGGTTCCGGTCACGGTTGGCCACCCGCTCCCTACACCGTTACAATGCACCGCGTTTTCTTCTGAAATCTGATTCTTCAGTTCTTCTTCGGTCTTCAAATCTCCTTCAAACACCATCTCCAACTTCCAAACACTATCCCACGTCTCCAGGAAGTTTCACATCAGTTGAGTCTCGTTTGGTTAATATCGGGTTCACTTGAGAATACGAGCCAAAACCTAACAATTAGTGCATATTAAGGGCTGAAGAATATTGCATTTTTTGGAAAGTGATTCGTGGAATTAGTACCACTGTATTAACTCTAGTTTAAATAGCACTAAAGATAGATCTGGGATAAAAATATCTACATTTTTCAATCAATTTCTCTTACTAGGTTTTTTTTCCGTAAACCTCAATTTCAATAGAGTTACTGCCGTCGATATTATCATTGTGAGTTGATTGAAAAAACCATCGGGAAAACGTTTGTTGGGTGCCAAACGTTGTAACAAAAGTGTCCATTTTTATATTCGAACTGTGTGGAGAGAGAAAAGAAGCTAAACTCGAACAGTCGCCAAACCTTCATTGTCAGATCTGCGACGATCGGTTGCGAATCCAACGAAATTGATCGCACCAGTGAACTCAATGTTATCTGATCTTCCAAAACCAACGCCGTAGATGGCTCCTCGGTTTCACCATTGATGGAGGTTGAACAGACCTAATCGCGATGTATGCGATGGAGAAGTAGACAAAAAAATTCTTATTTTATCCAGTTAGTCTCGAATTTACCAAAATGCCTAACATTATTTTGGAGGAACCGCCCGGTTCCGGTTCTGGTTCCGGTTCTCTTTTTGTAGGAACCGCCCGGTTCGAACCAGACCGGATCCGGCGGTTCAGTTCCGGTTCGAACCAAGCGGTTCCAACATTATTTTTTTTATTTTATTTTTTTAAAATCAATTGAACCAATAAAATGCATTTATTTTATTTTATTTTATTTTATAGTTGACCCAATAAAATATATTTACAAATTACAATTTTACATGGCTAATGTTTTCATGAAATAAGATTAAATTAAATTAAATTTAAAAAAAGGAATCGGAACCGCCGAACCGAAACCAGAACCGGAATCTCCCGGGAGGTTTCGACTCCGGTTCCGATTCCAATCCTCCTGGAACCGGAATCGTCGATTCCAAACCGTAACTAGAACCAGAACCGGCGTCATGTCTACAAGGAACACGTTTTATATATTTTATTTGAAAATCGGCCTCATCTATAATATGGTTGTTTATTTAGAATCAAACACTAAAAACGTGGAGATTATGTACCTGATCGGTATTATATATATATATATATATATATATATATACAGTCCTTTTCATGTCAGTGCGCACTGATAGAATTATATAAGGACATTGAATGTGAGCCACTCATTTATAAAAGAGTTTTGACAAGTGCATACATACCAAGTCAAAATATGTAAAATGAGTGGCTCACATTCAATGTCCTTATATAATTCTATCAGTGCGCACTGATATAAAAATTATTGTATATATATATATATATATATATATAATTCATCAAACATGTTTGGTGCTGTATAGGAACTAATAAAAAACTAATATTCAAGGTAATTGAGTTATTAAAAATCGAAGGACGTAGGCGAAGTCAGGATTTTGGCCAAGACAAAAATTAATATCGTAGATCACGCAATCTTCGAATAATATCGGTAGGAATCCCACACAAGAAAAAGTGTAGAATCCCACACTTATACTTTTCAACAAAATGTGATACCATTCGGTGTAAAAAGTAATAATACAAATAAATAAATAAAATAGACATTAGCTACTTAAAATGTAACACGTCTATTTTATATCTAGAAAATTATTTATAACCAAATAAAACTAATTTTCATTTTAATTACATGATTAAAGAGTGTATGTGAAAACATCTTTATTTTGTTGCAAAACATATACCTATTCTTAACGGTATGTATAAATGAAAATAATATTTTAATAGTTCCTTGCTTATAAAATATAAATTTTAATAGCTTAATTAAAATATCATTATACCATTGATATATTTAAATCACAATTATTTACATACCTATAACTTAATTTTATAATATTCATGTCAAACCAAATTAACTTAAAATAATTTTTGATCAAAATTTAAATAATAAACTAATAAATTTTTTTATCAAAATCATATTAATAACTAACCTAACAAAATAAATAATATAGGTAGTCACTATAAGAGTTCAATATTTACTTAGTTTGTTCCAGTGAAATCTAAAAAAATAAATATTATATATAATACCCTCTAGAATGGATCATAATGTACGAAATAATAGGAAATTAAAATATTAAAATGGATTGATTTTGTTTCCTATTTTCATGGTGAATAAAATTATGGAAACAAAAATTATTAGTTAACTTATATTATTAAAATAATAAAGGGACAAGATATATTATCACCTACTTTATAGGTATATCACATTTTATGTATAATAGGTTTTTTTTTATTGGTTTACATTTTAGTTTTATATATAATAGAATTTTTTTTTTTATTGGTTGAGGGCCGAGGCCCTATCACCCTTATATATAATAGAATTTTTTTATCTAGTGAGACAAATATATTAATAATCAAAAATTAAGTTATTAGTTTTTTTTTTGATAAAAATTGGACCGACCAAAAAAGAAAATATATAAAACTAATATTCAATGTAATTAAGTTATTAAAAAAACAAAGGGCAGTATAAAAACTAATATTCAAGGTCATACAGCACAAATATACTAATATTCAAAAATTAAGTTATTAAAAAATAAAATGTGTAGCACTAATCAGATATATTGTATCTAGTGAGACAAATATATTAATATTCAAAAATTAAGTTATTAGTTTTTTTTTTTTGATAAAAATTGGACTGATCTAAAAAGAAAATATATAAAAACTAATAGTTAACGTAATTAAGTTATTAAAAAACAAAGGGCAGTACAAAAACTAATATTCAAGGTCATACAACACAAATATACTAATATTCAAAAATTAAGTTATTAAAAAATAAAATGTGTAGCACTAATCAGATACGGGATCTGACATGTTCAATTAATAATGGTATCTATTGAGAACCCCGTACAAAAAATATGGATTCATGCACCTAATAATTTTCAACAAAATGTGTTACCGTTTAATCTTAAAGGTAATGATACAAATAAATAAAATAGATATTAACTTTGAAAATTAAAATGTGACATATTACTCTTTTTATATCTATAAAATCATCTAATTTAAATATAGTAACATGTGATTAACAATATGCATGACCGGAAATAATAAATATTCACGCTAATTTAAATGTATGAAGTAGTACGAAATTAAATGATTTTATCTCTTACTTAAATTGTTGATAGAATTATGGAAGAAATAATAAATTTATATTATTGAAATAATAGGAGGGGCCAAATTAATGGTATAATGAGTGCATGCTCACACACACACATATATAACCGACAGTTATTGGGTTGCTACCTGTAGTTATTGGATTACCACCGGGGGTGGGCATACAATATAATAATTAATTACCCGTAGCAATCGACGATTCTGTACGGGAAATCTTGTACTTAACAATTTTCAAATATATAATTCATCAAATATGTTTTGGTGATATATCTATATCCATATACATATAGATAATTCATCAAATATATGTTTTGGATATTCACTTTCAATGATTGAGATGGTAAAAAAAAATCTATGTATGAATTATGGACATAGTGTTATTAAAAAAAACATATACATCATATTATTAATTTTTTCTTTATTATTTTTTTTAGAAGCATGCATAGTATTATTAAGGGGTAATTACATAAACTTACCCTAGTTATAAGTATAACAACACAGAAACCCATAGAAAAATCATAATGACACTCGCACCCCCTTGACATGTTGACTCACAGCTGACCACTTGTTGACCACCGTTTGTCTGTCATAGAGAAGGGGTAATGTTGTCTTTTTGTAATAAATAAACAATGAATGAATATAATAAAAATTAAATAGCATTTATTTCAAATCAGATGTATTTTTTGGTTTAATAAAAATCAAATGTACTTTTTAGTCTAATAGACAAACGTAGAAATGTATTTATTTGTTTAATAATAAAAATTAAATAGTATTGTATTAAATAGTATTTTTTTGGTTCTACTTATTTTATGTATTTAATAAAAATTAAATATTCAAGACATAGAGTCCATTTTTTTGTTTAATAGAAAATTAATTTAAAATACATTTGATTCGAAATAAATACTATTTAATTTTTATTATATTCATTTATTGTTTATTTATTACAAAAAGACAACATTACCCCTTCTCTATGATAGACAAACGGTGGTCAACGGGTGGTCAGCTGTGAGTCAACAAGTCAAGGGGGTGCAAGTGTCATTATGATTTTTCCATGGGTTTCTATGTTATTATACATATAACTATGGTAAGTTTGTGTAACTGCCCCTATTATTAATCATGATTGACATAAAATATATATTTTTATGGGTTAAGCTAAAACAACTTAAATTTGTTACTTAAAATCTTGACTTCAACATCTCAACCACTCATGTGCTCTTAATCCAAGAGTTATAAATGTATTCAAATCTCAACCATTGGATTAAGAGCACATGAGTGGTTGAGATGTTGAAGTCAAAATTTTAAGTCGTAAATTTAAGTTGATTTAGTTTGACCTTATTTTAATATATATATATATATATATATATATATATATATATATTTAAGTAATACTTAGAGCATCTCCAATGCTATTATGCATTTGGAGAAAATGGAGTGCCACATAGGATAGATACTAAAGAAGTTAGAAAAACTCTCTTCATAAGTTAAATATGGAGATGATGTGGCAAAAAAAAATTAGAGAATATGGAGTTGAGTTTCTAATTCTAGAAACTCTCCTACAAATGCTGACTAGGATTTCTAACTATTTCCACCAATAATATTAAAACTCATTTAATTGTAAAATAAAAGAGGAGAGAGAATGTCATAATTGTTTTATTATGATTGGTCAAAAAATAGATACATATTTGATTTTAGATAATTGCATTGGGGATGTGCATATGCATTTCTCTACAAAAATTTTAAAAGTGGGCTCATTTTGAATAGAAATGCTGATGTGTGTAGATGGTCGTTCGACAATTAGTGGGTTGGATCATCTTTTGGTACGCCCACACAGCCTATCGGTTCGGTCGACTCATTGAATCGTCTTCTCCAAGGAGATACCTGCAAAAAAGATGAAAATCGAATAGAAATAGAAGAAATGATGATGGGGGTTTATATTTTGGCCTTAGATTAGATTGGGCTGAGCGTTAAAGATGATTCTTAGAAGTGAGATAAGGTGACAAGTTTCAGTGATCGAAGAAGTGATTCCGGCAGGGTTTCGGCTAGCTTGACAGCGTTTGATGGTGATTGGTTTTCAGAGAGCTCCCATGTTGAGAAAACTGTCTTATTTATAGAGATGGGAGTGGCTCTCAACCGTTCGCGATCGTGGCTGTTCCTAGAATCTCTCTTCGAGATCGTGATCACGATATTTTCTCTCTAAGATCACGATCACGATCACATCGTGCTGTTATCAATTTGAATTGATAACAGCGGTTTGTTTATCAGGAAAGAACTAGTCAACAGTGGGTCGACCCGGATTACTTGGTTTTGATCCAAGCCCTGCATGATTTTTATTGGGCTTCAAGCGTAAGAGCCCAGAGGCCATTTTTGGCTACCACAGTTTGTCCCCCACTCTCTGAAGTAGTAGTCTGAATTTAGAAAGTATTTTTTATTCAGGTCGAACTCAAGCTCGACCGTAGGTCGTTCGACGTGATGCGTTCAACGGTCGATTGACGTGTTCATAAGAGATCAACTGCTTTCAAGATCATGGAGGAAATGAATCGATAGTTCAATTCCTAGGGTTGACGTGGCGGCATTTTTGGAGCTAACTTATAACTTTTAGGCGCACTTATCGAGACAGGTTAAATTTCAAAACTCAACTTTGTTTACCCTGGTTAACCGTTTACCATCATGATAACGACACGTGGCTTTAGGTCAAATCCTTGGGTTAAAAAAATCAAGTTATTTAAATGCACTATTCCTCTTCCCTGCTTCATCATTTCATATTCTCTTCCCTGCTTCATCGTTTCATATTCTTAAAAGCAGAAGTTTTTCTTCGAGGATTGCTCATTGTTCGAAGGCGATTTCCCAGCAGATCGTTGTCATGTTCAGTCAGTTTTTCCATCAAATCATCATCGTTTCTTCAAGGTGAGTAACGATTTCCTCTCTATTCTTTTACCTTTAGTGCAACACTTGATATTATTCTATATATAAGAATCGTATTCTATATATAAGAATCGTATAAATGCTCAGAAATGTTATGTGCGTTTTTTGTTCTTTACTTTTTAGTTTCGAAATTCATCTGTATTCTGTGTTTGAATTTTGATATGTATTTATCGTAGATATCTTAACAATGTTTTCTGGTCGATCGACATAAATTTCTTAAGTCTTAGTAGAGCCACGAAATTCCCAGATATACGGTTTAGAGACCCTAGGTTTTGATCTCTAAATCTTAGGTTGTGATCTCAGATTTAGTTAGTAAAACTGACTTGAGTTTACTGCATTTATCAGTTTTTTTTTTGGAGATATGTCGAACGACTCTTCAACCTCAGAACCATCCTTCACCTGGACGAATCTTGGTTCGAAGGATGATGTTGGAGGTATCGAGATCGGCTCGTTAGATGTCGGTCGTCAAATAACAGTAGCAAAGCCAACAGAAATAGTGATAGATTCATCCAGGATATTAGAATCTGGTGCTGTATGCGCTGTTGTGCAAAGGGATAAGTCTCCAGAGTACATAGATGTTGATGAGCCATCATGTTCTGGTAGACCGCTTGGCATTTTGGTTGGTGATAATCCGGGAAGCGTACTTACTGAAGCTGATATGGATGGTATAAGAACGCTCTATGGGATTCCAGAGAGTGTCGTTCTATGTGCTCCAAAAGAACATGAACGTGCAGACTGGGATATCCCTGGTTGGACCTGCTTTTACGAGTACGATCTTCGTCAAGGATTCAGGTTTCCTGTTCCTTCATTGGCTCGACGTCTATTGGTGTACTATGACATAGCTCCTAGCCAGTTGATGCCCAACAGTTGGAGAATACTCATCAGTCTTTCCGTTTTGTGAGAGAAATATAATTTACCTTTTGGGATAGGTTCGCTTTTGCATAATTATTATCTAAAGGAACATATCCATGAAAAGGGTCGTTATTCACTGATATTGAGGTCGAATGTGAAGCCAATTATAACAGATCTCACAACAAACGACCGTAGATGGAAAGACACATTCTTTTTTGCAAAGGGTATATTGATCGATGGTCCCTTTGGGAATGAGATGTACGCCTACCGGAGGGTATGGAATCGTTATGGTGAGTGTCGATCCTAGTGTTGTCGTTTAGATCTCTTAGTGATTACTAAGTTTTGACAATTTTTTATCCTTGTAGAGTTGATAAATGCAGAGAGTAAACCTAGGTGTGACGATGCCGTTAGTCGTACGCAAAGAGTGTTAGCAATTCCTGCTGAGAAGAGGAGTTGGAGAGTGTTGATGGCCGAAGGTAACCTTAGGCCTAGTACTATTTGGATTCATTTAACATGGAATGTGCCCCGAACTCCTTATCCTTTAATGAAAGACTTAGTGTCGTTCGTAATGATTAGGAAAGGAATTGAGATTCTTTGTGGTACGCAATTTCTGACTCCCATAACTGATGTTGAATGTCGTTTCGCAGCCAATTCATTATTAAGCATGAAATTCACCATGCCTAATCCGGAAGAGGCGTTGAAGAGACAGAGGGAAACTATGGCAAAGAGAAGAGCTGCTGCTCTTGCGAAGAAGAATGTCGAGAAAGCATCTAAAAAAAAATCACTTATCCCTATTGTCGAACAACCTTTGGAGTCCTCCCCGGAGACGGACCCTTTAAGGCCACCCAAGAGAAGGAAGACCGCTGAAGAGAAAGGCAAGGGGAAGTCGACCGAAGGTGGGTCAAAAGGTGCTTCGACCAAAGTAGTTAAAAGTAAAGCAGACTTGACTTCAGTCATATTTCCGAAGGAAGTCTCTGTTTTCAAAGAGCCTGACAGTTTTTTGAAGAAGTCGAACGACTTGTTGTTCTCGATAGATGGAGATCTTTTGAAAAGAAAGACAACGGAGGGGATGATGGATGCATGCCTTATTTCTATTTTTCAGGTATTAATTGTCTTTAATGTTTCTAGATTTGTCGTGCGATCCCTGCTAAAAAATATTTTTATATGTAGGCTTTCCAGATGCAGCTGGCTCTGAAGAACAGACATTTGTCAAGCCGAAAGAAATACTCTGATCTACAGAAGTCGAAAGACAGTCTTAAGCGGGATCTTGAGTCAACCATCAGAGAGAAAGAATTGATCGAAGAAAAAGCTAACGCTTTAGATGCGGAGTTGGCTAAGTCCAAGAACGAGATTGTCGATAGAGATCAAAGGCTTGCCAACGCTGATGTAATTATCACCGAGAGAGATCGGCAAATAGTGGAACTTAATGAACTGCTCACGAATATCTCGGTAAAGGCTATGTGTGCTGCCAGAGTCGACCTCTTTAGGCAATATTTGGCTGGGGAGCATACAAGGTGGGATCCCCAAGCTGAAATTGCAGACTGGGAAGAAGCCGAACGTTTTGAGGCTGAGAAGTCACCTGGCGATGGGCATGATAGACCTGACGCCGGCTCCAAAGATGCTACTGTTGTCGACTCTCTTCCTCTGCTAGATGTCGTTGATCCTGTTCAGTCGACTCAAGATCCTGTTCAAGATCAAGCAGAACTTTGAAATTTTTTCTTCGTAGTTAAATTTTTTTTTTTTTTCTGTTGAACGAATTGTCCGATGGGACTTTTATTTCTTGATCTAAAGAATTTTTGTTATTTTCGCATTTGCGTTACTCATTAACTGAACTCTTTCAATATTTGAGTTGTGTATGGTTCGACTGGGTCGAAAATCGCTCAACTGTTTGCTTGTTTGGGATTGATTCGACTGTTAATATTGCGTATACTCGTTTATAAAGTCGACTCATGCGTTTATGAATTCAATTGATACGACTTTCACAAAAATATTGTGTGCAGGCGTTTATAGATATTTATTCGACATGACTTATAACAATATCACGTACAAGCGTTTTATAAATTTGTAGTCGACACGACTTCTAGAACAATATCGCTTACAAGCGTTTATAGAATTTTAGTCGATACAACTATTACAACAATATCGCATAGATGCGTTTTATAAATTTGTAGTCAACACGACTTCTAGAACAATATCGCTTACAAGCGTTTATAGACTTTTAGTCGATACGACTATAAGAACAATATCAAATACAAGTTTATTGAATTTTAGTCGATACGACTTTTAGAACAATATCGCATACAAGTGTTTTATAAATTTGTAGTCGACACGACTTCTAGAACAATATCGCATACAAGCGTTTTATAAATTTGTAGTCGACATGACTTCTAGAACAATATTGCTTACAAGCGTTTATAGAATTTTAGTCGATACAACTATTACAACAATATCGCATAGATGCGTTTTATAAATTTGTAGTCAACACGACTTCTAGAACAATATCGCTTACAAGCGTTTATAGAATTTTAGTCGATACGACTATAAGAACAATATCAAATACAAGTTTATTGAATTTTAGTCGACACGACTTTTAGAACAATATCGCATACAAGCGTTTTATAAATTTGTAGTCGACACGACTTCTAGAACAATATCGCTTACAAGCGTTTATAGAATTTTAGTCGATACGACTATTACAACAATATCGCATAGATGCGTTTTATAGATTTGTAGTCGACAATTTACAATTATTTGATGTAGTAATCATTATTCCCCTAACTTCTCGTAGTAGGAATACGTGAAGTTGTAGCAAGTCTGGAGTTTGCAACTGTGTCAAAGTGAAGATGTCGAAACATTTCTCCTTGAATGCAGGATCAACTGTGTCGAAGTGCAGATGTCGAATCTTTTCTCCTTGAATGCAGGATCAACTGTGTCGAAGTGTAGATGTCGAATCGTTTCTCCTTGAATGCAGGATCTCATTAATAAAATCTGTAATGGGTATGCAATAGCTTGCCAATCGACAGCTTCAAGTATTAGGTAACAAATACCTTTGCAAAAATTGTTATTAGTGAGCTCAGGTTTGCACTTAGTTGCAACTAATGCGTCATCATTGCCCTTGTAGATCGACGTCAGTTGATGATTCGATAAATTTAAATAAATAAATATTATTGAAAAAAAAAGTAATAGAGTATTAGAAGTGGTACTGTTTTAGATGTAGAGCGTTCCAGCTGTTGTGTACTTCCCGACCGTCTAGGCCTCTGATTTTGTAGGCGCATCGACCTTTTACGTCTGTTATTTCATACGGCCCCTCCCATGTTGGACCCAGCTTTCCTGCTTCCAGTTCACTTGTATTTTGAAAAACCCTTCGCAGTAATCAATTGCCGATTTTGAACATTCTGATTTTGACGCTTTTATTATAATGTCGAGCGACTTGTTATTGATAGGCTTGGATTTTTAAAGCCGCCCGTTCACGACGTTCGTCGAGGTGATCCAATTCGTATAGGAGTTCTAGACTATTCTGTCCTTCGCAGGGGCTCTCGCATCGGGCTGTTAGTAGCTGGGTTTCGATTGGGATGACTGCTTCTGAACCGTATACGAGCAAAAATGGTGTTTCTCCTGTCGAACGACGTGGAGTCGTTCTGTATGACCATAGGATCTCTGGAAGTTTGTCGGCCCATTGGCTTTTTTCTATCTCGAGTCGCTTTTTCAATGTATTTATTATAGTTTTGTTTGTCGACTCGGCTTGGCCATTTGCTTGCGGGTAGCGTGGGGTTGAGAAGCTCAATTTGATTCCATACTTGTCGTAAAAATTTTTGAAGTCGAAGGAGATAAATTGGGACCCATTTTCGGTCACGATTTCTTTCGGGATTCCAAACCTGCAAATTATTTGTTTCCATACTGAATTGCGTACCTCTATATCCCTTATATGTTGAAAGGCTCCTACTTCGACCCATTTTGAGAAGTAGTCTGTTAGGACGAGCATGTAAACGACTCCTCCTGGTGCTGCTGGGAGTTTTCCTACAATATCCATTCCCCATTTCATAAATGGCCAAGGAGCCGAAATTGAGTTAAGCGTACCTGGTGGAAGGTGGGACACTTGGGTGAATCGTTGACATTTGTCGTAATGTTTAACATGTTTCTGGGAATCGGATCGCATTGTCGGCCAGAAATAACTAGCTGTGATTGCTCTATTCGACAAACTTCTAGCACCGGAATGATTTCCACATTCTTCATAGTGAAGGCTCTTTAGTATGTCGTACACTTCTGAGGGTGACACACATCGTAGGTATGGACCTGTAAAGGACTTTTTATAGAGCTTACCGTATAGCATGCAGAATTTGGCCGATTTAGCTCTGATTCTTCTTGCTTCGGATTGGTCGTCTGGTAGCAAGTTTGCCTGTAAATAATCCACTATCGGGTCCATCCAATTTGAACCATCGTCGATTGGAGATACGTTTTCTTCCTCGAGTATCGCTGGTGCAAGTATATGTATGATGGGTATTGTCTTGGGACCGTCGTTTATCGTAGTCGACCCTAGGTTGGCTAGGGCATCTGTTCGAACATTTTCTGTTCTTGGTATCTGCAATATGGAGAATTGATCGAATGTTGATTCCAATTGTTTTACCTTAGCCAAATATGTTGCCATTCTTTTATCCTTAGCGTCGTACGTGCCTTTCATTTGTCGAACGACAAGTTGTGAGTCACTGAGAACTTTGATATTTTTGATACCGAGGCTTCTAGCAAGGCTTAGTCCAGCCAACAGTGCCTCGTATTCTGCCTCGTTGTTAGTCGCACGAAAATTGCAGTGGACTGATTGTTCAAGTTTTTCCCCTTGGGGAGACTGTAGCACAATACCAAGTCTGCTTCCCTTGATGTTACTGGACCCTTCGACCGACAACGTCCAATCTCCTTTGGTTTTATTTTCTTCGAGGATCATAAGCTCCTGTTCAGCCTGCATTTTTTTGTTAGGAGTAAAATCTACTATGAAATCGGCGAATACCTGAGATTTCATTGATGTTCGCTGCTGGAAAGAGATGTCGTGTTCGCTGAGTTCGACAGCCCATTTCGTCAATCGACCTGAAAGTTCTGGTTTATGTAATATATTTTTGAGTGGGTAAGACTTACGTACCAAGATCGGATGACACTGAAAGTATGGCCGTAGCTTTCGTGCGGCTGTAACAAGTGCCAAGGATAGTTTCTCCAATTTGCTGTATCTGGTTTCTGCGTCGAGTAGGGACTTGCTTACGTAATATACCGGGTGTTGTGAGCCTTTTTCCTCTCTTACCAATACTGCACTAACAGCTGTGTCGGACACTGCTAGGTACATGTATAAGGTTTCATTTTCTTCCGGTTTTGACAGTAGAGGAGGTGAAGTCAGATATCGTTTAAGATCTTGTAGCGCCTCCTCGCAATCTTCGTTCCATTCGAACGTCCTGTTTTTCTTAAGGATGTTGAAGAATGGTTGGCATCGTTCGAATGACTTGGAAATAAATCTGTTGAGAGCTGCTACTCGACCTATAAGTTTCTGTACGTCCTTGACACATTTTGGTGATTCGATTGCTTTAATGATCCGAATCTGGTCCGGATTGGCTTCGATTCCTCTTTGAGTCACCAAATAACCTAGAAATTTGCCAGAAGAAACGCCAAAAGAACATTTTGTAGGGTTGAGTTTCATACCGTATTTGTCGAGTATGTCGAACGACTGTTTCAAGTGTTCGATATGTTGTCGAGCGACGAGTGATTTGACCAGCATGTCGTCGATGTATACTTCCATGGTTAACCCAAGCATTTCTGCAAACATCTTGTTGACCAATCTCTGATATGTCGCACCTGCATTTTTCAAGCCGAATGGCATAACTTTATAACAAAAAATACTTCTTTCGGTGATGATCGTAGTTTTTTCTTGGTCGCTCGGGTGCATCAGAATCTGGTTGTAGCCTGAATAGGCATCCATGAAACTAAGTAATTCATGTCCCGTTGTCGCGTCGACCAGTATATCAATGTAAGGCAATGGGAATGGATCTTTGGGACATGCCTTGTTGAGGTCTGTGAAGTCGATACATACTCGCCATTTTCCGTTCTTCTTTCTTACGACCACGACATTCGCCAGCCAATCAGGATATTTCACCTTTTTGACTGACCCTACATCGATCAGCTTTTAGATTTCTTCATTTATGATTTTGTTTCGTTCTGGGGTGAATTTTCTTCTCTTTTGCTTTACTGGCTGGTGGTTGGGATCGACCTATAGCTGATGAACGATAACGTCAGGGTCGATTCCAATCATATCCGAATGGGACCAAGCGAAGCTTTTTCGACGTTCTTTAAGGAAGGTTGATTAGTTGTTCTCGTAATTCTTCTGGCAATCTCGATCCAATTCGTATTTTATGCTCTAGTTCGTCTAGGTCGATCGACACTTCGTCAAGATCTTCAACATTTGGCTCGTTATATGTCGACTCGACCTTTGTTTCCTGTAGTTGCTATAATTGCTCCTTTATTTTTTTCATTGCGTTTTGATAGCATTCCCTTGCTGCACGCTGTTCACCTTTAATCTCACGTGCTCCCCATTTAGTTGGGAATTTAATCATCTGATGGTAGGTCAACGGGACTGCTTTCATTTCGTGGATCCAAGGTCTTCCCAAGATCGCATTGTATGGAGACTGGCAGTCAATTACTAAAAAGTTGATATATAAATTCACTCATTCTGCATAGACTGGTAGTACGATTTCTCCGAGTGTTGACTTTTGTTCGCCGCTGAATCCTGTCAGGACTGTCGTTCGGCGACTGATTTTGGACTCCTCGACCTGCATTTCTCTGAGAGCCGAGTTAAATAAAATATTGCAGGAGCTACCATTATCAATCAAAATTCTTTTAGTTAGGCAATTAGCAATGTGTAATGAAATAACTAAAGCGTCATGGTGAGGAGAAAACAAATCTGATTTATCTGTCGACTTGAACGTGACAGTTTCGTCGATATCGTTTGAACGGTTCCTGCCTGGCTGAATTTCTGAGTTTGATACCTGTCGAGTGTGTCTTTTTACAGATGAATAACTTACTCCGCTAACCTCTGAGCCGCATGCTATGTAATTAATAATTCGTTCTTGTTGAGGTGGTGCTGGTGGTCCATCTTCCAGGTTTGTCTGTTGCTTTTCCTCTCGTCGAGCGACAGTTTGTTTCTCTTTGTCGGTTAGATACTCTAGTAAGTGCCCTCTTTTCAACAATTCTGCTACTTCAAGCTTCAGGGCAACACAATCTTCTGTTCGGTGTCCGTAGTCTCCATGGAATTCGCATCGAAAACGGGGGTCTCAATGTTCTGGTGGTGCATTCATCTTTCTTGGCCATTTGATCGTTCTTCCCATTTCTTTCATTACTGCTACTAGGTCGATTGGTTTTATACAGAGGTTGTATTCTGGGATCGGGGCTCGTGATCGACCTGTTTTAGGGGGGTTCTGGTTATGTGATCTTCCGATGTCGTTCCCATTATAGCGGGAATTGTTGCATCGATTCCCTGTTGGATAAGGTTCGATTCTTCTATCGTTTGATCTTCGGTCGACTCTATCGTTGCGCCTAATGCGGTTGTTTGATTTAGCAACGTAGTTCTCCTCATCTTCCTCCCATTTAATCTGTGCCCATGCTTTCGCTAACACGTCTTCCATTGTCTTGCATGGGTACTTGGTAAGCTCCTTGTATAGGTCTGAATCGAACCGTAATCCTTGTCTGAAGTCTGAAATGGCTGTCGAATGGTTGCAATTTGGGATCTGCACCTTTTCTCTGTTGAATCGTCCGACGTAAGCTCTTAGGTTTTCCCCGCTTCGCTGGGCAATCGTGTACAGGTCGTCCGACTGTTTTTCCAGTTTTCTGCTGCTTGCAAATTGCTCCACGAATGTATCTGTTAACTGCGCAAAAGAGGAAATTGAATTATTAGGTAAGTTTGTATACCATTGCAAGGCTGGACCACCAAGACTGGATCCGAACGCCTTGCACATGCATGCATCTCTGAGGTCGCGTGGGATTGCTGCAGTGAACATGCGCTGATTGTATTGCGCTATGTGGTCGTCTGTATCTGTTGTTCCCTCGAACTGTTTCATGTTGGGAAAGTTGAACTTCCGGGGCATTTCCACTCATGCGATTGCGTCGACAAACGGTGAATCTACGAAGCTATTCACGGTACTCTTCTTTATAGGGGTTAGTACTCCCGAAATCCTATGAATAAGAGCCTTCATTTCTACAAACCTGCGAGAGAGATCAGGGTCAGCAAACAAATGTAATCCAGAATCTCCGGTTACCAGGTTCGGTGTCGACTGCAGCGATACGGGGGTTTTTAACACGTTCTCCTGACGCTGCTCGATGTTTGGGACTGGCGCTGGTGGCACTCCTTGTTGGGTTTGTGAATCAGGTTGGATTGCCTCAACGCGTGTTGTTTGTGTCTCGTTATGGCTTGAGCCTGGATTGTTATTTCCCAAAGCTGAGGGGTTATCTACGTCTGCGTTCTGCTCCACGTTGAGCACTGGGATTGGAGGAGTTGGGGTTACGTTGTTAGGTACTCCATCAATGATGGCTCGCAATTCAGTGTTGCGAGTCCGGACTGCAACATTCTCTTCCTCCAACACTCATAGTCGTTCGGCGTTCGCAGTCATATGGGCAGTCAGAGTTGCGATCTGTTCTTTGATGGTAGGAACATTTCCCTCCCCAGACATGTTGAGAACATCTCAAGCGATTCGACTGATTTGGTTTTTAAGCTGTAGTGGGCCCCACGGTGGGCGCCAAACTGTAGATGGTCGTTCGACAATTAGTGGGTTGGATCAGCTTTTGGTAGGCCCACACAGCCTATCGGTTCGGTCGACTCGTTGAATCGTCTTCTCCAAGGAGATACCTGCAAAAAAGATGAAAATCGAACAGAAACAGAAGAAATGATGATAGGGGTTTATATTTTGGCCTTAGATTAGCTTAGACTGAGCGTTAAAGATGATTCTTAGAAGTGAGATAAGGTGACAAGTTTCAGTGATTGAAGAAGTGATTCCGGCAGGGTTTCGGCTAGCTTGACAGCGTTTGATGGTGATTGTTTTTCAGAGAGCTCCCATGTTGAGAAAACTGTCTTATTTATAGAGATGGGAGGGGCTCTCAACCGTTCGCGATCGTGGCTGTTCCTGGAATCTCTCTTCGAGATCGTGATCACGAGATTTTCTCTCTAAGATCACGATCACAATCACATCGTGCTGTTATCAATTTAAATTGATAACAACGGTTTGTTTATCAGGAAAGAACCAGTCAACAGTGGGTCGATCCGGATTACTTGGTTTTGATCCAAGCCCTACATGATTTTTATTGGGCTTCAAGCGTAAGAGCCCAGAGGCCATTTTTGGCTACCACAGTGTGTCACTATTTAGAAACTCAAAAATGCATAATAGCATTGGAGATGCTCTTATTGGATGCTAGATTCGAAGGTTTTTTTTTCGTTTTTGCAAAATCTTAATTAATATATTGCATATTCGCATCCCATAAATCAAATCAGAATCTCGCACAAAAATTCGTGCGTGACCCCCTTAAGCAGTAAGCACATGCTACTATTCCGGAATGTGTCCTGTTCTAAGTTTACATGAATTCAACTCTTACGTGGGGTTTTTCTCTCCTTTCCCCATCACTATTTTCTCTCCGGCACATCCTACAAGTTGAATATTAAGCCTTTTCGAAATATTTCTCGGTAAGTTTATTACCCTTTTTATTTCCACATGATGGGTCATCTCATGATAAGTCACCATAAACTCACCCTTTTTATTTCCACATGATGGACCATCTCATGATAAGTCCCCATCTTATTATTGCTATTGCTCTTCCCTCTCCCTTCCTTTTTTTTTTTTTGGTTAATTGCGCAAACACCTTTGGGTTATATACAAAATTGCACTTATATTCAACCTTTTCATTTATTGCATAAACTTAATTTGAAAAACGTTGATCATTGACGATCTCCTCCGGTAGAGGAATAGATCACGGTAGATCTCCGTTTTTCGGTGGAGATCATAGCTCTAGTTCGTGGAGGAGTAGAGGATACTCCTCCATGAGCTAAAGGAGACTCCATCGCCGGTGGAGTTTTCATCTTTTTATCTTATTTTATTATTTAATTTAGCTTTTAAAAGATTTTGGTTTATTTTGTAATTTTAATTGTGGTAGATTAGTAATTTCAAAACAATTTGAGGTTGTTTCGCAATTTATTTTAGTTTAATTATTTTAATATGTAAAAGGAAAATTTCACCGCTAGACCATCCTTAGCCAAATAACTTGGCCGTTAGTCAAATCGATAATCAATGTTTTTCAGAGGAGGTTTGTGTAATAAATGGAAATTTTGAATACACGTACAATTGCACATAAATTCAGGGATGTTTGTGCAATTAACTCTTTTTTCCTCAAACGATTTTTTTAGGTTTTTATTACTAGGAAACAAACACATATTACACAAAAAGAAGATATTGAAGAGATGGGAACAACGTTTTTCACTTGGAAAAATTGTGAGCCTTTTGGAATTAAGATAAAAACAAAAGAAGTGACTCAATCTAAACAAATTTATAATTGTGATTCATTAACTCTTTATGATTATATTTGAAGCAACTTGCAACATGTGCATGGACTCCAATTTCAATTAGATAGCCGCTTAATTTTGACTCATTTGTTTTTTTTTTTCACATTTTCATATTTCGAAATCACTATATAAACACCAAAGAAATGCACCCAAAATCCCACACACAAATTCATACAATATTATTCAAGCCACGGTTATTGATCAGCTTCTACAATGCAGAAAATCTCTGATGATTTTCATGGCTTTATTATTAGGTTTCTCTTTAGCAGAAGCTAGAGTTCACAACCACACATGGGAGATTACATATCAGCACAAGTCTCTGGACTGTTACAACAAACTGTCTATAGCCATTAATGGGATGACTCCAGGGCCTGTACTTATTGCTATGGAAGGTGACACTATTATTGTCAATGTTATCAACCATTTGTTCATGGAAAATGTTGCAATTCACTGGCATGGTATCCGACAGGTACGATCGATATATATATATTTTTCACAGTTTTTCTTTTCCTTGATTTTTTAATGTAGAAATTTGGAATAATTATTAATGTGATTTGATTATGACAGATTGGGACTCCATGGATGGATGGAACAGATGGGGTTTCTCAATGTGCTACAATGCCCGGTGACACTTCCACTTATCAATTTGTTGTCGACAAGGTAAATACCATCTTGTAAAGTAAACTTTTGGTTCGAGTAGTTACTTATTATAGTATCAAAGCTAATTTTACTTAAAATTTCTCAAATACGGAATTTCTGAAATTGTTATAGGCGGGGACGTACATGTTGTTTGTATTGCTCAAAAACAATCTGGTTCGAATCTGCAAGAGACAGAAAAACAATAAACATAAAACATCACGTTAGGGAAATTGGGGCCCTTGTTTCACACGGTGTCCTTAAGACAATTTTGCCGGCTAACACCGTATGTGTATGGCGATTGTCTCCCAGGATACAACGATTTAAACAGTGGATATGTAGAACACAAACCGCTCTCAGCGAACTCAAATTGAATTCAAACTTACCAAGACATGAAGAACAGAAGAACCGAAAAGAGACCAATTATTTTCTCTTAATTTTGTGATTTCCAGAATAATCGAATTATAAGGAAAAGACTAGGATTTTAAATAGAAAACCTAATCAGTAGGATTGATTTTGGAAATACTTAATTACTATGGTTGTAATGATAAAAGAAAATAATTAAGGAATAATCTTCAAAAAGATATATTCCTAATTATACACCGATTCTGATTACTTAGTGATCAAGTAAGTATCAGAATTCAAAAAGGAAACCAGCTCCTTCCTTAATATAATTAATTTCCATAACCAAAAACGGAAATTAACTATTTCGTTAGTCAACTTTTCCTTATCATTTAAACCATCTAATTTAGGGAAAAATAAATTAAATTAATTCTTTCCTAATCAATAAAATGTTGATTTAGGAAAAAAAAAAATTAAAAATAGTAGCAAAAAGTCGATTGTACTCTCACGGTCCAATCGGTGCAGCATTCGTGTATGCAGAACACGCCCACACACATGTTTATAAGCTATTATCACACAACCACCTATATACCACATATAAGTGTTTTCCCCAACCAATGTGGGATGTACATTTTTCCCTACACAATGGGTTCACCTTGAGACTCAATTTCTCATTCACCCATTAATTATTTTGTGAGTTTGAGTATACCATTTTGAAGCTCTCACGTAGGAGAATTCGAATATACTTTGATCTTCCATTTTCATGAAATCAATCATACCCAAATAATACTCTCAAAATATGTGTTCATCACAAAATTTCCAACACATGTATCATCAGGTAACAGTCCCGGCAGGAAAATCAGAGCCATTTGTTTACGATGGTGGCGATCACAGCATTGTCCTGAGCGATTGGTACCATTCAAGCTCTTATGAACATGCCACTGACTTGACTTACTTACCCTATGTTTGGATTGGAGAACCTCAGGTAGATTGATCAGAAAATTTATTGGATTTCATTAATTTCAGAAAATTTGTGTGAATAGCTAGTGATGATGCTATATAACTGTGTTATTTGTGTTTTCATTATATTTTTCAGTCACTTCTGATAAATGGAAGAGGAAAGTACAATTGTACAAATCTGGACACCAGTGTTTGTAATACAACAAATCCTGAATGTGTTCCATATTCTCTCATAGCAGTCCCTGGAAAAACTTACAGACTGAGAATTGCTAGCCTGACTTCTTTATCAGCTCTCAGTTTCCAAATTGAGGTAATTTTTCTTGTCTCTCTTGCCTTTCATAGGTGCTATGGTAATTAAGTGACTCTAATTTGAATTATTAGACTATTTAAATACTATTGTTGGATGCATGCTTTCCTATCGGTTTAAACTTTTGGGTCTGATGGTTACTAACATAAATATTTTTATATTTGTTGTTGCAGGGTCACAATATGACTGTTGTTGAAGCTGATGAGAACTATGTAGAGCCATTTGTAACAAAAAACCTGTATGTTTACTCTGGAGAGATTTATTCGGTTCTGGTAACAGCAAACCAGGACTCAAGGAATTACTGGATGAGCACCAATGTGGTCGGTCGAAAACCTGCAACTCCAACAGGCTTAGCAATATTCAATTACTATCCGAATCATTTCCACAAACTTCCTCCAACAACCCCACCTCCAGGACCTGCCTGGAACGACACCGGAGCAAGAATCAACCAAAGTCTGGCCATTAAAGCTCGCCAGGGCTTCATCCAGAGCCCTCCAAGCACTTCTGACAAAGTGATTCTGCTTCTCAACACACAAAACACCATCCAGGGCAGAACCAGGGGTCCCTCAACAATGTCTCTCACACTCTTCCAGATACTCCTTACTTGATAGCCCTGAAAAAGAACTGGACCGATGTTTTCAATCAGACACCATCTCCGGAGAGCTATGACATTTACAACATTCCAAGAAACACGAATTCGACTTCGAGCACATCCATTTACAGGTTGGAGTTCAATTCAACGGTGGATGTTATATTACAGAATGCAAATACTATGAATGTGAATGACAGTGAGACACATCCATGGCATCTACATGGACATGATTTTTGGATTCTGGGATATGGAGATGGGAAATTTAACATGTCAGGTGATGTGAAGTACAATCTGGATAATCCGGTAATGAAGAACACAGTGCCTCTGCATCCTTATGGATGGACCGCATTGCGGTTTCGAGCAGATAATCCTGGAATTTGGTTGTGCCATTGCCACATTGAAGCTCATTTCTTGTTGGGGATGCCCGTGATGTTTGAATCAGGATCAGAAATGGTGGCAGAGCCTCCTCAACAAAATATGGGATGTGGTAGGACCAAGAGCTTGATCAAGCCTTGAAGAAGAAATTAAAAGCAATTTAACAACATTGAACATGTGAACAAAAGTAAAAGCCATCAATATTGATTGATTCTCTGTTTTGTTTGTAATTCTATCTATCTTTTTAGTCAATAAAAAAACATGATTGATGAAGAAATTTGTGCAATTTAATTGGTCTTATATTTTCTTCAACAATTTAGTACCATTTTTCTGAGAGGAAGGAGCTACATCCCCAATTTTATTAATATTTTTTGTAAGGGTTTACCACTCAAACAGTTCAATTGAACTACAAATGAAATCTTGGAAAACAATTCAAACCATGAGTTAACTAGGATTCAATCACAAGACCTTTTAAGGTCACCAAAAAGGATATATCGGTTATCACCCCTTCAATAAAAGTAGCTAGTATTGACACTATTCCTCCTTAATCTATAGAGATTTTATTTAATTTTATTTTGATACTGTTAGATGTAAAAATGTGTCAGGTTAAATGCCTGAAAGACGGTCTGAATCAACTTAATATATATTGATCGGATAAAGTTTACAAGGTTACAGACTAATAGAATATGTCCCGATTAGTGCACCTTAATACTTCTTTTCTAAAAGCTCAAAAAAAAGCCTTTTCTTTGTACAAGTAGTGGGGTTTATATAGGCTTGACTTCTGACACGAGCAACCTCCTGGCTATCTACAATTGGCTAGACCGTGACAGGTGTTCCTGGCATGTCAGAGACATGTCTACCTGTTGCTAGCCTCCGACGATCTAGGCGGATGTTGTGGTATCCGAGTCTTGCTTCGAGAGACTTCAGCCGTTACTCGGTGGGTAGAGGTCTTCGGATGATACGGTACGGTAACCCCCATGGTTCGGTGTCCGTAGGACATAAGAGAGGCCTAACAATTCCCCCTCAAGCCTATCGGTTGGGATGAGAGGAATCTGGTGGCAGGATGGTGGGCCATAGGCTTGATCCCTGGGCCCTTTGGGCCCTTGCAATTGAGGCCCACTTCTTCGTTTCTTTCGGGCACAACCACGTGGCGAGCAGCAGAAGGGGGTTACTTAGCTGTCATCTTGGGGAGCTAACCGCCGCGTCGTTTCGTTTTTTCTTGAGGCCTATAAATAGGGGTTATGAGAGCGAGACTCATCATTATCAAGTTTTCAAGCGATCAGCAATACTTAGGGAGACGTTTCGGATATACATCTGTTAGGTAAGGTTATCCTCCGCGACTAGATTTGCTTATGTTTTTTTTTATTTTATTCCGTCTTCTGCATTTCGGTGTCATGGTTCGGAAAACCGGCCCCTCAAGGATCACCTTCATAGTCAACCTCTGAGGATACATTGGATGGTAGCAGCACCGCTAGTGCCTTCGAGGCGCCGACTGCCGAAGTCTCTGTTGATGCCTCGATAGCGCGCATGGTACCGGGTGCTTACGAAGAGGGTTACAACTCTGAAGAATACTACCGGGACCGTATGGACCACACCCGGTTCGCTATCAATCAGGTCGAGAATAGGATAACTGACACGAAGGTCAGGCATATCAAGAAGAACTTCTCGATACCGGAGTCGGTGGGTCTTAGACTGCCTTCCGATAGAGAACTAGCTAGCAATCCTGCGGGTTGTTCGGTTGCGTTCCATCCAGCTTTCCTGGAGATCGGCGCTAGATTACCCTTTCATGCTTACATTAGAAGGATGCTAAGGGAAATCGGGGTTGGTCCCGTACAGTTGAACCCGAATGGGTGGAGGATCCTGGTTGGGATGTTTGCTCTATGGAGAAGCAGGGGTTTTCCTGCCCCCACCTTTACGGAGATTGGACACTGTTACAGCCTCTTCTCCCATAAATCGGGGGGCGACGGCTGGTGGGGCCTCGCTTGCTGTGACAAGCAGGAGGGCGAACCTCTGATCACCAGGCTACCGTCTTCCAATAAAGAGTGGAAAAAGACCTGGTTTGTAGCGGATGGTGATTGGGGCAAAGACGTTGAGCTCGGTGGGAAACGTCAGAGTGTTCGTTCGGTGTTCAATCTCCCAGGTGTTTGGGGTTCCCTTTTACTTCATCGGTATTTTTGTTTTTTCGATTGAATTTTGGTGTTATTATCTGATTGTATGGTTTTGGCAGCCGCGTGGGAGCAAGTTCAGCCAGAGGATCTTAAGAGGGAGGAACAGAGTCATATTAAGACGGTCTGGTCTATTCCATCGGAGGGAAGGCAAATCGACGTCTTACTCGACGACCGGAACTTATATGCGCTAGGTTTTATCCCGGCGCTATCGGAGGAGAGGAAGGAAGCTGTAAAGAGGACTTTGGCGAAGAAGAGTAAGTATACTCTCATCTTCATCATTTCGGGGATACGGGTGTTTCTGTTGTCTTACCCTCCGTTTTCCTATGTTGGAAAACTGGCGGTCGGAGCAAAGAAAATGATGGTGGATCGCGGGCAGGATATGGAGTCTCGGAGGAAGAAACGGAGGATCCCCGTAGGCCCGTCTTTACTGAAGAGGACAACATCCTCCGACACGGAGCACGTGCCGAAGAAATCCCGGGTCGGTGGTGCCTCAGCATCTGTTACTATATCAGAGCCTGGGACCCTGTTGCCGACTGGAATTCCTCTTGTTGCATCCACCGATGTGCCAGTGAAGGGGCCCGCGCTTCTAATCGTCGTGGAGTCCTATAGGGACACCCTTCCTGAGCTTTACATGTGTGATCCGAGGATCTCTCCGAACTACTATGTGGATCCTCCGGCCCGTACATTTGACCCACGGGAGAGTTCTATCACTCCTGACACTGGCGTGCAGTTCATGTGTTCATACGGGAAGGACATGCTGAGGACCCGGGAAACCAGCTACTTCGGGAAGATGTCGAACGCTGATCGGATACGCCAGTCTCAAGGCACGCTTTGGCAGGTAAGTCCTTTAATTCGGAGCTTTCGAAAGCGAGTCAATTACTTTGGGTACTGATCCTCTTTTATGTCGGTGGATAGGCCATAGGAAATCTCTTGGAGATGGAGAGAAGGTACGAGGCCAAGCGGGAGAAGTATGAGGCGCTGGTAGCGGCCAAGAACGAAGTCGATGATAAGCTGTAGACAACGTTGGGAATCAGTGAATCTTTGAAAACCCAGGTGGGAAGGCTGTCTGTGGCTTATCGGAAGGTGAAGGCAAGGTGCATGGAGAAACACGCCAAGATCTGTGACTACCGCGGCCGCATAAGATCAGCCAACGAGACCATCAGGGGATTGAAGGAGGTGTCGGAGAAAACGCGGTCGAGGTGTTTCTGGCTTCCGATGAATTCTACGCTTCATAGTCAGAGACCTTCGACCGCGTGGTAGAAGAATTGAAGGAGATGCTGCTTCGCTCCTACCCTGGCTTTGATTTTACTGAATTCGAGAAGGAGGTTCAAAGGGCCATCGAGTCCCGAGAGAGACCGGAACAAGATTCTGTGGAAGATATTTCCACAGCTTTTGCTGAGGTACTTCTCTCGGACGATGAGCCTATGGAAATCTGGGATGATGATGAGGGGTTGGCCGGTACTGCTGACGGCGCGGTGGACAAGGGAAAGACGGTGGCCCAAGACTGATCTCCTTGTTATGTATATTTTTCTTCTCTTCCTTTTTTTTGTTATTATTTGAATCCAACCGTGTAACGCCTCGGATGTTAAAGGAATTTTCGGAGCTTTATGCCCTATGTTGTTGTTCAGATTTAATACTTTTGGAATGAAATTATTTATGAGGTCTTTGTTGTTGCACTCTTGGTTCTTATCTCGGGGTCTTGACTCTCGGAGATACATCTTGCTTCCGTTTAGGAGGTCTTTGTTGTTGCACTCTTGGTTCTTATCTCGGGGTCTTGACCCTCGCAGATACATCTTGCCTCCGCTTAGGAGGTCTTTGTTATTGCACTCTTGGTGCTTATCTCGGGGTCTTGACCCTCGGAGATACATCTTGCCTCCTCTTAGGAGGTTTTTGTTGTTGCACTCTCGGCGCTTATCTCGGGGTCTTGACCCTTGGAGATACATTTTGCCTCCGTTTAGGAGGTCGTTGTTGTTGCACTGTTAGTGCTTATCTCGGGGTCTTAACCCTCAGAGATACAGTTTGCCTCTGCTTAGGAGGTCTTTGGTGTTGCACTCTTAGTGCTTATCTCGGGGTCTTGACCCTCAAAGATACATCTTGCCTCCGCTTATGAGGTCTTTATCGTTGCACTCTTGGTGCTTATCTCGGGGTCTTGACCCTAGGAGATACATCTTGCCTCCGCTTAGGAGGTTTTTGTTGTTACACCATAACTGATATAAGCTCTGTTACAAGGTGTTCCACAAAATTCAAATTAATGATACATACATATTAGTTTTTGTTGTTTCTACTTATTGATAGTACCTCTTCAGGTGGTCTACATTCCAAGGGTTCTTCAAGGGGATTCTGTCTTCTGTCTTGAGCTTGTAGGCACCATTCATAGAGACGGAGTCTGTGATGTATGGTCCTTCCCAGTTGTCCCCCAGATTGCCTGAGGCTGGCTTTCTAGTGCTGGGAATCACCTTTTTGAGGACCAGGTCCCCAGGGTTGAATCTTCTAGTACGGACCCTAGTATTGTAATATTTGGCGGCCTGTTGCTGATGATGGATGGCTCTGATCCTAGCTAAGTCCCTTCATTCTTCCAGCTCATCCAAGCATTGACAGAGTTCATCTTCATTGTCGCCCGGATTGTAGCAGGAAACTCTAGGAGTAGGAACATTTGTTTCGGTGGGGATAACTGCTACTGACCCGAACAAAAGGGAGTAGGAGGTTTCTCTGGTAGTAGAATGTGGGGTAGTGCAAATTGCCCATAGAACCTCGGGGAGTTTGTCAACCCATGCTTCTTTCCTGAGTTGCAGTTTCCTTCTGAGGAGGTTTTTAATGACCTTGTTGACTGCCTCGACCTGTCCGTTGCTCTGAGGATGTGATGGGGAGGCGAACCTTAGGTCGATGTTGTATTCTAAGCACAGTCGCCGGAGGTTGGCGTTATCAAATTGGGTTCCGTGATCGGCGACGACGGTATTTGGTACACCGAACCGGAAGATGATGGAATGCTTGATGAAGTTGGTGGTGTTGGCTTCAGTAATGTGCTGCAGGGCCTCCGCCTCAACCCACTTGGTGAAGTAGTCGATCGCTACTACAGCGAATCTTTTATTTGAGGCCCCTCTCGGAAGCGGGCATACGATATCAACCCCGAACCTGGAGAATGGCCACGGAGATGTCATCGGTGTTAATGGCTCGGGATGGTAGTGAGAAATAGGAGCTGTCCTCTGGCACCGATCATAAAATTTGGCATGCTCTTTGGAATCCTTGAAGAGAGTAGGCCAGCAGTATCCCTGCCTCATTATTCGGTGGCCCAAGTTCTGTCCGGTCGAGACTGCCGCACATTCCCTCATGTACTTCTTCCAAGATGCGACATGTCTGAGGTGGGGATATGCATCGTAGATATGGTAACGAGAACCCTCTGCGGTATAGGACACCGTTGATTACGAGGTAATGGGGAGCCTGTCTTCTGATCTTTTATGACGCCGTCTTATCCGAAGGGAGGGATCCGTCCCAGAGGTAGCTCAGAAGGAGGGGTCATCCAGTTTTCCGCTGCACCCTCCGTATCGGGAGTTAGGACATTCGTATGTTCTTCGTTAATGCTGGATTGGGGCAGGTGAAAACTGTCACCGTTCGGGGCAGTTTCATGTCGGTGGTTGAAGCAAGTTTGGCCAGTGCGTCTGTCTGACCGTTGTAGTCTCGGTATATGCAGAATAGATCGCATCTGGTGAATTTTGCCATCAGGTTCTTCACTTGCCTCAGGTAGCTGACCATTTCATTGTCTCTAGCCTGATAATCCTCGTTCACTTGATTGACCACCAACTGGGTCGTTGTACACCGTGACATGCTCGGCCCCCATATTGAGAATGATTTTCAATCCTGTGGCAATGGGTCTCGTATTCTGCGACATTATTGGTGGCTTTAAAGTCAAACCGGAGGGCCATCTGGACAGTGCTTCCATCTGGAGTTTTAATGATTAGTTTTAATGATTATTCCAGCCCCACTCCCGTGTCTGTTAGAAGATCCGTCCACAAACATCTCCCATCTCGGAGTCGGCTCGTTCTGGAGACTCAAAATCTCTGATCCAGCATATTCAGCGATGAAATCGGCCACCGCCTGACCTTTTATTGACGACCTAGGCTTGAACTGGATGTCAAATTGACTGAGCTCCATGGCCCATTTAATCAGTCTTCCCGTCGTCTCTGGTTTCTGAAGGACTTGTCTCATGGGCTGGTTAGTCAAAACGACAACGGGGTGTGACTGGAAATATGGTCTAAGCTTCCTCAAAGCGACGATGAGGCTGAGGGTCAATTTCTCGATCTCTGGGTATCTTGTTTCGGGGTCAGTCATGCTCTTACTCGTATAATATACTGCCTTCTGGGTTGCTCCCCTTGTTTGATCAGGGCCGAGCTAACCGCGACTCCAGACACCGCCAGGTAAAGGCATAGGGTTTCGCCAGGTGCTGGTTTGGTGAGCATCGGAGGCTTTTGTAAATAAACTTTCAGCTCTTCAAAGGCAATCTGACATTCGGGAGTCCACCAGAAGTCGCCCTTTCGGTGAATGGCCTTGAAGAATGGGAGACACCGATCCGTTAACTTTTATATGAAGCGAGAGAGGGCGACGACCATACCGTTCAATTTCTGAATGTCCTTGGTCCTCTTGGGAGGCTGGAGGTCTATCATTGCTCTGATCTTGTCGGGGTTCGCCTCGATTCCCCTTTGATGGACGACGAACCCAAGAAATTTTCCAAAGAACACCCCGAAGGCACACTTCGAGGGGTTTAACAGCATTCGATACATCCTTAGCAGGAGGAATGTCTGCCAAAGGTTCTGAGTGTGTTCAGCGGAGGTAACAGATTTAGTGATCATGTCGTCAACATACACTTCCATCATCTTTCTGATGAGTTGGGCAAATATCTGATTCACGAGCCTCTGATAGGTGGCTCCCGCGTTCTTTAACCCGAACGGCATCACCCGGTAGCAATACACTCTGCGGTCGATGATGAACGCGGTCTTCTTTTCATCATGTTCGTTCATTCGGATTTGGTTATATCCTAAATACGCGTCCATGAAGCTTAGAAGTTCATGTCCAGACGTCGCGTCGACAAGTTGGTCAATCCTCGGTAGGGGAAAACTGTCCTTCGGGCATGCTTTATTCAAATCCATGAAGTCAACGCACATCATCCACCTTTCGTCCTTCTTCTTCACCAGGACGACATTTGACAGCTAATCGTTGTAGTCGAAGGTCCTGATGAAGCCCGCGTTCAGGAGTTTGTCTACTTCTGACGCCACCGCTTCACATCTCTCGGTGTTGAGTGACCTCATTTTCTGGGAGATGGGCTTAAAGGCGGGATCGACATTGAGGGAGTGCGTGATAACCGATGGATCGATGCCTGGCATATCTGTGTGACCCCATGCAAATATGTCGGAGAATTCTCGAAGGAGAAGAGTTATTTCTCCCCTGAGTAGGGGGGGGAAAGGTTGGCACCAATGAAAACCATCTTGCCAGGATCCTCGGCGCTCAGGATAACCTTTATGAGCTACTCCGTTGGTTCTCCGGTTAGTCGGGATCCGATCTCTTGCGGGTCTAGATTGATGATGTTCACTTCCTTCGAAGAGGAAAGTTCAGCTGCTTGCGCTTCTACTATGTCTCTGATCTGTTTCCTCTTTGGTCTTCGGACCTTCCCATTCAATCTTTTCATGCCTAGGCTTACTACCTTATTGCCGACTGTGAGCACCGGGTTAGATCCGGTCTGGATACATCTCTTGTATTCTTCTTGGTCTGCTCTGGCCTCCCCCGGCCCATTGTCGGTTGGGAACTTCATTGCTAGGGAGTATACACTCGTGACTGCTCTGAGGGCGTAGAGGGTTGGTCTTCCAAACAGGATGTTGAAAGGGAAAGGTATATCGATCACCTAGAAACTTACCCATATCGTCCGAATTTATGGGCGACTACCGAATCGAACCGGGAGATCGACCTGTCCGATCGGAGTTGTACGATGCCCTCCTATCCTCCTGATACAGTACCTAGAGGTTTGCAGCTGTGTGTGAGTGTATCCGAGTTTCTGCAATGGATCCCAATGGATGATGTCCAAAGATGAGCCATGATCGATAAGGGTTCTCTTCACCGTGCGACCTTTTATCTTCACCGATATGATGAGAACGTCGCAATGCGGGTATCTGATTCCCTCCGAGTCGAACGGTGTGAAGACAAGGGGATCCCAGTCCTTTGGGGGGTCTTCCGGAACTGATGTCAAGCATACCGTGGCCGGTGCGCTTCTGTTTGAAGATGAGGTAGATCCCTCCGCCAATGGTTCAGTGATGATGAAGTTTATTGGTTCGTCGTCATCTGAATTCGGATCGGTGTTTCGTGGCCTGTTGCCTGGGGGAACTCCCATTTTTTGTTGAAATGGTGTGCAAATTGTTGGATTCAATGCAATCTTGGAGTTTTCCTCCTTGGATCAATTCTTCTATCTGTTCCTTTAAGTCATGACAGTTCTTGGTTTCATGCCCGTGGTCCTTATGGAACTTGTAGTGGACCTTCCGATTTCTATTCTCGGGGGCTGACTGTAGAGGTGCTAGCCACCTGAGTAGGTTTCCTCGAGATGCGATCTCGAACACTTTATCGACTGTGAACTTCATAGGGGTGTACCGGTCGAACTTGCTTCTCGGGAACCGCATACCTCGTTCTGCGGAGCCTACGTTTACCTGTCTGGGGGCTTGCTCTTTCCCCTTATCTTTGTTTAACCTGGGCCATCTCCTTGACGATCCGCCCGGCTCGGAGGGGGTCAACGATACTTTAGATTGGTTTACGTCTTCAACGGTGGCATACTTCTCCGCCCGTTCCATGAGTTCTCGGTACGAGGAGGGCCCCTTTTTGGAGAGCGACCAGCTCAATTGTCCCTGTTGTAGCCCCTGAGTGAAGGCCATGACTGATCCGATCTCGTTAAAGTCTTGAACTTGCCACGCTGCTTCATTAAACCTCTTCGTGTATTCCCTGATGGTTTTGGAGCCTGTCTGCTTGACGGAGTTCAGGTGGACCATGTGCCTACGTCTTCGTCGGCTTGCGGCAAATCCACTACGGAACTCTTTTGAAAGTTCGTGGAAGGATGATATGCTCTGCCTCTTTAGCCCCTCGTACCACGTTCGCGCGTCGCCAGAAAGTGTCAAAGGGAAGACTCTACATTTGATAGCGTCGGTTGCCCCTTGCATGTTCATCCAGTCAATGTAGGTATCGAGGAGATCCTCGGGGTCCTCGGTGCCGGTAAATCTGCACATGTCCTTTCGTGGCAATCTGAAATTCGCTGGGACTGCTGTGGTGGTAATCTCGTCAGTAAACGGGCTCTCCCTGTGTCAGTTGCATCCGCGATTACTGAGGTTAATCTGATCTTGTATCTCCGCGAGCTGGTCATGAAGGATGCGGAAGGCTTCAGGGTCGGCGAGTGTTTCGTTCGGTGTCGAAGTTAAGCTGCTCCACTCTCTCACCCAATTCCTGCCGGTGCCTTATCCGTCGAGGCATTTCTTCCTGGACGTGGCCGTCGCGCTCCTCTCTGCTGCGGGTAGTCCCCGCCACTCTGTATGGCTGCTGTAGATTCATGTGTTCCCCCGGGTTTGGTTGGATGAATTGTGTGGTATGTTGATAGTGTTGGAACCTACGGTTACAGATTGCGCAGCGGAAGGTTTTAAAAAAAATTTATGCAATCATTAAACACCCATTTATACAGTAATAATCAAATGCAATAATAAAATGAAGGAACTTTTCATACCTACGTAGGAGGCTCCTTCACTTTGATACGAACTGCTCCTGATTTGAACCACGTGATCTTCCTCGTTATCTCCCGGAACTGGTAACAGCGTGTGGGCGCGTCACGATATTCAGGACCTGTATGGAGGAAAAAAGAGAAGAACACACACACAAAAACAAAAGGAGAAGTGCAGCACTTGTGGTCTCACCACACACTATTATTTTTCTTTTGTTTTGCTTTTGCTTTTGCTTTTGCTGTCTCACGACTTCTTTTTCTCTTTTGTTTTTCAAGTAATCTAATTACTTTGCTCTCTCTCTCATTCGGTTCTCAATTTTTTTTAATTAAATATATATCTCATATATATTCAAAAAATAAACAAACCAAAATCTTATTTGATTTTTAAAACTTTTCAAAAATATCTCATATCTTTCAAAAAGATAATTAAATATTTAATTTTTGAATTCAAACATTTTAAATTCAATTTCAAATATTTAATTTAATAAAAAAAATAATCATATTATCTTATTTTATTCAAACTCAAATATCAAATAACACCCTCCATTTAGTAATTAACAACATAATTAAATAATCTTATTATTTAATTTATTTAATCACCATTATACATTAATTTAATAATCTCATTATTCAATTAATTCCCGAATAAATACGTATCACTTTCGTAACACAATTAATTGGACAATTCAATTAATTAACCGTGACCCTTGTTACCTAAATCGATCGGGCTAGCAAGGGGACCTAATGGACCCACAGTATTTTGAGCTCCAATAATCCTTAGAAATTATTAATTAAACTCTTTAATTAATATTTCATGATTATTAACTTCGGTGTTATTCCACTAAAAATCCGAAGCTGCACTCTCTCAACCGTAGACGTTTTTACACAAACCAATAACTCTCGGTGTCCATCGATATAGCTATTACATATGGTATAATCCTCCACAAGTAGTTCATAATTAGAGATGGGTCATAATGTCCGTTATACCCCTCTAATCATATCTTTCCATTAAGTATCATTGATTCTCTAATGAACAATAAATCCTACATTCCTTACGGAATTAGGAGAGCGCTCATATTTTTCAAGCCCCGAATCAACCCTTAAGGGAACTACCATCTACTTCTCACAAGAAATAGTGGATTCCACTATTGTGTACAAACCTTCCCAGCCACAAGTCAAACCGCGATCACAACATATGGAGTATATTGATCGGGAATGCAACTCCGACCTCACCCATGGTATATCAAAGACCACGATCTAACCTGAAGGAGTCGATAAGACACTCAGGATTAAGATCACCCACATATAGCCATCATTAATTGATATATATGAATCTCATCGTTAAACAGATCTTAGTGAGAGATTCATATAGATCATGGCCCAGTCCTATATGATCACATCATACAAGGTGCCTCCATTCTCATATCTACATATGAATGATCCAGGATAGGATCACCGTACACTACGAAATGGACCGCAACTGTAGATTAACCATAAATAAAGTACTCAGCTTTGTTTGCTATCTACGGACTCTTTAAATTGCTCGTTTCAAACTGAATCCATCTATATATGACACTCATATACTCAGTTCGAAATTACATCCGGCAATTTTGGATGTTAAGTGCACATGTTATATAAAGTATGACACAAAATGAATGAATATACTACTTCTTTTATTTATGTTCAAATTACATTTACATATTACAAGCTTTAGGGCAAAAACCCCAACAGATAGTTCCTCCTGGTCCCTCCCGGAGGGTTTCCAGTATTTCCTTCTTCCGCACAGGAGTTGACCTCGTCTGAGTCTCCTTGGTGTCCCCCCACCGTCAACTACGTTGATCACCTTGTTAACGTTCTGCGCCAGCGTGTCTAATCGGCTGGTAATCCCGCGTATTACTGGATCGTCTACCTGCGGGAAAAGTTGATGAGTCTGCTGTGGGAGGTACAACGGTGGAGGTCCCGCCGAGAAGTAGGGGTTATGGAACCCCGGAGGATAATACGGTGGATGTCCGTGGAATCCGGGCTGAAATCCTGATTGGTATCCTGGCTGATACCCTGGATTATACCCTGGCTGGTACCCTAGGGGCACATATTACGTCTGATACTGGTAGTATCCGTAACCAGAGTTCTGGGGCATTGGCGGGACAGTGGGTCCCGTGTGCATAGGGGGTTGATAAGGAAGATGATGCGGTTCAGGCGGCTGTCCTTGCTGAGCCTCGTTTGGTTCTTGGCCCCTATGGGTTGGAGCCATAAGTAGATGTTGGGGTCTTGGGCCCCCTGGTTCGGATTCATTTATGTTGCGAAGGTACTGGAAACACACCCCCCCCCCCCCCCCCCCCTCCTTCTAGCGCCAACTGTTAGATGTAAAAATGTGTCAGGTTAAATGCCTGAAAGACGGTCTGAATCAGCTTAATACATATATTGATCGGATAAAGTTTACAAGGTTACAGACTAATGGAATATGTCCAGATTAGTGCGCCTTAATACTTCTTTTCTAAAAGCTAAAAAAAAAGCCTTTTCTTTGTACAAGTAGTGGGGTTTATATAGGCTTGACTTCTGACACGGGCAACCTCCTAGCTATCTGCGATTGGCTGGACCGTGACATGTGTTCCTGGCATGTCAGAGACATGTCTACTTGTTGCTAGCCTCCGACGATCTAGGCGGATGTTGTGGTATCCGAGTCTTGCTTCGAGGGACTCCAGCCGTTACTCGGTGGGTCGAGATCTTCGGATGATACGGTACGGTAACCCCCATGGTTCGGTGTCCGTAGGACATAAGAAAGGCCTAACAGATACACTGGAAAATTGGGCGTGGACTAAAGACTTAAAAGAGTTTGGAAACTCTGGTGAAGAACTAGTATAGGGAAAGTTTCATCTACTTTTATTCTAGAAAGACATATATAGTTTAAATTATAAATTAATAGAATAAACAAATAAAGGTAGTATATATATTGGTGTAGCAGAAGCTCTACGAGAAAAACCTACAATAAACAATTAGAAACAACCTACTAATATTCTGTTGATCCGCGCACGGATACCAGAATACTAGGCTTCAAATACGACAATCTTCGCACACGAAGGATATGTAATTGGATAATTTGAGAATCAAATCTCTGAAATTTTATTAAATCAAAAACTAAGAAACAAAAGCAGCTTACAGGTCTATTTAAAGTAAAACAAACCCTAACCCAAATCCTATACCTTGTTGAGCAAGGAAACGGTCTAAAAACCCGAAATAACAAAAATTACAAAAAATGGCAAATTTGAGTTAATTGCGGAAACAAGTAAAGCTAAAAAAAACTAAACAATCCAGAATTGACTGAAGTTGATTCGGACTTGGAAAACTAAAGTTATTGCGAAAACGAAACTTTTCTAAAACGGTAAAAACATCCATTTCGGGGCATAAACGAAGGAATTCGGCTAAAATAGGGTATGCATCAACTATGCAATTTTCACGTCATTCCAACTCCGACGCCCGACTAGTAGGATTGATTTGCCCCTTTTCCTTGGTCTTTTTCCGATCCAACCCCTCCATGTAATCCGATGCTAACGCTGCTGCATCATATATATATATATATATATATAAGATTGTAGGTATGAATAATGCATGATTATCATAGTAAAATATAATAACTCATCATATATATCAATTGGTCAAAACAATATGCTAATATTTACTAATGATTCTAGTCGATCAACTACGTAGATATTGTCTATCAGAACTTCGGTAAAAAAAAATTCTTCATATTCGAGTGCAAAATGAATCTATATACTTATAGTCGAAAAACCCTAAAAACTTTCAAGTTAGTACAAACTAATGGTGGTTAGCTATGTTAAAGGTGACACATACATACAATACACAAATTATATAATTAACATAAAAATGAATTTGACAAGATGAGTTTGATCAACTGATATACCTCTTACACCTATGCCATGAGTTTAGTTCGAGTCATGTTCCCCCGTTTTAGAATTATTGTAATATATATTTAAAAAAAAACAAGAAAATGAATTTTTTTTAATTAAAAAATATAAGGATTAGGTGACTAGGGTTAGTGAAACCGTGACCTATTGTCTTTTAATTAGAGACTTAGATCAAGTCAATAATGGAATTGATAAAATAGTATTTAAAGGTATAGTATTTGCCACATGTTTGAAATTGATTAGTAAATAATAATAGTAAATTATTAACAAAAGATTATGTCATATTCAACAATTGGGTTTCATTTCACCGCCGAATATGTTCGTTTTTAAGAACCGTCTACCGTTGTCTCAAGTTCGGATCGCGGATACCACAAGTGTGGCGGGGATGAAATAATGAGTCAAGTCAACATATATCTCTTAAAGAAAATATTAATTAAAAAATGTTGTTTATATTATTAAAATATTAGTTTTTTTCTTTAATTATTAAAAATAAATAATAATTTTTATTAAAACAAATTAGCTTAATTTGTACATTTATGAAAAACAATTAAGATGATCTTTGAATAATGATGAAAACATAATAAAAATAAGAAAAATGCTAGATATTCTAATTTCCAACTCATATCTCAATTTTTAACTTAGACAATTTAATCCATATAAATATTACGAGTGAAATAAATCATAATTAATATGTATCCATTTATTAATCAACATACAACTAGTTGGAATACAAGTTGATATATAAAGTTGGTGGTACTCCTAATATTTTTCTAAGATCCAAAAACAATTTAAAATATTAAAAGTTGACATGTTTTAATTATGAGTGGTGCTATTGGCACATCTCCTACTGATCTATTCATGCCCCATTTTTTAATTATATAATATTCTTTTTTTTCCTTTATCAAAATTACTTAAAGAGACATACAATTTAGGAAAGAAATCTTCTACAAAGTAAATCTATTAAAATCTCATATTTCTTTTCCAAAAAAAAAACCCACTAATATGTTTCTTCAAAAAAAAAAATTTAACTCTTAAACCCTAAAATCTGCTTCTTACATACATCTAAAATATTATGAAAGAGTTTGAGAACGATATCAAGAAAATTGAAGAATTGTCTAAGAACAATATCAAACATCTTGAAGAATTATCTGAGAATGACATAAAGCAAGAATTGTCTGACAACGATAGTAAGCATCTGAAACAATTCATTCTTTGGAAATAAGTTTGCAGTTTATTTTTTCTTTAGAATGATATCAAGTTGTCGTTGTGTTAAAGTACCCTGTTATTTTTTATTTTTTTCATTTCCGAAATAAGAAAAAAAAAACTAAAAATAAAGAAATAAGAAGAAAAATAAATAAATCAATCAATGGAGGTGAGAGAGATGTATACAGATACAGAGATAAGAGATAGAGAGATCATATATGATATGTATTAAGTTTGAAAAATAAGTAAAATGGGTAGTTTTGGAAATAAACAAAAAAATTTAATAAAAACATTTAATTTTATTTAATTAAATCAAAATTTTAAAAAGTGGGGTATGAATAGATCAGTAGGGGGTGTGCCAATATCACCACTCTTTAATTATATATGAATCAAGACATTTAAAAAATAGCAAAAACTATATAAATAAATAATCTATCAAAAGTATGGCATGGTATTACCATATTAGAGTGAGATAAGTAATATTTAGAGAGGGTTAAAATATTTTAAAGATATAATAAAATTAGTTAAAGACATGACTGAGTAAATGTAATTTTGATAAGAAAAAAATCACAGTTGACATAACAAAGCATATATGTTGCAATTTGATTTATATTTGAGATATAATTAAACAATAATAATATATTTAGAATCAAGTATATTCTCTACGTCATTAATATAAAATTATTAACAGTGTAAATTACAAAAGAATTTGAAAGTCAAAATATGAAATATCGGTAAAAACATATAAAAGAATTAGAACATCTAAATATGAAATAAAGATAAAAACATAAAAATCTGAAAGTTTAGGGGACAAAATTATAAAACTGTACAATTTCAGGGGTATGAAATAACGGTAAAAACATAAAACTTTGAAAGTTTAGAGGACAAATTTACAAAACTTTACAAATTCAAGGGGACGGTGAACCCGTCCTTAGGTGGATCTGTCATTGATATCGGCATATATTTATTCAATGTTGGTATCTTTTTCCCATGTGATATATTTATTTTCCTCCCTTAAAAGCTTTCTGAATGCATCAAGTCTTTCCTCAAAAATTTTCTGAATTCCTAAGTGAAAGTGGTTTTCTAGACTTCCTACTTGGCAAGTATTGTTTTCTTCTGTTTCACCACTGTTTAGTCATGGGGTCAGAGGAAATCTCGGTGTTGTGTGCTAACATGTCCCTAATGGAAAGGGATGGTCCGATATAGCAGCTCCAAACTAATTTGATGGTTACAGGGGTTTAACAAATGGGATTGAGTCTTGTGGGAAAGGTTTTGACGAATAAGATGGTCAAAAGGGAGGCGTTTATGGGGTTGATCGCAAAGATTTGGAGGGTGGTCAAAGGGGTAGAGATTGAGGCAATAACATATTCACATTTCATTTTAAGAATATGTCTCACTGTCAAAGGGTTTTGGTTGGAGGTCCATGGGCGTTTGATGGGGTGTTGATCATTTTGGTGGAACCGTCTGGTAAGGGTGCTATTGAGGATATGCAATTCAAATCCTCAGAGTTCTGGGTTCAGATTTGTTAGACCAAAATGTGCACACTCGGATGATATAACACATGATAATGCGTACGGTGCACGTACACACAAGACATATATAAACTTTATAAATGGTCTTTTTATATCAAAGAGAAGGGGAGTCTTCAACTGAAAAACAAAGGCTCTGAAGACTCATTTTTACGTACAACAGTACGCGCTAGAAGGAGGGGTTTCCAGAAGTTGACTTCGGGCCGTGGAAGAGACGCCCAGACAGCCACCGGCGGATCGCCGGAAAGGCGTCAAACCGACCGGCGAAGCTTGAAGAACAGCCATCCGGTCAACTGGAGAGTGGGCAGACACCACCACCACCATCTGGACCGGAATCCTCCGATCTTCAACTTTCCCTTCTTCGCCGGCGACCGATGACCACCGGAAAGCAGTCAAAACCGCCGCCGAAGTTTGAAGAAACGACCGCCGTCCGGTCAACCGGAGAGTGGGCCGACACCACCACCACCATCTGGACCGGAATCCTCCGATCTGCAACTTTCCCTTCTTGGCCGGCGACCGATGACCACCGGGAAGCAGTCAAAACCGCCACCAAAGTTTGAAGAAACGGCCGCCGTCCGGTCAACCGGAGAGTGGGTCGACACCACCACCACCATCTGGACCGGAATCCTCCGATCTGCAACTTTCCCTTCTTGGCCGGCGACCGATGACCACCGGGAAGCAGTCAAAACCGCCACCAAAGTTTGAAGAAACGGCCGCCGTCCGGTCAACCGGAGAGTGGGTCGACACCACCACCACCATCTGGACCGGAATCCTCCGATCTGCAACTTTCCCTTCTTGGCCGGCGACCGATGACCACCGGAAAGCAGTCAAAACCGCCGCCGAAGTTTAAAGAAACGGTCGCCGTCCGGTCAACCGGAGAGTGGGCCGACACCACCACCACCATCTGGACCGGAATCCTCCGATCTACAACTTTGTCTTCTTGGCCAATGTCAGCCGAACATCATAAAAGGTATCATCCACTACTTTCCTCTGTTATTGAATCTATATTTTTAGTATTTTACATAGATAATATCTCACGGGATAAATTTCCCAGAAGTTCTACGGAACTGGAAGAGTAACGGGACAAAATCCCTAGAAGTTCTACGGAACAGGAAATGTAACGGGACAAAGTTTCCAGAAGTTCTACGGAACTGGAAGAGTAAAGGGACAAAGTTCCCAGAAGTTCTACGGAACTGGAAATGTAACGGGACAAAGTCCTCAGAAGTTCTACGGAACTGGAAGAGTAACGGGACAAAGTCCCCAGAAGTTCTACGGAACTGGAAGAGTAACGGGAAGAAGTCCCCAGAAGTTCTACGGAACTGGAAATGTAACGGGACAAAGTGTCCAGAAGTTCTACGGAACTGGAAATGTAACGGTCCCCGGAAGTTCAGTTCCAGAAGTTCTACGGAACTGGAATTGTAACGGGACAAAGTCCCCAGAAGTTCTACGGAACTGGAAGAGTAACGGGACAAAGTCCCCAGAAGTTCTGCGGAACTGGAAATGTAACGGGACAAAGTCCCCAGAAGTTCTACGGAACTGGAAATGTAACGGGACAAAGTCCTCAGAAGTTTAAATGTAACGGGACAAAGTCCTCAGAAGTTCTACGGAACTGGAAATGTAACGGGACAAAGTCCCCAGAAGTTCTACAGAACTGGAAATGTAACGGGACAAAGTTCCCAGAAGTTCTACGGAACTGGAATTGTAACGGGACAAAATGTCTAGAAGTTCTACGGAACTGGAAATGTAACGGGACAAAGTCCCTAGAAGTTCTATGTAACCAACTAAAATATTCACAAAGCGTCACAGAATTGAAGAACCAGAGGGGCAGGGTCCCCAGAAGCGTCACAGAATTGAAGAATCAGAGGGGCAGGGTCCCCAGAAGCAGCACCAAGAGTGCAATGACAAAGACCTCCTAAACGGAGGAACGATGTATCTCCGAGGGTCAAGACCCCGAGATAAGCACCAAGAGTGCAATGATAAAGACCTCCTAAGCGGAGGCACGATGTATCTCAGAGGGTTAAGACCCCGAGATAAGCACCAAGAGTGCAATGATAAAGATCTTCTAAGCGGAGGCACGATGTATCTCCGTGGGTCAAGACCCCGAGATAAGCACTAAGAGTGCAATGATAAAGACCTCCTAAGCGGAGGCACGATGTATCTCCGAGGGTCAAGACCCCGAGATAAGCACCAAGAGTGCAATATTAAAGATCCTGAGCGGAGGCACGATGTATCTCCGAGGGTCAAGACCCCAAGATAAGCACCAAGAGTGCAATGACAAGACCTCCAAAGCGGAGGCACGATGTATCTCAGAGGGTTAAGACCTCGTCGGACTTAATTAAGACTTTTATTTTCCGAAGTTCTACGGAGCCAAATTGCCTCCGAAAGGAATCTTCTAAGGGACACCTTTCGAATAAGCACACTGAGGCTAGAATAAGACTTTGATAAACGAAGCGACTGTATTAAACACTGAGTCAAATTTACCCGACATAATATATAACTAGTCAAGTCCCCTACTCCATAACAAAAGACTTCAGAGTTAAGAACTTGAGGGACAATTGTTAAACCAAAATGTGCACACTCGGATGATATAACACATGATAATGCGTACGGTGCATGTACACACAAGACACATATAAACTCTATAAATAGCCTTTTTATATCAAAGAGAAGGAGGGGTCTTCAACTGGAAAACAAAGGCTCTGAAGACTCATTTTTACGCACAACAAGATTCATCATGTGCCATTAGTGTGCATGATAAAAGAAATTGATCGTTTTTAGAAGGGATGGTGGGTATCGAGATGCCTATTCCGGGGAGTGTATATGAGAGTTCCTATGAGTGTGGATGTGGATAAGTTGCTCCGGCGATGTTTAAGGGTGGATGTGATGAAGGGATGGGGAGGAGACGGTGATGATCCTGTGGTATGAGCGGTTGCCGAACCATTGTTTTTGTTGTAAACGGTTGGGTCAAGCTACTCGGGAGTGTCTGAAGACTCCAATGAACCCAGCTGTGTTAGAGAAGAGCGTTTTTCGTTTGGGCTTGGCTAAAGGCCACTATTCCGGTGAACCGTTTCATGTAGTAGGGCCGGAGAAGATCAGAGCTACCACCCGCTTCTCGTCAATCCTAATCGCCTACTCCTCCGCCGCGGCAAATAGAGATAGTTCTTACAAGGAAGAGGAAAGGGATTACTTTAAGTTCAATAAAAATGCCGGCGGAGATCAGAGATAAGAAATGGAGCTAATCTTGTTCAAAATCTGGAGATCACATATGGAGCTCGCCGGAGCGCCTTCGACAGAGCTCACTGGAGAGCCATTGATGACAGAGCTCGCTGGAGCGGCACCATCTGATGGAGCACGAGCTCTATTAGATTTGGGAGCAGATATATGTTCCAGTTTTTTTTTATATATATAATTATTTAGTTGAATTAGTTTTTGGAATAAATTTATTTGATTTGTGTTCGTATTTGTGTTGGCGGGTTGTGATGAAGATGAGAGATATGTGATAATGTTGAAGTAGGAGATGATAGAAAATGTGATGTTGAAGATGAAGTCAAAGAGAATGAAGATTTTGATTTATTTATTTTTTTAGAGGGATGTATTGGATTGAGATTTTAATAGACAATTTTGGAGTGCAAGGATTTTATGGATTTATAAGACTATTATGATTATTAGGATTGTTAGGACTATACTTTTAGGATTATTAGGATTATATGAACTAGACTTTAAGGATTCTGAAAGAGTTTTTAGACTTTATTTATAGACTACTATGATTATCTATATTTTATTTCAATACTTTTTAGACTTTTAAAAATATAGACTTTCAAGAGTCGATTATAATATTCAATTTTCTCTCCAAGTTCCAGTGCTCTATAATCTTGTTGATGGCAATCACTGAATAACAAAAATTGAATGAAAAACATGTATAAGCTATGAAGAGATGTAATAAAATTTTAAAATACCACCGACCAACACATAACCTTCAGTCGATTCATATGGTGCAGAAAATGTCATCATATGAAATAAATATAATAACCAACAACCCATCCCCCACTACCTTACTAGAAATGACATGAAATAGGGAAAAACAATAGTTTGAACATTGAAGTATTTCTGTTTGACTTGTTGGACTTTATTAATTCATATGTTATCAAACTCCAATATTCACAGCTTTTTAATCTCTTTTTTTTTCTCTAGTGGTGTGTACAGTCTATGTCCCCCTTTCATGTTAGTGTTAGATGATTCAAGTCCGGTGAGATGAGTTGATATACATACTATGCATGTATTGGTTAAATTTGGAGGGTCGGGGCATGATAAGAATTTTTTTTTAATATAAATGTAAATAACCCAAAAAAAATTGATATATAAGATTTAACTATATATATTTAAAAAAAAAATAACTCCAAACGGTCAACTAGTGCTGGCTCTCGACAAGTTTCGGCATACCCTTCCATTATCGGATTTAAAAAAAAAACATGTATCTAAATTTCATAGAAGCATGGTTTTATACGAGTCGCATATCTTTTTAACTCGCTCAGGCAATAAATCAATAGAAATGGTGGTCATCTTCTTTTGTCTTTGAACTCAATCTACACAAATGACGATATTATCAGTAATGGACCAGCTATTTTTATCAGGTGTGTGTGTGTGTGTGTGTGTGTGTGTGTGTGTGTGTGTGTGTGTGTGTGTATATATATATATATATATATATATATATATATATATATTAAAAAAAATCAACTTCTTCTTTATCTTTATTTTTGCCAAATCCATCTTTTATAAACGTATATAAAGTATTTGATCAATTTTTACTAGTGTTCCTAAAGATTTTAGATACCGGTGGTGGTGGTGGGATCATGGAAATCTAGCATAAAACTATTTTTTAACTCACAGAGGCATTTTACCAGTCATTTGGTACTCGACTATCAAGTGTAGTTTTATACTGTCTTTTGCATGTTTGGCCGCTACATTTATTATATGCCAAACCAAATATCTAAAATCAAATAAAAAGTCAAGAAAGTATTGAGGGAGAGGGCAAGACAATTTTGAGTTAAAGCTATTTATAAATATCACTAAAAAGTCTAGAAAATATATTTTGTCATGAAATCCTAAAAATCTTAATCTCAATTCAATACCAGTAAACAATTTACTGCCTCTTGAAAGTCTAGATCCAATATCACAAGACAATATGGACTTTTTAAAAAAATCTTAAAAGTCTATATCCAATACCACAAGATAATATGGACATTTTAAAAAAATCTCAGAAGTCTTGATCGAATACCACCAGACTTATCTAACTTGTTAAAAAGTCTCAATCCAATACCACCAGACTTTTACTTCCCCAAATTGTCTAATAAAATCTTGAACCAATACACCCCCCTTAATGTTGAGGATGAAGTTGAGATGGAGATGAGTTTTTATTTTTATTTTTATATTTTAATAAATAAATAAAACTAATAAATATATATATATATATCTTTTGGATGATGTAGTATGGGTAAAATTGTCTTTTTATATATTTGGTTGGTCAACAGTTAACTTTAAGAGCATCACCCACCTATTCTCTATCTCTAAAATAGAGTTTCAAAAGACAATATTCCTTACAGATTCCATCTCTAAAAAAATTTCACTCACACCGCACTCTCTATCCTTATCTCTATCTCTATCCATATTTCTATTTATATTCTCAAATAACTTATATTTTCATTATTATTTTTTAGTTTCTTTAATAAATTATTGTTCAACTAAATTTTAACAAATATTATTTCTAATAACATTTATATATTTTTTTTACTTTTTTTTAATATAATGTTTTATTAGTGAATGAATTTATAATAACTAATTTTTATGTTCTAAAATATTTTTCAACTAATTTTCTCAACCTACTTATTTGTTTTCTAACATTTATCAACTAATTTTCTCAACCTGCTTATTTCTTTTCTAACTTTTTCAATCAACTTTTTTTAATTTAATTGTTTAATCCAACCTACATATTGTTGTATCGAACTTTGTTGGTGTATAAATACATAAATGATATAATAAATATCTTACTAATTTATTGATGTATCAAACTTTCTCAACCAATTAAATACACCACCCATCAATTTATTTTTCTATAAATAGCTACTCTGGTCCTCTTATTTCACCATCCACTTCACTTCACTGTCCACTTCACCACCAAGTTTGTTTTGATTTATAAAAATTTAGTTCGAAAATGAGTTTTATGTAATCATAGATTTTTTTATAACATAAAATATTTTTTTCTTAGAGAAAATTATAACAAAATAATAACATGAAAAACAAATGATAAAGTATGGTAAAAAAAAAATTGATTCATTAATATTCAATATTGAACTTATTTTAAAGATCTAAATGAGACTTTTCTAATTATATAATTTTTATGTTAATAAAATGTATAAATTAAAATTTAGTATACATTAATTGAATTTAATGAAAAATGTAAAAGGATATAAATAGAATAAAAAATATTGAAAAGTGAATTTAGAGAATGAGATGTGGTTCTTTAAATTTAGAGTATCAAGTTATAAAACTCTAAAAATGTTTCTTGGAGACAAAATTTTAGAGTATGGTGGGAGCAACCCATACTCTAAAATTTATTGGAGACATAATTTTAGAGTATAGGTGGGAGATGCTCAAACGGTTTCACTTTAACACTAGGGTAGTTTGTGTTGAATTTCTTAAAGTTAGAGATATTTTACCTTAAGGAAACAATTCAGGGTGCTTTAATGCAATTAACACTTTTTAAGTACAATAATGATAGAAAAGGACTTTTGTTGGGAAGTGCTTTGATAAAAGCAATTCAAAACTCACAGAAAAAGTTATACTAACGTGAAAAAAAAAAAAGGAAAAGGAAAAAAGGTCATAAACGCGTTAACTACTTTTATAAAGATAAAATAAAAGTAAATTAAGATGTGATAAATAAGTTGAGCAAATATGTGAAATCAAATGCCAAGAAATTTCTTTCAAGAGACGAGGAATATATTTGAAAAAAATAAAAATAAAAAGTGGACGCGGTTTCTTGATTGAATCGAAGCCCATCAATTATTTACACAAGTCAAAAGGTCGCGTATGACAACTTGGATGCTTGTATTAATTTGCGTTATAGCGTATATATATCAACTTGTATATATATCCATCATTGTGAATCTGGGTTTGTTGGGATCTAGAGATATCGGAAAATATATATATATATATCAAAAATAAATATAAATAAAAATTATAAATTATTAAGTCCACACACTTTGCTCTCAAGAAAATTAAATGTGCACATGATTTTGACAGCTACAAAATTTTGAATGCCATGTTTAGAATATAGCACAATGATACTCCTTCTAAGAGTAATTATCGGTATCAATAATTGAGATAAAAATAAAACCAAAGAAATTCTCAAACTTAAACCCCGACACGATTAGATTAATGGTTTTTTTTTTCTTTCAAAAAACTCGTTACCTTTAACGTAACCCAAGTTTTGACAAAACAAAGAATTAATTGTAAATTTCTCATTAGAATAAGACGACTTATTTAAGGAGTCATTTAATCAAACCCACATGTAGGTCTCTATTAATCTTCATGACATTTCCTCTTTTTTTCCGATCAAAGAATGTTGAAATCATAAAATAATAATAATAATAATAATTAAATAACATAAATAAAGGCTACTCCAGATCTGATCGCCAATTGTGAATTGTCCACAGTCAGCCATTGACCATGAACTAGTAGTAGGAATATTTCAATTTTCCAAACATTTTGCTATTTATAGTCATCGGTGTATCATTTCATAACCAACCAGAATAACAATCCGGACCCAGTTGAGAAATTGAGTTCAAGCTACTAGTTTTTAGTAAGCGAAGACACAATTAATTCCATGGCTGTTCCTGTAAAGATTTCAGGACTGGTTTTGAACTTGTTTGTTCTGTTGTTCTTAGTTTGTGTGATGAATTTCCCAGCTATTTCGGAGGCCAAAATCCGGAGACACAAATGGGAATTGAAGTACGAGTACAAGTCTCCTGACTGTTTCAAAAAGCTTGTGATCTCCATCAATGGCAGGACTCCAGGGCCTACGATCGTAGCTGAGCAAGGTGACACCATCATTGTTGAGCTCAAGAACAGCTTGTGGACTGAGAATACAGCCATTCACTGGCATGGAATTCGACAGATCGAAACTCCCTGGTTCGATGGCACCGAAGGAGTCACTCAGTGCCCGATCCTCCCCGGAGAGACTTTCGTTTACCAATTCGTTGTTGACAGGGTCAGTTTTTCCTATACACATGTTCAAAAACTGTTTTCAAATCACGTTTCAGTATTATACTAGATATTGATTTTTATGTTTGATTGCAGCCTGGAACATATCTGTACCATGCTCACTATGGAATGCAGAGAGAAGCTGGTTTGTATGGTTCGATTCGTGTCTCTCTTCCTCCAGGACTTTCAGAACCATTTGCTTACGATTACGATCGAAGCATAATTTTGATGGATTGGTACCACAAAAGCGCTTACGAGCAAGCTGCTGGCTTGTCCTCTATTCCCTTTCAGTGGGTTGGGGAGCCTCAGGTAAATTAATTGATACAATCTACCAAGAAAACAGTTACAGATTTTGTCCTTTATTCTGATTTTTAATTTTTTTTCTGTTTGATTTCAGTCAATTCTGATAAATGGGAAAGGAAAATTCAACTGCTCTAGTTTGGCTTCTCCAAGCTTGAACGTCTCCACTGTTTGCAATGCAACAAATCCTGAATGCACTCCCTATGCACTCACAGTAATTCCTGGAAAAACTTACAGACTCAGAATTTCCAGCTTGACTGCTCTGTCGGCTCTTAGTTTCCAGTTAGAGGTATTGTTAGCTACAGATTTGTAATTATAGTGTTTACTTAAATCAGTTGGTCATTTCATTAGTTTTATGTGGTTTATTGCTTTCCTGACACAATTTACTTTTTCAGGGACATAACATGACAGTAGTGGAAGCAGACGGGCACTATGTGGAGCCATTTGTGGTACAAAACCTGTTCATATACTCTGGAGAGACATACTCGGTCCTATTAAAAGCTGACCAAGACCCTTCAAGGAATTATTGGGCAACGACCACTGTTGTGAGCCGAAAACCAGGCACTCCACCGGGCTTGGCCATCCTGAACTACTATCCAAACCATCCCAGAAGATCTCCTCCTACAATCCCACCACCAGGCCCTGGCTGGGACCACGTATCGCTCCGCGTAAACCAGTCTCTAGCCATTAAAGCTCACCAGGGATTCATCATCTCACCACCACAAACCACAGACAGAATGATAGTACTCCTCAACACCCAGAATCGCTTCAATGGCTTCGTCAGGTGGTCCGTCAACAATGTCTCCTTCAACCTTCCACACACACCTTATCTGATTGCGTTGAAACAGAATTTGCTCCATGCTTTTGATCAGACCCCACCTCCTGATGGATATGATTTCAAAAACCATGACATTTTCAATGTTTCACAGAACAAAAATGCCACTACAAGTAATGGAATTTACAGGCTAGATTTCAATTCAACGGTTGATATCGTACTTCAAAATGCAAACACCATGAATGTGAACAACAGTGAGACTCATCCGTGGCATTTACACGGTCATGATTTCTGGGTACTGGGATATGGACCTGGGAAGTTTGACATTTACAATGACCCGAAAAAGTTCAATCTGGTGGATCCGATTATGAAGAACACAGTTCCGGTTCATACTTACGGGTGGACAGCTTTGCGGTTCCGGGCGGATAATCCGGGAGTTTGGGCTTTCCATTGCCACATTGAGTCTCATTTTTTCATGGGTATGGGTGTGGTGTTTGAAGAAGGAATTGAAAAGGTTGGCAGGTTGCCTTCTTCTATCATGGGCTGTGTACATAGGCCATAATCAAATTTCGGACACGGTTCAAGTTTAGGAATAACTCAAACCTACAATCTTATCAAAGCATTCAACATTTTACATTTTTACCTTTTCTTTGTTTGAGTCATTCTAGAATTGTATATTAATTACTTGAGGAATTTATAACAAATGTATTCTTTTTGTATTGAAACATCAATAAAAAGCCTAGCCAACATTTTTTCCGCTTTTGTTTATATGCTCTACATGAATGATGAGTCCTTTTTTTTTTCTTTGAAATACTGATCCTTTCTATTGACTTATAAGCTATAACTTGTTTTCCTAATTGTTATAATAGAAATTGAAAAATCTTATTTATCGGTTATAAGATTTATTATTTATTCCATAAAATGTACATAAACCCAATAAATATGTTGGTTTGAAAAAAAAATTAGAACAATGAAGCGGTTGTATAAATATTAATATTCATAAATATTTGTTGTTAAACCATATATATTTATGCATATATTTGTTTTTGAATTATTACACTATTACATAGTAATTTCGTGGCGCATGTGTGAAAAATTTACCACTAAACTTACCTCATCTCGTCTATTTATTTATACATACATGTCAATATCCAAAAAGGAATAAATAAATACAACGTTTTCTTATTTTTCTTTTTTTGTTGTTGTTAATAATAGCTATTAATTCGGAACCATGTATTTTTTTAAAAACTTTCAATATTTATAGGATTCGAACCACTAACTTGACAGTTATTTATCTAAGCGGCAAGTTCATCCCTCTACCGGTTGAACTAGACCCATTTTAACACGTTTTTGTTTCAAAGCTCATAGTAATTGCTTGGGAATTCTAATCATTGTATTTTACCAAAGTCAAATCATATAATATAAATTCAACGGTATTGCTTTCTATCAAATCCAAATGGACCATATCCAAGTATCCAACATTTCATTCAAACAGCTATATAGCAATAAGTCCAATCTTATCGGTATCTAAATATAATCAAAACCATGAGTTTGACAATTCATTGTTTTTGGACTATATCAAAATCAGTCATATTAATTATTATACATACGACAGCAGGACTTGCGATTTTACAAGGTAAAATTGGTGTTAATTTTGATTTATTTATAAAAATATCATTACAGTTTATTTATAAAAATATCATTAAGTTAATTTTGATTTATTTATAAAAATACCATTACGGTTTATTTATAAAAATACCATTGAATATATAATAATAATAATTATTATTATATTATTATTATTATTATATTAATATTAATAAATATATTATTATTAGTTAATATATATACTAAATAATTAAATAATTAATATTAGTATTTATAAAAATACGATTGAATATAATAAATTAAAATAAATAAATGTATTTATTGGGCCACTTACAAAATAAAATAAAGTAAATAAATGTATTTCATTTGTTCAATCAATTATTTTTTAAAAAAAATTTTAAGTTGGAACCGCTCGGTTCCAATCGGAACCGAACCACCAGTTCCGGTCTGGTTCGAACCGGGCGGTTCCTCCATAAAGAGAATCGGAACCGGAACCGGAACCGCCCCGGTACCAGTTCCGGTCTGGTCCGAAACCGGAACAGGAAAAATCGGTTTTTGTTTTCCTCCAGTGGTTCCCGTTCGGTTCGCCAGTTCGAACCGAACTGGCGTCATGTCTATTATAAATTGAACTGTTCACATTTCAGTCAAATTGAATGGATTTTTACTTATCTACAGAAATGCCATTGAACAGTAAAATTAAATAGATTTCTATTTATTTAAAACAAGACTTTCAATTTCAAACAGCGAAATTAAATTGAACTTTGATTTATTTACAAAACTACCATTGTGTTTTATTTACAAAAATGCTATTGAATATATAATAATAATAATATTATTATTATTATATTAATATTAATATTAATATTAATTAATATATATACTAAATAATTAAATAATTAATATTAATATTTACAAAAATACCATTGAATATTATAAAATTAGGCATGACGCCGGTTCCGGTCCCGTTCTGGTGTTCCTGTTCCTCTTTTTTTTTAATTTTAAATTTTTATTTAATCTTATTTCATAAAAAAAAATTAGATATGTAAAATTGTGAGCCGATTCCGGTCCGGTTCGAACCAGACGGTTCCTCCAAAAAAAGAACCGGAACATAAACCGAAACCGAAACCGAAACAGGAACAGTCTCGGTACCGGTTCCGATCCGGTTCCGAAACCGAAACCGAAACAGGAAAAATCGGTTCCGGTTCTTGTTTTCCTCTGGCAGTTCAGGTTCGGTTCACTGGTTCAAACCGAACCGGCGTCATATCTATTATAAATTGAACTGATCACATGAACAGTGAAATTGAATGGATTTTTACTTATCTACAAAAATGTCATTGAACAGTAAAATTAAATATATTTCTATTTATCTACAAAAAATGCTATTAAACAGTAAATTGAATAGATTTATGTTTAGCTATCGAACTGTTCATTAAACTAAAACACAACTTTCAATTTTACTGTTCATATGAACTGTGAAATTGAATAGATTTCAGTTTATTTACGAACATGTCATTGAATATTATAAATTGAACTATTCACATGAACAGTGAAATTGAATGGATTTCTACTTATCTATAAAAATATCATTGAACAGTAAAATTAAATAGATTTCTATTTATCTACAAAAATGCAAATAAACAGTAAATTAAATGAATTTCTGTGTAGCTATTGAACTGTTCATATGAACAGTGAAATTGAATAGATTTCTATTTATCTACAAAAATACCATTGAACAGTAAAATTAAATAGATTCATATTTTCACATATTAATATTCAATCATTTTAATTTTTTCTGTGTCATAATTTAGATAAATAAAATTTATTAAAATTGAATAATACTCATGCTAGAGATGCACATTTGGGAAATGGGGATGGATATAGGTTCCCACATCCCCATCCCCACTTCCGGACTCTTCCCCTATCCCCCCCCCCCCCCCCCCCCCCCCCCCCCCCATTTGGGAAAAATGGGGATGGGGAATTTTGGGGGGAGATATATCTATCCCCAATCCCAGTTCCCCGTTTTTCCCGTTTTTCCCTATTTTTCCCCGATTCCCCGTTTCCCCTTTTCCCCATTTTTTCCCGTTTCCCCCTTTTCCCGTTTCCTCATTCTCCCTTTTGATCAAAAATTACAAATTAAAAATATATATTCCAATACAAATACAAACTAAAATACATTAGTGCATTACAAATACATAATAAAATCATAAAGTGTGCATTATAAATATATAATAAAATCATAAAGTGTTACATAATATATTTATTTATTTATATATGTTTTGGGGGAAATGGGGAAATGAGGATGGGGGAGGTCACCCCATCCCCATCCCCATTTCAATATATTTATGGGGGAAATGGGGTTCCCCCCATCCCATCCCCATCCCCCACCTCATTCCCCATTTTTCCTAAAAATATTTCTCCAAATGGGGATGGGGACATGGGGATTTGGGGATCCGGGGGAAAATGTGCATATCTAACTCCTGCAGCAAAGTGCGGGTCATTTTACTAGTACATATACTAAAACACAAAACACAATTTCACTGTTTATATGAACAGTGAAATTGAATTGATTTTGATTTATTTACAAAAATGCCATTGAATTGATTCTAGTTTATTTATAAAATTGTCATTAAATATATAATATAATATTAGATTCAGTTTATTTAATATATATTAAAACACAAAACTCACTGTTTATATGAACAGTGAAATTGAATTGATTTTGATTTATTTATAAAAATATCATTGAATTGATTTTGGTTTATTTACAAAAATGTCATTAAATATATTATATTATATTAATATTAATATTTTTAATATTATTATATATACTAAAACAGCTCTTAAAATTGAACTGTTCAGATGAATAGTGAAATTGAATGGATTTCTACTTATCTATAAAAATTTCATTGCATAGTAAAATTAAATAGATTTTTATTTATCTACAAAAATACCATTAAACAGTAAATTGAATAGGAGTAATGCTAGGTTTTTCAATTTTTTCCCAAATTTCTTCTCAAATGGTGTTGGCACGTGAGGTGTCAACATCTTATAAATCATGAGATTATGTGGTAAGTGACGTGATGTTGATACCTCACCATTTGGGAAAAAATTTCGGAAAAAATTTGGAAAGCCTAGAATTATTCAATTGTTTAGCTATTGAACAGTTCAATTGAATGGATTTCTGTTTATCCACAGAAATGCCATTGAACAGTAAAATTAAATAAATTTCTATTTTCACATATTAACATTCAATCATTTTAAATTTTTCTGTGTCATAATTTAGATAAATAAAATTTATTAAAATTGAATAATACTCCCGCAACAAATGCGGGTCATTTTACTAGTATATATACTAAAACATAAAACACAATTTCACTGTTTATATGAACAGTGAAATTGTGTTGATTTTGATTTATTTACAAAAATGTCAGTGAATTGATTTTTGTTTATTTACAAAAATATCATTGAATATATAATATAATGGGTAAATATCATTTTCGTCCGTATGATTTACCATATTATCCATTTTGATCCTCGTCGTTTCGGTATTGGGCCGTTTAGTCCTTCTGTTACATTTTTCGTTAAAAACTGACCATCTGACAAGTTCAGAGGGTAAAATGACTGTTATGCCCCTTAAAATGTCCAGGGGCTTGTCAGGACAATTTTGCCCCCACCTAACCATATGGTGTTCATCAACATGTAATATTTAATAAAATATTAAAACAATTAAAACAAAAAAAAATAAATTAAATAATTAAAACAAATAAATAAATAAATCATCAACCATCCACCATCATCATTTGACTCCTTTCAAAAGAAAAAAAAAATCACAAAAATCAGATTCTTCAACATAAAACCCAGAACTCGGATGTCAAAAACGAAATCAATACAAAACATATATAACTCAGTTCATCAACACAACACAACACAAATTCAATTAAAGTTAAAAAAAACTGAAAATCAACTTCATTTATCTTCATCCTCACCTAACTTCATTCAATCATTCAAAAATTACATACATAAAAAAAATCCAACACAACACACATTGAAAACATCATAAAAATCCCACAACCATCAAATACCATCCAGATATCCAACCATCATCAATAGATTGGTGGTGTGGTTGAGTTTATGTTTGAGTTTCTGGAAATCTGATAAATGGTGGCGTGTTGTTGTGATTTCTGGAATTTTATTTTATTTTTGTTCTTTGGATGGAGTTCCATTCATAGAAATCCAAAGTTTGATTTTTTTTTTGTTCTTCTTTCTTTGGTGGAGAAAGAGATGAATCAGGGAAAAAGAAGAGAGAGAGAGAAAGAGAGGTGGTGAGAGGGAGCAATAAGAATGGGAGAGAAAGATAAATGTTAGGGTTTGATTGATTTTTTAATTTTTTATTATTTTTAATATTTATTTTTAAGTTTCTTTTTTCTGTAATTATTTATTATTTCAATTATTTATATGTCAAGTTACCGTTTTTCCATTCTTAAAAAAGATTCTAGAAGGATGCATGACGATTTTACCATTTTACCCTCGCTCTATTAACAGAAATTTCAAAAACCCTAACGGAATTGGACGGCAGAGACCAAAATAGGGATTAATTGAACGGACAGAGACCTGCATGGCCAATACTGAAACGACGAGGACCAAAATGGATAATACGGTAAACTATAGGGACGAAAATGATATTTACCCTAATATAATATTAGATTTCAGTTTATTTATAAAAATACCATTGAATATATTACATTATATTAATATTAATATTTTTAATATTATTATATATAATATTATATATACTAAAACAGATCTTAAAATTGAACTGTTCATATGAATAGTGAAATTAAATGGATTTCTACTTATCTATAAAAATGCCATTGAACAGTAAAATTAAATAGATTTCTATTTAACTACAAAAATACCATTAAAAGTAAATTGAATAGGAGTAATGCTAGGTTTTCCAAATTTCTTCTCAAATGATGTTGACACGTGAAGTGTCAATATCTTATAAATCATGAGATTATGTGGTAAGTGACGTGATGTTGATACCTCACCATTTGGGAAGAAATTTGGAAAACCTAACATTACTCAATTGTTTAGCTATTGAATTGTTCATATGAACAGTGAAATTGAATTGATTTCTGTTTATCCATAAAAATGTCATTGAACAATAAAATTAAATAGATTTCTATTTTCACATATTAAATTCAATAATTTTAAATTTTTCTGTGTCATAATTTAGATAAATAAAATTTATTAAAATTGAATAATACTCTCATAGCAAAACACGGGTCATTTTACTAGTTCATACTAAAATCTCAAAATATCCATTGAAATTATGAGTTTGAAGCATATCTCACGCTCCAATCGGCCAATCTTAATTAAAAAAACAAATTACTATACAAGGTTTCAAGTGGCATCCCCTAATTTATAACATGATAAAATCTCAATCTCCTGTGACAAAATTCACATCACGTGTACCCCTAGTTTGTCACGTGGCACAAAGGATGATCATGCATAGCTTATTACAATTGTATATTCTACTACTTTGGGCCTCTGTTTGGAAATGAGACAAAAAGCCCGTATATCTGCCACCACTGACCTACAACTTTCCAGCCCAGTTCAATCCTGCTAAATTTGCATAAAGAATGAGGCTCACTTTTTCATGGCTATGGGTATGGGAGTTGTGTTCAAACGATAGAATAGAAAAAGAGTGACTGGCCTAATAGCACCATTCAAAAACTGTATCTATACTTCTTTCGTAATCACACCTATTAAAAATTTAAAAAAATCTCAAATTTATAAATAAACCCCACTTAATACCAAAAATCTCTTTTCTTTAATTATACTGTATTGTATTTTTATAGATATACACTACCTATAACTATTATTATGTTATTTAATCAACTTTATTATTATTTCAGATTTTGTTGTTATCTTTAATTCTCTTACTATTCTTTCTCTTCTCGTTTTTTTCAAAATAAAACTTCATTTTTCGTTAAAAATCCATTTTAAGATTATTATTATTATTATTGGAGAACCACTTTCTATTTGAGAGAGTTTTAGGGATGCAAGATTTGTATCATGTCCCAAAAGATGTGGAAGTAGATATGTGTTTAATGATATTTAAAAAAATATATATATATATATATAGGTGTTCGAAGAAATTGAAGAATATCTAATACATTTTTGTTTACAAGAAAGAACATCTAATATTGATAATAAAAAAGTCTAAAGTGTGTTTGAAATAAATAAAAAAATATAGTAATATAGTTAATTTATATGCATAATGATTTTGTTCTTCTAATAAAAAAAATTAAATTAAAACTTACTTTTTCACAACCAAATTTGATCCATTTTCTATACTTTTACCAATCAATTTGTATTTCCTTAAAAGAGATTGAAAATATATTAAAAAGTGAATCTAGGGTTTATTAAAATGGAAAGAGTTTTTATGATATATGTTAATATCAAATCATAATAGGAAATTTTTTTTATAAAAGATTAAAATAGGAAACTAGTTAATAATTATTGATGAGTGTACTAACAATTAATTAGTTATATTAGTAATTTTACTCAAGGGTATTATTAGATTTTTAAAAACAACCTAATTTGGGGTGTACATACAGTTTTTAAAGGGTGTAAATACCATTATTCATAGAAAAAATATTGACAAGTTGCCTTATTCTATATCATTCATGGGCGGCATCCACTGGACTTTAAAATGAATTTTTGAAGGAGTGACGATATTTACACCCCTTAAAAATTATATATACACCCCAAAATTAGTATTTTTTTTAAATCCAATATTATCCTTAAGCAAAATTACTTAAAGGTAAGTATACCCACCAATAATTATCAATTGGTTTTATATTAATCCTTTGTAAAAAAAGAAAAAAGAAGAAGTTTGTAGTTTGATATTCACATATATAATAAAAACCATTCTATTTTCTCAAACCCTGACTTCTATTTCAAATACTAATTTTAATTTCTTCTTATTAAGGAATACAAATTGATTGAGCAGTATGGAGAATAATCAAAATCATTAGATGAAGTTGGTTGTGAAAAAGTAAGTTTTGAATTAATTTTTATTATTTTTATTACAAGAACAAAATAGTAATGCGTTGTCTTCTTTATTATCTTATTCGTCTCCTCTTTCAAGTACGGTAACATTGTATCTGCAACTTCTAATGAAATACAAATTTTCACGATATAATTTTGACCGAATGTTAAGAATAAAGAGATGAATCCTAAAACCATAAGCTCCGCAGAAAAATCAAACAAAGAGTGGCTTGAACTTGTAACTTTTTTGAACCCAAATTATGAGAGCAAAATCTACAAAAACTTGCAATACATGCTTTAATTTTCTCCAGAGCTTCTTTGCATCGTTTTTGAAACAACCGAAACAAAATTAAATAATTAATAGAGAATTTTTGAAACCACTGAAACCAAATGTTTTTGCTGAAGTTGGAATTTTTGTTTTTTTTTAATGATAAATTATTTTTTAAAATAAAATGATATAAAATAAACTTTCAAAAAAAAACTATATTAAATAATAATAGAAGTGATTAGATAATAAAATAGTGGAAGTGTACATATAAAAATATAATATAATAAAATTAAAGAAATGATATTTTGATATTAAACAGAGTTTATTAACGAACTAAAAAATTAATAAATATTTTAAGTGTAAACATATGAAAAAGGGGTACAATCAGCTTTTGAGGGTGCTACTTGTAGTCAAATCTCTTTTCCATGCAAATATATTATTGTTAGTAACTTGGTAGAGGTAATAGCAGGGGTGCTAATTTACTAGAGTAATATTCGATCTAAGAGGACAATTCATGGTGTGCATAATTAGAAGCTATATCATGTTATACTTTGAATGCATGGCATATGAATTAATCACAATCATACAAAATCAAACGATGAATTTTATATATACATTTAATCCAAGATTTGAAGCATAAGAAGACAATCAGCAAACAACTCATATGCCTCCCAATTAGAACGCTAGATTTTTATTTATTCACAACAACAACAAAACGTACTACAAACCAACAACAGTCAGAGCAGGTCAACGTTTCATGACTCAAGTAATCAAAAATTCAAAATAGATTGACTGACAAATCAAACAACACAAAATGACTACCTCATCATCATAGTCCATGGTGATCTTCAATCTCCACCGTTTGCTTACTAACACGAGGATTAATGGGTTCAACTTGCACCTCAGCGCAACCTCCTTGGCCTTGCTCCTCCATCGCCGAACATGCGCCCTCCACCGTTTGATCTCCGCCGTCGGTTCCAGAGGCGCCTCCTAGCACTCCATCGTACGCAGCAGTCGCAGGATGTATGTGAGGAAACGGCAAGTAAACGCTGTGCACCACAATCTTCAAGTTGCGCATCACTTCAGGAACCTTCACTCTCACGTAGTTGATCCGCATCGGCGCCGTCAACGGACCTCCTCCCGCCGTCGTCACCACCAACGACTCGCCTCTCTCCAGAGTCGGCAGAGTGGTCCCCACCGGAAACCTCTGGAGATCGCCAACCGTCAGGTAGCGATTCGGTACAATGTGGAACCGTACGTTGCTAATATACGTAAACGATCCAGAGAAAATCGACACGTCATCGAGTGCGAAAATAGTCATGTTGTTGAGAGAGATGAGTTCTGGATACTTCACTTTCATGGCGAGAGAGAGGATGCTGAAACCGTTGTTTCGGAGCCGAAGCATCGCGTCTCGGATCATCAGCCGCATGATCGCCGGTTGGTTCTGAATCTGGACGTGAGTCCGGTCCGGTTGGAAAGGGAACGAGAGTGACGTCATCCTCTCGACGTCGCAAGACAACGGAGAGAGAGGAGAGATGTAGCCTTGGATTCCGTGAATGACGACGAGGCCGTTGTTGAAGAGATCCGGATGAGTGATCTCAACGCCTCCGATGAAGATCTTTGAAACGGTACCGTTTTGGTTCCTAGAGGAGGTAACGGTGATGCAACGGCCGGGACTTAGAGTTTCGATCTTGGTGCCGAAAGCCAGTTTACGGAGGTAGTCGATGGCGAAGAGACCAGGAACGAGGTGTTCGCGGAGGAGCGATGGAGTGGAGCACGAGAAGCACGTGCGGAGGGAGGAGTCCGACGGCGCGAAGAGCGTTGACGGACCGGACCAGCCGGTGTTTGTGTCAGTGGAGAGCGACGGAGCCGCCATGGCCAGTTCGTTGAAGCCGAGGTGAGAGAGTATCGGCGCCAGCAGAGCCGTGTGAGAGAAAAACGAGTTTTGGTCTTGGAGATCTTGCGCCGCCGCCGACAACGGTGGAGGAGTGGACGACAACAGTTGCTGGTGCTGTGGCGGCGAAGCTGACGGCAGGAGCGTCTCGAGGTCGCTGATGGTGGCGACTCGAGAGACGGAGAGCAGAGAAATCGCTAGAAGGATCGAGAAGAATCGCAGAGAAGACAAAAAATTCGCCATTTGAGAGAGAGAGAGAGAGAGAGAGAGAGAGAGTAAAAAAACGATGAAATGAAAATTGTTAAAAGTGAAGTGATAGAGAGAGTGAATTTAAAGTGGGAGGGAGAGTTTGTTACGGGAGGTGTTGTTAACGCGCGAGCAAAAGGCGCGTTAGGTAACGTAAATACGAAATGACGTTTGCGTTCGTTTTTTTCCCGATGCCGAGTCTGTTAGGCTTGGCGGGAAAATGAAAACACGAGTTTTGTTGATGGCTTGTATGAGTTTTGATGATCACATTGATCTGACGGCTATCGTGGCTCTGGTAGTTTCGTGACGTGGCAATACTGTATGTTCCGTGCAGTTCATCCAGTGCTTTCTACAAGAGAAAACGTTGGCATGTTGGGCTAAGTATGGGCCTGTAATGGGCCTATTAAAAAAATGCAGTCAATCTAAACCCAAAATGTCCTCTTTTTTATTTATTTTACTTCAATTATCTTTAAATTTAGAATAGAGCAAATTGTACTAAACCTTCTTGAGGTTTGCCCTTTTATACCCATAAACAACTTTTTTATTAATTGACATTCAACCCCCTCACGTTAGTCAACGGCTGTCAGATTTAACGTTTGACTGTGTGAGTAAGGGTAGTTTTTATCTTTCAACCTTGTTGTCTTATACAAGTCATGTCAATCAAAAACATGAAATGCATGTCAGATTTATTTTGAATTTAAAATTGAAAGTTGAATTAAAAAAAAGGAAAAAATGAAAAAAATTAAATTCTTAGAATAATGGAAGAGGCGCGAACAATGGTTTAGTTTTGAAACAAAAACTCTTACTTTCTCTAATGAAAACTAGAAGTTTTCTATCTCACTAAAACCTTCTCGTTGAAAAAGTTGAACCGTGAAGTTGATCAACTTGGTCGTCTTCGTCGCGTTGTCAGAAGGCTTGTCGGTTCATCTTCACGATGGGTGAAAGGTAAAAACATAATCTTTTTCCAAAGGACCTCCCTTTTCTATTCTTAATTTATTTTTTATTTAATTGGGTGAAAAATTGATGCTTAATTTGGTGGAAAATTGATGCATAACTAGGTTAGGTTTAGGGTTCAGGTTTTGACTTTCTGATAAACTTTGGAAATGCATGAATGGGTGTTTTTTTTTTGTTGAGATAGAAATTTGTTTTGGTATTTTGTTTTTATAGAAATTTTTATTTTAGTAAATAAAGACATCATTATTTTATCTACGGTTCCATACTTGGATTCATATGGGGTTCTGATATGTTATATGTTTGTTTAGTGATTCATGATGTTTGTTTGATGAATGTGACAATGTTGTTTGTTTGATTCATGTTGTTGTTTGTTTGTTTGATTCATAATTAACGGGTTATGAGGAATGTGACAATGTATATATATTATAGATTCATGTTGTTTGTTTGATAAATGTGACAATGTGTTATTACTTTGTTATAGTTGCTTAATGTTTTACCTTTTTTTTTATGAATGTTACAATGGTCGGAGATGTAACAGGTTTGATGGTTATATAGATAATAGGTCTGTAACAGGTCCGATGCTTAATGTTTTTAATTTTTTTTTTATGAATATTATATAGGGCTCGTTTGTGATAACTTTTACTTTTGATTTTTGGCAGTAGAAGAATAAAAGTAAAAGCTTGAGTTTTTTAGTTACCATTTGGATAGTGTAATTCAGAAGATTTTTTTTTTAATCTAAAAGAGCTTTTAAGACTGCTTGGTTGGAACATTTTAAAATCTCTTCTAATTATGATATGACCATTTTACCCCGAAAATGAGCTTTTGAACATTTGTACCTTAGATTGAGTAAAATATATGTACATTGTTGTTATTAAAAGTTTGGTAATATAACATTCTTTCAATTATGTCTTTTGAAAAATATTTACTAAAATAATTAGAGTAATGAAAATTCATTTTAAAATTATAAATACATTTATGAATAATAATTTACTACAAATTAAGTTCGATGATATTTTTTTTATAAAATCATAATTATAAAAGTTAAAAGGAAATTATTTAAGCATGAGTTCTCTAGTAAATCTATCACGAACAATCCCATCTCACTTTCATTTATAGTTTTATTCATTTTTACTATGCATTTATTATGCATCGATGAATCTTCGTTCTCAAACTCAAACACATAATCTTAATTTTCACCTTATGATGATCAACACCTACAATGACCTCCCTCATGAAATTATGTAAAGTCATTGAAACAGTAAAAAACCTAACATATATTGCAAATTCAAATATATGATATTGCTAACAGCCTAACACAAGTAGTTCTCATTTAAATAAAATATCACATGGCTCAAATTATGTTGACATTTCATAAGTCAGACTTTACAGGAAGAATAATAACTTGTCAATAACTTATGTGTACGGTGTACCTTCAGCCATAATCCTCATTAAAGCAACATGACAATTCTCCAACAGGGAGTTGATTTACAATAATACAATTAAGTAAGACATGTCCTAGACAACAAAAAGAAGAAAATAAATGACCAACCAATGTCTCAAAACAATTCAACCCATCAAACTGTGGAGTCTAGTGATGTCAATCTTCTCATCTTTCTTTGCTTTTCCTAGTAAAACTTCCATGCTCCAATAGATACTGGAAAGACACCTATGAATTCCTGCACATAAGTAAAACATAATTATATAGGTTAAGATTACTCATCAAACAAAATACTTGAAAAATGGTGGCGTTTGGTCAATTCTTACCCCAAATTTGGGATGATAATGGCTTCTATCATAGAGAAAAGCCGACTTTGTCATGTACGTAGTAATCAAGATAACAATTAGAATTAGAACATTAAAAAAAAGTGCAAGTAAACTCATTTGCCTTTAAAACTAGTGTATTAAAGGGTAAAGACCTATACTATAATCATTTTGATAATGGTAAATCCCTTCCGGAGACCGCCACACTTGTATTAAATGAGCTGTTTTTGGAGAGCCAAGCCCACCTCTATTTGTTTTTGCAGACACATGTTACTGGTAAATCAACTGTAAAGAGCTGAACTAGATCCAAAAGCATGATCCTAAAAATGCTTCCAAATTCACTTTTGAGGGGACATCAAAGCAATCCAACTTCTCTTCTACTCATACACAGTGTAGGCATTCCATGTAATTTAAAGAAGACAAAGATCTTGATCTTCTCGTCAAATTTAACATCTACCAACAACTAACAACCTTAATGGAAAAACTCAACACAACAGAACCATATTGCAAGCCAAATATAGTTTCTAAACCTGGACTTTTTGAGAACTTCAATGTCTTAAACCAGTTAAGATGTGGTTTCTTCCACCACAAAATACAGAGCAATTTCAAACTATTTGCAAAGTTGCTTCTAATAACAATGTTCTTCCATGACAGGGTGTACTAGAGGAAATGAGAATAAGTTGTGCAGGGTATCCAATGAAAATATTGGTTAATAACAAAAAAAAATTCTAATTTAGCCACATTTGAACTTTTTCTTCGTCTTTCTACTCTCCTTACTATTTAACCACATAGAATGTTTACCACCCAAGACAAGTGTTTAATCTAAGAGGATGAAAGACCTTACCAATTCACACCCCTAGCCAACATTTGCAATCACTTGAGGATAACACCTAGCACAGAAAAACTTGCCTGCAAGGAGTACTAAATATTTAGTGTTGTCAAATCTAAAACATTTGGTGTGCAAATCTAAAACAAAGTTATGTGCAAGGGGATTGCAACAAGCGTTTACTGATTTAAAGATACAAATTGTAAAAACAACATTTATGTAAGCATTAAGTTGTCAAATCCAAAATGAGGATTATAACAAAACATAAAATAATTATACAAGTGTTGTGTAATCTTAAAATACCAAAAAACAAAAACACCTTTAAATCTTTAAATCAAGCCAAATAAACGATTAAAAAAAAACACAAGTCAACATACAAGCCTTAAAATACAAACACCCACGCCTTGTATAATCTTTAAATCATGTTACCCTCCATTAGTTTAGCTGATAAAGTTGATTAAAACACCTTACAAAAAAAATACAAGCTTCCAACTGGGTTCCATTTGGAGTAGGATCAATAGTAGTTGATGTTATATGAAATACCCACTAAACAACTACCAGACTTCCCTTTAATTGGATACCTTTCATACTTCCATCTAATTTCTTATGTGAGCAATGAACAACACAATGGTTTCTATACATTAATAATCAATTTCCACATACAAGTTTGTTTACTATAAATAGTTTTAAGTTAAAAACATAGCAATCTTTACAAAAGAAAAAAAAAGAAAAAAAATTCAAAATTCAATCTAGACAGTAACTTACTAAAGTATAGCAAATGATCGCTCTGTAGTGAAGATATTAAAGCTTAGAGCTTTGAAATCATTCCGAAGATGATGTTTAGAGAGCGAGAGGTAGTAGTTTTCTATGAAAATTTGGCCGAATATTTCTAAAAACACACTTTAAATGGTGGATTTGATGAAACAATTGTCATTTGAGTGAGAGACTAGGGTTCATTTGAGGAAGGGGAAGGAGTGAAAAACGATCATGAAAACATATCGAAGGATAGGAGAGACAATTTTATTTTGTTATTTATAGTTAGAAGGGTAAAATTGGTAATATGAAAAATTCATTTAACTCAATTATGGCTTCACGTGTTTTTGATAAGCTCTTTCAGAAGAAGCTGTGTGGGTTATACTTATTCAAAAAGAGCTTTCAGATCTTAAAAGCTCTTCTTCCAGATCATCCAAACAGTCCCAAAGCTCTTCTAAAGGTCTTAAAAGATTAGCCAAACAGGCCCATAGATGATGTTTTACAGGTCTGATGCCCTGTTTTTTTTTGTGTTTTGTACTATTTTATTTAGTTTTTGGTTTGATTCAATGATTTTGGGTTTGATGATTTGATGCAAATGACTAGAGATGTAACAATGTATTATTACTCTATTTTAGTTGCTTAAGATTTTACTTTTTTTTTTTGAATGTTACAATGTTTGGAGATTTAACAGGTCTAATGCTTATATAGATAATTGGTCTGTAACAGGTCCGATGCTTCATGTTTTACTTTTTTTATGAATGTTATATAGATAATGTTTTACAAGTCTAATGCTTAATGTTTTACCTTTTTTTTTATGAAAGTTATATAGATAATGTTTTATAGGTCTGATGCTAAATGTTTTACATTTTTTTATAATGTTATATAGATAATATTTTACATGTCGATACTTGCTGTTGTACTTTATTTTCTTAATGAATGTTATATAGATAATATTTTACAGGTTTGATGCCCTGTTTTTTTGTGTTTGAATGTTATATAGATAATGACTTTTGTTGTGTTTCTGGTTTAGTAGGTGTCATTGTGCTTTTGGTTTGATGGGTTTTCATGATTGATTTAATGGGTGTCACACTGCCATTGTGTCTTTGATTTTATGCTCTGTTTTATTATTTGGCCGGTTTTCATGGTGGTTTTTCAATTTCCTTGTATTTATATATCAATTTATTTTTCCTAACATTGTTATTGTTCTTTTGCAGTAACTTCATGTTCAACGGGATGACAACTTTTATTGGAAATAATTTTGAAATGGGGGAGATTTTCAAGAGATTACATGAGTTTGAAGGATTTATGGGATTGTGCTATGCATGAAGTACTTGGGATGGAGGTTTTAGTTGGTGATAAGTTTACACAAGAAGTTCTGATTCCTTGGAGTGATGAAGCAAGGGAAATTCGAGATGATGCTGGGTTGATGGATGTGTTGAGTGAATTCGAGCAAAAGAATGTGAATAGAATTCACTTTACTGTGAATTACATTCCATATTCAATAGTCCAGCCTAACCCAAATCAACAGCCCCATCAACAGCCTAACAACAACCTAAACCAGCAACCCAACAACATTCAAACCAACAGCCTACCAACAATGTGAACTAGCAGTCCAACCTTAACCCAAGTCAACAATCCAACCCAGAAAAAAAACCTCATTTTAATTACTGATTCTTCCTCAGCCCCATTTAATGATGATGCTAACTATAATTCAGATGAAAGTATCTACCAATCAACAATCAATGGCAGTGGAGATAGGGTTCTTAATGAAGAAAATGACAATGGCAATAGTGATGAGGATCCCAACGAAAACAATGATAGTGGAGATGAATATGATGGGTTGTCTGATGTCAATAAGGATGACATTCAGGGCTGGTCCTGACATCTCAGGGGCCCGGGGCAAAAATATAGGTTTTATGAATATTGGGTCCAGTTATAAAAAATAACTAAAATATTGGACCCATTTAAACTAAAATTATAATAACAACTATTTATATATTTTTATGGGTCCGGGTCATGGGCACCTCTTACACCAGTCCAGGGCCGGCCCTGATGACATTACTCAAGAGAAGGTATTTGATATTGGTAGTGAGGGTGATATGGACAAGAAGAAAGATCAACCCAATTGGGGCACTGCATTTAAGTTGGATGGTGATGGTCGAATTAAACTAGAGGTGGGGCAGTTGTTTAAGGATGGTAGTCACTTTAGAGAAATAATATTAGACTACTCTATTTAAGAGGGATTCAAATTGAAAATGATTAGGAATGAGAAGAGGAGGATCATTTCTGGGTGTGAAGCAAAGGGCTGCCAATGCAGAGTTCATGGTAGTTCAACTTATGACAGGGTCATTTACATGTTGAAAACCCTCACAGATAATCATAATTTCTTAGCAGTGCCTAAGAATTGGGATGTGACCTCAGTTTGGTTAGGAAAGAGATTTGAGACCTTTATCAAAGAGAATCCTGATACTAACATTAAAGTGTTGGGTGCAATAATATTGATGTAGTGTGGGGTTATTGTGCCAGACCATACACTTTATAGGACCAAGAAGTATGCATTAAAAATAGGGGAGGGGGACCACAAGCAAAGTTACAACAAGTTGTATAGGTATGGACACATCATTTTGGAGAGGAACCCTGGGTCATATGTAAAATTGAGTACAATTAGGAATAACCCTAATCCTCAAGTCCCTGCAAATTTCCAAGGGTTTGACATTAGCTTCCAAGCCCAAAAGGTTGGGTATTTACAAGGGTGTAAACCTCTCATAGGGCTAGATGAATGTCATTTAAAAGGTCCACATGAGGGGATTATTCTTTGTACAATTGCAATTGATGCAAATTATGGGGTGTATCTGGTTGCCTTAGGTGTTGTTGAGATTGAGTGTCTTGATAGTTGGAGATGGTTTCTCGATTTGTTGCATCGGCATGTGGGGTTGTATGAGTTTAGGGAGATTTGTTTTATAACTGATCGACAGAAGGGAATTATGCCAACACTTGATGATATCTGGCCTAACCACAAATCTAGATTCTATGGTAGACATATATTGCAGAACATGATGGTGTTGTTTGTTCTCTCTCTCTCTCTCTCTCTCTCTCTCTCTCTATATATATATATATATATAAGTATATTCATTATGCAATTTTCTAGCTGTTTTTATTTTTCAGTTTCATATTTAAATAAATGCTATTGATCTGTAGGTTCAAAATTGATTGCTTGAGGGAGCTATTTTGGCCTGTTACTAGAAGCTCCAACAAGACATCATTTTCGAAAGCCATGGATGATATCAAAAAGACCTCTACTGATGCACATGAATACCTTTCTAGAATTCCATTGGAGAATTAAGCAGTCCAAGCATTTGACAATACATGTAAAACAAATCACAACACGAACAACGTTGTTGAAGCATTCAATGATTGGATGAACAAATATCGCGCACTGCCAATGTTTACCATGATGGAGAGGGTTAGACAGAAGTTCATGAAGCGAATTCGATATAGATATGAAAATGCACTGAGTTGGGAGTCAAATATACCACCGATAGTTAGTCGAATGCTATAGAAAGCGCAAAAGCAAGGGAGATATTTGAAACCATTGCGCTGTGGAGAATACGAGTTTGAGATTATCGATGGGAATATGCAATTTGTAGTGGAACTTGACAAATGCACTTGCCAATATGGTATATGGGTTATCTCTGGGGTTCCATGTAAGCATGCAATGTCATGCATCACCAAAAAACAAGACAATGTTAAAGATTATGTGGACGATTACTTGAAGAAAGTTGAGTATTTGACAACATAATTCAACAACATCCATGCAGTTCCAGATGAGAACTTATGGCTAGATGGTGAATTCTAAATTGTTCTACCGCCAGTCAAGAGAATGAGGGCTGGAAGGCCAAGACAGTCAAGAAGAAGAGAGTCGAATGAACCAAGAAAGGTGCAAAGGTCAATTGGTTTTAGGTGTGGGAATTGTCAAGAAGTTGGTCACAACTCTAGGACGTGCAAAAAGCAAAAAAAAAAAAAATTAATAATCAAGAATTGAGGTAAAAATACAACTAAAACAATATTTGAGTTTTTTATTTAAAAAAAAACTATTTCAGTTGTTTTGAATGTTTCAAGTGCTAATAATTGTAATCGCAGATTGCTAGCACATCCACTGCACCACCAAAAGGTTCAAAAAGAAAGAGAAATGAGGTAATTAATATTGCTGCCTGAAAGCATATCCACATACGTTGTGCTTCTTGATTTATTGTTGTGCTTCTTGATTACCTTTCAGGCTGGTAGAAACTCAATACCCACCTCAGGACTTCTTGGACTTGCTTCAACACATGATGGAACTGCTACAACAACAGCTCTTGGTGGATCATCAACTACTGCAGCTCCCACACATGCTTCAGGAACAATAACAAGGGTAATTTAGACCAAATTTTGTATAATTTAATTATTATTTCAGAGAGCAAATGTTGATGTTCATATATTTTCCAGGTCCTTTGGTTTTCATCAACTTAAGAGGGAACTTCAATTCCAAGAGAGTCATTCAATTACGTGTCAACTCAACCTGTCACACAATGTGCACCTCAACCATCTCAGCAATCTCAAGTATAGGCAGGCTTGCTGTAGCATTTGCCTGCTAATGTAATGTAGGTTTTATTTAATGAATTTTGGTGGACAATGATCGAAGACATGCCTTTCATTGAAATATGTTGTTGGGTAGGTGTATTGTCCTTTTTTGGTTAATATGGCTTGCGCGCCTATCGCTTTTTTGTGGCAATGGTGGGTATGGTTGTGTTATTGATGAGGTCATAGTTATTGGTGATAGTCTTTAGGTTGGTATCAGTTGAAGATGGTATTAGTTGAACTAATGGAATTGTTATTGCCCTTATTATGGTGGATATGGTTTATGTTGCTGATTGATGAATCTGTGTGTGGCAATGATGGGAACTTTTTGACACAGTACTAATTGATTAATAATAAAACGTTATTGATATGGATTTGTTTTTATGCAAATGTGATGGTGATCACTTTTATTATTTTCTTCTTTTTAGGAATGGGAAGGCGATTGATGAATTAATGTTTATGTATTTTAGAACATTTGATATAGTTTATATCAAAGAATTGAAAAAACTGAGCAACAAATGATATTTTTTTGGAATCAATTGGGAAAAATCTGCATTTGCTATTTTATAAGCATCTGGAGTCCAATGTTAACTTATAAAACATTTTTCATTCTTTTTTCTGTTTTATAAAATTGGTTCTTCGATTCCTTAAGAGCATTTTTGTCCAAAAGAAAACGTTTTCCCAACAAAACGTCCCATTAATATTACTGCCTTTTACAAATAAAATAATACTTTTTTTTGTCTTTTACTAGGGTTACAAAAGTAAATAAACATTGTCAAATAGTATCAGGGTATTTTTGACTTTTACACATCAATACACGGTCAAACGTTAAATCTGACGGTCGTTGACTAACATGAGGGGGGTTAAGTGTCAATTAATGATAAAGTTGTTTCTAGGTGTAAGAGGGCAAACCTCAGGGTGGTTTAGTGCAATTTGCCCTTAAGAATATTATCTTCAGCTGTTTTAGGTCAGGAAAAATATCAAATCAGCAGAGGATCCAGATCCTGCAAAAAATGGCGTTTTCTCCTCGAACTTTCAGAATTTCCCAATTTTCCTCATGCCTTTGGTAGTTCGTTAAAGTTTAGTACTATCTGTTAACTTTAGAGGGTAATATGGTAATTGAACCATATTCCATCCTATAAGTTAATTATTATTTTTTTGAAGTATTACACTGTTATATATATTCGGGGTTTTATGCAGAGGGGGAAGGACTCAAACCCCCAACCTCATGGTGCATGTGTGAGGGGTTTACTACCGGGTCAACCTCATCTCGTCTCCTATAAGTTAATTATGATTTGAAAAATAACTAATTTTGATAATATTTTGGTATTTTGAGCTAGTATATATTTGGTATAGTAGTTAAGGCGTACAATTACTTTTTAGAGCTAGAATGATTGAAGTAGGTTATGATATAATTATATTCATCGGAACATAACACAATCATCATAAATCGATATAACAGTTTAATGGTATCAATTTTATTTTGGCAGCAAACCCTTGGTTGGATATTTAATATGGTGATTGTTGATTTATTAACTGAAATGATATAGTGTTGAATTGATGAATTTTATTAACTGAAATGATAGTGCTAAATGTTTTTTTGTATTTGAATATGATATGAAATGTAACAAAATGATTTAGTTTTTTTTTTTTTTTCAAAAGCCTTTCATTATAGATAATTAAAACACTACCACTAAAATGCTAAAAAACATCATATTCTCTAACATCATATGCCTTAAATCTCTTTGTGTATATTCCAAGTTTTTGCATTCTACCATATAGACTTTCCAGGTTTTGCACGTTAGCATGTTAGGATTTAGCTTGTATTCCCAATGTGAATCAAACAACTTCAACTTATGCAAAGTGGTCTAAATAGATTCGGATGATTCAATTCAGGTAGAGTTGGAAAGAAAAGTCCGAGACAAAGCCAATGGTGAAAATGGTGTTGGAATCTGTTCCTAGACGAGCCCATACGCGCCGCAAGAAGATTGCTGCACATCACTTGTGAGTTTCTGCCCGCCAGAGGTGTTCGAGCCCATGAGACATGTTTTTGGGGCCTGATTTGGTGTGTGGAACTCCCAGAGATATGGAAAAATGTGTTGAAGTCGGTTTTCTTATTGGGAAAGGTTTCAGTTCGGGATTTATTGTTTAGGAAAGACTTGTTAAGTGGTTTCAAATTGCTTATAGGAGTTTGATTTCTTAAAGACCAAGAATAGTGACCCTATAAATAGTGAAGTTTATTCTTTGGTTGATAACACTTGGTGAGACACCTGAGAACATTAGAGAGTGGGTGAATCCGAGGAGTGAGCCTCGAGGAGATTAGGGGGGAGACCCTAGGGATATCCAGGGGGTGGAAGACCCAAAGGATATTTAGGGGAGACCCGGGAGGAGATCCATAGGAATATCAAGGGAGGGATCCATCGAGTATCTAGGATCTGGGGAGAGATCTGAGGGTAATATTCATGGGAGACCTAGAGGGTATTCAGGGGTGCACTTGGGGAAGACCTGGTGAGCGCTGTGAGCTGAGAACTAAAACGTAAGCTCGGTTGTGAGCTTGGGCTCAGTAAGGCTCAGTTGTAATTGGGGTTTGGGGCTAGAGAAAGAATATTGGAATTTTGTAGTTGTAACAATTTTCTACATAGTGATATTTTTCTCTTGTCGTAAAATCTTGTGTTGTGTGATTGGATTCTCTCATCTTATTTTTCTACTGCTAGACGTTATTTGTTATGTGGTGAGTATTCGGCATGCACTTCCGCGTCACCTTTTCCTTGAAATGCCACTACTGCTGCTGCATGTATTCAGGGCTTGCCCTAGGCTTTAATAGGAGGCGCGGCCGCCCCGGGCCTCTTTTTAAAGGGGTCATATTTACATGATTTCAGTATTAGTTTAGAAGGCAAAATTTGTTTTATTTTAGTTCATAAAAGGCCCAAATTTCTATTTTGAGTATTAATCTAAAAAATGCTCATATTTACATGATTTCAGTATTAGTTTAGAGGCTAAATTTTGTTTTATTTTAGTTTATAAAAGCCCCAAATTTCTATTTTGAGTATTAGTCTAAAAAAAGCCTGTATCAATAAAGCATTAAATCCAACAATTTAAAATAAAACAAAATTATAAAATAGGGTCAGCTTGAAATGTTAAAGCCCGAATTAGATTTTGATTTTTTTCCCAGACATGAGACATCGGTATTTAGATTTTCGTATGTCATCTAAATCACTAAAGGATTTATGATTTTTTTTCTCTCCGACCACCATTGAATGATTTCTTTTGATCTCTCTCAAGTCTTAAAATTAATATGAAAATGTGGTCCATTTTAGAATTTTACCTCGGACCCTCAAAAAGTCAGGACCAGCACTACATGTATTATTGATGCATGTACTATCTCGGCAAATGCCACCAATTTTTTATTTTTTATTTTTAGATATTTGCATTTCCTAGAAATGAGCTGAAGTTTGTAAATTTTGTACTTCATCCCTTAAGATTTTCCTAAAATTAAGATTTTAGATGTGGTTTGAATTTCATTAAGTACTTTAAGAGTTCCAGAAACAGCTTTATTTATCCATCTAAACTTTCCTTTTGTAATGGCCTCATCTTTATGTTTTTGTTTGAAATTCGTTTCTATAATTCCACGTAAAGTTGCTTGCGTAATGGCCTCATTATGGTTGGGTTTGTTTTCTAAAATTTCTTCTAAAAACATTTCGAGTAGGTGTTAATTATCTAAAATGCTTTGTTTTAGAACATGATTTATTAATTGCTTATTAAAGACACTCAAAGTACTCTCGTAATCAATCTAAAAACAGTTTTATCTATTTGAGTAGCTTATTATAAAATAAGAGTGGTGCTATTGGCACACCCCCTGCTGATCTATTCATACTCCATTTTTTTTAATTATATAATATTTTTTTCCCTTTATCAAAATTACTTAAAGAGACATACAATTTAAAAAGAAATCTTCTACAAAGTAAATCTATTAAAATCTCACATTCCTTTTCCAAAAACAAAAAACTCAGTAATCTGTTTTTTCAAAAAAAAAATTAATTCTTAAATCTTAAAATCTTCTTCTTACATACATATAAAATATTATGGAAGAGTTTGAGAACGATATCAAGAATATTGAAGAATTGTTTAAGAACGGTATCAAACATCTTGAAGAATTGTCTGAGAATGACATAAAGCAAGAATTGTTTGACAATGATAGTAAGCATCTGGAAACAATTCATTCTCTGGAAATAAGTTTGAAGTTTATTTTTTCTTTTCTATCATGAAATAAGAAGAAGAAAAAAAGTAAAAAAAGAAATAAGAAGAAAAAAATAAATTAATTAATCAATGAAGGTGAGAGAGATGTATACAGATACAGAGATCATAGAAAGAGAGATCATATATGGTATGTATTAGGTTTGAAAAATAAGTAAAATGGGTAGTTTTGGAAATAAACCAAAAAATTTAATAAAAACATTTAATTTTATTTAATTAAATCAAAATTTTAACAAGTGGGGTATGAATAGATCAGTACGGGGTGTGCCAATAGTACCACTCATAAAATAAATACATAATCATTTTAACTATTATTACATGTAATAATGTAAAAACACTATTTAGATTTACTTCAAAATTAATTGCAGGGAAATATGGGAAATATGAGGAATGATGCTCCCATTTGTATTCAAAACTATCCGACCCCTCGTATATGTAGGGGCCGTTTGGTATGAGGTCATCTTTACATGAGAATGAGAATCTCATAGCATTCCCATGTTTGGTACAAGGTTTGAGTTTTTTGTTTCCTAGAAAAGTGAATCCCATGGGAATCATATTATCCTCCCAGGGGGTAATGTGATTCCCATCTCAATAGGTGGGTTTCAGATTACCCTCCATTTGATTCCCACTGTGGGACCTACCTTTATTAATTTTTTTTCCTTCTTTCTTCACGATGCTTCTGGAAATTAACATAAAAAATCCCCAATTTTATTTTCTTACACTTTCTCACTACCCAAACACCAAATTTTCAGACCAACTAAACAATACCCAACTTCATCTTCATCAAAACAAGATCTGGGTTTGCTCAAACAACATCAAACACCATCACCAATACAAAAAGAAAAAAAAACTGCAGTAAGTTTTGGGTTTGCTCGATGATGACGACGACGAGGAGCTTCGATGATGAAGAAACGAAGATCCTGGGCGGACAGATGCGACGACGACGAAGATCCCGGCTAGAGGCGACGACGACAACGACGACGGGGAGGCAAGGACGACGACGACAGTGACAATAGGTGAAAGATCTGGGTTTTTTTTTTGTCTTGAAAGAGATGAAATATGACAAAGATAACAGGTTTTAAGGACTTCGAATTTTTTTAAATTTTTTTAGTTTTTAATAAATAAATAAAAAACAAATTCCCATGTACAACCAAACACTCTTACTTAATATCCCTAGGAATCCGACATAATATTCCTATACACAACTAAACATATGTATACAACTTTTCCAGAAATCACATTACTGGGTTTCACTTTCCCAGGAATCACATTATTTTGATTACCTCATACCAAACGGTCCCGTAGGTCTATGGGTTAGCATCTAATTAATTCCCAAATTTGTTATATTTTTCATGTCGAATATTTTTCAAATCAAATTTTTACTTTTTTTACTACTAATGTTGAGAAGTCAAAATGTGTTGGCACCAATTTCTCAGTTTCAAGTAAACCCTAATCATACGCACTACATAACTCAGAACCCAAATATCAATAAGGCCACTCTGACTTCGAGTTCATATCCATATTCCATAGTCAGGGCCGGCCCTGGGCTGGTGCAAGAGGTGCCTATGCCCCAGGCCCATAAAAATATATAAATAGTTGTTATTATAATTTTAGTTTAAAGGGGTCCAATATTTAAGTTATTTTTTTAAAACTGGGTCCAATATTGATAAAATCTATATTTTTACCCCGGGCCCCTGAGATGTCAGGACCGGCCCTGTCCATAGTACGTTATTTTTGAGAATGTCTTCTATAGGACATGGACATATCACATTCTCATTTATATTTAGATGTTATACATCAACTGATATAATGCTTGTGTCTCATAATTATTCTTTTCACTACAACTTATCAAACATAAATATACATATAACAGTAGAACCCGTATTGAATCAGTGATGATATTCAAATTGACTTTCTTTGTCGTCAATTGTTATGATAATTAGGAAGTAAACCATGATTTATTTTGTACACACGTTTATGAAATGTATTTTCCGGTTAAGAAAATTACAAAGAGAATTTATAATGAGAATGAGCAGAGATTAGGGGAAGAGAGAATGAGAAATACATGGGAAGATTGATAAAGGGATAAGTTGTCATATATTCTTCATATCTTCATTAGTGTCTTTGGCTATTTATAAGCTTTACAGACTTACAGCGCAAACACTACAACAATTAACAATTAATTAACCATTCACCCACTACATCAATTTTATTGGAAACAACAGCTAATTAATAGGAAAATGCTAATGATGGAAACTAAACTAAAGGCACAAATTACCCACTAACAAAGTAATCACTAACAACACTAATTATCAATCTATGCACACATCTTTCCTCCCCTCTCGAATTATCCTTGTCCGCAAGGATAAAACCGAGATATGTGCTGGATGTATATTTTGGAAATTTCTTTCGTGAAAGTTGGTTCGTACTATTTTTCATTTGTAGAGAAAGAGACTTAAGTTGGCCGCTTTTGTTTTTGGGTTGGTGGAGGACCTGGAAGATCTGCAAAGTTATTAAAAGAGGATTTATGAAGCGATACCTGAGGAAAAAAAAAAGAGGTGATGACTTTCTTTTGTAAAAAGTTATGTTCCGCGATTGGATACGCCACACAGATTATTTCTGATATGGTGTGAGGCTGTGGGATCTTACCCAATGTAGGGAACGATAGCTTGAGATAAGATTGGTTACTATCAAGAGAATGATTGGTGTTTATCTGAAATGAATTCTCTTTGTGGAAGACACGCAGAGATTGAAGTTCATTCAAAATGGTTTGGAAGGTATTATGAATTTGGATGAGGCTAGACTCATGACGAGCTAGGACTTCATAGATTTCATTACGAAATCGTATGTCCATGGAACCGAACGGCTCTAATATGTATTTTCCGGTTAAGGAAATTACAAGGAGAATTTATAACGAGAATGAGCATAGATTAGGGGAAGAGAGAATGAGAAATACAGATGAAGATTGATAAGAAGGATAAATTGTTATATATTTTTCATATCTTCATTAGGGGAAGATCATAAAAAGTTGTACTTTTGTGATGTTATAATAATAAAAGATGATTTATGTGTTTTTCAAAATAAATCGTCTTATATACGACTTGTAACGAAAATAAAATCTTTTACGAGTTAATGATTAACACACGGTAAATAATTGTATTTATTTTCTTTTCTTATATCTTTTTTTTTTAATTCTGATTAAGTTAACTCTCAAGTAGATTGTGTTTGGTATGACTTTTCAAGTAGAGCTTCTAATGAGTAGAGCTTCTAACAAAAAAAGCTTTTGGTTGTGTAAATTACAAAAAAATGTGTTCACAATTAAAATAGCTTTTGGTTGTATAAATTATAAAAAAAAGGTGTTGACAATATATTTATAATGAAAGAGTTGTATAGGCATTTGAAACAATTCATATGTTTTAAAAAAGCTCAAAAAAAAGCTTTTTGAAAAAACCTAAATTTTAGGCTTCTTCAAATAGATATAAAATGACTTTTATAAAGAGTAATTGAGATAATTCATACATTAAAAACATGAGTGATGCTATTGGCACACCCTCTATTGATCTATTCATGCCCCACTTTTTTAAGTATATAATATTCTTTTTGTTCCTTTATCAAAATTACTTAAAGAGACATACAATTTAGGAAAGAAATATTCTACAAAGTAAATCTATTAAAATCTCACATTCATTTTCCAAAAAAAAAAAAATCCAGTAATATGTTTCTTCAAAAAAAAAAAAAATTTAACTCTTAAACTCTAAAATCTGTTTCTTACATACGTATAAAATATTATGGAAGAGTTTGAGAACGATATCAAGAATATAGAAGAATTCTCTAAGAACGATATCAAACATCTTGAAGAATTGCCTAAGAATGACATAAAGCAAGAACTGTCTGACAATGATAGTAAGCATCTGAAAACAATTCATTCTCTGGAAATAAGTTTGAAGTTTATTTTTTCTTTAGAATGATATTAAGCTGTAGTTGTGTTGAAGTACTCTAATATTTTTTATTTTTTCCTTTCCATCATGAAATAAGAGAAAAAAAAACTAAAAAAAAAAGAAATAAGAAGAAAAAAAAAATCAATCAATGGAGGTGAGAGATATGTAAACAGATACAGAGATCAGAGATAGAGAGATTATATATGGTATGTATTAAGTTTGAAAAATAAGTAAAATGGGTAGTTTTGGAAATAAACAAAAAAATGTAATAAAAACATTTAATTTTATTTAATTAAATCAAAATTTTAAAAAGTGGGACATGAATAGATCAGTAGGGGGTGTTCCAATAGCACCACTCTAAAAACATTGTTTTAAATTTTACCAAACAACTAAAAACAAATTCAAAATAGCATATTAAAAAAATACTTTTGATCTTTATAAAAATCATAACAAACATTCACTTAGTTAACAATTAAAAGAGCTTACAAATAAATTTCATCGTGTTTCTCTCTCTATTCATCTGCCTCACCAAAATTTCTTGCTCTTTAATCACTGGGCTTGTACCGGTCATTTCAAAAAGGTACAACCATTTCAAGCAAGACTCAATTCACTAGGGAACTCTTAATTTTGAAGAAAAAGTTACTTAATCCCAGAATCTTTTAATTAATTATCACAAACTATTTAATGCCACGTGGCCAGAGCTTTAATTACCGGTTTAATTCTCCTATTATCCTTGTACTCAACAACAGTCTACGATTGACCATTAATCCAATCAGACAACACCACCTTAACTTGATAAAGCATAAACCCATAAAACATATTTATTCAATTTACCAAATGACCCCACCTTCCGTTACAAGAGTGATGTGTCAACTTGTGTTTGGTTAATGAAGGCAGTTCTAACTGGTACTTAGTACAGAGGGATATAACCCCTTAAAAGTTTGCAAAACAACCATTTCGAAGACCCACGGAAAAAAAAAAAAGTTTGAATTTTGCTTATAAAAATGTCTATAGAGAGCAAAAGCAAAAGCATCTTTGGCTTCTCTTTCTCTTCTATTTTCTCTACTTAATTATCTAAAGTTTTTCTTCTTTATCTTGTTTTTGTTTTCTTTTGCTCTCTAAATTATGGAAAAAATAGTCGAATTGGAGAAAATAAATAATCCAACAAGATGTCTAATGAAATATTGCAAACAAAAAAACTGCTTGCTAAAGAAGTGCAATGAAATTTCCATCTCCTGTGATGTCGATGTTGCCCTCGTTGCCTTCTCGCCTACTGGACGTGTTAGTTCGTTCTGTAGCCGCGAAAAGTTCGAATTCAAACCTAATTATCTTTTTTATTTTTGGTGTAATTCTCTTGCATATATATTCACTAATGAATAAATTTTTTTTATCTTTATTTTTACAGGATAGAAGATGTAATTCAACGTTATGTTGACCTACCACCGAAACAAAGATACTTGTATGCAAAATTCTTCTTTTTTTGTAACAATTATTATTATTATTTTCATATTTTAAACAAATTTTCATATTCTGAATTATGTTTTCTAATTTTGATTTGGCTGGTTGGGCTATTGTTTTGATTATTATTGACACTTGGACATGCAGTCATTTGCAAAATGTACAGGTAATTTCTATATATAAAAAATATGGTTATTTATTTAGTTTGATTAATTTGGCATTTATTTCTCTATTTATTGATTATTAATTTGTTGTTTCTTATAATCAAACAAGACTGAGAAGCTGAAGCAGCTAGATCACCATATCAAGGCCGACGAAAACAAGCTGCAGTATCTCAAGAACCAGTTTGTTCTCTCTCTCTCTCTCTCTCTCTCTCTCTCTCTCTCTCTCTCTCTCTCTCTCTCTCTCTCATATGATATGATTGGTAGTGGCAAATGGCAATTTCAAAATCTGTAACACTCAACACGGAATCAAACTTTGTTTTGCTAAAGTCAACCCAATTTACTAATTAAAAAAGTATTATTTATAATAAGGGGTGGGCGCGGTTTGGTTCGGTTCGGTTTCGGCCAAAACCATATTGAACCATTATATTTTAGGTTTTTGAAAACTTGAATCGGTTTGAACCGTATTGGACCACAAAACCGAATTGAACCGAACACCTTTATCTCGGTTAGGTTCGGTTTTGGGCCTATTGGGCTTTGAGGTTTTTTTACATATTTTTTCAATTTTTGTATCATTTAACAACCCTATTTTTGTATTTAGACCTTTGGCCTTTGGACAATTGACTTTGGGCTATGTTTTTTTTTAACAATCTCTTATATTCAAAATACATCTAAATAGACTACATTACTATTTAACTAATCAAATTTAGACCAATTCAATCATAAGTACCTGCTCAATAGTTACTATTCTACCAAATTTAGTCCATACATTACATAGAATGATAGAAGTCCAAAATAAAATAAGATCATACATAAATAATCCAACATACAATCCATAATAAAATTTGTATTTTTTTTGTATTTATAGTTCGGTTCGTCGGTTCGGTTCGGTTTTAGAAGGTCCAAAACCGAAACCGAACCATATTCTATGCGGTTCATTCGGTTCGAACAGAATTGAACCGAACTCAACCTTAAAACCGAACCAAACACCATATTTCGGTTCGGTTTGGATCGGTTCGGTTCGGTTCAATGAACCGTGTCCACCTCTATTTATAATACTTGGCACATATGTCAAAGTACCCACAAAAGCTTCAAATCTTGTCTGCATTTGGGCTTTACAATATAAACATGTATGGAAACTTTCGCCTCAAAACAGTTTGCATATTCATCAAAATCCAGTCTAGAATTTGATGTTTACATATAAAAATGCAAAGTAATTCTTATAAAATAGTCATTTAATCACATATAAATTAGTAAATTATCTTTTAAAAATAAAAAAGGGAGGATATTTATATGATTCTTTATAAGGGTAATATTGTAAATAACCAAGTTTTTGTGTCTGTTTGATTGTATTGACTGTAGAAATTAATTAAAGGGGTTTCAATACAATAGTCAAACCTGCTTTTTCAGCTACATAGATAAAGTTTTTCGGTTACATTGATAAAGATTTTTTTTTTTTTAGTAATTTCACTGGAAAAAAAAATAATCGAGGAGATAAGGTTAGTTCGGTGATAAACTTATATCATGAAGTTGCGGGTTTGAATTCTTCCCATCCTAAAACCCCTAAATTTATGTAATAGTATAATACTTAATAAAAAATAAAAATTAGATGTATTCTAGTAACATTTCCCTTTATTTCTGATGCATGATTATCATCTTGCCTGCAACCTGAGTTTGGTTCTCCCAATCAACTCCTTACAATAGAATACAAGTAAGTTTCCGAGTGTTCAATTTTATTTTTTAAATAATTAAATAATTAAATAATTAAATAGTAGCATCATGTCTTTTCAAAATTCGGATACGATGTGTGATGTGTAAAACAACGTTTTCATGAAATATATATATATATATATATATATATATATATATATATATCGATATGGTCTTAATTACTTAATAATTAATTATTTGATTATGGTTTCAATTAGCATCTGGAGCTAGAACTTCAAGAGAATACAGTAAAGAGAGATATCCAAGACAACAAACTCAAGTAAGACTATTATTTTTATTATGGCAATTAAAGATTGCAATTAAATCATTTTTTTTAAATCGATGAAACAATTGAAAGGTTTTATGAGCCGGCTCCGGATAAGGAACCAACACTGTCTCAACTTACATGGTTTGAGAGAAACCTGAGAGCCTCTTTAGAACAAGTCAAGCAAAAGAAAGTGGGTTCTTCTTTCTAATTATTCAATATTATTTTCATTGAATTAATTATTTTCTTTAAATTGATCTTTACCGATTATGTTTTACTATTTTTTTTTTAATTTTTAATTTTATTTTTTGCAGCATCTATTGATTCTGATACCCTCTCCATCAATGAAAGAAAATTATAATTATCAGGTATAAACCACCGCAAAAGTCTTAAATTTTATAGATTTAATGGCTATTTTAGTGTTGGTCAATTAAACTACACATCATGATTTAATGATATAATTTCAATTTCCAGGGGTTTGGAATGAATAAGACGTGGAAAAACCCTAGTTCTACTCTACGTCAACCGCAGCGTCGACCTTGTATCAATCAATACAGGTTTATCATAATTTCGATCCATTACGTTATCAATGCATTTATAAATTAGTTTAATATATGTTGTAATTAATTAAAACGATTTTATAAATTGATATGAACATGCAACTATATCATATGTACTGTTTTCTACTAGAGCAAGAGATCCTGCAGGAGTCCAATCTCAAGACCTACGTCATCAAGCTGACCTGATATTGGCCGCAGCTTCGACTTATTTCACGCGCCATCCTCCGGCAACAACAGCATTTCCTTCAACTCTGATTCAGGGAACTCAATTTCTGCATGCTAATTACTCTCCAATTCAGGTGACGGTCTTCCACATTAATTATATTTTAATATAAGTGAATTTGTACATCGTGTCTATGTATAAGTGTATAACAACTGACTAAGATTGGATGCTTGAAATTGAATCATAGAATCAACCGGTGATATCGGATAAAATGACATTCAACGATCCAGTGGAGCAGCTTGGCAGCTCATCTGCGGTATGTAATGGCATTTTTGACCTTTTCAAAGTGTGTTTCGATGAACACTTTTGAAAATATTTACCAGTGTTTTTATTTATATTTTTCTGTTTTAGCACAAAAACAATACTTTTATTTTAGAATAAAATGCACTTCTTTACTTCTTTTCAAGAAGTCTTCGTAGTGTATTATTATTATTTTGCCTTTATTTTATCATATAAAGTGCTTTTTTTTACTTGAAAAGTAATTGCCTACTAAAACTTTGTAGTACAAAGCGCTTATACAGATTACAGAAGCCCTTATATTATCCATGTAAACTTTTAGTTCTCATCAAATATTGATTATAAAAAAAAAATTAAAAAAAAAATAAAAACACGGACGGTACTCTTTGTAGTCACTCTAAAAAAAACTTTTATCTATTTCAGTAGCTTATTATACATAAACTAAATTCATAATAATTTTAACAATTCTAAATATCTTGTAATTAATAATATAAAATCACTTTTTGAACTAAATTCAATATGGCAGGGAAATATGGAGCATGGTGAACCAATTTGGTTTCAAAACAGTACAACCCCTCAGACAAGTGGTTATGACTGGGTTAGCATTTAATTAATTCCCAAAATTATTATGTTTTTAATTTATGCTTTGTATTTCTCTAATTAAATTTTATTATTACTAATATTTTCAATAAGCAGAATAATTTTAGCAGTCAAAATATGGTGGCACCAACTTCTCAATTTCATGTAAACCCCAATGAGGTATATGAGACTTCTAGTTATACATACAACATAGACCCAAACCCAAATGTCAATCATGCCACTCTGCCTTCAAATTCCTATCCCGGGTATGTATATCATATTCTCATTAAAAAAAAAATAGACGTTCTATATACATCAATATAATATTAATGCCCCCTAATTATTAAACATAAATATTCATATAGTCATACAGTTGGGATTATTAGAAATATATTTTGTGCTTATGATACTTTTATTTAACGAATGCAACTATTTGTCCATTTCATTCTTCTGCAATTTTAATTTTCAGGATTTTATCCTTGGGTGGCAATATTGAACCTGTAATGGCCGATACCTTTCCTATGGCCACCAATGTCGATTTTGAACCGGTACTTCCTAGTCAAGTAAATAACATCACTGCAGCTGCCACTGCCATCTCAGCAGACGGCACCGCCCCCAACAACACCGTCACCACTGACAATATTGAGATTTGCAGGAACAACAGTAGCAATTCGGATATAGGTCCAAATAATCAGGTCAGTTTGAGACAACATTTACAAGATTTAGCTAAAATTCAAACCCAACTCATTGGTTTCGAAAAATTGTAAAAGAGTACAATTATTAGCATAGGCTTAAAACAATTTTCAAATGTTCTGACGTTCTTGATGAATTAAAATACAATTTTTTTCCTTCTACAAAAATGAATGTGTTATTTACTGAGTTCTTGTATGAAAAAAATTATGCATTCCATATACACATGATCGATTTTAAGTACGAGGTTTCCAATCTGTAACGTTACAGAGTGAAAAGTCCATGTAACATTGTATAGTCCATTCCGCACGAAAATGTGTTGAAATTGCACACCTAATAATAATTTATATTTGTTTTTATAAGCAGGCTGGTGGTGGAGCTAACAAGGAGGATGACCCTTTGGATTTGGATGATTTCAGATGGGTAAAAGGCCTTGACTTTGAAGAAATCTTATCTTCATTAGATTAATTTGTGATAAAAATGTTAGGTTTTCCTTTGCAATTGGATTTGCCAAACTCCGATGTGTCTTTTGTACTTAAACTGATATATAACTCTCTCTCTCTCTCTCTCTCTCTATATATAGGAAACTTTTTTCCTCAATGCGCACAGAAAGATTCAATTGCTTTGACCCTGTTTACACTACAAAAAAAATACTTATTAGTGACGAACTATTTCCGACGGCGCTAATTGCTGTCGGTATTGGTACCTTTTCCGACGGCCATATTAGTGCCGTCAGAAATGAGCAAAAATATAATACCACATTTTCGACGGCCCATAAACCGTCGGAAATAGCCCTTATGGTGTCGGAAATGAGTAACATTTCTGACGCCCTGTTGGCCGTCAGAAATAGTCTGTATTTCCGACGGCACCAAAAATGCCGTCGGAAATGATAAAATTTAATTCGATTTAATTTATAGGGCAATTACGCTATTGAAAATGTAGTACTATTTCCTACATTATTTGTTATGGCTTTGTCATGGAAAAAATAATTAATTTAATATTATAATATTAATTAATAAATTATAATGGAATGTATGTGATAATTTATACACTACAAAAAAATGTGACTTATAGGTCAATATAGTAAAATGTTGATTATAAAAAATAAAATCAACAAGGATATAATATACGTATCCTATTTCAAGATAAATTAGCAGTAAAATGTAATTTCCTATCAAATAAGGGAAATATTTTAATAAAATATTATGTTAAAAAACAATATCAATTTTTATATTTAAATATTATGCAAAAATATATATTTAATTAGATAGTATGCAAACATATCAATAGCTTATATATAATTAGTATGCAAAAAATATCAGATATAAGGTTATAGCAAAATGGTAAGAGTATGATTTACTATCAATCATTCAGGTCACGAGTTCGAGCCACATCAATTGCATGGAATTTAGTTGGGTGATGTGGCGCCATCAAGTCAAAGGTGTGTCATATATTTTTTTTCATTGAATTTTTTCAGACGGTCATTACCGTCGGAAATAAAGATAAGCCGTCGGAAATACTAGTAATTTTGACCACCTTCGGTTAATATTACCGACGGCATTTTAATTTTTTCCGATGGCCCTGACCGTCGGAAATGGTAGTATTTGCGACGGCTCGTCGGTAAATGGTTATTTGCGACAAGCGTATTTGTGACGGCCTCCGACGGCTTTTTCCTGTCGGAAAAGCCTATTTCCGACCGGAAAGCGTCTTTCCGACGGCATTTAGCCGTCAGAAAAGACCATTTTTTTGTAGTGTTATATGCACTTGTCAGTGCTTATCCATAATCCATAGCCCACATGTAATGCACTGAGGAGAAAATGACTATATATTGGTGGTTCTCTAGGAAGGACATTCTGAAATTTTAAGTTAAGGACGTCCAACCACAACTACACATTCATATTGGGTGTAGGTATTTGTTAATGTGGAGCTGTGAGTCTAATGTGAATGTACGGCTGTGGTTGGACATTTTGAAATTATAAAGTCATAACGTCCCTATTAGAGAACTGCCGTATGTATATATATATATATATATATATATATATGTATATATATATATATACATAAACTTAACAATGATCATATTTGGAACTGGAATGCCAGTCTCCTACTTTAAAGTTGGGGAATATTTGTCTTACAAATATATGCGGTACTTTAATTTCATTGCTAGATGGCCCTTGAGGGCAGTTTGATGGAGTCTCTAGTCTCTACCTCCTAATTTGACATCATTGATGGAATTTGTTACTCCAATTTCAAGTTGCAACCAAAACAATTCAGATATTTCATGACTTTTTCTACAATCAAAAAACACAACTATATTTTGAATTGCTATTGATATGTATTTTAAAACTTGCGAAACATTCACACTAGATATATAAGTAAATAAGAAACACAACTCTCTCTCTCTCTCTCTCTCTATATATATATCGAATTACTTTCCGCAAAAAAAGTAAAAAAACAATTTTAAAAAATGCATGAAATTAAGAACCTTAATATTAGGAAAGGAGGTTGGAAACATGAAAGAATAGATAAATGATTCCTGAAAAAACACATCGATTTTAATGAATTTTGATCAGATTTTTTTGTGGTGGATGATAATTTCAATGAAATCTATCTATAAACAAAATTTGGGAACTTTCATTTTTTTTTAACAATATAACTATTTATCCCGATTTTGTTGAATATGAAGACATTAGAAAAATAGGCCAAATGTAGGAAAAATAAAAAATATAGTTTAAGTACTCGAAAAATTATCAAATTATGTTCATATGTATATTTTATTAAACTTATTATCCATAAAACAATTCAGCTCAAAATTCATATATTTTCATCAAGGTTCTTACTGAAATTAAAATAAAGAATTCCTTAAGATAGAACCAATATATATATATATATATATATATATATATATATATATATATATTATAAAACGATCTTGCACATGCAAGATTCAAAATTAATATATTTTCATCAAGGTTTTTACTGAAATTAAAATAAAGAATTCCTTAGGAGAGAACCAATATATATAATATAATATAATATAAAACGATCTTGCACACGCAAGATTGTTGTACGGGAAGTAGGACATTGGAGAATTCAATTAATTTTATCGGCCTACAAACTATATATGGAGAGAGACCGAAAATAATCCAGTCCATTGGGATGTCAAAAATCATCGCGAGCGTAATTAACTTATTATGCACCCAAACACTCAAAATAAATCAGTTGAACGAATGATGAAACATTCAAATCCAACTGTGACCCTTCAGCTATATGTTTAACAATTGTTTTAACATTTTTTGTATTATGATATTGTTAGGTTTTGTGAAGCCTGAAATCGGCCAAAAAGAAACAACCGGGCGTGCAGCGCGGTACACCAACTGCAGTGTCAACCGTATAACATCACAAAGGATTCACGCAGCGTGGAACGCGGCCCAGGGAGAAGAGCCTAACTGCAATGCATGCAATGGTGTTTCATAGAGGTTTTACGCTGTCTAGAACGCTGGCTGTAGAACACAGTAAATGCGTAAGTTGCGCGCGATCAAGAAACTGCGGAAAGAAAAGTTTTCCTTTTGGGTTTTGGCCTACCATAATTGTAACCCTTTGTAATTGGTTTTGTAGAAAATAGCTAGAGAGACAGAGAGCAATTTTGTGAGAGACTGAAAGAGAGAGATGAAAAGATTGTAATCAAACTCTGATAGTGGATTGAGTGCATGTGCGTGATGTGAAAAATATGTTTTAATAAAATCGAAAGTGCACAAACCGTAATGATCCGTATAGTGGCAAGTGAAGTTTGTTCTACGGGGAAATAGCGATTATCGATTACAACTAATTCTAATTTAAGTTAAACTAAGAGTTACAAAAGTTGAGAGAATTGTTGATTGAATTAAAACTACTAATTAAACTAAATTAACTATAAAGTAATTAACAAGAGATTGTTTGGTTGAAAACAATGGAGAAAATATTAGGTCATCAATGCTCACCAACTATGTCTACTCAATGCATAGAATCAACTTAAACAACAAGGTTCAATTCTAGTCAAGGGTTCACTCTTATCTTGGTTATGATTATAATCGCATAATAGCGAGGTGAATTAAGTATTCTCAATCGTTATACTCACCTATTCATCTATGGTGTGAGTAATAACCATGAGCCTTTTAAGCACAAAAATTTAAGAACCTAAATATACTTTGCATTCATCTATGCCAAAGATATGGATTATATTCAATCAATTGAACTTTAGTTTAGACTAGGTATTCATCTATACTCAAATCACAACTATTAAATAATCAAAACTCTAAATTTGCATCAAAAAAGGATCAAAAATCAATACAAACAAAAGATTAAGATAAAGCATGAATTGAATGAATCTAAACTTGAATTGATAAATAAATAGTTAATTCCTACAAAGAGTATCTATAGAAGATTCATATTGATTCCCTAGTTATGAGTTTAGTTACACATGGAGAAATAGAAAAGGGAAGAGATTGAAAAGATTAAACCCATGATGATCTTCATAAAGTTTCTTCAATTCTTCAACTGAAAATAGTCTTTTTCTCCGATCTTCAATCTTTGATGTGCAACGATAGAGATTGGTATTTGAGTGATAGAAGGTGACTTGGAGAGGTAGGATTTTAGTTGGGAGCTGATAAGGTCTCCTTTTCGGTGTCAAAACAAGTAGTATTTATATCTTCACTTAAATTAGGGTTTCTTGGACCGCGGTCTGCATCGTGCTTCACTTTCTGGAAACAACCACCGGTTGTGCCGTGATTTAGATTTCATCTTGGACAACGGTTTGCACTGCGCTTAACCTTCTAGAATTGACTGTTGTCTATACAATGGTTTGTCTTCATTTCATGGGCCGGGGTCTAAACAGTAGGATTCTCTGGAATCGACCCATGGCTGTGCCGCAGTCTGCCTTCAATTCCTGGATAGTGCTATAAACCGCGGTTTCTTCTATTATTTTTTTTACACTTTTCTTCATGTTTTGCCCTTTTTTCCTCCCAAATGCTTTCAAACACCTATTTTAGGGAATATGACATGCGCATGCTCACAAACATAATAAAAATACCTAATTTACTTGAGAAACAATCATATTACATAGGATACAGGGGATGAAAACATAGATAAAAATAGACCGATCAAATACCCCTAAACCTATCTTTTACTAATCCTCGAGCAAAATTGAAAACAAAAACTAGAAATAAAACCTAAAACCTAAAAATAAAAGCCTAAACTAAGCCACTTTCGTAGAGAACATGATAGTATTGAGTGTACGCTACTAGCCTTTAAAACTTCAGGTGTTCCTAGTAGAGGGTTTCCAGCTATGATATCCACAAACATATTCTGTAAAAACTAACTGACCAAGATGCGCTCAAGTTATGCCATTTTAAGACTACGCATGCCAAAGCGGTGCGTAATAGATCGTAACTCGAAAACAGTGTGTTCTACAGTCTGCAGGAACCTTTACCGACAAAGTGCGCCTTGTCTTCTACGGAGTCCGAAAGTTTACCGTTTAGGTGAAACAGTGGTGGTCAAATCGTTTGGGAAGTTAGGAGGTTATGGTTCTGTTCTTCACTTTGCTCAGAGACTATTTGTTTTTGGAATTTACCGTATCAAATATTTTGCCGGTGAATATCCCCTATCGTTAGATCGGCCAATTGGCCAATAAAACATTGGTATTTTAGTTCTTTAGGCCACTTCTAACCTGTCAGAAGAAATTCATTAATAGGGGTATAATAGTAAGTTAAGGTTTTAAAAAAGCAAACAACTGATCAAAATTGATAGTTTATTAATGATCAATAGTTTATTAATTTTGGCTATATTTAGTTTTTATCTTCAAAGTGACTATATATGAAAACACCCCTTATTCTTTAATTTTAGCCTAAATTTTATCGTGTAATCATTCCTTATTCTCAGTGACTCAACGCGATATATATCACACATTTAAAGGTTTTGTAGGGATGAATGATATCACATTTACACCCATGATATGACGTTAAAATCATCTTGATAACAACTTTATGTCAACGTCTTATTTTTTTAATAACTCTTATTAATGTTTAGAGCATCTCTCATTAATACTCTATCTCTATCTCTAAAATAGAATTCTAAAAGGAAATATTCCTTCCAAATTTTATTACTAAATTTTTTTTATTCCTACCACACTCACTATCTTTATCTCTACCTCTATCCCTATTTCTATTTATATCTTCGCATAACTTATATTTTCAATTTTTTTTTTGATAAAACGAGGGAACAAAATAGGGAAGAAACAAACCAAGGAAAGCAAAAAACCAAAACACACAGCGGGGAGCTACCCAGGCATATCCGCTTGAATAAGACTACATATACAATCAAGAAATTCTTTCATCCAAAAAACATCCTCCACACTGTTGAGGGAATAATTAGCAATCCCAAAAGCAGCTTTGTTAGCATAGACATCAATCTGGCGAAACTTCATCTTCATCCGACAATCTGACAGCTTCCTAATGTCCAGGAGAATAATCCCCACCTCAGAATCTTTGTGAAGATCATTGTTAATCCATTTCACCACCTCAGCCTCATTAACCTCAATAACATCCTGGGTGAGCCCACAATCGATTCCAAATTAGAGGCCCTTCTGGATGGCCACTAGATCAGCAATTTTGGTAGGATAGTTGGCCATAACAGTTTGAGAGCAACATGCCAGCACTTCACTCGCAGAGTCTTTGATATTGGCACCGATCTAAATCTTGTTACCCCGAACATCAGAAACAGCAGCACAATTCAGCTTGAACTCACTCACATTAGGCGGTTGCCAGTTGATATCAAGATGGTGCTTATCAGTGATTCTTATCCAATTTATTTCTGCGGCACTCATCCAGGTAATACTTGCACCAATTGATGATATCAGAAAAATCAATAGGATTAGAGCTATGAAGAAGAGAGTTATGGCAAAACCAAATCCTCCAGGTGATAACACATAGGAGTTCCATATTCTCTCTTTTAACAACAGAAAAACAGTCAAGTACAAAGTCTAAGAACTTGACTGACTTACTTTTTACAGCAGGATTCAAGTGAGACCACTCTTTGTGGACTTGCTTCAGTTTGTTATAGTCCCACAAGGCATGCTTAGTTGTTTCCGGGGAGGTTTTGCACATAATACATATCCCATCCGTATGAACACCACGTCGAGCAGTGTTGACATTGGTCGGGATCCAGTCCAAACACGCTCTCATCTCCAAACGAAGATTTTGATTTTCGTGGGGATATTCATATTCCAAAGAAACTTCCACCAAGTATTGATAGGGCCAGGGATCGAAGTGTCTGGATTCGCAGCTAAATTCCTACTTAACCAGTAACCACTGGATACAAAATACCTTCCATTATCTTCATAATGCCAAAGCAAAGAATCAAGGCAATGGCCGAGGCCAATTGGAATATGCAGGATGGACTTCACATCATCAGGAATGAAATTCCTCTTGATAAGCTCGACATTCTATCCCCTAGAGGGAGATATCAAATTATCAACCATCGCATTACCACCCAAGTTCGTATGCGAGATAACACTGAACTCAGATGGTCTTGTGATCCATTTATCTCTGTAGATTTTAATAGATTTACCATCTCCGACACGCCATCTCATCCCTTTAACCAGTAAATCCCTTCCCCAGACCAGACTACTCCACACATAGGAAGCATTATTATTTTTTAGTTTCTTTAATAAATTATTGTTTAACTAAATTTGAACAAATATTATTTATAATAATATTTGTATTTTTTTACTTTTTTTTAAATATAATATTTTATTAGTGCATATATAAATTTATAATAACTAATTTTTAGGTTCTAAAACATTTTTCAACTAATTTTCTCAACCTACATATTTCTTTTCTAACATTTATCAACTAAATTAGTATTTATTATTTTAATACTATGTTTCGGTTTTTATTTTATTACTAACTTATAATTATCAATATGTAATAACAGACTTTTTTATAACATAAAATAATTTTTTAGAGAAAATTATAATAAAATAATAAAATGAATAACAAATGATAAAGTATGGTAAATAAAAAAATTATTAATTAATATTCAATATTTGACTCATTTTAAAGATCTAGATGAGACATTTTTAATGGTATAATTTTTATGTTAATAAAATGTATAAATTAAAATTTATTATATATTAATTGAATTTAATGAAAAAGGTAAAAGGATAAAAATAGAATAAAAAATGTTGAAAAATGAATTTAGAGTATGCGATATGGTTATTTAAATTTAGAGTATCAAGTGTAGAAACTTTAAAAAAATTTCTTATAAACAATATTTTGGATTATGGTGGGAGCAACCGATATTCTAAAATTTCTTAAAGATATAATTTTAAAGTAGAAGTGGAAGATGTGTTTAGAGAGAGCAGGAGAAAAGACAGATGAGGTATAAAGTAAATTATTGGAGGGAGGGAAGAAAGTTAAAATATAAATATTGGATATTTTGATCAAATCAGTGGCAGAGTGGCTAAAGATGACAACTAATAAAAAAAAAGATGGCCTACTCTCTACTTGATGATGGAGCTTGTTTAGGAAATTTTTTGTTATTTATTTCTTTTCTCATTTGATTTCTCGCTTGATGATGGAGTTTGTTTATGATTTTTTTTAATTTGTTTATATGTATAGATATAAATGTTTTAATGAATACTTTTTACGATACACACTTTTAACACTTTTGATGAAATTTAATGGAATTTATTGAATTTTGATGTGATTTTTTTGTATAGATAATAAAAAGAATGAAATATATTGGCAGAAAAAAATTGAAAAATTTTCGGGTGCAAGAACTATTTTTTTTCCGACCTTTTTAAAGATAAAACATTTAAAAGTAGGGAAATATCAGAAAAAATAATTCTCGAATCCAAAAAAATTTCAAATTTTTTATCAAATGTGTATTTTTTTTTTCTCATGATGCATACAAAAAATCTCATCAAAACACATTCAATTGCATGCGATTTCATCAAAAGGTGCTCATTGTATTAAAATAAAAAGGGTGTTGATAGGAAAAATTATATATATATATATATATATATATATATATATATTCAAATCACATGTATGGAAATCTACTGTTATAACGGGAGATAACATAACTAATCTCACAACCCGATAAGAAAACTCTCCACACATACTTATAAACTGCTCATGGTAGGATTTGAACCTCTCACCACTTATGTGGAAAATGAGGTACATTACCAGTTCTGCTAAGAGGTGATATGCGTCTAACCAACAAATTGGTCCACGTGTGCACAATCATTTCCAATAAATTATTTTTAAAAAAAATCGTGTACATATAACCTAATTTGATTGATTAGACACAAATTGAAACAGTATTTTTTGACAGATGATTTGAATCCTATATATACGAACAACCCTTTCCATATTGGAAAAGAAGCATCTTGGATGACTTCCCGTGGGATGCAAAGTTCTATGACAGTCATGTTACCGGTCATGTAACTATACCGGGTTTGTAATTATAAATGAGTAATTAAGATTAATTAGATATGAATCTAATGCTCTAAATATAGTAATTAGAGATTTTAAAAATAAATTAAAATTTAATGTCTTCAATGTAACTACCTGTAGTGTTACAAAACCAGCACACTAGCTAAATCCGAGTTTATATATATATATATATGTATATATCTGTGTATGTTTTTTGATGTAAATATATATGTACGTATAGCTAGTCATTGGATAAACTTAAAAGTTTGTTTTTTCAAGTCATAAATTACTTTCCAGATCACAAATATGCGATAGATCACTTGTACATATAAATTTGATTACTCCAATGGAATTCTTAACAGCAGTAAAGAGATGATAAAACAACATTTGGATGATATGAGAGAGATCAGTCCAATCTTGGCTGCTAACCATGCTAAGATTTCGACATGGTACGTCCAGGTGCCCAAGAGTAAATCTCGGGAGGCATAGTGGAATTATTAGTTAGCAAATTCTGTGGCATCCCATACAAATCTGAAATATCCAGGTGGTGGTGGTGGTGATGACGGCTGTTTTGGTAATGTTGATTCTGCATAGCGGCTGCCGCAGTGGCAAGTTCATCATCATCTAATGGAAGACGATCAAAAGTAGCATTCATGAAAGAAGCAGCCATTATGACAACAGGACCTGAAGCAATGAGTGCACCAACCACAACTCCACCCACAACCTGCCCTTGAGCTCCTGCCAAGTAAATCGTGAGCCCTGTAATTCCTGGTGGGCCTGGTGGAGGTAGGATCGATCCGAGCAACGATAGAATCTCAAACCGGCCGTGGAGGGTCACAATGGCGCCGGAGGAAGCTGGTTGTCGAAGGGTTACATTCGTTACACACCCGCTACCACTCAGTATGCAGATACCGCGTTGCTTCCTTCTCGCAAAGTTGGCTAAGCTCTCACTCACATCGCAGCCTGAGCTTACTTCCATTGCGTGAGCACGAAGCGCATTGGCGCTGTCTCTTGTGACGATTATAGGTGGCTTGGGCTTGTTTTTCGACCCTGCTGGTCGACCGCGAGGCCTTCGAATGTTGGTTTCTCCATGTTCAGCTCCTCCACGAGGCATGAGTATTGCCTGGTGATTATTATTGCACTTGTCTGCTGGTGGTATTATAGTAAGATCTGTGCCTTCTGCCATTGTTGTTGTTGTTGTTGAAACAAGCACTGCACTGCACACACACTTAGCTCTGTCTCAGAAAATAATGACATGAAAGTCACAGAAACTGTGAGTTTAAGTAGTGGATTGTGTGGTGATAATTTTATTATAAGAAGCCAAAAGAATGATTGGGAATTAGGAGATGGTTAAGTGACACCAACATTTTAATTAACACTTGTTTAATTTAATAATAACTTTCACACCCTACCTCCCAACTGACTCTTCACGTCAATTGCCTTCCCCAACAAATACCAATTTCTCATATAAATATGTATTCTGTTTAATTAAACCAAATAAGTATGGCTAAATAATTTAATGTAAACATAATAAGTTCTTATTAATGCATCATTGAGCAAATTCAATCGGAACTTAAGTAGTGTGAGTTCCACATTGACCCACATTTGTGAGAAGTTTTCTGTCTGTATCATGGGAGTAAATATTCGATCGGGTTGGCTAATGTAGTGAGCGGGCAAATTAATAATCATAATCACTTTTTCTGTATCACAAAAATCTCAACTATAAACTCCAACTTGGAACAACCCTTCAAGCAAGAGAACCAAATTATATGATACAAGCATCCACTGTATATACACGTACACTAATCAAAGCTTAGATAAAAAGAAAATAATGACATGCAAGTAAAATAGGTATCCGGTTGGGACTCAAATAGAGATGCACATTGGGGAAATGAGGATGGATATAGATCCCCTCATTCGCATCCCCACTTCCCAGACCCTTACCCCATCCCTCCCCTCCCATCCCCATCCCCATCCCCATCCCTATCCCCATCCCCATTTCCCCATTTGAGGAAAATAGGGATGAAGATTTTTGGGGGGAGCTATATTCATCCCCAACCCCAGTTCCCTATTTTCCTCTTTTTTCTCCATTTTTTCCTGTTTTCTCCATTTTTCCTGTTTTCCCGTTTCCTCCATTCCCCCATTTCTCCATTCCCCCGTTTAACTAAAAATTACAAATTAAACAAAAAAAATATTCCATTACAAATACAAACTAAAATCCGTCAGTACATTACAAATACAAACTAAAATCCGTCAATACATTACAAATACAAAATAAAAGAGTAAATGAGTTTATATAGATAGGGTTTTTGAAGAATAAAAAAATTTAAATATATATATTTATATATGTTTTGGGGAAAATGGGGAAATGGGGATGGGGGAAAGTCCCCCCATCCCCATCCCCATTTCAATTTTGGGATGAAAATCATCTCCATCCCCACCAATTCCCCATTTTCCCCCAAAAATATTTTCCCAAATGGGGATGGGGACGTGGGGATTTGGGGATCCGGGGGAAAATATGCATTTCTAGACTCAAATCGTCTGTCCAAAATTGGTGTCCCAATTTGTGTATAACCAACCAAATTAGGACATGTGTCTACATTTATTTAAATATAGACACATGTCCTAATTTGATTGGTTGACACAAATTGAGACAGCAATTTTGGACAGACGATTTGAATCCATCAGGTTGGGGACAGGTCAAAAGTTTTGACCCAATCAAAAAACAGGGTCGGGTATGGGGCAAACCATTATATCCCAACCTCTCATTTGAGTCAGTATTAAAAATAGAATAGTATTGTATAGTCCAAAAAATTAACCAAATGATATGGCAAATGAGTTGTCATCAGTATACAAATCATATGGTGATGTGGTGAATGATATGTTACGGATAAATCACTTGTCACATCATTTCGGTTGGTTTTTGGGCTAAAATTTTCGGTTGACTAGAATTAGTATTAAAAATATTTATAATTATTTTTAAAATTTAAAAAATATATAAAAATAAAAAACAAAAGCCTAATCTGTCTAATTATATTTAAGTTTGAATTTAAATTTTCTTATTTGAAATATTAAAATAATTCGGGGTTTGGGAGGGGATACGACTTGAACCCGTAACCCAGGGCCGGTCCAGAGATTTTGGAGGCCCTTGGCGAAATATAAAATTGAGACCCTCCACCGTCCACATATGTTTACTTGATTTTTTTTTCCTCAAGTAAATATTTGTAAAAATCAATATAGTAACTCAAAATCAACACTCTAACACAATAAAATAGTAAATAAAAAGTCATCAAAATAAAAATTTTATTTTAACTCTGTCGGTATTTCTAGAGTAATGGTTATGGGGCTGTGTATGTCTTTGATTTTTCATTAGTTTAATTTTTGGTTTTGAATTTCTTCCTTTTTAAATTTTAATTTCATTTGTTTTGTTAAAAGGTGAAATTCATTTTCGTCCCTCTAGTTTGATCTAATAGCAAAACTGGTCCCCTGGTTTTCAGAATTGTCTCGTTTAGTCATTTTGTTATGATTTCCGTTGAAAAATGAAATCTGACAGGTACAGAGGGTCAAATGACTTGTTGCCCTGTAAAGTGGGTTAGATTGTTAAAGGACAATTTTACCCTCCATCTCTCTTTTTAAATTAAAAAACAAAAAATATAATTAAATAGATCTGGTGCAAAATTCATCTTATATGTCTCCAAATTAAACAACAAAAAAACAAAAAAATTAATTAAAAAAATTCATCTTCCAGACCTACACAAAAAAATATCATCTTAAATAGATTAATTAAAAAAATAAAGCTACATCTTCTTCATCCATCTAGAAAAAAAAAATCATCAAATATAATGTCTCCAAATCATCAAACCACACAAAACCATTTTCGTCAATCTACCAAAAAAAAAGAGATATCTGGATAGATGCTATTGACTTATTTCTAAGTTTTGGTTGTATGATCCATCTAACAAATGATAGAAACAACAAATATCTCTGGTTCCAAACAAACAATCAAGAAACAAACTTATATAGTTGGAGAGATCTGATTGGACCAAATTAAAAAAAATCTAGTTTTCACCAAAACCTATTTCTAAAACCAAATAAATAAAATCCATATCTCAATTTCACATTTGTATCAAACAAAATTTCAATTTTCTCACAAAATCATTGAACAAAAGACAACCACAACAAAAACCAGAGCTCCACCACCACTACGCCCACCACCGTTGCACCTACCAAGCCAGACACAACCCGGTAAAATCCATGGCTCCACCACTACAACCATATCCACCTCCAACGCACTCATCAAACTCGAAACAACCTAGCAAAATCCATGGCTTTATCATTGTCATGCCTACAATTGCCGCGCTTATCAAATCAGACACAACCCAACAAAACCCAAGGCTTTACCATCGCCCCAACGCTTATCACACCAGACACAACCCCACGAAATCCTTGGCTCCACCAACACCGTGCCTACCATCGCCATTCCCATTACCACCCCAACAATTTCTCCATTTTGGAGGAGATCTTGTGCGATCTCCATATTTAGATAGCCCAAGATCTGCAAGTTTATCTGCAAAGTGTAGACATGACCGCGGTTCGGTTTCGGTTCGGTTCCAACCGTGGAACCGAACCCGAACCAGAAGGCTCAGAACCGGACCGAAATTGTGAATCGAACCGTGGTTTGAACTCTCTTTCTCTCTCTTTCTCTCTTTCTCTCTTTCTTCCTTTATATCTCTCTTTGATCTCTTTCTTTCTTTCTTTCTTTCTTTCTTCTTAAACCTGGTTCCCTGACTCCTTCTAATCTCTTTCTCTTCGATCTCTTCTTCTTCCCGGTCCCTGATCTTTTTTTTTATTTTGTTTTTCTTTTCTGATTTGAATTTGGTGTGGTGGTGATAATGACAGATTCCCAGGTGGTGATCGCCGCCGCCGATGAGAGAGAGAGAGAGAGAGAGAGAGTCTGGTTCAGATGAAGGTGATTTAGGGTTGGGTTAAAGAGAGAGAGTCTCGAAAGAAAATCGGATGAAGATGAAGGTGATTTGGGTCGGGTTGGTTGAGTTGGTGAGGTTTTTTTTTTTTTTTTTGATTTGGGTGCTTTTGATTGGGTAGGGTTGGGTTGGGTGCTTTTGATTTGGGTGGGGTTGGATGAAGATGAACCGTGAACGGTGAACGTGACTGGGTTTTTTTTTTTATTATTAAAAACAAACTGGTGGAACCGTCTGAGCCGGTAAACTGGAACCTTCCTCAAGGAGGTTTCGTTTCTGGTTCCAGTTCCGATTCCAATTCTGGTTTTCCTAAAACTGGAACCGGTGGTACGGAATCGAGAACCAGAACCAAATCAAACGGGGCCATGACTAGCAAAGTGTTAAATATATATATATATATATATATAATTGACATATCTGCAATTTGCAAAGTATTTTTTTTTGTTATTTAATTGTTTTTTCAATTATTTATTTGTTTTTTATATATTTATTTGATATTTCATTATATTTTTTTTCTCAAATATGCTGAGAAGGACCGTTTTTCAATTTACCTAATCTTTAATTAATAAGTCAATTTACAGTCTTACCCTTCGTCAAAATGTTTCTAAAAGCAATCAGTGTAAGTTTACACTTTACCCTCTTAACTTTGACGAAATCTTTAAAAACCCTAACAGAATTGGACAACAGGGATCAAAATGTAAATTTTTGGTAACTAGAGGGACCTGTTAACACAATACTGAAAACCAGGGTACCAGTTTAACTATTAGGTCAAACTAGAGGGACACAAATGAATTTCACCCTTTATTAAATGATCAACTATTAAGGGTAGGGGAGGATAGTGTCAGTTTTCGTAAAAGTTGATTTTGTATGTCGAAAGCCAAACCTTAGGTAGGTTTTGTGCAATTTGATCTTATATTTAAGTATATTTTTGAATTTAAGTATATTTTAAATTTAATATAGTTTTAAGTTCATGTCTAAAATTCAATCGTATGGTAAATTTTGTATAAATAGTGATTTAAGTATTTTTTTTAAATAAAATAAAATGAAGCAGGTCACCTTGGGTCGGGTATTGTTCAACCCTCCATAAATAAATTCGGGTATAGGGACGAAATCAAAAATCCATTCGGGACACAAGTTAGGTATGTGGAAACTCGCCCCAATTGGGAATTGGGTATGTGGCGTTCTGATCCAACTCTAATCCGGCCTTTCGTTGACATTCCTAGACTATATGAGGTTCATTTAGTGGTATACCATTCGCACATACATAATTGAGGTAATGGTTTTGAAGTGTATTTCTTTCCCTCAAATCCCAACGAGATAAGGTTGGTTCGGTGGTAAACCCCTCATACATGCACTACGCGGTTGCGGGTTCGAGTCATTCCCTCAAATAAAACCCTGAATTTATTTAATAGTATAATACTTCAACAAAAAAAAATCCCAAATTTATTCTCAGAATTAGTAAAAAAAAAATTAATAAGTGAAAATTTATTCTCATAATTAATAAAAAAAATTAAGTGAAATATACAAGTCATCAATTCATCATCAGGATTAATGATTCTCTTATCCGTATCCTACGGTCCAAATTTATCCTCTAACTTAAAACCGTTCGCGACTCATCTCCCTTCAACTCAGAAAAGAACAAAAGAAAACAGAGCAAGCCAGAGACACAGAGACACAGAGACACACAAAATAATAATAATAATAAATGGCGGCGGTCTCGACACTTTCCTTCAACCCAGCAATCGTCTGCTGTTCTCGTTCCGGTTTGTCGTCAAATTCACACAACATTAAGGCGCATTTTGACCCGAAGAAGCTGATTCTTGATGTGGGTATGGGCCTTTTAGCAGCTTCAGTCATGGCTCTCACGCCATTGGAAGCCGACGCCACCAGGATCGAGTACTACGCCACCACAGCTGATCCTCCATGTGACCTCAGCTTTGCTCGTTCCGGGCTCGGTTTCTGCGATCTCTCTGTTGGCTCTGGTCAAGAAGCCCCCTATTCTGAGCTTATCAATGTCAGTTCTCTAAAACTCTTGTTTTTTTTTTGGGTCGATAATATCTGATATATATCACTCTAATAACAACTAAACGTAAAAAATTTGGACACCCATATATCCATGGAAACTGGTAACCACTTCTATGGAGATTGGTTGGTCTGAATTTGGTTTGAATTCAAATTATTGGGTTGGTTTTGCTCTGATTGTGCTTCATTTGATTGGATTTTGATTTTACTAATACAATGTCATGCCTTTTCTTTGTTTGCATTTGAGCTTGTGTAACTGATTTATTCCTCTAGTGGCTACATTGATGTTTAAGAAAAGACTCATATGTATGTGAAAAGGAACTTATCGATCACTTGTATGTAAATGTTTTTCGTATTTGTACTCTTACCATAATTTTTCAAGTATGCCGTCATTGTAATTAGTTTACTGGCATGCCCAATTTTCGGCCAATTGCCCCAAGCCTGTCTGAAATGTTCTGCATCATACAACTTCAGCGATTATATGTCTCTTTTGAACATTGTTTTGATATCACTTCACTTGATATGGACTTGATGTTGATTTCAATTGATTGATAATAGACAAATTTTCTTACTACGTGATCGGCCATGACAATTTGATTGATCAGTTGTATTGTTTTATTGTATATAGATTCACTATACTGCAAGATTTGCCAATGGAACAGTCTTTGACAGCAGCTATAAACGTGGTAGACCTCTTACTATGCGTATTGGAGTTGGCAAGGTACTCAACGATCATAGTTATCAATACACGATTCATTACTCTACTTGGTAATCATTAGAATGCCAATATGTCTCTTGACATGTGCTCTCTAGCAACTACTAGTTTGTATTCTATCAGTAGAAATGAATTAAGACCAAAATTAAATTGGGACCCAAGATAGGTGCTAGATGCAACTCCAAGTCTATGCGGGTGTTTGAAACTTCGAAATTAAAAGGTAACACAGTTATGTGTGTGCGCACGCGTGAAGTTGAATAAATAATGCAACAATAATTAGTGAGCTAGTTTCTTGACATTGTAATTTATAAATTATCTCCATATCATGATTCATTTTCATGTATTGTGTGTTATATAGATGATAAATATTGCTTTTCTTGTAATAATCTATTCGAAAGTTGAAGTTAACGTGTTGATGTAGTCCGTAGCCAGTGTTGGTGGATTTTGGGTGTTATTCCCGAACCACACTAATCGCATAGTTCTTCATTTTCCCCTACTCTTCATGTCCAGGTCATTAAAGGATTGGATCAGGGAATTTTTGGAGGTGAAGGAGTACCTCCTATGCATGTAGGTATGGTTTTGAATACAAACTTCTGAGAGTGCATGTTTTGTATTTTGCTTCACAATTTCCTACAAAACTTTAAACTAATCGTTTCATTCAGGTGGAAAACGTAAGCTCCAGATTCCACCCGAGTTAGCATATGGACCGGAACCTGCTGGATGTTTTTCAGGTGAGGTTCATGCATTACAAAAATTTTGTATTGATGGATTCAAAATGTTCACAGGTAAGTTTAGGTTCCTCAAATTCTTTGGCAGCACAAGTATTTGGACGCTGACACACTTGACGTTGTTTATGTAGGTGACTGCAATGTACCTGCCAATGCAACTCTTATATATGATATTAATTTTACTGGTATCTACTCGGGGAATCGTAAGTGAAGAGGATTCAAATCTAAATGTCAGAAAAAGGATGGGAAGCGTGTGTTGGTCAAGTGAGTCTGCTGACTTTTCTGAATATGATCTTATTCAACTTTACATGAATCTACATTGTGAAATTGAAAAGGTTACATTTCTGAAATTGAAAGCATAAAGATTCCCTTTGCATCCCCATCTTGGAACATGTTCTAGTCTTCATGAAGCAATTACGAAGAATGAATATGTCATGATCTGAGCAGAACGATGACTAATAATGAGTAAAATGGTTGTTTCAGCACCTTAATCCATCGTAGATGATGCTTCTTCATAGATAATTTTAGGGACAACTGAAATTTTAGAATTCCCTATGATCGGTCAATGTTGATTTTGAAAAAGCCCTTTGTTGCAATAACCTCTTTTCTTCGGAAGAATTTTATGTCGTGTTTTTGAAAATTGGACTGAAGTCAGCACCTGTTGTAGGGGCACCATTTAGGTAATTCTTCTTGTAAAATATGCTGCACATGCCATGATTATATGCAAGTGAGACTGAGAATATTCATATAATACTCCTCCCGGGAGAATTTTGAGGTAAAAGGGTACTACACATTGTTTCTAGTCTGCTGTATATTATCTTATATGCTCAAACAACTTGTGCAAAGATCAACTTGCAATGTAAATTTTGGTATTCTCAGATACGTGGAATCTACCTTGAAGGGATTGTTTCTTTAAAACTTTAGAGCAGCAAGGAAGCGCAGATTTGGATAAGAGTACTGATCGAATTGTGAGGCAGCATCTCTTCGCTAACATATCTGGGTTTGTTTCAGTGAGTACTCCTATATTCATATTCTTTATTTCCAGACTGATTAAACTAGTTCGGTTATCTATCTTTTGCATATAGAATGCAACGTAAATCTTGTACCCATATATGCTAAATATCACTTTGAAATTTTTTTCAAATAAGTTGGGAAATGATATATAAAGTTTTACATCTGCAAACTTGTTGTCTACTTGAAATGTATCAGTATTACATTCACTCTGTTATATGCTATTCCAAGAACCATAACTTAATTGCCAGAAATGCAGCATATTTGTTCATGTACATGTAAAATCCCTGGCTGGGTAGGCCTGTCAACTTTTCGGAGGCCCAAACAGGCTATGGGCTGTGCCAGGGATGGCATAAAACAAGGCCTGCACGAGTCATGGACATAGTCTTTCACGACCTGTGTTCTGACATGGCTAAATACCTATTTGGGCCATGTAGGGCTGGCCTGTCATTTGACACCTGAACCGCAACTAATCTCTTTATTAGCAAGCATATGCAACATCTTTTGTTCTGGGTTGTCAATAAATAATGGGTACTAACGTTTAAAAATAACGTTCAAGACACTTCTTGTAAATAACTTTTATTATTATTATTATTATTATTATTATTGGACAGTGATAAATAACTTTTATTATTATTAAGTAATAGTTATGTCTAGAAGTATATTTTTTTTTAAATTACAATTTGGGGTTTGGGAGAGGGGGACGTGACTCGAACACAACCTCATTGATGATATGCAACCTTATTGATGTGGATGTGATTCCTCTCACCGAGAAGCTAATTACCTTACACAGATAGAACTTTAACAAATCCTCTCTATACATTGATTAAGGCTATGTTAGTGGATTTGTTTCTAGATTTTATTCCAAACTTGTTAGAACACAGAACAGTGATGCACTTTTTGAACATTGTTTGTTTGGTTTCTTTACCGTTACATGTCCAAATTATAAGTTGGTTGATTGTGGATATGCTTTTTGAAACTCTAGGTATAAAATTATTGAACATGAATCCACTGTTCATTGTCATGATATGTCTTTACGCTTCCTTTGGATCCGAGAAAAGGGTTGATGAGGAAAAAGGAAAAAGAAGAGAAAGTTGATTATTCTCTAGCTCTTGTCATGTGTGCTTTCCTTTGAAATTTCCTTTTCCCATTTTTGCTTCAATGGGAATTTCTCTCTTTTCCAAGTTTTTTTTCTGGCCTAAACCTCCTTTTAGGATTCAAATGTGTTTCAATTTAATTCGAATGTTCGAATTGAATGTTTTCAATCCGAATGATTTCGTCAACCTCTCTCAAGGTTTAACTATAATATAAATAAACTCAACTTTCTGTATCATGGATTGGTGTTTTATATAATTTGGACAATTACCTACTAACTTAAACTTTTGGTTATGGTGGTTACTAATATAAGATTAGAGTTTGGTTTGACCTAAGATTCTTGGGTTCGGATCCCCACATGCATCTGTTTGTTCCTGTATTTATTATGTGATATGTATAAATAACATGATCTTGAAATTTTCATTCATGTTATAAATCATACTCATAGCCTTCGATCTTTATGAATCTTCATTATGTCACAATGGTGATGCGTAATTTCTAAATAGAAGATTGGTGAAATCAGGTTTGGTTTGAAAATGTGAGCAAAGCCTAGAGCTAAAAGCCTAAAATAGCAGCATTTTGGTTCTTGACAGCTTTGCATTCTCTTTTTATGGTCGAGGACGCAGCTGTGCCCAAAGCCAAAGTCATCATCAGATGCATAAAAAGAGGCAAATCATAACATCACGAATAAGGACATTTCAACAGAAAAGTGAGCTACTCTAGACTAGAGTCTAGATGATGCCCCATCCCAACTCATATCATTTTAATGTCCGGGAAAATTATTTATAACTTCTCTTAAAAAAAATATAAGACTTTTATGAAGTACTTTAAAAGGTTTCAAGTGTATTTGCGCACTCAGTGCTCTTAGCAAAGTAGTTCGGCATTTTCCTTCCCCTTGTGTGATAGAGGTTGGAGTCACATTTGTGCCCATTAAATCCTAAAGTGTTGGAAGGCCCCGATAAGAGAATTGCATCATGGGTTGAGCTTCTCACGGAAAGCTCCTGATCCGATTGATGTCGGATTGTTGTTCTTAAAAAGAAAAAGTTTCAAAGTTTATTTAGGTGAATGAAATGTACACCAAATAAAATACATAAAACAATTCTAGAGCTCTGTAGGCCCACATTAACCACTCATTGAGTCACATGTGAGATACAAAACCACTCATTGAGTTACCGGTGAGATACAGAAAAGTACTATACAAAAAAGTACTCACTTAACCAGGACAATCAAGACAGGAAATAAACAAACCAAAACAAAACAAAAAAGTACTAATCACTTAATCAGGACAATCAAGGCAGGAAATAAACAAACCAAACCAAAACAAAACATTATTGATCATTAACTCACTAATCTTCTCATCATCATCATCCTCATCTTCATCATATATTTAACAAGAAAACTCCCAAAAAACCACCCAAAAAAATGATGAAAAACCTAGTACCCCACATCAGAAAATTTACAATGGCCTATATAGGAAGGAGACGAATTACATTACATGATCATTTTATACTAAAATTCTCTACATATATTTACATGATAGAACAAGCATTTGGATTATCATCACTGAACATGGACATGTATGGATCCTGATCATAAGAGGTGACAGTACCACTGGTTGCAGCTGTGTTGTTTTCCACCTTCCTGACATAACCAGGAGGAGCTTTCTTGTCATAAGCTTGAGCAATGTAAGGCTGAGCCACCAAATTGTAAGGCACATAAGGCCAAATCTCTGCTTTTTTCCCTGTTGATTTTGCCTTCTTCAACACCTTGTTTGCTTCAACATACCCAGTTACACTCACTTTCTGTTGCTTCCTGTTCACCTCCACAGACTTCACTCCTGAAAAATCCCAAAAACAAAATTGAATTAACATGATAATCTCATCATCTGTATGCATTCAAGTTTTGATATTTGAATGAAATTAATTGCTTACCACTTAAAGAAGAGAGGGCATTTTTGACCTTAAGTTCACAGCCATCACAGTCCATTCTGACCTTGAGATCCACTGTCTGCATCTGCTTCTTCTTCCTCTTCTTGTGTCCATGGCCACCACCTCCCATTAAATCAGATAGATACTCCAGAGTGCCTCCAACTCCCATTTTTTTATGATCTCAAAATACTTGTATGTAAACAACTAAGAGAATTGAAACAAAACTTGTTATTTGAAGACCTGAAGGACAACACTGAACGAAAACACAAACTTGACACAGAAGTAACAAAAACCAAGCACAGTGAGAGCTAACCAAGAAGCTGCAAAGGAGTTTCCTTGGTGAACAAAAATGGATTCTTTCCTTACCTTCTAAAAACCAAATATAAAAGGCTTTAAAGGCAGAAGAAACTCTACTCTCTTAAAACTTCTTTACCTGCTCTGCTTCTTAAATAGGCCTTTTATTTTTAATGAATTCAAACATAGAAAAAAGTGGTGGCCCCTCCCAAAACAAAAAAGAGAGACACAAATATTAAACAAAAGCATTAGACAACCTGATATTTTTAGCAGTTGTTCATATGTGGGCAATGCCTTAGCTAGTAATTAATCTTTGGGTTGTGTTTATTAAGTAAATCATTATATGCTTCATGTGTAAAACTAAGAGGAGGTAGGAACACGTTTAAGGGCAATTATCTATACTTATAATTGAGATGAAAACAGAATTATACAGACTCCAAACATTTACACGGTTTATAAAATTTAATTTTATTGAAATTATAAGTATCATTAGCGGTACAACAATCGAAACCTGAGACATTATCAAGCTAAATGAAGAGAGACACAAATATTAAACAAAAGCATTAGACAACCTGATATTTTTAGCAGTTGTTCATATGTGGGCAATGCCTTAGCTAGTAATTAATCTTTGGGTTGTGTTTATTAAGTAAATCATTATATGCTTCATGTGTAAAACTAAGAGGAGGTAGGAACACGTTTAAGGGCAATTATCTATACTTATAATTGAGATGAAAACAGAATTATACAGACTCCAAACATTTACACGGTTTATAAAATTTAATTTTATTGAAATTATAAGTATCATTAGCGGTACAACAATCGAAACCTGAGACATTATCAAGCTAAATGAACGTCTTTTACTACTTTTTTTTAATATATCACTAAAACCTTATACATTGTCAAGCAGAATGAACATCATTTACCAACAAACAATATTAGGAGGCGATATCGGTACATTTAAATAACCTTTGGATTTAGATTTAGGTTAACAAAATAAGTTTTTTTTTTTTTTGAAACATCCGGCTTATAGCTCAATATATATTAAATTTTAGAATTACAATGATTAAAAATATGATTCGAACCCATAATTTCTGTTGACTTGGGTGTGAGAGATTTTTATTGCTGAATCAACCTTAACTTTGTCATTATCAAATCCAATTAACAACTATGTATAGAAGTCGGCATCAGTAAAAGTACTCTAATTAGGAATGCTTTTATAAACAGGTTAATTGTATAAACTAAAAAGATTTCAAACCATTGCCATAAACTAATACAAATACCCTCTGCTGTTAAAATGGATCCGTTAGTAGTGAAGGCAAATGTGTGTTCGGGTATGAAAGTTCGAAAATTCCCCTAATTATGCATTGAAGTGATGTGACCTGACATGCTATATAAATTACGTTATTATTTAATAAAGTCATCTCCAACCCAAAAACCCATTTTGGTGCAACTTTTACACTAAAATGGTACAACTTTCACACTATTTAACTTTTTAATTTTCAACTCATTGCACCAAATGTTACACTAAAAAAGAATATTTTTATAAATATTTCCTTTATTTCATTTTTTTTATTATTTCTCCACAATTAACATTTCACCCTATAATTAACATAATATTGCAATTAATGATATTTATTTTATCACTATGAAGTTTTTAATGTTTTTATTAATTAATATATTTTGTTTAATTTTTGTGTTTTGAATTAAGTGATTTATGTTAAAAAAAAATTGCATTTCAAATTTTGTATGATACACTTAATTTTAGTTTATTATAAATGTTAATATAAATAACAAGTAAATCAAAACAAATATAAATTAAACAAAATCATTAAATAATAAAAAAGGATCAAATTGGAATAAATTTAATTGATTAAGTGTAAAGCTATGATTAAACAAAAACCTTTGAATAAGGGATATAATCATAATAGATTTTATTAAATTTAGATCAAACTGTAATTAAGTAAAATTTAGGGATGAAAAAAAAAGAAATTGTTGCGCTATTTGAACAGTGTTGCGCCAGAGATTGCACAACACAATTCGCTAAAACTTAAATGCCGCAAACAATGGCACTGGGTTGGAGATCTGTTCTTGCTCCAAAATGGCTTTTGGCTCAAAAATAGAGTTGGGTTGGAGATGCCCTTAAGGCTTTGTTTGGTAAGAGGGAAAGAGGGAGGGATGGAGAGGGTAGGAGGGAGAGGGATTGGAGAGAGGGATGGGAGGAGAGCTCCAATCCCTTGTTTGGTTGGAGAGAAAAGAGAGGGGAGAGGAGAAGAGGAGGGAGCTCTCCTCCCTTTGTGCCCACCAAAACCAATCCCTCCAATTATGGAGGATGAGAGAAGGGAGGAAAAATTGGAGGGAAATTACAATAATACCCTCCAATTTTTTATTAACCTCCAATTTATTAAAGGGCAATATAGTAATTTTATAAATTATATACCAATCCATCCATTCAACCATCTTTTCAATACCAAACAACACGAATGATTTATATTATCCTCTCCATCCTTCATACCCTCTCTCCCCGTTAATCCATCCATCCCTCCTACTCTCTCTCCCTCCTACCAAACATAGCCTAAGTGTTTAACATGCCAAATTTACCCCCTAAAGGTTTTCATCAATGACATTTCACCCTAATAAATTTGGATCATTTGTCCAAAAGGACCATTAGTCGTTTTTGACCTTGGAGAGTTGGAGCTCTACGGTTGAAACAAAATGGCCAATTTAAAGGCATAGTGTGGCATGGCTTTCACATATGAAGGATTGAAGATATTTTCATTTATAAATTTTCCATGGTTTTGTGAATAACAAAATATTTGCATGTATCAATGTATGTAACCTTCGCACATTCTATTAATGAATTTAATGGAGGCTCGATAAAATTCAAAAATTAAAGATGCAAATGCGATCGAAGAGCGACTTTGAGTCAAATCCAGCGAAATTGTATTTTTACTGTGAAAAAGCGAATTGCGACTACTACTCATTTTGATTCCTCTAGCTTCAGTCTTGAATTTCTTTGAGGAGTCTGGTAGCGAAGAAATAGACTCATAACATGCACAAATGAGCAAGACAAATTGCTAAGTCTGGGCTACACAAATTAATATTAATAAGGGGTCAAAAAATAAATAGCACTATTTGGGGTGTGTGTTGTGCAAATATCACCACATTACTAATTCATGTTTAAAAGACTCCAATATAGGTGTCTAGACAAAAATACCCCTTCCAAGTGAATTTTTATCGTTTTCAAACTTAGTGAGAAAAATGAGAGAGAGAAAACATCGGCTGAAAAAAGAACCGGCGTTGGAAGATTAGTGGTTTTACGGCTGAAAAAGACGTCGAAGTAACCGGCGGTAGGACAACCGTGTTTTTTCAAGTGTTCAGACGAGAGCATCATCAATCGACTGTGGTAAGTTGAGTCAGATTATGTTGTGGATTTTGTTTTTGAAAAGTTCATGTTTGATGTTGGGTGTTGATTAAAATTGTAGATTAGGTTTGTTTGTTGATCTGAGAATGGTTGTGGGTTAGGTTAGGGTTTGTAAATCTGTTGAAGATCTGGGTTCCCGAGCTTTTTCAAGGTGTTTTCAAGCTTTTTTCGAGCTTTTTTATAACATTTTCTGAGCTTTTTCAGGGTTTTCGAGCTTTTTAAAACATTTTCCGAGCTTTTTCTGGGTTTCCGAGCTTTTTAAAACATTTTTCGAGCTATTTCAAACAGTTCCCGAGCTATTTCAACCTGGTCCCTGATGAAAAGGTTTTTGCCGTCAGAAAACCGTCCGTCAAAACAATTTATAAAACCTATGCGATGCGTTCACAAGTATAAATACAAGTAAAGCGGCAAGTACGGGTGTCGTCCACTGAGATCGGGGTAGCGGTGATAAGATTAGGATTAATATAACTAGCAAGCATAAAAGGAAAGTGATAGCGAATGAAGATACAATATAAAATAAACTATGAAAGCAAATAAATGGATGACAATGGAGGGATGAATGAATGATGATGGAACTATGGGGTTGATGGACTTGTAAGTGAATATTGGGGCAATTGCAACAAACTCTCAAGTAAGTACGTTTTGACAAATGTAACCAACCTAGGGTGTATAGTGTTGGCATATATCTCTAGCAAGAGGTCAACCTAGGATGTATAGTGAAAACCTTCTACTAGCGATTAATCCCTCTTAAGCAACCAACAGTGGCTAGTTACTCAATTGGGACTTGTTCCATGAATGCTCATCTATCTAGCTATGGCTCAACCTATTACTAATGTAGCCATCCTAGGATGTATAGTGATGGCTTCCAATTCCCTCACAAGTGGCCGACCTAGGATGTATAGTGAAGGCCACCCGTTTGGGATTGGATGAGGCTCGAGGTTATCAACCGAATTTTACTCGAAGGTTAGTTCTCGTAAAATCACTAAAGTAGCCAACCTAGGGTGTATAGTGGAGGCTTCTAATTCTCCCACAAGTGGCTAACCTAGGATGTATAGTGAAAGCCACTAATTCGAGATTAGATTAAGAGCATGGTTATAGAGCCGGATTTCCAGAAATCCTTCCATTCAATGGAGCATTAGACAACCTAATTGCCTACTCAAGTAATCCAAATCAACATGCAAAGAGGGTGTATCCAAGCAAGTCAATAATGGCAATCAATACAAGTAATGGAATGAAATATAGAGATAGAATAAATATAACACATAGAGTTTATTTACAAAGCCCAAAATATCCATCAAACAAATAACATCAACCCCATAGTGGGGTATTTTAACTACTCATGTTCTATTACAAACAAATAAACTAAGAGAGAGAGTAGAGATAACCCTAGAAGATTGATCTCCTTCCTTGAAGCTTGAATCCAAGTCTCCTAGTTGCCTTTGATTGAGTAGAGATGGTTTGGATGAGAGGGAGATGTGTTACTAGCTTAGAATACAAGTGTTGGGAGGTATGGTTATATTTTGGTTCGTTCCCATCCTTTTCTATTTATAGAGGATGGAAAAATAGGTCATTTAAGCTTGAAACCAGAAACTGTCACGCGAATAGTGCTGGTGGAGTGCGGGTGAATTACCCGCACTGTAAGAGTTTTCTTCATCTCCAGGTCTCTGATCTGGGCAATAGTGCAGGGTGGAGTGCGGTTGGATTACCCGCACTTGACTCGCACTTGACCCGCACTGTAGTCGCACTTGAGTCGCACTGTACTGTCAGGTGCAAAATCCCTCCTCTGTTTTGAGCAATAGTGCGGGTGGAGTGCTGGTGGATGACCCGCACTGTACCTGCACTCTAATGTCAGGTGCAACTTCAACTTCTCTGGTTTGGCAACAGTGCGGGTGGAGTGCGGTTGGATGACCTGCATTGTACCCGCACTTTAACGTCAGGTGTAACTCAGCTTCTCTGGCTTTGGCAACAGTGCGGGTGGAGTGCGGTTGGATGACCCGCACTAGACCCGCACTTTAACTCTTCTCTTGTATCAAGTCCCGGCTATGATCATGAGTGTGGTTGGAGCACGGTTGGAGTGCGGTTGCGACCTGCACTTGACCCGCACTTGACCCGCACTGTAGAGCTGCTTATGATCCTTTGTCTTTCCTTTTGCCCCTTTTCTGCCAGAATCACTGCAACATGCTTCCAAACCCCGAATTACATCTATTGCCTGCAATTAGTACTAATGAGCCTATTAGACATAAAATATATAGAAAATACACACAAGAACGAGGCAAAGGAATAGGAATGAGGGCCGAAATATACAACAATTTTGGCACGATCAAACACCCCCAAACCAAACCTTTGCTCGTCCTCGAGCAAACATAAAATGAAACAAATAAGACACAAACTAAAAATGACTCGAACTAAAAACTTTCCTAGACACAAAGAAAAACTTGCTGCAGAACCAAATAGCAGAGAGATACGCAAAAGCAAATGGAAGTGAGGAATGAGCATATGCGAAATGTTCTAAACAACTCGAAGACACCCCAAGGGAAAATGGCAAAACATGAATCCCACACTTAAAATGCCCTCGCCTCAGAAACTACTCACTCTCACACCTCGAGCATAATTCGCTTCGACACTAAGTTCTCACATGGATTTTCTCTTATCTTTCCTCTCAGAACCTAGGTTCACACTCATGCAACATGTATGCCAATGAATTTATGTAACTGAATCAACTTAGTTGCATACATTTAGTGTAGAATAAACGCTGTTTTTAGTGAGTGAGTCTCATGAAAGAATCACGTGTCATGAACGTGGAAAGAGCATTCATCAACTAATATTCCCAATCTAGACGTCCTCTAAGATCAATTAGGTCTTTCCATTTGGTTGTAACGTGGCCACGGTGAATGGTGATTAGAAGAATGAGAATTTAGGCACAAGCACTAATCAACCAAGTTAAGGCAACACATTCTACACTTAAGCATTTAATTTCTCGTGCAACTCCACTTCCAAATACAATATGGCGTCCATGCATACAATTAGACTCTACGTGCAATCTTTAACTACTCATGTTACCCATTTGAGTAGCATTTACAATTTACACAAGGCATTTGAAGCATATTTTTCTTTTGTTACTTTTTGATTCTTTTCTTTTCTTTTCTTTTCATGCCTTTTTACTATGCACATTTTAACAACTCATTATTCTTGCCTAGGTACACGCCATTTATCAAATTAAAGCACAACTCTAGATTCCTAAGCCTCAACAAGATCAATTAAGAGAGGGTTGGCTAAGTGTTTAGGTTGCTTGGGTTATGGATAACGTGGGTGTAGAAAGGAAAAGTCTATATGTGTTTGGCTTCAAAATTGGCTTGGGAGCACACATATTACGGGAATGGGAAGTATTTAGGCTTTCTTTTTGAGTGGCTAAAACACACATTGCCTAATATCACTTCAAAGGATCAATCTACCAAGGGAATAAAAGTTTCTGTCAAGCAGTCCACATATATGACGCATGTTCAATGACAAATGATGATTTTTGATGTAGTGAGACTATGCATGGTGTTGAATAGTGTTTACAGATTTGAAAAACATTTTCCCTCAAATATACACGCTTTTAGCTTGTGTTTGTGATCTCACAAGGGAAATCTCCACTATTAGAACAAGGCGCTTGAGCACCGAGTTCCCTAAACTTGGACACTAGAAGATGAGACTAGCCCATGAAGTGCAAGTGAGACCCCTAACGTGACTAAGAGTTATTGAATAAGCACACAAAGCATACACACATTCGCCACAAACACTATGCTCCAGGTATCTCACCAAGTTAAATAAGCTCAAAATTCTGGCTAAGCAACAACATTTTCAAAAATAAGACACAAAAATGACTCAAGACACAAAAGACGACTCAAAAAATGTAACACCCCCAAACCAAAACCCAACATTGTCCTCAATGTTGAAGACATGAGAATCTGGCCTAGCGGCATGCACCTAACATGACTCAAACAAACCTAGGCACTAATCAAACACAATCAATGCCCCAACAAAATAAAAATGACTCAAACAAGGCTCACAAATAAAGGCAATTCATGCAATATATCATTGAAGCACAAGTCAAGCTTAACATCATGCATTTTATCAAAATGGACGGAATGGGGCATGAACAACCCCCAAACCGAATTAAACAATATAAAGCACATGCATTCATACTTGCACAAGAGCCTCCGGCTCTTTCATCCACAAATATAATCAATAAATTCAATGTGCAAATATCCACAAAATATAGCATACAAACAAAACTATCCCAACAACACAATTTATTGAATTTAAATAACATAAAACATAAACTAACTACATGCATCAAAATCATTCAATGGGATGCATTCATGGAGAGGCTAGGGTCCTCTAAGGGTGGTTTGACCAAGTTAGGAAATTCCCTATTTTTCACTACCCAAATAAATTTAGGTGACTTCATTATCTTTTCCCTTTTCATGTTTCTATATAAGTGCACTTGGTCTTTCCTTACCCATATTTGCTTGACCCTAGGTGGACTCCATCTATTCCTAGGACCTCTAGTTTTCCTATGTTGATTTGGCTTGTAACTTTTAGCCTTAAAGTGATCTATCTTAGAACATGCATAGCAAAAGATATGAGAGTTAGAGAAACTCCCCTTTGATGCGTGGTATTGAGGACGTTTGATTTGTTTTACTTGTAACGCCTTGACCTCCACCTCCTTTTTGCTTAGTGCTACCTTTGCTTCCTCTAAGGCATTGGCTTTTTGGTCAACCTCCATTTGCATCTTCATGGACTTTTGAGCTATCTCATCTTCAAAATCTTTTGATAGCCTTACTAAGTTCTCCAAAGCCTTCGATGTGGTACTCTTCTCGGCTTCAAATCTCTCAAGTCGTTCCTCCAATTCTTTGTTCTTGTCGGAGACTTCACCATTTGTCTTCTTGAGAGTACCATTCTCAACCCTGAGCATCTTCACTTCAGATAATAGTTTCTTGTTCAACTCTTGGAGATTACTCGCCTTTTCCATTCCCAAGGCTTCTCTCTCTTGAAGTGATTCATTCTCTTCCTTCAATACACCCTTTTCCAACACTAGCTCTGTGCTCATGCTCATAAGCTGCTGATTCATCTTGATCATCCTGTCCATCTCGTCCATTCTCTTGCTTCGCTCCACTTCAAATTCTATTCGGAGCTTATACATGTCTTCTTTTGAGAAATTAGAGGAGTCCACCGGTTTGGCTGCTTTAACTTGGAAACAACTCTGATTTACCCGGGTGGACTGCTGGGCGGATTCGAGCATTTGGGTGGTTTTCTCTTCTATGAAGGCTTGAGTCTCTTGTTGGGAAGCTATCATTTGCTCAGTCTCCCGCACATGATTCTTCATGAAATTTTGTAGTTGATCTTCAACGGAATTTGATTGGAATGACGAGCTGTAGGCATTCTCGTTAGGCTCGTAGCTTGACCCTGAATTTTGCCAAAAGGAATCCATAGAGTCCTGAAACAAACAAAAACAAAACTACCAAAATAATAAAAAGAAACTAACAAAACTAAAAACAACTAATAAACTAATAATATTAAAACTAATCTAATCACTACTACGCACACCGATCCCTTGCAGCGGCGCCATTTGATGAAAAGGTTTTTACCTTCAGAAAACCGTCCGTCAAAACAATTTATAAAACCTATGCGATGCGTTCACAAGTATAAATACAAGCAAAGCGGCAAGCACGGGTGTCGTCCACTGAGATCAGGGTAGCGGTGATAAGATTATGATTAATATAACTAGCAAGCATAAAAGTAAAGTGATAGCGAATGAAGATACAATATAAAATAAACTATGAAAGCAAATAAATGGATGACAATGGAGGGATAAATGAATGATGATGGAACTATGGAGTTGATGGACTTGTAAGTAAATATTGGGGCAATTGCAACAAACTCTCAAGGAAGTACGTTTTGACAAATGTAACCAACCTAGGGTGTATAGTGTTGGCATATATCTCTAGCAAGAGGTCAACCTAGGATGTATAATGAAAACCTCCTACTAGCGATTAATCCCTCTTAAGCAACCAACAGTGGCTAGTTACTCAATTGGGACTTGTTCCATGAATGCTCATCTATCTAGCTATGGCTCAACCTATTACTAATGTAGCCATCCTAGGATGTATAGTGATGGCTTCCAATTCCCTCACAAGTGGCCGACCTAGGACGTATAGTGAAGGCCACCCGTTTGGGATTGGATGAGGCTCGAGGTTATCAACCGAATTTTACTCGAAGGTTAGTTCTCGTAAAATCACTAAAGTAGCCAACCTAGGGTGTTTAATGGAGGCTTCTAATTCTCTCACAAGTGGCTAACCTAGGATGTATAGTGAAAGCCACTAATTCGAGATTAGATTAAGAGCATGGTTATAAAGCCGGATTTCCAGAAATCCTTCCATTCAATGGAGCATTAGACAACCTAATTGCCTACTCAAGTAATCCAAATCAACATGCAAAGAGGGTGTATCCAAGCAAGTCAATAATGGCAATCAATACAAGTAATGGAATGAAATATAGAGATAGAATAAATATAACACATAGAGTTTATTTACAAAGCCCAAAATATCCATCAAACAAATAACATCAACCCCATAGTGGGGTATTTTAGCTACTCATGTTCTATTACAAACAAATAAACTAAGAGAGAGAGTAGAGATAACCCTAGAAGATTGATCTCCTTCCTTGAAACTTGAATCCAAGTCTCCTAGTCGCCTTTGATTGAGTAGAGATGGTTTGGATGAGAGGGAGATGTGTTACTAGCTTAGAATACAAGTGTTTGGAGGTATGGTTATATTTTGGTTCGTTCCCATCCTTTTCTATTTATAAAAGATGGAAAAATAGGTCACTTAAGCTTGAAACCAGAAACTGTCGCGCGAATAGTGCGGGTGGAGTGCGGGTGAATTACCCGCACTGTAAGAGTTTTCTTCATCTTCAGGTCTCTGATCTGGGCAATAGTGCGGGTGGAGTGCGGTTGGATTACCCGCACTTGACTCGCACTTGACCCACACTGTAGTCGCACTTGAGTCGCACTGTATTTCCAGGTGCAAAATCCCTCCTCTGTTTTGAGCAATAGTGCGGGTGGAGTGCTGGTGGATGACCCGCACTGTACCCGCACTCTAATGTCAGGTGCAACTTCAACTTCTCTGGTTTGGCAACAGTGCGGGTGAAGTGCGGTTGGATGACCTGCACTGTACCCGCACTTTAACGTCAGGTGCAACTCAGCTTCTCTGGCTTTGGCAACAGTGCGGGTGGAGTGCGGTTGGATGACCCGCACTGGACCCGCACTGTAACTCTTCTCCTGTATCAAGTCCTGGCTATGATCATGAGTGTGGTTAGAGCGCGGTTGGAGTGCGGTTGCGACCCGCACTTGACTCGCACTTGACCAGCACTGTAGAGCTGCTTATGATCCTTTGTCTTTCCTTTTGCCCCTTTTCTGCCAGAATCACTGCAACATGCTTCCAAACCCCGAATTACATCTATTGCCTGCAATTAGCACTAATGAGCCTATTAGACATAAAATATATAGAAAATACACACAAGAACGAGGCAAAGGAATAGGAATGAGGGCCGAAATATACAACAATTTAGGCACGATCAGTCCCGAGCTTTTTCTTGGTCTCCGAGCTTTTTAAAACTGTGTCCGAGCTTTTTTAAACTGTTTTCGAGCTTTTTTAAAATGCCCGAGCTTTTTGAAATGTTCCAGAGCTTTTTGAAAATGTGGCCGAGCTTTTTTAAAATGCCCGAGCTTTTTCAAAATGTTTCCCAGTTTTTTCGCACTGTGTCCGAGCTTTTTTAAACTGTCCGAGCTTTTTCAAACTGTGTCCGAGCTTTTTTAAACAGTCCGAACTTTTTAAAACTGTTTCCGAGCTTTTTGAAAATGAGTCCGAGCTTTTTCAAACTGTGTCCGAGCTTTTTAAACAGTTCGAGCTTTTTGAAAATGAATCCAAGCTTTTTCAAAATACCCGAGCTTTTTCAAAATGCCCGAGTTTTTTCAAAATGTGTCCGAGCTTTTTCAAAATGCTTCCTTGCTATTTCATATTATTATGTCCGAGCCTTTTACAGTTTACTGATGCATTTATTCTCTGAGAATGCAGATGGGGAGTTAACTAAAGGATTTTCTTAAAACTCCAGAGTGGGAATGGTACGATGGAAAAATCACTCGCCATAACCATTTCAGCGACCTTCGAGATATCGACGTCGCACTAGACAGTGTACTAGAACAATTCAAGGTCGAAGACTGACGCCGGTATACAGAGTCTTGTTTTGGTCATTTCTTTCGGATGGATCGGGGGATGAAGTTTTCGGGTAGCATAGTCCATCGACTGCTATTGCGCGAGCTACATCACGATGGGCCGGAGGATGAGATGAGATTTATGTTAGGTCCTCATTCTGTCCGGTTCTCCAAGGTTGAATTCTGTCTGATCACCGGATTGAAGTTTGGAGTGATTCCCGACACGACGAGGTATGAGATGGTTCAGAACGGGATAGACCAACGGTATTTCGGTGGTGTAGCTGAGGTGGATTATGAACAGCTGAGAGCTGTTCTACGAATCGATATATTTGAGGAGCAGTACGATGCTGTGAAGTTGTGCCTCCATTATATGCTAAACTGGATATTGATGGGGTTCGACGAGAGAGAGAAAGTTCCAGTATGGCAGATCCGGCTAGTCGAGGACTTGGACGCTTTTGATGCGTTCCCGTGGGGTGCCCACTTGTATAGGCAGTCCATTTTTGGATTCAAGCATGCCTTGGATGGTCGACGTGAGCGGTATGAGAGATGACAGCAGGAAAAAGGGCGCCGACGTTCACACGGTGGAGACGTACAACATTTACGGTCTAGCTCACGCACTGTTGGTGAGAATTTAGAATTTGTATCGGTTTGAAAACCTGAATTTTTTTTACATGAGTTATGGAATAAATGATTGGATTCTGAATAACCTTTTTTTTACATAGGTATTGCGTATGAGGTTATCCTCGAGCTTGGGACCCGATTTGGGACTCGTATGGAGATTGACTTGTCCCCCAGTATTCTGAAATGGGAGTTGAATAAGCAACCAAGGTCGGACAAACTGGACAAGATTTTCATATCCAGGGTAATGATCTATTGTGTTAAAGTGTTTACAAATACAATGGTTTAACAACGATTTCAGATGTTTGCGAAGACTGCACTGGTGCCGACAGCAGCTGAGAGGATTGCACGGTACTACGAGGGCATATACGAGGGAGGCAGTCTATATATGGCTGCCGATAGACACGACGGCTTGGTACCGGATCCCTTACATCATACGACTGCCAGACCCAGTCATACAGAGGGTTCCAACCCAGAGTTTGGCGGTGGGAGTCCCCTCAGGCACAGGCCGGATACGGAGGGTTCGGATGGGGAGGGTTCGGACTTGGAGGGTTCGGACCCAGAGTTTGTCGCTGGGAGTCCTCTTAGGCGCAGACAGGTTAGATTCGTGATGCCCGGTGGAGTACATTCACGAGAAGACGTTGAAGGGCATCGCCAGGTATGTCAAAAATGGTGTAATGCATTATTTATGTTGAAACAAGTGTTCGGTTTTGGTACTCACAATAATGATTTTGTTTCAGGACCGTTTGGAATGTAAAATCCAAGATGTGATGGATGCAGTCGCTGCGTTATGGGAGGATCTCCGGAAGAGTGATCAGGAACGAGATATGCAGCATAGGGAGGTGATGGACTTTCTCCGGGAGTGGCTGGGTTCGACATCACAGTCAGACAGGGATGGTCCATCGTCCCATGATCGAGACTCTCCATGCAGAGACAGAGACGGTTGGCGTAGTCATGACAGAGGGACAGACCCAGCCACCGGACCTACGACGGAGGGTGATGGACCTCAGATGCAGGGTCCAAGAGCTGGAGATATAGTACGAGACCAGCAGATGCAAGTCCCTGGTGGCACGGATACATGAGTATTTGTGGAGACAGTTACCCAGGCATTATTAGAGTTTTCACTGCTTATGGAGGTACAACATGTGGATCCTCCTGTTCATACCTAGGACCACACAGCGGACCCGTCCTGTCCATTGGGTCAGAGTCCTTTCTCCCGTACAGTCCACACTCTTGATCTGATCAGGCGATCCATACAGCGCACCCCTGCGGTCCATCTGACACCGCTCTCCTCTACTCGATCCCGTCGCACCTCACCCCCTAGTGACACTGCCGGTCCATCCCGACACAGCCCACCCCACAGGTCTATCTCATCCCATCGCAGCCCTCGACGTGATCCATGGGGAGAGAGTTCCTCCTCCCTACACCCCCAATGGTCCACAGTCAGCATAGGCAGCAGCGGATTCGTAAGCGAGGCTGGCAGTTGGTGAGCCCATACACTGACCCCTATCATCAGCACATACATTCAGGCCTAATGATTTGGTAGACACTAACCAGCTTGCGGCTTACTAAGCCTACAAGAGGAACGTGACGGGGGAATTGTAAGTATTATAATATTGTGAATTTATTTTGAAACACCTTAGTTAAATTACTTGGTTTTCTAAATAATTGAAAATTACGCAGACGTGATGTGGATCTGATGACCCCCGTGCCTGTGACTTGGTTCCACCGGTTGCAAACAAACTTTATTGAGTTGGAGGACACGGTACTTTCCTTACTTCGATTGTCTTTTAAGTTTGTTTAACTTATGGAAGAATACTAACAATGTATAATGTTTATATTGTCAGCATATGGACGCGTACCTGCATATTTTACGGAAGCGTCAGTGAGCATTCCCCACTGTCTACATTCAGAGGATGAACCTACTAGATTCTCATTTCTATGTAAGTGTTTCAAATGTACTGTTTTCGCAGTTGCGTTGTTATGTTCATCATGTTTCTAACGTTTCGGTTCGTTATCTATTTTCAGTCAATGCTAGAGTTTCAGTGGCGGAGAATCATGCCTCGCGATGTTGTGGGAAAAGCCCCAAAAAACTGGTCTGTGTTGAAGTACATGTGGTCCCTTGAAGATCCGTTGACGGTACATGGATTGCTCCCGGTAGAGAACCGACCATGGCACGAGGTTGACGCGGTGAGCGCAATACAATTATGGTTTCAATGTGTTTAATTAATAATTCTTATTTTGACCATAACAATTTCTTGAACAATTGGTACATGTTCTTATTCCGTGCAACATTGGCGGCCAGCATTGGCTCGTGGCCAGCGTCGACCTTACTGTCGGGAAGATCCACCTGCTAGACCCGTTCAGACAGGAAGTCCCCCTGCAGATCAAGAAAGAGCAGGTCGCTCCATTGCGGTGGTTTCTACCCTCGATATTGCATTAGATGGGGTTTCACAATGCCAGACCAACGGGCGAGGCGAAGTACGAGAAGCAGAATAGGCCCTTTGGGGTAAGCATGGTGTCTACAACACATGTGCCCCAACAGACTAGAGGGTAAGACTGTACGAATATCATTTAAACTTTAAGTTTGTTTTATTAAACTTCAATTGTAATAGTTGTTCATGTGCTGAGTCGCAGGGGTAATTATGGTGCTCATACCTTGAGATTGATGTAGTAGGTACTGGCGAACAGGGAGACGTTCGACTGGTCAGAAGACGATTTGTGCACCATACGGGAGAAGATGGCTGTGGAGATTTTTTGTAACTCCAAGCCCTATTATATGTTGTAGTTGTCGATGTACAAACAATTATAGTAATGAACTTTCAAATTTCAAATTTTTTGTTTAAAATTTCAAGTGTTTGCATTTACAAGTACAACACACACATGTCATACAATAACAAAAGTAATAATTAACACCCCAATTTAATTAAACAATAAGTATGAACGGCTTGATTCACTCCACAGAAGATTCCTTGTGTGGGCACGTCTGTTTGTTATGTCCAACTTGATGACATACGCTACACTTGCAACGGTATTCCTCGGGAAAAATTCTGCTCGGACCTTCATTAATCAAGAGCGGATTAGAACACCTCCTGCTATTATGACCTGATTGTCCACATCTTCTACACGATTGGGTGGTTATCCTCTCGGAAGACGAGGCATGTCGACCCTCCATCGGGCGACCTGATTGTCTCTTGGTCTTTGGATTTGAAACCACCCGCTCAGCGATGTCGGATGACACTACCCATGAAGAAGGATTGCCAACAAGCATAATAGGAACTGAGTATGCATTAATAAGTGTCTGTCTCTTGTAGTAGTCCGTACACAGCGATGTGAAATCCAAGTTCCGCTCCCTGTAAAAATAATGAAAACAGTGACAATCACGTTTGCTTAATATAGCGTTTAATTGTATACTGTTAATGTACCTTGCTGCTGCGAGTGTGTGAGAACACGAAAAATGGTCCATTTGGAATTTGTTGCATGTGCAAGTCTTCCGGGCTAAGTCCACTGCTTTCCAGACAGTTTGATAGAGAATATGTTCCAGTCCACTGGATTGACGGTCATATAACCGCACTTCTCGACCCGTTGTAGCATCACAAGATGTGATACGTCGGTCCCGCATGGACTGTGCAGCTCGATGTCGATCGTGAAACCAGTGCTGTAACATATTCCTAATGAACTCTGCCAATGTCAACATAGGGAGTTGTCGTGCGAATTAAGGCATGAGTTTATACACTCTGCAACATTTGTTGCCATCACCCTGAACCTTCGTTAGGGACAGTGTACACGAGACCATTTGTGCGGACCAGCAGCTTCAACATAATCGAAAGCATTTTTATGCAGGTTACATAACCCACCCATGTACCGGTTATATTTGAATTCAGTATACGCTCTAGCTGTTTTGTCCATTAAGCTGGAAACATCTTTTCTGTGAAATCGCTTTTTTACATTTTCAGCAAAGTGCCAACAACATATGGTATGGGTTGCATAAGGGAACACCTTAGAAATCCCTGCTTCAATGCTTGCATGTCGATCGGAAGTAAAAACCAGATCATCTATATGATCAAGGTCACCATTCCCATGAAATGTTGTTTTCGGAGTCGCCATAACCAAAAGCAATTGGATACACCTGTTCGTTTCCATCTTGTGCAGGTGCAACAAACATTGTACCCCCGAATCTTCCCTTCAAATGGGTACCATCAACTGCAATAACATGACGCATGCACCTCTGAAAACCTCTAACTGAGGCCCCTAATGACATGAAAAAGTAAAGGAATTTACCTTCGTCAGCGCACTGTAAGTCAGTGATTGTGCCAGGATTTTGTTGTTCCAGCACGTAACCAAAAGACGACAGTAGTTGGAAGGTTTCTTCATGTGTCCCATAGGTCATTGACAATGCATAATGCAAGGCTTGATGTGCCTTACTGTACATGATTTGGATGCCATACATTGTTTTCATATCGGCGATTATATCCTTGGGACGCATGAGACGACCATCTTGTTGTTGAAGTCTATGTGCAACCACTTCTCTAATTATAACTGCACTAGCTTGTCGGTGGCGACGGTGAATCTCCTCCAAGGGACAACTGTGTTCATTGACAAAACTTCTTACTTGGAAGTACGTCCCTTCATCTCTTCTCACCGCTCTTAATTTCCATGTACAGTTGTCTATCAAACAAACAAGATGTAACGTTGTCTTATTGAACCTTTTCACCTTCCATTCGAAGTTTTGCAGCATTGCAAAAAAACCAACTAGTATCTTCAAATTCTTTTTAGTCGGAAAGAAATGACCTTTATAAATCATGCTTGTAGGTTCTTTTGCTACCAAGGTTGTGCTTTTACCAATCCCAAACGAGTATGAATCTGGTCTGTGAATAACCCACGTAGTGATATTATCAGAATCATCTACAGATACATTATGCCGGACCTCGGAAGTACTAGGCATATCTGCTCCAGTGCAACTAACTCCTTCTACACGTCTTCCACGTCTTTGAATTAGGACATGATCTTTATCAGTGTTCTGTACATGATCTACCAGATCAATATTTGCCTCATTATCCACCTCCTGGTTCGGCCCAAGGTTCGGTTCAGTGTTCTGCTCATTGTACATCTCATTGTATTGCTCATTGTACCGCCCATAATTCATCTCAAATCGACAACCAAACACATCGTCGAATTGAGGTTCACCAACATCTGCATGGTCGACCACTACCGGTTGGACAGCACATATGTTTTCCCCACCTTCAGTGGCACTCCTTTGTGTGAACACTTGGTTGCTACCGCTAGCGGATCCAAATTGTTGGGTATTTTCAGAAGCAGGAATATCATTCCGTATCACATCTCCAGTTGCCCTCTCAATTAGACTAACACATACTTGATAAATCACCCGATCTTCCCCTAGCTAAACTGAACATCATCGTCATTTCTTACAAATGTGCGACATGTAGCACCAGGAACGATTGATATTGACTCTAGATCAACATTGTATTTGTTTACATCATACTTCACAAAGGTATGCACGATCGACACCAATTCTTCGTAACTCATATTCTTTGATACATACATTCCTTGGTTGTCGGATCCAACAAACCTCTGACTTCCGTCGGGTAACTGCTCCCATCGACCGATGTAAGATATTACTATTCTCACCCGATTCATTCTCCTGTAACATTCATCACCACAAACCATTATGACAAACATAAAAGCTATGGAAAAGGCCCAGAGCCTTTTAAAATAGTTTCCGAGGTTTTTACTATGATCTCCGAGCTTTTAGTAAAGGCTCTGAGCTTTTTTCCAAAGATTTTGAGGGTTTTCTCAAAGGAGCCGAGCTTTTTTCCAAAGGCTCGAGCTTTTTCCAAAGGCTCAGAGCTTTTTTCCAAAGACTCAAGCTTTTTCCAAGGCTCCGAGCTTTTTCCAAACGTTCCGAGCTTTTTTCCAAAGGCTCCGAGCGTTTTTCCAAAGGGTCCGAGCTATTTAATAAGGGCTCCGATCTATTTACCAATGGCTCCGAGCTTTTTATTAACAGGATCAGAGATTCAAATTTCACAGATTCAAACTTCACAAAACCAGCTTCATGTTTACAAAAGGAACGTTTTTTAGAAATGAAGGATAAAAAAAAGTATTTCAGATATATATTACCTTATTGTGCTGAAGAACGTCGAGTAGTTTTGAAATTTATTGTAGAGAGAGAAAGAGAGGAGTTACTGCGTTCAGTGTTCTAAGTGTGGAGATGGAAGTACAGAGACAATCAAAAATTGATTATTTAAGGGCAATTTTGGTAGTTCACCATAATAGGTGCCTTTTAAACATAACTTATTAAACCAGTGACGTTGGTGCAACAAGGAGACAAAATGTGACATTTCTCACCATTTCCACTATTAATAATAGGCCAACGTTACTTTTTTTTTGGATAACATATATTAATTCGGGATCAAGTATTTTTTACAATTATATAACAATTCAACATTCAATTTTCACCATTAACTGCAAAACAAAATTTGCATTATTCACCTTGCATGTCACAACACAATGCATGCTACTATGAAAACAAAAATTATAAATAAGAACAAGTATGCAAAATATGAAATTAGCTACTTAATCATACATGTAACTGTGTAAGAAACAAATTTCAACATACAGTACACTATTACACTGTTTGTAGTTCAAAAAAGAAAAATAAACTCTTACGCTATTTAGATTCACTTATTCACATAAAGTCACTTTAACCGCGCATCAAATACACAAGATCCATCTGCTAATATGAAGCTTTATTGACATATACGCAAACAAATATAACAAATTATACCCTCTAAATCGACCCAACGGCCCACTATATGATCTCTGATCGAAGCAAAACATACATACCTTGTTTGACTTCAATCTTCTTATCACTGTTCCTTTGTTTGGATGATTTTGTTTCTTAAGAAAGTGTTTAATTGATTTTTCTTTGAAACTTTTTTCTTTTATGAGTTAGTAAATGGATGAGTTTTTTTGCGTGTCTCTAATCTCTATATGGGTTGTTTGGAGCCACAATCGAGTTACTGAAATGCTGCCAATAAGTTTCTCAGATGAGCATTTTTTTAGGAAGATAAGCCCCGATAGTGATGTGAAGGGACAAGTTTGGCTGGGTACAAGCGTACAAACCCCTTAATTAATTACTATCATCTCATTTCAAGGGCAAGAAGACCAAAAACCCTTCTACAGTTACTACTAACGGATTCAGTTTAACAATCGGGGGTGTTTATGTTAGTATATGACATTATGTTTGAAATCTTGCTAGTTTCCATAAACTAAGGGTGAAGTTTATGCAATTAACCCTTTATCAACATAAAAACACAATGCACATAATATATTAGAGCTAATTGTACCAAATTCTAACGAGGTTTGTCCTTTTACACCCAGAAACAACTTTATCATTAATTAATACTCACATTTTCTACAGTTAGTCAAACTTAACGGTTGACCGTCAAAACTAAGGATATTTTTGTCATTTCAAGCTTTTTTTTTTATAAAAATAAAAAATTTATAAAAAAAAATAAAACATGTTTAAAAATGGTGGGGATAAATTAATTTATTAAAAAAAATTACAAATAAAAAAATATTAAAAAAATAGATTGATTGATCTCCACCGTCCATCTCTAAAATTGACATGGAGATTAGATTACATAAACAAAAAAAAATTAAAAGAAAAATTTGTGTAGAGATCTAGAAAATTTTCCAAATTTCTTCCAAACTCTATCTCCGATAGAGTGGTGCTCCGGTTGCGATGGATGGAGCGCCTTTCCATCTGCGATAGTGCAGATAGAGATCCATCACAGATAATTATCAATAGCCTCCACGAAGTAGGCAATGGAGGCCATTTGCAGATAAGAATGGTTGTGAAGAATCGTTTAAATTACGAAAATAGTGTTTGATTTCAGTGGAGACTATTTTACGTTTAACTTGTTTTGGTTGTTGGATTTTAAAAACAACAATAATAATAATAATAATAATAATAATAATAATAATAAAAAAGCATGAACATCTCCACACGTTTAAAAAACAGATCAGACATCAGAGAATAATTTGATTAACAGGTGGCAAGAATCAGACGGTGGAAATAGGAAGAGGAGCCTGATGAGATGGTTGGTCAATTGCCACGCTCCAGTATAGCTTAAAATTCAAATTTTATTTATTTATTTTTTAAAGAAATCACCGGATGTTCTCCATGAAGTTACTAATAATTTACTCATAAATTGATAAAACATAGCAATTAGACGATTATACTAAAATTAGATTGTTTTTTATTTTTTATTTTTCAGGATTCTACTACAATATGTCTGATTATTTTCACAATGAAAAAAATAGAAGGGAAGTAAATAAATACAACCAACTCAATTAAGATTGTATTTTAAAGTCTTGTTGAAAAAGTGAAAGTATATTTATACAAAATCACCTATAAAAATTTGACATCAACATTCAACTACAATTTTCTTTATGATTTGAAGTATATAATTCTTTGGGAATTTAGAAACAAAAAAGTTTTTTCACTTTGAATTTCAGATTTGGAATAAATGTGTTAACTATCTTTTAATCCCTAGAGTAATTTAAACTATCTTTTGCTTCCTCGTTTAATTTTTTTTAATTAATAAAGTAAATATGAAGAAATTAAAACCTATTAAAAATCAATGATTAAATTTTAATTAATTAGTAGCTTGTAAACGAAATTAATTGAACTAAATATAGCTAAAAATCAGTGGTTATGTTGAGCTAACTTGGCACTTTCTCTTAAGATATTTTAATGAAACAAAACCACAAAAAAAGTTTGGCTTGGGATACGTACAGCTGGTAGATTATTTTATATTTATTTAATTATTTAATAACATTTAGAAATCTAGTATTAATATTTAATTAATTCTTAAAAACAAAGTAGACATTGAAGGTTCCTAGTTCCTGCCATGATCTTTTAGTACTATCTTTCCTTTAAAGGACAATAATAATAAATAAATAAAATTATTCTTGAAATTCTGTATATGAAATCCATGAATATTAATTTTTATTTTATTCAAAAGTTCCATGAATAGTTATTAAAAGTAGCCAAGTAGGTGACAGTGGCATTATACTGGGGTATGTGCTGTTTCCTAACAACCAGAGTCTTCTGATCTTATAGTATTATATGCATGTATATTGTTTATTCATTATCAGGATTATTGTTTATAAAGTATTATAATTTTTGTTTTTTGTTTTTTGCTTTTAGTTCCTTTCAAAATTTTGATGTAAGATATGGGTTTTATCATGATTTATTCAATCTGTCCAAAGGCACAAAAAGATTTTTTTTTTTCAAAGGAGGCACAAAAAGATCTTGATGTAACAAATAATTTCATCATTATAATTGGTCTTCAAAGTTTCATTAATTTAGATTTTTTTTCTTTAAAAAAGAAGAAGAAAAGTTCTTGTTTTAATAATGGCTTTACTTTATAAATAATAATAAAGAAATTAAATTGGAATTACATTTCATTTGTGTGACCTAATTAATCTATAATTGTCTTAACATTCTTGAGCCAGTTAATAACCATTTGATCCAATCTAATTATTTAATTAAATCAAAGGAAAATATTAAAAATAAACTTTTTTTTTTTGAAAATTTTAGAAAATGACTTGTAACCTCTATTTTCATATTACCGGAAATTTTCAACACAAAAGATGTCTATATATTCACAATCACATGCATACATATATACTTTAATTTAGGCGTATATATATAACTATTGATTAGTGCCTTATAAGGATAAAAAGAATCAATATTTTTTTGCCTTGAATTAAGATTGATCACACCGGTTGTTTAATTAGATATTTATGGGACTAACGAAATCAGCGCTATAAATATGATCCAGAAAACAATCCTCACTACACAATTGTGAAGGAAGAGTATACAACCATTAATTGATATATGAGTGGATGCCTAAACTAATAAGAAATATTTACATCATTATTTATTTCTTTTTCTCAATACAATTTCATAAACCTTTTCTCATTTCAACTAGTAAGGCCAAATAGAATTTTTTTTTGAGATAACATATTTATTAATTCAGGTATTTTTTTGAAAGCTTTCGCCATTGGTAGGATTCGAGCCGCTGACCTGTAAGTCATTTGCCCAAACCCCAAGCTCGTCCATCTACTAGCTGAGCTACGCCCCTGTTGGCGCCAAATAGAAGTTATAAGGTCTGTCAAATCATTGAATATTTGCAATATCTACCATGCCCACTTGCTCTCAAAAGTTTAATTTCATGCAATTTTTATATTAAGTTAGGAGGCTATTGTGTATTTATTTATTAATTCATTCTTGTCACTATGCATTGCAATTAATTTATTGAAAAACAAATGAATGTTATTGTCACCTACTTGTCTTTGTTTAATTTGGCTCCCAAACAGAACCATTTCTAGATAACAACACCAGCCATAGATTTTCCTATCTATCATTAACTTCATCATAATATATATTTTTTGACTCTGAATTATTTAATCAAACCCATCAATTTTTTTAAAGTGAAATGAAAGAAATTAAAATAAAATAATATAAATAAAACATATTAAATCCAAGAATGAAATATATGTGATGCATTTAATAAATTATTACAAGTTTTTAAGTAAAGCCTGATTAAGAAGCCAACCGGCCTTCTCAGTCAAAATTTATTGATAATGAGAAAACAAAAGTAGAAAAAAAAATACAAAGACATTAACAAAATTTAAAAGCCGACACTCGAGAATCAATAAGAAGCTGTTTTTGAATACAATTTGGTGTTCTATCGTTTGTAGATGGCCGATCTACAATTAATGTGGGTCGAATCAGATTCGAGTTAGGTCCAAACAATTTGGTCTAACTTGTCGAATCGAATGTGTCGTCTTCTCTAAATACCTGTAAAAGGGATAAAAATATACAGAAATAAAAAACGGGAAGCAAATTAAAGAAAACGGGGTGGTGGTCGATTTTTAGCTTTAGGTGCACTTGGGCTGAACGTTAAAGTAAAAAGTATTAGTTTAAGAAGTAGGAGTATTCTGGTGGCCGGAGTTACTTTGGCAGAATTTCAACACACAAGAGCTTTAGAAATAGGGAGAGAAATCAAAATCCTTTTCTAGTGAGATCAGAGTCTTATTTATAGGTCTCCAAAGGGAGTTGAACGTTTGAGTATCATTGGAAAATATCTCTGAAATCTCGGTCAGATTTCATGGGATCCACGATCTTTTACTGGTTCAAACCAGTTCAAATACTTACCAGCTCACTGATAGATGTGTTATTAGTTAGCAAGTGAGACTTAGTCAAATAGTTCAACCAACTTCGACCCGTATTCAAACGGATCCTACCCGAGTCCAGCATAGTGGATTATGGGCACAAGCATTTAGACCTAAGGGCCATTTTTGGCTAACACAGTTTGTTCCCACTCTCTAAAAAGAAGAACTTCAAATTAGAGAATGAGTTTCATCGAGTCGATCGTGGATTCGACAAGATTCCTTTTTTAGCCAACGTTTGTAAGATTAGTCTTAGAAGATAGTGCCTCTTATTGAGTCGAATGAGGGTTCGACAGATGGTCGAGCAGGCGTACACTTGGGCAAAAACTAACTCGTCTTTGTAGCGACTTGTCGTTGAATGTTTAGTGTATCCCAAGAGTGGGAAGCCCAATCGATGGGTGTCGAAGTGGTTTAGTTCTCTAGGGCTGACGTAATGCTTCGTTCTAGACGCACTTTTTGGTTTTGGGCCCGATTTTTGAAATAAATTGAATTTTGGAATTAACCTTGGTGGTTACCTTGGTTAACTAGTAACCGTATCAGTTATGACATATGGTGACCAGGGTTAAAGTGTTGGTTTATAAACCAAACTCTTCTGTTTCTCAAATCACACATAGAAACTTTTCAAACTCTCAAACTTTTCAAACAAACTTTTCAAACACTCAGAAACTTTTCAAACATCTGATTATCTTTGAAGCGAAGGCTCTCGTTAAATCTTTGCGAACTCCAGTTGATTTTTCCAGTGATTTTCCTTTCAAGGTAATCAAAGGTTCTCCCATTTTCATTTATTTCGAGACTTATTTTCACGTATGCATAGGGAACTAGAGAAGTTATTTTTAAGAATTTTGCCCAGAAATAATGTGTGTTCTTCGTTGTGTTTGAAAAATTGATTTTGTAACTAGATCAGATATATTTAGGTGATACTTTGTTGGGTTAAGGTTGTTTATAACGTCGTTGAAGGACTCAAGACTTGATTCGATCGACTCTACTTACTCTAAGATCGATCTTTCCCAGTGGAAATTTGGGTTCTGATTTATTGTAGAAAATTTTGGGTTTAGATTCTTGCAGAAAACTCAAGTTTAGATTTCATGTAGAAAACCCTAGGTTTTGATTTTAGACTCAAAACTTGACTTTTGCATTACTTGCATTTGTCAGCTCTTGGAGATATTATATCGAGCGAGGGTACAACTTTAGACCAAGCTCACTATATGTCCCATAGTATGTTGAGAGATGGTGTCAAGAAGGATGTTCGATCCGACATCAGCAATGTTGAACGACAGGTCTCCGTAGTCAACCCATCAGAAGTAATCCAAATGAATAGATCAGACATGCTGGAAACAGGGGTGGTACACGCCATTGCGCAACGTTTCGAATTCCCGAAGTATGTATACGTCGAGGAACCATCCTCCCCCGGTAGGCCGTTAGGAATATTAGCTAGTGATAGTCTAGGGAGCGTGCTCAAGGATGATTATATGAGTCGTTTGAGGACGTTATATGGTATCCCTGAATCTGTTGAACTACGTGATGCAAAGGAGCACGAAAGAGCAGATTGGGCTATACCAAGGTGGACATGTTTCTATGAGTACTATCTTCGACAAGGGTTTTAATTTCCTGTTCTCTCCTTGGCTCGTATGTTGTTGGTGTACTAAGATATTGCCCCTGCCCAGTTGAAGCCAAATAGTTGGAGAATCTTACTTAGTTTGATTGTCCCTCACGAGAAGAATGAATTAAATTTTATTTTAGGCTCGCTTCTACACAATTACTACTTGAATCAGCATAACAACGAGAAGGGTCGATTCACGCTCTACTTAAGGGCATGTATGAAACATCTTATTACATACCTCACGACAAACGACATGGGGTGTAAATATACTTTCTTTTTTGCAAGGGGTCCATTAGTAGACGGCCCTTTCGGGAAGTCAAAATACCAATATCCTCTTATTTGGAGTCGAGCCGGTGAGTGTTACTTTTTAGTGTTGTTTAGATTAGTTTCGAGTTTCCCTTAGTTTTGACAAACCTGTCTATCTTTATAGATTTAGTGAAAGATGAGAGTAAGCCTCAAAGTCTTGATCCTGTCGAGAGTAAAAATAGCGTTTTGGCGATACCCGCAGAGAGAGGAGTTGGAAGGAACTATTAAAAGAAGGTAATATTAGGCCTAGCTCCTTATGGCTCTTTCGACATAGAATGTGCCAAGGACGTCGTATCCTCTTGTGAAGGATATTGTGTCGTACGCTTGGGTTATGAGGAGTCTAGATATTCTTTGTGGTATGCAGTTTATAACCTCTATGACTGATGTGGAACGTCATTTCACAGACAAGTCGATGTCGAGCGCGAAGTTCAATATGCCATATCCTGTAGAAGCATTGAGGCTTTACAAGGAGTCCATGAAAAAAAATGAGCAGCTGCGTCGGCCAATAAAAGGCAAATGGAGGAAGCGTCGAAGACAAAAGCGATAGTCAAGTTTGAAGTCCCATCTTTCGACTTTTCTCCAGAGTCGGATCCTTGAGGACGAAGAGGAGAAAGAAGACCAATGAAGCTGAAACAAAAGGAAAGGCTATCGAAGGTGCTCATAAAGAGTTGGTTGTTGAAATTGTGTCGAAGAAGGACAACTTGACTCTAGTGGCATTCCCTCCAGGAATGTTGGCTTTCAAGGAGCCTAGCGGCTTCCTAGAGAAGTCGGACGACCTTTTCTTCCCAATAGATGAAGAGTATTTTAATGGGAAGAAGGTGGATGATGTGGTCGAGGCTGGTCTTCTTTCTACCTTTTCAGGTCAAGTTGTTTTTATTTAATTACAATCATTTATTTTTAATAGGTTTGGATCGTGTCGAATACTCTTGACGAATTTTCATGTTTTTCGGCCCTACAGATGTAGATGTATCTGAAAGATCGGTTCAACGTTAGTTAAAAGAGATGCACAAAGCTTTAGAAAGCTAACTGCACTCTTAGGAAGAAATGCGATCAGCTCGACAAATCCACTAAAGAGGCTGAGAAGGAGGCTCTAACCTTGGAGGAGGAAGTGAAGAAGCTAATGGAGGAGAATGATCACCAACGTAGGGACTCTGAGAGAGCTAAATAGGCCATTGTTGAGAAGAAGCAGCAGTATGGACATTTAAATGGGCAGCTTTTCACCATCTCAGTCGAAGCCATGTGCACCTCCAGAGTGGAACTTAGTACTTGGCCGATAAGCAATGCGATCCACAAACGAACCAGGCAGAGATCGACGATTGGGAGTAGTCGGAGCCTCTCAAGGCAGAAGAATCCCTGACTGTAAAAAAAGATGCAAATGTCGAAGAATCTGGGGATACCGATAAAGACCTTGATGATGCTGCTGAGCTAGCCGGGCAAGTTAGCAAGTCGACTCAAGATTAGCTTTTTCAATCAATAAGTTAAAATATTCAGTTTGTAAATATTTTTTGTGTCGATCGGGAGTACTGTATTGATTTCTCGTGTCAACATCTATACTTGTCGTAGGTACTGATAATTTTTTTTATTTGAATGGATGGTGGTCAGCTCGACCGCTTATTTCATTTTTGATTGCATAATTTTGCTTTCATGGCTTTTCGATAAAGTTGGGGTCGACTGCCCGCTACTTGTTAATATTTGAATTGAAGTCTATAAACTTTTTGAATAGAGTTGAAGTCAACAAAGCGTGCTACACGAAATTATATAGATCTTAAGGTCAACATACCTTTGAATGGATAAAGCAGTAAAGTTTGTTTGAGTAGGTAAATAGTTTCAGTAGACAAACTTCTAAAATATAATTTTATTGATAATGCAGAGGTCATTCGACCAAGCTGTAATGATTACATATATGTACTTTTGTACATGAGGTTGACTTGACCTTTTTATTTACTGGTTTAATTACATCGTGGAGTCAACTCGACCGTTTCGAATACAATAGAAATCGTGTACTTACGTCTTCCTGACATAAGGTTGTCCCCAGTGTTACTCCCTCAACTTCCAGTGTGCGGAGTCAGGTGTGGACATTGGGAGTTATAGTCGTAGGTCCTTGAACGCAAGATCTCTAATTGTGAATCCTTGAGTGCAAGATGTCTAGTCGTAAATCCTTGAATGATGAATGTCGTTTGTTGTCAGGTACCCTTGAAGGCAGCACTTGATTCTTTCATCGTTAATATATTGGTTCCTACGAGAACGTATTTTATAGCTTGTCGATGTCGGCAGCTCTTTATTGTAAGTGGCTTTAAGCTTTGGAAAAAAAATGTTTTTTTATGTTTGAGCTTAGTTTTGCACTTAGTTGCAACTAAGGCGTCGTCTTTGCTCTTGTCGGTCTACTTGTTAGTATCAAATATGTAGAAGATGAAAACAATAATGTAGAAACAAAAAATAACCTCGATAAAGGATCAGAAATGATGCTGTTTTAGGTGTAGAGCATTCCATCTGTTGTGTATCTCTCGGCCATCGAGGTCTCATATTTTGTCTGCTCCTCGTCTTTTCACATCTGTTATTTGATAGGGTTTTTCCCATATCGGACCCAATTTTCTTGCACCCTACTCCCTAGTGTTTTAGAAGACTCTCCGTAGTACCCAGTCGCCGATTTTGAAAGTTTGGATCCTTACATTTTTGTTGTAATGTCGAGCTACCTGCTGTTGGTATGCTTGTATTCTTATAGCAGCTCGCTCTCGACGTTCGTCTTGGTGATCTAATTCTAATGCAAGCTCTAGGTTATTCTGTTCTTCGCAGGGGTTCTCACTTTGAGTAGCTGCGAGTCGAGTCTCTATTAAAATTACGGCTTCAGATCCGTAGACAAGTGAAAAAGGTGTTTCCCATGTCGATCGACGAGGAGTAGTTCTATACGACCAGATAATTTCGGGCAATTTGTCAGCCCATTCACTTTTTGTCAGCTTCAAGTCGTTTTTTGAGTGTATTGATAATTGTTTTATTTGCCGAATCTGCTTGACCATTCGCTTGACGGTAGCGGGGAGTCAAGAAGCTCAACTTTATCATGTACTTGACGCATAAGTTTTAGAAGTCGAACGAGATGAACTAGGCTCCGTTGTAGTCATAATCACTTTGGGTATTCCGAACCTGCAAATTATATTTATCCAAATGGAATTCCATACCTCTATTTCGCGTACAAGTTGGAAGGCTCCTGCTTCGACCCATTTTGTGAAGTAGTCTGTCAAGACTAGCATATATACTGCAACTCCAAAGGCTGCTAGGATTTTACCTACTATGTTCATTCCCTATTTCATAAAAAGGCCAGAGGGCTGAAATAGAGTTTAGTGTACCTGGTGGTAGGTGAGACATTTGTGCAAACCTTTGGCACTTGTCGCAGGTTCGAATGTGTTTTTGAGAGTCGGACCGCATCGTCAGGTAATATTATCCAGCTGTAATTGCTCAATTTATTCAAACTTCTTGCTCCGGAGTGATTCCCACATGCTTCGTAGTGTAAGCTTTTAAGGACGTCGTAGGCCTTGCGAGGGTTGAGACACCTCAAGTATGAACCTATAAATGATTTTTTGTAGAGTTTACCGTAGAAAACTTAGAATTTGGTTGCCTTGGCTTTTATTTTTCTAGCTTCGGCTCTGTCGCCGAGTAGGATGTCAGCCTGCAGATAATTCATTATTGGATCTATCCAAGTTAAACTGTTGTCATCGACCTATAAAATTGTTTCTTCATCTTGTATTGCAGACGATAGAAGGTGCACAATGGGGATCGACTTAGGATCATCGGTCTGAGTTGTCGACCCCATGTTTGTTAAAGCATCCGCCGGTACGTTGTCTGACAATGGTACCTGCAAAACAGAAAAAATCGTCGAAAGTCGATTGTAGTTGTTTGGCTTTGGCCAAATATGCTGCCATCCTCTTGTCTTTAGCTTCGTACATTCCGTTTATTTGTCGAACGACTAACTGGGAGTCGCTTTGCACCTGTATACTTTTTGTCCCCAAGATTTTTGCTAGGTCGAGCCCTGCTATTAGGGCTTCATATTTGGCTTCTTTGTTTGTCAAACGGAAACTGTAGTGAATTGATTGTTCTAGATTTTCTCATTGTGGAGATTTAAGCACAAGTTCGAGTCCACTCCCCTTTTTATTACTGGAGCCATCGATATACAATATCCATATTCCATTTGTAGGGCTCTCCGTGAGGGCCATTGATTCTTGTTCAACATGCAAATTATCAATAGAGGTGAAGTCTGCAATAAAGTAAGAAATTACCTGGGATTTCCCTGACTTTCATGGCTGGAAGGTGATGTTGTGCTCGCTAGGTTTGACCGCCCATTTCGTTAATCGACCTGAAAGTTCAGGCTTATGCAATATGTTCTTAAATGGGTAGGTCGTTAGTACTTTGATAGGGTGGCATTGGAAGTATGGCCTTAGCATGCGTGCGGCTATGAGAAATGCTGAGGCTAGCTTTTCCCGCTGGCTATACCTGGTCTCAACGTCAAGCAATGCTTTGCTTACATAGTACACAAGGTGTTGTGAGTCTTCTTCCTCTCTAACTAGCACGGCACTCACTGCAATGTCGAACACTGCTAAATACAAGTATTTGACTTCTTTGTCTTTTCGCTTCGATAACAAATGAGGCGATGCTAGATATTCTTTCAATCTTGTAATGCTTTCTCGTATTCTTCATTCCACTCGAATGCCTTGTTCTTTCTCAAGGAGTTGAAGAAAGATTGACATCGTTTGGACGATTTAGAGATGAAGCTGTTCAATGCTACTACTCGACTTGTGAGCTTTTGAACATCTTTGATGCATTTTGTGGATTCAATTCCTCTGATCGTTCAGATCTGGTCAAGATTTGCTTCGACTCCTCTTTGGGTCACCAGGCAACCTAAATATTTTCCAGAGGATACACCAAAAGAGCATTTAGAAGGGTTTAGTTTCATACCATATTTGTCTAGTATGTCGAACGACTGCTTTAGATGTTCTATATGTTGTCGAGCGATGAGGGATTTGACCATAATGTCATTGATGTAGACCTCCATTGTCATCCCGAGCATTTTAGCAAACATTTTGTTAACCAATCGTTGATATTTCGCACTTGAATTTTTTAAACCAAAAGGCAAACCTTATAACAGAAAATACCTCTTTCGGTGATGAATGCCATTTTTTCTTGGTCGTTGGGATGCATCAGGATCTAGTTGTATACAGAGAAAACGTCCATAAAACTGAGTAGTTCATGTCCTGCTGTGGCGTCGACCAGCATGTCAATGTGAGAAAGGGGGAAAGAGTCTTTAAGGCATGCCTTGTTGAGATCTGTGAAGTCGATGTAGACTCACCATTTTCCATTTATCTTCTTTACGACTATGATGTTTGCAAATAAGTCATGGTACTTCACTTCTCTAACAGATCCGATTTCGATCAGCTTCTGCACTTCCTCGTTGATTATTTTGTTTCTCTCTTGTGCAAACTTCCTCATCTTCTACTTTACTGGTGGATGATCAGGATCTACCTGTAAATGGTGAACAGTTACCTCTTGGTCGATCCCGTTCATATCTTAGTGCGACTAAGCGAAACTGTTATGACGCTCTTTTAGGAAGACAATTAGCTGCTTTTGGATCTCCTAGTGTAGCATGGACTCGATTAGAACTATACGCTCTGGTTAATCTGGATCGATCGACACTTCGTCGAGCTCTTCCATCTTAAGCTTGTTTGGAGTCGACTTGACCTTAGTTTTCGGTAGTTGCTATAATTGCTCATTTATCTTCTTCATGGCGTTCTGGTAGCATTCTCTGGTTGCTCTCAGTTTGGTAGAGAATTTGATCATTTGGTGGTAGGTCGAAGGGATTGCCTTCATCTCGTGTATCAAGGGTCTTCCTAGGATAGCGTTGTACTGGGATTGGCAATCAAGCATTATGAAGTTGATATACAGGTTCACCTCTTCGACGTAGACTGGTAGTACAATCTCGCCTAACGTACTATTTTGCTCCCCACTGAATCTGATTAAAACTATCGTTCGACGCCTGATTTTAGACTCCTCGACCTGCATTTCTTTAAGCGCACAGTTAAATAAAATATTACAAGAGCTACTATTGTCGATCATAATTCTTTTGGTCAAGCAATTAGCAATATATAAAGAAATGACTATAGCGTCATGGTGAGGAGAAAATAAATCTGATTTGTCGGATTGCTTGAATAGACGGTCTCTTCAATCTTCGACTTATGTTCCCTATTGGATTGGATTTCCGGGTTCGACACCTGTCGAGTGTGCTTTTTTACGGTCGAATAGCTCACGCTGCTAACATCAGATCCGCTTACGATATATTTTATGACTCTTTCTTGCTGAGGCGGTGCTGGTGGACTGTCGTATGGATTAGCAAACTGTTTCTTGTCATGTCGAGTCAGGGTTTCTTTTCCTTTGTCGGTTAGGAATTCCTCTAGATGTCCCCATTTCAAGAGTTCTAATTAAGCACAACTAGCTATTGAAGCTCTATCTCTTATCAACATATGTTCAAGTCACATACCCTAAAATAAGAAGAACACCCAAGGTATTTGAGCATTAAAATCAAAGAAATCAAAAGATACTTGTGAGACAATGAGTGATTGGACTATTTTATACGTACTTTAGGTCCCCAATTTCCTATCGTTTGTTCTCGTTTTCGAGTGTATTTTTGTATATAAAATTTTTTTTGAGCCATGTGTAGGTACATATTCCATATTTCATGGTTTTGAGCGTGAAGATTAGTTTGAGAGGCAAAACAAGCCAAACAACTAGAATAAATGGAAGTATTCAGAGTTGCCGTGCCTCACCGTTGATACAGACCGCGATGTGATCTAAGCCCAATCGTAGCCAAGAAAATCTAGATGTTTCCACGGTTGATCCGTCGTCAAAAAACCAGAATGCAACACCGAGACTACGTGCATGAACCCATCTGATTTTCCGACAGTTTATGGGCTGAAATTGTATGGGCATGTGCAGAATGTCCGACTTGTGGGAGCCATAACTCTCTCCTTAGATCGAGCCACGATGAGATATTTATATATTTGGAAAGGTACGGAAGTCTAGTTTTCAGAACTCTTTACAGATTGCAATTCTAACCTTTTTGGAGGAAGTTGAGCCCATTTGAGTAATTGGTGTGCAGAGTAGAAATGGAATTCGGCGGGCAATTCGGCGGGCAACCAACCGCCGTTTTGACAGCCGAATTAGGATAGTAACTTTCACCAGCATTTTGGCGGCCAATTCGGCTAGCACTATGGCCACCGTTTTGACCACCGATCGGCACCTGGAAGTCAGGTTTTTGCCCGAAATTAAGAGGCAGTTTCATCCATTCACTACCATTTCATACCCTAACCTCCCAACACTATATAAACACCATTTTGCATCATTCTTTCACAATCCATCTCTTCCCCAAAACTCTCCCAAACTTCATCTTCTTCAAATAAGAGAGAGAGAGAGAGAAGCTTTCAAGAGCATCCATGGAGGTTTTCCTCCATGGATGTCTCTCCCTCACCATTTCTACCCATTACCCACCACATTTGAGAGTAGATTACATAGAGATAGGAGTGGTCTATGACCAATTTCGAGCTAGGTAAGGGAAATGAGCTCTTGGAGGGATTTCTTCAAGGTTTGTGTTAACAGAAAATTTGCTCAGCATGAGATATTTCGATTAACACCCTCGACCTGCTACCCCGGAATTTGCAGCGGGGGGTAGGTACTTAGTACCGTGGTTCTGGTAAGGTGAAAGCGAGATAGATGCCATGGTAGGAGAACAATCATCCCTCCCATCTGGTGCAGTAGGTTGGTACCCGGTCTTGGTATTTGATCCTGGTACCTAGTCACCTCTCTAGGTGCCTTTAATATTCCCCCGACCTAGATAATGAGCCAGGAGAGGTACATGAGAGCTAGGACCGGCATGGTCGATGCCTAGCACGCATACATGCATTCATAAAAAGGAGATAGATGAGAGAATGACAACTCTTTTAGTAGTGGTGGACTGACCTAGGGGGAAAAAGCATCACGATTGATCACATGCTGAAAAACCCCTAGGCAGTATCCATTAGAAGGGAAAATGATCCTTTTTTATATTTATATATCTCGAGAGATGCTCCGGAGAGCTTACATTAATACAAACTGAGTCCTGGTAGGTCACAGTTAGAGGGGTACCACTTGGTACCGATACATATTTGGAGAAAATTAATGTGCATAATAGTCGATACAATGGTGGTGTGGAGGGAATTCGGGTAGGGTCCCTTTTTCACTCCAGGCGATGGCGAACTCATATTCCTAATGGAGAAGTGGGCGAAATCTAGGATCGGAGACATCTTGGAGATATGGAGATGTAGGAGATGTAGGAGAGCTGTTGGAGAATGTTGGAGAGAATGTTCGGGAGTCGAAATGTTAGGGAATCGCCCTTTCTCTTGGGGAGTGACTTGTTATATTTATATTTGTTCATCCTTGTTGCCCACTGCATTGGTTTATCGACATTAATGAGTTGAATATCTTCTCATTAATGGAGTTGAATATCTTCTCATTGATGGAGTTGAATATTTTCTCATTGATGGGGTTGAATATCTTCTCATTAATAGAGTTGAATATCTTCTCATTGATGGAGTTGAATATCTTCTCATTAATGGAGTCTGATTATCTTCATTAATGAAGTTGACTCCCTCATTAATGGCGTTGTGAATGGCCATTAATGGAGTTGACTGATTCCCTCATTAATGGAGTTGTGAATGGCCATTAATGGAGTTGACTGATTCCCTCATTAATGGTGTTGATTATCTCCATTAATTTACTAGAGAGGTCAACTTTCTCTTTTACGTTGCTTAAAGGAGAATTCTTACTCTGTATCCCGGTGGTATAGTACACTGGTGTACCGGAGTGCTCGCTGGCGTGGCGCTTGTTCTAGCATGCTGGTACCTCTTCATGGTTCCATTCTTCTTACTTGGCGGGTAGGATACACATTCTGGTTAGATCTTGTACTGATATCGCGGTGCTTGGGTACCAGGTAGATGTCGCGGTACCTAGGTACCAGGTAGGAGGTATCGTGGTACCTAGGAACCAGGTAGGAGGTATCATGGTACCTAGGAACCAGGTAGGAGGTATCATGGTGTAGCCTTGCTTGGTACCTAGTAGACTATGAGATGTGGTACTAACTTCTTTTCGGTTCATGGTGTACAGCATCCCCGGTATCTAGGTATCGGTCCAGATCTAGGTCCTACCAGGTACCTGCAGGATGGAAAATTCTTCTTTGGACCCCTGCCAAAAATGAATGTTAACAGTTTGTATTTCTATTAACTCATCTCTTTGTATTTCTTGTTTTCTTAATTGTGTAATCCCCATTTGGGAGTATTTGTAATCCTACACTTTGGCTATTTATATATGATGATTTATATGTTCATTTGAGTTTTGTTTCATTCTTGCCTTATTGATTATATCTCTTATCTTGAAATGATTGTGTATGGAGATTGGAAATTGGAAATTAATATGTTTTCATGGATGGGATTAGGAGTAGATTAATGTAATTATAGGAGTAGTTGTAATAAAATATCTCATTTATGTGTGTATGTTGATGAAAGATTGAAATTGCATGTGTATGGATGGATTTGAGTGAATTAGAGTTAGAGTTATGCATTTGGAAGGGCCATTCCAGGCATAGTCCTCGCTAATTAACTAGGAAGAATGGATGAAACTAATAATTGCAATATTAGACTAGTTTTGGTTTATTGTTTTTGTTATACATTGGAATTTGGCTACTTCTCACACTAGAGGCTCTAGGTGAGTTATGGTTGGAGTTACAATAATTGAGAATTTGGTTATTTCTTGCTCTAGGGGCTCTAGGTAAATTATGGTTGGAGGAACAATTACTCTTTCCACATTCATTAGACTTAACATTGTCATTTTATATTACCGTGTTAGTATTGGAGCTCAATCTAGCATTGGTTTGTAGAATCGGTTCACATATGTGTAGGGACCCCGGATTGCCGATCGCGCAGCGAAAGAACTTTTTTTTTAAAAAAAATAAAAATTATTTTTAAAATACTGAAACTGTGACCGGTAAACCCTAGGATCTATTTTTCGGAACAGTAAAAACAAAAAAAAAAATCGAAATCAAAACATAAAAGAGAAGAGAAGAAACAGTATTCTTCATACCTATGTAGAAGACTCTTTCTCTTTAATACAATATGCTCCTGGTTTGAACCACTTGATCTTCCTGACTATCTCCCAGAATTTGTAACGGCGTGTGGGCGCATCACGGTACTCAAGAACAACAAGAGAATACAGAGAGAAGAAGAAGAAAAAAAAAACAATTTTTTTTCTTTTTTGGCCTAACCCTAGAACACCTCTAGGTTTTTTTTCCACTGAACGCTCAAAACTCTTTTGATCGTATGTTTTTAGTGTTGTGTTATAGTTTCCAAAAACATATATCATATATATATATATATATATATATATATATTATAAAACTAATTAATTGAATCTTTTAAGATCTCTGATATCTTTAAAGATATTAATTCTGTTTTTGATTTGAACTGAAACTCTTTAAATTCAAAATTAAATATTTAATTTAATAAAATAAAATTATCATATTATCTTATTTTATTCAAAATCAAATATCAATTAAGAACCTCCATTTAGTGATTAATAACATAATTAAATAATCTTATTATTTAATTTATTCAATCACCATTATTCATTAATTAAATAATCTCATTATTTAATTAATTCCCGAATAAATATGTTTCACTTTCGTAAAACAATTAATTGGACAATCCAATTAATTAACCGTGACCCTTGTTACCTAAAACGATCGGGCTAGTAAGGGGACCCAATGGACCCATAGTATTTTGAGCTCCATTAATCCTTAGAAATAATTAATTAAATCCTTTAATTAATATTTCATGATTATTAACTTTGGTGTTATTCCACTAAAAACTCGAAGCTGCACTCTCTCATCTGTAGATGTTTTTATACAAACCAATAACTTTCGGTGTCCATCTATATAGGTATTACATATGGTATAATCCTCCACAAGTAGTTCATAACTAGAGATGGGTTATAATATCCATTATACCCCTCTAATTATATCTTTCCATTAAGTACCATTGATTCTCTAATGAACAATAAATCCTACATTCCTCATGGAATTAGGAGAGCGCTCATATTGTTCAAGCCCTAAATCAACCTTTAAGGGAACTACCATCTACTTCTCGCGAGAAGGAGTGGATTCCACTATTGTGTACAAACCTTCCCAGCTACAAGACAAACCGCGATCCCAACATAAAGAGCATATTGATCGGGAATGCAACTCCGACCTCACCCATGGTATATCAAAGACCATGATCTAACTTGAAAAAGTCGATAAGACACTCAGGATTAAGATCACCCACATATAGCCATCATTAGTTGACATATGAATCTCATCGTTAAACGGATATTAGTGAAAGATTCATATAGATCATGGCACACTCCTATATGATCACTTCATACAAGGTGCTTCCATTCTCATATCTCCATATGAATGATCCAAGATAGGATCACCGTACACTACGAAATGGACTGCAGCTATAGATTAACCACAAATAAAGTACTCAACTTTATTTGCTATCTACGGACTCATAAGATTGCACGTATCTTACTATATCCATTTGTATATGACATTCATATACACAGTTTGAGATTACATCCGGCAATCTTGGATGTTAAATGCACAAGTTATACACAATATATGACATAAGAAGAATGAATTAAACTATTATTTTATTTATATTAACATTCTATTTACAAATTACAAGCTTTAGGGCATAAACCCCAAGAATCTCCCACTTGCACTAAAGCATGGGAGACATATCTCGTAACCCTAGATCTTCTAGGTGACCTGTAAACATTTTAGCTGGTAAGGTCTTCATAAATGGATCAGCATTATTATCCTGTAAGGCTATCTTGGTGACAATCACATCTCCTCTATGCACTATCTCTCCAATGAGATAATACTTTTTCTCTATATACTTCCCTCTTTTGTGACGTCTTGGTTCCTTGGAATTAGCAACATCACCACTATTAACACAATAAAGTGTAATGGGCTTATCTAGATCTGGAACAACTTCCAGATCACTTAAGAACTTGCGGAGCCAAACAGCCTTTTTAGCAGCTTCACAAGTGGCTACATATTTGGCTTCTATGGTGGAGTCAACAATGCAAGATTGCTTTATTCTTCTCCACACAATGGCTCCACCACCTAGGGTGAATACTGATCCAGACTTACATTTCCTAGAATCTCTGTCTTACTGAAAATCAGAATTTGTGTATCCTAACGGGATCAAATCCTGTCCGGAATACACTAGCATATAGTTTCTCGTTCACCAAAGATACTTGAGAATAGCCTTGACAACAACCCAATGATCCAATCCTAGGTTGGACTGGTACCTCTTGACTACTCCCACTGCATAACAGATGTCCGGTCTCATGCATAACATAGCATATATGAGACTACCTACTGTCGATGCATAGGGTACACGTCTCATATCCTCAACTTCTTGAGGCGTCTTAGGACACTATTCCTTTGACAAGTGCACTCCATGTCTGGAAGGTAAATTACCTTTCTTGGAGTTCTGCATTGAAAAATGCACAAGAATCTTATCGATACACGATGCCTGAGACAGTGTTATGAGTTTTTTTTTACGATCCCTTATAAGTTGGATCCCTAGAACATAACTTGCCTCTCCCAAATCTTTCATTTTGAATTGGCTAGCCAGCCAGCCCTTTACATCAGACAACACTCCCACATCATTCCTAATTAGTAGGATGTCATCTATGTATAGGACCAAGAAAACTACTTTCTTGTCAATGATGCGCTTATAGACACAAGGCTCATCAACGTTTTGGTCGAAGCCATAGGTTTTTTATCACATCATCAAACCTTATGTTCTAAGATCCAGATGCTTGATTAAGTCCATAGATGGACCTTTGCAGCTTGCAAACCTTTTGCTCTTGATCTGGAGACACGAATCCCTCTTGTTGCATCATTTAGATGCTCTCGTCAAGATTGCCATTCAAGAATGCAGTCTTGACATCTATCTGCCAAATTTCATAATCGATATAGGTAGCAATGGATAAGATAATCCTAATAGACTTAAACATGGCTACTGGCGAGAAGGTCTCTTCATAATCCACCCCCTCTTTCTGGGTATAACCCTTGTCCACTAGCCTTACCTTGAAGGTCTCTACCTTCCTGTCTACTCCTCTCTTTCTCTTGTAAATCCACTTACACCTTATGGGTTTTACCCTATCTGGTAAGTCTACAAGTTCCCAGATTGAGTTAGAGTATATGGACTCCATCTCGAGATTCATGGCTTTAAGTCATTCCTCTTTATGTCTACTCTTAAACAACCATTAGGTTCTTAGCATTAGAAATTGATCTCAATAGGTTATGCATTGGATATTAAAGAACATTCATCATAAAAGGATATCACATGTGGACTTTGCTCTTGATTTGGTTGAACCATTAGAAGTGATATAGGCAATGTGTGCTTGAACTACTTAAAATTCCTTAAATATTTCCTACCTTTATGTGTGTGCTCCATAGCCAATTTTGAAGCTAAACACCATAAGCTTTTTCTTTCATCACCCACATTAACTTAACCCCAATTAGCCATATTTTAGCCATACCTTATAGCTTGGGATCATATTGAGGTGATGAAGATGATTGAAAAGAGTTCGAAATGGGTGACTCGTGAAGTGCATGTACCAAGGCAAAACAAGAAGATTAAATGCAAAGAAGGTTTTTGAAGAATTATGTAATTGATGTACAAATTCTCATCTCTTAAAAAAAAGTTTAAAAAAAATGAAGAAAAAAAAAGTTGATAAAAAAGATAAATGAATGAGATGATGAATCAAATGAAAGTGAAAAGAAATAGAGCTTTACAATGAAGCGATGTGAAATCAAAGTCAACTCAAGAAAGAGGATGAATGAAACTTGTTCAAGAAGCCTAGATGCAATTGGAATGAAGAATTTGAAGAAATTCAGCCAAGTTTGAAGATTTTCGAAGTATATCTTGATATGATCCTAGGTTTGTTTGCTATCATTTTCCCGTCCTTTCTTAAACCTTCACCCAATGGCCCTGTTACAACCATAGAAAAGACCTAATTGATCTTTTGGGGATGCTAGCTCGAGAGTAAAGGTAAACATGTGCTCTATCTTGTTCTTAATGTCTGATTCCGTTCATGAGATCCTTTGCATAAAAATTAAGCGTTCTTTTTATTATATATTCATATGCGATTATAACTTGAAATTTCTTGTGCATAACTTCTTTCGCATATGCTTGATGAGTGTATTTGCCTAGGTTCTGTGTGATATTAATGAGCGACATCATGTGAGAATTATAGTCGAGGCGAATTATATTTATGGCGTTTGACGAATGTGTTTTTGAAACTAGAGTGTCTCGAGTGTGGGCTTTTCATTAAAACCAAGCATGCATTCAAATTTGTGGCATAATTTTAGTCTTTATTTAGTGGCTTTAGCATGCATTGGCTTTGAATGGTACATTTGAGTTGCATCTTGATTATTTGATTTTTCGGTAGAAATATATGTTTGTGGGTAGCATTGCTGTAAACCCTCAGGAGACTATAACTCCTCCTACTAGGGACACCTAGAGGTTTAAAGGCTTGTAGCATATGCTCAATGCTATCGTGTTTCCCTACGAAAATGGCCTAGTTTAGATTAGTTTATTTTTATTTATTTTATTTTTTTCGATTTTGCTCGAGGACTAGCAAAAGCTAGGTTTGGGGGTATTTATTAGGTCGATAAATGTTGATATTTGAGACCCCTAATTCCTATGTTTTATTATGTTCTTGAGTGAAATTGAATATTTTAATGTGTTTTTTGAAATTGTGTAGAAGATAGCTCTTAGAGTAAATTTGAAGATAAAAGGGTGATTTAAAGAGAATGAAGAAATTAAAGTGCAATTGTCATAAAAAGGGACTAAAGCGTAATTAACCAAGTCAATTTGCAATGATTGCACCTCTTTATATGTTCAACAACAGCCTTTGCAATTTAAATATGCATCGCTTTAGCTTTTTAACAGCGACCACACTGCGGCCTTTGTTAATTGTGGACCGCTGTCACTTGTGCTGTGCATTATGGCAGCGGTACACACAGCTCTCCAATATCAGTATGTGATACGCTGTGGGATCGCTGCACTTTTGCACATCGATGTTTCTCCAGTATTGTTACGTTGTCAATTGCGCTCTAAATTATGGCAGCGGTACCACAGCAGTCGTTGCTTATTTTTGGCAGATTTCTACTCCAAATTGGTTCCAAATTGGTCTTGAATTGTCCCAAAACTTCCCAAATCAAATCCTAAAAGACTCTAAAAAATCAAGATATGCTTGGAAAATTTCCTAAACTCAAATTATGAATTAATTTCCAAAGAGGAAATCCAAGTTAGGAAAGAATTTTCATTCCTTAATTAATTCTATTTTCCTACTTGGTGTGTTTCCTACAACAAAGCAAATTAGGATTATACAAGGAGTAGTCACCTATAAATACCAAGATTTTCTTCAAGAGAAAAAAAAAGATTAATTATTGAAGATTGAAGACCGAAGATCCTTCATAGTTTTTATTTTCTCTCTTCTTCTAACTTTCTTTAATTTTAATGTTTTTATTTGCTTTTATAGTTATGATGTTGTAACTAAACTTTTCATAGCTAGGGCTAACTTGAAGCCCTAGACATGATTTCACTTTCATAGACATATTGTTTAATCGAGTATTATTTTCTTACATGATGAATTCAATTTCCCCATAAAAATTGTCTTTCTTTTATTGTGTTTCTTTGATTGATTACCTTAGGAGCATGATTTTAGGATTTATGTTGCAAGGATACAAGTCGGACACCATACGAATCTATCCTTGGTTGCAACAATTGATTGAAATAAGACTCAATTAAGGGAAGTTGTTTCATAAATTACCTAGAATAGATACCATGTTCAAGGGTTTATGTGATGTTCATATTCTCTTCATTCTTAATGAATTCCAATTATTAAATTTAAGTAGACACCATGCTAGGTTATAATTTGGAGTATAAGTATTTATATAGACACCATGCAATTTACATACCAACTAAGAGAGAATCATACGACTTGAGTGAGACAGCATCACCTTGTCGTGAACGTCTGCATCATGTTTGACTTCTTTAACTCGATTATTGTCTATGGATTGGATGAATGTTTAATGGTGGATAGGAAGTTCTAGCTAGTTTTTCTTTATTGATTTTTTCCAAATAATCTTTCTGCTGCGTTTCTTAATTTTAGTTTAATTTAAATTCTTAGTTTTTAATAATCAATTCAAAAACCCCCAATCGTGTGTGTGAGTTGTGTTTTATTTATGTTGTCTTAGAGTCTTAGAGTGTCTTAATTTAGTGTTTTTAAATTCTTAACTTCCGTAGGTAATTCATTCCTCGTGGAAACGACCCTTGCTTGCCTATTGTACTATCGTTTACGATTTGTGCACTTGCAAGGTTTGATAATATTTTTGTTTGCTATTTTGCAACCAACACTCCTCTAGTGAGAGAAAGCACCAAGATTTCTTCTTTAACTCTCCAAACCCAAAACACATGCATCCATTGCATCAATAATTCATGGGTCTCCATCATTCTTGACTTGGTAAGTAAGAACAAACATCTTATCTTCATTTATTGTTCTTTAAGTCTAAGATTGTGTTTTTAATGCATAGGATTTGTAGAAATCATTTTTGAATGCATTATTGTGTTGATTGATAACATGATTGGGTTTGTATTTTGCTAGATTAATTGATTAGGTCATTTTTGCTTAACATATAGGTCATAAATATTTATGTGTGATTTATTGATGACTACGTTGATAGATGGTCTTTTAATCAACTAGTTAATGTTCATGAATATTTGTTTGTGTTGTATTTTGATAGCTTGCATTGATTAGGTTGTCTTTGCCTAAATTGCTAAGACTTGAATGTTCTTGAGAGATTAATTGATAATTAGATTGATGGATTTGTTTTTATCAATCTAGTTGAGCTCTTTCGAATATTCAAGGTTGTTTGTTGACAATTAGGTTGTTGGAAAATCTCTACACAACTAATTGGGTTTGTTTGTGATAGACTTTGGTCTAAGTCTTGCATTTAGTAAATGATTAAATGTTTTGTCTCTATAACATGAATATATGCTAAGTATATGTTGAATACATTGTGAGCATATTTGTTAAGTCATTGTTATTGTTTGTGATAGCTAGGATTGTTGTTATTGATAACATCTAGCTAAGTCTTTATGCTTTGCATTTAGACATTTGACAACTTGGATTTGTTCATACAAACTCCTAGTTGAGCAATTTGTGTTGTCTAGCATAATTTGCATTGATCATCATTTACACACATAGACATATAATTCTCTTCATTGAGTCAAAGTCTTGTGGCTTTTAGGTGAAGCTGCACATGCATTGAAGTCTTGCAACCAAAGATGGGTTGGCAAGCATTGGTTGGCAAGCATTGGTTGCCAAGTGCCACTGTAAAAGGCCTGCGGGTAGAGTAGGAGGTGCTTACGCCAAAAGTAGCGGATCATGGGATATCACTAGGGACTGAACCAAGAGTGGTGAGTGGTAGTGTCGAGAGTGAGGGTCCGAGTATCACTTGGGGGTGTAACATTTTATTCATATATTGGATTTCTGTGGTTCAAGTGGCTAGCGTGGCTAGTCCCGTGGTTTTTTCCCGTTTGGAGGGTTTCCACGTAAAAATCAAGTGTTCTTTAATTTCCGCACTTTACTTGAATTTTATTGTTTGATTGTTTGGGTTAATTGTGATTAATATTGACTAATCCGAAAAATTGGCAATTAATGGGACAAACAACCCATGCACCCCCCCTTCCCTCCCCATCTCTAGGTTGTTTAGACACACGTTTGAGTTGTATTTTCAAGTTTTTGGTTTTTCAACCTTGAACATTTCAGTGTTGAGCAGTGTTGTATGTGTTAATAGCCAAAATTGGCTAAGGACCAAAGGGAAATTTTCCACCTCCCAGACCTGGTTCCATACCCGAGAGTTTCACCAGGAGACCTCTCAATCCAGAGCCGAGCTACTATACCATCCCAGAAACAAGGGGGGGCTCCGGAAACATCCGGGATAGAGCTCGGACCCGAGAGCTTCCACCAGGAGACCTCTCTGTCCAGAGCCGAACTGCGATACCACTCCAAAACAAGGACGGGCTCCGGAAACATCCGGGATAAAGCCCGGAACGATCAGATCTAGCCCGCATCACTAAAACTAGAAGCTCCCCGAAGTCGAGGTCATCTCGCAAGTGCTCCAGAGACTCGTCTGTACCTCGATTGACACAGAAGAATGTCCCTAAAAGGCCGCGAGGTTAGTCGTAGCCACACCTAGCTTCAAAAGGTCAGTCGATGCCACACCTAGCTTCGAAAAGGTCAAGGGAAGCCAGATTTGGCTCCAAGCTGGATGAAACTTCTCAGATATCAAGGTCGAAATACTAATCAACCTCCCTGGTTGATGTACTATACTATATCGTCATATCCAATGACCTCCATAAAGGATCATACTGAAAGGATACGAGGAATGCATTGAATCATATCTGGAAACGTTACCTACATGCACAACAAGTAATAAAATCCAAAAAGGAAACAAACTGATCTCCACCACGATACTCTCAATTCGGACGTCAATCCAAAAGTCAATGACATTAAAGCAAGAAATCCCGCCCGATAAGGAGGAGACTGAGAAAATCAAGGGAGAATCAATCTATTGACCTACAAACTATGTATAAATAGAAAAGAAAAGAAATGAAAAAAGGAGACTACTATTCGACAGGCATACGACTAACAATCGACCATTCCCTAGAGAGGGTTGAGAGAAAAGAGAGAAGAACCTCTGTATTTGTATACCATGCATGTTCAATAAAAACATTCTTGCTTACTTATCACTTTATAAATCACTGTTACATATACAATAAATTTTGGCCACCACCTACGTGGTAGTGGTCTTGAGGGCGTTAACTGAGGTTTCTCATCCCGAGCAAAATTTCCGTTAACACTTTCTGGTGCCGTCTGTGGGAACTTACACCCAACTAACCAATCGTTTGCATTTATATTTTCATTGTTTTACAGGAACTATGAGGCTCCGCTCCTCCCAAGGCCAACACAGAGTCCCGGAGCAATCTCCGGCGAGGCCAACCCGAAAAGCCCCAGGAAGGGGGAGAAAGTCTGGATATAGTAGTCAAGCTTCGATCCAGACAACCAATACGCGGGCTACTGGCCACCCCATAGTGAGCCAGGCAGCACTCGACCAACAAGCGGCGGCCTTCGTAGAATCCATCCGCGTCCGCCTCCTCGCTGAAGGCATCACAATCCAGCCAACAAACCTGAATGATCAAGGAGAGTCGAGCAGGCTCGGAGCTAGGCCACTTGCTTTCGATCGCCTAGGACCTCCTCCTCCAGAGCCGGCTAGAGATAGATTAGGGCCCCAACATTAGATCCGGGATAGGCTGGGACCCATGCCCCCAGCTTCGAGAAGACTTTCACAATATCAACCCCGGCTAGTTAAGTCTGCCGCGGATGCTTTTACCCGGAAGCCTCGAGGGCTATCTCATCCAACTATATCTAGGAGAACTACCCGGGCCCTAGAGGAGGAAAGTAGACAAACTCCCCGAGTGGATCATGTCCAGGAGGAGGACCGGATAGAAATTGCCAGTTCATCAGAAAGATTCGACAGTGAAGAATTTGAGGTTAACTCGAAGAGACCTGGGAACAAGCGACTGAAGGATCAGCTGGCAAAGCTACAAAAAGAGGTCCAGCAGATAAGGAAGGGAAAGAGTAAGGAGGACAAAAAGAATCCGCTGAGCAAGATGAACGCTCCCTTCACTAGGAGGATCCGGGAAGCAGAGCTCCCCCCCAAATTCAAAATGCCAGCAGATAAGTTCTCTGGAATAGAAGATCCTCTAAGCCACCTAGAGAGCTTCGTTCAACAAATGGAGGTCCAGAACACTACCAGAGCAGCTATGTGCAGAATGTTCCCAACGACCTTGACCTACTACGTGAAAACCTAGTTCAGGAAACTACCCGTTGGAAGCGTGGATTCTTTCACAAAATTATCAACCAATTTTTCCTCACAATTCCAAGGAGTTAAACCTCGCCCGAAAGATCCCACACACCTCCAATATGTGATCCAGGAATGGAGTGAAACTCTTCGATCATATGTGGAGCGATTTCACAAGGAGGTCATACAAATGGGAGTTTTCACTGAAAAAGAAACCCTCGCCAACTTTAGGCGAAACCTCTGGGCAGGAAAGCTTTTCCGTTTTTTCGCCAAGAGACCTCCCGAGACTTACCAGGAGGCCTATAACCGGGCTCTTGAGCAGGTCGAGATCGACGAACAACTCAAGGTCAAGATAGAACATGACGACATGAGAACGGCAAAGCGCCTGAAGAAAGAAGCCCCCAAATTTGAGCCAGTACAGAAAGCTTAGAATAAACCTCCCAACAGGTCGACCTATCGCCTCCCTGCTCCTCCGTACAAGCAAGAAAGATATCCAGCAAAATGAACCCCTCCCCGGGCTTCACCGCCTCCCAGGACCGTGGCTTCAGTAATGTAAGGGGAAAAAGGGTATGACTACTACACCCCTTTAAATGCTTCCAGGGAAACAGTCTACCTTGCCATACGAGATAAAGGGTTGCTCCAAAAGCCCGCTCCCATGAAGGCCCCAGCTGACAGGAGAAACGTGTACAAGTACTGCGACTTTCACGAAGACGTGGGCCACAACACTTCGGAGTGCTATAACTTGCGCAACCAGATTGAGGCTCTGATAAGGGGAGGATGCCTGATTGAGTTCTTACAACAGGTCAGAGATAATATCAGGACTGGAAGGGAGGTATAAGCTGAAATCCGTGAGGACACAGAAAAGAGGAAAGGGGAGCAGGTTGACTTAATGCAACAGATCCATGTGATACACACTATCAGCAGAGGTCCTACATTGGCCGGCGTTTCCAATAACTCCCTGAAAAACCACGCAAGAAAGGTTCTTCGCCTCGGAGAGAGCCGAGGGATCTTCTAAGTCAGCCAGAGCCCGATAGAGCCCTCCCAGTCAGCTCAGATCGTATTCACCGAAGCAGATGTCTTCAATACTGTGCAACCTCATGATGATCCTATGGTCATCACGATACAGATCGCCAACTGTCTGGTCCATCGCGTGCTCGTGGATACAGGTAGCAGTGTAGATATCCTCTTCAAGGATACCCTGGAAAAATTGAACCTGAAGCAACATTGTTACAACAGATGTACCACTCCGCTTTACGGTTTCACCAGGGACTCGATCATACCAGTGGGGTCAATGATCCTCCCAGTAATCATCGGGGTCACCCCGCTCCAACAGAATGTAATGACCGACTTTGTTGTGGTAGACACCCCATCGGCCTACAACGCCATCCTAGGGAGACCTTTCCTGTCCTCCTTGAAGGGAGTCTTGTCCATATACCACAACGTCTTGAAATTCCCGGTTGGAACCAAAGTAGGAGAGGTACGCAGAGACTAGCAGGCAGCCAGGAAATGCTACGCAGTATCTGCCAATCCTGCAGCCCTAGCGAAGCAGTGTGTGCAGGTGACATTAATCCAGGAAGACATGGATACATCCTGGATAATCCAAGAGGAGAAAGAGCCCGCAGAACATCCTGGGCATCCGGAGGATGAACCTATCATGCCCTACGAGGAAGAACGGAGTAAGGAATGGGCCAGCGGTCAGCCCGTGGACAAACTAGAAGAGATATCCGTCAGGAATGACGATCCCTCTAAGGTCGTCAAGGTCGGAGCCACCCTTGATCCTGAAGTAAAAAGAGGACTGATTGATCTTCTTAGGGAATTCAGTGACATCTTCGCCTGGAACCATGATGAAATGCCAGGAATTCTGGCATCGTTGGCCACCCACCGGCTAGCAGTAGATCCAACAGTCAAGCCCGTCAAGCAGAAGAGGCGTCACTTCAACGCTGATAGGAACGCGGCGGTGCAGGAAGAGGTTGATAAATTGATCAAAGCGGGGTTCGTCAGAGAGGTACGTTACCCCGAATGGGTCGCTAACGTGGTCATGGTCACGAAGGTGAATAGGAAATGGCATATGTGTGTCGACTACACCGACCTCAACCGGGTTTGTCCGAAAGACAGTTTTCCTTTACCAAAGATCGACCAGTTGGTTGACTCCACGTCCGGAAACAAACTTTTGAGTTTTATGGACGCATTCTCAGGATACAACCAAATTAAAATGTACCCGGCTGACCAAGATAAGACCAGTTTCATTACTGGGTAGGGCTTATACTACTACAAGGTGATGCCGTTTGGTTTGAAGAATGCAGGGGCCACATACCAGCGGCTGGTTAACAAACTATTCAAACCCGAGATAGGAAGGACGATGGAAATGTACATCGACGACATGATCATGAAATCCCCAACCACAAAGGGACATTAGGAAGACCTTAGCATAACCTTCCTCATACTGAGGGAAAACCAGATGCTTTTGAACCCCTCCAAATGTGCCTTTGGCGTAACGGCAGGGAAGTTTCTGGGCTTCATGGTTTATGAGAGAGGTATAGAAGCCAACCCAGAAAAAATCAAAGCTATCTAGGACCTGGAATCCCCGACCTCGCTCAAGCAAGTACAGATTCTGACTGGACGGGTGGCGGCACTCAACAGGTTTATCTCTCGCTCCACCGATAAATGTCTCCCTTTCTTCAAGGCCATCAAACAAGGAAAGAACATGAAATGGAGCCAGGAAAGCGAGCAGGCATTTCAGGCTTTGAAAGAGTACCTAACAAGCCCCCCTTTGTTAGTCAAGCCGGTTCTCGGAGATGAGTTGCAGATTTACCTGGCTGTATCAGAAACTGCAGTAAGCGGGGCTTTGGCCAAGGATTGTAGCGATGGCTTTCAAAGACCCATATACTATGTGAGTCATGCCTTGACCAAATCAGAAAGGAACTACATTCTCCTGGAGAAGCTCGCTTATGCTTTAGTGATCTCAGCGAGGAAACTCCGTCCCTATTTTCAAGCTCACACAATAGCAGTGGTGACAAACCAACCCCTCCGTCAATTCTTACAAAGACCAGACGTGTTAGGAAGGCTAGTTTTATGGGCACTAGAGCTCACTCAGTTCGACCTAAAGTATAAGCCCCGGACTACGATTAAGGCACAGGCTTTGGCCGACTTCGTCGCAGAATTCTCAGCGATCCCAGATCCAGATGATCCCTCAGTATCAAACGAGGTCCCTGAGAAGGTATCCGAGGTCGAAAATTGGCCAGAAGGCTGCAAGCCATGGATCCTCTTTTCAGACGGAGCATCCGGACGAGCTGGGGGAGGAGCTGGCATAGTTTTGATAGATCCGGAAGGGACTGAATTCTATAACTATTTTAGATTCGAGTTTAAAACTACCAACTACGAAGCGGAATATGAAGCCCTCCTAGCCGGGATGAAGGTAGCCATCGAACTAAAGGCCGACTACCTGCAGATCAAAAGTGATTCGTTGCTTGTTGTAAACCAGGTGACTGGGGTCTACCAGGAAAAGGGAGATAATATGGTTGCCTACCTAAATCTAGCTCGGCTGCTGAAAAGCAAATTTAAGGGACTCAAGATCGATCAGGTGCCTCGACACCAAAACTATCGCGCAGATGTTTTGGCTAAAATAGCGGCGAACGGAGGCCAATCCCTACCAAGGGGAATTCCCCTCCAAGTAATCACCCAGTCAAGTATAGCCACAAATGGAGAAATTTGTTCCCTGGATCGCCTACCTTGCTGGATGGACCCAATTGACGCCTACCTCCTTGAAGGAGAGCTTCCTGAAGAGCCTGACCAAGCCCGAAAAATTAAGAGACTCTCAGTTCGATACTGTATGGTGGACGGATACCTCTACAGGAGGGGCAGATCCCTCCCCTTACTTAGATGCTTGCATCCCGATGATGCTAAGTGGGCGTTGAGAGAGGTCCACTCTGGGGACTGTGGGAACCACATAGGTGGGGAAGCTCTAGCCTATCAGGTGCTTCGTATGGGGTACTATTGGCCGACCATCCATCAAGATGCAAAGAGTTTTGTCCAATCCTACGAACCTTGTCAAAGAACCTCAAACTTGAACCACTAGCCACCTGAGCGACTGTCGTCCCTCAATTCACCTTATCCCTTTGCCATGTGGAGAATCGACCTAATTGGGCCACTTCCTACCGCTTCTGGACAGATGAAACACGCTATCGTGGCTATCGACTACTTCACAAGATGGGTCAAGGCAGGACCTCTTTCTCGAATATCGGAAAAGAATACAACCAAGTTCATCAAGACTAACGTGGTTTGCAGGTTCGGGACCCCTCTCATCATTATAGCCGACCTAGGAAAGCAATTCGACAACGCCCGATTCAAAGACTTCTGCAAGGGATTAGGGATAGACCTCAGTCTCGCTTCAGTGGCTCATCCCCAGACTAACGGGTTGGTAGAATCCACCAACAAGACAATCAAGAAACTTCTGAAAAAGAAACTTCAGCAGAAGAAAGGTAAATGGGCCGAAGAGCTACCAGAAGTCCTCTGGGCATACCGAACTACAAAAAGAACAGCTACTGGAGAGACACCTTACTCCCTGGCTTTCAGGGTTGAAGCAGTCCTCCCCATCGAGCATAACTTAACCTCATTCAGGATACAGCACTTTGAGCCCGAAAGTAACGAAGTCAAGCTCCGGGCTAGTCTAGACCTCTTAGAAGAAAAGCAAGACCGGGTAGCAGAGAAAGTAGCGATCTACCAGAGCAAGATCGCTAGATACTTCAACCAAAAGGTTAGAGCCCAGAAATTCAAGGAAGGGTATCTGGTACTTAGGAAAGTGACACTGAACACTCGGAAAAGGTCGGATGGAGTCTTAAGTCCAAAATGGGAAGTGCCATATTTGATAAAGCTAGTTGTTCGCAATGAAGCTTATAAACTCGAAGACATGGACGGACGATCCATCAACCACACTTGGAATGCAGATCATTTGAAGAAATTCTACCCTTGAAAGGAGTTCTCAAGCAGACTACCCCCACTTAGTTTTCATTACAAGACCCTAATAAAGATGTACTACATCTCGATCATTAATAAAGTAATTTTCCTTTCCTCTTCCATCTATATCTCCAACTATGTTCATCATTAGTGACTATACCCTTGTATGGGAATTCGACATAAACATCTCGAGACCAGGAAATAGCTCGATAGCCCTCCTGATGCCTTGGTTGGGCTACCACCCCCAAGAAGGATCTAAGTGTAAGAGCATAGTTGCCCTCCAGATCTCGAGACCAGGAAATAGCTCGATAGCCCTCCTGATGCCTTGGTCGGGCTACCACCCCCAAGAAGGATCTGAGTGTAAGAGCATAGTTGCCCTCCAGATCTCGAGACCAGGAAATAGCTCGATAGCCCTCCGGATGCCTTGGTCGGGCTACCACCCCCAAGAAGGATCTGAGTGTAAGAGCATAGTTGCCCTCCAGATCTCGAGACCAGGAAATAGCTCGATAGCCCTCCTGATGTCTTGGTCGGGCTACCACCCCCAAGAAGGATCTGAGTGTAATAGCATAGTTGCCCTCCAGATCTCGAGACCAGGAAATAGCTCGATAGCCCTCCTGATGCCTTGGTCGGGCTACCACCCCCAAGAAGGATCTGAGTGTAAGAGCATAGTTGCCCTCCAGATCTCGAGACCAGGAAATAGCTCGATAGCCCTCCTGATGCCTTGGTCGGGCTACCACCCCCAAGAAGGATCTGAGTATAAGAGCATAGTTGCCCTCCTGATCTCGAGACCAGGAAATAGCTCGATAGCCCTCCTGATGCCTTGGTCGGGCTACCACCCCCAAGAAGGATCTGAGTGTAAGAGAATAGTTGCACACCAGATCCCAAAGACTAGGAAAAAGCTAAGTAGCCCTCCTAAAGTCTTGGTTGGGTTATCACCCCTAAAAAAATATATATATACATATATATATAGGTAATGTTTGCTTTCGTGTGCAGGATCAAAATCATCATAATTCTCTACACGAATCGTAATTGTTGCTACAGATGCTACTCTGGATCCCATGCAAGACCAGAAACAGAATAAAAGCTCTCAAAAAAAGCGCTTCGATTTATCATTAAGGACAAGGGGAGCCTATCCCCCGATCAGGCTACATCCAAATGAGGAGCCCAACCCCTGAACTCGGGCTACAAAAAGAAGAAGAAAAATGAAAAATTGATAATGGAAAAACAGGGTGCCCACCCCCTTTTCCGGGCAATCAAAAACAACTCATCCGTTTCAAGCTTTGGGACTCTCATGGCTCCCCTCCCCTGGCCCTACTCCTTCCTGCTGATCCTCGGCCTCAACCCCCTCTACAGGTAGCTGTCCATCTGGGTTATCCTCGCCAACCGCTCCTCCAATTAGAGGCTCCATCGGATGATCAGCTGGATCTTCCTCCAAAACTTCATTAATTACGTCCATAACCTCAGGAGGGACAGCCGCGTCAAAAAAGGCAGCTAAGGACCCCATCTGGCTCTTGTCGATCTCCATCTTTGTTAAAGGGGGATCCTCAGATGGGCTCCTAACCTCTTCACCAGCTCCCGATTGGTCATCCTCGGATCGAGAAGACATCACTTTGCTGGATGACTCCCCAGGACCCGAGGTGATAAAGGAAGGAAGATGGAATGAGGGATCTGACTGAGCGGGCTGCTTCCCAGTTCCTGCTGGGCTAAAAGGGACCACCTTGTCGCCCTCAGGGTGAGATAACTCGACTGTTTTGAGCATTATTTCCTATCTGTCCAGCCCGCAATAGACGATAAATCAAAGGGAGGAGGAAGAGCTTCCGCGGCCTGAAAGGAAGCATAAAAATACCCGTCACTGAAGGAGGTCTCCGCATCAGCTTGCAGCTTGCAGCTTGGCCACCTGAGTAATCAGAGACTGGTTCTCGAGGTCCAGCTTCTTAGCCTCAGATCTCCAGGAATCCCGCTGCCTAGCCCGCCGGAGAGATTGAAGACGCTCCTGATCAAAAGATTGCTTCATCCTCTCATGATCGCAGCAAAGCTCAGCCATCTCGAGCTCGATTTTTCCCTGGCTGGAAGTCACCTCTTCCACTAAGGACTGAGCCTGCTGGAGCAGTTCCCCGGATTTTTCAGCTTCAGCCTCGGCTTTTGCAGCCCGGTCACGAAGGAGGGCTACCTGCTGGCCCATCGCGACATTAACCTTAAAGGCCTACAAAATACAGAACCCGAGTTAGAAACTAAACGAATTAACAAAAGTAGCGTGAAGGAAATACAATTACCTCAGCTAAAATAGCAGACCCCTTGGTTATAAGAACGTCCACAGGCATAGAAGTCATCTTGGAGATCCCGTCACCCGGACAGGACGCTATGAACTGCTCCAGGACCTCATCCCGCCCCGTCGAGCTCGACTGAGGCCGGGAGCGACTGGGAGGAACCTTCGCGATACCTTTCCCAAAAGCAACACCTTTCCCAGAAACCTCCGAGGCTTTGGTTGTTGGAAGCGCAGCGGAATCAGGTGTTTGAGTCGAAGGGGTAGCGACTTTAGCGGCCACAGCCGAGGGGGCAGAAGCAGCCGGGTTAACCACCTGAGGAGCTTTACCCAAAGCCCGAAAAGCCCGCTAGGCAAGAGTGGCCATATTAGACCCATCAGGAGAGATAGACGAAGCCAGGGAAGGTTCGACCCCAGAGGAGGGAAGAGAAGCTCCACCTTGAGGAGAGCGTGAGAAGTGACAGGTGGCCGGCTCTACGACAAAAACTGTAAAAAAAAAAGAATAAAAAAAGAATAAAAATGTTAGAACCAAGCCAAGTAAAAAGGAGAAGCAACTCAATGACACTTACGAGGAATAGCGTCTGAAATCCGTAAATACTTGTTCACCCTACGAGGATCAAAAGCTTCAGCAGTAGGGAACTTCTGATTCAGATAATTCCGGGCTAGAATAGCCTTTAAGACGGCTTCGGACTCAGAAGGCAGGGAGTCCCGGTCCCAAGAGGGCTTGTCACTGAAAGCCGTAGGAACCTCGAATTCATGCCCTCCGATAAAAATCCCCCAGTCATCTCCCGCCAGGATCCATTCCTCTTTCCACGAGGGGTCCTTCTTCGAGGCACCAGGAACGATGAAGTTAAGCTTATTCTTGGCCTTGGCATAGAACTAGCCTCGAGGAGCCCCAGACAAGCTCCCAATCTGGAAGAGATAAGCCAGCTCCTCTTCACCTGGCTCCCTCGTCACTTTACTCATCTGGCATTGTTCCCTCCATAATACAAGGAAACCAATCAGATGCCTCCAGAAGCCAGGCGTCAACTGGAGGGGAGCGAGCTGGATGGCGTTGAGAGCCCGCTGAAGGGTTGGATGAAGGGGAAGCCTGACCCCGTTCTCAAGAGCGGCCACATGAATCAGAAGCACGCCTCTAGGGGGTTGAAAAACTCATAATTTTTGGGAGGCACCGAGATGGATACGCTATTGGGGATGCCAAACTTTGACCTCAAGCGATCGATCGACACCGGGTCAACGGTGGAATCTGGGATAACCCGGAAATCGTAGGGAGGGAGCCTCTCCCCAAGAGGACCAGGAGCCGAGACCCGACGCTCCCCCGCAGCGCCACCAACCGCTTCTTTGTCGGAGTCATCATCGACGATATCTAAAGGGTGGTCGAGATGGTTGGAGAACCCAGTCCTGATAGATACATTCCTACTTGACCGCCAACGTTGTGAGGTGGGCGGGGAATCATCGCCGTCAGAACTCCTCCTAGCCCGCTTCCCTAGAATAAGACTGACGACCTCTTCGCCTTCGAATATGGAATCAGTTGAGTCACGACTGTTTTTCGACATTATAGAATACGAAGAATGAAGAAAGAAGCAAGCTCGGAGGAAAAGCTATGGAAATATTTCTCAGCAAAAAGTTTTTAGCTAGAAGAGATGTGAGGAAGATGAGGAGGAAAACAGACATATATATATATATATATATATAGGCAGAAGGGCAACATCACCGAGATACTCTTCTGGTAACGGTAAAAAATCGATAACAGTAACGTAACCGGATTAAACTCGAGAGCGGGCTAATCATCTCATGCCACATCACTTACGCAGTTAAGAGGATGATCTCCCCAAGATTCTGGTAACAGTAAAAAATCTTGGGGACTGCCGAACGCAATCAGATTAATTAGTCGGTTCACAACACGTCATTTAAATGAAGAAATTTCCCCAATATTTCGGTAACAGTAAAAAAAGGAAGATTTCCCAAATAAAGTGAAAATCTGACCTCAACCCCGAGCTGGACGTCTGGTGTTCAAGTCAGAGGGGACTTCTGTTAATAGCCAAAATTGGCTAAGGACCAAAGGGAAATTTTTCACCTCCCAGACCTGGTTCCATACCAGAGAGTTTCACCAGGAGACCTCTCAATCGAGAGTCGAGCTACTATACCATCCCAAAAACAAGGGCGGGCTCCGAAAACATCCGAGATAGAGCCCAGACCCGAGAGCTTCCACCAGGAGACCTCTCTGTCCAGAGCTGAACTGCGATACCACCCTAGGAACAAGGACGGGCTCCGGAAACATCCGAGATAAAGCCCGGAACGATCAGATCTAGCCCGCATCACCAAAACTAGAAGCTCCCCGAAGTCGAGGTCATCTCGCAAGTGCTCCAGAGACTCGTCTGTACCTCGATTGACACAGAAGAATGTCCCTAAAAGGCCGCGAGGTCAGTCAAAGCCACACCTAGCTTCAAAAGGTCAGTCGATGCCACAACTAGCTTCGAAAAGGTCAAGGGAAGCCAGCTTTAGCTCCAAGCTGAATGAAACTTCTCAGATATCAAGGTCGAAATACTAATCAACCTCCCTGGTTGATGCACTATACCATATCGTCATATCCAACGACCTCCATAAAGGATCATACTGAAAGGATACGAGGAATGCATTGAATCATATCTGGAAACGTTACCTACATGCAGAACAAGTAATAAAATCCAAAAAGGAAACAAACTGATCTCCACCACGATACTCTCAATTCGGACGTCAATCCAAAAGTCAATGACATTAAAGCAAGAAATCCCGCCCGATAAGGAGGAGACTGAGAAAATCAAGGGAGAATCAATCTGTTGACCTACAAACTATGTATAAATAGAAAAGAAAAGAAATGAAAAATAGAGACTACTATTCGACAGGAATACGACTAACAATCGACCATTCCCTAGAGAGGGTTGAGAGAAAAGAGAGAAGAACCTCTGTATTTGTATACCATGCATGTTCAATAAAAATATTCTTGCTTACTTGTCACTTTATAAATCACTGTTACATATACAATAAATTTTGGCCACCACCTACGTGGTAGTGGTCTTGAGGGCGTTAACTGAGGTTTCTTATCCCGAGCAAAATTTCCGTTAACAGTATGTATCATCGGTCTTAACACATACAAATTGTTTTCATTAATTTCTGAACAAATATTCAGACAATTCTTTGCAATAATAACTGATTTATTATCAAAAGAAACAAAATATAATTATTCTAACAACTTAGAAACGGAAATTAAATTCCGTGTAAATCTAGGAATGGAAAATACATTGTCCAACAATATAAAATTATTATTACAAAAACGCAATCTAATTACGCCACCGTTCGTGCCGACACGACATCCCCTGAACCCACACGCATAGAGAAGGCTCCCTCCTCAAGCTGTGTCCAAGAATCAGTCTACTGCAAAGAAGAACAAACATGGTTAGTGGCCCCCGAATCAACTATTCAGGGTGAAGAATCATCTTCCACCAACAAGTAAATCATATTTACATTTCGTTTTCTTCTTCCTGGCTACCTCCTCCAGATACTGAGGACAGTTCCTCTTCTAGTGCTCGACCTTATCGAATTGGAAACATTTTCCCTTGCCCTGGTCGGTGGAGGTGCCCTTCTTTTTGCTCTGGGCTTTCTTGGGTTTGGGCTTACCTTTCGCCTTCCCAGCAGACCTCTTCCTTTTCTTATGATTGGAGGAAGATGGTTCGCCAACATTTGCCTCATCGGTCTTACTTTTGATGTCCTTAGTCAATGACTCAAAAGTAGTGAGCTCATTGAGCAACTGAGTGAGACTGAACTTTACCTTGTTCATCTCATAGTTACTCTTAAACTGATCGAAACTCTTTGGAAGAACTCTTTCGAAGAATCGTCAGCATGATGCTCACCTGACTGGGTTCATCAATGGCTCTACCATTGATCTCTGCCATGTTGAAGTAGGACATCATGTTCAGGACATGTTCCAGAACAGATGCGCCCTCTTTCATCCGAGCAAGCATTGCAGAACGAACAGCTTCGTGCCGCTTTTGCTCAGAGGGTTGCCCGAACATAGCCTGCAATGAGTCCATTATTTCAAATGCGAAAGTCATTGCTTCGTGTTTTGTGACAAGCACGTCTGTCATACTAGCTAACATATATGTTCGGGCTTTCTCATCTGATGAGACCATTTTTGATATGCCTCAAGAACAGTTCGTGCGACATTGGCAGTAGGAGCTGGAGGACATTCCTCAGTAAGCACAAACTTCAGGTCCCTAGTAACCAAAATTGCATTGATGTTGTGTTTTCATTTAGTGTAGTTATCACCAGTTAATTTATCATTTGCAAATATTTGTAAGAGTGCAGATGACATGGCTGCGATAAACATAAAATAAGAAATTCATTCAATCATACATTCATAACAAGTGTGAATGGTTTGACATAAAATTAAACATGATGCATGGACATGTTAAATGAACAAGAACAACCCAAAAAGAATTACTACGCCACGATAATCTAACATACCACAAGCAAGTGCCGCCTTAGGGTCGGTCAAATTCTTGCATGTTAGATCGAGACACTCTCAATCAAATGATATTCCAGAATAACTCTTATTCTTATATCACTCAACCATCGTTTATTCAGTCAGGTTTTTAATTAACCAAGTTTAATCAAAACCTTGTAAGTGTAACCCATCATTTCAGATCTCCTGAGCTTAACTCGAGAATTACCGCCTTAGGGTCGGTTAATCCCTAAATACCCTCAGAAATCCTATCCGTTAGGAATTCAACCTTGGTATTGATTTTTGTTGAAACCCTCCTTAGGGAGGACGACAGCCAAACCGTCACGAGGCCCCACTCGGATCTCACGATGTTGAACTAATGATGGAGACTGCGGGATATAATGTCATATATCCCTCTCCCACTCACTATTTTATAACTAGGGTTTTCTATAGTTGTTAATGCACCTAGATTTTTACAAGATTAAACGGCTAACTTCAATCTAGTCATCTAGCACATTAATCTTTCTTTATTAGAATCTAATTCTAATTAACTAATAAATTATTACGATTTTTAACTCTTAAAAATCCAATCTATTAGTAATAATTCTAATCTGTGTAAACAATTTACTAATACTAGAATTATTAATGTGTATTTACCAAGTTTTAACAATTAAAACTAAACACATTATTAGATCCAATTATAATTAGGGGTTAATCGAATTAAACCTAATATATATAATGGACCATACTAATCTACATAATTAAACTTATTAATAGATTAGTAATTAATGAGAATTACCAAGTTTTTACTCATAAAAACTAATCTCATTAACTTATAGCCAATTATGTGAATTACCCATTTTAATCAAATTAAAATTAAACACATAATATAGAAGGCTATAATGCATGTATGACATATCAACATATATATATATATATATATATATATATAAATATATGTGTGTGTGTGTGTGTAGGCACACCTAATCTAAATGATATGCATATGCATTGCAATGTTTTAATTATCTCATAATAAAAGCATATATGAGTTGACCAAGTACAATGAGCTATTTAACATTTAAAAAAAAAAATCTAATTACAAAAGTTATCCAAGACATTCCTTGGTCTTCAAGTAATTCCTATGTTCTTCAAGTCTTTGGTTTTCAAGTAATTCCTATATTCTTCAAGTCTTTGGGTTATTTTTATTTTGGGCTTTTAACCAAGTCCAACTTGATAATTTTTTTTTTAATGTGATCCATCTCTTGAATCAAACCTAAAGCCCAAGTGTTAATCTAACACTTATTGGAGGCCCAAGGCAATAAATAAAATAAATATATATATATATAGAGCCCAAAATCTTTTACAAATTCGGAAACCCTAACGTCATGAATTTTCAGCCCATAACGCTTTCGCGCATAGCCGTCATTCGTGCACGTAGGCTGCCCGCACCAGTACCGCAGAACAGTACCGTGTGAACAAAACTACATGAACAGTACCACGTGAATAGTGTCCAGTGAACCGTACCGCGTGAACAGTGTCTGTTGCGCGTGTTTCCGATTTCGCTCTTTCGCCCTTTCGCCTTCCATCTTCTTCGTCCGATTTCTTCATACATATTTTACAATAAAATACATAGAAGAGAAAATACAACAAAGAAAATATAGCAGAAAAAATATATATTAAATTACATCCCGACATTAGTATTACATAAAAAAAAACTACAACTTTTAATAAGAACCCTAAAACCCATGTACCATAAAAATTTACGATCAACCATGTTTAAATTAAACGATTTAATTATAAACATTCATACAATCAAAAAGACAGTGCCTACACATTCATAAATGGCAGGAGCATCGAAATCGATTCTCCTGTTCCGAAAAATTCGCTCTGATACCAATTGTAGGCACCCCGGATTACTGATCGCACAACGGAAGAACTTTTTTAAAAAATACAAAAATTTATTTCAATGAAATACTGAAACTGCGACCAGTAAACCCTAGGATCTATTTTTCGGAACAGTAAAAACAAAAAAATCGAAATCAAAACATAAAAGTGAAGAGACGAAACAATATTCTTCATACCTATATAGGAGGCTCCTTCTCTTTAATATGATATGCTCCTCGTTTGAAGCACTTGATCTTCCTGGCTATCTCCCAGAATTGGTAACAGCGTGTGAGCGCATCATGGTACTCAAGAACAATAGGAGAATACAGAGAGAAGAAGAACAAAAAAAAACAATTTTTTTTCATTTTGGCCCAACCCTAGAACACTTCTAGGTTTTTTTTTTCTCTGAACGCTCAAAACTCTTTTGACCGTATGTTTTTAGTGTTGTGGTATAGTTTCCAAAAACATATATCATATATATATAGATATATTTTATAAAACTAATTAATTAAATCTTTAAAGATATCTAATATCTTTAAAGATATTAATTATGTTTTTGATTTGAACTCAAACTCTTTAAATTCAAAAATAAATATTTAATTTAATAAAATAAAATAATCATATAATCTTATTTTATTCAAAATCAAATATCAATTAACACTCTCCATTTAGTGATCAATAACATAATTAAATAATCTTATTATTTAATTTATTCAATCATCATTATTCATTAATTAAATAATCTCATTATTCAATTAATTCCCAAATAAATACGTGTCACTTTCGTAACACAATTAATTGGACAATCCAATTAATTAACTGTGACCCTTGTTACCTAAAACGATCGGGCTAGCAATGGGACCTAATTGACCCACAATATTTTGAGCTACAGTAATCCTTATAAATAATTAATTAAACTCTTTAACTAATATTTCATGATTATTAACTCCGGTGTTATTCCACTAAAAACTCGAAGATGTACTCTCTCAACTGTAGATGTTTTTACACAAACTAATAACTTTCGGTGTCCATCGATATAGCTATTACATATGGTTTAATCTTCCACAAGTAGTTCATAATTAGAGCTGGGTCATAATGTCTGTTATACCCCTCTAATTATATCTTTCCATTAAGTACCATTGATTCTCTAATGAACAATAAATCTTACATTCCTCGCGGAATTAGGAGAGCGCTCATATTGTTCAATCCCCGAATCAACCCTTAAGGGAACTACCATCTACTTCTCATAAGAAGGAGTGGATTCCACTATTGTGTACAAACCTTCCCAGTCACAAGCCAAACCGCCATCCCAGCATACGAAGCATATTGATCGGGAATGCAACTCTGACCTTACCCACGATATATCATAGACCATGATCTAACCTGAAGGAGTCGATAAGACACTCGGTATTAAGATCACCCACATATAACCATAATTAGTTGATATATATGAATCTCATCGTTAAACGGATTTAGTGAGAGATTCATATAGATCATTGCCCAGTCCTATATGATCACATCATACAAGGTGTTTCCATTCTCATATCTCCATATGAATGATCCAGGATAGGATCACTGTACATTACAAAATGGACTGCATATGTAGATTAACCACAAATAAATTACCCAGCTTTATTTGCTATCTACGGACTCTATAGATTGCACGTCTCTTAATGTATCCATTTGTATATGACATTCATATACACAGTTCGAGATTACATTCGGCAATCATGGATATTAAATGCACAAGTTATACATAGTATATGACATAAGAAGAATGAATTAAACTATTCTTTTATTTATGTTAACATTCCATTTACAAATTACAAGCTTTGGGGCATAAACCCCATCAATATGTTGGTTGCGGTTTCGTGTTTGAGAGGCTCTCAACACACTCTTCAATCGTTATCTCTATGAATAGGTATACATTGGATTAGGGCAAGAACGAACCCTTAACTTTAATTGAATGTGCTTGATTGCTTAACCATCTAATAGATATGCCTTTGTGTTTGGTGAACTTATTGCCCCACATGTCTCCATTATCATGCATCTCTCCTATCCATCATTTTATTATTTCTTACTTAATCACCATTCTCACCCCTCCATATTCTTTTGTTTATTTATATATTTGCATTCATTTCCATTTCCATTTCATTTCATATACACACACACACACACACACCATTCTCACCCCATTCACATTTCTTTTTATAAGCTTTCTATAAAACTTAAAACTTGATACCGTTAATGAAACACATCTCTGCGGAATGATACCCTCGCTTACCGTTTTACTAGTCTTTTGCTAGTTTAGAGCACATTGCGTAGGAACTTTTAATATAAATATCTTTTGAACTTGCGATTTGGTAACGACACAAAAAGTGAGCTATCAATGAGCTGTCACGAAATCTGATGTACAACACCAAAAATGCTTGAACAATTGACTTCTACATTGCTTGAAAATGATAGAGGAATTGAAGAAGAGATTCTCCAATATGAATCACTCAAATCGGATAAGAAATGAGTGAGATATGGTGTTTGGAAGTTGAGAGAAAATTTTCTGCACTTGTCTTCTTCAAATGAAAAAAAATGAGAGGGAAACGAGATTTAAAGAGAAGGGATGTGACATGAGGAGAAGGGGATCTTAGCCAAGGAAGATGGCCTCTCTACCTCATCATTCCGAGGAGGCGTATGGCCATCTTGGGGCAGAAGGTCTTCCTCCCTGAGATGGCCATGCGTCTTCTCGGGGATGGGTGGCAAAATGGCCTTTGGCCATTGGCCACTTCCCTCGCGCTCCTCTCGTGTTCTTCGACCATTCTCCGGCCTTTGAACTCCGAATTCGAATTCATTTTTGGATTACAAACAATAACTCAATAACTCGCACATGGATGACTATGAAACATAGACCAGAAATTTGGAATTTGACTCGATACACAAGAACGAAGACCATGAACATTAAACATATGGAAAGTTTTGTAACTTCCAACTTAGAACTCGAAAACATATTAGTGAGTAACTGAAACGACCGGAACTCAATATGGAACAATATAAGAACACATTCAAGTCCAGTTTCACAGAAACACAAACAAATAAATACAAGAACACACAAGTATGCTATTTCCTAGAGATAGTCCTAGAACATACAATTTTACAAAAATTGTCAAACTAAATCTAATGCATGTGCATACTTCAATAAGTGTGTGAATGTGTTAAACCAATTTAGCACAAAGATGCAAGGACACAAATGTATACAATGTGTGTGTGCACCTAAGCCTTGTAAGAGGAATAAAGTTTAAATATACCTTTATTATGCAGTAAGCCTTGTTCCTCTTGAAGACTTCACTTTGCTTGATATGTTGTCCAACTTCCTTAAAGCTTGATAAACCGTGAATACTAGACAACTAATCAATACAAAGGAAATGTTGTTTTGGTGTGGAATTATGCCAACACGACTCAGAAACCTAACACAGGTGCTCTGGAGGAGCGTTCATCTTTCTTGGCAACTTGACCTTCCTTCCCATATCTTTCATGACCGCCGCGAGGTCAACATGTTCGATACTGAGGTTGTACTCTGGGATTGGCATAAATGATCGACCTGTTCTCGGTGGACTCTGTTTGTACGACCTCATATTGTTTGGGCGGTTGTAGCGTGATTGATCGTTACAGCGATCTATTGTCGGGTAGGGTTCGACTATTCTATTAGTCGACTTTCGATCGACACGGTCATTTTATTTGTTGGCGGCGTGGTTGTTCACTCTTTCAATAAAGTTCGCTTCATCTTCTTCTCGTTTGATCTGAGCCCATGCTTTCTCCAGCACATCCTTCATTGTTTTGCATGGATATTTGTTGAGCTCCTCGTACAGGTTCGATTCACATCTGAGCCCTTTTCTAAAGGTGTAGATATACGTTTCTTGGTTACAGTGTGGGATATGCACCTTTTCTCTATAAAAGCGTCTGACATAGGACCTCAGGTTCTCACCGCGTCTTTGGGATATGGTGTAGAGGTAGTTCAACTATTTCTCTAGCTTTTGACTACTCACATATTGCTCCACGAACGTATCTGTAAGTTACAAAAAAGGAGAAATAGAGTTTTTAGGTAAATTGGTTTACCATTGTAGGGCGGGGCTGCCGACGCTGGACCTGAATGCTTTACACATGCACGCTTCTCTAAAGTCGTATGGGATCGCTGCAGTGAATACGCTATGTTTGTATTGTGCTATGTGGTCATCTGGATTTGTCGTGCCTTCAAACTGCTTCATGTTTGGGAAGCTGAAATTTCTAGGCATCTCGACTAGGGCGATTGCATCGACAAAAGGGGAATCAGCAAAGCCGTTCACCGTGCTTTTCTTGATCAGGGTTGGGACTCTTGTAATTCTTTGTTTGAGAGCCTCCATTTCTGTAAACCTGTAAGAAAGTTCTGGATCAGCAAGGACATATAAACCTAAAGTGGATTTTACTAACTCAAGGGTCGACTTGAGTGAAATCGGGGTCGTAAAGGTGTTCTCTGGCTGTGGATTGCTGCTCTGATTTGGTTCTTGTTGTTCGACTTATGGAGTCGACACGATTGGCAGGTCCGCCTTAGCTTGAACGGTTTGGGTTACCCCTTGGGGATTCACTCCATCAGGAATCAACTCTGGTGCTTGGAAATCCGTCGTTGGTGCGACTGGGGCTGTTCTGTCCACATCCTACATGGCGTCGTTCGCTTGGACTAGGGGTGCTGGTGGCACGTTGCTAGGTACACCTTTGACTATTGCTCCCAATTCATCATTCCTGGTTCAAACCGACGCGTTCTCCGCTTCAAGATCTCGCATCATTTTAGTGTTTACAGCCATCTGGGTAGTCAGCGCTGCAATCTGCTACTCTATAATTGGGGCATTTCCATCTCCTGACATCTTTGAGAATTGTTAACTTGATTCGACCAGATCGTTTGTGAAGTTGCAATAGGCCCTACATTGGGTGCCAAACAGTAGATGATCGATCTACAATTAATGTGGGTCAGATCGGATTCGAGTTAGGCCCAAGAAACTTGGTTTAAACTGTCGAATCAGACATGACGTCTTCTCCAAATACCTGCAAAAGGGATGAAAAAATGGGAAGTCAATTAAAGAAAATGGGGTGGTGGTCGATATTTAGCCTTAGGTGCAGTTAGGCAGAGTGTTAATGTAAAAAGTAATGTAAAAAGTAGTCATAGTTTAAGAAGTGGGAGTATTCCGGTGGCCGGAGTTACTTTGGCAAAGTTTCAACATGCAAGAGATTTAGAAATAGGAAGAGAAATCAAAATCCCTTTATGGTGAGATCAGAGTCTTATTTATAGGTCTCCAAAGGGAGTTGAATGATTGAGTATCATTGGAAAGTATCCCAGAAATCTCGGTCAGATTTCATGGGATCCACGATCTTTTATTGGTTCAAACCAGTTCAAATACTTACCAACTAACTGATTGGTGTGTTATCAGTTAGCAAGTGAGACTTAGTCAAATAGTTCAACCAACATCGACCCATATTCCGACGGATCCTACTCGAGTCCAGCACAGTGGATTATAAGCTTAAGCTTTGGGGCATAAGGGCCATTTTTAGCTACCACATCATTAACATCTTCATTGGCCATAATATAAACAAAGTTTAAATAGTACCAGTTTAGTGAACAGTTAAAAATTATATAGCGCTTTTTTGGGGAGTAATTTGCATAATTTGCATCACTTTAATGAGAAATGTTGTTAACAATTCATTAATTATCAGTTTACACTCATTTTCATTTTTTTTCTTAATAACAATTTTAACTTAAATTAAAATTATTAAATAAAATAAAAAAGTTCTAAAGACACTCAAAATTTGTTTTTTTTAGGAAACAAGTTTTTTTTTTTCTTCTTTTGTGTTTTTTTTTTCTTGTTTTACAAACCCTAAAATATTTTCTTCCATTTTTGAAAATAATTTTTTCTCACACACCATTAAATCCTCAATCATTATCATCACATGTTATATATATATATATATATATATATATAAATATATATAAAAGTTTTCATATTCAACCAAATTTGAAATCGATTTTATTTTTCTCAATTACCAACCACGTTCAATCATCACCATTACAACATATAAATATATATATATATATATATATATATATATTTATATATAATTCTTTTTTCCAGAAAAATATATTTAAAATTAATTTTTTACTCTATAGAATTGTTTTTTACTCAACTTAAAATCCAAAAAAGGAAATCAAATACTGTTTTTCTATTTTCACAATTTGATCTCAAAAACAGTTTCGATCTCCTTAGTTTTGTTCAGTTTTATTCTTTGTTTTATTTTCTTTTGATTATTTCACGTCTCTTTTCCATTTCCTGTTTCAAATTTTTTAAAGAAAGGTATTCAAAATGAGTAATATTAAAATAAAATGAATTGTCTTTAAAATTTTAATTTTTTAAATGGAGTGTCTTCATAATAGGAGTGTCAAAAGGTAAAAGGGATAATTTTGGAAAGAAGAAAGTGTCTTCAAATTTTTTTTTAAGATTTAAAAGTTTAGAATGGAGTATCTTTAAGGAGAAGCTCTCCACTTTAATAACTCTAGTTTAAATAGCACTAAAGAGGGGATTTGGACAAAAATCCCTTATTCTTCTACAATTTTCTCTTACCGGTCCTTTTTTTTTCAAAAATTGTCACCCCCGACATTATCACTAGAGAGTTGATTGATAAAACCACCGGGAAAATGTTCGTCGAGTGCTAGCCGTTATAACCAAAGTGTCCGTTTTCAGTTTCGAGTTGTGTGGAGAGAGAAATGAAGCCAAACCCGAATCATCGTCGAACCTTCATTGTTAGATCTGCGACGATCCGTCGCTAATCCAACAGAACGGCACTAGCAAACTCGGCGTCGTTCGAACTTCCAGACTTGACTATTTCCGGAGTCAACCGGCACCATTGTCGGATCATCACTTTCACTATTGATCTGACCTCCATCTCGATGTAGAAAAATACAAAAAATAAAAATTTATTTTGGCCCCACTAAATCTCAAATTTGTAGAAATACCTCGTAAGTCTCGAATTTTCCCCAATAAGTCTCGAATTGACCCAAATAAGTCCCGAATTTTACAAATAACTCTCGAAATTGATATAAATAAGTCTCGAAATTAATAAAATTAAGTCTCAAAAATATATAATAAGTCTTGAATACATCAAATAAGTCTTGAATAAACACAAATATTTTCAGAAAACCATATCAAAACGAAGAATAAGCATTTCAGTTCAACATAAATATTTAACAAATTGAAAATGCAAGTTTCCATACCACAACTGAAATAAATGACATTGAAGGAGTTCCTGAACTGGTTTATGGAGGAAATTACCTTATAAACTCTTCCAATTGGCTTGCATGAATCTGAAATTATTTTCGGATGAGGGTCAACACAAAGTTTTAATGAATGGATCTACTTTTTAAACCTGTGTGGACTTTGATTTTGAAAATATATGGATTTACTTTTCAGAGAGAGAGAGAGAGGGTATTTTGGTCACACCATCTACTTTGGTCCTAATAAAATAAGGGTTACTAATGCAGTCATAGTTTCAAAATTTGTTATTTAGACCAATTTCCTCTAACATGGTCACATTTATAAGGGAGGTTAACATTTTAGTGCTTTTGTTAAAACTTGAGTACTTACCTTGTTTGTTCTCCTTGTCAAATGTTACACCTTTGCTATTAATTATTTGTTGCTTGTAAGTCTCGAATTTCCCCCAATAAGTCTCGAATTGACCCAAATAAGTCCAGAATTTTACAAAATAACTCTCGAAATTGATATAAATAAGTCTCGAAATTAATAAAATTAAGTCTCAAAAATATAAAATAAGTCTTGAATACATCAAATAAGTCTTGAATAAACACAAAAATTTTCAGAAAACCATATTGTTATAGGGATTTTTTGATAGCATGACAAGGTCAGCATGATCACCTGAAAGTACGGGAATTAGATATGCCACGTCATCAAAGTCAGCCAGGAAGAGATCAACCCAAGACGACCAGTAGATGATCTCAAGACTTGATCAAGTTTACCTAAGATGGTCGGGGAAACTAACCAATCGGGTACGAATAACCTGGTAGAGATAACTTGGTCGGGTGAATACAATCTAATCGGGGTAAAAGAGATCTGGTTGGGTTAGGCAGCTGGTCAGTTAGATAACACATGGAAGACATTAAATACAATCATGACTCAGATATGTAAAAAAAGAGTCTTATGCAAACAAGATATCACGAAGTAAACTCTGATAAGGAAACAAACTTCCTTATAGATATCAGAGTCCAAATCATGCAACAAGTCTAATTCATTCAATTCATGAAAGATACAAAACAGGAAAGAAGACGAAGACAACTTCAACAAGTAACCAGTCCTAATTAAACACCACTACCTTTCCTTACTTGTACAACATATATTAGGGTTCTATGCACATATAAATAGACTCATAATCTCATTGTAAAATATAGATTGAAATACACACAAACATACATAGAAACAAAGATATAGAAATATACACAGACGAAACATAGAATACGAGAGAGCAAGAGAGCCTGAGTGTGTAATCATATTATTCATAGTAAATTATTCTCCTCGCCGTCACCGGCAACCGTGGATGTTTCCCCGCCTTAGGGTTTTACCACGTAAAATCTATGTCTTCATAATCTCTTTTTCTTTTCTTGTTCATAACATTATTATCAATTCACCATACTTTGTGTGACGCGTGATCGACTTTACATAATCCAAAAATCAATGTCAACACATATCAAAACGAAGAATAAGCATTTCAGTTCAACATAAACATTTAACGAATTGAAAATGCAAGTTTCCATACCACAACTGAAATAAATGACATTGAAGGAGTTTCTCAACTAGTTTATGGAGGAAACTACCTTATAAACTCTTCCAATTAGCTTGTCTGAATCTGAAATTATTTTCGGATGAGGGTCAAAACAAAGTTTTAATGAATGCATCTACTCTTTAAACCTGTGTGGACTTCGATTTTGAAAATATATGGATCTACTTTTCAGAGAGAGAGGGTATTTTGGTCTCACCATCTACTTTGGTCCTAATAAAATAAGGGTTACTAATGCAATCATAGTTTCAAAATTTGTTATTTAGACCAATTTCTTCTTTAGTGAACATTTTCACATTTATAAGGGAGGTTAACATTTTACTGCTTTTGTTAAAACTTGAGTGCTTACCCTGTTTGTTCTCCTGGTCAAATGTTACACCTTTGCTATTAATTATTTGTTGAATAGGTACCTGATCCCCCCCCCCCCCCCGAGAGAGAGGGTATTTTGGTCTCACCATCTACTTTGGTCCTAATAAAATAAGGGTTACTACTGCAATCATAGTTTCAAAATTTGTTATTTAGACCAATTTCTTCTTTAGTGAACATTTTCACATTTATAAGGGAGGTTAACATTTTACTGCTTTTGTTAAAACTTGAGTGCTTACCCTGTTTGTTCTCCTGGTCAAATGTTACACCTTTGCTATTAATTATTTGTTGAATAGGTACCTGATCCCCCCCCCCCCCCCCCCCCCCCCCCACATACACACACACACACACACACACACACACACACACACATATGTCTCCCTCTTAGGCCATCTCCAACAAAATGAAGATTAGATTGGCTCCAACCAATCTTCAAAATGAAGACATAATGAAGATTGGTTTTGGTTCTTCAAAATTGAAGATCCAATTTAGGATCTTCATTTCACTATTCCATTAAAATAATATTACTTTTCTTCCCATCTCCTTTTTCACATTTTTAATTAAACTCAATTAATTATATATAATTTTTAATTTATAAATGTAATCGGTATAAAAATTATACAATTACAAATATTTTGTTGAGATCTTTCAACTGAGTATAATATTGACTATATTTTAATTTTTTTAATTTTAAACATTTTATTAATAAACTAATAGGTATTTTAATTCAAAATAAATGTTTTCAAATCATCAATTTTTATATGTAATTAACATATATCATAAAAATTAACTCAAAAATAATTCAATAAAACCAAATAATAATATTAACATTCTTAAATTAAAATATTATAATGGAAAAAAAGTACATTGAAAATGAAAATAAAACCAATAAAAATAACATTGAAACTTAAAAGTTAACACTAGTATTATGATAAGTCATCTCCACTCCAACCATAGTAATTTGGAAACCGATCAAAACTACTAAAATTATCTGACGACCCACCTTGAAATTACCTGGAACTATTAAAACTACTATGGATAATGTTAGCAAATGATCTTTGTTTATTAAAATCGTTACATGTAAAATTAGTTAGGTGTGAAAAATTATAAAAAACATTAGAAAATTTTAGATGTAATAAAAGTGCGCAAATTATTATCTAATAAGATAATGTATAGAAAATAATTTTATTAAAGAAAGTTTGAAATATTATTTATAAAGTAAAATAATAATATTTTATAATTTAGAGATTGTAAAATGAAGAATGTTTAGAGTAGTAAAATTATGAAGATGGAATATTCCGAGAATATTCCATTTTCAGTCTTCAAATTGAAGAAAAAATTGAAGATTAGCAACCAAGCTTCATTTCTTCAAAATGATGACTAGATTGGCTCCAACTAATCTTCAAAATGAATATTATTTGGTTCTTCAAAATTGAATGTCCAATTTTGGATCTTCATTTCACTATTCCATTAAAATAATATTATTTTTATTTCCATCTCATTTTTCACATTTTTTATTAAACTCAATTAGTTATCTATAATTTTTAATTTATAAATGTAATCCGTATAAACATTATACCATTAGAAATATTTTATTGAGATATTTCAACAGAATATAATATTGAATATATTTTAATTATTTTGTAATTTTAAAATTTTTCTTAATGAACTAATAGGTATTTTAATTTAAAACAAATGTTTTCAAATCATTAATTTTTAAATTTAATTAACACATCATAATAATTAACTCAAAATAATTGAGTAAAACCCAATAATAACATTAATATTCTTAAATTAAAATATTACAATGGAAAAAAAAAGTACATTGAAAACGAAAATAAAACCAATAAAGATAACATTGAAACTTAAAAGTTAACACTAGTATTACAATAAATTATCTCCACTCCAACCATAGTAATTTGGAAACTGATCAAAACTACTTAAATTACCCGATGACCCACCTTGAAATTGCCCGGAATTATTAAAATTGCCATAGATAATGTTAGCAGATGATCTTTGTTTATTAAAATCATTACATGTAAAAATAGTTAGGTGTGACAAATTATAAAAAAATTTAGAAAATTTTAGATGTAATAAAAGTGAGCGAATTATTATCTAATAAGATAATGTAGAGAAAACAATTTTACTAAAGAAAGTTTGAAATATTATTTATAAAGTAAAATAATAATATTTTATTATTTAGAGATTGTAAAATGAAGAATTGTTAGAGTAGTAAAAGTAAGATGGAATATTCTATTTTCAATCTTCAAATTGAAGAAAAAAATTGAAGACTGGTTGGTAGACATGACCGCGGTTCGGTTCGAACCATGGAACCGAACCGGAACCGTGGGCATAAGGTTTCGGCTCGGTTCTTAAAAAAAAACCGGACTGAAACCGGTGGTTCGATTCCGGTTCTGGAACAGTCGGTTCCAGCCCATGTATTATTATTTTTTTATTTTTTTTTTGTTTTTGTTTTTGTTTTCTCATTTTTTTTCCTATAAATACCCCACTCTCATTCATTTCTCCTCACCAATTCTCTCCCAATTCTCTCTAATACTCTTCAATTCTCTCTCATCTATCAATTATTCAATTGTTTATATTTATTTTCTTTCAATTTAGTTTTTTAGTTTTTTTTATATTTTTATTTTATTTTAATTTCGACTTATCTAATTAACTTTATTTACAAATTACAATTTCACATTATTACATATTTACACGTCTATTAATTTTTTTTAGTTAGTAGATTAAAAAAAAAAAGGAACTGAACCGCTCGGAACCGGAGAACTGGACCGGAACCGGAGCCGAGACGGTTCCGGTTCGATTCCAGCTCCCTAGGAACAGGAACCGGCGGTTCGGAACCAGAACCGAACCGCGGTCTACTCTACTGGTTGGAGATGGCCTCACACACACACACACACACACACACACACACACACACACACACACACACACACACACACACACACACACACACACACACACACACAAGCACGCAGGCACGCAGGCACGCACGTCTCCCTCTTGCCCAACTAGAGTTTTATTAGGGTTGGGCATATTGGGCATACACACACACACACACACAAGCACGCAGGCACGCACGTCTCCCTCTTGCCCAACTAGAGTTTTATTAGGGTTGGGCATATTGGGCATACACACACACACACACACACACACACACACACACACACACACACACAAGCACGCAGGCACGCACGTCTCCCTCTTGCCCAACTAGAGTTTTATTAGGGTTGGGCATATTGGGCATACACACACACACACACACACACACACACACACACACACACACACACACACACACACACACACGTCTCCCTCTTGCCCAACTAGAGTTTTTATTAGGGTTGGGCACGGTCCGGTTTCAACCGGAACCGGAGCAAACCAAAAATTTTGGTTTTCTTTTTAAATAGGAACGATTTGTACCAATCTCATTTTTCAGACCATACCAAATTAAATTATATTGTTCGGTTCGGTCTAATGGTTCTTGAAATGAAATTTTATTTTTTAATTTTTATGCAATTTAAATTTATATCAAATGGTCCATCATTTAAAAGAAATATATGTCATGATGAGTTATTGAATAATTCATATACAAAATATAAATTAAACAAAACATATTCAAATATAAAAATTTAAAATTCAGATATCATTTCAGACCAAATAAAGCAATAAAATGAAAGCCAAATAATAATCTATTGGTGGTTAAATAAAACAAATATGAAATAATAAATTAGAGTTTTTCACTTTTAACGTTTTAGTTTTAAAGTTTTGGGTGTGATATGTAATAGAATAAAAATGTATACTAAAAGTATTCGATTTCCGGTTCGGTCCAGGTTTAATAAGCTTGGACCATGGACCATAGACCAGACCGGACCATACAGTTTTATTTTAAAAAAAACCGTACAGTTTTTTTAAAAGTAAAAAACCGGACCAAACCAAACGGTTTGGTTTGATTCCCCTATTTTTTATCCCTATTACGTTATGCTAATAATCTTGATACCCCGGCGTTAAGGGAAATTTAGGTTATTATAGGGGGTTAAACCAAAAGGTTTATACAAACCCAAGAAGTGATTTTATTAATCTGAGCTAGGTCTTCTTCTCGGCTTAAACCTGAGCGGTTTGTTCAACCTAATGGAGCTTAACCCAAGGAGTTTGCTTCGCCCGATAGGTCTAAAAAGATCATTACAACATGTCTCTATTTTAATCAAATCTTCTTGTTGGGATTTTTCCAAAAATATATATTAAACATGAAGAATTAGATATTTACCCAAAAAGAACTGTTAATAGCCAAATTTGGCTAGGGACCAAAGGGAAATTTTTTCACCCTCCTAGTCTAACTCCAGGCCCGAGGTCATCCACCAGGAGACCACGCTTCCCAAAGTCGAGCTACGGTACCACCTCACAGAAATAAAGGCGAGCTCCAGAAACACCCGGAGTAGAGCCCTACGCGACCAGATCGAGCCCGCGTCACCAAACCTGAAATTAGGAAGCTCCCCCGAGGTTGAGATTACCTCGCAACCTCTCCAGAAGCTCGCCAAAACCCCGCTGTCATGGAGGAGTATCCGTAGGAGGGACGCATCAAGCTCCGAGAAATCAAGGTAGGTCAGATCGAGCTCCTGGCTAGATTAAGCACCTGAATATCGTAACCAAGACACTAATCTACCTCGCTATCTGATCTACCTCGCCATACATACCATATTCAACGACCTCTATGAAGGATCATGCTATGATACACTGGATCATATCTGGAGACATTATGTACGTGCAGAATAAGTATTAGAGTCCAAAGAGGAAACAAACTGATCTCCCCCAAGATATCCTCCATTCAGCTATTAACTCAAAGTCAATGACATTTAAATGAGGAATCCATCCCGGTAAGGAAGGGAGAGACGGAGAAAATCAAAGGGAGAATCAATTGATTTAACCTACAAAACTACATATAAATGGAGAGAAAGAGAATGAGAATAAGGGGACTACTTTTCGATAGGCATACGACAACAACCCTACTACACCCTAGAGAGATTAAGAGCGATTGAGAGATATTTGTAAATGATACACCATTGATAAGAATAAAGAAAACATTTTCGTTCTTTTTTGTTCATTCTCTTTAGATGGTACTGATAAGAGTATTTTTTGTCATTTTAACTAGCACTGACTATAATACATTCTACCTTGACCACCACCTCCGTGGTAGTGGTTTTGAGGGTGTTAATTGAGATTTCTCACCCTGAGTAAAATTTCAGTAAACACTTTCTAGCGCCGTCTATGGGAATACCCATACCCAGTTAATCAAATCAACCGTGTGCATTTTCATTGTTTTACAAGAACCATGAGGCTCCGCTCATCCCAAGGACAGCACGGAGCTTTGGAACAACCTTCGGCGATGCCAACATGAAAGGCCCCACAGAGGGGGAAGAAGTTTGGACATCGCAGTCAAGCTCCGATCCAGACGACCAATGCGCGGGCTTCTGGCCACCCTATGATAAGCCAGGCCCCGCTCGACCAACAAGCGGCAGCCTTCGTGGAAACCGTTCACCTTCGCCTGCTCGCCGAAGGCATCACAATCCAACCAACAAGCCCAAATGATCAGAGACAGCCTGCTTTCGACCGCCTGGGACCTCCTCCTCTAAAGCCAGCTCGCGATAGGACTGGGCGCCAACCTTCGACCCGAGATAGGCTAGGACCCATGCCCCTAGTTCCAAGAAGACCTTCATCATATCAGCACAGGCTAGTTAAGTCTACAGCAGATGCACTAACCCGGGAGCAACGAGAGGCCATTCGCCCGACGGCCTCAAAAAGAGAAGCTCGGACCCAAGAGGAAGGAAGCCGAAAAACCTCCCGAGTGGATCCCGCCCATAAAGAGGATCGGGTAGAGGTCACCAGTTCAGCAGAGGGATCCGACAGAGAAGGATCCAAGGTCAATTCAAGGAAACCTGGGAACAAGCGACTGAGGGATCAGCTGGCAAAGCTACAGAATGAGGTCCAGTAGATAAGAAAGGGGAAGAACATGGAGGATAAGAAGGATCCATTAAGCGAGATGAACGCTCCCTTCACAAGGAGGATATGGGAAGCGGAGCTCCCACCAAAATTTAAAATGCCAACAGATAAGTTCTCCGGAACGAAAGACCCTTTAAGCCACCTGGAGAGCTTCGTCCAACAGATGGAGGTCCATAATACCACCAAAGCAGCTATGTGTAGGATGTTCCCAACGACCCTAACCGACTACGTGAAAACTTGGTTCAGGAAACTGTCTACTGGTAGCATGGATTCTTTCACAAAGCTATCAACAGACTTTTGCTTGCAATTCCAAGGAGTCAAACCTCGTCCAAAAGATCCCATACACCTATAATATGTGATTCAGGAGCGAGGTGAAACACTTCGATCATACGTGGAGCGTTTTCACAAAGAAGTCATACAAATGGGAGTCTTTGCCGAAAAAGAGACTCTCGCCAATTTCAAGCGAAACTTGTGGGCAGGAAAGCTTTTCCGTTCCTTCTCCAAGAGACCTCCAGAGACTTACCAGGAGGCCTATGACCGGGATCTTAAGCAGGTCGAGGTCGACGAATAGCTCAAAGTCAAGATGGAACACGATGATATGAGAACTACAAAGCGCCAGAAAAAAGAAGCTCCTAAATCTGAGCCAGCTCAGAAAAATCAGAACAAACCCCCCAAATAGATCAACGTACCGTTTCCCCGCTGCTCAACTCAGACAAGAAAGATATCCAGCAAGACGAACCCCTCCGCAAGCTTTGCCTCCTCCTTGGACCGTAGCCGCCATAATGCGAGACGAGAAAGGGTATGATTACTACACTCCTCTGAACGCCTCCCGTGAAACAGTCTAACTTGCAATACGGGACAATGGGCTACTCTAGAAGCCCGCGCCCATGAAAGTACCCGTCAACAAGAGGAACCGGTACAAGTACTGCGACTTCCATGAAGACGTGGGCCACAACACATCAGAATGTTATAATTTACGTAACCAGATCGAAGTCCTGATAATGGGAGGATGTTTGATTGAGATTTTACACCAGGTCAAAGACAATATTCAGACAGGAAGAAAGGTACAAGCCGAGATCCGCGAACACGCGGACAAGAGAAAGGGGGAACAAGCTGATTTAATGCAACAGATACAAGTGATACACACCATCAGCGGAGGTCCCACATTGGCCGGAACCTCAAATAATTCCAGAAAAAACCACGCAAGGAAGATTCCCAGTGTAGAAGAAGGTCGGGGTATCTTCAAGGTCAACCAAAGCCCGGCGGAGCATTCCTAGTCAACACATATCGTTTTCACTGAAGCAGATGTTTTCAACACTGTGCAGCCTCATGATGATCCCATGGTGATCACGATACAGATTGCCAACTGCATGGTCCATCGCGTGCTCGTAGATACAGGCAGCAGCGTAGATATCCTCTTCAAATATACATTGGAAAAACTAAACCTGAAGCAATGGTGTTACAATAGCTGTACAACTCTGCTTTATGGATTTACTGGGGATTCGGTCATCCCGATGGGATCAAAGATCCTCTCAGTGATCGTCGGAACCATACCTCTCCAACAAAATGTTATGACAGATTTTGTTGTGGTTGACACCCCATCGGTCTACAACGCCATCTTAGAAAGACCATTCCTCTCTCCTTTGAAGGGAGTCTTGTATATATACCACAATGTCCCGAAGTTCCTAGCAGGAACCAAGGTGGGAGAGGTACGCAAAGATCAACAAGCAGCTAGAAAGTGCTACGCAGTGTCTGCCAATCCTATAGCTTTAGCAAAACAGTTCGTATAAATTGTAACAATCCAAGACATGGAGGCGTTCGGCATAATCCAGAAAGATATAGAGGCATCCCGGATAATCCAGGATGATATGGAGCCCGCAGAGCATCCAGAGAGCAAACCTATTATGCCTTATGAGGAAAAACAGAGTAAGGAATGGGCCAGCGGGCAGCCCGTAGATAGACTAGAGGGGATACCCATCAAAAGTGATGATCCCTCCAAGGTCATCAAGGTCGGACCTACCCTCAAACCAGAAGTGAAAAAAGGCTTGATTGGGCTTCTCAGAGAATTCAGCGACATCTTCGCTTGGAGCCACGATGAAATGCCTAGGATCCCGGTATCATTGGCCACTCATCGATTAGCGGTAGATCCAACAGCCAAGCCCGTCAAACAGAAGAGCCGGCATTTTAACGCTGAAAGGAACGATGCGGTGTAGGAAGAAGTAGACAAATTGATCAAGGCAGGGTTTATCAGAGAAGTGCGCTACCCCGAATGGATTGCCAACGTAGTCATGGTTATGAAGGCGAATGGGAAATGGCGTATGTGTGTCGATTACACCGACCTTAACCTGGCATGTCTAAAATACGGCTTTCTTTTACCAAAGATCGATCAGCTAGTGAAATCCACGTCCGAAAATAAACTTCTTAGTTTCATGGATGCGTTCTCGGGGTATAACCAAATTAAGATGCACCCAGCTGACCAAGATAAGACCAGCTTCATTACTGGGCAGAGTTCGTATTACTACAAGGTAATGCTGTTTGGCTTGAAGAATGCGGGGGCTACATGCCAGCAGCTGGTTAACAAACTGTTCAAGCTCTAGATCGGAAGGACGATGGAGGTCTACATCGATGACATGATCACAAAATCACCAACTGCAGAAGGACATCGGGAAAACCTTTGCAAGACCTTTCTAATCCTAAGAGAAAACCAGATGCATTTGAACCCCTCCAAGTGCGCTTTCGGAGTAACAACGGGGAAGTTTCTAGGTTTCATGGTTCATGAAAGAGGCATAGAGGCCAACCCAGAAAAAATCAAAGCTATATTGGACTTGGAATCCCCCACATCACTCAAACATGTGCAAATCTTGACTGGGCGTGTAACAGCACTCAACAGGTTCATCTCTCGCTCCACCGATAAGTGCCTCCCATTCTTCAAAGCCATCAAGCAAGGGAGAAACATGAAATGGAGCCTAGAAAGCAAGCAAGCTTTCCAAGCCTTAAAGAAATACCTAACAAGCCCACCGCTGTTAGTCAAGCCAGATCCAGGAGAGGAACTACAAATCTACCTGGCCGTCTCATAAACTGCAGTAAGTGGAGCTTTGGCCAAGGAGTGTGGTGACGGGATTCAAAGGCCCATATACTATATGAGTCATGCTTTAACCAAGTTAGAAAAAAATTATATTCTCCTAGAAAAGCTCGCATATGCTCTGGTGACCTCGGCGAGGAAGCTCCGTCCCTATTTTCAAGCTCATTCAATAGTAGTGGTGACGGACCAACCTCTCCGCCAATTCCTATAAAGACCGGACGTATCTGGGAGGCTAGTCTTATGGGCCCTAGAGCTCACTCAGTTCGACTTAAAGTATAAGTCTAGGACCACGATTAAAGCGCAGGCTTTGGCAGACTTCGTTGCCGAATTTTTAGCACTCCCTGGCCAAATAAACCCCGCAGCATCGAATATGGTCCTTGAGAAAATTTTTGAGATCGATAATTGGCCAGAAGATTGCAATCCTTGGACCCTCTACACAGATGGATCATCTGGGCAAGCTGGGGGAGGAGCTGGTATGGTCTTGATAGACCTAGATGGGACTGAATTCTGTCACTACTTCAGATTCGAATTCAAGGACACCAATAATGAAGCGGAATACGAAGCCCTCCTAGCTGGAATGAAAGCAGCCATTAAACTAGAGGCCGACTACCTGCAAATCAAAAGCGATTCATTACTTGTAGTCAACCAGGTGTCAAAGGTATACAAGGCAAATGGAGATAACATGGCCGCTTACCTAAATCTAGCTCAGTCACTTAAAAATAAATTTCGGGGATTCAAGATCGATCAGGTGCCTCGACACCAAAACCACCGCGCGGATGTTCTAGCCAAGATAGCCGCAAATGGAGGTCAATCCTTACCGCGAGGAGTTCCCCTCCAAGTGATCTCCCAACCAAGCATAGCCGCAAGTAAGGAAATATGTTCCCTGGATAATCAACCTTGCTGGATGGACCTTATCGTTTCCTACCTCCAAGAGGGAAAGATTCCCGAGGAGCCCGATCAAGCCCGAAGAATTAAAAGGCTCTCTGTCCGATATTGCCTTGTAGATGGGTACCTCTACAAGAGGGGTAGATCCCTCCCCCTACTTCGGTGTTTACATCCTGATGACACTAAATGGGCGCTAAGAGAGGTCCATTCTGGGGATTGCGGGAACCACATCGGTGGAGAAGCTTTAGCGTATCAAGTGCTCCATATGGGGTACTACTGGCCGACCATCCACCAAAACACAAGAAGCTTTGTACGATCTTACGAGCCATGTCAAAGGACTTCGAACTTGAACCACTTGCCACCAGAGCGACTGTCTTCTCTCAGTTCACCCTACCCCTTTTCCATGTGAGGGATCGACCTAATTGGACCAATTCCCACCGCTCATGGACAAGTTAAATATGCTATCGTGGCTATCGATTATTTCACAAGATGGGTCGAGGCCGGGCTTCTTTCTCGAATATCAGAAAAGAATATGACCAAGTTCATCAAAACTAACGTGGTCTGTAGATTCGAGACCCCTCTCATCATTGTGGCCGACCTGGGCAAGCAGTTTGACAACGCCAGATTCAAAGACTTCTGCAAAGGATTGGGAATCGACCTCAGGCTCGCTTCAGTAGCCCATCCTCAGACCAACAGGCTGGTGGAATCCACCAACAAGACTATCAAGAAACTTTTGAAGAAGAAACTACAGCAGAAAAAAGGCAAATGGCCAAAGAACTGCCCGAGGTCTTCTGGGCATATCGAACTACAAAAAGGACAGCTACCGGGGAGACACCTTACTCCCTGGCTTTCGAAGTTGAAGTGGTCCTCCCCATCGAGCATAAATTGACCTCATTCAGGGTGCAGCATTTTGAACCTGAAAGCAACGAAGTCAAGCTCCGAGCTAACCTAGACCTCTTAGAAGAGAAACAAGACCGGGTAACTGAGAAAGTAGCGATCTACCAGAGCAAGATCGCTAGGTATTTCAACCGAAAGGTCAGAGCCAAAAATTTCAAAGAAGGGGATCTGGTGCTAAGGAAAGTGACCTCGAATACTCGGAAAAGGTCGGATGGAGTCCTAGGCCTCAATTGGGAAGGGCCATACTTGATAGAGGTAGTTGCTCGCAATTGAGCCTACAAGCTCGAAGACATGGATGGACGACCCATCAACCACACCTGAAACGCAGATCATTTGAGGAAATTCTACCCCTGAGCAGAGAGCTGTCAAGCAGATTACCCCTATTTAGGTTTCAAAAAAATAAATACTAACGATGTACTACACCTCGATCATCAATAAAGTCTGCATTTTTTCTTTATCTCTGATTATGTTCAACCTTAGTATCTACATATTCGACTGGAGAATTTGACATCAAGACCAGAGGTGAGCCGGGGAAACCCCCTCATTGCCTCTGATGCCTTGGCTGGGCACCCCCCCTCCCCCCCGGCCAAGAAGGGTCCAAGCGTAAGAGCATAGTTTCCAGCAGGACCTCGAGACCAGAGACTCACCGGGGAAGCCCCCTCCTTATCCCTAATGCCTTGATTGGGCTACAACCCCCAAGAAGGGTCTGAGTGTAAGAGCATAGTTTCCTTCCAGACCTCGAGACCGGGAAATAGCTAAACAGCCCTCCTAATGCCTTGGTCGGGCTACCACCCCCAAGAAGGGTCTGAGTGTAAGAGCATAGTTGCCATCCAAACTTTGAGACCAGGAAATAGTTAGACAGCCCTCATAATGCCTTGGTCCGGCTACCACCCCCAAGAAGGGTTTGAGTGTAAGAGCATAGTTGGCATCCAAACTTTGAGACCAAGAAATAGCTAGACAGCCCTCCTGATGCCTTGGTCGGGCTACCACCCCCAAGAAGGGTCTAAGTGTAAGAGCATAGTTGCCATCCAGACTTCGAGATCAGGAAATAGCTAGACATCCCCCTTGATGCCTCGATCGGGCTACCTCTCCTGAAACAGATTTAAATATAAATACTTGTTTCGTTTGCAGGATTAATATTATCTCAATAAGAGTTCCCTACGAAGCCAAATTGAAGTATGAATGAATCATCATCAAAGAGGCAGGTTTGACTTGAGGTTGTAAGAACCTCAGTTTTGTGATTGGCTTATTTCATGACAAATCACATTGGGGATGTTTATGTAACGGGTAGCATAGGTTCTCCAAGTGTGGTTTTCTCGAAAACATGCTTCCGGTCATCCCAAAGAGCTTCAAGAGAGGTAGTTCACTTGTTCTTAACTCTTGAAGAGATTTAGTTGCACATACTCACATCTCTTGGATTTGTATTGACATGCATTGATTGTTGCACACTCACACATTTACGTGCATTTGAAGAATTATGCATTTGTTTCATGATTGCTCATGTGTGCATTCATCACACTCCACACTTGCACATTTTTGCATATTAGATTAGTGTGTTGAGTCTGCCTGGAAAAGAGGATTTCCCTCTTCACCGCGGTGTAGGTCGCTTGTTGGGCATATGCCTCCGTCGCGGTCCCAACAGCGGTTGGTTCCAGTAGGTGCATGCTTTGAAGACCGCGTTCTGTACACCTGTATGCATAGTGGTCCATACCGCAGTATACATCAGTAGGCCCCTGCTGCCTAGACCGCGGCATGTGCTTTGCATGCACAGCGGTCCCCGACGCGATGTTGTCCAGATGGTGCACCGCTTCATGTACCGCGGTCTGGGCACTTACCCGAGCCGCGGTCCAGCAAGCGGTATTGACGGGATTTTGTTTCCCAAGCCCAAAACGACGCAGTTTTGTCTAGGGTTTCTATATATATGTTCTCTTCTTCCCCAACTCATTTTAGAGCTTCATGAACCCATTTTTATGAGAGAGAACAACCCTTAGAGAGAGAAAGCTTCAAGCTTTGTTCCTTGACTCTCCAAACCCAAAACCCATCATCTTCATGCATTTCTAAGCATCTTTAAGGCATGGGTCTTCATCATTAGTTGACTTGGTAAGTTGAACAAAAACCCCATCTTTATCATTTGTTCATACTTTCCAAGATTGTGTTTTTATTGCATTTATTAGTTGATTAAATGCTAGGACTCTATTTAATGCATCTATCTATGAGTTCCTTTGTATGATTGGGTGTGTACTGTGATAGCTAATATTTAGGACATATTTGCCCTCTAGCTAATTAGGAGTCATTGATTGCATTTGTTAATTGCATTTATTGTCCTTGCCATTTTATGTGACAACATGTGTTGATATGGCTTTGTTTGATGACTAGAGTTTAGACTTGCATTTCTATATCTAGTTAGGTCTTTATGAGCATTCATATAGACATTGATATCTAGGATTTGTACTTAGTGTCATATTTAATCCCTAGATAAGCATTTAGTGTTGCCTAGCATTATTTGCATCTTGAGTATTCATTTATTCACTTAGGTTGTTAATCTCATCTTGAGAGTTAAGTCTTGTGACTAAAGGTGTAGTGCACAAGCAAGTGAAGTCTTGCAACCAAGGTGTGGTTGGCAAGCAAAGTGATCATGGATTCACTATAAAGGCCCGTTGGGTAGTAGTGGTGGATTAGTGACCGAGAATGGTGTGACTAGAGGTCAACCTAGGTTGTAAACATCATAACAATAGTGGATTTTAAGGATCGTGTGTGGCTAGAAGGATAGCCCGTGGTTTTTCCCTTTGTTTAAGGATTTCCACGTAAAAATCAAGTGTTATTTATTATTCCGCACTTTACACTTGATTTTGTATGTTTGTTTATGAAGTGAATTTTTAATATTGACTAATCAAGAAAAATTGGTAATTAACTTGATTAAAACCTATTCACCCCCCCCTCTAGGTTGTAGACACACGCTTAGAGTAGTATTTTCAGTGGTCAAGATCAGAAATAAAACAAGGAGTTCTACATCAAGATGGAAGCTAATTATCGGGAATAGTCAAAACAAATGCGAAGGAAATCTTAACTAAACTTTTATTAACCATAAGGGAGCCTATCCCCTGGTAAAGGCTACATATCATCAAACAGGGAGCCCAAACTCCAATTCCTGGCTACATGAAAAAGAAAAAGGATCGACTAAACTAATCATGAGTAAAGCGGGGTGCCCACCCCCCTTTCCGGGCAATCAAGGCAAATCATGAACAGGTAGTTTCGGAGCCCTCTTGATTTCCCATTACTACTCCTCCTCCCTTATGTCGATCCCCACCATCGAATCCTCCTTCAGGGGGTTGCCCGTCTTGGTTACCCTCGCCAGTTGTCATTCCCTCCAAAGGTTCCTCCTACTGATCAGCTGGATCCTCCTTCAAGACTTCATTAATCACTGCCATGACTTCAAGAGGGATAACCTCATCAAGAAGAGCAGCCATGGATCCCGTCTGGCTCCTGTCAACCTCCAATTCCGTTCCATAGGATCCCTTAGGTAGGCTCCATGTTCCTTCCTTGGCTTTTGGGTGATCTCCTTCGGACTGCACGGGCAGAACCTTACTTGAAGACTTCCCAGGACCTGAAGTAATAAAGACTGGAGAATGAAGATGAGGGTCTGCCTAGACGGGCTGCTTTCCAGTACTTGTCTGGCTAGGAGGAACCGCTTCGCCATCTTCAGGGCAGGATAGCTCAACAGCTTTGGTCATTATCTCCCCTCTACCCCAACAAGAGATGGAGGATAGATCAAAGGGAAGATGGAGAGCCTCTGCAACCTGAAAGGAAGCATAAAAATATCCATCACTAAAGAAGGTCTCCGCATCAGCCTGCAGCTTGGCCACCTGAGCAATCAAATCCTGATTCTCGAGGTCCAACCTCTTAGCTTCGGTTTTCCAAGAGTCGCTCTACTTGGCCCTCCAGGTAGACTGAAGAATTTCTTGATCAAATGACAGCTTCGTCCTCTCATAATCATAGCGAATCTCTGCCAGCTCGGTCTTTATCTTTCCTGGGCTGGAGGTCATCTCTTCCACCAACATTTAAGCCCACTTGAGTAAACCCACAGCTCTCTCGGCTTTGGCTTCAGCTTTGGTAGCCCGATCATGAAAGAGGGCTACCAAGTGGCCCATAGCCACGTTAAACTTGAAGGCCTATAAGATACAAAGCTGTTAACTGAAATTTTACTCAGGGTGAGAAATCTCAATTAACACCCTCAAAACCACTACCACAGAGGTGGTGGTCAAGGTAGAATGTATTCTAGTCAGTGCTAGTTAAAAATGACAAAAAATACTATTATCAGTATCATCAAAAGAAAATGAACAAAAGAGAACAATTTATTCTTACCAATGGTGTATCGTTCACAAATATCTCTCAATCGCTCTCAATCTCTCTAGGGTGTAGTAATGTTGTCTTCTTAGCCTGTCAAAAAGTAGTCTCCATTTATACATAGTTTTGTAGGTTAAATCAACTGATTCCCCCTTGATTTTCTCCTTCTCTCCCCTCCTTATGGGGCAGGATTCCTCGTTTAAATGTCACTGACTTTGAGTTAATAGCTGAATGGAGGATATCTTGGGGGAGATCAGTTTGTTTCCTCTTTGGACTCTGATACTTGTTCTGCACATACGTAATGTCTCCAGATATGATCCAGTGTATCTTTGTATCTTCATAGCATGATCCTTCATAGAGGTCGATGAATATGGTATGTATGGCGACATAGATCAGATAGCGAGGTAGATTAGTGTCTTGGTTCCGATATTCAAGTGCTTAATCTAGCCAGGAGCTCAATCTGACCTCCCTTGATTTCTCAGAGCTTGATGCGTCCCCCCTGTGGATACTCCTATCTGACAGCGGGGTTTTGGCGAGCTTTTGGAGAGGTTGCGAGATAATCTCGACCTCGAGGGAGCTTCCTGATTTCAGGTTTGGTGACGCCGGCTCGATCTGGTCGCGTCGGTCTCTACTCCGGGTGTTTCAGGAACTCTCATTTATTTCTGTGGAGTGGCACCGTAGCTCGATTTTGAGAAGAGTGGTCTCCTAGTGAATGACCTCGGGCCTGGAGTTAGACTAGGAGGGTGAAAAAATTTCCTTTTGGTCCCCAGCCAAATTTGGCTATTAACAGAAGTCCCCTCTAACTTGAACGTCGGTGATTGAGTTTGGGGTTGGAGTCAGATTTCCTGTTTTATTTGGGAAATTTTTCCTTCTTTACCGTTACAAGAACCTTGGGGGAAATCTTCCCATTAATTGCACAAGTGACGTGGAGAAAGCTGACTGGTTTATTCCTAAATTAATCCGGCTGCGTTACGACAGTTCCCGTGATTCGAGGCGATCTTAACCAAAGATTTCGATGGCCCATGCTGCTGCTCTATTGCCTATTTATACTGGGTTACTCCAACGCCTTCCTCATACCTTTCAAATTTCAAATTTTCTTAAGAAAAAACCTTCTCTCAAGCACATCTCTTTTCTCGTTCTTCATTCTCACCTACTTCATTCCACCATGTCGAAAGCCAGTCAAGACTCTGTTGACTCCATTGTCAACGGTGAGGAGGTCATCAGCCTCAACCATGGAAAATAGGCAGGAAGGAGACTAGACATGGATGACTCTCCACCAAATCCGCAACGTCAGCGGTCGAACAGGAACGTGTCCATTGGGACCGGGTTTTCTAATCATCCCAACCATCCTCTGGATTTAGTCGACAAAGATTCTGATAGAGAGGTTGGTGGCGACACTGCGGGGGAGCATCAAGTCCCGGCTACTGGTCCCCTTTTCGAGAGGCTTACCCCATACGACTTAAGGGTTGTCCCTGATTCTATTGTTGATCCGAGCTCGATTGACAGTTTGAGGTCTAAGTACGGCATTCCTGACAGTGTCTCTATCTCGGTTCCTCCCAAAGGTTATGAGTTCTTCAATCCCTCCAACGGCATGCTTCCGATTCATGTGGCGACTCTCAAGAATGGGGTTAGGCTTCCCCTTCATTCTACCCTTCGACGAGCTCTCAACGCCATCCAGTTTGCCCCTCTCCAGCTGGCGCCTGGCTTTTGGAGGCATTTGATTGGTTTCCTCGTGCTGTGGAGGGAACAATACCAGTTGAGCAATGTGACGAGTGAGCCCAAAGAAGAGGAGCTGGCCTACCTTTTGTAAATAGGGAGCCTCTCCGGCACTTCCCAGGGTCAGTTCTATGCAAAAGCCAAGAACAAGCTCAATTTTATCATTCCCGGGGCTTCGAAGAAAGATCCCGCCTGGAAAGAAGAGTGGATCTTGGCAAAGGGCGACTAGAGGAGCTCGATTTTTATTGGGGGCCATGAGTTCGAGGTCCCCACATTTTTCAGCGACAAACCATCGTGGGACCGGGATTCCCTATCATCTGAGTCTGAAGCTGTTTTGAAGGCTATTCTGGCCAGGAACTACTTGAACCTGAAGTACCCATCCGCAGAAGCCTTCGATCCCCGCAGGGTGAATCAATACATGCGGATCTCCGATGATATTCCTCATACGTAACACTGAATCGTCTTGCTTTATCTTGTTGACCAGCTCAATTCTGACGTTTCCCTTTTATTTCGTTTACTTATAGTTTTTGTTGTTAAGCCAGCTTCTCGCAAAGCTCAGCAGCTTCGGTAAGCTCACACTTCTCCCCTATCCATCAGACTAATGCGGGGGGCTTCTCCTGCCATCTCGGAGAAGGAAGGGCCGATTGTTTCGGTCGGGATTACGCCTGCTCCTACTCCATCGCCATCCCAGACGAAATCCAAGATGGCTACCTTTGCATCGTGGGCTTCCAAAGTGATAAACAAATGGGCTTCTGTTTCTCGGGCAGCTAGTGTTACTACTCATGCTTCTTCCGCTCCCTCTGCTGCTACTGTTGCCCCATTTGCTCATCTAGCTGATGCCACTGTGATCCCAACCCCTCGAGCTCCGGAGGATTTTAAAGCGGGTGTCGCAAGGATTCCCCCTAGTAGCTCTCGCTCTGAGTCGAGCTCGACAGGGCAGGATGACGTCTTGGAACCATTCATCTCATCCTGCCCGGGTGGCGGGATCTCTGGGATGGCCTCGATACCCGTTAATAACTTGCTCACTAAGGGGTCTGTTGTCTTAGCTAAAGTAATTATTCTTTCTTTGTACTACTTCTGAGACTGCCAACTTAATCGGTTTCTAACCTTGGCTTTATATCTCATAGGCCTTCAAGTTTAACGTTGCTATGGGCTACCAAGTATCCCTTCTTCGTGATCTGGCTGCCAAAGCTGAAGCCGAAGCCGAAGCCGAAGCTGAGAGAGCCGTGAGTTTACTCAAGCGAGCTCAAACATTAGTGAAAGAGATAACCTCCAGCCAAGGAAAGATGGAGACCGAGCTGGCAGAGCTTAGCTGTGATTATGAGAGGACGAAGCTGTCCTTTGATCAAGAAATACTTCAGTCTACCCGGAGGGCCAAGCAGAGGGACTATTGGAAAACCGAAGCTAAGAGGTTGGACCTCAAGAATCAGGATTTGATTGCTCAGGTGGCCAAGCTGCAGGCTGATGCGGAGACCTCCTTTAGTGATGGACATTTCTACGCTTCCTTTCAGATTGCAAAGGCTCTCCCTCTTCCCTTTGATCTATCCTCCATTGCTGGTTGGGATAGAGATGAGATAATGACCAAAACTACTAAGCTATCTCACCCTGAAGATGGCGAAACGGTTCCTCCTAGCCAAGCAGGTACTGGAAAGCAGCCCATCCAGGTAGACCCTCATCTTCCTTCTCTAGTCTTTATTACTTCAGGTCCTGTGGAGTCTTCAAGTAAGCGTGTGCCCGGGCAGTCCGAAGGAGATCAAACAAAAGCCGAGGAAGGGACAATGAGCCTGCTTGAGGGATCCTCTGGAACGGAATTGGAGGTTGACAGGAGCCAGACAGGGTCCATGGATGCTCTTCTTGATGCGGCTATCCCTCCTAAGGTCATGGCAGTGATTAACGAAGTCTTGGAGGAGGATTCAGCTGATCAGCGGGAGGAACCTCTAGAGGGAGTGACAACTAGCGAGGGTAATCAAGACGGGCAACCACCTGAAGGAAGAGTTGATGGTGGGGATCGGCATGAGGGAAGAGGAGTAGCAAGGGGAAATCAAAAGGGCTCCGAAGCTACCGGTTCATGATTTGCCTTGATTGCCCGGAAAGAGGGGTGGGCACCCCGCTTTACTCGTGATTAGTTTAGTCGATCATTTTTCTTTTTCATGTAGCCCGGAACTGGGGTTAAGGCTCCCTGTTTGATGACATGTAGCCTTTATCAGGGGATAGGCTCTCTTATGGTTAATAAAAGTTTAGTTATGATTTCCTTCGCATTTGTTTTGACTATTCCCGATAACGAGCTTCCATTCTGATGTAGAACTCCTTGTTTTATTTCTGATCCTGACCACGAGTCAAACCTGCATCTTTAATGATGATTCATTCAAAATTCAACCTGGCTTCGTAGGGAACTCTTATCGAGATGATATTAATCCTGCAAACGAAACAAGTATTTATATTTAAATCTGTTTTAGGAGAGGTAGCCCGATCGAGGCATCATGTGGGCTGTCTACCTATTTCCTGATCTTGAAGTCTGGATAGCAACTATGCTCTTACACTCAGACCCTTCTTGGGGGTGGTAGCCCGACTAAGGCATCATGAGGGCTGTCTAGCTATTTCCTGGTCTCGAGGTCTGGATGGCAACTATGCTCCTACACTCAGACCCTTCTTGGGGGTGGTAGCCCGACTTAGGCATCAGGAGGGCTGTTTAGCTATTTCCCGGTCTCGAGGTCTGGATGGCAACTATGCTCTTACACTCAGACCCTTCTTGGGGTGGTAGCCCGACCAAGGCATCAGGAGGGCTGCTTAGCTATTTCCCGGTCTCGAGGTCTAGATGGCAACTATGCTCTTACACTCGGACTCTTCTTAGGGGTGGTAGCCCGACCAAGGCATCAGGGGTAACGAGGGGGCTTCCCCGGCTAGTTCCTGGTCTCGAGGTCCTGTTGGCAACTATGTACTTACGCTTGGACCCTTCTTGGAGGGGGGTGGTGACCGGCCAAGGCATCAGAGGTAACGAGGGGGTTTCCCCAGCTCACCTTTGGTCTTAAGGTGATGATGTCGAATTTTCCTGATGAATATGTAGATACTAAGGTTGAACATAATTCAGAGATAAAGAAAAAATGCAGACTTTATTGATGATCGAGGTGCAGTACATCGTTATTATTTATTTTATTGAAACCTAAATGGGGGTAATCTGCTTGGCAGCTCTCTGCGCAATTGTAGAATTTCCTCAAATGATCTGCGTTCCAGGTGTGGTTGATGGGTCGTCCATCAATGTCTTCGAGCTTGTAGGCTCCATTGCGAGCAACTACCTTTATCAAGTATGGGCCTTCCCAATTGGGGCCTAGGACTCCATCCGTCCTTTTTCGGGTATTCGAGGTCACTTTCCTTAGCACCAGATCCCCTTCTTTGAAATTTTAGGCTCTGACCTTTCGGTTGAAATACCTAGCGATCTTGCTCTGGTAGATAGCTACTTTCTCAACTACCCGGTCTTGTTTCTCTTCTAGGAGGTCTAGGTTAGCTCAGAGCTTGACTTGGTTGCTTTCGGGTTCAAAATGATGCACCCTGAATGAGGTCAATTTATGCTCGATGAGGAGGACCGCTTCAACTTCGAAAGCCAGGGAGTAAGGTGTCTCCCCGGTAGCTATCCTCTTTGCAGTTCGATATGCCAAGAGGACCTCGGGCAATTCTTCGGCCTATTTGCCTTTTTTCTGCTATAGTTTCTTCTTCAGAAGTTTCTTGATAGTCTTGTTAGTGGATTCCACCAGCCCGTTGGTCTGAGGATGGGTAACTGAAGCGAGCCTGAGGTCGATTCCCAATCCTTTGCATAAGTATTTGAATCGGGCGTTGTCAAACTGCTTGCCTAGGTCTGCCACAATGATGAGAGGGGTTCTGAAACTACAGACCACGTTAGTTTTGATGAACTTGGTCGTATTCTTTTCTGATATTCGAGAAAGAGGCCTGGCCTCGGCCTATCTTGTGAAATAATCGATAGCCACGATAGCATATTTAACTTTTCCAGGAGCGATGGGAAGTGGTCCAATTAGGTCGATCCCCCACTTGGCAAAGGGGTAGGGTGAACTGAGAGAGGACAGTCGCTCTGGTGACAAGTGGTTCATGTTCGAGGTCCTTTCACATGGCTCACAAGATCGTACAAAGCTACTTGCGTCTTGGTGGATGGTCGGCCAGTAGTACCCCATACGGAGCACTTGATATGCTAAAGCTTCTCCACAGATGTGGTTTCGCAATCCCCAGAATGAACCTCTCTTAGCGCCCATTTAGCATCATTAGGATGTAAACGCCGAAGTAGGGGGAGGGATCTACCCCTCTTGTAGAGGTACCCATCTACAAGCCAATATCGGATAGAGAGCCTTTTAATTCTTCGAGCTTGATCGGGCTCCTCGGAAAGCTTTCCCTCTTGGAGGTAGGCAACGATCAGGTTCATCCAGCAAGGCTGACAATCCATGGAACAAATTTCCTTACTTGCGGCTATGCTTGGTTGGGAGATCACTTGAAGGGGAACTCCTCGCGGTAAGGATTGACCTCCATTTACGACTATCTTGGCTAGAACATCCGCGCGGTGGTTTTGGTGTCGAGGCACCTGATCGATCTTGAATCCCCGAAATTTATTTTTAAGTGACTAAGCTAGCTTTAGGTAAGCGGCCATGTTATCTCCCTTTGCCTGGTATACCCCAGACACCTGGTTGACTACCAGTAATGAATCGCTTTTGATTTGTAGGTAGTCAGCCTCCAGTTCGATGGCTGCTTTCATTCCAGCTAGGAGGGCTTTGTATTCCGCTTCATTATTGGTGGCCTTGAATTCGAATCTAAAGCAGTGCTAGAATTCAGTCCCCTCTATATCTATCAAGACCACACCAGCTCCTTCTCTAGCTTGCCCAGATGCTCCATCTGTATAGAGGGTCCAAGGCTTACAATATTCTGGCCAATTATCGATCTCAAAAAAATTCTCAGGGACCATATTCGATGCTACGGGGTTTACTTGGCCGGGGAGTGCTGAAAATTCGGCAACGAAGTCTGCCAAAGCCTGCGCTTTAATCGTGGTCCTAAGCTTATACTTTAAGTCGAACTGAGTGAGCTCTAGGGCCCATAAGACTAGCCTCCCAGATACCTCCAGTCTTTGTAGGAATTGGCGGAGAGGTTGGTCCGTAACTAGTGCTATTGAATGAGCTTGAAAATAGAGACGGAGCTTCCTCATCGAGGTCACCAAAGCATAGGCGAGCTTTTCCAGGAGAATATAATTTTTTTCTGACTTGGTTAAAGCATGACTCACATAGTATATGGGCCTTTGAATCCCGTCACCACGCTCCTTGGCCAAAGCTCTACTTTATGCAGTTTCTGAGACGGCCATGTAGATTTGCAATTCTTCTCCGGGATCCGGCTTGACTAACAGTGGTGGGCTTGTAAGGTATTTCTTTAAGGCTTGGAAAGCTTGCTCGCTTTTCGGGCTTCATTTCATGTTTCTCCCTTGCTTGATGGCTTTGAAGGAAATGAGGCATTTATCGGTGGAGCGAGAGATGAACCTGTTGAGTGCTGCTACACGCCTAGTCAAGATTTGCACCTGTTTGAGTGACGTGGTGGATTCCAAGTCCAAGATAGCTTTGATTTTTTCTGGGTTGGCCTCTATGCCTCTTTCATGAACCATGAAACCTAGAAACTTCCTCGCTGTTACTCCGAAAGCGCACTTGAAGGGGTTCAACCGCATCTGGTTTTCTCTTAGGATTAGAAAGGTCTTGCGAAGGTCTTCCCGATGTCCTTCTGCAGTTGGTGATTTTGTCATCATGTCGTCGATGTAGACCTCCATCATCCTTCCGATCTTGGGCTTGAACAGCTTTTTAACCAGCCGCTGGTATATATCCCCCGCATTCTTCAAGCCAAACGGCATTACCTTATAGCAATACAAACCCTACCCAGTAATGAAGCTGGTTTTATCTTGGTCAGCTGGGTGCATCTTAATCTGGTTGTACCCTAAGAACGCATCCATGAAACTAAGAAGTTTATTTCCGAACGTGGAGTCGACTAGCTGATCGATCTTTGGTAAAGGAAAGCTGTCTTTTAGACATGCCAGGTTCAGGTCGGTGTAATCGACACACATACGCCATTTCCCATTCACCTTCGTAACCATGACTACGTTGGTAATCCATTCGGGATAGTGCACTTCTCTGATAAACCATGCCTTGATCAATTTGTCTACTTCTTCCTGCACCGCAGCGTTCCTCTCAGCGTTAAAGTGCCGCCTCTTCTGTTTGACGGGCTTGGCTGTTGGATCTACCGCTAATCGATAAGTGGCCAATGATACCGGGATCCTGGGCATTTCATCGTGGCTCCAAGCGAAGATGTCGCTGAATTCTCTGAGAAGCCCAATCAAGCCTTTTTGCACTTCTAGTTTGAGGGTAGCTCCGACCTTGATGACCTTGGAGGGATCGTCACTTCTGATGGGTATCCCCTCTAGTCTATCTACGGGCTGCCCGCTGGCCCATTCCTTGCTCTGTTCTTCCTCATAAGGCATAATGGGTTCACTCATCGGATGCTCCGCGGGCTCCATATCATCCTGGATTATCCGGGATGCCTCCTTATCTTCCTGGATTATCCCGAACACCTCCATGTCCTGGATTGTTACAATCTGTATGAACTGTTTTGCTAAAGCTGTAGGATTAGCGGACACTGCGTAGCACTTCCTAGCTGTTTGTTGATCTCCGCGTACCTCTCCCACCTTGGTTCCTACTGGGAACTTCATGACATTGTGGTATATAAACAAGACTCCCTTCAAGGAAGAGAGGAATGGTCTTCCTAAGATGGCGTTGTAGGCCGATGGGGTGTCAACCACAACAAAGTCCGTCATAATATTTTGTTGGAGAGGTCCGGTTCCAACGATCACTGGGAGGATCTTCGATCCCACCGGAACGACCGAATCCCAAGTAAATCCATAAAGCGGAGTTGTACAGCTATTGTAACACCATTGCTTCAGGTTTAGTTTTTCCAAGGTATCTTTGAAGAGGATATCTACACTGCTGCCCGTATCTACGAGCACGCGATGGACCATGCAGTTGGCAATCTCTATCGTGATCACCATGGGATCATCATGAGGCTGCACGGTGTTGAAGATATCTGCTTCAGTGAAAACGATTTGTGCTGACTGGGAGGGCTCCGTCGGGCTTTGGCTGACCTTGAAGATACCCCGACCTTCTTCTACACGGGGAATCTTCCTTGCGTGGTTTTTTCTGGAGTTATTTGAGGTACCGGCCAATATGGGACCTCCACTGATGGTGTGTATCACCTGTATCTGTTGCATTAAATCAGCTTGTTCCCCATTTCTCTTCTCTGCTTGTTCACGGATCTCGGTATGTACCTCTCTTCCTGTCTAAATATTGTCTCTGACCTGCTGCAAAAACTCAATCAAACATCCTCCCCTTATCAGGGGTTCGATCTGGTTGTGCAAATTATAACATTCTGATGTGTTGTGGCCCACGTCTTCATGGAACTGGGGTCATGGGTCCTAGCCTATCCCAGATCGAAGGTAGGGGCCCAGTCCTATCGTAAGCTGGCTCTGGAGGAGGAGGTCCCATGCGGTCGAAAGCAGGCTGTCTCTAATCATTTGGGTTTGTTGGTTGGATTGTGATGCCTTCGGCGAGCAGGCGGAGGCGAACGGTTTCCACGAAGGCTGCCGCTTATTGGTCGAGCGCGGCCTGGCTTATCATAGGGTGGCCAGATAGTCCGCGCATTAGTCGTCTGGACCGAAGCTTGACTGCGATGTCCAGACTTCTTCCCCCTCCATGGGGCCTTTTGTGTTGGCATCGCCGAAGATTGTTCCAAAGCTCTGTGTTGTCCTTGGGATGAGCGGAGCCTCATGGTTCCTGTAAAACAATGAAAATGCACACGGTTGATTTGATTAACTGGGTGTGAGTTTTCCCACAGACGGCTCCAGAAAGTGTTAACTAAAATTTTTCTCAGGGTGAGAAATCTCAATTAACACCCTCAAAACCACTACCACTGAGGTGGTGGTCAAGGAAGAATGTATTCTAGTCAGTGCTAGTTAAAAATGACAAAAAATACTATTATTAGTACCATCAAAAGAAAATAAACAAAAGAGAACGATTTATTCTTATCAATGGTGTATCGTTCACAAATATCTCTCAATCGCACTCAATCTCTCTAAGGTGTAGTAGGGTTGTCTTCTTTGCCTGTCGAAAAGTAGTCTCCATTTATACGTAGTTTTGTAGGTTAAATCAACTGATTCCCCCCTGATTTTCTCCGTCTCTCCCCTTCTTATCGGGCGGGATTCCTCGTTCAAATGTCATTGACTTTGAATTAATAGCTGAATGGAGGATATTTTGGGGGAGATTAGTTTGTTTCCTCTTTGGACTCTAATACTTGTTCTGCACGTACGTAATGTCTTCCGATATGATCCAGTGTATCTTTGTATCTTCATAGCATGATCCTTCATAGAGGTCGTTGAATATGGTATGTATGGTGAGGTAGATCAAATAGCGAGGTAGATTAATATCTTGGTTCCGATATTCAGGTGCTTAATCTAGCCAGGAGCTCGATCTGACCTCCCTTGATTTCTCGGAGCTTGATGCGTCCCCCCTGCGGATACTCCTCTATGACAGCAGGGTTTTGGCGAGTTTCTGGAGAGGTTGCGAGGTAATCTCGACCTCAGGGGAGCTTCCTGATTTCATTTTTGGTGACGCTGGCTCGATCTGGTCGCGTCAAGCTCTACTCCGGGTGTTTCAGGAGCTCTCCTTTATTTCTGTGGGGTGGCACCGTAGCTCGATTTTGGGAAGCGTGGTCTCCTAGTAGATGACCTCGGGCCTGGAGTCAGCCTAGGAGGGTGAAAAATGTTAACGGAAAAATTCACTCGGGGTGAAAATCTTAATTAACACCCTCAACCCGCTACCCCGAAGGTCGCAGCGGGGGGTAGATACTTCGTACCGTGGTTCTGACAAGGTGATACAGCAAGGTGTGGTAGGTACCTCGAGGTACCGTGGCTCTTGTATAGCTAAGAAAGGTAATGTGAGGGCGAGGTAGGTAGGAGAACCATCATCCCGCTCATCTGGTGTAGTAGGCTGGTACCGGGTCTAGGTATCTGATCCAGGTACCTGGTTACCTCTCTAGGTGCCCTCTATAATTCCCCGACCTAGATAACGTGCAAATAGAGGTACATGAGGGCTAGGACCAGCGAGGTCGGTACCTAGCTCATATACTTGCATAATGAATGAGATAAAAGGGAGAATGACAACTCATTTGGTAGAGGTGGACTGACCTAGGGGGAAAAAGCATCACAGTTGATCACATGCTGAAAAACCCCCAGGCAGTATCCATAGGAAGGAGAAAGATCCTTCTTTATATTTGTATATCTCGAGAGGTGCTCTGGAGAGCTTACATAAATACAATCCGGGACCTGGTAGGTCACCATTGGAGGGATATCATTAGGTACCGATACATTCATGGAGAAAATTGACATGTACAATAGTCGATACAATGATAGGAGATGTCGAACTGTATTTCTGGTGAAGAAGTGGGCGAAATTTAGGATCTGAGACACCTTGGAGATATGAGAGAGCTTAGAGGTATATTGTTGATCATCGAAGAGTGGAGATATCGGACATGAGTTCTGCGATTGGAGCCCGAGAATGGTGACGAAGTTAAACCCTGAGCTGGTGAACTCTCTTTATCGTTCGAACCCAGCTATAGGCTGTGGTTACTGTCTTTTGGACTCAACCACCTCCTTAGAGAGAACTCGGTCATATTTATATGTCTCAATCTTGTTGCCCACTCCATTAATTAATACGTAATCAAAGGAATGTTGATACGGCATTAATGGAGTTGAATATTCTCTTATTAATGACATTATGAATGGCCATTAATATAGTTGACTGCTTCCTTCATTAATGGCGTTGTGAATGGCCATTAATGGAGTTGACTGATTCCCTCATTAATGGAGTTATGAATGGCCATTAATGAGGTCAGATGGTGTTGCATGCTTCTTCCCTTCAGGTGAGGTATTCTGGTGTACCAATCCCTTCTCGCCGGCGTGCCACTTGTTCTAGCATGCTAGTATCTTCGTGGTACCATTCTTCATGCTCGACGAGTAGGATACCTATTTGGGGTGGATAGGATACTTATCTTGGACGGGTTCTGGGTGGATAGCAAGGTACCCAGGTACCAGGTAGATGTCGAGGTACCTGGGTGCTAAGCCGCTATCAAGATACTCAGGTACTAGGAGTGTGTCGAGGTACCTGGATTCCATAAGAGGGGTACCAGGTACCATGAGGTACCAAGTACGGGGTATCGTGGTACCAGCTTTAGAGTAGATACATAGTGTGATACCTACTCTTTTTGGTTCGTATCTCTAGCGCTTCATCTAGGTAGATAGGTAGTCGAGGTTCTGGCCCTACCATGTATTGATTCCTTCAAGGTCGAGGTATCGATCCCGCTAGATACCTGGGAGCTGGGAATGGTCCTTACCAGGCGGTTACTTGGTGGAAATTTTTTCTTTGGACCCGTGCCAAAAAACATTGTTAACAAAAAATTTCCTTTTGGTCCCTAGCCAAATTTGGCTATTAACAAAAGCCAAGGTTAGAAACCGATTAAGTTGGCAGTCTCAGAAGTAGTACAGAGAAAGAACAATTACCTCGGCTAAGACAGTAGACCCTTTGGTGAGCAAGACATTAACGGGCATCGAGGCCATCCCAGAGAGCCCGCCACCCGGGCAGGATGCGATGAATTGTTCTAAGACCTCATCCTGCCCCGTCGAGCTCGACTGAGAGCGAGAGCGACTATGGGGAATCCTTGCAACACCCGCTTCAAAGTCCTCCGAAGCTCGGGGGGTTGGGATCGGAGCGTCGTCAGCGAGATGAGCAGATGGGGCAACAATAGCATCAAAGGGAGCGGAAGAAGCATGAGTAGTAACACCAGCTGCCCGAGAAACAGAAGCCCCTCTGTTTATCGCTTTGGATGCCCACGACGCAAAGGTAGCCATCTTGGATTTTACCTGGGAGGGGGATGGAGTAGGAGCAGGCGTAATCCCGGTCGAAACAATCAGCCATTCCTTCTCCGAGGTATCAAGAGAAGCCCCCCGCGACAGTCTGATGGATGGGGGAGGAGTGCGAGCTTACCGAAGCTGGCTTAACAACAAAAACTATAAGTAAACGAAACAAAAGGGGAACGTCAGAATTGAGCTGGTCAACAAGACAAAGCAAGACGATTCAGTGTTACTTAAGAGGAATAGCATCGGAGATCAGTAGGTATTGATTCACCATGCCGGAATCGAAGGCTTCTGTGGTTGGGTACTTCAGGTTCAAGTAGTTCCTGGCCAGAATAACCTTCAAAACAGCTTCAGACTCAGATGGCAGGGAATCCCGGTCCCACGATGGTTTGTCGTTGAAAACTGTGGGGACCTCAAACTCATGGCCCCCAATAAAAATCGACCTCCCCCAGTCTCCCCCTACCAAGATCCACTCTTCTTTCCAGGCGAGATCTTTCTTCGAAGCCCCGAGAATGATAAAGTTGAGCCTGTTCTTGGCTTTCGCATAAAACTGACCTCCAGCAGCCCCAGAGAGGCTCCCTATTTGAAAAAGGTAGGCCAACTCCTCTGATCCGAGCTCCCTCGTCACATTGCTCAGCTGGCATTATTCCCTCAACAGCACGAGGAAGCCAATCAAATGCCTCCAGAAGCCAGGCGTCAACTGGAGAGGGGCGAGCTGGATGGCGTTGAGAGCTCGTCGAAGGGTAGGATGAAGAGGAAGCCTGACCCCGTTCTCGAGAGCCGCCACATGAATCGGAAGCTCGCAGTTGGAGGGATTGAAAAACTCATAGCCTTTGGGAGGAACCGAGATAGAAACACTGTCAGGAATGCCGTACTTAGACCTCAAACGATCAATCGAGTTCGGATCAACGGTAGAGTTAGGGACAACCCTGAAGTCATAGGGATGGAGTCTCTCCAAAAGGGGACCATTAGTCGGGACTTGATGCTCCCCCGTAGCGTCGCCACCAACCTCTCTATCAGAATCTTCGTCGACTAAATCCAGAGGATGGTCGGGATGATTAGAAAACCCGGTCCCAATGGACACGTTCCTGTTCGACCGCCGACGTTGCGGATTTGGTGGAGAGTCATCGCTATCCAGGCTCCTTCGTGCCCGTTTTCCGTGGGCAAGGCTGATGACCTCTTCACCATCGATAATGGAGTCAACGGAGTCGTGACTGGCTTTCGACATGATGGAATGAAGTCGGTGAGGATGAAGAATGAGAAAAGAAATGTGCTTGAGAGAAGGCTTTTCTTGGGAAAATTTGAAATTTGAAAGGTATGAGGAAGGCGTTGGAATAACCAAGTATAAATAGGCAATAGAGCAGTAGCATGGGCTGTCGAAATCTTCAATTAAGATCACCTCGAATCGTGGGAACTGCTGTAACGCAGCTAGATTAACTTGAGAATAAACCAGTTAGATCTCGCCATGTCACTCGAACAATTAATGGGAAGATTTCCCTCAAGATTCTTGTAACGGTAAAGAAGGAAAAATTCTCCAAATAAAACAGGAAATCTGACTCCAACCCTAAACTCAATCATTGTCGTTCAAGTTAGATGGGACTTCTGTTAATAGCCAAATTTGGCTAGGGACCAAAGGGAAATTTTTTCACCCTCCTAGTCTTACTCCAAGCCCGAGGTCATCCACTAGGAGACCACGCTTGCCAAAGTCGAGCTACAGTACCACCTCACAGAAATAAAGGTGAGCTCCAAAAACACCTGGAGTAGAGCCCGACGCGACCAGATCGAGCCCACGTCACCAAACCTGAAATCAGGAAGCTCCCCCGAGGTCGAGATTACCTCGCAACCTCTCCAGAAGCTCGCCAAAACCCAGCTGTCATAGAGGAGTATCCGCAGGGGGGACGCATCAAGCTCCAAGAAATCAAGGGAGGTCAGATCGAGCTCCTGGCTAGATTAAGCACCTGAATATCAGAACCAAGACACTAATCTACCTTGCTATCTGATCTACCTCGCCATACATACCATATTCAACGACCTCTATGAAGGATCATGCTATGAAGATGCAAAGATACACTGGATCATATCTAGAGATATTACGTACGTGCAGAACAAGTATTAGAGTCCAAAAAGGAAACAAACTAATCTCCCCCAAGATATCCTCCATTCAGCTATTAACTCAAAGTCAATGACATTTAAACGAGGAATCCCGCCCGATAAGGAGGGGAGAGACGGAGAAAATCAAGGGGAGAATCAGTTGATTTAACCTACAAAACTACGTATAAATGGAGAGAAAGAGAAGGAGAATAAGGGGACTATTTTTCGACAGGCATACGACAACAACCCTACTACACCCTAGAGAGATTAAGAGCGATTGAGAGATATTTGTAAATGATACACCATTGATAAGAATAAAGAATATATTTTCGTTCTGTTTTTGTTCATTCTCTTTTGATGGTACTGATAAGAGTATTTTTTGTCATTTTTAACTAGCACTGACTAGAATACATTCTACCTTGACCACCACCTCCGTGGTAGTGGTTTTGAGGGTGTTAATTGAGATTTCTCACCCTGAGTAAAATTTCAGTTAACATTAACAACAGAAGATAAGAGTATAAACAACCGGTGGAGGCAACACCTACTTAACTATATGTTCTATTCACTAGGTCCAAAATCGAAAGATATATACCTCTTTTGTTTTTGTTTTTTGTTTCTTTTTTTTTTCTTTTTTTTGCTTCTAACGCCTTCTTGTTCAATTCAATGTTGCTTAACTTTATTCTAAAAGGCCAAAAGCCTAAAATTTTAAAATACATAATGCATGGAGGATATTTTTTTTTCCTTTTTGTGGGTTTTGTTTATTTAAAAAATAAAATCATTAACTATTATAAAATGGTAGCTAATTTGGCCTGCCCATAGTTTAACAAAATTTAGTTTGTCTATTGTTAGTAATCTCTTTTGGATAGAGGATGTTCCACCATGTGTGGCTCCTTTTATTAGAGGCGATTGCCCTGATACTTTGTAATTTTTGAAACTTTATGAAGTTTTTCCCTTTAGAAAAAAACTATTATAAAAGGGTGCCGATATTGCAATTCATAAATATAATAAGCACACATATATTTTAATAAAAAAAAATTAAATTACAAAAATATCCCAATAAAAATTTACCAATAAGAACAAATTAGTTTAATTAAAAATAAACCAAATATTATGTACACCCATTAATTACACACATATCTTAGACTATATCTTTTTGTTAAAAAAATAAAAAACTTATGATAGACAATAATTTAGAAATAATTAGCACTATGTCATATCCCGAGATTTTCTTGTCGAATAGTATAAAACGCAAGAGATGGCCAAATAGATATATGAAGATTTTTTTTGTATTTGTTTAAATTGATGTGAACTTTTTGATTTTATATTTTTTTTATCTAAAAATTTAGAAGAACTCTGTTTTTTTAAGAGAATCCTGTTTCTTCATTGCTATTTTTTTATTATGTTTTTATTTTCTTTTACTTTTTGTTTGCTTAGTGAGTTCTTGTACTTTTGTAACATTAAACCTTGCATTATATAAAAAGAATAATTTTGTTTTTATATGTGTTTTCGAGCTTGGAGAACTTAAGAATTTATCATTTGTAAAATTTGGTGTGTTAATAATTTAAGAGGGTTTATGAATAAAATGTATTAAAATGAATACATTCATTTAAATAAAGGTATTATTGGTATTAAAATGAGTGTTTATAGTAATGATTTAATTTTAAATTTTAAACATATATGTATTTATAAATATAAATATCTTATCATATTTAACCATATTTATGGGTGATAATATCCGTCAACCTTATAAAAAGCTTTAGAAATCGGAAAGAAAGTGGTGTAAATCAGTTGGTGCCAGAAACAAGTCATACTATTTCACGATAATTAATCTTTAACTTTTTTTTTATTAAAGTCTTCCTTCTCTGCCTCCACTATATTGTCAATTGACAATACATAGTCCAAAAGTCTCCTAATTTCCCACTTAAAAAATTTATCGCGGCACACATTAATGAATTGTATATAGGGGTAGGCAAAAAACCAATGGATCAGACCGAACTGACAAACCGAACCGGTCCAACCGGTTTTTTACCGGTTTTATTAAGTTAACCGATTTAGTTCGGTTTGAATTTTTAAAATCCAGTAAACTCGGTTCGGTTTTCGGTTCGTGCCATTGGACTGGAAACCGACCCGAGATCCAACATATATATAAAAAAATCCCTAATTTTTCATTTATCAGGTAAACTTTTCCATTCAACACTAGCAGCCTCTCAGCTTTCAAACCCTAAATCTCCTCTCAACTCACCGTCCGCCGCTCGTCAATCTCTCACCGTGCGACGACCATCCTCTGTTCGCAACATCCTCTGGTAACTGGTTGTTCGTCAACTTCTCGTGACGTTCTGTAGCTGTTCTTCCTCTGCTTGTGACGTCCTCCGGCCACTCTTCCTCCAATCGCACCAGGTAAACTTCGATTCCTTTGCTTTTTTTTAGATAGGGTTTGTGTTTGTTGTCTTGTTGATGTTGAATGTTGATCCTTATTTTTTGGACACAAAATCTGATGTTGTCTTCAATTTCGATTCCTCTGATGTTGATGCTTTTTTGAAAAAATCTAATGTTGTCCTCAAATTCGATTCCTCTGATATTTTTTAGTTAGGGTTTGTGTAAAAATCTGATTTTTGAGCAACAACATGTTGTCCTCAACTACGAAAAAAATCTGATGTTGTCCTCTGATATTGTCCTCGATTCCTCTAAAAAAATATAAAAAAAATGTGGATTTATTTCTGGTATAGTATTCCAATTTGCTTTGCTTTGCTTTGTTTATATGCCATGTTTTATTATTAATTGCTTTTTGTTTCCGGAAGAAGAACATGTTGTTGCCTTGCAAAGTTTCTGTCTATTTAAGAGTAATCTGAAATTCTTCTATGTTTAAATTCTTCAATGATACAGGTTTCTTATTACTTTGGAGTGAGTTTGGAGCAATCAAGGAGACAAGAACTGTTGTGGAATACTTTTATGGAATTTTAAGAATTTCAATTGATGAACTGTTTTATTATGTTGTTTGATCTAGACTTTATGGATTGTTTATGAATTCTTATTATGTTGTGGATGGTTAATACGCGGTTTATGAACTCAATGTATTATGTTGTGGATTGTTGTTATTTATTAGGTATATTGTATTTGATTTTGAAATTTAATTTGACTTTGTTTTGCATTGTATCATGCTATCTGCAGAAAAATTAAAAATGATTTGGAGTTTTTTAGTGTGATTTTGTTGTAATCTAGATAAATTTGGCCAATAGATTCAAATAAATGAAGAAAGTGTGTAACAATTAAAGTTCAGAATTTTTGCCCAATAGGCCCAAACCAAAAAAACCGAACCGAACCGAACCGGTCCAATTCGGTTGGTTTTTGATCGGTTGATATTTGTAAATTTTATTGGATCGGTTCGTTTTTTTGAAAACCGAGTTTTATGGGTTTTTTATCGGTTTTTTATCAGTTTTAGTAAAAATCGAACCGATCACTTAAACGTCTACCCCTAATTGTATATGTTACATAATTAGATATAGTGGTGGTAAAATGGACTGGGCCCGGCAGGGCAGACATAGCCAGCCCGGTCAACAATCAGGTCGGGCTTGGCACGACCTGGCCAAGAAACAATCCAGGTATCAAGCAGACCTAGGTCGGGCCGTACAAATGGGGCCTGCAGGCTCACCAGCCAGCTTGTGGCCTATGCCTATGGGCCGACCAGTGGATTGGCCATTGGCCAACGACCACAATTATTTTTTTTCTGCATAGCCAACGGCTGTTTATGACTTTGACTTTTCAATTTTAAATTTTTTTTCTTAACAGCCGACGGCTGTTTTTGAAGTTTGAACTTCAAATTTTTTTTTTGTAGCCGTTTGGTTGGACAGCCCAACGATTGTTTTGTTTTTTTAAAATTTTAAATTTTTATATAATTACACTTTTTACCTTAATTTTCAAAATCTATAAATACCTTCGAAACAAATTTTATTCACACATTCACACCTCACTCTCCTTACTCTCTCATTTTCTCATTTTCTCTCAATCTCTCATTCTCTAATCTCTCTCTCTCTCTCTCTCTCTCTCTCTCTCTCTCTCTCTAAACTCTAGTTCCACTACTCTTTAACTCTCTACACACTCTAATACTCCCATAATAAGTTACAAATTTTAACATAAAATAAAATACAAAATATATTTAAAAGTATTTTTTTGGAAACTTAAAAATGAAAACATTAAAAAGTAAAATAAAAATAAATATATTAGATTAATTATGTAAATTAAAAATGACAAAAAAAGAGGCAGACCAGCCATTTTAAGGCCTGCAGGCTTGTAGGCCGGCCTGTTAAAGGCCCACAAACCGGCCAATTTAAGCCTACCAGACAGTGCCGTAGGCCCAGGCCAGGCCGCCCCATTTTCTTAATGAGCCTAGCTTATTTCTTCTTCAGGCTTGTTTAGGCCCAACCTGTTAAGGGCTCGATACGTTCTTAACTGATCAGGCAAGGCCGTGCCAATCCATATTGCCACCAGTAATTAGATGTATAACGTTATATATTACCAATGTTTGTTACAATGAACTTCCATCATGCCCTAATACCGCATTCACCACCACTGCTTCATATATATATATATATATATATATATATATATATATTTAGTCTCTTATGAGGGATCCCTTATTTTAATTTCGATAAGGACAATGATGAAAACACATCGATTTTAATGAAATTTAATCTGAATTTTTTTGTGGATGATAAGTTCAATGAAATATACATATCAACAAAATTTGAGAATTTTCCGAATAATAGAACTATTTTTCCAAATTTTGTTAAATACGAAGGCATTAGGAAATAGGCGAAATATAGGAAAATTCATGAAAAGTAATTCTAGTATTCGAAAAATTCTCAAATTTCGTTCATAGGTAGATTTCAATGAACTCATCTGCCACACAAAAATTCTGATCAAAATTCATTAAAATCTATGTACCTTCATCAAGGTCCTTACCGAAATTGAAATACGGGATTCCTCATGAGAGACTCACTAAATATATATAAATATATATATATATATATATATACACATATTTTCTATTATCAGGACGTCCGGAGATTAAATATATCAGGACATTGAATATGAGCCACTCATCTTATATGCTTTGACTTGGTGTGTATGCACTTGTCAAAGCTCCTCTATAAATGAGTGGCTCACATTCAATGTCCTGATATATTTAATCTCAGGACATCCTGATAATAGAAAGACTGTATTTATATAAATATATATATATATATATATATATATATATATATTGTTTTGTTAACACATGTCTTAGAGGACACGTTCAAATGAATGTTAAAAATATATAAATATAATATATCATTTTTAGCGTGATAATTGGCCCGGGTTCCCATTTTGAAGCTTTTAGAAATACCGGATTATTTGGCTAATCTGCTCTGGGCTGGGGTCTCAGATTTTATTCAGGAGAGTAAATGGGTTTTAACGATTGTTTCTGAGGGAGTTTCCCAGATCTGTGTTTTAAATTGATCAGATTGCGATTTCTCCTGTCGTGGATTCTTTGGTCTGGGCTAATTATCAGGATGGTCGTGTTTCTTGCAAGGCTGTTTATTACCAGTTTGTTCGTTATATTCCTCAGGTTGTTTGGTGGAGAGATGTCTGGTCTCGTTTTATTCTCCCCTCTTGTTCATCTTTGACCAGGCATCTTATGTTGAACAGGCTTCCTACTAAGAATCGCCTTTTCAGATCTAGGTTCAAGTTGGCTTCTCGTTTTAGTATTTGTGGGGGTTATTAGTGAATCGGCATCTCTTCTTTTTCTTTATTATCCACTGACGGTTGCTCTTAGGGAGGCTGTTTCTCAGCTTTCCAGCGGCCTATCTTTGTTGAAACTTGGCAATCTTTCTTCTTGCAAGCCATGTCGATTTCCTTTAGTGAACATGTTAGGATTTTATGGAAGACGGCTATCCATGCAGTGATTTAGGGGGTGTGGACTGCCCGTAATCAGTGGATCTTTGAAGGGAAGTTGGTGAACTTTAGATACGTTCTCTCTCTCTAGTTTAGCATGCGATTTTAGAGGTTAATCGCTTGGAGATTGGTTGTATGCATAATTATATGGAAGACCTTTTGATTCTTCATCGATTTAGTCTTCGGGGTCGCCATTCTAAAGCCCCTATGATCAAGAGTGTTGTTTGGTCTCCTCCGGCTCCTGGTTGGATCAAAGTGAATACATATGGTGATGCTATGGGCTCTCCGGGGGTTGGTGGTTGTGGTGGTATCTTTCAGAACAGTAGAGACTTTGTTATTCCTCTTGGTCAGATTTTCACGTTTGAGGCCGAGCTTCTGGCGGCCGAATTGACCATTAATTTTTCTTTGAAGTTGGCATCAGATCTAGCTTGACAGCGATTCTTCTTATGTGGTTCAGCTTATTTCTTCTCATTATGAGATTGTTCCTTAGAGGGTTTTTCAAGTGAGGCAGCGCTGCATCTTCCAATTATCGCATATGGAATTTCGGGTTTCCTATATTTTCAGGGAGGGAAATCAGGTTGCAGATGCGCTTTCTAAGCATGCTTTGGAGCTTCAGGCTAACACTTGGTGGTTCTCCACCCCACCGTTCTGTTCTTCTTTAGTTGGTAATGAATGTATGAGCCGAGAGTCTTTTCGTTTTTTTTAATGTTTTCTTTTTCTTTTTGGTATGGCGTGCATGTCTCTTTTTGTTTGGGGTTATTTCCCCATTGGTTCTGTATGCTTTGTTGCCTTTTGTCACTCTTTACTTTTCTTTTATCTTTTATAAATATAGATACTGCCTTTGGGATTTTCAGCATATGATCGTTTGTGATACTTTTTCCCCTAGATCGGCCCAATTTTATTAAAAAAAGTTGGAAGGGTTGATAAATTTGCATGTGGCAAAACATGGAAGCTTGATGATGAAATGCATACACTTGTGCATGCATGTATACATATGAAATGATTAATTAAGTATAAAATTAAAATATAAATTATATATAATGGCATGCGTGGCTAGTCCCGTGGTTTTTTCCGTTTGGAGGATTTCCACGTAAAAATCAAGTATTCTTTATATTTCCGCACTCTATACTTGATTTTTATTGTTTTATTGTATTAGCTAAGTTGTTTGGCGAGCAACTTGGTATTGCATTAAGTAATGTAAATAGTACCGCTAATACAACTACTGATGTATTATATAATACAATGCCATCGGTTTAGGCTATATTATGATTTTTTTTAAATCAAAATTCTCATAGAAACTTTTATTCGAACAATTATAGTCCACAAGATTTCTTCAAACAATTTCAGTCCACACAAATTCTTCAAACAATTTCAGTTCAAACAATTCTCAAATCAAACAATTTCTTCTTGTAAGAACCTCTATTTTGTGATTTGCTTATTTCATGATAAACCATATTGATGATGATTTTGTAATGGGTAGCTTAGGTTCTCCTTGGCAAGCTTCCAATCATCTTTGTGACTTCAAGAGTAAGAGCGAAAGATATATCACTTGACTTGATTCTTGAAGATATTAGGTGCACACGCACATACATGCATTTCCATATATATTGCATTTGTGTTTACATGATCATGCATTGCATTTTATCATGTGATATCTTGTTGTGTGCATGATTGCTTAATTGTGTTAGATTTGGTTTGGTTATTTGGAGTAATATGTCTAGTTTCAAAAGATTGGTTTTCAATGATTTAATGTTTTTCAAAACTGACTTTTGTATGGTTTTGTGACCATAAAGTTTTATACAAATAACCAATTTGAGATTTGAAAATTTCTAGACAAACTAGACACTCATGCCTTTCCAACAGTATATTATTCGTAATATTTCATGACTGTTTGGATTGGTTTTGAAATCTCCAAAGAGACCACTAAAACAGGGCATCTCTGCTGTTTTCTGAATCTGACTTTTTCTCACTCAAATGACCATAACTATTTCTACAGTCATCAAAACCTCATTCTATAAAAATAAAAAGGAGTAGTAAGTAGACATCTATATCTTTCCAACAGTATATCATACGAAAAGTTTCGATATCGTTTGGTCATATTTTGGGTCGCTTGAAACTTGAGTTGATGCAGTGTCTTGCATATGCACCCTTTGGGAGTGCACACAAGGTGCGCAAATCATTCCAGCAGGTATGCGCTATTCGTGCGCACCCTATGCGCTATACATAGGTGCGCACTTCGCTAGAAAGTTTATAAACTCTCCAAAACGACGTAGTTTCACTTAGGGCACCTATTTAAACCCCTATTTCTCATCTTCTTTATTGAGACCATGAAATTTAAGCCCTAAAGAGAGAGATTGAGTGGATCTAGAGGGAGAAAGCTTCAAGCTTCATATATTGACTCTCCAAACCCAAAACCCACCTGCATGTAACATCATTAATCATTATTTGAGCATGAGTCTTCTTGGTTTCATGACTAGGTAAGTAAGAACTTCATTGAATATCATTTATTGTTGTTCTTACTCTATATTAGGTATTTATTACTTGATTAAATACCTTGACTCTCTTTATTGCATATATTTATGAGTTTTGATAATATGATTGGGTTTATTTGTGATAACTAGAATCTAGGACCATATTGCCCTTCTAGCTAAGCTTTTATGCCTTGCATCTAGACTTTGATATTTAGGCCTCATTACTTTATTTGACAATTAGGTTTTTATATTTTATCTTTACATCTAATTAAGTCCTTATGTATGGGCATATAGGCATTGTGTGATAACTAAGTTGTTAAATTGCATTATAAAATCTAGTTAAGAATTTAGTGTGTGGTCTTACACATTATTGCATTTTGAATATTGGCACTATTCACTTAGACCTTTAATTCTCTTCATAGCGCACAAGCAAGTGAAGTCTTGAAATCAAGGGTTGGTTGACAAGCATTTTGCCAAGTGCCATTGTGAAAGGATTGCGGGTAGATTAGGAGGTGATTGTGCCAAGAGTAGTGTAACGGGGGATATCACCAGGGATTGAACCAAGAGTAGTGAGTGGTAGTATCCATAGCCTGAAGTTATCGAGTGTGAGAGTCTGTGTATCACTTGAGAGTATAATCTTCTTTTCATATAGTGGATTTATATGGCTCAAGTGGCTAGCGTAGCTAGTCCCGTGATTTTTCTCAGTTGGGGGGTTTGTACGTAAAAATCAAGTGTTCTTTAATTTCCACACTTTACTTGATTTTTATTATTGTTTGAATTGGATTTTATTATTAATATTGACTAATCGAAAAAGTTGGTATGTAATCGATTAACAACTCATTCACCCCCCATGTTGTTTAGACACACTTTAGTGTATTTTCACATATATTCCTTCATCTTCAACCCAAACCCAGATACATCAACCCAAAATCCCAAACCCAGAACATCCATACCAAACCACCATCAAATCCACACCCAAACCACCACCAAATCCACCTGAAACCACATCCAAACCATTTCAGTCCACACGCATATCAAAATAGAGGAAAAGAGAGATAGAGAGAGAAAGCCGCGGATGGAGTTGGATGATAATTACTGGATGTAGGACTTTCCTCAGAATGTTAGAAGATAGTTGGATGATGAGCTACAAAGGTAGTTGGTGCCCTGTTTAATTTTCTTTGTTTTGGTTCTGGTTTTTATTGTCTTAATCTTTCCTAGCTCTCCTTGTTTTTTCGGGTCTTCTATTCAATGGGATGTGCCTGTGTTCTTGCTTTGTAACCAGCTTCCAATTAATCAAAATAAAAAAGAATAGATGTTGATGATGGGGTTTGATGGTAGTGATCGGTGAAGATGATGAAAGAGAATTGGGATGGGGTTTGATGATATTGAAGATGGTGATGGGGTTTGATGAGTCGGCGGTGGAGGAGAGAAAGAGATTTGAAAATAAAATGGAATATGTTATAAGATGAATTATATATATATATATGATCTTTTTTTAATAAATTAATTAACTTTAATTTTAATAATAAAATTTTTAATAATTTAAAATTTAATACAGTTTAATACAATGCATCACTAAACATATGATTGTAATAACAATAACTCAATCCAGTCCAGTTCAGTACAATCCAATCCACTACAGCCCAATATAATACAATACGGTGTGCCAAACGAGCGCTAAAATAAAAACCATAGGATTATTAGTATAGTTTATACCTTTATCCGTTTAAGAGGGAGCTCACGAAGGAAAGCAAAGAAAGAAAAATGATAGTAATGTTTCAGTACTATACCGAAATACATGCATCTCCCATTACAGTCTTCCGTACACTGAAGATCTCTCTATTTTCTGTTTGGCCAAACTTCAAAAGAAAAGTGGTTACAAATAGGTTTTATTTTTGTTTATGTAATAAATTCTTCTCAGCTTCTTCTATGTTTTACTTAATTGATATGCTTCATTAAAGAACTAAAAAAACAAACATGAAGATAGCCGGATCTAGCCCATAAAAATTAAAAATATTCGGCGGTGATCAAGTTCACATTTTGTTCAATTTAGCCAAAAAATATTAATTATATCTATTGGTCAACGATAATTCGGTAACTAGTTGACAAACACACCATAAAATGATTGTTTTTAAACTAATAATTTGTAGTGCAAATAGACAGCAGAAGACAAACATTAATCGACTGGAAAGTCGTTCCCATGACCGCCTTGATTTCAACAGGGTTCCAAATAAACCCAGCTGTGTGATGGAACATTTTATTTAGAATAATCTCATTTAATTAGAAGCAATTATAATCATATCTCTTAGAAATAAAATATTTAATAAAAAAAAACCATATGCATTGGTTTGAAATGTTAGATTTTTATATGTCCATATCTCACAGAAAGAGGATATTTTCAAGACAGTTTTGACAAAAATATTTGTTTGGTAACGTTATAGAATCAATATTGTAAGATTACAAAACTATTATAAAGCTAGTATTGTAACGTTACAAAACTAATTAGGTCCTGAATTTTTATTTTTATTTTTCAAGGCCATCCTAACTTGATAAGCAACCATCATCTTTAACCACAATAAAATTCATCCACAAAGTCTCTATCTACGTGTTCTACATATGCTGAAAAAAAAAAAAAAAAACTTGTTATGCATGAAAAATCATAAGCACAGTAAATGGTGAGACAAAAATTGGTCTTGGGCCAGGCCCAAGAGTGGCTCTTCATGACTGTAGCCCATGTATGAATACCATTACTTTAAGGATATTCTTCCATTACATGGGCCTCCCACTCAAGGCATCACACAGTCCATGTAGTTACATATATATATATATATATATATATATATATATATAGTATTTCTACTGTCATTTCGTCCTGATATAAAATATATTAGGACGAAGAATGTGGACCAAAGATTATGGAGAAGTTTTGACAAGTGCATACACTTTGAGTCAAAGTATGTAAATCTAATGGTTCACATTCTTTGTCCTGATATATTTTATATCAAGACGAACTGAAAAATAAAAAAAGTTTATATACATATATATATATATATATATATATATTGCGTAATTCAACACAACCCAAAAAATTAACCTACAAATCGATCAATTCAAATGAAGTGATAAATAATTTGTCTATATCATATATATTGCAGGATGTGTAAATGAAAAAATTAGCCCACAAATTAACTTAAATGAAGTGACAGTGATTTGTTTTATTTTATATGATGTGATGAATGAAATGGTATGGACAAATTATTTGTCACAACATTTTGATTGATTTTTAGACTAATTTTTTTGGGTTGTGTAGCATTACTCAAATTCTTTGCCCATATAATGTGTAGCTTGTATGTAAATCAAGAGATGGTGTATAAATAATTTGGTTCATTATGTTTCTATATCATTTGACAAAAATTTTGGGCAATATGCATTTCTGTTTTATATATTTTTATTATTATTATTATTATATATATATATATATATATATATATATATATATATATATGCACACACAGCGTGTTGTTTTCAAGTATAAACCTTCCTAAATTCACATTTTAATAATGAATTTATGAATTATGACTCCAAGAGTGTTCAAACACCAGGAAGTTTTAATCCCAGTAGAGTTTAATTAGTTTAGGCAAATTATCATCTAAATTCCTCTGCTTACTTTGCCACTCCTGAAGCTATGAACGATCATTTGTGGTATGTAGACATTGTTGCTACTAATCACATTACATGCATCTAACCTGAAGAATCTCTCTATCAAATTAAGGTAAAGACAACTAGTTGTTGGTCTAACTTCTAATCTTGGTGATTCAATTGTTAAATCTCATTCTAAATCATCATAAAGTTAGCATCTTAAACATGTACGCAAGTTCAATTCCTAGCTACCATTACAAAGAATTTACTAAGTATTTTAAGGTTTACTAGCTAGAGATAACAATGCTCTTGTTCTTTCCGAATTTTATGCCGATCATTATGTGATTAAGGACTAGAGAACCAAAAAGGTTAGAGATGTATTCCAACTAGACTTAAATTTCAAGAAAAAAACAAGAAATAATATATCTATATTTGAAGAAACCATCATGGTCAATCCTATTAGTATATATACTTTTACCAAATTATTAAGAGATCTTTTTATAAGTATCCATTAAATTATTAGAAAGATAAAATTTATCTATTCCCAACAAATTGATTATTTTTGTCCATATTTTTATGTTGTGGACAAAAATGCCCTTGAAATAATTTTATCATTTAAAATTGGAAATGACAAAAAAAGAAGAGAGAGAAAGTAGCTAGATCTAGAGATAAAGAGAGAGAGAAAGTTGCAACAAAACTGGAAGATGGAGAAATTTGAAAGTTAGAGAGAGAAAGTTACTGAGATAATTGGAATAGAGAGCTATTCATTCGTGATATCGAAACTCGATAGTGTCGTACAAGGATGAATTAATATTATCGTGTAAGGTTTTGTCATTTTCATGGTGTAAGGTTGAGGTTTCTATTATTATGATTTGGCTTGTATTCCAATGTAAACAAAACGTATTCAACTGATGTGAAAGTGGTGATAACAGATTTGGATGATTAAGATTTATATGGCTTTGGAAAGAAGAGTCTGAGACAAAACCAACGGTGAAAAGGGCTCTGGAATCCGGTCCCGGACGCACACAAACGAGCCGCCTGAAGATTGCTGCACAGCAATTGCATATTGCTACGGGATGAAAGTATTTGGGCATGTGGGGTATATTTTTGGGCCCCGTGAAGGTGCATGAAACTCCTGGAAGACATGAGAAAACATTTGGGGAGTTGGTTTTCTTGTTGGGGAAGGTTTTGTTTCGGAATTACTTGTTTAGGAAAGATTTGTTAAGTGGTTTCCAACTGCTTATGAGAGTCGGATTCCCTAGAGACAAAGAGTAGTGACCCTTTAAATAGTGAGGATTATTCTTTGGTTGATAACACTTGGAGAAACCAAAGAGACACCTAGGAACATCAGAGAGTGGGTGAATCTGAGGAGTGAGACACCGAAAAAATCTGGGGAGACCCCAAGGGATCTTCGGGGGTTGGAAACCCAAGGGATGTATGAGGAGAGACCTAGGAGAAGATCAACAGAATATCTGGGGGTGTACTCATGAGGGACCTAGAGAGAGATGTGAGTTGAAGGCTAGGATGTAAACTCTGTTGTGAGCTTGAGCTCGATAACGCTCAGTTGTAATTGGGGTTAAGAATATTGGAATTGTGTAATTGTAATAATTTTCTACATAGTGCAATAATTTTCTCTTGTCGTCCTAACGACCATGGTTTTTCCTTGTTTTGGGTTTTCCACGTAAAATCTTGTGTTGTGTGATTGAATTCTTTTATTTTGTTTTTCTGCTGGTAGAAGTTATTTGTGGTATAGTGAATATTAGGCATGCGTTTCTGCATCACTTTCACCAACAACTGGTATCAGATCCATGGTGGCCATGGTGGTTTCATGTTGATTTCATGGTTGCCTAGTATTGGTTTTAGCAAAGAAGATACATCTTGAAAGAAGTTTCAAACTCAGTGGGGTTTGATAGAAGAGGAATTTGGCTGGTTGTGGCCAGGACAAGTCATGGATCCAATATGGATACACAAGGCATTGAAGGACAAGCAAACTCCTGAAAGCTCTGTAGACTCTGGTGATGTTGGAACCCCGATCACTGGTAAAGCAGCGGAAATAGGTTTTAAAATTTTTATACAGATCGTAAACGATCTGGGACTAATGAACTTAGGATTGCAATTTTTTCGGAACTTATACATATAACATTATTACAATAATAAAATATATGTATACACAAGAATTTGAAATCAATAATCAGAAGAAGAGAAGAAATCAATTCTTCATACCTACGTAGGAGGCTCCTTCACTTTACTATATGCTCCTGATCTGTACCACCGATCTTCCTAGCTATTCCTAGAACTGGTAACTGCGTGTGGGCGCGTCAGTACTCAGGAACTTAGAAAGATGTAGAGAAAAGAAGAAGAAAATATTTCTTCCAAGAGAAAAATACCTAAAACAATTCTAGTTGTTCAATGAAAAAAATATTATAAATTTTTTTAAAAAAAATTTCTTTGTTTCAATCGTGCACTTACTACACCAATTGCCCTTTTTTTTCTCTTTTATTTCACGCACACCAATTGCCCATCACACCTTGCACTGATGCGTTTTTTCTCTTTAAAATATTGATGATGTGTTGACTTTTTTAAAAAAATTTAAAATCAATATTTAATTAAAACCAATCAATTAAACGAATCAATCTAATCTTTTAAAATATCAAATATCTTTAAAGATATTGATTAATATTTAGTTTATTTGATTTGATTTGAATTCAAACTATTTAAATTCAAAAATTAAAATTTAATTTTAATAATATAAAATAATCATATTATCTTATTTTTTTCAAAAACAAATATCAACAAACATCATCCATGTAGTGATTAATAACATAATTAAATAATCTTATTATTTAATTTATTTAATCACCATTATTTATTAATCAAATAATCTCATTATTTAATTAATTCCCGAATAAATACGTGTCACTTTCGTAACACAATTAATTGGACAATCCAATTAATTAACCGTCACCCTTGTTACCCAAATCGATCGGGCTAGCAAGGGGACCTAATGGACCCACAGTATTTTGAGCTCTAATAATCCTTGGAATCATTAATTAAACTCTTTAAATAATATTCCTTGATTATTAACTCCAGTGTTATTCCACTAAAAACCCGAAGCTGCACTCTCTCAACTGCATACCCTTTTACACAGACCGATACAACTCGGTATTCATCGATATAGCTATTACACATGATGTGATCCTCCACAGTAGTTCATAATTAGAGCTGGGTCATAATGTCCGTTATACTCTTCTAATTACATATATCCTTTAAGTACCGTTGATTCTCTAATGGGCAATAAATCATGTTTCCTCATGGAATTAGGAGAGCCCTCATATTGTCCAAGCCCCAAATCAATCCTTAAGGGAACCACCATCTACTTCTCAAGAGAAGGAGTGGATTCCACTATTGTATACAAACATTCCCAGCCATAAGCCAAACCGCAATCCCAACATACGGAGCATATTGATCAGGAACTGCATCTGACCTCACCCATGGTATATCAAATACCACGAGCTAACCTGAAGAAGTCGATATGACAATCAGGATTAAGATCACCCACATATAGCCATCATTAGTTGATATATATGAATCTTATCGGTAAACGGATCTTGGTGACAGATTCATATAGATCATGGCCCAGCTATATATGATCACATCATACAAGATGCTTCCATTCCCATATCTTCATATGAATGATTCAGGATAGAACCACCGTACATTACGGAATGGACCGCAACTATAGATTAACCACAAATAAAGTACCCAGCTTTATTTGCTATCTATGGACTCTTTAGATTGCATGTCTCTTACTGTATCCATCTGTATATGACACTCATATACACAGTTCGAGATTATATCTGGCAATCTAGGATGTTAATATGCACAAGTTATAAAATAAACAACACAATAAGAATGAATTGAACTTTTCCTTTTATTTATTTCATAAATTCATTTACAAATTACATCTTTAGGGCATAAGCCCCAACAGGTGAGGTGTGGAGTGTAGGGAAAAATACGAAAACGCAGCGGAAGCAAGACTGAAAAAAAATTAGTATAGTTTAAAATTTTTCCAATATTTGAACCTTAACCCTTTAATTAATTAAACATGCATATATTCAAAAGATATCATACCTCTTGTTGCGTGATCCGATTGACTTAGCGTCGATGGTAATCCGCAAGATCTTCCAATCTGATCACGAACGTGAATCACCTAGGAGCGTGGTCTCCTTATTCTTTGAATTGCGTACCTGAGAATGGAAAAACAAAATCTTCTTTCTTGATCGTTAATCACAAAAACTCCAAGAGCCTAGAAAGATCTTTCCAGTCACTTTTGAATTCACAATCGTTATGATTGAAACTCGCGTGAACATAAATCGAAAGTGTGCACAAAACCTTTTTATGTAAAGGCTTGCAAGTGCACTATCGAATTTATAACTATCTTTCTCTCTTCCTCTTGGCCGAATTTTCACTATGTTCTAGAGTTGGAATTTTTTTTTATTCAAAAGCAAGAGAATAAAAAATTCTTTCTCTAAAAAAAACTTTTTTTTTCTTCCTATCCCTATTAATTCAGAAATTAATAATATATATAGGTATACAAATCCTTTCCTAAAGAGGATTTACTTGGTGGGCAAGAATCCTATCTCTAGGTGGATTTACTTGGTGATAAAGAATCATTTTTCAAAAAAAAAGTTTCCACACCAAGACTCCTAATCCAACTCAAATAGTATATTTGTGATTGAAAATACTATAAAGCGTGTGTCTAACAACCTAGAGGGGGGGGGGGGGGGGTTTGATTAGTCAATATTAAACATATAACCCAATCAAAACAAACATACAAAATCAAGTAAAAGTGCGGAAATATAAAGAACACTTGATTTTGACGTGGAAACCCTTCGACAAGGGAAAAACCACGGGCTATCCTTCTAGCCACAGACGATCACAGAAATCCACTATATGAGTAAAAAGTTACACCCTCAAGTGATACTCGGACTCTCACTCTCGATAACCTCAGGCAATAGACACTACCACTCGCCACTCTTGGTTCAATCCCTAGTGATATCCCCTGATACACTACTCTTGGCGTGAGCACCTCCTACTCTACCCCCACAGGCCTTTTACAGTGGCTCTTGACCAATGCTTGCCAACCACACCTTGGTTGCAAGACTTCAATGCTTATGCAACTTCACCCCGAAGCCACAAGACTTTGACTCAATGAAGAGTATAAGGTCTAAGTGAACAATCACTGAATGGTCAACACAAAATATGTTAGACCAAACATACAATGCTTAACTAGATGTAGATAATGCAATACAACATCCTAGTTATCAAATAATGTCTACATGTACACACATGAGATCTCAATTAGTTGTAGAGAAATTCTAACAACCTAATTGTCAAATTAATTCACATAAACATTCATAAACTTGACTAGATGCACAAAGTCAACCTAATCATCAATTAAGCATACATGAACATTTATGGATTAGCTATTTAGGCATATATGACCTAATGGTGCAAGCTATCACAAATAAAACAAATCAAATATTCATGAACATTAACTAGTTGATTAAAGCACAATTTCTCAACCTAGTTATCAATAAATCACACATGAATATTTAGGACCTAGCTTTTAGGCAAAAATGACCTAATCAATTTAGCTATCAAAATACAAACTCAATCATGTTATCAAGACTCATAAATATGTAATAAAGTAGAGTCTAGGTATTTAATCATGCAATAAATACCTAATCTAGAGTAAGAAGAACAATAAATGATATTCAAAGAAGTTCTTGCTTACCTAATCATGAAACAATGAAGACCCATGCTCATATGATGTTGAATGATGCAAGATGGAGATGGGTTTTGGGTTTGGAGAGTCAAAAATGCTTTCTTGAAGCTTTCTCTCTCTGGGAGCTCTAACCTCTCTCTAAAAATGATTTTCTGAGCTCTTAGTCGGCCAAGAAGAGAAGATGAAGAATATATAAGAAGCCCTAGTCAAAACTACATCGTTTTGAACTTGGGAAACTGAATCCCGTCAAAACCGCTCAGCGTACCGCGGTTCAGGTATGTGTCCAGACAGCGGTACATACAGCAGTGCACCGTCTGGACAACACCGCGGTTGGGACCGCTGTGCTTGTAAGTGCACAGGTCGCGGTCCACGCCGCGCATGACGCACTGGAGAATACCGCTCCATGCACCGCGGTGCAAGCAGAGCCTACCAAGCGGTATAGGCCGCGCTAAAGGGAAAAATCCCTTATTAACACTCAAGAAAAATGCCTATCTTACATGAATGTTGTGCAAGTGTGAAGTGAGTGAGATGCATACAAAGAAGCACAATTAACATGCCAAACATGTTATCAAATGAGATACAATGCAAGATATGATATCTAATGCAAGCTAGTGAGTGTGTTTGAAAAGGATGCACACACATATAAACAATAAGGAACACAAATGCAAGATAAACAAAACATGCATGAAGTGTGTGTGTGTGTGCACCTAAACTCTTCAAGAGACAAAGTCAAGTGAGTATACCTTTCGCTCTTGAAGTCATTGAGATGCTTGGAAGCTTACCAATACGGACCTAAGCTACCCATTACACAATCATCCTCACTGTGATGTGGTTTGTCATGAAATAAGCCAATCATAAAATCGAGGTCCTTACAGTGATTATATTAAAGACTTCTTTATTTGATTAGATAAATAAAGAGAATTTATTTATCTACTAACCAAATTAAGTCTTTTATATTCATTATACTACTATAATAGTATACTACTAGGAAACATAATTCCTAGTCAGAAAAATATTTTGATTTTTAATTAAATAATTAATTAATCATTAATTAATTTCCATTTAATCAAACAATAAAATAAAATAATATTTTAGGCTATTATTATAGCCTTGCCGCCCAAACACAAAAATTATGGGCCAAATATTATTTTCTTATTTTATTTAATCCATTCAGGCTTTAAATAAAAGCTCACATGTGAACCAGACCCATTCTTACTAAAAGAAAGAAGCTCACCTACCTCTCATTAATATATTAATATAATTTGAGCAGCCCATGAAATAAATAATGTGCAAATTATATTCTTAATATATTAAATACAATTCTAGATGGAACTATAAATTAGTCCGGTCGAATATATCAAGTGATCCATGCAAGTCCGCGTGGATTGCGAATCTTGGCGGGCTATCTAAATTCAAGCTTCAATGGACATAACCTAATCACAATCAACAAATGATTCACTTAGGTCCGATCTATTAATTTTAGCTCATTCCACTAAAGAGCTAAAATTGAACTCTTAAATAAAGATAGAATAAGAAGATGATTCTCATTGGAAATAGTGTATCCTCGAGTATAATATCAGTAATCGCCAAGAGCTCATAAACCGCCTATAGCTCTCCTAGTTACCATATTTACTCATATGACCGCGTTTTGAACTTGGATATTTTGACTTGTCCAGAAGCCATGTTTTAAATAGACATTATCAAAAACTCAACGTTGAGATTTAATATCCAATACCTCAAAATATCCATATGATAATATTATACTCTCATTCAATAAATTGAGCCACGATGTCCATATCTATAAATGAAGTCCTCTATCGATTAACAAATGAATATCACCAAACTATCGAGTATAGACTATGCTATATAATCGTACTCATTGATAGCTCAAATGATAACACTTGCGATCATAAGTCCATCATTTATCTCAGGATTAACATAGACTATCTGATTGTCCTCATAATGAAAAGACTTGTATCTACTGACGGTTCTAGATAAAATATTTCATTGTGATTCTATTCAATGCACCCAGTGCACTAGATTCTTTTACTCGAAGACCCTTTCAATGATTTTAGATTCATCAAAACTCATTTGATCCCACTCAAATGCCAACAAAAGAATTCTACAACTTTATCAAGATAAAGGTGTCCAACCTTTAATTTAAGTTGTGAACGTTTATTCAAAACTAACTAAAGAATTGTGTCTACCTCATACATATCCAGATGTACGAACAATTCTTCCTTTCTCATAGTCTTTTGACCTAATGATTATTTACTTTGACAATTATCATTATAAATGCTATAAGATTTTGTAAAACCAGAAATCACTTTATTAATATGAAAAGATTGTCAATTACAATAGTACACTCTTGCTATTGAGCATAATCCCAAAAATCTCCCACTTGCGCTATAGCAAGTGTGTCATATCTCTCATTCCCATGTTCTCTAGGTGCTCATCAAAACTCTTCTGAGGTTGAGCCTTTGTGAAATATTTTCTGCTGACGCGATTTTGGTAATTGTCACGTCACCCCTATGCACAATCTCCCTTAAAAGATGATACTTCCTTTCAATGTGTTTACCTCTCTTATGACTTCTTGGTACTCTATAATTAGCCAATGCTCCACTGTTGTCACAGTAAATAGTGATCTGTTTATTCGCATTAGGACCTATTTCCAAGTCAATCAAGAATTGGCGGAGCCAAACAACCTCTTTGGCAGCTTCGCATGCAGCAACATACCCAGCTTCCATGGTGGAATCAACAATACAGGATTGCTTGATACTCCTCCATATGACTACTCATCCTCCTATAGTAAACACCGATCCTGATGTGGATTTTCTGGAGTCAGAATCCAACTGGAAATCAGAATCTGTATACCCAATGGGAATTAAATCCCCTCCAGAGTATACAAGCATATAATCTCTTGTTCTTTTGAGATACTTGAAAATATGCTTGACTGTCGTCCTGTGATCAGGACCAGGTTTCGATTGAAACCTGCTAACTATGCCAACAGCAAAACAAATGTCTGGTCTAGTGCAGAGCAATGCATACATGAGACTTCCAACTGCTGAGGCATATAGAACTCTACTCATGAATTGCTCTTCATACTGATTCTTAGGAACTTGTTCCTTAGAAAGTTTGATTCCATGTCTGAAAGGTAACATCCCTTTCTTGGAATCCTGCATGGAAAACCTAGATAATATTTTGTCTATGTATAAAGCTTGGGATAATGCAATTGTTTTATTCTTTCTATCCCTTATTACTTGGATACCTAGAATAAAACTAGATTCTCCTAAGTCTTTCATATCAAATTGTTTTGCTAACCATTCTTGTACTGATGTCAATACACCTACATCGTTTCCAATGAGTAGTATATCATCAACATAAACAATTAGGAAAACCAACTTGTCACCCTTTATCCTTTTATATACACAAGGTTCGTCAGGATTATGAATAAATCCAAAACCTTTCACAGCTTGATCGTACCTTATTTTCCAGGATCTGGATGTCTGTTTTAATCCATATATGGATTTCTGCAACTTGCATACCTTTTCCATTTGGCCCTTTTCAATGAATCCTTCTGGTTGCATCATATAGATGCTTTCGTCAAGATTTCCATTAAGGAAAGCTGTCTTGACGTCCATTTGCCAAATATCTAGATCTAAAGATGCTGCAATGGATAACAGTATCCTAATGGATTTAAGCATGGCCACAGGAGAGAAGGTTTCCTCATAATCGATACCTTCTTTCTGTGTGTAACCTTTAGATACCAATCTAGCTTTAAAATTTTCCACATTTCCATCCATACTTATTTTCCTCTTGTATACCCACTTGCACCCAATGGGTTTTATCCCTTTAGGCAAGTCTACAAGGGACCAGACTTTGTTATCGAACATGGATTCAATCTCAGATTGCATTGCCTTTTCCTAATGACGACAATCAACATCCTCCATTGCTTTCTTATAAGTGTAGGGATCATCGTCGCCCGGGAGATTCTCCACTAATTCTCCCAGACCGATGTATCTCTCGGGTTGTTTACTAACCCTCCCACTACGACGAGGAATGGTAGGTTGTTGATTTTGTGTTGGAGTGGAACTTACAATTAGGCTAGGTTGTAAAACCTCTTGTGGAATTGTATCTCCTGACATCTCATTTAAGACAATTCTACTTTTGGGCACAAAATTATTCATATAGTCTTTTTCTAGAAATGAAGCATTTGTTGAAACAAATACTTTTAGATCTGAAGGACTATAGAAATAATATCCTTTAGTTCCTTTTGGATACCCCACAAATATATATGTTTCCGAACGGGACTCCATCTTTTCTGTATTTCCTTTTAACACATGTGCAGAACAACCAAATATCCTCAAGTGTTGTAAACTAGGTTTTCGCCTAGTCCACAACTCATATGGTGTTTCAGGAACCGACTTAGATGGTACAGCGTTTAGAATGTATATTGCAGTTTGTAGAGCATATCCCTAAAAAGAAATAGGAAACGTTGAATAACTCAACATTGACCTAACCATGTCTAAAAGATTTCTATTTCTCCTTTTTGCCACCCCATTTTGTTGAGGTATACCTGGTGCAGAAAACTGAGAAACTATCCCATTATCAATAAGATATTGCTGAAACCCACCAGATAGATATTCTCCACCACGATCAGATATCAAGATTTTTATGTGTTTCTCAAGTTAATTTTCTACTTCAACCTTGAATGCTTTGAACATGTCAAAAGCATCCGACTTATGTCTCATGAGATACAGATAGCCAAATCTCGAGTAATCATCTGTGAAGGTGATGAAGTACTCATATCCACCTCTAGCGTAAATGCTCATAGGACCACATACATCAGTGTGTATTAATCCTAAACATTCAGTGGCTCTTGCACCTTTGGTTGTGAACGTCCTTTTGGTCATTTTACCTTCCAAACAAGATTCACAAGTTGGTAGATCATCAACCTTTAAGTCACTTAAAGGTCTGTCACATACCAATCTTTTAATCCTATTAAGGTTAATATGACCTAGGCGTAAATGCCAAAGGTAGGTTTCATCTTTTGATAATTTTACTCTTTTATAATTAGGTTCCGTTAATTCTGTGTCTAATGAGTGAGAGATATTTCTATGCAAAAAGAATAGACCGTTTCCAATGTACCTTTGCAAATAATTTTGTCATTCTTACTAATAATAAAAGTTTTATTAAAAGTAACCGAATATCCAAACTTATTTAAACAAGAAACTGAAATTAAATTCCTCTTGAATTGAGGTACATAATAAACGTCTATTAAATCTAAATGCCTACTAGAATCTAAAATAACTCTAATATCTCCCACTGCACTTGCAGACACTAACGTTCTGTTGCCCAAGCGCAAGTTGATTTCATCTTTATTCAATATTCTTCTTTCTTGGAACCCATGTAAGGAATAACAAACATAATTAGTGGCTCCAGAGTCTATGATCCAAGAATCTATAGAATCTGCCAGAAAATATGTTTCAAGATAATTAATATTACCTTCTTCTCTCTTATTCTGAGACTTTGGGCAATTTCTTTTCCAATGTCCCTTTTCACCACAAAGGAAGCATTTCCCTTTGATCTTGGTTACTTTCTTGGTTTCTTTCTTGGTAGGCCAAGTTGCGTTTTCTTCTGTTGTTTCTTGACCTTCTGACAGGTCTTAACAGTAGCGACTTTACCAACCGAATGAATCTCTTGACCTTTGTTTTTCACAAGGATATTTTCAGCGCTTTGAACATCTTGCATCAGGCCTTGCAATGTGTATTCCTTATTGTTCAAGGTGTAGTCTAACTTGAACTGATCAAAGGAATCCGATAGTGAGTTGACAATCATGTCAATTTTCGTCTCACCATCTATCTCAACACCATTTAGTTCTGCAACATTGAGATGTGCTATGACTTTCATCATGTGATATTCCACAGCATGTCCAGGTTTCATCCTAAGATTCATAAAAGCAGTCACTACCTCTCTCTTAGTCGACCTAGACCTCATAGCAAACATCTCTTCCAGAGACATCATTATATCAGCAGCAGACTCCATTCCTTCATGCTGTTGTTGCAACACGTCAGAGATAGTGGCCATAATGTAACATTTGGCCATATCATCTGAAGTCTTCCATTGCTCATACTCATCTCTTTGCAAAATATTAGATTCATTATTAGGAAGGGGTGGTTTAGGAGTAGTCAAAACAAACTTATGTTTTTTACTTTGCAGCAACAACCCAATTTTCCTTTTCCATGTGACATAATTATCTCCAGTTAAAGTGTTATCTTTCAGGATGTTCATAAGTGATGGAGTCATGATTTCTGAATAAAACAAAATTATATATGGGTAAATAATCATGATAAAGCACTTTTTAAATATTTATCTTGAATTAAATAAAAAATTCAATCATAAAAATTCAACGGTGATCCAACACCCATAAACGTTACGCCTCCTCTGGGAGTACGTACCATTTACCAGTTGGACTAGGTCCCACCTAATTGTTAACATAACAACCAGCGTTTTCAATTTTAGCCTTGCAACTTTATTAACAAGAACTCTCGAGAGGATATTAATAAAATCACATTGAGTGTGTTACCAAGATATCGACCCTCAATTTTCTCTCACTAAAATCCCTCCTCTGGGAGTAGATTTCGTTTAAGTCAATTGTCTAGTCTATCCTTGTAAGGAAGTATTTTGCTAAATTCCATTTATGGACGCCCATCAGGGGGATTACCAATAAATAATAAAACTCAACTAATTTTGGAGGCCATAGGTGTTCTAACACACCTTCTCCCACTCAATTATTTAAGGTGTGTTGATTAAATTCCATAGAATGCTTTTACCAAGTTATCTAGATGCCAATTAGATACCTAAATCATTCAATGCATGTTCATACCAAAAGAGATATATAAGTGGCACTCCTATTCTATATGACATGTTATCATACAACAACAAATATTGTAATATTTACAGAAATATAAATGGCTACAATTTTGGTCCATCCTAGAAAAGCAAGTAAATTACATTTGTTTGGAATACAAAATATTCTTTCTTGGCAAACAAGTCTTCAAGAGGCCATCATCCACTTCCTCACCCCTCGGCTGCCACCTTTGGGCGTGCACACCCCTTGGGTCCATCAAGGGCCACCATGCGCAGCCCATTATGCCCAAAGGACTGTCATGCGCAGCCCATGACACATAAGGGGCTGCCGTGTGCAGCCCATGCACCTAACAAACGTAGCTACGCGCTAACTTACACGCACGCTTGTTGCCATGGTGCGCACGGTACCGAGCTTATTCCGATTGCTTCCTCTTCCGCTTCTAATTCTTCAACTCTTCTAATCTTCGAAACTTTAATGTATTACAGTAGATTTTACACAATAAATTACTGCAGTATTTTTTTTTAAATTCACTGCAGTAATTTTTACACAAGAAAAACTGCACTATTTTATACAAAAAAAACTGCAGTATTTTTTAATACAATAAAAAAATAGAGAATCTAGCAACTACCAAGAAGGAACTTATGACGATAATAGGCCACCCTTTTTGTTACAATTCCGAAATAAAAATACATTGAAATTCTATAACCAAAATCGAGCAATAACAATTCACTTTATAATAACATATATAAATCCATACATGCCACATGTAATTATATATGTGAATACCTAGAGTGTCATCTCTTTCTAAAACTTGCATAATCACAATAAAAAGAAATAGATTCACTTATATATACGTTAATTAATCAAAGGGTACAACCTGGCTCTGATACCAATTGTAGGGAAAAATACGAAAACGCAGCAGAAGCAAGACTAAAAAAAAATTTAGTATAGTTTAAAAATTTTCCAATATTTGAACCTTAACCCTTTAATTAATTAAACATACATATATTCAAAAGATATCGTACCTCTTGTCGCGTGATCCGATTGACTTAGCGTCGATGGTAATCCGCAAGATCTTCCAATCCGATCACTAACGTGAATCACCTAGGAGAGTGGTCTCCCTATTCTTTGAATTGCGTACCTGAGAATGGAAAAACAAAATCTTCTTTTTTGATCGTTAATCTCAAAAACTCCAAGAGCTTAGAAAGATCATTCCAGTCACTTTTGAATTCACAATCGTTATGATTGAAACTCGTATGAACCTAAATCGAAAGTGTGCACAAAACCTTTTTATGTAAAGGCTTGCAAGTGCACTATCGAATTTAGAACTATCTTTCTCTCTTCCTCTTGGCCGAATTTTCACTATGATCTAGAGTTGGAATTTTTTTTTATTCAAAAGCAAGAGAATAAAAAATTCTTTCTCTAAAAAAAAAAACTTTTTTTTTCTTCCTATCCCTATTAATTCCGAAATTAATAATATATATAGGTATACAAATCCTTTCCAAAAGAGGATTTACTTGGTGGGCAAGAATCCTATCTCTAGGTGGATTTACTTGGTGACAAAGAATCCTTTTTCAAACAAAAAATTTCTATTTCATTCCAAGACTCCTAATCCAACTCAAATAGTGTATTTGTGATTATATTAAAGACTTCCTTTGTTGATTAGATAAATAAATTCTTTATTTATCTACTTACCAAATTAAGTCTTGTATATTTATTATACTACTATAATAGTATACCACTAGGAAACATAATTCCGAGTCAGAAAAAGATTTTGATTTTTAATTAAATAATTAATTAATTTCCATTTAATCAAACAATAAAATAAAATAATATTTTAGGCTATTAATATAGCCTTGCCGCCCACACACAAAAAATATGGGTCAAATATTATTTTCTTATTTTATTTAATCCATTCAGGCTTTAAATAAAAGTCCACATGTGAACCAGACCCATTCTTACTATAAGAAACAAGCACACCTGCCTCTCATTAATATATTAATATAATTTGAGCAGCCCATTAAATAAATAATGTGTAAATTATATTCTTAATATATTAAATACAATTCTAGATGGACCCATAAATTAATCCGGTAGAATATATCAAGTGATCCATGCAAGTCCGTGTGGATTGAGGATCTTGGCGGGCTATCTAAATTTAAGTTTCAATAGACATAACCTATCACAATCAACAAATGATTCACTTAGGTCCGATCTATTAATTTTAGCTCATTCCACTAAAGAGCTAAAATTGAACTCTTAAATAAAGATAGAATAAGAAGATGATTCTCATTGGAAATAGTGTATCCTCGTGTATAATATCAGTAATCGCCAAGAGCTCATAAACCGCCTATAGCTCTCCTAGTTACCATATTTACTCATATGACCACGTTTTAAACTTGGATATTTTGACTTGTCCAGAAGCCATGTTTTCAATCGACATTATCGAAAACTCAACGTTGAGATTTAATATCCAATACCTCAAAATATCCATATGATAATATTATACTCTCATTCAATAAATTGAGCCACGATGTCCACATCTATAAATGAAGTCCTCTATTGATTAACAAATGAATACCACCAAAATATTGAGGACAGACTATGCTATATAATCGTACTCATTGATAGCTCAAATGATAACACTTGCAATCATAAGTCCATCATTTATCTCAGGATTAAGATAGACTCTCTGATTGTCCTCATAATGAAAAGACTTGTATCTACTGACGGGTCTAGATAAAATATTTCATTGTGATCCTGTTCAATGCACCTAGTGCACTAGATTCTTTTACTCGAAGACCCTTTCGTTGATTTTAGACTCATCATAACTCATTTGATCCCACTCAAATGCCAGCAAAAGAATTCTACAACTTTATCAAGATAAAGGTGTCCAACCTTTAATTTAAGTTGTGAACATTTATTCAAGACTAACTAAAGAATTGTGTCTACCTCATACATATCCAGATGTACGAACAATTCTTCCTTTCTCATAGTCTTTTGACCTTATGATTATTTACTTTGACAATTATCATTATAAATGCTATAAGATTTTGTAAAACCAGAAATCACTTTATTAATATAAAAAGATTGTCAATTACAATATTACACTTTTGCTATTGAGCATAATCCTAACAATGAGCTGGTGCGGCAAATAGCTTCAAGTGTTACTAGTAGTAAGCCTTTCACTGGATTGGGTGATGCAAGGACATGTTTATCCTTTTTGTATGTAAAAGTTGTCATGGAGATGATATGTTGCTACGTGGGCGCACAGGTTTGCACATGGGCATTGGTTAGAGAGTGATACAAGATATGTGATGGACAAGATGTCCACCACACATCTTACTGCTAGTGCGGTCAAGAGCTCAAAGTGTTACTAGCAGTAAGTCTTTCACCTGATTGGGTGATGCAATTACATGTTTATCCTTTTGGCATGAAAATGATATGTTGCTACTAGTGGGTCCACAGGTTTGCATATGGGTATTCGTTAGAGAGTGGTGGAAGATATGTGATGGACATGATGTCGATGGCTGAGGAACTCCATGAAATCTAACATGAGGGGTTGCACTATAATTTTCAGCAAGTTTTTTTTTTTGACATGTGCCAGAAAAAGTCTAAGGACGAATTATTCCTAAGTGGTTATAACTTTATGGTGAGGTATAGGTGATTCTAGGTGAAGAGAGTCTTGGTGATTCTCGTTGTTGAGAGTCATGGTATGTTGTTGAAGAAAAGAGGAAAGTTTTGGGAATTATTGCCAAATGGGATAATTGTTACGATTTGGCATGTATCCATATTGTTATTGGTATAATTTGGAGAGATAACACGTCAGTATAAACATCGTGTTACATGGGGACAACCAGTGACGTGTCAACAAATGTCAACTAAATTGAATCAACCTAAAATGATCAGAAAATAACCCTACAATACTGATCAGAGTTACTTAGATGGTCTGGTTGGGAATACCCAACCAAGGTAATTAGATTGATCGGGTTATCAAAACAACGATCGGGGGAAACCTGAATGATCGGGTATAATTACTTAATCAAGTGAAGATCCCTGGTCGGGGGTAAAAGAGATCTGATCGGGTTTGTAAAACGGTTGGCTAAGCGACACGTAGACAATGTCTAGATATGTTCAGATGCTTAGCATGTTGATAACATTATTACGACTCAAACACGTAAAGAAGAATCCTCCTCAAATAAGGTTGCAAGGAGCATACTCTGATAAGGGAACAAGTTTCCTTAAGAGTTATCAGAACTCAAAACAGGCAAAGTCTTGATGCGCTTGAAACGACTCCAACAAGTCAGAGTTTTATTAAATCACTACCACCTTTCTTTTACTTGTATAAAAAGAATTAGGGTTCTATGCATGTATAAATAGACCCTAAAAAACACCCAACAGGGTTCACGAATCTTTAGATATTCAAGAGAGCAAGTAAGGTTGAGTGTGTAAACATATTATCCATAGTGAATTCTTTTCCTCGCCGTCACCGGCAACCGTGGATGTTTCCCTGCCTTGGGGTTTTACCACGGAAAATCTTGTTTGCATGTTCTTTTTTATTCTTCTTGATTCATTACACAATTGTTAATTCAACATACCTTGTGTGACATGTGATTGAATTTACATAATCCAAAAATCACCATCAACAATTGGCGCTAGAAGGATGGAGTGTGAACCTTCGAAAGCTTGTGAAGTAGTAACATTACAAATAATAGGGATGGAAGCTGTTCCCCGCATGAAACTGGTACTCCCCGTGATACCGACGATGCTGGTATAGTAAATATCAGAGGGGACCCGCCTTCTAGAACTCTACCTTCCATCAGACAAGACGTAACCACCTCTGAAAATACCCTTCCCAGCATCTCCCCAGATGTCTTCCAGGAAGTCAAGGAATCCCTGCAGAGAGTCATCGAGGACGCCGCTAAATAGGGAATCAATATTACCGCTACTACAAATTTGACCTCACAATTCCAGTTATCTACACCAACGGTGGTACGGGGCCTCAGGATACGATCTAAGATAGTAGTCCCAACTCCCGACACTCTACACAAAACTGGTAAGAATAAGGTGAATCGCCACGAAAAAATGGAGCGATCTCAAAAGGGTGAGGATCGTCAAGATTACCAAGATCACAGGAGGAATATGGACCAAGCCAGCCAGAGAAGAAGGCAGCACAGTCCGCATGACGATGTTACAAGAGATTATGGACATGAAGCGAGTTATGACCGGGGAAATATGTATGACGGCCATAGGAGGGGATCTCGTTCACCCTCAACGGACAGAGAGAAGCCCCCAAGGAGGCACAAAGAGACAACTCCCGCTCCTAGGTATAATGTTCGAGACACCCAAATCACAGGGCGAGCTTCAAAAGACCCTTATGGTCTCATCATCCGTAAAACTTTTGATGAGCGAGGCAAACCAGAAGAAGAAGGAGAAGTTCTACTAAGAAGGATAGAAGCGCTGGAATGGAGACAAGGATGATGGAACTTGTTGATCGGTAATTCTGGCAGTCCATTCACTGCACCCATAAGACAGGCCCGTTTCTCAGAAAAATTTCGAATGATGTATGTGGAACAATTTAAGGCCAACACCGACCCTCATGAGCACATCAAAAGGTATCAAAGTGCAATGGCGCAATATAATTACGATGACGCACTTCTATGCAGAATGTTCCCTCAGACACTAGGGGATCAGAGGTCCAGATGGTTCGATGGCCTTACAAGCGGATCTGTCGGGAACTTCGAGGAACTGATACAGGTCTTCACCAGGCAGTTCATGGGAAATATCCAATGAAGGAAGTCGATTTCCGTTCTCTCGACCCTGAAGCAAAGAAAGGGTGAGAAGTTAAAATACTACCTTGCTCGATTTTCGCAAGAAGTCTCAGAAGTGCAGGACCCTAATGACGATGTGGTTGTGGCTGCATTTGTCAATAACCTACAACACAGTAAATTGTCATCCAGTCTAAGACATAAGGGACCAATCACCTATGCTAATCTGGTGGTCGATATGAGAGGATACGCGATGGCAGAAGGAGAGCAAATAGCCCATGGAGGGGAGTATATACATGGTGGTCGACCAAGTGAGAGTCAAAAACCCAAAGATAATGGCTCTAAGGGAAACCCCAAAGGTGACCAATAGAATAACTCTGAAATGGGCAAGGAAGACCGCAAGGAAGATAACCAAAAGGGTAACAAGACCTATAAGAGGCAGTACTCAAATTATACTCCTCTAACACAGAAACAAGAAGAGGTTCTGAATGTAATCTAGGACAAGAACTTATATAAGAAGCCTCCAAAGCAATCCAGTTTTGCTCGGAGAGATACCTCGAAGTATTGCCGTTTCCACCGAAAGAATGGCCATAAAACCTCTAAATATTACCAGTTAAGGGATTACATTGAAAAGTTAATTAGAGAAGGGCACCTAAAAGATGTGGTTCTTAAAGGAAATGATGATCGGTAGAACGACCCCACAAAGCCTGACCAGAGAAACTCCAAGGTGAACTCGGTGGGTCCCGATCAGAAAAAGCTCAAGTAGGGGTGGGATCCGATCATTTTTTCTGAAGTTGACGCTTACGGATTGGAGGTTAAGCCAAATGGCACGATCGTTGTGACAGCCCTTATCGAACACCGAGAAGTAAGAAGAATACTGATCGATAATGGGAGCTCTGTGGATATCCTGACCGCCGGGGTCTTCGATCAATTATGGATTCATAGGAAGGATTTGCAACCATTGGCGATCCCGCTCAAAGGATTTTAAGGAGCAGAAGTGAGATCTTTAGGGACGGTCAAACTTCCGGTCGAGGTTGGAAGTTTTACATGCCAAAAAATAGTACTGCTGGACTTTGTGGTTGTTGACACCGAGAATTGGCCATACAATGCCCTGTTAGGCAGACCGTTCTTGAACAAAACAAAGGCGTTTACGGTAACCTATGCCCTGACCGTCAAGTTCCGGACCTAAGCTGGGGTTGGAGTATTGAAGGGATCCCAAGAATGGGTGAGGAAAGCCAATCTGGCGGTTTACAAATAAAAAGTCGAGCCCGACATAATACAGATAGAATCCACCGAGCAAAAGAAATACTCAGAAGAAGATGAGAGCGAGGAAAAGGCACAAACGCCGACTCGGTTCGACCTGGACCCAAGGGAGTCACCTCTAGAAGATGGGAAAGTTCAGGAAGAGGAGCCAACCGTTGTGGTCATTATAGACAACAAGAATCCTGAACAAACAGTAAAATTGGGAACACACCTGACCAAACATCTACAGGATCGAATAGTCAATCTATTGAAAGAATACAATGTCGTATTTGCTTAGAAACATGAAGACATGCCTGGAATCGATGCCAAAATAATTTCTCACGCCCTGACTGTTGACCCCGAGCAGAAACTGGTAATACAGAAAAGGCGAAGGTTTAACCCTGAGAGAAGCCAAGTAATTAAAGAAGAGGTTCATAAGTTATTGGCAACAAGATCAATCAGGGAAGTTCAGTATCTCGAGTGGGTTGCCAATGTGGTACTCATCAAGAAAAAGAATGGGCAGTGGAGAATGTGTGTGGATTTCATATATATGGACAAAGCGTGCCTGAAAGATAGTTTCCCTCTGCCCCGAATAGATCAGTTGGTTGATGCAACTGCGGGGCATGAGTTGTTGAGTTTCATGGATGTATATTCAGGCTATAACCAGATCAGGATGTTTGACCCAAATGAAGAAAAGACCGCTTTCATAACGGATCAAGGGCTTTATTGCTATAAGGTAATGCCTTTTAGTCTAAAAAATGTTGGGGCAACTTACCAAAGATTGGTAAATAAGATGTTCGCTCGACAGATCAGTAGAAACATGGAAGTCTATATAGATGACATGTTGACCAAAAGTGTCACGGTTGTCCAACATGCAACAGACCTCCAGGAAACATTCGGAATGTTGAGATGATATGGGATGAAGCTCAACCCGAACAAATGTGTGTTTCGGGTGCCATCGGGAAAATTCCTTGGATTCCAAGTGCACCAGAGGGGTATCGAAACGAACCCTAAAAAGATAAAAGCACTGGAAAAGAGGAGGTCTCCGGTCACCCTGAAAGATATCCAAAGGTTGACAGGTTGCTTAGCCTCATTAAACCGAATCATCAGTAAGTCAACTGATAGATGTTTACCTTTCTTCAAAGCAATAAGGAAAGGCAAGGGAGTAGAATGGAATGATGAGTGCGAACAGGCATTCCAGAAGATCAAAGAATACTTGGGCAAGGCTCATATCCTATCGAAGCCTCTCAAAGGAGAGACAGTGTATCTATACCTGTCAGTTTCGGCCGTAGCTACAGGATCAGTATTGGTCAGACTGGACGAATGAGCGCAGAAACTAGTGTATTACACCAGCAAGGCTTTGCTACCAGCAGAAACAAGATACTCGGCAGCCGAGCAGAAGGCACTAGCATTGGTGACAGCCGCAAGAAAGCTAAGACCATATTTTTAAGCCCACAGGATAGAGGTATATACAGATTGTTCGTTAAAGCAGATTTTATCCAAGTAGAAAATGTCAGAAAGATTGACAAAGTGGGCGGTTGAGCTAAGTGAGTTCGATATCACTTATCTGCCAATTGCTGCAATAAAGGGTCAGGCAGTAGCAGATCTGATTGCTGAGTTCACTGGGCCAAATAGTGAGGTGATCAGGATACTAGAAGAAAAAGAAAGAAAGATCTTTAGTTGGAAGTTACACGTTGATGGATCATCAAACACGCACGGCAGCGGAGCTGGCATAGTAGTATCAACCCCAGAAGGCGATCAGGTGGAGTGTGCTTTGCAATTTGATTTCAAAGCCACCAATAACATGGCCGAATATGAGGTGCTGTTAACTGGACTCAGAGTATGCACAGCTTTGGGGGCCGACGAAGTGGAAATATACAGTGATTCGTAGGTTGTGGTTAACCAGGTTTTAGAAGAATACCAGGCAAAAGATTTTAACATGATGGCCTACCTAGAGATAGCCAGAAGACTTCTCGGGAGATTCAAGGACTATAGAATCACTCAGATCCCAAGAGAGAAAAATGAGAAAGCTAATGCATTATCAAGACTGGCATCGACAACCGCTGGTATTTGGTCTAAAATGATTCCAGTGGCTTATCTCAAGAAGCCCAGCATTAAAGAAGAAGTAACACTAGTAGTGGAAACAATAGAAGAAGGTACCACCACCATAGGTTTTCCCCATCCGAAGTCAGTTTCATACAATGGTAGTGTACACCAACTACTAATCATGAACATGCTAACTATATTCTTCTTTATATCTTTTCTAAGCAACCAACCATTTGGAGAAGCCTTTTCACATACTTGCCGTCCACCATATTAATTAATTTGTGAACTTTTGCCGTTAAATTGCTATAGTTTGTCGTCTCCTCCCTTGACCAATTTGTTTGTACTATTGTGTGGATGGTCCCTATACATTGTTCTGGTATTGGTGGATTCATTCTCTTTCGAAGATTGACAGGATACGTCGCTGTAAATCCATTTCCTTCTCTTTGCCCAGCTGTGATAGCACCCAACATAAGCGCAAACACAGCCTCGAAACGTGTTGGCCGATTGCCAATTTTTTCCTAAAGAGCAGATATATCTTGGATTCTTCTAATACAAACCTTCTTCTTACATTTTCCTTCAACGAATAAAGTATACCCTTGGTATAAGTATTTTCCGGATCACTGAACCATCTATTGGAGGGAAGATAGAGGTGCAATCAAAAATCACATCTTTTACTATAAAATCTATGCCACCACAAGCAGATATTACAGCCCATGATTTAATAAAATTCGCGGATGCTGTTGCATTGACACAAACATGACTAAAAAAAGACAGATAGCCACCCCACCGCAATCAAAGTAACTAACCTATAGAAGCGAGGCCAGAATTTTAAATTTTCATTTCATAAAAAACAAGACAGAAAAATATTAAATTAATTATGCGGACTAACTGCTAAGTGCTAACCTGAATAGCCAAAATGGATCGAGAAGTTAACAATTCCTTCATCTTGCAAGGCAATAGTTGTTCTTGCGGATCAATTTTTGATTGTTTAAGGGCGTCATACATGTTACCGGCCACACGAGCTTCAACAAAGGAAACCCCAGAGTCGTCACAGTCAATAGAAAGATAATCTTTCAATCTTTCTGCGAGAGGAGAGTAGTGAGTTAATATTTCCGAGAGGGACTTTTTCTGGCCCTCACAACTTTTGGTGCAGCTGAGTAGAAAAAAACGATGGCGACGTGACCTTTAATGATTTGTTGATCAAAACCAGAGAGCTTATAGGTTCTGTTGACGATGATTTTTGGATTACGTAAAATCAATCACGCGTCACACAAAATATGTAAAGTTTGCAATTGTATAATGAATCGAAAGAAATAAAAGAAGTTGTGCAAGCAATATTTTACGTGGTAAAACCCCAAGATTGAGAAACATCCATGGTTGCCAGTGACGGCGAGGAGAAGAATTCACTGTGGATAATATGATTACACGCTCAACCTTACTTGCTCTCTCTAATATCTAATGATTCGTCAACCCTTACTGGGCGTTTTTAGGGTCTATTTATACATGCATAGAACCCTAATTCTCAGAGTACAAGTAATAGAATTAATGGCAATGGTTTAATGAAACATAAATTATTCTGAATTATAAGAGTTGTACCGATCTTGTTTTCTGTTTCATATCATTGGGTTTTAACTATATCAGGTCTTTTCATGGATTCTGATAACTTTAAGGAAATCTGTTTCTTTATCTAAATATACTTCTTGAAGCCTTATTTGAGAAGGATTCTTCTTTACGTGTTTAAGTCTCAATAACGTTATCAACACGCCAAGCATCCGAACGTATCTAAACATTGTCAGCGTATCGCTTAGCCGACCTTGTTCCAAAACCCGACCAGATCTCTTTCACCCCCGACCAAGGATCTTAACCCAATCAAGTAGCTAGACTCGACCATTCAGGTTTCCCTCTGATCGTTTTCTTGCAAACCTGATCAATCTAATTACCTTGGTCGGGTTTTTCTGACCCGACTATCTAAGTAACTTTGATCAGTATTGTGGGGTTATTTTCTGATCACTTTAGGTTGGTTTAATTTAATCTACATTTGTTGACACGTCACTTATTGTTCTTGGGTGACATGGCGTTTATGCTGACGTGCCATCTTTTCAAATTACACCAATAACAATACCCCCTTAAACATTCAAACCGAGCATTTTGCTCAACGACGATAACTCGCTAGATGAGATATGTTTAACTCGGGAACATTTTGTCATGTAGCTCATAAATGCTTACTAAAGTTGGACAGCTGGCTTTTAATTTCAGCCACAAATGGTTGATTTGGCTAGATGATTCGACGTGAATGACACAACTGACGGCAGTGGTTTAAATTTCAAACGGCGCATGATCTTCCGGATTCGCACACCAACCACCACTCTCGTATGACGTCATCTTTGCCTATAAATACTTTCAAACTCCTTCATTTCCCTCTTACACAATAATTTCTTTAAAATTACGCAACTCCTCATCTTCTAAGTCTCTTTTCTACTCCAAAAATCTTCTCAGAGTTCTTCGTTTCAGCTAGATCTTCGCCATCATCAGAGTTCTCACCTTGCTCACTTCAATCATTAGGTATGGATCCTACTACCCGTCATCGTTACGTTGAGTTGCTGATTCATTATATTGAAATAGGTGATAAAGAGAATATTACTAGCATTGAATCTATTTTAGGAAGACCTTTTCAAGATTTTTCTCATCCAGTTCAGCCCGTAACACTTAATGTTGATTATTCAGTGGCTCTTCCTGAATTTTACCCTTCTTCTTTTGACCCAAACTTTGTTAACACAACTGTTTCTTCTCCAAATACATACCCAGATATGTTAAAGACAACCAGATCTGGTCAGGGAAGCAGGCCAAGCTCTAGGGATTCTTCTACAATTGATTTGAAAATCCCCTCTCAACTGTTGAAAATGGAGGAAGTTCCGAGAAGGTATCGAGCCTTTTTACTGAAGTTCTCTGCCGAGCATCCCAGCGCCTTTGACTCGGAAGTGAATGTAGTGAATGAGCTAGAGTTTGTGAAGTACAGTGAAAGGTTCAATCTTCCTCGATCGACTATTCTTTTCTTGAGCGGCCAACGTGCAATCTGGAATCTTCCCCGAGGTGCTGTGGCTATCTATGGGACGATGCTCACATCCGGGGTCACATTGCCCCTTCAACCTTTCATTGCTCGGTTCCTAGCTGAGGCTGGAATCGCTCTTGCTAAACTCTTATAGATGAGTTTATGGCATCTATGGAAGCGAATTGCTCTTGCTAAACTCTTATACATGAGTTTATATCATCTATGGAAGCGAATTGGTGCCAAGTACCCCCCGACCACGCAAGAAATTCGGAACTTCTACACTCTGGGCCGGTCAGACAATAGGGGTATCTTTTATCTTCAGTCCAGTTCGATCAGCCATTGGATTCCCGAGGGGTATAACCAGCGACCCACACCCCCATTCAGTAAAGATCACTAAGGCTTTATCTGGGGTTTCCCCACTTCACTGGAAGAACAGCTAGTTCTTCGTTCGGTGATACCGTGGTCGCCTATCCTCAGCAGGAGTTAGGTAAGAGGAGCGTTCCTAGGCACTTCTATAGCCCTGAGCTATGGAACAAGACTCCTGCAACACTAACGGAGGATCAAGCCAAGAACGTTGTCAAAGCTGCTCAGACAACGTGGGAGGCTAGGGATTTGCATGCGTTGTTCGCTGAAAAGGAGCTTCTTGATTTGGGCATGCTTCCTACGATCTCGAATTGACGCAAATGCTATAAGTACGCCTTATTTTTCCCGAACCTTGAATTTTCTGAGTTTTGTTTTACTCATTCTAACGTTTTTTTTTAGTTCAGTGTGCGAGGTGGATATCGTGGCGGGGGAACAAGCTGAAAAAATTAAGAATCTTGACAAAGTTAGTTGAGGAGAAGCCGCTGCCCAGCTGGCTCAAGGGATTGCTCCTCCACAATAAGGCATGGTTGAGCATACTTATGAACCTGATCCTTACACATCTTTAAGCGCTCCTAATAGGGAAAAAGAGAAAAAGCCCATCGAACAGGTCAGCGGGCAGAGAAGGTCTCCTAGAGGTTCAAAGAGGAAACTTACTAAAGAGACAGCTGGTCACCACCTAACCAAACCTTCTGAGAGATCTCCGGTCAGTAAAGTGACCAAAACTGCTGCTGGCTCTTCTACTCCTGATACTGCTCGTGGAAAGAAGAAAACCAAGTCAGCAGCGGACCTAAGAACTCGTCAGACTAGAGTCAAAGCAGTCCTCATTGAGGAGGATGATGAAGATCAAGATACATTAACTGATCTAATCTGCAGGGAGCACCGATCGAAGAAAAGTAATGATAGTGCTTCGGCTCCATCTGTTCCTCTACCATCTGACCGGACAGGGGCAAATGATCAGGCTATTGGCGGGGCTACCAGACAAGCCGCCCCTCAACAAGTTCAACCTACAACTCTGACTGAACCAGCTCCTCTTCAAACTGGTCATCCAGTTAGCCAGATTCCTTCTGGCCTTCCGGTTCATCATGCTAGCAAGGCCCCTATACATTTCTGCGTTAAATGTCAGATAGTCTTTACTGACTCGATTCTGATGAAGGGCAAGCCAGTCCTGAAAAAGTATCGACTAATCTGCCCGCTCCCGAAGACAACTTATCTGACTATGAGGCGGAGCATGTCGACAAAGTTTCTTTTAGGCTAAACCACTCTTCTAGGCCCTTGCCCAATGTTATCCTGGCTTCCATCGTAAGCGGTGCTGAGGCGGGCCTGTCAACAGCCACTAGTCAGAAGCAGACTTAGGAACAAATTGTTGACATACCCCCGGTGGCTACTCCTAAACCGTTCCTTTTTTACATTCAGTCCCAACTAATCAACCGCCTCCTGGTCCAAGGATGATAGTACTTCCTACCGTAATAGGTACTCCTGGCTCGGAGGAGATATTACCCGACCCTTTTGACATGCTGAAGTCCATGTCTGCTGGAAGGGGCTATGTCGGCGAGGGCTACTGGGTTGAATTTCGAAACGCTAGTGATGCGGAGAGAGTTCGTGCTATCTATAATAACGGTGTTTATGTATGTAGTTTTCACTCTCTTGCCAATTCTTTTGGTTTCTGGTTTATGTAGTCATAACCTGTTTTCTTTCTCTTTTTAGGCCGTAGAGGAGATAACTAGGGCCATGATGGCTCAAAAGAAACAGGCCGCTGAAATTTCTCAACTAAAGTAGGATCTTGAAAGGAGGAAGAAGGCGGTCAGTTCTACCTCAGCAAGCGAATCAAAGTTGAGAACGTCATTTAAAGAAAAGTTGAAGCAGCGTGATGCGGCTGAGGCTGTTATGAGGAAGGTTGTATCCACTGCTGAGACCTGAGCCAAAAATGCTACAACCAGCTTGACGGAGCTGGCCGTAAAGAGTACCCAGCTTAAAGTAAACCTGGCTAAGGCTGGGCAGTGGTGCATGAAACTCGAGCAGAAGCTATCCCTGGCTGAACAAAGTGCTGCTGGTCAGGAGGCAGAAGCTTGGGCTGCCAAGGAAACCATGGCTGCCTCCCAAAAATCTATGCTTGAGGCCTTATAGGGATCTGAGGAAGCTAAGCATCGTTACGAAAGGCTGGCTGAAGATCTAAGGCAGCAGAAGGTTAGCTTGGAGGTGCTCTCTCAAGAGGCTAGACTAGCCCTAGAGGTTCAGAGCGTTGACCGCTACAAAAGGTCTCCTGCATTAGAGGCAGTTATGCTGAGGGGACTAGAACGTGGGCTTGCTACTGCTCGAATATTTTTTAGGGGTAATGAGAGGTCTACTGGAGAGGCTCGTCGTAAATGGGACCGAACAATTGAAAAGCATAAATTCGAGTCCCTTAATGCAATAAAGAATTAGAGGATAAGATTGAGGGCTTACTGCAAGTCTATTGGGAAGGAACCCCATAAAATGCATCTAGAGCTCCCTTCCAAGTCCTCCCTAGTGACCTTTCATACGGCCGAGGAAGGTGGTTCAATATCCAATGGCATTGATATCAGACCTCTGCCTAAGACCGACTACTATCCTTTCGTGGTTGAAGATCGTGAAGATGACATCTGCTGGCCAGAATTTAGTGATCTGACCAAAGGCTATGGAGAAGAAGATAAACCCCTAGCAACTCCAGACTCAGTGACCCTTCAAGCACTCCTGGGACCTGATCTTTCCTTTGTTATTATACATTCCTTATATATATATATACATATATATACAGCATATCTTGTAATTTTTCCTGTAACACTGTATAAATGGTCAACTCATTCTTTAATGATACGGGTCTTTAATTTACTTGTGCGGTCTTCTTTATTTTTATCAACCATCTTTGCTGATTGTCACTTCTGATGTGATCAGTTATCTTAGTAATTGATTGTAACTAATCTGATTGATTATGTTTTCAACTGATTGATTACTAACCCGATCAGCTATCTAACTTAGCTGATTGAACTTGGCTGGACCTATCATCAAACATCTTTAACTTGTTCAGTTGTCTTTTTAACGGCTTATTATTGAACCAGCCAATCGTCTTTTTGATTGGTTGAATTTGGCCTGGTCAGTTTAGTTACTGACTGGCCTTTACTTATTCTGATCGATTATCTAATTAACCGACCGGGCCTGGTTTGGCTTGCAGTTGTGTTGTATGCTCGTTCAAGTAGTGTTCATATGATGGACCATATTTATGGTATCTAGTTTATAGACTTTTATCTTTTATCTGGCAACTAAGTCACTGGGACGTCTCCCGGTAGTCTGTTGCTCAAGATTCATTGCAATGAGGGCTTTCTTATCTCATTAACTTAACTTATCTTAGCCAAGTATCTGGTTAATTAGCGTTCAAGTATAAGAGCCTGACTACCTCATCCAACTTTCTGTGCATCCCATCGGATATCTAATCACCTGAAAGCGCTCTAATAGTGATTTTAATGCACCCAGTTAGTTTCGGTGAAAGTGCATTATCTTTGCGACTTATGCTTTTGGCCCCATCACTAGGCCCCTCGAGAACCCGTTCAGGGTTCAACTAGACTTGCTTTTTTAAAAGGAAAGCGACATTAGAATACTTTTCTTGAACTATGCGTCCCTTGAAAGGTTTTTATTGATATCTTCAATCAAAACTATAAAAAGAAACAAATGATTAGGGAATAAGGGGAAAATCTGTAACTATTCTAAACTTAACAGAATATCTAAAAATTCTGATAAACAACAGAAAAAGAAAAAACCCCTTAAAGGTAGAATATCTTCAAGTACTGAGCGTTACACGGCCTGGGTAGCTCTCCTCCTTCTGGTCGGACAAGCTGATATGCTCCATGCCCAGCTTGTCCGACCACCTGATAAGGTCCTTCCCACTTGTCTGCTAGTGACCCAACCGCCTTATCCCTCATATTTGGGGAATTTTCTTTCTCGGACATGAGATTTGTAGTATATCGCAACCCTTTGTTGGTAGGCCGCATTTCTCACCCTCGCCATGTCCCTTTTTTGTTCCAACTCATCTAGACTATGTTCTAGGGTCCTTATATTATTATCGGGCTGATATAACTGGACCCTAGGAAAAGAGTGGGCTATCTCAACCGGAATGACAGCTTTAGTCCCAAATGCCAAGGAATAAGGTGTCTCTCCAGTCAATGTTCTTTGAGTTGTTCGGTATGCCCGGAGTACTTCATGCAACTTGTCCGTCCAATTTCCCTTCTTGCCGTCGAGCTTGGCCTTCAAGGTATGCTTGATGATCTTGTTGACAACCTCAGTTTGACCATTGGTCTGAGGGTGAGCCGGCGTAGCATAATAATTTTTAATGTGGTACTTTTGGCACATTTCCCTAAAGTTATCACTATCGAATTGAGTCTCATTGTCAGTGATAATTGTGTCTGGGATCCTGAACCGATAAATGATGTTCTTCCTTATGAAGCTTGTAGTATTTGCTTCGGTTATGTGTACCAATGCTTCTGCTTCTGCCCATTTTGTGAAATAGTCGACTGCCACAATAGCACGCTTTGCACCTCCTTTAGTTGCCGTTGGCATCGGGCCGATCAGATCTAGTCCCCACATTGCAAATGGCCTGGGTGAGGTCAGATTCTTTAAGTTTTCGGGTGGCTGCTTGATATCATTTGCGATTCTCTGAAAAGTACCGCATTTTTCAGCCACTGATTTGGCATCTTGAAATAGTGGTAGCCAGTAGAGGCCCTGTCTGAGGGTTTTATGAGCCAAACTTTTTCCTCCCGAGTGATTCCCACATATTCCTCTATGTATACTAACCAGAATCTTATTTCCCTCATTTGACTGACACATATCTGTAGGACCTTAGAAAACCCCCTTCTGTAGAGCTCTTCTCCTATTATTGAATACCGGGCTGCCCTGTATCTAATGCATTTTGCTTCAACTGCATCTTCCAGGATTGCGCTCTTCTAGGTATTGCCTGATCGGGGTAATCCAAGTGACTTGCTCTTCTTCAACTGTTTCCATTGTCAGCTACTCTTCTTCATTAATGTTGGGCTTCTTGAGATGAGCTACTGGAATCATCTTAAACCAGATACCAGTGGTTACTGATGCCAACCTTGATAATGTGTCGGCTTTCTCATTCTTTTCTCTTGGGATCTGAGTGATTCTATAATCCTTGAACCTCCCGAGGAGTAGCTTAGCGATCTCTAAGTAAGCCACCATATTAGAATCTTTTGTCTGGTACTCATCTAGGACCTAGTTAACCACCACCTGAGAGTCACTGAATATATCTTCACTTTGTCCACTCCTAGTGCCGTGCATACCCTGAGTCCAGTCAATAGTGCCTCATATTCGGCCATGTTGTTGGTAGCCTTGAAGTCAAATCGCAAGGAACATTCCACCTGATCGCCTTCGGGGGTTGACACCACTATGTCTGCCCTGCTGCCATGCGTATTTCATGACCCATCAACGTGCAGCTTCCAACTGAAAACATTCCTTTCGCTTTCTTCTAGTATCCTGATCACCTCACTATTTGGCTCAGTGAACTCGGCAATCAGATCCGCCACTACCTGACCTTTTATTGCGGCCATTGGCATGTAAGTGATATCGAACTCACTCAGCTCAACCACCCACTTCGTCAATCTTCCTGACACTTCTAGCTTAGATAGAATCTGCTTTAATGGACAATCTGTATATATCTCAATCTTGTGAGCCTGGAAGTAGGGTCTTAATTTTCTTACAACTGTTACTAATGCTAATGCCATATGTTCTGCTGCCGAGTACCTTGTTTCTACTAGTAACAAAGCCTTGCTAGTGTAATATACTGGTTTATGTACTCCTTAGTTCAACCTAACCAATACCGACCATGTAGCCACATCTGTGACCGACAGGTATAAGTATAGTGTTTTTGCTTTCTGAGGCTACGATAAGATAGGAACCTTGCCCAAATACTCTTTGATCTTCTGGAATGCTTGTTCACATTCCTCATTCCATTATACTCCCTTGCCTTTCCTTATTGCTCTTAAGAATGGTAAGCACCTGTCGGTTGACTTGCTAATGAATCGCTTTAGTGAGGCCAGGTAGCCGGTCAACCTTTGGATGTCTTTCAGGGTAACCGGGGACCTCATTTTTTTCCAAGGCTCTTATTTTCTCGGGATTCACCTTGATCCCCCTCTGGTGAACTTGGAATCCGAGGAACTTTTCCGACGGTACCCCAAAAACACGCTTGTTTGGGTTGAGCTTTATCTCATACCTTCTTAGCACTCGGAATGTTTCTTCCAGGTCGGTTGCATGCCTAGTCGCTGTGACACTTTTTGTTAACATGTCATCTATATAGACTTCCATGTTTCTATCGATCTGTCGGGCGAACATCTTGTTTACCAATCTTTGATAAGTTGCCTCGGCATTGTTTAGACCAAAAGGCATTACTTTGTAGCAGTAAAGCCCTTGATCTGTTACAAAAGCAGTTTTTTCTTCATCGGGTCCGAACATTCTGATCTGGTTGTAGCATGAGTATGCGTCCATGAAGCTCAACAGCTCATGCCCCACAGTCGCATCAACAAACTGATCTATTCGGGGCAGAGGGAAACTATCTTTCGGGCATGCTTTATTCAAATCTGTGAAGCCTACACACATTCTCTACTGTCCATTTTTATTTTTCACGAGCACCATATTGGCAACCCAGTCGGGATACTGGATTTCCCTGATTGATCCTGCTGCCAGTAACTTATGGACTTCTTCTTTAATCGTTTGGCTTCTTTCTGGGTTGAATCGACGCCTCTTCTGTATTACTGGCTTGTGCTTGCGGTCAACAGTCAGAGCGTGGGAGATTACTTTGGGGTAGATTCCAGGCATATCTTCATGCTTCCAGGCGAACACATCCTTATATTCTTTAAGTAGGTTGATTAGCTGATCTTGCACATGTTCACTCAGCCGTGCCCCTAATTTTATAGTTTGTTCAGGATTTTTACCGTCTATTACGATTTCAATAGTGGATTCCCCTTATTGGTCTTTCCCATCTTTTGGAGAAGACTCCCTTGGGTCCAAGTCGAACTGAGTTGGCGTTTATGCCTTTTCTTTATCTTTATCATCTTTTAGAGATTTTTTTCGCTCAGCGAGATCTATCTACATGACATCTGCTCAGTTATCTCTCTATAAACCGCCAAATTGGCTTTCTTGGCCCATTCTTAAGAGCCCTTCAATACTCTGACTCCAACTTCGGTCGAGAATTTGACCGTCACGGCAAAAGTTACCGTAACTGCCTTCGTTTTGTTCAAAAATGGTCTGCCTAGTAAGGCGTTATATGGCCAATTCTCGGTGTCCACTACCACGAAATCGAGCAGTACTGTTTTTTGACATAGAAAATTCCCTACCTCGACCGGTAATTTGACCATCCCCAGAGATCTCACTTTCGCTCCCCCAAATCCTTTGAGCTGGATTGCCAGTGGTTACAGATCCTTCCTATCAATACTATTCTTACTTCCCGATGTCTGATACGAACTGGCACAACGATTGCATCGTTCGGCTTAACCTCCAATCTGTAAGCATCAGCTTCGGAGAAAATGATCGGATCCCAACCTTGCTTGAGCTTCTTCTAATCGAGACCCACCGAATTTACCTCCAAGTTTCTCTGGTCATCTATGGCTTCACAAACTTATGACATTCTCTCTCTACTACTTCTTCATGTACATGGCCCACAGAAAATGGTGTTGATAGCTCCGGCATCTGGACTTCCCCTTAGACTACCCTTTCTATTTTGGTCGGTTTTTATGGGGTCGTTCTGCCGATCATCACTTCCTTTGAGAACCATGTCCCTTAAGTGCCCTTCTCTGATTAGCCTTTCAATGTAATCTCTTAGCTGGTAGCATTTAGAGGTTTCATGATCGTTCTCTCCGTGGAAATGGCTGTACTTCGAGGTGTCTCTTCGAGAAAAACTGGATTGCTTTGGAGGCTTCTTATACAAGTTCTTGTCCTCGATTATGTTCAAAATTTCTTCTTGCCTCTGAGCTAGGGGAGTATTATTCGTGTACTCCCTCTTATAGATCTTGTTACCCTTTTGATCATCTTCCTTACGGCCTTCTTTTCCTTTCCCAGAATTATTCTTTTGGTCTCCTTTGGGGTTTCCCTTCGAGCCATTGTCTTTGGGCTTCTGACTCTCGCTTGGTCTGCCGCCATGTATATACTCCCCTTCATGGGTTATTTGTTCTTCTTCAGCCATCGTATATCCTCCCGCATCATCCACCAAATTAGCATAGGTGATTGGCCCCTTCCGTCTTAGACTGAGTGATAGCTGGCTGTGTTGCAAACTGTTGATAAATGCAGCCACAATCGCATCGTCATTAGGCTCATGCACTTCCGAGACTTCTTGTGAGAACCGGGCAAGGTAGTCTTTTAACTTCTCATCCTTTCTTTGCTTTAGGGTCGAGAGGACGGATATCGACTTCCTACGCTGGATATTTCCCATGAACTGTCTGGTAAAGGCCTATATCAATTCCTCGAAGTTCCTGACCGATCCGCTTGCAAGGCCACCAAACCATCTAGACCCATGATCTTCTAATATCTGAGGGAACATCCTGCATAAGAGTGCATCATCGTAATCGTATTGCGCCATCACGCTCTGATATCTTCTAACATGCTCTTGGGGGTCGGTGTTTGCCTTGAACTGGCCCACATTTGGCATTCTGAATTTTTCTGAGAAACGGGCATGTCTTATGGAGGTAGTGAATGGACTTCCAGAATTACCGATCAGCAGGTTCCCTATTCCTTGTCTCCATTCCAGCGCTTCTATCCTTCTTAGTACAACTTCTCGTTCTCCTTCTTGCTCGCCCAGTTCATCAAACTTTTGACGGATGATAAGACCATATGGGTCTTTTGAAGCTCGCCCTGTAATTTGTGTCACGAACATTATATTTGGGCATAGGAGTTGTTTCTCTACGCCTCCTTGGGGGCTCCTCTCTGTCAGTTCAGGAAGATCGAGATCTCCTTCTATGCCCGTCATACCCATCGCCTCAGTCATAACTCGTTTCCAGTCCATGATCATTTGCACCGTGGTCACGCGGACTGCGCTGCCTTCTTCTTTAGCTGGCTCGGTCCCCATTCCTCCTGTGATCCTGGTAATCTTGACTATTGTCACTCTTTTGGGATCGCTCCCTCTTTTCATGGCAATTCATCCTTTCTTTACCAGTTTTCCGCGGAGCGTCTGGAGTTGGGACTACTATCTCGGATTGTATCTTGGGGTCCCGTGCCACCACAGGTATGGATAACTGGAATGGTAAGGTCAAGTTTACAGTTGCAATTATATTAATTCCCTATCTAGCGGCGTCCTCAATAACTCTCCGCATGAACTCTTAAACTTGCCGAAAAGTGTCTAGGGAGATATCGGCGACATCATCGGTAGATGTTGCAACATTTTACCCGACAGATGGTGGAGTCTTATAGGGCAAGTCTCATCCTGCACCACTTGTGTTGGCTATATCAGTGTTTTTTACAGGACGTGGGGTGCTGACATCATGTGGTGACTGACTTCCATCCCTATTATCTGCCATGTCGCTGCTTCACAAGTTCTTAAAAGGTTGTTACGACACACCCCATTCTTCTAGCGCCAATTGTTGATGGTGATTTTTGGATTATGTAAAATCAATCATGCGTCACACAAAATATCTAAAGTTTGCAACTGTGTATGAATCGAAAGATATAAAAGAAGTTGTGCAAGCAAGATTTTACGTGATAAAACCCCAAGACTGGGAAACATCCACTGTTGCCAGTGACGGCGAGGAGAAGAATTCACTATGGATAATATGATTACACGTTCAACCTTACTTGCTCTTTCTAATATCTAATGATTCGTCAACCATTGCTAGGCATTTTTAGGGTCTATTTATACATGCATAGAACCCTAATTCTCAGAGTACAAGTAACAGAATTAATGGCAGTGTTTTAATGAAACATAAATTATTCTGACTCATAAGAGTCGTATTGATCTTCTTTCCTGTTTCATATCGTTGCGTTTTAACTATATCAGGTCTTTAGCTAGATTCTGATAACTTTAAGGAAATCTATTTCCTTATCTAAATATACTTCTCGAAGCCTTATTTGAGGAGGATTCTTCTTTACGTGTTTAAGTCTCAATAACGTTATCAACACGCCAAGCATCCGAACGTATCTAAACATTGTATGTGTATCGCTTAGCTGACCTTCTTTCAAAACTCGACTAGATCTCTTTCACCCCCGACCAGGGATCTTAACCAGATCAAGTAGCTAGACTCGACCATTCAGGTTTCCCCCCGATCGTTTTCTTGCAAACCCTATCAATCTAATTACCTTGGTCTGGTTTTTCTGACCCGACCATCTGTAACTTTGATCAGTATTGTGAGCTTATTTTCTGATCACTTTAGGTTGATTTAATTTAATAGACATTTGTCGACACATCACATATTGTTCCTGCATGACATGGCGCTTATGCTGACGTGCCATCTTTTCAAATTACACCAATAACAGGTTCTTAGATGATCTGGGGTTGAAGAAAATGGTTTGATGATTTCTCTGGAAATGATTAGGACATCCATTGCTTCAGATACAGATCCGATCGATTTCCAGGAAAATTATGTTTTAGGTTTTTGGATTTGTTCAATTTCAATATAAGGCCCCATGTATAGTGTCTTACTTATAAAAGACTAGGTTATGGGGCACATGCAAGGCATGTGCTTAAATTAGTATTTGAGTTTCATATCTGCAAATATACATATTCTTGAAAAATAAGAAATGTTAATATAAAACAGTACAATTTTAGTTCATGTAAATGTTATTACATTGACATAACACCCTGAGAAAGTCTTTGTTAAAAGCCAAAATTGGCTAAGGACCAAAGGGAAATTTTCCACCTCCCAGACCTGGTTCCATACCCGAGAGTTTCACCAGAAGACCTCTCAATCCAGAGCCGAGCTACTATACCATCCCAAAAACAAGGGCGGGCTCCGGAAACATTCGGGATAGAGCCCGGACCCGAGAGCTTCCACCAAGAGACCTCTCTGTCCAGAGCCAAACTGCGATACCACCCCAGGAACAAGGACGGGCTCCGGAAACATCCGGAATAAAGCCTGAAACAATCAGATCTAGCCCGTATCACCAAAACTAGAAGCTCCCCGAAGTCGAGGTCATCTCGCAAGTGCTCCAGAGACTCGTATGTACCTCGATTGACACAGAAGAATGTCCCTAAAAGGCCGCGAGGTCAGTCGAAGCCACACCTAGCTTCAAAAGGTCAGTCGAGGCCACACCTAGCTTCGAAAAGGTCAAGGGAAGCCAGATTTGACTCCAAGCTGGATGAAACTTCTCAGATATCAAGGTCGAAATACTAATCAACCTCCCTGGTTGATGCACCACACCATATCGTCATATCCAACGACCTCCATAAAGGATCATACTGAAAGGATACGAGGAATGCATTGAACCATATCTGGAAATGTTACCTACATGCAGAACAAGTAATAAAATCCAAAAAGGAAACAAACTGATCTCCACCACGATACTCTCAATTCGGACGTCAATCCAAAAGTCAATGACATTAAAGTAAGAAATCCCGCCCGATAAGGAGGAGACTGAGAAAATCAAGGGAGAATTAATCTGTTGACCTACAAACTATGTATAAATAGAAAAGAAAAGAAATGAAAAAGGGAGACTACGATTCGACAGGCATACGACTAACAATCGACCATTCCCTAGGGAGAGTTGAGAGAAAAGAGAGAAGAACCTTTGTATTTGTATACCATGCATGTTCAATAAAAACATTCTTGCTTACTTGTCACTTTATAAATCACTGTTACATATAAAATGAATTTTGGCCACCACCTACGTGGTAGTGGTCTCGAAGGCGTTAACTGAGATTTCTCATCCCGAGCAAAATTTCCGTTAACAGCCTTAAACTCATGGGTTTGGCAAGAAGCTCCTCTACACTTGCCTTATAAGAGATCCTTCTCACGATGATTTAACAATGGTAATCCATGTACAATTTTCTGCAACTTTTATTGAACATCTCAACAATTCAAATGCAATACTCCATAAGCAAAGCAAATAATATCAGGCAAGAAGCAAAACATAAAAACATATATACAAAACATAATAGCTACAGCAACAGAAAACAATATAAATATTAATTTTATTACTTAACTTTGAAAAATATGAATACATAAATGGAAAATATAAAGGAAAAAGTAGCATTCTTACCAACTTGGGCTATGCAATCCTTATCAGCTAATGCACCCATAGCTACCAAAATACAATGACATGTAAAAGATTTACAAATACTCACCATCAATAATAACAGAACCGAGGACGTGTGCTCGTTGTCCATATATATGCACGTAAGACAGCTCAGTCATGTTCAGGGGCAGAATTGGGCCACCCTAGTTTTTTGAAAAAAAAAGTTTTTTCAATAGGTCTCTATGTATCCCATTCAGTTCTAAGTACACCCAGCATAATTCCAATTCTAACTCACCTTACCTTATCTTCCTAATCTTATTAGCAGCCAAATAACATAAAAATTATACATCAAATCCATTCAAAGCCCACTGGATTTGCTTAACCAACTAACCAAGTGAAAATTCATATTGGAAATTTTATTTTAATAACTTAGAAATCAAATGAAAAATTTTAAACCCTCCTTAACAAGTAACAACAAAACAACAGCTTTAACGTAATCTCAAAGTCTCTAACTGTCTCCGGTCTCCACTCTCCACTCTCCAATAATTTCAATTTTATTTCATAGTTTTTGGATTTTTAGAGGTATACAGACGTCTGCAGGAGAAAACCGTAAGTTATTTTATTTTTATTTTTATTTTTAACTTTATATTGTAAAATTAATTGTAGATTGTGATGATAATTTTGATTTTTAGTGATTATGTTGATTGTTGAACAACCCAGGTGATTACGTTGGTGATTGATTAATTGTGATGAAAATTATTTGTTCTTTTGCTCTGTTTTGTGACTTTTGTCTCTGTTTTGTTTTTTTGTTTTTTTTTGTGGGGTTTGCTTGTGGTTTGTTGAGGACATGTGGTGTTAGCAGCATTGGCTCCATGTTTTTCTTATGTGTGTTTGTGCAATTGTACCCCTGTTTGTAGCTTTTGTTTGTCTCTACTTTATAAAGTTGGTTGTTTATTTGTTTTCAAAAAATAAACAACAACCCAGGTTTATCCAGTTTTTGAACAATCCAATTTTCATTATAATTGTATAATTAAGTTTATATACATCAAGAACACCGAATATGGTAGTAGGTCAAACTAATTGTATAGAGTAGTATACCGAATATATATTAATTCATTAGTTTGTATAATTGTATATTAATCCAATGAATCAATGATGCTTGGCAGTCAAACAATTATATATATTCTTAATATGATTGGATGAATGTGGATGCTTTTTGATTTAGTGATTTACATGTTGTAGTTGTGCCATATTTTCTCATTTAGTTATTCCATATCTGTTTGATCTCTTCATGTTTACATTATTGGCCTTTAGGACAATACAGGGTTGGTGATTATGTTTTTTAAATTGAACTTTATCAAAGTATTGAATTTTTTTTTGAAACTATCAAAGTATTGGATTTAATTTACTATCTATGGCAAATTTTCTATAATAGGTTATAATGGTTGATCATCGTCAAACTACCAAAAGTAGACACAAAACCATTGATTCATTTTTTAACAAACTTGGAGACCAATCAACAAGCAATACACCAATTGATAAAACATGTTGTGATGAGTTGCATAGTTTTAAGCTTCAAAGAGTTGAAACCGGAAGAGTTGATGTTAGTTCTTTTGATATGGCATGTGATCCGGGATTACGTAAACCAATATTGATGTATGATGTGAATCAACAAGATGAGGTTCGAAGAGCCTATATTGACATGGGACCGTGTCAACCTAAGTTAGATGAGTACGAGAAGATTTGGGATGGAAATCAATTTCGTCGTTTTCAGTATCCATGAGTTTCTCAATTTTCTTGGTTAGAGTACTCCATAGCAAAAAACAAAGCCTTTTGTTTTCCATGTTTCCTTTTTGATAGAAACTCATCAAAGTTTAAGGTGTTTACAGTGGATAGTTTTGATAATTGGAAGAGGGTTAACAATGGAAAATTGTGTAAATTTAAACACCATGAAGGAGAAGATAATTCACTACACAAACTGAATGTGCAAAAGTGGGACAATTTGAAATGTCCTTCTCGACAAATTGATCAAGTAATGATTGTATAATCTTCACAACAAGTCATAGAGAATCGTTTACGACTCAAGACTTCGATAGAGACAGTTAAATGGCTTGCAAAGAAAGCATGTGCATTTAAAGGCCATGATAAATCGAGTACCTCATCCAATCTTGGAAATTTTATTGAGATGATCAAATTTTTGGCAGGTTTAATGAAGACATTAACAAAGTTGTGTTGACAAATGCTCTGGGAAATTCCAAGTTTACATCTCCAGCCATTCAAAAAGAGATTTTGAAGATTCTTGCAAATAAAATAAAGAAAAAAATTCAAGAGGAAGTTGGAGATGCTAAATATTGCATTCTTGTTGATGAAGCACTTGATGAATCAAATACAAAGCAAATGGCTATCATTCTAAGATTTGTTGATTATAATGGGTTTATCCGAGAGCCTTTTTTTGGTGTTGTTGGAGTTGAAGACACCACTTCTTTAACTCTTAAAACTCATATAACTGAAGTTCTTACTAAATATAATCTTCAGATTGTAGATATGCGGGGTCAAGGGTATGATGGTGCTAGCAACATGCGTGGTGCTTGGAATAGTTTACAATCGTTATTTCTGAATGATTGACCATATGCTTATTACATCCATTGTTTTGCTCATCGGTTGTAATTAGCATTGGTTGCTGCCTCAAAATATGTACATGATGTATGGCTTTTTTTTTCTCAAAGTTGAATTTGATAATCAATCTTGTTAGTGCTTCACCTAAGCGACATTTTGAATTAAAATCTGCTCGGGAAATTAAAATAGCAGAATTGTTATCTTCTGGAGAACTTGAGACTGGTATATGAGCTAATCAGATTCGTACTTTAACATGGCCTGGAGCAACATGATGGAGCTCTCATTTTAATTCTGTCAACAAATTAATTGATATGTTTGGTCCAACTTGTATTGTTCTTGAAAGCTTGATTAAGAACAGACTCAACACCAATATAAGGGGAGAACCTAAGGGGGCCTTAAAAGTAATAAGAAGTTTTGAATTTGTATTCATCTTGCAATTGATGAATGATGTTATGGGGATCACTGATATACTATGTCAAGCCTTGCAACGTCAATCTCAAGACATCTTGAATGCACTACATTTGGTGAGATATACAAAAATTCTTCTTCATGAATTAAGACAAGATGGTTGGGGTAAGTTTTTCAGTACTTTGGTATCCTTTTGTGAAAGACAAGGAATTGATATACCAAATATGAGTGCTCGTTACAAGGAGGGTACATGTCGCTCGTGTCAACAACAAGATCATGTTACAGTTGATCATTATTACCATGTTGATGTATTTAATGCTGTAATTGATTTTCAGTTGATGGAATTAGGTACCAAGTTTCCAGAACAGACAATGGAACTTCTTACTCTGAGTTCAGCTTTGGATCCTACTAAAAATTTTGAATCATTTAATATTGATGATATTTGTAGTCTCGCTGAGAATTACTACCATGGTGATTTTCCTCAAAAAGATCTTAATACGTTGAGAAGACAATTGCAACATTATAAGAATGATGTGATCATTCAAGCAAAATTTCAGAATATGACTTCACTCTCTAAATTATGCCAAGTGCTAAGTGCAACAAGAAATTCGCAATATAATTTCTTGATTGACAGGTTGATTCGTTTGGTGTTAACTCTCCCTATTTCTACAGCAAGTACAGAACATGCATTTTTGGCTATGAAACTTGTCAAAACTTCTTTGAGCAACAAGTTAGCTAACGAGTTTCTTGAGAATTGTATGATTGTTTATTTTGAAAGAGAACTTGCTGATACAATTGATTTGGATTTGGTAATAGATGTTTTGCTTCTTTGAAGTCTCGGAAGTCAAAATTTAAGTAGGATCTTATTGTATTTAAACTACATGCGTATTTCACTTTTATTTTCTTGTGTTTGTTTTTCTTGGTTAGAATATGTATTTAAGGGTAATGTTCATTATGTCCCCTGACTAGGTGTACTTTTTATTTTAACTAACGAAAATTCTCTCGTATCGTCGAAATTCGCAATCAAAATGATTTGTTTTTATTATATAGTATAATTTTTTATCTATATGAAATTGTCCATAGCCCACCCATAAAAAAAATTCCTGGTTTCGCCCTTGGTCATGTTAGTCAGGAATGTTCTGCAAATTAAAATAGCTTCGATAAGGACATCCAATTCCACATTCAAATTTTCAATATAATCAATAGATCATGAAAATTCAAGTCAATACAATTTTTCAACATAACTAATACCATATCACTCTCAGTAACTTCAAGTAAACAATTTATGCTAAAATTATATAAAATCAATACCTAATTTATTTATCTCACCAACCAACCAAAAAAGTAAAAACCTTTATTCAGTTTTCAAACAATCAAAGAAATCCTAAATCGTAACCGAATGTGAAAAACTAAAAAAAAAAACAAACAAACCAACCAACCAAAAAAGTAAAAACCTTTATTCAGTTTTCAAACAATCAAAGAACTCCTAAATCGTAACCGAATGTGAAAAACTAAAAAAAAAAAACTCACTGGATAAGATAGCCCGATCGGAGCATGGTTTCAGCGAAGAAAGTGGAGTCCCATGGCCCAATCTGGTGCTGTAGAAAGTAAATCCAGTAAGCTTCTGGTCTCTCGTTTCCTCTCTTTCATCTTTTTTTATCCTTCTTTCTTATCCGATTAAGCCACCACTTGGACAGTAATCATTTTTTTTTTCATTCTTTTCCTCTCTTAGCTTTCACGAGTCTATGTCCTTTGTTTTTCTAATTTTTTTTAATTCTTCTTCCTTATCAGATCACTCCACCGCTTAGAGACAAATCATTTTTTTCCTTGCTTTCAATTTACAGACGTCATCTGTATATTCAAGTCATCAAGTTGCATGACAAATTCAATTTCTACCCCTACATTATTTCTTATTCCTTTTCAACTCATCAATTGCATAGAAAATTATAATTTCATCCCTATCTCATTTTACAATTTTAAATAATTATACCTCGATATTGTTTGATCAAACTTAATTATTAATTTTTTTATTAAACAAATTCATGATGTTTAGTATTTATGCAGTAATAAGAGGTTTTACCATTAGGATTTTTCCTTAGATATTAATTGTAAAGTAAGTATTAAATTTACAAACATTCCCTGTTGTGGTAATTAAAAATGACAAATTTATCTCTATTTTGTTTATCTCACATCTATTTCTCAATATCATTTAGAAACTTTTGAAGGTTATAATTGTAAATCCACTGTGTTAGAATTTAAAATTAAAATAAATTTTAGAAATTACTATACAGTCTTTATTGTGTTACTATTATTAAAACCTGTCTATTAAGTAATTCAACAAACTTGAAGAGTTTTTTTTTTTTTGTCATTGGACTTCCAAAGAAAATCTAAGGGATGCTATAATTGAAATCGTACTAAACTCTATCTAATAAGTAATTAGATAAACTTTAAGGGTCTTATCTGTAATTTTACATTCAATAAGTTAAAAGAAAAAAATTTGGGGGAGCCTATAATTCCACCGACCAACTAACTATTTTTATATAGTTAATAGATTTTAGGCTAATTGGCATCGATGCCTCCTAAACTATGTTCGAGTTTGCACATTACTCCTAATACTTTTTTTTCGCCATTAAAACCCATAAACTCTTATAAATTGACAATAGCTGACGGAATAGTAACACCGTTTATTTTTCTGTCATGGCAAATTGCACTAAGTTCTCCATATTATATACATAATTGCATCAAACTAGCAAAATATAATAATATAACTTAAATACCTCTCTGACAAAATTTTAAAAGTCAAATTTTAAAAATTAAAATTGAAATAACTATTAAATAATAATTAAATTATGAACTTTTTGATAAAGAAAATTAAATAAATAGAGAAATGAAAAAAAAAATTAAACTAAATATTATTATTATTTTTGTAATTTGATCACGACCATGAATATTTTAGATGGATGGTGGAGATTGATCTAAATATCTACCTAATTGTTTTTAAAATTAATTTATTATTTTTTTTATATTACTATTATTATTTTTTATATTATTATTATTATTATTATTATATTTATTTTATTTTATTTTACTATTATTATTATTATTACCATTATTACATTATTATTAGTATTTTATTTTTTTTATTTTTTTTTTGAAATTATTAATACCCTTATTATTGTAAATGAACAAGTGATATTTAGGGATATTTAAATAAAAAAGACAATTTAAATGATTATTTCTCTTAAATGATTTAAATATCCATCTGGGTTTTATATTTAGGGATATTTAAATAAAAAAGATCATTTAAATAATTGTTAAATCAATTTAATTTTTCATTTCTCTATTTATTTAATTTTATTTATCAAAAAGTTCAGAATTTTATTATTATTTAACAATTATTTCAATTTTAAATTTTAAATTTCTATTTTTTAATTTTGGTCAGATGAGTATTTAGGTCATATTATTTTCCGGTTTGATACAATTATGTATATAATAAGGGGAACTTAGTGCAATTTGCCATGACAGAAAAATGGACAGCGTTACTATTTCGTCAGTTATTGCCAATTTATGAGAGTTCAGAGGGTTTAATAGCGAGAAAAAAATATAGAGGATAAGGTGCAAATTCGGGTATTTTTCAGAGGGCATCAGTACTAATTAGCCAAGATTTTATTATCATTTACCAACAAGCTAGAGCTAGGCTTGCCACTATTGAATTTTTTTTTCTTATTATTGGTCACGTGTTATGAGAGGACGGTTTTCATATTAGTACTGTATACAGTAAAACCTCGATAAATGAATGTTCGATAAATTAATAATCCCGCTTAAATAATAAAATTTTCCGGTCCCGACTCGGGCCTGTGTACTAAATTAAAAACCTCGCTAAATGCATAAGATAAAAATTGTTTTTGAAATCCTTTAGGTCCCAACCAATGTATAAATTAATAATTGATTAAATACATAAAAAAATATAACACATAAAAATTCATAACACATATTAATAAACTTTTAACTTAACAACTTCCTTTAAAAAAAAAATTAACAACTTCTATTTTCTCAATTCAAATCTTTTTTAAATTTGCATCTATAGTTGTTTGCATTTTCTTTATACTGAAACCGAACTTAATCTGATCCTTAATTTTTTACAAATCATAATTCATACACCATATTGGTATTTTTTTCTTACATTGTGTAGTAAGAAGTTATTTAATATTACTATTGCTTGAAAGACCTCTTTTGGAGAAACGCTTGGTAAAAACACTGTTGTCATCTGGATCATGATCATCGGTAGGCGTATTCATTACCCTTTGAATAATTTCTTCATCAGTAGGTGATTCCATCACTATATCATTTTCACAAGGATAATTCAAAAGGTGATCAATATCTATCCAATTTCTATAGTGTAAACCAGAAATAGCTTTACATAATCTATCGATGCCTTAATCTTCACCAACTTATGGTTCAGAAACCATATCAATGGCATACCTTCATCTGAACGGTTCTTACAATGTCGAAAACAATTTGCAATGGTTGTTGTCTTTATATCAATGTTGGAAGCCGCATTCATAAATTTCATAGCATCCAATATGTTAATTTTTTCGAGATTTACCTCGTAGCCCTCTAAGATGCTAGAGCAGAAACGACGTTGATAATGAATTTTTAATGTTCAAATAATCCCAGCATCGCATGGTTGAATCTTTGATGTTGTATTAGAATGCAAGAAAAATAATTCAACATTTGTCAAACCTTCGATAACTTTTAATGTGTAAGTACTTATTAACTCCTATGTACTTATGTATCTTAGTCGAAAAATAATCAAATATGTATAATACATGTATAAGTAAAAACATAAAACTTAAAAAATAAATTGTAAAAACATAAAACTTCTTTTTAAATTAATAAATATTTATTTATCGATAAATGAATAATTTATTCATTTATCGATAAATAAATAACCCCTCTAAAATAATAATTTTCTCCGGTCCCAACAATATTATTTTATAGGAGTTTTACTATATAAGAATCCTTTAATAATCCATGAGGCCGGGCTATTGGATCGTGACATCTTTTGATATAAGGCATACTTTTCTCTTGCCTTTTGAATTTTCAACTTGGAATTTATTTTCATCAATTTTTTTTCACACGTGAATTCTTTAACATTCTCCTGATTTTACTTCAGACTAAATAAAAATCGTTAATTATTGTTTACGGAGATATCCAATTACAAAGTTTCGGTGTGATTTAGTACCCGATTGGAAAAGCTTCAATTATTATTAGATTTAAATTGATTTAAGTTAATAAGTATTGTTTTATTAAATTATATATATATATTAATAAAAATATAAATAAAATAATATTAATTTAACAAAACCCTATAATCAACACATCTCTCACACTCACCACAAACTTACGCTGTTCAACTCATCACAGCATATTGTTTTTAGACTATGTTGTTAACATTCGATCAGGATTGTTATTATTATTTTGGATATTTTGAATTATAATGAAATGTATTATGAGTTACTTGAACTCATGTTTATATTATTAAGTTAAATATATATATATATATATATATATGTATATATATATATACATATACTTGGAGTTGTTAAATTATAGATAAACAGGTTATAATATCTTAGTGCTTTTTCAAATACGGACATCGAATTATGGTCTAAAAAGCCTGTAAAGTTGAAAACGTAGGTAAAATTTTATTAGACCTAAAACCGTATTAAGCCGACCAATTTGAAAAAACGGGTTCGAGTCAAGGTAAGTCACCATGTTTAGAAGAGTTAGAGCTTGTTTGGTTGAGCTTTTAAAAAAGCTTTATTTGTAAAATGTTTACTTGTAGCAGATGAGTGTATATCTATTAGAAATATAGTTTTTTTAAGAAAAAAATTATAGTTGTTGGTTGGTAGAGTTTTTTTTCTTATAAAAAAATTGTCTATTTGGAAAAGTTGTTTTCCATGAGTTTTTGTCTAGTAGAGGTTTAAACTCTACTAACATTTCCTGAATTTAAAATAGGCAATCTCAAAAGCTCAACATACAACTCTAAAAAAAATAAAACTCAATAAAGGTTTGTAGAGTTTTTGAGGCAGTAGAATTGTAGAAAGCTCAACCAAACAAACATTTCATTTCATTTTAAAAAACATGATTTTTTTTTTGAAATTATTGCAACTATTACAATAAAATTGCGGGACCTACCAAGATTAGATAATACATGTACAAACATGTGTAAGGAGTTTTCTGTACATGTATTGTCCGATCTTGACAGGTCCCTTCCCGGCAATCTTCAATAAGATTGTCGGGCCCTGCTTAGACTAGACAATACATGCACGGAGAAAACTCCCCACACATGTTTTTTAAAATATGTATGGTCGGACTCGAACTCCTGACCATCAATATGGAAGGGAGATGCATAACCACCGGTACTAAGAGGTGATGTGCAAAAAAAAAAAATGATAACCAATCATAAACTGGTTATGGACGGTTTCAACTGAAAACTAAACCAATCCAACTCACACATAATCCTAATTTAAATCAACACGTTACAAGAAAAGTATCCAGTGTCAAGATTAAAGACCACAAGCAAAGTTGATTTTATCTTATGACAAAGAATCATCATGTAACGCGGTGACGGTAGCCATACGGTAGGGACGAGATAACTGAAATTGGTGAGGCACAAATAAACCTAGCAAATTAATTAAGAGGCAAAAATTTATATGAGAATAAATTTCATTTATGTCATAATTTAAAGGTGTCATAAATGTTTTGTGGCCTAAACAAACTCAAAACAAATAATTCACATAAATCAAACAAGCTTCAAAATAACTGAGGCTGTTTATTTATTTTTTAATTCAAGATAAAATTGTCATCGATAAAAAAAATCAAATAAAAGATGAATTGATTTTTGATAAATTGTCCACAAAATATTTTGAAATTAAAAGTAATTGTTACTAATTTTTTTATTTAAGAAAATGGGAATGGTCTATTGGAGCCACATTGCTCTATGTATGTGGTAGGTAACAACTTGATGGGTCACACAACTCAACCGGATATATGAAGTGGGAAGTAGCAAAGCATGATCCAGTAATTATTGAGCCATGCCATGCTACGCTTTTACAGAATTGTGTTATATTGTGACTTGTGACGTGCCTGGGTTGGCTAGAGCCAGTTTACTTGTCTAATTTCGATTGATCGAGGTTGGAATAAAGTTAAAAGGTGGAAATGCAATGGTTTAATGAAATCAGACAAAATTGAGGAACAAAATTAATGTTTTTTATCAAACAACGTTTTTTATTTTTATTTTTATTTTTGTATATATATTTATAGGGCTGCAAGAACCACATTTCACCATTTTTTAGACAATCATGCGTGAAGGGTGGGATTGGATTAATTAATTGTTTATTATATTTTCTTTTGAAACTCTTAAAAGAAGAGAACGGACTCCAAATTTTAAATTTCAATTCACAGCCCCCATGTAAAGACACATAATATTAGGCCTGAGAGAAAAAAATATGATTAAACGTGGCCCTTGCTTGTAAAACACTTGTCATATATTTTGTGAGCTAAACTGCTAAACAAATCTAAATTTTCCATTTAAGAGTTCCAAACAGCTGAACAAGTAATTCACAAAAAAAGAAAAAAAAAACATCTCAAACCAAATAATTCATAGAAATTGTTAGTATTTAAGCATGTGTTTTTTTTTTCTTAAATTGGATATTGAAAGAAAGTAAGATTAAAGAAAAAGGGACGGGTATTGTCACCTATAAATATGATTTACACACCCATGCGTATTTATAAATACACTCATATCTAAATTTTAAAATTAAACCATTACTATAAGCACTCATCTTAATACCAATAGTACCCTTATTGATATGAATGTATTTATTTTAATATATTTTATTTATAAATCCTCTTAAATTATTAACACACTCATTTTTATAATAAAAAAAAAACATAATGCTTGGATGAACTGAATCGATCGGTTTCGACAAACAATCTTATTTATCATGAGGGATCCCACACTTGAAACATAATGTTTATATATATCATGTGGGATCCCACACTTGATATATAATGTTTATATGTTTATATATATATATATATAATTTTTCTATTGTCAGTTCGTCTTGATATAAAATATATCAGGACGAAGAATGTGGATCATTAGATTTATATACTACTTGACTCAAAGTGTATGTACTTGTCAAAATTTCTCCATTTTTCGTCTTGATATATTTTATATCATGACGAATTGATAGTAGAAAGACTATATATATTTTATATCATGACGAATTGATAGTAGAAAGACTATATATATATATATATAAAATATATATATATATATATATATATTTCCATTCCACTACAATGATATTGATATTGTAAATTTTCAAATTAATATCTTATTAAAAAATTCTCATTATATAAAAAAAAATCTTATATATATGATTTGTACAGTAAAGACAACTCAATTGACATTTGATTGAATTTTGGATTTTTTTTTTTATTGTTTTCATATCAAAGCAAACATGGGCAAACCTGCTGCTAATTCTTTTTCTTATCTGCAATCTTTGATTATATTTGCGGTGTAATGTTTATTATATCCCCTTAATTAATAGATATATATTTATTTTTAAAAATAAATTCAAGAAAATAATTATGGAACTTACATACACAAGCATGCAACACAAATGCATATAGAAAAATCCAATAAAGCACAAATGAACAACTACAAGCACTAATTTATTCCTTATATTCACTACAAGAAAAATGGTTACCGACAACGGGCATCACGCCCGCTATAACTGGGGCAGTGATCGAAAAGCGTGACTTTCGACAACGGGCAACACCCGTGGTCAGTTTGTTATGTATGACGGGCAATACCCGTCGTTGGTCGGTTGGTGCTCTAGTTTATTTAAAAATAAAAATTAGATTTTTTTTATTGAATTTGGTATCCAATTATCTCAAAATGATGGAACATAATAACATTTTTTTAAAATCTAATTTGTGTATTGAATTTGATAAAATGTATAAATATATACATAATAAAAAAAAAGTGTAACAAAATAAAAATTCACTCAAATCCTAGTTAACAATAGTAAAGTCCTAACATTAAGCTGCTTGCTAGTGATACAAGTCCCTCTTGCAACTTCAACGATTCACATGTCACTAATAGAGCGAAACAAAGCAACAGAGTCTTCAAGTTTTTTATCCTCTGCAAAAGACGATATCTAATGAAACTCGGGTCAATGTATTTAAAAAACTACTTAGGAAATTACGAATTGACCTCATCTACATCAGAATACGGTGGCAATGTGGCATGTCAAGTTTGACAATCTCATAGAAATCTATTCTTGGAATCTGCAAATGTAAGCATAAAAAACAAAAGTGCAGGTCTCATTACACTTACATAATATCAATTGCACAAAGCCTCGAACCAAAAGAAATGATAAGTATCAAAAATGCAAGGACCACATAATACCTACAAGTATTAAAAATATATATAGATAAAAACCAATCATGTAACATTAATAAGAACATGAGCTATAAATAAAATTGAATTCTAACATTGGAGAGGAAAAGAGATCCAGTACTTACCAGCTCTGTGAGGAGACACCTCCAAATTCAACTTATGAGGATTGTGTGGTACTAAATAGTAAGCAACACATTCTTGTTAGTCGAAAATACTGCAATTTTGAACCTCAATATATACTGTCTAATTGAGAATGAATATAAATATCTAATTGAGACTATAGACTGGGAATTCAGATTGTAATCTCTCGATTTTATTTCCAATTGAAATATTTAAATAATACCATTCATTCCAACATGAAAACAATCAAAATAAAACCCAAAAGAAGTTACAAGGAACAAAGAATGATAATGAATAATGCATTAACAAAAACTATGAAAGGCAAAAACAGCTTATAGGATCAAATCACCCAAATTGGTAGTTGGTTAACAAAAGCAAAATGTCAATCAAAATTTTTCCACACAGTAACCGAAAGTAACAATTTGACAAACAAATAAAGCAATGCACACCTAGAAAAGCATGATATACAATTTCTACAAAGACCAAAGTCAAAAAACAAAATAAAGATAAACTAATTGAACCAGGAACAAACATCAGCATAACAAAAGCCATGCAACAATAAAGATTATAAGGATAACAAGCTACCATAAAATTCAAACAATCTCACAAACAAACTCAAAGCGCTAAACCATGATTGTCCTACTGAAAGCACTGAAATGTTGGATATGAAAGCTATCAAAAGTAATTAATTCCAAAAAATAAATTAAGAGTTTTCACACTCTCATTGTTTTCAAAAGAGGGAAAAAAACAGTAAATATAAAAGAAAAAGTTAAACTCCTTAGTTTTCTTAAGTAAACAAAAAAAAAAGCAAATACATTATAAAATCTCAGTTCCAGTGCAATAAACAAATTGATAAACATCTTATATGAGTAGAAATTCGTTTTTTCTTACTCCCTAAAATGAAACAATTTGTAATCCAAAAAATTGAACCTTTACTTTACTTTTCTCATTCTCTCAGCAACAAAACGCAGGAACAAAAAACAAACCACTTAACAAGATAAAAATGAAAGCTAACAAACACAACATACCCAAGTTGAAAGACCCTGCAAAAAACTCCAGTTGCGGTTTCAAGTCTCAAGTTTGTTCGGCACCAATGAAGCAGACGATGGTGATGAGCAAGAAAGAGTCGCGAGATAGAGAGAGAGAGAGAGAGAGAGAGAGAGAGAGAGAGTGTGTGTGTGTGTGTGGGGTTAGGAAGAAAGAGTCATGAGATTGAGAGAGGTTAGAGTTTTGAATTTCAAAATCTGAAAATTTTTGGATATTTTTACTACTGTGAAATATATACCATATCAATTACCACAGGCCCTTAATTTGCCCTTTGTTATTACTGACATATCCACCACGGGCCAATAATTGCCCGTGGTAATTAAGACTTATTCATCACGAGCATATAAAACCCGTGGTAGAAACGTTTTGAAGCAAATATCAACCACGGGCATTTAAAGGCCCGTGGTTATTATGGTTTATCTAACACAGGCCCAACGTGCCCGTGGTAGATGTCCTTTAGTAAAAAGGTCATTTTCTTGTAGTGATTGTGACATGTGAGCCCCACAAAACACAAAAGAAGTACATGATTAAGCACCTAATTTCCAAAGCAAATTTAATAGTGTGATACAATGTATGTTTTGTTTTGTTTATGTGGGTTAGATTGATCAAACAAAAGAAGTAAAAGAAGCATAAGCAATAACAGCAGAATCTTGTTCAAATTTATCCATGTCTTCCTTGGACATTGTCACCCATGCATCTATTCCTTCACCATCAATGGTGTCCAACAGTCCAACAACAATAATATCACTTGCATTCAGCTTCCCAACTGGTGCTATCAGCACTGGCTCTCCTCAACCAAAATCAGTCTTGTACAATTCAAGATTACACCAACTACTAATCATAAACAACCTCCTCCTTATAGTATTTGATCTTCCGTTACCATAATTCGTTGCACGATAGAGTATCCACCCATTTGGATGAGCCTTTTTCACATATTCATCGTTCATCATCCTTATTAATTCTTAAATTTTTGTCGTTACACTGCTAGAGTTAGTTGTCTCCTCCGTTGGCCAATTCGCATGTATTATGGTGTGGATGTTCCTGATTCATTGATCTAGTAATGGTGGATTCATTCTCTTTCGTAGATTGGCAGGAATCGTTGCTACCAAGTCATCTCTTTCTCTTTTTACAGCTGTTACAGCACCCCACATAACCGTAACCCTTCGAAAGTGAACCTCTTCTTTAAAGTTTCCGATGAGGAAAATAGTTTTTCATGAGCACCATCGCTACTCGCTGACATGCCGGAATCATCTAGTGGAGGGAAACTAGAGGTACGATCAAGAATCGTAACATCAGTAATGACACCACCATCACCATTACAAGAAATTGCACCCCAACTTTTGATGAAATTTGCAGCTGCAGTTGCATCAACAATAACATGTCTAAAAAGGAAACAAATAGACACCTCACCGTAACCAAAGTAACTAATCTGAACAACCAATGGAAATCAAATAATTGCTCATATAAAACCATCATTTAATAATAGCTGTTACAACTTCTAAAACTAATTAAATCAAACAAAAGTAACTAACCTGAATAGCCAAGATGGATTGATCTTTCAACATCTCATGTTCCTTGCAAGGCACTAGTTGTCCCTCTAGATCGATTTCATGTCATTTAAGGACATTTGACATGTCTATGGGGGCTACTACTTGCGCTTTAACAAAGGTGACACCATATTCGTTACAGTCGACAGAAAGATGATCCTTCACTTGTCCTGCTAAAGGATAGTAGTGAGAAAGTGTTTGTGAGAGAGAGGTTTTGAGTTGATCACAGTGTTTGGGTGCTTTATCATAAAAGAAAATGATGGATATGAAAGTGTCGATGTTCATTTGATCCAAATGAGAGAGCTTCTGGGTTCTTAGATGGTTTGGAGTTGTAGAAGATGGTTTGATGATTTCTCTAGAGATGATACTGACCTCCATGATGATCTCTCAACTACAATTCTTGATTCTGATCAAATATGTATAAGTGAGGTTTTCTTTTTTTTGATGAATGAGTAACTTTCATTAACCAATGACAAAACACTTTACAAAGAAAAGCTAAAGCACATAGCTAAAGTCAAAAACACCTATACAAAAACAAAACACTATACTCCATAAGATTAAACCAATATCCCATCTGTACCCCAAGCACTACAAAGAATATCATTTCCTCTAATCTTTTTAAATCTACATTTTGTAGCAAACCGGATCCTCACCTCCCATTTAATATGTTGAATAAGCTTCTCTTCAGTGCACGGACTGTTGTTATGAGGCAAAGCATGACGATTCCTCCAAATATTATATATTGTAGAAGCAAAAAATAACCGACACAAATAAGCTGTTAAGAACGAATTTAGGGAGGAAGAAGAAGAAAGAAATAAATAAAAGGAAGAGAGAAGAACAGAGGTTGGATAATTTTTTTGTTTAATTGTCAGATAATCTTTATTGAATTCAAATGGGACCTTTAATAGGTTGTTCAACACATTACAACTGATAACAATAAAATAGGGATTCTAGTTAGTGGAACTGAAGTCATGAAGAACTTCCAGCCACCCTAATCCTAACAACAATTTATAAATTGACTAAATCAAATGCAATATAATACTTCCACAGCCCTCCAGACCTGGTCTTCATCACGTGTACTGCTCATGCCAAGATTTAGTAACCATGCAAACTAATGACACATGCTTGTAGGCCATGCAAAGGATGATTCGTATCATTCCACCCTCCTTAGACATGCCTTGTCCTCAAGGCTAAAGTTTGGATACGTCCTGGAGAATCGCCATAGGTTCTCCCAAGTCGCATCCTTTAGAGAAGCTCTCTTCCACTGGACCAATATTTTCGTCTTCAGACGATACTTCCCCTTTTGAATAACCATACGATCCAAGATAAACTCTGGCTCCGGTATTACGATAGCATCTGTAGTAACATGAGGAAGAGCCATAACAGGTGCCTCGACCGGCCCCAATTTCTTTTTCAGCATACTCACATGAAAAATGTCATGAATTTGTGCCCTAGCTGGTAGGTCTAATTTATATGCAACCGAACCAATTCAAGCAAAGATGTTGAAAGGCCCGAAGAATCGAGGTGCCAGTTTCAATGAACTCCTAAACGCCACTGTTTTCTGTCGATATGGTTGAAACCGTAAGTAAACGTAATCACCTACCTCAAAGGAAACATCTCGACGGTGCTGGTCTGATTGAGCCTTCATGTGAGCATGTGCAGCAATTAAATTCCGTCGAAGATCACGAAGGATATCTTCCCTTGTGCACAGCAAGTCATCCACCGCTTGGACCTTGGTTGTCCATGGTATGTATGATAACATGGATGGTGGAGGGACTCCATAAAATGCCTCAAAAAGAGATATTTTGGTGGAAGAGTGGGTCGTCGTATTGTACCCGTATTCAGCCCATGGTAGCCATTCCATCCACCTTTTAGGTTGATCACAGGTGTAGCATCTCAGGTGCTGCTCAAGGACGCGATTTACAACCTCCCGTTTGATCATCAGTCTGCAGATGGTAACTCAAGCTAAAACATAAAACCGTACCATGCAATTTGAACAATGACTTCCAAAATGTGCTAATGAAAATTCTGTCCCGATCGATGATGATGAAGAGAGGCATTTCGTGTAACTTGACAATGTTTGCGATGAAAGCCTTAGTCACTGTCATAGCTATATATGGATGTATCAGAGGCACAAAATGTGCGTATTTGGAAAGTCGATCAACGACAACCATGATCACATCGTGACACTGTGAGGTCAGCAAACCTTCGACGAAATCCATGGAAATCTCTATCCAAATGCGTTGTGGAATTGGTAATGGTTGAAGAAACCCGGCTGGTCGAAGTGTCTCATGCTTACAACGTTGGCACACATCACAACTACGGATAAACACTTTCACTGCAAAACGAATACTCTGCCACACAAAACTTACGGAGATGCAGTTAAGTGTCTTGAGTAGAGATGCACATTTGGGGAATGGGGATGGATATAGGTCCCCCCATCCCCCCATCCCCCCCATTTCCCCATTTGGGGAAAATGGAAATGGAGAATTTTGGGGGAGGTATATCCATGCCCAACCCCAGTTCCCCGTTTTCCCCGTTTTTTCCCATTTTTACCTGTTTCCCTATTTCCACATTTCCCCATTCTCCCTTTTGATTAAAAATTACAAATTTAAAAAAAAAAATTCATTACAAATACAAATTTAAATCCATTAGTGCATTACAAATACATAATAAAATCATAAAGTGTGCATTACAATACATAATAAAATCATAAAGTGTTATATAATATATTTATTTATTTATATATGTTTTGGGGGAAATGGGGAAATGGGGATGGGGGACTTCCCCCCATCCCCATCCCCATTTCAATTTGGGGATGAAAATCATCCCCATCCCTACCCCATTCCCCATTCCCCATTTTTCCCCAAAAAAATTTCCAGGGATGGGGACGTGGGGATTTGGGGATCCGGGAGAAAATGTGCATCTCTAGTCTTGAGGTAGCCAAAGTGCCTGCCGGCCGGGGAAGAATGTCCCTCTGCTAAGATCGCCAGTAATAATGAAGAATTGGGGCTTAAGTGTATTTTCCCTTGTTGCATTGTATGAGAGTTAGTGTTGGATAACGTGGCATAGTAGGGGTTTTGAATTACCTCTTGCTGAAGAGTCGACCACCAGTCCACCACTGGTTGTGTGATGGCCAGAAATTGCAACATGGTGGCTCGAGAGAGGGCATCGGCTCCTTGATTTTCTATCCCTTTTTTGAACTGAATGGTGTAGTCATACCCTATAATTTTAGGCAGCCATCGAGCCTGATAGGGCATTGTAATTCGCTGCTCTAGTAGGTATTTTAAGCTACAGTGGTTTGTTTTGATGACAAATGGCCTCCCCAAAAGATATGTTCTCCACTTCCGTATCGCCTTAACCACAGCCAGCATCTCCTTATCATAAGTAGACAATGCCAATGCAGCCTCTTTCAAAGCCTCACTGAAGTATGCAATGGGCTGATTTTGCTGTGTCAAAATGGCTCCTAAACCAGCCCCACTTGCGTCACACTCGATGAAAAACTATTGTTTAAAGTCCGGAAGTCGCAAGACTGGTGAAGCGACTAGAGCTACTTTTAATTGTTCAAAGGCAGCCTGAGACTCGGCGGTCCAGCGGAAGCCATCCTTGGTTAATAGATTCGTCAACGGAGCGGTTATCACCCCGAATCCTCGGACGAATTTTTGATAGTATCCCGCAAGGCTAGGAACCCTCGAACTTCCTTAGCTGAAGTTAGTACTGGCCAATTCTAGACTAAATAATTTTCTTTGGATCCACTGCTACCCCTTCAAAGGAAATTCGGTGACCCAAATAGTCAACTTGTAGCACCCCAAACTGACATTTGGATTTTTTTTACAAACAACTAGTGATCTGATAAGAGTTGTAGCACCTGCTGTAGATGCTGAATGTGCTCGGACCATGACCTGCTATACACCAAAATGTCATAAAAAAACCAAAACAAACCTCCGTAAATATGGGCGAAAAATGTCGTTCATAAGGTTCTGGAAGGTGGCCGGAGCGTTGGTCAATCCAAACGGCATTACAAGGAATTCGTAATGTTCATCATGGGTGCGAAAAGCCGTTTTTGGAATGTCATTATCTTGGACTCGGATTCGGTGGTATCCAGATCGTAAATCCAACTTTGAAAAATATTTTGCACTGTGCAACTCATCAAGCAACTCGTCGATAACCGGTATTAGAAATTTGTCCTTCACACTGATATCGTTGAGAGCTCGGCAATCTACACAAAACCGCCAAGATCCGTCCGACTTCTTGATCAATAAAACCGGTGAGGAAAACGGACTGTGGCTTGGTCGAATTATACCGGATTTGAGGAACTCACGTACCAATTTTTCTATCTCATTTTTTTGGTAGTATGGGTATCGGTAGGGCCTTGTGCTCACTGGCTGATGATCCAAAAGTAGAGGAATTCAGTGATCATGTCGACGTGTGGATGGCAACTTGGTGGGTTCTTCGAATACATGAGTGAATTCTGACAGTAATTCAACGATCTCGGCTGGAATATCCTTTGTATCTTGGTCCACCTATGTAGTTACTGTCATCATGTGGAGAAAGAGACAGGTACCTAACAAATGTAACAAATCTTTGTTACTCACGGGTGCTAGTTCAGAACGTTGTAATCCCTGCAAGGTATGCCTCGACCATCCTGGTTGAAGGACATGCTTAGCTTCTTGTAATCGCTCTCAATAGGTCTCAAGGTTTTCAGCCATTGTACTCCCAAAACAGCCTGACAAGCAGCCACGGGCAGTATGTAGAAGTCGGCCCAGACCGTGAATCCTTGAACTGTAAGAGAAAGACCTAAGCATCAACCAATACATTCTATGGTGTCTTTGTTCCCAACTGTTACCTGAAACACCTTATCCCGAACCACCGGTAACTCGAATTTCGTCACGACCGTCTGATCAATGAAGTTGTGAGTACTCCTTCCATCAATTAGCACAGTCATCTCCCTGTTTCCAACCTTTTCGATGACTCGGAATGTCTGTGGGTGTGTCGTTCCCGCCAAGGCGTGGAATGAGATTTTCGGTACGGCCTCCTGGTCCATTGTCTCCATTTCCATTTCCGCATCCTCTATTTCTAGTCCCGAGGCACATCCTCCATCATGAACAGTTGTGGCCGAGTGCAATGATGTACGGGCTTGTATTTCTCATCACAATAAAAACAGAGCCCCTTTTTTCTAGCGTATCTCTGGGCTCTTGCTCCGTAATGCGACGAATTGGTCCCTAAAATTTCGTGACATATTGGGTTGGTTGCTGGGTCGGAGAAGGTCCAAGAAGTCCCGCTGTTGGAATCGGCTGTGAGCAGAATGGTTGTGCAGGTATTGCAGGTCTGAATGATACGTCTGGCTTCTGTTGAAGTTGGTTACGTTCCTTAATTAGATGTGCTACACTGATGGTGTCTAAAAGGGTTTTTGGTTGCTTGACTCTCACGTCTAATCAGATGTCATCTTTCAAGCCTGTGATGAAACTCCCTACTAAAAACAATTTGGGCAGTCTGTCGACTTTATGTGACAGTTTCTCAAAAGCTTCCTGATACGCATTTACAGTTAATGTTTGCTTGAGCCAGGACAAGGCTTCAGACTGGTCATCATAATCAGTGGGTCCAAATCGGTGGAGGAGGGCTTTCATGAATTCTTTCCAGCTCAAGCGTCCCCTGAATTCGGTGTACCATCTATACCATTGAAGTGCCACTCCCTCCAAATGGAACGACGCAAGTTGTACCTGATGTTGACAATCTATGTCTTTAAACTCGAAATATTGCTCGGCTTTGAAAATCCACCCAGTTGGATCATCTCCCCCATATGTCGGAAAATTCAATTTAAGGTGAGTTTAATTTCGGTCAGGGTTGGTGTGATTGGAGGCGGAAGGTCTGTTGTGAGAAGCTTCGCCAATGGAGAAAGGGTTGATTTATTTTTCTGAGGTAGGTAGGTTTTCTGTAGTTTTTTGGTTTTGTTGTAATCTCAAGGCTTGTAACTCGGTAAGGACAAATCTTGAATCATGGCTGGCAAGAATCTTATGGACTTCATTGCGGAATTCCTCATTTGATTTCGCATGTGTCTCCATAGAACTTGGCTCTGATACCACTTATTAAGTACGAATTTAGGGAGGAAGAAGAAGAAAGAAAGAAATCGAAGGAAGAGAGAAGAACAGAGGTTGGATAAGTTTTTTGTTTAATTGTCTAATAATCTTTATTAAATTCAAATAGAACCTTTAATAGGTTGTTCAACAAGTTACAATTGATAACAATAAAATAGGGATTCTAGCGGGTGGAACTGAAATCATGGAGAACTTCCAGCCACCCTAATCCTAACAACAATTTATTAATTGACTAAATCAAATGCAATATAATACTTCCAAAGCTCTCCAGACCTTGTCTTCATCACGTGTGCTGCTCATGCCATGATTTAGTAACCATGCAAACTAATGACACATGCTTGTAGGCCATGCAAAGGATGATTCGTATCATAAGCCTTCATAGTTTTGCCCCTCCACTCCTCCAACCCAAAAGAAACCACATCTCCCTAGCAAGTAGACGAATTAAGCACCCTACATAAACTTATAACCTGCTGCCAAATTCTGCTACTATAACCACAAGCAAAAAATAAATGATCTATATCCTCAATTACATGTCTACAAAAAATGCATTTCACATCCCCTTAAACCCCCCATAGCAACAACTTCCTCCCGGTGATCAAAGCATCTCTCATTGCTAACCAAGTGATGAAAGCTTATTTAGGAATTGAAAAAGGAAACCAAACCAATGCCCACCAATCCACAACATTTTCCTTAACCCGAATGGAATCCCAAGTATCTGAGCAAGAGAACGTACCAGTTTTTGAAACATTCCACTTTGGATTATCCTTATCACCAATAGGAATCATACACAATCTACTTTGAATATTAACAAGATGATCTGAACGAGCAGCAGGCCAATACCATTGACCATTTTGGATGACAGATTCTAACCTAGCCTCAAGTTTACTATGAGCATCATAGATGACCCTATACCCATACTTCTCATAGAGCACCTCATCCGGGTGCCAAGCATCAAACCAAAGATAAATATTCTTCCCATTACCAACATCAAACGAGACAAAATGTTTTGCTTCATCTCTAAGCTTTAACAATTTTCTCCAACTCCAAGTGCAAATCCGAGGGATAGAAACTTGCCAAAAACTCTTACCCCTTAAAAGATTTTCCTTTACCCATGCAACCCAAAGGGATCCAGCTTTCGCAAACAAACTCCAAATATGCCTCATCATGGCTGCCCGGTTCCATTCCTCAAGCTTTTTAATGCCTAGACCCCCCCGCCCCTCATCTTTTTTTGGCATAGAAAGCACACTCAAAGAAACTTTAGCTCTAGCATTCCCTTCATCATTACCATTCCAAAGATATCTATTAATTTTTTGTTCAATAGCTCTAATAATTCGCTTTGGTATAATAAAAATACTACTCCAATAAACTTGCACACTATACAGCACAGAGGAAATAAGCTGCAACCTCCTAGCAAAGGATAAATTCCAACAGAGTATCACAATCAGATGCACACAGCAGAGAAGAAATCAAGGGAACTCCTAAATAACGAACTGGAAGTTTACCTTCACCCATCTTCAGTGTAGAAAGAATCTTTGAATAAACCAAAGGAGAGACCCCAGCACAAAACAAGTACTCTTATTAGGATTTGCCTTCAAACCATAGAGCGACTCAAACTCACTAAAAACTTTTTGAATAGCACTAACAGAACGCACACTAGCCTCCGAGAAAATAGAAGATCATCCGCAAAACATAGATGAGTGTTTGGGATTCAATATATAAGATAAATTCTTGGTGCATGTGTATAAGATGTGATATTAAAAAAAAACGAAAAATCATGAAGCTATAAGATATCTCAATGATCAGAAACGTAGGTATTGAGTGGACATTGACAATGATACATTAAATTTTGGAGCGGCAAGGAGATGACACTAAATGAAAAATTAAAAAATAAAATAAAACCTAACTACAATAGATTTATAATTTTAGTTTTTTTCCCATCCAAAACCTCGAATTATTGTAATATTATGGAATCACATATTTTTATAAAAAAAATTCAAAATTAAATTATTTTATAATTTAATCAAAATTGTTAATTTATCGCGTTAGTCCTGTAGAGATTATTAATTTATAGATATTATACTGTTAATACATAAATTACTATATTTTGTAAAAAATAAATATAACTTTTTTATTCTTAGCATTTATCTTTATCTTTAACATACACGTCAACATTTTCCGATAAAAACATATTTGTCAATGCTTAGCATATGGTTTTTTTTTTCTGTTATTATTATCCGATTTACCACCTCTGCTAATGAAAAAATAGGTAGAATTTTACCTAAGTCCCGTCTTCTTTTACAATTTGTCTTCTTTTACAATTTATCACATTTATAAATGTCTTTACCATTTTTATCACTTTAGTCCCTCTTTTATTTAAAATCCATCACTGTAATCCTTCCGTTAGTCCATGGTTAGTCAAAGATAACGGTTATAGGGGTATTTCAGTCCTATAGCATGTTATCCACACATACAATGAGACGTTTAAAATAAATAAGGTGAAAAAAATAAAAAATTTAGTTTGAGTAATGATTTTTAAAATATATATATTTAATGGTAAAAATGTAAATAATTTTGTGTAATGATGGCATTTTGGGGAATTAATTTAGTTGTAAAATTGTAAAATTTTAAAGTGTGTTGGTAAAATAATAAATAATGTTGTGTAATGATGGTATATAATTGCTAAAGTTTTAAATTTTTTAAAAAACATCAGAGTAAAATTGTCATTTTAATTAACGTAAATTGTAAAAAGGGTAAAATTGTAATTTAACACAAACTGTTATAGTTTACTGTTAAATATTTGGTCAAAAGACCAAAGTGATCGATTTTGAGGAAAAGAGGGACTAAAGTGATGAAAATGGTAAAGACATTTATAAATGTGTCAAATCATCAAAAAGATAGGATTTAGGTGAAATTCTACCTAAAAAATAAGAAAGCAAGCAACACGATGGTATAATTAAATTTTGTTAGGAATTGCAGCATTTAATTTGGATTTAGAATATTATATAATGGAATTATGTATTTTATAAGAGTAATTATACACAATCCAAATAATTATCCCAAATTTCAACCCAAATGATATGGTAAGTGAATTGTCAGCACCACACATAATATGGGATAATGTGATTAATGAAAAATAAAACTATTTACCACATCATTTGAATTGAAATTTGGATAAAATTTTTAGATTGTCTAGCATTAGTAATTTTATAAAGATAGTCGGTGCCTTTAGAATTATTAACATAGTGTTCTTTCTTTTACCAATTCACTGAAAACATTAAACAATCAATACTCATGACCCTCGAGACTTGGAAATTTGGAGTCCTCAATGCAATGAAAACAATAAACAATAAACAATAAATACATTTTTCTCAATAAAAATATAACGCTGTCATCAAATTTAAGTTTTAAATTGGGAAAATTACACAAACTTCCCATAAGGTTATGTAATCTTGCTCTAAGCGGCAATTTTTTCTGAAAAGACACAAACATCTCTTTGACTGAGTTGACCGCAGTCAGTCAATTGTCTTGACTAAAACTGATTTTAACTTTTGGATAAAATGACCAAAATGCCCTTCAGGTTAGTTGATGTGATAATTCATAATTAAATTGCTTTTTTTTAAAAAAAACAAGATAATTAAAAATTTTGAAGAGATAGGGAAAAGATCCATCATAAATCAATTATCAAACAAAATAATTAAAAATAAGAGAGAAAGCTTAATGAGATTCTAGAAATTTCCAGATTTTTTTTTGTTGAGAAATACAGATCTCTTTCAAAAGCTCCATCAAATTTGGGCTATGTTTGAGATTGCTTTTTCTTGAGAAATAATCACTTATTTCTCAAGTTTTCAGTATATAAGTGTTTGGTAAACTTTTCAAAAGTTGATTATTTTACAATTTGCACATCTGATAAGCAGCTTTAGAGAAATTGGTTGGGGGTTGCTTTTCAAAGCTGATTATTGAGGAATCTGGCTTCTTGTCATTACAATGTCTTTAATATCCCTACTATTTTAATATAAAGACAAAAATACCCTTCTATTTAATTGTGATAATTTCTTGAATTAATAATATTTTAAAAAACTGAAATTAAGAAATTAAAAATTAATCTTTTTTTTAAGAATCAGTGGTCACCACCGACGCCGGAGGCCGGAGGACAACCAGCCACTTCTGGCAACGTTGAAGACGGAGGAAGAAGCTGATTCTTCTCCGGCAGTGGAGGAGGCAAACCGATTATAGTACCCATTCGCGATTGAAATCACAAATCCTATCGTAGAGATTCTGTTATGATTCCTGATTCCGTCTCGATTCTGTCAAGCCAGAGAGGTCAGTTCAGCGATGGAGGAGGAGGAGGAAGCCTCCTCCATTTTCACGATGATTCCGAGACGAAATCTCACGAAATCTCTCTATGCTTTCGATTCGGCGATGGAGACGATGTAATGGCGACGCTTTCGACGACGAGGGATGAAGTATAGCGATCTCTCTCGATATCGGCGGCGGAGCTGGAGACGGTGGTGGATTTAGAGGTGAGATGCAAAGATTCCATTAATGGATGTTGAGTGAGTGGGTTGATTCAGCCGAGTTGACTCAGCAACTTAGTGGTGAAAAGAGTGAGTTGACTCGGTTACTTAGTATTAAATGAACGAGTTGACTCAGTAAATTGTTTTTAAAAATTATTTATATATATATATATATATAAATTAATAGTAAAAACCTGTTTGAATAATATATTACATTTTAACAAATATGTCTATTTTAGTCATTTTCCATAATCAAATAAAATTTACCAAACACTTTTTCCTTGTTTTTTTCTTAAGTTGATTATTTATAGAGTCAGTTTACCAAACATAGCCTTAAACTCAAACACCCAAATCCCATCTTCATCATGTCATCTCCACCACATTAGAAATGCTAACCTTTGTTTTTGTTTTTTTAGGAAATTATCAGATTTAATAACAATTAAAAAAAATCTAAACCAAAACCCAAATCACATCCTCATGATGTCATCTTCCCATCATCTTCTTCTCTAATACCCAAACCCCTAAACTCAAATGCCAAACCCTAGCCACCACCGCTACTCAAAACCCACCAGAATCACACCAACCGCCACTCTCGATCTCCTCATTTTCCGCCGCTCGAATTCCTCTCACCGCCGATTTCCTTATCTTTCTCTTATCATCTCTCTTCTCCCACTTCTTTCCTTTGACAAAGCTATTGCCACGAGGTGAGGGGATGGGCGTTTCGCGGCGGCCACCGTGGTTGTGTTTTGGTTTCGGTGGAGGGACAAAGATGTTGGGTTTGGAATGACTATTGGTGGGGTGGTTGGATTCAAGGGTTAGGATTTGGTGATTGAGATGGATGGTGGTGGGTTTTGGTTTAGGAAATGGTGGTTTCTAAATTCTAGGTTTATCTAGAAAAATGTTTTCGTTTTTTTTTTCATTTGATTTTCAGTTTCTAGCTTTTCGTCAATTGATTTTCAATTTCTTGTTTGGATTATAGTGGGTTTTTTTTTTGTTAGGGATTCTGGTGTTTAGAGAATTAAAAACATAGTTCAATTTGATTGAAGTCTGAAAATGAAAATTCGTTTTCCAGATCGAAAAGGCTTCTTCTATTTGGATTTTTGCAAACTAATTTTTAAGATTTTCGGGTATATTTTGTAATTTTATTTTGATTGATTTGTAGTTATAGATTTATTGGGGGGTTTTCATAATTTATAATAAGTTTAAGGGGAATTACCAATTGGGTCCTGGACTTTTTTTAAAATTCCAAATTGTTTGCGACTTTTACAAAAGTGACCAAATTGGTCCTTACATTTTTCCCAAGTGCCAAATTAGTCCCTCTAAGTAAGTTCTAACCGTCAACTTTAACTGTGCATAGGTAAAATTGTATTTTATTCCTAAACAATATAATATTGAAACATGCATCGTTTTTTTAACACATGTATATTTTTGTTTATTTTATTTGTGTGTTTTGATTTTTAAATAATTTTGAAAACATCACTTGTATAATATTAACAAAAAAAACAATATTATATAAAAGTGATAAAAGACTAAACTGAGAATGAACGGTAACTTTGTTTAAAAAAATAAAAGTATAATTGACATTGTCTTATTAAAATATTTTTAGAATTTTTCAGAGAATTTTAATTAAAAAAAAAGGTATAAATGGTGTTTCATTAATAATATTTTTAGATTTTATTCTAATTATAATAGAGAATTTAATGCACAGAGACAAAATAACTTTACTATAATATGACAAACAAAGGGTATTTACGTACTTTAACTAAAATTATTAAAGTCAACTGTTATATTTAATACCGTTAAGTCATTAGATTGATCAATTTAGTCACTTCTAAAAAGAGAGAGACTACTTTGACACTTGAAAAAAATGTGAGGACCAATTTGGTCACTTTTATAAAAGTTTCAAACAACTTGGAATTTAAAAAAAAATCCAGAACCTAACTGGTAATTACCCTAAGTTTAATTATTATTATTGTAGAAAATGACATTTTTACCCTTAGACCATTAAATCAATTGTTAGTCAAACTAGAAGTCAACGGTCAGTAAAACAAACATATACAACAATTCTTCTTTTACTAAACTACTATATTGTTGTAAATATTGGGTGGACCACATGTATCCACCGCTTAACATCTTTCTCTTACTTTATGGATTGCACACGTGTAATACTTGGGATTGATATGCTTTGCTTTTCTTTTTTTTTTGATAGCTCCACAGAGCAAAAAGGACCCAACACGGGCAAAGCCCAAAACAGAACTCCAAAACAAAAAGGGGAAAAACAGGGGAGGAGAAAAACCCGAGCACAGCAATCCCACAGCAAACAGAAATTAATGCAATTCAGCTAAAACTTGTCTCCGCACACATTGATGAAAGCCCTCCATCCAGAATCTGTCCCCATCCAACTTGAGAGCCTCCTTCGCCAGACCAAGGGCAACCTTATTACACACAGAAGGAACCCAGGTTACACCTGAACCTCTCCAGTGAGTAGAGACTTTATCTATCTCTCCAAGTATAGCTCCATACTTCGAGTTCAGGTGACTAGCAGTTTTGATCCAGTTAACCACTCTTTTCGAGTCGGACTCGATGGTGAAGGGAGCTAAGCCGCAGTCCTTACCAAATTGACTGCTTTTAAGAATTGCCAAGGCATTGGCCGCCCAAAGATCAACACCAGCAGCAATCTGCAATGAGCAAGAGGCCATGACCATCCCCGAAACCTCTCTGATAACAATACCAAGCCCAAAACCTCCTCCTCTCTCCTCTATAACCGCCGTGCAATTAATTTTATACCACCCCTGATCTGGGGGCTGCCACTGAATCTCATTCAAATTGTTCTTCACCCCCTTATCAGGCACAACATAACCCCGCTGCTGAAAGGCTCCCAAAAACACCCTACTCCAATTCATGGAGTTCCAGACATCATGTCTTTTCCTATCATGCAGGAAGGAGTTTCTCGCACACCAAACCTTCCAAACCGTGACACACAGAACTTCGAAGTCCATGGCAAACAAAAGGCGGAAGCCGTCATAAATGAAATAAAAAACTTCCCATAGTTATTAATGAGCACCCTACCACTAGGCACCCACTCCTTCCTAGTATACTGTAATTTTTGATAGCTCCAGAGGGCGTGGATTGTCGTCTCAATCTCAGTCATACACATAGGGCACTTATTATATACCTTTAAAGGAATATTGAGTTTCCACAGGCCTAACCACCACTTCTTCGCTGCAAGATTATTGGATACCCCGGGTGAACCCGCCAGCTCTTGCCCAATGCAATACCCACTCTTAACGGTGTACAAACCCTTCTCATCACAGTGCCACATCATTGTATCCTCTGTTTTGCCACTCCCAATCGGAATACTTAAAATCTCCTGGACATCTTCCTTGTCAAAGTTGCAATTGATCTTCTGCAGATCCCACCCTCCCGACGGAGAGATTAAACACTCAACTTTAGCATTACGGCCCAGCTTAGGACTGGAGATGATTTTAAATGTGGATGGTCTCGGAATCCATCTATCCTTGTAGATTGTGATAGAGGATCCGTTTCCCACTCTCCACCTCATTCCTACATCTAAAACTCCCTTCCCCCAAATGATACTCTTCCAAACAAAGGAATTTGAATCCTTTTTGGCTGCATCCAGGAAGCCTCCTCTGCTAAAATAACACCCTTTTAGGACTCTGGCAACAAGGGAATCCAGATTTTTAAGAATCCGCCACCCTTGCTTGGCTAGTAAAGCCCTGTTGAAAGTTTCTAGGTTCTTGAACCCCAGACCTCCTTCATCTTTTCTAGTACAGAGCTTCCTCCATTTACACCAATGCATCTTACGTTTCTCCATTGAGCCACCCCACCAAAACCTAGCACACAATCTGTGGATTTCACTAATCAAACTTTTAGGGAGACGGAACATACTCATGGCATAGGTAGGGATCGACTGAATGACTACTTTTATGAGCACATCCTTGCCTCCAACCGAAAGAAGCTTCTCCCCCCAACCTTTCAGTTTTCCCCACACCCGGTCCACAATATCCGTAAACAGCTGCCTTTTACTCTTCCCAGTGAAGCACGGAAGCCCTAGGTACTTCTCATGGCACATCACCAAGTTAACCCCCACTAAATCCGCCAGTCTTTTCCCCTCACAACTAGGAATGGAAGGGCTAACACACATTGCAGACTTGTTATAGTTGACCACCTGACCTGACACACTTCCATACTCATCCAAGATATGTATAACTTCTAAGCAATTCACATCATTTGCTTCAGTAAACAGCAGGCTGTCATCGGTAAAGAAAAGGTGAGAGATGACCGGACCACTTTTGCTACACTTAAAACCTGTAAGCTTTCCTTGAATTTGAGCATTTCAAATTAAACACGAGAGCCCCTCCGAACATATTAGAAAGAGGTAAGGTGATATCGGGTCACCTTGTCTGAGCCCCCTGGATGGGATAATGTTGCCACACACCTCTCCATTCAGCATGAAGGAGTACGTCACCGAAGAGATGCACCTCAAAATCAAGTTGACCCACTGCTCAGGAAACCCCATTTTTAACATCATTTTTTCCACAAAGATCCACTCTACTCTATCATAGGCCTTTGACATGTTGAGTTTGATGGCCATGGATCCTTTCTTTCGCCTTCTTCTCTTAATCCTGTGAAGACACTCAAAACCCACCACAGTATCGTCAGAAATGAGGCGGCCGGGTAAGAAAATGCTTTGGGATTCCGAAATAACTCTACCAAGGACAGACCTGAGCCTGTTTGTAATAGCTTTAGCAATGATCTTGTACAGCACATTGCATAGGCTGATTGGTCTGTACTCTGACACTACTTCCGGGGAATGTTTCTTCGGGATCAATGTGATTATGGTGTTGTTGAACTCTTGTACTGACCCCCCATTATTAAGCACATCCAGACAGCATTTCGTAACACTCATGCCAATCGTTCCCCAGTATTTTTGGTAAAAAATGGCTGGTAGGGCATCTTTTCCAGGGGCCTTCATTGGGATCATATCAAAAACCGCTTTTCGGACGTCAACCTCTGAAAACTTCACCCCCAGAAATCGCACCATATGATCTGACAACTTAGCATGCACTCCTTCTAGAACTGAATTGATGCGTTCTAAACTTGGACTACTGGATTCGTAAAGATTGGAAAAGTACCTGCCGATGATTTCTTCCAACCCCTTTTTCGACTCAGTCCACTGGCCGTTGTCATCAAATAAACCACTCAATCTATTGCGCCCTTTCCTGGTTGAGGCCTTTGCGTGGAAGTAACCAAAATTTCGATCCCCACTCTTCATCCATTCCACCTTAGCACGTTGGCACCAGTACCGTTCCTCCACTTCCAAGGCCTGGTCCAGTTTCTCTTCAAGGCTTCTAATTACCCTTCATGACTTAGGGATATCAGCTCTATTAGCCAAACCCAGTTCCTTTCTCCTGTGAGCAATCTCCTTTCGGTGGGACTCACGTTTCTTGGTATTCCAATTGTTTAGAAGAACACCACACTTGTTAATGTTTTCAAGAACCATCCCTTCTTGCTCTTTATGTTTCCAGACAGAGGCAACAATTTCCTGGCACTCCTTATCATCGCCCCAACATTCTTCAAAAAAGAACCTCCTCGCCTTCCTGAACCCGCACCCATTCCCCGGGTCCCATTAATCAGAGAATTCCAACAAAATTGGCCTATGATCCGATCCCCAGAAGTCAAGATGCCGGACACTAAAAAACGGGAATAGAGTTCTCCACTCCTCATTACACATACCCCTATCTAGGCGTTCCATTATAAGACCAGGGCCCTCTCTCTTGTTACTCCAAGTATACTTAGGGCCCTGGAAACCCATATCCTCTAACTTACTGTCCTACAAAGCTTCTCGAAAATCCGACATGGCACTCCATCTTTTCCTCAAGCCCCCACTCTTTTCACTATCGTAACAAACCTCGTTGAAATCTCCCATGCAGACCCAAGGCAAATTGGACATTCCAGCTAGCCGCTTAAGAAGGGACCAAGAGTGACTTCTTTGAGTCCCATCTGGATCGCCATAAAAGCCAGTAAACATCTAGCTCTGCTTATTAATACGTCTGATCCTAACATCAATATGAGCATGCGAATATGACCGCAGCTCCACATTAACCTCCTTAGACCAGTACAGACAGAGACCCCCAGCCTTTCCAATACAATCCACTACCAATTTACCAATAAAACCTAACTTAACCTTCCACTTTTCTAATTTAACATGGTGACACTTAGTTTCCAGCAGAAACATCAAGGCCAGATTAGCTTCCTCCTTGCGCCCCCGCAAAGTGTTGAACGCCCGTAGACTTCCTAGTCCCCGGGAGTTCCATACAAATATTTTCATTGGGTGCGGCTAGCCGATGGAGATCGGCCGGCCGATACATCATGTTCCCTCACCTTTTCTTCAGTGCCAGTACTGTTGTGCCCCTAACTCCCGACATCTTCCATTGCCACCGGTGGTGTGTTGTCCACCAAAATAGATTATCCCTCCTGGTGGCTTGCACCCTCCTCTTCACTTCCATTTGACTTATATTTTTTCTTGTGTTGTCGACCTTGCATCTGCTGCTCAGACTTCTCTCGTTTACCTAATCCCAAATTTTCCCCCAAACCTTGAGTCAGGCGTATACCACGAGCCACCCGTTTCCATTTTAGAGGTTTTTGTGTCTTGCCAGTTTCAACCCCTAAAGAGCCTATGTCCATTTTACATTCTCCTTCGTCAAGCCCACTCTTTAAATTGTCCACTTCTCTTTCTGGTGTTGTCATAGGCCCAGCTGCCACAGCTCCTCCAAGCCTCGCAATTGGGCCTAGCCCAGAGGAAAAACGTAGGCCTGCTACAGGGGCATCCGCCCTACTAGGAATTAGCTCTGCTTCCACTTGTGTCAGGGTCATCTCATGGGTCCCCGGGGTTTCAGTTGTCTGTTCCAGAAATATGCCCTCTGTAACGTTTCCAAGCTTCCTTTTCCAAGAAGACGAGTCTATTCCAGTGGCGCAATTAATGCCTTCACTGTTCCCCACGTCATTGTGGGAAGAAAGGATAGGTCTCATCTCTTTCCTTTGGGTCGCCGGTTGGCTCTCCACTCTCCCCTTCGTACTGATATCAGATTCCGCCCGATCTTTGGTTTTCCCTTTCGAGCCCACACCATTCCTCCCGTGATTCTGCATTGGGCTATTCTGAACCCCTCTATCAGTATTCTCATTTTTATGTTGAAAGCGCTTAGGCGGGCTCACCGCTCTCAGCCAAGTATTCAGGCGCATTTGAGCTTCTGTAATTGACACAGCTTCCTCACCGGGCTCCATGCATTCTCGCAGAGCATGTCCTAGGCGCCCACATTTGAAACAGTAATCTAGTAGGCGTTCACATCGAAGTAGCATTGTCTTAATCTTCCCCTCCCTAAGCAGATCAACCCTCAGGCTTCTCCTCAATGGTTCCTTGGCGTTGATAAGGACACGGACCCGAACATACCGTCCAGTACCAGTAGTAGCAGGACCCATATCAAGGTCTCTGACCTCCTCAATCATCTTTCCAAGGAAAATAACTATATCTTCTGTCATACATATTAATGGAAGATTGTGTATTTGAATCCAGAACTCTATCCTATTAAACTGCATGGCTGGAATATCCCCTGTCCCAATGGGTTCCTCAAAAATAATAACAGCTCTATCAAAAGTCCAAGAACCCCCCGTTTGAATACGTTTCCGATCTTCCACGCTCCGAAAATGTAAGGAAAAATGTTTCCCTCCACTGCCACAATCTCAACTCCCTCATTAACACGCCAGATTGTTTGCATAACCTTCATGAAGGCTTCTCTATTGACTAACTTTGTTGCCATCACCTTGCCAATCAGGCATAAGGACAATCGTTGTTCGCCTTGAGCCTTAAGCTTACCATCCAGAATCCCAACAGGGCTCTCCTTCTCCTTTATGGAAAGGGCACCACATAGCATAGCTATTTCCTCTGTATTCATATCTGAGCACTCCCCCGGCAGGATAGGCTTCGTAGAAAACTATCTGGGAACACTCTCACCTTAGAGGGAGAGAATCTTGACAGGCAGGTTTTTCTGTATATGCTTTGCTTAATGCTTAAGTAAATGATAAAATCGATGATGTAATGGACAAGTGGCCAAGTTGTCATTTTGTGAGCTTTTATATATATAAAGGCAAATTACACTGAACCCCTTGAGGTTTGGACAAGTTACACGTAAATGAATAAGTTTCTTTATTATACACTAACACCCCCGAAATTTAAATTTGACTTTAAAAATACCTAAAATGCCCTTAGTTATATTAATTTACACTTTATTTTTTTTACCTTTTAATCAAACACTTTATAAACTTTAATAAAATAAAAAAATTAAATAAAAGATATGATTCATTACATAAATAAATAGTTTTTTTAATTAAATAAATAAATATTTTGAATAAATAAACAATTTTAAAATAAATAAATAAATGAATAGTTTTAAAAAATATAAATAAATAGTTTTAAAAAATAAAATAAATAATTAGTTTTAAAAAAATAAATAAATAAATTTAAAATATAAATAAATAAGTGAAAAACTTAAAAACATTAAAAATTTTAAGGATATTCATTAATAGGGACAAGAAAAACTCTAAATATCTAAACTTTTACTGCAAAGATGATGGTGAGAGAAGCTTCAAGGTTCCTAACACTCCTTAGATATTTAGAGTCTATATTGTCCCTATTAATAGATATTCTTAAAAAATTAATTTTTTTAATTTTTTCACTCATTTTTTAAACTATTTATTTATTTAAAACTATTTATTTATTGGATTTTTTTTATTTAATGTTTTAAATAATTTATTTACTTAATTTTTTAAAAAATATTTATATATTAAATTTTTTTAACTATTTATTTATTTAATTTTTAAAACTATTTATTTTTTTAAAACTATTTATTTATTTAATGAATCGTATCTTTTATTTAATTTTTATTTTATTAAAGTTTATAAAGTGTTTGATTAAAAAGTAAAAAAAATAAAGTGTAAAATAATATAACTAGGGGCATTTTAGGTATTTTTAAAGTCAAATTTAAATTTTGGGGGTGTTAGTATATAATAAAGAAACTTATCCATATAAGTATAACTTGTCCAAACCTCAAGGGGTTCAGTGTAATTTTCCCTATATATAATCCATTTCTTTGTAAAAATCCAATGACGATAAACCAACAAAGTTCTCCCTCTCTTTCTTTGTTCTCTCTCGATCTCTCTCTCATCTCACATTTATTCATTTTGTCATTTCATTTTATTTAGGTATAATTTCATATAAGTCCTACTTTTTTAGTGATTTGTCACTTTATAAATATCTTTCTAAATTCATCATTTTGATTCTTACTTTTTGTAAAACTCATCACTTTAGTCCATTTGACCAAATATATTAAAGTCAACTATTTTAAAACATGTAAAAATACATTTTTGCCCTTATAACTATTTAATTTAGCTAAAATGATTATCTTAACTTTAAATTAAAAAGAAAAACAATAAAATTCTCAATAATAAAATCTTAAATAAATATATTACAAAAAAAAGTTTAAATAAATAATTAAAAAATCCATTAATTTTTTCTTATTTTATATTTTTTTTCATAATGGATTTTTATTTAGCTAAAATGATTATCTTATCTTTAAATTAAAATGAAAAACAATAAAATTCTCAATAATAAAATATTAAATAAATAGATTAAAAAATAATTATGAAAAAACAAATCATTTAAAGTTAAGATAATCATTTTAGCTAAATAAATATCCATTATGACAAAAATACAAAAAAAGTAATGGATTTTATTATTATTATTTATTTTAAAAAAAATTGTAATATATTTATTTAAGATTTTATTATTAGGAATTTTATTATTTTTCATTTTTAATTTAAAGCTAATATAATCATTTTAACTAAATTAAATAGAAATAAGGGCAAATATGTACTTTCACAAGGTTTAAAATAGTTGACTTTCACATATTTGGTCAAATTGACTAAAGTGATGAGTTTTGGAAAAAGTTAGGACTAAAGTGATGAATTTGGAAAGACATTTATAAAGGTAACAAATCACCAAAAAGATAGAACTTACGTGAAATTCTGCCTTTTATTTATAACATGTTATCAACATGATTTTATGTAAGTAAAAAGGATCCCTTGATGGATGATTTACTTACATCTCAACATTCTGAAACTGTATATAGATCTATATACAGTTCCGTATAATAAGATGGCTTATGCCGTCAATGAAACCCATATATATAGTTCTGGATTTGTTTATTTATACTCATTTATTTTTATGTACATATTATGTGAACTTATGTCTCTGAAATTGTTTATTTTTATGTACATATCAGGTGAACTCATGTTCCTGAAATTGCTATTTTTATGAACATATCAGGTGAACACATGTCCCTGAAATCATTTATTTTATGCACATATCAAGCGAGATTAGCCTCCTGTAACTATTTAATTATACATAATATATAAGACTGGTTGTGGCTATGCACATATCAAGCGAGCTTAGTCTCCTGGAACTGTTTAATTATACGCAATACATAAGACTGGTTGCGGCTGTATCGACAGAAACTAGCTACAGTTGTGTTGACAGAACCTATTATAGTTCTTAATTTAATTATTATGCTCTTTAAATATTCGTATTTATTTATTATACGCAATATATAAGACTAGTTGCGACTGTGTCGACAGAGATTGGTTACGGTTGTGTCGACAAAACCTATTATAGTTTTGGATTTATTTATTATGCTTTTTAAATATTCATATTATTTATTTATACTCAATATATGTGATCAGCTAAACCGACTAACCAAAACTTAAAGTTCCTGGAATTATGATATTTAACTTGGCACGGTTTTGAAAACTGATGAGAACTTGGAGTTTTGGATCAAGTGTTATACATGAATTTCATACTTCATTATTTGGAACCTGGGGTTTTCAAACCCATTCAGAATCTGAAGTTATCTCATATATATGAAGTAATATATTTACATGTCATTTATTTGAGAGAATGATATGCACATCCAACAGAATCATGTGAGTATCATAGAAAGGATTTAAGATCCTAACAAATAATAAAATCGGAAATAATATTTTATCTATTTCATACACATCCAATAGGATGTTGTGAGTATCATAAAAAGGATTTAAGATCCTAACGTATCATTCATTTGAGAAAAACAATCTAAACATCCAGCAGGATGATGTGAGTATCATAAAAGGGATTTAAGATCCTAACGTATCATTCATTTGAGAAAAATGATCTACACATCTAGCAGAATGTTGTGAGTATCATAAAATGGATTTAAGATCCTAGCGTATAATTCATTTGAGAAAAAAGATCTACACATCCAGTAAGATGTTGTGAGTATCATAAAAAGATTTAAGATCCTAATATAACGTATAATGAAATTGTAAAGGATATTTTATCCATTTTATATTTGCTCCTGAAGGAGCATTATCAAGAGAGTAAATTTTGATATATTTAAATTCATTGGATATCAAAACATACCCTAGGAGTGGATGCTTGTAAATGACAAGAGAAAAAGGTTCACAGAATAAACCTATTAAAAAAAGGGGGAGAGATTATTATCATTTCAGATAAGATATAAAAAGGCACTACACATAATGCCCATAAAATTCCCAGAATGGAAATATATTTGTCTTGCCGAGAGTGCAATGACTTATATAGTTCTGCGGAGTTAGAAATATTTTATAAATTTGACTTTGCTCAGAGCAAATGTTAATACCATATCAAATCCAACGGATCTGATAGAAAGCTCTGGAAGAGTCACGATATTGTTATCAAACAATACTAAATTATGTATCAATGATACTTGATATTATTCAAGCAGAAAAAAATATGCTTAGTTCAAAGACATATAAATTTAATATCAGATCAGATCCAGCGGATCTGATTAAAAGCTTTAAAAGAGCCAGAATCTTATTACCAGATGGTATTAAATTGTGTATCAATGATACTTTATATCATTCAAGTAGAACATAAAGAAATCTGCTTAGATTAAAGGCATATAACTTTATTAATGTCACATTGAGACTATGAATAATAAGAGTGTTGAATATTTGTACATGGTTTGGGCTAGAAACTCATTATTAAGAAGCTACATACTTTCTCATCTGCAATGCATATGCACAAATGAAGACTAATAATAAAACCATCACATTCTAAAGTTGGTTTTGAATCCTCATCATTCAAGGGGATATATGTGGACATATTCAGCCACCAAATGAACCCTTTCATTATTTTATAGTTCTAATTAATGCATCAACGAGATGATCACATGTTTTTTATTATCAAACATCTCTATATTACTTGCACTGATTGTTAGTTTTTCAGGCATATTTACTTGATTGAACTTACAAGATATTTGATGAATATTTCAAAGCAGTTGGAATTGATGTTCAACATCTAGTTTTCAGATATACTCATGATCAAAATGGATCAGAGGAATCACTTATCAAACGTCTCCAGGTAATTACGAAAACTTTATTATTTTGATACAGTTACCAATTCCTATATGGGTAAATTCTATATTCCATGTTGTTGCATTAATCTATGACTCACTACTTATCATCATTATTTACCATTACAACTTGTCATTGGGCATTGACTTGCTCACATTTTTAAGATATTTGATTGTGTTGTATATCTCTTTATTGCATCTCTGGCATGATCTAAGATAAGAATTATATATCATTATGAGATTATTGTTGATTTTGATTAATCTTCTATTTAGATCATTTAAACTTGATAGTTTATATTTTTCCGTACAATCTGTATATTATTATATTGATTAATTTCTGAATGAAAAGTTTCTCCAGAAGAGAATAGTAAATGAAAAGTTACTCTTATACAAAATAGAGATACCATTTTGGTTCTATATATATATATATATATATATATATATATATATATATATATATATATAAATGTGTCTCATTTCAATCTTCGTATCGTTCAAATACGAAAAATAATTGATCATCAGATAATTATTAATCTGTTACCTGATATATTAAAAGTAACAAGATTTTATAAGTTGTTATCTCATAAACCCTGACCAGATGATTGTTCCTGAAAAGCGATCGGATTAAAATGCAACAAATAAATCATCTGATACATATCATAAGCTTGTGAACCTTTTTGAAATGTACTGTTATCGGGATCCCAAAAGTAAACAAAACTCGAGTTATAAATAAATCAACTACATAAGAGTATGATATATCGAAAGAGACAAAAGTCTGTGAAATGACTAAATCCATTAAAATGGAAGAAATCTCAACAGAGATACAAGAATGTAGAAATTGAGAGAAATTCTATCAATCATACAAGTTTATGAGATGACTAAATCCATTGAAATGGAAGTAATCTCAACATAGATACAAGAGTATTGAAATTGAGAAAATTTCTATAAATCATATGAGAGAAATATGGAATCATAATGAAACAATCATTGATGATGTATTTTTATACACAGTAGCGCTACTGGAATTATAAATGATAATTATGATATTCATAATATCAATGATTATAGACAAAAGACACAATTGGCCTATATGAAAAGAATCAATTCAAGAAGAATTGAATTCATAAGCCAAACATAAAGTTAGACAAATAGTACTCCAGACACTTGGAGATGTCAAACTAGTTAGATACTAATAGGTCGTTATACGGAAACGTAATGAGAAAAACGAGATCGTGAGATATGAAGCATGACTAGCAGTACAATGTTTCTTACAGAAACTTTGTATTCACTACTGATGAATATGATTACGTTCCGAATTTTTGATAAATTTGGCTTCCTTTGAGAGGCTTGAAATATGTCTTCTAGACATAGGAATAATTTATCTATATGATTCACGCAATACAGATATTTATAATCTCAAAAGGATTTAAAATGCTATAAGCATGTAAATCGAGATCTCGTAATCTGTATTTGACGAGCATACAAAAATTCTTATATATATATATAAATTAAAAACAATATGAACAGATGTGCTATAACTGTCTCAGTTAATATCCGATAAAGATAAGGATATAATAATCATATTATATACTCATGTGTCTTTGTAAAAAAATGAGAAAGAAAATATTGTCTCGGCCTGAAGATCGAACATATATCAAATAGAATGCTTGTCCATCAATCAGAATATATTGAAAAGATTCTGAAAAGATTCCATATGGATATTACTCCATAAAACAAGTCTTTGCTTATACTCCCTCCAATAAATTATGACGTTATTCATTTCATGAAATAAACATTTGTATGCGTCAGCTTTATCAATCCAGAAGATTGTTTCAAAAGAACTTTTATCAGGAGGAGCATATCAAATGAAGTATATTAATTATTTGGGGCATATGTGCATTGTACTCTTTTTCCTTTCGATCAGGTTTTTGTCCATTGGATTTTCCTGACAAGGTTTTAATAAGGCAATTCTCTAAGCAAACCCAAAAATCATCTGATCCACAAAGATTATCATAAATATTACATTGATCCAGTATATCATCGTAAATATGTTGTCTTGATCAAGAAAATCATTATAAATATTACTTTGATCTTGCCAATCATCGTATATATGTTACCTTGATCCAGAAGATCATCATAAATATTAATTTGATCCGACAGATCAATGAATATCTTTGCTCAGGTTTTTATCCCACTGGGTTTTCCTTAGCAAAGTATAAATGTGAGAAATGTTTTGAAGAAAACAATAATTCTGGACATATGTGCACTATAATCTTTTTCCCTTCGATTAGGTTTTATCACACTAGGTTTTCCCGACAAGGTTTTTAATGAGACAGTTTTGAGAACATCCAACACCATGAGATCCAGAAGATCATTCAAATACAAGTGGTGAAAATCCAAGGGGCAGTGTTGTAAATATTGGGTGGATTTACACCACATGTATCCACCGCCTAACATCTCTCTCCTGCTTTATGGATTGCACACGTGTAATGCTTGGGATTGACAGGGCCGGCCCTGACGTTTTTGGGGCCCGGGGCAAAAATTTTAGAAATAGAAAAATGGGCTCCATGAAACATCAAATGAGAAAAAATCTAAATTGAAAATAAAAATCCAAAAACAAAATACAAAATCAGCTGTTCGTCTTAGCCCAATTTTTTTTTTTTTTTTTTTTAACTTTTAAGTTTTTTATATACCTCTTTGATCTCAAATATTTGGATCAATACTCAAAACAAATATTTGGGTCTTTATAATCTTAAATAAAATAAAAATAGGCCTTTAAACTAAAACTCAAAATATGTAAAAATGAAAATGGACCCCTAAACTAATATGGAAATATGAAAATGGGTCCCTAAATTAATACTCACAACATTAAATCTGGTCTTTGGGCGGCTGCCCTTCTACCAATACAGCAGGGCCAGCCCTGGGGATTGATATGCTTTGCTGAATGCTTATGCTTGAGTAAATGATGCAATTGATGGTGTAATGGGCAAGTGGCCAAGTTATCATTTTGTGAGCCTATATATATGATCCATTTCTTTGTAAAAATCTGATGACGATAAATCAACAAAGTTCTCTCCTCTCTTTCTTTGTTCTCTCTCTCTCTCTCTCATCTCTCATTTATTCATTTTGTTATTTTATTTTATTTATAACATATTTTAATATATTATATTAATAGATATAATCCTACAATTGGAATTAAAAAATATTAGAAAGAAAAAGACAATAAAAAAAACAATTTGACTACAAATTTCTGAAAATGAACTCCTTTCAAAAGTCTACCACTATTATTACATTTGAAATATTCTGAAACTGTTCACTTTATATGTTAACTTCAATAGTTCAATTTTTCTTTCAGATATGGAATGTTTCTGATGTCTTAAAGATAAACCGATGACTTGGTGTCTCCAGGAGCCGAACTTTTTTTTAACTATTCAATGTTTTGGAATTGAGGGGAGTGGTATAACTCGAACCCACAACCTCTTGGATGCAGATGTGATGAGCTTACCACTGAGTCAACCTCATCTTATCATACGGTAACCACACCTTGCAACTTATGAAATGTGGTAACAAAAACAACATTCTAATGTAACTTGTATAATGATACATATAAACAAAAAGCTTTTCATATCGAAAACTGCTACACCTTGCAACTTGTGAGATGTAACAAAATCAACAACATTCGTTTTTTTTTAATACAACTACTGTCAGGACCTGCGAGATTAGACCCTAAAAGTACGGTCCGGAATACTACTCACACTATCAGGTAGAGGTTACATATAGACTACAAAATAATATTACATATATTCAAAATAATGCTTTCAACCGCAAATTTTAGGTTTTGATAACATTTCTAATTCAGATCATCAAAACCATTGTTTTTTTTTTTACACTATCTATCCACATATAGGATTAGATATTTTTTTGAAGCTTTTTACTATTGATAGGATTCGAACCGCTGACTTGAGAGTCAATTACCCAAACCCTAAGCTCATCCATTTACCAGCTGAGCTACACCCCTGGAGGCAACAAAACCATTGTTTTACACTTTCTAAAATAATCAAGTGCCTTGATTAACCACACCAAGCTGCCAAACGTTCTATCGTGTTTAAGAGCATTTTTTTTACTTCAAGTTATATCTTTTAACTGTATTATGGAGATTAGATGACTTCCATTAAATACTATTCTCCTTCAAGAAAAGAAAGGTCTGAAGGACCCTTGCTATGCACAATTATTTCCTTTTGGATTTTCAAAAACAGTGAAGGTGCATTTCAAGTAACCAAATAGTCTGAAATTTGTGCTATGATGGCGCAATTTAGCTGCTGTCTCAGTAATGTGCATTTTTACTATTAAGGTCAGGAGGAAAAACTATAGCATTATATATATATATATATATATGATTACAAAAAGGTTGAAGTTCAGCTTCTCAGCTCTATATATTTGAAAATATATGACAAAAAACAGAAAACTTTGACTGAGAGCAGACTTATGAATTCAGAGCAGTTGAGTTGCTTGAGGCCGAAGAGATCATCTCATCTCATGGAACCCTCCCTGTATCTCACACAAATTTTCTAAACCACCTGTCCCCATCTCTCTCATATCTACAATCAGAACTATATGCCTAATACAAGTACGTACATGTTATCCTTATGATTATGAGTATCTGATCTAGGGGGATCCAGGTCGCATTCACGAGTAGGTGTTGCATCTGGGATGCAAAGGTATCATCTAGAATCTGCAAATCAATAGAAAGGGTTGTCAGAGGTAGTTAAAAAGATTGAAAATAAGACGGCCTCTTCTCTGCTAGGGAAAAGGGAAACACTTCTTAGTTTTATTTCTTTCCATTCAAAATTCGTAAGATTGGCTCAATAATATGATCAAATTTGTACTCCAAAATGTCATTTAACATCACCAGTGCAAATCCTAAAACCTAATAATTAGGATAATCATCATGCCAGTCCCCAGCACTGCTGAAGTTTAATAGTATCAAAACAAGACAACTAGAAAGTAATCCCTTTCATTTTTACTCTTGTTCTTATGGAGAGGCGACCATAAACTTCTGCTTCCCTCTCTCATCTCTCACATAGAACAAACAGGTTTTTGCTATTTTTAATCCTTGAAAGTAATGCTGTCAAACAGTGGCTTCACAGTTAGTAATTTGCAAGCTTGGAACAGAATGAAAGATGTCCTCCAGCTATGAAAATGTTGTCTCCGTGGAGTTAGGTGAGAATCATCCAATTTTTGCAAAACATAAATCTCACAACTTTCATTAACAATACCACCCAGCATTCCAAATGTTAAACGCCAGATGAGAAACTTACTGAGCATAATCTAAATACACAACTACAAAACACCAAGTACATGATACTGTATTGGTTTTGTATGAACAAAAGCTAGACTGTAAATTAACATCTACAGCTGCAAATTTAATGCTAGTACTTACAGATACAGCAATTCGTGAACCTTTATACCATGACCTATTCTCTTTCCTGTTCTCCAAGAAACTTAGAACATCCTGTGACAGAGAAAACATCATTTAGGTGTAAAGGAATTAACATAACTGAGTTTTAGTGCAAATATCTTTAAAATTGATCAGCAGGTGACTTACTTGTCCCATTCGGTCCCAGTAACCTCGGCAGATTGCAACAAAGACACAAGTCTCAAAAATAGTATGAATTGAAGGTGATTTATTGAATTTGTCAACTAGTCTTTCAGTAGCTGCATTCTACTTCGTATATCAGATTCTCCTACAGTTTTCTTTGAATCATGGAGAATTTTCCTTTTTTTCAATTTTGTAGCACTCTGTAACTTGGTCTGCAGCAACAGCAAAGAACTGAATACAAAAGACATCGCATATCAATGCATAAGTTAAGCTTTAGGTTTAATAAAATTTGATCTGTATGGAAGAACAAAGAATCTGGTTGCTGCACATGGATTCAGAGAAGAAATAGGTCAAGTCAGTTGACAGTTTATTAGACGGTCAAAGTGGGTGATAGGGAAAATTTTATTCAGACAAGAACATTGTAGATGATAATTACAAGCAGCCATGCTCAGTAATGACACATTGGCAGGTGAGAACTACTTTGGTACACAACATTCATACAAACACATAATTCTTTAACTATGTCTCAACTGCTGCTCTATTTCTTTTTTATTGTTTTTTTATGAAGAAAAAGGTCTATGCAGCAACATTTTGACAGATCTATCAGTTGTAGCTTCATTCATATGGGCTCAATTCATCAATTTTCCTTAACATTTGGCTTTTTTTGAAAAAGCAATTTTTTGCCTTGTTTTAATTGAGCGATCCGCTACCAATTTCTTTTTCTTTCAGAACCGAAATTTCAGCTTAACTCATGAAACAGCAGCCAAGCAACAAGAAATTAAGAGGCACTCTTCTAGTTCAGAAGGATACTCACATTTTCTGAAAGCTTTTCATCAACAGCTTGCAAATAATTCCTGAACTTTGTTCTTACGGAGATTATGTTTTTAGTTCCTCTATTTTGCGGTTATCTGCGTTTGGTAGGAATTCAGTGAAAACAAACGGAATGCCATTGCCAGAGAGTACAATAACCGAAATACCCTTAATAAAGATTTCTGATGAAGGGTAGTATGGTAATTTTGTATTTAATTAAATAAAAAATGAAACAACAAATTAAATTTAAAATTAAAATATATAAAAAACTAATTAAAAAATAATAATAATAATCTTTTTCTCTCTCTAAGACCCTTAGGGCATCTCCAATCGGTGTGCTAATCTCCATTTTGCAGCAAATTTGGACTCCAACCGATGTGGCACTTCACGCCAGATTGCAGCCCCAACTTCTTCAGCACCAGATCAAGCGCACTCTCTTCAAATGCGCTACTTTGTTGCTTAGTTTTTCTTTTTTTTAAAGTCCCTCAATTTTTACTTATTCACGTATTGACTATTATTCAATAAAATATGTTATAATTGTATCCCTTATTTAAAAGTTTTGTTTAATTACAGTTTTACCACTATTAAATCAAATGTATTCCAATTGTATCCTTTTAATTATCTAATGCTTTTGGTTAATTTATATTTGTTTTAATTTACTAATTTGTTAATTTCTTAACTTATCGTAATATTATGTTAATTAAGGGGTGAAATGTTAATTGTTGAGAAATAATAAAAAAGTAAATATTTAGGGAATATTCTTTATAGAGTAAGATTTGGTACAATGGGTTGAAGATAGTGGTGTCAAAGTTGCTATATTTTGCTGCAAAGTTGCAACAAATTGGTGCAATGGGTTGGAGATGGTCTTATGCCTTCCAATCAGATTAAATTAAAAACCAATACAAATAATTATTATTATCAAATAATATATTAAAATAATTAATACATTTAGGGTTTAGGGTTTCCACACTACCCCCAAACCCAGAAATTAAACCTCAAAACGTCATCACAAACCCAAAACCAAACCTAACTTTTTTTTTGGGTTTCATAACATTCTAATTCATCATTTTATCAACAAATAGAGAAAAAAAAATGAAAAAAAAAACACTATTGAAAAAAAAAATTAGAGAGTTTAGTTTTTGGAGATCTGAGAAACCTCCATCAAAAAATCCATTCAAACCGATCTCATCCCTCTATCTCTCTTTCTTCCTCATCGATCTCCGATCTCATCTCTCTCTAGATCAATCGATCGATCTCACCACAACCACCATCAACCATCCACTGTCAACCACCCCAAAGCCGAGAAAGAAGAAGAAAAGGAGAGAGAGAGAGATCTGGTCGTCGTCGTCGTCGTCGCGCTTCCAGTCGCTGTCGTCTCTGCTTCCGGTCGTCGTCGTCGTCACTTCTGGCCATCGCCGCCGTCGTCGCTTGGGTGTTGGGAGGTTTGATGTTGATGATGAACGAGTGAGAGAGATGGAGAAAATTTTTTATTAGGGTTTGGTGATGATGAACGTGTGAGAGAGAGAGAGAGAAAGACTATTATTTTTTTTTAATTAGTTTTTTATATATTTTAATTTTAATTTAATTTGTTTTATTCTTTAATTATTTGTAATATTAATTATTTTAATATTTTTTTTTATTTTTGAAATTTTTACATTATTAAATATCATTTTTACCCTTGTTTATGAAAAGCTTCTAGAAGCTTTCGTCACATTTCCCATATTGCCCTTGTTGATCTAACGGAAGTCAACAAATTCCTAACTGAATTGGACGGTAGGGACAGGAATATGTATTTTCAGATAAATAGTTGACTGAACTTAGTAATTCTAAAAACTAGTGGACCAAACCCAGAAAACCTAAAGAAATCTAATAGGCTTATATTTTCCCTTTTAATTAATCCCCCATAATGCAATAACTAGTACACAAGTACAGCTCCATACCCTCTTTTTCCAACCTCCCTAAATCTTCTTTTACCTTGAGTTTATTTGGGTTGGAAAGAAAGAATGGAGATCAAAATGGAATATGATGGTTGGTTCCAAACTTCACCGATATACTCTTCATTGCCCGACTCTGTGAGAGAAGGATTCAAAAAGTATTTTCACCTCAGAAACCATCCGGATTGAAGATCTTGATCCAGCTCTACATATTAGCTCTGAACTGATGAATAGAATTGAGCTTCACTTTGGGAGTCAGGAATAATGATGCATCCATTATTCCTCATGAATTCCGTAATCTTCATGGCCCTGTCAACTTTGCCTGTCAGAGCATCAGGCAAGATCTGATCCTTTGAGACCATTTCCTCAAACAGTTCAATCACTTCTTTGAACCTCCCACTTCCACAGAGACCGTCTATTTAGAGATGGCAGTATTTCCCGTGGGGCCGGGGCCCCGCCTCGATTGGGGCGGGTATGAGGGATAATATTCGGGGACGGGGACGGGGATGGGGACAAAGTCTTGTCCCTGAAAGTGAAGCAGGGCGGGGACGAGGGAAGCACTCGCCCCCCCCCCCCCCCCCCCCCCCCCCCCCGACTCCGCCCCGATATATATATATATATATATATTATATACATATATATATTTTTTTATAATATAATATATAATATTTAGATTTTTAAAATTATTTAATATTAATTGTTTAAACATAAACAGTTTTTTTTTTAACTAAAAAAAATTATTCATTTCTCGACTATGTTTACGTATGTTTAGATTCTAAATTTTAGAAGTTTGTTGTTTTATGAAATCTTTAACGGGGAATGGGACGAGTATAGGGAAGGCACCTCCAACGGGGAATCCCCGACCCCCGCCCCGCTTCTCTTAATGCGGGGATGGGGACGGGGATGGGGACGGTTTTGAGGGGCGGGGATGGGGATGGAAAAGCATTCCCCGACCCCGACCCGCCCCGTTGCCATCTCTACGTCCATTAGAGTCGATTATGTGATCAGATTAGGATAAGATATCCCGGACTTTTTCATCTCCTTCACAATTTCAAAGGCAGATTCAAAATTCCCATTTTTGCAATGGTGCTTAACCAAGATATTGAAAATACAGCTATTTGGTTTCAACTTGAGATGCTCATTTGTATACATGAGAAATTACGGGCCAAATCTACCTGATTTGAATCGATCAGTAGATTGAGACAAGTGCTGATGGCTTTAAGAGAGGGCTTTTCACGAACAATTGGCTGAATTGCATAGAACATCTCGAGCACTCTTTCATGTAGGGAACATCTACAGAAATGCTTCATGAGATTAAGAAATATACACTCATGAAATTTGCAAGTTTCATTAGTCATTTGAAAAAGAACTGCATCAACAGCTTGAAACTTTTTCGACTGAGCAAGCTTATTGAGAATGGTTGCATTGTTGTGATTAAAACCCTTTTGCTCCGACACCATGTTAAATACTTCCAAGGCACGTTGTGGTTCTCTCTCATTTTTGATCAAATTGATGATAGCTTCATGGGAAATATATTTGGATTTTCTCCGAGCATCCACAGAGGTGTTTAAGGTTTGAGTAGGAGGGTCTGCTTTCATGGCACTATCCTTTAAAATTTGAAGGGGAGAAATCCATGGAAGTGAAGAGGATGAGGATGAGGATGAGGATGAGGAGTACCAAACTCGCTTATGGAAAGAAAACCTACTGAAATTCATGAAAATTCCAGTAGTATTTTAGGGTTTCATCTATCTGCATAAAAAAAAAAAAAAATCTTTTAGCTTCATTTCTATGACCAATGCAAGCACTATAAAGGCTATGGAAAAGAAAACTGTTGTAACAAATTAACCCTTAACATTTTCCTAAAAAAAACAAAATATTTCTCTTTTCCTTGAACATCCATAATTTTCTCTCAATGCTCAAACACAATACAAATTCAAAGAATAGGGAAGCGATACAAAAACACAAGCAGCAGGCCACACGAAGCCAGTTCATACAAGATACCAACTTGCAAACTGAATTGTACATTAATGTTTGACAGAAAAAGCTTTTGAGATTGTTCATACGAGATACCCAAACCCAGTTCAATTTAAACTGCAAGTTAAGTGATTTAGTAACTTAACAACGAAATATCACAAAAAATGTTGAGTAAATTAAAGACCCATTTCATCATTTATCTCATGGAGAGAAAAAAAAATTCTGCATTGCAAGAAACCAAAAAATTTGTAAATCAGTCCCCCTAAAATTCCTTAGATTCAGTCTATCAAAAATTCTTTTAATTTACTCCTCAGAACTTATTAGCTTCATGAGATACCCAAAAATCCAAAATCCTTGTAATTTAGGTGGCGTTTGGTTTTTTGTCTAAACTCTGAACGGGCCTGAACAGGTCTGAAATTTGAATAGATCTGAAATTTGAAGTACAAGCAACATGTTTGTTTTTTCGTATCTGAATTTTGAATGGAAAAGTTAAGTTGCTTGTTTTTTCAAAATATAACATTTGAAAACCTGTAATTTGACATTCATGCGCTTACTCTGTTAATGGTCATATGCATTGCATTATTAATAAATAAATAAAGTAAAACAATATATTTACCGAAATTAGAAATAAAAAAATAAAAAATAAATAAATAAACTACACACCAATACACTAAAAAAAAGGCATATGACCATCACACTAATATACTTTAAAAAAATTTAAAAAAAAAAAAAAACTTCAAAAATAAAAAATAAAAAAACACATCAATGCTAATACACCAGTGCTAGCAGTGCACCACACATATCTCTTCTTTCTTCTTCCTATCTCTTCTTTCTTCTTCGTCTGCTACTTCAAGTTCAAAACCACACCCACACTTCACCAACTTCAACCACACTCAGACACCACCACCACCACGACACACAATACCCAAAAACTCTAAACGAATTCTCTATATCTCTCTCTCGCACATCCACGCACTATGTTTTGAATCCTCTCATCAACACTTGGTTTTGATTTGGTGGTGCCGATCTCCTCTCATCAGCGCTAATGGTGTCGATCTCCTCTCAGTGGACATTATTTTGGTGCCGATTTGAGGTTTCTGATTTGGGGTTTGGGGATTTTGATTTGGGGATGGTGGTTTTGTGTCTTGATTCGGTTTGCTGTGCGTGTGGGTGTGGTGGGTTGATGGGGTTGAGTTGGGTTTAGGGTTTGCTTTGGGGTTCCAAATTTCTGCGTTTGGGGATGGAGAGTGGTGCATTTAAGGGTTGAATTTCTGGTGTAATAATGTGATTTGTGAGTATTTTGGGTATGAAATTTTAAAATAATTTCAGACCCAAACAACTTCAGACTTCAGCCGGGATTTCTGACTTTTTGTTTTCAGACGCTTTTCTAGGGGTGGGCACTAAGTTAAGAACCGAACCGAACCGAATAGAACAGAACCAAAAAAAGGGTGTTCAGCTCGGTTCGTCAAATGAATTCGGTTTAAACCGGTTCAAAAAATTGAAAACCTAAAAATATTCGGTTCAAACCGGTTTGGTTTTCTAAAAACCGGTTTGAATCGATTAAACCACCAATATAACTAAAAAAAAACCCTAACACACTTATCTTTGGAGTTTGAATTTGTGATTTAGAGTTTTTATCTTTGAAAATTGTATTGTATGTCTCATGTCTCATGTCTATATGAAACTTGTAAAAATTGAACTGTATGTCTAATATGTTTGAAAATTGAATTTATTGTCTATTCAATTTATGATAATGAATTATAAATTAAATATTATTCGTTAGGATTGATTTGGGATTTTTTTGGCTTGGACAATTAAAATTTATGAAACTTTGGTCCAAAATTAGAATCCAACAAGGTAACAACTCATCAAGTTTAAAAACATATTAAAAAAGATTCATTAAGCACATCAACCCAAAAAAGCCCATTAGGCTCAAAACCGAAATGAACCAAACCGAACCGAACCGATTAAAATCAGTTCAGTTCAGTTCAGTTACCATTTCTTATTCGGTTTAAACCAGTTCAATTTTAAATAAACCGAAATATTATCAGTTCAGTTCGGTTTTGCCCAAAACCGAACCGAACCGAACCGAACTGTGCCCACCCATGCGCTTTTCCATGATTTTCCAGACATCAGATGCTAAAAAAACAAACATGATGTCTGAAAGGGGATTTTAGACCCCTTTAGACTTCACCTAAAAAACAAATAGGACTTTAGTTTACAAAGGACAATACTTGATACCCATTTTCGAAAAACAATATTCATGCACAAAAAACTCCAAAACCAACACAAAAGCCAAAATAAATGGAACCTCTTTATTAGACCATATAAACACTTCAAAATCAGCATAATATCATGCAAATCCCAACAATTCCACAATCAAATCTAAAGCACGAAGGGCAATGACAATACAGAGCCAAGTAGGCAGCTAAAGGGATGGATTGTTGGCAGAAAATTTTCGAGGTCTTTAGTTCGAAACTGAGAGAACTAACAAGGCTCCATTTTTTCTAGTTTAATTCATATAAGTCTATTTGCAACCAAATAAGAAACATAAAGAAAGATTCATAAATGGGCACTAAAAAGAAAAACCATAACCAATGACTAATCAGATTTCATTAAAAGAAAAACAGAAAGAGAATAAAGTAACTGATAAAAAGAGGCACTTTTGGCTTATTAGAATAGAGAAGATGAGGAATAGTATCTAGTTTTGAAGAGAAGTGAAACAAATGAAAGGCTTATTAGCACCAGTCCCCCCCTGAACTATACGCAAGTTTGCATTTTACCCCCTGTAATTTTTTTTTAGACATTAAACCTTCTGAACTCATGGAAATTGGCAACTAGTGACGGAATGGGGGCGGAACCCTGATTCTGTCTTCTGATCTAGACACATGCGCCTCACGTGTCAAACGACTAAGGGCAATTTAGACATTTTTAGGATATTTGTTGGGGGGATATTTTGTAAATATTACAATTGTTTTTGTTCTTTTTTAAATTATACATGTATCAAAATATTAAAAGTTATTAAAAAACTAATTATTAAAGAAATTTAATGAATTTAAATATATTAAAATATAAAAACCAGTATTGTTTTTATAAGAAGAAAATTTGAAAAACGAAAACAAAACCACCATCAACATTAGATTCTATTCAGATTCAATGCCAAATCAATAATTGAAAAATCAAAAACATCATATCAGATTCAATTCAAGCCAACCCTAAAAGAAACCCAACCAAACTAACATCATCATCATCCAAATTCATCATCATCAAACCAAAATCCAGATTCATCATCAGCAAACCCAAGCCAATCCTCATGTGATCAAACCCAAAACCAATCGAACCCAATCGGTGTTGGGGTTTTTGCCCTAAAGCTTGTAATTTGTAAATGTGAAATGAACATAAATAAAAGAAGTAGTTTATTCATTCTAATTATTTCATACTTTTATATAACATATGGATTGTCATATGAATGTCATATACAAATGGATTCAGTTTGAAACGAGCAATCTAAAGAGTCCGTAGATAGCAAATAAAGCTGGGTACTTTATTTGTGGTTAATCTACAGCTGTGGTCCATTCCGTAATGTACGGTGATCTTATCCTGAATCATTCATATGGTGATATGAGAATGGACGCACCTTGTATGATGTTATCATATGGGACTGAGCCACGATTTATATGAATCTCTCACTAAGATCTGTTTACGCTGAGATTCGTATAATCGACAAATGATGGCTATAAATGGGCGATCTTAATGCTGAGTGTCTTATCGACTCCTTCAGGTTAGAACGTGATTTTTGATGTACCATGGGTGAGGTCAGAGTTGTATTCCCGATCAATAGGCTCTGTATGTTGAGATCGCGGTTTGGCTTATGGCTATGAAGGTTTGTAAACAATAATGGAATCCACTCCTTCTTGCGAGAAGTAGATAGTAGTTCCCTTAAGGGTTGATTCGGGACTTAAACAATATGAGCGCTCTCCTAATTCCGTGAGGAATGTAGGATTTATTGTTCATTAGAGAATCAATGGTACTTGATGGAAAAGATGTAATTAGAGGAGTATAACGGACATTATGACCCAGCTCTAATTATGAATTACTTGCGGAGGATTATACCATATATAATAGCTAAATCGATGGACACCGAAAGTTATTGGTTTGTGTAAAAACATCTACAGTTGAGAGAATGCAGCTACGGGTATTTAGTGGAATAACATCGAAGTTAATAATCATGAAATATTAATTAAATAGTTTAATTAATTATTTCTATGGATTATTGGAGCTCGAAATACTGTGGGTCCATTAGGTCCCCTTACTAGCCCAAATGATTAAATGTAACAAGGGTCACGGTTGATTAATTGGATTGTCCAATTAATTGTGTTACCAAAGTGACATATAATTATTTGGGAATTAATTGAATAATGAGATTATTTAATTAAAGAATATTAGTGATTAAATTGATTAAATAATAATATTATTTAACTATGCGATTAATCATTAGTTGGAGGGTGTTGATTGATATTTATGTTTGAATGAAGATAAAATAATTTGATTATTTTAATTTTATTAAATTAAATATCAAATTTGAATTTAAAGAGTTTAAATTCAAAATTATTAATTATCCTTATAAACATTAAATATCTTAAAGGATTAATTAATGAAAATTATCAGTTAAAAAACAAATAAATATAAGATAATTATTGTTTTTGAAAACTGATACACGGAGAGAAGAGAATGTATCAGTTCTCCTAATTCAATTGCATTAAATTGCAATTTATTGCGTTAAATTAAAAGAAGAAAAACGAGAGGTGTATGGCCAGGTAAAACAAATATATATATATATATATATATATATACATATATATATATATATATTGTCTTTGATTCATGGTGGCTGAATTTCACACATAGAAAACAAGAGTTATTTTCGTAAGTTTCTTCTACCTCCATTCAAGCTCCTGAAACCCATGACGCGCCAACACGCTATTGCCAATCGCGGGACATAGCCGGGAAGATCTTGTGGTTCAAATCAGGAAGCAGATCGAAAGAATGAGTCTTCAAACGCTGGTATGAAATCGTTTCACCTTCTTTGTTGTTTTTGATTATTACCTGTACAATTAGGTTTACTTGATGATTGCATAAAAAATTTTAAAACCCCATTCCGCTGTGCAATCAGCACCGGTTAAAGAGAGATCGGGAATGAAGAGAGATCAGGAATGAAGAGAGAGAGCGAAAGAAGGCATAAGAGGTCGTCGTTGTCGCCGCGCTTGTTCTTGCCGGTGAGTTTGAGCGCTGATTGGTGTCCTCGTTGCCACACTTGGTGGTGGTTTGGAGGTGGTGGCTCGATTTTGTGTTTGGCGGTCTGATTCTGGGTTGGGTGTCTAGAAATGATGAGGGTTGGATTTTTTTTCTGGAAATAATTTTTTTTCGATTTAGTGGTGGCTCGGTTCTGTGTTTGGTGGCGGTTTGGGTTTTCTTTGTGGGTTTTCTTTGGTGGTGGTGGTTGTGGTGGTGGTGGTGGTGGTATGTTTTGGGTTTCTGTTCTTGTTTATGTTGGTGTTTGTTTGATTTGGATTCAGATTTTTGATGTTTGTTTGATTTTGGATTTGAGAATTTTGGTGTATGCTGTTTGATTTGGGTATGGATATTTGTGGCTTTTGAAATTTTGTTGTGTTTGTTAATGGAATTGATGAGATGAATGTGGTGTTTGATGAAAAGATGAACTGATGAAGATGAAGATGAATTTGGGTTTCTTTTTTTATTTATTTAATTTTTTTTTCTTTTTTTTATCATGTGGAGATCCAGATTTGGATCTCCGCCATCCATTTGAATAATATGGACGGTAGAGATCCAATCTGGATCTCCCCATTTAAATTTAATTTTTAAAAATATAATTCCAATTTTGCCATTAAACATGCAAGGCCGTGATGAGAAACCAAACGGAATCAGGGTTCCGTCCCCATTCTGTCACTGGTTGCCAATTTCCATGAGTTCAGGGGGTTTAACGTCTAAAAAAAGTTCAGCGGGTAAATTACAAACTCGTGTATAGTTCAGGGAGGACTGGTGCTAATAATCCCAAATGAAATACCCACCAAACCAACTTGTCTAGTCTGAACTCTGAAAGAGCGACTGGGAGAGTGACTTAACAGAAAGTGGCATGGTCTGGTCCGGGGGGGGGGGGGGGGGGGGGGGGGGGGGGGGGGGAACTTAACCATTTTACTATATGCATATTTTAATATATACATATATATATATATATATATTATTTACTAATGTTTTTATTTTTGATCAGTTTTTAATATTTTTTTAGTGTTCAAACTGATAACAATAAAAATAAAATAATATATGGGTGCGGATATTGCCACCCATAAAACTAATTAGTTCACCCATTTTTATAGGTACAGCTGTGCCTAAAATTTAAAAAAATTAATATTACTATAAACACCTATCACAATGTCAATAGTACCCTTATTGAAATGGATATATTCATATTAAAACATTTTATTTATAAACCCTCTTAAATTATTAATACACCAAATTTTAAAAAAAAAATCATATTATTTTTATAATCAAATTCTCTTATTATGATAGTCCAATTTACTTTTGGGAGTGTTTTGAATGTAGGAGTCTTATAATAGGGAAGATGTAGAACTTGATTGTATATGGGGTCAAGAGATTTTCAATCTGAAATTCTCTTATATATACAACTATCTAAACAAAACGCATTGATATCTAAGCTATCTTTATCAAAAAAATTATTTCGTTTATTGATAGAGTTCATAACTATATATAAAAGAAAGACAAAAAAAAAATATTATCTACCTCTGTATGATCAGAGTCCTCTAAAAATTCTTTTTCTATTACTTTGTTATATGATAATTATGTGATTATGAGAAAGTTTGATACTTGAAATAAAATTAGAGTTTAATTAGGGTTTATTATAAAAAATAGGGTTTATCATAAGTTTTTTTTTAATAAAAAGATATAGTTGAAAATATGGTTGTAATTAATGTGTGTATATAGTATTTGGTTTATTTTAATTAAAGGAATTTATCCTTGTTGGTACCTATTGTAATAGTTCTTGTAACACTTCAAAAAAAATTATCCTTGTTGGTGTTGGGATATTTTTGTAATTAAAATTTTTAATAAAATATTGTTGTACTAATTAGTTTTGTGGGTGGCAATATCGGCACCCATAATATATATATATATATATATTAAAATATGTATATTTAATTTTTTTTTTGTTACCTTTTGAATACTAAAAAATTATTATATTTCAAAAAAAATTGAAGATTTATTAAATAATATATATATATATATTTATATATTAAAATGTTCATATCTTGCTGAACTTATAGTGAAATGATTAACCTACTCGATTTCCTTAACTAGATCCTCGGTTCGATTCTCATCGCCAAAACTTTTTAAAATAATAATAATAAAGGTTGTAGCCATATCCAGGCCTCGGCCATGCCATATTGGCTGGGCTTAGCCAGCCAGACATGGCTCATTTTGCCTCCACCCGATCGGTAGGTGCACTAGGACATTCTAACTAAGCTGACACCTCCATAGCACCTTCATCATCTACTCAAACCCAATATATTATTAAAAAATAAAAAAGAGTCGATATTAGAAGGTGAAATTGCGATTCGGTTATCCTTTTTTGCCAATAGGGGTGTATTTCAGCTGGTTGATTGACGAGCTTGAGGCTTGGGCAAATAACTCTCATATCAATGGCTCGAATCCTACCAATGGCGAAAACTTTCAAAAAAAATACATGCTCTAACTCTCGGATTAATAGAAATTGTCAAAAAAAAAATTGATTCGAATATTTCCAACAATTTTCCATATAATATATATATTATATTTTTCTAATTTGTTATTATTGTATACATAAAAGTGTAACTATGAAAGGGCATTGCACCTTGTCGGTTTGTTAGTACATTAGTTAAGAGGTAGTAATGTAGTATGGCATTGTGACATTCTGACTCATAGTAGAGTAACTATTATTTGGGTTCAGCTACCATGTGACACATAGGAAATGGACCATTTTACTCTTGGCAGCTCGTTACTAACCCTTGGGAGATGTGTATGTAATTACGAATAAAAACTGCATATGCCTATAATTACATCATATGTTAGGGTATGTTTGTGCAATTTGCCCCCAAAAAAACAAAGCCTGCTTTCCCTAGCTTTTTTTTTTTTGACTAAACAATAATAAAAGAAACAAAAAGAAAAGACAGGTCAGAAACGAAGAAACTGCATCGGGGTGTCAGCTTCAACCATTCTCCCCACAGAAGGGGGAAAATCCTCCATCCAGAACTTGTCAACTGAGCAAGTCAGAGCATATTTCGCAAGGCAATGGGCAGCCTGGTTAGCCAGCCTAGGAACGAAATTAATAGGGACATCACCCATACTCGACAGAAGTCCCAAAATTTCAACAAGAATTAGACCAGAAAGTGAATCGAGGTGGCTCCCTTCCTTGATCCATTTAACCACAACAGCTGCATCGGACTCCAAAACACACGGGAGCATACCAGCATCTTTAGCAAAATGCAACCCCTTACCCCCCTCTAGGTTAGTTTTATCACTCTTAGTGTATTTTCAATTGGTATCAGAGCAGGTTCCTTAACATAATTAGAAGATCATTTGCTCTCTATGAGTGTTTTGCATTAGATTGCTTTTTGGTTAGTGTGTCTTGATTGGTTTCCCTTTCTTTTTGTTTGATTGATTGCATTCATCTCATTCACCCTTAAACACCATGAGTGGAAACGCATATGAGCGAGAGGGAGCATCGAGTTCAAGACCCCCACTTCTGACGGGGGTTAATTACTCATCATGGAAAGGAAAAATGGAATCCTACCCATGCCAAATTGACGATCGAGTTTGGATGGTGATTGAGGATGGTTACACATTACTTACCAAGACTCTCGAAGATGAAAGCATCGTGCCCAAGCCTAAATCGGAATGGGATACTAAAGACTTTGAAGCCTCCAAATGGAACAACAAGGCCATGCATGCAATCTTGTGTGCAGTGGATGAGAATCAACATAAGCTAATCCAAACCACAAGGAATGCACATGAAGCATGGACAATATTGGAGATGGCACATGAAGGAACTGATGTAGTGAAAGACTCCAAACTACAAGTCCTTCAAACTCAATTTGAGTCCTTGAAGATGGAAGATCACGAGTGTTTCAATGACTTCTTCCAAGTGAAGCTAATGGATATCGTCAACCAAAGTCATCAATTAGGCGATCCATATACGGATAAAAGGATAAACCAAAAAATTATGAGGTCTCTCCCGGAGAGATTTGATGCAAAGGTGACGGCTATTGAGGAAAATAGTAAATATAAGAAGATGAAGCCAAGTGAGATAATTGGCAAGTTAATGGCTTTTGAGTCAAGAAGAGCCCCTACTTCAACAACACCTCAAAAGAAGCAAAAGAGCATTGCATTGAAGACCTCCAAGGAAGAAAGAGAGGAAGAAGATTCGGATGAAGAAATGGCTCTTATGGTGAAGAGGTTCAAGCAATTCATGAAGTTTGAGAAGAATGGGATGGGCTCCAAGGGAAAATTTGTGAAGAAGAAGACTCCTTTTAAAAAGGTGGAGAAAAGTGAAGAGAAGGACTCCAATAAGAATATTCAATGTTATGAGTGTAGCGGGTATGGTCACATTGCCCCCGAATGTGCAAACTTAAAGAAGAAGAAGAAAGGAAAGGCGATGGCGGCTACTTGGAGTGATAGTGAAGACTTAGAGGAGGAAGAAAAGTCTTCGGATGATGAAGACCAAGTTGCAAACTTCATTGCATTCTCATCATCGCATAATAGCAAGGAAGTTATGAGTGACCAAGAAGAGGAGAATGACAAACTAGAAGAAGAAGATGACTCAAGTAATGGGAGTACTTCATCGGAGTCCAAGCATGAATTTGATAAGGAGATGGACTATGAAGACTTCATAGAATACTTCAAAAGTTCTAGAGCTAAGAAGAAAAAAGAGCTTCAAGAGTTGAAAAGGAAGAACCTTGAATTGACCTCCAAGATGATTCACTTGAGTGAAGAAGTGAAAAGAACAAGAGAAATGGAAGAAAGCTTGAAGTTGGAACTTATGGTGGTCAAGAAAAGTGAAGAATGCTTAAGGAAGGGGCTTGAAGAGGCAAAAGGAGTGATTGCCAAGATGACCTCCGGAACCGAGAAGCTTGACAAGATGCTCTCAATTGGAAAGAGCCCTAGTGATAAGAGGGGTTTGGGATATGAGGAAGATGTGAGTACTACCTTTTTGAAAAAGACTACTTTTGTCAAGAGTCAAGAAGTTGAAGAAGTCAAAGTCCCACAACAAATTACAAGAAGGATTGAAATTGGAGAATCCTCAAAACATGCTCAAGCCAAGATTCCAACAAGGGCTCAACCACAACAAGTTAGAGCATTTCAATCAAGACCTCCACATGAAAGGATCCTTCCTCCACAATCAAGGATCATGTATGCTCAACAAGGAAGACATGCTACTTTGGCTCAACCACAAAGGAGAGAGTTTGTTCAACATCAAATGACTACTCAATGGAGAAGGAAACCTCAAATGGTTGCACAAGGCTATGGTATGAACTCCTACTTCACTCCTACTTGTCATTATTATGGTATTGAAGGCCATATAAGGCCTAATTGTTTTAAGTATATGAAATTGTGTAGATTTGAGAACATGATTGAGAAAAATATGCTTAGAAGAGCCAAAAAGCATGCACCTAGGGAACTTAGAGCAAATGATCCAAAGGCTCCTAGGATTAAAAATGTTGCTCCTAGATGGACTAGAAAAAATGAATATTTTTGCTATGTGGCTCAAGTAGCTTTGAAAGCCAAGGCCTCCAACACTTGGTATCTTGATAGTGGGTGTTCTAGGCACATGACCGGAAATAAGAGTTTCTTTGAGACTCTTGTGATGGAGGATGGTGGATTTGTCACCTTTGGTGATGGTTCACGGAAAAAGGTCATAGGGAAAGGTAATATATCTATTCCCGGATTGCCCTCCTTGCTCAATGCTCTCTATGTAGATGGCTTGCAAGCCAATCTCATAAGTATATCACATTTAACTGATGAAGGGCTTTCGGTTATGTTTGGCAAAGTTGATTGCTCTATTCTTAAAAAAAATGGGCAAGCTCTTTTAAAAGGCAAGAGATCAAGTGACAATTGTTATTGTCTTGAGTCTAGTAACATCTCTTGTAACTTGTCTAGTTGTGAGCAAGTTGAGTTGTGGCATAAAAGATTTGGCCACATGAGTTATAGTGACTTGAAAGTCATTGAGAGGTTGAATGTTGTGAGAGGCCTTCCCAAGCTTGGGAAGAGGTTTGATGGAGTTTGTGGACCTTATCAACAAGGGAAGCAAACCAAAAGTGTGCACAAGAAGGGAAAATTCATTTATACCAAGGAGCCATTGGAACTCCTTCATATGGACCTCATGGGTCCCACGTAAACCGAGAGTCTAGGTGGTAAAAGGTATATCCTTGTAGTGGTTGATGACTTCTCTAGGTTCATATGGACTTACTTCCTTAGAGAGAAGTCCGAAGCTTTTGAGAAATTCAAAATGCTATGTGTCAAAATTCAAAATGAGAAAAATTCTCACATTAGGAGCATTAAGAGAATTAGAAGTGATCATGGGAAAGAATTTGAGAATAGTAGCTTTGAGAGCTTTTGTAATGGTCTAGGTATTTCCCATGAATTCTCGGCACCTAGAACTCCCCAACAAAATGGAGTTGTGGAAAGGAAGAATAGGGTTTTACAAGAGATGGCTTGGGTGATGTTGCTTAGCAACAAGGTTCCTACGAATTTATGGGCCGAAGCCGTTAATACGGCTTGTTATATAGGGAATAGAGTTTTCCTTAGACCCGGGACCAAACAAACATCCTATGAGCTATGGAAGGGAAGAAAACCCAATGTTAGCTATTTTCATATCTTTGGTAGTAAGTGCTATATTCTTAATGACCATGATCAACTTGGCAAGTTTGATGCCAAGAGTGATGAGGGAATTTTCATTGGATATGCACTCAATAGCAAGGCCTATAGAGTTTTCAATCTAAAAACTCGAAGTGTCATGGAATCATCAAATGTTGTCATTGATGATTGTAGGCCCAAAAATGTTGACCATGAGGAGGATGTTTGTGAGAATGGTGACCTTCCTTTGAAGGAGTGTGGTGAGACTTCAAGTGATGTGAAGTCAAATCATAGTGAAGAGGATGATCAACCTCTTGATAGAGATCCTTCTTTGGACTCTAAAGAACCCGCTCCATGGGTTAGACATCTCCACAACAAGAATGACATTCTTGGAGATGTGAATGAGGGTGTTAGGACTATGCCTCAAATAGCTAATCAAATTAGCTATGCTTGTTACACCTCTCAAGTTGAACCCAAAAGGGTGGATGAAGTCTTGAATGATAAGTTTTAGGTTCTTGCCATGCAAGAAGGGCTAAACCAATTTGAAAGAAATGAGGTTTGGACTCTAGTTCCTAGACCCAAGGATACTAATGTCATAGGCACCAAATGGGTGTATAGGAACAAGTCGGATGAGGATGGTAACATTCATAGAAGAACATGACGGGCGCTTGTTCTCAACAGAGACACCTCGACGAGCCAGGTTTGCCATGGTCGGGATCCAGTCATGGCATGCCTTCCACACAAAAATCTTTATCTTCAGGGGTATCGCCAAACCCCACAGACGTATCCACCAAGAGACGACCAAGGATGAATTAGAGGAAGAGGGATGTGGACTTAAAGACCAACTAACCCTGTAACCACTTTTAACAGTGTATCTACCACTCTGGTCATTCTGCCATAAAACCGAATCAACCCCAGTGTAAGAGCCAATCGAAATTTGCAGCACAGCTCTATAGTCATCCAAACTAAAATGCTGCTTGAGAAGGTGACAATTCCAGCCACCCAACGGAGAAATGAGTTTGTCAACTGTAGCATCATCGCCCAAAGAAGGAGGGGAAAGAATTTTAAAAGTAGATGGCCTAGGAACCCACCTATCTTTGTATATGTGAATGGACGATCCACCTCCTACTCTCCACCGCAGACCTGCATCCAACACATCCTTTCCCCACATAAGGCTATTCCAAACAAAAGAAGCTGAAGAAATTTTGGAGGCATTCAAAAAATTTCCCTCACGAAAATAACAACCTCTTAACACTTTAGTAGCAAGGGACTCAGGCATCTTAAGGATTCTCCAGCACTGTTTCGACAGGAGAGCCCTATTAAAGGCTTCAAGGTCATGAAACCCAAACCGCCCTCCACCCTAGGCTTGCAGAGGCGACTCCAAGTACACCAATGAATTTTACTCTTATCTTTGCTGTCACCCCACCAAAACCGGGCACAAATACGCTGAATCTCAAAAAGAAGGCCTTTTTGGTAAATGAAATAAGTACATGGTGTAGGACGGGATTGACTTGATCACCGCTTTAATAAGGATTTCCTTCCCCCCGGCCGATAACAACCTATCTCCCCAGCCTCTTAACTTCCCCCAAATACGATCCACAATGCATGAAAAAAGCTAGGGAAAGCAGAGTCTTTTCTCTCTTATCCTCTGGATACTTGAGTAAAAGTAATTAGGTGATTTGTTTATTGTCTTTTTCCTCGACGGGGCTGTCGCTGTTGGGCCAAGCGTGTGCTGTAGGGCTTTTTCTCTCAGGTGTTTTCTATCTTGTAGGTTTTCTTTTTGGGGTTTTCTCTTTTTCTAGTGTCTTATGGATCCTGGGGGGATTGCACGGTTGTGTGCCTCCTTGTCTCTCATTGAACAAGAAGGCCCGGTTAGGAAACTGAAGGAGAACCTAAGGACTGCGGCTTTGAAACGGATGTCCACCAGTTTGGTGGGAAAAATTCTAGCTTCTAAAACCGTTAACAGGGGTGCCTGTATAAGAGTTATTGGTAGGATTTGGAAAGTTCGACATGCTCTAGAAATAGAGTCAGTGACAGGGAACATTTTTGCATTCCACTTTGAAGATGAGGTCGAACTTCAACGGATTCTCGGGGGAGGGCCTTGGAGTTTTGATGATGCCCTGATGGTTTTGGAAAGACCTGCGGGTAGAGGTACGATAGATATGATGAGTTTCAGACATGCAGATTTTTGGGTGCAAATACGTCAAGTGCCTCTTATTTGTATGACGAGGGAGATAGGTTGTTTTCTTGGTGGACTGATTGGTGTTGTAGTCAGGGTTGACGGGGGAGACTCCGGGGAATGTGTAGGGAAATTCATGCGTATCCGAGTCCGTATTGACATTACTAAACCCCTCAGGCGATGTCTGCGGGTGGATGTCCTGGGGGACAGAGCTGAAACTGTGATGCTTCTTCGGTACGAGAGGCTTCCAAATCATTGTTTCAAGTGCGGTAGAGTGGGACATATAACTGGGGAATGTACGGTGGGGGATCCTATTCCGGTAGTCAATGGTATGGAGAAACCGACCTTTGGAAGCTGGTTACGGGCGTCTAGTCCCTTCCACAAACCATTTTTCCAGCATAGTAACGGATTCCACGACATGGCGTGGAAGCATGATTCCCGGCCGACCGTAAGGGTAGTCCAGTCTTTAAGAAAGGTCTGCCAATCTCCGGTGCCTGAATGGGATGTTTCGGCATTGGGCGGTGACGTTGGAATCGAGATAAAGGATCTAGATTCTATAGTGGAAGTCGTCGCAATGATGGATTTTGCCCCCAATCCTGGGATTCTTGACCTATTGAAGGATAGCGTGTGTATTGGACAGGAGAATGTGTCAGTGGACACCCAAATGGCGGTTGGACGGGGTGGGCCGAGTCCGGTTATTAGTGACAGGGGTTTGGATGGGCCCATTACAGGGGATGGTGATGTTGCTGGTTGTTCTTACCAACCCAACCAACCTCTGCCAGATGGGAAGTGTTATGGGCCTGGTCCAGTACTGGTAGAGTTGAAGGAAGTGTCTGGTTTCAGCAATGGGAATGGGATATCCGGTGGGCCGGACTTGGTAGATTTGGCCCAAGAGGAGGCCACCCAAATTCACGGATCTGACCTTAATGTTAGAACCCAAACCCAAGCCGGGTCGGGTCTGACTCTTCACCCAAAGCCGGGCAAAAGGTCAAGTTCTAGATATCCTGGACCACACCAATGTGGGGGTCACCAAAGCATAATTGATGTGCCTAGTGGTAAGCTAGGGAGACGTGAGAATGATCTTGAACAAGCTAGTTATCAGAAATTCCAGAAATCGGAGAGCAGTTTAAGTGGGCAGCTGCTGGGTACTGTGGTTTGTGGGGCAGCGAACGATTATATTGACAGTTTGCCTGTTTGTGTTGCTACGAATGCTGGCGATGGAGATTTTGAAACTGCGCAGGATGTTACTGATCTCAAGGTTTCTTCTGCAGCTGCGGACAACTCTACGATGGAATTTTCGGCCGACCAGTCTCTACCGGTCCGCCGCTCTCAATGAATATCTTCTCTTGGAATGCTCGGGGATTAGGGAGTTCTCGAGCGGTCAACGTCTTGCTCTCTCAAAAACAGGATACATGTGCCGATTTGATGTTTTTGATAGAAACAAGGTGTGATCATGGAAAACTGGAAAAATGGAGAGTTAAATTGGGCTTTTCTGGGAAGCTTGTAGTGAATAGTGTGGGTAGATCGGGGGGCCTATGTTTGTTCTGGACCGATAAGGTGACGGTGGACCTTACGACTTACTCCCACCATCATATCGACGTTAAAGTCTGACAGGGTCGGAGTTGTGTTTGGAGGTTTACGGGGTTCTATGGCGATCCGGAGGTTGCTCAAAGGACTAACTCCTAGACTCTTCTACGACAAATTGCTGGTATGGCCAATTTGCCTTGGCTATGTATGGGGGATTTCCATGAAATCCTGTACAATTTGCCTTGACTCTGCTTTCCCTAGCTAACAACTAATCGATTTTCACATTAATTCGTTCTATGAATGCTAACAAATTTATAACCCTGATTTGGTATTGCTTTCGAAAATTTTATTTTTTATTATATAATAATTTTGACACGAAAACACAAGCAAAAGAGAGCTTGGTTGGCCGCCTACCGAAGTATATAGTAACCGGCAGATAGATGAGCACATCGTACGCAATCACATGACAGCCAAAAAAAAAAAAGGCCTCCCGCATACAAGGCACCAGAAATAAGGATGCAATGTTTTAGGGCAGGTATCCCCGCCCAGACCCACATCCATCCAACGCCACCAGAAATAGGGATGCAATGTTTTCGGAGAGGTATCCCCACCCCACCCATTTTCTCCATTTCCCCAAATCCCCATTCCACAAATAAAAAGTTTGGAGATATGAGGAAATGGAGTGGTATATAAAATAAATGTATAAATTTCAAACACAGTTCCCGTAATACAATACCAAAAATTAATTAAAAAAATAGACGAAGAAAAAAACTTTGTTAGTTTAGCAATTTTGTGTACAATCAATTAATATAACAAAAAATAAAAAGCAGTATAGAGTAATACTACTTTATCCAAATGATATAACATCACTCTGATCCATTTATTTAAATCAAGCAAATCTAATACAATATAAATGAATAGATCATAATGATGCTACATCATTTAGACACTAAATTTAAACAAAGTATCATCACTCAAAAACAAAACCAGGATCAGTATCATTTTTCATTTTCCTTTCACATTGACCAGCACACAAAAATTCAATACAAATATTACAAGGAAAGTTTCAGTTTCTTGTTTTCTCTTCCTAAGGGGATTTTCTCACATCATCAAAGTAACAAAAATCAGATTACAAAAGAATCAAAATACAAATTTACTATTTTGACGACCTGTAAACAAGGACTACAAAAATTAAAAATCTCTTGCAGGCTATATACACTGATAAATAACTGAAACGGAGTCGAAAGGGCAAAAAAAAAAATGGATACTCTATTTGATGAACATATTCCACCTAAAAAATGAATTTATTTGTTAGACCACTGGAATTCTATTTCCAAATTCCTTGATGGTCCGCTTTTGCTTTCCGGCAACAGTGTGTATTCTCCAGCCACTGCTCCCAGCATTACAACACGATCAATTTGGATGGTTACTTTTCCGAAAGAACTCTGTTGTTAAAACAAAAGAGATAGGTTTAGCAACATATTAAACGAAAGAAAAAATGTGGAAAACTCTTAAATACTTTTTTTTTTCCTTTTCTTAAAAAGTTTTCTTATCTCAGGTTCAATTACCTTTCCCATTTTGCTCTTATTCTTGCAAGAGATGTGAAGCTTCTGGCCTTTTGGAGGACTCTCAAAGGACCATGCAAAACTCTCATCCCACTCGGGGTTAGGACCGGTTGATACAACCTGAAATGTTTGTTCATATGTCATACATGCACAACCGTAAAAATGAGCAACAATAAGAGTGTAAACGAAAAACAAAATGATGTCATGTTACGGATGGTCAAATGATTTTAATCAATAATGATCTATGAAGTTACGGAGAGAAGAGGCGACTGTCTTACCTTGGTCTGCCTAGGTGGAGTGTTTCCCAGTGTAAGCTTGCAGTAAACACTAGCATTTCCCACTGACTGCTTCATATTGTTGCCGCGTTTGATTATAACTACCAATGTACCTGGCAAACACTGCAGCAAAAATTCTGCTTTCTCCTGGAATCGAGGCGGGCCAGACTGGATTAAGTATTGCAGCAAGGGGATTGCATCTGCAGCGGCAACTGATTGAGCTCTAGAAACATCAGCTGGGCATGCCGACCAAGCTTGTCTTAGAAGAAACAGTGCATCCAAGGCAGCTTCTTGAGCTGCTTCTGTACACGTCTTGAGAGCTGTAACCAGGTGAGGTATACTAAGTGTAGCAGGTTCAGTGGCTCTCAAACGTGGGAAGTTGCTAAATAAAGCATTTAGAGCTTTCAGATACTCCTCATTCACGGTTCCAGTGGCCCATAATTCCTTCTCAATAGCAGCTGCATTCAATAATAAAAATAAGTAACAGCACCAAGTACAAGTGACCCATGTCGATGGGTATTCGCAGTAAGAGAGCAAGTATAGCAGAGTTAGTTAGATATCTTACCAGTTATAGCTCTGACTGTTTCACTAGATGCGTACTCTTGAATGGTATGATTAGAAAAGAGAAGTTTAACGAACATAGCAGCCTGAACAGATGTCTCCGGATCACTTGAACCTATCAAATCCAGTACAACCTGAACTCCACCCGCCTCTGCAACTGCTCTCTTATTTGATCGACTGTACATCACGAGATTTTGCAACGCACATATAGCTACAACTTTCATTTCTTCTGTAGGTTGGTCTTCAAGAACATTGACTAGCGCACGACAAGCTGAAACTGCATCAGCGCTTCGAGCGAGAGCCTCATTTTGGAATAGATCACCCAGAGCCAAGGTTGCCAGTAACCTTGCTTGCTGAGCTTGAGTCTGTGGATCCAAGAGGTATTGAGATAGTGGTAAGATTGCAGATTTTGTAGCTTTTGATTCTCTGATTTTTACATTGTTGAGTAATACTTCCAGTAGTCTCGCTGCTGTATCCTCGCACTGATGAGCTCTGAGAAGTTCCAGCAGAGCTTCTATGGCACCACTTTCAGCCATTGCCTCAGCACTGGTTCCATCGTCACTTTCCAACACTAGAAGAGCATTCAGTGAGCCGACAACCGTGCCTTCTGAGCCAGAACGAAGCAGCCTTACCAACACCGCAACAGGCACTTCCAAATAAAATTCAGAACTAAATTGCAGAATACTGGATAAAACAGAAGCAGCAGATTCCCACAAGGCATGAGGAAGTGATGGATCAGCTTGCAATATAATTTTGGATAGCTCACCGACACCACCCTCTTTAGCAATTTCATTCGGCCATGTTAGGGCAATACTTACAAGAGCCTTTACTGCTCTCTGCTGTAATATATGTATGCCAGAACCAAGAACCCGTATGAGGGGACCAATTACATGCTGTGTCACTGGATCCTTCTGAAGATGTTCTTCCAACAGTAGATGCGACAGAAGCTCAGCTGCCAACTGTTGTACCGCTGGAGCTGGAGAATCAAGCAAGGGAATAAGAGGTTCGATAGCTTGGTGAGAAGTCAGTGTATAGTCAGCCCGACAATGTGGATGCTCCAGAATGTTAACAAGAACCTGCAATGCACTATGCTGTCCATCAGGACCAAATTCTGGTCTTGTAAGCAACTGAAAAAGGGGCTCAACCACTTTTGCAGCAGATGGTCCCTTAGCAATGCCAGCATTATTGGTCAATATTCGGAGCAATTCTGCAAACGCAGCACAGAGGAAGTCAGGTGCTTCATGGAGGATATCGAGAATACTTTCAATTACACCAGCTTTAACCATTTCCATTTTACAAGCAGGTCTATCCTTCCCTAACTTCACAAGAGCTCTAGAAATAGCCTCATGAAGCATGTAATTTTTACCATAAAGAAGGCCAACAAGAGGGACAACTGCACCATGTGCAGCAACGAGTTCTGCAAGTTGCTCATCATCCACAAGTTTATCCAGTGCACGGACAACTGAATGCTGTGCAGGACTAAACTCCGTCACAAGGAGAGAAACAAGAGGCTCTACACATCTTGCTGCAGCCACTGTTGACCTAATTCTTGTATTTCCAAAAAGAACACCACACAACTCAGCAGCATCTCCCTTCAGCTCCATTGAACAATTTGATGAAAGTATCCTGCAAAGGACATCTACCGCATTCATTTCAACATCTGCAACTGCAAGGGCTCTTGATGGGTTTTCACTCAGTAATCTAACCAACGCAGCAATAGCAGCATGTTGCTCTCTCTCTAAACCAGTGTTAAGAATCTCCATCAAGGGTTGAACAGCTTGTCTTGCCGTGTCTGCATTCTTAATATGGTCAGCAGAAAATAGGCTTTCCAATGCTTTAGCAGCACTATGCCTTGCACCTCTTCCACCTAAACGCAAAACTGCAACAAGTTGACTGACAGCACCAAATGCAGATTCATGTCTCCTAATTTCAGCACTGCTAAATAGGATCCCTAACAGATCGGTAGCAGCCTCTTCAGTTGCATCTTGTGGTCCAAGTGAAAGATACTTAGTGAGTGCTTCCAGAGCCCCTGATTCCACCATTACAATCTTATTTGATGGACAGTCTTTAGCAAGCTGAGTCAGAAGGCCAAGTGCTAGAAAAGGTGCCCCAGGACGATCTGGAATTGGTTTGAGTAGATCAACAAGAGCAGGTATTGCTTTCCGAGAAGTAGCACCAACCCTAATGTCTTCAACTCTGAACAACCTCTCAAGAGCAACTTGATCTGGGTATTGTACCAAAGAAAACTCCTCCGACATGTCCAGAAGCTCTTGTATATCAGCATCAGCACAACCAAGCAACGAGATAAGCCCACCAGCTGCCCCAGAATTTGCAACAGAAAGAAGAGTCCCCCTGCTACCGTTACAGACTAGACTGGCAATTGTTTGTGCAGCAAAATATCTGTTTGCTGAATCCTCTGACTTCAACAAGTTTGCAAGAACCGGAATAGATTTCATGGTTGCATGTGCTCTTATGATATCTCTATCTTGAAACAGAATTGCAAGCAGTAAAGCACAAATCCATATGCTGCTATCTTCGCTTAAATCAATCTGCATAAATAGCCACGTTGGAAATTATGATTTAGTGACAATAAGCAAAGAGAACAGTTGGACCATTGCATGATGATAATGACAAATGTGCTTATTGTACAAATTATTTTCTTTTATAACTGAGTGCACTTTAAATAATGTAAAAAGAAAGTGGAATAATACCTGACTATATTGTGAAAAACAATTTGAAATTCTGTCAGTGAGAACTTCCACTGCTCCAGCCTCCATTATCACAGTTTTACTTTTTTCATCATGGCAAGCAAGAACTGAAAGCAGCCAAATGGCTAAGTTGACACCATAAATAACTGCTGTGCCTGTCTCGAATTCTTCACTCTTGGCTTCCTCTGAAATGTGCCTGTAGATACCAATGGCTTCCTTGTCATAATTGCCCTGGTTATTTGGAGAAGCATCAACATTGCTGAGCATTGCAACAAGTGAATAGATAAGAGGGGTACATGAGTTTGATTGATTAAGATCTTCCACTATTCTCTGGTGATTAACTTTTGCAGCACATATAAGAAGTGCAGCTCCCCCGATTTTGACCTTTAGGTTTGTCGAACTAATCACCCTTCTAGCAATTGAAGATACACATCCAGAGGCATCAGTAATTTTGTCACCTAAAACAATAGGTTGATCTCGACAAAGTCGTGACAATATTTCAATAGCTTTATCTTGCAACAAGGGTGTTGCATCAGCAATGGTAGTCACTATTGGTGTTGTGCAGTTTGGAAATTCAGCTAAAACTGCCCATGCAGGTTTAAGCCCACTAGCACCTTCTGACCTGGACAGAATAGCGAGTGCATCAAGAACCTCTGATGTGGAAACGGATCCACTACTAGCAGATTCTAGAAAAGAAACCAGTGCAAGAACAGTTCCAGCATGATTCACACAATCAGTTATGGTGTAATCAATTAGGCGTGAATGGAGCAGACGAGCAATTGCTGCAGCTGCATGCGTTTTTCCAGAAACGGAGCCATCACGCAAAACCCTAGTAGCAGGCAAAATAATTTCCTCAGCAATAGCTTTTTCTGAAACTTCACTATCCAAAATAAGATTTGCAAGAGCACAAGTTGCCTGCTCTGCAACTTCCAGAACTGAAGAGTTAGCAAGCATAACAAGGGGAGACAATGCATCTCGAGCAACAGCAGCCACTTCTTTGTTCTCTCTAACTGAAAGAAATATTGCAGCAAGGCAATGAGAGGCCTCCACTAAGATGCTTTCAGATTCAACATTCAGCAGCTTCATTACCGAGCATAGAGTTTTCAGAGCAATGCTACTTTCACGCAAGTCCCTCCGGGATTCAAAAATTCCAGCTAAAGCTGAGGCTGACTTAGCCTGAGTCTCTTCTTTCGTAGAGTTCAATATTTTAATCATTGTCTCAACTGCATCATTTGCAGCACTACCTTCACGCAAAATATCATTGAAGGGAACCACAGACAGCATACTTCTAAGAGCATCCAAAACATAAACTTTAGATTCCGGTAGATCACTTGTTAATAATGCAGTAAGCTGACTGATAGTTGCTGTATCAGATTTATGGATTAGATGATTTAAAGTCTTTGCAGCTATTTCTTTCCCATTTGCACTGCCGTTTTTCAGTAGCCACAACAATGCAGGAACAGCATCGGCACTTTCAACACAAGCGCGTATATCCTCACTATGATTGCATAGGTTCCTAAGAATGGTAGCCGAATCCTCCTTGGCTTTTGCAGAACCTGACTCTAAAATTTGAACAAGGGGAGGTATGCCACCAGCAGCAGTAATGGCCCACTTACTTTCATCATTTTCATTAGATAAAAGGCAAAGCAATGCAACCGCACACTCTTGCTGCTGCTCTGATGAAAGACCGAGAAGGGATATGAACAGCTGCACCCCCTCACGACCCTGGAGGGCAGGCCATAGACTACCTTCATTATTGCAAAGCCTGAGAAGAGCTCTTACTAGCTCATCCTGAACTTCATTGGTTGCCATCGTGATCAAACCAACAAGCAACCGTTTTGCTTCAGAATTTGCAAGTTTAACAGCGAGTAAAGCATTCCCATACAAACTGGCTAAGGCTTCTATGGTGCGCTCCTGTACAAGAAATGGTAATTTGGGCTTGAACTGCTTGACCAAAGTCTGCTCCACGATAAGAGCATCAGATGGTTTAGTAGATTCAGCTTTGCTATCATATATCATGAGAGCTGAAGCTAAAGCCCCTAATGTATCAGCGACTTGGGCGGGTGAAGAGCATGATTCAAGGCTTTGACCAAGGCTTGAGATGACATTTGACAATCCACCAGAAATGTTGGCCAGAGCACACATTGCATGCTCCTGCAATGCTTGGGCAGATTCACCTTGCATGAATTCTTTAGAAGGAGCTATTGTAGCATTTATCAAAGCAGGAATACCATTAGAATTAGCTATCTCACGCCTTGCCTCTTTACACTGGGTAGAAAGAGACTTAAGAGCACCTGCAGATTCTGCTCTAACAGAGGCTTCATTTCCAGGACCCAACAGCTTAAGGAGTTGTTTCGTAGCCTCTGCAGCAAGCACCCTGGAGCAAACAGATGCATCCTCCATCATCATACATGCAAGAAGAAAGCATACATGAGCTTGAGTGCTGGACTGCCCTGTTGTGAGCAACTTCACAAGTATATCCACTCCTCCAGCTTGTATTGTTGTGGCCCAAAATCCCTCAGTGCTACTAGACAGGTTCCTTAACGCTCCTGTCAGTAAGTTATCAACCACATTTCCACTCTTAAGCCCATTTTTCAGCTGCTCCCATAGTACCGGCACCACTGCTTCAGTTGAAAAGATTTTAGAACCAACGTGATCCTTCGCACCACCTTGAGAAACAGCATAAATGGTCTTTGCTGCTGCAATTTGACCTTCTGCTGAGCTAGACTTGAGAAGACCAAGCAATGGAGGAATGCATCCCCCAAGCAAGACTTTCACCCTTAATTCGTTCTCCTTACAGAGAGAGCCTAAAACAGTCGCAGCCTGTATTTTCACTCCCAGTGACCCTGATCGAAGAAGAGAAACAAGTACTGGGACAGCTTGAGAGTGAGATCCAACAGCACTAAAAGCATTCTCACGAGTATCGATAAGTTCCAGCAACTGCTTCAAGGAATATTCTTTCTCCTGTACAGAAGAGGAACTCTGCCGCAACTGCTCGATGCATTGTGCAACACTTGCTAATGTCCCATCTGGATCCTCCATGCTGCTAGTTCGATCTCTGCAAGTGATTAACTATGTAAGATACTTTCACTAGAATATATCTGATAACCAATACAAGCTAAACACTTTTGTTGAACACATTTTGATGAAGGGAAATACTATTAAGGATCCAACCTTGACAAAGCAGGAGGCTCATCCACTAAAAATGAGAAGGTGGTTGAATGCACAAATAATAAGTGCATGAAGGTTAAAGGGAGAAGAAATACCACTGGAGGAGCCAGCAAACATACTGAATGAGACGGTGAGATATAGAAGATAGATTTTATTATTATAACTCTATATAGCCTTACCTAGTTCAGCAATGTTGTTGAAGAATTTGGAGGGCATTCCTGCCACAAGCTAAAAGCTATACCCAATCAACATATTTCTTTTTGTTTTTTCTAGGATGTGTCCACTACAGAAATTACTAGCATATCATACAGTGGTTCTATAAATGTAGTGTCAAAAGCTTACAGGTCATGTACATATATAATTTCATTTTAACCACTAAACAATTCTGCATAAGAAAACAATAGGACTGACCTCAAACCCATCTTCATGACAGAATGTGGAGTTGGGGGCTCGGAATCTTGAAGTTTCGCATCTCCATTTCTTTCCTGAAATCAACAGGAAAATGAAAATAACATAAATGTAATGGACAAAGAAAAAAATAAATAAATACACCTGGTCATGGTAATTAAACATAATATTCAAATTCTATGAAAAAATTAAGCTCCCAGCTAGCCTGCCGGGATCATCTCCTTCATCAAGATTGGAAATTAGGGGACAGGGAGTGTTATGTCTACGGGAGAGCCACCCCCTATTGTGAAACAAGGAACAATTATATGAAATAGACGTAGTGAGATATATAATGACACCAAGCAGTCATAGGTTAATTAAGAAAAAAAACATCAAAACAAACAATATATTTAAAACCTCATTTCTGCTCTAATTTGGCCAAGCTCGACATGTTACAACAATAGAGCCAATAACTCTTGAATTTTGAAAGGTAGGAAACGGGTGAGAGAATGTATGAAAAGGAAATCCAAAAAAGTATAAAAGACTGTCCATTTGGAATGTTTTTATGCAATGCGAAGTGGAGTGGAGGATATGGTATTTTTCTAGCTTAAGTAGCTTCTGTAATCCACATGAATACGCAGTGGAACAATATTGTGCAATTGCAAATTATTTAGAGGCATTAACATATAATTTGGCTATTTTTGCTATGAATTACATGCGTATTGGCAACACTGGCACAGTTCCCAAGCACTATAGAAATTTCCAGGTAGCATTTCTGAAATGTTGTATGGAGTGCTTATTCATCTATGTTATCCAATAATTTTTCTACAAATAGCTCTTAACACAAGAAAGTTTGTAAAGGGGTTTTTTTTTGCTCCTATCTCGTATCCAATTTAAGATTTTCTTTGATAACTGAAATTGGAGACCTTCAACAGACAATATAAAAATCATCCGAACGAAAAAGGTTTTGCCAATACTATCGAAAACGAATCTACTTTACGAAGGTAACTGCAGTTTACAGAAAGAACTTGATTACCCATCGAAGAACTCTAATATCAAAAATCCACCACCGGAAAAATGAGATCTATCACATCCCATACTTAGTAATGAATCATAGATGAACATCCCATACTTATTTCTACTGAATTCATACATGGCACGTCAACTTCTATTTATTCCCGCGAATTACTATTAAATGCTGCAAGATTCAGGAAAATTTGTCAAACCATCAAGATAATTAATCAGATTGTCAGAAAAGTACCGTGTCATTGGCAGCAAGGCCGCTGCCATTGCTGGCAGCGTACCTCCAGCTTACTGATGTCGCCAGTTTTTCTTCACTTCAAGATTCCTGAATTAAAGTTCAATCCAAAACCGTGCCCCAATCCAGATCTAACAGCGAACTCGCGATCAAAACATTAAACCTCCTGCAAAATAACAGAACACAAGCCAAACTGAGAATTCCAACATCATCCAAATGCAGATCAAATGCGGATCAATTATCAATCCAATCATATGAACTTAAACCCCACTTCAGCAGAAGAAAAATCAAACTCCATCTAAACAAATAATTGCAATTTGATGATAAACTGAGAGACAAATCTAAGCATTGTAAAGCTCAACTAATTAAGGTTGCTGATATACAGATCAATCAATCACTGCCACAATAGCCAAGAAAAAAAAAACATCAATCAACTGAACACAAATGAGATACAAAAACAATTCTCAGCAACCGACACTAACATTAAAAATGTAAACCCAAAAAATTACTTTCTTTTCCTTTCATCAGCTTTCCCAGCAACCAAACGTAAACTAAATCAAAGAAAATCAGTCAAAAGTCTCGGGTTTGACTGAATTCTACCAAACTAAAAGGCACAAAACATTAGATCAAACCCAAATGAATGAAAATCCCAAATCTCAAATCTCGCACATTCACGACTCACCCACTCCAAATTCAACAAAACGAAAACCAAAAATTTTAAAAAAAAAATCCAAATGCATGAATCTGATAAAACAAAAACAACCCATCAAAATTGAGATCAAATCCCGACCTCAGATGCTTCAAAAAGGACAACCCTTTGACGCAAAAGAACTAAATTTCAGTACAATGACACAGATTGAGCTGCTCACCTACAGATAAATGGTTAGATACAGAGAAATGGAAGAGTCTCTTTTCAGTGTATCTATCAATTTCGTAGAAGAGAAGATATTAAAAAGCAAGTGAAATGTGTGAGCGAGAGAGAGAGAGAGAGAGAGAGAGATTTAAATATTTTTTATTAAATTTTTTTCTGGTAATGGTTATTTTTCTCAGTTGTGTAGTTAAATGAGTGATACGTTTTTGCGTAGACAGATGGTGAGAGAGAACATAACATATATTCACACACTGACAAGACCACCGACAGCTCTAACACTTTAAACTCACTTGGCTTAGCTTCTTCGGCTTGGCTTCATTAGTCATTACTAGAGGTGCCCACGGTTCGGTTAAACCGTGGGCACCAAACCGAAACCGGTTTCGAAAAACCGAAACCGGAACCATAACCGTAACCGCCGGTTACGGAACCGGTTGGAAACCGGTTCCGAACCGGTTCGGTTACGGTTACGGTAGGTTGAAAACCGACCAAAACCGACGGTTTAACCGTCGGTTTTGGGTAAAAACCGACCAAACCGTCGGTTTAACCAACGGTCAAAACCGTCGGTTAAACCGTCGGTTAAACCGCCGGTTAAACCGACGGTTTGGTCGGTTTTTGCCCAAAACCGACGGTTAAACCGTCGGTTTAACCGGCGGTTTAACCGACGGTTTCGACCGTTGTTAGTAAAAAAAAATAAAAAAATTTCGACGAATCACGGCTTGCCACGCGTACCACATAATTGAAAAAAAAAAACAAAAGAATTGATGACCGTTGGGCGTTGGGTGAGATGACCAACGGTCATCTACCCATCTCCCAAGTCCCAACGGCCATATATATATATATATATATATATATATATATATATATATATATATTATTTTTTTCCCTTAATTTCTTAAAATTGTAAATTCGCCCCTCCACTATAATGCTTCAATTGTATATTATATATTTATATAATTGTATTGAATATTTTATACTAATTTCATTTTATTACAAATGTTTCATTTTATTACAATGTTTCAATTTCATTTTATTACAAATGTTTCAATTTCATATTATATTTTAAATTTTATTCATTTGTCAAAAAAAAATTCTAGAACATTATTTTTCCCATTATTTTAATTACGTTTAGTAATTATTGTAATTAGGTTTTGTTTGGAAAAAATAAATAAAACCGAAACCGAAACCGAAATAAACCGAAACCGAAACCGAAATAAACCGAAACCGAAACCGAAACCGAAACCGAAACCGACGGAACCGAAACCGAAAACCAAACCGGTTTTTTCGGTTACGGTTACGGTTTGGGTGGCCACGGAACCGAAACCGGCGGTTTCGAAACCGAAACCGCCCCGAAACCGAACCGTGGCCACCTCTAGTCATTACCTCACCTCACTTCCTTTTTATTTTTATTTTCGAAACTGATACCAAAATTGGAGTATAAATATATTGAAGTCAAACATTGTTAGAAGAATCACTCCAAAGTTCAAACCCTTTTTTTTTTATATATAAATGAAATTTTTAATGTAAAAGTGGTTTGCAAGGACCTGTCGAAATCGATTACAGTGATATGTTTTTCATATTTTGTTTTTACGAATGAGGTCTAAATCCAACCGAATTAGAATTTACCATAATCTAACGAAATCGATATTGATCTACAAATGATCGTGTCACCAAGTCTAAAAATCGGCCGAAATGAAACTTTAATATTGTTCTTGCACTTGCTTTTTTTAGGATCTAAACCCAACAGAATTAGTGTCTGCCGAGTATCGAAATCATTATTGCTCAATTAGCTACCTCTACACCTATATTTTTAAATACAATTGTGCCTTCCGTTAGGATTTTCGGATTGATCGAAATCAATTATTGATAGTTGGATATATCAACGCAATTGAGTCATGATCTACCGGAACCAAGCTTGACTTGTTTTATCTTTTAGTTACATCAGTTTTATCTTGTTAGGTACTCCTAGTCCCATATTTGTTTTTTAATGAGTACGGGGAGAGACGTGTAACAACTCAATCAATAGTGGAATTTGCTTTCACTTTGTTGATTTAGTAATTAGTACAACTCACAGTGGCTGTTTTGGCTGAGCTTTTTTTACCTCAAAAAGTTGGAAAAGTATAATAAACCTTCTTAAGTGTTTTTTTTTCCAAATTAGGAATATTATTTTTTGTTATTACTATTTTTTATTTATAAAAAAATCCATATGTTTTCTTCTCACAATATATGTCATAAAAAATAAATTATTTCTTACTGTTAAAATAAACTTAAAACACTTGATATATTAACAAACCCATAGAAAAAAATTGCAAGTTTTTTTCATTCCAACTTTCTATTATTAAATAGCAAATGGCTTTTGAACTACAGTAATTATAGAAATTTTTTTAATTATAAAATAGTGATCTATTTGTACCATTGTTATTACATTATTTAAAATTATTTTTCAAAATGAATTACATTTCAGATTGTGTGGCGGTTGATTTCATCAGGTATTGTCTCATTGTCTCAAAAAAAAACAGTATATATATATATATATATAATTTTTCTATTGTCAGTTCGAATCGATATAAGATATATCAATTTTTTGCATGTGGGTCATTGGATTTAAAAGATGCTTTGACATGGATTTAAAAGATGTTTTATCTTTTGTCAAAGCATCTTTTAAATCTAATGGCCCACATGTAAAAAATTGATATATTTTACATCAGTTCGAACCGACAATAGAAAGACTATATATTTATATACACACACTTTGTCACTATCTCCTTTACTACTGATTCTGCATCTTTTAAGAAAATGTATGAAGATTATTTCTTGATTAACAAGGTTCAGTGGTAGCTTAATCGTATTATAAAGAGTAATTAAAGAGGAAATTATAACAATAAAAATCATAATTGTAATAAATATTTTTTTATTAAAGGTACAAAAAAAAATGAAGTGTTAACAATTTTTTTAAAAAAAATAAATAAAACCACCTTAAATCCTTAAAGTGAAACCAAGCCAAGTGGATAACAAAAAACAATCAACTCTTTTCTCTCTCTTAGTTGGCATAAAATTCTAATTTTTTTTATTAGTAATAAATGGACAGTATGATACACCTAATAAGGATGATTTTCTTACATTATTAATTGCCTAATAATCTCTTTTTTATTATGTTTTTAATTAAGGAAGTAAATATTCGATAATTTGGGTAATTACCTTAGTGGGCTTGGCAATGTCAAAATGATATTTAGATAAGAAATTCATTTTAAAATAAGTGGTGATATTAACACACCCACCGCCGCTGCCTATTTATGCCTCATTTTTTAAACTATTTAGTATTCTTTCTTTCCATTTATCAATTACTTATAGAAACATACAACTTTTATTAAAAAAATCCCGTATAAAGTAAAACTAATAAAATCTCATTTTCCTTATTTCAAAACCCTAATGACATAGATGATTTCAAATCACTAAATCTTTACTATTTTTGTTTATATTTTCTTTCAGATCTCGACCTTATGTTTCTCATATTTAGTATTTATTGATTTTATTATTTCACATGTTTTTTTTTTCAAATTCCACATCCATGTTTGCTATTTTTTTCTCTCTAGTTTAATTTCTTTCAAATCTTCCCAGCATTTTATGATTTGTATCAATTCTTTTGTATATTTTATTTCGAATCTTCCAAAGTTAGTTTAATGTTATTTATAAAAAAAAACAAAACAACGAAATCGCAACCACGAAAACCTAATATATGACGAAACGAAACCACACCAAAACCCTAATTCAATAGCTCAAAAAAATCATCAGATGATCAATACCACACACGCACAATCTACCAACTACAATTCAATCGACTACAGAAAAAAAAAACCACATTTAATAAGGATAGTTTCACCATAAAATAAGAAGAAAAAACAAGTCCTACGAATGGATGTGAGAAAATTGTATATAAAGATTAAAGATGAAGCGTATTTTAATTTTTACTTTTTTGAAAAAAGTTATATGGTGTTTTAATTTTAAAAAATATGTAAAAGGGTAATCTTGAAAATAAATCAAAAAATAATTAATAAAACAGTATAATTTTAAATAATTAAATCAAAATTTTAAAAAATGGAGTATAAATAATTCAGCAGCGGAGGTGCTAATAGCACCACTCTTTTAATATAGCCATTATAGATAAATAGTGTGATGAAAATGGTCTAGAGAAATTTACATTAATGGCCACCTATTTGTTTAAATTTCAAGCTAGTGGCCACTCGATTGTCAATTAAAACTAAATTAAAAAAATGTTTTAAAAATAAAGTTCAAAAGAAATATTTTTCTTAAATAAAAATATATAAAAAGGAAAGCAAAAAGTTATCTTTTAAAATGTCTAAAAATACTAATTAAAATAAAAAAAACATTTATCCCCAGTCGTCCATTATTATGATGGACAGTTAGAGATTTTCTAATTTTATTTTAAATAAAATAACATTAAAAATTCTATTTATTATTTATTTTTTAAAAATCCGTGACCATCCATCACTAGACGACGGATATATATATATTTGTTTTAATTTTTGCTTCTTTTTTTTCTTTTTCATTTCTTTTTTTTAATTAAGTTTTTTTTAAATAATTAATTTTAAAAAAATTAAAAAGATAACTTTTCTTATATTTTAATTTGAAACTAGTTTTTTTTTTTAAAAAATTTACAATTGGTGGCAACTGGCCACTAGAGTAGCATCTCACCAAATAGGTGGCCTTTAGGGTAAATTTTCTTACGGATTGTCATTTTTGTTATAGTGTTCGGCTATATTGGTAATTTTGAACAAAATTTCTCGTCGAATGACCATTTTGATTGAGTCCAACCAAATGAGTAACTACTAGTGTAATTATCTATTTATTTAAATTATACAAATTTAATAAAATTTAAATAAAAAATTTATAGTAATATCATATCATTAGAACATCAAATCTGGATAAACTAACATTACTATTAAATATATTGATCACGAAGATTTATAAAAAATTTGACCCACTATAATTTTTACCTTGGTGGCTTGGTGCTACCCAGCACAAAGTTCACCCTTAACTATAATAATAATAATAATAATAATAAAACAAACAAATTGTTTACCCTGAATTAATTTAAAGAGTAGCCCCACTGCAATAATTTGCAACGATAAGTTTGTCTATTGAACAGGGATCAATATCTTTAAAATATGTGACGTGATCCCAAAACCATAATAATTTTTTTAAGGAAAAAAAAAACAATGAAATTTTACCTGAAAATTAAATTTTCCAAGCAAAATCATTGTCATTTTCTGTAATTGTAAAACACAAAAAACTGATCATTTTTTCTTTCTTTCTTGTCTACGACTACACGTGGGTCTACAAGTATTATATGATTAAGACTCAATAACAGCTATTAAAAACATTTACTTATTCAACCTAAAATAAATCAGAAAAATTAGCTGGGTCCATACAATTTTCTATCTTTTTTGTTTTTTGGTTCAATTTTAAATTATTCCAAGGAAGTTGATTTCCCAACAGCTTGTGATTAAGACAGTAAACTCCTACCACCGAATGATTAATATTTAAGAATCTGTAAATCACATCATTTGTGTTGTTGTTATTATTATTTTTTGAAAAAAATTGTGTTGTTAATTAATATGGGATTTTATATATTAAATGGGTTTTTGTTAGTTAGAGCTTAGAGGTTCATGTTTCTTCAACAGCAATTTTTGGTCCAATAAAATTTGATGAAATTGACATTTCAATTGTCTCCTCCACTCCAAATAAAACAATTAAAAGTAAACATAAGCATTTGATGAAATAGTGTTAAGTGATAATAAAAAGTTTAAACCATACAAATTCAGTCCAGATATTTAGAAGAAAAAAAATATCAATATATAAACCAAATAGTTTGATCACGATACCATTTACGATCCAAAAATTATTGTAAAATTGTTGTTATATCTTACTGATTGAACTAAATAGTTCTACAATTACAACAACAATTGTTTTACATATGTTGATGATTTGAAAAATAATAATAATCTAGGGTTTTGGGGGCTTAATACAAGATTCAAAATCGGTTTAAAAATTAATATATCAAATGAAATTTTTCGAAATTATTTTAATGAAAAAAAAAGATCTTAAATAAAAGTGATCATATGCCAACCAAAGATCAAAAGAAACGTTTATTATATCATTAACAATTACAAATAATAGATCTAAGATAATCACACCAATACACCAATTTTTATGATTAATAAATGACTAATTATAGGAAATTATAAATGTTGAATAAAAAGACTCCAAAAAAGCCAGCTAGCTCATGGTTGGCTACCATGAAGCCAGCCACCAATACCATGGCCCCATACTTTGCTTGAATGGATTTGATTGCTATTTGTTGTTTGTTAACCTATACACCTTAGAGTTGTGAATTTCCAGGTTTGTTTGGTAGGTTATATCGTATAGTATTAAGGATTTAAAATATATTAGAATAATTTAATATAATATTTTGTTTATTTTGAAATATGTACCGTATTGCAATCGTTAATACATTTTAATTGTTCTAATATAATGGATGTTGTATTAACTAATACAAACGATGGATGTTGTATTAGCTAAATATAAAAGGGAAGAGAAATAATAATAGATATATCCAAATAATAATAACAATAATGATAATAAAATTAATAATTATAATAACAATGATTCTAACAGTAATAATAATAATATTATTAATATTGATGTTTAATAATAATTTTAAATTTAATATAGAAATATTATAATTTTATTGTAATATTAAAATAAAATAAAATAAATATTATGTAAATTTAATTAAATAAAAATAAAAAATAACTAATATTATATATCTAAAAATTATATACGTTAAATAAAATATTAAAAATAATTGTCAAATATTATTGATATTTGTTACATGAATGATAATTTATGTAATAAAAATATTAATTATTATTTTTAAAAATAAAAAATAATATATTTTTTATAATATTTATTTTTATTCTAAAAATATATCAATTTTATTAGTTAATAAATATTGAGGAACAAAAATCACATCCAAGCATTATATAATTTAGTACAGTCTAATACAAAATTTCACAAAACACATATCAATGTAATATAATAAGTTTTATATTAGGATGGATTTCTATATAATGAATTAAGTTTTATTATTTATAATAATACAAAATGTTTTTTTTAAAGAAACAAAAAACTAAAGTTATGAAATTCAATAATGGGGAAGTTTTAAATACTAGAATTACCAAATTGTACTGTAGTATTTCAGTACTATGACAAATTCCTAAAGTTAAATATAGTAAAATCTCGACAAATAAATGTTCGATAAATTAATAACCCCGTTTAAATAATAAAATTTTTTGGTCCCGACTTGGGTCTGTGTACTAAATTAATAACCTCGCTAAATGTATAAGATAATAATTTTTTTTGAAATCATTTAGGTCTCAATGAATATATAAATTAATAATTGATTAAATACATCAAAAAATATAACACATAAAAATTTAGAATACATATCAATAAACTTTTAACTTAACAACTTCCTTTAAAAAAAAAAAAAATTAACTTCTATTTTGTCAATTCAAATCTTTCTTAAAGTATGCATCTAAAGTTGTTAATCTTTTTCTTGTACAGAAACCGAACTCAATCTGATCCTTAATTTTTCTGCAAATCATACACCATATTGGTATTTTTTTTTCATTTTGTAGAAGAAGTTATTTAATGTTATTATTGCTTGAAAAACCTCTTTTGAAAAAACGCTTCGTAAAAACACTGTTGTCATCTGGATCATGATCATCGGTAAGCGTATTCATTACCCATTGAATAATTTCTTCATCAGTAGGCGATTCCATCACTATATCATTTCTTCATCAGTAGGCGATTCCATCACTATATCATTTTTCATCAGGATAATTCAAAATGTAATAAACATCCATCACATTTTTATAGTGTGGACAAAAAAATGGCTTCACAAAAAATTGAAAACAATTTGTAATGGTTGTTATCTTCATATCAATGTTCGAAACCGCATTAATAAATTTCATAACATTCAATATGTTAATTTTTTCGGGATTTAATGGTCCTACCGCGTAGCCCTCCAAAATGCTAAAGTAGAAACGACGTCGATAATGAAACTTTAATGCTCGAATAATTTCAGCATTGTTTGGTTGAATCTTTGATGTTGTTTTAGGAGGCAATCAAAACAGTTCAACATTTTGCAAACCTCCGATAACCTTTAATATGTAAGTATTTATTAACTTCTATGTATTTATGTATCTTGGTCGAAAACATGTATAATACATGTACAAATAAAAACATAAAACTTAAAATAAAAAAAGTAGTAAAAACATAAAACTCCCTTTTAAATTAATAAATATTCATTTATCAATAAATTAATAAATTATTCATTTATCGATAAATAAATAACCCTTCTAAAATAATAAATTTTCCCGGTCCCAGCAATATTATTTTAGAAGGGTTTTACTATATAATGGTTACAACTTACAGGTACATGTTTAAGAATAATGCTAGATGTCTCAATTTTTTTTTCGTCATTTTTTTATAAATATTTTCTCCAAATAATATAATGTGGGACATGAAATGTCAACATCACATTAACTATTATATAATTTCATGATTTACAGGATGTTGAAACCTCATATACCACATCATTTGGAAAAAAAAATTGGAAGGTATAGTATTATTCTATGTTTAATTACAAAATTATCGGTTAATGCCTTTCACATTAATATTATTAATAAGATCTTTCACATTAATATTATTAATAAGATTATGAGTTAGAATAGTATCTTTTTCATCTTTTAAATTTGTAATTTTTCATAAATAAATAAATAAATCATATAAAATTGTAATTTTTCATAAATAAATCATATAAAAGAGCAATGGTAAGGTCCAGCAATGTTGATGAGGCTCAACAACATTGAATGATTCTTTTTATATATATTTAATTTTCAATTCAATTTCTTCACATGGTGAAAAACCTCGAGGCACATGTCTTGTCAATTATGACAATATCATTGAACTCCTTTATTTTTTTTTAATTATTATAATTGTGATTATTGCTCATCTAGCAACAAAAGATACTTTCTATAATGTTTCATGATCTTTTATATTATTGTTAAGATTCCATAATTTATAAAATAAATCAATTCGTTATTTGGTATGTCAATATCATTAGATATAAAATTATAATTAGTATTCTATAAAATATTTCTTTCAATTCCATCTAAAAACAATTTGAGACCATAAACAGATACATCCATCCAATAAAATCATGTCATATATCTATATAATGCTCATATTATATCTACATGTAAATAACGTCCACCAATCAAGGGGTGACAAGTGGTCGGTCATTGTAGAAGGACAAAAAATGTAAACTTGTTTTATTCAAAAGTTGGACATGCTACACGATTTCAGTATAAAGGACATTTGCAATTCTTACAGATCTCTCATAAATTTAAGTAGTTCTGGCGATCGGATGATCTTCTCCGATCTTTTTGAAGGCCATGGGCGGTGAACCCAGAAAATTTTCTATAGGCTTAAATCAGTAAATCAATCAATTTATCATCACAATGAACCAAATTCCATACAAAAACACGAACCCAGTTCAGATGCTGCTCAAAATCCCTAAGCAAGACTAAGGCAAGTAGCGTATGATTGAAGGAAAGTCAGACCTTGCTCTGTGATTGCCCTGTTCCTAGCTCGCCTCACCCAATCGATAACTATCTGCTCCGCTTGGCTACCTCTAACACCTTCCTCAAGGGCATCTGCTGCTTCGGCGAGTTTCCCTTCACGTAAATAACTCTCAACTCTACTAATGACGGATTCAATCCCATCACCAGACTGGTCAGCTTCCTTTACCTGTGTGGCAAATATGAAGAACGTTATTAAAAAGTTAAACCAGATGGGATGCCCAAAACCTGGAGCAACCATTGAAATCGAAAATCATAAGTGTGATTAATACGCAAAGTGAATCTTGTATTTGCGTTACCTTTAACCACGATGCAACATGAGCTAAAGAGTGTGTCAGGATACCACCACCACCTGGTGGGATTAAGCTGAAGTGTCGTAGCGTCCCCTTCAAGGAATCAAACTGCAATAAGAATGGATGTCAGAGCAAAGCCAAAATAAATCAGCCAGAGCAATTAAGAAAATAAGATAAATTTGTTCATTAAACTCAAACGAATATGTGAACATCTATATTTGTTTATTTGTTCACAGCCAAAGAATGAATAAAAGCCAAGGCACATACATGTTAAGAGGAAAAAGAAACGGCAAGTTCTGCAGAGATGACCATCTAGTACAATTTATTCAGCACAATAAAACAAATATAATCAAGAATGAACTGTGACCTGACCCTTATATATAGGAGAGTAGGAGACATTGCTTAGCTAATTAAAACAAATAAAAGAGTGGGAAAAAAAAAGAGAAAGAAATCAATTCGGCCATATTGAGTCGTGTAGAATCATGAAAACCGAAAAGACACTGATAGATGCAACTGCCTTACGGACCTTGCAATCACCATATTATAAACTAGCCGGATGTATATAATAATGCAGCAATCACTTTGATTCCTGATGGCTGCCACATCTTAGTGCACGAAATTTTATGCATTTCTAGCCAAACTTAATGAGAACATTTTAACTTCTAAAACAACACATATCATATCAAGAGTTTACCTTCTGATTCAACTGTAGCAGGGTTTCCGTGCCATGATGACGTGTGTCTTCTGGAAGGGATGATAAGACCAAATCTAAGACTGAGTCTTTCTCAATGCCATCAAGATAGCTGTAGAGAGCATCTACTTCTTTTTGTATTGGTAATCCTTTTGAAAGAGCATCTTCTAGAGCAAGTGCCCCCTACAATAATTGATAGAACTCCAATTTTAAAAACCGCAAAAATAACTTATGAAGATGCAATTACATAACAAAGAAATCATACTTTACTAGAAAAATTAACTGTAACAAGAGCTGCGAGGAATAGAAAAGGAACTTTTACCAAAGCAAGCTTGTGAGCAAAGTAACTCTTACGAGCATCTTCTGATCGTGCATAAAATGCCAAGCACAAAGCATTTATCTGTGACAGAAAAGTTCAGACTACATTAAATTCCATTACAGAACAAAAATTATAATATGTAATACATATAGTGATATAGACATTGAAAGCATACAAACAAATTTGTGCAAAATATCAACGGCATCTAGATGATTGGTATAACGACGTAAGGTCTCATATTAATTCCACAATTTATTCCTTCCTTACTATGCTGAACTTTAAAGTTAACAATTGAAACTACTCAAAAGGAATTTTATTTATTCCGTGGTCTAAGTTGTTAGTTCTACCAGGTAATGCATCATATTTGAAGCTAAACTAATTGATGGGTGCTTTTCAATGTCATCTTGTTGAACACACTATATAACCCAAAGCAAGAAGCCATACCTTCTAAACTCATCAGATTTTATAATGCTTTCAAACATAATTCTTACATTTTTTTTGTGCCATCCTTCATCAAGCATTTGTTACAAAGTAACCAACCCCCTACGTTTTTTTTATTTTCCTTGGAAATATCCATCAAAATCAAAAAATTTAACAAAGTTTTCATGAATACTTCATTAAATTGGAGTTGATATGCATAAAAAATTAATAATTCAATATATTAATTTATCAGGTAGGTGAATTCATCTATTTTTCTGATTCATGCAAACTCTTACATGAAGATCTGCTTCAGCCATTTTCTCAATCTGTGCTGCCTTCTCGCGTGTGATTGCTGCGGCTAGTTCTGCTTTAGCTAACTCTTCAGCTTTTGTCAACTTAAACTCAGCTTCACTTTCCTGCAATTGGTAAAGATAGGCAACTTGAGTTTAAAAGTTATCAATTGCTTCTACACAAACATTTTTGTGGATGGCTTTGCCACCTTTTGTATCTTCCTCTTCTCTATTCTTCAAAAAAGTTTCAGTTTTTGAAATTTAAAAAAATTTCTTCCTTACAAGGACTTTTTTTTTACAGGAAAAGCTAAATCTGCACCTTCTGTTCAAGTTCCATCCTAAGTTTCTCTTCCATCTTTTCATGAATTGACTTGATAGTAGCTGCTGCTTTTGTTCTTTCTCTCTTCAATTCCTGAAAATGGAAAAAAGATGACAATAATAAGATACTAGGGATCTGGTTTCAAGTCCTAAATCAGATAAAGATTTTTCTTTTTTCCTTTTTCACGGGGGTGTTGGCATATCGAAGTGAGTTAATATTCCTCAAATCCATATCAACCTTGTGCTTTTTCTAAAAGTTATGAAAGTAATTGTCGCTTCCTTAAGAGGATGACTCTTTCACAAGGTAAAATTGAACATGCTGCAACTACAGCTGTTGCTGCTCTATATTTCACAAATCATGTTAGAAAGCCAAAGGCATGATGACTAAACCAATATGCTGTTCAACCTCAACAGACAGACTGAAGAAAGAATCATATTAAATGTTAAAGTCGATTCCTTCTTATCACAACCTTTAACTTTAACCGGTGCTCAGATAATCATGGATCACTGATCAACAGGGTATATTACATGCCATGTTTAAGCTCTAAATGCTTGAGTCAGAATTCAAGCACCTGTCCTTTAGCAAAAAGATGGATGTACAGAAGACACTAGAATAACAACCATACAGAGGGCAATGCATGCATATTGCCAAAATCAGACATTAGAAGGAGTAAATGACAAACAAGAATGATATGGAGGATTGAGGAAGTTACTTAATTTGGCTTACATGAACATATCATACACTAAAAAGCATAAATACTGATCTGACTGAACTAAGCCAAGATTACGATGCTTAAAAAAGGTTAAAGAAAAGATTTAAGTGTCTACTTGTACAATACATGTCTTTGTGTTAACAAGCATATGTAGATTTATTCAAAGATTAGCAGTTGTTTAGTAAGTCCAGAGTTGAATCACTTGAATCAAACACAATATACAATACACCAAGTAAAAAAAGATGTATCAAGATGTAAAAATGTATAACCTTCTCTAAAATTGCTGCCTCCTCTGTAAGCATAAGTTCCCTGGCCCTTGAATCTCTCAATTCCTTTTCATACTTCTCCTAAAAGGGAGCACAATTATTAGCAGAACTGGCACAAAACATGAAGCACATGACAAACAAGCTGAACAAAAATAATAATAATAAACCAATACTGTAAATTATGCACTAAAATTTGAATAATTTATTTTAGGAGTTAGTGATGGTCCAAACCTTTAATGCTTTTTTTTCTTCAGCAAAAGCACGAGCATCCAATTCAGCTTGCCATTTTTCAGCAGCATGAATTGCTTGTAGAAAATCTAGCACCAGTTTCCCATCGTTGGATTGATCACCAGTGTTCAACTCCTCAATTGCATTAAGAAAATCCTGACAATTTTGAGAAAAAAGGTTTAGTACATATATAGTCAAACCATTTTATCATCACAAAAACAAAACATATGCACAAGATAGCACATAAAGGAAGTTATCACAAACCTCTGTTGCTTTTGTTACAATGCCATCATCAGTTTTATCTGTTAGATGATATGCCTCAAGGAGAGAAGACGGAGCCTCTGCACCTTTGCCTAAAGCATCCTGCATTACAAAAACAAACCAAAAACACCTCATAATAAAATCATGCAGCATATAATAGAAATTAAAAAATAAAATCCAGAATCAATTCTAAGGCATGTACAAGGACTACAGAAAGCTGAACCAAAAAAATTCACCACCGCCATCATTTAATCACAAATGCTGACAATGCAATTGCAAAAGACTAACAGATTTAGGAAAAACATGGGTACCTCATATTTTTCTTCCGATATAATATGCTGTGTTGGGATTGTTTTCTGTTCATCCTTTTCAGGAATCGCACTTGCCTGGCTAGATATTACTGTAACTTGAGCTCTCTCATCATCCTTACTAGTTTTTGACTCTGAGCCTTCCTTCTCAACACTTCCTTCAGATGATTGTGGAGGACTTGCATTTTGTTCATTAGAAACCACGCTATCATTATAACTTTTCCCCAAGTATTTCTCTTCCGCTGGTATTGTACCTTCAACTTGTATTTCGCTTGATGTTTTAGGCTGAGGAATATCTTTACCAGTCTCAACATTTTGCACAGCTTGCTCCACAGCAGAACCCGATGTGTTAGGCTCTTCAGCACTATGGGAAGAAACTATGGGTTCCACAAGAGGAGTCAACGTGTTAGGTTCTTTATCACCATGGGAAGAAACTATGGGCTCCACCACGTGTTCAGCATCCTTCACAGCATTCCCATCATCATTGAACTTAGTTGAATCAACAGAATTGTGTTTCTCTTTCTCTTTGCCACCAATATGTTGGTCCAAATACCCATTCTGATAAGCTAACAAGGCAGCACCAGCAACAACAGCTGTTCCAACAACAACTTTTGAAACACTACCCTTTGATTCAGGTGGCTTGCCCGTGGGACCTGATTTTGAGGATGCACTATTCTGGAAGGAAGTAGAAAATTCCTTTCTTGAAGAAATAATCGAGGGAACCCGCTGTAATTGTGCCACCAATAAACAAATATATCAGCGAAAAAAAATTAGCAAATCAACGAGCTTATAAGCCCATTCCAACATTGTGCAAATGTTAACCGAAATGCACCATACAACAAAGACTACACTACCATCTCCATCCCGAACATAACCATAAAGATAGTAGATAGCAGCGTGAGTATGACTACACTGCTATATTGATCCAAAGAACAAAATTCTATGTTAACAAAAGACTTCTCTAAACCAACAATGCAGACAAATATACAATCAGACAAACTGAAGCAAGATTAGAATGATTATTTACGAAACAAAGCCTAAATTAAGGTCGTTTTCAAGAGCCAGAGACTCAGAAGCGCCTATATTTCCTATTCGAATTGTTTAACTAAAATCAACTAGAATGTGTTTCTTAGAACCCACCCGTACATCACTTGGAGCACACCCGGGTGCTTTAAAGCAAAGAAATACTCACTAAAGTCGATTCCAACATACACACCTCCCAAATGCTCAATAACTTAAAAAATTGCACAAAATCATTAATTTAACACAATAAAAACCAAATACAGCTCATGGATTGCGATTTCAACAAATGCTACACAATTAAAGCAAAAAACAAAACAAATATGGAAGAAATGAAATCTTAGCTAGCACCACCAATAAATAACTACACTTGCCTGAACTGCACTCTGCCTTGGTACCCTCCTAATTGACCGACGCGACGATAATTCCAATACTGACCTGAAAAAAGCACTACACCAACGCCATTACTCACATAACTAAAAATTAACAACTAATTTAAAACAAAACATCAAATTTTCCTAACAATAATTTTACACAGTTAATAAAAAGATCAATATTTTGACTAAGCAAACAAAAAAATAATTATATATAAACCTAAAAAGAATTTACAAAACAAAATTGTGGAACTGACCTTCGTAACATGATGTTTTTTTAGGATCTGAGAGAGATAAAAAACGGTGCGGTCAAGGTGTTCTAGAGAATGCCTGAGCGAAGACCGAAATTAGGTGGCACAAACGATTCGTTCTTGGAAGTGGGGTTTTTGGAGGCGGCGCCGCCGTATATGAGAAGCTGATTGGTCGGAGCTTTCGCCGGAGCTGACGAAAGTTGCGAGTGTCAGGTGATTTTTTGTGTGTGTGTTTGACGGTCGAGAAATTCTGGAAATCGAGACTGTTTTTATTTTAGGGATATTATTATTTTCTACCCTCACTTTTGAGTTATTAGTCATTTTGCACCCTTCTGTTTCAGTAGTGGCCATTTTACACCCTATAATTGAAAGTAATTGTCATTTTGCACCCTACCGTTACAGTCCCGCTAAAAATCGAATATACCGTTATTTTAGTAAGGGTACAATGGTAATTGCATGCAAAAAAAGTTAATAAAATTAAAAAATAAATCATTTAATAAAAAACTAAATAAGAAATTATATAAATTAGGCTAATTAGCATGGATGTCCCCTAAACTCTTCAAAAATTTACATTATACCCCATGTACTTTTTTTTTGGCACTAAACCCTTTGAACTCTCGTTTTGTTGGCAGAAGCCGGCTGTAGATGCCCCCTCCCAAGTGGTTGCCAATAAAACGAGAGTTCAGGGGGTTTAGTGCCAAAAAAAAGTATATGGAGCATAGTATAAATTTCTGAAGAATTTAGGGGACATCAGTGCCAATTAGCCTATAAACTAATTAATAATAATAATAAATATAAACTTAAAACACCCCAACACTTTCTCTCTTCTCTCTTCTCTCTCCTCTCTCAATCGTTTCTCACTCTCTCACCAGGCACCACCGCTTCTCTCTCTCATCAATCACCACCGCACCTCTCTCATCACCGCCTCTCTCTGGCTCTCTCACCACCTTCTCTCTCGCGATGGCAATGGGGCAAGTTCGGGACGGGGTGGCCTTCCCCGCACCCTACCACCCCATTTATTTTTTGAAAACTCATCCCCTCATAAAACCCCACCATAGATGGAGCGGGTTGGGGCAGGGCGGGGTACAACGGGGAGTGCTTTCCCCATCCCCACCCATTAACCCCATTTATAAATTTTTTTTATTAAAATAACAAATATATAACCATTGAATATGATAAAAAAAATACAAAGTAATAAATAATTCCAAGAAACTATTAAAAAACATCTCATAAAATCCAATCATTTTCAAACATAAACATAAAGTATGAAATCAAAATGTTCAAAATTCATAACGCTAATCATCTAATAGATGCATTTATTTCTCTAGTTCTCTCATCGTACGATCAACTACATTTAGGGATGGCGATTCGAGTTGTTTGAGGATTAGAGACTTAAAGTTACAGTTAGCGGCTAAGGTTTTTTTTAATAATATTTTGTTTTGTCACTTTATGTTAAATAACGGTGAAGAGATGTAAAGTTAGGGTTAATGTATTTACATATTTCCTTTTTAGATATATTTTTTTTAACTAATTAGTTTAATTAAGTATTATTTTAAATGGGGCGGGGCGGGGCGTATAAAATCCATCCCTGCCTCATACCCATTGCGTGTTAGACTATACATCCTCATCCCCGCCTCATCCCCACCAAATTGAAACCCATCCCCACCCCAAAAGTACGGGTCCCCGTGGGGCCCCGTCCCCGCGGGTAATTTTGCCATCCCTAGCGGTGGCTAGTTGCTTGTGGGTCGGTGGCTATGGATTTTTGTGTGGTAGTTAGGTTTGGGTTTTGTGGTGGCTATGGAATGGTTTTGGGTTTTGTTTGGATTTGGTGATTTTTTTTTTGGAAATTTGTTGAGATTTCCATTGATTTTGGTGATTTTTTTCTTTTTTCGATTTTTTTCTCTTCAACAATGAACCATTGATGTTGGATCTAGTATTTGATGATGTTGGGTGATGAGGCTTCTGGGTTTCGTTTTCTAGTGGGGATGGGATTGCTGATGGGGAGTTTTGGGTGATGAGGTTTCTAGATTTCTGGAAAATGTTTTTGACTTCTTTTCTGAAATCTTTTTTCGACAAAGGTTTTCTGAAATCTTTTTTTGTATAAAGGTTTTTTGAATTTTTTTTTGTTCTTTACATTTGGGTTGACTCGGTTAGGGGATAAGGTTTTTTTTTTCAATTTCTAATTTCTGGGTTTTTTTTCTGGGTGACGAAGTTCAATTTCTGGGTTTTTTTGGGCAAAAATCTTATGGGTTTCAGTTGGTGGGTTTGTGAGTTTATCCTTGTTCTTTGGATTTGGTTTTTTGTTCAGACACCATTTTTTTTTTATTCTTGCATTCTATGGAGATCATCCAGATCTCCGATGTGTTTTTTTGTTCTTGCATTTTGAGGTTGGATCTTCGGTTGTTTTAATTGGATTTTGTTTTTAACAAAAATTTTATGTTTTTCAAGTAAATATTTTTCAATTAAATATGAAGGGTAAAATGATATCTTTTTAATGTTAACAGACCTTAACGGAAGGTGGGAAATGGCCAATACTGAAATAAGAGGGTGCAAAATGACTAATACCTCAAAAGTGAGGGTGTAAAATAATAATATCCCATTGTTTTATTTTATTTTTAATATATTTAATTTCTTTTGAAAGGTATTGTATTTTTTTTTATAGAGATTGTATTTTTATTTTATCTTTATAAAATAATACGATATAATTTTACAATTAAGGTCAGGCTAAAACAATTTAAATTTATGATTTAAAATTTTGACTTTAATATCTCAACGATCCATGTGTTTTTAATCCAAAAGTTATTAATACATTCAATTTTCAACCATTGTATTAAGAGCATATACGTGACTGAGATATTAGAGTCATAAATTTTAATAGATTTAGTTTGACCCAAAAGAAAAAAAAAAAATATATATATATAGTAACTTTCAAGTGAGGAATCATTTACTTTAATTTCGATCCACACATTGATGAAATCACATCGATTTTTTGAATTTTGATATAAATGTTTTTTGTGGATGATAAGTTATTTGAAATATACATATAAAAGAAATTTGAGAATTTTAAAAAAACTAGAACTATTTTTTTGAATTTTCCTATATATCTCACATTTTTTCGATGCCTTTATATTTAACAAAATTGGGAAAATTAGTTCTATTACTTGAAAAAATTCTCAAATTTTATTTATAGGTAGATTTCAATGAACTTATCATCCATACAAAATTTCATACAAACCGATGTTATTCATTAAGGTGTGGACTCAAGTTAAAGTAAATGATTTTTTACTTGAAAGTTGATATATATATATATACAGTCATTTTCCTATCAGTGCGTACTGATAGAATTATATAAGGACATTGAATGTGAGCCACTCATTTATAAAAGAGCTTTCACAAGTGCATACATACCAAGTCAAAGTATATAAAACGAGTGGCTAACATTCAATGTCCTTACATAATTCCATCAGTTCGCACTTATGTGAAAATTTTCGTATATATATATATATATATAGTTATGCTATATCAACTTCAAATTTTGAATTTAATTTGTGACTTCAACATCCATTCATCCATCAATTTTCATTCAATCCAAGGATTATTATTAATCTTTAATTCATTTACTATTCCTACCATTGGATTGAGTAAAAATGGATAAATGGATGTTGAAGTCACAAATTAAAATTAAAATTTGAAGTTAATATAGCTTGACATATATATATATATATATATATATATATATATATATAATAGAACAATATTTAGGTGTTAACCGGTCAACACCCAAGGCACTGACCATACTAATTGGAATGTGACATGTGGCTTTTTTGTGAAGAATGTAAAGAGATAAATGTAAAAAGTAAAAGAAAAAATGTCATATGTCACACCCAAATTGGTAGGGTCAGTACCTTGGGTGGTGACCGGTCAATACCCAAGCATTATTCTATAATATATATATATATATAACAATTTTCTCCTTAGTGTGCACTGATATAAAATATATTGGTGCATTACATGTGGGTTATAGATTATGGATAAGCACTAACAAGTGCATACAGGCTGGGTTAAAGCAATTGAATCTAATGGTCAAAATGTAAAACACTGATATATATTTATCGGTGCACACCGATGAGAAAAGTTTACTATATATATTCGATAAACAAAATTACATTAGATAAAGATGAGGTTTGCCCCTAGTATTTTTTTAGAAAAGAAAACTGCAATTATAAAGTAACTAGGAATGTTTGATGTCGTAAAAAATTATTGTCTTTGATCGGTTGTGTTTGTAAAAAATAATAATAATATTTTTCTTAACGATAAATATTAAAAAGCACAAAGATTAATATATATATATATATATATATATATATATATATATGCGTACCTAAAATAAAGACAAGCAAAAATCAGAAGAGCTTCTAACTAAAAGAGTGTTTTTAATTAAAGCTCTTACAATTTTTTTTTTTTATCGTTTAGTTGTCACTCAGTAGAACTTTTAGATGATTAAAAAAGTTGGTTTACGTCTACTTGGAGAAGCTCAAATTTTTGGAGAAGCTCAAATTTTAGGTTTTCCAAGTATATCTTTTTGAGCTTTTTTAATAACACTAAAATGTCTAATATAACCCTATCATTTAAAATAGTTTTTGAATATTTTGGTAATCCTACCATTTAAAAACTTTTTCTAATTGATAACCAAACGACCAACATCTTCCTATTAGAAGCTCTACTTGTAAAATGTCTACTTTAAAAGATCTACTCCTAAAAGATTTACTTGAAGAAGCTCTTCCAAACGAAATCTTAGGGCCTGTTTGGCTAAGCTTTTGGAAGGCTTGAAAGAGCTTTCAGAGCCCAAAAGTGGCTTTTAGGAGTGTTTGAGTTATTTAGGAAAAGAGCTTATGGAGCTCAAAAGCCCTTTTACTAGAAGCCAAGCCCAACATGCTTTCTCTAGAAGAGCTTCTGAGAAGCCAAATTTGGTTTAATGAAATTTTTCTATTGACCCTTTTATTCTTATTTTAATGAACAACAAAATTATAATCCCAATTGTATCCTTGTCTCTCTCTCATTCACTCTATCATGTTTTCCCCTTTTTACAACCCTAACTAGTTTACCCAAAACCAGACCAAAGATTGATAATGGAGTTGAATCTGGAGCAGACTAGATGATGAAGCTGGTTTTTCCCTCAAATCATGCCAACAATCGGAAGCAGACCTGCAGCTATCGTTGATGATGGAACTGGGTCACCATCATCGAAGATGGAGACACGTCTGGGTCTCCATTTTCGACCATCGACAATGGAGATTGGAGACCCAACTAGGTTATTCATCGCTGTCGCTGATGAACTACATGAGATTGATAACGATAATGAGATTTTAAGCTGCTAGGTGTATGCCTTTATGAAACCCATGTTTGATCTTGGTTGTGTATACTAGTGTTTTTTTTTTGTTGAAAAGAACCAACTTCATTAAAACCCAGAAACAAAAACAACACCTTTCTCATTCAAAATACACAGGCAATTGCCAAAAGGGAAAGGAATAGTCCCAAAACAATCCTTTCATTTTTATTTTTTAATCTTGGTGAGGTTTGATCTTGGTGGTGGTCTGGTGTTGGGTGATGTTTGAGCCGACTATTTTGATTGATGGAGATTATTGGAGATTCACTCCTTTCATTTTTTAAAAAAATTTATCAATTTTGTTTTTTTTTTTCAGTTTTATTTGTTGTTTTTTTTCGTAAATTTCTAGATATACATATATATAAATATTATCCTATATGAACTATTTTTTTTATAAAATATATTACTTCAGTATAAATGAATTATTATTGTTTTTCAAAAACAAATATTTCATTGTTTGAAAAGAAAAAGATTATAAAATGTTTTTACTAAACATAAAATGGAAGGGTATAAATGACATATCACAGTTAATAGAGATATTAAAATGTCCAACCAAACACTCCCAAAAGCTCTTATCGATATAAAAACTCTTCTCAAATACATCATCCAAACGGTAATGGAAAAGCTCGGGCTTTTACTTCTCTTCTTCTACTGTTAAAAGTCCAAAGTAAAAGTTATCCCAAACGAGCCCTTATTAAGAGTCTCTTGGCTTTTGAGACATTTAAGTCTCGACAATAATAGGGTATTTATAATAGTTTTATTAAAATATTTTATATAAAATTCGTTTTTGGCATTGAAATATACGAAACCCTAAATATCTTCAAAATAATCATAAAAATTCATATTTTTCAAAGTTCTTGAATTTTACAAAATTTGATTCATAATATATGAATTAACTTCTCGATTTAATACATTTGGGTTGGATTTATAAAATCCAACCCAAGCTGACAATCAATGACAGTTGGCTAACAAATAAAAGATGAAAAGAAAGATGTCGAGTATGTAAAAATCTGACCCAAGCTGACAATAAGTGATAGCTGGCAAATAAATAAGAGATGAAAAGAAAGAGGTCGGGTATGTAAAAATCCAACCCAAGCTGACAATAATTGACAGCTGACAAACAAATAAGAGATGGGAAGAAAAAGGTCGGGTATGTAAAAATCCAACCATAGCTGAAGAAACAAGTGTTAATAGATGAGGAAGACACAAAGCTATGTGACATAATGATGAGAAAAACGCCTAGCTGAGCTTCAAGAGAGTTAAGATCAAACCGTTGGTGATGGCAGGTGGCTCTATTTGTCCCAAAGATAAGATTATACTTGTCAATACCAATCCGCAAAAAACACTATAAATAGATGGAGTTTGATTAAAGGAAAACTAAAAAGAAAATTGGCAATAAAAGAGAAATTAGTAAAGAGGAAAATCAGATAAGTCTTTCTCCGAGCCATAAAAGTAGCTTGATATGAGTAAGATATTGTGTCTCAGCTCAGCTCACATCGATTTTTGGATAAACCTAGTCAATAACAGGCTGGTTGATCGATGCCTAGACCAACCAATAGGGTGTGATCTCGATCGTGTTTATACTATGTGAGCGAGTTGTTTAGATAAATAGTAAATATAAAGAACTGATAAAAATAATAGAAACACTAGGATTTTTATGTGAAAGACCCTAAGTAGGGAAAAACCACTGTCGTCTTGATGACATAGAAAGAGAAATGTCCACTATGTAAGAATGATTACAATTTACAAGTGATATGTTGCCTGCGGTGACTCCTTTCTACTTTTCTTGATACATGTGTTTATATAGGGGTTAGGGTGTTGCCCTAGCCCTTGACGTGTAAGCAAATGTTATCATTAGGTGATATCCTTGGAGAATCGTATCTTGGCGAAATTCTTGGTGAATCGAGTCTTCATGCATTTATGGTACGAGGATCTTCATTCATTGTAATGGTAATCTTCTAAATCTTTACATTTATTACTGGATTTGTCAACTGTTGGATTGTATGTGATTGTCTTGCTTAATCAGGGCCGAGTTTTATGGTAGATATGTTGAAATCCTATTCTATTGATGGTACTTTATCTTCGTTGCATGGGTGACGAGAGCGTGGCAATTCGCTCATTTAGGGATTCTCTAGTGAGCAGGTTCTTGTTACTAGCGACTTGCTCTTCACCCGTCAATTTGATGTTGTCACGTGTGTCTTGTCGAACGGTTGTGGTCTGATGTCGTGTATATTTGGTTATGTGAATCTTGGACTCTGTGCTGATGTGTCAAGCAGAATAAAATTAGTCCAAACAATACCCCATAAATCTGCGAGGAAAGTTGCTGCCGAGTTGCTTCTTTCCGCAATTTAGCGGCCCTGTAAAATGGATTTATTGAGATCTTTGCATTAAATGTTGCATTAATGGGCCGTCTTGCGACCTAAATAATCGTGCTTAATTGCTAACCTTTCAAACATTCGAAATGTTAGACTGACTCCCTTTCATTTGATGTGATGCCACCCTACCAACCATTGATGCATCATCACGTTTCATGATTCGACATATTCTTGGTTTTGTGCATTTCAATACTGTTCTCGAAATGACCACATGTCTCGTTGTTTACACCTCTATCCTGAAATTTATAAGTTACTTCACTTCATCTTTTTCTTACGTCTACTTGTATTCCCAGCTTCTCACTTCTTTATGTCAGTAACATTCTTCAGCCTTTGTATACTTCCTACATTTTCTATTCTTGATACTTTTTTTTTTCATCTCACCATGACTAGATCTGAAAAATCGTCGAAACTGGGCGACCAATGAGTGGTGGCAGATTTTGACGTCAACGAGCATAGGGCGAACCAGATACGATTTTCCCTAAAGGACCATTGTGCCTTCGATTGTGAGACCAACATGGTGACTTCGATCGTCTTGGACGAATATCACAACTATTATGAGATCCCAGAATTTGTTGAGCTCATTTTGCCTAAGGGTCGCATCGTCTGGAACCCACCAGAAGCGGCAGTAGCCTTTTACGAGACCATGCTTGCATGCGGCGTGACTCTGCCCATTCAACCATACATAGCTATATTTATTTGCAATACAAAGATTTCGCTGGCGCAACTTTTGCCTGATAGGTATCAGCAGTTGTTAAGTTTGTGGTTGTTATTCTCGATCAATATTGAACCCATACCCTCTTCTTGTGAGGCCAATCACATTTGTTCTAAAGGGTTCTGGCAAGGGGACCTATTTTTTGACTTCGGTTTGGGCGGAGAAATTGCTGCCACATGGGGTCGATTCCAAGATAACAACTAGCGATATCGAGGTGGGAACCACCCCATATAAAAATGGGTTTTTGTGTGGGTTCCTCACTTCGAACAAATTTTGGAAGAATAGCTGGTTATTCGGGAAAGGAAATTGGGGAAGGGAGGTCGTCCTGGATTATGTCATTGGGCACCTCAGCGGAGTCATCCCCCACCACTTTATGAAATATTTTACGTGGATAAAGGATCCGTAAAAATTACGGGACAATGAGGACCTCAGGGTTGCTAGGATGGTTACCCACCCATTGAGTGACTGGTGCGCCTCTATCCTATTCGCATAGGCTTGTGAAATGGGGGTGGCATCGGGATCAAGTTCCAAAATTATTAGAGGGGGATGGGGAGATTTTAGGGCTTTAGCATATGCTTGGTGTTGTAGGAACTCGTGATAGGCGGTGTCATCATAACCGACATCGTCCGTCATACGACCCTTATTTTTCATCGAAATAGAACGCCTTGAACCGTCTCCACTTCCACTTGCCATTTTAAAAAATGAATTGTAAAAATCCTTGAAGAAAAAATGTGAAAAAATTGATGAAAATAAATTGTTGGAAATGAATTATAATTGAGTAAAAAACTAAAAATAAATGTAATTGCAAATAAAATAAATTTTAATAACTTTGTAATTGAGAGAGAATTGGAAACTTAGAGAATTGACACTTGAGAGAGAAATGAGAACGGGGGGGGGGGGTTATTTATAGAAAAGAAAAAGAAAAAGAAAAGTGGTCGTTAGAGGCCTAATGGCCTGCTGACGACAGCCGACCGTTGGGAATCCAACGGCTCACAAAACTTTAAAAAAACAAAGAAATCAGTGACTAGAACCGGAACCGAAACGGCGGTTCTAGTCCGGTTCCACATTTTGGGGAACCAGAACCTCTCTGGTTCCGGTTCACGGTCTAGTTTCGATACCGATCCCGATTCCAAGGTCACAGTTCCGGTTTCGGTTCGGTTACACAGTGAACCGGGGTCACGTCTAGATTAAGGGGTTTACCATCAGACCAACCTCATCTCATACCTTATTTGCCTAATGGATTTAACGTGTTAGATTGGTTAATAACTTATCGAATCGGGGGGGATGGGGGTGTATTTATAGAAAAGAAAAAGAAAAAGAAAAAGAAAAGTGGTCGTTGGATGCCTAAAAGCCTGCTGACGTCAGCCGGCGGTTGGGAATCCAACGGCTCACAAAAATTTAAAAAAACAAAGAAATCAGTGACTAGAATCGCCGATTCTGGAACCGGAACCGAAACAGCGGTTCTATTTCGGTTCCACATTTTGGGGAACCAGAACCTCTCTGGTTCCGGTTCACGGTCTGGTTTCGATACTGATCCCGATTCCAAGGTCACAATTCCGGTTCGGTTCCACAATGCACCGGGGTCACGTCTAGATTGAGGGGTTTACCCTTATACCAATCTCATCTCACACCTTATTTGCCTACTGGATTTAACATGTTAGATTGGTTAATAAGTTATCAAATAAAATTTAATCCAAATTCGCTAATTTCGTATCGTGTCAATAAATTGTGTTGAAAGTAGACAACCAGCTACACGGGACTCTGGAACCCCAACCTGTCCGCTTAAGGGCAGTTTCGGTATTTCACAATCACACAAAATCAGGATTTCTTTTTAGATATCTTAAAAAACCCAACCCTCTCTGTCTCGATATCTAATAAAAACGCACACACAAAAACACAAACATGACTAAAAAAATAAATAAATAAAAACCCTAAAAAAAAAATTCGAGTTTCGACTCAGCCCTCGCAAGAATCCGATAACTTTTTCATTTTCGGTTCTCGATTTCGCTTTATTTCTCTAACTATCTTTTCCTGTTTCTCTTGTTTTTTCGTCTCCCTCTCTCTGTTTTAGACGTTTTTGTTTTTCAATTCTGTTTACAGGAACCGATTATATATCTAAAGTGTTGAAGCTGAATTGGGTCGGTTTTTTTTTTGGGGGTTTGGCGCCTGCGATAGTTCGCTAAGAGAGTGTCTGTACCTGGGTTTTCTTCGCTTGATGCGTTGCGTTTCTCGTTGTCTTCTCTATTGAAAAATTAGGGTTTTATATATTCTCAGTTCGTTTTCGTCATTTCAGGCACGCGAAAGTGAAATCTATCTCGGTGAGTTATCGTTTCAATCTCTTGCATTGATGGGTTTGATTTTGATTTTGCTTTTGTTTGTTCTCTAATTAGGATTTTGGGAGCGTTTGGTTTAATTGCATTGTTAATTAGCGTTTTGTTTTACCTGCCTAAAGAAGATATTAGGGGTTTTGTTCAGTCAAATGATGATAATTGTTGCTTAAGTGAATGTTCTCTGTTTGGTGAACTAGTGTAATTTTCTTGGATGCTAGATTTTAGTATAACTATATATAAAATAAATTAGGGTTTTCTCAAGATTGAATTTTTATTTTGTTTTTATTAATTTTGTTTTGCTGTTGACAGAAATGGACTAGGGCTTTGTTTGCAAGCAGCTAACTGTTGTTGCTACACCTATACTACAAGTTTCAACTATTTTGTGTTTTTAGTGCTGTGTTGCCTGTTTTTGTTGGTGGGATTTGGTTTAAGTGGCTGATTGCATTATTGAATCTGATGTTTAATCAGGGTTGTGAATATTAGTTTGAGCTGGAAAGATGTCGTCGCCTTATCCAATTCTCGACAATAGACCAATTGATCAGTGGAAGGTTACGGAATTGAAAGAAGAGCTAAAGAAGCGGAAATTGAAATCTAGTGGTAAGAAGGACGAGTTGATAAGACTTCTGGATCAAGCCATTCGCACTGAAAGGGAGACTGCTGAAAGGGAAATTGCCGAAAGGGAGGCTACTGAAAGGGAAATTGCCGAAAGGGAGACTGCTGAAAGGGAAATTTCCGAAAGGGAGAATACCGAAAGGGAGAATGCCGAAAGGGAGAATGCCGAAAGGGAAATTTCCGAAAGGGAGAATGCCGAAAGGGAAATTTCCGAAAGGGAGAATGCCGAAAGGGAAATTTCCGAAAGGGAGAAAACCGAAAGGGAAATTGCCGAAAGGGAGAAGGCCGAAAGGGAAATTGCCAAAAGGGAGATTGCCGAAAGGGAGAAAACCGAAAGGGAAATTGCCGAAAGGGAGAAGGCCGAAAGGGAAATTGCCGAAAGGGAGAATGCTAAGAATGCGGAAAGGGAAAATGCTATGAAGGATTTGAATAATGGCACCAATCATGATATCCAACCTGTGGTCAATGCAGAGACGGTGTCAGTCAATGCTGAAAGAGCTAAAGATGTGGATGACGATAAAGAGAATAAGGGAGTGAATGATGTTGTGGTTCAAGTTGACATCAACAGTAGTGCAGCTGCCTTAGGCCGAGGAGAGGATCAAGTAGGGGAAATAGCGGGTGATATCAACAATAATGTTACTGGCTTGGGGCAAGGGAAATCCGAAGAAGGGAACGAAACAGGTGGTACCAACCCTGCTAGAGTGGGAGAGGAATTGGTTTCCAATGCAACTATTGTGGAGACCAGTATTACAGTTACTGAGAGTGTGGTTACTAAATTAACCTTGAGCGTGCAAGAGTTGCAGAACTATGAAACGCAAGGTGAGTCTGAGGATTCAAATCCCCAGCTGGAGAATGAGGGTTTGAAGCCTCTGCACAGGGATGACATGCTTGACAATTCTGCTCCGGATAATCAGGTATCTGAGGTCAGCCCTAATTTAGGGTCTCAAGTAAAATATGATTCTATTTCTACTGATTCTGTGTCAATTAATGAAAAGATTGAACTAAAGGATAATATAATTGCTGATAATGTCAAATTAGAACTAGATGTTATTAAGCCGGAGATGGTGGAACCATCATCTAGCAATATTGTCCCAGTTGGTGGCGAATCGCATCCGATGGATGTTGAAGAGCCACTTGAGAAGAAGGCGTCTTTTCAGGAGAAAGATGACAATGATGCTGCAAATGTATACATGGACAAGAAAAATGATAGTGCGGATGTGGGGTATTCAGAAAAACTAAATTTAGACAGAAGTTCTGGTGATGACTCTATGGAGGAGGATGTCCTGGATAGTAAGCAAATTGATTCAAAGGATAGTTCTGAGGGAGCTAGGGATAGGACTGAGAATATTGAGGCTCCTGTTGTTAAGGAGGAAAGTCCTGTTGCTGTAGTGGGAGATGGTTTATCTGCAGATAAGAAGGATGACCATGTTGAGAACAAGAGTCGTCCGGTTGTGCCTGCTGAGAAAAGAAAAATTAGTGGTAAGTTCCTCACTGGTTTTATTTTATTCTATGAATTCATGCCTCGATGATTTGCTATTTTTGCTATCAATTAAAATTAACAAGAATCTGCATTCGGCTTTTTATGGATAATTTTAATGAAATGGTTTTTTCTTTAATAAATTTTGTGTGCTCAGAAGATTAAAGATTTTCCTCAACTTGGTTTCAGTCTGTTAGTCATATCACATTACTACATTAGTCCCCAGAAGAAGTAATTGATATTAAAAATGATTGCATAAGAGTAGCTTCTTCCAGAGAAACACCTAAGCTACAATTTTTGTTAAATGTCTCACATTGAAGTGGAATATATGCATTGTACTTTCTGGAAGTATTTATTTAATTTGAAACATGTGGTTATGATTTATGAAGCATGTGACTACTTTTGTTGTTTAGAAAGTTGCCAGTTATGTTCATCCCCCCGATATTTTTTGTTTATTTATTGCATTTATGTATACAACTTACTCTCTGGCCTTTGCTCTGCCCTTTGTGCTGAAGTTATATAATTTGATCTCCTCTTCTATTGGATAGAGTGGAATATTTTGGTTCTATATGTTTATTATCATAAAACTCAGTTTTTGTTTTTTCCATTTCTCTGACATTTGATGCACAGATCAAGAATTAGTGGGTAGTGCTGAGCCTTTGAAGAGGCAACGCCGATGGAACACTGAAAGCCTCAAAATTCCAGAACAGCACAGCTCTAATCTTACACCTTCCACTACTCCGAGGGACACAGTGCAACCTACCACATTGAAACGTAGCTTCTCAAGATCTGATTCTGCAGTCAGTGAAGATGCGTCCAAGGAACGTGTGGGTGAGTTATGATTCTCTTAATCAAATCATATGCTATCTAGCTAGTTGATTTGACATCTAAACAGTTTCTATTTCATCTTTGTTGTTTGGCAGTACCACCATCACCGAAACCTCCTACTAATTCCCTCAGGATTGATCATTTTGTGCGCCCTTTTACACTGAAAGCTGTGCAAGAGCTTTTAGGCAAAACTGGAACTTTTAGCAATTTCTGGATGGACCACATCAAGACCCATTGCTATGTTACTGTAAGAATCAACCTGTTTCTGTCACTTTAGGATCCACAAATTCTCTTTTAGTTTTTGTTCATTTTTGTGGGATGAGACCAATTAAATTAAATTTAATCAATTCTTGGAAATTACGTTGATTTTGCAGTATTCATCAACTGAAGAAGCTATACAGACTCGTAATGCTTTGTATAACATACAATGGCCACCAAATAACGGAGGGCGCCCTTTAGTAGCTGAGTTTGTTGATCCTCAGGAAGTGAAAATGAAGTTGGAGGCTCCTAAGACTCCGGTTGCACCTGTCAGTTCAGGTCCTGCAGCCCCTCCGGCTCTGCCAGCTGCACATCCCCTGCCCTCACCCCGTCAACTGGTTTCCAGACAGCAGCTTCCACCCCCACCTAATCTTCCTCCTCCGCCGCCATTATCCAACTCTGCCACAGCAAGAGAACGGTTTGCTCTTCCACCCCCTCCCCCACTTCCAGAGAAAGTTGACCCGCCGATTGTGACTTTGGATGATCTATTTCGGAAAACTAAAGCTACTCCTCGAATCTACTTCTTGCCATTGTCAGAAGAACAAGTTGCGGTCAAACTTCAAGCTCGGAACAAAAACACTAAGCAGTAGGGATCAAGCTATAATTTATCCGTGGCTGCTCTCCAGTATGTTAGATAATGGTAAGAAAGTATCACCTAATTGCGTCTTTGCAGGTCTGCAGGTGTTACTTTTAGGAAGGAATTGTCCCAGTCGAGCATCGAGATCTGGTTCGATGATGGATCTGGGGTTTTTCAAGGCTGCTTTGGGTTGAGGCTTATGTTTTGTTTAGTTTTAGAACCCTTGAGACTGAGAGCTCTCTTAATGAGCGGATCGATTCACCTTTGGTCATGTCTTGTTTTCGTGTTGAACCAGAATTCCTACTTTGATGAACTTATATTGTTAGGATCTAACTTTTGGATGATGTTTTCTTTTAGATTCAACAAATTGACGGTAAAAATTGTACTAGGTATATGTACTGCTATTGGGACTTTTATTAATTTACTGCATAATGTTTGGTTTAGTATCAAACTAGGTTATGTTTTTTCTGGTATTTCAAACGTTTGTTGTGTTTGGAGAAATGATTCAGTACGGTCAACCTGATCAAAACCATTTCATGTGACATGAATAACTAATTATATGAGAGATGCATCATACATGTCACATGCTACATTAAAAAGTGGGATATGTGTATACGTTTAAGCGTTTTGAAGCATCTCTCCATGTTGGAATTGATAACTAGTATAATGAGTTAATGACCCAACTAATGTGTCAATGGGATATCTACAAAACCATTCATATAGAAATCACAAAACATGTCTGTTGCGTTGTTGGTTTGGTTTGTGCTTTAAGCTTATAGTCCATTCAATCAAATAATCAAAGGAGCAAAGTTCCAAGGCTATAAGTACAAGCCTTTATATTATTGTCGAGAAGTGACCTTCTATGTTTAATGTGGCATTCAAAATACACTAATGTTATATTTTTTGTTCTTTGGATAACTACGTTTCAATTTAATCGATGTTAAATTGTACTATATAACGATATTGAGGTTGTGAGTTCAAGTCGTATTTCTCTCATTCAAATTCTAAATTTGTAAAAACAATATTTGGCCTTCCTCCCTTGTTATTGAGCCTTTATAATAGCATGATGCTAAAGCCATCAACATGATTATGACACTAAAGATATTGAGTGTATTATTTGACTAAACGGTGTACACATTCTTTTCTAGTTTGTGGATGGGAGATTCATGTCCTTTTATGTATATTTTATCGGCATATGCATTTTATCGGCTTACGAATAGTTTTCTTTCTTCGATGTTGTGAGAACCCATTCAAATTTAGATGGAAGCTATTTGAGTTTTGACCATTATTTTAAAACACTATCACCAACACAATAAGTGATGTAATTTTATAATTAAAATGGGTTTTTGGACAGAAATGCCCTTACTTGATAAAACCCATGGTGTCCTTCCTTTATTCCCCTTCATAAGCATACCATTCAAGCAAAACAAAAGAAATAAATGTAATTTAAACGAAAATACTCAATAAAAAAAATAATAACGAAGGAATTGATCAACTTAGGTAGAGTCAAGGCGGTCACCAAGTTTTTGTTTTTGTTTTAAATAGTAAAATAATTCAAGATTTGGGAGATGGAACACGATTCAAATCCACAGTCTCATAATGTAGGTGTGAAGGGCTTACCAGGACCAACCTCATCTTGTTAAGATGGTCAACAAGTTAAAATTGAAAAACTCACGTTGTTGTGAAACGAACTTTAAACTTTAAGTTACAGATCTTCAGTAAATCACAACAACTTCAAAATTAAGGGGGGTGTAGTCAATCTAGAACGTACTTTAAACTTTAAGTTACAAGTCTTCAGTAGATCACGACAACTTCAAAATTAAGGGGTGTAATCAATCTAGAATTCGTTGGAGTTTGATGGATTTGTTTTAAGTGATGGATTTTGGTGGAATTCACAAACCTCATAGATTTTGTCAGATTTCTGTAAAGAGTTCGTTGAAGTTTGTGGATTTTTACACATAGTTGTATGAAATTGGATGGATTTGTCTTTAATTTTTTTTTTACCCATACCCAAATGTCACACATTCACTAGTTTTATACACGTTAAACTATATTGTTTTGCCAATGCACCAGTTTCGTGTGCATTGTTTCATACACATAAAACTAGTGTCATGAAACTAGAGATAAAAAAACGTCACCAATCTCTTCCATTTCTTTTCTCTCCATCTCTTTTCTCTTCGATCAATCAGCGGATCCATATTTCTTTCTCTTCAATGCGCTAGCACTAGTTCTCAAATTCGAAAGAACTTGGTTTTAATCATGTGAAGAACCCAGACGAGAACAACAACAAAAATAACAATATATATAGATATACATGTGAAGAACCCAGACGAGAACAACAACAAACATAACAATATATATAGATATATGTATGTGTATATATATATATATATATATATATATATATTTATAATTGATTGCTTGTTTGATATAAAAGTGAAGAACCGGATGAAAAAAAAAATGATTGTTTGTGTAATATAAAAGTGAAGAACCCAGATGAAAAAAATGCTTTCCATATAAAAGTGATGATGATTTTGTTTGTTAGTTTTGATTGAAGAATTAAAACCAAAAACCAAAAAAAAAAATTCGTATTCGATGAAGGTTTTGTGAGATGCAGAGATCAAGAGCTCTGTGACATAGGAAGAAATTGTATTTGATGAGAGAATGAAAATGGATACTAAGAGCTGAGAAAATTGAGAGGTTATTTGATATGAGAATGAAATCCATAGGTATAGAGCAAGATTTGTTGAAGGCTTTTTTATTTGAGTGACGATATTTGCACCAATTAAAAACGGTATGTACACCCCTCTTGTAAGCTCACTCCATTAAAATTTTTAAAAAAATTTAGTTTGTAAATAAATATCACTTAATGGTAAAAATACTTTTTTTTATTTCATTTATATTGTATTTTAGTAACTACACCCCACTATACCAATTTTATTATTTAATCAATTTTATTATTATTTAAAATTTTATTTCTTATTTTTTCTAAAATAATTTATAACTCTTAAATATATAAATTATTCGGAAAAGGTTTTTAGCTATTTTTATTTGTAAGTGGTATATAAAAATAATAAAAAAGAAGATAATGCAACATATATACATGATTGGTTGATTTATATTATAATACTTGTCAAATATATAGTGAAGGGGAGTAGGAATAAATATTTTAATAATTTTTAGCTTCATAACTGTCACGAAGTTACAATTTTTTTTTTTTAAAGAAAAAAACTGCCCAGAAAATATACAATTACCGTGTATGTCGTAAAAGGCAATACATAGTCTAAAACTCTAAGCAAACAATCAATGATTTTTCTATGCAGTATGTATGTGTTGCCGCTGTGTGTAACACACAGATACATAACAAATATAGAGGGGGTAAAAGTAGAGAAAATCAATAAAAGAAATTTCTCTCTTTGTCGAATAGTGTGGGTTTTTGTATTCCGAATCGAGAAGATTTTCCGAGTTTGTGATTGTCTTCTGACCAATACTACAACTCATAGATGATTCCGGTTTATATTTGAAAGTAGTATTTAGAAGATAAGTTAGGGTTTTAGAAAATAGAAAAGGGTTTTAGGATATCAGAAACTAATTAATAATATTTAAGGTGTACTTACAAACTATATAGTAATTTTAATCATTTTATTCAAGGGTAATATTGGATTTTTAAAAAGGTACTAATTTGATGTGTACATACGGTTTTTAAGTGGTGCAAATATCACCACTCTTTTTATTTATACTTTCCATTCTAAAATCCATCCAATTCCATCACTTAAACGAAATCCATGAAATCCATAGACTTTTGAATATACTCAAATTTGTTTGTACTTCTTACAAATCTGAATTGAATACATAAGAATTCATTGGATTTTGATGTATTCAATTCAGATTGAATAGCTCCGGACTTTGATGGACTCTTTACAAATCTTAATTGAATGACCTCATAACTTTTCAATCATATAGAATCCAATCAAATCTTGACTGAACACACCCCCCTAAGTTCAGAAAAGTCCTTTTTTTTTGTATAATTGTGCCTAAAATATAATTGTTCTAAGTTGTGACTTAATTGGATGATTTATTTATTTCACAATTGTCCAACTGGATCTCTACCAGATCAGATCCATCTCTAAATCTCACAAGAAGTTGTACAGACCACCATCTTTGGTGCAGATTTTTCCATCTCTGGCTCCACTAACCAACATCACTGATACTTCACCTTCTTCAAATAACTTTATTTAAAAAAAAAATTGAAAAAAAAATCCTATCTCTAGATTTCGATTGAGATCCAGAAGTACCATGGGACTGAGGTAGCGAACCGGCACCAGAGCCTCCCCTGTTTGTGGCTATCCCATTCGTTGTGAATCAGACTCTGTGAACAGTTTCCCCTTATTCTCGGCGATCCTGTTCGTCGCGAATCAAAACACTGCGAACATCCTTGTTGCGTCGTATCCTCCCTAATATGCATTTTGTGCAGTAATTTTGTGCCTCGGGACACCCCTATCCTAAACCATCATATTCATCCTCCTCAATTTCCATCTTCATCTTCCTTATATTATCACCATTTCTCTCACCTTATTTTCTCAATATGTATCCAAAATTGATATTTTTTTGCCCCCTAAATCCTACGGATTTAATACAAACTTGAAAACTCACATCATATACATCACAACCATGTTCAAATTTTTGCAATTTGGTCTAAAAAGATTTAAATTCCAAGAATTAATGGTTAGAGTTTAATAACAATTGGATTCAAATTTCACACAAATAATTAGCAATCAACACTATGAAACAATAAAAAAATAAAAAAATTGATGAGATCTAACATTTATTACCAAAAATAATCGAAATTAGAGACGATTGAAACTGAAAATTATTTAGGGGAAAGGAGTAATGGGCTTGTGTCGTGTGTAAGAGTAATTTGAGTCATTTTTGCAACTTCTTTTTTTCTAAAAGGGATAATTGTGCAAGTTGCTTTGTTTGATGGGGTAATTTTGCTAAACTCCCAAAAATAAGGTTTTTATATATAAAGAAAAAAAAGAGAAGAAAAAATATACACGTGATAAGCACGTGCTTTATATTTGCGGATTCTTCGGGTACACAGGATTTAGATCATCTCATCACCTTTTGTCCTCACTTTACCCTCTTCTAAATCAATTCTAAATCAATAGAATGGATTAATTCAATCTTATTGTATTATAAAGATATAAAAATTAATAGAAATAATTCACATCGTTGATTTACTGTATTAGACACGTGGCAATGAGTTATATACATGAGAACAAGGCGAAGAGAAAAAGGTGAGAGGATCCGGATCCCAGTACAAAACCCCTAGAAAACGAAAAGCTAAAATCGCTTGCCGCCACTCTTTTCTAGGGTTTCTTCTTCTCCTTCCACCACCACCACCTCTCAACGAAAAAAACCCTAAAATTACTGTACTGATCTAGTATTTTCTCTTATTTGCAAAATCACTGCACACCCATTTCGTTTCCTGTCTATGTATTAATTTTCTCTCTCTTAATTTTTCCAGGAAAACAAATTACCATCCAAAAATGGTCGCTGGCAAGAAAACAGTACGCTCCTCTTCTTCTCCTTTTCAATTTTTTTGTGAATTGAATTGGCTTCCGATTCTTATTTTTGCGCCTTTCTCTTCTTTTGGCAGAAGAAGACTCATGAGAGCATCAACAACAGATTGGCTCTTGTCATGAAGAGTGGCAAGTTCACGCTCGGTTACAAAACTGTTCTTCGCTCTCTCAGGACTTCCAAGGGTTGGTTTCTTTTTTTTAATACAAAGTTTCTATTTTTATTGTGGAAGATGGATTTTTGATGTGTAAATTTTTCTGGGTTTGACAGGGAAGTTGATTATCATATCGAACAATTGTCCTCCATTGAGAAAATCTGAGATCGAGTACTATGCTATGCTCGCTAAAGTTGGTGTCCACCACTATAATGGAAGTAAGTACTTTTTTATTTCAATTTTAGCTACAGTTGTTTCCGATTTGTTTTGTTATATGTATTTGCTTTGTTAAATTTGTTGAATTGGGTGCAAAGTTATTGAAGTATTTGATATCAGCATTTGCCTGAATGATAGTAGAAATTGTTTCGGATATTTGTTAGATCATGGAATGAAATGGTGGTTGCTGTATTGTTTATCAATCTGATGTATCATTATGATTCGAGAAGATGCTTACGAATGTGTTTTTCTTGTTAAATTATGCGTGCTTGTTACAATTTGTCTCTCTCTCATTTTTAGTCACATCATGTTAGGCTCATTGTAATTTGTAAGTATGTACAACTGCTTGAACACTTGAAATTCAGGATGTTTTCGTCTGTGTATGTTAGCTTCCAGAATTTGAGGCAATAGGTTTCAATGATTTATCGTCTATGAGTCTGATGGCATCGGCCATCCATTCTTGTGAGAAATGGTTTGTTTGCGATATCTTTTCATTATTTCATTATTTCATTATTTGCTGCGTTGCCTACTTGCTTTGATCCCAAACTGTGCATATTTTCATCTTGGTCACAGTACCTAGGTTATTATTCTCATTGGTTTTTTCTGTTGTCTTGACACATCTTTATGATGAATTTTCCAGACAATGTTGACTTGGGAACAGCTTGTGGCAAGTATTTCCGTGTGTCTTGCTTGAGCATTGTCGATCCAGGTATCCTTTATAGATTGCAGTTAACCCAATCCTTTATAATTTAATTTACGTCACATGCCAGTAGTGAATTAACAATCGCTCTTTTATCTGTTGTGCAGGTGATTCCGATATCATCAAGACATTGCCAGGTGACCACTGAGCAGATTTGGATTCGGGTTCAATCAGATGTGATCTAGTTTTCAATACCAGAATATGATGTTTTCTTTGACCAATATCATAGTTTCTTTTGTTTTCCTTATCTTTAAACCTTCTGAGAAAGAGAGATTGTGATACTTTTTCATTCGATATCTTAAGCAATTTTGGATGAATGTTATCAACTTGTGTTTAAAGGTTTGGTCAACTTTATGATGGAGGCCTTATATTTTAAATGTTATTTTCCTACCTTTTACATATACACAAATTCATATAGTTGGCACAAATAAGCACAATTGAGTTCTTGGCTTCTTGCTTGCCAAAACAGAAGTTGTTGATAGCTAAACATTTAAAACATGATTTATTCACACTCGTGGCTTGAATTTTTTTTATTTTTTAATTTTTTTTAATTTTTTATTTATAAGAAGGTAACTCGATTTCTGATTTGCTAAATGAGATTTTTTATAATTGGCAATTCAATTTCTGATTTGTGCATACTATGTAAATTAGGGCCCTATTGCCACCTAAAAAAAATTCTCGTTATACCCATGGTTTCCAACTTTCCATGAAACTTTTTTATTATTAAATTATCTTTACAGATAAGAGGTAATTGTACAAACATCCCCTGAGGTTTAACAAAATTGCACGGATATGGTAATTTTGGCCATATACATACAAATTTTCCCTAACCTTTGAAAAATATTGTATAAACATCCCTTATCGTTAGTTTTGATCTGTTAACTTCTAACAGTTGTGGGCAATTTGAACTTTTTGATCAAATAAAAAAATTGATTTTTTTTTATTATCCAAAAAAACGAAATAATGGAGAAATCTCTTCATCTTTTCGGTGAATGAGATCTACTCTGGTTTTTTTGTTATCCAAGTATTTGTTACTACAAGGGATAATTACCTCGGTGGCAATTTATTTGTTCCAACACTATCAAAATGATCATTAGATGGGGATTTCGTTTCAAAATAGTCATTTTTTACGAAAAGTGTGACACAAATGACCATTTCATCCAATTCCATCCAATTTTGTTAAATGAGTGGCATTTTGCTAAATAAGGGGATGGTATTAATTTTTTATTTTTTATTTTTTGAAAATCAATTTTTGTTTTTGTTTTTTAAAACAAATAATTATATTTAGTATGTGTATATATGTATAGCATATCTCAAACAAAATATTACCTATTAATATACTTCAATTTTTAAACCAATTATATATATTGATTGATAATAATATTAGAAATTAACTTTTGGGTGATAGTCTTTTTTAGGTGATAAAGTCTTTTTTTTCCCTTTCATCTTGACTGTTTTCTTTTTCTATTATAAATTATTTTGCTTAAATAACTAAATATTATTCAAAAATATTTTTGACGTTGTTTATCATAATGAACTTTTAATATATGTACCCAAAGAAAAAAAAAGTTAATCTCTAACATTATTATCAATCAACATAAATAGTTGGTTTAAAAATTGAAGTATATTAATATGTAATATTTTATTTGAGATATGCTATACGTATATACACATATTAAATATAATTATTTGTTTCAAAAAACAAAAGCAAAAATTGATTTAAAAAAAAATCTAAAATAAATTAATGTCATCCCTTTATTTACCAAAATGCCACTAATTTAACGGACTTTGATGGAATTGAATGGAATAGCCATTAGTATCATACTTTTCGCTAAAAATAGTCATTTTAAAACAAAATTCTCATCTAATGACCATTTTAATAGTGTGAGAACAACTGAGTAGCCATCAGGGTGATTATCTATTTTTTTAATATGGGTGTGGGAAGTAAATTGGGCGGAGCATGAATTTTTTTAAGTTATTAGAAATCAAGTTAATTGGATTTTAAACTAAAATTCTAATAAGAAAATTTGAGATTACATCTTTAGTAATCATTAATTTAATTTGAGATTGTATTAGAAACAATTATTAGATACCATCCCGTCACTTAAAAAAAAGAAAGTAATTCATTATTTTTCAATTAAATCAAATAATACTTGATAGTGTATAAGATTCATCCATATATATATATATATATATATATATAGTCATTTTTCTGTCGGTGCACACTGATAGAATTATATAAGGACATTGAATGCGAGCCACTCATTTATAAAAGAGTTTTGACAAGTGCATACATACCAAGTCAAAATATGTAAAATGAGTGGACCACATTCAATATCCCTATATAATTCTATCAGTCTGCAGTTATGTGAAAATTATTGTATATATATATATATATATATATATATATATATTCATTTGGAGGAATTGCGAACCGAGACGTAGCTCAACTGCTAGATGGACGAACTTGGAGCTTGGGCAAATGACTCACTAATCAGTTGCTCGAATCCTATGACGAAAGCTTTCATAAAAGTATAGGATTAATACATATTGTAAAAAAATAATATCATTTGGCGGAATTATTATTGTTTCTCAACGCAGTCACGCAGACGACTCATGAATTATAAAAAATTCAACCTGTTCAACGTAACCTAAAAATTGCATAATTTTGTTTTTTAATTTTATTAACCAGCGTACATCCCCAATTTCCTAATTTTGTTTTTTAATTTTCTTATCCAGCGTGAATTATTATTGTTACTCAACACAGTTATGCAGACGACTCATGAATTATAAAAAATTCAACTTGTTCAACGTAACCTAAAAATTTCCTAATTTTGTTTTTGTTTTGTATAAAAATCATGAATGACATGTCATACATAAATTAAAGGACACCAATAAACATATTATTCTAGACAGAATTATACTTGTCCAAGGCTTCTGTTCAACTCTAACCAGAAGGGTGATCAAGTACAGTTCAACTTAAAGGTAAACTTGGAGTAACACACTCAAACAAAGACTAATATACTCCTGATCAAAAAGGAATGGAGCTAATATCAAAAGGATAGACATCAAATAAGGAACAAATCCTTATCAGTCTATGATACTTGTATTGGAACGAGAGTCGAACACTGACACTACTAGAATTGGGGTAGAGTAAGGTATTAATACGACCAAATTATCATTGTAAAAGGGAGAGTATTGTAACCGTTATTTTAATAGTGGATTTCCTTCTTAGTCCCCAAGCGACCGTCGTGGATGTTTCTCCGTTTCCTGAGTTTTACCACGTAAAACTTTTTTGTTTGCGTTGTGTTTCGCTTTCTTTTCAGTTATATCGCACAAAGATCATTAAAATACGTTGACCGGTTGACTCAACAAAAATAACCGACAACAATTTTTTAATTTTATTAACCATCGCACAACCACAAAACATATAAAAACATATATATATATATATATATATATAGTCATTTTCTCCTCAGCAAGCACTGATATAACTTATATCAGTGCGTTGCATGTGGATCACTGATTGTGGAGAAGTTTTGACAAGTGCATACACTTTGAGTCAAAGTATATAAATCTAATGGTCCACACTAACACACTGATGAAGTTATATCAGTGCGTATTGACTTGAAAATTTCTCTCTCTCTCTCTCTCTGTATATATATATATTAATTCATTTGGAGGAATTGCAAACAGAGGCGTAACTTAGCTGGTAGATGAACGAGCTTGAGGTTTGAGTAAATGACGCCCACCCCCCTCAAATTCACAGCACAAAACATATAAAAAGATATATATATATATATATATATATATATACATATTAATTCATTTGGAAGATTTGCAAACAGATGCGTAGCTCGGATGATAGATTGACGAGTGTGGGGTTTGGTTAATTTTATTAGCCAGTGTACCCGTTGCCCCCCTCAAATTCACAACACGAAACATATAAAAACACACACACACACACACACACACACACACACATATATATATATATATATATATATATATATTAATTCATTTGGAGGAATTGCAAACAGAGGCGTAGCTCAACTGGTAGATGAACGAGCTTGTGACTTGATTAATTTTATTAACCAACGTTACCCTCCCAGCTGGTAGATGGACGATCTTGAGGCTTGGGTAAATGACGCTCACCCCTCTCAAATTCATAGCACAAAACATAAATATATATGTATATATATATATATATATATATTTATTCATTTGGAGGAATTGCAAACAGATGCGTAGCTCGGCTGGTAGATGGACGAGCGTGGGGCTTGGTTAATTTTATTAACCAGCGTACCCCCATTCCCTCAAATTCACAGCACAAAATATATAAAAACATATATATATATATATATATATTAATTCATTCTGAGGAATTGCAAACAGAGGCTTAGATCGGCTGATAGATGAACGAGCATGGGGTTAAGTTAATTTTATTAACCAGCGTACCCGCCGCCTAGAGGTGGCCACGGTTCGGTTTCGGGGCGGTTTCGGTTCCGTGGCCACCCAAACCGTAACCGTAACCGAGAAAACCGGTTTGGTTTTCGGTTTCGGTTTCGGTTCCGCCGGTTTCTGTTTCAGTTTCGGTTTCGGTTTATTTCGGTTTCGGTTTCGGTTTATTTCGGTTTCGGTTTCGGTTTTATTTATTTTTTCCAAACAAAACCTAATTACAATAATTACTAAACGTAATTAAAATAATGGGAAAAATAATGTTCCAGAATTGTTTTTTGACAAATGAATAAAATTTAAAATATAATATGAAATTGAAACATTTGTAATAAAATGAAATTGAAACATTGTAATAAAATGAAACATTTGTAATAAAATGAAATTAATATAAAATATTCAATACAATTATATAAATATATAATATACAATTGAAGCATTTAGGTATTTAATAATGTTGAAAATAAAAGAAATTGACATTGATAAATTGATACAAAATTACAATTGCAGATGTATTAAAAAAAATAATTAAATGGATATTGAATTCAAATATACAATGTAACAAAGTTGAATTAAAAATAAAAAATAAAAAAATCGGCCTTGCACTTAATTTGACCTCAATTAAGTTGCCTACGTATCCTCCATAAATGTAGAGCAGTAGAGGAATCAAAGGCCACGTAGTTCTTTCACCTTTAATTAGATGTTCGGTGTTGAAGGTTGGAAGTTGGAATGAAATCTAATCGCTGCCTTCTGTTCCCGTGGTTTGGTCATCTTCGAAAAAATCATTCACTATCTCCGCCTCGATTTCTTGTTGTCTGTATTTACCTTTGTCCAATCATCAAGACACGCCTGAGCTTCAAGTGTCTGCGGACACATAACCGACCGTCTTGGTTCCAAAATATTTCCACCTGCACTAAATTCTTGTTCCACAGCTACGGTAGAAACCGGTGTTCCCAAAATTTGTTTGGCAATAATAGCCAAAATTGGGAAAATCTGTTCATGATCCTTCCACCAAACCTGGATACTAAATTCACTATCTTCTAAAAATTCATGAGATGTTTCTAAATACCGGTCAAGCTCAGAAATAGAGCCGGATGAGGATGAAGAAGATGTTCTTAATTTTTTGGCTCTTTGGGAAAACAATCGATCCCCTAAACCCTTTAATTTAAAAGTAGAGGAAGTACCAGTACTATCAGATGTCGGTTGATGTTGTGAAACCGGCATGTTCAAAGACGGACCATATATTTTAAGATATTCATCATATAATTCATAAAGCAAAGCCTTAATGGAATTACAATAACTAAGAACATCAACTTCTAAATCTAAACTTTTGTAATAATGAGTTAAATAATCTTGCAAACATTCTAATTTAAAACGTGGATCAAAACATGATGCAAGCAAATAAATATTTGGAATCTCCTTATAATACTGTAACCATTTTTTTTTCATGGCAGCAACACATTCACTCAATTGAACATCGAGTTCACACTCACTGAATGCACCAGCAATATTAACACTTTGAATAAGAAATAAATAAGTAGTGGGATAGTAAATACCAGATAAAGCATTAGTAGCATCATTAAAAACACGTAACAATTCAAGAATTTTTATACATATATCCCAATGCTTCAATTGAAGAGAAATTGAAGGAACGTTATAAGTAATAAAAGAAACTAATAATTCCTTATATACACCACTTTCATTAAGCAACTTATAAGTAGAATTCCAACGAGTACTAATGTCCCGAGAAAATTTAATGGGACGCATACCATTTTGAGAGCAATATTTTAACCATAGTTTTTGGAGTTTGTTTTGCCTCCAGATATAGTTAATACTATCTCTAATTGGTTTAATATAAACAGAAAGAATTTGTAATCCAGTTTGAACACACAAATTTAAAATATGGCATGCACATCTTTGATGAAATAATTTACCCCCAAAATAGGGATTGCACAAATCCTGCAACATAGGAATAGATGCGGTATTGCTTGCAGCATTATCAAAACCGATCGCAAAAATTTTGTTTTGGATATGAAACTCTTCAAAAATAATTTTAAGGAGTCAAAAAATATTTTGAGCCGTGTGTGATTCATTGAAAACACGAAATGCAATAATTCTTTTTTGCATGACCCAGTCATTATCCATATAATGACATGTCACACCCATATAATGGTGACTACCAAAATTATCGGTCCATATGTCCGCACATACGGAAACGCGACCTTCAAATTGATAAAAAAATGATTTCAATTTGTTTTTTTTTGTTTTTTGTAAATGGAAAACATTGTACGTGTGAGAGTGGATCTAGGAACACGTTGCATTGCAGGATTTAATGCATTTTGACAATAATTAACAAAACCTACTTTCTCACCAAAACTAAAAGGTAAATGTTCAACTGCAACCATTACTGCTAATTCTTCCTTGTTTTTTTCAGACGTATAATGAAATAGTTGATTAGTAGGGGTTCCGTACCTGGAGATTTGGGATTGGTTACTAGTCTTTACCAATTCAGAAGGGTGATTTTTCCTAATATGGTTCCAGTACGTGCCATATCCGAATGATTTGTTGGTCATGTATATTTTGGAGCAGTAGTTGCACTTGATTTGGATCATCCCGTCATCTAACTGAATTTTCTTCATATGCAATTTGAAGAGATCGGACTTCATCGGCTTTTCTTCTTCACCTGCAACAAATTCATTTGAAGGGGGTTGGGGGGTAGATAGATTTTCATTACTATCAGGGTCATAGAGATTGGGGTCGGGTTCGTCGGAAATTATTAGAGGGGGATTAGGACTACGAGGGAGATCGGATCCAAATTGAGATTGAAGGAACTCGTGGTAAAGTCGGTCGTTATAACTGACATCATCACCTTGGTGTTCCAACAAATCTTGCAATGGACCCTTTCCCTTGTTCAAATTTCTTGAACCTTCTCCCCCACTTGCCATTGAATAATTAATTATAAATAATAATAGTAAAAAATATATATAGATATGTGAGGCACTCAAAATATTGTTGGAATAATAGTGGTAACACTAAGAAAAATAGATAATTGTAAATAAATAATAGATGATTGTAAAAAATAGAATTTGTAAATAGATATTAATTTCTATAATAAATGAGAATTAAAGAAAATTGTAAATAGATGATTGTAAAAAATTGAAGAAAAAAATAGATATTAATTTTTATGAAAAATGAAAAATAAAGAAAATTGTATAATGTAGAGAGAATTGAGAATTTGAGATTGAGAGAGATTGAGAGAAGTTGAGAGTGGTGTGAAGAATATTGAAATGAGGGGGGTATTTATAGGATTATAGTGGAGGGGCGAATTTGCAGTTTTAAGAAATTAAGGGGAAAAAATAATATATATATATATATATATATATATATATATATATATATATATATATATGGCCGTTGGGTGACTTAGATGACCGTTGGTCACCTCACCCAACGCCCAACGGTCACCAGCTCATATGTTTTTTTTTTTGAAATGTGTGGTCCACGTGGCGATTTGTGATTCGCCAGATTTTTTTTTTATTTTTTTATTAACAACGGTCGAAACCGCCGGTTAAACCGACTGTTTAACCGTCTGTTTTGACCGGTTTTCAACTTCTCGTAACCGTAACCGAACCGATTCGGAACCGGTTTCCAACCGGTTCCGTAACCGGCGGTTTCGGTTGCCGTTTCGGTTTCGATTTTTCCCACCCGGTTTCGGTTTGGTGCCCACGGTTTAACCGAACCGTGGGCACCTCTACCGCCGCCCCCCTCAAATTCACAACACAAAACATAAAAAAAAACACACACACACACACACACTTATATATATATATATATATATATATATATATATATTCATTTGGAGGAATTGCAAACAGATGCGTAGCTCAACTGGTAGATGTACGAGCTTGTGACTTAGATATGACGCCGGTTCGGTTCGAACCGGAACCGCCACCAAAAAACCGGAACCGAAACTGGAATATTCGGTTCCGATCCCAGAACCGGACCGGAACTGGTACAGGGCGGTTCCGGTTCCGGTTCCAAATTATGCGGACAGAGCGGTATAGGCGGTTCCGGTTCCGGTTCGAACCGTGCGGTTCTGCACAATATATATATATTATTTATTTTTTCACTTTCTCTCTCTCACTTTCTTTCTTTCTCTCTCTCTCTCTCGGACTTAGATATCAGATCATCTCTCCATTTCTTTCTTTCTCTTTCTTTCTTCTTCTTCACGTCGACTTCTTGACCACGGCCGATCTCTTCGTCGACAGCCGAGACTGATCATCTCCATCTCTTTCTTTCTCATTCTTTCTTCCTTCTTCTTCTTCCCGTCGGCGCGACAACGACGGATCTCTTCACCGAAGGCCGACCTACTCTTCATCTCGTCGCTGATCTCTTCTTTCTTTCTCTCTCTTCGATCTCTTCCATCTCTGATCTCTCTTCTTTCTTTTTGATTTTTTGATTTTTTGATTTTGGGTGTGTTTTGAGTCTTTTGACAGATGAAAATTATGATGATGGATGATTTTGGGTGGGTTTTGACAGATGAATAGATGATGATGGATGATTTTGGGTGGATGGATTTTGGGTGGATGGATCATGGATCATGGATGATGATGGTCATGGATGATGGATGATGTTGATTTTTCATAAATAGGGAACCGAACAGCCGGAACCGTAGAACCGGATCAGAATCGAAGAACTAGAACCGGAACCGGAACCGGAACCGGAACCGGCCTCCAGTTCTGATTTCCCTGAAACCGGAACCGCCTGTTCGGAACCGAAATCGAAACCGAACCGGCGTTATGTCTAGTGACTTGGTTAATTTTATTAACCAGCGTTACCCTCCCAGCTGGTAGATGGAAGAGTTTGAGGCCTTGGGAAATGACACTCACCCTCCTCTAATTCATAGCACAAAACATATAAAAAATATATATATATATATATTAATTCATTTGGAGGAATTGCAAACAGAGACGTAGCTCGGCTGATAGATGGACGAGCGTGGGGATTAGTTAATTTTATTAAGCAGCGTAACCCCCCCCCCCCCCCGTTATTATAAATAATAATAGTAAAAAATATATATAGATATGTGAGGCACTCAAAATATTGTTGGAATAATAGTGGTAACACTAAGAAAAATAGATAATTGTAAATAAATAATAGATGATTGTAAAAAATAGAATTTGTAAATAGATATTAATTTCTATAATAAATGAGAATTAAAGAAAATTGTAAATAGATGATTGTAAAAAATTGAAGAAAAAAATAGATATTAACTTTTATGAAAAATGAAAAATAAAGAAAATTGTATAATGTAGAGAGAATTGAGAATTTGAGATTGAGAGAGATTGAGAGAAGTTGAGAGTGGTGTGAAGAATATTGAAATGAGGGGGGGTATTTATAGGATTATAGTGGAGGGGCGAATTTGCAGTTTTAAGAAATTAAGGGGAAAAAATAATATATATATATATATATATATATATATATATATATATATGGCCGTTGGGTGACTTAGATGACCGTTGGTCACCTCACCCAACGCCCAACGGTCACCAGCTCATATGTTTTTTTTTGAAATGTGTGGTCCACGTGGCGATTTGTGATTCGCCAGATTTTTTTTTTATTTTTTTATTAACAACGGTCGAAACCGCCGGTTAAACCGACTGTTTAACCGTCTGTTTTGACCGGTTTTCAACTTCTCGTAACCGTAACCGAACCGATTCGGAACCGGTTTCCAACCGGTTCCGTAACCGGCGGTTTCGGTTGCCGTTTCGGTTTCGATTTTTCCCACCCGGTTTCGGTTTGGTGCCCACGGTTTAACCGAACCGTGGGCACCTCTACCGCCGCCCCCCTCAAATTCACAACACAAAACATAAAAAAAAAACACACACACACTTATATATATATATATATATATATATATATATATATATATATATATTCATTTGGAGGAATTGCAAACAGATGCGTAGCTCAACTGGTAGATGTACGAGCTTGTGACTTAGATATGACGCCGGTTCGGTTCGAACCGGAACCGCCACCAAAAAACCGGAACCGAAACTGGAATATTCGGTTCCGATCCCAGAACCGGACCGGAACTGGTACAGGGCGGTTCCGGTTCCGGTTCCGGTTCCAAATTATGCGGACAGAGCGGTATAGGCGGTTCCGGTTCCAGTTCGAACCGTGCGGTTCTGCACAATATATATATATTTTATTTATTTTTTCACTTTCTCTCTCTCACTTTCTTTCTTTCTCCCTCTCTCTCTCTCGGACTTAGATATCAGATCATCTCTCCATTTCTTTCTTTCTCTTTCTTTCTTCTTCTTCCCGTCGACTTCTTGACCACGGCCGATCTCTTCGTCGACAGCCGAGACTGATCATCTCCATCTCTTTCTTTCTCATTCTTTCTTCCTTCTTCTTCTTCCCGTCGGCGCGACAACGACGGATCTCTTCACCGAAGGCCGACCTACTCTTCATCTCGTCGCTGATCTCTTCTTTCTTTCTCTCTCTTCGATCTCTTCCATCTCTGATCTCTCTTCTTTCTTTTTGATTTTTTGATTTTTTGATTTTGGGTGTGTTTTGAGTCTTTTGACAGATGAAAATTATGATGATGGATGATTTTGGGTGGGTTTTGACAGATGAATAGATGATGATGGATGATTTTGGGTGGATGGATTTTGGGTGGATGGATCATGGATCATGGATGATGATGGTCATGGATGATGGATGATGTTGATTTTTCATAAATAGGGAACCGAACAGCCGGAACCGTAGAACCGGATCGGAATCGAAGAACTAGAACCGGAACCGGAACCGGAACCGGAACCGGAACCGGAACCTCCCTCCAGTTCTGATTTCCCTGAAACCGGAACCGCCTGTTCGGAACCGCCTGTTCGGAACCGAAATCGAAACCGAACCGGCGTTATGTCTAGTGACTTGGTTAATTTTATTAACCAGCGTTACCCTCCCAGCTGGTAGATGGAAGAGTTTGAGGCCTTGGTAAATGACACTCACCCTCCTCTAATTCATAGCACAAAACATATAAAAAAAAAATATATATATATATATATATATATTAATTCATTTGGAGGAATTGCAAACAGAGACGTAGCTCGGCTGATAGATGGACGAGCGTGGGGATTAGTTAATTTTATTAAGCAGCGTAACCGCCCCCCCCCCCCCCCCCCCCCCCCCCCCCCCCCCCCCAATTCACATCACAAAACATATAAAAATTCACACACACATATATATATAATTTTTTTATTGTCAGTTTGTCCTGATATAAAATATATCATGACGAAGAATGTGGACCACATATTATGGAGAAGTTTTGATAAATGCATACACTTTGAGTCTATGTAAATCTAATGATCCACATTCTTCATCCTGATATATTTTATATATAAATTCATTTGGAGAAATTACAAACAGAGGCTAGCTCAGCTGGTAGATGGACGAGCTTGAAACTTGGTTAGTTTTATTAACCAGTATTACCCCCCTCATGGCGAACTGACAGTAGAAAGATTATATATATATATATATATAAATATAAATTCATTTGGAGAAATTACAAAGGCGTAGCTCAGCTGGTAGATGGACGAGCTTGGAACTTGGTTGAATCCCCCCCCGAGAAAGACCGTATATATATATATATATATATATTCATTTGGAGAAATTAGAGAGGCGTAACTCAGTTGGTAGATGGATATGTTTGAAACTTGGTATATGGATGAGTTATTTTGCTTTGGAGGAATTGTAAACAGAGGCGTAGTTCAACGACTAAATGGACAAGCTTGATATTTAGGTAAATGACTCGTTGATTAGTGGTTTAAATCCCATGACTAAAGCTTTCAAAAAAAAAAGTATAGGATTAATAGATATTGATATATTGTCAAAAAAAAAAGGAAATTCTAAAAAATTCAACTTGTCAACTTGTTCAACGTAACCTAAAAATTTCCTAATTTTGTTTTTTAATTTTAGGGTTAATATCATTTGGGTCCCTAGGTATTGATGAAAGATCACATTTTTAAATGAGTTTGATTTTTTAGCAACTTTTTCCCTAACGTTTGAAAAGTATATCAAATAGGTCCATTTGACTTTTATTTTAACGGTCAAACGTCACAGAATATATGAATTGACCATTTTGCCCTTAACTTTAATTAAAGAGTTTAAAAATACAATTTTACCCTTTGACATTTGATATTAAAAAACTAATCTGATATTATCTTAAATCCCTACAAATTAGAAAAATTATATATAAAACAAAAATTAAAAAAACAAAATCATCAAATTTCCAGATTTCCAGATTTGAAGATATCTGGAAAAATTTCCAGATTTCATTACACAATATAAACACCATAACCATCAAATTCGATTCAAGCCAACCCCAAATCAATATCTGAAAACACAACAAACATCATCAGATTCGATTCAAGCCAACCCCAAATTTAGATTAATCAATCACCCGAGCTTCACCTCCATCTTCAATCACCTACCTCATCTTCCAAACCCTACCTCATCAACCACCCATCTCTCCATCTTCAATCACCGTGAACTAACTGAAAAATTGAAAAAAAAAAACAAAATCCGACTGAAAAACTTGAAAAAAAAAATACAAATCAAACCCAGAAGATTAAATCAAACCACCTGCTCAAACTCACTTTGTCACACACACAAACATCTGGGTTCGACCCAACCCATATCTGGAATGGAACCCAGTTCTGGGTTCGAACCAACACACCCCTCACCCAAACGACCACCACCCTAGTCCACCCCCACCTGAAATCACAACTATCGGCCGATCGGCGCCCCACACCGACGGCTACACCAACACCCTACTAGAACCAACACCAGAAATTAAAGAAGAGAGAGAGAGAGAGATCGGTAGATGGTGAGAGAGATAAGAAATCGGTGGTGGGTGGTGAGTGGTGTGTGATTGAATGGGTGGAGATGGTGGTGGGGAAGATGATGGGAGGCGATTGAAAGAAGAAATCAAAGAAAAATGAGAGAGAGAGAGAGAGAGAGAGAGAGAGAGATCGGTGGAGGGTGATATAGAGAGATAATAAGATATCGGTGGTGGGTGGTGGTTGAAGGTGAAGATAATGATGATGCTGGAAGATTTATTTTATTTTTGAAAAAAAAAATGTTTTATTTATTCTTTAAAAAAAAATTTGTATGAATTATATAAATACAAAATTTTTAATAATTTATTTTAAAATTTGGGTGACACGTGTTAGATTTTGATTGGATTATATCAATATTGAATTGTAAAATTTTAAAATGTCAAAGGGTAAAATTGTATTTTTAAACTCTTTAATTAAAGTTAAGGGCAAAATGGTCAATTTATATATTCTGTCACGTTTGACCGTTAAAAAAAAAGTCAAATGGACCTATTTGATATACTTTTCAAAAGTCAGGGAAAAAGTTGCTAAAAAATCAAACTCATTTAAAAATGTGATCTTTCAACAATACCTAGGGACCCAAATGATATTAACCCTTAATTTTATTAACCAGCGTACCCCTCTCCCTCCTCTCCAGTCCCATCTTTGATCATAAAAATGGGGCACAATAAGCCGAGGCGGATCAAAACCAGTCACTCTCATCGCGGCCAATCCAGCAGACTCAATCAACTTGAAAGGTCTCTCTCTCTCTCTCTCTCTCTCACAATTTATTTCAAGTGGGTTCACTGTTTTTTTTTACTAGTATTTATTATTTTACTTTTGCAGGGAAGACGAGTCTCTTCCACATGAGGAAGGTACTTTTTTTTTTTTTTCATTGTTTTGTTGTTTTATGTGTTTACTTATATGCGTACCAACTGTTTGTTAAATTGCGTCTTTGGGTAGTGAAATTTTCAATTCTAGTTAGATAACGAGTTTATTTTACACTTGTAGTGTCTGAAGATCAGCCACAAGTTCCCAAAATTCAGCTTGCAATGTGGGTATGCATATTTTCAAAACCGTCTTGAAGATTGTTTCAGCTACTTGTTTAGTTTTTGGTTTGTGTTTGGTGTTGATTTTGTTTAGTTGTATATCTTAATTTAATAGCATCTATCTTTTAATGGGTACTGAACAAGTTATTCTATGTCATTGTAGCTATGGTTTTAATTGGTTTTTGGCTTGGTTGGTTTAGGATTTTGGACAATGTGATGCAAAAAGATGCACGGGACGCAAGCTTTCAAGATTTGGCATGTTGAAAGAAAGTATCTGCTACTTATATATACTCTCTCGCTCTATTGCTTTCTATAATTTTCCAGTTATTCATATTGCTCATCTTATGCTGTACATTCAATTCTAATGCAATAACTGACTTCTGGGCTTCTGCAATACCGTATACTTACGCTTCGAATTCTGAAGTGCTGAAAATGTGAAAATGAACATTGCAAGTTCACAATATATTGTATATATAATAAGCCGGTTTGATCAATTGTTGGGATGAAGGGTCCCTTTTTGGATGGTCTTCAATGGCCTGATCACCTTATTGACGTATTCTTTCTACGAGTTTTGTTAGATCTTCTTTCTTCTTGCTTCCCTCCAACTAAACATAATGATTCTGGACCCAGAATCACAACTTCCTTATAATTATAATAAAGCATTTAAATTGTGAACAATATTTTGATTTTTTGCCATTGTGTTCCATCAAGATTTATTCCTTACCTTTTGTTATTGGCAACATTTACTTGGCAGTAAACAAGTCCAACTCTCCTTAAAGATTTACCAAACTCAGTTGACCGCATTGTTTGCTTGTATTTGTTTTTCTTGAATGACTTGGTATGATAATTATGATGATATGAAACATCTATCAACTTATTTATACTTTTGGCATTTTTGCCTTGAAGAATGCAGCACTGAGATTTTCAAACGTCATTAATTTTGACTACCTGACTATTTGAATGCAGGAGTTACGTGTGAATAGTGGATTTGGGGGTGTTTGCTTAAGGTATTTCCAACATTTCTTTCTTCTTTACCTTATTAAGTATATGGTAGAATAATGTTATATTGTATATTAATAAAGTGATTGAGATCTATGTTGATTTTAAATATCAATTTAGTGGTCTGGATATTTTAAAGAAGTAAATAGCTTCTGTCAGATAGGTTCTCATTTTGATGTTTTTAGTGGCTACCATCCATTGTTCCATGATGCTTCCAGCTTCCTGAATCTCTAGAATTGAACCCTTAACCCTATGAATCTGCTTATATTCTTGAAAATTTTTAGTCAATTAGCATGTCTGTTGATTGGAAACAAACTTTTCGGTTGATTTCTAGGCCTTGGGAATCTGTCAAGTTGAATGACCTGTCAAATGAATGAATGATTGGTTGTGTGCTTGGCATGTGGGGAATTGTGCAAACTGCTGGAGCACATGCTATTCTTTACACCAAAAATTATGAATCATATGAAAGTTATTTATTTGTGTATGGTTGTGTACTTGTGTTTACATCTTCATCTTTTTCTCTCTTGTTTATCTCCATTGGCAGCCCTGTTGGGACTCAATGTGTCTCAAAAGAAGATTATAGCTTGATAAAGAGAAAAGGGTTAGCTGTTGTGGATTGCTCTTGGGCACGCTTGGAGGATGTACCATTCGTGAAGCTGCGTTGTGCTGCACCCCGCCTGTGTATGAACCTCAACTCTTCAAAAATTGTACTTAATGAATTCTTGTGTACAATTGTTTTTAACTTGGCCGTCTCTATGATTTTGCCTAAATATTTGGAATTGCAGTACCCTGGCTGGTAGCAGCCAATCCTGTAAACTATGGTCGACCGTGCCAGCTCTCTTGTGTTGAGGCATTGTCCGCAGCTTTAATACTATGGTAATTAAATTTCTCTTCTTATTTTCAGTGGAAACATTTTACTTCTTGTGCTAATGTTGTTCACACCTGTCAATTCTTTTTAACATTAGTATAATAGTACTTGTGTTATGTGTATGCTGGTTCATGCTCTTATGGATGTTGTTATAAGTTTTCTGTCTGTGATTCTCCTATTGGTTAGTCATGGTACCGAATGCATGAGCATGTTGCTAATGTTTGGAGTCAACCCATTTCAGTTCAGTTTCCTTTACTTTTATTAGTGTAACAGTGTTCATTATGTTTTTTTTTTGTTCATGAATTTTATTCCCACCTGTATCATGGATGCATATTATACATTCTACTTTGCAAGAATTTTGATTATATTTTGGATTATTCGCAAATAAAATCCTTTTTGTAGCTCTAGTCTCATTCTTAGTGTGAGAGCTTACTACTGAGATTGTTGTCTAGGAAATGGATTTGTTTTCACTTTTCATTTTATGTTTCAACAGCGGGGAAGAGGAAACTGCAAATTTGTTGTTAGGCAAGTTCAAGTGGGGTCATGCATTCCTTTCCCTCAACAGGTAATTTTTCTTATACATTTTCTTCTTTTTAGAGGTAGATAAGTTTTTTCTCTTCCCAAGCAAGTGTAGTTCATGTACAAGACACCTTAGTTGAAACTTAAAACGGCCTAAGAAATACTATTTTGAGAAAAAGTTTGAAAGTGGTATACTTGAACCGTTAAAGCGTGGACATGGAAAACTCCCTAAAAGTACTATAATCTCGTTTATTGTATAATTTTCCATTGTATGCGACTTTCTTAGTCGTTACCTTGTTTTAACATACTTTCTTGTTCTTTATATTAAATTCTTTTTGTCGATAACGGATTCTGTTATATACAATCATTTCTAGGGAACTGTTGAAGGCATACTCAGAATGCGAAAACAGTGCCAATATCATTTCAGTCCAAAATGAATGGCTTTCTCAACAAAGACGGGTTCCAAAGGCTCTCCCAGATGTGGAAGGTACACTCTTTTTGCTTGTTCTCAGTCAAAATCTAGAAGCAGACAAGTAGTTTTGCTTTGATCTTTCAAACATAATAATATTTTTTGCTTTCTGCTTATTCATAGATACAAACACCGGTAAAGACGAAGGCTCTTCTAATGACTCCGACGATGGGCTCCCTCCACTAGAAAAAAATATGAATCATCTCGACTTACAAGAAAGCGATGAGGAAAGTGATAATGAAAGCGAATAGAGAAAGCTAACGCGCACACTAGTACACGGGGATCTTGTAACTTATCTCTATTATGAACTACGAAAGGGTGGAAAGTGCCATGGAAGAAAGCTTTCTTGATATCATATACTGATGTATCATATATGATTTTCTCTCTTTTGGTCATTTCTTTCTGTTTAAATGCAGATGAATTTGAAGGAGTGTTTGTTGATGAGCTACAATCTTGTGATTCTTTTTTTCTTTTTTGCCAAAATGTTATAGAGTAGACGAGAGAATTTTGGGTGCAGCTGGATGCATAAATCTACCCTCACCGCTTCTTTTTTTTTAAATTTTTTAAATTTTTTTAATATGAAATGTTTAAAATGCCCCTAGAAAGTTATTTTATCCAATATTTTGATATATATATTCTTAAAATCAATTAAACGTTTAAAAATATATAAAACAAACAAAAAAAATAAAATAACTCTGTTGTCTGGATAACAAATCCTTGATCTCTCTGGTTGGAGGAGATTTCGAATGACAATCTTCGAGACTTCCTCTAGTGGGAGGAGATCTGCCATGATCTCCTCCTCCGATGTCTTTTTGTGGAAGAGTTAGCTCAAGATCTCCTCCATCGGCGGTGTAGTCTTCACCGTCAGTGGAGTTGTTTTGTTTTCCTTATTTTTCTTTTAATTTTGTCATATAAAATGATAATTTTACCCCTCAATTGTTAACTTTTCAAGGTGTGCAACTAACGAATGTAAATAGAGATGGCAACAATCCGTAATCCGCCCCAAACCGGTAGGGCTCCGATCTGTTTGGGTCGGGTTTGGAGCACTTAAACGGGTTTGGGTCGGGTTTGGGTCAAACTGTTGTGATTCGATTTTTTATCCGATCGGGTATGGGTCAACCCCTTATGCCTCGCCCCACCCCATTTGATTTAGTATTTATATAATTATTTTTTAAATTATAAAAATATAAGGGAAAAACAAATCTCTAATCTCTTTGTTTCCCTATCTATTTGCATTTTATGTTTGAATTTAGAGGTAATGTTTGTATTTAAGTGTATATTTAAATTTCCATGCAAAAAAGAAAATATTGTGTATATATATATATATATATTGTAGATGGTCGTTCTACAATTAGTGGGTTGGATCAGTTTTTGGTAGGCCCACATAGCCTGCTGACTCGGTCGACTTCGTTGGATCGTCTTCTCTAGAGAAACACCTGCAAAAAAGATGAAATAACACAAAAAACCAGAGAAACGGTGGTGGAAGTTCGTATTTCGGCCTTAGATTCGCTTGGACGGAGCGTTAATAATAAGTAGATATTAGAAAAGAGATTGAGTAACAGATTTCAGTGATCGGAGGTGATTCCGGCAGAGTTTCGGTTAGCTTGATAACGTTTTTCAGAAGCTTTTTTCAGAGAGAGAGACGTTGTTGAGAGTCTCTTCTTATTTATAGGGATGGAAAGGTTCTCAACGGTTCTGCTGATCGTGGTAGTGAATCCCTGAAATATCTCCTCCAAGAATCACGATCGTATCATGATAAGATCACAATCTTATCCGTTGATACAACTGCAGAGGTTTCAAAATGGTTCGCTGAACCAGTCAACAGAAACCTCTGATCAGTCTGGGTCGACCCGGTATTATTAGGTTCTAACCCAGGCCCTATACGATTTTTATTGGGCTTCGAGTGTTAAAGCCCAAAGGCCATTTTTGGCTACCACAGTTTGTCCCCCACTCTCTGAAGTAGTAGTCTGATTTTAGAGAGTAGTTTTAGAGAGTATTCAGTTGGGTCGATCGCTCGCTTGACAGTATGTCGATCGACGTGTTTTCAAGAGATCGACTGCTTCCTTAATCATGGAGAAGATGAATCGATGGTTTATTTCCTAGGGCTGACGTGGTGGCATTTTGGCGCTAATTTGTAATTTTAGGTGCACTTATCGAGAAAGGTCAAATTTCAAAACTCAATTTTGTTTACCCTGGTTAACCGTTCACCAACAGGTTAACCGTTCACCAACATGATAACGACACGTGGCTCTTTGGGTGAACTTCTTGGGTTAAAAAATCATGTTATTTAAATGCACTATTCCACTTTTTGCTTCATCACTTCATATTCTCAAAAACAGAGGCTCTTCTTTGATATCTGCACAAAACTTGTTCGAATGCGATTTCCTATCAGATCGTCGTTTTTATCTAGGCAGTTTCCTGTCAGATCATCGTCGTCTTTATCCTTCAAGGTAAGAAACGATTTCTTCCTTTCTTTGTTTTCAACGTAACACTTAATACTGTTTTGCATATAGGAATCATATTACCTAGAAATGTTCTGTGCATTCTTTGCTTTTTGCTTTTTGCTTTTTAGTTTCGTGATATACGAGATTCGCCTTGTCAAATCATTCTGTGTTGAACTACGACATGTATTATGTTTGTTTTTAACAATGATTTCTGGTCGATCGACATAAGTTTCGTAAGTTTCAGTAGAGCCATGAAATTCCCAGGTTTATTGTTTAGAAACCCTAGGTTTTGATACCAAAATCTTAGGTTGTGATCTTAGATTCAGTTAAACTGACTTGCTTTATCTGCATTTATCAGTTTGTTGGAGATATGCCGAACGACTCTTCAACCTCAGAACCATCCTTCACTTGGACGAATCTTGGTTCGAAGGATGATGTTGGAGGTATCGAGGTCGACTCGTTAGATGTCGATCGTCAAACAACGATAGCAAAGCCAACAAAAATAGTGATAGATTCATTTAGGATGTTAGAATTTGGTGCTGTGTGTGCTATTGTGCAAATGGATAAGTCTCCAGAATATATAGATGTTGATGAGCCATCGTGTTCTGGTAGACCGCTTGGTATCTTGGCCGGTGATAATCCGGGAAGCGTGCTTATTGAAGCTGATATGGATGGTATAAGAGCACTCTATGGGATTCCAGAGAGGGTAGTTCTTCGTGCCCCAAAAGAACATGAGCATGCAGATTGGGATATCCCTGGTTGGACCTGCTTTTACGAATATAATCTTCGTCAGGGGTTCATGTTTCATGTTCCTTCATTGGCTCGACGTCTATTGGTGTACTACGACATAGCTCCTGGCCAGTTGATGCCCAATAGTTGGAGAATACTTATAAGTCTTTTCGTTTTACGTGAAAAATATAATTTGCCCTTCGGGATAGGTTCACTTTTGCATAACTATTATCTGAAGGAACATGTCCATGAAAAAGGTCGATATTCATTGATATTGAGGTCGAATGTGAAGCAAATTATAATAGATCTTACAACAAACGACCGTAGATGGAAAGATACGTTCTTTTTTGCTAAGGGTTTATTGATCGATGGTCCCTTTGGGAATGAGATGTACGCCTACCGGAGGGTATGAAATCGTTATGGTGAGTGTCGTTCCTAGTGTTGTCGTTTAAATCTGTCTTAGTAATTACTAAGTTTTGACAATTTTTTATCCTTGTAGAGTTGATAAATGCGGAGAGTAAACCTAGGTGCGACGATGCCATTAGTCGTACGCAAAGAGTATTAGCGATTCCTGCTGAGAAGAGAAGTTGGAAGGTGTTGATGGCCGAAGGTAACCTTAGGCCTAGTACTATTTGGATTCATTTAACATGGAATGTGCCCCGAACTCCTTATCCTTTAATGAAAGACTTAGTGTCGTTCGTAATGATTAGGAGAGGAATTAAGATTCTTTGTGGTACGCAATTTCTGACTCCCATAACTGATGCTGAACGTTGTTTCGCAGCCAATTCACTATCAAGCATGAAGTTCACCATGCCTAATCCGGAAGAGGCCTTAAGAAAGCAAAAGGAAGATATGGCAAAGAGAAGAGCAGCTGCTCTTACAAAGAAGAAGAGTGTCGAGGAAGCATATAAAGACAAATCAATGATTCCTGTCGTTGAACAACCTTTGGAGTCTTCCTCAGAGACGGACCCTTTAAGGCCACCCAAGAGAAGGAAGACCGCTGAAGATAAAGGCATGGGGAAGTCGATCGAAGGTGGGTCGAAAGGTGCTTCGACTGAAGCCGTTAGAAATAAAGCAAACCTGACTTCAGTCACGTTTCCAAAGGAGGTCTCCATTTTTAACCAGCCTGATAGCTTCTTAAAGAAGTCGAACGACCTCCTATTTTCAATAGATGAAGATCTTTTGAAGGGAATGACGATGGATGGGATGATGGATGCAAGCCTCATTTCTACTTTTCAGGTATTAATAGTCTTTTTAATGTTTTTAGATTTGTCGTGCGACCTCTACTAAAAAATATTTCTATATGTAGGCTTTCCAGATGCAGCTGGCTTTGAAAAACAGGTATTTAGCAAACTGGAAGAAATGCTCTGATCTACAGAAGGCGAAAGACAGTCTTAAGCGGGATCTTGAGTCGACCGTCAAAGAGAAAGAATTGGTCGAAGAAAAAGTTCAAGCGCTAGATGCGGAGTTAGCCAAGTCCAAGAAGGAGATTGTCGATAGAGATCAAAGGCTAGCGAATGCTGATGTAATTATCGCCGAGAGAGATCGACAAATAGTAGAACTTAATGAGCTGCTTACGAATATCTCGGTTAAGGCTATGTGTGCTCCCAGATTCGACCTCTTCAGACAGTATTTGGCTGGGGAGCATGCAAAATGGGATCCCCATGACGAAATTGCAGATTGGGAAGAAGCCGAACGCCGTGAGGTTGAGAAATCACCTGGCGACGGGCATGATGGATCTGATACCGGCTCCAAAGATGCTACTGTTGTTGACTCTCTTCCTCTGCTGGATGCTGTCGATCCTGATCATCCGACTCAAGATCCTACCCAAGACCAAGCTAATCCTTGAAATGTCGATCTTTGAAATGTTTTATTCTTGAAGAATTTCTTTGAACGAATTTGGGACTTTTTATTTATTTATTTCATGATCTAAAGAATTTTATTTTATTATTTTCGCATTTAACGCATTCTCAACTTTTGAGTTGTGTGGTTCGACTAGGTCGAAAATTGCTCAACTGTTTGCGTGTGTTTATGATCCACTGGACTGTTAATATTGCGTACACGCGTCTATAAAGTCAACCACGACTTGCAATAATCACGTACATGTTTATAGTATTGATTCGACATGACTGTTGTGTCTATGCGTTTTATAATGTTAGTCGACACGACTATTACAATAATATCGCGTACATGCGTTTACAAGTTTTATAGCGTACATGCGTTTATAAATTTTAGTCGACAAGACTGTTTTATAAATTTCAGTCGACAAGTCTTACAACAATACCGCGTACATGCATTTATAAATTTTATCGCGTACATGCGTTTATAAATTTTATCGCGTACATGCGTTTATAAATTTCAATCGGCAAGACTTACAACAATATCGCGTACATGTGTTTATAATTTTCAGTCGACACGACTATTATAATAATATCGCATACATGCGTTTACAAATTTTATCGCGTACATGCGTCTATAAATTTCAGTCGACAAGACTTACAACAATATCGCATACATGCGTTTATAATTTTCAGTCGATAAGACTTACAACAATACCGCGTACATGCGTTTATAATTTTCAGTCGACACTACTATTACAATAATATCGCAGACATGCGTTTACAAATTTCAGTCGACATGACTCTAAATTATTTGGTGTAGTCAATCATTTGGCGTAGTCTCCATCATTATTCCCCCAACTTCTCGTAGGCAATAAGGAATACGGGAAGTTGTAGCTAATCTGCAGTCGTAATTCTGTCGAATCATTTCCCCTTGAATACAGGGTTTCAGCAAAAGAATCTGTAATAGTTATGCAACAGCTTGCCGATCGACAGCTTCGAGTGTTAGGTAGCAAATTCCTTTGCAAAAATTGTTATTAGTGAGCTCAGTTTTGCACTTAGTTGCAACTAGTGCGTCATCATTGCCCTTGTAGATCGATGTTAGTTGCGGAATCGATAAAATTTAATAAATAAATACTATTGAAGAAATAATAGAGTTTTAGAAGTGGCACTGTTTTAGATGTAGAGAGTTCCAGCTGTTGTGTACTTCCCGACCATCTAGGCCTTTTATTTTGTAGGCGCCTCGACCTTTTACGTATGTTATTTCATATGGCCCTTCCCATGTTGGACCCAGCTTCCCTGCTTCTTGTTCTCTTGTATTTTGGAAAACCCTTCGTAGTACCCAGTCGTCGATTTTAAAAACTCTGATTTTGACGTTTTTATTATAATGTCGAGCGACTTGTTGTTGATAGGCCTGGATTTTTAAGTCCGCCAGTTCACGACGTTCGTCGAGGTGATCCAATTCGTATCTGAGTTCTAGACTATTTTGTCTTTCGCAGGGGCTTTCGCTTCGAGCTGTAAGGAGCTGGGTTTCGATTGGGATGACTGCATCTGATCCGTATACGAGCGAAAACGGTGTTTCTCATGTCAAACGACGTGGAGTCGTTCTGTATGACCATAGGATCTTCGGAAGTTTGTCGGCCCATTGGCTTTTTTCTGTCTCGAGTCTTTTCTTCAATGTATTTATTATAGTTTTGTTCGTCGACTCTGCTTGACCATTCGCTTGGGGGTAGCGTGGGTTTGAGAAGCTCAATTTGATTCCATATTTGTCGCAAAAGTTCTTGAAGTCGATGGAAATAAATTGAGACCTATTGTCGGTCACGATTTCTTTCGGGATTCCAAACCTGCAAATTATTTATTTCCAGACGAAATTGCGTACCTCTATATCTCTTATGTGTTGAAAAGCTCCTGCTTCGACCCATTTTGAGAAGTAGTCTGTCAGGACGAGCATGTAAACGACTCCTTCTGGTGCTGTTGAGAGTTTTCCTGCAATATCCATTCCCTATTTCATAAATGACCAAGGGGCCGAAATTGAGTTAAGCATACCTGGTGGAAGGTGAGACACTTGAGCGCATCGTTGACATTTGTTGCAGTGTTTTACATGTTTCTGGGAATCGGATCGCATTGTCGGCCAGTAATAGCTAGCTGTGATTGTTCTATTCGACAAGCTCTTCGCACCGAAATGATTTCCACATTCTTCATAGTGAAGGTTTTGAGGACGTCGTACGCTTCTAAAGGCGTAACACATCACAGATATGAGCCTGTAAAGGACTTTTTATAGAGCTTACCGTATAACATGCAGAATTTGGCTGATTTAGCTCTGATTTTCCTTGCTTCGGATATGTCGTCTGGTAGCAAATTTGACTGTAAATAGTCCACTATCGGATCCATCCAATTTGAACCATTATCGATTGGCGATACATTTTCTTCCTCTTGTATTGCTGGTACAAGTATATGTACAATGAGTATTGATTTGGGGCCGTCGTTTGTCGTAGTTGACCCTAAGTTGGCGAGGGCGTCTGCTCGAACATTTTCTGTCCTTGGTACCTGCAATATGGAAAATTGGTCGAATGTGGACTCCAATTGTTTTGCTTTAGCCAAATATGCTGCCATTCTTTTGTCTTTGGCGTCATACGTGCCGTTCATTTGTCGTATGACAAGTTGTGAGTCACTGAGAACTTTGATATTTTTTATGCTGAGGCTTCTAGCAAGGCTCAGCCCAGCCAACAGTGCCTCGTATTCTGCCTCATTGTTAGTCGCACGAAAACTGTAGTGGACTGATTGTTCAAGGTTTTCCCCTTGGGGGGACTGGAGCATAATATCAAGTCCGCTTCCCTTGATGTTACTGGACCCGTCGACCGACAAGGTCCATTTTCCTTGGGTTATGCTTCCGCCGAGGTTCATTAGTTCCTGTTCAGCCTGCATTTTTTCGTTAGGAGTAAAATATGCTATGAAATCGGTGAATACCTGAGATTTCATTACTGTTCGAGGCTGGAAAGAGATGTCGTGTTCGCTGAGTTCGACCGCCCATTTTGTCAATCGACCTGAAAGTTCTGGTTTATGTAATATATTTTTGAGTGGATAAGAAGTACGTACCAAGATTGGATGACACTGAAAGTATGACCATAGCTTTCGTGCGGCTGTGACAAGTGCCAAGACTAATTTTTCCAATTTGCTATATCTGGTTTCTGCGTCGAGCAGGGATTTGTTTACGTAATACACCGGGTGTTGAGAACCCATTTCCTCTCTTACCAATACTGCACTAACAGCTGTGTCAAACACTGCTAGGTACATGTATAAGGTTTCGTTTTCTTCCGTTTTTGACAGTAGCGGAGATGAAGTCAGATATCGCTTAAGATCTTGTAGCGCCTCTTCGCAATCTTTGTTCCACTCGAAAGCCTTGTTTTTCTTAAGGATGTTGAAAAATGGTTGGCATCGTTCGGATGACTTAGAAATAAATCTGTTGAGAGCTGTTACTCGACCTGTAAGTTTCTGTACGTCCTTGACACATTTCGGTGATTCGATCGCTTTAATGGACCGAATCTGGTCTGGATTGGATTCGATTCCTCTTTGAGTCACCAGATAACCTAAAAATTTGCCAGAAGAAACGCCAAAAGAGCATTTTGTAGGGTTAAGTTTCATACCGTATTTGTCGAGTATATCGAAAGATTGTTTCAGATGTTCGATATGTTGTCGAGCGACAAGTGATTTGACCAGCATGTCGTCGATGTATACTTACATGGTTGATCCGAGCATTTCTGCAAACATCTTGTTGACCAATCTCTGATACGTCGCACCTGCATTTTTTAAGCCGAATGACATAACTTTATAACAACAAATACCTCTTTCGGTGATGAGTGCAGTTTTTTCTTGGTCGCCCGGATGCATCAGAATCTGGTTGTAACCTGAATAAGCGTCCATGAAACTATGTAGTTCGTGTCCTGCTGTCGCGTCGACCAACATATCGATGTGAGGTAGTGGGAAAGGATCTTTGGGACATGCCTTGTTAAGGTCTGTGAAATCGATGCATACTGGCCATTTCCCATTCTTCTTTTTTACGACCACGACGTTTGCCAGCCAGTCAAGGTATTTCACCTCTTTGACCTACCCGACGTCGATCAGCTTTTGGATTTCTTCATTTATGATTTTGTTTCGCTCTGGCGTGAATTTCCTTCTCTTTTGCTTTACTGGCTAGTGGTTGGGATCGACCTGTAAATGATGAACAATAATGTCAGAGTCGATTCCAATCATATCCGAATGGGACCAAGCGAAACTTTTTCGATGTTCTTTAAGGCAATTAATCAGCTGTTCTCGTAATTCTTCTGGCAGTCTCGATCTGATTTGTTTTTTATGTTCTGGTTCGTCTGGATCGATCGACACTTCATCAAGATCTTCAACATTCGGCTCATTAATTGTCGACTCGACCTTCGTTTTCTGTAGTTGCTATAACTGCTCCTTCCTCTTTTTCATGGCGTTTTGATAGCATTCCCTGGCCGCCCGTTGTTCACCTTTAATCTCACGTACTCCCCACTTAGTTGGGAATTTAATCATCTGATGGTAGGTTGAAGGGACTGCTTTCATTTCGTGGATCCAAGGTCTCCCCAAGATTGCATTGTAGGGAGACTGGCAGTCGATTACCAAAAATTTAATGTATAAATTCAATCCTTCTGCATAGACTGGCAGTACGATTTCCCCGAGTGTGGATTTTTGCTCGCCGCTGAATCCTGTTAGGACTGTTGTTCGGTGATTGATTTTGGATTCTTCAACCTGCATTTCTCTTAGCGCAGAGTTAAATAAAATATTACAGGAGCTACCGTTGTCAATTAAAATTCTCTTAGTTAGGCAATTAGCAATGTGCAATGAAATAACTAGAGCGACATGGTGAGGAGAAAACAAATCTGATTTATTGGTCGACTTGAATGTGACCATTTCGTTGATATCGGTTGGACGGTTCCTGCTTGGCTGAATCTCTGCGTTTGACACTTATCGAGTGTGTCTTTTGGCAGATGAATAACTCACTCCGCTAACCTCTGAACCGCCTGCTATGTAATTGATAATTCGTTCTTGTTGTGGTGGTGCTGGTGGTACATCTTCCAAGTTGGTATGTTGTTTTTCTTCACGTTGAACGACAATTTGTTTTCCTTTGTCGGTTAGATACTCCAGTAAGTGTCCTCTTTTCAACAATTCTGCTACTTCGAGCTTTAGGGCAACACAATCTTCCGTCCGGTGTCTGTGGTCTTCATGGAATTCACATCGAAAACGGGGGTCTCGATGTTCTGGTGGTGCATTCATCTTTCTTGGCCATTTAACCGTTCTACCCATCTCTTTCATTACTGCTACTAGGTCGATTGGTTCTATATTGAGGTTGTATTCTGGGATAGAGGCTCGTGATCGACCTGTTTTAGGTGGATTCTGATCATATGATCTTCCGTTGTCGCTCCCGTTGTAGCGGGAATTATTGCGTCGATTCCTTGTTGGATAGGGTTCGACTCTTCTATCGTTTGATCTTCGGTCGACTCTGTCGTTGCGCCTAGTGTAGTTATTTGATTTAGCGACCTAGTTCGCCTCATCTTCCTCCCATTTAATCTGTGCCCATGCTTTCGCTAACACGTCTTCCATCGTCTTGCATGGATATTTGGTAAGTTCCTTGTATAGATCTGAGTCGAACCACAATCCTTTCCTGAAGGCTGAAATAGCTGTCGATTGGTTGCAATTTGGGATCTGCACCTTTTCTCTGTTGAATCGTCCGACGTAAGCTCTCAGATTTTCCCCACTTCTCTAGGCAATCGTGTATAGGTCGTTCGACTGTTTTTCCAGTTTTCTGCTGCTTGCAAATTGCTCCACAAATGTATCTGTTAACTGCGCAAGAGAGGAAATCGAATTATTAGGTAAGTTTGTATACGATTGCAAGGCTGGACCACCAAGACTGGATCCGAACGCCTTGCACATGCATGCTTCCCTAAGGTCACGTGGGATTGCTGCAGTGAATATGCGCTGCTTATATTGCGCTATGTGGTCGTTTGGATCTGTGGTTCCCTCGAACTGTTTCATGTTGGGGAAGTTGAACTTCCTGGGCATCTCCACTAGTGCGATCGCGTCGACAAACGGTGAATCTGCGAAGCTATTCTCCGTACTTTTCTTTATAGGGGTTGGTACTCCCGGGATCCTGTGAATAAGAGCCTCAATTTCTGCAAACCTGCGAGAGAGCTCAGGGTCAGCAAATAAATGTAATCCAGAGTCTCCGGTTACCAGATTCGGCATCGACTGCAGCGATACATGGGTTTTTAATATGTTCTCCTGACGCTGATCGATGATTGGGACTGGCGCTGGTGGCACTTCTTGCTGGGTTTGTGAATCAGGTTGGTTTGCCTCAGCGCGTGTTGTTTGTGTCTCATTATGGCCTGAACCTTGACTGTTGTTCCCCAAAGGTGAGTGGTTGGCTTCGTCTGCGTTCTACTCATCTTTGAGTACTGGGATTGGAGGTGCTGGGGCTACGTTGTTGGGTACTCCATCAATGATGGCTCGCAATTCAGTGTTGCGAGTCCGGACCGCAACATTCTCGGCCTCCAACACTCGCAGTCGTTCGGCGTTCGCAGTCATCTAGGCAGTCAGAGTTGCGATCTGTTCTTCGATGGTTGAAATGTTTCCCTCTCCAGACATGTTGAGAACGTCTCGTGTGATTCGACTGGTTTGGTTGTCAAGCTGTAGTGGGCGCCAAACTGTAGATGGTCGTTCTACAATTAGTGGGTTGGATCAATTTTTGGTAGGCCCACACAGCCTGCTGACTCGGTCGACTTCGTTGGATCGTCTTCTCTAGAGAAACACCTGCATAAAAGATGAAATAACATAAAAAACCAGAGAAACAGTGGTGGAAGTTCGTATTTCGGCCTTAGATTCGCTTGGGCTGATCGTTAATAATAAGGAGATATTAGAAAAGAGATTGAGTAACAGATTTCAGTGATCGGAGGTGATTCCGGCAGAGTTTCGGCTAGCTTGATAGCGTTTTTCAGAAGCTTTTTTCAGAGAGAGGCGCTGTTGAGAGTCCCTTCTTATTTATAGGGATTGAAAGGTTCTCAACGGTTCTGCTGATCGTGGTAGTGAATCCCTGAAATCTCTCCTCCAAGAATCACGATCGTATCATGATAAGATCACAATCTTATCCGTTGATACAACTGCAGAGGTTTCAAAATGGTTCGCTGAACCAGTCAACAGAAACCTCTGATCAGTCTGGGTCGACCCGGTATTGTTAGATTCTAACCCAGGCCCTATACGATTTTTATTGGGCTTCGAGTGTTAAAGCCCAAAGGCCATTTTTGGCTACCACACACACACACACACATATATATATATATATATATATATATATATATATATATATAAATTTAAATGTATTTAATTGAATGTTAAAATTTAAGTTGATGTCCTAAAATTCAATTATATTGTAAAATAATTTGTATATTTAGGAGGTTGAGATTTAAAAAAAAAAAAAACAACATAGGTTATTTTGGATCGGGTATGGAGCACCCCTTGTAATTTCAGGTCGGGTTTTGGGATCGAAAATGAAAACCCGTTTAGGGGACAGGCCGGATTTAAGGTTACTCGTGTAAATTAGGTTTCGAATATGAGACACCTGTGATCCGATCCGATCCGTTTTCATCCCTAAATGTCAGTAAATGTAATTGCTTAAAAATAAAAATTCGACCAAAAAATAATTAAAAGAAAAATAAAATATACATATCAGTGAGTTGACTTGTTCAAAATAACATGGAATTTAACCAAAACTTTCTTCATTTTCTGAGACGGTTACAAGTTACAACTTACACGAAAAGCTTTAGACGAGAAATTCACACAACACTCTCCAAATTCTCGCGCCAAGCGCCGGCAACATCCCGATCTTCCACTTCTCCGACGGCCGTAAAAGCCTCCACCTCCTGAAAACGACATCGTTTTTTTTCTCGAACGCGTAGAAAGCAACTCTTTCGTCGATTTCGATCTCTCGCAGATCCGTCTTTACATCTCACGAAGGTACGTCATGATTTCACTCTTAATTTGCGCGTTTTTTTTTGTACTTTAATTCGTTTAGATTTGGATATTTTCCGAGAGAGAAAAAATTTAGTGATATGTTTTTTCTCGGGAAACAAGCAGAGGTTACGGAATCGAAATTCGCTTTCTCTGGAACTGATTGATTTCTCGATTCGGCTTCTGTTTTGTTGCAGGCACTCTTCAATCGAATCGAGTTTGAGGTAGTTTTCTGGATCTTTGATTGCGGGAAACTTTTCTGTTTAAACCCTAGCTTGATTCGGTATTTTTTTTAATGAATAATGCGTGTTTCAATTTTTTGTTGTAACGGTGTGCAGTGAAGGTGACAACTGACAAGTATCCAAATCATTTGACGCGATGGTTTCCTTTGAAATGAATGACCGAAAAAGTGAGTCCCCGTTCAATCTTCTGTATTTTTTTTTCACTGTGTATAATCGATTACAAATTTTTACGTATAGATGAGAGATCCCTAGAACTTTCACTGGAAGACTTGATTATTTATCTTTATTATTGTTTTGAGAAAGATCAATTCTCTATTGTTTAGTGTTGACGTTGAGGAAATGGAAATGAATATGCACTGGTAATTCAAGATTTGAAATAAGAAACTGGAGAGAGAGGAATTTTATTGCTTGGATTTTAAGGCTGGGTGCACTATGAATATGGTTCATTTTTTTTATTATCTGTGAGAATTTTCTGTGAAAGTAGTTTAGAGGAGGTTACAGACACTTTATGTTCTTGAATGAACTTATTTGAAGTGGACTGTCATCACTTAATGATATGCTTTTGAGTAAATGAGTGAGATTCATAATAACTTTTTTGAATCATTTGAGTGGACTATTCATTAGTCACTATAAAGATCCTTTTCCGAAACTGAAACCATCTGGAGTATTTTTCAATATGTTTGCTCTGTCTTGATTTCCTCTGATTGTTTGTGATGATGCTTTGCTGGTTAAGTGCTTTCATTATTTAGCGCAAGATATGTGTTATATACTTATATACTTATATTTTAGAATCACTTGACAGTGACATTGGCTTATTTTGTCCAAATTAGAGATCTTTTTCTCTCTATGCTTGTCCAACGCTGTCAGATGACTGAAATTTTATCTATGCAAACATGGATTAAACATTTCTTTTGGTGTAAAAAAATCACCCCTCCCTTCTTCTCTGTCCCTGTTGGTTTTTAGTGATAATAGAGCTAGAAAGAAGGTTAGCTATGTAGGTTGGTATAATTCAGAGTTCATTCTGGTAAGAGAATGAATGCTTTTTCTCCTATATTAGATACAGAGTAGGAGATTGGTTGTAATATGTCAGAACAGCACTATGAACATGGCTTCCAAACTGCTTAGAGGCAAGAAAAAGTGCTGTGACAGTGTGACTTATAAACGTCTAAGTTTAGCTAAATGTATTTATAAAATCCTTGAAACTCACTCTCATATATTATTGCTTTTTGGTGCCTCTTTATTGAGGATGTATAACTTGACATTTAGTGTTTTACCGTTTTTATAATAGTTTGAAGTTCCACTTGGATTGCTCCTTTTCATTTAAAAGACTTAATATCTGTTAATTATGAATTGGAACAGAGATTGGGCTAGGATTGACAGGATTTGGCATATTTTTCTCATTTTTGGGAATCATCTTTCTCTTCGACAAGGGATTACTTGCCATGGGAAATGTACGTTCGGTTATTATTAGTTCTCTTTTTTCAGGTTTAATTTTCTTTATCTTGTTTTGCTTATTTATGCTATGATATTTGATTAACATTGGCTTTACCCGGTGGCCCTTAGATCCTCTTCTTCTCAGGGGTGACTCTAACCATTGGTTTGAAGTCAACCATGCAATTTTTTATGAAACATCAAAATTTTAAGGTTTGCATCTCTCTATACATCCTTGTGTCCTCATGTTTCGTTGTGTGCATGTGCAGTGCTCATGCATCTTTTCATTTCTTTAAATCACTCGTGTTTGTCGATTGCACAGGGAACCATCTCTTTTGGTGCTGGCTTCTTCTTTGTTGTTATAGGATGGCCGGTTTTTGGAATGATCCTAGAGGCATATGGCTTCATTGTACTCTTCAGGTCTGTTAGGATCTTTGATGTTTTTATCTTAATTACTTCATATTATATAATTGCAGTTGATGAGTCTATTTTAAATTTTTTTTTTGTTTAGTGGCTTCTGGCCGACTCTAGCAGTTTTCATGCAGAAGATACCTATCCTTGGCTGGATCCTCCAACAACCATTTTTCAGATCAGTATGTTTATTCTGAAACTCTTATTGTTTTTCGACTATGAGAAATCCTTCAATGAATGTCGGTTAGACGTGTGAACTATAGAAGCTAAATACAAGAAATCATTTTATCATGCTATCTATGTGAGTCATCAATGTCGAACTTCTTTGTTCTTTAACACAAGTGTTTGAAGTGGTTTATTACAGCTTTTATTTAAGTGACTACATGTTACTGATAGTATTTAGGCAAATCCCACTTTGATATAGAGAAGGATTTAGGATTCACTTTGATATACAGAAGGAAATAGGATTCTGAGTATGAAAATTCAAGTTCACGGGTCTATTTGAGTCTTATTTTGTGTATGGCCTTCCTGCCATTGAAGAAATTTTTTGAGCTGCTACTTATATTAGTTCTTAATTGTGAGTGTCTGTTGTCATCATATTGGTGAATGGTGTCTGTTGTCACCACATAGATGCGATAGTATTCTAGAGTTGTATGATATTCCTTTTTTATAACAAATTGGACCATGGTTTAATTAGATCAACTGATAACTAGAATCTTTTCAATTTATGATCTATAGACACGGACTTGAGTGTCATCTTATATTATGGATGAGTAATATCGTCTATCTGTGCACATGAAAGTGCTCTTCTCTGTGCAATATGTAACCTTTTATTAGAACTTCCCAGGGAAAAAGGTTTTGTTTGATTTGGCTTCGCTGTTAAAATTGGTTAAAATGGATTATCTCTTTCTTGGCAATGGTTTGTCGAGAAATGTGCTCGTTTATCTTGTCGTCATGTGTTGTATGTGGACCATCTGATACCTCTGCTGGTTGATGCCAAATATTGACATGAAATTGGATGCTTTGTAATAGAGATATAACGACCCCGCACACTAGTGATTTTTATATCCGATAGATAGACCCGTTCATTTTTGAATTTTACCTGTTTCCGCATATCAATGCTTTCGGATAATGTAATTATTTATATGATATGGTTTGTGTTTCTTTTCATGTGCAGTTCTTTGACAGGTATCGGGGCAAACGAGTGCCTGTTTAACTCTGGTATGAGAAGAGAAGTACAATCTAGTGACGGGTCGACTTGTAAAAATATTGTTGGATGAAAGAAAAGGATTCTTTTTGTCTTTGTTCACTTGGTGACAGTAGTAAATGATTCTCATTTGAAACTGAATGAAAATTGTTTCGCATATTTTTGTAATGCTGTTGCTTTAAGAGCCATTGTAGAATGAAGAAGAATTTTGTTTGTAGGGCCTTGGCCACCCTAGCTGCATAGACTGACGAATAATGCCGAAATCAGACCATGTCTAAATTTCTGATTGTTTGCTGTTTTTTGGTATACCATTTATCTTTTTTGTAAGATTTTGTTTTTCGTGTTCTATAGAGGATTGAAAAAATAACATTCAGGAAGTCTGAGTTTTGGGTATTTCACTTCTTGTTCGAGTTTCATGGCATATAACCAATCGAACACCTAGAATCTGAGATAAATCTTGTACTGCCTAGACCAAGACAATAGACATGTAAAACGACATTGATGGTAAGACAATAAGAAGCTAAAGCCTTTGTAAAAAGCAAACTGTCATATGCAATAAAAGGGGTGTGTGTGTATGTGAAATCTTAGGCACGTTCCTATTGCACTTGCAATAAAAGCTAAATTCTCTATCCTCTGAGCTTTGCTAATCAAATTGGACACACCTTACACACATTAAGAAGCGTGATACAAACTACAAAGACAAGGGCCATGGGGTCTCTTTGTCTGCGGGAAGGTACTTCTCGTTGATGAGAAAAGAGTACGAATTTCTTGTTTATGAGAAGAGTATGAAATTTATTTTAACGCTATGTTTTTGATAAGGATATATTTACCATTTAAAAAATTCTTTATACTTTCGACTCCCTAATTTTTTTTTATATAAGTGCGACCTCAAACTTGAATTTCTTTGGCCCTACACTTGTGAATAATATGGTAAAAACAAATTATTTGTCACGTTATTTTTAAGTTGTGTAATATTACTTAATCAAAAAATTAATTGTTTGCCATGTCATTTTAGGTTATATATATATATATATATATATATATATATATATATATATATATATGTTTTTTGAACTATTATAATATTTTGGGATTTAAGAAGTGTGACTAGAATCTATAACTTCTTGAATGGGGTTTGATGAGTTTATCACTAAATCAACTTCATCTTGTAATTTCGGAATTTTGTACAATTTTAGATTGTACAACTTAAATCACACATAATTTCAAACTTATACATGGTATAAAATGTTGTTGTTGTGGTATGTTATCTAGAATTAGGATTCATAAATTAATGACTTACTCTAAAAATCAATAAATAAATAAATGAATAATAATAATAATATTAATTAAAAAATCCTTATTTGGTGGTGCGCATTGTTCACCACAGCGCAGTTTAGACATCAGACAAGGGTTGGTCTTTATTTTCCTCACAGTTTCCGCCAAATGCACGAAATTTTGTTAATTTTGATTTTGACAGTCAAGTCTCTGAACAAGCTCGAACTCAAAACTAAAACCTCCATTTCTCTTCTCCAACGTTTCTCTTTCAATTTTTTTTTTGAAAAAAGAAAAAACTGAAAACCCATTTCTACTTCTTCTAGGGTTTTAATTTATACAACAAAACAACAATTTGTTTTTAAAAAACTCCACTATCTTCAACTCTTCTTCTTATTTATCTATAAATTGATAGTTTTTTTTTTTTGGTTTTCATTGTAATTTATAATAATTCTCCTGATTTTAATAGCTCTGTATTGTTTTTTTGTTGTGGTTTTTAGGGTTTTGTCACATGCAGTCTGTTGATTCTCTCTGCATTTGCTCAATTTGGGAGGTTTGCTTTGTTGGTTTCGCGATTCAAACTTGTTGTTTGGGAATTCTAGGGGTTTAAAGATTCAAACTTCGACCAGTTCAGTTTATTTTTTTTTGTTGGGTTCATGGAATTTTCAGCTTCTGGGTTGATTGAATTTGGGTTGTTTTAATAGGGTTTTAAAGTGTTTGAGATTTTGAGTTGGTTTTTGGGGATCAAAATTTAGTGTTTCTAGGTGGGATTTTTGGTTTGATTAAAAATTGTGAAATGAATAGTTTGTTCAGTGAACAGATACTTGCAGAGAAGCTCTCCAAGCTTAACAGCACCCAACAGTGTATTGAAAGTATCCTTTTTTATTTGTCTTAAGATTTTATTTAATATAATTGTTGTTTAATGAGCATGTTTTCGATTCGCTTTGTGGTTATGGTGTTCTTTATATGTGGTTAAAAGTAGAACTTGATTGCTTTATTGTCTTGCACGTGCCAGCTTTCAATTTGGCGCGATTGATGAATTATTGTTTACGAAATGTTGGAGTCTTAATACTTTAAATGAATTTGCTCGATCATATTTATTGAAATCGATTGGTTAAAAGTATAACTTGATTGCTTTATTGTCGTGCACGTGCCAGCTTTCAATTTGGCGCGATTGATGAATTATTGTTTACGAAATGTTGGAGTCTTAAAACTTTTAATGAATGTGCTCGATCATATTTATTGTAATCGATTGTTTATGATTTTTGCTGTTTAATATTAATTATAGCATTTTAAGCTGCTGCCTGCTGATTTCGGGATGAAAGGTTTGGTTAAAGTTTTGCTGGAAAGAAAAGGAACAATTTTTTTTACGAAAGTTTGGCTGCAAATGCTTTAAAAAAAAACGCAAATATGTATGTATTAATTATGTATCTGAGGGGATAGCCTAGTTAGTTAAATCTGTTGTTGTAGTGTAGGAGTTTTAGAGATCAAACTCTCTCACACTCACCTTGGAATGGGGATGGGATGTGTTGGTAAAACAAAAGCAACTGCGTATTATAGCAATGCCGGTTTGGTTTTAGTTTATTTTTGAAGTTGAATTATCATAAGCAATGTTATCTACAACATTATATATGGAGTTTGTCAAAAAATGAGAAAATTTGATGGGCAATGAGATTGAGCTTTTTGATTTGATATTGGTTATAGTTACTGTGAATGGGAACTGTTCAGGCAGTTCTTGGAGTCTTTACTGTGCTGGAAACAAATCTTGGGGCAATGCTAGTATGTTTTATCTTCGATTTCGGTGCTTTTCCTTCTTGAATGTGAAACATGGCATAAAGGAATGTATGAGAATGGGTTCTCTAGTTTTGAGATTTGGAATGCACATTTTGAGGACTTTGTTCTTTTGATGGTGACAGCGAGTGGTAAATGAACTGATTTGAATTTATTGAGGAATAGTCATGCACAAGAATGGTAAGAAAATTGTAAATTGCAGTTACATGTTAATATGAGTTGATCCACTTTTCCGGTTGCTTGGTGTCCGGTTTTATCTCAATGTTCTTGGCATAAATTGATAGATTCTCTACTTGCTTTTCTCCTTGTTGCGGTTGATAGATTCTCTTTTTGACTCTTGCCTTTTAAGAATTAGATTAAATAAATGAATCCTTCCTTTAACTTGGGCATGATTTATGGATTGGAGCAACATTTGTGATATTGCTGCATTGCTTTTGAAAGTCAGTCAATAAATTTTGAATCATTATACTACAAACTGCACATGCCTGAAAACTCAGCTGTCAGCATTAAATACTTTTGAGTATTAAACATATTTAAAAATGTACTTGTTTTTTTTTTTTACAAAAAGTTGTTCCATTTTATGAAGTACTCATTTGACATTAGGAAGCAATTATATTGATTGTATATTCTTGTAGTATGGCACCTTAACTTTTTTGCATAGCTTTGTCACATTGGTGTATATTTCACCGGAGCAAAGCTGATGTGGTTGTTTCAACATGGGACAAACAGTTCCACAGTTCCCAGATTGCTCAGAAAGTTCCCCTTTTGTATCTTGCAAATGACATCCTCCAGAATAGTAAGCGTAAAGGAAATGAATTCGTTACTGAGTTTTGGAAAGTTCTTCCCTCAGCTGTAAAAGACCTTTATGAGAACGGCGATGATCATGGAAAGAATGTGGTCTCTAGATTGGTAATTTTCTTCTTGACAAACACCTGTTATATATCCCTTTTTTTGTTTAAATTTTTTGGCCAAGGAAGTTGTCAATTTGCACAAATCTTGGATGCAAATTGTTACACTTTGTTATGAAATTAGCATAAGGCTGTCCACTTGTAAATATATATTTGATAGTATTTTTATTCTGTTTTAGTCTACTACTCAGCAATGTTCTAAAAGGCGTTTTTAGTATTGAGGCTTTTTCGTCTACCGAGGCTAGGCGTCAGCCTCAAGGCGTAACGATGCGTAAGCCTCATTAGGGAGAGTAGAAATACACACACATATATTTATATATATATATATATATATATATATATATATAGCAAATAAAGCACATAAAATTCATAATTCATAAAAGTATAGTAGAAGCACATTAGCAGCAGCAGAGAAAAAGATGAGTTAGTGTTGTGTCTTAGTGAAGAACAAACCCTAACACAATGGGTATTTTTTTTTTGACTGATGGGCCTCTGTTTTTGGGCTTTAAATACAATTTAAAACCCATCATTTTATAATTTTCAATGGGCTAATCAAAATTGTCAAATTGGGCCTTCAAAACATAAAAACCCAATAGAAAATAGATTGTATTTGAGGCGGAAAGCCTCATTAAGCCTCTGAGGCATAGAGGCGAAGCGTATTGAGGCACAAGCCTCACTAACAGGTATTGAGGCGCAAGCCTCACTAACAGGTATCGAGACTTAAGCCTCGAGGCGTTTTTTTGAATTTCGCCTCAGAGGCGCGCCTCAGTCCGTTTTTTTGAACCTTGCTACTCAGTGTGCATTCGGTGAGTGTTTAGTTCAGAGTTTTGCAATCATTACTGAAATTCTGTTTTTAGATGTCAGTGTTATGTCATTATGTAAGAACGTGAAACATACTGGTTTAATGTATTAAACAAGTTCATAAAAAATTGTAAGGTTAATATATGGGAAGAAAGGAGAGTATTCGGATCCCGTGCAAGGAGCGTTAAAGATGTAATGCTTGGTGGAGATGTGCCTCCACCCTTGGAGTTCAACAACAAGAAACGTTCACGCTCAGTCAGAATTGTAAAACGGGATTCACGATCCATTAGAACGGTGAGAACAAGGCAAATTTTGTTCTTTACTTTTCTGTTCTGTTCTTTTCGGTTTAGCTTCTGGTATTTTTATTTTATTTATGACCTTTTATTTATTGAGTAATATGTTTACATCATTTCTCATTTTTCTCAATGTGATTAACATATCAGGCGCAATTTTTATTTTGTGTATAACAATTTCTTTGGCAAATGATATTTTTACGTCCTTTCTCATTTTTGTCAATGTGATAAAAATATTGAGCTCACTGTTATATTAATATTGGTCTGGCCACAGAAATTGTCAATTGGGGGTGCAGCTGAAAAAATAGTATCGGCATATCACTTGGTCCTCAGTGAACATGCTAATGAAGAGGAAGAGATGGCTAATTGCAAGTCAGTGGTTCATCATGTGAGGAAGATGGAGAAAGATGTAGATATTGCTTGTACTATTGGTAGGTCAATGAAAATATGAAGTTAACACTTAACATTGGGTGTGTGGTGTTTTAGCAACTTCTTCATTACAACTTTATTTTCATCTGAAACTAATGCTGTAATTCTCTCAATACATGAGTTGTGTGAATCTCATTTTCTTTGTCCCTCAGCAAAGGATCCAAAGAGGAAAACTTTGGCCAAAGAACTAGAGGAGGAAGAGAATCTTTTGAAACAGTGTATTGAGAAACTTAAATCAGTTGAAACTAGTAGAGTAGCACTTGTATCTCAGTTAAAAGAAGCTCTCAATGAACAGGTACCCGATTTCTTTTCTTCATTTAATAAGAAGATTTTACTTGCTATGAGTCAGGTGTATCTCTATTGCATGTGTTGCATAGCAAATTTATGCTATTCAAAATTCTTACTTCGATGCATTCTTTCAGGAATCCGAACTGGAAGATGTTCGAACCCAGATGCAGGTACGTATTTCTGCGTACTGCATATCTTATAATACTTGTCTGTTTCATTAATTTCCTATTGAATTTGATAAACATAGGCATACATCTTCTCCTCTTTTATTATTATTGTTATTATCTTTGGTTGTCAATTTATATATTGTTATATAATTTAGAAGATTATACGCTGTTTTGGCTACAACTGTGTAGTTTCAACTTTTGAAAGATAATTAGCTTTTACTGAGATCAGATGGTGCCTGCATGCTTACTAACTATTTGAAAGTTGTTTACACTTGATCCATTTCTTGGCATTAATTTGTCTCTTGAAGAGTCGTATAAGTTGGAGAAATTTGTCGAAATATTTAGAAGTTTAAGATGGAAAAGAAAATTATTTATACTAATCATTCATTGACTTCTTTAATACAATTAGTCAAAGTTCAGTAATCCACTCTTTGTTGTCACCTTCGTTTTGTGTCAATCTGTTCTGAAGGACCCTGACCAAGTAATGCAGCTATTCTCAAGTCAAAAGGACGAGAATTGGATTGACTGCTAATCTGCTTCAGTTGTCACTACAAAGTCTATTATATGTACATCATTTTAATGTATGACTTTTTTATATCTTAGGTAGCTCAGGCACAGGCGGAGGAGGCTTGCGACATGCGAAAGCGACTCAATGATGAAGCATATGTAGCAAAACAATCCCGGGATTTGAATACAAAAGCTGGGCAAACACCAAAGAAAACAGCTGCAGCTATTGCAGCTGAGGTTGCGGACAAGCTTGCAGCTTCCAGCTCCTCTCAGATGATCATGCATTCTGTTCTCTCTACATTTGCTGCTGAGGAAGCAAAGAACGCTGGTCTCGTAAAGGCCCCTACAACAAATTCCTTTGCATCCATGCCTGTCAATGATTCAATTTCAAAAACCGAGAAGTCCTTACCAGCTTCGGACCCCAACATGTTTTTGTCTGCTCCATCAAACCATTCTTATCAAACTGTTTTGGTGCCCCAGCCAACTATGCAGAATCAAGTACCAGCCTCCCAAGCTCAATATCACATACTACCTAACCCACAACCCCAACAATATATGCAGCCAACAGGAGCGATGATGACGCCATATGGTTACGGTAGCATTCCGCCATTGCCAGCAGGACCCCCACCACCCCATATGGTGAGTCCAATGGTTCCATTGGCCCAGCAACCATTTCAAATAACTCAGCAGCAACATATTCCAATGGCTCAACAAGCACCTTTGACGCAGCAGCCCCCGGCACCTCCTAGCTTCAGGCCGCTTCAGCCGCCTGGAATGGTGTATTATGCTCACCCTCCCCATTCGTAGTAATTTTATATATATTTTTTCTCATTCTTAGTCGTTCTATATTTTCCCCTTTTTTTTAGATAGAGCCATGGATTTTTTTTTTTTTTTTACCGGCAAAATCTGTTTATGGATAGTCAGGAAGAAAGTTTTGTAAGTTGGACCAATAGTCCTACAAATGTGTTTAAAGAGCAACCTAAAATAATAAGATTGTAAAGAACTAAAAAGCAACAATTTCTTATGATCAGATAAGAGGTTTTGAATCACTTTTGATCTCACGGTTGAGATTTCTATGAAAATATGCCTCAAAAAATTTGTTTTGGTATCGAGATACAATAAAGAGCAGCTGGCATGATGTCTTTATCCATGCTTACAAGAATGGACACATCAACCAAAGGATTGGGATTCATATATATATATATATATATATATATATATATATACACGCAAAAACAAGGCGAAAACCATGAAACGTAAGCTCCAAGCTCAACACTTGAATGCTTTCCTCAAGACAAAATCTCTAACGACAAGGGGCAAATGGTACATGATCCCCATGACCGTGGAGAGATGACCCGAGGAGAACCAAGCTGGGGGATTGTTCTTCAGAACAGCAGTCACAGTATCCTTTGCAAACACTTCAGCAGGAGTTGACTTCATTCCTTGTGAAATTTGTGCTCTTGCTCTGATTACCGCATCGAATGGCTTGTACAACTTCCACTCAGGCATCTTGTTGTAGTTGGCTGTGGCAGAATTTCCTATATTTGATCTAATGGTCCCTGGAACCACATTGACAACGTCGATCCCAAAATGACTGAGTTCCAATCTGCACAAGTAATTGATATAATGAAGATCATTCTATGGCAGCATCAAAAGCAATAATAATAATAAAAAAAAAACCAACAAAAGTTGACTGTTTAATCCTTATAATGTCTCCTGTTTATCACATGTTATATAACTTCACTTCATCTGTTCCAATATCAGATTTAAATTACAATCCCATCTGTTGATATAAAACAAAACTGTCTCCCATCAATTCCCAAGCTTAGAGGTTAGCTAAGATTATGTTCTTTCTACATAGAATAACGAATGGAAACATTACTAGTATTCAAATAGAAAATATAGTGGATAAAAATCACAGATGATCTTCATGACATCTATTAGAAATTATCTTAGTGCAGAAATTAACTGGATTACTCGTATAAATAATCAATGCGGGTATTAGAGATATACAAACCTCATAGTGTCAGTCAGTGCATGAAGAGCAGCTTTAGATGCAGTGTAAGCACCAGCCCATGGTGCAGGGGCCAAAACAGTAACACTTCCGACGTTTATGATCTTTCCCTTTTTCCTAGATGCCATGTGGGGAACAACAGCTTGAACCAACCTCATGGGGCCTATATGCGGGTAAACATTTAAATTCAGCAAAGAAAGTGTTTTTGGCATGTCCGTCACTATAAAAATACATATTTGTGCAACCAGCTGTCTTGAATACCTTCTCAAAGGAAACAATGAACCAAAGAAACACAAAAAGAGAATGAAAGTTTAACATGCTAATAATCTACATTCACAAATTGTCAGAGGCTGCATCATAAGTAAGATTGCATCAAACAGAGTGCAAAGAAGAAGCTACTACGAACAAATAAATAAGATAATAGGAATGCTAATTCAATCTAATTGTGTCAAAAAATATAAGAAGGTCCATTGAGACTAGTATAGATCTAAATATTTCCCTGACTAACTTCCAGTGCAAAATTCTCTTGGACATTGACTCATTGAGGTTCTTCATGATAAAAGACTACAAGACTACCGAGATGCAAATTTATGTTATTGCTTAGATTAAGTTGCACACGGTTCCTTCAGTCTTTTGTTCGTATTATATCTAATATTTACAGAAGTTTTCTGCATACTACTTGATCATTTAATGCTCAGAATTTCTAGACCCCTAGGTTTATTAAATAGTTACAGTATAATAGGCTTCAGAAATATATGTAAGGACTAATCGTTAATTATGACGGGCTTTGTACTGCAGCCAAAACTACTTTATGCAAGTTCACAATAACAAGATGGTTTGCAGTGATAAATATTGCACTTCAGTTACCCGTGTTTTAGATGAGCACTCGTGTGTGGGGCAGGGGAATCTGCGGAGACAAACAGACTATCCCTGATTCTTCCAGTCCTAGGTCTCTTAAATCAATGGCTAACATTTAAAAATGTTCATTCAGAAGAATGCTAAAATTTATGACATAAAACAGATAATATGATCACAGATTCAGGTCCCTTCACTCCTATACGAAAAACCACAGAGAAGCTAATGACTTCTACAATTCAAATCGAACAAGTTGATTAATTTTAGACACAGAATACCATAATATATATTTTTATTAAAAGATAATAGACATCTCCGTTGTAGTTACATACGAGTCTGGGTATTTCAATTGAAATCAAAAGAAAGGGACACAAAAAAACAGGTGGTCAGCTGAGGTCAAAGCTGTTGGAGAAATAAATTTAAAAATCTAGGAACTGTCTAGATTTGTCATGGATGTTCGCGCGTGACATTATTATTGCATATTTTAGACGACATGCATAAGGAAAAACATACATACCTTAATTTACGAACGTAATTAATAGATTCATCATGAAATCTCTATGTAAAGTTGTGTTGTCAAGCTCAAGATTACTAAACAAATGCTAGTTCTAGTACATTTAGAATGATATATTAAAGGGGAATGACTAGAAATTAATTCCATTCGAAATTAATGACTAGAAATTAAAAGGGAACAATAAGGAAGGCCGGCTTTGACATTTGAATTTATTTGTTCTTTTTAGCATGTCTAACCGTACATCTCACCCCTATTCCAAAAACTATCAATAGATTTTTTTAGCTCTGCTAATAATTCATAGGAAAAACATGACAATCTAGAGCAAATTGCAACAGCAATAGATTTCGTACATCACAGCGAATATGGAGAACGTGCCATAATAGCTTATTTCTTTTACTTCCATCGGTATTATAGTCATCCAATGTTCTTTTTTTTAGTACTAGAATGACCTCAAACTACAACATTAAACCTCATTCTTGAATTATAGCTACATTTGTCTCCTAGTTGAAACAGTAACAGAGAGTTCATTATTTCTCTTTAGAATGATTCAATGATTATCCGTCCAGCTATCTTACTTAATGACACTGATTACAACAAGTAGTAGTTGAGTTTTTCCAGTAACCTATGTTAGCTGTTCAAGTTTGGATTTGCTCAGTAGCAAGCTATACATATAAATTAAAAACCCGACACTAAATATTATCCGGGCAATAATGATTTTAAACACCTACAACCTAAGCACATAGAAAACACAAAAACAAAATTAAACCCCAAGACAAATGAGAACTTTCATAAATTTTCTACCATCTATATAGCACCAAACTACAAGTAGACTGCCAAATATAACACATAATATAACCAAACACAGGATATGAGCAACAAAAACAAACAATTGGCATCCACAGAAAGAGAAATTTATGCTCATTACCATAAACATTGGTGTTGAATGTTTGCTCCAAAGCAGACAACGGCAACTCTGCGAGAGGGCCAACGCACTGTACACCCGCGTTGTTAACCAAGACATCAATCTGCCCAAACTTTTCAAGAACAGCAGACAGAACATTGTGCACGCTTTGGTCTGACAAGACATCAAGCTCTTGCACATAAAACCTAGGATCCTGCTCAAGGTCCGCCATGGCGGCCTTGGACCTGCTTGTGGCAACCACCCGGCATTCCCTTGCTGCGAAAGCGCGTGCCAGCGCGTGGCCTATCCCTCCCTGAGAACACCCTGTGATCAGCACCACTGGTCTCTGACCTTGGGACCCCATCTCACCAAAGCTTTGTTTTGGTATAGACAACACCAAGACTAGTCTTTTATATTGAAATTGGACTGCTTTGGATTGATTTTGATCAACCAATAATATCAAAAAGCTGAAATCTTCGTTGATTACAAGGAAAAAGTAATGGGTTTCAACTGTCAGAAATCAATGTACAAACACAGTCAAAAGAGACTTAACATTCAAGTGCAATTATAGCAGAATAATAGCCACTAATGAAAACAAAATAATTAATTTTTCATCAAACCCACGTGAATATGTCTAGTTCAAATCATAAATCCCATTAATAAAAAATGATTTGCACAACAATTATTATAAATATTAGTTGAACAAATGTGTTAAAATATGTGAACTAAAATGCTTCCAACCTGTTTGAAGAAATGTTCAGCTCAACTCGTGAACTTTTTCCATGGCTTGATGGTAGTTGATGCGTCACATCAAGTAATTTTAATGATAACTTCTCTTCCCTGTCAAATTTTAAGCATATCTATGGATTAAAAAAAAAATAGAAGAAGAGAAAAACAGAGAAATTTTAGGGATCTTACCGTATCAAAACGTGCCCAACCGATATTATGAACTCATTACATGGATGTGCATCCATACACGTACATGACAAAATTTTAGTATAATGGCAAATATATATATATACAATAATTTTCACATAAGCGCGCACCTATAGAATTATATAAAGACATTGAATGTGAATATTTTAACTTGGCATGTATGCACTAATCAAAACTCTTTTATAAATGAGTGGCTCACATTCAATGTCCTTATATAATTCTATCGGTGCGTACTGATAGGAAAAAGACTGTATATATATATAGAGTCATTTTCCTGTCGGTGCGCACCGATAGAATTATATAAGTACATTGAATGTGAGCCACTTATTTATAAAAGATTTTTGACAAGTGCATACATACCAAGTCAAAATATGTAAAATGAGTGGCTTACATTCAATGTCCTTATATAATTCTATCAGTGCGCACTTATGTGAAAATTATTGTATATATATATATATATATATATATATATAAATATATATAGTCATTTTCTCCTTAGTGCGCACTGATATAACTTATATCAGTGCATTGAATGTGAACCACTGATTATGGAGAAGTTTTGACAAGTGCATACACACTTTGGGTCAAATTATATAAATCTAATGGTTCACATCCAACACACTGATTTAACTTTATCAGTGCGTACTAACTTGAAAATTTATGTATATATATAGTCATTTTCTCCTCGGTGCGCACTGATATAACTTATATTATTGCGTTGCATGTGGACCATTGATTATAGAGAAGTTTTGACAAGCGCATACACTTTGAGTCAAAGTATGTAAATCTAATGGTCCACATCCAATGTATTGACGAAGTTATATCAGTGCGTACTGACTTGAAAAAATACTGTCTATCTAGATATTTAGATCATGTATGTTTTGAAGCTTTTTGTCATCTGTAGAATTCGAACCGCTGATCTATGAGTTATTTACTCAATCCCTAAACTTATCGATCTACCGGCTAAACTTAACTCTTGGGAACCATATAATTGCATTTGAGTGAAATGTTATCATTCAAAAAAGTAATGTCACGATTATAATGGATGCACCGCTGTGTATATAATAATAGGGCAAATTACACTAAACCCTTTAAGGTTTAGACAAGTTACACTTAGATGGATAAGTTTCTTTATTATACACTAACACCCCCAAAATTTAAATTTGACTTTAAAAATACCTAAAATGCCCTTAGTTATATTATTTTACACTTTATTTTTTTTACCTTTTAATCAAACACTTTATAAACTTTAATAATAAAAAAAATAAATAAAAGATATGATTCATTAAATAAATAAATAGTTTAAATAAATAAATAGTTTTTTTAATTAAATAAATAAATATTTTGAATAAATAAACAATTTTAAAATAACTAAATAAATGAATAGTTTTAAAAAATAAAATAAATAAATAGTTTTAAAAAATAAAATAAATAATTAGTTTTAAAAAAATAAAAAAATAAATTTAAAATATAAATAAATAAGTGAAAAACTTAAAAACATTAAATTTTTTAAGGATATTCATTAATAGGGACAAGAAAAACTCTAAATATCTAAACTTTTACTATAAAGATGATGGTGAGAGAAGCTTCAAGGTTCCCAACACTCCTTAGATATTTAGAGCTTATATTGTCCCTATTAATAGATATTTTTTAAAAAATTAATTTTTTTTTAATTTTTTCACTCATTTTTTAAACTATTTATTTATTTAAAACTATTTCTTTATTTGATTTTTGTAAACTTTTTTTATTTAATGTTTTAAATTATTTATTTACTTAATTTTTAAAAAAATATTTATATATTTAATATTTTTAAACTATTTATTTATTTAATTTTTAAAACTATTTATTTTTTTAAAACTATTTATTTATTTAATGAATCATATCTTTTATTTAATTTTTTTTATTTTATTAAAGTTTATAAAGTGTTTGATTAAAAGGTAAAAAAAATGTAAAATAATATAACTAGGGGCATTTTAGGTATTTTTAAAGTTAAATTTAAATTTTGAGGGTGTTAGTGTATAATAAAGAAACGTTTCCATCTAAGTGTAACTTGTTCAAACCTCAAGGGGTTCAGTGTAATTTGCCTATAATAATAATAACAATAATAATAATAATAATAATAATAATAATAGTTCTCTAGTTAGAGCCGTTTTGAATTTTTTTTTCACGGATTAACCGATTATCTCAAGTGATAATAGTGAAAAAAAATGCTTCAAAATTAATTATCATATGAAATAAGTTTGATCCTAATTAGAGAAAGACAAGACTCTATATAAGAATTAAAACTTTTTATTCACAAATTATTTAATAAATTACGAGCATTATCGGTATAGCTAAAAATTAAAAAAATTAGGTGACTATCACTTATTATTTTTAGGGCCAAAACTATAAATAGCCCTAAAATTAAGACAGTATTCAAAAATGTCATTTCTCAATAACTTTACTATTTTTATCTAAGAGAAATGATTTTTAGACAAAAATACTGAAAATACACTCTTAACGTGTGTCTAACAACCTAGGGGGGGGGGGGGGGGGGGGGGGGGGGGGGGGGGTGAATGGGTTGTTAATCGATTATTACCAATTTTTTCGATTAGTCAATATTAATAACAATTAACCCAACATAAACAAACATTCAAAATCAAGTAAAGTGCGGAAATATAAAGAACACTTGATTTTGACGTGGAAACCCTTCAACAAGGGAAAAACCACGGGCTATCCTTCTAGCCACAGACGATCACAGAAATCCACTATATGAATAAAAGATTACACCCTCAAGTGATACTCGGACTCTCACTCTAGATATCCTCAGGCTATGGACACTACCATTCACCCACTCTTGGTTCAATCCCTAGTGATATCCCCTGATACACTACTCTTGGTGTGAGCACCTCCTACTCTACCCCACGGGCCTTTTATAGTGGCACTTGACCAATGCTTGCCAACCACACCTTGGTTGCAAGACTTCAATGCTTGTGCAACTTCACCCCGAAGCCACAAGACTTTGACTCAAGAAGAGTATAAGGTCTAAGTGAACAATCAATGAATGCTCAACACAAAATATGTTAGACCAAACATACAATGCTTAACTAGATGTAGATAATGCAATACATGATCCTAGTTATCAAATAATGCCTACATGCCCATACATAAGGACTCAATTAGATGCAAAGGGATTCTAGCAACCTAATTGTCAAACAAGTCCACCAAACACAAGTTGTCACAATAAATAACAAGGACAATAAATGTGCAATCAAGAAATGCAATCAATGAGGCATAAACAACAATGTCTAAATGCAAAACATAAAGACTTAGCTAGAAGGGCAATGTGGTCCCAAATTCTAACTATCAATAAGAAACTCAATTAGTTGTGTAGAGATTTTCCAACAACCTAATTTTCAATTAAATCCACATGAACATTCAATAAAGCTTGACTAGATAAATAAACATTAATCTATCAACCTAATCATCAACCAATATCACAAGAATGTTCTAGGGTTAGCTATTTAGGGAAAATCAACCTAATCATGTAAGCTATCACAAACAAACCCAATCATGCAATTTAGACTCATAAATATATGCAATAAAGTGAGTCAAGGTATTTAATCAAGCAATAAATACCTAATCTAGAGTAAGAAGAACAATAAATGATATTCAAGGAAGTTCTTGCTTACCTAGTAATGAAACAATGAAGACCCATCCTTAAATGATGTGGAATGATGCAAGAATGAGATGGGTTTTGGGTTTGGAGAGTCAAGGAACAAAGCTTGAAGCTTTCTCTCTCTAGGGGAGCTCTTTCTCTCACTAGGAATGTAAATTTCAGAGCTCTAGGTCTGATTGGGGAAGAAGATGATGTATTTATATGATCCAAGTGAAGCCATGTTGTTTTGGATAAGGAAGAACTGATTTCTGGCATCAAAAGGCGACTTGTCAGGCGACATGCACGAGTGGCCTTGCATGTCGCCTAACACACTGGACAGCACAACAGCTCTGGTTTCGAGCGACCCAAAACATGACCAAACGATATCGAAACCTTTCAAATAATATACCGTTGGAAAGGTATAGAAGTCTAATTTCTAATCCTTTTTATAGAATAGAATTTTGATCTCTAGAAAAAATGTTATGGTCATTGGAGTGACCAAAGGTCAAAAACGGATAACAGCAGAGATACTCTGTTTTAGTGGTCTCTTTGGAGACTTCAAAACCAAACCAAACGGTCATGAAAAATTACGAATAATATACCGTTGGAAAGATATGGAAGTCTACTTTCTACTCCAAATAACAAGATAAGATTTGGATTACTGTAGAAAGAGTTATGATCAAAAGAGTGACCAAAGGTCAGAATGGGTCAATAACAAAAATCCCACAACCATGGTATAAAACCATGTAACCAAATAACAATCCAAGAGAGGACAAATGGAACCTCTCTATGGTCACAAATCGCGCTAAGACACAAGCACACCAATGTGCAAGCGCAGACACAACACAAGCACACCATCGTGCGAGTGAGAACGTTTCCGAACACACACGGAAAACGTAAAACGAAACAACCACACGTAAAGACAAACAAAGACGTGCTCGTGTGAGTTGTATAATGGATGCACACATATAAACAATAAAGAACACAAATGCAAGATGAACAAAGCATGCATGAAGTGTGTGTGTGTGCACCTAAACTCTTCAAGAGACAAAGTCAAGTGAGTATACCTTTTGCTCTTGAAGTCATGGAGATGCTCGGAAGCTTGCCGACAGGGACCTAAGCTACCCATTACACAATCATCCCCAATGTGGTGTGGTTTGTCATGAAATAAGCAATCATAAAATCGAGGTCCTTACAAATACCCTTAATGCACTTATGACATGTGTGAGAGATTGTTTTTAGTCATCTTTATCGATCTCCATGGATATAGGTTCGTTAGACCTCCATCAATGGAGGTATGTGATGGAGGTTTGTTCAACCTCTACTGATGGAGGTTTGTTCTACCTCCATCATTGGAGGTCCGCAAACAAACGTGCATTGATAGAGGTCTGTCCGACTTCCATCTAATTTTTCTTTTCCAGATCTTCAAATGGAGATTTGTTTCCAAAACCTTTACGCGATGAAATATCAACATCATTACACGATGAAATATCAACATCATTACATGAAATATTAACATCGTTACACGATGTTGATATTTCATCGTGTAATCATATTGATATTTCATTGTGTAAAGTTTCTGAAAATAGTTTCAAATGACTTTTGAGGAGAAAAACTATATCAAATTTTCACCCATAATATATAGTTGAAATCGTTTTGGCGAGGTGAATAATATTTCAAAGACAGAAAATTGTAGAGAAAAACACGAATGAATGAGAGAAACAAGAAAACCTATGAAGAAAGAAAAATTGTCAATGGAGATTCAAGTTATTAAAATTGATGAGAGAGAAAACTTAAAAGAGATAAAGAAAATAATTAAAGATGATAGACACAGAACTCAATAAAAGAATTTTAAAGGGTATTTCCGTTAAACTATCTATAAATATAGATAAAAACAGTTAATTTATTGAAAAAGGATAAATGTGAATAACATCATAATTTTAGGGATAAATACTGGAATTTTCTCTTATTTTTATGAGATTTCATGTAACAAAATAAATGGAAAAAATAATAATTCACAAATCAAAGCTCTAATTCATATGCAATCAATTTATTTAGTGATAGTTCACATGAAATTGACTGCTCGAAACTAATTTGAATGTCTCTCTTTCTCATTATGTTCGTTGGATAAATTAAACTAATTAAGCTTATTATCATCTTTATTTATTATTGAGCAAATTACATCATAATTTCTTAAGGTTTACTCTTTTATTTTATAAAAATAAATTTATTAAAAATTGACATGTATTTACTTTGTTGTCAGTCAAACTTTACCGCCGACCAAATTTAACTAATATAAATACTAAAATGTTTATGAAGATTTTCATTAAAAGAAATTTAAAATAAATTTTTTTAATGAATCTCCACCGTCGCTCTATCTTTAAATGGACAGTGAAGATAATTTTTTTTTTTAAAAAACAAACAGAAAAAACAAACTGAAATGATAGGGATTCAATTCTGGATCCTCACCGATCTAGATGGTTGATAGAGATCTAGATCGATGGAGATAAAAAATAAAAATTAATTAACTCTCATAATCTTTTCACTTGGTGGACTCACAAACATCAATTTCTATGAAACTTCCATTGACTTATTGGATCTTTTATTTATTTTATATTTTATTTTTGGCTTTAACACATGCGTCCCATTGATTTTGATATGAAGTTTCTCGAGAAAATGCTTCACAAGAGACTCTTCTGAGAAAATTTGTAGAAGGAATTCTTAGCTATTTGAAAATACGTGATTCTCTTATGATCTGATCTTACCTGAGTTTAACGTGAACCCAACTTTTCAAAATGTTTTTTTTTATTGTTTCAGGATTAATTCATGATATAGAAATAACATTTAAACTTCATGATGGAACTGAAATTGGACCAGAAAATAGTCGAGCAAATCGAACTGTGGGTCAACTCAGATTAGAAATTTATCTTCATCATTTGAATACCAAATGTAAGTTTATTTTTATTTTCTTGAAATCCTAAGTGTTTAAATATCACAGAAAATGCTTGTTTTATTATTTATAAGTATATTGTGTTTTAAAATATAGTTTTTACATATAATCATTAATTTTTTTATTACGGATTTGTATCTGAATCATTTTTGAAAAATTAAAAATGTATAATAATAAGTGAAATCACTAAAAAAATAAAAATAAAAGTTATTAAAAAATATAACTAATTAAGGCGATGTTTGAAATTGCTTTTGCTTGAGAAATAAGTGATTATTTCTCAAGTTTTGAGCAACTTGATGTTTGGTAAACTACTCAAAAACAACTTATTTTATAAATTGCTCCTCTAATAAACAGCTTTTGAGAAATTGGGTGAGGGTTGCTTTTCCAAACTGATTTTTAGAGAAGCTTTAAGAATGTCTATAATATCCCTACTATTTTAATATAAAGACAATAATACCCCTTTATTTAATATTGATACATTTTTTTTGAATTAATAATATTTTAAAACATTGAAAAATAAAAAAATAAAAAAAATAACTTTTGTTAATCGGAGAGTTATGGCCACCGGCCCACCACCGATGACGGAGCCCGGAGGATGGCCAGCTACCTCCGGTGACGTCGAAGTCGCCTGAGGAAGTCAGTCGACGGCTAGCTGCCTCCTCTGATCTTCACTTTTGGTGGCGGGGGTGCTTGGTTTTCGCGATTGAAGTCGACGGTCATCTGCATCCTCCGTTTCCGTCGCGATTCTGTCGCAGTTCCATCGTGATTCCGACGCACCAAAGATGCCGGTTTGGCGATGGAGAGGAGGAAGCCTCCTTCAATTTCACGATCCGGGACAAAATCTCTCAACACTTTTGGATCAGAGATGGAAACGATGTCGGCGGTGAGGGTTAGAGGATGGCGACGCTCTCGACAGCGACAGACGAAGGATGACAATCTCTCGATGCCGCCGGTGAGCGAGAGACGGTGGCAGATTCAGAGTTGAGTTGCAGAGATTCCATTGACAAGCTTGAGTGAGTGAGTTGACTCAGCCAAGTTGACTCAGCACTTAGTGTTGAGGAGAGCGAGTTGACTTGACAACTCAGTATTAAATCAACGAGTTGACTCTGTTATATTTTTTTTCTGTTTAAATTTCTCATTTATTTTTTTTATATGCTTTATATTTATAATATTAATGATGTCTATTTTAGTAATTTTGTTCAATACATTTTCCATCATTTCAAAAGCAAAGCAATTTTAAATTTTAGTTTACAAAACACATATCCATTTTTTTGTTAAGTTGATTATTTCTTAAGTGAAGCTATAAGTAGATTTTTTTTTAAGCAAAGCAACCCCAAACATAGTCTAAGAGTATCTTTCTACTTTTAATATCCATTTATTTTATAATAAAGTCATTGATTAGTTAATGTAAATGTATTTGTTTTGGCATAAGGTTAACAAAGAAAATCTTACTGCATATAGTGGCTTGTGATAAATAGTACTCATTAGTATGCTAAACGACTAAACCTAGATGATATTTCAATATGTTTGAGATTTCAATAATGTTTTTGTTTTGGTTAACAATCTTCGAATAGATAAAAATCGTGGTGTGAAGCTTAAACATGTGAAACTTTTCAAAGGGGAACGTAAATTATCGGACGACATGAAGGTTTGTGAATTGCATGATGGTCCTCCTTCCACAGAAATGCTCATTGTAGATATTGTTGTGCCTATGATCAAAGGTATGCATCCTTGAGAAATGAGAAACATTATTAAACATTAACGATTCTTATGTTTGAATGTAAGGACCAAACCAAGAAATATTTGTAGTCCGTAAAAAATATTAGGTGTGAGAATTCTATATGTTTTTTCATCTGGTGTATCCCGATCTACATTGGTGCAAACTAAGTTCTAAATTCATTTTGTATCGGTTTAATCTGAATCTTGCAAGAAAAATGTTTTTAATAACGTGATCACATGTGAGTTGCATTTGATCATAACAAAAAAAGATATGAAATATTTTTTTTTAATGATACATGTTTAATGGTGGACTACTCAATAACATGGAATACATTGTTAAATTTATGCATGCAAAATTATTTAAACTTGTAAATGACTTGTTTCTGTAATGTTTAAACAATAAATATTATGCGTATTATATGTGTTGACAACTCGCTTTGAACAACAAAAAATATTGGGTTAGTGATTTCTAAAGCCACTAATTTGGTGAGGTTATCCCTAAATGGCCAGTAATTTTTCAAAATGGCTCAAATTAGTCATTTCATAAAAAGAAAGTATCAATTGTTGCCACTTTACTCTTTAATTGTTTTTTTTTACAAAATTTAATATTATGTAATTTAAACAACAAGCTCCAAAATAACAAGCTTCAGTCAAATTGGCGATATTTTGTAATTTAAACAACAAATTAAAGAGACATCTTGGATGCTCAATAAGCAAAAAAAAAAAAACATCATAAGATTTTAGTACGATACTACAAAATGAAAAATGTCATAAAAATCTAAATTATGGTTCAAGTTTTCCGTGATTGGTGTAGACTTGTTCTCAAGAACGCTTCCCAACTGCAATGCTTGAAATTAATGTGTAAGTTGCAGTTCTTTGTGGGTGATATGTCACGGATAACGACAGCTTTCTGTTACATTTTGATATAATGGCCGCTAATGAACAATGTTGTATTGAAATGGTGTTTTGGAACAATTTAAATAATGAATTGCCATTTTGAGACCCCACCTACTAATTAATGGTGTCTAGTGCTATTTTCTCAAAAATATTTATATTTCACTAATTTTTGAAAAATAAAAATACTAAAGATATCATGATAAATAAATAGACTGTGTACATTAATACTTTTGTCAGAGTTACTGTTGTGATTTTTATTATTATAGCTTTTGATCTTAGATTTAATTAAATATGTTAATGAAATAAGTTATAATATTAGAAACTATTTTCATTTTTTATAAGACAATTTACATTTAACTTTTTAAACAAATAAAGATTAACATTATATATACTATTTTTTTCTTAGGGATCTATATATCTCGAAAACTTCTTATTAATGTTGAACAATTCACTGAAATCAGTTGCAGAAATATATTCATTGTCCTAATTCTTGAAGGGCAACAATAATCTTCCCCAACAAAGAATTATGATAATAATATGTATTGCATTTTTATAACCTTAACTTGTTTCGCTAACCATTTTTCTTTATCGTTTATTTTATTTATTTATTTCAGATGCTACTCAAAAGACACATTGGTGTCTTACTTGCTTGAATTGAAACTCCAAGTAATAAGCAAGGTACAATATTTTGGCTGTCATTTATTTATTTATTTGTTTGTTATTTGTAAATGATATCTTTCTTTCCAACTAATATATATTTAAACATTTCGATTTAGAATTAAATTAGCATTGTCTTACACAAATGATATGATGGCGACAAACAGGGGGGCCGGCCCTGGGCTGGTGCAAGAGGTGAACACACCCCGGCCCATAAAAATATATAGAAAGTTGTTATTATATTTTAGTTTAAAATGGTCTGATATTTTAGTTATTTTTTAAAACTGGACCAAATATTAATAAAACATATATTTTTACCCTGGGCCCCTGAGATGTCAGGACTGACCCCGGTGACAAATCAACTACAACATCGGTATAGATGAAGATATAATAGTTTCAAATGCAATGTTACTCTTTTAATATTCAAAAACAGTAGCTTTACTAGTTAACATCTCTTGTTTGTTAAATGTTGTTGATGAGACTTACAATAACAAAATGTAATATATTCTACAACGTTTTCTACACGTTGAAGATTTTGTAATATATATATATTTCTTAAGATTAATAATTTTTATTTATCATAATTGCTATTTTTAAACAAGAATTTTCATTTTTAACCATTTGATAGAATGAATTATTGTTTCTTTTTTGTAAAAAATGAATTATTATTTTTAACCCTCATGCATTCCAATTATTGTTTTTAGTCATTTTAGGGGTACAATGTCCACAGTAGCCCCAATTAAAAAACACAAGAGTAAATATGTTTCACTTTCAAAGGTGAACAAAGATCGAGGGAAGTAAAACATCCTCTAAGTGAAACATTTTCGAAAGTGAAACATAAGAGGAAACAGGTGTTTCACGTTGCAACGTGAAACACAATATTTTTAGAGATGTTTCACTTTCCTGTTTCCTGTTATGTTTCACTTAGAGGATTTTTCACTTTCCTCGATTTGTGTTAACTTTTGAGAGTGAAACATATTTTATCTTGTTTTTTTTAAATTGGGGATGCTTTGGACATTGTTAGTGGTGTAGCTAGAATTTCTTCTTATGTGGGCTAAGCATTTAATATTTTCTTGAATGAAATTTGTAAGACATAATTGTATAACATTATGTAGACCTAATTAAAAGAAGATATGTTAGACGTTTTATTTATTTTTCATTTTGTATCAAATGTAAAATAAAAATAAACGACAACAAAGAAAAAAAAAATAGAGTTTCCTAAATTTTTTATAATAAATACATTGATGATTAAATTAATATTTTGAGATTACCGGTGAGAGGACGACGGGAGAGTAAGAGAGGCATGCTAATAAAACCAGAAATCAAACAGTTTAACAATCAACATAAATAAAACAGTTTACCAATTAAATTTTAATTATGAAATTATTTTATAATTACTAATTGGGTTACAATATAAAATTTACTCTAAAATGTTTTTAGAGATTTGAAAGAATTGAGAAGGATATTGTATTAATTAAGGGTCATGCTACGGTACAAATAAGTGAGTGGTGTTATACGTACCATACAACACCACTTTTGAAAATATATTAACCAGTTAAAAGAGAAAATCAAAAAAGATAGGTCACCAGCAACCGGTTATGCCAGTTTCTTACTCAAACAAAACAAACCTCTGTCTCTCTCCTCTCATTCTCCATCTACGATTCTCTCCTGATTCTCTCTCTCTGCAGATCGTCTCTCAATCTCGCTTTGGTTTCTGGTGTTCAATTTTTGGGCCTGAACGCAGCCTGGACTTGAGGTGCAACTCAATCATCGAATTCCAAAACTAGAAGGTAATATGTCGTTGATTAGTTAGAAGATTAGGGTTTCGTATAATTTTTTTTCTTTAGAGTGTGTAGACTATAGAGTAACTGATGGCTGGTACCGACAATGGTCAACGTTTGTAATGCTTTCTTCCGCTGGAAATTTATTTGCTACTAATCAGCTGCAGACAATTTATTTTCTGTTTTGTTAAAGAAATAATTGTGGAATCGATTTTCCATTTTCTAGGTCACCCTTTTTCTGGTATTAAGCTGCTTCTTTGGAAACTACTAGTATCTTTCTGCTTAATTTCTTGAAGCTAAACATGTAAAGCATTAAAAAAATGCATTTTCCCCATAATTTTTATTTATTTTGATGTGTTGAAAGGAACTATATAATAAGATTGTTGAAGCGAAAAGGTTAAATCCTATTGAAATTTCAATTGGGGTCTGTGGGTTTGGAGAATATAGGGTTTGAAATGTCGGATTTAATGGGTATTTATATATATTGGATTCCTGTGTTTGGTTATTTGTCAGTGACAGTGTAATAAGACTTGTGAAGTCTCGTTTGTCTTTACTACAGAGTGGTTTTGTGAGCATTCAGTTGTTGAAAGTTGGTTACCCGTGGATTGTAAAGAGTGATGGACCATAACAAGGAAAAGGAGACGTGAAAGATGAAATGAAGAGCATGGAGAAAGGAAGAGCGGCGGCCGCCAGTTCTACGAGTTCTTCTCGTTTTTGAACCTCACACCCTGTTCCGATGTGAGTTTTTATCTTTCTTAAATTCGATAGGTCTCGCTTGATTGAAATCTGCATATTGAATTTTTGTGTGGTTTTAGTTACAAAATTTATCTAATCTGATTCTCTGAAGATTAATAATCTTATATGTATAAATGTATATGATTATTTACAGGGCATCTAGTTTTTTCATCAAACTAGTTTTGCTTTTGATGCCATTGCATTGTTTGTTTCTTTTTATGATGTTACTCTTTTGATGCCCTTTATATTATTTATCTTCTTTTTATCACATTTTGGTTAATACATGTGCCTGTTGTTGCAGAATGTTTATGTTTTCTTGGATTCTATGGATAATTGAACATTTGGGAACTCATCCTTGGTGCAGCAGTGGATGTTAATTGTTGGAGTTAATATTTTTGGTGATAACTGGATTAATATATTTTTAACTGAATTTTTACAGAGAAGTTGATGAACTTCTCTGAAAATTTTGAGGCAAAGCTGTTTCTATCTCGAGTACACCAAGATACTAGTGGAGCAGATTTGAAGTCTGGTGCTCTTGGTCTGAAAACTGATCTTAAAGGACGGACTCAACAGAGAAAACTATTGGTTAAGGACAATTTTGATTGCTTTGTCTCATGCAAAACTACAATTGATGGTATATTGGTATGTAAGCATTTCATCTGTTGCTTATGGTTTTGTTGTGTATAGGTTTTAAAGATTACAGTTGTTGGAATGAGTCCATGTTTATTGATTTTGTTGTAAATTTGATACTTGTGCAGACATCGAGTCAAAATTGAAACAGATTGAAGATAATCCCGAAGGTTCAGAGACTTCTCACTTGTTCAATCTAATGCAAGGAGTTAATTCTAGGGCTAGTTGCGCTTTTAAACCTCTATTTGAGAGACAAGTTGGCAAGATATAAATTTCAGATTTTCTTGGAAATTCATGCATCTAGATTAACCTAATTACTAGTTTACTTGTTTCTTGTTTGAATGCATTGTAGGCACAAACGGAGAAGATAAGGTCTGTCCAAGGAATGCTTCAGAGGTTCAGAACATTGTTTAACTTGCCTAGTACGATTTGTGGGAGTATTAGCAAGGGTGAACATGACCTGGCAGTTAGGGAATACAAGAAGGCTAAGTAAGAAGGCTAACTCAATTGTGTTGCCCTCTCATGTATGCTCTACAATTCTACTGAGTCATATAATTTCCCCTATAATCTTTAAGTATTAACTAATCAGTCGTTTGAACATATATAATTTTGAGGAATTTTTTTATTAACAATTGTAAGCATGTCTGTTTATGCTGTTTACATATTTTATTATGCAGATGACAGATTAATTTTGATCAATAAATAATCTACTAAATTAATTTTTTCCTATATTGTTTTTTTTTTCATTTTGCCATTTTCATACTGTAATAAGTTTTGGAATGTATCTTTTTTTATCTATGCTATTGAGGATGATTCGTGTCTATAGTTTATTATTGGTAAACTTGCTATTATTTGATCTTTTGGTGGGATAAATGCAAGGATGAACCCCACATATGGGTTCCTTTTCTGTTTGCCGTTCTTGAAAATATAGTCAAACTCTTTCTTCAATTTCAGGCTCTGTTGGTCAAGAGAGTCAGAGAGTAGATCCAATTATTTGTATTATTTTACCAAATTCAAACCCTAACCTCATTTTTATCCTTATTTTGCTTTTAAATCAATCAACTTGATTAGAACTAGAACTTTGTTTGAAGTAATTAAGTTGTTGTTTAGAGAAAACTCATCGATTCAAATTTGAATTAGGTTATTATAGTGATGCAATCATGGTTTTTTTTTTTGCTCAATTTTGCTTTCCAGGAGTATTTTTTGTTGTCAAATTTGTAAATATTGTTCATATATTGAAAACTGAAACTATTTAAGTAATTTTTTGAAAATGTGAAAGCAAATTGTAAAACTTTGACTCGAACAATACATATTAATTAGTTAATTTACAGGAAGAAACAGTGGAGGAATTTGAACAAAGTGGCATGGATCCTCTCACATTATCACTGTACCAGATGGACTTGGACATGGCTTAGTTTCTGTTGAGATCTTGTCTTCGGATTCGGCTCCAGAAGGTAGCTAGGCTATATGCTTTGATGTGTTTTGTTTCAATTTGATTTTACATTATCACTTTTTAATTTGAAAGCAAATGGGAGTAATTGTGGATCTGTGGTAATTTGTTTGCAAAGAAGACTATGTTCCTGATTTTTAATATTGATTGCATTTATTTGTCTCGAGTTGTGTTTTAGAGTGACATGACCATGATTGTTAGTATGATATGAAGTTGCATTTTTCCTTGCCTAAAGTAGTTAGCCGCAATATGGATGTTAGTTTATTAATTGATTTTTCAAGTTTTGAATTGTATGTAGCTGCTTGTATTTGGCTTTTAGGATGCAAATCGAGACCATCCCATCTGTTGCTTTTTGCTTTCTTAGGCTAGCCTGTACTGCTCTGCTTCATATGGCAAATTCACATATAAGCTTGAAGTTTTGGTCTTTTATTCAATTAACATGTACGTGAAATAAGTCCATAACCATGTTAAACAATACTATTGTGTATGGTAACTATGGTTTGAAGTTAAGAATTGGATGTTGCTGCTTGCATTTGTCTTTTAACATCCTTATTTCTGCTTCATATGAATTCATATTGCATATAAGTTTGAAGATTATTAGTCTTTCATTGTGCATACTTACAAGGAAATGAAACCACAGTTGTATGTTTAGGCACGGGAGACTGCTAACAATATTTATATGTATCTTTTCCTTTCATCATTTTACCCCAATTATTCATTTTTCATACAAACAATATTGGTTCATAGATTCATCTAAAGCCCTTAGATATAGCTTGTGTGACTATTTTTAACATGTGCCTTATCAGTCTCCATTTCTGGCTTGATTAGATTTAATTGTTCTTGTGAACTGTGTGATACAACCAGAGTCCAAAATCAATTAATATATGCTATTGGAATATACTGATTTCTGGTCTGTACATGTGTGTAATTACAGTGCCAGAGCCACAATTGGACACCTTTGTAGCTTGCAAAAGCAGCAATCGTTTTGGGCTGAGATTGGAACCGAAGAGATAGTGAATGAGGTTGGAAAGGTGAGGAGACAGAACCTCATACTGATATCAACTGTGTACTTATTTTTGTTTAGTTTTTTTTAATAGGATTGCTAAGAAATTTTATTCATGAAAAGAAAAAAGTATATAAAATGGACAAGCAGTCTACCACAAAACAGCTGAGTAACTATATTAAATCTATGATATGGCTCGGTATCCAAATCTTTTAAAATAAGATGCCATTGAGAGTTTGAAAGTGAATCCCGGTCCTCATGTAGCTCCTAAATCTGTATACATCTGATATGTCTAAATTTCTGTAGGGCAGAAATGGATAGAATGTAGAAAGAAAGAAGAAGAGTGGAGGTTATTGGAAATAATATTCTTTCATAATCCCATTCAATACATTGTTTGCCATTTTATAGGCTGTGCAATACGAATGAGTCAACATAAAAATAACGTGCAAACATGGAAAAACAACATGGAAAATAACTGCTTAATTATGGCTGATCCTTTATGCACACTTTCGTGAGATAAGAAGCATTTATTTGAAACTTAACAACTACCCTACTAATCATGGACATGTCCCAAACGTGGAGACCACATGACAGTCATGGCTGATTTGGATGAGGCTTGCATGGCTGGCATGGGTTCTGTGCACACATCATTCCTCCCCGGTTGGAATGTCCTTGTCCGCAAGGATAAAATTTGGATACGTCCGTAAAAAACGCCACAGATTTTCCCACGTAGCGTTTTCGGGAGGAGTACCTTCCCACCGCACCAAAATTTCCGTCTTCGGGCGATATGTTCCCTTACGAATGACCCGGCGGCCCAAGATAGACTCTGGTTGTGGTAGAATGGTCGAAGTGTCTGAAACAGGAGGAAGAACCGACGAAACTGGAGGGATTGGGCCAACTCTCTGCTTTAGTAAACTGACGTGGAACACATTATGGATTAAAGAGCCGGCCGGGAGTTCCAACCTGTAAGCAACATGACCAATTTTTTCCAGTATCCGGAAGGGACCAAAAAATCGTGGAGACAACTTCAAAGAACTTCGAAAAGCTACCGTGTTTTGTCGGTAAGGCTGAAGCTTTAAATAGACATAATCGCCCACATCAAAATTAATTTCTCTTCGATGTTGATCCGCCTGGATTTTCATACGATTGCGAGCGAGTTCAAGGTTGTGGCGTAGGTCCTGCAAAACGGTGGCGCGGTCGCGTAAGAATTCATCCACTGCTTGGACCTTAGAGGTTCCTGGTACGTATGAAAGGATCGTGGGTGGAGAAAGACCATAGACTGCCTCGAATGGTGAGATCCTGGTGACTGAGTGAACAGAAGTGTTGTAGCTGTATTCTGCCCAGGCGAGCCAATCCATCCATTTCTTGGGTTGATCATGGACGAAGCAACGGAGATACTGTTCTAGGGTGCGGTTCACTACCTCCGTTTGTCCGTCGGTTTGCGGATGGTAGCTAGAACTCATATTAAGAGTCGTTCCCTGAAGATGGAACAGTGTCTTCCAAAACAAGCTGACAAATATTTTGTCCCTATCACTGACTATTGAGACAGGCACACCGTGTAATCGCACAACATTGTCAATGAAAGCTTTCGCAACACCAGTGGCTGTGTAGGGATGTTTAAGTGGAACAAAATGGGCATACTTAGAGAGGCGGTCTACCACCACCATGATCACTGTATAACCATTAGAAGCCGGCAGTCCCTAGACAAAGTCCATGGACACATTTGTCCAAATCTTTTCTGGAATCGACAATGGCTGGAGGAGTCCAGCTGGAGACAAGTTATCATATTTACACCTTTGGCATGTGTCACAATTTCGAATGAAATCCTTGACAGAGGCTCTCATATCTAGCCAAAAGAAACTCTGTTTTATACGATGAAATGTTTTATGAAAGCCAAAGTGCCCACCAATTGAGGAAGAGTGACAATCCGTGAGAATTGTAGGTATTAGAGTCGAATGAGGACTCAGAAAAATTCTCCCTAATCTGAACCAGACCCCATCACGCAATGAGTATTGTAGTGGATTCGAACTGGTTATCTTTGCATAAAAAGGATCACATCCAACTTCCTGCTGAAGAGTTTGCCACCAATTTGGAACTGGAAGGGATATTGCTGAGCATTCGAATTCAGCCACTCGTGACAAAGCATCTGCACCACTGTTTTCCTTTCCCTTCTTGTATTGTATCACATAATCATACCCTAAAATTTTTGGCAGCCACCGCGTCTGAGCTGGTGTTGTAATCCGCTGCTCCAAAAGGAACTTTAAGCTTCGCTGATCAGTTCGTACAATGAATGGTTTCCCAAGGAGGTAGGGACGCCATTTCCGGATAGCTTTGATAATGGCCAGCATCTCCTTTTCGTAAGTCGACAAGGTCAGCATGGATCCTTTTAGTGCTTCACTGTAGTAGGCAACAGGCATGTCTTCTTGAATTAGGATGGCACCCAATCCTGTGCCACATGCGACGCGTTCAACAACAAACGGCTTGGTGAAATCAGGCAAGCGCAGAACGGGAGGAGAGACCAAAGCTTGCTTTAATTTGATGAATGCTTCAGCTGCTTCTGATGTCCAGTGGAATCCATCTTTAGTGAGCAGTCGAGTAAGTGGTGCAGCAAGGCTGCCGAAACCGCGAATAAACTTGCGATAGTAACCTGCTAAACCCAAGAATCCTCTCACTTCTTTGGTGGTGGTCGGAGTAGGCCAGGCATTCACAGCTTTTGTTTTCGAAGGGTCAACCTGGACACCAATCTCTGAAATTTTATGGCCTAGATAATCCACCTGTTGTACTCCAAAACATCATTTTTCTTTCTTTGCGAACAGATGGTTAGTTGACAGGATGGTTAAAACAATATGAATATGTGAGAGATGCTCAAGCCAAGACTTACTATATACCAGAATATCGTCGAAAAATACCAGGACAAACACGCGTAAATACGGGCAAAAAAGATCATTCATGAGGCTCTGAAATGTTGCCGACGCGTTGGTGAGTCCGAATGGCAATTTTGTGAACATCTTCCTCACGAACCCTTATCTGATGATAACCTGAGCGTAAATCCAATTTTGAAAAGAATCGGGCCCCGTGTAATTCATCTAACAACTCGTCGATGATCGGTATAGGGTATTTGTCCTTCACTGTAATGTTGTTCAATGCCCTGTAATCAATACAAAATCTCCAACTCCCGTCCCCCTTTTTAACTAGTAGCACAGGTGAGGAGAATGGGCTGTTGCTTGGCCGTATGAGACCCGAATCAAGGAATTCCTGTACCATTTTCTCTATCTCTGATTTCTGGAATGGGTTCATCAGACGGTTGCTCATCTGTTTGGATACTGGTCTCATTTGAATGTGTCAGATCTTCAATCATAAACAATTGTGGTCGTTGGCATCGATGTCCTGGAACGAACTTATCGTCACAGTAAAAGCAAAGCCCGCGTTCTCTGCGTTCTCTTGCTTCTTGACTAGTGATCCGTCGGAATGGTGCTGGCGAATTCTGGTTGGTATTAGTTTTTGGAGCTGGTGGTGGTCCTAAAAGACCAGCAGAAGGGTTTGGTGTGGTACGCTGTGGTTGGGTTGATGACCGCACAGGGAAGCTTGGCTTTTTCTGTAGTTGGTTGCGTTCCTCAATTAGTCGGGCAACACCAATGGCGTCGGATAATGTACGCGGCTGTTTTACCTTCACATCCAAACGAATTTCGTCACGAAGGCCTGCAATGAAACACCCAACTAAGAAATTTTCAGGTAATTCATCTATCCGCTGGGACAGTTTTTCAAATTCTGCTTGGTAGTCTGCGATACTGGAGCCTTGTTTAAGTCGGGTCAGTGCCTCTGAAGGGTCTTCGTAGTCCGTAGGACCAAATCGATGAAGTACCACTTTTGTAAATTCTTCCCAAGATAATGGTCCTTTGAACTTACTAAACCATCGATGCCACTGCAGGGCAATTCCTTCCAGGTGGAAAGATGCCAGCTGCACTCGTTGTTGATTGTTGATCTCCTTAAACTCAAAATATTGTTTCGACCGGTAGATCCAACCATGAGGGTCTTCGCTATTAAACTTTGGGAATGACAGTTTGAGCTGAGTTTGGTTTTTGTTGCTGTTGTTGGTAAGGTTAGTCAGAGAGATGTCGGGTTGTAGGGTATTGTGGGCTTGAGAGGATTCGGCTTGTGCGAATGGGTTAATTTCGGTGTCATGGGTAGGCTGTGTGCGAACAACACGAAGGGCTTGTACTTCCTTCGTTAAAGCCTGCAAGGCTGAAGTCACTTGTTGATAATTGTTATTGACGTGGTCGAGCCCCGACTCATGACGAGCCAGAATCTCATTGACCTCATTTCAGAATTCGGCATTGGATTTCCCACGCGTATCCATGGAACGATGCTCTGATACCAAAAATGATATGTCTAAATTTCTGTAGGGCAGAAATGGATAGAATGTAGAAAGAAAGAAGAAGAGTGGAGGTTATTGGAAATAATATTCTTTCATAATCCCATTCAATACATTGTTTGCCATTTTATAGGCTGTGCAATACGAATGAGTCAACATAAAAATAGCGTGCAAACATGGAAAAACAACATGGAAAATAACTGCTTAATCATGGCTGATCCTTTATGCACACTTTCGTGAGATAAGGAGCATTTATTTGAAACTTAACAACTACCCTACTAATCATGGACATGTCCCAAACGTGGAGACCACATGACAGTCATGGCTGATTTGGATGAGGCTTGCATGGCTGGCATGGGTTCTGTGCACACATCAACATCATTCAATATTTAGATACTATGTCCATGGCATGATGGCAGTAGTTACAAATTTCTTTTAGGACATATTTTGAATGAATATATGACCAACTGGTTTTGTATGTGAGAGACCATCCTGATATGTAATATTGTGCTGGTCATCTGTCCCTTACTCCCTTAACTGATAATGCTATATCTGCGCATATATATATTTTTGAAGTATATCTGCGCATTTATGTGTGTTTATATCTGTCCATTTTGTAGATTCCACTCTTGCTTTATGCAGCGGCATCATATATTGCAGTTCCGGAGTATATGATGTCATGACCAAAATGTAGTATCGGTAATTCGGTATATACATTTTCAGGAGGGAAATGCTATTTATTTATTTGGTAATTCATGTTTAGGATTTGATAATGAGCTGTTAAAGGTGCACAAGTTGTTATCTTTGAGAGGTTCTGCTAATGAATTTAGTTTTTTATTGTTTCATGTGTAATGGGATGATTTAATTTTGTATATTGATGTTATTAGTAATGATAGCTGCTTTAAATGTAAAAATTTTATATATTGATGTTATCAGTAATGATAGCTGCTCTTATTTGTGAATTTGAGTTTTATTGTGAGTATATTACACAAATTAGTCATTTGTGCATCTTTTCTATTTGTCACTTCTTAAATTTATTACACATGCTTTTTGCCTTTTTCAGGTTCATGCTGTTGAGAGAACTCCCTCCATGATCTTGTTCTCTCTTTGTACCAGAAGGAATAACGCTGCCAAAGTGACATGCAAGGTTGGCTGGCCCTGATTGTCTGTTTTGTTATAACTTGAATGCAAGTTCAGTAATATATAAAGTTCAAATTGTGTTAATCTGTATTAGTTTTAAGTTTTATTATTCAGAGCCTCAAAGGTGGTGATCCTTCTTGATATATACATTGATGAAAATTGTTACATTGATGTATATACTTTCACAATCTCAATGCAAAATCTTCATATTTCAAAAAGCTTTTGATTTTTTGCATGCACCAATTCGATTGGTCTAGTTGCTCATTCTAAATACACAGCTCTCGTTTCGATTGGTTTAATTGAAGGAATTCTATGTATCAAATTTTGATTAGACAAGATTTGCAAGCTTCTAAAATTCAAATGTTCCAAATGAAAAATCTTATTTTTTGCATGCACCAATTCGATTGGTCTAGTTGCTCATTCCAAATATACGGCTCTTGTTTCGATTGGTTTAATTGAAGGAATTCTATGTATCAAATTTTGATTAGACAAGATTTGCAAGCTTCTAAAATTCAAATGTTCCAAATGAAAAATCTTATTTTTGGCCATATGAATTTTATGAATAAATCCTTCTCCTACTCTTATCATGTTACACACTTACACAATACATGCCAAATTTTCAAAAATATCTTAAAAAAACACAATTTTATCAATAAATTCTTCTTCTACTCTTATCATGCTACATAACACATGTCAAATTTTCAAAAACATCTTAAAAAAACACCCGTGGTTGGATGTAATTTCCTTGTAAATGATAATTCGATCATTTTTTCTTCTTTTGTGAATTGTGCATTCACTTAAGCAAATAAAATGGCCATGCAAGTAAATATATAAATTACATTCTCATCACATGATAAATTATGTTTTTTTCGGTTCGGTTCCGATTTTTTGACGCCGGTTCCGGTTCGGTTCGCCGGTTCGAACCGAACCGGCGTCATGCCTATCCTTGGAAATATATTATTTCTAACTATGAAAGTAAATTATTTCCGACTGCTTCACTCCTTAAAAATTCATTAATTGTGATTGCTACATTGATCAAAAATATATTATTATTGACCATCGTGTCCATTGGAAATACATTATTAAATACATTATTCCTAAGTCCTAACCACATGTTTCGTTAAGAAAACATTATTTCCGACCGCAACGTTCCTTGGTAATATATACATCATTTCCGACCATCATCTCCCACGGTAAATGATTCCTTAACTTAGTTTCCAAAATCTTTTTCCGACGGCATAGTTCCTTTATCTCCGACCACTCATGGCCCTCAGAAATGTTGTATTTCTGACGGCTCGTCAAAAAAAGATTATTTCCCACGATATCATTTCCGATGGAGACCGACTTCCATTTTCCATTTCCGATGAGAATAAGTATGTATAGGATTGATTTATAGTCATTCCATAGTTCATGGTTGTTAGCATGTTTTTAATTAGAATTTTCGGACCGTTGCAGAAGATTTCTGGAGATCCCTGTTTTTACAAGACTAGACAGGTTTCGTAAAATTGTTTTAAGTTGGTTAATGATCGTTAAAAACTACGAAAATTTACATGACGGTAGATGTATATGTCTAGTATCATTATGTAAAGTTTCATGATTTCTAAGTATGTAGAAATATTGTTATGATTTTTGGAATAGACAGAGGTGAGTATTAGAATTCTGCTAAGATAGTTTCTGGAAACCATGAAAGCTTGGTATTTTTGTATGTTCTAATGACTTCGTATTGATCTGAATATTTTACTATAGATTACCTTATATTTATAGATTAAATCTGGAAAATTTCGTAAGTTATACATGGGTAGAAATATTGATGTAAATTTCGGAGTGGACAGAGGTCGGATAAGGTCTCTACTGGACAGATTTGGGAAACACAAGATTGTTTGGCTATGCTATCGATCATAGATTACATTGAAACTTTTACTGTGGTATTTCCCATATGTCTAGACCATCTATGTTGAATTTCGTAATTTTTGGAGGTGTATATAATTAATTAAAAATCGTAGATCAGAGGATAGTCGGTTGTGATAATTAGCTGGAAATTAGATTTCTAAATTTAGTTCAATATATATGAAGTCTGTGCTGATTTATATGGCTGTGATGGTGTTTTCTTAATTAACCTTTCTGTAATCATGTATTTCACATTCATTTTATATCTTTGTTAAAGTCATTTTGTGTATGTAATTTTGGTAAATATAATTATATTTTCATTCATAGGAGTCTTGCATTTCAAGCTTCTTGGTGGTTTTCATCTTCTTTATGGTATTGCACCAGTCATTATTGAACCTTTTTTTTTGTGCAGGTTAGGTTGAATTTGAAGATTCTGAAGACTGTGCAGGTTAGGTTGAATTTGAAGATTCTGAAGACTAAGCATGTTGTTGGGACCTTGGCAAACAAAATATTGACAATGAGGGATAATCGCTAATTATTAAATTTATTACTGTAAATTTTAAACTGAAATTGAGAGGAAATATTTTTATATCAACTATTGACAATGTTAGAATTTTTTTAAATTAATTTTCCTGAATTTTATTATTAATTGTATAAATATTTATTCATTAATTGATTTTTTTTTGAAATAAAAAGAATCATTAAAGAAAACCAAACTACAAAATACTCTGCCAATCGGCTAGAATTAGAGAAACAATAGAGGGTTAACCTCTTCTAACAAAACAAAAGCTTTAGAATGAGTAATCTCCTCAATACTTTACGAAACATTGTAAGTAGATCTATGAGGTAAAGAAATAGATCTATAGGCAAAGAAATAGAAAGGAAACCCACACTCAAGGAGATGGAGGATGGCAATCCACACTCAATGAGACTAAGGGATTTATTTCTAAAATCATATTAATGACTAATTCGGCATCCTTTTGCTTTAGCAACATCAGATGATAGCAATGTCAACATAAACCAAAATAGTAGGTGGAAATTATTGATACTACATATTTGGTTAACAATTTGGGGAAAAACCAAAACTTTTAAACATAATAATGAGTAAATTACTATTATGTATTTATGTTTTACAAATTAATTATTGATATATATTATTAAATATTTACTAAATATCCTATTAATTCATTATACATACTATTTGCAATAAGTTTATAAGTCAAGTATTTTTATGATTTGTTACAAGTGAAAATTACAAGTGAAAATTTCAAACCTTTTCAACCTATGTTAAACTTACTCATGAAAATTTATGTTGCATTGTTCAGCGAACAAGTTTTTGAAACTTCATTATTTTGAAAAGCAAATGTTTATTATTTTGAACATGGACACAACATGTCTTCGCTTTGTGCCCAGGTTGTCCACACTTTTCACATTTACACGTTTTCCCACTAGATTTTTTGTTCTGCCTCATCGACCCCTTCGTTGCTGCTATGATTGGATCTTTAAATTCACATAAAATTTGCATTGTAGTATTATTGTTAGTTAATTTATTTTAAATCGAAATAAATGAATAATGATATTCTAAAAGTGATTTATGTTATCCAAGGGTCTATTTTCTGACCTCAGTGATTGAAGACCTGAAAATGAATTTCACAAATATAATCATTAAATTGGCAGGGAGATACATCTCCTAGTTAACGCTAATGGTGTCATCTGGGTTGGCAAGGAAGGTAGTTGCATTCTGGGTTGTGTTTGTTGTGACCTATAATGGTGCCATCTGAAGAAAAAAAAATAGAAACTAGTTAATGCTAACAACCACTTTTACTTAGCGATCGACCACCCACTTTTACTTTAGTCATCTTCCCTGATGATTTAGAACTTTATTTCAGAATTATTTAGTTTGTTGGATTTTGATGTTTCTTTTTCCTGATTACTGCTAGAACTCATTAATTGCTTTGAAGGATATTTTTGTTCTTCATGGATACTTCAAGAATGTTGGATTATAATGCTCTATTTTACATTTCTCTATCTTAACTCTTATCTAGATTTAAGTGTGCCGCGTTGTACTGTGTGGTAAAATGAGAGAGATCCGGAAAGGTTTAGAGTCGCATTGCTATCGGTCTGAAATGAGGAGTCCTGACCCGAGGTAATAGCGACCTTGGGGCAATCTCGTTGAGATCGCCTTGAGGTTGCTATTAACTCTGGTGATGAAGCTTCAACCCGAGGCAATAGCGACCTTGGGGCGACCTTATATGATGTCGCCCTCAGATCGCTTTGTTGTCTGGTGGAGGGGGTTTTGAGCCGAGGAGATAACGATCTTGGGGCGACTTGAATGAGATCGCCCTCAGATCGCTTTTGAATCGGTTCTTGCTCCTCATGCTGATTCTGGTCCACTTCAACTCCAACCAACACCATTAAGCTCCGAACATTACTTCATTCATATATTTCAAATTGTACAAGTCAATTATATGAATTTTATAAATAATTTACTGTATAATATGATTTCTAATTATAGACGTGTATAAATGATTTTGATTTTCAACACTGAATTTTTGGTTGAATAATAATAATTTCATTACTTTAAAATATAATTTTTTGATTATAATATGATTATACAGTAATCACACTAGGGATGCATCATGCACTAGATACAACAATGACAGAAACGTTACACTTTTATCGTGAAGTCATGTCCTTGTTTCTTAATCCCGGAAAATTTTAATAGTTCAAAACAAAATAATACAAAACAAATCATGCTCGAAATAATATTATTAAAAAAAATTAGTTTAGAACAAAATGAATGAATACTGATACTTTCATTTAATAATTTATGCCAATAATTACAGAGATGATGGTATGTGTTCATTTAATATGAGAAACGTTCAAGTTGTTCATGATGGTATACATGGACTAGTTCACTAAACGAGTGCGTACAATAAACTTGTTCATGAAAGTTTACCGTTAACTTGTTCATTGAACAAGTTTAACATTATCAGATAAACGTTAAACTCGTTCAGCCTACGTTGAACTTGTTTATGATGAATTACGTTGACTTGTTCATTGAACATGTTTAACGTTTAGATTAACGTTAGACTTGTTCAACCTACGTTGAACTTGTTCATAAAGATTTACGTTGACTTGTTCAATGAACAAGTTTAACGTTAATACAAACGATAAACTTGTTCAACCTACGTTGATCTTGTTCATGAAGGTTTATGTTAACTTGTTCATTGATATCGTTATGTCGATCCCTGTGAGTTGAAATGGTGGCCACGACTCTCTCTCCTAGCACTATGACAGAAATGGTTGTTTTTCGGTGAAGAGCAGTTATCGTCTGGCCTTACAAAGAAAATTACAAGAATCTACCTCCAACTCTTCCTCCTTCCAGAAATGGCACGCTTGTCTGAATGCCATTCCCTCTCTTGCCAATCTCTGGGTTCATAAGGTTGGGGCCCATCCTTGTTGTTTCAAATGTGGTGTCGCTGTTGAATCTTCGGACCATGCCCTCTTGTGTGGCGGCACCCAGAAAGTGCGGGGACTGACCCGGTTTGATAGTTTCTTCGAGAGATTGAAGAACGTCCCTATTTTGGACGTGTTTCAGGTCCTCCTCCCCAAGGTTAGTTCTGCTTAATTAGCTCTTTTTTGCATCACTACCTGGGCCATTTGGGACGATAGAAACTCCTTCAAACTGTGGCAAATCTAAAGATCCGGAGCTGGTGGCTTCACGGGCAGCTGAGTTGCTGTCCGAGTTTTAGAATTCTATGGTTGCTCTCTCTCCCTCTGTAAGACCTCAGCCAGTGGTTTCCAGTAGCGGAGACTGGATGGCTCCTCAGCCGGGTTTACGTTAACTTGTTCATTGAACAAGTTTCACGTTAATACGAACGTTAAACTTGTTCAACCTACGTTGAACTTGTTCATGAAGGTTTACGTTAACTTGTTCATGAAGGTTTATGTTAACTTGTTCATTGAACAAGTTTAACGTTAATACAAACGTTAAACTTGTTCAACCTACGTTGAACTTGTTCATGAAGGTTTACGTTAACTTGTTCATTGAACACGTTTAACGTTATAAGATAAACGTTAAACTCGTTCAATATACGTTGAACTTGTTCACGAAGAATTACGTTGACTTGTTCAATGCACAAGTTTAACGTTCAGATGAATGTTAAACTTGTTCAACCTACGTTGAACTTGTTCATGAAGGTTTACGTTAACTTATTCTTTGACCAAGTTTAACGTTAATACGAACGTTAAACTTGTTCAACCTACGTTGAACTTGTTCATGAAGGTTTACGTTAACTTGTTCATTGAACGGGTTAAACGTTCATCATAATGTCAAACTTGTTCGGCCTACCTTCAACTCGTTCTTGAAATTCAAAATTTTTTATACTTTTTATTTTATTTTATTTATCTTAAATAATAATATTTCTAATTTTCATATATTTTAAATGAATTTTTTCAATACTTTTATTACATCAAATTATTTTTTATTAATTATTATGTAATATAATATAATTACATTAATATATATATATATATATTTATATATTATATTAAAAAATTATTAAACCTATAGCAACCTGTTGAAACCGGTTGCTTTTTTTGGCTGTCAAACACTAACTTTTTTTTTATTGTTTATATGTTGCTTTTTTTATTGTTGTACGGTACAAAGCACACCAACCATTTATACCATAGCCATCTCCATTAATTAATCTCATAAACTCATAAATAATTGAACCAATTATTAAATTATTTTTTTTATTAGTTTTAGACCGGGCTGCAGCTAAGGGTAGCCTACCCTTGTTTATGCTTTTGGACATTGTACCCCTAAAATGACTAAAAACAATAATTGAAATGTACGAGGACGTTGCAACGTGAAACACACAACACATGTTAGGTTTTGGTTCGTATTCTCAAGTGAATCCGATATTAACCAAACGAGACTCAACTGATGTGAAATTTTCTGGAGACGTGGGATAACGTTTGGAAGTTGAAGATGGTGTTTGAGGGAGATTTGAAGATCAAAGAAGAGAACTAAAGAATGGATTTCGGAAGGAAACACGGTGCATTCCAAGTGACTTGTAATGGTGTAGGGAGCAGGTGGCCAACCGTGACCGGAACCGTAGTTAATCATAAGCATGCGTGAAACGGGAAATATTCAACGGAAAAGGAAAGTAATTCTTCTGGAAGTTCTTGTGCTAATCGGAAAAGGAAAAAGAGTTTGTCTTCATGAAGAATAGGAAAGTCATGTACTTAAAGGAAAATGATTTCTCCTTAACAAGAAGTCTTGTCATAAATAAGAAATAGTAATTATGTGGAACAAGTAATTCTTGTACGTTTAGGAGTAGGATTTCCTTTTATCTTAAACTCCTTATAGCTAGTATAAATAGACTTTGTAATTATGTTATTTTTTGTGGAGTCAAGAAACACCATGTTACATCAAATAGTGGTGAGATCTAGGTGAGAGACCTAAGGGAATATCCGGGGAGGGATCCAAGGAAATATCAGTGGATCAAGTTAGAGATCTGTGGGTGATATTCAAAGAAGACCTAGGGGATATTGATGGGTTCTTAATGAGGATATTGTGAGCTTCTGTGAGCTGAGAGTCATGATGTAAAGCTTGTTGTGAGCACAGAGACTTGGTAAAGCTCAATGGTTTGGGGTTGAGGTGTGAGAGAGAATCATGGAGTATATGGTTGTAACAATTTATCATATAGTGGAACTTTCTCTTTCGTCCTGACAGCCCGTGGTTTTTTACTCGATTTGGGTTTTCCACGTATATCTTGTGTTGTGATTGGTTTATTTTCTCTCATCTTTTTTTCTATTATAGACGTTATTAATTGCTATGAGTTATGGGCAAATATCAGGCATGTCGCTTCCGCGATCATCAGTTCAAATTCCCTAACAATTGGTATCAGAGCCTCATGGTTTGGAGATGGAGATGGAGATGTCAAATCTTTACGGGAGATCGTATGGAGGACTTAGTGATATTGGGATGATAATGATGGTTGCTTAATATGGGTTTAGCAATGGAGATACGTCTTGAAAGCGGTTTCGAACTCAGTAGAATTTGATGAAAAGAAGAATAGAGATGGAGGAGAATTTTGGCTTGTGGTGGTAGGTACAAGTCATGGAGATCCAATCTGGGTTACACAAGGCAATAAAAAAAAAACTCTTGTACGCGTATTAAAAAAAAATTGAACCCTCGAAGTCTCTAATGGTGGTGTGAGGCTTATCCGGCAAAGCACTCCCAGTTATAGTAGCAAGTCTTTCACCAGGTATGTGATGCAAGGACAAAAGTGTTGGAACCCTGTTCACTGGTAACACAACGGAAATATGTTTTAAAATTTTTAATATAGATCATAAATGATCTAGAACCAGTGAACTTGAGACCGTAATTATTTTTCCGGAACTAATAATACATACAATATGTAAACTCAAGAAATTGTAATCAATATAAAAATATATAGAACCTTACCAACGTTTGGAGGCTCCTTCACTTCACGATATGCTCCTGGTCTGTACAACTGATCTTCCTAGCTATATCCCGGAACTGGTAACTGCGTATGGGCGCGTCACGTACTCAGGAACTTAGGAGGATGTAGAGAGAATATGAAGAAACTATTTATTCCAAAGAGAAAAATAACTAAGAACAACTCTTGTTCTTTAAAAAATACATAGTTTTTTATTTTATTTTTCAAATAGTGCAGCACTACACCAATTGCCTTTTTTTTTTGTTTCTCACGCAGAACACTTGTGCTTTTTCTTTTTTTCTCTTGTTTCACACACACCAATTTTTTACTGTGTGTTTCTCTTGTTTTTTAAATATCATGTGTTGATTTTTTTTTTTTAAAAATTCAAAATCAATTTTAATCAAAAACCAATTAATCTAATCTTTTGAGATATCAAATATCTTTAAAGATATTGATTAATATTTATTTTATTTAATATGATTTGAATTCAAACTATTTAAATTCAAAATTCAAAATATAATTTAATAAAATAAAATAATCAAATTATCTTATTTTATTTAAAAACAAATATCAACAATCATCCTCCATTTAGTGATTAATAACATGATTAATATTTAATTTAATTAATCACCATTATTCATTAATCAAATAATCTCATTATTCAATTAATTTTTGAATAAATTCGTGTCACTTTCGTAACACAATTAATTGGACAATCCAATTAATTAACCGTGACCCTTGTTACCTAAATCAATCGGGCTAGCAAGGGGACCTAATGGGCCCACAATATTTTGAGCTTCAATAATCATCGGAATCATTAATTAAACTCTTTAATTAATATTCCTTGATTATTAACTCCGGTGTTATTCCACTAAAAACCCGAAGCTGCACACTCTCAACTGTAGACGCTTTTACACAGACCGATACAACTCGGTGTCCATTGATATAGCTATTACACATGGTGTGATCCTCCACAATAGTTCATAATTAGAGCTGGGTCATAATGTCCGTTATACCCCTCTAATTACATATATCCTTTAAGTACCGTTGATTCTCTAATGGACAATAAATCCTATTTCCTCACTGAATTAGGAGAGCGCTCATATTGTTCAAGCCCCGAATCAACCCTTAAGGGAACTACCATCTACTTCTCACAAGAAGGAGTTGATTCCACTATTGTGTACATACCTTCCCAGCCACAAGCCAAACCACAATCCCAACATACGAAGTATATTGATTAGGAACTGTATCTGACCTCACCCATGGTATATCAAAGACCACGATCTAACCTGAAGGAGTCGATAAGACATTCAGTATTAAGATCACCCACATATAGCCATCATTAGTTGATATATATGAATCTCATCAGTAAACGGATCTTGGTGAGAGATTCATATAGATCATGGCCCAGTCCTATATGATCACATCATACAAGGTGCCTCCAATCCCATATCTCATATGAATGATTCAAGATAGAATCATCGTATATTACGGAATGGACCGCAGCTATAGATTAACCACAAATAAAGTACCCAGCTTTATTTGCTATCTATGGACTCTTTAGATTGCACGTCTCTTATTGTATCCATCCGTATATGACACTCATATACACAGTTCGAGATTACATCCGGCAATCTAGGATGTTAATATATGCACAAGTTATAAAATAAACAACACAACAAGAATGAATTGAACTTTTCTTTTTAGTTATTTCATAAATCCATTTACAAATTACATCTTTAGGGCATAAACCCCAACAATCTCCCACTTGCACTAAAGCATGTGAGACATGTCTCGTAACCCTAGACCATCTAGGTGACCCAAAAAAACTTTAGCAGGTAAGATCTTCGTAAATGGATCAGCATGATTGTCTTGTGAGGCTATCTTGGTGACGATCACATCTTCTCTCTACACTATCTCTCTAATGATATGATACTTTCTCTCTATATGCTTCCCTTTCTTGTGGCTTCTTGGTTCTTTGGAATTAGCCACATCACCACTATTATCACAATAAAGTGTGATGGGCTTATCCAGATCCGGAACAACTTCCAGATCACTCAAGAATTTAAGGAGCCAAACATCCTCTTTAGTAGCTTCACAAGCGGCTACATATTCGGCTTCCATGGTGGAGTTAGCAATGCAAGATTGCTTTATACTTCTCCATACAATGGCTCCACCACCTAGGGTGAAAACTGATCTAGAAGTGGATTTTCTAGAATCCCTGTCTGACTGAAAATCAGAATCTGTGTATCCTAACGGGATCAAATCCTGTCCGAAATACACAAGCATATAGTTTCTCGTTCTCCGAAGATACTTGAGAATAGTCTTGACAGCAACCCAATGATCTAATCCTGGGTTAGACTGGTACCTGCTGACTACTCACACTGCATAGCAGATGTCCGGTCTCGTGCATAACATAGCATACATGAGACTACCTACTGCTGATGCATATGGCACACGTCTCATATCCTCAACTTCTTGAGGTGTCTTAGGACACTGTTCCTTCGACAAGTGAACTCCATGCCTAGAAGGTAAATTACCTTTCTTGGAGTTCTGTATCAAAAAACGCACAAGAATCTTGTCGATATACGATGCCTGAGACAGTGCTATGAGTTTGTTCTTACGATCCCTTATAAGTTGGATTCCTAGAACATAACTCGCCTCTCCGAAATCTTTCATTTGGAATTGGCTAGCTAGCTAGCCCTTTACATCAGATAACATTCCCACATCATTCCCAATGAGTAGGATGTTGTCCACGTATAGGACTAAGAAAACTACCTTTTTGTCAATGACGCGCTTGAAGACACAAGGCTCATCGACGTTCTGCTCAAAGCCATAGGTTTTGATCACATCATCAAACCTGATGTTCCAAGATCTAGATGCTTACTTAAGTCCATATATGGACCTTTGCAACTTGCAAACCTTTTGCTCTTGATCTAGAGACACGAATCCCTCTGGTTGCATCATATAGATGCTCTCGTCAAGATTGCCATTCAAGAATGCAGTCTTGACGTCCATTTGCCAAATTTCATAATCAAAATAGGCAGCAATGGATAAGAGAATCCTAATAGACTTAAACATGGCTACTGGCGAGAATGTCTCTTCATAATCAACCCTCTCTTTCTGGGTATAACCCTTAGCCACTAGCCTTGCTTTGAAGGTCTCTACCTTCTCGTCTACTCATTTTTTTCTCTTGTAGATCCACTTACATGCTATGGGTTTTACCCCATCCGATAAGTCTACAAGATCCCAGACTGAGTTATAGTACATGGACTCCATCTCGAGATTCATGGCTTTAAGCCATTTTTCTTTATCAGAATCTTCCATTGCATTCTTAAATGTCAATGGATCATCCACACTATCAGCAGAGATAATACTTTGTCCCTCACCTATACCTAAATAGCGTTCGGGTTGTCTTACAACCCTCCCACTACGTCTAGGTGATAATGTATCCTGATCAGGAACCATCTGACTCTCAGATGTTTGTGGATCAACAACTCTTGTTGATGAAGCACTAGTCTCACCAGGCTCCAACTCATTCAATACAATCTTAGAACGAGGTTTATGGTCACTAATATAATTGTCCTCAAGAAACGTTGCATTTGTCGATACAAATACTTTGTTATCTTCGGGACTATAGAAGTGCCCACCTCTGGTCTCCTTGGAGTATCCTACAAACAGGCAGACCACAAATTTAGAGTCTAGCTTTCCACTTATGTTTTTTAGCACGTGTGCTGGACACCCCCATACGTGGAAATGTCGCAAACTAGCTTTACGACCATTCCACAACTCTAGGGGAGTCTTAGGAACAGATTTGAATGGCACTACATTCAAAATGTATGCCGCTATTTGTAACGCATATCCCCAGAAGGAATTTGGTAATGATGAGAAACTAATCATAGATCTCACCATTTTCATCAGGGTTCTATTTCTCCTCTCCGCTACACCATTTTGCTGAGGTGTACCAGGAGCTGTGAGTTGGGAAACTATCCCATGCTCGACCATGAAGTCTTCAAATTCTTGGTCAAGGTACTCACCTCCACGATCTGATCGTAGTGACTTGATAGTCCTACCTAATTGATTCTCAACTTCAGCTCGGAATTCTTTAAACTTTTCAAATGTTTCCAACTTTCGTTGCATCAGGTAGACATAACCGTATCTTGGGTAGTCATCTATAAAGGTGACATAATACTCATAGCCGCCCCTAGCTCTAACATTCATCGGTCCGCAGACGTCTGTATGTATGAGTTCTAGTGGCTCTATAGCTCTAAGCCCTTTTCCAGTAAAAGGTCTCTTAGTCATCTTACCTTCTAAACAGGATTCACAGACAGGTAAGTTGCTAACCTTTAACTCACTTAAAGGTCCACTTTTTACTAGTCTGTCTATCCGGTCAAGGTTGATATGACCAAGCCTTAGATGTCAGAGATACATGTCATTATCTCAAGAAATCTTATGTCGTTTAGTTTTAGGTTTTTCAACCTTAAACATTTCGGTGTTAAGCAGTGTAGTATGTATTAGCGTTCTTAACACATACAAATTGTTTTCATTAATTCCTGAACAAATATTCAGACCATTCTTTCCAATAATAACAAACTTATTATTAAAAGAAACAGAATATAATTGTTCTAACAACTTAGAAACGGAAATCAAATTCCGTGTAAATCCAGGAATATAAAAAACATTGTTCAATAATAAAAAAAACTATTATTATTATAAAATTGCAATCTTATTTCTCCCACTGCTTTGGCCGACACGACATCCCCCGACCCCACACGCATGGAGAAGGCTCCCTCCTCTAGCTGTGTCCAAGAATCAGTCTACTGCAAAGAAGAACAAACATGGTTAGTGGCCCCCGAATCAACAATCCAGGGTGAAGAATCATCTTCCACTAAACAAGATTCAAGAACAAGTAAATCATATTTACCTTTCTTCTTCTTCTTGGCTACCTCCTCCAGGTACTGAGGACAGTTCCTCTTCCAGTGCCCGACCTTGTCACAATGGAAACATTTTCCTTTGTCTTGGTCGGTGGAGGTGCCCTTCTTTTTGCTTTGGGTCTTCTTGGGTTTGGGCTTACCCTTCGCCTTTCCAGCAGACCTCTTCCTCTTCTTATTATTGGAGGAAGATGGTTCGGCAACATTTGCCTCACCGGTCTTACTTTTGCTGTCCTTAGTCAAGGACTCAAAAGTAGCGAGCTCATTGAGCAACTGTGTGAGACTAAACCTTAACTTATTCATCCCGTAGTTGCTCTTAAACTGATCGAAACTTTTTGGAAGAGTCGTCAGTATGATGCTCACTTGACTGGGTTCGTCAATGGCTCCACTATTGACTTCTGCCGTGTTGAAGTAGGACATCATGCTCAGGACATGTTCCCGAACTGATGTACCTTCCTTCATGCGAGCGAGTATAGCGGAACGAACAGCTTCGTGTCGCTTTTGCTCGGAGGGCTGCCCGAACATAGCTTGCAATGACTCCATAATTTCGAATGCTGTAGTCATTGCTTCGTGCTTTGTGACAAGCACGTCTGTCATAGAAGCTAACAGATATGTTCAGGCCTTCTCATCAGATGAGACCCATCGCTGGTATGCCTCACGAACAGTTCGTGTGGCATTGGCAGTAGGCACCGGAGGACATTCCTCTGTAAGCACAAACTTGAGGTCTTTGGTGACCAATATTGCATTAATATTAAGTTTCCACTTAGTGTAGTTATCACTAGTTAATTTGTAGTTTGCGAGAATTTGAAGTAATGCAGAAGACATAATTGCTGAAATAAATAAAACATTCATTCAGTCATTTATTAAAACAAGTGCGAGTGCTTTGGCATAAATTTAAACATGACGCGTGAACATGTTTAACGAACTAGAAATACCCAAAAAACACTTACTACACCACGACAGTCCAACATACCACAAAGAAGTGCCGCCTTAGGGTCGGTCAAGTCTTTGCATGTTGGACCAAGACATTCTCAATCAAATGATATTCTAGAATAACTCTTATTCCATATCATTTGACCATCGTTTATTCAGTCAGGTTTTTAATTAACAAAACTTAATCAAAACCTTCGTGAGTGTAACCCACCATTTCAGATCTCACGAGCTTAACTCGAGAATTGCCACCTTAGGGTGGGTTAATCCCGAAATACCCTCAGAAATCCTATCCGTTAGGAAGTCAACCTTGGTATTGATCTTTGTGGAAACCCTCCTTAGGGAGGACGAAAGCAAAGCCGTCACGAGGCCCCACTCGGATCTTACGGTGTTGAACTAATGATGAAGACTGTGGGATATATATGTCATATATCCCTCTCCCACTCACTATTTAAAAATTAGGGTTTTCTATTATCCGTTAATGCACCTAGACTCTATTGGATCAAACGGCTAACTTTAATCAAGTTATCTAGCACATTAACAAATTCATTATTAGAAATAAATTCTAATTAACTAATAAATTATTAATGATTTTTAACTATTAAAAATCTAATCTATTAGTGAATAATCTAAGCTTTTGTAAACTATTTACTAAGCTCGGGTTATTATGATAGTGTTTACCAAGTTTTAACTATTAAAACTCTAACACTTTATACAGTTCATTTATTATTAGGTCATTAATCATATTAATACTAATTACAATAAATGACCCTATTAATCTAACTTATTAAACACTTTAATAACCAGATTAATATTAATGAGAATTAACAAGTTTTCTAACAATTAAAAAACTAATCTCATTTTCATAGCCAATAATGTATTTATTGATTTTAATCATATTAAAAAAAATACATAAAAAATAGGCTATGATGCATGTATGACATATCAAATATGTTTGTGTAGGCAAATCTAATCTAAATGACATACGTATGCATGACAATACTTTTATCATCACATAGTATAAAGCATACATGAATTGACCGAGTACTGTGAATTATTTAACCTAAAAAAATAGGAATCTAAAATTACAGAAATATCCCCAAGGCATTCCTTGGTCTTCTTGTAATTTTCTAGTCTTCCAGTCTCTTCAGGTCACTCCGATTCATCTCACGAATCCGAAATAGGAAATCCGCACTAGGCAACACTTGCCAACGGAACCGTGCAAAAATATGTGAACAGTGCCCAACAACGTCCGCGTGAACAGCACCCCCGCATGAACAGTGATGGTGAACATTGTCATGAACAGTAATAGTGAACAGTACTCGTGAACAGTACCGTGTGAACAGTACCTGTCACGCGTATTTTCGATTTCGCCCTTCCGACTTCTCGATTTTTCCAGGTCTTCAATATAGGTTACATTTTTTTTATATTACAATAACAGAAAAAATAAAATAATAAAAAATAAAAAATAAAAATTATACAACCCATGAACCCTTAATCCACAGTACCATATAATTAACGATTAATCATGTTTTTGTAAATTAACAAATTTAATATACATACAAAAATAACATACAGTCAATTTAAATAGTGCCTACACAATTATACATACATGAGCATCGAAAACAATTTCCTGTTCCGAAAAAAGATTGGCTCTGATACCAATTGTTAGAACCCCGTTCACTGGTAACGCAGCGGAAATATGTTTAAAATTTTTTAAAACAGATCATAAATGATCTGGAACCAGTGAACTTGAGACCATAATTATTTTTCCGGAACTAATAATACATACAATATGTAAACTCAAGAAATTGTAATCAATATAAAAATATATAGAACCTTACCAACGTTTGGAGGCTCCTTCACTTTACGATATGCTCCTGGTCTGTACCACTAATCTTCCTAGCTATATCCCGGAACTGGTAACTGCGTGTGGGCGCGTCACGTACTCAGGAACTTAGGATGATGTAGAGAGAATATGAAGAAACTATTTCTTCCAAAGAGAAAAATAACTAAGAACAACTCTTGTTCTTTAAAAAATACATATTATTTTATTTTATTTTTCAAATAGCACAGCAATACACCAATTGCCTTTTTTTTTGTTTCTCACGCACAACACTTGTGCTTTTTTTTTCTCTTGTTTCACGCACATCAATGTTTTGCTGTGTGTTTCTCTTGTTTTTTAAATATCATTTGTTGATTTTCTTTTAAAATTCTAAATCAATTTTAATCAAAAACCAATTAATCTAATCTTTTAAGATATCACATATCTTTTAAGATATCAAATATCTTTAAAGATATTGATTAATATTTATTTTATTTAATATGATTTGAATTCAAACTATTTAAATTCAAAATTCAAAATATAATTTAATAAAATAAAATAATCATATTATCTTATTTTATTCAAAAACAAATATCAACAAACATCCTCCATTTAGTGATTAATAACATGATTAAATAATCTGATTATTTAATTTAATTAATCACCATTATTCATTAATCAGATAATCTCATTATTCAATTAATTTTTGAATAAATCCGTGTCACTTTCGTAACACAATTAATTGGACAATCCAATTAATTAACCGTGACCCTTGTTACCTAAACCTATCGAGCTAGCAAGGGGACCTAATGGACCCACAGTATTTTGAGCTCCAATAATCATCGGAATCATTAATTAAACTCTTTAATTAATATTCATTGATTATTAACTCCGGTGTTATTCCACTAAAAACCCGAAGCTGTACTCTCTCAATTGTAGATGCTTTTACACAGACCGATACAACTCGGTGTCCATCGATATAGCTATTACACATGGTGTGATCCTCCACAGTAGTTCATAATTAGAGCTGGGTCATAATGTCCATTATACCCCTCTAATTACATATATCCTTTAAGTACCGTTGATTCTTTAATGAACAATAAATCCTATTTCCTCACAGAATTAGGAGAGCGCTCATATTGTCCAAGCCCTGAATCAACCTTTAAGGGAACTACCATCTACTTCTCACAAGAAGGAGTGGATTCCACTATTGTGTACATACCTTCTCAGCCACAAGCCAAACCGCAATCCCAACATACGGAGTATATTGATCAGGAACTGCATCTGACCTCACCCATAGTATATCAAAGACCACGATCTAACCTGAAGGAGTCGATAAGACATTCAGGATTAAGATCACCTATATATAACCATCATTAGTTGATATATATGAATCTCATCAGTAAACGGATCTTGGTGAGAGATTCATATAGATCATGGCCCAGTCCTATATGATCACATCATACAAGGTGCCTCCATTCTCATATCTCATATGAATGATTCAGGATAAAATCACCGTACACTACGGAATGGACCGCAGCTATAGATTAACCACATATAAAGTACCCAGATTTATTTGCTATCTATGGACTCTTTAGATTGCACGTCTTTTACTGTATCCATCCGTATAAGACACTCATATACACAGTTCGAGATTTTATCCGGCAATCTAGGATGTTAATATATGCACAAGTTATAAAATAAACAACACAACAAGAATGAAATGAACTTTTCTTTTTATTTATTTCATAAATCCATTTACAAATTACATCTTTAGGGCATAAACCTCAACAAAAAAGGTCTTTTACAGGGTTGGGTGATGTAAGGACATGTTTATCCTTTTGGCAGTTTTCCCCACTGGCCATGGAAGAGGATATATTGCTGCTAGTGGTCAATAGTTGTGTACGAGGCATTGGTTAGAAAGTGATGCAAGGTGTATGGTGGGCAAAGATGTTGATGGCTGACGAACTCCCTGTAATATGATGTGAGGAGTTGCACCACAATTTCAGCAGGTTATTTCTACATGGTGCCGGAATAACGAACACAAAAAAATAAAAAAAATCTCAGGATGGTTCTTTCTTAAGTGGTTATACCTTGTGGTGGGGTATGTTGATTCTCGGTGATGAGAGTCGTGGCTGTAGAAAAAGGTCTTGAGAATTCAAGCAAAATGGGAGAATTGTTAGGTTTTGGCTCGTATTCTCAAGTGAACCCGATATTAACCAAACGAGAATCAACTGATGTGAAATTTCCTAGAGACGTGGGATAACGTTTGGAAGTCTGAGATGGTGTTTGAGGGAGATTTGAAGATCGAAGAAGAGAACTGAAGAATGGATTTCGGAAGGAAACACGGTGCATTCCAAGTCACTTGTAACGGTATTAAGAGCGGGTGGCCAACTGTGACCGGAACCATAGTCAATCATAAGCATGCGTGAAATGGGAAATTTTCAACGAAAAAGGAAAGTAATTCTTTTGGAAGTTCTTGTGCTAATCGGAAAAGGAAAAAGAGTTTGTCTTCATGAAGAATAGGAAGGTCATGTACTTAAAGGAAAAAGGATTTCTCCTTAACAAGAAGACTTGTCATAAATAAGAAATAGTAATTATGTGGAACAAGTAATTCTTGTATGTTTAGGAGTATGATTTCCTTTTATCTTAAACTCCTTATAGCTAGTATAAATAGACTTTGTAATTAGGTTATTTTGTGTGGAGTCAAGAAACACCATGTAACATCAAAGTGTGGTGAGATCCCGGTGAGAGACCCAAGGGAATATCCGGGGAGGGATCCAAGGAAATATCAGTGGATCAAGTTAGAGATCTGTGGGTGATATTCAAAGAAGACCTAAGGGATATTGAGGGGTTCTTACTGAGGATCTTGTGAGCTTCTGTGAGCTGAGAGTCATGATGTAAAGCTTGTTGTGAGCATAGAGACTTGGTAAAGCTCAATGGTTTGGGTTTGAGGTGTGAGAGAGAATCATGGAATATATGGTTGTAACAATTTATCATATAGTGGAACTTTCTCTTTCGTCCTGACAGCCCGTGGTTTTTTACTCGATTTGGGTTTTCCACGTATATCTTGTGTTGTGATTGGTTTATTTTCTCTCATCTATTTTTCTGTTATAGATGTATTAAATGCTATGAGTTATGGGCGAATATCAAGCATGTCGCTTCCGCGATCATCGGTTCAAATTCCCTAACAACACACTTGTATTATTTATACGTGAAACGTATGATGACATTGCTACCTGAAATGCTGTGGGTTTTAATAAAAAAAAATCGAATCTCAACTTTCAACCATTTTTTCCACCTAAAACTTCAATTATTCAAGGCTTAATTGCACAAACATCTTCTAAGTTTAGATAAAATTGCACTCATATGCAACATTTCCGTTTATTACACAAACATCTCCTGTAAAGGGTTGCCTAAAAGTTGACCAAAATGGAATGACGAATTTTCCCTTACACGAAATTATCAATTTTTGTCTCTCTATTTTCTATAATAGCAGGTCAATCACTGAAAACCTTTGACCTTTAATAAAAAATAATCAGTTGCCTTCAACAAGTATTAAACCTACAACCTTATAGGTAGAAATCACAAACCTTAACCAACTGGTTAGAAGTTTATTGATTTAAACGTATATATCTAGTTATATAATGTATACATGTATATGTATATATATGTATGTGTGTGTATAAATATTTATATATAAATATATGTAAATATATGTATATATATGTATATGTATATAGTTATATAGTTATATAATTATATTTTAAAGCTTAATTGACAAAATAATTTAAATCTGTTTTTTCCCATAATTTTAATAGATTTAAAATAATTATTTTCCTTTTGTTTTCTTTTTTCTTTTTCTTTTTCATAAATATGTTTATATATATATATATATATTATTAAATATGATTTTATTTAAAATATATTATATATATGAGTTTATTTTAAATTATATAAATAAATTTAAATTATTTTAAGGCTTAATCTATTATATTAATTTGATGGTCCATGGACAAAATTATTATTATTTATTTATATAATATTTATCAATTGTTTATTAAAAAAAGATGGGAGATATCGTATCGCCCCCATCTAAATATTATGTAATAATCTGTTTTTTAAATCGATAAATATTTTTTCAATTTTCTAAATCTGCTTCTTAAATTTATTAAAATAATTTAAATATGTTTCTTATATATATGAGTTTATTTTAAATATGTGTGTGTGTGTATATATATATAGTTAAATAACTTGTTTAAAATAATTTAAATATGTTTATATACTTTAAAATGAACTCATACACATAATATATATTTAAAATAAACTCATATTTAATAATAATATAAAAAATAGATTAATTAAAATGAAAAAAATAAGAAAACAAAAGGAAAATAATTATTTTAAATCTGTTAAAATTTTGGAAAGAAATAGATTTAAAATTTTTATCAATTAAGCTTTAAAATATAATTATATAACTATATACATATACATATATTTACATTTATCTAAATATACATTTATACATTAAATAACTAGATATATACATTTAAATCAACAAATTTCATCAACGAGTTTGAATAGCTTAGTTGATTAAGGCTTGTGGTTTCTAACTATAAGGTTGGAGGTTCTATACTTGTTGAAGGTAACTAATTTTTTAATTGAAGGTCAAAAGGTTTTCAATGGTTGACTTGCTATTATAGAAAATAGAGTGACCAGAATTGATAATTTTGTATAAGGGTTAATTCGTCATTCCATTTTGGTCAACTCTTGGTCAACGCTTTGCAGGGGATGTTTGTGCAATGAACGGAAATTTTGTATATGAGTGCAATTTCATCTAAATTTCATATGCTATAAAACTCCTAGGCAGTATCCACATATATATATATATATATAAATATATTATATCAGAAAAGAAAATAAAAACAAGAAAGAAGAAATGTCAATCAAAAAATGTTCCGGATTGTAATCTCTAATAAAAAAAATAGCTCCATGAGCAAAAGCTCCTGTCATGATGAATCCTGCGATGTATTGGTGATGAGTATATAACGCAGCTTGAGTAGTAAAGTCTTGTGCTATGAATGCATAAGCAGGTAAAGAGTACATGTGTTGAGCTACCAAGGAAGTAATAACCCCTAAAGAGGCTAGAGCAAGGCCTAATTGAAAATGAAGCGAATTATTGATTGTGTCATAAAGACCCTTATGGCCGCGCCCCAATCGCCCTCCCGGAGGAATATGGGCTTCTAAAAGATCTTTTATACTGTGCCCAATCCCGAAATTTGTTCTATACATATGACCAGCAACGAGAAAAATAAATGCAATAGCTAGATGATGGTGTGCAATATCGGTCAGCCATAAACTTTGCGTTTGTGGATGGAATCCTCCGAGAAGGGTTAGAATGGCAGTTCCTGATCCTTGGGAGGTACCAAATAAAAAACAAGAAAGAAGAAATGTCAATCAAAAAACGCCGAAAAAGGCCTAGGAATGCAGTCCCAAAAAAGAAAAGAAAAAGAAAGGCACGCATGCCACAAAAGAAAACATTCAACTAAACCGAAAAATCTCTTGGCCCATGCAATCATTTCTTACCAAAGCAGAGCATTAAATCGTAGTAGTATACCACCAAGAAGCAACATCCAAATCTAAGGTATGTTTAGAAATAACGTTCATCACCTGATTCCCTTCCCATAACTAAGGGCAATTAGCTATTTTTATTAGTTCAATGTTAAAAGTACAGTAGATCAGAGAGTAGATAAACACATATTTGTTCTCTAGCTGCAATTATGTCAAACTTCAGAGTATGTCAGAATAAATATATATAAATATATATATATATATATATATATATATATAGAACAATCTATAGAACACCAGGTGTTAAATACACTTTTAAAAAAAAATCCAACTCATCTAATCTTGACCATTGATTTATCCAACACTCATCCAATGGCGATGTTGTAAACTTGTTGTGCTTCCTTGTACATCCTAAAGTTACCTTCTTAGCATGCCACTCCCCATATTACCGTTTGTTCTTCACATGATCCAATTCCTTTCTCTAACCACTTAATCTAGTCGGCAGCCAGATCAGCAGCTTGAGCTCAACTATCAGCTTCTCGTGTTGCATCAGCTTGGCCAAACATATCTACAGATCATGATCAACCTTTATCGTTGCATCACTTGATGGTTGATACACTGCTAGTCCTTTGTAAGGTTTGGAAACACAATTCACTTGATTTGTACCTGATGCTGAAGCTGGTGTGATTGACTGGGAAGCTCTAGCTGCTGATTTCTGAGGGACTCTCACATATGTCTACTATGAATAAACAAGGCAACTAAAACCCCATCAAGAAAATATGAAAATAAAATAGAAAAAAACAACACAGAATAAATCAATTAAATTATAACTCTTAATAACCGCAACTACATAATGGATAACGTAATTCTTAGAAGCCACACCAGAATTGAAGTAATTCTACATTGTAAGTTTCCGAAATAAACATATAAAAAAAGAGAATAGTTTATATATGGTGCAGTATACACATAATTATCATTTCACAACTTTACATGAAATATACACATAAAAGCATATATGGTGCAGCATTTGATCCTACAAAATAAGTTTAAAAGGATTAAACCTTTGTTTCTTCCCAGCCAGAGAATCCAAATGAAATCAAACTGAATATTAGGCAGGTTCCAAGTTCCAACTGCTACTTTTTTTCTGTTTTCAAAATCTTTAATCTCATCCGTTCAATATGATACTGTTCTAGTGTTCTTAATCTAACCTGAAACAAATCAAACCATAATCAAACACCTTAAATACAAATGTTGTATGATTTTACAACAAATTAGTTGGTGGCATAGGCAAACAATGGTTGGGTCCTGTGGAGATAAGGGCACTACTCTCTAATGATACTACAAACCTACATGATCATCTGTTTTCCTACAGATCTGCTTTCCTAGATAAAAAATATAAGATCAAGTCACCAAACCCTATAATTAGCTAATAGAAGTAAGGTTTGTTACCTGAAGATAATATTGGACAACCAAAACAGAATATTCCCGCATATCACATTGGATAAAAACTTATAATTTTAAAAGAATATGAGCAATTAGTTACTCTCACAGTGCAGCAAACTGAGGTCATCTCTCCAGAACACTTCTAGCGCACAAGTTCAGACATCAATAGTTTATGTGTATATTTCATGTACTGTATTCACACAAGCACACACAATTTAGAAATTCAAAAGCCTCAAATTTCATTGCTTTCCACTCTGTTTTGTCTCAGAAACCAAGCAGAGATAGAAAAGAAAAAAATTTCAATAAAGAATCAAGACAACTAATACGAAGCTTTTAAATTTATCTAAGTTAAAATAAGTGAACTAAGAGATTAATCAAAATTTTCATGAAAGAGTTATGATTACATACAAAACAAAGATTGACAGAGATTGCTCAATTGTATCAGAGATTGCTCAATTGTATCATCACCTAATTTATCGTATCAGAATTGCTTGAAGCAAACACAAAAATGCAAGCTCCAGATAGATTAACAGAAAACCCCTAAAAATGACAACCTAGTTGTGTTGGTAAACTAATAAAATGAAACCAAACTGATTCTATAACAGAAAAATAAATAAGAATTCGAAACAAACCTGCGATAAAAACAAAATAAATCCAAAATTCTTCGTTAGACCAATATTAATGAAAACACTAAAAATGCTTTATCTTTCCTATTGTGTTTGTGCATTGTTGATCTGTTAGAGTTGTATATATTAGCCTATTCATCGTGCCAAAATTGTGTTATATTTTGGCCTTCAATTCCATATCCTTTAGCTTGTTTTCGACTGTACTTTGGTGTCTAATGACTCTTTTCTAGTCAATTGCAGGCATACAATGTATTTCAGGTATTGGGGTTGCAAATTGGGATTTTCGGGCGCAAAACAAGTCAAAGTTCAAGGAATGAGCCCAGTTGGCGGGTCCTATCGTAGGTCCATACCCATATAAGGATGCAAGAACACCCGTGCAATTTGGCTCAGAAGACTTCAAGTGTCAATTGGCGGGTAGTGCGCGGGTAACCTTACCCGCGCACTTCCAAGACATGGCAGGTATAGCGCCGGTAACCTTACCCGCGCACTTCCAGGACATCAAGGCATACTTGGCTGGTCCATACTAACCAAGCGACCCGCGACCTGAGAGCTACAACTCCTCCAAATGACCAAGAGTGCCCAGATGGCGGGAATTGCGCGGGTCCACACTAACTAAGTGACCTGTGGACCGAGAACATGAAGATATAAGAAAATGCCCAGTGCACGGGTCCTTACCCGTACACCACCTGCTGACTAAAAGACAGAAAACCCAAATTGAATATGCGGGGGTCCACTACGGGGGTCCCTACCAGGGCATATCAGGCCGCAAACTGCACCGGATTTTGTTTACATTAGCTTTTCAGACCTATTTTTAGCAATAGTATATATATCTTCTTTTCTGAAATCATCCACACACCCTCACAACACACTTTTTATTCCATTACCTTATTTTAGATCTAGGAATATCCTCCCACACATCCAAACCTATTTCCTATCATTTCATTCACCAAAGCAATCTCTACATCACCCTCTTAACCTCCATTTCACCAAAAACCCAAATACCCACTCAAGGAGCTTCGATTTTGTAAACTTTGGAGGAGGAGAGGACTTGAAGAAAGAGGAATCTCAACACTCCAATGGATTCTTCCTTGATTCTTGTTTCTTTACTTTTCCTTCGTTTTCATATTATGAGTAACTAAACCCTTTTTGGGAGTTGATGTAATAATTCATGGATTGTGGGTATTCCACCATATTCTTATTATTTGATTTATATAGTTCCATTCATTGTGCTTAGTTGTGTTTTATGTTCCTCTTAGATTAAATAGACACTCCAACTCTTGATCCTTGTTGGATATTAAACTTATTTGACTTATTGAACTTTTAATTGAAATTCTTTGTGGATTGAGTAGGCACTCAAACTCTTAATTCACTTAGAGGTTGAATCTGAGCTTATAATGCATTTGACAATCTTCTTGGATTGAGTAGGCACTCTAACTCTCAATTCACGTTTGATGTTAAATTGTGATGTCTTCTTAGGTTGAGTAGACACTCCAACTCTTAGCCTATGTTAGATGTTAATTAATGATTTTTAACCACATACACTTAAGGTGATTTTTAAACAAGCCCACTTGAATGGAAGGGATGTATTGTGAGCTCCCCAATCCAATACTGTACTTAATTAGACTCTTCTCCACACTCAATTCAGCACTCCAATGGTTGGGTTATGGATAAGGATAGAGTGGTTTTACAACCACACTTAAAGGTGGATTAACCCTAAATAGATCAAATCGGTTCCTGAGAGAATAGATTGCCCACAATTCATGTATGAATTGTATCGACTCCCATATCTCTTATCATATCTTATCACTTCGCATTCTCATTATCTTAGTTTATGTCTAGTTTTAGTTTTAATTTTCATTTGCATTTTAGTGTTAATTTTCCAAGACCATTGAACCATTTACTTTTCATTGCATTACTAGTATTAAAGTGTTAGTTTAGTCATTGCTATCCTACGATCCCTATGGACGATACCTCACTTGCCATTATACTTGTTTTAAAAGCATTTTGAGCACATTTGAGATCTTTATAGATTCTTTTGACAAACACTTTTCACACACAAAACTACGATTTGTCACCTAGTAGGGGTTAATTGTAATAATATACCCTGACTTTTTTCAATACTACAACTATACTCCACTTTTGTTGAAATTACAATCTTTTAGAAACGTTCGCATGACCAGTTTGACCAGGGTTATATTTATTTAACATGGACTGAAGAGTGGAAAGGGTAAAACTGTCTTTTTGACAATAAGTTAATAAAAAATTATTTTATTTATTTATGAAAATAATTTAAATTGAAAAATCTCTTTTTTTTTATTTAATTAAGTTGATAGTCCTCAAAATTATTAAAAAATAAAATAAATTTAAGATAACACCTCTGAATGCAACAAAGGTGCGAATGGAAGAAATATTCCAAAATGTCATATCTCTCTCACTGGCCTCCTTCTCCATCTTCACCCGATAGTCTCTCTCCCTCTTCCTCCGCCGCCACTGCTACAACCGGTCATCTTCCTTGCCGCCGTTGCATCATCCGATCGTCTTCCTCCTTCCTCCGTCGTTACATCACCCCGACTGTCTCCCTCTCTACTATGCCATATCACCCAGCCATCTGCCTTCCTCCTCTATTTGTCGCCTCTAATCTGACCCTCTATTCTTAATATCCTCCATTGCAAATATCAAAGATTCACTGTAATGTGGTTCTCATCCTTTTGCTTTATGGAAAAATCCAATTCCTAAAGGGCTCGTTTGATATTAATTAAAATGAAAGTTGGCTATGTGAGTTCGAGCAATGGTACATACATGAGTTCAGCTGTGAAGATAGACTAGCCAGCCACGAATAAGGCTTACTGATCGTGCCAAAATTGTTATATATTTTGGCCCTCATTCCTTATCCATTGTCTTGTTTTTGAGCATGTTTTTCGTGTCTTATGGGCTCTTTTTATCACATTTGCAGGCATTAGAGGTAATCCCAGTCTTGGAGAAGAAAGTGGAGAATTTGGGTGGAAAACGGATGAAATGAAGCAAGAAGATAGTAGCTGTGTGCTGGTGTGTGCGCGGGTACCCTTATCGCGCACCACCCGCGCACTCCTAAGCTTCAGAACTTCACTGGTCACACCAGGGCATCAACCCATGAGCCGAAAATCAGAAATCCTCCAAAAATGACCTAAGTGCCTAGTTTGCTAGTACGGCACAGGTCCCACCAGCGCAGTTACCAACGAACAGAAGAAAGAAGCCATTGAAGAGGATGTGCACGGGTGCCTACCCGCACACACTTACCTGTGCACTATGGGTTCCAGCTACCCACATCAGCAACTCAAACCTAATTTTTGGCCCCTTATAAATAGATCTTGTTCTTATTTAGAGAAAAAGGGATCCATACACCACCAAACCTCTTACAAGAACACTTTTTTCTCTCCCTAACATCACTAACCACTAACCTAGATTTAGGAATCAGTCCTCACCAAATCTAACCATCATCCTCATCATCTACTCAAGGACTCTTGGAGATAGGATTCAAGCTTGAAGGAAGGAGAATGTCTACATGAGTCTTCTCCATCTCTCTTCTCCTTGTTATTTTCTTGTATTGGTCATGAGTAGCTAGATATCCCACTAAGGGATTGATGTGAAACACTCGTGAATGTTGGGCTTTGTAATGGACTTTATCTTTTCTATAAATCTATCAATTATGTTTCATTCATTGTTTTTTATTGATTTCAAGAATGATTTGTTTTAGACTGTACATGACTCTCTTTGCAAGTTGTTTGAGAAATTATTTGAGTAGAGAATTGGGTTTACGTGATGCTTGGTTCTCTTAAGCTCTTTTGAATGGGAGGATTGAATAAGAGTACATGACTTAAGTGAAATCCGAACATATTAATCTCAATTTCTATCTAATCTCAAATGGGTAATCAATCCTATACATCCTAGGTTGGTTGTTTGTAAGAGGTTAAACATCAATACTATATATCCTAGGATTGGTGACTTTATAAAGAGATTAGTCCATTATTTTGATAGATGTTCATTCATGCACAGTCACTTATGATTGGTCAATACTATACATGATAGATTGGACACTCATAAGTGGTATACAACCAATCCTATACATCATAGGTTGGTTACACAAGATTAAAGCACACTCATGAGAAGTTCATGATTTGCCCATCATTCACTTGTTGGATCCATCAATACCTTAGTTCTCACTATCATATATTAACACTAATTGCATGTTAGATTAACTAACTTAATTGTAGTTGCATTATTAATTCTTCAAATCAACCATTGATATTTACTTTATTTATGCTTAGTTTTAGTTTAATAGTAGTTAACTTGTCTTAGCCATTTAATTTTCATTTCCCTGTGGACGACACCCTTGCTTGTCGCTGTACTTGTTTTGAAAACATTAGAGCACATTGCCAGGACTTTTTATAAATATCTTTTGAATTCGCGATTTGCAGACGACACAAAAAGCGAGTGTTCAAAATGGCGCCGCTGCCGGGGAAAGGCGCTAATTAGGTGGCTAATCTTAGTTATCTAGTTTCTTTGTAATTTTAGCTTTCTTTTGTTTCTTTTTATGCTTTGTTAGTTTTTGTTTTTCTTTTGTTTCAGGATTCTATGGATTTATTCACGCAAAATCAAAGGCCAAGCTATGAACATATTGATAGACAAGCCATAATGAAAAGAATGGAAGCAGATGTTGAGAAAATCGTTGAAGCTATCAAAAAGAGATCATTTGAAGATAAGAAGAGAGACTTCATGCAGAATAGCCTTCGGAGAAATGAGGAAATCTCAGCTTCTCAACAAAGAACATGGCAAATTCTCCAATCCGCACAACAAGCAAGTGAAAAGAAGATAAATAGCCAAGTGCTACCAAGCTGGCCTGAACAAATAGAACCTGTTAGGTTCTTGAGTCATGTGTTGGCATAATTCTATATCAAAATGACATTTACTTTGTATTGATTAGTTGTCTAGGATTTGTGGATAATCAAGCTTCAAGAAAGATTGGACAACATTCAAATAAAATGGTGGCTTCAAGAGGAACAAAGCTAAATTGCATAGTAAAAGGTATATAGAGACCTCTTTCCTCTTGCAAGGCCTAGGCACACACACACATTGCATTCATATGTGTCACTGCATCGTTGTACAAAATTTGGTATAACACATTACACACACTTATATATATGTATGCACATGCATTAGATTTAAAGTTGACAATTTTCATAAATTGCATGTTCTAGGATTATTTCTAGAAAATGACGTACTTGTGTGTTCTTATGTTTATTTGTTTTTTTAAGTATGTTATTGAAATTTAATTTGAGCTTATATAATTCCTCATTGAGTTCCGGTTGTATCAGTTACTCATTCATTAAATTTCGAGTTCAAATAAGGAGGTTAAGAAACTTTCCGTGATTTTATCGCACATGGTTTTCATCCTTGTTTTTCAAGTTGAATTCCATATTTTTTGTGAAAGTTATCTTGATGTCTTTTGTACGCGAGGAAGTCTTGGTTTGTAATCTGAAAATGGATTCAAAATCGGAGTTTGGAGACACTAGAACGATTGAAGAACAAAACAGTGCGCAAGGGGAGTGAAAGGGCCAAACTAATGGTGTCTTGCATCTCTCCCCGTGGAGGCGCGTGGCCTCCACGGGAAGAGCTACACTCTGCCCCCATGGAGGCTATGTGCCTCCATAGGACGTAGAGCTGGCAACCCCCTATTGGCTACTACCCTCATTTTTGTTTCCCTCTCCTATATAAATCACTTTCCCTCTCATTCTTGAACAAGAAGAAAATTTGAAAAACATTGTGCAAAATTTTCTCTCAAACTTTCTCATCTTCCAAACACCATAACTCACTCATTTGAATTCTGTTTTGTGTGATTCAAGTTTGAGAATCTTCTTCTATCAATCCTCTATCATTTCCATGAGAGTTTGGAGTCATTTGATTGAGGTTTTCTGGTAGCTACACTCACAAAAACGTGACAACACAGTTTTTCTTCAAGGTATTGATTTCTTTCTTGATTTTGATCTTCAAGTCTTCAATCACCTTGGGTTTTCTTCTTGAATATATGTATGTTTGATGTGTTAATGTTGATAAAGTATTGAACTCTAATAGAGCTAGTTTGAGCTTTAATTGACTTATATGTTGAGTTAGATTTTTCTAAATCTATGTTTTCACATGTTTGAAATGTTATACTGTACTAGCTTCAAATCTAGGACTATCTTGTGTGTTTATTGACAAGATTTTATTGATTGATAGTCTTTTCTTATGCTAGGTCATTTTAATTGAAGATTTATTGAAATAGCATATTTGATTGATGATTTAGGGCTTGATTGAATTTATATGATTATCTTGAGAATCTAAGCTCTATTATTTTGCTAGAGATTCAATTTTGATTTTATCAAATTGATTTTAGCATTTTTATGTGATTGAACATCATCTAGGTCTTTGTGTGTGTTAAGTGTTTGACATACTCTAGATTAATTGTTCATGTTATAAGTTCTAGATAAATTTGTTTTTGAGCTTTTGATGATTAATATCTAAATCTTCATGATTTGTGCTTAATTACCACATTTCATATGTACATGCATCATTGAGTGTGATTGCATTATTTTTAGGATTGTAAACTAGAATATATGTGACATGTGCATATTGATTCAATTTTAGTTTCCATAGGATATATTGATCATATATACTATGTTGTGTGTGTTTGTATCATTTGCATTCACTTAGATCACATGCCTTGTGAAATGGTTGGAAGTCTCATTCCTTAGAGTGATTCTTTGGATTTAGCATTGGAAGTCACATTTGGAGAGTGAATCTTTAAGTTGTGCATTGGAAGTCACATTCCTTAGAGTGATTCTTTGGATTGTGCATTGGAAGTCTCATTTCTTAGAGTGATTTTTTGATTTGAGCATGGGAGTCACAGTTTGGAGAATGCTGTTCATGAAGAGGCTTTCAGAATCATCATCCAACAAATCTTGTGGTATCTGGTGACGTTCTAATGCTTCTACCTTCTGGGTCAGTTTCCGAATCAGGATATCTCTCTCTTATTCTGGCTCATTATCTATTCCCGATCACTGACGGTCGGTGAACCCTTGCTGAAGTCTGTGGGTGCCCACCTTTGGGGTATCGAATCTTAGCTAGAACTTGCTCCTTCGGCTTGTTCTACAGGGTAGTTGATCACTGTCATCTGACGAACTAGATCGATCTCGCTTACGAACATCTCTGCGGGTTTCCTCTGGCTCAGACTCTGTTTGATATCGATCTTGCCTACCCCGTCCGCTAATTCCTTCATCTACCCTTTAGGAATGTTCCCTTCCTTCCAAGGTGATCCGCCCTATCTCTACCAGTTTTACGGGGTGTGCAGGGGGTCACGCCTACTATCTCAGAATGCACCTTTGGGTCTTGGGCCACCATATGTGTAGATAGTTAGTACGGTGAGGTCAGATTAGTAGTTGTTGTTATATTGATGCCCTGTCTAGCGGCGTCTTCAATGACTCTCCGACTCTTAGACTTACTGGAATGCATCTGAGAAAATTCCAAGGGAAGATTTTACGGAGGTTATCACGGCTTGACCAGTTGAGGTTAGAGTCACGGAGGGTAAACTTCCTCCAGTGATGCTGACGTTTATTGGGCTAGAGTTGTTAACACCACGAGGGGTGCCAACATCATGCGGGGACTGACTTCCATCCCTGTTATCTGCCATGTCACTGCTTCACAAGTTCTTCGAGGTTAACTTAGCAAACGTTAGTTCAGCCCCCTCCTTCTAGCGCCAATTATTATCGGTGATTTTTGGGACTACGTAAAGTCGATCACGAGTCCAACAAACTATTGCAAATTGTTAAAGATGTTATGGGGAGATAGAAAAAAGCAAAGCATGCAAACACAAGTTTTACGTGGTAAAACCCTAAATCGGGGAAACATCCACGGTTGCCGGTGGCGGCGAGAAGGAGAATTCACTAAGATGAAATTGTTACACACTCAGGCTCTCTTGCTCTCACGTATTCTTAAATTCACACTCTCTCTTCTCTCTTTTCTCTCTTTTTTTATAATGAGATTATTTGTCTATTTATATGTGTATAGAATCCTAATCCTTGTTGAACAAGTAAGGAATGATGGTGGTGTTTAATTATGACTTGTTACTTGTTGAAGTCATCTTTGTCTTCTTTCCTATTTCGCGTCTTCCACGAATTTAATGAATTAGATTTGTTGCCTGATTGGGACTCTATAATCTATATGGAAATTTGTTTCCTTATCAGAGTGTACTGCAAGTTGCCTTGTTTAAGTATGACTCTTCCTCTACGTATTTGAGTCTTGATTGCCTTTAATGTCTTTCATGTGTCATCTAACTGATCATCTATCTAACATGACAAGATATCTTCTACCTCGATCGGATTGTCTTTACTTGACCGGGTCATCTCTATCCGATCGGCTAGTTTCTCCGACCAGGTTTTTAGACCCGATCAGCTAGTTTCCCTTACCATCTTGGGTAAGATTGACCAAGCCTTGCTGACTTTTCATGCTATCAAAAACTCCCTATAACACTATTCATCCATGAAAACCCATAGCTAAACCCAAATCTACTCCAACCACCTCTAAGAAACCCAAACCCAACAAATTGAAAGCCTTAAGTGTAATGGGAACCAAGAAGCTTATTAAAGATATGGATGTTGCTTTGGTTAAGGATTCTTATATTTATCACTCTCTATATGTTAGGCATTGGGATACTTGGATAAAATATATTGGGGTTGTTAATGAGAGCCTTATAAGAGAGTTTTATTTTGAGTATAATGAGAGTACAACCTTTGAAAAATGCCTTGATGAGTGTAAGAGGAAAAACATTTAGAATCTCCTCGGATGACATCAACAAGTTCCTTGGTATTTCAAGTGAAATTGTGTCGGAACTACATGATGTAGATACCATTGATCATTTAAATCTCATGGTGAGGACTTTATGTGAGGATGATGGATTTGAATGGGGTAAGAGAGCTTTTACAGGTCAAAGTGAGTTAACCAAGGTTAGTGCTTTTTGGCATCTATTTGTAGGTGCCAATCTTGTAGGATCTACAAATACTTCCGAGCTTAATAAGGAAAATATCAAGATTGTGTACGCCTTGGTGACAAACAAGTCTTTGAACCTTGGTGATCTTTTGATAGATCATATAGAGAGTGCGGCTACTTCGTTTAGATTGGATAAGAAGTTGGCTTTTTCGGGGTTCCTAACTCATTTTTGCATGAAGCAAGGTGTTCCGATGTATGAAGATGATGTGCTTCTACCTCCCTTGTAGAAATTTTGTGACAAACGCTTAGTGTTTATGTCATATAAAGAAAAAGGGAAGGCAAGTGACATTTGTAGGCTTCTTGGTGAGCACCATGAGCCATGTGTTGTGACAGGTACAAATCTTTTACCGGAATGGGCCATGCAATTTCAAGAGGGGCTTATGACTAAGATTGGAGAGCTTGATGCTAAGGTGGTGGAACTAAGTGCTAAGGTGATTCAACAAGATGAGAAGATTAAGGACTTGGAAGACAAGATTGCCTCTAGCAATTCATCCACTACAAAGCATTATGTGAGATCATCAATAAGAAGAACTTTCTTTGATGATGGTTGATCTTGAGGTATAATGTTTTCTTAACCTTTTGGCTTCATTTTATGTCAAAAAAGGGGAGAAAAAAAATGATACTAGATATGCTTGTAGTTTTAGGAATTGTCTAGTTTTGGTATATTTTGTTTTTATTTCATTTGGTATCTTTAATTCTTGGTTTGTAATATTTGGATATTGATAATATTTTCTTGATGGATAGTATGCATGTATTTAGGGGGAGACATGTGTATCCATTTGAACTTTAATTGATATGTATCTTAATATTATCTTGCCAAATATATATATATATATATATGTGTATGTTTCTCTTGTATATACCTTGTGCTTCAAGTTGATTCTAGGTGATTACAAGAGAAGACTATATGGAAGAATTCAAGACTTGATGAAGATTAATCTAAGGGAACTAACTCATTGTAATGTGAGGGTATGATTAGTGACCAATCTTCATATTGTATGTTTTAGTATTTGTATAAGTGTTTTGACATAGACTTTGCCAAATGGGGAGATTGTTAGGTTCTTGAGTCTTGTGTTGGCATAATTCTATATCAAAATGATATTTGCTTTGTATTGATTAGTTGTCTAGGATTTGTGGATTATCAAGCTTCAAGAAAGATTGAACAACATTCAAGCAAAGTGATGGCGTCAAGAGGAACAAAGCTAAATTGCTTAGTAAAAGGTATATCAAGACCTCTTTCCTCTTGCAAGGCCGAGGCACACATACACATTGCATTCATATGTGTCACTACATCATTGTAAAAAATTTGGTATAACACAATACACACACTTATACATGTCTGTACATTCATGAAATTTAAAGTTGACAGTTTTCATAAATTGCATGTTCTATGATTATTTCCAGAAAATGACATACTTGTGTGTTCTTATGTTTATTTTTTTTGTTTATGTGTTATTGAACTTGAATTCGAGTTTATATAATTCATCATTGAGTTCCGGTTGTTTCGGTTACTCATTCATAAAATTTCGAGTTCAAATCCAGAGGATAAGAAACTTTCTGATTTTATCGTACATGGTTTTCATCCTTGTTTTTGAAGTTGAATTCCATATTTTTTGTGAAAGTTGTCTTGATGTCTTTTGTACATGAGGGAGTTGCAGTTTGTAATTCAAAAATAGATTTGAAATCGGAGTTCGGAGGCTGGAGAATGGTCGAAGAACAAAACAATGTGCGAGGGGATTGAAGGGCCTAACTAGAGGTGTCTTGCATCTCTCCCCGTGGAAGCGCGTGGTCTCCACGGGAAGAGCTGCACTCTGCCCCCATGGAGGCCATGTGCCTCCATGGGAAGTAGAGCTGGCAGCTCTCTATTGGCTCCTCAACTCACTTTTGTTTCCCTCTCCTATATAAATCACTTTCCCTCTCATTCTTGAACAAGAAGAAAAATTTGAAAAACATTGTGCAGAATTTTCTCTCAAACTTTCTCATCTTTCAAACACCATAACTCACTAATTTGAACTCTGTTTTGAGTGATTCAAGTTTGAGAACCTTTCTCTATCAATTCTCTATCATTTCCACAAGAGTTTAGAGTCATTTGATTGAGGTTTTCTGGTAGCTACACTCCCAAAAACATGACATCACAGTTTTTCTTCAAGGTATTGATTTCTTTCTTGATTTTGATCTTCAAGTCTTCAATCACCTTGGGTTTTCTTCTTGAATATATGTATGTTTGATGTGTTAATGTTGATTAGAGTATTGAACTCTAATAGAGCTAGTTTAAGCTTTAATTGACTTATATGTTGAGTTAGATTTTTCTAAATCTATGTTTTCACATGTTTGATATGTTATACTGTACTAGCTTCAAATGTAGGACTATCTTGTGTGTTTATTGACAAGATTTTGTTGATTGATAGTCTTTTATTATGCTAGGTCATTTTAATTGAAGATTTATTGAAATAGCATATTTGATTGATGATTTAGGGCTTGATTGGATTTATATGATTGTCTTGAGAATCTAAGCTCTATTATTTTGCTAGAGATTCAATTTTGATTTTAGCATTTTTATGTGATTGAACATAATCTAGGTCTTTGTGTGTGTTAGGTGTTTGACATACTCTAGATTAATTGTTCATGTTATAAGTTCTAGATAAATTTGTTTTTGAGCTTTTGTTGATTAATATCTAGATCTTCATGATTTGTGCTTAATCACCACATTTCATATGTACATGCATCATTGAGTGTGATTGCATTGTTTTTAGGATTGTAAACTAGAATATATGTGACATGTTCATATTGATTCAATTCTAGTTTGCGTAGGATAAATTGATCATATATACTATGTTGTGTGTGTTTGTATCATTTCCATTCACTTAGATCACATGCCTTGTGAAAAGGTTTGAAGTCTCATTCCTTAGAGTGATTCTTTGGATTGAGCATTGGAAGTTACATTTGGAGAGTGAATCTTCAAGTTGTGCATTGGAAGTCACATTTGGAGAGTGATTCTTCAAGTTGTGCATTGGAAGTCACATTCCTTAGAATGATTCTTTGGATTGTGCATTGGAAGTCTCATTTCTTAGAGTGATTCTTTGATTTGAGCATGGAAGTCACATTTTGGTGAGTGATTCGTCAATTTGTGCAAGGTGGAATATCTTTCATTGTGTAGGGTTGAAGGGTAGGTTTCTAGGTGAAGTGGCCACTTGAGAGATTGTATATTTTTATCTTACTAGTGGAAGGTGTTTGCTGGTGGTTGTGGAATCAACCCGTGGATGTTTCATCTTCGGAGGTTTTACCACGTAAAAATCATATGTTAATTCTCTCTATCCTTATCTCTTGATATTTGTGTGTATGCAGATATAAATCTTGTTTGATATCTTTGTAAGAGATATTCATGATATATCAAATTTGTATTTGTTGGAGCTTTATGATTTAGAGCCAATGTATAAATTGAGTTTGTATCACAAACTTGTGTTAATTTCAAGGGAACGAAAAAATGTGTAGTAACCTATTCACCCTCCCTCTGGGTTAGCTCAAGACAAATTAACCGTGTTTGTATTTTTCAGAACTCATTTTCGAGGAAAATTGCATTTACCCCATCCGAGGCACCAATAAAATCTATGAAGAGATGGAGTTTAATCTCCGCACACAAGAGGACATAATTGATCATAAGAACTGTTGTGCAAGAGATGATCCCAAGCAAGGGAATAGAAAAACAGTGTATGTGCTCTTGTACAAGCATTTGAGATGGAGGCTAATAGGGATGAAGAACGCTAAAGGAAATAAGAGCGACACAAGAAATTGGAAGAGAAAGTCTACTTACTTCAAGAGAAATTGATGAAAACCTCCTGAGAGAAAGAAGAAATGAGGGAAGATTTTGAAAGAAAGTTAAAGCTCATGAAAAAGGAGTTTGAAGACAAGGAGGCCTTGGGAAAGGTGAAAGTGGAAGAGCTTAAAATGCAAAATAAAAAGCTCACTCTTGAAGTAAAATTTCTAAAGGAAGAGAATGGTTCACTTCAGAAAGGGAGAAGAGAAGTCTCTGACAAGAACAAGGATTTGGAAGAACAAAGTGAGAGACTTGAAGCAAAGAAGAATGCTGCATTAAAGGCTTTGGAAGATTTAGCGAGGCTATCAAAAGAATTTGAAAATGAGATAAGCCGCAAATCAATGAAGATGAAAATGGATCTTGAACAAAAAGACAATGCCTTAGTGGAAGCAAAAGTAGCCCTTAACAAAAAAGAAGAAGCTCTTAAGATAGCAAATGTGAAGGAGTGCAACTATATTGTCAAATTCGACAAGGTGGAGAAGGTGATCAAGTCACTAGTAGGGAAGCAAAACCATATGCCACCTAGTCATGCACCAAGAGGGAGATTTTCTAACTCTACTCCCATTTGCTATTATTGTTCAAAAAGAGAGCATATTAGAGATGAATGTTATATGTTCCATAGGCATACAAAATTGAGAAAGCCTAGGAATTGGAAGAGACCACCTAGGATCAAGAAAATTTGGGTAAGGAAAGACTTGGTTGACCAAGTTAAACTCAATTCCAAGGAAAATGGGAAATCAACTCAACTTGTTTGGGTTGTAAAAAAGAATCAATTTCCAAACTTAGTAAAGCCTTATTTAGTTGATGACACCCCTAGCACAAGTACATAAGGTAGAAAATTCTTTTGTGCATCCTATTTTAATGCTTTATTTTGTTTTAAAAGTGCACAATATATTTTTCCTTCTTTAATCTATTATTTCTTACTCCCTTTATGTGTGAATTTATGCTTGTTAATTGAGAAGAGAGGAAGAACTAGGTTTGGGGGTATACTTTATTATGGGATTTGTTTATTTTGTTTAGTTTATTTCATTTTAATAAAAAGTGGTGTAGCAAACTTTGGTTGGGCATGCGCATGTATTTAGAAAAATCTAGCTTGCCTGAACTTTCTGATGTGTGTTTTAGTGTGACAGTTAAGCTAAGGCTTCTTGAGGAAGCAAATTTTTTGTAGCTAGTGCCTTATAAAAAGGTTCTTTATCTCTTGGTAGGAAACATGAACAACCTGTGCGTCCGGGAGGGATAAGCAGGCCAATAGTGTTCATAAAAAGGGCAAGAGCCTCATGTTCATAGGAGAAGCTTGCAAGGAGGCAACCCATTTCCGTTTTATTTTCTTCAACTGACTTTTAAATTTGTGCATTATGTTTTGTCTTTTAGTTTATATTTGCTTTTAATGAATAATGTTTGGATAGTGTATGGAGAGATACCTGAATTGAAAATACTATAAAGCATGTGTCTACTAACCTAGATGGGGGGTGAATAGGTTTTTAGTTGATTTATTACCAACTTTTCGACTTAATCAATTTTAATAATGCTACCCCATAATAGCAATCAACCAATCCAAAATAAACATGCAGAAAACAATAAAAAACACAAGGATTGATTTACGTGAGAAACCCTCCAACTGGGCAAAACTCATGGGCTATCCTTCTAGCCACACACAGTCCTCAAATCCACTATTTGAATGAAAGTTTACAACCTAGATTGACCTCAAATCACACCATACTTGGTCACTAACCCTTTCACTCTACCCAACGGGCCTTTAATAGTGATCCTAGACCAACAAGCTTGTGCACTAATCCACTTAGTCACAAAGCTTAACAATCAATAAAGAGATTAAGCAACCTATGTGAATATGTGATAATATTCTATCATGCAATTAATGCTAGGCTACACTAAATGCTTATCTAGGGGTTTAAAGATGTCAATAAGTGCAAATCCTAGATATCAATATCTAAATGCAAATGTATGAAGATTTAGCTAAATGGCAAAATGGTCCTAAATTATAGCTATCAATGAACATGCAATCTCAACCAACAAACACCATCACAAACATATTTAAATCATGCTAAACCAAATAAACATGCAATTAATTAACAAATAATTGCTAACCGTAGGTAAACAAGAACATAAAGGTGAAACAAGAAGTTCTAAGTCATGTTTAATTACCTAGTCAAGAAGAGCATGAAGACCCATGAAGAATCGATGCAAGAATGGAGCTAGATGCATATATGTAGGAGTTTGGTTGAGTAAAAATGGCTTCTTGGGAGTCTCTTTCTCTAGAAAATCAATTTCTCTCACTAAAACACCAATCTGAACTCTTTCACACGAAATGGAGAGAAAATGATATATATATATATATATAAGGTCAAAATAAAGCTACGTCGTTTTGGAAAAGTTTGCAAAAAGACAAGCAGAATAGACGTAGTGCGCGGGTCAGTGTGTGCGGGTAGGGTATCCGCGCATGACCTGCGCATAAGTCACTCTGGGAAAAATTAGCCCTCAGTGCATGAGTAGGATACCCGTGCACAACCCGTACAGTAAACAGATCCAGGAGACACAAATTCAGCGCGCGGGTACCTGCACGGGTAACGGACCCGAGCACAACCCGCACACTTGGGAATCCAAGAAAAACCATCCCCGGTGCACGGGTACCTGCACGGGTACTGCACCAGTATGGTACCCGTGCAGACCCAGACCTGAGAGACCTAAAGGTCGATGCAGGGGTGTTGCGCGGGTAAGGGACCAGCGTACAAGGACCCGCTCACACTCTCAGTCAGCCACACACACAAGCCAAAATGCAACACAATGGAGCACGTGTGAAGTGAAGAGAAATGCATACATGCAATGATCACAATGACAGCTAAGGCATGCATAAAGTGTGTGTGTGTGTGTGTGTGCTACTAGTCTCTTCAAAGAAGGTTAAACAAGAAGTATACCTTTGGAGCGGACTTTAGCTTGATCACGAACAAAGACGGCCTAAACTACCCTTACAATTTTAAGCCTCAATATGTGGTTTGTCAACGAAATAAGCCAATCAAAAAGTGAGGAACTTACAATCCCCCCCTTTGGCTATTTCGTAACAAAACCACCACTTACAAATCATCCTCACAAAACAAAATTAAAACAAGAGGTCAACAAGAGTTATTCTACATTACAAATAAATACCTAAGATCTAGATCTTCAAGTCTTCGATCTCTTGTAGAATAGCCATCCCTTCAAAACAAAGAAACTACACCTTCCAATACAAGTGTATATGAGGTGATCAAGTGAAAGAATAAACCAACAACTTCACATTGACAAACACAATAAACCATGCAATGAAGTCCAATGCAAATGCTCCCCCTAAATGGGTTACTCCCCCTCATCTCCCCTAAGATGCAACACTCATAGCCACCAAAACTACTCCCTTTTTTTTTTATGAGATAGGCAAATGAGTATTCCCCAATTGGGTCACTGTAGCAAAGAGAGTTATTTGAAAGATAAGTGCATAATCATATACAACAACTTTATGCAACTTAATTAACTGAGAGAGAATCAAGGAGGTTTGATTTAAAGAAAATTGTGTGAAATTTTTGCTTAGGATGCAAGACATGCAACATCAAGGCTCAAGCAAATGGTATTTGGCAAAGTGAACATCAAAAGGATTCCAAAGTAATTCAAACCAATTTGTACCCGTTTGCCATAATTAAACAAGATATAGCTTTAAAAACTTGTAGCACACACAAGCAATCATGTCAATCCTTAATGGTCAATCAAGACATGGATATTAAATCCTTATTGATTGAATGGATATAGAATCCTTATTGGTTATTGTCTTGTTCAACCATTAAGAAAAGAGACAAAGCTAAATTGGATGAGACATCCTTATTTATTGCATGGACACAAGGTCCTTATTGAGTTTAGCCTTGTCAAGATGCTTCCACACACATTTGCACACACAATTCATGCATAATATTTTAGCATGTCAAAATCAAGTTTGCATGCCATGGAGATAAATTATAGGTCATTCAATTGTACTTTCCTATCGATTCTCCTAGTCCAAAAATGCATGTTTGAACATAGATGTGACATGGATTACAAACAAAGCAAATGTCACACTTATTGAATAAAAAGCCATATAGATATATATAAGCACAACCAAAATGCTCAAGAAATTAATAAAGAAGCATAAAGTTGATCAAATATTTGCTTATTTCAACATGCAAGGTTGCTCTCTTTGCTTGAGCTCCCCGTAAGGGGTCAATCACCAAACCATATCAAGGCATATGACAAATCCCAATAGACTTATTAAGTGCTTTGAACCTAGTTGAGTCTAAGGGAGACATTTTTGCACAATAGCATGCGGGTTCATCTTTTCTAATCCACTTAGGTGGCACATTTTCATTCCTAGTGGACATAGCCATCACATTTCTCCTAAGATCATTGACTCTAGACTTCCTAGGCACATGCATATTGGCTCTAGCCCTATTCTTTTCAATCATGCTTTTAGCTCTGCACATTTTAATAAACTTGAAGCAATTTGGTCTAATATGACCATCAACACCACAAAAATGACATGTAGGAATGAATTAAGAGGTCATACCATTCCTTTGTGAGTACAAAGGGCTTTTCCCATGTATTTGAGCTTGCCTTAGGTGTTGGATTGGCTCTCTCCTCCTTTGTTGAGTTGGAGAAGATTTCTTCCTCGGTTGGACTTGCATGGGTTGTTTCTTGGCTTTGTGGTATGTGGGTTGTGGAAAGCTTGCTTGATGTGCTCTCATTGATTGAGCTTGTACTCTTGATGTTGTCTTTACTTGGACACTTTTTGAGCACTCTCCTAGTTCAATATTCTTCCTAGGATGTTGTGGGGGTGAAGATTCTTTGGTGTCCATACTCTTGACTAACATGATCTTGCTTGAGGGTGAGGTCTCCATGTCATCTTCATAGCCAAGACCTCTCTTATCACTTGGCCTCTTGCCAACTCCTAACATGTGGTCAAGTTTCTTCGTGCTTGAAGTCATCTTTGCAAGAGTATTTATTGCCTCCTCAAGTTCCTTCTCTAACATCACCTCATTCACTCTGACAAGTGTCATTTCCTCATCTAGATGAGCCACTTTAGTTCTTAATTTGAGATTTTCTTTCATCAACTTTAAAACTTCATCCTTTTTCTTCTTCAAACATGTTTGAAGATAGTCAATGAACTCTTGATAATTTACCATATTATCACTTGAGTTCCCGGAGCATGAACTATCTTGATCCAAACTTCTATCACCTGTGCTATCATGGCTCATTTGTTCAAGGATGGCTTCTCTCAACATTTCTCCACTTTGGTCTTCGCTTTTCAAGTCACCCTTCATGCATCCTTCAAGTGACAAGCCCTCGGTGACCGCTTGAGCTTTTTCACAATAGGAAACCAGCAAGGCAAAGTTGTTCTTCTCACAATCACTCAAGTTTGAGGAACGTTCTTCAACAACTTCCACTATGTTGTCCCTCTTGTGAGAAGTAGCAAGTGCTACAAAGTTGGCCATTTCCTCTTCATCACTTGAAGAGTCATCATTTTCTTCAGTGTCATCATTGTCACTCCAAGTGGCGACCAATGCCTTCCATTTCTTCTTATTTTTCAAGTTACCGCAGTCTGGTGAGATGTGCCCCTATTCCCCCACACTTGTAGCACTGAACACTCTTTCTTGAAGACTTGCCTTGGCTATTTTCATCATTCTTGAACCTGATCTTTTTCTTGAAGTCGTTTCCTCTTAAGTTGAGGTTTTTCTTCTCAAACTTCAAGAACTTCTTGAATTTCTTTACGGTGAGAGCCATCTACTCATCGGAGTCACTATATATCTTCTCTTGCTTGGATGTCCTCAAAGCAATCCCCTTTTATTTCTTGGGTTAAGAAGTAAGCTTCATCGCCTCATAGGCTAACAACTTCCCGATGACTTCACTTGGTTTCATCCTCTTGTACTCGCTATTTTCCTCTATAGCGGTAACCTTTGATTCGAAGTTCGAACCTTTTGGGAAGAGATCGCATGATCTTTTGCTTGATCCTCATGTCCGTGTGAGGATCCCCAAGTTGATGGCTTTGGTTGACAATGTCCATCAACTTGACTTGGAAGTCATTGAAGCATTCATCTTCTTCCATCTTGATGATCTCGAACTTGGCTTGCAACATTTGAAGCTTAGAGTACCTGACCGTGTCCATCCCCTCATGTGTAGTCTCAAGAATCTTCCATGCTTTGTGAGCATTCTTGGTAGTTTGGATGAGCTTGTATTGGTTGTTATCCATGGAACAAAAAATGGCATGCATCACCTTGTTGTTCCACTTAGAAGCCTCAAAATCTTGATCACTCCATTCTGACTTCGGCTTGGAAACAATGCTTCCATCTTTAAGAGTCTTGGCGGGTGGAGTATACCCATCTTCAATTATCATCAAGACCTTGTCATCAATTGCCGAAAGATACGACTCCATCTTCCCCTTCCATGAGGAGTAATTGTCACCCTTGAGCAAATGTGGTCTTATGCTTGATGCTCCCTCTTTACTCATTCCGATTTCACTCATAGTGTTTGGGTATGAATGATATGAATGCTAGTGAATACAACAATCAAAATGCAAAGAAAATGCAAGACACACAATAAAGAGCTAGGATCACCTAAGTATGTCTAGGTACCCGCTCTGATACCAATTGAAAATACTATAAAGCGTGTGTCTACTAACCTAGAGGGGAGAGGGGGGGGGGGGGGGGGGGGGGGGGGGGTGACGAATGGATTTTTGTGTCGTTAAAGCATCGTCAAAATATTTATAATAAAATCAACCTTGCTTTAAGGCACGAGTCAAAATACATATGTAGAAATAAAACTAGTACAGCGTGCAAGCAAGGGTATTGTTCCGCAGGGATGTGTTTGTTAACCGTTTCAAGTTTTAGAGTTTAGGGAAAGCATGTAAATAGAATGTGGAGAGGTGAGAATGGTGTGTGAAGTGGTGTTGTGTGTGTATGTGTAGAAAATGTAAAGGAAAATAATGCAAACAAAGAGAATGTGGAAGGGTGAGAATGGTGATTAAGTGAGAAATAATAAAATGTTGGATTAGAGAGATGCATGAAAGTGGTCACACAAGGGTTTACAAGTTCACCATACATAAGTGCACACAAGTGGGTTGTTAGACATTAAGTTCATCCAATTTAGGTTAAGGGTTCGTTCTTGCCTCAATCCGATTTATACCCATTCATAGAGCTAATGGTTGAAGAGTGTATTGAGAGCCTCTCAAACACAAAACCACAACCGACATTTGTGAACCAATTCTACAAACCAATGCTAGATTGAGCCCCAATACTAACATGGAAATTGTAAAATGGCAACTTTAGGTGTAATGAATGTGGAAAGAGTAATTGTTCCTCCAACCATAACTTACCTAGAGCCCCTAGCACAAGAAATAGCCTGATTCCCAATTATTGTAACTCCAACCATAACTCACCTAGAGTCCCTAGCGTGAGAAGTAGCCAAAGTCCAATATATAACAAAAACAATGAACCAAACCTCTTTAAATATGGTAATTAACAAGTTCATTCATTCTTCCTAGCTACTTAGTCAAGTCTATGCCCGGATGGCCCTCCTAAAGCGCAATCCTAACTCTAATTCACTCAAACCCATCCATACACATGCAATTTCGACCTTCCATCAATATACATACACAAATGGGACATTTGATTATAACTACTCCTACAATTACATTAATCTACTCCTAATCCCATTCATGAACACATATTAATTTCCAATCTCCATACACAAGCATTTCAAGACAAGAGATATATTCAATAATAATAAGAATGAATCAAAACACAAATTGGATATAAAAAACCACATATTATATTGAGCACAAATAAGGTTTACAAATATTCCCAAGTGGGGATTACACAATTAAGAAAACATGAAATACAAAGAGAATGAGTTTAAAGGAGACTACCCTTGAAGAAACCCCTCCAAGAGCTCCATAAATGCCTAGCTCAAAATTGGTCATAGACCACTCCTATCTCCTTGCAATCAACTCTCAAATGTGGTGGGTGATGGGTAGAAATGGTGTGGGAGAGACATCCATGGAGGAAAACCTCCATGGATGCTCTTGAAAGCTCTCTCTCTCTTAATTGGTGAAGAAGATTGAAGAAGATGAAGTTTGGGTCTGTGTATATTCTGAAGAGAGGAGATGAAAATGTGTTTATATAGTGTTGGGAGGTTAGGGTATGAATTGGTAGTGAAGGGACGAAAATGCCCCTCAATTTCGGGTAAAAATGCACCTCCAGGTGCCGTTCGGCGGTCAAAACGGCGGCCATGGTGCCAGTCGTTTTGCCCACCGAATTGGTGAAGAAACCTACTGTCCTAATTTGGCAGTCAAAACGGCGGTTTGGTTGCCCGCCGTTTTGCCCGCCGAATGCCATTTCTACTCTGCACACCAGTTACTCAAATAGGCATAACTTCCTCCAGAAAAGTCAGAATCGCAATCCGTAAAAAGTTCTGAAAACTAGACTTCCTTAAATTTCCAAAAATATAAAGATTTCAATGTTAATCGATCAGAGAAAGGAGTTATGGCACCCCCAAGTCGGACGTTCTGCACAGGCCCATACAATTTCAACCCATAAGCTGTCGGAAAATCAGAGGGGTTCATGCACGCGGTCTCGGTGTTGCATTCTTGCTTGACAACGGATCAACCGTGGAAACATCTAGATTTTCTTGGCCATGATTGGGCTTAGATCACGTCGCAGTCTGTATCAACGGTGAGGCGCGGCACTCTGAATACTTCTATTTATTCTCGTTTTTGGCTCTTTTTGCCTCCCAATCTAAACTTTAAGCTCAAAACCATGAAATAGGGAATATGTACCTACACATGGCTCAAAAAACACATTATATACAAAATACGCTCGAAACGAGAACAAACGATAGGAAAATTGGGGACCTAAAATAGGTATAAAATAGTCCGATCAGGAGGTTGAATAGGTTTTTAGTTGATTTATTACCAACTTTTTGACTTAATCAATTTTAATAATGCTACCCCATAATAGCAATCAACCAATCCAAAATAAACATGCGGAAAATAATAAAAAACACAAGGATTGATTTACGTGAGAAACCCTCAAACTGGGCAAAACTCACGGGCTATCCTTCTAGCCACACACGGTCCTCAAATCCACTATTTGAATGAAAGTTTACAACCTAGATTGACCTCAAGTCACACCATACTCGGTCACTAACCCTTTCACTCTACCCAACAGGCATTTAACAGTGATCCTAGACCAACAAGCTTATGCACTAATCCACTTAGTCACAAAGCTTAACAATCAATGAAGAGATTAAGCAACCTATGTGAATATGTGATAATATTCTATCATGCAATTAATGCTAGGCTACACTAAATGCTTATCTAAGGATTTAAAGATGTCAATAAGTGCAAATCCTAGATATCAATATCTAAATGCAAATGCAAGAAGATTTAGCTAAATGGCAAAATGGTTCTAAATGATAGCTATCAATGAACATGCAATCTCAACCAACAAACACCATCACAAACATACTCAAATCATGCTACACCAAATAAACATGCAATTAATTAACAAATAATTGCTAACCGTAGGTAAACAAGAACATAAAGGTGAAACAAGAAGTTCTAAGTCTTGTTTAATTACCTAGTCAAGAAGAGCATGAAGACCCATGAATAATAAATGCAAGAATGGAGCTAGATGCATATGAGTATGAGTGTGGTTGAGTAAAAATGGCTTCTTGGGAGTCTCTCTCTCTAGAAATTCAATTTCTCTCACTAAAACACCGATATGAACTTCTTCACACGAAATGGAGAGAAAATGATATATATATGAGGTCAAAATGAAGCTACGTCGTTTTGGAAAAGTTTGCAAAAAGACAAGCAGAACAGACGTAGTGTGCGGGTCAGTGTGTGCGGGTAGGGTATCTACGCATGACCCGCGTATAAGTTACTCAGGGCAAAATTAGCCCTCAGTGCACGAGTAGGATACTCGTGCAGAACCCGTGCATACACCTATACTGTAAACAGACCCGGGAGACACAAATTCAGTGCCCGGGTACCTGCACGGGTAACGTACCTACGCACAACCCGCACACTTGGGAAATCCGAGAAAAACCATCCTCGGTGCACGGGTACTGCACGAGTATGGTACCCGTGCAGACCCAGACCCTAGAGATCTAAAGGTCGATGCGCGGGTAAGGGACCTGTGCATAAGGACCCGCGCACACTCTCAGTCAGCCACACACATAAGGCAAAATGCAACACAATGGAGCTCGTGTGAAGTGAAGAGAAATGCATACATGCAATGATCACAAGGACAGCTAAGGCATGCATGAAGTGTGTGTGTGTGTGTGTGTGTGCTACTAGTCTCTTCAAAGAAGGTTAAGCAAGAAGTATGCCTTTGGAGCGCACTTTAGCTTGATCACGAACAAAGATGGCCTAAACTATCCTTACACTTTTAAGCCCCAATATGTGGTTTGTCAACGAAATAAGCCAATCAAAAAGTGAGGAACTTACATGAATGATATATTTTTGTGGACATATTGATCATATACTTGAATTTTTGCATTGATTGATTTATTCATTCTTGATGAGATGAGCCGAAGGCTCTGTTAAATAAATATATGAGTGTACATGGTCATTTTGCATATGTAGCCCCATTTGGTTTGGGGGTGGTTCTTAGTACTCACATTTTTGTACATGCCTTGTGCATATAGTGATACTCGATTTGGGGTCGTCATGTCCCCACTCAGCAATTTTTGATCAAAAGAAATGCTTGATGTTGGTTTGTGCTTAATGTCATAATTGCATGATTGCCTTATATTATGATGAGCCTATTTTAGTGTTTTTAAAATTTTATTGGGCATTGATTGCGCGTGATTAGTGCCTAGGTTGTTGTGTTATGTCTAGTTAGGTGCACACCACTAAGCCGAGCTCTCTTGTCTTCAACATTGAGGACAATGTTGGGTTTTGATTTGGGGGTGTATATGCCTTGTTGAGTCGTCTTTTGTTTTTGAGTCATTTTTGTTATCTTTTTGGTCTAAAATTTTCAAATTTGTCATAATGACCAAATTTTTGAGCTTTAACTAGCTTAGTTGTGATGCTTTGAGTGTGTGTTCTTGGCGAGTGTATGTATGCATGTTGAGCTTGTGTAGTAGCTAGTTGTCACTTTAGGTGTCTCACTTGCACGTCATGGGCTAGTCCCATCCTTTTTGTGCTTAAGTTGAGGGGACTCATTGCTCTTGTGCCTTATTCTAATAGTGGAGACCACCCGTGAGTTCACAAACACAAGCCTATGTAAAAAGCGCATTGAGTGTACAATTTTTCTATTCTTTAGATACTATTCTCATCATACATGTCACATGCCATAGAACATTCATCATACATATATTGTGGATTGCTTGTCGGATGCATTCATTCCCTTGATAGACTAATTGTGGAAATGATTTTAGGCAATGTGTGCATTTAACTACTAAATTAAGCCTAAACACATTTTTAGTCCCTTATGTGTGCTCCAAAGCGAATTGTGCGGCCAAACACTTATCATTTCTTTTGGAACCACAATTAACCATATAGCCATAAACCAAACACAAACCAACCATTTAATTTCAAATCATGTGGGTTGTGTGTGTGGTGTATGAAAGTGTAAGCTATAATGTCAAAATAGCGTGTAATTAGGCAATTATGTAAATTGTGCAAGTAATGGCTAAAAAATGTAAAAGTACCAAAAATTGCACTTAGAGCCAAAGTGTGAAATTGTCAAATGTTATTGTGCAAAAAGAAAAGAAAGAAAAAGCCAAAAAGAAAAAGGAAAAAAGCCTAAGAAAAAAAAAATCAATGCAAAAGAAAAAAAGAAAAGATAATGAGCTTTTAAAGTAATTGTAAAGTACTCACAATATGGAGTACAAAAATTTGTAGCACAAATGTGTATGTAAATTAATGCCTAGTTGCTGGAATGTCATTGATGTTTAATAGAGCTTTGTATGGGTTGTGTGAGTAAGTTTAAACATGATTGGTGATCTTTGAACTCATATTTCCTATTTCTTTGTTCATCACATTAAACCCCTGACCCCATTACAACCAAAGGGAAAGTCCGTTTTGATCCATAATGAGTCTTGATTGAGAATGTTTGTTGAAGCATGATCTTCATTGTTCATGACATAGTGAATCCTTCCCAGGCTAGTTCACAGACATTATCGGTATTTCAATTTACATGTATGCAATGCATTAGATTTCCATGCACAAATTCCATCTTTGCATACCTTGTTTGAATGTGAACTTAGGAATCTGAGCGAAAAGAAAAGAGTGACTCCATGAGAGGCTAGAGTCGAAGAAAATTATGCTCTAGGTGTGAGAGTGAGTAGTTCTTGATATGAGAGCGCTCTTAGGTGTGAGAGTCGTGATTGTGCTAATTTCCCTTTAGTGCCTTCGAGTTGCTTTAGAACATATTGCATATTTCTACTTCTCTCTATCACCTTGCATCTCATCATTGGTTGGACATGCGACTATTTGAATTGTTTGTTTTCGAGTCTAGGAAATTTTTTAGATAGAGTCATGTTTGTTGTGTCGAATGTCTTTGTTTTGTTTTATCTTGAGTTTGCTCGAGGACTAGCAAATGTTTAGTTTGGGGGTATTTGATCATGCAAAAATTGTTATATATTTTGGCCCTCATTCCTTATCCCTTGTCTTGTTTTCGAGCATGTTTTCGTGTCATATGGGCTCTTTTTATCACATTCGCAGGTATTAGAGGTAATCCTTGTCTTGGGGAAGAAAATGGAGAATTCAGGCCGAAAATGGACGAAATGAAGCAAGAAGATAGTAGTAGTGCACTGGTGTGTGTGCGGGTACCCTGACCTGCGCACCACCTGCGCACTCCCAAGCTTCAGAACTTCACTGGTCACACCAGCGCATCAACCCACGAACCGAAAATACGATATCCTCCGAAAATGACCAAAATGCCCAGTTTGCTGGTACTGCACGGGTCCCACCAGCGAAGTTACCAGCGAACATAAGAAAGAAGCCATTGAAGAGGAAGTGCGCAGGTAACTGCTCAGGTTCTTACCCGTGCACACCTACCCGCGCACTATAGGTTCCAGCTCGCCACACCGGCATTTTTGACCTAATTTTTGGCGCCTTATAAATAGATCTTGTTCTTATTTCGAGAAAGAGGGATCCATACACCACCAACCTCTTCCAAGAACACTCTTCTCTCTCCCTAACATCACTAACCACTAACCTAGATTTAGGAATCATTCCTCACCAAATCTAACCATCATCCTCATCATCTACTCAAGGACACTTAGAGATAGGATTCAAGCTTGAAGGAAGAAGAATGTCTACATAAGTCTTCTCTATCTCTATTCTCCTTGTTATTTTTTTGTATTTGTCATGAGTAGCTAGATATCCCACTAAGGGATTCATGTGAAACACTTGTGGATGTTGGGCTTTGTAATGAACTGTATCTTTTCTATAAATCTATAAAATATATTTCATTCATTGTTTTTAATTGATTTCAAGAATGATTTGTTTTAAATTGTATATGACTCTCTTTACAAGTTGTTTGAGAAATTATTTGAGTAGAGAATTGGGTATACATGATGCTTGGTTCTCTAAGCTCTTTTGAATGGGAAGATTGAACAAGAGTACATGAATTAAGTGAAATCCGAACATATTAATCTCAATTCCTATCTAATCTCAAATGGGTAATCAATCCTATACATCCTAGGTTGGTTGCCTTGTAAGAGGTCAAGCATCAATACTATACATCCTAGGATTGTTGACTATATAAAGAGATTAGTCCATTATTTTGATAGATGTTCATTCAAGTACAGTCACTTGTGGGTGGTCAATACTATACACGATATATTGGACACTCATAAGTGGTATACAACCAATCTTATACATCTTAGGTTGGTTACACAAGATTAAAGCACACTCATGAGAAGTTCATGATTTGCCTATCATTCACTTGTTGGATCCATCAATACCGTTCTCACTATCATATATTAACACTAATTGCATGTTAGATTAACTAACTTAATTGTAGTTGCATTATTAACTCTTCAAATCAACCATTGATATTTACTGTATTTATGCTTAGTTTTAGTTTAATAGTAGTTAACTTGTCTTAGCCATTTAGTTTTCATTTCCCTGTAGACGATACCCTTGATTGTTGCTGTACTTGTTTTGAAAACATTAGAGCACATTGCCAGGACTTCTTATAAATATCTTTTGAATTCGCGATTTGCTGATGACACAAAAAGCGAGTGTTCACTTACCCTTTTGTAGATCTTCCGAGGGCATATGTATTTTTTTTTAATGTTATTTGGGAGTCAAAGCAGCAGTGAGACACTATACCTGTGTCTGGTAAGCTTACGAGTTTGATTGTAAGACGAGAAGAAGGTCGGAGGTGTCTGGTGGTACGAAGGTCATAATGGATTTCTAATAAGAAGGGCTCCTTCCATGTGTCCCTTAAGAAGAAGGGGTATGATTTCAATGGGTTTTTGCATAGAAGGAAGTGGCATGTTCATACCATCGTATATTCAACAAAATAATAAGAAGCAATAACTGCAGAATCATACTTTGAAATGTCGACTTACTCTAGTTGATTTGAAACCCCTAGGCTTGGAGCCGGATGAAGGTTAACACCTTAAGACAGAATTGGTCCTTTCGACTTTACTATAGGGGAAGAGTAGGAAAGAGGGATAGTAAGCTTAGGATAAGTGCAACCAAAAAGCCATTTGTTCCAGTGGTTTATTGTGACTAACAAATTTTTCATCCCAATCCATATGCTTTGGTAGGGTGACGAACGAATAGTTCCTCATCTGATGATCCACATATTTTGCACCCCCCGCCGATCTTGAAGATAGCATTCATACACCGGTCCACATCACTTGGATTGCTAAAGTAATTGAATCACACAATTTGGGTTGACCCTAACATCCGTTGATGCCAACCAGAGTGAACATAACGATAGTGGCCCAATAATCTTTTCCATCAGGGTAGCCAATGTGAGATACAATGGTGAAGTTAGGTTCCGAATGAAAACAAAACAACCATGGAAGACAATGAGCTATTCCATTGCTGTTTTCACTTGGTCCATTTGGTCCACGCATCAAGAAAGCATAGATATCAAATAGAATCAGTCGCCCATAGACCGACCCCATCGTCTCCACCCAAGAGGTAATTATTTAATAAAACTATTCGGACGAGACTGAATGAGAGATTTGATTATCCACTAAGCGAGCGGGAGATTCGCCTTACCGCTTGACTGCTACTTTGCGGTCAGTCTTGCCCTCCTTCCCACATAGTAGAATAGGGGTATGATCTTCGTTCCATCTCCGTCTTTTCTCTCTATCTTGGATGGAAAGCACTATCCGAAGGTAAGAAAAACGGGCAGTGAAGTAGTGGATGGCTATAGAGCCCACTTTTGGATCATTTTCACACTTTAGGAATCTCCCGAAAGTCAATAGGGGTTCAGGGGGCGTAGAAGCATCCTCCCATCAAGATATGAGGGGAAGGGGGGGGGGGGGGGGGGGGGGGTTAGATTTCAATAATAATCCTCCTCTTCTACTACCCTTAGCTCTTCTTTCCCAGAAAAAAACTCTCTTTGAGCCTAGAGCTCAATCTATCTTAGTTCGATTAGAAAGTCCACACACAACGAGAGCGAAATGGTCATTGATATTCAACATAGTGGTTTTTCTTCTTCAAGCATATGCGAGCACAATAAAAAAAATGTCACGTTGATTAGAAAAGACAGGTTGTTAGGAGAGAACTAAATACCTCCAAACAATTGCCTTACCTTTTTAGTGGGGCAGAAATAAGCCTGATTAGGAATAACCAAACCAACCCACTATAGCATATAGCCTAACATTAATGAAGGGAAGGGTGGAGAGAATTAAATGGATGCCATCCCAAGTCTAGTCTCTAATCACAGGCTAATAAAATTCCTACCACACAGAACGGCCAAAGCTAGGGCCCATTTAGAAATGATTGGACATGGGTTGGGAATCTTGGGTGTGATTAACCAGAAAGCAGCAAGTAGAGAAGGATAAGTTTAACTTTCTCAAAGCAAAACAAAAATCATAGACCTGGAGCTTCCGGAAAGACAAAGAGAAAGACTGAAATGGATATAAGAATTAAACTTGAAATAGGAAAAAGGCAAAATCACTATATGAGTAAGAAGGAAACAAGGTATATTAGAAAAAGTATTAGAATCTGGAAGAGAAGATATTCTCAGACTCTTTTTCAATACGATTGCTAAGCATTTTCAATCAATTGTTAAACTTCCAACTTCATAGCTTCAGGAAGTTGCAAACGAGACGAGATCAAGTAAGAGAAAGAGGCAAGGCAACCACCTTCTTTCTTCAGCAAAAAACTTTAAAATGTTCAAGGATGTGATAGAAGGGAAAGTGAAATTCACTTAACCACTTATAGTGTAAAATATACATAGAGGGAGGGTGAATAGGTATATTCTCAAATTCTTGCACTTCTTTTTCATACAACCAAGTTAAGCAGACTTAGAGCATTTAACAAGTAAATTGCTTTAATAAGTCAAAGTAAATTCAATCAAGCAAGTGTTAAAAAAATACAAGTTAATGTAAGTAAAGAAAATATAAAATACAAAAATCAACACAAGAGATTTTTACGTGGTAAAACCTCAAAATGAGGAAACATCCACGGATTGATACCATAACCATCTGTAAAAAGCAAATCACTATGACAAATAGGAGATACACACTCAAGAGGCAATAAACACACCCAAGATTCCCAACCTATGTCCGATCACATCTGATATGCCCTACAACATTGCAAAAATGACAAATCAGGATAAACTGAGAGATGTTATGTTTGGCTATAGACTTAAACTCATGCTTAGGAGAATGATTAGGTAACTTTTCAACATCTTTAACATGTTTCACATTTCCTAGTTTGCATTGTGTAATGTATTCATAAAACCTATGCCTAATGTGACCAACTACATTACAATAATGACAAACCGGAATGAATTTAGAAAAATTACCTTTGGGGTGAGTATGCTTTGGTTAAGAAGTTGGTTGAGAAGTTCCATAGCTCTTCTTGTCTTTGCCTTTGATTTTGGAAGGAATAGCAGTAGAGTCTTTCTTCTTCTTGGACTTTCTTGACTTGTTCTTGGTTGTAGGATTCTTCTTAACTTCTTCTACAAAACCAAAGCCACTCATATCTCCATGATGCTTTCCAATTTTTATAACTTCATCAAGCTTAGTGGCTCCAATTTTCATGCCATTAATAGATTCTTTGAGCAATTTGACTTCATCTTTAAGATCACACTCCTTAGTCTTCAAGATAGTCAAAGTGTTTTCTTTTTGCTTAATCTCTCCTTCCATGACAAACAACTTCTGTAAGAACCTCATTTTTATGATTGGCTTATTTAATGACAAATCACATTGGGGATGTTTATGTAACGGGTAGCATAGGTTCTCCAAGTGTAGTTTTCTCGAAGTCACGCTTCCGGTCATCCCAAAGAGCTTCAAGAGAGGTAGTTTACTTGACTTGACTCTTTTGAAGAGATTTTAGTTGCACACACTCACTTGCATGCATTACATTCTTGATTACATGTTATTGAATGATGCATTGTATGCCACTCATCACACTCCACACTTACATATTTTTGCATATTAGATTAGTTTGTTGAGTCTGCCTGGAAAAGAGGATTTTCCTCTTCACCGCGGTGCAGGTCGCTTGCTGGGCACCTGCCTCCGTCGTGGTCCCAACAACGGTTGGTTCCAGAAGGTGCATTCTTTGAAGACCGTGGTCTATGCACTTGTATGCGCAGCGGTCCATACCGCGGTATACATCAGTAGGCCCTACTGCCTAGACCGCGTCCTGTGCTCTTACCTGGGCCGTAGTCCACGCCGCGACTTTGTCCAGACGGTGCACTGCTGTGTGGACCGCGGTCTGGACAACTTGCCTGAGCCGCGGTCCAGCAAGCGGTAATGACGGGATTTTGATTCACAAGCCCAAACAACGCAGTTTTGTCTAGGGCTTCTATATATATGTTCTCTTCTTCCCATTTCGTGAGTGTGAGTTCAAGAAGCCATTTTTGAGAGGCCAAGCTTCCACAAGAGAAAGAAACTCCCAAGAACTCATCTTTGCTCACCCAAACCCAAAACCCATCATCCTTCATGCATCCTTAAGCATCTTTAAGGCATGGGTCTTCATCATTAGTTGACTTGGTAAGTTGAACAAAAACCCCATCTTTATCATTTGTTCATACTTTCCAAGATTGTGTTTTTATTGCATTTATTAGTTGATTTAATGCTAGGACTCTATTTAATGCATCTATTTATGAGTTCCTTTGTATGATTGGGTTTGTATTGTGATAGCTAATATTTAGGACATATTTGCACTCTATCTAATTAGGACTCATTGATTGCATTTGTTAATTGCATTTATTGTCCTTGCCATTTTATGTGACAACATGTGTTGATATGGCTTTGTTTGATGACTAGAGTTTAGACTTGCATATCTATATCTAGTTAGGTCTCTATGAGCATTCATATAGACATTGATATCTAGGATTTGTACTTAGTGTCATATTTAATCCCTAGATAAACACTTAGTGTTGCCTAGCATTATTTGCATTTTGAATATTCATATATTCATATATTCACTTAGGTTGTTAATCTCTTCTTGAGAGTTAAGTCTTGTGACTACAAGGTGTAGTGCACAAGCAAGTGAAGTCTTGCAACCAAGGTGTGGTTGGCAAGCTAAGTGATCAAGGATTCACTATAAAGGCCCGTTGGGTAGTAGTGGTGGGTTAGTGACCAAGAATGGTGTGACTAAAGGTCAACTTAGGTAGTAAACATCATTACAATAGTGGATTTAAGGATCGTGTATGGCTAGAAGGATAGCCTGTGGTTTTTCCCTTGTTGAAGGGTTTCCACGTAAAAATCAAGTGTTATTTATTATTCCGCACTTTACACTTGATTTTGTATGTTTGTTTATGAGGTGAATTTTTAATATTGACTAATCAAGAAAAGTTGGTAATTAACTTGATTAAAACCTATTCACCCCCCCTCTAGGTTGTAGACATACGCCTCAATAGTATTTTCAACTTCATAGTGAAGTCTTCTTTTAAATCATCCAACTCTTGAGCACTTTCCTCTATCTTTAAAAAATATTTTTCAATGGTCTTTTCATGATCCTTGATGACTTCACTTTGCTTGCTTATCTTCTCCAAAGACATATTCTTTTCATTGTCAAGAGCTTTGATTATAACCTTTAAATTGGCATTGATCAACTTCAACTTGTTGTTCTCATCATTCTTCATGAAATTTTCACTAGTTAATTGAACGATATTTTCATTGAAGCTCATTTCATCATGATTTGAAGAAGCTTCGATCTCTTCATGATTGGAGGAGACTTTACTATCTTCACTACTTGAAGAGTATTCACTTTCCTCATTACTTGAAAAGTCTTCACTACTATCCTAAAATCTTCCTTCATAAATGGGCGGGTGAGCAATGTAATTGCTAGTATATTCTTGATCATTCGAGGACTCATTTTCCTCTTCTACATCACTCACACTCACATCACTCCAAGTACCCTCCATAGCTAAGCCTTTCTTAGACTTTTTCTTCTCATTAGCATGTTTGGTGGAGATAAATCCAATTCCAATACATTCATGACATCGAATTAGCTTCTTCTTAGATTTATCCTTGCAATCCACTTCTCTTTTTGGAGTAATCTTCTTATCGACTTCCTCTCACTTAGATCATATGTTCTTTAGAAATTTCTTCAAAGTTCTCACCATACTAGCCACATCATCTTCATCTTTACTCTTCTCACTGGTCACTTTGAGTTCTATTCCCTTACCCTCAATCTTCAGCTTAAACCCAAGCTCATATGTTTGTAGCTACCCAAGAAGCTCATAAACCCTCATAAGATCGACATTCTTGCTTTCTTCAATTGCGGTCACCTTTGCTTTAAATCTCTTAGGCAATGATCTCAAGATTTTCTAATTAATTCTCTCTTGTGGATATAGCTCTCCCAAATTTTGACTTTGGTTGGTCATATTCAAGAGTCTAGTTTGGAAGTCTACTAACATCTCATCCTCATCCATAACAAGACTTTCAAATTGAAAAGTAAGCATTTGTACTCTAGACCTTCGAACTGCCAACGGACCCTCATTGATAGTTTGCAAAGTATCATATGCTTCCTTTGCCGATTCGAGGTTTTGGATGTAGATAAATTGAGTACTATCTACACTTCCAAAAATAGCATTCACCGGCCAATGATGCCACTTAGAATTATCAAATTCAATAGTCGTCCATTCGGCTCTTGGCTTCAAAATCATAGTGCCATCTTCAAGTCTTTTGGTAGGTATCTCATAACTTTCCTCAACACTCATCCATGTTTTTTCATTGATGGATCTAATGTAGGCTTTCATCATAAATTTCCAAAAGGAGTAGTTACCACTCTTCAAGAGTGGAGGCCTAGCACTAGAAGCACCTTCCGGTATTGAATCACCCATAGCTCAAAAATCAACAAACACTATAAAATGGATCTATCTAATTACTTTTAGACATCTGCTCTGATACCAATTGAAATTCCCTTAACTACTTATAGTGAAAAATATACCTAGAGGGGGGGGGGGGGGGGGGGGGGTGGTGAATAGGTATATGCTGAAATTCTTGCACTTCTTTTTCACAACACCAAGTTAAGCACACTTAGAGCATTTAACAAGTAAATTGCTTTAACAAGTCAAAGTAAATTCAATCAAGCAAGTGTTAAAACAATACAAGTTAATGTAAGTAAAGAAAATAAAAATACAAAAATAAACACAAGAGATTTTTACTTAGTAAAACCTCAAAATGAGGAAACATCCACGGGTTGATACCACAACCACCGGTAAAAAGTAAATCGCTATGACAAATAGGAGATACATACTCAAGAGGCAATCAACACAAGATTCACTCTCCAAGCTATCTACACATATTTTACCCTCGGGACTAGTGAACTTACTCTGCCGACTTCCTATCCAAGACCTCATGTCTCTAGAAAGATTTCTTACTTGTCTATCCAAGTCCTCCCGACTCTAGACAAGATTCCACGCTTAGCTATCCGGATCACCCCGATCTTAGCCAAGACTTCCAATTCTTAGCTATCCAAGTCCTCCCGACTCTAGACAAGATTCCACGCTTAGCTATCCGGATCACCCCGATCTTAGCCAAGACTTCCAATGCTTAGCTATCCAAGTCCGCCCGACTCTAGCCAAGACTTCCAATGCTCAAATCAAATAATCACTCTTAGAAATGAGACTTCCAACCTCTTCACGAGGCATATAATCTAAGTGAATACAAATGATGCAAACACAAGCAAATAGAGCAAGTTGATCAAACACACTCTATGAGGAATTAGATTTGCACAAATCAAGCTCACAAGCAAATGTAACTAGTTCTTATGAACATGTAATTAGAGATCTAGATTAGGCATTCAAAATTATTCACAAAAATATCTAGAAACCTAAACATGTCAATCAAAGCTAGAACAACAAGTTTTCAATTGAAATCACAAAACTAGCTTTGAAATCAAGTGAACAAGTTAACACTTGAGGTCATCAACATATTCAATTAAATAAGAACTAGATATGAATAATAGAAATCAAAACCAAATATTCTAGTTCTAGAACATGTGACTAAAACCTAGAAATCAACAATCAAGATCAAATCACAAAGAGATTCTAGATTCAAGTTCACGTTCTTCAAAATTAGCTAAAAGATGTTCAATTAAAAATCACAAGAGCTAATTTCAAAAATCAATCAAACAAGTCCAAAAGTTGAATCAAAATCATTCTAAACATTTTTATTTAATCGAAGAAGAATATTCATCAAGTAGATCATAAAAGAAAAATGAAAGAAAAATGATTCACTTACAAACAATGACTCACGAGTAGAAATCATATCATCACAAATATTTTGGGCATTTTTTGACTCTGAAAATTATTGTGACTTGTTCCTCTCTTCAAGACCAACAATTTTAGATTTTGAAAATCTAAAATCGGAGTTGATTCGAGAGAGTTATGCTGTTTGGAAGTTGAGAAAATTTAGAGAGAAAATTTCTGCACAAGTTTCTTTCACTTCAATTTCTTCAAATGAAAAGAGAGAGGGAAATGAGGTATTTAAAGGAAAAGGAAGAGAGGGAAACAAAATACCAATGGGAGGAGGCCACCTCTGCTTTCCCGTGGAGGCACGTGGCCTCAACGGGGGCAGAGGGAAGCCTTTCCCGTGAGGCCCACGCGCCTCCACGGGAAAGGGTGCTGGCCACCTCTTTCTCCCTTTGAGTCCTCCTCGCGTTCTTCGACCGTTCTCTGGCCTCCGAATTCCGATTTTGAATCTGTTTTTGGATTATGAACCAAGACTCCCTCATGCACAAGGACGTCACAAAAAAATGTGGAATTCAACTTGAAACACAAGGATGAAAACCAAGTACGATTATGACACATAAAGTTTCGTAATTTCCTATTTTGAACTTGAAACATAATGAATGAGTAATATAAACAACCGGAACTCAATGAGCATAATATAAGCTTACATTCAAGTTCAATAACATAGAAATACAGACAAATGAACACAAGTATGCCATTTCCTAGAAATAGTCCTAGAACATGCAATTTTACAAAAATTGTCAAATTAAGTCTAATGCATATGCATACAACAATATGTGTGTGAATGTGTTATACAAATTTGGCACAACGATTCAGGGACACATATGGATGTAATGTGTGTGTGTGCACTTACTCCTTGCAAGAGGAAGAAGAATCTTGATACTTTAGCATCAAAGTAAGCACCTATCCTCTTGAAGAAGAACTTTGCATGCGAAGTTGCTTTCCTTCTTTGAAGCTCGATCCAATCACGAACCAATTAAGCAACTAAGCAATACAAACAAAGAGCGTTTTGTTATGGAATCAAGCCAACACAAATCTAAAACCTAACAATCTCCCCATTTGGCTATTCGATGGCAAAACATCAACCTCACCATACAATTATCACTCAAACTAACTCATTGTTGATTTCATTCTCACATCCTCACATTACAAAGAGAACCCTAAACTAAAATATCTTCAACTCTTCATGAGTCTTCAAGATTCTCCTTCTTTAATCATCAAGGCATCTGTGAGAAACACACAACCAAGAAAACAAGAAATCTTCTACAAAGAAGATTGGTGAGATATATCCATAAAAATAAACAAGACTCCCCATATCTTATATAAATGTTCACTTTAAAGCACTCTCTTAGTTCCTTTACCTCAACACACAAGAATTCTTTACTCCATCTTAAGAAAATAATTCTCTCCCTTAATAAGAGAAGGTTAATAAGAGAAGGTTAATAATCCACAGAGAGGAACATTCTCCCATATGAGGTAGATTTCTCCCACACATGGTGAGGTATACATTTCTCCCCCTTTTTGTCAAGGAATAGTCAAATAAACAAACAAGGGATAATCAAGCGAAAAGAGGCAAATATATGAGACAAGTAACATGCATTTTCAATGTTCAAGTATGTCATGTTTTTATCAAAATATACTCATGTGAACATATCATAAAAGAGAACAAAGTCTAGGATACAATGCTCTCCCTTGATAAGTGCACTATCTAAGATCAAGATAGGATATTGTTCACAATGATATCAACAAAATCACACAATCAAGCAATTTTAAAGAAATTTGACAAAATAAGCTCTACAAACTATGAGAGATACACCAAGATTTTCAATCTCTGTCATAATTCTTCTAAAATTGCTAGCATATCAAATTCACTTGAAAGCAAAACAAGTGTGTGTGTGGATTTGCTTCAAACATATATAAAGGAGTAACTGGATCATCAACATGCAAACAATATCAACATCTATTCATCTTATGCTTTTCCATAAAAGGTCAAATCGATTATCAAGCAGAATTTTTGCTTTTAAGAAAATAGATTTCAACATATGAGCGTGTGTGTGCATGTGGGTCGTCATCTTATTTCTGTTTTTCAACCCAAGCAATCACAATTTTCAACTATACTCCTTTAAGCATTTTTTTTTTGTTAAGCTTTGAATCAAAGATTTTTTTTATTGGTTCTTTCTTTTTCAACACTTCTTTGATTTTTCTAACATAAACATATACACTTCATGACCACTTTCACTCATCATAATGGTGTAGCCTTTTCCTACATTAAGCAAATTTTGAAAAGAAAACAACAATCGAACATATGATAAATTGAAATTGATCACAATCAACAATCAATGATAAATTCAACTAATAAATTTTGAAAATACTCTAAGAGTGATTAAAATAACCTAGATGAGGGGGGGGGGGGGGGGGGGGGGGGGGGTTGGGGGGTGAATAGGTTTTAACCAAATTAATTGTCATATTTTGGTTAGTCAAGATTAATCACAACAACCACTAACAAACAATCATTGTCACAACATGCGGAAAATAAAATAAAATAAAGACAATGATTTGTTTTAAGTGAGAAAACCCCAAAAGGGTAAAAACTCATGGGCCTAAAGCCAATCGAACCCTAAAATCCACTATTTGCAAAAACAATTACAACCTGGGTTGACCACATCACACCCAATCGGTTACTAATCCGTTCTTGCTGCCCGTAGGCATTTTATAGTGATGTTAGGCACTTGCTTGTATACTACCCACGACACATACAAGCCTTAACTTTAAAGTGAAGAGATATGCAACCTAAAGTGAATATGAAAATATTCTAAATGCACAAATGCTAGGTAAACACATTTAATGCTTATCTAGTCATGGATGAATGATTCAAGCAATCTTAGATATCTTGTTGCTATATGACATACATATTACTTAGCTATATGAAATAAATGCAAACCAAAATGCAATAACTATCACAATATAACAACCTAACAAACCTACATACAAAAACCTCAACTTGTAATTAGAATCCTAGTATAAATGCAAACAAGTCATAAAAGAGGTTTCTTGTTAAGCAAGAACATGAAAATAGATGAAGATGATGTTCTACTTACCAAGTCAACTATGTAGATGAAGACCCATGCTTAGAAACATCCTAGATGAAGCTAAATGATGCTTGATTCATGAGTGAATGATAGGTGCTTGGGTTTTGGTTAAGAAAAATGCAATCTTGCTAACTTTCCTTGCAAGTCACTCTTGAGTTCTCTAAAGATGGAGTAAGACTGAATTCTGAAGCTCTAGAGATGAAATTGGGATGAACAGATGTATATATAACAACCCTAAAAGAAACTACGTCGTTTTGGAAAAGTTTGTAAAAAGACAAGCAAAACTGACGTAGTGCGTGGGTCCATGTGCACGGGTAGGAACCTACGCAATGACCAACACATATGGGTTTTGTTAGGTTTTAGATTTGTGTTAGCTTGATTCCATAACAAAAATCTCTTTCTTTGTAATCCCTAGTTGCTTAGGTGGTTCGTGGTTTATACAAGCTTCAAAGAAGAAAAGCAACTTCTCATGCAAAGCTCATCTTCAAGAGGAAAAATGCTTAATTGAATACTATGGTATTATGATTCTTCTTCCTCTTGCAAGGCGTAAAGGTACACACACACACACATTGCATTCATTTGTATCCCTACATTGTTATGCAAAATTGGTATAAAACATTCACACACATATTGTTGTATGCACATGCATTAGACTTAATTTGACAATTTTTGTAAAATTGCATGTTCTAGGACTATTTCTAGGAAATGACATACTTGTGTATTTTTGTGTTTATTTGTTTATTTTTTTTTATGTTGAACTTGATTTTGAGATTATATATTCCTCATTGAGTTTTGGTTGTTTCGGTTACTCATTTATTAAGTTTCAAGTTCAAAATACGAAGTTAAGAAACTTTTGAGTGCTTTAATCGTACATGGTTTTCATCCTTGATGTTCAAATTGAATTCCATATTTTTTGTGAAAGTTGTCTTGACGTATTTTATACATGAAGGATTCCCGGTTCTTAATCCGAAAACGGATTCAAATTCAGAGTTTGGAGGCCATAGAACAGTTGAAAAACATTTCAGTGCGCTATAGGGAGCAAAAGGGAAGTGATGGAAAAACTGCTGAAATCAACCCTACCCTGTGGAGGTGCGTGACCCCCATGGGAAGGCCACCATTCTGCCCCCGTAGAGGCCATACACCTCCACGTGGAGTTGAGGTGGCAAGGGATCATTGGTCCTTTGATTCTCTCTCCTCTCCACATCATTTTCCCTCTATATAAAATCAAATTTAGTGCTGAAATTTTGAACAACTTTTCATTTTTTTTATTTTGGTCATATCTCTCTCAAATCAACTCCAATTTTAGATTTTCAAAAGCTTTAATTGTTGGTCTTGAAGAGAGGAACAACTCCCAAGACTTTTTAGAGTCAAATTATGTCCAGACGTTTCACGGTGATCTGATCACAGTTCGTGTGTTCATCATTTGTAAGTGAATCATCTTCTTTCCTTTTTTTCTTTTGTGATCAACTTAATGAATCTTCTTATTTGATTAAAGAAAAATATTTAGAATGATTTTGATTCAAATTTTGAACTTTTTTGATTGATTTTTGAAATAAGCTCTTGTGATTTTTAATTGAACATCTTTTAGCTAATTTTGAATAACATGAACTTGAATCTAGAATCTCTTTGTGATTTGATCTTGATTGTTGATTTCTAGGTTTTTGTCACATGTTCTAGAACTAGAATATTTTGGTTGTGATTTCTATTATTCATATCTAGTTCTTATTTGATTGAATATGTTGATGATTTCAAGTGTTAACTTGTTCACTTGATTTCAATTGAAAACTTGTTGTTCTAGCTTTGATTGACATGTTTAGGTTTCTAGATATTTTTGTGGATGATTTTGAATGTATAATCTAGATCTCTAATCACAGGTTCATAAGAATTAGTTACATTTGATTGTGAGCTTGTTTTGTGCAAAACTAATTCTTCTGTTAATAGCCAAAATTGACTAAGGGCCAAAGGGAAATTTTCCACCCTCTAGACCTGGCTCCATGTCCGAGATTTTCCACTAGGAGACCATGTTACCCAAAGCTGAGCTACGATACCGCCCCACAGGAATAAGAGCAGGCTCTAGAAACATCCGGAATAGAGCCCAAAATTGTCAGATCAAGCCCGTGTCACCGAACCTGAAAAAAAGGAAAACCCCTCCCGAAGTCAAGGTTACCTCGTAATTTCTCCAGAAGCTCGCCTATACCTCGCTTATACAGGGAGGTGTCCATATGGGGCCGCACCTAGCTTCGAAAGGTCAAGGGAGGCCAGACCTAGCTCCTAGCTGGACGAAACTTCTCAATATCGGGGCCAGAACACTGATCGACCTCACTAAACTGATGTACCACACCGTGATACATTCAACGACCCCCATGGAATCATGCTAGACTCGAAGATACACAGGATCACATCTAAAGACGTTACATATGTATAGAACACGTAATAGAGTCTAAGTAGGAAACAAATTGATTTCCACCAAGATATCCTCAACTGAGCAATTAACTCAAAGTCAATGACATTTAAAAATAAATATCCCGTCTGATAAGGAGGGGAGAGATGGAGAAACTCAAGGGGAGAATCAATTAGTTTAACCTATGAAGACATTGTATAAATGAGGGACTTCCTCCTTCTGAAAAGAGGAGACTGCTATTCGACAGGCACACAACAGGTACCCAACTATCCCCTAGAGAAACGTGAGAGCAATTTGAAAGAGAAAGAGAGATGTATCCCATATGATATCAATAAAGGAAGACTTTTATTTCTTTCGAATAGCTAACAATATCATTGTCTCCTTGTCATTTCATTAGGCATTGTCATATACATATACATTCTACCTTGGCCATCGCCTACGCGGTAATGATCTTGAGGGTGCTAACTGTGATTTATTGCCCCGAGCAAAATATCCGTTAACACTTTCTGGCACCGTCTTTGGGAACTAAAGCCTACACCCAGTTAATCAGATCAACTATTTGCATTTACATTTTCATTGTTTTATAGGAACTATGAGGCTCCGCTCTTCCCAAGGCCAACATGGAGGTTCAGAGCAACCCCCGGCGAGGCCAACGCGAAAAGCCCAAAGAAAGGGGAGAAAGTCAGGATATGGCAGTCAAGCTCCGGTCCAAACAACTAATGCGCGGGCTTCTGGCCACCCTATAGTGAGCCAGGCCGCGCTCGACCAACAAGCGGCAGCCTTCGTGGAAACTGTCCGCATCCGTCTGCTCGCTGAAGGCATCACGGTCCAGCCAACCAACCTGAATGATCAGGGAGAGCCGAGCAGGTTCGGAGCTAGGCAGCCTGCCTTCGATCGCCTGGGACCTCCTCTTCCAGAGCCAGCTCGAGACAGATCGGGGCCCTAACTTTCGACCTGGGATAGGCTGGGACTCATGCCCCCAGTTCCGAAAGGACCTTCACAATATCAACCCAGGCGAGTTAAATTTGCCGCAGATGCTTTCACCCGGAAGCAACGAGAGCTATCCCATCCAACTGCATCAAGGAGTAACGCCCGGGACCAAGAGGAGGAGAGTAGACAAACTTCCCAAATGGATCCTGTCCATGAGGGGGATCGGACAGAGGTTTCCAGTTCATCAGAGAGACTCGATAGTGAAGAATTCGAGGTCAATTCAAAGAAGCCTGGGAACAAGAGACTGAGGGATCAGCTGGAAAAGCTACAGAAGGAGGTCCAGCAGATAAGAAAATGAAAAGAATAAGGAGGATAAAAAGGATCCCCTGAGCGAGATGAACGCTCCCTTCACTAGGAGGATCCGGGAAGCGGAGCTGTCACCAAAATTCAAAATGCCAGCAGATAAGTTCTCTGGAACAGAGGATCCTCTAAGCCACCTGGAGAGCTTCGTTCAACAGATGGAGGTCCAGAACACTACCAGAGCAGCTATGTGTAGGATGTTTCCAACGACCCTAATCGACTACGCGAAAACTTGGTTCAGGAAGCTGCCTGCTAACAGGGTGGATTCTTTCACGAAATTATCAACAGATTTTTGCTCACAATTCCAAGGGGTCAAACCTCGTCCGAAAGATCCCATACACCTCTAATATGTGATCCAGGAATGGAGTGAGACACTTCGGTCATACGTGGAACGATTTCACTAGGAGGTCATACAAATGGGAGTTTTCCCCGAGAAAGAAACTCTCACCAACTTCAGGCGGAACCTATGGGCGGGAAAGCTTTTCCGTTCCTTCGCCAAGAGACCTCCCGAGACTTACCAGGAGACCTACGATCGGGCTCTTGAGCAGATCGAGATCGACGAGCAACTCAAAGTCAAGATGGAACACGACGACATGAGAACGGCGAAGCGTCTGAAAAAAGAAGCCCCCAAATTTGAGCCAGTTCAGAAAAATTAGAATAAACCTCCCAATAGGTCGACCTATCGCATCCCCGCTCCTCAGCACAGACAAGAAAAATATCCAGCAAGACGAACCCCTCCTAGGGCTTTGCCACCTCCCAAGACCGTGGCCCCCGTAATGCAAAGGGAGACAGGGTATGACTACTACACTCATTTGAACGCTTCCGGGGAAACGGTATACCTTGCTATACGAGATAAAGGGCTGCTCCAAAAGCCCGCTCCCATAAAAGCCCCAGCTGACAGTAGGAACCGGTACAAGTACTGCAACTTCCATGAAGACGTGGGCCATAACACTTCAGAGTGCTATAATTTGCGCAACCAGATTGAAGCCCTCATAAGGGGGGATGCTTGATTGAATTCTTACAACAGATCAGAGATAACATTCAGACTAGAAATGAGGTACAAGCTGAGATCCGTGAGGACGTAGAGAAGAGGAAGGGGGGACAAACTGATTTAATGCAACAGATCCAGGTGATACACACCATCCTGTCCTCCTTGAAGGGAGTCTTGTCCATATACCATAATGTCCTAAAATTCCCGGTTGGAACCAAGGTGGGAGAGGTACGCGGAGACCAACAGGCAGCCAGGAAATGCTACGCAGTGTCTGCCAATCCTACAGCTTTAGCAAAATAATGTGTATAGGTGGTATTAGTCCAGGAAGATATGGAAACATCCCGGATAATCCAGGAAGAAATAGAGCCCGCAGAGCATCCTCATCATCCAGAAAGTGAACTTATTATGCCTTAAAAGGAGGAACAGAGCAAGGAGTGGGCCAGCGGAAAGCCCATAGATAGACTTGAAGAGATACCCATCAGAAATGACGATCCCTCCAAGGTTGTTAAGGTCGGGGCCACCCTTGAACCAGAAGCCCTTGAACCAGAAGTGAAAGAAGGTTTAATTAATCTTCTCGAGGAATTCAGCGACATCTTCGCTTGGAGCCATGACGAAATGCCTGGAATCCCGACATCATTAGCCGAACATCGACTAGCGGTAGATCCAACAGTCAAGCCCGTCAGACAGAAGAGGCGTCACTTCAACGCAGATAGGAACGCTGCGGTGCAGGAACAGGTAGATAAATTGATCAAGGCAGGGTTTATCAGAGAAGTACGCTATCCCGAATGGATCGCCAACGTGGTTATGGTTACGAAGGCGAATGGGAAGTGGCGTATATGTGTCGATTACAATGACCTCAATCGGGCTTGTCCAAAAGACAGTTTTTCATTACCAAAGATCGATCAGCTGGTTGATTCCATGTCCAGAAATAAACTTTTGAGTTTTATGGATGTATTCTCAGGATACAACCAAATTAAAATGCACCCGGCTGACCAGGATAAAACCAGTTTCATTACTAGGCAGGGCTTGTACTGCTACAAGGTGATGCCGTTTGGTTTGGAGAATGCAGGGGCTACATACCAGCGACTGGTTAACAAGCTGTTCAAGCCCGAGATAGGAAGGACGATGGAGGTATATCGACGACATGATCACAAAATCACCAACCGCAGAAGGACATTGGAAAGACCTTCGTAAAACCTTTCTCATACTGAGAGAAAACCAGATGCGGTTGAACCCCTCCAAGTGTGCCTTCGGGGTAACATCGGGGAAGTTTCTAGTCTACATGGTTCATGAGAGAGGCATAGAGGCCAACCCAGAAAATATCAAAGCTATCTTGGACCTGGAATCCCCAACATCACTCAAACAGGTACAAATTCTAACTGGACGCGTAGCGGCGCTCAACAGGTTAGTCTCTCGCTCCACCGATAAATGTCTCCCTTTCTTCAAAGCCATCAAACAAGGGAAAAACATGAAGTGGAGCCAGGAGAGCGAACAAGCTTTCCAAGCTTTGAAAGAATACCTAACAAGCCCACCGTTGTTAGTCAAGCTAGTTCTCGGAGATGAGCTGCAGATCTACCTGGCCGTATCATAAATTGCAGTAAGCGGAGCTTTGGCCAATGAGTGTGGCGATGGTTTTCAAAGACCCATATACTATGTGAGTCATGCTTTGACCAAGTCAGAGAGGAATTGCATTCTCCTGGAAAAGCTCTCTTATGCTCTGGTGATCTCAGCGAGGAAGCTCCGTCCCTATTTTCAAGCTCATACAATAGCAGTGGTGACAGACCAACCTCTCCGCCAATTCTTGCAAAGACCAGACATGTTTGGAAGGCTAGTCTTATGGGCCCTAGAGCTCACTCATTTCGATTTAAAGTATAAGCCCCGAACCACGATTAAGGCACAGGCTTTGGCTGACTTCGTGGCATAATTTTCGGCACTCTCAAATCAAGAGGATCCCTCAGCACCAAATGAGATCCTTGAAAAGACATCTGAGATCGACAATTGGCCGGAAGGCTGCAAGTCATGGATCCTCTTTACAGATGGAGCATCCGGGCAAGCTGGTGGAGGAGCTGGCATCATTTTCATAGACCCGGAGGGGACTGATTTCTATCACTGTTTCAGATTCGAGTTTAAAGCCACCAATAATGAAGCAGAGTATGAAGCCCTCATAGCTGGGATGAAGGTAGCCATCGAACTAGAGGTCGATTACCTATAAGTCAAGAGCGACTCATTGCTTGTTGTCAATCAAGTGACTGGGGTGTACCAGGCAAATGGAGATAATATGGCTGCCTATCTAAAGCTAGCTCAGTTCCTGAAAAATAAGTTTAAGGGGTTTAAGATCGATCAGGTCCCTCGACACTAAAACCATCGCCCAGATGTTCAAGCTAAAATAGCGGCAAACAGAGGCCAATCCTTACCACGGGAAATTTCCCTCCAAGTGATCTCCCAACCAAGCATAGCCACAAATAAAGAAATCTGCTCCCTGGATCGTCAGCCTTGCTGGATGGACCCGATCATCGCCTACCTTCTTGAGGGGGAGCTTTCCAAAGAGCCTGACCAAGCCCAAAGAATTAAAAGACTCTCGGTCCGATTTTGTTTGGTAGATGGATACCTCTATAGAAGGGGCAGATCCCTCCCCTTACTTAGGTGCTTGCATCCTGATGATGCTAAATGGGCACTAAGAGAGGTCCACTCTGGGGACTGTGGGAACCACATAGGTGGGGAAGCTCTATCATATCAGGTGCTTCGTATGGGGTACTATTGGCCGACCATCCACCAAGATGAAAGGAGTTTTGTTCAATCTTGCGAGCCATGTTAAAGAACATCAAACTTGAACCACCAGCCACCTGAGAGACTGTTGTCCCTCAGTTCACCTTACCCTTTTGCCATGTGGGGAATCGACCTAATTGGACCACTCCCTACCGCTCCCGGACAAATGAAACATGCCATCGTGGTTATCGACTACTTCACAAGATGGGTCGAGGCATGGCCTCTTTCTCGGATATCAGAAAAGAATACGACCAAGTTCATCAAAACCAACGTGGTATGAAGATTCATGACCCATCTCATCATTATAGCTGATCTAGGGAAGCAGTTTGACAACGCCCGATTCAAAGATTTCTGCAAAGGATTGGGGATCGACCTCAAGCTCACTTCAGTAGCCCATCCCAAGACTAACAAGCTGGTGGAATCCACCAACAAGACTATCAAGAAACTTCTAAAGAAGAAACTACAGTAGAAAAATGGAAAATGGGCCGAAGAACTGCTAGAAGTCCTCTGGGCATACCGGACTACAAAGAGAACAACTACCGGGGAGACGCCTTACTCCCTGGCTTTCGGAGTTAAAGCGGTCCTCCCCATCGAGCATAAATTAACCTCGTTCAGGGTACAGCACTTTGAGCCCGAAAGTAACGAGGTCAAGCTCCGGGCTAATCTGGACCTCCTAGAAGAGAAACAAGACCGGGTAGCGGAGAAAATGGCAATCTACCAAAGCAAGATTGCTAGATATTTCAACCAAAAGGTCAGAGCCCGGAATTTCAAGGAAGGGGATCTGGTGCTTAGAAAAGTGACCCTGAATACTCGGAAAAGGTCGGATGGAGTCTTAAGTCCCAATTGGGAAGGGCCATCTTTGATAAAGCTAGTTGCTCGCAATGGAGCCTACAAACTCGAAGACATGGACGGACGACCCATCGACCACACTTGGAATGCAGACCATTGAGTAGGGAGTTCTCAAGCAGACTACCCTCATTTAGGTTTCATTAGAATCCCTAATAAAGATGTACTACATCTCGATCATCAATAAAATCATTTTTCTCTTTCATATTTATCTCCAACTATGTTCAACAGTAGTGTCTACACCCTTGAGTGGGAAATTCAACATAAACACTTCGAGACCAGGAAATAGCTAAATAGCCCTCCTGATGCCTTGGTCGGGCTACCACCCCCAAGAAGGGTCTGAGTGTAAGAGCATAGTTACCATCCAGATCTCAAGACCAGGAAATAGCTAAATAGCCCTCCTGATGCCTTGGTCGGGCTACCACCCCCAAGAATGGTCTGAGTTTAAGAGCATAGTTGCCATCCAGATCTTGAGACCAGGAAATAGCTAAGTAGCCCTCCTGATGCCTTGGTCGGGCTACTACCCCCAAGAAGGGTCTGAGCGTAAGAGCATAGTTGCCATCCAGATCTCCAGACCAGGAAATAGCTAAATAGCCCTCATGATGCCTTGGTCGGGCTACCACCCCCAAGAAGGGTCTGAGTGTAAGAGCATAGTTGCCATCCAGATCTCGAGACCAGGAAATAGCTAAATAGCCCTCCCGATGCCTTGGTCGGGCTACCACCCCCAAGAAAGGTCTGAGCGTAAGAGCATAGTGGCCATCCAGATCTCAAGACTAAGAAATAGCTAAATAGCCCTCTTGATGCCTTGGTCGGGCTACCACCCCCAAGAAGGGTCTGAGTGTAAGAGCATAGTTGCCATCCAGACCTCGAGACCAGGAAATCGCTAAATAGGCCTCCTAATGCCTTGGTCGGGCTACCACCCCCAAGAAGGGTCTGAGTGTAAGAGCATAGTTGTCATCCAGATCTCGAGACCAAGAAATAGCTAAATAGCCCTCCTGATGCCTTGGTCGGGCTACCACCCCCAAGACGAATTTAAAAACAAATGTTTGTTTTCGTGTGCAGAATCAAGATCATCATAATAAGAATTCCTTACCAAAGTTTTAATGAAGTACAAACAAATTGTTGTTGTAGATACAATTCTGGTTCCTATTCAAGACCAGGAATGAAACAAGAGTTCTCAAAGCGATTTGATTTCTCATTATGAGAGGAGCCTATCGCCCAGTAAGACTACATCCATCCAACGGGGAGCCCAACCCCCGAGCTCGGGCTATAAAAAAAAAGAAAAAAAAAGGAAAGCTAAGCTAAATAAGGGCAAAACGAGGTGCCCACCCCATTTTCCGGGCAATCAAGACAAGCCATGAACGAATTGCTTCAAGCTTTGGGACTCCCTGGGTTTTCCTCTGCTGGTCCTCCTCCTTCCCGCTGATCCTCGCCATCGACCCCCCCTTCGGGTAGTTGTCCATCTTGGTTATCCTCGCCAACCGCCCCTCCATTTAGAGGCTCCATCTGTTGATCAGCAGGATCTTCCTCCAGGACTTCATTAATCACTTCCATAACCTCAGACAGGATAGCCGCATCGAGAAGGGCAGCCATGGACCCCGTCTGGCTCCTGTCGACCTCCATCTCTATCATAGGGGGCTCCTCAGACGGGCTCCTAGCTCCTTCCCCAGCTCCTGACTGGTCCCCCTCGGATCGAGAAGACAGAACCTTACTGGATGACTCATCGGGACCTGAAGTAGTAAAGGGAGGAGGTGGAAATGGAGGATCTGTCTGGGCGGGCTGTTTTCCTGCTCCTGCTTGGTTCGAAGGAACCGCCTCGTAGCCATCAGGGTGAGATAACTCTGCCGCCTTAATCATTATTTCCTGTCTATCCCAGCCGGCAATAGATGACAGATCAAATGGAAAGGAGAGAGCTTCAGCTGCCTGAAAGCAAGCATAGAAGTATCAATCGCTAAAAGAGGTCTCCGCGTCAGCTTGCAGCTTGGTCACGTGAGCAATCAAAGACTGATTCTCGAGGTCCAACTTTTTAGCCTCAGCTTTCCAAGAATCCCTTTGTCTGGCCCGCCGGGTAGATTGAAGACGCTCTTGATCATAAGATTGCTTCGTCCTCTCATGGTCAGAACGAAGCTCAACCATCTCAATCTCGACCTTTCCCTGGTTGGAGGTCATCTCTTCCACTAAGGACTGAGCCTGCTTTAGCAATCCCATGGCTCTCTCGGCTTCGGCTTCGACTTTTGCAGCCCGATCGCGGATGACGGCAACTTGCTGGCCCATCGCTACGTTAAATTTGAAGGCCTACAAAATACAAAGCCAGAGTTAGAAACTGAACAAATTAGCAAAAGCATTACAAAGGAAATACAATTACCTCAACTAAAATAGCAGACCCCTTGGTAACCAGGACATCCACGGGCATGGAAGCCATCCTGGAGATCCTACCGCCCGGACAAGATACGATGAATTGTTCCAGGACTTCGTCCTGCCCCGTCGAGCTCGACTGAGGTCGGGAACAGCTGGAAGGAATCCTTGTGACACCCTTTCCAGAATCCTCCAAAGCTTGGGGGGTTGGAAGTGCAGCGGAATCAGACGGGCGAATCGAGGGGGTAGCAGCTTTAGCGACTACAGCAGAAGGGGCAGAAGTAGTCGGACCGACAACCTGGGGAGCTTTACCCAAAGCCCGGAAAGCCCGCGACACAAGGTTGGCCATTTTAGACCCAGCTGGGGAGGCAGATGGGGCAAGAGCTGGTTCGACCCCAGCAAAGGGAAGAGAAATTCTAGCTTGAGGAGAGCGTGAGACGTTGTAGGAAGCTGGTTCAACGATAAAAACTGTGAATAAACAAATTAAAAAGGAAAATGTCAGAACCAAGCTGATCAACAAGGCAAGGCAAGGCAATTCAATGGCACTTACGAGGAGTAGCGTCTGAGATCCGCAGGTATTGGTTCACCCTACGAGGATAGAAGGCTTCAGCAGTGGGGAACTTCAGGTTCAAGTAATTCCTGGCTAAAATAGCCTTCAAAATGGCTTCAGATTCAGAGGGCAGGGAGTCCCGGTCCCACGAGGGTTTGTCACTGAAAGCTGTGGGAACCTCAAACTCATGCCCTCCAATGAAAATCGAGCTCCCCCAATCATCCCCTGTAAGGATCCATTCTTCCTTACAGGCGGGGTCCTTCTTCGAAACGCCAGGAATAACAAAGTTGAGCTTGTTCTTGGCCTTAGCATAAAACTGGCCTCGAGGAGCGCCAGACAGGCTCCCAATCTGGAAAAGATAGGCCAGCTCCTCTGCCCTCGGCTCTTTCGTCACCTTGCTCAACTGACATTGTTCCCTTCATAACACGAAGAAGCCAATCAGATTCCTCTAGAAGCCAGGCGTCAACTGGAGGGGAGCAAGCTGGATGGCGTTAAGAGCCCGCCGAAAAGTCGGATGAAAGGGAAGCCTAACCCCATTCTCGAGAGCCGCCACATGAATTAGAAGCATGCCCTTAGGGGGGTTGAAGAACTCGTAACCCTTGGGGGGCACCGAGATGGAAACGCTGTCGGGGATGCCATACTTCGACCTCAAACGGTCAATCGCGACTGGATCAACGATGGAATCAGGGACATCCCTGAAGTCATAAGGAGGGAACCTCTCCAAAAGGGAGCCAGAAGCCGGGACTTGATGTTCTCCCGCGGCGTCGCCGCCCACTTCTTTGTCGGAGTCTTCATCGGCAATATCCAAAGGATGGTCAGGGTGGTTGGAAAACCCGGTCCCAATGGACACATTCCTGTTTGACCGCCGACGTTGCCGGTTGGGCAGGGAATTGTCACTTTCTAAGCTCCTCCTTGCCCGTTTCCCCGGGGCAAGGCTAAAGACCTCCTCGCCATCAACTATGGAGTCAACCGAATCATGACTGGTTTTCGACATGGTGAAGTTAGTAAGGATGAAGAATGAGGAAAATGATAAGCTTGAGAGAAAGGTTATGAGAGAAAATATATCTTGGGAAAAATTTGAGTTTGAAAGATGTGAGGAAGTCGTTGAGATACATAGATATATATAGGCAAGAGGGCAGCAGCACGAGCTGTCGGGATCTTCGGTTGAGATCACAAAGAATCTCAGGGACTGCCATAACGTAACCGGATTAACTCATAAACAAGCTAGTCAGCTCACGCCACGTCACTTGCGCAGTTAATAAGGAGATCTCCCCAAGATTCTGGTAATGGTAAAGAATCTCGGGGACTGCCGTAACGCAACCAGATTAATTCATAAATAAATTATTTAGTTCACGCCACGTTACTTACGCAGTTAATGAGAAGATTTCCCCAATATTCTGGTAACGGTAAAAAAGGAAAGATTTTCCAAATAAAATAAAAATCTGACCCCAACCCCAAGCTCGACGTCTGGTGTTCAAGTCAGAGGGGACTTCTGTTAATAACCAAAATTGACTAAGGACCAAAGGGAAATTTTCCACCCTCCAGACCTGGCTCCATGCCCGAGATTTTCCACTAGGAGACCATGTTACCCAAAGCCGAGCTACGATACCGCCCCGCAGGAATAAGGGCAGGCTCCAGAAACATCCGGAATAGAGCCCGGAATGGTCAGATCAAGCCCTCGTCACCGAACCTGAAAAAAGGAAAACCCCTCGAAGTCAAGGTTACCTCATAATTTCTCCAGAAGCTCGCATATACCTCGCTGATACAGGGGAGTGTCCATAAGGGGATGCGTCTAGCTTCGAAAGGTCAAGGGAGGCCAGACCTAGCTCCTAGCTGGACGAAACTTCTCAATATCGGGGCCAGAACATTGATCGACCTCATTAAACTGATGTACCACATCGTGATATATTCAACGACCCCCATGGAATCATGCTAGACTCGAAGATACACAGGATCACATCTAAAGACGTTACATATGTATAGAACAAGTAATAGAGTCTAAGTAGGAAACAAATTGATTTCCACCAAGATATCCTCAACTGAGCAATTAAATCAAAGTCAATGACATTTAAAAATAAATATCCCGTCTGATAAGGAGGGGAGAGATGGAGAAACTCAAGGGGAGAATCAATTAGTTTAACCTATGAAGACATTGTATAAAGGAGAGACTTCCTCCTTTTGAAAAGAGGAGACTAATATTTGACAGGCACACAACAGGTACCCAACTATCCCCTAGAGAAAAGTGAGAGCAATTTGAAAGAGAAAGAGAGATGTATCCCATATGTTGTCAATAAAGGAAGACTTTTATTTCTTTCGAATAGCTAACAATATCATTGTCTCCTTGTCATTTCATTAGGCATTGTCATATACATATACATTCTACCTTGGTCATCGCCTACATGGTAATGATCTTGAGGGTGCTAACTGAGATTTATTGCCCCGAACAAAATTTCTGTTAACATCTTCATATAGTGTGTTTGATCAACTTGCTATATTTGCTTATGCTTGCATCATTTGCATTCACTTACATCATTTTCCTTATGAAGAGGTTGGAAGTCTCATTCCTTAGAGTGATTCTTTGGTTTGAGCATTGGAAGTCACATTTGGAGAGTGATTCTTCAAGTTATGCATTGGATGTCTTGGCTAGGATCAGGGTGATCCGGATAGCTAAGCATTGGAAGTATTGGCTAGGATTGGGGTGATCCGGATAGCTAAGCGAGGAAGTCTTGTCTAGAGTCGGGGTGACTTGGATAGACAAGCAAGGTGTCTTCCTAGAGACGTGAGGTCTTGGATAGGAAGTTGACATAATAAGTTCACTAGGCCCGAGGGTAAAATAGGTGTTGACAGCTCAGAGAGTAAATTTTGTGTTGATTGCCTCTTGAATGTGTAACTTCTATTTGTCATAGTGAATTTCTTTTGCCGGTGGTTGTGGTATCAACCTGTGGATGTTTCCTCTTTTGAGGTTTTACCATGTAAAAATCGTTTGTGTTGATTTTTGTTTTTATTAGCTTTACTTTCTTTGAACTTGTATTGATTCATCCATTGCTTAATTGTATTCATAATATTTTGTTGAATTAATATACTTGTTAAAACTTCTATGTAAAATTGTCTATCTTGGGAATAAAAAGAAGTTGCAAGAATTTTGAGGCTATACCTATCCCCCCTCATTTAGGTATATTTGACACTATAATATAAAGAGAATTTCAGGTTTTACGAACCTGAACTAGCACTGTGCGCTGGTGTAGCGCATGATGACCAGCGCACGACCAACGCTGACCTACTACCCGAGATGCGCTGGTGTGGTACATGATGACCAGCACAACTTGCGTTGGAGGCTGCGAGGGTAGCTACCCGGCACAAGCACTCGCACACTGGGACTTTCAGCATGCTAAAGGGAAAAAGTCCATTTTCAATACACAAGAATAATGCCTATCTTACATGAATGTTGTGCATGTGTGAAGTGAGTGAAATGCACACAAAATGAAGCAAAAAAACAAGAAAACTAGGCAAACATGAGAAGTGTGTGTGTGCACATAAATCTCTTCAAAGAGTTAACCATGTAATATACCTTATTGAAGCACTTTGAGTTTGATGATGCCATTGAAGCTTGATCATGAACAATGAGGCCTAATCTACCCTTACAAGTAAATCCCTAATGTGGTTTGTCAACGAAATGAGCCAATCAAAATATGAGGAACTTACAATCTCCCAATTTGGCTATTTTGTGGCAAACCCACCACTCACAAAGCAACCTCACAATTACAAAAGAAGGTCGGTCAACAAAATTTTTCTACATTACAATAAATCCTATAATATAAGTTTTTAACATCTTTAAGTCAATCCAAAGCTTGTAGAAAAAAATCCAACCTACACACGAACAACAAAACAAATAAAAATATCTTCCAAGAACATGTGTGTGAGAGGTGCTTTCAATAAACATAAGTAACAAAAACAACATTGCAATATCATTAATAAATTGAACCAATTCAATCCAATAATGTAATCATGCTATGCAATGCAACACTCTCCCAAGACATGATCCCTTTCAACTCCCCGTAGACACGATGCCAAGGAAACCAACCACTATATCTCACAACCATTCTCCCTCTTTTTGTCATGAAATAGGCAAATGGAGTCTCCATTAATAGGTAAGCATTTGACAAGCAGAGCTCATAGCACAAATACATATGCATAATCATATAAGCAACTTTATTCAACTCAATTAAGTAAGAGAGATTCAAGGAGTTTGAATTTATGAAATGTGTGACACGATGATGTGCATGCAAGATATGTTGCATTCAAGTTCAAAAACAATGGTATTTGGGAAAGCAAACAACAAGGGTTTCCAAAAAGAATTCAAACCAATTTCACCATTTGTCATGATTTCAAGCAATGATATATATTTTATAAGAATTTCAATTTGAAGAGCAACTATATCAAAATAAGCGAAACAAGACATGAGCGACTTTTGCACCGTTTTTGATTTTTCCAGGTAAGATACCCGTATGATAGTAGCATTGTTCAACTAATAAAGAGAGAGCGAATACTGAATTTGGATGAGACATCCTTATTTATTGAATGGACATAAGTTCCTTATTGAGTTTAGTCTTCTCATTTGTTTTTTCACAAATTTTTGCATCCATATTTAAGCAATCAAAAAGAAATCTTCATGCATATCAACTTAAAGCATGTCATTAATAAAATTGCCATGTCATGGAGATCAATTATAGGTCATTCAAATTGTACTTCCAAAGTAAATCTCCTAGTCCAAAAATGCATGTTTGAATATAAATATGACATGGATTACAAGAAAATCAATTTGCACACTTATTAAGAAAAACATAAGCATATGTACAACCAATCATCTCACGCAATTAATAAAGGAGCATAAAATATATCAATGTAGCGCAATGCAATTTTATGCCAATTTGCTCTCTTTGCTTGAGCTCCCCATATGGGGTCAAGACATACTATTTCAAGCCAAATGACAAATCCCAATAGACTTACTAAGGTTCCCAAATCTAATAGTGTCTAAGGGCTTTGTAAATAAGTCCGATAGTTGGTCATTAGTCCCCACATGCTTTAATGCAATAGTTTTGCTCTCAACTAGCTCTCTAATGAAATGATGTCTAATGTCAATGTGCTTTGTCCTAGAATGTTGGACGAGATTCTTTGTAATGTTATAGCACTCATGTTGTCACAAAACAAAGTGAGAGTGCCTTGCTCTAAGCCATAATCGGCTAGCATTTGTTTCATCCACAACAATTGAGTACAAGCACTACCGATGGCTATGTATTCCATCTCGGCCGTGGATAGGGAAATTGAGTTTTGCTTCTTGCAAAACCAAGACACCAAATTGTTTCCTAGGAAGAAGCAACCACCCGATGTACTCTTCCTATCATCACAATTTCCTGCCCTATCGGCATCACTAATCCAACAAGACTTGGATTAGTTTCAAAGGAGTACCAAATCCCATGATTGAAGGTACCATTCACAAACCGAATTATCCTCTTGACCGCAACAAGATGAGATTCTTTGGGATTGGCTTGGTACCTAGCACAAACACACACATTAAAAGCAATATCAGGCCTACTTGCGGTCAAGTAAAGCAAGCTACCTATCATGCCCCAATATAAGCTTTGATCAACACTTTTACCACTAGCATCTTTGTTTAGCTTCAAAGTGGTACTCATAGGTGTGTCACAATGTTTGGCATTGTCAAGGCCAAACTTCTTCACTAGGTTCTTTGCATACTTAGCTTGGGATATGAAAATCTCATCATGCATTTGCTTAATTTGCAAGCCTATGAAGTAATTTAGTTCACCAAACATGCTTATTTCAAATTCAAGAGACATGACATCAACAAATTGTTTCACTTTTGACTCGTTGGTGGAACCAAATACAATGCCATCAAAATAAATTTGAGCTATGAAAAGCTCACCTTTGTTGCACTTGATAAACAAAGTCTTGTCAACACTACCTCTTGAGTAGCCATTGTTAACAAGATAGAGAGTGATGCGCTCATACCAAGCCCTCGTTGCTTGTTTCAACCCATAAAGAGCCTTTTTGAGGTGATAGACATGATTGTGGTGGGTGGATGGATCCACAAACCCCTTAGGTTGTTCAACAAACACTTTCTCATTCAAGAAGCCATTGAGGAAGACACTCTTAACATCCATTTGGTGTAGTTTGAATTTGTACACACAAGAAATGGATAAGAGAAGCTTTACAGACTCAAGACGGGCAATGGGAGCAAAAGTCTCCTCAAAGTCAGTACCCTCAGTTTGAGAGTATCTTTGTGCCATAAGCCTAGCCTTGTTGTGCACAATGTTGCCATCTTCATCCGACTAGTTCCTAAACACCCATTTGGTGCCTATCACGCAAAGAAAGGTCATCATTATCACAAACATCCTCCTCATGGACAACAATTTTGGACCTATAATCATCAATGACAACATTTGACGATTCTATGACACTTCGAGTTTTTAAATTGTAAACTCTATAGGCATTGCTATTGAGTGCATATCCAATGAAATTACCCTTATCACTCTTAGCATCAAACTTGCCAAGTTGATCTCAGTCATTAAGAATATAATACTTACTTCCAAAGATGTGGAAATAGCTAACATTGGGTTTTCTTCCCTTTCATAACTCATAGGATGTTTGTTTGGTCCCGGGTCAAAGGAATATTCTATTCCCTATATAACAAGCTGTATTGACGGCTTCGGCCCATAGATTCCTAGGAACCTTGTTGCTAAGCAATATCACCCGAGCCATCTCTTGTAAGACTCTATTCTTCCTTTCCACGGCTTCATTTTGTTAGGGAGTTCTAGGGGCCTAGAATTCATGGGGAATACCTAGACTATTACAAAAGCTCTTAAATCTACTATTCTCAAACTCTTTCCCATGATCACTTCTAATTCTTTTAATGCTCATAATGTGAGAATTTTTCTCATTTTGAACTTTGCCATATAGCATTTTGAATTTCTCAAAAGCTTCGGACTTCCCTCTAAGGAAGTAGGTCCAAGTGAACCTGGAGAAGTCATCAACCACCACAAGAATATATCTTTTACCACATAAACTCTGGGGGTTGCATGGGACCCATAAGGTCCATATGAAGGAGTTCCAATGGCTTATTGGTGGTAAGATATTTTCCCTTTTTGTGCACACTTTTAGTTTGCTTCCCTTGTTGACAAGGTCCACAAACTCCCTCAATCCTCTTCCCAAGCTTGGGATGGCCTCTCACAACATTCAACCTCTCAAGGACTTTCAAGTCTCTATAATTCATGTGGCCAAATCTTTGATGTCAAACTCAACTTGCTCATAACTAGAAAAGTTACAAGAGATATCACTAGATTCAAGACAATAACAATTGTCACTTGATCTCTTGCCTTTCAATAGAACTTGCTCATTTTCCTTTAGAATAAAGCAATCAACTTTGCCAAACATAACCGAAAGCCCTTCATCACTTAAATGTGATATACTAATAATATTAGCTTGCAAGCCATGTACATAGAGAGCATTGGGCAAGGAGGGCAAACCAAAAATAGATATATTGCCTCTCCTTATGACCTTTTTCCGTGAACCATCACCAAAGGTGACAATTCCATTATCCTCCATCACAAGAGTCTCAAAGAAACTCTTGTTTCAGGTCATGTGCCTAGAACACCCACTATCAAGATACCAAGTGTTAGAGGCATTGGCTTTCAAAGCAACTTGAGCCACATAGCAAAAATACTCATCTTTTCTAGTCCACCTAGGTGCAACATTTTCAATCCCATAAGCCTTTGGTTCATTGACTCTAAGTTTCCTACGTACATGCTTTTTGGCTCTTCTAAGCATATTTTTCTCAATCATGTTTTCAATTCTACACAATTTGATAAACTAAAAGTAATTAGGCCTTATGTGGCCTTTGATACCACAATAATGATAAGTAGGAGTGAAATAGGAGTTCATACCATAGCCCTGTGCAAGCATTTGAGGCTTCATTCTCCTTTGAGTAGTCTTTTGATGTTGAACAACCTTTCTCCTTTGTGGTTGAGCCAAAGTAGCAAGCCTTCTTTGTTGAGCATAAGGAATCCTTGGTTGTGGTCGAAGGATTCCTGGATGTGGAGGCCTTGGTTAAAATGCTCTAGCTTGTTGTGGTTGAGCTTTTGTTGGAACCTTGACTTGAGCATGTTTTGAGGATTCTCCAATTTCAATTCTTTTTGTAGTTTGTTGTGGCATTTTGGCTTCTTCAACCTCTTGACTTTTGATAAAAACAATCTTCTTTAAGGAAGTGGTATCCATGTCTTACTCATATCCCAAACCCATCTTATCACTAGGGTTCTCTTCCCACTTGATAGTATCTTGTTAAGCTTTTCAGTTCCGGAGGTCATCTTGGCAATCACACCTTTTGCCTCCCCAAGCTCCTTCCTCAAGCTCTCTTCTCTCTTCACTCTTCTTAACCACAACAAGCTTCAATTTCAAGCTTTCTTCCCTTTATCTTGCTCTTTTCACTTCCTCACTTAAGTGAGTCATCTTGGAGGTCAATTCAAGGTTTTTCCTTTTCAACTCTTGAATCTCTTTTTTCTTCTTTACTATAGAGCTCTTAAAGTATGCCATAAAGTCTTCATAGTGCATCTCCTCATCAAATTCATGCTTGGACTTGGATGAAGTACTCTCATTACTTGAGTCATCTTCTTCTTCTTTTAGCTTGTATTCTCCTCTTCTTATCACTCATAACTTCCTTGGCGTTGTGAGATGATGAAAAGGCAATGAAGTTGGCAACTTGGTCTTCATCATCCGAAGACTTTTCTTCCTCATTTAAGTCTTCACTATCACTCCAAGTAGCCGCCATTACCTTTCCTTTATTCTTCTTCTTTAAATTAGCACACTCAGGAGCAATGTGACCATACCCACAGCATTCATAGCATTGAATCCCCTTCTTGGAATCCTTCTCTTCACTCTTGTCCACCTTTTTGAAAGAAGTCTTCTTCTTTATAAATTTTCCCTAAGAGCCTAACCCCTTCTTTTCAAACTTCATAAATTGCTTGAACCTATTTACCATTAGAGCCATTTTTTCACCTGAATCTTCTTCCTCCCTTTCTTCCTAGGAGGTTTTCAATGCAATGCTCTTTTGCTTCTTTTGAGGTGTTGTTGAAGTAGGGGCTCTTCTTAACTCAAAAGCCAACAACTTGCTAATTATTTCACTTGGCTTCATCTTCTTATATTCGCTATTCTCCTCAATAGCGGTCACTTTTGCATCAAATCTCTCCGGGAGAGACCACATAATTTTTTAATTTATCCTTATATCCGAATATGGATCACCCAATTGGTGACTTTGATTGACAATATCCATTAGCTTCACTTGGAAGTCATTAAAGCACTCGTGATCTTCCATCTTCAAAGTCTCAAATTGGGTTTGAAGGACTTGTAGCTTGGAGTCTTTTACCACATCGGTTCCTTCATGTGCCATCTCCAATATTGTCCATCCTTAATGTGCATTCCTTGCGGTTTGGATTAACTTGTGTTGGTTCTCATCCACCGCACACAAGTTGCATGCATGGCCTTGTTGTTCCATTTTGAGGCTACAAAGTCTTGAGTATCCCATTGTGATTTCGACTCAGGCACAATGCTTCCATCTTCTAGAGTCTTGGTAGGTGATATGTAACCATCCTCAATCACCATCCAAGCTCAATCATCTATTTGGCACACGTATGACTCCATTTTTCCTTTCCATGATAAGTAATTAACAGCCATTAGAAGTGGAGGTTTTGTACTAGATGCTCCCTCTCGCTCATATCCGTTTCCACTTATGGTATTTAAGGGTGTGAATGAGATGAATGCAATCAATCAAACAAGACAAGCAAGACACACTAACTAAAATGCAATCTAATGCAAGACACACTAACTAAAATGCTAACTAATGCACGACACTCTTAGAGAGCAAGAGATCTCCTAATTTTGTTAAGGAACCCGCTCTGATACCAATTGAAAATACTCTAAGAGTTATTAAACTAACCTAGAGGGGGGGGGTGAATATTTTTTAACCAAATTAATTGCCATATTTTGGTTAGTCAAGATTAATCGCAACAACCCCTAACACACAATCATTGTCACAAAGTGTAGAAAATAAAATAAAGACACAATGATTTATTTTACGTGAGAAAACCCCAAAAGGGTAAAAAACTCACAGGCATAAAGCCAATCGAACCCTCAAATCCACTATTTGCGAAAACTATTACAACCTAGGTTGACCACATCACACCCAATTGGTTACTAATCCGTTCTTGCTACCCGCAGGTCTTTAATAGTGATTTTAGGCTCTTGCTTGTATACTACCCACGGCACATACAAGACTTAATTCTAAAGTGAAGAGATATGCAACCTAATGTGAATATGAAAATATTCTAAATGCATAAATGCTAGGTCAACACATTTAATGTTTATCTAGTCATGGATGAATGATTCAAACAATCCTAGATATCATATTGCTATATGACATACATATAACTTAGCTATATGAAATAAATGCAAACCTAGATGCAATAGCTATCACAATAAAACAACCCAACAAACCAACATACAAAAACCTCAACTTGTAATTAGAATCCTAGTATAAATGCAAACAAGTCATAAAAGAGGTTTCTTGTTAAGCAAGAATATGAAAATAGATGAAAATGATGTTCTACTTACCAAATCAACTATGTAGATGAAGACCCATGCTTAGAAACATCCTAGATGAAGCTAAATGATGCTTGATTCATGAGTGAATGATGGGTGCTTGGGTTTTGGTTAAGAAAAATGCAATCTTGCTAACTTTCCTTGCAAGTCACTCTTGAGCTCTCTAAAGATGGAGTAAGACTGAATTTTGAAGCTCTAGAGATGAAATAGGGATGAAGAGATGTATATATAACAACCCTAAAAGAAACTACATCGTTTTGGAAAAGTTTGCAAAAAGACAAGCAAAACTGACGTTGTGCGCGGGTATGAACTCGCACAATGACCTGCTCACATGGGTTTTACGAATCAGAACGAGCACTGTAGGCTGGTGTGGCGCATGACGACCAGCGCACAACCATCACTGACCTACTGCCCGAGATGCGCTGTTGTGGCACATGATGACCAGCGCAACTTGTGCTAGAGGCTGCGCGAGTAGCTACCCTCGCACAAGCACCCGCGCACTGGGACTTTCAGTGCGCTAAAGGGAAAAGTCCCTTTTCAACACACAAGAATAATGCCTATCGTACATGAATGTTGTGTAAGTGTGAAGTGAGTGAAATGCACACAAAATGAAGCACAAAAACAAAAAAAAAACTAGGCAAGCATGAGAAGTGTGTGTGTGCAACTAAATCTCTTCAAAGAGTTAAGCACGTAATATACCTTCTTGAAGCACTTTGATTTTGATGCTGCCATTGAAGCTTGATCACGAACAATGAGGCCTAATATACCCTTACAAGTAAATCCCCAATGTGGTTTGTCAACGAAATGAGTCAATCAAAATATGAGGAACTTACAAATTCAACTCAATGATTAAATTTAAATCAAATGAAAAAAAATTATGATTAAATGAGTGGTAGCTCATACCTTTAATGGTAATAAAAAACCCGGCAATTAACATCTTTCCACTAAAGAGATCTCATTTACTTCAAAAACAAAATTGTTAAAAACAAATACCTCACTTCAAATATAATAAAATGAAGAACCTAGAAATTAACATGTATAAAAAATAGAAGAAGATACCCATGTCAGAATATAAAATTGTAAAACAAACATGATAAAAAACAATTGAAAAAAAAAGAGTACCTTGAGAGGGAGGTAGAATACATAACTTTTTTTTTAAACAAAGAAACTGCAGATCTGGGAAGTGGCGGGGGATGTCTCTCCTCCTTCGGTTTGTGGCAGGGAGATGAAGACGAAGGAGGACACGACTGACGATAGAAACTTCTTGTTTGACTCGAATGATGACAGAGATGAAGACGAATGAGGAATGATTGGAAACGGTGAGGTACACTACCAGATTCCAGTGGCTCAACCGATCAGCGAATACTTCATACTAATCGATGTGCTTCCCTCCGGCACCATCAACGATCTGAACGAGATCGTCCGTCGTCGTCCTCCTTCGTTTTCTCCATCGTCTCCCATCCGCAAATGGGGTAGGTGAGACCTTCCTCCCCGTGCCTCTCTCCTTCACGACGGGGGAGAATCTCCATCCATGGAGATCTCCATGGATTATTCTGGAGATCCAATCTGCAGGAGATTGGATCTCCACCTCTCTCCTTATTTATTTATTTATTATTTTTTTGCCTTTTTTAAAAAAGAAATCTATTTAATCTCTACCATCCATCTTTGAGATGGATGGCGGAGAACCATTAATTGTTTTTTCAATTTTTATATGTTTTTTAAAATTGTTTTGTTTTTAAATTTATGTTTCTTATTTTTTAATTCAATTTTGTTTTGAATCCTATAAAATTGTATTTGATCTCCACCATCCATGTTTTTTTTAATTCAATTTTTAATTAAAATTCAAAATTTTTTAATTTAATTTAGGGATTAGGTGTAGTTTAGTCTTTTGATCATGGTCAACTGTTAAGTTTGATAATGGAAGAGGGTGTGAGTGTCAATTTATTTTGGATGTAAGAGGGCAAATCTCATGAAGGTTTAGTGCAATTTACTCAATAAATAGTGTAAGAATGTGCTATAGAGATAGAGAGGGAGAGAGTTATTAATACAATTAAACATAAACACAAAGCTGTTAATTAGTTTACTCACTCCACAAGAATTACAATCACAAGAGCACGAGCTACAAACTTGAACTTGAAAAAAGATTACATAACTAAAGAAAAAAATTCAAAATGTACTAAAGATCACAAACTTGAACTTAATAAAAGATTACAAACTTGAACTTCATAAGAGATTACATAACTAAAGATCGCACTCTCTTAAATCAAAATGTACATAATTTTTTTCACACAAAAACAAGCCAAACCATGCATTATTTTACATGCAAATAATAATATGCACCAACTATCCTCTAATTATCTCCGACAAGATGAGATTGACATAGTGATTTGCCTCTCACACATATAACATGAAAAACTATTCTCTGACCCCCACATTAAGCAGCCACATTATTGACTCCATCATCTCCACCTCTCCGAGCAGATTCATCATCATGATCATCAACCACCCCACTATAATTTCCAGGATGAATCTTCGAATTATTTGATCTAAGAAAAACAGAACCACCACCACCACCTTTGACTCTCTCAGCTTCTTCAATAACACAAACTTCACCACCTCTCCTCACTCTCTCCTCTTCCCTTCTCTGGAGCCTCTCCTTGTGGCGCTTCCTCATCACATAAACTTCTGCACAGCTAGCTCCAATGGAAGACATTGTTATTACTACTAATTAATTAATAAAAAAAATTAAAACAAGAAACCCCAGTTTTGAAAACAGTTGAAACTGTGTTTGCTTAATTGGTGAGAAAATGGAGGTAGCTAGGAGGGAATTTATAGGGGTTGATGAGGTACTAGCTAAGTGGCTAGCGATCACTAATTATAGTATTACAAATTTTAAACGGTTATTAAAGAAGAAACTAGTGGCGTAGCTGTGTCATGCACACAATATATGGTTACTAGTTTTGGAGAATAGAAATAGTAAAGGAAAGTGGATGTGGGTTACAGTTACATATATATAAATAGTGGTTTTGCTTTTGGATATAGTCGTGGCATTGCCATTACTACTATCCACACGGATGCCACGTTAGTTCAGGTTATATATGGAGAAGAATTGGAAATGGTGGGTGTACAGTTGGACATTAATGGAGGCTTAATTTGCTTATTTGTAAGTTTTAAACTAAGAACTAGTGCCATCTTAGACCAAGTGTGGTGTCAGGTGTGGGTTAAGTCCTACAACCCATTGAAGGTGGTGGGGTGGCAGTGCCAGTAAGGATATTTCCGGCTTCAAAATTGGGATTTAGGGTCGTCTATTGATCTGAGTTTTGTTAAATTTCATATTTTTAAAGAAGAACGTCTTATTAATAATTAATGGTCAGAATACATTTCTTTTTATTATGGCTTGAGTAACAATCAATCACAAGTGTTACTTTTACTCACTCATGCATATTGTTTATTAATAAAGAATACAAAGCAAAAGGAATCAAGTTTCACTGTATTAGAGATTTCACATGTGAAGTTCAAGAAGATGGGATGAATCCTATCCACGTTGAAAAAAACATATAACAAGAGAAGTGTATATATAAACTCATGGATAATCCATCAATGAATCGCCACCAAATTGGCAAAAAAATAAAATAAAAAATCTTTGTTTCTAGAATCAATTTGAATAAATATTTCTAAACTTATCTATCTGATACTAGTCATGCAAGAACGAAATTATCCTCTCTTTTTTCTTTTAAACATAAAATTTAATAGTTATACCCAATTCATATTTGTGGGTATTAGTTAGTTCAGCGATTGCGTAAAGACAATTACAATGGTAAGTTGAGATTTTGGGTTCTATCTGTAGGGTAAAATTATATATATCTGTGGATAGTCTTACAACTCAAAAGTTGTAACATTCATAAGTATATATACCCTTCTTATGTCATATGTTTTTTTTCAATATGAGATTCACATGTTCTTGAGCTTCATATGTGGGATCTCTAACAGCGTATTTTTTTAATGAGATATTACAATTAATTTGGTTTGTAGTAGAGGAACAAGACTCAAATCTACAAATATAATGTTGTAAGTGTGAGAGACATACCACTAAACAACCTCATCTCATCAAGAGTGGTTGCGTCGGGTACAATGCAATGCAATAAATAAATGTAAAACTTTAAAACACCTTTAAACTTATAAATATGCATGAGATATAATGAAAATAGTATATTGTTATGTAGTTTCTCAATGGGCGAATTCAATCCTCTAATTCGAAAGACCACAAGAATAAATGTGATCTTACCCAATAAGTGTTGCTCTTAATTTTTTATTGTTGAAAAGGCGAATTTTATTCAAGCAAAGCAAGATTACAAGACAAAAGGCAAAGATGCCCAAGAACCGACCAAACAGAGACAACGAGAACCCGCAGCAACAACAAAGCAAAGACAAGGACCAGAACAAACTCAGAAGGAAAACACGCCAAAACCCCAACAACACCATCACTGCCAGCGAACAAGAACCAGAAAACACCCCAGACCAGAAACATAACACACCCAGCTGAAGCAGACACCTAACCTCTAAAATCAGTCCAATCCCCATTCTACCAGTTCGGTTATAAATATATATATATATATATATATATATTGATTTTAAAAAATGTGAAAACCTTCACTGGTTATCACTGATAATTAATCACAACATATATGGACTTTGATTAATTATATGACCATAAGTCCATAACTTTATTAGCTAATGCCAATTAATTATTACTCTCTACAATAATTTGCATATAATGTATACTAAAGACTCTGCATGAAGTGCTTCATGATAGGCTTTTTTATTAAGCAGTTAGTGTTAGTGCTTTTGAGAGAGAGAGAGAAAGAGAGAGAGAGAGAGATTAGTGGGGAAGAACTTTAGCAAAAGCAGCTTAATTAAGTAAGTGCTTAATGGAGATCAAAATTAGAGGAATAATAACTGGATATAATGGAACTTCCATGACTTCTCAATTCACTATAGCTTATTATAATATTTATAAAAAATATATATTGATTTCTATAATGGGTATGGAATATTTTTATTTTTAAGGTTAAAAACTGATCTAAAACTAGGTAATTAAACCAATTAGAAGAGAGATCAGTACATGTAGGAGCCGTTCAACCAGTGCTTGTTCAACACATCCTGCCCACCTAAAAAGTTGATAGAAACTCATCAACCAAATTCCTGCTCTTTTATGGCTGCTGCATGGAATTTTAAGGAATATATACACGCAAGTGTCATTAATTAAAAAATAGCAAATGGAACAATCGTGCATACATAATAAAAGTAGAGTAATGTATTAGAGATTTCAAAAGTTAGTACAAAATTTAAGGATTATAATATATATAATGGTCAAAATTTAAGGATTATAATATATATACATAAGTGTTTGGTTTCACATGTAGACCCAAAAACAATGTCATCCACATATATTTGTGCAACAAAAACGTCATTTTGATTATGGACAAACAAAGTTCTATCAATGTCACCTCTCCTATAGTTGTTCTTAACAAGATATTGAGTCAGCCTATTATACAAAGCTCTAGGAGCTTGCTTAAGGCCATAGAGAGCCCTTTTCAATTTATGTATATGATTAGGAGAGTGTGGGCCTATAAAACCATTAGGTTGTTCAACATACACTTCTTCTTTAAGGTATCCATTGAGAAAAACACTTTTGACATCCATTTGAAACAATTTGAATTTCTTAAGACATACAATGAACAACAAAAATCTAATGAACTCAAGAGGTGCAACATGTGCAAATTTCTCATTAAATTCTACACCCTCAACTCTAGTGTAACCTTGAGCCACTAGTCTAACTTTACTTCTCACAATCTTTCCACTCTCATTGGTCTTATTCCTAAACACCCATTTTGTACCAATCACATTAATGTCTTTTGGTTTAGTAACTAAATACCACACTTCATTCCTCTCAAATTGATTTAGTTCTTCTTGCATAGCCCCAACCCAAAATTCATCAACTATTACCTCATTCATGTTTTTGGGTTCAATTTGAGATGTGTAGTAAGCATAGGAAATTTGGTTAGTTAGTTGTCTTCTAATTCTAACCCCTTTATTCAAATCACCTATGATGTCGTCTTGATAGTGCATGTTTTAAAGTCTAAAGTTAGAATTTTAGACATTTTGTTCATTTTGTTGATTATCATTAGCAGCATTTTCTAACCCTTGACTTCTTTCTTCAACTCCATTTTCATTGTCATCACTTCGACGGGACTCACTATGTGAATCCTTACTAGACTTACCACTAGTCACATCAATAGGTGTCTTAGTGTCATCCAAAAGATTTTCTTTAGGTTCATTAACACTTTCATCATTACACAAATTAAGCATGCTAAAGTCATCTATCTTCACATTCATAGATTCTATAATAGTCTTAGTTTTTAAGTTGAAAACTCTATACGCACGACTATTAGTACCATACCCAAGAAAGAGACCAATATCACTCTTAGCATCAAACTTTCCTAAGTGATCTCTTTCATTCAAAATGAAACATTTACTTCCAAAAGTATGAAAGTGACTCACATTGTGCTTCTTGTCCTTCCAAAGCTCATAGGAGGTTTGTTTTATGCCCAGCCTTCTAAAGACTCTATTAGAGACATAGCAAGCGGTATTGGCCCAAAGATTCTTAGGGATTTTCTTGCTATTGAGTATGACCCTTCCTATCTCTTGCGAGACATGATTCTTCCTCTCGACAACATCATTTGATTGAAGTGTTCTAGGAGTCGAGAACTCATGAAAGATCCCCAAGTCATCACAAAACTCACTAAATTTAGCATTTCCAAACTCACTCCCATGATCACTCCTAATGTGACATATTTTCTTAATTACAATACCTTTTTCATTTTGAACTTGATTACAAAATATCTTGAAGTAATCAAAAGTTTCGGTCTTGTTTCTAAGAAAATAAACCAACAAACCTAGAAAAGTCATCAACACATACAAAAAAGTATTTCTTGCCATTTATACTTTCGGTTTGCATTGGCCCCATTTGGTCCATGTGCACAAGTTACAAGGGCTCCTTGGAGGCAAAGTTAGTGCTCTTTTTGTGAGACACTTTAGTTTGTTTACCAAGTTGACAAGGTTCACAAACTTCATCAAGCTTCTTACCAAGACTAGGTAGACCTCTAACAATGTCAAAATTTTCAAGCTACTTTAAATCTTTAAAGTTCATGTGGCCTAATCTTTGATGCCACAATTCAAGCTTGTTGCATTCTTGAGCCATGTTAAATCTTAGAAGATCTATCTCAAGACAATAGCAATTATCAAGAGATCTTTTGACTTTCAACACAATTTGCCCTTTTTATCTATGATAATGCACTTATCTTTGTTAAAGATTACTTCTTGAAAAATTTCATACAAGTGAGTAATACTAATCAAGTTAGCTTATAGACCATCTACATACAAGGTATTTCAAAGCTTAGGCAATCCGGGGATACAAATTGCTCCCTTGCCTAACACTTTCTTTTTGGTGCCATCACCAAAAGTCACACAACCTACATCCTTCATAATAAGTTTCTTGAAGAATTCCTTGTTACCGGTCATATTCCTAGAACATCCACTATCTAGGTACCATGAATATGATGAGTTGGCTCTAAGTGCATATTGTGCAACCAAACATTGATTTGAGTCTTTTTTTAATCCATATTTTCTTAACAACATGCTTCTCATTACTACTAACAACATGCTTTGACTTATTATAATGCACATTGACTTTATTAGTCACATTTTCAAACAAGTCAAACAAAGCATCATCCATTTTCTTAACCATAGTAGTACGAGGCACATCACTTGTTTTCATAAACAAATCATCGATATCATTTTTTCTCAACATGCTTTTTATACAAGGCATTCCTAGGTCTAGAACTAGATCCATACATGGATGATTGCCTAGGATCATTTATCAAAGACAAATCATACAAATCATTCTCATATTTGCATTTACGAATATACTCATAGCACATAGTTCTTATGTGTCCTACCATGTTACAAAAATGGCAAATAGGTTCAAATTTGAGAAAGTTACCTTTAGTTTGAGCATTTGAAGTATTGGACCTTCTTATATTGTTACCTCTTTGATGTGATTTCCTTGATGCTTTACCTCTTGCATGTGAGAAGGATGATTGTTGCCTTTGATCTTGTTGGGGTTTTCCTTTGTTGCTCCTTGTTGATGTTAAGGCACCTTCGGTTGCATCCATGGCTTCACCGTTATAGAGTGTACCTAAATTCACATTACCTCTAGCTTTGACAAAAATAGAATTGTTAGATGAAGGTGTAACATTTTCATTCTCCTCTCTTGTCATTTGGATGCTTACCAATCTTAATGAATGTTTCTACTTTACTAGTACTAGACAAAATCTTACTTATCATCTTATTGGCCTCATCAACTTTGTCACTAAGCATCTTTATCTTACTGGCATACTTCTTAAGAATGTTATCACTTTTTCTAACATCTTCACGTGTTTTACTCAACCATTGTTCATACTTCTTCTCTTGACTATCATGTTCGTTAATCTCGACTTTAAGCTTATTTTCAAGTCTCTTTGCACGATCAAGAGAATCATCTCTTTGCTAAACTTCTCGTTTCAAAATTCGTAGTCTTTCATTACTATCTTTCAAGTTCATATCAAGAATTTTGTCTTTAAGCTCTTTGATCTCTTTTAAGGCATGTTCATGATTTTATTCTAGCTTCTGATAGAGAGACCTAATATTCCTAGAGATTCTCTCATTCTCTTGAATAAGATCTTCCATCTTTTGATCTTCTAGGTCAATAAACTCTATTTCCTCATTTTCAACAAAAGAAACCATGAAAGCAAAAACTTCCTTTATAATGAGTTTTCATACACAAACACAAACACTTATAAATTGGATCTATCTAACTACATTTATACACCCGCTCTGATACCAATTGAAATTTCTCTTACCACTTATAGTGTCAACTATACCTAGAGATGGGTGAATAAATATAGAAAAAATTCTTTGAACTTCTTTTTCACACAAGCAAACTATGTACACTTAGAAAATTTAACTACTAATTGCTTTAACAATTCAAACGATTCACAAATGAAACAAAAACAACAAAATCAATACACGATTTTTTTAACGTGGTAAAACCTCACATGTGAGGAAACATCCACGGGTTGATACCAGAACCACTGGTAACACTAGATTTCACTGGTTGGTAGAATGTACACCCTCAAGCGATCAATACACATGATCACCCATATTGGATCGTCCCATTCTAACCTACCATAGGGCCTTTTACTAGTAAGAGACTTGCCTCTTTCTATCCTAGACACCACATGTGTTTCAAGAAAGTTTATTGCTCAACTTTTGAATCCGTTTGATTCTAGTCAAGACTCATTGCTCAATCTCGACCTGCTTGATCTAATTGAGACATTATCCTTTTACAAGGCTTGATCTAAGTGTGAAAATGCACATATGAAAACATGATGCAAACACAAGCAAATAGAAGGTATTGATCAAACAAACTATATGAAGAATTAGTATTACTCAAATTAAGCCCGGAAAAAAATATAACTAATTCTTATTAACATGTGATTAGAAATCTAGATTATGCATTCAAGATCACTCACAAAAAACACCTAGAGATCTAAACATGTCAACCAAAGCTAGAATAATAGATTTACAACAAAAGGCACAAATCTAGCTTTGAAATCAAGTGAACAAATCAACACTTGTAATCCACAACATATTCACTCAAAGAAGAGCTAGATTTAAACAATTGAAATTACAATCAAAATATCCTAGTTCTAGAACATGTGACTAAAAACCTAGAAATCAACATTCAAGATTAAACACAAATTTTTCTAGATTCAAGTTCATGTTCATCAAAATTAGCTAGAAAGATATTCAATTAAAAATCACATATGCTAATTTCAAGAAACACTCAAACAATTCCAAAAATATAATCCAAATTATCCTCAACACATTTTCACATTCAAATCACGAGATTCAAGAAAGTAATCACAAGAAGAGTGTAGAGAATATTATTTACTTACAAAATGATGAACACTTGATGAAGATCAAAGCAAATCAAAAACTTTAGACTCCAATCAGCTCCCTAAAAACATAGGACTTGTTCTCCTTTAAAAAATGAAGATTTTGGTTTTTGAATCACCAAAATCGAAACTACAATTAGTGAGATATCACAAAAATAAAAACCCAAACACTTGTGAAAATTTCTGCACGAAATTCAATTTAAAGAGGAGGGAAATGATGTGGAGTGTGAGGGACCACGGGAAGAGATGAAGACCACGCCACCTTAGCACATCGTGGAGGTGCATGGCCTCTATGTGGATAGAAAGGAGAGGAAGAGGGGTTTCTAATGGAGGCCACGTGACTCCATGGGAGAGGAGGCGTTTTGGCAATTTGCCATCCCTCTTCCTCTTTCTTCCATTTCATGCTCCTCTAGCGTTCTTCGACCATTCTTTGGCCTCATGACTCACTCCAAATGGGTGCTCGTAAGTGTACGAGGCCGGAGTATAGTACAATAATAAGTAAAGTTCATTTCCACGAAGATTGAGGAGTTGATTACCGAAATTGATTGACTTAATTACTATTTGAACAATGATTAAATAGAGTGTTTTTTCTTGAAACTACAACTACTCTAAATTAAACTATCAAGCAACTTCAAAGTAAAAGATGAATTTGAAAGTAATAATGAATGTAACTATATGATGAGAAATTCTAAGATAAAGAATCCACCTCACCCTCCAACCGATAAGCTCTAGACTCACTCAACTACCCAATTAGTGCAAATTTGTATTGTAGACCCGTGTGCCCAACACTAACTTCTATTCTCCCTCGAGTATTAAAAATCACATCCAAGCATACCCAAAGCCTATCTCTCGATGACCCTAGAATATATGCATGAATTCATTAAGAACTTTGACACACATACAAAGATCCTATAGTCTAGTCTCGCGTATCTCTACCTTACTAGACATATATAGTGGACATTTTATCGAACATGTGGCGTGCGTTGCCCCTCGGTTCATAGCACACCACCAAAAATCATTCACAAAGATGATCAATTTAGTGAAAGCATTAAGTATTTAAAAACATCCATATATAACACAAAGCACAAATGAATAAATGAGTGGTCTTTATAGATAATTTCAAAGGTTTGGTTTCATCAAGTCTTAGCAAAAGAGAAGTAGTTCATGTTACAAATTAGAGTCGTACAAAATATATACGAAAGCAAATACATGACTCTACAACAAAATTTCAAAGAGAAAGGGTTTAGAGAAAACTATATGAAAAGTCTCCTCCTTCTATCGAATCTTCTTCTCTTTTTTGTTGTCTTTAGCTCCCTTTTGCCCAAAAATGTGAAGAAAACATGGAATTGGTGTATGGATATGGTGAAGGTTTTGGATTGTAGGGAAATGTGGTGTCTTGGTAGTTTTCTTGGGAGATGTGTGGGTTATGTTTAGGGAAGATGGAAGGGTGAGGGTTTCAGAGAATTTTTGGGTAGAGAGTGGTGGCTAGGTCTGAAAATAGTAAGGGAATATATAGAAGAATGAATTAGGGCAAGGGTGAAAAGGTAATTTCCTTGATTTTTTACCTTTTCTAATCAAAGGAGCGGTCTTGGGATGACCTGTATGAGAAATAGTTTCAGGTCGCTTTGCTCTCGGTCTGAAATGAAGAAGCCTGACCCGAGGTAATAGCGACCTTGGGGCGACCTGGCTGAGGTCGCTTTCTTCTCTGCTGATGAAGTTTCAACCTGATGCAATAGCGACCTTGAGGTGACTTTAGTTGAGGTTGTATTGATGTCGCTTTTTCCTCTGTTCTTGCTTCGTAGGCTGATTCTGGTCCACTTCGACTCCAACCAACATCATTAAGCTCCAAACCTAACTTTGACATGCACAACTTGATTTAAGGATTAAAAACCCGGTTTGACCCAAGAGAAGAGCACAAATTGATAAATATATGGGGCTACATTTACATGTAGAAGTGGAGCAGTCAAATACCTCCAAACCTATCATTTGGTCATCCTCGAGCAAAACCCAAAAAGAAAGAAGCAAAAATAAAAGTGAATAGACTAGATAACACCACTTTCATGGGTGACACGATGGCACTTAGCATGTGCCTCAAACCCTTTTAAACCCCTAGGCGATCCCTAGAGGACGAATGAATTCTCATGTGGGTTTACAGAATGATACCCACACACGTCTTTCCTGCCAAGCAAACTATAGACAGAGATGCAACAATGGGTGAACCGAAACGGAGGCACATGCATGCTAAGACCACTAAGTAAAGGTTTAGAACAATGCACCCTAAGGTGCTACAACAAGAGAGATTGCAATTCCATACTTTTTAGTGAACTCAGCTTCGAGAGCATCGAGCACAAGAGTCTTATGATAGCATTTCGCTTTGACTTTAAACCTTTCCGGATCTCTCTCATTTTACCACACAGAACCTAGGCTCACTCAACAAGCATATGCGGTTGAAGATTATACACAAAAAAATTTCAAATTTTACACGCATATGATGAATTTTGAAAAACTTCTTCATTTAAATGCAAATGGACCACAGAGCGGATTTGAGCATTAAAAACAAGAGCAAAGCACCAAACACGCCTTCACTTATAATCAAGACCCTTCTTAAAGATCAATTATGACTTCTTTTAGGCTTAAGTGATGTTGAGATTATGTTGGTATTGGAGAGGCTAGGTGGATATGGTATTTCGGGTGAGCTAGTGATCATGCTAGAGAATTCCTTGCGGTGCGTCTAGGCATGAGTTTTGACTTTTAAGCACTTTGTGCTATTTGTGATTGCCTTGTAAGTTGCCAACTTTTTACATTTTTGAACTCATCGAGCTTTTTATTCTTTTCATTTTAGCACTTACTATCTATTTCATTTTTAGCCTTTTTTTTCTTTGCACAAGATACACTTTTTGCCTAAGTACACGCTAGTTTGCACATTTGAACTATTTTGAGCTTCGTTTCTCCATTTTCTCTAGCCATAATCATAGCCATGGGGCAGACTACTGTTTGGTTATTTTATGGTGGTGTGTATTGAAATGGGAAGGTACAGTGATTGAGTCTAGTGTGTAGGTCTACATTGTTTAGAACATTCAAGCACATATACAAGGCAATGGGCTTGTTTAGGTTAGGTTTAAGTGACTTAACACACATTGCCTACATCATCTCTAAAGGCACAGGTTTAGCAAACAAACAAAGGTGAAGAATAAGGTGTTGCTCTTAAAAGGTCGTTCTTTAATGTCCAAAGATGTGGAGTGAGGTCCTTTCATTTATGCTTAGTTATCTATAAGAAAATGTTTAAGATTTGACAAAGAAAAATGCACTCATAAGGACGCTATATGGGTTCTAGCCTCACACGGGTAGTCTCTACTAATGATCTAGACTTCTTAAGCGCGATACCCATTCACTAAGTCACCTTAGAGTCTGGTAAGGTGTATGCAAGCAATGTGGTGTAGCTTTAACTAGTACCATCCCTTGCCTAGACTCAGAGGCAAAAAACATACAAAAATATACCTACAAAGGCACATCCCAAGGGCATCTCATTAAGCAAGACAATGCTTCAAAATTTGGCAAAGAAAGAGAATGGACCAGACTGACTCTACACCCACACAATCAAGCAAAATTTTGAAAAAAAAAAATGCACAAACAGACAAGACACCCATGCAAAAACAAAACAAGATACACAATGGTCACCGGATGGTCGCACCCCCAAACCTAAACGAAACATTGTCCCCAATGTTTGCACAATAACGGATTGGACAATGTCAGGTTAGAAGCGGGAAGGAAGCAAAATGTAACCTATACACAAAACACCATCCTAAAACTAGGCATAGTACAATGCCGCACATTTAATTATAGAAAAGAGTTAAGATAGAGAAATATAAATAGAGCAATAAAATTCCAACATTCTTGAAGTATCCATGAAAAGCAACAATATCCATCAAAGTAATTATAAGTTCTAGCAATAACCAAGAAAAATAAACAGCGAAATCCAGCGAAATAAACAAGTCTGAAATAAAGTCCTAAAAACATCAATAAAAATGACTGAAGTAAGAGCAGGTGGCCGAACACTAAAGGTGCTGGTGGGGCATGGTTGGGTCCTGAGGTACCTGCTGAGAAGAACTTGCTGGTTCGCTGGTGGAAGGCCCAGTAGCCCTGTGCTACACATAAGGAATCTGAATGCCCGCATCAGCCAAACCTCTTTGAAAACTGTCCATCGGCTCATTCATATATACGAACTCCCCCATGTAGGTCCGGTGATTGGTATCCATCTGAAGGCACATCTTCTGAAGAGCGCTCAACACCTGAGACATCCCTGACCTCTGATTAGCTGGCTCTACATCCAGATCCTCTTCAAGATTCTGCTCATGGTAGTCCGGATCATCTGGATCGTCGTCGGGCAGGTCACCCTCAAATAAAACCATGTCCTCCTCTAGCACCGGTCCTACAATCGCCCGTAGACCTCTACACCAGGCAAGCTCATTGTAGACCTTCTTTCATATATCCGACATTGGAGCAAACATGGTCCATCCTCCCCAGTGCACATTCATCCCGGCCTCTTCACAAAAGTGGGTGATCAAGCAGGAAAACGGCAGTGGACCTTTAGTTGAGTGCCCACCCTTGAAAATGCCTTCCATTATAATCTGGCTTATGTCCATGCGTAGACCATTCCTTGTACAATACAGGCAGCATGCAAGGTCATAGCTTAAATCGGTGCAATGGGTGAAGGGTGCCAAAGAATAGACCTCGAACATCAACCAAAAGGCAACATATAACTTCAGTTGACTTAGCAGTAATGGGGCGCGATAGTCATCCCAAGCATGGTCGCCATACATCCTCACATCGGATGCAAACTCCCCACCATACGGTTCAAAGTGCTCATGTTCAGACAATCCATCAACTAAGTCACTGAGGTCCTCGGGAGCACCGAACCACTTGTTGATTCTTAAGGCTGTAATCCATACTTCTCTCCCCTGAACCATGCCAGGAACCCTCTAATAAAACTGATACGGGACCATAGACTAATAGAACTCTCTAACAAGCTCCAGCATCGCCATGTTCAGGGTCTTTGCAAACCAGGTCCACCCCATTATGTCAATTGTCTCCAGGACAAATGTGTTGCCAAAAAATGTCAAATTGATTCCCTTTTCCTACCAAATCCTCTTGTTTCCAAACAAAGCCCATCTTTTAGGGTCATGTGAATCAGGGGGCTCTGAAATTGTGTCACATTTTCCCTTCCCTGCGGATGCATGCATTACCGGAGGCTGCCTTTGTTAGGTTTTATATTTGTGTTGGCTTGATTCCATAACAAAATTCTCTTTGTTTGTATTGCTTAGTTGCTTAGGTGGTTCGTGATTGGATCGATCTTCGAAGAAGGAAAGCAACTTCGCATGCAAAGTTCGTTTTCAAGAGGAAATATGCTTACTTGGATGCTAAGGTATCAAGATTCTTTCTCCTCTTGCAAGGCGTAAGGGCACACACACACATTGCATTCATTCGTGTCCCTGCATCATTGTACAAAATTTGGTATAACACAATACACACACATATACATGTATGCACCTACATTAGACTTAATTTGACAATTTCTGTAAAGTTGCATGTTCTAAAACTATTTCTAGGAAACGACATACTTATGTGTTCTTGTATTTATTTGTTTGTGTTTTTATGATATTGAACTTGAATTTAAGCTTATATAATTCCTTATTAAGTTCCGGTTGTTTCGGTTACTCATTCTTTAAGTTTTCTAGTTCAAAATAAGAAGTTAAAAAACTTTCCGTGATTTTATCGTACATGGTTTTCTTTCTTGTTTTTCAAGTTGAATTCCATATTTTTTTTTTGAAAGTTGTCTTGCTGTCTTTTGTACATGAGGGAGTTCCTGTTCGTAATCCAAAAATGGATTCGAATTCAGAATTCTTAGGCCAGAGAACGGTCAAAACAATATTTTTTGTGCGCGATAGGGAGCAAAGGGGAAGTGGTGGCAAATTGTTGAAGCCAACCCTACCCCATGGAGGCACGTGGCCCCCACGGGAAGGCCACAATTTTATCCCCGTGGAGGCTATGCGCCTCCATGGGGAGCTGAGGTGGCAAGGGTTTATTGGTCCTTTGATTCTCTCTCCTCTCCACATCATTTTCCCTCTATATAAAATCAAATTTCGTGCAGAAATTTTGAACAACTTTTCATTTTTTGTTTTGGCCATATATCTCTCAAATCAACTCCGATTTTAGATTTTCAAAAACCTAAATAATTGGTCTTAAAAAGAGGAATAAGTCACAAGCATTTTTAGAGTCAAATGATATCCAAGTTTTTCACGGTGATCTGATCTCAGTTCCTGTGTTCATCATTTGTAAGTGAATCATCTTCTTTCCTTTTTTCTTTTGTGATCAACTTAATGAATCTTATTATTTGATTAAAGAAAAATGTTTAGAATGATTTTGATTCAAACTTTGAACTTTTTTGATTGATTTTCGAAATTAGCTCTTGTGATTTTTAATTGAACATCTTTTAGCTAATTTCGAAGAACATGAACTTGAATCTAGAATCTCTTTGTGATTTGATCTCGATTGTTGATTTCTAGATTTTTGTCACATGTTCTAGAACTAGAATATTTTTTTGTGATTTCTATTATTCATATCTAGTTCTTACTTGATTGAATATGTTGATGATTTCAAGTGTTAACTTGTTCACTTGATTTCAAAGCTAGTTTTATGATTTCAATTGAAAACTTGTTGTTATAGCTTTGATTGACATGTTTAGGTTTCTAGATATTTTTGTGGATGATTTTGAATGCCTAATCTAGATCTATAATCACATGTTCATAAGAATTAGTTACATTTGATTGTGAGCTTGTTTTGTGCAAAACTAATTCTTCATAGAGTGTGTTTGATCAACTTGCTCTATTTGCTTATGCTTGCATCATTTGCATTCACTTAGATCATTTGCCTTGTGAAGAGGTTGGAAGTCTCATGTCTTAGAGTTATTCTTTGACTTAACCATTGGAAGTCTCATGTCTTAGAGTGATTTTTTGACTTGAGCATTGGAAGTCTCATATTGGAGAGTGATTCTTCAATTTGAGCATTGGAAGTCACTTTTAGAGAGTGATTCTTCAAGTTGTGCACTGGAAGTCACATTTAGGATCGGGGTGATCCGGATAGCTAAGCAAGGAAGTCTTGTCTAGAGTCGGGTGACTTGGATAGACAAGCAATGTTACTTCCTAGAGACGTGAGTTCTTGGATATGAAGCTGGCATAGTAAGTTCACTAGGCTCGAGAGTAAAGTAGGTGTTGATAGCTTAGTGAGTGAATTTTGTGTTGATTGCCTCTTGAGTGTGTAACTCCTATTTGTCATAGTGGATTGCTTTTGCCGGTGGTTGTAGTATCAACCCGTGGATGTTTCCTCTTTTAAGGTTTTACCACGTAAAAATCCTTTGTGTTGATTTTTGTTTTTATTACTTACTTTGAATTTGTATTGATTTATCTATTACTTAATTGTATTCATATTGTCTTGTTGACTCAATATACTTGTTAAAGTTTCTTTGTAAAATTGTATATCTTGTGAAGAAAAAGAAATTGCAAGAATGTTGAGATTATACATATTCACCCCCTCTAGGTATATTTGACACTTTAATATTAATGGAATTTCAATTGGTATCAGAGCGGGTGTCTAGAAGTAATTAGATAGATCCATTTTATAATGTTTGTTGTTTTTTTTTAGCTATGAGTGATTTTTTGCAGGAAGGTGCTTCTAGTGCTAGACCTCCACTCTTGAAGAGTGGTAACTACTTCTTTTGGAAAATTAGGATGAAAGCCTACACTAGATCCATCAATGAAAAAGCATGGATGAGTGTTGAGGAAGGTTATGGGATACCTACCAAAAGGCTTGAAGATGTTGGGGTTTATGCCCTAAAGATGTAATTTGTAAATGGATTTATGAAATAAATAAAAAGAAAAGTTCAATTCATTCTTGTTGTATTGTTTATTTTATAACTTGTGCATATATTAACATCCTAGATTGTTGGATGTAATCTCGAACTGTGTATATGAGTGTCATATACAAATAGATACAGTAAGAGACGTGCAATCTAAAGAGTCCATAGATAGCAAATAAAGCTGGGTACTTTATTTGTGGTTAATCTATAGCTGCGGTCCATTCCGTAATGTACGGTGATTCTATCCTGAATCATTCATATGAGATATGAGAATGGAGGCATCTTGTATGATGTGATCATATAGGACTGGGCCATGATCTATATGAATCTCTCACCAAGATCCGTTTACTGATGAGATTCATATATATCAACTAATGATGGCTATATGTGGGTGATCTTAATCCTGAGTGTCTTATCGACTCCTTCAGGTTAGATCTTGGTCTTTGATATACCATGGGTGAGGTCAGATGCAATTCCTGATCAATATACTCCGTATGTTGGGATTGCGGTTTGGCTTCTGGCTGGGAAGGTATATACACAATAGTGGAATCCACTCCTTCTTGTGAGAAGTAGATGGTAGTTCCCTTAAGGGTTGATTCGGGGCTTGGACAATATGAGCGCTCTCCTAATTCCATGAGGAAATATGATTTATTGTTCATTAGAGAATCAACGGTACTTAAAGGATATATGTAATTAGAGGGGTATAACGGACATTATGACCCAGCTCTAATTATGAACTACTGTGGAGGATCACACCATGTGTATTAGCTATATCGATGGACACCGAGTTGTATCGGTCTGTGTAAAAGCGTCTGCAGTTGAGAAAGTGCAGCTTCGGATTTTTAGTGGAATAACACCGGAGTTAATAATCAAAGAATATTAATTAAAGAGTTTAATTAATAATTTCGAGGATTATTGGAGCTCAAAATACTATGGATCCATTAGGTCTCCTTGCTAGCCCGATCGATTTAGGTAACAAGGGTCACGGTTAATTAATTGGATTGTCCAATTAATTGTGTTACGATAGTGACAGGTATTTATTCAGGGATTAATTGAATAATCAGATTATTTAATTAATATATTAATAATTAAATTAATTAAGTAATTAGATTATTTAATTAATGAATTATGAATTAATTATTAAATGGAGGTTGCGGGTTCAAATCATGACTAAGACATAAAATAATTAGATTATTTTATTCTTTGATAAGTCTAGTATTTAAGTTTAAGTCAATTAGGGTTATGTGGGAGTTAGAATCCTACTCTACCTAGAACACTTAAATACTAATTATCTTTTGAATATATGGAGATATATTTGGAAAGAGATAATGGTCTAGTTTGAAAAATATATGGAGATATATTTAACATAACTAGATAATCAATAAAAGAAGAGAAGCAATCAGCTATTGATTTTTAATTTATTTTTATTTTGATACACGCAACAACAAAAAGAGAGAAAAAAAAGAAGAAGAATTGTGCGTGTGACATTTTGAAGACAAAAAGAGAAAAGGTGCAGGTGTGCACTCTTTTGATAAAAAAAAAAGATATATATATATATATATATATTTTTTAAACAACTAGAATTGTTCTAGTTTTATTTTCTCTTGGAAGAAATAGTTTCTTCTTCATTCTCTCTACATCCTCCTAAGTTCCTGAGTACGTGACGCGCCCACACGCAGTTATCAGTTCCGAGATATGGCGAGGAAGATCAGTGGTATAGACCACGAGCATATCGTAAAGTGAATTAGCCTCCAAATGTTTGTGAGGTTCTAAATTTTCTTTTAATATATTGATTACAATTTCTTGTGTTTACATATTATATGTATTAGTTCCGGAAAAAGAATTGCAATCCTAAGTTCACTGGTCCCAGATTATTTATGATCTGTATAAAAATTTTAAAACATATTTCCGCTGCGTTACCAGTGAACGGGGTTCCAACAGAAGATGGCACTATGATTTTGATGCCTAGAGCCGAATGGACGGCTATTGAATTTGATAATGCTAAGTGGCATCATCAGGCGGTGAATGCTATTTTTGGTGGTGTAGATAGTACTCAATTTATCTACATCCAAAACCTCGAATCGGCAAAGGAAGCATGGGATACTTTACAAACTATCAATGAGGGTACGTTGGCGGTTCGAAGGTCTAGAGTACAAATGCTTACTTTTCAATTTGAAAGTCTTGTTATGGATGAGGATGAGATGTTAGTAGACTTCCAAACTAGACTCTTGAATATCACCAACCAAAGTCAAACTTTGGGAGAGCCATATCCATAAGAGAGAATTAATTGGAAAATTTTGAGATCCTTGCCTAAGAGATTTAAAGTAAAGGTGACCGCAATTGAAGAAAGCAAGAACGTTGATCTTATGAGGGTTGATGAGCTTCTTGGGTCTGTACAAACATATAAGCTTGGGTTAAAGCCGAAGATTGAGGGTAAGGGAATAACACTCAAGGTAACCAATGAGAATAGTGAAGATGATGTTGCTAATATGGTGAGAACATTCAAGAAATTTCTAAAGAATATATGTTCTAAGAGAGAAGAAGTCAATAAGAAGATCACTCCAAAAGAAGTGGTAGATTGCAAGGATATATCTAAGAATAAGCTAATTCGATGTCATGAATGCAAAGGGATTGGATTTATCTCTACCAATCGTGCTAATGAGAAGAGAGACTCTAAGAAAGGCTTAGCAATGGTTGCTACTTGGAGTGATGTGAGTGTGAGTGATGAAGATGAGGTAGAGGAGTCATCGGATGATCGAGAATACACTAGCAATTACATTGCTCACCCAGCTATATATGAAGGAAGATTTGAGGATAGTAGTGAAGACTTCTCAAGTAGTGAGGAAAGTGAATACTATTCAAGTAGTGAGGAAAGTGAATACTATTCAAGTAGTGAAGATAATGAAGTCTCATCCAATTATGAAGAGATTGAAGCTTCCTCATATCATGATGAAACAAGCTTAAATGATAAGATCATTCAACTAACTAGTGAAAATGTCAAGAAGAATGATGAGAACAACAAGTTTAAGTTGATCAATGCCAATTTAGTGGTGATAATTAAAGCTCTCGACAATGAAAAGAAGATGTCTTTGAAGAAGATGAGCAAGCAAAGTGAAGTCATCAAGGAGCATGAGAAGACCATTAAAAAGTATTTTTCAAAGGTGGAGGAAAGTGCTCAAGAGCTAGATGATTTAAAAGAAGACTTTACTATGAAGTTGTTTGCCATGGAGGGAGAGATTAAGCAAAAAGAGAACACTTTGACTATCTTGAAGACAAAACAATGTGAGCTTAAAGATGAAGTCAAAGCTCTCTAAGAGTCTATTAATGGCATGAAAATTGGAGCCATTAAGCTTGATGAAGTAATAAAACTTCGAAAGCATCATGGAGATATGAATGGCTTGGGTTATGTAGAATAAGTTAAGAAGACTCCTACAACCAAGAACAAGTCAAGAAAGTCCATGAAGAAGAAAGACTCAACTACCATTCTTTCCAAAATCAAAGACAAAGACAAGAAGAGCTATGGAACTTCTCAACCAACTTCTCAACCAAAGCATGCACATCAAAAAGGTAATTTTTCTAAATTCATTCCGGTTTGTCATTATTGTAATGTGGTTTGTCACATTAGGCCTAGGTGTTATGAATACATTAGGCAATGCAAACTAGGAAATGTTAAACATGTCAAAGATGTGGAAAAGTTACCTAATTATTCTCATAAGTATGAGTTCAAGTCTAGAGCTAGACATAACTTCTCTAAAATTATCCCGGTTTGCCATTTTTGTAATGTTGTAGGGCATATCAAACCTAAATGCTACAAATATATTAGACAATGCAAACTAGGGAATGAGATGCATGCTAGTGAGATGAAAAGACTTCCTTTGGTTGTTTCTAAACATGTTAGGGCATTAGAGACTATGCATGATGAACATGTTAATGAAAAGAAATCAACAAGGAAAGTTTGGGTTAAGAAGAATAATGTGCATACTTGTGATATGGATAAGTTTTCTTTGAAAGTTTTTAAACATGATAATAACTTTGATGCTTTAAAAATGTGCATATTGATCTTATTCATGTGAAGAAACCTACTAAGAAGATTTGGGTTGAAAAGAATGATGTACATGTTAATAATAATCAAGTTAAGAAAAATGTTGAGAAGAGGTTGGTAAAGAAGAGCGTTAACCATGATCATTTGAAGAGTCTTGATGAAATATTTGTGCGTGGCAATAATGATGAGGTTAATATGAGTGATATTTTCATTGAAGAAGATAGTCGATGATTTATCTTTTAGATTTCATATTGCCATGTGTAACGATCATGATGTTGTTTGTGTTGGTTCACCTAAGACTAATATGGTAAAAGGTGAGTTCTCTCATACCTGATTGAGTATCTCATATGAGAATTTTTTTTGTTCTTGTTTGATAAGAGTTCTAAGTTTGATGCTTGACTAAGCTATTTGTAATATGCTAGGTCTAGTATTCAAATTTGGTGTCTCTAGTCAATACATGAACTTAATATTCTCATACTTCACTATGATAGTCGAAATCTATTGATTGACTTTAGAGAAGTTGATTTTTGAAATCTATATGGTGATGAATTTTAAAACTTTTGGAGAAAGTCGTTTTATATGTTTGTTTGAGTTGAGATGTTTAGTCATTATTCTCTTGGGAAGACACATCAACAACTTGTTGTCATGATGACAAAGAAGCCAAGAGAGCTCATAAAAAGGGTGAAGGCTTTACATTGATGAAAAAGCATGCTAAGGTTTATCTTTACTCTAAAGCTTGCTTTCTTGTTTCATTTCTTCAACTCTATGTGTGCATGACATCATGTGGTATGTTATTTTAGAGAACTTTGTTTAGGATACATATATTTCTCTTTAAATAATTGTCATCTAGAGGTCATTTAGTGAAATCATTCACAAAGATCTTTTAAATGATGCATGTGTTATATCTTATACTTGTTTGATTGGTGAGTGGCATACTTTTGAAAAATATGAGCTTCATATTCAATGAACGCTACTCTCTTAAGAAGTAATGATCTTAAGTAAGTCTCTTTGTATTGCTTTTAGATCATGCGCTTTTAAGCGTTAAAACTTGATTTTCAAAAGTGCACACTTTGCTTCTCTTATATGTTTAGTTTGAGTAAGTTGAGTTTGAAGATATATGAGTTATGGATGCACCTTGAATTTTTTTTGACTAGTACATTAAAGATGACCTATGGTTAGTATCTATTTTGCTTTGGCAACTACATAGAACTCAACGAGCACCTTCATGAAAAGGGCTACACATTTTGGTTGTGCAGCCGCCCAATGTAGGAAAGGGCTACACCATTATGATGAGTGAAAGCCGTCGTGAAGTGTATATATTTATGTTAGAAAAATCAAAGAAGTGTTGAAAAGAATCAATAAAAAGAAAAATCTTTGATTCAAAGCCTAAAAAAAGGGCTAAAAAAAGTATAGTTGAAAATTGTGATTGCTCGGGTTGAAAAATGGAAATGGGATGACGAGCCACATGCACACACACACACACACACTCATATGTTGAAATCTATTCCCTTAAAAGCAAAATTTTCGGATGATAATTGGTTTGACCTTTTATGGAAAAGCTTAAGATGAATAGATATTGATATGGTTTGCATATTGATGATCCAATTACTCCTTTATATATATTTGAAGCAAATCCACACACACACTTGTTTTGCTTTCAAGAGAATTTGATATACTAGAAATGTTAGAAGAATTATGAGAGAGATTGAAAATCTTGGTGTATCTCTCATAGTTTGAAGCTTATTTTGTTGAATTTCTTTAAAATTGCTTGATTGTGTGATTATGTGGATATCATTGTGAACAATATTCTATCTTGATTTTAGATAGAGCACTTATCAAGGGGGAGCATTGTATGGTAGACTTTGTTTTCTTTTATGATATGTTCACATGATTTTATTTTGATGAAAACATGACATAATTGAACATTGAAAATGCATGTTACTTATCTCATATATTTGCCTATTTTCCCTTAATTATCCCTTGTTTGTTTCTTTGACTATTCTTTGACAAAAAGGGGGGAGAAATGTATATCTCACCATGTGTGGGAGAAATGTACGCCGTGTGGGAGAATGTACCTCTTTGTGGATTATTGATCTTCTTATCTTACGGGGGGGGGGGGGGGGGGGGGGAATTCTTTTCTTAAGGGGGAGTAAAGAATTCTTGTATGTTGAGGTTAAGGAACTAAGGGAGTGCTTTTTAAATTGAACTTTTAGATGAGATAGGGGGAGTCTTGTTTGTTTTTGTGGATATATCTCACTAATCTTCTTTGTAGAAGATTTCTTGTTTGTTTAGTTGTGTGCTTCTCACAAGTTCCTTGATGATTAAAGAGGGGAATCTTGAAGACTTATGAAGACTTGAAGATATTTTAGTTTAAGGTTTTCTTTGTAATGTGAGGATGTAAGAATGCAATGAACTATGAGTTTGTTTGAGTGATCATTGTATGGTGAGGTTGAGGTTTTGCCATGGAATAGCCAAAGGGGGAGATTGTTAGGTTTTATATTTGTATTGGCTTGATTCCATAACAAAACGCTCTTTGTTTGTATTGCTTAGTTGCTTAGGTGGTTCATGATTGGATCTAGCTTCGAAGAAGGATAGCAACTTTGCATGCAAAGTTTGTCTTCAAGAGGAAAGATGCTTACTTTAATACTAAGGTATCTAGATTCTTTCTCCTCTTACAAGGCGTAAGGGCACACACACATTACATTCATTTGTTTCCATGCATCGTTGTGCAAAATTTGGGATATCACAATACACATACATGTATGCACATGCATTAGACTTGATTTGACAATTTCTGTAAAATTGCATGTTCTAGGACTATTTCTAGGAAATGACATACTTATAAGTTCTTGTGTTTATTTGTTTGTGTTTTTTGTGTTATTGAACTTGAATTTGAGCTTATATAATTCCTCATTGAGTTCCGGTTGTTTCGATTACTCATTCATTAAGTTTCTAGTTCAAAATAGGAAGTAAAGAAACTTTTCGTGATTTTATTGTACATGGTTTTTGTCCTTGTATTTCAAGTTGAATTCCATATTTTTGTGAAAGTTGTCTTGACGTCTTTTGTACCTGAGGGAGTCTCGGTTAGTATTCCAAAAATAGATTTGAGTTCGGAGTTCGAAGGCCAGAGAACGATCAAACAAATATTTTAGTGTGCGATAAAGAGCAAAGGGGAGGTGGTGGCAAACTGCTGAAACCAACCCTACCCCATGGAGGCATGTGACCCCCACGTGAAGGCCACCATTCTGCCCCCGTGGAGGCCACACGCCTCCACGGGGAGCTGAGGTGGCAAGGGTCATTGGTCATTTGATTCTCTCTCCTCTCCACATCATTTTCCCTCCATAGAAAATCAAATTTCGTGCAGAAATTTTTAAAAACTTTTCATTTTTTGTTTTGGCTATATCTCTCTCAAATCAACTCCGATTTTGGATTTTGAAGACTTACAGTAAGTCTAGACTTGAGACTTACAGTAAGTCAGAGTTACAATAAGTCTCAAACTGGAGACTTACAGTAAGTCTAAACTTGATTGTAATGGCCAGTTTAGTACGACTTTTGAAAAATTAAAATCAACTTATTTTATAATTTTGACATAAAATGATGTTTGGTAAAATTTTCAAAAGTGATCATTTGATAATATTGCAAGTGATTTTGAGAAGTAGGTGGGGGTTACTTTTTTAAAGTAATTATGGAATAATCTATTTCATTATTTAATGTATCTTTTAAAATATCATTAGTATCCTAATGAAATAAAGTTAAAATCATTTATATACCTTATTTCATTTTAAAATTAAACATTAATTTGATTTATAAAATCTTTTAAAAATATTTTTATTGTTCTTATGGATTTATTTTTTCTAATTAAAATATTCTACCTTAATATTGATTTAATTTATATATTTAATAAAGAAAATGAAGCAGGGTTTTAAAATCAAGTCTATTTTAGTCATTGTAACTAATCTCAGCTAATTTTGCAGTAAAATTACCTAACCTATGTATACTGCTTTTGAGCTATACTATAGTCTTAAAAGTACAATTAACCAAATATCTGACGATTAACTTTACAGCTAACAAGGATTATAATAAAAATTACATCAATTCCAAACTAGCCCTAAGTCTCAAGTCGACACTTACTAGAAGTCCCATTTCAAGTTTTTTTTTTACACACTAGTAGTTATACACCTCTAAGTCTCGAATTACTTAAAATAAGTCTTGGAAAAATAAATAAATCGCGATTATTCAGGCCAAATTAATTATTGTCCATCTTCTACGCAAGAACACAACCAAACCATACAATACAATAAAGTTTGATTTCCACAAGTCGAGTTGGATTTTCACAAAAACAATTGAAAATAACTACTCTAAGCGTGTGTCTAATAACCTAGAGGGGGGGGGGGGGGGGGTGAATAGGTTTTAATCAAGTTAATTACCAACTTTTCTTGATTAGTCAATATTAAAAATCACCCCACAAGCAAACATACAAAATCAAGTGTAAAATGCGGAAATTAAATAATACACTTGATTTTTACGTGGAAACCATTCAACAAGGGAAAAACCACGGGCTATCCTTCTAGCCACACCGATCCTCAAATCCACTATTGTAATGATGTTTATAACCTAGGTTGACATCTAGTCACACCATTCTCGGTCACTAACCCACCACTACTACCCAACGGGCCTTTATAGTGAATTTTTGATCACTTTGCTTGCCAACCACACCTTGGTTGCAAGACTTCACTTGCTTGTGCACTACACCTTATAGTCACAAGACTTAACTCTCAAGAAGAGATTAACAACCTAAATGAATATACTAATATTCAAAATGCAAATAATGCTAGGCAACACTAAATGCTTATCTAGGGATTTAAGATGACACTAAGTACAAATCCTAGATATCAATGTCTATATGAATGCTCATAAAGACCTAACTAGTTATAGATGTGCAAGTCTAAACTCTAGTCATCAAACAAAGCCATATCAACATATGTTGTCATTAATCATGGCAAGGACAATAAATGTAATTAACAAATGCAATCAATGAGTCCTAATTAGCTAGAGGGCAAATATGTCCTAAATGCAAGCTATCACAATACAAACCCAATCATACAAAGGAACTCCTAAATAGATGCATTAAATAGAGTCCTAGCATTTAATCAACTAATAAATGCAATAAAAACACAATCTTGGAAAGTATGAATAAATGATAAAGATGGGGTTTTTGTTCAACTTACCAAGTCAACTAATGATGAAGACCCATGCCTTAAAGATGTTTAGAAATGCATGAAGATGATGGGTTTTTGGGTTTGGAGAGTCAAGGAACAAAACTTGAAGCTTTCTCTCTCTAAGGGTTGCTCTCTCTCTCTCTCTCTCTCTCTCTCTCTCTCTCTCTCTCTTAAGAATGGGTTCTTGAAGCTCTAGAGTTAAATGGTGGAGAAGATGAAATATATAAAGGAGAAAAAACGAGTTGTCATGAAAAGACGAAAATGCCCAGTTCGGGTGACAGAGGCGACAGGCAAGGCGACATGACCAAGTCGCCTCATAAGTCACCTAACACACTGGAAAGAAACCCACGTAACCTGAGGCGACATGTAAGGCAACATGCCCAAGTCGCCTAACACACTGGAGGAAAATTACAAGACAAAGGCGACATTGGAGGCGACATGCACAAGTTGCCTTGCATGTCGCCTAACCCACTGTGCAGCCCATCAACTCCAAAAAGCAAGAAGTGTGTGTATGTATGTGTGTGTGTGTGTGTGTGTGTGTGTGTGTGTGTGTGTGTGTGTGTGTGTGTGTGTGTTCAACCATACATGGATGTCAATACAAATGTAAGGAATGTGAATGTGTGCAACTAAAACCTCTTCAAGAGTTAAAGACAAGTGAACTACCTCTCTTGAAGCTCTTTGGGATGACCGGAAGCATGTATTCGAGAAAACCACACTTGGAGAACCTATGCTACCCATTACATAAACATCCCCAATGTGATTTGTCATGAAATAAGCCAATCATAAACAATGAGGTTCTTACAACAATCACAAACAATGCAATACAATAAAGTTTGGGCAACAAAAACACAACCCAACCCTGTAATCTAAATAACTAAAACACATATAAAAACAAAAATTAACTTAAGAGAGATGTGGATCTACTCTTTTATGGTGAGTAGAATTCAATTTTAGAGAGAGATCGAGTAACGAGAGATTGTTTTTTTTTTTTTACTCTTCAGGTGGTGAGAGTGTGTTGTCGGGTGAGATAGAGAATAGAAAGCTAAAAAAGATGTAAAAAATTAAACGCAATAAATGGTTTAAAAAAAGTAAGGGAGCATTTTTGCCACTCATCATACTTTGGAGCTATAAAAACTTAAATTAATTAATAATACAGTATTATTTATAAAATGTCAACTAAATTTAGTTTTATTTTGATCAATAGCTACAATACTGAATACTGTATTGTTAATGGACAGTTATGTAAAAGAGTTAGTTTCTTTTTGTTTTGATTTTTAAATCCTTAATTTTTATATACCCTTTGATTTTAAATGGAACAGTCATGCATCATTGCAAATTATCCATCACGAATGATGTGACATGTAATTTGCAACTATCATATCATCGTCTCCTAGGTTTATATATTGATAATTTTATTTTGTTAATTTGTTACAACATTTCTGAAGAGAAATTTATATAATAACTTCTTTCATTTTAGGAATATAATCATTTTCCCCGCTGAGGTTTGCCATATTAGACACTTTACCCCCTCTAGTTTCAATAATGACCAGTTTTCCCTCTGGAATGTTAAATATTAGACATTTTCCCCCTGCTGTTACCTTTTCCGTTAAAAAAAGTCAATTTTGACATCAAATGATTGTTTTACCCTGCAATATAATCTAAAAATGACCATTTAACCCCCAAGACACTCATTAAATAAAAAATATTTTAAAAAAACATAAAACAAAAGAAATTTTAAAAACATAATTGAAAAAAAGAGAAGGATCTTCACCGTCCCTTTATAAGATGCACGGTGGAGATCCAACTTCTTTTTTAAAATTTAAAAACCAAAAAAAAAATTAAAGAAAGTGGAGATCCAATCATCTCCACACATAAAAAAATTAAGAACAAGAAATATTTTTTCCAGAACACTCAAGAACACAAACCTAAACACCCAGAACCCTTCATCATTACCACACCACCACCAAACACTATATAGAATCCACCACTATTCTTCAAAAAGAAAAATAACTACCATCACACAGAACCCACATTCACCATCAAACACAACCTAACCACCATCATCATCCCTACCAAACCTAAAACCCAGAATCGGACCAACACACCACCACCATAATCACTCTCACACACAAACACACAACTGGGTTTGACTCAGAAAAGAAATCGAAGCAAAACTGGGTTCCAATTTGATCTGGGTTTGACCTAGAATTGAGTTTGACCTGAGTGAAGATAGAGAGAGAGTGTGTGAGTGAGATGGAAAGAAGTAGAGAGAGAAGACGCAACGGCTGGGAGGAGATCGACTTGATTTGGATGGTGGTTGGTGTGATTTCGGTGGGTGGCTAGTGTTTTGGTGTTTAGTGGCAGTAGCGGGCGGCGGCTAGGGCTTTGGTGTTTGAGTGGTGGTGGTGGATAGAGTTTGGGTGTTTGAGTTGTGGTGGATAGGTTAGGGTTTGAGTGTAAGAGATTATGGTAGAAGATGATAATGATGATTTTAACTGAAACAATAATAATAATCTGTGGTTTTTTTATATTATTAAATCTGTTTTTATATTTTTAGTTTTTTTTTAACAAAATAACTATGTACATTAGTACATGGTTATAAAGAAGAAACCAAAACTCTAAGAAGCAAAGTCGTCTGCTAAACAAGAAATTAAGGTGGTTGATTTGCTTTCTATAATTAAATTTTTAGTTTGTTTAATTATATTCTTAATAATATTTAATATCTCTATAATAAACAAGCATATATATTTTTATCTTGTTAAATATTTTTAAATTTAAGTTTTTATCTATTTACCTTTTTACCCTTAACTATTTTAAATATATAACAGAATAGTTAACAGTTGAGGGTATTTTTAGTATTGTTTTTAATGGCAGGGGGAAAATATCTTATATTTTGCATTCTAGGGGGAAGACTGACAATTATTGAAACTAGAAGGGGCAAAGTGTCTAATATGACAACCTCATATGGAAAAATGATTATATCCCTTCTTTTGATGTCTAGTATTATTTAAAAAAGAGGCAAAATGCATAAACATACCTTGAGTTTAGGTGTAATTGCAACCATATTCAATTTTTACTTGAAATTACAGAAACATGCCCTACCGTTAGTGGCCAACTGTTGTTTATAACCTTTGATTGTCTTCTTGGTCTAAAAAGTCTAAAGCCCCTATTTATTATTTTGAATTTATTTTATCAGAACAAACTAAATTAAATAATATAATAAAACTATTTTTTTTAAAGTTAAAACCATAAATCTGGAATCATAATATCAACTTTCAATCTCCAATCTTCCACCCAATCAAGTCGTAAAACCAAAAATTAAAAACGACCATCTTCCAATCAGTTTCTAGAAACTAAAATGTTCGATCGTTCTCCCAAACCAAAAACCTAACTGAAATTGAAATCCACCAAACCAAACCAGCGCGCTAGCAACACCGTCGGAACCAAAAGCTAAAGCTTCGGTCGAATGATGATTTCACCATGATCAACTAGAAGTGGCGGAGGCTTGTGCCTGCCACCCCACCACCGAAACAATATGGCTTGCGTGAGCCTCCCTCTTATCTCCTCTGATTCTGAGGCGTCAAAACACAGATCTCATCCAAACAGATGAAATCTTTGTTGGTCTCCTCCAGCCGAAAGAGATCAGCGATCTTCTCCGATTGGATGAGACCTACTTACTCTTGGTTCGGTTTTCTAGATTGAATGAGCTATCAGATGTGGACTTTTGGGTTTGGTTTTTTCTAGGTCTAAGGAATTTATTTGGGTTTAGGTTTTTTTTTTTTTTGGTTGAAGGAGTTAACTGGGTTGGTTTGTAATTATGTAATGCTTCTTTCTTTTTCTTTTTATGGGTTTGGTTTGATTCTCTACTTTTTATTTTCAGAAGTTCATATTTGTAATGTGGATCTTCAGATTAACGATTCAATATCTTGTGATTTTATTTTGTTTGCTTGGTGTGAAAATGAAATAAATAAATGAAATAAAATGGAAGAGATTAGGTCTCTTTGTTTTTTTTTCTTCTAATACTTTTCATCAAATCTCCTTCATCAACAAGATCAAAAGATGGATGATTTTTTTTTTGTTTATACCGGATGGGCTTTTTTTTTATATATAATTGGATGGATTTTTTTTTACCCGATGGATTTTTTAAATCATAATTAATTAACAATAATATAAATAATTAATAATAATTTTATCTTAATAATAGGTCAAAAGACCTTTTTGTCCCTCATCTGTTAAGTTCTAACGGAACATTACTAACGGCAGGGTATGTTTGTACAATTTTAGGTAAAAGTTGAATATAGCTGCAATTACACCTAAACACTAGGTATGTTTGTGCAATTTGCCCAAAAATATGAGTCCAAAAATTTAATGGCCCTCTTTATAGAGTGTTTTGTGGGCTTCGGCTTCGCACAATATTAATAATTTTAATTTAAATGGTACCAAAGTATGACGAGACACAAAAATGTCCCTATATTTTTTTCTATTATTATTTTTTCTATCTTTTTTTCTCAGCATTTTTCTAGGCTAATTGCACAAATATCCTTGAGTTTTGCATAATTGCATGAATATGGAACTTTTATCTATAATTGCAGAAACATCCCATGTTGTATATTATCGTCTGTTAGAACTTCATGGTTCAAGGGAAAAATTATTTATTTTTGTAATAATTATTTAAATAATAAATAATTTAATTTTTTTTAAAAAAAATGGATGGATAAGATTAGATCTCCTCCATCCAAATAGATATTTGGACAGTGGAGATCTATTCTCCTCCATCTATATAAAAAAAATGACAAGAAAAGGGGAAAAAAGGGGGAGATTGAACAATCAAAAGAAAAAAAGGGCAAAAAAATAATAATAGAAAAATAGGGGAGATGGAGCGATCGCTCCATTTCCATCTCTAGCATCTCGTTGGAGCAATTTTCACAATCGCTCTCGGTAGGAGAAGATCCTTGTGTAGGAGCGACACAAATCCAGAGGCTATGCGTAATAGCTATGCGAAGGAGTGACGCAGATCGAGAGGCCATGCAGATCTAAAGGCGACGTGGAGGAGCAAATCATCGGATCCAGAGTTTGTCTGGTTGACCTAGAAGACGCAGTAGGGTTTCAGGTCTTGATTTTTCCAGTTGACGTTCTTGAGGTTTTTGCGAAGACAATCATGATCTCAACATCAAAAGTATTCGAATGGTCTGTTGAGACTGGGACTTGATTGTTTTATTGATTTGTTGAAAAAAAAAATTGCTTTCTTCTAGCGAGAGAGAAAACAAATAAAGATGTATAAGTAATTACTTTATTAAATTTTGTGTGTTTTGATTGGGTTGATTAAATAAAATTGTTTGTGGATTGATGAGTTTTCGATTGAGTTGATGACGTAAAATTGTTTGTGGGGTTGATGGGCATGAAATTGAATGTTTGAGTGATGAAGTTGGTTTTTGAAATCTAAAATGGTGTTTGGGGAGTGAGAAAATCCAAAAAAATTAAGAAAAATGAAAATGGGAAAATGAAAAAAAACAAAGGAAAAGAATTTGGAAGAAAAAAATGCATTGATTTTTTTGGGTGAAACAAGGAATTTATTGAAAAGCATAAAACAAATTACACTTAGTCAAAGGGACATAATGAGCCTTACCATGAGAGAACAAACCGAAAACAAAGATAGAAAAGCCATAAGCAATAGCTAAAGAAAGCAAACCATGAACACAAGATTTAAAAAAAAAACAAATAGGAACAAGCATGAAACAAAAAAAAATAGTGCAAAACTCAAAGAAGAAACCATCATTAAAAAACCTATAATTATGAAGACCACAAGCATCTCTAACAAGCAAACTGTGAATTTAAGCCAGAGCAGAATCCTACCAAGTAAACGAATTGAGGCTAGAGCCGATATTAGCAAGGTGATCATCTATACAATTTCTCTCCCTGTATATGTGAGAAAACCTGAGAATCTTAGATTTCATATAATCCAAACAATTTAACAACCTAGTGCTCAAAATCCACGAAAAACAATACTCATTATTTTGAAAACAATGTCGGACTGCGAAAACATTGTTTTCAATCCAAAGCACCATTCACCTTCTGTGATAAGCTGTCTTAATAGAATGAATAACAGCAGACAACTAAGCAAAGAAAGTAGTACTGCAACCAATTTTCATCGCAAAACAAACTGAAAAATCAGTTCCAAAAGATCAGAAAACATCTTCATAAGCAGCAAGGCCAAGATTATCTTTAGAAAGACCATCAAAATTAACTTTAATCTGATGCGAAGGACGACCTCGCCAAACCACTGATTTGATTTTTGGTGCTTTTCGTAAACTAAACGAAACACCAAGATTAAGAAAAGTGTCCAAATCTTTACCAAAGTTCATATATCCTAGAGCTAAATTAGCAAAGATATCCAGGTAAGCTCCTAAATTGATTTTTTTTTTACTATTTTTATATATTTAAAATAATAAATTAAAATTTAAAATAAGAAATTAGGAATATTTTGGTTATTTCAAGTTAAAATTGTGGTCAAAGGTTAAAGTTGATAGAAGTCAACTAACTGTAGGGAATGTTTATATAACTATAGGAACAAGTTTCATATTCGTGCAATTATATCCAAATTCAGAGGTATTTGTGCAATTAGTCAAAAACCTCAATTGGTAGAGGTCTCACATATCTCAGATGGAGGTCTCCCACATCTGCAGAAAAAAAAAAAAAATTGGGTCTGTTCGCACCGATCTCCAAAATTTAGCTTTCAATGGCCAGAAATGTAATTTAAGAAATTTGTTAGATATCAATGGTCAAGATTAACGACAGCTCTCGTATATTAGCAGCTGTACATTCCAGAAGCAATCAATGAAGCTCAACTTTCAAGCTTTACTGAAGCTGCACATAGCTAGTTTCATCAAACACAATTTGACCAAATCTTCAAAAACTATATATATATATTATTCGACCTTTCTATCGACTGTTCGAATTGATATATCATATCCTTATATGTAGACCATTAATTTAAAATATGCTTTGAAAAGTAGATACAGTCATATCAAAACATTTATATCCGATAATCTACAAGCAACACTTTGACAAAATCTTCAAAAACTATATATATATATATTATACGTTCTTTCTATTGTCAGTTCGAACTGATATAAAGTTCTTTACATGTGGATCATTATATAAAAGATGCCTTGACAAATGGATGCAGCTAAATTAAAGCATTTAAATCTAATAACCCACATATAATAAACTAATATATTTTATATCAGTTTGAACTGATAATATAAAAATTAATTTATATATATATTTCTCCAACTCGAAAAGCAAGACGGATGGAGTCAAATTAAAATCGTGTTATTTAAAAAAAACGTTCATGTTATTTTGACCTTAGCATAGTATAGCAAGATAATAATATTTACGAAAAAAATGTATGAAATCATAAGAGTGATAATTATTACAAAGAAACATATGTAAATATTATGTAGGGGGAATTGCACTGACATCCCGTTAGGTTTGGCCTAATTGCAGGCTTGCAGCTAGATGGAGGGATCGGAGGGGAATCGTTTTTCTACGCATCCGTTTTACTTAATTTTCCTTACAAATAAGATAAGTACAAATAAATAAAATAATAAAATAATTTTTTTTATATATATTTATATTAAAAGAAAAGGTGAGATTACCATTGACACCTATCAATTTTTTTTATTTAAAAAATAACATATTTTAAATAAAATATATGTTAAAAAATACATTTGAACGAACAAAACCCCAAACAAAATCTTGGGAAATTTTCAATTTTTTTGTCTGTAAACAAACAAATATGAGAACAAAATTCACCATTCCCCCACAAGATTTGTATGATTATAACAGCACACATACAACAATAAAAATTGGGGAATAAATATCAGCAACCATTCCAACACCTCCTCTCTGTGGAGATTGCGCCTCTTGCCTCTGTAAGCAAGCCGCCCCTTTCACCATCCTCCACCGACCTCCTCTATTGATGGGTTTGGTTTTTTTTTTTTTTTTTCTCTATGATTGGTTTGGGTTTGTTGGAGATTTTGAGTTTCAAATGGGTTTGAATCCAGTTAAAGTTATGCTACTGTTATGGGTACTGTTAAACTACAGAATATATTGACTAAAAACACCTACGTGTTTGATGAAAGGTCTGAGAGAAAACTCAGAGAAGAGAGAACTCCATTAATGGAGATTTTTGCTTCTTCTTTTCATTAATTCTTTAGAGGACACATACAATAGTTTTTATACAAGCATAAGAAGAGCTACACACGCATTTTTGCAGTCTATAACTGATTCCGTAATTTACAGAAGTAAGTTGTATCGGTATAATTGAGTTTGGGTTAAGAAACCTATTAAGACACCCAAATGGGGCCAACAACACAAATTATACATGGCCAAGCCCAAGTCCATATATCAAGCCCATAATGAAAAACTATTCAAGCAATACAAGTATATATAAAAATGTGTATTTGTTGTACTGTATAATTAGTGGGTAAAATACAGATGAACATAATTGATCGAATGTGTGGTTGGATTGTCTAATATATGGTGTGCAATACAGCGAATGTGCATGTGTGCTAGTGCTTTGCAGAGACACAGAACAGAGATACATAAGTGATAGATGTGGAGAAAATCTAGAGAATTTTCTCTCATCCATGATTAGAGTGTGAGTATTTGATTCGTGATCAGAGGGGTCTTTTGATTTCGTGATCGTTCTCCGACCGGTGATACAATCAGGTGTTCGATATGCTTCCGCTGTGATTTGGATTCGGATGGTGAACGATAATCCGAACTTCATTTTGTTTATTGTTTGAGTTTAATCTTCATTGGTACGAGAGCATGCTTGGATTGTATTCTAGTAGTATATGCCATGTTTAGGAATTTATTTTTATGAATGCATGAAACCTTCACAATTCAATAATGGCATAACACCACACACTGTTTTGAATTCATTTTTTGTGGGATGTATGTATGCATGTATATATATATATATATATATATATATATATATGCATGTATATATATATATATATATATATATATATATATATATATGTTATTATATGTTCTGGAAATGCACGCCATGAATTAACTTCAAAATTTTGAGAATTTTGAAGAATTAAAACTTGAAAACCTGTGACTGTAATCAGGTCAAAACTCGTTGTCATTTTTTTTATTTCTCTAAGATCATGGTACCATTAGATAGAGCCATCCGAGAGCTTTCCAAAGATAGGTTATTTGAGTAATTTGGTCAAATACAGAGGGAGAAAAACGTTTTTTTTTAATTTTCGGTCGAAAATCAAAATCTAGAACTTGTATTGAGTTTGAATTTGGGTGAAGAACATGAAGAACACGTGCCACACACCTATGTGCGGCGAGTGCACTTCACCCTAGACCCAAACTTCAAAACTAAGTGAATAAATGGAATTAGAATAAAATTCGGAGTCGGATGGTGGTGGTCCGGTGATCGGGAAAAGCCTAGAAAACGGCGGGTGGATGACATGAGCCTCTGGTGCACGTGGGAGTAGGGATGGGCGTGGGGGCCCAATGTGGCAGGGGAGGGTCCCCCCACCCCACCCCCATTCCTCAACCCTTCCCCCACCACCTCCCCCAAATGGGGGAACTGGGTGGGGGCATTTTGGGGGGAGTTTCCCCCTCCCCCACCCCAAACCCCATTTCCCCCATTTATTTTCATTTTTAATTTTCAATTTCCAATCTAAAAATCGAAATTCTGAATTTGGAATCCTGTCGTTCAAATCTCAAGTTTGACCCTGTTAAAATATTCAATCTAAAAAGTAATCAAAATATTCATTATAGAATATATAATTGGTTTAAAGAAATCCAACATAAATACATATATATATAATACTTCAAATTTAAAGTTTACATCTTCAATCAATACTCATGTACTAAGTACTAACTAGTAACTATTAACTCAGGTTAATATTATAATTTTTTTTTGAATTGTTAAAACTTTATATATAAATTAAAATAATATATATATATATATATATATATATGGGGAAATAGGGGAATGTGTTTGGGAGAGGGTCCCCCCACTACCTCCCCCATTTATAAAATGGGGGCCAAGTTTGCCCACACCCCACCCCCAAAACCCCATGGGGGATGGGGCCCCATGGGAAAATGCCCATCCCTACGTGGGAGGAGCGCATAGCATGTCATGGTGACTCAACTGCCGACACGTGGACCATCCAGAATGTGCCACGTGGCAAAGTTGTGTCATTTGTGACAGGTGGCCCAATCCTATAGTGAAACTGTTGGGGTTTTTACCCTAAAGCTTGTAATATGTAAATGTAATTTGAACATAAATAAAAGAAGTAGTATATTCATTCATTTTGTGTCATACTTTATATAACATGTGCACTTAACATCCAAAATTGCCGGATGTAATTTCGAACTGAGTATATGAGTGTCATATATAGATGGATAAACGAGCAATTTAAAGAGTCCGTAGATAGCAAAAAAAGCTGGGTACTTTATTTGTGGTTAATCTACAGCTGCGGTCCATTTCGTAGTGTACGGTGATCCTATTCTTGATCATTCATATGTAGATATGAGAATGGAGGCACCTTGTATGATGTGATCATATAGGACTGGGCCATGATCTATATGAATCTCTCACTAAGATCCGTTTAACGATGAGATTCATATATATCAACTAATGATGGCTATATGTGGGTGATCTTAATCCTGAGTGTCTTATCGACTCCTTCAGGTTAGATCGTGGTCTTTGATATACCATGGGTGAGGTCGGAGTTGCATTCCCGATCAATATACTCCGTATGTTGGGATCGCTGTTTGGCTTGTGGCTGGGAAGGTTTGTACACAATAGTGGAATCCACTCCTTCTTGTGAGAAGTAGATGGTAGTTCCCTTAAGGGTTGATTCGGGGCTTGAACAATATGAGCGCTCTCCTAATTCCGTAAGGAATGTAGGATTTATTGTTCATTAGAGAATCAATGGTACTTAATGGAAAGATATGATTAGAGGGGTATAACGGACATTATGACCCAGCTCTAATTATGAACTACTTGTGGAGGATTATACCATATGTAATAGCTATATCGATGGACACCGAGAGTTATTGGTTTGTGTAAAAACGTCTACAGTTGAGAGAGTGCAGTTTTGGGTTTTTAGTGGAATAACACCGAAATTAATAATCATGAAATATTAATTAAAGAGTTTAATTAATAATTTCTAAGGATTATTGGAGCTCAAAATATTGTGGGTCCATTAGGTCCCCTTGCTAGCCCGATCGATTTAGGTAACAAGGGTCACGGTTAATTAATTGGATTGTCCAATTAATTGTGTTACGAAAGTGACACGTATTTATTCGGGAATTAATTGAATAATGTGATTATTTAATTAATGTATAATGGTGATTAAATAAATTAAATAATAAGATTATTTAATTATGTTGTTAATTACTAAATTGAGGGTGTTAGTTGATATTTGATTTTGAATAAAATAAGATAATATGATTATTTTATTTTATTAAATTAAATATTTGAAATTGAATTTAAAATGTTTGAATTCAAAAATTAAATATTTAATTATCTTTTTAAAAGATATGAGATATTTTTGAAAAGTTTTAAAAATCAAATAAGATTTTGGTTTGTTTATTTTTTGAATATATATAAGATATATATTTAATTAAAAAAAAGATTGAGAACCGAATGAGAGAGAGAGAGCAAAGTAATTAGATTACTTGAAAAACAAAAGAGAAAAAGAAGTCGTGAGACAGCAAACGCAAAAGCAAAAAAAAACAAAAGCAAAACAAAAGAAAAATAATAGTGTGTGGTGAGACCACAAGTGCTGCACTTCTCCTTTTGTTTTTGTGTGTGTGTTCTTCTTTTTTTTCCTCCATACAGGTCCTGAATATCGTGACGCGCTCACACGCTGTTACCAGTTCCGAGAGATAGCGAGGAAGATCACGTGGTTCAAATCAGGAGCAGTTCGTATCAAAGTGAAGGAGCCTCCTACGTAGGTATGAAAAATAAATTCCTGCACTTTATTATTGTATTTGATTATTACTGTACAAATGGGTGTTTAATGATTGCATAAAAAATTTTAAAACCTTCCGCTGCGCAATCTGTAACCTTAGGTTCCAACAATTGGTATCAGAGCCAATTTGTGTACAGTATAATCGAATTCGATTACTCCTGATATGTATGAATGTGTAGACACATATTTTTTTTTATGAGTGTATGATGTTTTTAATTAAACTGTTTAATTTGAAAACATGGTTGATAGTAATTTTTTATGGTGTTGTGGATTTAGAGTGTTTCTGGGTTGTATAATGTTGTTATATTTTTTTTTATTTTACTGTTGTATTATTAAATATATATATATATATATATATATGTAATTGCAACAAGACCTGGTAGTTCACGATGACCAGCGCACCAGCCAGCGCGCACCTGCAGACAACCGCATCCCACCAGCCAGCGCACATGCAGACCAGCGCATGTTGCACTGTGATGCCTTCCCACCAGCGCCTGCCAGCATGCAACGTGCCAGCGCGCAACGTTCCAGCGCGCGACCACCAGTTCCCAGCCTACATGCGCGCATCCAGACCAGTGATGCCTACCCACGCATGCTAACAGGGCACATGATCTGAAGAGATTGGAAGTCTTGGAAATTACAAGAAGACCAAGGGATGCCTTGGGAATATTTTTTGTAATTAGATTCCAATTTTTAGGTTAAATAATCCACAACACTCGGTCAACTCATGTATGTTTTAATTATTTGATGATTAAGCATTGTCATGCATATACATGTCATTTAAATTAGTTGTGCCTACACATATATATATGTTGATATATCATACATGCATTATAGCCATCTATATTATGTGTTTAATTTTTTTTTTAATTTGATTAAAATGGGTTATTCACATAATTGGCTATTTTTAATGGGATTAGTTTTTAGGAGTAAAAACTTGGTAAATCTCATTAATTACTAATCTTTTTATTAAAGAGTTTAAATACTTAGATTAGTGGGGTCTTTTATATATATTAGGATTAATTTGATTAAGCTCCTAATAATAATTGGACCTAAATAATGTGTTTAGTTTTAATAGTTAAAACTTGGTAAATACACATTTAATAATAATTCTTGTCTTAGTAAACAGTTTACATAGATTTGAATTATCACTAATGAACTATTTTTTTTTAAGTGTTAAAAATCAATTTAGTTTATTAGTTTTTGGAATAGGATTCTAATAATTTGTGATTAATACACTTGACGCTTAGATTAAAGTTATCCGTTTAATCTAGTTTTATCTAGGTGCATTAATATTAATAGAAAACCCTTAATATAAAATAGTGAGTGGGAGAGGGATATATGACATTATATCCCGCGGTCTCCATCATTAGTTTAACACCGTGAGATTCGAGTGGGGCCTCGTGACGGCTTTGTTTTCGTCCTCCCTAAGGAGGGTTTCCATAAGAATCAATACCAAGGTTGACTACCTAACAGATAGGATTTCGGAGGGGATTTCTGGATTGTCCGACCCTAAGGCGGCAATTTTCGAGTTAAGCTCCTGAGATCTGAAATGATGGGTTACACTCACAAGGTTTTAATTAAATTAGTTAATTAAAAACCTGACCTAATAAACGATGGTTGAATGATATTGGCATAAGAGTTATTCTGGTATATCCTTTGACTGAGAAGGTCTCGACCTAACATGCAAGAATTTGACCGACCCTAAGGCGGCACTTGCTTGTGGTATGTTGGATTGTCGTGGCATAGAAACATTGTTTTTAGGGTTGTTCTTGTTCATTAAACAATTTCATGCAGCATGTTTAATTTTATGCCGAACATTAGCATATGTTTAGAATGTATGACTGAATGAATCTTTAATTTATGTTTTTTCAGCCATGTCATCTGCACTATTACAAATACTTGCAAACGATAAATTAACTGGTGATAACTACACAAAATGGAAACTTAACATTAATGCAATACAGGTCACCAAAGACCTCAAGTTTGTGCTTACGGAGGAATGTCCTCCGGTGCCTACTGCCAATGCCACACGAACTGTTCGTGAGGCATACCAGCGATGGGTCTCATCTGATGAGAAGGCCCGAACATATCTGTTAGCTTCTATGACACACGTGCTTGTCACAAAGCACGAAGCAATGACTACAGCATTCGAAATTATGGAGTCACCGCAAGCTATGTTCGGGCAGCCCTCCGAGCAAAAGCAACATGAAGCTGTTCGTTCCGCTATGCTCACTCGTATGAAGGAAGGTACATCAGTTTGGGAACATGTCCTGAGCATGATGTCCTACTTCAACACGGCAGAAGTCAATGGCGGGGCCATTGATGAACCCAGTCAAGTGAGCATCATACTGACAACTCTTCCGAAGAGTTTCGATCAGTTTAAGAACAACTACGGGATGAACAAGTTAAGGTTTAGTCTCACACAGTTGCTCAATGAGTTCGCTACTTTTGAGTCCATGACCAAGGACAGCAAAAGTAAGACAGGTGAGGCAAATGTTGCCGAACCATCTTCCTCCAATAATAAGAAGAGGAAGAGGTCTGTTGGAAAGGCGAAGGGTAAGCCCAAACCCAAGAAGGTCCAAAGCAAAAAGAAGGGCACCTCCACTGACCAAGACAAAGGAAAATGTTTCCATTGTAACAAGGTCGGGCACTAGAAGAGGAACTGTCCTCAGTACCTGGAGGAGGTAGCCAAGAAGAAGAAGAAAGGTAAATATGATTTACTTGTTCTTGAATCTTGTTTAGTGGAAGATGATTCTTCACCTTGGATTGTTGATTCGGGGGCCACTAACCATGTTTGTTCTTCTTTGCAGTGGACTAATTATTGGACACAGCTAGAGGAGGGAGCCTTCTCCATGCGTGTGGGGTCGGGGGATGTCGTGTCGGCCAAAGCAGTGGGAGCAATAAGATTGCAATTTTGTAATAATAATAGTTTTTTATTATTGAACAATGTTTTTTATATTCCTGGATTTACACGGAATTTGATTTCCGTTTCTAAGTTGTTAGAACAATTGTATTCTGTTTCTTTTAATAATAAGTTTGTTATTATTGGAAAGAATGGTCTGAATATTTGTTCAGGAATTAATGAAAACAATTTGTATGTGTTAAGACCGTTAATGCATACTACACTGCTTAACACCGAAATGTTTAAGGTTGAAAAACCTAAAACTAAACGACATAAGATTTCTCCAGATAATGACACGTATCTTTGACATCTAAGGCTTGGTCATATCAACCTTGACCGGATAGACAGACTAGTAAAAAGTGGACCTTTAAGTGAGTTAAAGGTTGGCACCTTACCTGTCTGCGAATCCTGTTTAGAAGGTAAGATGACTAAGAGACCTTTTACTGGAAAAGGGCTTAGAGCTATAGAGCCACTAGAACTCATACATAAAGACGTCTGCGGACCGATGAATGTTAGAGCTAGGGGCGGCTATGAGTATTATGTCACCTTTATAGATGACTACTCAAGATACGGATATGTCTACCTAATGCAACGAAAGTCGGAAACATTTGAAAAGTTCAAAGAATTCTGAGCTGAAGTTGAGAATCAATTAGGTAGGACTATCAAGTCACTACGATCAGATCGTGGAGGTGAGTACCTTGACCAAAAGTTTGAAGACTTCATGGTCGAGCATGGGATAGTTTCCCAACTCACAGCTCCTGGTACACCTCAGCAAAATGGTGTAGCGGAGAGGAGAAATAGAACCCTGATGGAAATGGTGAGATCTATGATTAGTTTCTCATCATTACCAAATTCCTTCTGGGGATATGCGTTACAAACAGCGGCATACATTTTGAATGTAGTGCCATCCAAATATGTTCCTAAAACTCCCCTAGAGTTGTGGAATGGTCGTAAAGCTAGTTTAAGACATTTTCGCGTATGGGGGTGTCCAGCACACGTGCTGAAGAACAGAACTGGAAAGCTAGATCCCAAGTCTGTGGTCTGCTTGTTTGTAGGATACTCCAAGGAGACTAGAGGTGGATACTTCTATAGTCCTGAAGATAACAAAGTATTTGTATCGACAAATGCAACGTTTCTTGAGTATAACTATATAAGTGATCATAAACCTCGTTCTAAAATTGTATTAAATTAGTTGGAGCCTGGTGAGACCAGTACTCAGTCAACTAGAGTTGTTAATCTATTAACATCAGAAAGTCAGATAATTCCTAGTCAGGATACACTACCACCTAGACGTAGTGAGAGGGTTGTGAGACAGCCTGAACGCTATTTGGGTGTAAGTGAGGGACAAGATCTTGTCTCTGCTGATAGTGTGGATGATCCATTGACATTTAAGAATGCAATGGAAGATCCTGATAAAGAGGAATGGCTTAAAGCCATAAATCTCGAGATGGAGTCTATGTACTCTAACTCAGTCTAGGAACTTGTAGACTTACCGAATGGGGTAAAACCCATAGGATGTAAGTGGATCTACAAGAGGAAGAGAGGAGTAGACGGGAAGGTAGAGACCTTCAAGGCAAGGCTAGTGGCCAAGGGTTATACCCAGAAAGAGGGGGTCGATTATGAAGAGACCTTCTCGCCAGTAGCCATGTTTAAGTCTATTCGGATTCTCTTATCCATTGCTACCTATTTAGATTATGAAATTTGGCAAATGGACGTCAAGACTGCATTCTTGAATGACAATCTTGATGAAAGCATATACATGATGCTACCAGAGGGATTTGTGTCTCCAGATCAAGAGCAAAAGGTTTGCAAGTTGCAAAGGTCCATTTATGGACTTAAGCAAGCATCTAGATCTTGGAACATAAGGTTTGATGATGTAATCAAAACCTATGGCTTCGAGCAAAACGTTGATGAGCCTTGTGTCTACAAGCGCATCATTGACAAGAAAGTAGTTTTCTTGGTCCTATACGTAGATGACATCCTACTCATTGGGAATGATGTAGGAGTGTTGTCTGATGTAAAGGGCTGGCTGGCTAGCCAATTCCAAATGAAAGATTTGGGAGAGGCGAGTTATGTTCTAGGGATCCAACTTATAAGGGATCGTAAGAACAAACTCATAGCATTGTCTCAGGCATCATATATCGACAAGATTCTTATGCGATTTTCGATGCAGAACTCCAAGAAAGGTAATTTACCTTCTAGACATGGGGTTCACTTGTCTAAGGAACAGTGTCCTAAGACACCTCAAGAAGTTGAGGATATGAGACGTGTGCCATATGCATCAGCAGTAGGTAGTCTCATGTATGCTATGTTATGCACGAGACCGGACATCTGTTATGCAGTGTGAGTAGTCAGCAGGTACCAGTCCAACCCAGGATTAGATCATTGGGTTGCTGTCAAGACTATTCTCAAGTATCTTCGGAGAACGAGAAACTATATGCTAGTGTATTCCGGACAGGATTTGATCCCGTTAGGATACACAGATTCTGATTTTCAGTCAGACAGGGATTCTAGAAAATCTACGTCTGGATCAGTATTCACCCTAGGTGGTGGAGCCATTGTGTGGAGAAGTATAAAGCAATCTTGCATTGCTGACTCCACCATGGAAGCCGAATATGTAGCCGTTTGTGAAGCTGCTAAAAAGGCTGTTTGGCTCCGTAAGTTCTTGAATGATCTGGAAGTTGTTCCAGATCTGGATAAGCCCATCACACTTTATTGTGATAACACTGGTGCTGTGGCTAATTCCAAAGAACCAAGAAGCCACAAGAGAGGGAAGCATATAGAGAGAAAGTATCATCTCATTAGAGAGATAGTGCAGAGAGGAGATGTGATCGTCACCAAGATAGCCTCACAAGACAATCATGCTGATCCATTTACGAAGACCTTACCGGCTAAAGTGTTTGAAGGTCACCTAGAAGGTCTAGAGTTACGAGACATGACTCACATGCTTTAGTGCAAGTGGGAGATTGTTGGGGTTTTTGCCCTAAAGCTTGTAATATGTAAATGTAATTTGAACATAAATAAAAGAAGTAGTATATTCATTCATTTTGTGTCATACTTTATATAACATGTGCACTTAACATCCAAAATTGCCGGATGTAATTTCGAACTGAGTATATGAGTGTCATATATAGATGGATTCAGTTTGAAACGAGCAATTTAAAGAGTCCGTAGATAGCAAATAAAGCTGGGTACTTTATTTGTGGTTAATCTACAGCTGCGGTCCATTTCGTAGTGTACGGTGATCCTATTCTGGATCATTCATATGTAGATATGAGAATGGAGGCACCTTGTATGATGTGATCATATAAGACTGGGCCATGATCTATATGAATCTCTCACTAAGATCCGTTTAACGATGAGATTCATATATATCAACTAATAATGGCTATATGTGGGTGATCTTAATCCTGAGTGTCTTATCGACTCCTTCAGGTTAGATCGTGGTCTTTGATATACCATGGGTGAGGTCGGAGTTGCATTCCCGATCAATATACTCCGTATGTTGGGATCGCGGTTTGGCTTGTGGCTGGGAAGGTTTGTACACAATAGTGGAATCCACTCCTTCTTGTGAGAAGTAGATGGTAGTTCCCTTAAGGGTTGATTCGGGGCTTGAACAATATGAGCGCTCTCCTAATTCCGTAAGGAATGTAGGATTTATTGTTCATTAGAGAATCAATGGTACTTAATGGAAAGATATGATTAGAGGGGTATAACGGACATTATGACCTAGCTCTAATTATGAACTACTTGTGGAGGATTATACCATATGTAATAGCTATATCGATGGACACCGAGAGTTATTGGTTTGTGTAAAAACGTCTACAGTTGAGAGAGTGCAGCTTCGGGTTTTTAGTGGAATAACACCGAAGTTAATAATCATGAAATATTAATTAAAGAGTTTAATTAATAATTTATAAGGATTATTGGAGCTCAAAATACTGTGGGTCCATTAGGTCCTCTTGCTAGCCCGATCGATTTAGGTAACAAGGGTCACGGTTAATTAATTGGATTGTCCAATTAATTGTGTTACGAAAGTGACACGTATTTATTCGGGAATTAATTGAATAATGGGATTATTTAATTAATGTATAATGGTGATTAAATAAATTAAATAATAAGATTATTTAATTATGTTGTTAATTACTAAATGGAGGGTGTTAGTTGATATTTGATTTTGAATAAAATAAGATAATATGATTATTTTATTTTATTAAATTAAATATTTGAAATTGAATTTAAAATGTTTGAATTCAAAATTTAAATATTTAATTATCTTTTTGAAAGATATGAGATATTTTTGAAAAGTTTTAAAAATCAAATAAGATTTTGGTTTGTTTATTTTTTGAATATCTATGAGATATATATTTAATTAAAAAAAGATTGAGAACCGAATGAGAGAGAGAGAGCAAAGTAATTAGATTACTTGAAAAACAAAAGAGAAAAAGAAGTCGTGAGACAGCAAAAGCAAAAGCAAAACAAAAGAAAAATAATAGTGTGTGGTGAGACCACAAGTACTGCACTTCTCCTATTGTTTTTGTGTGTCTGTTCTTCTCTTTTTTCCTCCATACAGGTCCTGAATATCGTGACTCGCCCACACGCTGTTACCAGTTCCGGGAGATAGCGAGGAAGATCACGTGGTTCAAATCAGGAGCAGTTCGTATCAAAGTGGAGGAGTTTCCTACGTAGGTATGAAAAATAAATTCCTTCACTTTATTATTGTATTTGATTATTACTGTACAAATGGGTGTTTAATGATTGCATAAAAAAAATTTAAAACCTTCCGCTGTGCAATCTGTAACCCTAGGTTCCAACAGAAACGAGGCGTTGATGTGTTGGCCAAGAAAATCGTCGACGGTTTCAGCGATCAGAGTAGTTTCTGGTGACGGTCTGGTGACCAGAGCGGTTTCTGATTGCCACATCATCAACCGTCGCCACTTTTCAGCCGGACCGGTTTTTGGTTCATGTTCATCCGACGGAACCAGTTTCTGATGCCGGTTCACCAGCCAGACCAGTTTCTAGCACTGTTTTCCGACGGCATGTCCAATTTTTCTGACGATTTTTCTGTGTCCAAAAAACGGTTTTCCAACCACCCAAAAGCGATGTTCCGGCCACCAGTGGCAATTTTCCGACGAAAATAACATATTTATATTTATATTTATTTTATTAATTCCATTGATTTGTTTCGCTCTAGTAGGAGCTGAATGTATGCCTAACAAATTTCCGATTGCAGATTTTTCCGTTGTGGTTTTCAACTATGGTTTCCAGTGCTGTTTTCGATGACAGTTTCGGACATGAATTCCAGTGATGGTTTCTTATGACGATTTTCGATCATAATTTCTAATGATGGTTTCCGGAGACAGATTTAGGCGCGGTTTCCGATGACGATTTCTGGCATGACTTTCGATAACAGTTTTCAAGAAGGATTCAAGTGAATGTCTTTGGTGAGGATTCCAATGACAATTTCCGATGTGATCTTCGGTGACAGTTTTTGGTATGGTTTCTGGTTACAGTTTCTAGCACGGTTTTCAGTACGGTTTTCGGTGACAGTTTTTGATATGGATTCCAATGACAGTTTTTTGTATGACTTTCGTTACGGTTCTCGATTCTCGGTTCAGTTTTCGGTGACAATTTATGTTGTGTTTTCTAGTGATAGTTTCTGGCATGGATTTCAATGACAGTTTCTTGAATGACTTCCAGTGAAGGTTTTCGACACAGATTCCGGTGATAGTTTTCGATACAGATTCCGGTGATAGTTTTCGGTACAATTTCTGTTTATAGTTTTCAATACGGTTTCCGATGACGGTTTCCTATGTGGATTCCAATAACCGATTTTGGTGGAGTTTTTCAACCATTGTGGAACTTTTTAGCCAAAATACCGGCGCTGTTTCTGACGGTTGTGGAATTTTTCAACATCATTTCCGGCTGTATTTTTGGCCACAGTGGAATTTTCCGGTAGGAATTCCGGCACTGTTTTCCGACAAACAAGGGATTTTTCATGCGACAAATTTTGACTACCGAAAATTAGCTTCAGTAGGAGCTATAGTTATTAAAAATGCCTTCGATCAGAATTCTCCATCTGATTAATTATGCAATCGGGAATAAGGATTTTCGTTAGGATGTACGTTGGACATGTACAAGGTTATTAAAAGACAAATGTTTCTAAGTAACTTATAAAAATTTTAGGATAAATCTTCATCGTCTCATATGTCTTAATGGAGAAGATTTAATGAATCTTATTAAAGACATATAGCCACAGTCAATTTGGACTTGTGCTTTTATGTGGAGACAAGCAGTGGATAGTCTTTTAATGAAATTTCCCGGAAAAGTTAATAGATTTATAAGGTTGAAAAAGCTAGAGTAAGGTACCACGATGTATTTTGGTCATATAGTGTGTGAACTATAAATCGTAGATATAAGGACCTCTATTTTGTGATTTGCTTATTTCATGACAAACTGAATTGGGGATAATTTTGTAATGGGTAGCTTAGGTTCTCAATAGCAGGCTTCCAAGCATCTCTATGACTTCAAGAGCAAAAGGTATATTCACTTGACTTTGCCTCTTGAAGAGTTTATATGCGCACACACACACTTTAAGCATGCTTTGTTCATCAAGCATTTATGAAGGTCTCATTCTTCTCTTGGTTTGGTCTTTGGTCACATGGTCTTCTACCCTGAGTTTTGGACATTTTGTTGTTGTCCATATCTGACCTTTGGTCACTCTTTTGAACATATATCCTTCTACAAACATCAAAACCTCATTTTGTAAATTGGAGTAGAAAGTAGACTTCCATACCTTTCCAACGGTATATCATACGAAAGGTTTCGATGTCGTTTGGTCTTGTTTTGACCCACATGGAAATCAGGTTAATGTGCTGATTTGCCAGTGCGCGGGTACTACGCGAGTCCCCACCCGTGCAGTCACCCTTAAAGTATTCTCAGGCTGATTTCTTGCTCCCAGTGTGCAGGTACCTACCAGCGCACCGGACCCGCGCACTGTGCCTAGTTTTGCCTGACTTTCCCAAAATGATGTCGTTTTAATTAGGGCTTCTATAAATACTTCTCTTTCTCATCTTCTTCATTAATACCACGAAATTAAAATCCTAGAGAGATAGAAAGAGTGGTTCTAGAGAGAGAAAGCTTCAAGCTTCATTTCTTGACTCTCCAAACCCAAAACCCATGAGCATCCAAGCATATACATGCATCATCTCATCATGGGTCTTCTTCATTAAGTGACTTGGTAAGTAGAACAAATTTCATCTTTCATTTATTGTTCTATCTACTCAAGATTTAGTCTTTATTGCATATTAATTGCAAAACTCATGCTTTAATTGCATATTCACATGAGTTATGACTTGATTGGGTTTTATTTGTTGATAGCTTGCATTTTAGGACATATTTTCCCTCTAGCTAAGTCTCTATGCCTTACATTTAGACATTGTTGATTAGGACTCATTGATTGCATTCATTAATTGCATATTTAATGTCCTTGCAATATTGTGTGACAACTGATGTTGATTTGGCATTTGTTTGATGACTAGATATTAGACTTGCATATCTCTATCTAGTTAGGTCTTTATGAACATTCATATAGGCATATTAATATATAGGATTGCTTTTATTGCCATCTTGAATCTCTAGATAAGCATTTAGTGTTGCCTAACATTATTTGCATATTAGAATATTGACATATATTCACATAGGTAGTTTATATCTTCATTGAGTGTTAAGTCTTGTGACTACGGTGGTATAGTGCTCAAGCATTGGTCTAGAATCACTATAAAAGGCCCATGGGGTAGTAGTAGTGGGTTAGTGACCGAGAATGGTGTGACTAGAGGTCAACCTAGGTTGTAAACATCATTACATATAGTGGATTTGAGGATCGTGTGTGACTAGAAGGATAGCCCGTGAGTTTTACCCATTTGAGGGTTTCTCACGAAAATCAATTAACGTGTTATTTATTGGTTTTTGCATTTCAATTTAGTTGATTGATTGCTTGTTTTTGTGGGGTACTTTGTTAATATTGACTCATCGAAAAAGTTGGTAATAATCGATTAACAACTCATTCACCCCCCCCCCCCCCCCCCTCTAGGTTGTTTTAGACACACACTTGTGTATTTTCAGTAGAGGAGCGCCATGTTCTTAAGAATGTGAGGCAATCTACTACATTTGCAATGAATATTCATAGTGCTAGGCACATGAGTTATTGCACACACGAAAATGGACCATGATTCGAGAAAATAGTAGTTAGATGAGTTATGAAGACTTAGAAAGTCTTTCTCAGTGGTGATCAATATGAATCTGAGACATAAGAATGAATAGCATGCAAAGTCCCATATTTTAGAAAGTATTATTATTTTATAAACCGTTCTATAGTAAATATTTTTGGTTTATTTGTTGGAACCCCGTTCACTGGTAACGCGGCGGAAATATGTTTTAAAATTTTTAATACAGATCGTAAACGATCTATAACCAGTGAACTTGAGATCGTAATTATTTTTTCGGAACTAATACATACAATATGTAAATACAGGAAGTTGTAATCAATGTATAAAAAAAAATTTAGAACCTTACCAACGTTTGGAGGCTCCTTCACTTTATGATATGCTCCTGGTCTGTACCACGGATCTTCTTAGCTATTCCCGGAACTGGTAACTACATGTGGGCATGTCACGTACTCAGAAACTTAGGAGGATGAAGAGAAAAGAAGAAGAAACTTTTTCTTCTAAGAAAAAAAATACCTAAAACAATTCTAGTTGTTCAAAGAAAAAATATAATATATTTTATTTTTCTTTGTGTTTCGGTTCATGCACTGCTGCACCAATTCCTTTTTCTCTCTTTTTTCTTTCAATAGTCCACGCCTATTTCTCTTTCTCTTTTTAATTGATTCACGCATAACAATTTGTATCCCATACAAATTGAATTACTTATCATGTGTGTGTGCTGTCTTTTTGTTATCAAAATATATATCAAATATATATTATTATAACTAAAACTCTGTAATTAATATTTTTTCAATTTTAAAAACTAAATCTTTTAAAATGATATCTCATATCTTTTATTTTAAAAGATAATTAAATATTTATTTTGAATTTAAACATTTTAAATTCAATTTCAAATATTTAATTTAATAAAATAATCATATTATCTTATTCGATTTAAAATCAAATATCAACTAACACCCTCCATTTAGTGATTAATAACATAATGAAATAATCTTATTATTTAATTTATTTAATCACCATTATTCATTAATTAAATAATCTCATTATTCAATTAATTCCCGAATAAATACGTGTCATTTTCGTAACACAATTAATTGGACAATCCAATCAATTAACCGTGACCCTTGTTACCTAAATCGATCGGGCTAACAAGGGGACATAATGGACCCACAGTATTTTGAGCTCTAATAATCCTCGGAATCATTAATTAAACTCTTTAATTAATATTCCTTGATTATTAACTCCGGTGTTATTCGACTAAAAACCCGAAGCTGCACTCTCTCAACTGCAGACGCTTTTACACAGACAGATACAACTCGCTGTCTATCGATATAGTTATTACACATGGTGTGATCGTCCACAGTAGTTCATAATTAGAGCTGGGTCATAATGTTCATTATACCCCTCTAATTACATATATCCTTTAAGTACCGTTGATTCTCTAATAGACAGTAAATCCTATTTCCTCACTGAATTAGGAGAGCGCTCATATTTTCCAAGCCCCGAATCAATCCTTAAGGGAACTACCATCTACTTCTCACAAGAAGGAGTGGATTCCATTATTGTGTACAAACCTTCCCAGCCACAAGCTAAACCGCAATCCCAACACACGGAGCACATTGATCATGAACTACATCCGACCTCACCCATGGTATATTAAAGACCACGATCTAACCTGAAGGAGTAGATAAGACACTCAGGATTAAGATCACCCACATATAGCTATCATTAGTTGATATATATGAATCTGATCAGTAAACGGATCTTGGTGAGAGATTCGTATAGATCATGGCCCAGTCCTAAATGATCACATCATACAAGGTGCCTCCATTCCCATATCTCATATGAATGATTCAGAATAGAATCACCGTGCATTACAGAATGGACCGTAGCTATAGATTAACCATAAATAAAGTACCCAGCTTTATTTGCTATCTATGGACTCTTTAGATTGCACGTCTCTTACTCTATTCATCGGTATATGACACTCATATACACAGTTCGAGATTATATCCGGCAATCTAGGATGTTAATATATGCACAAGTTATAAAATAAACAACACAACAAGAATGAATTGAACTTTTCTTTTTATTTATTTCATAAATCCATTTACAAATTACATCTTTATGGCATAAACCCCAATATTATTTACTTTGTAGTAAAAATCGGTTTGACCCATAAAATGTTTTAGGGACTTGTGCATTGTATTCTTCCATTATTTATATGATCACCTGTTTTGGGAATTCTAAATTGTTGAATACAACATTAGAATTAAAATTTTTGTACAAAGTACTAAACTTATGATGATTAAATTTTTGGAAACGGATGGCAATTATTAGGCGCTTTGACGACCTTTTTTGATTATGTACCTTAAATTGTTTCATCATATTTCTGGTTTGTGTTTGCAGCAAAATTAAATGTGTGTTTTTTGGAAGTTAATATGCTTGCATAGTAGATTGTATGTCTCTACGTAGATTAACATAAGGTATAACTTCTATATCTATAATCTTATGGCAAATTTGAAAGTGATAAGCTGAATTGTGTAATCTGTATGATTTAACAATAGAAAATTCAGTCTATTTTTTAAAGAGCAAAAGGCTCTTGAGACTATAACGTGAATCATGATTGAACCTCGTCATAGTACTTATTTGCTCGACATACAAGATGTAAAGGCTTATGAAACTAGAAGTTAAATTACTTGCATTATGTTGCGGAGTAACTTAAATAGTAGCCTCACATGTGTGTTTGATAAGTACAATGAGATTTAAGTGAAGTGGCTTACCTTTAAGAGTTTGGCTTGAAGGGAAATTTTAATAATATTTTGGATACTAAAATTTTAGTAGGTTTGGTATCAAGTTTTTTGAGTACTTATAAGGAGCGCTAAATTAGTGGCAGCCTCTAATAAGGATATAAAACATGATACACCAACTAAACAATCTGATCTCTTTTGATAGTTGGAATTATAAAATTAATCTGACACGTATCGATCACGTCATTTCGGTAGTAGAAGATGAGCGCTTAGAGGCGGCTTAGGCTTCTAGCCAATTTTATATGAAAGATTCCAATTTGTACAAAACTTTTAGTTTTGTGAATATTAGTGGACATATATATTTCCAAAAGGGAAACATGATCTAGTCATAGCCACAATTAATCTTAAATCGGTAGGACGAATTGAGGAAGGACAAAAAGGAAATAACTTGTTACAATTGTGACAAGTTAGGTCATTTTCACTCTTAAATACATTGAGTCGAAAAGAGTTAAACTCAAACTCAAGATTTTGTTAAGTTATGCTTAAGTTTCTGGGTATGTATTTTCTTTCTAAATCTCGTCCTTTGTGGACTGTAGATAAATGAAGATATACCATCCAATAAGAAACTGTAAAGCTTATGCCGAGTAAAGTTAGATTATTAGAGACAAGATGTATATGTGTTAGAACAATTTTGGAGTTAAGTACCTACACTGGATTTGTATGGTAGCTTAAATTTATACTCCATGATGTTCTAATATACACTTGAGATCTAACTGGGTTTTAGTGTCCGCAGTCACTACAAAAAAAATGCCGACGGCAAAATGCCATCGGAAATACGCTTTTCCAACTGGAAAAAGCCATCGGAGACTGTCACAAATACGAACGTCACAAATAATCATTTACCGATGAGCCGTCGCAAATACTACCATTTTCAACCGTCAAGGCCGTCGGAAAAAATAAAAATGCCATCGGTAATAGTAATTGAAGGTGGTCAAAATTACTAGTATTTTCGACTGCTTACCTCTATTTCCGACAGGGATGGCCGTCAGAAAAAGTTTAATGATAAAAAAAAAATGACGCGCTGTCAACTTGACAATGCCCTATCACCCCATGCTAATTCCATGCATTTTATGTGGCTCGAACCCGTCACCTGGATGATTGATAGTAAATGCTACTCTTATACTTTATAACTGATATCTTTTGCATACTATTTATATATAAGCTATTGATATGTTTGCATAGTATCTAATTTAATATAATTTTTTGTATATTATTTAAATATAACTATTGATATTGTTTTTTTAAATAATATTTTTATTAAAATATTTCTCTCATCTGATAGTAAATTACATTTTACTATTTTATCTTGAAATAGGATACGTATATTATATCCTTGTTGGTTTTAATTTTTATAATCAACATTTTGTAGTGTCATTAAACAATTGTAGTGTCATTAAACATAATTATAAATAACTAAATATTCTTGTAATTACTAATAATTTTGCTATATTTTATATTTATTTAATTTAGTTAGATGTACACATAAAGTAGACTTGGTGAAAAATTTGACAAAGTGTTTTCGCTAAAAACAATAGTGATAAATAAATAATAACACATATAGTGATACATTTAAAATATTGACCTACAAGTCACATTTTTTTGTAGTGTATAAATTATCACATACATTCCATTATAATTTATTAATTAATATTATAATAATAAATTAATTATTTTTTGCATGACAATGCATAACAAATGATGCAGAAAATAGTACTACATTTTCGATAGCATAATTGCCCTTAAAATTAAATCGAATTAAATTTTATCATTTCCGACGACACTTTTTATGCCGTCAGAAACGTGGGTAATATTGATTGTTTTTTTCATTATTTCCGACGACACAAAAAATGCCGTCAAAAAACACTTTTTATGCCATTAGGCCGTCAGAAATATTTATTAATTTTTCTTCATTTCCAATGACTTAAAGACTATTTCCGCCGGCTATTCGGCCGTCGGAAATGTAGTAATACATTTTTATTCATTTTCGATAGCTTGTTTTGCGCCGTCGGGAATACGAACAATAGTGACGGTGTATTCGACTATTTTCGATGGTAATTGGGCCGTTGGAAATGTGGTATTACATTTTGACTCATTTCTGACTGCACGTTAATGGCCGTCGGAAAATGTATCATTACCGACAGCAATTAGCGCCGTCGGAAATAGTTCGTCACTAATAGGAAATTTTTTTTGTAGTGAGTTGTCCTTATTGATTTGGGTTATCGTTAATAAGCATGGTGGTTGTATAATATTATTTTAGCAAATTATATTCCTATGGTACTTGATAGTTGTTTAATGGTTTTATAGTATTATACGTCAGTGTGAACGGTTAAAATTTTGTTTGTCTTTCAACCATTGCAATGGTGATGATGCTGATATTATGGCATGCTAGATTAAGTCATGTTGGACTAGATAGAATGAGTATATCAGTTAGAGAGGATTAATTGGATTCATCTATCTAAACGGTCTTGCAAATTATCTAGTAAGAAAAACAACTAGAAAACCATTTTGTAAGGAACTAGATCAAGAATTCCATTGCAACTAATTCGTTATAACATTTGTGATTGAATTAGTGTAAAGGCTATACATGAAATTTCATGTCTAGTTACATTCATTAATATCTTTAGACGTCCCGGTCATGTCTATTTGATCTCCTATAAATCAAAAGCATTGGATTGCATTAGATTGTTTTGGTTGATGATCAAATTAGATGATAAACTTTTGAGTTTAAATCGAGTTCGTAAATATCTTTCTGAATGGTTCAATGAATTGTTTAGCAAGAAAGGTATAGAAAGATATTTATTTATTCATAGGACTCCGTGGCAAAATAGTGTAACGGAAAGAAGGAATAAAATATTTTCAGAAATGGTTAAGTTTGTGATGACGCAAGTAAATCTTTACTTAATCATGTTCCACTAGATCAAACACATCCACACCTTATGAATTCTAGACAGGTAGGTAGGTTGGTCTGACTAATCTATAACCCTGGGGTATGAGGGTTATGTTTATAATCCATCTCATAGAAATGAGAAATTGGATGCAAGAAGAGAAATTGTATCTTTGTTTGATACTCTGTGCATTTCAAAGGATAAATAAATGATGGTGTACAATTAGATAGAAGTGTGACTGTATTAGAATCACAATATGTCATTATTAGAGAATGAATTTCTTGGTAGAAGTGAGTTTGATATAGATATCTGATTTTAAGAATTGGATGATCTGTGTTAATACGTTAGTGGCGGTAAATTAAAATCTAAGTTGATCCTCCATCCCTAGTGGGAGTGGAATTCTACATGGATCTTCCATCCCTAGTAGGAGTGGTAGTCTACACCCTAGTGGGAGTAGAAATCCGCATGGATCTTTCATCCCTAGCGGGAGTGAAACAGCTATTGAAACACCCACAGTGCAAATTTGTTTGAATTGAGCTATCACTTCTATCTATTAAGAGTATATATTAATCGTACCGATTTATATACCTATTTGAGGTCCCCATTTCCTAGCTTTTGTTCTAGTTTTTGAGCATATTTTCGTATATAATGTATGTTTTGAGCCTTGTGTAGGTACATGTTCCCTACAAAAGGTATTTGAGCTTAATTGAAGAGTTTGGAGGTTATTTGGGTTGATATGGAAAGTGTCGTGCAGTACACTCAACTTTCAAGAGCTATATCTACCTCTTCAGATTGAACTATATTAGCTAATACCTATTTTCAGAAAGCCTCGGATGTCTACTGTCCAATTCTTTTTACATATCACAATTCCGGGTTTTCTAGAGGAAGTTATACCCATTTTCGTAACGATGCGCGAAGCCGGAAATTCTGCTCCAGTGGGTTAGGCGACTTGTGAGGCGACTTCCCACATGTCGCCTCAAAAGTCGCCTTTTACACTGTCAAAACACACATTTCTGGGTCCAAAATCAAAGGTGACATGGAAGGCTACTCATATGTCGCCTTGGATGTCACCTTTTTGCCTAGAACAGCCATTTTCAGCTCGTTTTTAGGGGCAATCTTGTCTTTTCACACCCAATTCTTGCCTTAACCTCCCAACACTATAAATACCTCATTTTCTCTCACTTTTCAGAACTCTTCCCCTCTCTCAAACCCTTATCTACCCCTTTCTTCCATTTTCTCATCTCTTTCACCTTCTCCGCCAAAGAATGAGTGATTCAAGCTCCCATGGAGGTTTTTCCTCCATGGGAGCTCACCATACACCTCCACCACACCATTTTACACCTTCTCCATCCATCTTAGAGTAGATTACAAGGAAATAGGAGTGGTTCTTGGACCACTTCCGAGCTAGGAAAGCTAGAAGCTTCTTTGGAGGGTTTGTTTTCAAAGGTTGTCTCATTGTTACTCATTTCTTATATTTCTTGTTTTCTTTGATGTGTAACCCTAATTTGGGAATATTGTAAACTTTTCACATGTGCTATATATGTATTTTTTTCATGAATTCATTTGGGTTTTGTTTTTCTCTTTGATTTATGTGTTTTAAGCTCTTGTTATGATATGTATGTGTGTGGATAGTTAGAAATCAATATATGTCCATGAATGGGTTTAGAAGTAGATGTAATTTAGAATAGGAATTTAGCTGCTCATGATTGTTGATTGATTGATGGATGACTTGAAATACTATGTATTGATTGATTTGAGTGATTAGGGATTTTAGCCGTAAATAGTAGAAAAGGCTAGTTCAGGCATTTAGTTGCTAAATTGGCATTGGTTCATATCCTTGTGTTTAATGGATCTTTTGAAGACATAATTTCCCATCCTTGGTCGGAAGTGGTGATGAATTGATTTAGGAAAAATTCCAAATCAAGAGGATGAGCCCTTAATTCATTTGAATGTTCTTAAAGTTTAACAATTGCATTGATGCATATTAGTGTTAGGTGAACTTGTTTTCCATTCGTATCCATCCATCTTAGGGAGTTTAGAGAGATAAGAAGAGAGCTTTCTATTTTATTGAGAGGGTTGTGCATTCATGAGATTGGAGAACGCCGTAGTCGTCCAGTGGTGAGGACATCTCAGATTGACACCCGAGAAGACCAGGTGTTTGATTCCCGGTTACGGATGAGGGGTCTTCTTTCTATCAATTTTGTATTTCTTTCTTTGTATACTTGTCTCTTCTTCGATGTGTACTTTCATTTATTAGGGAATTGATCTAAACCTAGCCTTGTTACCTCTTTTGTTGCATATGCTTGTTAATGGTTGAGTGGCCCTTCGAAGTGCTTAAAGCTTTTGAGTGATTAGCCACTACTTGAATGAACTTAGGTTGTTGTGTGAAGGACCGAGAAGTGAAGCACTCAACGGGCACTAGTAGGTTGGCCACTACATGTAGAGCCTACACGTGGTTTTGCATGTATTTTCGCTATGTGTGTCTCATATTTCTTAATGAGCTTGAGTGCAGTTCGGGCAACCATGTAACAATAGATTGTTGGTGCATATCAGTATAGTCGATTGTTGCTGGAGTGAGGACAATTAGGGTGGATTAAGTGAGCACGGTATTCAACATTGACTATGCATGTTTGTATGAATTGTGTGACTGCTATGGTGGAGTCATTTACTTAGTGTAACCATTTACATTCCATATCACTCAATTCCATCCTATCATTGTACATATTGTTTATTTATATAGTTTGTTAGGTTAGTTTAGCATTTACTTTTCCACATTCTTTTGCATACGCAACACACGAGTCCGCTCAGCGTGTTGTAACAATAGCTAGAACTAGAGACGATCGATGAATCCCACCTCCCTGCGAAACGATCCTTGCTTACCGCTATGCTAGTTTCTGTGACTCGCACGCTTGCGATGCTGAACTTCAATGTTCAATATTTTGATGGCACTTCAATGACGTGCCCGTCATATATGAATGAAAGCAACAGAATGAGAGATGGAGTCTAGAAAAGTGATCATGTCTGGGACTTGATTCACTTACATCATGGTCATTAGACCATTGTGAACATGTGGGTTCCACATATCATACGTAAGACGAAAAGTACTATTCAGAAGTATAAGGCGCAATTATTCGTAAATTAGGAAACTTATTCTCAGGAAGTAAAGTTTTCTTCTATACACCTTATTCTAGAACTAGTCACATATTTGAACCTGAAATTACATCATATGGATGTAATAATTGTATTTCTCGATAGAGAACTAGAGGAATAGATTTACATGGAATAACCTGTAAATTTTTTATTTCAAATGATCAAGAGCTCTTAAGTGTGCTTACTTAATTAATGTATGGTTTGAAAGGATCCTCTAGAAAATGGTATCTTTGATTTCATCAAGCTGTAATGTCTTACAAATTAATGATGACTAAAAATAGTCATGGTAAGTACACTAAACTAGTTGAAGATAATTTTTATATTATTCATATGTGTAGACTGCATGTTTTGGATAGAAATAATGAAGAGTTTGTAAAACCATAATGAAATGGTAATTCTCAAATTTCATTGAGATTTTATATGAGCAAAATGGCTTATACATTAGGACTAAGAGTTGATTCGGAATGAGCTATTATAAGCTCATAGATACTCCTATTGTGAAATCACAAACTTTTATCCTTAATATGCACCCTTAAACTCCATAAGATCAAGAAATTGATCATGTTAGTACCATACAGATTCTCATGTACATTGTGATATATACAAAGTCTATCATTAGTTACGCCGTAAGGTTGGTGAGTGGACACTAATATAATCCTAGATTACAACATTGTGATGTTGTCAATAGGATTATGACATACCTTGAAAGTACGACTAACTACTTAGTGTACATTGTGATATGTACAAGGCCCAATAAAAGCTATGCCACAAGATTGATGTATGTATACCAATATAATCTCAGATCGAAAGGATTGTGACATAACTTAATAGTAAGAAAAACTATTATTTATGCTAGCATAAGACCAGCATTCTTACACATGCGGTAACCTCAATTGTTGAGATAGCAGGCTGAGATTAGACATATATATGTTAGAGAATATGTATGATATATTCTCACAGAGCTTATATATATGAATTTGTCTCATTGACTGGGTCAAGATGAGGTTCACAATAAATATACCAATATTTTAGAACCGATCATGATAGACCCCACTATCATTGATACTTGATCAAGCCAAATGTGAGGTTTTAATATGGTGCCAAAGAGGGGCGAGCTTTTAAGAACTCAGGTTAGTCACGGGACTTGTAACTGAACTAAGATCTGTACGGTGAATGATATAAAGACATGCATTCTCATTTAGAATGAAATTCATTGTAACGTGTGTTTCATACCAGGTGTGTTATAAGTGACCGATGTGGAAAATGAGAGAATGAATCCATGCTTCCTCATTATGTAAGTTCCACTGAAGTTTTATATAAACTTCAAGTGGTATTCTCATGACCATTCACTCTATCTTGAAGTGACAGGATAATGTTAGTACCTTTAGCGTGTTATTTCTATAGCTATGACAATTTAGCCTATGGGGCATGTCTAGGGTAGCAGTTGTTCTGGAGACCAAAAGATAAAGATGGAATGACAAGATTTAATTAATTTTTATCTGACTTATATATTCAATGGTTGACCAATTGTATTTGTGGATACAATTATGAATACATGAAATGTGATAAAATGAAGTATAGCTTTTCAACTAATAGAGGAATTAAGTATGCTTTGGACTGATAAATATTATAAAATTAAATCTAGGTTACAATAATGAACAATATTATCTCTTGTAAATAGAGAATTTACAATTAAGATTTGAGATTGTTAGCTTCTTTTTATATAAATTAATTGTTCGTAGGTCACACGATGCATTTACCCATATGAACATTCTGATGATAATACTTATGTTTAAAGGCTCAAAGACTCCTCTGTATATATAACATCTTACGACATCTTGGCCGAGTGTTAGATGTTGATTAATAATCGTGCACCCATGACGGGCTTGTGGTAACACAACTGTGTTGGCCCGACTTGTGCGAGTGAGAGATGTTGGCATAATTGGGTTTGGGCTAAGAAATCCATTAAGACACCTAAGTGGGTCAACAACACAAGATATACATGGCCAAGCCCAAGTCTATATATCAAGCCCATAATGGAAAACTACTCAAGCAATAAAAATATATATAAAGATGTGTATTTGCAGTGTTGTATAATTAGTGGGCAAAATATAGATCAACGTAATTGATCAAATGTGTGGTTGGGTTGTCTGATATATGGTGTGCAATAAAGAGAGTGTGTGTGCATGATTAGAGTGTGGGTATTTGAATCATGATCAGAGGGGACTTTTCGATTTCGTGATCGTTCTCCGACCTATGATACAATTCGGTGTTCGATCCGATTTTGCTGTGATTTTGATTCTGATGGTGAACAGTAATCCGAAATTCATTTTGTTTATTTATAGAGTTTAATCTTCTAGAAATAACTAATAGTGCCAACTTAGAACTAACAAACTTTATTAACTAATAGTCTTGTTGAGGCATTGACTACTAACTCGATCATGCGCCATATTATACTTGTATCTTATATATCTAGATTGTTTTGAGGCGTGATCAAGATTAGAGACCCACGACAACTCTTCTGTGTATGCACACAATGTAGTAAACACATACTTGCTCTTTAAGCTACTGATATGCAATTCTGGTTTGGTGTTAAAGGTACTCGGCTGTTCTTGATCACTACCCTTCACAGGTATGACGTTGATTTGTATTTTAGGGTTTGAGAATTAATTTGAATTGAGCCAATAAGAATGGAGGAGAGGTTGGATTTGGATTAAACAAGGTTCCTCCTCTTAGGAGGCATTTAGGATGGTCTTCATAGGGCCTCCCATTAATTATCGTTGTTTATTATTATTATTATTATTATGTTAATCTGCACATAGAGGTAGTATTGGGAATTTAAATGTCAAAGCATGTGAACTAACCGAAGGCTTAACCGCCATTAAGTTAAGGGGGCGTTAGTGTAGAAAAAGCATATATGCACATCTGGATACAATTATATCAAACCTCAGGGGATATGGGTATAAAATTCGTCCCAAAAGACTATCTATAGGGACGATTTTTTTAGAACAAACTACCCATCGACCCACCCACAGCTTCTCATTAAATATTTGGTTCTCCGCCAGAATTGAACTCGTGACCAACACAAGAAGCAAAGCTTATCCGCTTTGCTAAAGGTTCGAATTTGTTAATAAAAGCATACTATTTATATATAAACTCTATATGTTATTAACTTTTTATTGTAAATTAATTCCAATAATTTAAATTTTATTTTTATATAATAAACAAATTGATATTTAAAAATGTTTATTGAAGCATTTAATTAAAAAAAAATTGAAATATTACAAGAACTATCTACTCCTATAATGGGAGATAACTACTTCCCACAACCCGGGAAGAAAACTCCTCACACATGCTTGTAAATGCGCATAGTTGGATTTGAACCCCTCACCAATTATATGGAAGGGAGGTGCACTGCCACTTCTACTAAGAAGTGATGTGCAATTAAACTATTTTTTAAAAACATATATTGTCAGATCAAAAGGTCTATCGTTAATCGTACATGGAAATAATATATATATATATATATATATATATATATATATTTTTCTTAATTTTTTGAATTAATATAAAAGTGAAGCAAATTTAATTATTAATATGTCTCTTAAGAAAAACTTTAAAAAAATAATGATAAAGAAAAAAGAAAAATTAAATCCCGATAAATCATTATCAGAAACAAATATTATGTTTGTCTTAATAAGTCCCCAAGTCTATAATTTCTTTTTATTTTCAAAAAAAAATGTCAAACTTTTTAGGGTCGAATAATTTTCGTCCCAATAGGATTTCTATTGGGACGAATGATTTATTTCGTCCCAACACACATCCTATTGGGACAAATTATTTTATTCCCTAAATATCTAGTTATTTTTGCACTTTTTAGGGAGAATAATTATTTTCGTCCCAATAGACAATTTATCTTGACAAATATTTTTCGTCCCTAAAGCTCTCGTCGGGTTTGCCCTTTTTAGGGACAGATAATTTGTTTCATCCCAATAGACGTTCTATTGGGACGAATTTTTTCGTCTGGTTTCTTTAAGTTTGAAATTTTTAGAGACGAATATGTTATTGCGTCCCAATACACGTTCTATTGGGACGAATTTTATTCGTCCCAATAAAATTTCGTCCCTATAGCCCTATTTTCTTGTAGTGCAAGACATATCTTATACATCAGTACATGTGGTGTTGGCACCTAAATAAAATTTTAAAAAAAATAAAGAAAGTTTAAAAGTCAAGATATTGTCTAAAAAAATAAATCATTAAAGGAAATAATCTTCTATAGGACGGATCTGATAATATAGCCATGTATCAATATTTATAGTCAATATTTCCTTTAATTCACGAATATAATATTCTCTCAAAGAAGAAAGGGAGTCATTATTGTATGTCATTAATGCTTTTTCTTTTGAAATAGTGTCTCATTAATGTTAGACTGTCCTAAAGATTAACAAAAAAATTTCGCTTAAATAATATGACATTTCCCTTGTCCCTACTAAACTTTGCTACATCATTTTAACAAGCACTTGATTTGATTAAAATTAATACAATAGAATCCCTATAAATTAATCTCCTATAAATTAATATCCTCTCTAAATTAATAAAAAAATTTAGTCCTGACTCAAGCCAGTGTAACAAATTAATAAACCCCTCTATCGTGATAATTAGTAATTTCTTTTTTGAAACTTAGTGCAAAATTTCGGTCCCGACTGTCGTATAAATTCATAATTCCATAAAAGTACAAATATTTATTACATAATAATCAAGAACTAGAAAATTACTTCAAGATACTAGTTTACACAAGGTTACCATGTTTGATATTTTTGACTTCATCCTTCATCTTTTGAATTTTACTCTTATTATAACAAAGAAGATAGAAAATTGAGAATTTTTAGAAGATGTTAGGAATACAATTTTTAGGTATATCTTGAGATCTCTCTTGTTATATACAACCAAAGAATAAGCTTCACTAATTATAAGGTGAGTATCATTGGTCTCTAAGTAATCACATTCCCAAAAAGAATTGTAAATTTTCTTAATAAATCTTTCCTAAATAAGGAATCCTGAAGAAAACAAATCCCTCGAAGAAGAAAACCGACTAAATAAGGAATCTCGAAAAGGAATCTTCCATAAACAAGAAAACCAACTTCCATATATTTTCTAAGACAAAATAACACTTCACAATGTAAAAACCCTTCAAATTAATAACTCATCTAAATTAATACTCAATGGTAAGTCTAGGGGTGGGCACGGTTCGGTTCGGTTCGGTTTTGGGCAAAACTGAACTGAACCGAAAATATTTCAGTTTATCTAAAATTGAACCGGTTTAAATCGAATAAGAAATGGTAACCGAACTGAACCGAACTGATTTTAATCGGTTCGGTTCGGTTCATTTAGGTTTTGGACCTAATGGGCCTTATGGGCTTGATGGGTTTAATGAGTCATTTTAATATGTTTTAAAATTTGATGGGTTGTTGGATTCTAATTTTGGGCCAAAATTTCATAAATTTTAATAGTCCAAGCCCAAAAAAACTCAAATCAAACCTAACTAATAAATAATAATATTTAATGAAAGAAAAGAAGTAGGTTAGGGGTTTTTTTTTACTTATATAGGCGGTTTAATCGGTTCAAACCGGTTTTTGAGAAACCAAACCGGTTTGAACCGAAAACTTTTCGGTTTTCAATTTTTGAAACCGGTTTAAACCGAATTCATTTTATGAACCGAACCGAACCGAACTGAACACCCTTTTTTTTGTTCGGTCTGATTCGGTTCCGTTCGGTTCCGTTCCGAACTTAGTGCCCACCCCTAGGTAAGTCCCAAGAATATTAATTTAGAGGGGTTCTACTGTAATTGTTTTTCAAGGAAAAAAAACTTTTGATCCTTTATTTTTTATTAATTACAAAAATCGTTCCCCTATTTAAGACTACAAGGATGGATAACGATAAGGCCTGACCCACATATGAAGACTACAAGCTCCAACTTGAACAATTGAACAAGAGTGGCGATAATGACACCCTTCAAAAATTATATCTACACCCCTTTTGTAATTACACCCATCAAAAATTTAAAAAATCTCTAATTTGTAAGTAAACCTCATTTAATGCCAAAAATACCCTTTCTTTAATTATATTGTATTGTATTTTTGTAAGTATACACCACCTGTAAGTATTATTATGCTATTTAATCAACTTTATTATTATTTCTAATTTTATTGTTATCTTTAATTCTCTTACCATTCTTTCTCTTCCCTAATTCTTTTTTCTTCTCGGTTTTTTTAAAATCAAACTCCATTTTTGTTATTTATTTCTCGTTAAAAATGCATTTAAATATTTATTTTATTGGAGAACCACTTTCTATTTGAGAGAGTTGTAGGGATGCAAGATTTGTGTCTTGTCCCAATTGATGTGGAACTAGATAGATGCTAAATGATATTTCAAAAAAGAAAACAGGTGTTCCTTGAAATTGAAGAGCATCTAATATTGATAAATAAATAAAAGTCTAAAGTATGTTTGAAAGAAATAAAAAATATAGATAATATAGTTAATTTAAAAGTCTATTTATATACATAATGATTTTGTTCTTTGAATAAAAAATAATTTAAAACTTACTTTTTCACAACCAAATTTATTTCATGATTTTTATTCATTTTTCAAACTTAGCAATAAATTTATATTTCCTTAAAAGAGATTGAAAATATATTTAAAAGAGAATCTAGGGTTTATTAAAATGGAAAGAGTTTTTATGATATATATTAATATCAAACCATTAATAGGAAAAAAATTACAAAAGATTTAAATAGAAAACTAATTAATAATTATTGGTGGGTGTACTAATAAACAATTAGTCTTCTTAGTAATTTTACTTAAGGGTATTACTGAATTTTGAAAAACATTCTAATTTGGGATGTACATACAGTTTTTAAGGGGTGCAAATATCATCACTCATTGAACAATTAAAGTGCAAGTAGAGGCCCACCAGGCCCAACTATTATCCTCGATCTATAATTGCTACATAGAGTTTTTAGATTATAAACTGGGATAAATACACTCATCTCCCCTAAAGTTTGATATAAATACAGATAGAAATCAAGTATCCATTTATCTACTCATACCGCCCATGCTTTTAAAATTAAACTAATAAAAAGATCAAATTACCCTTAATTATTAAAATTTAAAAATAAAGATAATCTTTTTTTTATAATAAACAATTAAATTAATTTAATTGAAGATAAACATTTTAATAGAATATAATTAAAAATTAATTTTAAAATAAAAAAAACACTATTTTAAAATTTTGAATTATCTTCATTTTAAAATTCAATTTTTTTACAATTTGTAAAGGTAAGTTATTAAAAATGAAAAATAATTGAATAGCTTATAAAGTACTTAGTTTTTACTTTTTAAATTTTAATATTTTAAAATCACCAAAAAAAAAATTAATTTATAAATGAAGATAATTTAAAAAAAAACATTTTTTTTATTTCTTTAAAAAAACTAAAAAAATTATAATGAAGATAACTTAAAATAAAAAAAAAATTCCACGTTAAAATTATTTTTAAAATTTAATTAAAGAAATATCTTCAATTAATTTAATTGTTTATTATAAAATGATTATCTTTATTTTTTAATTTTAATCACTAAGGGTATTTTGGTCATTTTATTAGGAAATTTTAAAGGTAGAGGTGATTTGAGTAAATAAAAGCATACTTGATCTCTAAATGCTTTTACACAAAACTTTAGGGGAGGTTAATGTATTTACCCCTAATGAATTAAAAATTTATTGAATAAAACAACAATTTATTTTTTAAAATTAAGGGATAATTACCCCGGTGGCCATCGAATTGATGACACACTATCAAAATGACCACTAGATTGGAAAGTTGTTCCAAAATGACCATTTTTGGTTAAAAGTGTGACACTAATGGTCATTCCATCCAATTCCATCCAATTTCATCCAATGAGTGGCATTTTGGTAAATAAGATGATGATATTAATTTATTTAAGATGTTTTTTTGGAAATCAATTTTTTATTTTATTTTTTGAAACGAATAATTATATTTAGTGTGTTTATATATGTATAGCATATCTCAAATATATATATATATATATATATATATATATAACATGTGTGTGTGTGTGTGTATATATATATATATATATATATATATATATATATATACATATATATATATATCTTTTTGAGAACATTTTAAAGTTATAAAATATAAAAAATCTAAAAAACAAAAAAAGATACGTGTATTCATCTAAACCATTTCTTTTGTATTTTAAAATAAATAATTAAATTTACTGTGTGTATATACGTATAGCATATCTCAAACACACACACACACATATATATATATATATATATATATTTATATTTACACACACTAAATATAATTATTCATTTCAAAAAACAAAAGAAAAAATTGATTTCCAAAAAACATTTAAAATAAATTAATTTCATTCCCGTATTTACCAAAATGCCACTCATTGAAAAAATTGATTTCCAAAAAAACATTTTAAATAAATTAATATCATCACCTTATTTAGCAAAATGCCACTCATTGGATGGAATTGGATGTAATTAGATGGAATGGTCATTGGCGTCACACTTTTCGCCAAAAATGGCTATTTTGGAACAACTTTCCAATCTAGTGGCCATTTTGATAGTGTGTCATGAATTCGATGGCCAGGGGTAATTATCCCTTAAATTAATTCGGGCGAGGGGAGACAAGACTCGAACACAACCTCAGTGGTGCAGGTGTGAGGGGTTTATGAGGGGCTTTTATCACTTGATGAAATGAGCAATCTCATTTTGTCAATTTTCGGAAATAATTTTAAGCTAAAATTAATGTGGGATACTATTACTTTGAAGAAGTGGAAGAAGAATTTTTAAACAATTTTCTAATTGAAAAAGGGTTATTATCATTACACCCCCCCCCCCCCCCCCCCCCGAGTTTTGTGCTATTAGACACTTTTCACCCTCTAGTTTCAGTAATGGATGTTCTTCCCTCTGGAAACCAAAATATTAAACGTTTTACCTACTGCTGTCATGATTTCCGTTAGACTAGCACTTTGACAGTCAATTTGCAAGGGAAATATTGTAACTTCGATAGATCCATCTCTTTTTTATTTAATTTAAAAAGTTGAAATGAAAAGCATAATCAAAAAAAAAAAAAAATTCTTCTGATTCAACAAATTCCTGAAACCACCAAACCAAATTCCACATTCATCTTCTTTCTTTTTCATTTGATCTAAAAACCACCAAACCAAATTCCAGAAATAGCTACCATCATCAACACCACCACCATTATCAACACCACCACCAAACAACAATCATCATCATCATCAACACGAAACTAAGAACCTAGAACACATCTCAAACCCAATCATCTGATTCATCTCAAAATCGAACAAAATCGAATCTAGATCTCCACCATTATTTTTTTCTTTTTTTCTTTTTTAAATCTTTTTATCTTTTTCCATTTTTTTCCTTTTTTCCTATTTAAATTATCTTTTAATATCCACCATCCATCTTAAAGATAGAAGGTTGATATCCATTTAAGAAAAAAATTGATTAATTTTATTTACAAACCCATTTATTCACAATTAAAATGAAAATAAAAAGATATGGATCTCAACCATCCAGCTCTGAGATGGACGGTTGAGATCCACCTCTTTTTGTTTTCATTAAACCGAATCATGCCTTTCTAGCAAAGTTACAATATTGCCCTTGCCAATTGACAATCAATGTGCTAGTCTAACGGAAATGCTGACGGTAGCTAGAGGACAAAATGTATAATATTTTTGTTTGCAGAGGGAAGAACGGTCGTTACTAGAATTAGAAGGGACAAAGTCTCTAATAAGGCAAATCTGAGAGGGGAAAATGATAATATCCCTTAAAAAATATATATAACAACCTAGTTTGATTGTTTGTAGATATTATACTAATTTCTTAAAAATGATCTTTTTCTTTGTTTCTTTTTTCTTTTTTTGGCTTTGAATTGTATTTTTAATTTGAAATAATTTTTTTAATATATATATTTTTTGAAGTATTACAATTTACAAGAACTATTACAAACAATACATTTGTGGCTCGGATATCTACTCTCATAACAAGAGATAACTACTCCTACTAACGGGAAGAAAACTCCTTACACATACTTGTAAAATATGTTGGTTGGATTTGAACCCCTGACCACTAATGTGGAAGGTAGGTGCACAACCACCTGTAATAAGAGATGAAATTTTTTAAAAATTATCCGTACAAGTCCTAAATTTTCATTAGATTGATAGATTCTCTAACACATATGAAACCCAAGATTTTGAAGATAAGATGAATTGCCACCACAGAGTCTATGGAACTTTAAAGAAATAATAAAAACAAAGGATAATTACCCTAGTGACCATCAATTTGGGTTGCCACTATCAAAATGGTCATTAGATAGGGAGTTGGTTTCAAAATGGCTATTTTTGGCAATCATTGTTACACTCATGATCATTCTGTTATAACACTGTATGTTTTTTCTAGAACTACTCTAGTGACCATCAATTTGTTCACTTGGTATCAAAATGGCCACTATAATCATTTTTTTTAGAATTAAACTTTTAAAAATGTCACCAAAGATGTCAGGATGAAATAAACACATAGTAATATATAGTAACATGTGGACATTAAGAGTCAAGACATACATGCTATATATAAACGTCCCTTCGATTTATATATGTTTTAGATTCCTACTAGTTTTGGGAGTTCTTACTTTTAATGCAATTTTTGTTAATTAAGAGCATAAGAAAATATACTTGGTTTATCTCTTGTACAATACAATACAATTAATTAATGACCAACTTTATTATAACGACCCATTAAATTCAATTATTGACATATACAATTTTTTAGTTTGTCTTTATATATATTAGATATTCAATATTCACTAAGCCTTTATAAGACCTCTCTTTGCTCTTTTGATTGAAATATAGATATATTCGAACGATTTCAAAATTCATCAGAAACTCTTTCTAGTTCTGTGATATTTGTCGGCCTCTTTATACATCAAATGATAATTAAAAAGAGATTCGATTGAACGGGTACGTGTCACATTATCTGTATATACATCTATGAATATATTCATTATCGTTCCTCGACTACCTATTATAAATATCGATGATTATTAGAAAATACAGCATACGATACATGATAAGATACGTACACGATGATATTCTATATATTTATCGAACGGATATAAAGATGATACAGTTTTAAGATGTCTGTCTAATCGTGAGTCAATTAAAATTGAACATTATACATCGAATTGTTATCCTAAATATATGTAAATAATGTGATAAGAATGTGTAAGAATATATTATTCTTTAGTGTAGACGTTCTAGAAAATTTGTTTGTCTAATCTCGGATATCAAGCTTTAAGATCACTAAAATTTAGTCATCAAAATCTGACAATTTCAATATGCATTTACAACTAAAAATCTATAAGATGGAAAATATAATCCTTATCTCTATTTCGGATATAATATTATATATATATATATATATATATATATATATATATATATATATTCTCATCTAATGTACATTTCTATAAGTACGACTTTCACACTTGTTCTATAAGTTTGTATACTTGTATGGGGGATTTTGGTATACTTGTGCGGTTTGACAAGTAGTATTTGAAGTGTATGAAACTGAAATTTAATTGAATCAAATGAAGAATTCATTTTCTCTATTGTTTATGATTGCTGCATTTTCTCTATTGAATGAAATTTTATTGTTTATGATTGCTTACTCTATTTTCCAATAGAATATAGATGTACATATAATGACCATTTTGAAACCAATTAAACAAATGGATGGCCAATAGAGTAATTCTAGAAAAAGTGGGACAATTATAACTGTCATTTTGTTACCAATTGACCAAATGGATAGAAACTAGAGTAATTCTAAAAAAAATGATTATAATAGCCATTTTGATAATAATATGTGAATAAATTGATGGCAACGAGTAGTTCTAGAAAAACTTAACGGTGTTATAACGGAATGATGACAGTGTTCACCAAAAATAGTCATTTTAAAACTAATTCTCCATCTAATGACCATATTAATAGTAGCGATTTAAATTGATGGACACCGGGATAATTATCCTTATAAGGAATTCAACACCTTTTCTACCAAACCAAATGGAGACAAAATCAAGGTAAATTTAAAACTCTGAAATGAGAAATTATTCTGTGATAAGTCGCATAAGAGGTATTTGGACGTTCTCAACATTTAATTTGATCTTTTTTCATTTCATTATCACCCACTTGTTGTCTTCATAAATATCAAATGAATAACTTCAAGAAAACCAAATTTAAAAGAATGGCTATTCTACTTCCATTTTTAGCTCGGGTGATTTGCATATCTACTTTCACGTCTATGGTGAGGGGTTCGAGTCTTACATTATATATTTGATAAGAATGTGTGGGGAGTTTTCTCTCTTATATTGTAAGAGTAGACGGGATACACATGTAGTATTAGTAAGTTCCGACAAACTCTCGATCCATTCAATGTCCAAAAAAAGGGAGGAGGGGGGGGGGTGTTCATAAAATTGATGTTGATTGCAATAGTTTAACGGAAATTGGGTGTTCTATAAAATTGAATTTAACATCTTAACTATGTGATAGCGTGACGGTAATAAGAACAGTGGTTGATTAATGCAATTTATTTCAAATTGCGAAATTGTTTGTGTTAAATTTCCATACTTGTTGGATGTGGTATATATATTGGAGGCTAATATTACAACCCAAAATATTAGTTTATTAGATTGTTAAATTAATTAATAATTAGTATATATACACTTCTCTTTCTTTTTATTTTTATTTTCGATGTATGATTCATTCCATTTTTTTACGTGGATTATTTAACGATTAATCATAACATTATAATAAAATCCTTTTAATAATAAACATTTAAATCATAATGTTCCATTGATATGTACGACGACAGTCAATGCTAGATTCCTTGGAAACATGATTGGGGAGGTTGAAGGAGATCGATCCAAGAAAATAAGGGGATTGTGTTGGGAAGTACATTCGGGTGCGGGTTGTGGTTGAAGTGGATAAACCCCTGTGCCGAATTCTGCGTGTGGATGTTATGGGGACGGTGAGGAATCGATTATGTTATTAAGATATGAAGGGCTCTCACATCATTGCTTTCGATATGGCCGCTTAGGCCATGTGGTGAGGGACTGCTTGGAGGTGAAAATAGGGGATGGCCCTGAAGATTTTGACCAGTTATTCGGCCCCTGGTTAAAAACCGATAGCCCGATAAAGGTTGGTCAATTTCGTCAAAAAAGATACGGGAGCCAATATGGAGATGACAGAAGTAAATGAGGGGTTCGAGGAGGCTTTCCATCGATGGATAGGGATGTGCATGATACAAGTCATGTGATCAGCGGCGGAGTTCAAAACTTAGGACAGGGTGGTGACTCAGACGCGGTGGTAAGACGACCGGAATTGGAAACGGATGTTGACTCCCGAATTTTGGGGGATCAAGCTGATATTACGAGAGTCAGACCTGATAAGAGGTGTAAGAACCTCTATTTTTTATTGGTTTATTTCATGACAAACCACATTGGGATTATTTGTAATGGGTAGCTTAGATTTTATTATGATTCTTCATCAACAAGCTTCCAAGATCCCAAAGAGCTTCAAGAAAGGTAGTTCACTTAATCTTAACTCTTGAAGATATTTAGTTGCATACACACACTTACATGCATTTGTATTGAAATGCATTTGTTGTTGCACACACACACACATTTACATGCATTTGTGATGTTATACTTTTATTCCTTATTGCTAATGTATGCATTCTTTTCACAATCACACTTGCACTTCATCCTTAGTCTTAAGTGTGATTTTGTGTGATGTAATTCGTTTCCTGATGTTTGATCGGAAACGTCCGCACCCGTACGATTGGTGTGGTTTTTCTTAGCGAGATAAGTGACCTCTCTAAAGGACTCTAGTGTGCGGGTTGTGCGCGGCTCCCTTACCCGCGCCGTACCCGCGCATTGACCCTTGGTATCCTAGGGTTTCTCCAGTGTGCGGGTTGTGCGCGGGTACCCGCACACTGACCATGGGGTTCCTCAGGTCTGTTTGTGCACGGGTTCCCTACCCGCGCACTGAGGATGGGTTTCTCGGGTTTCTCCTTTGCGCGGGTAGTGCACGGGTCCCCTACTCGTTCACTGGACCCGCGCAGTGCCCTGATTTGTGACTAACTTTTCAAAACGACGTCATTTCGTCTAGGGCTGTTATATATATATATATATATATATATCTTCTTCTTCGTTTCTAGAGCTTCAAGAACCCATTTTTAGTGAGAGAGATTAACTCTTAAAGAGAGAAAGCTCCAAGCTTTGTTCTTTAACTCTCCAAACCCCAAAACCGATCTTCATCTTACATCTCTAGTATCATTCAAGCATGGGTCTTCATTAATGTCTTTACTTGGTAAGTAGAACTAACATCATGGCTCATTTATTGTTCTAGCTTATCAAGACATGTCATTTATTGCTTAGGTTAGCAAATCCTCATATTTACCGTATATGAATTGAAGTTATGACATGTTTAGGGTTTGTTTGTTGATAACTTTCATTTAGGACATATTTTCCCTTTAGCTAAATCTACATGCTTTGCATTTAGATTTTATTGATTAAGACTTATTGATTACATTTGTTAATTGCATTTATTGTCCTTGCCATTTTGTTTGACAACTTATGTTGATATGGCTTTGTTTGATGACTAGATTTTAGACTTGCATATCTATATCTAGTTAGGTCTTTATGAGCTAGACATTGATATCTAAGATTTGTGCTTATTATCATATTCACATCTCAAGATAAGCATTTAATGTTGCCTAGCATTAATTGCATTTTGAATATCTTTACATATTCACATAGGTTATTTATCTCTTCTTTGAGAGTTAAGTCTTGTGGCTACAAGGTGTAATGCACAAGCAAGTGAAGTCTTGCAACCAAGGTGTGGTTGGCAAGCAAAGTGATCAAGAATTCATTATAAAGGCCTGTTGGGTAGTAGTGGTGGGTTAGTGACCGAGAATGGTGTGACTAGAGGTCAACCTAGGTTGTAAACATCAATACAATAGTGGATTTGAGGATAGGAGTGGCTAAGTGGTTAGCCCGTGGTTTTTCCCTAGTTGAAGGGTTTCCATGTAAAAATCAAGTGTTATTTAATTTCTGTATTTTATACTTGATTTTGAATGTTTGTTTATGGGGTGAATTTTTAATATTGATTAATCAAGAAAAGTTGGAAATTAATTGGATTGACAACTCATTCAACCCCCTCTAGGTTATTTAGACACAAGCTTGAGCTGTAATTTCAATTGGTATAAAAGCGGGTTCCTAGACATACTTAGTGGATCCTGGCTCTTGTTTGTGTGTCTTGTATTTTTGTGCATTTTTGTTCTTTGCCATTCATTTGCATTCATTCACTTCACCTAAACACTATCTGTGAGAGTGAAACACTTAAAGTGGGTATTACTACAATGACCTCAAATTTAGAGAGGGGGATAAATGACTCAGTTGGGGAGATGACTCTTATGGTTGAGAGATTTAGGAGATTCATGAAATCTCAAAAGAAGGGTGTGACCTCCAAAGTCAATGAGGAAAAGAAAATGTCAAGGAAAGATGTCCCTTGCCTTGTGTGTGGTGGAATTGGCCACATTGCCTCCAAGTGTGGTAACTTGAAGTACAAGAATGGAGGAGTTGGTATGATCGCTACTCGGTGTGATAATGAAGTTGAAGTAGTTAAAGAGTGCTCCACAAGCTTGGCGGCTAGTGAGATCAGCTACCTCGTATTTTCGATTTCCTACCACGAAGAAACTTAATCCATCACAAAATGTTTATCACTTGAAGATTTCAAGATGGTGGCCTTGAATGTGGGAATCGAATAGGAGCATGCTTGAGAGAAGCAAGCCTTTATGATATGACTCTCACAAGCACACGTGGGAGAAGCTTCAATAGTATTGATTCATACTTCGGATACTCTTGTTATAATGTGGTAGATTATCAAGAGTTGATTGATTCTCTTCTGTTAATAGCCAAAATTGGCTAATGACCAAAGGGAAATTTTCCACTTCCTAAACCTGGTTCCATACCCGAAAGTTTCACCTGAAGACCTCTATATCCAGAGCCAAGCTATGACACCACCCCAGGCACAAGGGCGGGCTCCAGAAACATCTGGGATAAAGCCCGGACCCGAGAGCTTCCACCAGGAGACCTCTCTATCTAGGGCCGAACTGCGATACCACCCCAAAAACAAGGGCGGGCTCCGAAAATATCCGGGATAGAGCCCGGAATGATCGGACTTAGCCCGCATCATCAAAACTAGAAGCTCCCCGAAGTCAAGGTCATCTCGCAAATGCTCAAGAAACTCGTATGTACCTCGATTGACACAGAAGAATGTCCCTAGAAGGCCGCGAGGTCAGTCGAAGCCACACCTAGCTTCAAAAAGGTCAGTCGAGGCCACATCTAGCTTCGAAAAAGTCAAGAGAAGCCAGATCTGGCTCCAAGCTAGATGAAACTTCTCAGACATCAAGGTCGAAATACTAAACAACCTCCCTGGTTGATGCATCACATCATATCATCATGTCTCGCGACTTCTATAAGGATCATACTGAAAGGATATGAGGAATGCATTAAATCATACCTGGAAGCGTTATCTACATGCAGAACAAGTAATGAAATCCAAAAAGGAAACAAACTGATCTTCACCACGATACTCTCAATTCGGGCATCAATCTAAAAAGTCAAATGATATTAACGCAAGAAATCCCGCCCGATAAGGAAGATACTGAGACAATCACTGAGACAATCAAGGGAGAATCAGTCTGTTGACCTACAAACCATATATAAATAGAAAAGAAATGAAATGAAAAGAGGAGACTACTATTCGACAGGCATACGACTAACAATCGACCATTTCCCAGAGAGATTTGAGAGAAAAGAGAGAAGAATCTTTGTATTCGTGTACCATGCATGCTAAATAAAAACATTCTTGCCTACTTGTCATTTTATAAATCACTGTTACATATATAAAGAATTTTGGCCACCACCTACGTGGTAGTGGTCTTGAGGGCGTTAACTGGGATTTCTCATCCCGAGTAAAATTTTCGTTAACACTTTCTGGCGCCGTCTGTGGGGACTTTTCCTACACCCGATTAACCGATCGTTTGCATTTATATTTTCATTGTTTTACAGGAAGTATGAGGCTCCACTCCTCCCAAGGCCAACACAGAGTCCCGGAGCAGTCTCTGGCGAGGCCAACCCGAAAAGCCCTAGGAAGGGGGAGAAAGTCTGGATATAGTAGTCAAGCTCCGATCCAGACAACCAATACGCGGGCTACTAGCAACCCCATTGTGAGCCAGGCAGCGCTCGACCAACAAGCGGCGGCCTTCGTAGAATCCATCAGCGTCCGCCTCCTCGCTGAAGGCATCACAATCCAGCCAACCAACCTGAATGATCAGGGAGAGCCGAGCAGGCTCGGAGCTAGACCACCTGCTTTCGATCGCCTAGGCCCTCATCCTCCCAAGCCAGCTCGAGATAGATCAGGGCCCCAACGTTCGATCCGGGATAGGCTGGGACCCATGCCCCCAGCTCCTAAAAGACTTTCACAATATCAACCCCGGCTAGTTAAGTCTGCCGCGGATGTTTTTACCCGGAGGCCGCGAGGGCTATCTCATCCAACTACATCTAGGAGAACAACCCGGGCCCTAGAGGAGGAAAGTAGACAAACTCCCCGAGTGGATCATGTCCAGGAGGAGGGCCGGATAGAAATTGCCAGTTCATCAGAAAGATTCGACAGTGAGGAATCTGAGGTTAACTCGAAGAGACCCGGGAACAAGCGACTAAGGGATCAGCTGGCCAAGCTACAAAAAGAAGTCCAGCAGATAAGGAAGGGAAAGAGCAAGGAGGACAAAAAGAATCCCCTGAGCGAGATGACCGCTCCCTTCACTAGGAGGATCCGGGAAGCAGAGCTCCCCCAAAAATTCAAAATGCCAGCGGATAAGTTCTCTCGAACAGAGGATCCTCTAAGCCATCTAGAGAGCTTCATTCAACTGATGGAAGTCCAGAACACTACCAGAGCAGCTATGTGTAGAATATTTCCAACAACCTTGACCGACTATGCGAAAACCTGGTTCAGGAAACTGCCCGTGGGTAGCGTGGATTCTTTCACAAAGCTGTCAACCGATTTTTGCTCACAATTCCAAGGAGTTAAACCTCGTCCAAAAGATCCCATACACCTCCAATATGTGATCCAGGAGCGGAGTGAAACTCTTCGATCGTATGTAGAGCGATTTCACAAGGAGGTCATACAAATGAGAGTTTTCACTGAAAAAGAAACCCTCGCTAACTTCAGACGAAACCTCTGGGCAGGAACGCTTTTCCGTTCTTTTACGAAGAGACCTCCCGAGACATACCAGGAGGCCTATGACCGGGCTCTTGAGCAGGTCGAGATCGACGAACAAATCAAGGTTAAGATAGAACATGACGACATGAGAACGGCAAAGCGTCTGAAAAAAGAAGCCCCCAAATTTAAGCCAGTGCAGAGAGCTCAGAATAAACCTCCTAATAGGTCGACCTATCGCCCCCCTGCACCTCCGCATAGGCAAGAAAGATATCCAGCAAAACGAACCCCTCCCCGGGCTTCACCGCCTCCCAGGACCGTGGCTCCAGTAATGCAAGGGGAAAAAGGGTATTACCACTATACTCCTTTGAATGCTTCGCAAAACCTTCCTCATACTGAGGGAAAACCAGATGCGTTTGAACCCCTCCAAATGTGCTTTTGGGGTAACGGCAAGAAAGTTTCTGGGCTTCATGGTTCATGAGAGAGGTATAGAAGCCAACCCAGAAAAAATCAAAGCTATCCTGGACTTGGAATCCCCGACCTCGCTCAAGCAAGTACAGATTCTGACTGGACGGGTGGCAGCACTCAACAGGTTTATCTCTAGCACCACCGATAAATGTCTCCCTTTCTTCAAGCCATACAAGGAAAGAACATGAAATGGAGCCAGGAAAGCGAGCAGGTGTTTCAAGCTTTTAAGGAGTACCTAACAAGCCCCCATTTGTTAGTCAAGCCGGTTCCCGGTGATGAGCTGCAGATTTACCTGGTTGTATCAGAAACTACAGTAAGCGGGGCTTTGGCCAAGGATTGTAGAGACGGTTTTCAAAGACCCATATACTATGTGAGTCATGCCTTGACCAAATCATAAAGGAACTACGTTCTCCTGGAGAAGCTCGCTTATGCTCTGGTAATCTCAGCGAGGAAACTCCGTCCTTATTTTCAAGCTCACACAATAGCAGTGGTGACAGACCAACCCCTCCGTCAATTCTTGCAAAGACCAGATGTGTCAGGAATTCTAGTTTTATGAGCACTAGAGCTCACTCAGTTTGACTTAAAGTATAAGCCCCGGACTACGATTAAGGCACAGGCTTTAGCCGACTTCGTGGCAGAATTCTCAGCGATCCCAGACCCAGTTGATCCCTCAGTATCAAACGAGGTCCCTAAGAAGATATCCGAGGTCGAAAGTTGGCCGGAGGGCTGCAAGCCATGGATCCTCTTTTCAGACGGAGCATCCGGACGAGCCGAGGGAGGAGCTGGCATAGTTTTGATAGATCCGGAGAGGGCTGAATTCTGTCACTGTTTCAGGTTCGAATTTAAAGCTACCAACAACGAAGCGGAATATGAAGCCCTCCTAGCTGGGATGAAGGTAGCCATCGAACTAAAGGCCGACTACCTGCATATCAAGAGCGATTCGTTGCTTGTTGTAAACTAGGTGACTGGGGTCTACCAGGCAAAGGGAGATAATATGGTTGCCTATTTAAATCTAGCTCGGCTGCTGAAAAGCAAATTTATGGGACTCAAGATCGATCAGGTGCCTTGACACCAAAACCATCGCGCAGATGTTCTGGCTAAAATAGCGGCGAACGGAGGCCAATCCCTGCCAAGGGGAATTCCCCTCCAAGTGATCACCCAGCCAAGCATAGCCACAAATGGAGAAATTTGTTCCCTGGATTGCCTACCTTGCTGGATGGACCCAATTGTTGCCTACCTCCTTGAAAGAGAGCTTCCTAAAGAGCCCGACCAAGCCCGACCAAGCCCGAAGAGTTAAGAGACTCTCAGTTTGATATTGTATGGTGGACGGATACCTCTACAGGAGGGGCAGATCCATCCCCTTACTTAGGTGCTTGCATCCCGATGATGCTAAGTAGGCATTGATAGAGGTCTACTCAGGGGACTGTGGGAACCACATAGGTGGGGAAGCTCTAGCCTATCAGGTGCTTCGTATGGGGTACTACTGGCCGACCATCCATCAAGATGCAAAAAGTTTTGTGCAATCCTGTGAACCTTGTCAAAGAACCTCAAACTTGAGCCACCGCCACCCGAGCAACTGTCGTCCCTCAGCTCACCTTACCTCTTTGCCATGTGGGGAATCAACCTAATTGGGCCACTTCCTACCGCTCCTGGACAGATGAAACATGCTATTGTGGCTATCGACTACTTCACAAGATAGGTTGAGGCAGGACCTCTTGCTCGAATATCAGAAAAGAATACAACCAAGTTCATCAAGACTAATGTAATATGCAGGTTCGGGACCCCTCTCATCATTGTAGCCGACCTAGGAAAGCAATTCGACAACGCCCGATTCAAAGACTTCTGCAAGGGATTGCGGATCGACCTCAGGCTCACTTCAGTGGCTCATTCCCAGACTAACGGGCTGGTATAATCCACCAACAAGACAATCAAGAAACTTCTGAAAAAGAAGCTTCAGTAGAGGAAAGGTAAATGGGCCGAAGAGCTACCAGAAGTCCTTTGGGCATACCGGACTATAAAAAGAACAGCTACTGGAGAAACACCTTACTCCCTGGCCTTTGGGGCTGAAGTAGTCCTCCCCATCGAGCATAGATTGACCTCGTTCAGGGTACAGCAATTTGAGCCCGAAAGTAAGGAAGTCAAGCTCCGGGCTAGTCTAGACCTCTTAGAAGAAAAACAAGACCGGGTAGCAGAGAAAGTAGCGATCTACCAGAGCAGGATCGCTAGATACTTCAACCAAAAGGTTAGAGCCCGGAAATTCAAGGAAGGGGATCTAGTACTTAGGAAAGTAACACTGAATACTCAGAAAAGGTCGGATGGAGTCTTAAGTCCGAATTGGGAAGGGCCATATTTGATAAAGCTAGTTGTTCGCAATGGAGCTTATAAACTCGAAGACATGGACGGACGACCCATCAACCACACTTGGAATGCAGATCATTTGAAGAAATTCTACCCTTGAAAAGAGTTCTCAAGCAGACTATCCCCACTTAGTTTTCATTACAGGTCCTAATAAAGATGTACTACATCTCCATCATCAATAAAGTCATTTTCCTTTTCTCTTCCATCTTTGTCTCCAACTATGTTCAACGTTAGAGACTATAGCCTTGTATGGGAATTTGACATAAACCTCTAGAAACCAGGAGATAGCTCGATAGCCCTCCTGATGCCTTGGTAGGGCTACCACCCCCAAGAAGGATCTGAGTGTAAGAGCATAGTTGCCTTCCAGATCTCGAGACCAGGAAATAGCTCGATAGCCCTCCTGATGCCTTGGTCGGGCTACCACCCCCAAGAAGGATCTGAGTGTAAGAGTATAGTTGCCTTCCAGATCTCTAGACCAGGAAATAGTTCGATAGCCCTCCTGATGCCTTGGTCGGGCTACCACCCCCAAGAAGGATCTGAGTGTAAGAGCATAGTTGCCTTCCAGATCTCGAGACCAGGAAATAGCTCGATAGCCCTCCTGATGCCTTGGTCGGGCTACCACCCTCAAGAAGGATCTGAGTGTAAGAGCATAGTTACCCTCCAGATTTCGAGACCAGGAAATAGCTCGATAGCCCTCCTGATGCCTTGGTCGGGCTACCACCCCTAAGAAGGATCTAAGTGTAAGAGTATAGTTGCCTTCCAGATCTCGAGACCAGGAAATAGCTCGATAGTCCTCCTGATGCCTTGGTCGGGCTACCACCCCCAAGAAGGATCCGAGTGTAAGAGCATAGTTACCTTCCAGATCTCGAGACCAGGAAATAGCTCGATAGCCCTCCTGATGCCTTGGTCGGGCTACCACCCCCAAGAAGGATCTGAGTGTAAGAACATAGTTGCCTTCCAGATCTCGAGACCAAGAAATAGCTCGATAGCCCTCATGATGCCTTGGTCGAGCTACCACCCCCAAGAAGGATCTGAGTGTAAGAGCATAGTTGCCCTCCAGATTTCGAGACCAGGAAATAGCTCGATAGCCCTCATGATGCCTTGGTCGGGCTACCACCCCCAAGAAGGATCTGAGTGTAAGAGCATAGTTATCTTCCAGATCTCGAGACCAGGAAATAGCTCGATAGCCCTCCTGATGCCTTGTTTGGGCTACCATCCCCAAGAAGGATCTGAGTGTAAAGGCATAGTTGCCCGCCAGATCTCAAAGACTAGGAAATAGCTAAGTAGCATTCCTGATGTCTTGGTTGGGTTATCGCCCCATATATATAATGTTTGCTTTCGTGTGCAGGATCAAAATCATCATAATTGCCTACACGAATCTTAATTGATGCTACAGATGCTACTCTGGATACCATTCAAGATCAGAAGCAGAATAAAGTTCTCAAAAAGACGCATCAATTTATCATTAAGGGCAAGGGGAGCCTATCCCCCGATAAGGCTACATCCAAATGGGGAGCCCAACCCCCAAATTCGGGCTACAAAAAGAAGAAGGAAAAATAAAAAACTGACAATGGCAAAGCAGGGTGCCCACCCCCTTTTCAGGGCAATCAGAAACAAGTCATCCGCTTCAAGCTTTGGGGATATCATGGCTCCCCTCCGCTGGCCCTCCTCCTTCCTGCTGATCCTCAACATCAACCCCCTCAACAGGTAGCTGTCCATCTGGGTTATCCTTGCCGACCGCTCCTCCATTTAGAGGCTTTATTGGATGATCAGCTGGATCTTCCTCCAAAACTTCATTGATTACATCTATAACTTCAGGAGGAATAGCCGCGTCGAGAAGAGCAGCCAATGGCCCCATCTGGCTCCTGTCGACCTTCATTTCTGTTAAAGCTGGATCATCAGATGGGCTCCTAACCTCTTCACCAGCTCCCGATTGGTCCTCCTCGGATCGAGAGGACATCACTTTGCTGGAAGATTCCCCAGGACCTGAGGGGATAAAGGAAGGAAGATGGAAGGAGGGATCTGACTGAGTGGGCTGCTTCCCAGTTCCTGCCGGGCTAGAAGGGACAACCTTGTCGCCTTCAGGACGATATAACTCGGCAGCTTTGAGCAGTATTTCCTGTCTGTCCCAGCCCGCAATAGACTACAAATCAAAAGGAGGAGGAAGAGCTTCCGCGGCCTGAAAGGAAGCATAAAAATACCCATCGCTGAAGGAGGTCTCCGCATCAGCTTGCAGCTTGGCCACCTAATAATCAAAGACCGGTTCTCAAGGTCCAGCTTCTTAGCCTCAGATCTCCAGGAGTCTCGCTGCCTAGCCCGCCGGAGAGATTGAAGACGCTCCTGATCGAAAGATTGCTTCATCCTCTCATGATCGCAGCGAAGCTCAGCCATCTCGAGCTCAATTTTGCCTTAGCTGGAAGTCACCTCTTCCACTAGAGACCGAGCCTGCTTGAGCAGTTCCCCGGCCTTCTCGGCTTCAGCTTTGGCTTTTACAGCCCGATCACGGAGAAGGGCTATCTGCTGGCCCATCGCGACATTGACCTTAAAGGCCTACAAATATAAAACCCGAGTTAGAAACTGAACGAGTTAACAAAAATAGCGTGAAGGAAATACAATTACCTCAGCTAAGATAGCGGACCCCTTGGTTATAAGGACATCCACAGGCATAGAAGCCATTTTGGAGATCCCGCCACCTGGACAGGATGCTATGAACTGCTCCAAGACCTCGTCCAGCCCTATCGAGCTCGACTGAGGCCGGAAGCGGCTGGAAGGAGCCCTCGCGATATCTTTCCCAGAAACCTCATAGGCTTTGGTTGTTGGAAGCGCCGCGGAATCAGGTGTTTGAGTCAAAGGGGTAGCGACTTTAGCGGCCACGGCCGAGGGGGCAGAAACAGCCGGGCCAACCACCTAGGGAGCTTTGCCCAAAGCCCGGAAAGCCCGCGAGGCCAGAGTGGCCATCTTGGACCCAGCCGGAGAGACAGAAGAAGCCAGGGCAGGTTCGACCCTAGAGGAGGGAAGAGAAGCTCCACCTTGAGGAGAGCATGAGACGTGTCGGGTGGCTGGCTCCACGACAAACACTGTGAATAAGCAGATTAAAGAAGAAAATGTTAGAACCAAGCTAAGTAATAAGACGAAGCAACACAAGGATACTTAAGAGCAATAGGGTCTGAAATTCGCAAATATTTGTTCACCCTACGAGAGTCAAAAGCTTCAGCGGTAGGAAACTTTGAATTCAGGTAATTCCGGGCTAGAATGGCCTTTAAGACGGCTTCGGACTCGGCAGGCAGGGAATCCCGGTCCTAGGAGGGCTTGTCACTGAAAGCCGTAGGAACCTCGAATTCATGCCCTCCGATGAAAATCGAGCTCCCCCAGTCATCCCCCGCCAGGATTCGTTCTTCTTTCCACACGGGATCCTTCTTTGAAGCACCGGGAACGATGAAATTGAGCTTATTCTTGGCCTTGGCGTAGAACTGACCCTGAGGAGCCCCAGACAAGCTCCCAATCTGAAAAAGATAAGCCAGCTCCTCTGCACCTGGCTCCCTCGTCACTTTACTTATCTGGCATTGTTCCCTTCATAACACAAGAAAACCGATCAAATGCCTCCAGAAGCCCGGCGTTAACTGAAGGGGAGCGAGCTGGATGGCATTTAGAGCCCGTCGAAGGGTCGGATGGAGGGGAAGCCTGACCCCGTTCTCAAGAGCGGCCACATGGATCGGAAGCACGCCTTTATGGGGGGTTAAAAAACTTAAAGTTCTTGGGAGGCACCGAGATGGATACACTGTTGGGGATGCCAAACTTTGACCTCAAGCGGTCGATCGACGCCGGGTCAACAGTGGAATCTGGGATAACCCAAAAATCGTAGGGAGGGAGCCTCTCCCCAAGGGGACCAGGAGCCGAGACCCGACGCTCCCCCGTAGTGCCACCGGCTATTTCTTTGTCGGAATCATCATCGACGATATCTAAAGGGTGGTCGGGATGATTGGAGAACCCAGTCCCAATAGATACATTCCTACTGGATCGCCGACGTTGTGAGGTGGGCGGGGAATCATCACCGTCAGAACTCCTCCTAGCCCGCTTCCCCAGACTAAGACTGACGACCTCCTCGCCGTCGAATATGGAATCATTTGAATCACGACTATTTTTTGACATTATAGAAGACGAAGAATGAAGAAAGAATAGAAGACGAAGAATGAAGAAAGAAGCAAGCTTGGAGGAAAAACTGTGGAAATATTTCTCAACAAAAGGTTCTTTTAGCTCAAGAAGATGTGAGGAAGATGAGGAGGAAAACAGACATATATATAGGCAGGAGGGCAACAGCTCAAGTTACCAGGATACTCGTTTGGTAACGGTAAAAAATCGACTCGGTAACGTAACCGGATTAAACTCGAAAGCGGGCTAATCATCTCATGCCACATCATTTACGCAGTTAAGAGGAAGATCTCCCCAAGATCCTGGTAACGGTAAAAAATCTCTAGGACTGCCGTAACGTGATCAGATTAATTCGAAGATAAAATAGTCGGTTCACAACACGTCACTCAAATGAAGAAATTTCCCAAAATTTCAGTAACGGTAAAAAGAGGAAGATTTCCCAAATAAAGTGAGAATCTGACCTCAACCCCGGGCTCGACGTCTGGTGTTCAAGTCAGAGGGGACTTCTGTTAATAGCCAAAATTGGCTAAGGACCAAAGGGAAATTTTCCACTTCCTAGACCTGGTTCCATACCCGAAAGTTTCACCTGAAGACCTCTATATCCAGAGCCAAGCTACGACACCACCCCGGGCACAAGGGCGGGCTCCAGAAACATCTGGGATAAAGCCCGGACCCGAGAGCTTCCACCAGGAGACCTCTCTATCTAGGGCCGAACTGCGATACCACCCCAGGAACAAGGACGGGCTCCGGAAACATCCGGGATAGAGCCCGGAATGATCGAACTTAGCCCGCATCATCAAAACTAGAAGCTCCCCGAAGTCAAGGTCATCTCTCAAATGCTCAAGAAACTCATATGTACCTCGATTGACACAGAAGAATGTCCCTAGAAGGCCGCGAGGTCAGTCGAAGCCACACCTAGCTTCAAAAAGGTCAGTCGAGGCCACATCTAGCTTTGAAAAAGTCAAAAGAAGCCAGATATGGCTCCAAGCTAGATGAAACTTCTCAGACATCAAGGTCGAAATACTAAACAACCTCCCTGGTTGATGCATCACACCATATCATCATGTCCCGCGACTTCTATAAGGATCATACTGAAAGGATACGAGGAATGCATTAAATCATACCTGGAAGCGTTATCTACATGCAGAATAAGTAATGAAATCTAAAAAGGAAACAAACTGATCTCCACCACGATACTCTCAATTCGGGCGTCAATCTAAAAAGTCAAATGATATTAACGCAAGAAATCCCGCCCGATAAGGAAGAGACTGAGACAATCACTGAGACAATCAAGGGAGAATCAGTCTGTTGTTGTACAAACCATGTATAAATAGAAAAGAAAAGAAATGAAAAGAGGAGACTACTATTCGACAGGCATACGACTAACAATCGACCATTTCCCAGAGAGATTTGAGAGAAAAGACAGAAGAATCTTTGTATTCGTGTACCATGCATGCTAAATAAAAACATTATTGCCTACTTGTCATTTTATAAATCACTGTTACAAATATAAAGAATTTTGGCCACCACCTACGTGGTAGTGGTCTTGAGGGCGTTAACTGGGATTTCTCATTCCGAGTAAAATTTCTGTTAACATCTTCAAAAGTCTTTGAAGGAGAAGGAAAATGATATCCTTAGATTGGAAAAGGATAATCTTCAACTACAAGCCAGGATAACTCACTTGAATGATGAAGCGAGATGTGTAAAAGAAAGTGAAGGCAAGTTGAAGATGGAACTTGAAGATGCAAGAAATACACTTGCTAAGATGACTTCGGGTCCGAAAATGATTGGCATTGAATTGAAGCCAAATGACAAGCAAGGGCTTATTCTTATACATGATGAGACCACACATTTCCTTGGGCAAGCCTATACTTGTGAAGGAGATTGCTCCTACTTGTCCACCTTGGCCTCAACACCCTAAAAAAGTTCATGTTGTTGGTGAATCATCTAAGAGTTCATCCTTGAAGATGCTTCTAAGGAAACAAGCTCAAGCTCAACCTTTGAGTATGCCTCAACCAAAGCTTAGTCAACCTTTGAAGCAAGCTAATCAAGTTAATCATGCTCAACCACAAAGGCACCAGCAACTGGCTAATGCTCTCAAGAAAAGCCAACTGGTGCAACATCAAAGACAAACTCATCAACATGGCCATGCCTCAATGAGAGCTAAAAGCAATGGTATGAATTCTTCTTTTATACCTAATTGTCATTATTGTGGTATGATTGGTCACATTTGACCAAAGTGCATTAACTAAATTTGAATCTGTAGAATTGAAAGTATGAGAGAAAAGAAAATGAACCGTAGGGCTAATTTACATGATCCTAGGGAACCTAGAAACTTGAAGATTTTGACCACTAAAATTAAAAAAGGTGGAATCTAGATGGGTTAGAAAGATTGAACCCGATTGCAATCTTGATCATATGACACCCTTGGATACTACCGAGCCTAATGGACTTAGTATGTATAATGGGACTTGTCTATCACCCTGATACGATACGGTATATATTGACCTCATTTGAGGAGCTCAAGCAAAGAGAGCGACCTTGCACGAGCTGTTCTGTGCAAAAAGTTGATTTATTTTATGCTCCTTTGATAATTGCTTGAGATTCTTGGTTGCACATATATGCTTATATGGTATTTTTTTTTTTAATAAGTGTGCACTATTGCTTTGTTTGTAATCCATGTCATATTTTGGTTCAACAATGCATTTTTGGATTAGGAGAATTGATTGGGAAGTACTTTTGAATGACTTATAATTTATCTACATGACATTTGAACTTGATTATGACATGCTTTAAATGATATGCATGAAATGCTTTTGATTGCTCTATGCAAATGTGTGTGAATGCAAATGAGAAGCCTAATCTATAAGGATCTTGTATCCAAATTGGTCTTCTCTCTCTTCTTAATGGTTTGAACAAGACAACAACCAATAAAGATTTCATATCCATTTAATCAATAAGGACTCTATATCCATGTCTTGTTTAGCCCTTAAGGATTGATATAGTTGTTTGTGTGTTGAAATCTTTTTGAAAAACTATATCATGTTTTCTTATGACAAAAGGGTACAAATTGGTTTGAATTCTTATGGAAACCCTTTTGATGTTTGCTTTGCCAAATACCATTGCTTGAATCTTGATGTTATATGTCTTGCATGCAAAGCAACACCTTCACATATTCTCTTTAAAATAAAACTCCTTGAATCTCTCTCAATTATTTAAGTTGCATAAAGTTTATGTATATGACTATGCAATCATCTTTTGTGGGAATATCTCTCTTTGCTAAAGCAACCTGATAGGGGGAACTCATTTACCTATCTCAAGACAAAAAGAGGAAGAAGTCTTGAGAGATATAGGGGGAGCAATTTTTTTTGCTTTGGGGAGAAGTCTTGGGAGAGAGTAACCATTTAAGGGGAGCATTGCATTGCACTACATTATATTGATTGTATTAATTTCTTAATGCAAATGCTTGTCTTGGTTCACCTCACATCCACTTGTTCTCCAAAAGTGCTTTCTTGCTATTGTGTGTAAATACGATGATCTACGAAAAGATTGAAGACCTTGAAGACTTAGATCTTAGGTTTATCTTATTGTAACGTAGAATACTCTTTGTTATCGAATAACTTTATTATTGTTTTTGTGAGAATTATTTTGTGAATGGTTGTTTTGTCATGAAATAGCTAAAGGGGAATATTGTAAGGACCTCTATTTTTGATTGGCTTATTTCATGATAAACCACATTAGGATTATTTGTAATGGGTAGCTTAAATCTTATTGTGATTCTTCATCAACAAGCTTCCAAGATCCCAAAGAGCTTCAAGAGAGGTAGTTCACTTGTTCTTAACTCTTGAAGAGATTTAGTGCGCACACACACACACACAGTTATATGCATTTGTATTGACATGCATTTGTTGTTGCACACACACACATACACACAGTTACATGCATCTGTATTGACATGCATTTGTTGTTGCACACACACACACACACACACACACACACACACACACACACACATGCACACACACATACACACTTACACGTATTTGTGATGTTATACTTTTATTCCTTAGTGTGCATATGTGCATTCTTTTCACAATCACACTTGCATTTTATCCTTAGTCTTAAGTGTGGTTTTGAGTGATGTAATTCATTTCCTAATATTTGATCGGAAACGACCGTGCCCGCACGATTGGTGTGGTTTTTCTTAGCTCGATGAGTGACCTCACTAAAGGACTCCAGTGTGCAGGTTGTGCACAGATCCCTTACCCGTTCCGTACCAGCGCACTTACCCTTGGTATCCTCGGGTTTCTCCAGTGTGCGGGCTATGTGCGGGTCCCTTACCCCGCAGTACCTGCGCACTGACCTTGGGGTTCATCAGGTTTGTTTATGCACGGGTTCCCTACCTGTGCAGTACCCATGCACTGAGGATGGGATTCTCGGGTTTCTCTTTTGTGCGGGTAGTGCGTGGGTCCCCTACCCAAGCACTGGACCCACGCAGTGCCCTGATTTGTGCCTAACTTTTCAAAACAACGTCATTTCGTCTAGGGCTGTTATATATATATATATATATATCTTCTTCTTCGTTTCTAGAGCTTCAAGAACCCATTTTTAGTGAGAGAGATTAACTCTTAGAGAGAGAAAGCTCCAAGCTTTGTTCTTTAACTCTCCAAGCCCCAAAAATCATCTTCATCTTGCATCTCTAGCATCATTCAAGCATGGGTCTTCATTAATGTCTTTACTTGGTAAGTATAACTAACATCTTTGCTCATTTATTTTTCTAGCTTATCAAGACATGTCATTTATTGCTTAGGTTAGCAAATCTTCATATTTACTGTATATGAATTGAAGTTATGACATGTTTTTTTTAGGGTTTGTTTGTTGATAGCTTGCATTTAGGACATATTTTCCCTTTAGCTAAATCTATATGCTTTGTATTTAGATTTTGTTGATTAGGATTTATTGGTTGCATTTGTTAATTGCATTTATTGTCCTTGCCATTTTGTATGACAACTTGTGTTGATATGGCTTTGTTTGATAACTAGATTTTAGACTTGTATATCTATATCTAGTTAGATCTTTATGAGCATTCATATAGACATTGATATCTAGGATTTGTGCTTATTGCCTTCTTCACATCTCTAGATAAGCATTTAGTGTTGCCTAGCATTAATTGCATTATGAATATCTTTACATATTCACATAGGTTATTTATCTCTTCTTTGAGAGTTAAGTCTTGTGACTACAAGGTGTAGTGCACAAGTAAGTGAAGTCTTGCAACCAAGGTGTGGTTGGCAAACAAAGTGATCAAGAATTCATTATAAAGGCCCGTTGGGTAGTAGTGGTGGGTTAGTGACCGAGAATGGTGTGACTAGAGGTCGACCTAAGTTGTAAACATCATTACAATAATGGATTTGAGGATCGGAGTGGCTAAGTGGTTAGCCTATGGTCTTTCTCTTGTTGAAGGGTTTACATGTAAAAATCAAGTGTTATTTAATTTCTGTATTTTATACTTGATTTTGTATGCTTGTTTATGGAGTGAATTTTTAATATTGACTAATCAAGAAAATTTGGTAATTAATTGGATTAACAACCCATTCACCCCCCTATGTTGTTTAGACACACGATTGAGTTGTAAGTTCAAGAGGAAAGAGATTTGTCATGCTCGCAAGAATCTAGGAGTTACTTTGGAGAAGGAAGATATAGCTACATCTTCTCATAGAAAGGTGACAGAAAATCTGGTCTCACAACAGCTAATGAGGAATGACGATATCGTGATTGACTGATTGCTAAGGAACCTATGCTTAACAAATAAGACGTGGGTAAAAAAGGTGAAGGTTGGGTTGGAAAAGAAAATAGGCCCAATGAGAAAGGCTGATAGGGTGGACGTTGGGCCTGAGTCTAGTCAGGAAATGTTTGAAATGGAGGTAGATGTTGGCTTTCAACATGATGTTGTTTCGGTAGAAAAGAATGTGGCTGGTTTTATGGGTGCTGCCCAATGTGGTCTGAAAGCAGGAAAATGGAAGTGTTAGGCCAGAGATGGAGTGAGGAATGATTATGGTCTAGATACGGGTTCAAAATTGGGCAAGAGGAGTTCAGGTTTGGTTGATATAACATCAGAAACGACTCATAGAGTGGAGCTAAGGACTTCTGAAACGAAACAAAGGTTGGAACCAAATGGGGATGAGAATTCATCTACTGTTGATGATTTATCGGCGGGTTGGTCTCTACCGGCCTGTCGATCGCAATGAAAACCTTAGTTTGGAAAGCCCGAGAAATGGGGAGTTACAGAGCGTTCCATGTTCTGCTTCATTTCAAACAGGTGTATAAACCGGATTTGATCTTTCTGATGGAAACAAAGTCTGACCATGTTCGTATGGAAAGTGTGCGAGCGAAGCTAGGTTTCTTTGGTAAGCTTGTGGTAAATGCTGAAGGTAGGAAATATGGTTTATGTCTATTTTGGACAGAGGAGATTGATGTTAGTTTGTTGTCTTACTCAAAGTTTCACATTGATGTCCAAGTAAGAACTCAGAGACTGACTGGTTTCTATGGCCATCCGGAACCGGCTCAGAGACATCATGCTTGGACGTTATTGCGGAGGCTATATGGTATATATTCCTTGCCGTGGCTTTGTGCAGGAGATTTTAACGAAATTTTGGAGGATACGGAGAAACAGGGTGGTATTCAACGACCTCGGTAGATGATTGAAAATTTTCGTTCAACTCTTGATGACTGTGGTCTCCAGGACTTTGGTTTTTTGGGGCCGGAGTTCACTTGGTCCAATAAGCGAGGCGGTTCGGATTTAATCCTTGAGAGACTAGACCGATGCGTGTGCATTTACCAATGGAAGAATTTATTTAGTGAGGCAAAAATGGATCACTGGAGTTCTGGAGGTTTGACCACCACCCCATATTGCTAGATGTAGCTCCCGTTCAAGGGTCTTGTGACCAATAGTGGGCGAGATCGGCTCATCGATTCCATTTCGAAGAATGTTGGGTAGACAGAGAAAGTTGTGCTGCGATTATTCATATGGTGTGGAACGGGACACATGTTGGACAAAATATGCATGGAATGATGACAAGGATTCGCCTATGTACTAACCAATTGAATATATGGAATATTCAGAATAGAAGACACATGAAAGAGAATTTCTAAACAGCAGGCTGCTCTTCTAATGGCCTCTTCTTCGATCCAACCGAACTCTTGGAAGGTGATTCGGGTGATCGAAGGTGAACTGGATAATTTACTGGGTCAGGAGGAAGTCTATTGGCATCAGAGGTCTTGAGAAAAGTGGTTGAAGTGTGGTAATAAAAACACTAAATTGTTCCATGCGCAAGCATCTTCGAGGCGAGCCCGGAATACGATCAAAGGGTTGATGGTGAAGCAGGTGTGTGGAATGACTTGAGGAGGGAAATTTTATAGATTGTGGAGAAATACTTCTCAGGTCTTTTTTGCTCAAACCATCTGTCATCTACTTCGATGGAGATGGTTTTTGAATGTGTTCAGCCTTGCTTGCCGCCTGGGAAAAGTGCCTTCTTATATACTAAATTTTCTTCAGAGGAGGTTAGGAGAGTAGTTTTTGACATGCACCCTATAAAGGCTCCTAGTCTAGATGGACTTCCAGTACTATTTCATCAAAAGTACTGGCTGATAGTAAGAGGAGGTTTCTAAAGCTTTTCTTGGAGTCCTAAATGATGGTCTTAGGTTAGGAGGAGTGAATAATACACTGATTGTGATGATTCCAAAAATAAATAGAGCGGAGTGTATGTTTGATTTCTGTCCTATAAGTCTTTGTAATGCTATTTATAAGGTGGTGGCTAAATCACTAGCTAATCGGCTACTGGCTGTGCTGAATGATGTTATTTTTGAGACACAGAGTGCCTTTATTCCTGGTAGGTTTCGAATGTATGCATACTCTCAAAAGAAGGAAAAAGGGTCGAAAATGAGCGGTGGCTCTCAAACTAGATATGTCAAAAGCCTATGATCGGGTTGAATAGGGTTTTCTTTCGGGTATAATAAATAGACTTGGTTTCACGGAGGAGTGGATAGACCGTATTATGCATTGTGTTAAGTCCGTCTCATTATCCTTTTTGATTAATGGGGAAGTGTGTGGTTCGGTGAAGCCATCTAGATCTAGAGGGTTAAGGCATGGTGATCGGTTGTCCCCTTACCTATTCCTTATTTGTGCGGAAGGGCTTTCCCGTCTTATTCTTGATGCTGAGAGGAAGAAGGATTTGGCAGAATTCCGATGTAATAGGGGAGGTCCGAAAATCACTCACCTTTTATTCGCTGATGACAGCATTATGTTTACAAAAGCTTCGGAAAAAGACTGTTAGACTATTAAGAAGGTGTTTGATTGCTTTGCTACAGCTTCAGATCAATTAATCAATTTTCAGAAGTCGGCCCTTTGTGTTGGTAAAAGGATTTCTAGGCAGCGAGCGGAGGCCTTGTGATGCGGACAGGGTGGCAAGCTCATATTTGGATCGTTTAGAGCACCCAAAAACGATTTGACTTTATTGGGTCATAACTTTCACATACGGGCTTTAAATGTCTATTATAATATGTTTTCGGAAAGCCCAGGACGTGGTCTATAGACTTTAGCTGGTTTAGGCCCAAAAAAAGGTCTTTTAGCTTGTCATCCGGGCACTTTAGGTTTCTTACGCGACAATTGGGGTTTTCTTTCTTTTTTTCAGTTAGCTTTTATTTTCACAAATAATCCGGGATTGTTTCCCGATTTAGTGGAGTTATGTTAGGAGTCAAAGAGATTATTTTCTCTATTTATTTGGTTGTAATCGCTATGAGATATTTTTAGATTGGAATGAAAAAAAAAACTCCTTCAGTAGTTAACTCAAATATCACTCTTTTTTCTGTTTTTTCTACGGAATTATAGATCAAAGAAACCCTTGTATGTTCGAACGCGTGTAAGTTCCGTTCTGGTCTACATCACCTTGGCTGGTATTTTAGGAGTTCAACTGGTTGCTTGCCACGAACGATATCTCGGTTTGCCGAGTTTTGCGGGTAAGAATAAAAATGAGCTTTTTGCCAGTATCTGGAACAGAGTGTGGGCCGGATAGAGTGAAAAGGTGGCAATGTAAGTTATTTTCTACTAGAGGTAAAGAAGTTTTGTTGAAGGCTGTGATCCAGTCGGTTCCTACTTATTCTATGTCGCTGTTTAGGCTACCTCAAGCTATCACTGATCTTCACATAATTAGTGCCAATTTTTGGTGGGGTTCAGATGATGAGAAAAGGAAAATTCATTGGTGTTGCTGGAGTAAACTGTGTCATAGTAAGGATGATGGTGGTATGGGATTCCGGAACCTGTCAATTTTTAATCAGGCCCTCCTAGCGAAGCAAGTTTGGAGACTTCATCACAATCCCCTCCCTTTAGCAGCCAAAGTTCTGAAGCAGTGCTACTTTGCGGATTCCTCGGTTATGAATGCTGGTAGTGGTTCCTCAAGCTCGTATTTGTGGAGAAGCTTCATGTGGAGAAAAGAGTTATTAGAGGCGGGGACTAGGTGGCGTATTGGGTCGAGTGATTCTATTCTTATTTATCATGATCGCTGGATCCCTCGACCGTCGACCTTTAAAATTATCTCTCTTCCGGTGCTAGGGAATGAAGCTCTGGTTAGGGAACTCAAGTTTCCCTCGGGATCTTGGAATGAATCTCTGATTAGGGAATCTTTTTTGCCTGATGATTCTGAGCATTCCTTGCTCCTATTCTGGACGCCGAGACTCACTGCTATGGAACTTTGAGAAGTTTGGTTCCTTCTCGGTTAAGAGTGCATATCACCTGGGTTGTTCTCTGCTTTATAAATTTTCTGCTTCTGGGTCTGGTCTTTGTAATTCCGAGTCTTGGTGGAAATTTCTTTGGCGGTTGAAAATTCCGGAGAAGGTTAAACTGCATGTGTGGAAAGCCGAAAGCATGCAATGATTGGCTTCCTATGCAGTCGAATTTAGTGAAGCGTGGGATGGTGGTAGAACGATGGTGCCCCTTCTGTTTTAATAATCTGGAAACAGTATTCCACTCGCTATGGAACTGTCATGTTTTGAAAGTGGTCCGACGTAGATTTCCGAAGATTAAGGGGATGTCTATATCAGAGAATATATCTTTCCTAGAGTTGATGATCTCGTGCAGGAATCAGTTATGCCTGGTGGTTTGGCGTACCTGGTATCGACGCAATGCTAAAATCTACAGCTCTGCTAATGTTTTTATCAAGGATATTGTGCCATTGGCGGAATCCTTCTTGGATGATTTCAGACGTGTAAATTCTAATTGTGATGATGGTCCTGGTAGTCCTAGCGGGGATGAGATGATTATCCCATCTTGGCGTCCTCCTGATAGTGGGCTGTTTAGGCTAAACACTAATGCTGCAATTGATGGAACCATGAACAGAGTTGGAACTGGTGCTATTATTCGAAACAGCGATGGAATGGTCATGCCTTCGTGTGTCCAAGTTCTCTCTGTGAGCTACTCTCCGCTGATGGCTGAAGCCCTAGCGATCCTTTGGGGCATAAGGTTTGTGCGGGATTCAGGTCGTTGGCCTTGTCAGATTGAATCTGACTCTCAGGTGGTAGTGTCTCTGGTGAATTCTGTAAAAGTTCCAGTTGCTGATATCGGATTGATTATCTCTGATATTGTTAAGCTTATGGATACATCCCCTCGATGTGTTTTGAACTTTATTCCTAGGAAAGCAAATATGGCAGCCCATTGTCTTGCCAAGCTTGGTTTGGTTTGTCGCTTAATTCTGATTTTTTTCTGGATGGAGACCCCAAACTGCTGTAGTCCGTTTCTTTCTTTAATGGATACCTTTCTTTCAAAAAAAACAAGAATAAACATTTAAATATACAATTTGGTTTGATCCAAGTATATATATTCTAACTGAGTTCAAAAATATATTACGTATGCACAAGAAGAAAAAACAAATTGACACGATCTTTGATCTAAATTGACTACCATGGTTTTTTTTATATCTTGAAAATATTTATAAGAGTGTTGTCATGTTACTTGTGTATATAATTTGATCAAGATCATTTAATAATGAAATTATAAAATATTTAATTACAATAAAACCTCTCTAAATTAATATTTTTTTAGACCCACCATTGAATATTAATTTAGAGGGGTTATTAATTTGAAGGGTTTCATCTAATAAAGTGTTATTTTATCTTGAAAAACGTATGGAAGTTCTTTATTTAATTGTTTTTCATCTCCTTCAAGGAAAGTTCTTTTTTTTTTCCAGAATTCCTTATTTATGAATGATTTGTTAAGAAAATTTCCAATTCCTTTCGGGAATGTGATCACTTAGGATGTGTTTGGTACGCGGACGGGACTGGACTGGACCGGACTGGACCGGACAGTTGTTCTATGTTGTGTTTGAAATGTCTGGGACAGAACTGTGGACTGTACGGTTATGCGTTTGGTATGGCTGGGACAGGAGGAGACAAGATGTTCAAATGACTAGAGTGCCCTCCTTGTTCTATCTAATGTTTGATACCACATAATAATGACATATGGGATATGGTAAGTCAGTATTTATTTAATTTTATTAAATAAATATTTTTAAATATCATATTTAACAATATTAAATAAACATTGTAATTGAAATATATTATAATATTTAACAAAAACAAAATGTTCAAATGACCTCTTGTTTTCAATTACAATATTATTATATTTAATACAAATAATAATATTGTAATTGAAATATATTATAATTATTTAATATTATTATTTATTAATATGTAATATTATATATATATATATAATAATATGATATATTATATTATTATATATAATAATATATATAGATATATATAATATTGCATATTAGTACATATAAAAAATATAATATAATATATTATATAATGTATAATATATGTGTATATATATATTATATACATTATATGATATATTAAATATTATTATATATATAATATATATTAAATATTATTACATGTATATATATACATGTATATATATATTATTGTATAGGAAATAATATTATTATATAGATAATAATATTTAATAAATTATATATTGTTATATATTATAATAAAATATAATATATTATATAAATATTATAATATATAAAAATATAATATGTATATATATAATTTTTATATTTATATTACATATATATATATTATATAATATATAATTTGTATATTATTATAATATATACATATTATTATAATATATATATATATTATAATAATATATTAATATATATGATGTATTAATATATCATATATATATATATTATATATTATTATTTATAATAATATATAATATAATAAAGATTATAATATATATATATATATGATATATTAAATATTATTACATATAGGATATATATTGTTAAATATTATTATATATAATAATATATTTAATATAATAATATAATATAATATATTATTATATAATATATGTAATATATAATATTATATATGTAATTATAATATATATATATATATAATATTGGATATGACTGTAATTGTCTGAAGATTTGAAGGGCAAATACGTCTTTTTAACGCTTGTCCCATTTTGTCTCATACCAAGGTCGTGACAAATGTAGGATAAGAAACTGTCTCACGTTGTCCTTTCTTGTCATGCGTACCAAACGCACCCTTAGAGATCAAGGATACTCACCCTATAAATCGTGAAACTTATTCTATTATTGTATATTCCAAGAGAGGTCTTAAGATACCCCTAAAAATTAAATACATGGAAATTCTCTTTAATCTATCTTCTTTGTTATTACTAGTCGGTCTAAGATGTATAATCCTCATGTTATTATGACGTATGATATTCACAAAGAACTTTGTCGGATGAAGAAGGACAATCCTATATTTACTCAAAAGATTAAAGATGAAGTTAAAATTATCAAACACGGTGGCCTTGAGCAAACTTTTTATGGTTCTTAAATATTATGTAATATATTTTATACTTTTATAAAATTGTTAATTTATGTAGTAGTTGGGACCAAAATCTTATACTAGGTTTCAAAAAGAAATTATTAATTATTACAATAGAAGGATTTAATAATTGTTTACACTGACTCGAGTAGGGGCCAGAATTTTTTGTTAATTTAAAGAGTTTATTAATTTAAATGAGATTAATTTACAGAGGTTTCATTGTATATAAAAAAACGCTTAAATGAAATTCAACAGTTATCTAATTCTAAAAGTCACTGTGACAGTGGTTTCGTACTTTCATGTATAGTACGATGGCAAATAAGTTAGATAACCCTTACAGTTTTTAGCCCTAGTTCACTGATTAGTATCTAGTTCAGCTGGTAAGTAAATTTGTAAGCATTCAAGATCTTTAATTGTGAAGACAAAAGTAGGCTGCCGGCCCACCATCTTTTGACTTGTACGCATTCCCTTAAAATCCTGATAAACACTTTTTTCAGTGGTCCGAATTGAATATAAAGTTAAAAATGAATTTCGATTTCAAAATTTGTCTATTTCGTCTATATATTAATTACTTGTGTTTTTGCAAGTGACCTTTTAGTTTACGTAACTTCATTTCACATAAGTGGTGATTAGTTCAAATTCTACTATATATATTTTATAAGAATATATGAAGAGTTTTCTTTTATTATAGGAGTAGATATTCAGATCACACATATATTGTTTGATCTCAACAGGCTCCGATAGTCCTATTGTAATAGTTCTTATAATATATATATATTTTTTTAAATGTGTTTTTTGTAAGTTTCTATCTATCCATCTATTGAAATCATATATATTTTTTGAATCTTTTTATCATTGGTAGAATTCGAACCGTTAATTTATGAATCATTAACATAAACACTAAGCTCATCCATATATCAGCAGAGTTACTTCCATAACACTTGTGTAGTTTTAATTATGTTTGACCGGATAAATTTTGATAAATATCTCATCTACCGAACTTGGTAGATGTCAATTTCAAAATGAAAAGACAAAATATCAATATTAATCTCACATGTTTTTAACATGCAATTTACTTTTTAGTACATCTTCTTGGCTCCACTTATTTTATATCCGAATTTATGGAATTTTTATGAAACTATTATTTGGAGGTGTTGATATTGCCACTTATAAATATGATAAACACACTCATATTTATAAGTACATATATATATATATCTAAATTTTAAAATTAAATCATTACTATAAACACATATCTCAATGCCAATAATACTCTTATTTAAGTGAATGTATTCACCTTAATACATTTTATTTATAAATCATTTTAAGTTATTAACACACTCAATTTCACAAATGATAAATTCTTAAGTTCTCGGGCTCGAAAACACAAATAAAAACAAAATTAATCTTTTGATATAATGCAAGGCTTGATGTTGTAAATGCATGAGTTCTCCTCCAAAAAAAAAATAGAGTTCTTCTAAGTTTTTAGATTAAAAAAATATAAAATAAAAAAGTTAACATCAATTTTAAACAAAAAAAAAAAAATCTTTCTTCAAAAATCTCAAGAAACTCATAGATCATCTATTGCGTCTTATGCTATTCAACAAGAAAAGCTCAAGATATGATATAGTGCTAATTATTTCCAAATTGGGGTTTATCATAAGTTAGAGTTTATCATAATTTAAAAAAAAATATGATATAGTCTAAAATATGGGTATAATTAATTGGTATATATAGTATTTGGTTTATTTTTAATTAAACTAATTTGTCTTTATTGGTAAATTTTTATTGAGATATTTTTATAATTAAAATTTTTATTAAAATATATGTATGTTTATTATATTTATAGGTGGCAATATCGGCACCCTTCATTAAAATTCTCACATGAAATTTATAAATGGTCAAAAATGTTATTTGTTAAAAAAAGGGAAAAAAACAATCTCGAAGAGAAAGACTTTCAAATAGCTATATTATAATTTTATTTATTTTAAAAAATTGATAAATAGAAGAAGGCTTAGATTAGATTAGTTAAATAAATCAAAATTTACTTCAAAAAAAATATCGAAATTGGGAACATTCCCTAGTGCAAAAGTTAAATTTTATACATATTTAAAACTACATATCTACTTTCTAAAGAAAAATTAGATAGATACTAATCAGATCTTTATTTTCTTAAAAAAAAAATCTAACCTTTTTTTTTAGAAAAACGAATATCCTTAAGAAAAGAAAAGATTACACCCGAACCGGGTGATCACCCAACACAACCGAAGAAATGCAAGGATAGAAATCCTTGCATTTCTAAAAATTCATTGACTATTAAGTCTATATTCAATGAAAAAAATTATTTCTTAAAAAACAAAATTATAAGTCTATATCCCTTGGGAAAAACCAAAAATTCTTTGAATCTTAATTGTTACCTTTTTAAACTAGAATTTCACCCCAAAAAAAGAAAAAAAAATTTTGTAAGTCTGTATCCCTTACAAAAAAATTCCTATTAACGGGTCTTTGTCAACATGATTTACCTACCATATATGTGCTCAAAGAAAATAAGTTAATCACGATTTGTATGTTGTAAATTTGAATAAAAATAAAATTGAATAGTATTCTATATTTTATAAAAATAAAATTGTAAGATGAGATTGGTCTATTGGTATACTCCTCATATTTACGCCACCAGGTTGAGGGTTTGAGTCAACTCTTCTGCAAAATTCCTAAATTTAAGTGATATTTCCAAAAAAAAAAAAAGGTTTCGTTTATATTTGGATTTGAAAACTCACATAAGGGGTCTGCGGCGGATCGAATCCACTGAATTGTTCATGATCCAAGATCCAATTCTATCGGATTGGAATGGAGAAATTACAATATAATACGATTCAATCTTTGAGCGGAATCCGATCCGATCCAATTACAAAATACTTAAATCTAATATGAATGGATCAAATTTATATAAAGCAATTCTTAATATTTAAAAGTTAAAACACTCTTAAAATTATTAATTCATACGGCAGTTCAAATAAAATTAACAAACTAATAATTAACACAAAAGCAATGCGTAGTTATACACTTTAAAATTCAAAAAATCTAAAAAATTATAAAAATTAAACATAAGTTCCAAAAAAAAAACATAAATAAAATGAAATAAAACATTTGTCATAACAAAATAGAATATCACCCAAAATTTGCTCAAGGTTCATTTTAAAAAAAAAACACCGTTTTGACTGATGGACAGATTTTTATATAGAAATCCAAAATATAATTTATATGGATCCTATTGGATTGGACACCCGTACGGTACAAGAGCGTGCTTGGTGCGACTATAAATAAATAAAAGCAGCATTTCATCTAGTGTTACTGTTGAATCTTCAACATTCCATCTTATCTACCTGTGTGTCTTCCTCTTTGATCCAAACCATGGCGGCTCTGTCTGAATTCTTCTCCCATCTGTACACCATGACAATCATCTTCTTCAGCCTCCTCCTCTTCGAGACGGTGATCCTAATCCGAACGGTGACGGGAAGCCTCTGCAGTGCCCGACGGCGCCTTGTGACCACCACCCAATTCCTAAAATTCATTGAAGAAAAAAATCCAACAATCTCCTACAAGCTGATGAGGCAACAAGCAACATCTGATCATCATCATCAGGAATCCAATAATATTAATAATATTGAATGTGCTGTGTGCTTATCGGATTTCGAAGACAGCGAACAGGTCAGGAGTCTGAAATGCAAACACACTTTCCACAAGGATTGTTTGGATAGATGGCTTCAACAGTACTTGGCTACCTGTCCACTTTGTAGAACAAAAGTGTTGCCTGATGAAATTGTTGCCAATTTTCATCTTCAGCTTCAAAACAACAATAACCAGGTAGATCACTTCTATGATGGCAGTGATGAAGAGATCATTTTCTTGTTATCTGCATTACATGGTCATACTTTACATAGATTTTTCTAGCTACACTTCAATTTCTCAATAATAATTATCATAATATGTAATTAAACTCTCTTCTTTTTTTTTTTATATAGATTTGAGTACTAGAACTACTCTCTAGTAATTTTAATTAGGTAAGTAGTAGTAGTTCTTGTATATATCAAAAATTTCCAGAAATATATCATGTACTAGTTTTTTGTTCTCTGTTCTATGCGAATGAGATTATAATTAACATCTTGTACTGAGAAATTTGTGTTGCTAATGATCATATATGTTACAGTTCACAATTGATTTTGATCTCACTAAATCAAAAAAGACTTGAAATCAAGATGATCATCAATCATCATATCCATTAATCCGACAGGAAAATAATAATAAAAAACCCACAAAAAGAAGATATGTTTTAATATAATTTATGATTTTTTTTTTTTCATGTGTAGATAGCTAGGTTTAACCTAGGCAGACATAATTAGTTGAGTGTGATTGTGATTGTGTTAAAGTGGATTGCTAGGTTTTGAGTAACAGAAACAGATACATGATCGACCCAGTACAGGGTACCCACTAATTGTATCTAATTCCCCTGTTTACACTGCAATTTTAACATCTTTTATATATATAGGGACTACGAAGATTTGAACCTAATCGCGTCAAAGTTGGATTAACGTTTTTTACCATCAAGTTATGTTGACGATAATAATTTTAACATAATTTTACTTTGTATCTAAACGAGAGGGGAAAAATATCGAATGCAATATAGATTGATATTTATGGTGTGAATCACCGGTAAGATCTCTTATTGTTGTGTAAAAAATTATAAAATTGATTCTCAGTTTTAAAACATCTTATATATATTTAATGTAATTAACAAAAACAAAAAGACAAAACATGTACCCCTTAATTAAAGTTGTTAATTAGTGTATGTATGTAGTTTGCATAACCGAAATCACATTGCCATATATGTGTCCCTATTTTAAATTAAAGATCTTATAATATGTGGTTCGATCATGATTATCTTTATATTGCCTAGATCTGATTCATTATTATGTTTCATTAATTTTCTGACTACAAAATTATAGTTGTCTAACCTAAAACACAAATTTTGAACCAAATAATAGATAATAATCTTTGCTGTGACAGAATAAATTGAATAACTTCTACATCTATCCATATATAAATGACTAATATCTTGCAAATTTGAGGCTGCATTGCATTTGATGATTGATCAATTATTGGAAGAGATTGTACTACTTTGATTTGATTTTTTTTATGGCTAGTGTCAAATAATTTATAAAATTACAATTCAAAAAGAGAAAAAGAAAAAGAAAACGAAAAAAAGTGGATGTATGAAGGCGATGTGTGTATGGATGACGACCGTAAGAGAGACAGATTGGCCTTATATTAAATGATAAATAGATTAGGTGGATATGAACAAATTCATAATCGAACAACAGTCTTAAAATTGATGCTAAATATCGTACACTTATATCAAAACTTTCATTTTCAATAATAATCACGTTTGATATTTGTAGGCTTGTGCAATATATATATTCACACAAAAATTGTCAAGTACATAAATTTTGCAAATTTGTTCGTAGGCATCTCAATTGGCACTTTGTGTAAAACGAATCTACATTTTATACATGTACTAATCGGGATTCCGTATGAAAATAAAAAACATGCAATAGCCTACACCTAATCAGCTTTTTATATATATAATTAGAAATGTTTCAATGGCATATCATTTTATTGAACTAGCAGTTGCAAAACTGCAAGAAATGGTTTATCTTTGTTAATATCGACCGATTTCTAAAGCTCTTGTCAGCTCTAAAAGAAAAATGTGTAAATAGAAAGTGTTTTTTCTTAAGAAAAAAAAAGTAAATGGGAAATCTTAAAAGAAAGAAAAAAAAAACTTTGAGAAAACCCTTTTAATTGGTTTTTCTTTATAAAAAAATTAAATATATCTTTTTTAAGGAAAAAAAAAACCCAAAAAAAAATAAGAGATCCATGGAGATCTCCATCAGTAGATATCTCTATGGACCTCTCCTGCATTTTGGGCATTTTGGACATTTTAGAAAACGTCTCATACTGTATATGAGGATTATTCTGTTGTTATAGGACTGTCTCACTCACTCTCACTCACAGTCTCTTGTGTATTAAAGTCCATGCTGCAATTTTTATTGCCGTGTATGTTATGTATAGGATAAACCAATTTACTGGATATGTAATTTACTAATTTTAACAGAATTGATGAAAATGGGTAGAAGAAAGGTGGAAATTGATTAATTGCACTTCTTTTAGATTTTGGTTAATTTGTGCCATTGGAGATGGGTGTTATTATTGGAACAAGTCTGAAATCAAAAAAAAAAAAAAAAAACTTAGGCTGTTAATTTCTACTTTCATACCTGTCGATGAATCCAAGTATGGTTCCTGAACCCCTAAAGGCCATAATAGCAGTCTGGACTAGTCATGCTACTGGTTCCAGTTCGGTCCGGTTCCCGGTTCAGAACCATCGGTTCCGATTTCGGGGGAACTAGAACCGGAACCGGAACCGAAACCTCCCTAAGGTTCCGGTTCCGGTTCTAGTTCCGGGGTTCCGGTTCTAGTTCCGGGGTTCCGGTCCGGTTCCACCGGTTCGAAACCAGTTATTTTTTTTATTACTTATTATTATTATAAAAAAAAACATAGACATATAAAATTGTAAATGCATTTTATTGGGTCACCTGAAATTAAAATAAAATAAATATATGACAAATTACAAAATAAATTAAAATAAAACTAAAAAATGTAAAATTGGCCTTGCACTTAATTTTTATCACAATTAAGTTGCATACGTATCCTCTTTGGGGTTTAGATGAATCAAAGTCCACGTAATTCTCTTACCTTTTATTGTAGGTTTGGTGATGGCATGGACACGTTGTGTGAGGTGGCACTGTAACTATTGGTTGGCATGATCATCCGTTCCACTTTTAGCAGGTTGGTCATCTTTGAAGAAATCCTAGGGTGCATGTGCATCTTGATTGATTTCTTGTTGTCTGTTTGGTGCCTTAGTCCATTCATCAACACAAGCTTGTATCTAAATTGATTGCGGACTCAGAAGCGAACATCTTGGATCCATAATATTTCCACCGGCGCTAAACTTTTGTTCTATACCCACCGTAGAAACTGGTGTTGAAAGAATTTGTTTGGCTATAATAACCAAGATTGGAAAGTACCTTTGATGCTCATTCCACCAGTATAGGATATCAAATTTGTTAACAGCATTGTCTTCAATAAACTCAAAAGATGTACCTAGATAGGATTCAAGCTCGGAATACGAGTTCGAACTTGATGAAGAAGAACCCCATAAATTTTTGGTTTTATTGGCTAACAGATTATACCCTAAATTCATATATGCGGAGGATGATGTGAACTGAGATATATTTTGAGTTGGTGGAACCTCTATATTAAATGATAGACCATAAACTATAAGATATTTGTAAGGGCCTCTATTTTATGATTGGCTTATTTCAAGACAAACCATACCACATTGGGGATGATTTTGTAATGGGTAGCTTAGGTCCTCGTTGGCAAGCTTCCAAGCATCTCCATAACTTCAAGAGCAAAAGGTATATTCACTTGACTTTGTCTCTTGAAGAGTTTAGGTGCGCACACAAACTTTATGCATGCTTTGTTAACATTGCATTTGTGTTCTAACTGTTTATGTGTGTGCATCCGTTACACATTTCACACTTGCACCTTTTTGCTAGATTTAAGTGTGGCTTTGTGTAGTGCCCGCGCTTGCACGATGGTGTGCTTGTTTTAGCACGTTGAGTGACCATATGAGAATGTCTCATTCTTCTCTTGTTTTGATCTTTGGTCACATGGTATTTTTCCATGAGTTTGGGCACTCTTGTTGTTGTCCAAATCTGACATTTGGTCACTCATTTGACCATAAATCTTTCTATAGTCATCCAAATCATATTTTGTTAATTGGAGTAGAAAGTATACTTCCATACATTTTCAACTGTATATTATTCAAAAGGTTTGGATGCCATTTGGTCATGTTTTGAGCCCCTTGATTTTCGGGTCACTATGACTACACGGGTTGTGCACGGGTCCCTTACCCCGTGCAGTTATCCGTGCACTGAGGATGTGCATCCTCTGGCCTCTCTATTGCACGGGTTGTGCACTGATCACTTACATGAGAAGTTACTCGTGCACTGAGGATAGTGCATGCCTTCGAGTTTACATGACTGCACGGGTTGTGCACGGGTCTCTTACCCGTGCAGTTACCCGTGCACTGATGAAGGATGCACTCGGATTTGTAAACTGCACAGGTTCTACATGGGTCCCTTACCCGTACAGTTACCCGTGCACTAGGCAATTTTTTTCAAAACGACACAGTTTCGTTTAGCCCTATTATATATGTTCTCTCTTCTTCCTTACTCGTTTTTAGAGCTCCAAGAACCCATTTTTGGTGAGAGAGACTAACTCTTAGAGAGAGAAAGCTTCAAGCTTTGTTCTTTGACTCTCCAAACCCAAAACCCATCTCCATCTTGCATCATTCAACATCACTTGAGCATGGGTCTTCATGGTTTCATGACTAGGTAAGTTAGAACTTCATTAAATATCATTTATTGTTCTACTTACTCTAGATTAGGCATTTATTGTTTGATTATATACCTTGACTCACTTTATTGCATATATTTATGAGCCTAAATTGCATGATTGGGTTTGTTTGTGATAGCTTGCATTATTAGGTCATTTATGTCTAAATAGCTAATCCATAAATATTCATGTATACTTAATTGATGATTTGGTTGGCTTTGTGCAACCAGTCAAGTTCATGAATGTTTATGTGAGTTTAATTGACAATTAGGTTGTTAAAATTACTCTACATCTAATTGAGACCTCATATGTGTGCATGTAGGCTTGTATGATAACTAGGTTGTTAAATTGCATTATAACATCTACTTAAGCATTTTGTGTGTGGTCTTACATATTATTGCATTTGAGCATATTTTCTTACATTCACTTAGACCTTATACTCTTCATGAGTCAAAGTCTTGTGGCTTCTAGGTGAAGTTGCACAAGCAAGTAAAGTCTTGCAACCAAGGGTGGGTTGGCAAGCATTGATCAAGTGCCACTGTAAAAGGCCCACGGCGTAGAGTATGAGGTGCTCACGCCAAGAGTAGTGGATCAGGGGATATCACTAGGGATTGAACCAAGAGTGGTGAGTGGTAGTGTCCATAGCCTGAGGTTGTCGAGAGTGAGAGTCCGAGTATCACTTGAGGGTGTAACCTTTTATTCATATAGTGGATTTTTGTGATCGTATGTGGCTAAAAGGATAGCCCGTGTTTTTTCCCTTGTTGAAGGGTTTCCACATAAAAATAAAGTGTTCTTTATATTTCTGCATTTTTCACTTGATTTTGTATGTTTGTTTATGGGGTGAGTTTTTAATATTGACTAATCAAGAAAATTTGGTAATAATCTATTAACAACCCATTCACACCCCCCCTCCCCCCTCTAGGTTGTATTAGACACACGCTTAAGTTGTATTTTCAATTGGTATCAGAGCAGGTTCCTGACATACTTAGGCGATCCTAGCTCTTGATTGTGTGTCTTGCATTTGTGTGCATTTTGTTCTTTGCATTCATTCACTCACTAAACACTATGTGTGAGAGTGAAACACCTAGAGAGGAAAATTTTGAAGAAAGTAATGTTTGCCTCTTCGTTGATGTTGAGGATGCTCCAGCTCTTAGAGGTTCTATAAGCACTCGCTCCAACATCCTTGCTTCTACTTCATATAGTGACTCCAGTGAGGAGATGGCTCTCACAGCAATGACGTTTAGAAGATTTTTGAAGCTTGAGAAGGAAAATAATAACTGAAGAAGAAATGGCTTCAAAAAGAATATTTTGGTCAAGAAGAGTGAAGAGGACTCTTCCAAAGGTGAATAACATGTGCTTAACTTCACGGCTCTTAGTGCTTCCTATGTGGAAGATGTTGGTATGGAAACAAATGACCAAGGCAAAGGCCTTGATGAGGGAATTGACTCAATTGAGGAGTGTCAAGTGATCCTTCTCAAAGTTTTGGAGCAAAATGAAGAGCTTTCCAAGGAAAATGAGACTTTGAGAATGTGGAAGATTTCCTCGGAGGAAAAGATCCGTACCCTAGAAGAAAACAAGCAAAATTGTCAAAATCAACTTCAATGGTATAAAGAGATCACATATGAGAAAATGGAAGACATCTCCATTCTTATCTCTAAATAGAAGACCATGGAGAAGGAGACCTCCATTGATGACTCCTTGATAATGGACAAGATTGATGTTTCCAAGTGTGAGAAGGAGATTAAAGATTGCCACCAACGGATGAAGACCATGAAAGAAGAGCTTGCCAATAAAGAAAACTCATTGAAGATTGTCAAGGAAAGATAGATGAGGTGCTTTGAAGAATTAAAGAAGGCCAAGGTCAAACAACCTCAAGCTCAAGGCAAGGGCAAGGCTTCATCCAAGCAACCATCCACTCAAGAAAAGTTCACACAAGCCTTGGCAACTCAACCAAAGCCTAGGAAATCCAAGAAGAAAGGACAAGTCCTTAAGAAGTCAATCACCTTCTCCAATAAGCCAACTATGAAGAAAGGAGGAGATCACAAGAAACAAACTCAACCAAGAATGCAAGATCAATCGGCTCAACCACCTCAACAAGCTAGACCACAAAGGTGCCACCAATCGGATCAAGCTCTAAGGAGAAGCAAACTGACGCACCATCAAAGACAACCTCATCAACATGACGATGCCTCGATGAGATCTTAATGCTATGGTATAAATTCTTACTTTGTACCTACTTGTCATTATTGTGGTATGATTGGTCACTTAAGACCAAAGTACTTTAAATATATTGAGAGGTGTAGGTTAGAGAGCATGAGAGAAAAACGGTTGAAAAATAGGGCAAGTCTATATGAACCTAAGGAATTTAGAAACATGTCTATGACCATAAAAAATGTTAAAGTGGAACCTAGGTGGGTTAGAAAGAATGAACTTGCTTGCCTTAGTGCCCATATGACCCCTGTAAATGCAACTAGGTTCATTGGACTTGGTAGGTCTATAGGAGCACATGTCTCCCATTGACTTGGTTGGAATTGGCCCCATTTGGGGAGCTCAAGCAAAGAGAGCGAACTTGCGTAATTTGCAATGTGCAAAAAGTTGATTAATTTTATGCTCTTTTGATAATTGCTTGAGATGATTGGTTGTACATATGCTTATATATTATTTTCTTAATAAGTGTGCAACAATGCTTTACTTGCAATCCATGTCATATTTTGGTTCAACAATGCATTTTTGGACTAGAAGATTTGATTGGAAAGTACATTTGAATGACCTATAATTTATCTCCATGACATGAGAAATTTTTATGACATGCTTAAAATGATATGCATGAAATGTTTTTGGTTGCTTATATGCAAAAATATGAGTGAAAAGTAAATGAGAAGATTAAAGTAAATAAGGACCTTGTGTCCATTCAATAAAATACTGATGTCTCATCCAAATTTAGTCTTCTCTCTCTCTCTCTATCTCTCTCTCTCTCTCTCTTTATTAGTTGAACAAGACTACTATCATACGGGTACCTTACCCGGAAAAATCAAAAAGGGTGCAAAAGTCGCTCATGTTTTGTTTCTCTTATAAAGTTAGATATAGTTGTTCTTTAAATTGAAATTCTTTTGAAAAACTATATCTTGTTTGCTTATGACAAAATGGTATAAATTGGTTTGAATTCTTATGGAAACCCTTTTGATGTTTGCTTTGCCAAATACCATTGTTGAACTTGAATGCTATATGTCTTGCATGCAAAGCAACAATTTCACACAATTTTTTTTTTAATAAAACTCCTTGAATCTCTCTCAATTATTTAAGTTGCATAAACTTTTTATATATGATTATGCATCGTATTTGTGCTAATAGCTCTCTTTGCTAAAGCAACTCGATAAGGGAAGCTCATTTGCCTATCTCATGACTAATAGGGGGAGAAGTCTTGAGAGATATAGGGGGAGCATTGTTAATACTTTGGGGGAGAAGCCTAGAGAGAGTAACCAATTTAGGGGGAGCAGTGCATATGCATTTCTTTATATTGCTTTATTGAGTGCAATTGTTTTTTATATTTGTTCATCTCACTTGCACTTGTTCTTGGAAAATGCTTTCTTGCTATTGTGTGCAGGTACAATGATGATTCTACAAAGAGATTGAAGACATTGAAGATTTAGTTTCTTGTATCTCTTTTTGTAACGTAGAATGGACTCTCATAGACAATAGCTAGATTTTTTTTTGGTGAGGAATTATTTATGAGTGGTTGTTTTTGTCATGAAATAGCCAAATGGGGAGATTGTAAGGACCTCCATTTTATGATTGGCTTATTTCATGACAAACCACACCACATTAGGAATGATTTTGTAATGGGTAGCTTAGGTCCTCATTGGCAAGCTTCCAAGCATCTCCATAACTTCAAGAGCAAAAGGTACATTCACTTAACTTTGTCTCTTGAAGAGTTTAGGTGCACACACACATTTCATGTATGCTTTGTTCACCTTGCATTTGTGTTCTAATTGTTTATGTTTGTGCATCAACTACACATTTCACACTTGCACCTTATTGCAAGATTTAAGTGTGGCTTTGTGTAATGTCTGTGCTTGCACGATGGTGTACTTGTTTTAGTGCGTTGAGTGACCATTTGAGAAGGTCTCATTCTTCTCTTGTTTTGGTCTTTGGTCACATGGTATTTTTCCTTGAGTTTGGGCATTCTTGTTGCTGTTCAAATCTGACCTTTGGTCACTCATTTAACCATAAATCTTTCTACAGTCATCCAAATTATATTATGTTAATTGGAGTAGAAAGTATACTTCCATACAATTCCAACGGTATATTATTCGAAAGGTTTGGATGTCGTTTGGTCATGTTTTGAGCCCCTTGATATTCGGGTCTCTATGACTGCACGGGTTGTGCACGAGTCCCTTACCCGTGCAGTTACCCATGCATTGAGGATATGCATCCTCTAGCCTATCTGTTTCACAGGTTGTGCACAGGTCACTTACCCGTGCAGTTACCCATGCACTGAGGATAGTGCATGCCTTCGAGTTTACATGACTGCACGGGTTGTGCACGGGTCTCTTACCCGTGCAGTTACCCATGAACTGATAAAGGATGCACTCGGATTTGTAAACTGCACGGGTCCCTTACCCATGCAATTATCCGTGCACTAGGCAATTTTTTTCAAAACGACGCAGTTTCGTTTAGCCTTATTATATATGTTCTCTCTTCTTCCTTACTCGTTTTTTGAGCTCCAAGAACCCATTTTTGGTGAGAGAGACTAACTCTTAGAGAGAGAAAGCTTCAAGCTTTGTTCTTTGGCTCTCCAAAACCAAAACCCATCTCCATCTTGCATCATTCAACATCACTTGAGCATGGGTCTTCATGGTTTCATGACTAGGTAAGTTAGAACTTCATTGAATATCATTTATTGTTCTACTTACTCTAGATTAGGTATTTATTGCTTGATTAAATACCTTGACTCACTTTATTGCATATATTTATGAGTCTAAATTGCATGATTGGGTTTGTTTGTGATAGCTTGCATTATTAGGTCATTTATGCCTAAATAGCTAATCCATAAATATTCATGTATGCTTAATTGATGATTTGGTTGGCTTTGTGCAACTAGTCAAGTTCATAAATGTTTATGTGAGTTTAATTGACAATTAGGTTGTTAGAATTAATATACATCTAATTGAGACCTCATGTGTGTGCATGTATGCTTGTATGATAACTAGGTTGTTAAATTGCATTATAACATCTACTTAAGCATTTTGTGTGTGGTCTTACACATTATTACATTTGAGCATATTTTCTCACATTCACTTAGACCTTATACTCTTCATGAGTCAAAGTCTTGTGGCTTCTAGGTGAAGTTGCAAAGCAAGTAAAGTCTTGCAACCAAGGGTGGGTTGGCAAGCATTGGTCAAGTGCCATTATAAAAGGCTTGCGGCGTAGAGTATGAGGTGCTCACGCCAAGAGTAGTAGATCAGAGGATATCACTAGGGATTGAACCAAGAGTGGCGAGTGGTAGTGTCCATAGTCTGAGGTTGTCGAGAGTGAGAGTCCAAGAATCACTTAAGGGTGTAACCTTTTATTCATAAAGTGGATTTCTGTGATCGTGTGTGGCTAAAAGGATAGCCCGTGGTTTTTCCCTTGATGAAGGGTTTCCATGTAAAAATCAAGTATTCTTTATATTTCCGCACTTTTCACTTGATTTTGTATGTCTGTTTATGGGGTGAATTTTAATATTGACCAATCAAGAAAAATTAATTGATTAGCAACCCATTCACCCTTCCTCTCCCCCATCCTCTAGGTTGTATTAGACACACGCTTGAGTTGTATTTTCAATATTCATCATATAAATCATACAATAATGTCTTAACTCTAGAAGAAGCCATATCAACATTATAATATATTTCTAAACATTAATAATAAACAGTTAGATATTCAGACAAATTTTCTAATCTACAACGTAGATCAAAACACAGTGCTATCAAATAAATATTTGGAAACTCCTAATATTCTAACCATTTTGAATTCCTAACGAACTCTAGAGTCTAGGTCGGATGCACAATGAGAAAATGCACCAGCAATATTAACACTCTCAACAATAAATAAATTAGGTGTAGGATAATAAACATCAGATAAATTGTTAGTAGCATTATTAAAAACATTTAACAAACTACAATTTTTTGTACAAGTATCCCAACGTGCGGCATAAAGATTAATATGACTAACATTATATTGAATAAAACTAACTAATAAATCCCTATAATCCTAACTTTGAGCAAGCATTTATATGTAGAATTTCAATGTGTTGGAACATCACGAGGAAATCTAATGGGACGCCTACCACTTTGTTTAAAAAATTTTGCCCATGCCTTCATTACAGAAGGATGTTTCCACAAATAATAGAGGGTATCTTTAATAGGCTGAATAAAATTTTGAAGAGTGTATTTGAACACATAAATTTAAAACATGGCATGCACATCTTTGATGAAAAAATTTACTGCCATGATAAGGTTTGCATAAATCAGCTAAAGCAGGAATAACAGCGGTATTGTTGGAAGCATTATCAAAACCAACTGAAAAATTTTTGTTTTGAATTTTATACTCTTCAAAAATAATTCTAAACTATCTAACATTATTAGGAACAGTGTGTGCATCATCAAAAAGTCTAAATGCAAGAATTCTTTTTTGGATTGTCCATACATTATCAATATAATGGCATGTGACATCCAAGTATGAACGCATTTGCCAATGGTCACTCCATATGTCGACACATACGAAAACACGGCCATGATATTTTTCAAAATATTTTTCCAAAATATTTTTTTCTTTGTAATAAATCATTTCAAGTGTTTCAGTGAGCGTGATTCTTGGAACACGATATGCAGCAGGATTTAGTGCGCATTGACAATAATTAATAAAACCACATTTTTCACCAAAACTAAATGGTAAATGTTCTACTGCAACAATTCTAGCTAATTCTTCTCTATTAGTTTGATCACCATATTTAAATAATTGAGTGTTAGGAGTAGAGAACTTGGAAATTTGGGATTGTGTACTCGATCTGGCATATGCGTCTAGATGGGTGTTCGTTATATGCTTCCGATAGGAGCCATATCCTCCATATTTACTCCACATAAATAATTTTTTGCCGTAATTGCAAACAGCTACAGTGCTTCTATCTACTTGTGTTACTTTCTTCATATGGAGTATGAAGATATCAGATTTGGGCTGCTTCTGTAACTTCTCTTCCATATATGGTTCAAATTCAAACTCTGGAGAGGGATAACTATCAGACATATTTTCTGATTGGCTTGTGAAATGGGGGGTGAAATTGGGATCGGGTTTAGAAATTATTAGAGGGGGATGACTAGGATGAGGAGAGTTTAGGCCTTCAGCATAGACTTGGGCTTATAAAAACTCATGATAGGCGGTGTCGTTATAACCGACATTTTCCGGATGTCCGGAATGTCCGGCATACGACCTTTACCTTTGGCTTTCATCGAAATGGAACGTCTCCACTTCCACTTCCACTTGGAATTTTAAAAAATTGAATTGATGGAAATAATGTGAAAAAATTGATGGAAATAAATTAGAAAATTTTGTTGGAAATGAATTTTAATTGAGTAAAAAAAACTAAAACTAAATGTAATTACAAATAAAATAAATATTAATAACTTAGTAATTGAGACTTGAGAGAGAATTGGAAACTTGGGGAATTGAGAGAGAAATGAGAATTAGAGAGAATTGAGAGAAAATTGGAGTGGGGAAAATGAATTAGGTGGTGAGGGGTTGGTTATAGGAAAAAAAAAGTGGTCATTAGAGGCCCAAACGGTCGGCTAACGTCAGTAAACCGTTGGGCTGAACGTTGGTCCTCCAATGGCCACAACCCAATTTTTTTAAAAATAAAATTGAAGGTTCGGTTCCGGTCCGATTCTCCTACTTTTGGAACCGGAATTGGAACCCCCCCCCCCCCCCCCCCCCCCCCCCGGATTCTGGTTTAGGTTTACGGTCCGGTTTCGGTTCTAGAATCAGAAAATCGATTTCGGTTCCAAAATCGAAAAACCGATTCCGGTTTTGGTTCAGTCCGGAGAGAGTTGTTCGTTCGGAACCGAACCAGCGTCATGTCTAATATGAACTCTGGAGATAGAGTGTTGGGGTTTTCTTGTGTCAGGAAATTAGAATGTTGCCTTCTTAAAATTAGAATGTTGCCTTCTTAATGCTTGTGTGGTTCTTGATTCTGTTATTAATATCTACTCTCAAATTGCAAATTGAGGAGAAAAATCTAAAGAGTACTATTGTGTGTGAGGATGGAGATCCAATCTCCACCTTTCTCCTTTTTTGTTTTTTTCCCTTTTCTTTTTTTCTTTTTTGCCGTTTTTTTTATAAAAAAAAACTATTTAATCTCCACCATCCATTTCTACAGTGGAGCTCCATTTAAAAAACGATGTTCATTTTTTCAGTTTTTTCTTACAAAAATTTGTTTTTAAAATTGCTTTGTTTTTTAATTTTAGGTTTTTTTAATTCTATTTTTAAAAATTTTATTTGATCTCCACCATCCATTAAAAAAAATATTTAACCTCTACCATCCATCTTAAACATGGATGGTGGAGATCCATTTTTAAATATATTTTTTTAATTTAATTCTAGGATCATTGTTAATTTAGTCTTTGCAAGGTCAAACTTGGTCAACAGTTAAATTTAACCAAGTTTGACTAATGGGAGGGGTGTAAATGTAAATTTATGATAAAGTTGTTTTTGGGTGTAAAATAACAAACATCAAAGAGTTTTATTGCAATTGCTCTTTTTTTATTTATAAAAATGATTGGCGATCTCTTTCCTCGTGAATTCAACAGAACAATCATTAATGCATTTAATAAAAAGGTTACAGAATTATGAATAATGAATTATTGCCGAATTGTTTGTTGTTCTAAAATCTCACCAACAAACACATACAGCATACAGGACCACCATAAATGATATAAATATACATTTCAATTATTTTTATCTTCAAAATTATGATCTCAATTATTATCAAAATATTGTCCCAACTTTTTTGTATTCTTGAGAAAAAATTTATTAAAAATCTTATTTGTGCTTGTATTTTCATTTCTTTTAGTTTCAGATGTGTGATATATAGTTCTTCCAACAGTTGTTTTTATATTTTTTTTTCTTATTATTCATTTTCTTGTCAAGAATTTTTTTTTTAAATATATCTTTTTTTATATAAATTATTTAAGCGACTGATCACATTAGAAATTTATATGTATTTTTGAATTTTACTTTTCTGATCTTTTGACTTTATGTAACTGTATTTGGCAAAGATTTTTATCTTTAATTAATGTGTTTTGATGAGAACAAATTTATTGTAATATTCAATCATTAATTATTGATGTGACAGTGTAACTAATTAATGGATTGGATCAACAGAGGATCCAAATCCTTTAGGGTGCGTTAGGTATGCAGGACAGGACAATGTGGGATAGTTTCTTCTTATTGTCTCACGTTTGACATGACATTAAAATGGGACAAATGAGACAAGGTGGAATAAAAATCAGAAAAAATTGTCCTACCTTAGCCCCTGGGACTACTTGTCCCATGACATGGGATAAGCATCAAAAAGACGCATTTACCCTTCAAATCTTCAAACAATTACAATCATATCCAATATATTATATATATATATATATATATGATATTTACATATATATAATAATATATATTATATTAAATATATTATTATTTATATAATACTATATATAATAATATATATTATATTAAATATATTATTATTTATATAATACTATTTAATAATATATCATATATATATATATTAATATTTAATATATCATATATAAATATATATATTAAAATATTTATTATATTATAAATTATTATATATAATAATATAATATATATATATATAATATGTAATATAAATATAAAAATTATATATATATATAATATTTTATATATGTATTATAATATATATAATAATATATAATATATTAAATATTATTACCTGTATAATAATATTATTACCTATACAATAATATATATATACATGTAATAATATTTAATATATATTATATATATAATAATGTTTAATATATAATATATCTTATATATACTATATATACTATATATAATAATATTTAATATATCATATATATATATATATTATACTATTCTATATAGGGTATATAAATTAGTAATATAATGATTGTCAGTGCGCACTGATAGAATTATATAAGGGTATTGAATGTGAACCACTAATTTATAAAAGACTTTTGACAAGTGCATACATACCAAGTCAAAATATGTAAAATGAGTGGTCCACCTTCAATGTTCTTATATAATTCTATCGGTGCGCACTTATGTGAAAATTATTGTATCTATATATATCTTATACATATTATTATATATAATAATATAATATATCATATTATTATATATATAATATATATAATATTACATATTAATATATAATAATATTAACTAATTATAATATATTTCAATTACAATATTACTATTTGTGTTAAATATAATAAAATTGTAATAGAAAACAAGAGTTCATTTGAACCTCTTGTTTTTGTTAAATATTATAATATATTTCAATTACAATATTGATTTAATATTGTTAAATATGATATATATATATATATAAATATTTATTTATTGAAATTAAATAAATACTGATTTGTCATGTCTCATATGTCACTATTATGTGGTAACAAACATTAGATAGAACAAGGAGGACACTCTGGTCATTTGAACCTCTTGTCCCCTCATGTCCCAGTCATACCAAACGTATAAAAGTACAATCCACAGTTCTGTCCCAGACATTCAAAACACAACATGGAACAACTGTCCATTCCAGTCTAGTCCAGTCCCGTCACGTCCCGTCCTGTCCAGTCTCGTCCCCATACCAAATTTAAAATATTTAATTATATAAATGTAATTGTGTCAAGTTATAACTATAATATTGTTTTAACGATGTAATAATGTATTTTTCATTGCAATTTGTTTATTTTAATTATTATTTTAAGGGCAAATTGCACTAACTTACCCCGATTATATACATAATTGTACTAAAACCTGTGAAAATAACACAAACAAACCCTCTGATCCGTTGACTAACAGTAACTTACCCCGATTATATGCATAATTGTACTAAAACCCGTGAAAATATCAAAATAACACAAATATACCCTCTGATCCGTTGACTAACGTTGACCACAGTTAGTTAGTCGTCACAAATGAGAAGAATTGTCGCATTTGTCCTTATAGAAATAATATTTAATTATATAAAATCAGTTAATTAATTAAAAATAAAATTATTAGAAAATAATATATTTATATATATATATATATATATATATATATATATATATATAAAGGTATTGGTGTGGATGTTTGGACGGATGATGATGTTAATTATTATTAGGGTAAATTGCATAAACTTCCCGTGAGGTTATGCAATATTGCACTGAGATGTAAGTTTTGTTAAAATGACACAAACATCCCTTTGACTTCTTTGACTGCCATCTTGACTCACTAATTTTAACATTTGGAGTGAAATGACCAAAAGGCCCTTGATGTGATGATTCATAAATTAAATAGTTTTTTATTTTTTTATAAAAAAACAAGATAATTAATAAATAATTTTTAAATAAAAAGATAATTAAAAAAAATACTTGATGAGATCCGTAAAGATCCCTTTCAAATCTCCATCCTAAATTTGATAAAATAATTTAAAATAAAAAAGAAGCTTAAACAGATCTGGAAAGCAAGAGCTCTTTCCAAATCTCTAACCAGAGCAATCAAAATAACTAAAAAAGAATAAATAAATAAAAGAGCTTCCAAGAGCTCCATCAATGGAGCCTCTTCAAGAGGCTCCATCTGAGATGAGGTCCTCAGATCAAGAAGACTGGAATGGAGCGCAATACAGGCCCTCTCCTCCCATCGGAGGTAGATCGCCTTTTTCCATCTTAGGTGGAGCATCAACCTTTTTTTTTCAGATTCCAGTTCCTTGTTTTCTTTTTTCTTCCCTTTTGTGTGGAATTGCTTTATACTTTGAGTGAAGATGATTTTTTTAATCAACTTCAATTAACTGAAAATATATTAATGTCTGAATGATTTAGTAGTTGAACTTGGTTAATATGAATCTAAGCAACTAGTGAGACCAAACCAATTCGGTTTTAGTTGATTGAGTTCAATAGTGGCTTATTACACATCAAGATTGACATGGAAAATTGTAAACAATGATTATTGTTATACTTCTTCAATTTCAAGCTTCTTCAATCTCACCAAAAGACTCAATTTCACCACATTCTCCATTGAACCCCCTTCTGTTTGTTCAAACACTTATTGTTATACTTCTCATACCAGCATTTCGACACACATAAGAGGCAGGAATTCTGTGAAGATTGAGAGAAGTGAAGGTTGGTGCTTTTGAGTTTCACAAAATGATGATGATGATGATGAATCTATTGATCTTGGAAAGAAAAAGGGCAAGTCTGAAATGGGTTCTTCAAAGATTGTTGGGAATTGGGATTGTAAAAAACGATGCAGTTTTGCAGGAGGGTGAGGGTTTTGATCGAAGGAAAAAAAAAACTTGAAGGTCTATTTTCCATTGATTTTATGTATAATTAATTTCTAAGACTTTTGGATCCTTTTTATAATTTTTATTTTGATTGAAGCAGTTAAAAAATATATTTAGAGTTGTTTTGTTATATAATTTATTACAATTTAAATTATTGATATTGTGAAAAAGACGTTTTTATCCCTTAATCTTTAAGTCAATGGTTAGTCAAATAGAAAGTCAACGAAGCCAATGGCATGTTTGTGTCATTTATGCAAAAGTTGCAGCTCAGTGCAATATTATATAACCTCACGGGAAGTTTGTGCAATTTTCTCTTATTTTTATTATTTATTTATTTTTGATGATGACGATAATTTTTTTAATTAATATTTATTTTCCATTTAATTAGTTGTTTAGTTTTAAATTTTAATTAATATAAAATTCTTGACTAACCACGTCTGCTTCAAGAATTTATATTAATTAAGTATTATTTTGGTAAGGACAAAAGCGACAATTCTTCTCATTTGTGACTAACTAATGGTGGTCAACGTTAGTCAACGGATCAGAGGGTATGTTTGTGTGATTTTGATATTTTTGCGGGTTTTTGTGCAATTATACATATAATCGGGGTAAATTAGTGTTAGCCAACGGATCAGAGGGTATATTTGTGTTATTTTGATATTTTCACAGGTTTTAGTGCAATTATGCATATAATCGAGGCAAGTTAGTGTGATTTGCCCTTATTTTAATGTAATAAAAAAATGTTGCTAATAGATAGATTTATTATTTTTGTTAATAAAATAATTTAAAGAATGAATAAAGATTGTTAATCGAAGATTCGCTCTGGGTGAGGAATTTCAATTAACACCCTCAGATTACTACCCGGTAGGTTGCAGTCGGGGTAGGTACCTCGAGGTACCTTGGTTTTGATGAAAATGGAGGAGAGATAGCAGGGAAAGAGAAAAGAAACAATGGAGATATGATATGAATTAGGTCGGCCTTGTTTCATTAAATATAAGTATAACAATGGTACACTTCACTCGATCTCTCTTTCACCCAATCGGAGGTGGAGAATTCCATTCAAGTCGATAAGTGGACACTCCCTAGTTGGCGAAGGCGATCTCGTTCGTGTCGATGAGTGGCTAATTCCTCTAGAGATGGTGAAAACCTTCGGTAGTAATGATCGTCTTTTTCCTTTAGATTTTCTCTCTCAGCCTTTCTTCTTCTTTTCTTCTCGTTGTCTGGCATTCTCTTTTTATTTCCCCCGATCCTCCCAATCAAATCCCCTTGAATTAGGCAAAACGATATGCAATTATCGGAATTGATTGGAGTGGATGGAGGCTATCAATTAACGCAGGAATTGCTCCCTGTAATTACGTCATCTGTATTTGAATTTAATTGACCCGTTTGGTCTCATTAATGGTGCTTTAAATAGCGAAGGGGTAAACCCTTTTCTTCCACGTTGCTTGGAGTAAAATTATGATCATGTACCCTGATGGCATGGTACCCTGATATACCGGTCTGCTTTTGTTGGCATGGCGTTTGTTCTGGTGGGCCGATAACTTTACGGTACCATTCTTCTTGCTTAGTGGGTAGGATACCTATCTCGGCTGGATCCTGGACTGATATCACGGTACTTGAGCACCAAGTAGATGTCGCGGTACCTAGGTACCAGGTGGGAGGTACTATGGTGTCGGCCCTGCTTGATACCTGGTAAAACGTGCGATGTGGCACTAACTTCTTCCCGGTTCATGGTATCAAGTATCCCCGATGGGTACCGGTCCTAATCTAGCTTCTACCAGGCTCTAGGAAAATGGAAAATTCTTCTTTGGTCCTTCGTCAAAAATAATTCTGGACCTGGTGACTACCGGAACTTTCATCAACATATAAATTGGAGAAATTTTGAATAAATTCTCCGTCTACCGTTTCATTTTGCAACCTCTTTCGAGAATACTCCCAATCCCGAACGCATGTTAATACCTCCACCATCTATGGAGTCAAACAACTTCTTGTTGGATCAATAATTCGTCCACTCGTGTTGAATGCTTGTTTTAATAACTAAAGTATAAACATAAAATTATAAATTTACTAACCAAAATTTAAAAATTAAATAATAACATTTAAAGAAAAATGTACATTTAAACTCTGGTGTGTTGGTGGAAAATTTAGAGAATAATAGATAGATAATATGAAATTAGTAATATAGTATTAGAAATTGTGTAAAGAGAGAGAGTAAGAATGAAATTATGAAATTATGTAGTGAATTGGAGAATGGAGAGATTGAGAGAATGAGAGAATGAGAGAAAGTGAATGAAAATTGGAATGTGTGGGAGTATTTATAGGAAAATTTGAATTGTGGGTAAAAATATAAAATAGAAGAGTTGAGGGAGCAAATGACAATTTTTTTTCACCAACGGTTGAATTTTCAAAATTCAATCATTGGTTGAAAAAAAAAAACTTCACTGGGCCTAAAGGTCGGCTCGCTGTGCTGGCACGGCGTGTCGACCGTTGGGCTTGGCATGCCAGTTTGGCGTGTTGTGCCAGGTTGGCACAGCGGGCACTCGACCTACGGCCCAGCACGCGGCACGCATGTGGGTCGGGCCTGGCACGGCATGCCTCACATGGCAGGCCAGAAGGGCCGTGCTCTTTAGGACCAATCCACTTTTTCACCACTCCATCGAAGGATCGTCGGCTAATCGTTACAACAGAGGATGCCTCACCATAAACCGTTGCGGCGATGGGAATAATTGAAAGTTCGGCGAAACACACCCATTGCTGCGCCGTGGTCACCATGAAGAAAGATGAAAACAATGAATATTTTACGATGATCAAGAATTTATTCTTTTTAATTTAGAGCCATATTTGAACACTAGCTATCTATGTAATAAGTCAACATGATTATTATTTTTTAAATCTATTTTATATACCACTTGCAACTTGACCCTAGAATAATGTTCTACTGAATGAGTACAATTTACCATTAAGTATTATTGGCCAATGGTGAACATGATTGTGTTTTGATTCATGATCTTACTGAACATTTCATTTTGATTAGATCATATATAGGGGCGGAGGTATTGGTCAAGTAGCCTGGGCTCTAGCCCAGGCTAACTTTTTTGAAAAAAATAATTTTAAGTTTATAAGTTTATATATTTACAATTACTTCCCTTAGAGTCTTACATTTTACCCTTAATTTACAATTATATTTATCACACTAACATAACTAAACACAAAAAAGTATAACACATTAGAGTATCATATACAAATAGAATATAACTTTTGAAAGCTAAACACGTTCCAACAAGTAGGAAAAGTTTCACATCCATGGTTCTATCGTTTTACATTTTTTCAAAATTTGTTAAAACCAAGATCGTTCATGATTGTATAGGAATTACATTTTTTTTTTCTTCTTATCTAGTTGTTATCTTTTAAAAATATTTATAAATTTTGTTTAGAATATGAATTTTTAGGGGTACGATTCATTATGTCTCATCTTACCTAAGTGTATCTTAAATTTTCAATCGATATAATGTTCTCGTATCGTCGAAGTTCGTTTAAAAAATATACATAATTAGTTTAGTCCACCCTACAAAAACACTCTGGCTTCGCCCCTAATCATATATCACGGTCTATCTTAATTTCTCTCTTATAATTATGTTTTATAACTTTATTTTTGAGCGAAACTATTTGTATAATGTTTCCATTGTTATGAATAGAGTGAATTTCCACCACCCAAATGCATCCACCCCACTTGATAACACCTCTCCACTTGACTACATGACACACGTGTATCCTTTGATGGCCTCTTGTTTTGCTTCATTCTAAACCATTCACTTTATCACTTGATATGCTTTCTTCATCATTAAGCAATAAAACCAAGTTGCCAAGTGATCATGTATTCATGTGTAAGCCTATATGTATATGCGATCATTTCTTTGTAAAAGTTTGATCAAATGATCCCCAGAAATCATAAAAACAATTCTCTCTTTCTCTCTCGTGTCTCTCTCTTCTCTGATATCTCTCATTTATCTCAATCTCTCACTCACTATTTTCTTTTCTCTTCATCCGTGTTCTTCATGTAATTCATATGTTCTTTATTTGTTTTTCATTTAATTTATAACACGTTATCAGTACGATTAGAGACTAGGTAAGGCAAGTAAGCAACAAAATGGGTATAGATCTTTAGTTATTCGAAAAACCTAGAAAATTCGAAGTGCTCGAATCGCTGTTCGGAGGATACAGTTATGTTCATCTTAGAAATACGGTTTGGACACCGCTAACCGCGTCTCAAACGGAGCTCTAACGAACCCTCTAGCTCCGATCAAAGTTTGATCAAACCTGTAGAAAATTTCTAAATCTGGAAAAATTTCTAGAAATTTTCTACAGGTTTCCAAGGTTGAAGATAACACTGTAGCGCCATGTCATCACCACGTTGTCGCCATGTCAACGCCACGTCATTGATATGTCAGCATCTAGTCATGCCACATCAGCGAACATTGCCACATAAGGGCCACGTCAGCAATGGGCAGTGCCACGTCAGCAACGGGTTGCCATGTCAACGCCGCATCATCTTGCAATTTTCGCATGTTTTTTTAACCGAGTTGGACATATTTCCAGCTATTTTGACCTGTCCGGTCGCAACCGTGCCATCAGTTTCAGCTAATTCCGCTTGTAAGTACTGTTTTGACTTATTCAAGCTTTATTAACTCTGTTTTTAGGCGCGATGAAAGATCCTGATCTCTAGCACGATTGCGTAGAAGTAAAAGGGATCATCTGATGGGTAATTTACTTATATCTCTACATTCTAGATCCATATATATATATAGCTCTGTATAACAAGATGGTTTATGCTGTCAACGGAACTTATATATCATAATTCTGGATTTATTTTTATGCAATATATAAGACTGGTTTATGCTGTGTCTCGGGACTGGCTTATGCTGTGTCGCGGGACTAGCTTTTGTTGTATCTCCAAATAAATTGTTTAAATATTCAGCATTTATTTTTATGCAATATATAGGACTTGCTTATGCTGTGTTTCGGGACCGGCTTATGTTGTGTCTCAAGACTGGCTTTTGCTGTGTCTCCAAATAAATTATTTAAATTTTCAGCATTTACTTTTATGCAATATATGAGACTGGCTTATGCTATGTCTCGGGACTGACTTATGTTGTGTCTCAGGACTGGCTTATGCTGTATATCTAGATAAATTGTTTAAATATTCGTATTATTTAATTATACGCAATATATGAGATCGGCTAGACCGACTAAACCGAACTTAAAATTTTCTGGAATTATGATATTTAAGTTGGCACGGTTTTGAAAACCGATGAGAACCTGGAGTTATGGATTCAGTGTTATATACATAAATATCTGTTGGAACCTAGGGTTACAGATTGCGCAGCGGAAGGTTTTAAAAATTTTTATGCAATCATTAAACTAACCCATTTGTACAGTAATAATCAAATGAAATAATAAAGTGAAGATTCATACCTACGTAGAAGGCTCCTTCACTTTGATACGAACTGCTCCTGATTTGAACCACGTGATCTTCCTCGCTATCTCCTGGAACTGATAACAGCGTGTGGGCGCGTCACGATATTCAGGACCTGTATGGAGGAAGAAGAGAAGAATACACATGCAAAAACAAAAAATAGAAGTGTAGCACTTGTGGTCTCACCACACACTAACTTTTTTCTTTCTTTTTGTTTGCTTTTCAATTTTGCTGTGCACGACCACTTTTTTCTTCTCTCAAATAATCACATTCCTTTTCTATTTTTTGTCTCATTCGGTTATATTGTTTTGATTGCAAAATATATATCTCATATATATCTATTAAAAACAAACCGAAAATTTGATTTTTAAAAACTTTAAAAAATATCACATATCTTTTTAAATTAAATATTTATTTTTGAATTCAAACATTTCAAATTCAATTTCAAATATTTAATTTAATAAAATAAAATAATCATATTATCTTATTTTATTCAAAATCAAATATCAACTAACACCCTCCATTTAGTGATTAACAACATAATTAAATAATCTTATTATTTAATTTATTTAATCACCATTATTCATTAATAAAATAATCTCATTATTCAATTAATTCCCAAATAAATACGTGTCACTTTCGTAACACAGTTAATTGGACAATCCAATTAATTAACTGTGACCCTTGTTACCTAAATCGATCGGGCTAGCAAGGGGACCTAATGGACCCACAGTATTTTGAGCTCCAATAATCCTTAGAAATTATTAACTAAACTCTTTAATTAATATTTCATGATTATTAACTTCGGTGTTATTCCACTCAAAACCCGAAGCTGCACTCTCTCAACTGTAGACGTTTTTACACAAACCAATAACTCTCGGTGTCCATCGATATAGCTATTACATATGGTATAATCCTCCACAAGTAGTTCATAATTAGAGCTGGGTCATAATGTCTATTATACCCCTCTAATCATATCTTTTCATTAAGTACCATTGATTCTCTAATGAACAATAATCCTACATTCCTTACGGAATTAGGAGAGCGCTCATATTGTTCAAGCCTCGAATCAACCCTTAAGGGAACTACCAACTACTTCTCACAAGAAGGAGTGGATTCCACTATTGTGTACAAACCTTTCCAGCCACAAGCCAAACCGCGATCCCAACATACGGAGTATATTGATCGGGAATGCAACTCCGACCTCACCCATGGAATATCAAAGACCACGATCTAATCTGAAGGAGTGGATAAGACACTCAGGATTAAGATTACCCACATATAGCCATCATTAGTTGATATATATGAATCTCATCGTTAAACGGATCTTAGTGAGAGATTCATATAGATCATGACCCAGTCCTATATGATCACATCATACAAGGTGCCTCCATTCTCATATCTATATATGAATGATCCAGGATAGGATCGCCGTACACTACGAAATGGACCGCAGCTGTAGATTAACCACAAATAAAGTACCCAGCTTTATTTGCTATCTACGGACTCTTTAAATTGCTCGTTTCAAACTGAATCCATCTATATATGACACTCATATACTCAGTTCGAAATTACATTCGGTAATTTTGGATGTTAAGTGCACATGTTATATAAAGTATGACACAAAATGAATGAATATACTACTTCTTTTATTTATGTTCAAATTATATTTACATATTACAAGCTTTAGGGCAAAAACCCCAACAATATCATACTTCATTATTTGGAAACTGTGGTTTTCAAACCCGTTCAGAATTTGAAGTTATCTCATATATCAAGTGATATATTTACATGTCATTTATTTGAGAGAATGATCTACACATCCAACAAGATGATGTGAGTATCATAAAAAGAGATTTAAGATCCTAACGAATAATGAAATTGGAAATAATATTTTAGCCATTTCATACACATCCAGTAGGATGCGGTGAGTATCACAAAAAGAATTTAAGATCCTAATGTATCATTCATTTGAAAAAAAAAGGATCTAAACATCCAATAGGATGTTGTGAGTATCATAAAAGGATTTAAGATCCTAACATCACGTATAATGAGATTGTAAATGATATTTTATCATTTTTATTCTTGCTCCTGAAGGACCAATATCAAGAGAGTAAATTTGGATATATTTATATTCACGAGATATCAAAACATACTTTATGAGTGGATGTTTGTGAATGATAAGAGAAAATGTTTATAGAATAAATCTATTGAAAAGATTATTATCATTTCATATGAGATATAAAATGGCATTGCATATAATGTCCATAAATTTCCCAAAAGGGAAATATATGTCTTGCCGAGAGTGCAACGACTCATACAGTTCTGCGGAGTCAGATATATTTTATGAAAATAACTTTGCTCAGAGCAAATATTAATATTGTATCAGGTCCAACAGATCTGATAGAAAGCTCTAGAAGAGTCAGAATGTTGTTATCAAACAATGCTAAATTATGTATCAATAATACTTGATATTATTCAAGCAAAAAGAAATATGCTTAGTTCAAGGACATATAAAGTTGATATCAGATCAAGATCCAATGAATTTGATTAAAGGCTTTAGTAGAGTCAGAATCTTATTACCAGATGGTATTAAATTGGGTATCTATGATACTTTATATTATTCAAACAGATTATAAAGGAATCTACTTAGTTTCAAAGATACACGGAGGAATGGATATCTTATTGAAACTATGAGTAATGAGAATGTTTAATATATATAAATTACTTCTCACGATTCATGCCAGAAACTCATTATAGAAAAGCTGTGTGCTTTATCATCTGGATTATATTACACTATTATAAAGAGTGTAGATGTTTATGCAGTTATAAATCAAAAGTTCTCATATCCAAAAATGTTTGTACTTCGGTGTGACCGTATCGGTCATCCAGGATCTACAAAGATGCGTATAATCATTGAAAATTCTCAGGTATCCATTAAAGAACCAGAAGATTCTTTATCCAATGAGAACTTATGTACTGCATGTTCACATGGGCAACTAGCAGTAAAACCATCTTATTCTAAAATTTGGTTTTGAATTCTCATCATTCTGACTAAGAATTCAATAGGATATATGTGGACATATTCATCCACTAAATGATCCCTTTCATTATCATATGGTTCTAAGTGATGCATCTACAAGATGATCACATGTTTGGTTATTATCAAACATCTACATATTACTTGCACTGATTATTAGTTTTTCAGATATACTCATAATCAAAATGGATCGGGGGAATTACTTATCGAACGACTCCAGATAATTGCCAGAACTTCATTGTTTCGATATAGTTCCTATTTGTATATAGGGACTTAATCATTTTTAAAGATATTTGATTGTGTTGTATATCTTCTTATTGAATTTCTGGCATGATCTAAGATAAGACTTATATATCATTGTGAGATTAATAATGATTTTGATTAATCTTCTATCATATCATTTTAACTTCTGATAGTTTATACGCACAATCTACATATTATTATATTGATTAATTTCCAAATGAAAAGTTTCTAGAAAAGAGGAGTAAATGAAAAAGCTACTCTTATGCAAAATAAAGATACCGGTTCGGTTTTCTATATATAAATGTGTCTCATTTTAATCTTCTTATCTCTCAAAACGAAAGATAATTGATCATTAGATGATTATTAATCTGTTACCTGGTATATTAAAGGTAACAAGATTTTATAAGTTGTTATCTCATAAACTCCGGCCGGGTGATTGTTCTTGAAGAACGATTAGAGAAAAATGCAGCAAATAAATAATCTGATGCTTATCATAAGCTTATGAACCTTTGTAAAACGTATTGTTACTGGGATCTCAAAAGTAAACAAAACTCGAGTTATAAATAAATCAACTTTCTCAATCAACTTTATAAGAGTCTGATATATCTAAAGAGTCACAAGTCTATGAAATGACTAAATCCATTGAAATGGAAGTAATCTCAACAGAGATACAAAAGTATAGAAATTGAGAAAAATTCTATAAGTCATATGAGAGAAATGTGGAGTCATAATGAAACAATCATTGATGATGTATTTTTATACACAGTAGCGATACTGAAATTATAAATGATAATTATAATATTCATAATATCAATGATTGTAGACAAAAGACATGATTGGCCTAGATGAAAGAAGCAATTCAAGAAGAATTGACCTCATAAGCCAAAAATAAAGAGATCAATAGTATTCTAGACACCTGGAGATGTCAAACTAGTTGGATACTAATGGATCTTTATGCAGAAAAGTAATGAGAAAAATGAGATCGTGAGATATGAGGCACAACTAGGAGTACGAGGTTTCTTACAGAAACTTGGTATTCACTACTGATGAATACGATTACGTTATTGATAAATTTGGCTGCCTTTAAAAGGTTTGAAATATGTGTTCTAGACGTAGTAATTATTTATCTATATGATTCACTCAATGCAGATATTTATAAATCCTGAAGGATTCAAAATGCTAGATGCATGTAAGTCGAGATGTCGTAATCTGTATTTGATGAAAATATAAAAATCTTTATACGGATTAAAACAATATGAACGGATGTGGTATAACCGTCCAGTTAATATCCGATAAAGATAAGGATATCATAATCATATTATATACTCACGTGTCTTCATAAAGAAATGAGAAAGCAAACATTGTCTCAACCTGAAGGTCGAGCATAGATCAAATGGAATGTGTGTCCATCAATCAGAATATGTTGAAAAGATTCTTGTGATAGATGGCTCAACTTGAGTGGTCTAGATGTCAAAGTTTATTAGTTGTTATCACTATCAAGTTAGTTTAGCCTATTATATTACAGTTTTAGTATTTGGATCGTGGGAGTTTAAAAAGGTGAGGTTGGAGAGGGACGGTTGTAAAAAAGAAGGTGAGAAGTAGCAGTTTTGGCTACAGAAAAGAATTCTGAGTCTGTAGCATTCTTCTTGTTTCACGAAGAAGGAAAGTGTGCTGAGAGATTGTTGATGTGTTTTCCTTCTTGTAATCATAAATTCTCTGTAAAACTCAGATAATGTTTCATAGTAAATTGATGTTTCACCAGTGACTGGATGTAGGCTCTGTTTTAAGAGCTGAACCAGTATAACTTCTTGTGTCCTTGTGTGTGATTGCTTTTGTTTTTTTACTTACTTTGTTCTATAGTCTTGATTACATAACACAATTGGGTATGAAAGCTCTGATGTTTTAGTTGTAACAACTAACAATTCAGACAAGCAGTGGATACTCGATTCTGGTTGTTCTTTTCATATGACTCCTAATAAAGATTGGTTTGAATCTTATGAAGATAAGGATGGTGGAAAAGTGTTACTTGGAAACAATAAAGCATGCAAAGTAACTGGAATTGGCTCTATTCAGATAAGAACTCATGATGGAATTGAGAGACTCTTGACAGAAGTAAGATTTATTCCAGAACTAAAGAGAAATTTGATTTCTCTTGGCAAGTTAGACCAGAATGGTTACACCTACAAATATGAAGATGGAATTATTAAGATTTGTAGAGGTTCCATGGTGGTGATGAAAGGTATTAGAGGAAATGGTTTATATGTTTTACAGGGCAGTACTGTGATTGGTGTAGTTTCATCAGTTATTTCCAATGATTCAGATAATGCTCAGATTTGGCACAAGAGGCTTGGACATGTTAGTGAAATAGGGCTGCAAGAACTTCATAAACAAGGGCTTTTATGTGGTCAAAAGCTTGGAAAGATGGTTTTTTGTGTATACAACAAGAGAAGTTCAGTTCCTCAGTGTATAAAACAAGAGAAATTCTTAGTTATGTGCACTCAGATCTTTGGGGACCATCTAGAACTGAGTCGCTTGGTGGAGGGAGATACTTTATCTCAATCATTGATGACTGTTCAAGGAAAGTGTGGGTTGATATCCTAAAATCCAAAGACCAAACATTCAATAAGTTTGAAGAGTGGAAGAAGATGGTGGAGCTGCAAACTGGAAAAAAAGTTAAGAAGCTTATAACTGATAATGGTCTGGAGTATCTCAATGAGGAACTCATCAAGTTTTGCAATGATGAAGGTCTGGTTAGGCACAAAACTGTTCCTGGTACACCTCAACAGAATGGTCTTGCAGAAAGAATGAACAGAACATTGCTAGAAAGGGTGAGATGCATGCTCTCCAGTGCTAACCTACCTAGAAAGTTTTAGGCTGAAGAAGTGAACAATGCTGCTTACCTGGTTAATAGGTGTCCATCTGCTGCTTTGGGATTCAAGACACCTGAAGAGATATTTACTGGCATACCTCCAAGTTATAAAAACTTGAAGGTTTTTGGGTGTGTTGCCTATGCTCACATCAGGCAAGGCAAGCTGGAACCTAATGTGAAAAGAGGATTTTGGGAATTAACATATCTAGAGACAAGAAAAACAACAAGTTGTTTGTTTCACAGAAAGGGTATGTTGAAAAGGTTCTCAAGAAGTTCGGTATGGAAAATTCTAAAGTTGTTCAAATACCCTTGGCAGCTCACTTCAAACTTTCAGTTTCTCAATCACCTAATACTAAGCAAGAGAATGAGTACATGGACAAAATACCATATGCAAGTGCGGTACGAAGTCTAATGTACTTTATGGTTTGCACTAGGCCAGATCTTGCTTATGCTACAAGTTTAGTGAGCAGGTTCATGGAAAATCCTAGAAAGCAACATTGGGAGGCTGTTAAATGGGTTTTCAGATACCTTAGAGGTACTTGCAACTTGGGTTTGAAGTATCAGAAGACTGATCTTAAAGAAAATGGTCTAGTTGGTTTTGTGGACTCGGATTATGCAGGAGACTTGGATAAGAGAAGATCTTTGACTGGTTATGTGTTTACTCTTTTTGGTTGTACAGTAAGTTGGAAAGCTACATTGCAACATGTAGTGGCTCTTTCAACAACTGAGGCTGAGTATATTGCAGCCACAGAAGCTGTAAAAGAAGCATTGTGGTTACGTGCTCTCATTAGAGAATTGGGAATCAAGAAAGAAAAAGTTGTTGTGTACTGTGACAACCAAAGCACTATACATTTGACCAGAAATCAAATGTACCATGAGAGGACTAAACACATAGATATCAAATTGCATTTTATCAGAGATGTAGTTTCTCAAGGAAGAGTGTCAATTGAGAAGATACATACTGATGAAAATCCATCTTACATGATAACTAAACCTGTTACTATCATAAAGTTCAAGAAATGCTTGGACTTGACTAATGTTGTTGTTAGTTGAGAGCTGGTGGAAATTACTGGTGTAAGCTGCTATGAAGAATAAAGAACTCAAGCTAGATCCAATGTGGAGATTTTGTGATGGATGGCTCAACTTGAGTGGTCCAGATGTCAAAGTTTATTAGCTGTTATCACTATCAAGTTAGTGTAGCCTAATGTATTACAGTTTCAGTATTTGGATCATAGGAGTTTAAAAGGTGAGGCTGGAGAGTGACGGTTGTGAAAAAGAAGGTGAGAAGTAGCAGTTTTGGCTAGAGAAAAGAATTCTGAGTCTGTAGCATTCTTCTTGTTTCACGAAGAAGGAAAATGTGCTGAGAGATCGTTGATGTGTTTGCCTTCTTGTAATCATAAATTCTCTATAAAACTCAGATAATTTTTCATAGTAAATTGCTGTTTCACCAGTGACTGGATATAGGCTCTGTTTTAAGAGCTGAACCAATATAACTTCTTGTGTCATTGTGTGTGATTGCTTCTATTTTTTTACTTACTTTGTTCTATAGTCTTGATTACATAACAATTTCATATGGATATTACTCCATAAAGCAAATCTTTGCTGATACTCCCTCCAATCATTTATGATGTTATTGCATTTCATAAAATAAACATCAATGTGTTTCAGTTCAGCAATCTAGAAGATTGCTTCAAAAGAACTTTTATCAGGGGGAGCGACCCATCGGGGGGAGCATATCAAATGAAGTATATTAATTTTTTGGGGCATATGTGCATTGTACTCTTTTTCCTTTCAATCAGGTTTTCATCACATTGGGTTTTCTTGATAAAGGTTTTAATGATGCAATTCTATAAGCACACCCAAAAATTATTTGATCCATAAAGATCATCAAAATATTACATTTATCCAGTTGATCATCATATATATGTTGACTTAATCAAGAAGATCATATATATGTTGACTTGATCAAGAAGATCATTGTAAATATTACTTTGATCTTACTAATCATCGTATATATGTTACTTTGATCCAGAAGATCATCAGAAATATTACTTTGATCCGAAAGATCAATGAATATCTTTGTTCAGGTTTTTATCCCGCTGGGTTTTTCATAGTAAAGTATAAATGTGAGAAATGTTTTGAAGAAAACAATAAATCTGGACATATGTACACTATACTCTTTTTTCCTTCAATCAGGGTTTATCCCACTAGATTTTCTTGACAAGGTTTTTAACAAGATAGTTTTAAAAGTGTCCAATCCCACAAGATCTAGAAGATCATTAAATATTGTTTACCTAGGTTTTTTGCCCCACTGGGTTTTACCTAGTAAATTAAAAATACAAGTGGTGGGAAATCTAATGGGGAGTGTTATGAATAGTGTGAATTTCCACCACCCAAATGCATCCACCCCACTTGATAACACCTCTCCACTTGACTACACCTGACACACGTGTATCCTTTGAAGGCCTCTTGTTTTGATTCATTCTCAACCATTCACTTTACCACTTGATATGCTTTCTTCATCGGTGAGCAATAAAACCAAGTTGCCAATTGATCATGTGTAAGCCTATATATATGTGATCATTTCTTTGTAAAAGTTTGATCGCCAGAAATCATAAAAACAATTCTCTCTCTCGTGTCTCTCTCTTCTCTGATATTTCTGATCTATCTCTATCTCTCACTCACTATTTTCTTTTCTCTTCATCTGTGTTCTTCATGTATTTCATCAGTTCTTTATTTGTTATTCATTTAATTTATAACATCCATTATATTATTTATAAGACAATTATTTAGAAGTGGAAAAATTAATTTCATGACCAATCCAAAAGAGACAATAACATTTATAGAGAGCCATTATCCTAAATATAAGCATGTATAGTCTGAAAATAGAAGACAAATAAACTTGGAAAGCTTAATTGGCAACAGCATTTAAATTAATTTTTGAAGATAAAAAATGAATTAGAAATCGTTAAATGTTTAGAAAGACAAAGAAAAAGTGAAAAAAAAAGAGAAGACTTTTGTTTACCCCTTCTATGGGTGAGTATTACCCACTTCCCAATAAATGATATGTGTTTAAAAAGGGGTATTTTTGTTCAAAAACTCTCATGTGTTTAGATAAAACTATCATCTTTCTAGACACGTGGTATGTATTGGGGAGGGGGTAATGCTCACCCCTTATAGGAGTGAGGAAAAATGGAATAAAAAAAAACAGAATAGATATATAATAGGTAAAATGATTTTTCTATGTTCGGAAGAGATCTTTGTTCACATATCCTCATTAAAAAAAAAAAACAAATTACATAGAACCTATATATGATATGACTATACACAATTAGAAATAAATTTTCAAAAGGCTGACATTGAAAATATATATATAGATTAATTTTTATTTATCTTTTTAAACTACTTTTTTAAATCCATTAATTCTAAAAACTTAAATATAAAAAATTCTAAAATCACTCCATTTTATTTCAAAATTATCTTCTTCTTCTTTTTTTTACGTTTTACATTCCTTTTTTGAATACCCTCCATCGTAAAAACCCAAATTTAAAAACAAAAATCATTTTGTTTTAAAATTATCTTTTTTAATGAATAATATTGAAATTGACAAGTCTTTTAATTTTTTTTAATCATTTGACTCAATTTTCATAAGATTTAAGAGTCAACACTTTGGAAAGAAAAATATCTGTAAATTAATTTTTTTTCTTATTGTTTGTTTATGCAAAAAAAAAAAGGCAAAAACCAACACTTAAAAAAAATTGTTTATTTCTTGTTGTATATTATTCTCATCACTTCGGTATCAAATAAAACTTTAATGATTTTATTATTAAAAAAATGTTTTATGTTGTAAATCAACTAAGAATAAACTTAATAGATGAAGAATAAATGAAGAACAAAGTGATATAGTTAGAGAAAGAGAGAGACGAGAGAAGGAGAGAGCAAGAAATTGCTTTTTGAATTTCTGGAACCAACGTTTACAAATGATACATGGATATATATATTTATAGGCAATCTTTAAGAAAACTTAGTCACGAAGCAAAGTGGGCAAGTCCTCCACGTGTGCCATCAAGTGGGCAAGTGGTGGGGATCCATTTTATTTATAACACTCCCTCTTGTATTTCCACCACTTGTATTTCAATTTACTAGAAAAAACCCAATGAGACAAAATCTGATAAAAATGTATACAATGATCTCTCTGGATCTAGTGGTGTTGGACGTTCTTAAAACTATCTCGTTAAAAACCTTGTCAGGAAAACCCAGTGGGATAAAACCTGATCAAAGGGAAAAAAAGTATAGTGTACATATGTCCAGATTTATTGTTTTCTTCAAAACATTTATCACATTTATACTTTGCTAGGGAAAACCCAGTGGGATAAAAAAACCTGAGCAAAGATATTCATTGATCCGTCGGATCAAAGTAATATTTATAATGATCTTCTGGATCAATGTAGCATATATACGATGATTAGCAAGATCAAAGTAATATTTACAATGATATTTGGATCAAGATAACATATATATGATGATCAACTGAATAAATGTAATATTTATGATGATCTTTATGGATCAAATAATTTTTTTGGGTGTGCTTAAAGAATTGCCTCATTAAAACCTTTATCAGGAAAACCCAATGGGATGAAAAACCTGATTGAAAGGAAAAAGAGTACAATGCACATACGTCCCAAATAATTAATATACTTTATCTGATATGCTCCCCCTGGTGGGACGCTCCCCCTGATGGGACGCTCCCCCTAATAAGAGTTCTTTTAAAGCAATCTTCTAGATTGCTGAACTGACGCATAACATCATAAAATTATTGGAGGGAGTATAAGCAAAAACTTGCTTTATGGAGTAATATCCATATGGAATCTTTTCAGAATCCTTTCAACATATTCTGATTGATGGACAAGCATTCCATTTAATCTATGCTCGACCTTCAGGTCGAGACAATGTTTTCCTTCTCATTTCCCTATGAGGACACATGAGTATATAATATGATTATTATATCTTTATCTTTATCAGATATTAACTGAGACGGCTATACCACATCATTTCAAATTGTTTTTAATCCATATAAGAATTTTTGTATGTTCATCAAATACATATTACGAGATCTCGATTTATATGCTTCTAGCATTTTAGAATCCTTCAGGATTTATAAATTTCTGCATTGAGTGAATCATATATAAAAATGATTACTACGTCTAAGAGACATATTTCAAGCCTTTTAAAGGCAGCCAAATTTATCAACAACGTAACCGTATTCATCAATTGTGAATACCAAGTTTCTGTAATAAACCTCGCACTACGAGTCGTGTCTCATATCTCACGATCTCGTTTTTCTCATTACGTTTCGGTATAAAGACCCATTAGTATCCAACTAGTTTGACATCTCCAGGTGTCTGGAGTACTATTGGTCTAAATACTTTATGTCTGGCTTATGAAGTCAATTATTCTTGAATTGCTTCTTCCATCTAGGCCAATCATGCCTTTTATCTACAATCATTGATATTATGAATATCATAATTATCATTTTATAATTTCAGTAGCGCTACTGTGTATAAAAATACATCATCAATGATTGTTTCCTTATGATTCCACATTTCTCTTATATGACTTATAGAAATTCTCTCAATTTCTATACTTTTGTATCTCTATTGAGATTTCTTCCATTTCAATGGATTTAGTCATTTCATATACTCCGTATGATTTATAGAATTTCTCTCAATTTCTATATTCTTGTATCTCTGTTGAGATTTCTTCCATTTCAATGGATTTAGTCATTTCATAAACTTGTGTCTCTTTTAGATATATCAGACTCTTATAAAGTTGATTTAGAGAAAGTTGATTTATTCATAACTCGAGTTTTGTTTACTCTTGGGATCCCAATAACAATACATTTTCAAAAGGTTTATAAGTTTATGATATGCATCAGATTATTTATTTGTTGCATTTTTCTCTGATCGTTCTTCAAGAACAATCACCCGGCCGGGGTTTATGAGATGACAACTGATAAAATCTTGTTACCTTTAATATTCCAGGTAACAGATTAATAATCATCCGATGATCAATTATCTTTCGTATTTGAGAGATACGAAAATTGAAATGAGACACATATATATAGAGAACCGAACTGGTATCTCTATTTTGTATATAAGTAACTTTACATTTACTTTTCTCTTCTTGAGAAACTTTCCATTTGGAAATTAATCAATATAATAATCTGGAGATATTTGATAAGTGATTCTCTTGATCCATTTTGATTATGATTATATCTGGAAAACTGCTAACAAGTGTAAGCAATATGGAGATGTTTGATAATAAACAAACATATGATCATCTCGTAGATACATCAATTAGAACCATATAATAATGAAATGGATCATTTAGTGGATGAATATATCCACATATATCTTCTTGAATTCTTTGTAAGAATGATGAGAATTCAAAACCAACTTTTAGAATAATATGGTTTTACTGCTAGTTTCCCCTGTGAACATGCAGTACATAAGTACTCACTAGATAAAGAATATTCTGGTTCTTTAATAGATATTCATGAGTATTTCCAATGATTATACTCATCATTGTAGATCCTGGGTGACCAATACGGTCATGCCAAAACACAAACATTTTCGGATCTGGGAACCTTTAATTCATGATTCATAACTGCATAAACATCTACACTCTTTATAATAGTGTTTTATAATCCAGATGATAAAGCACGCTGCTTTTCTATAATAAGTTTCTGGCCTGAATCATAAGGAGTAATGCATATATATTAAACATTCTCATTACTCATAGTTTCAATATGATATTCATTCCTCCGTATATCTTTGAAACTTGAATAATATAAAGTATCATCGATACACAATTCAATACCATCTGGTAATAATATCGTGGCTCTTTTAGAGCCTTTGATCAATTCTGCTGGATCTGATCTGGTATTAACTTTATATATTTTTGAACTTAGCATATTCTTTTATGTTCTGCTTGAATAATATCAAGTATCACTGATACATGATTTAGTATTGTTTAATAACAATATCATGGCTCTTCCAGAGCTTTCTATCATGGCTCTTCCAGAGCTTTCTATCAGATCCGTTGGACGTGATACAATATTAATATTTGCTCAGATCAAAATCAAATTCATAAAATATATCTGACTCCGCAGAATTGTATGAGTCCTTGCACTCTAGGCAAGACATATATTTCCCTTCTGGGAATTTTATGGACATTATGTGTAATGCCATTTTATATCTTATCTGAAATGATAATAATCTTTTCAATAGGTTTATTCTATAAACCTTGCCTCTTGTCATTCACAAACATCCACTCCTAGGTATATTTTGATATCTCATGAATATAAATATATCCAAATTCACTCTCTTGTTACTGCTCCTTCATGAGCAAGTATAAAATGGATAAAATATCCTTTATAATCTTATTACACGTGATATTAGGATCTTAAATCCTTTTAAGATACTCACAACATCCTACTGGATGTGTAGACCTTTTTTTTTTCAATTGAATGATACGTTAGGATCTTAAATCTCTTTTGTGATAATCACAGCATCCTGCTGGATGTGTATGAAATTGATACAATATTATTTCCAATTTCATTATTCGTTCGGATCTTAAAACTCTTCTTTATGAGACTCACAACATCCTACCGGATGTGTATGAAATGGATAAAATATTAATTCCATTTTTTTTATTCGTTAGGATCTTAAATCTCTTTTATAATATTCACAACATCCTACTGGATGTGTTGATCCCCTTTTTTTTTCAAATGAATGATACGTTAGGATCTTAAATCTATTTTATGATACTCACTACATCCTACTGGATGTGTAGATCCCTTTTTTTTTCTTCAACTGAATGATACGTTAGGATCTTAAATCTCTTCTATGATACTCACAGCATCCTACTGGATGTGTAGCTCATTCTTTCAAATAAATGATATGTAAATATATCACTTGATATATATGAGATAACTTCATATTATGAACGTGTTTGAAACCCTAGGTTCCAAATAATGAAGTACAACATTCATTTATAATACTGAATCCAGAATTCTAAGTTCTCATCGGTTTTCAAAACCGTACCAACTTAAATATAATAATTCCAAAAACTTTAAGATCTGGTTAGTTGGTCTCGCCGATCTCATATATTACGTACAAATAATATGAATATTTAACAATATATTTGGAGACACAGCATAAGCCAGTCCTGAGACACTGCATAAGCCAGTCCCGAGACACGGCATAAGCCAGTCTCATATATTGTATAAAAATAAATGCTGAAAATTTAAACAGTTTATTCGGAGACACAGCATAAGTCAGTCTCATATATTGCATAAAAATAACAGTTTCAGGGTCATAAGATCACCTTAGACACAGCCTAAGCCAGTCCAGAGACACAACATAAGCCAGTCTCATATATTGCATAAAAAATAAATGTCAGAGTCAGAGTTAGAGTCATAGTTAGAGTTAGAGTTATATTCAGTATATATATATATATATATATATATATATATATATATATATGTTCCATTGACTGCATAGCCATCTTGTACGTTAGGATTTTTAACCTTTTTTATGATATTCAGAGCATCCTTCTGGATGTGTATGAAATGGATAAAATATTATTCCCATTTCATTATACATTAGGATCTTAGATTATTTTTATGATGCTTACAACATCCGACTGGATGTGTATATTTCTCTGAATATTTCTTTGAATATTGCATCAACCATGTATATAATACTGGATCCAGATCTACATGTTCTGGATATTCCATCGTGCCCGAAAACAGAGTTAATAAAGCTTAAATAAGTCAAAATAATACTTACAAGCGAATTTAGCTGAAACGGATGGCACGGTTGCGTCCGAAACGGTCGAAATAGCTGGAAACAAGTCCGAATCAGCCGAAAACGGGCTAAAATTGCACCAAAACGGACGGAAGACATTTCTGGCTGATGTGGCGTTGACGTGGCGCGCCTGCTGACGTGGTAGGCCTCACTGGCTGACGTGGCGCTGATGTGGCATGCACAGTTCGCTGATGTGGCGCTGACATGGCAGTCTGATGCTGACGTGGCATGTCGTATGCGCTGACGTGGCAGTGACGAGTCGCTGACGTGGCGCTACAGTGTCGTCTTCAACCTTGGAAAGCTACTGGAAAAACTGGAAAAAAATGGGTGTTGACCGGACTTTGACCGGACCTAGAGACTTCGTTAGACCTCCGTTTGAGACGCGGTCAGCGGCGTCGGAATCGTCTTTCCGAGACGAATACAACGGTATCCTCCAAAAAGTGATCAGAGCACTTTGAATTTTCTGGGTATTTCGAAAAATCAAAATCAAAGCTAAAAACTCTTGAGAACTTTTCTTTGGATGTTCTAGACTATATTCGTGCTGATAATGTGTTGTAAATCAACTAAGAATAAACTTAATAGATGAAGAATAAATGAAGAACAAAGTGATATAGGTAGAGAAAGAGAGAGACGAGAGAAGGAGAGAGCAAGAAATTGCTTTTTGAATTTCTGGAACCAACGTTTACAAATGATACAGGGATATATATTTATAGGCAATCTTTAAGAAAACTTAGTCACGAAGCAAAGTGGGCAAGTCCTCCGCGTGTGCCATCAAGTGGGCAAGTGGTGGGGATCCATTTTATTTATAACATTTTAGGGTTTGTAAAACTTATATATATATATATATATATATATATATATATATAAAGTAATGTTAGAGTCTAGCAAAATTGTTAAAATTCTTTTTCATTTTTAATCATTTTAATTTATGAGGGTAAAATTGTTGTAAAATTAAAAAAAAATTAAAATTAAGGATATAAATATATTTAATGGATTGTCAATAGCATCGCACTTAAAAGAAGAGTGATGCTATTGGCACACCCCCTACTGATCTATTCATGCCTCACTTTTTAAAATTTTGATTTAATTAAATAAAATTAAATGTTTCTATTAAATTTTTTGTTTATTTCCAAAACTACCAATTTTACTTATTTTTTAAACTTAATACATACCATATTTGATCTCTCTATCTCTTATCTTTGTATCTGTATACATATCTCTCACCTCTATTAATTGATTTATTTTTTTTCTTCTTATTTCTTTATTTTTAGTTTTTTTTTTCTTCTTATTCGGAAACGAAAAAATAAAAAATTACAGAGTACTTCAACACAACGACAACTTGATATCATTCTAAAAAAAATAAATTTCAAACTTATTTCCAAAGAATGAATTGCTTCCAGATGTATACTATCATTATCAGACAATTCTTGTTTTATGTCATTCTCAGATAATTCTTCAAGATGTTTGATATCGTTCTTAGACAATTCTTTCATTTTCTTGATATCGTTCTCAAACTCTTTCATAATATTTTAGATGTATGTAAGAAGCAGATTTTAGGGTTTAAGAATTAATTATTTTTTTTGAAAAAACAGATTACTGGGTTTTGTTTATTTTTTTTTTTTGGAAAAAGAATATGAGATTTTAATGGATTTACTTTGTAGAAGATTTCTTTCCTAAATTATACAGTATGTCTCTTTAAGTAATTTTGATAAAGGAAAAAAAAGAATATTATATAATTAAAAAATAGGGCATGAATAGATCAGTAGAGGGGTGTGCCAATAGCACTACTCTAAAAGAATTCATATTAGTAATGTATCTATTTTACTTGCTTAGTAATTTACAGATTTTGATAAAAGGGTAGAGTTCTACTGTCCAAAATACAGTATTTGTCCAAATTCATGCTCAAATCACATGGCTCATAAGTGTTTACAAGTTAAAATTTAAGAGAATCTAACATGGCTCGTTTGGAAATAATTTAAATATATTACTTCAAAAAAATAATAATAATTTAAATATATGAAGGTGTACAAAAGTCCTGTTCAGTTTCTATCCTATAGAATCAAGCGGCTAATAATCAATTGTAAACTAATATTGAACACGTTCTTGAATCAGATCAGAGGACCCCAAACGAAATATGATCAATGATTGAATTCAAAAGGAGATAATTAATTATTATAAACTCCTGATGTAAATATTAGGTATATTAAGGCTTTGTTTGGCATTGCTTCTTGATGTGCTTTTGGAAGAAGCTACATAATATAGTTTCTCATTTTCTCATTTGGGAGAAGCAAAAAATGACCAAAAATGACTAGAGTATTTGGTAAAATTATAAGGAAGTGCTTTTGGTCATTTTTAATTTCTCCCAAATGAGAAAATGAGTAGTAGTTTCTCCCAAAAACACTTTAGGAAGCAATGCCAAATATCTGTTTATATAATAGAATCCTTTAATAAAATTATAAAATTCTTTTTTGTACAACTACAGGCCCATCCCAAATGAACCAAGATCTAGTTCTGTTAGATATCTGACCCGGCCCATATTGCAGTTGGATTGGATCTGTTAAGTCCAAGTTAATAAATCTTTTATGGACCAAATCTAGTAGTGAAATTCATCTTACAAATTTTTTTTTAACAAAGTCTATTGATACTTTAATAATAAAATAACACTAGAGATATCACCTACAATCCCACATTTTCAATCCCAACCTATGTTGGTAGTCGATGGATGTATCATTTGGTGAGTATATACACATTAATTGTGATTTATCACACTTACCCATGTATTCACTCACCTATTAATACGGAATCACTCACCTATTAATACGGAATCACTCACCGAGTGACACCCCAGCTGCCACATGGTTTAAGATGGAACAAGTGGGATTAAATGTGGGATCTCTAGCATTACTCTTAATGATATTTTATATGATAAATTTGGACTTTTCCGCTCTTAGCAAAGATGTTGTGCACTTTCTCTTTCACATCTGCTATGATAGGGGTTCGAGTTTCACAATAAAGTGTGAGGAGTAATGGGAAATGTCATTTCTAATGCTACTTTCGGTGTTGATCTAACTAGATCCTGAAAGATCCTTAACCCAATTGGTGTCAATGTGTCGGTGTTGATCTAACTAGATCTTGAACGATCCCTAACCCAATTGGTGTCAATATGTTATAATCAAAAAGAAAAATGTACCCCCCCCCCCCCCCCCCCCCGCCCCCCCCAAAAAAATATAAAAATAAATAAATGTGTCTAGTCCCTTACATATCTAGATTTATAAAATAATTAAAGGCTTGGGGTTTATACACAATTTTCGTTTAGACCTAAGTCACTAGACCATTTATCGAAATAGCGGATTTAGTTGTTTTGATCTAGATTAAGGAGTCGTTTGTTTTTTTATCTGAAGACTGAATAGGGACTGAAATCTGAACTTGAAGGACATGTTTGTTTTTTTTTTCTTCACATCTGAATGTATTGTCAATACGTTTGTTTTTTTAAAGTAAAATTGTCTAATTTTACATTTATACCCATGCTAAACAATTATACATGTAATATAGAATAAAAACAATCCAAAAATAATAATTATATATGAATACATATGATCATGATATTTTTCGATTACAAATAAACTTCATTTTTGGTTTCCTTTAATGCAATTCAGTGATTTGTAATTAAGTTAAAAGTCGGGATTTTTAACTTGTTATTTTAAGTTGTTTTTTGATATTTTTAAGTTGTTTGACCACTTAAAAAACGAAATAACTTAATAATTATGATTCAGGCCCATTAAGTTTAAGTGGAAAAAACAATCGATCCCTAATACAAATCGGAACCTTCAATTGGTAACCGATTATAATGGCAATTGAGGTGATCAACTTCTATAATTATTTTGAAAATAATCTTGAATAATCAATTTATTATAATTTTGGGATCGTCTTGTACTATGTTGAAATTTGTATTGTTTAATAAAAAATAAAAATAAAAACAAATGTGTTGAACATGCTAAAGAACAATATAAGCGTTCACATTTGGAAACAAAATAATCTTTAAAAAAAATAATAATAATTACTTGAAAGCAACTTGTTATTTTAGTTGAAACTTGAAAGCAATATTACCTTAACGTGTCGACTTCTTCAGTGTTGCAAAAAAGTATGAAAATGAACCGTGCATGAATCAAAAACTTATTTTTCACATGCCATCAACTTAAAGCTACTGAGTTTATTGATTTTGTAATGTTAGAAAAAAAAAATTTAATCTAGAAAATGAAGGTGAATGTGACTGATGGTTAACATGGATCTTTAATGAATTCGAACATGGATCATTAATTGATTCGAACATGGATTAATTGATTCCAACATGGGACACTATCAGGCTGGATATGAGCTCGAGATACATTTACTTTTCAATCTTAGAATTAACAAAATAATAATAATAAATAAATAAAAAAAAGAAAATAAACAACAGATTATATAATATCTTAAAAGATCATATCAATATATACATGAAAACTGAAACAAGAAAAAAACAGAAAATTACATTTACAGTAGTAATGCAAAAAAAAAAAAAAAAAAAAAACAGTAAATTATAATTGATGATGATCGAGGACTTAAATTCAAGCAGAGAAAAAACCATTAGAAGCAGCAAGAGCAATCTGGGTTTTGGGTTCCAATAAAAGAATCCATTTATGTTTAACAATCTCCACGTAGCTGTTGTTGTTGATCCACTTGAAATCAAAAATGTTATTGCTCTTCTTGATCATCACCATAATCTGATTCTGATTCTGATCATCATGATCTTCTCTGTTTCTTGAAGAACTCTGAAGTTTTACTCTCCTCTCATACTCCTCTGCCACCAGCATAGCTATATCTGCCATTTGATCTTCTTCTTCTATATTTTCCTTCACTTTCTCTCTAATTTTCTCTTTCAACTATATAATAGAAACTGCCTTTCTCTCTGTATATATATATATATAATACAGGGGAGGGAAAATTAATGGATAAGGTTGACAGGTTGGTGCTGAGATTTGATCATTATTTTATTATTTTATTTTTTTGGTGGTTTTGGCGGAGATTGTGGGTTCGTGGGTTCCTCTGGTTTTATTTTTCTAATGACAACTTGCACTTAGTTTGTTTGTTTCAGCCACGTTCCATTGTTTTCTTTTTGTTGTTTTTTTAAATGGCCAAATTATACAACCATCCCTTACGTTTAATATATTTTATATGTGTGTGTAACTGTTGGTTATACTTTCAAGGACATCCCCTGCTGTAAAACCGTCTTTTTATTGTTAATATGATGATTTCATTATTAACTATTTAAATAATACTAAATTAATATTATTTTATAAAAAATTATGGATGTAGGAGACCAGATCTTATCCATAAATCAAACAATTTCTACTATTGAAAAATAATTATAAAAGAGCCCGAAGAGATCTAGATTATAATAAACTTCATCATCTCTATCAAACAAAATAATTATATAAAAAAAAAGGTTGATTCTAGATTTAGAAAAAGTTGAAAAGCACGCTTTTGTGGCGATAGGAGGGCTCTGGCCTCCTCGACCACAAACATGAAGAGGCCAAAGACTCCTTTTTTTTTTTGCGGTAGAGAGGCTTTAGCCTCTCTATCTTTGTGATAAAGGAGGCAAGAGCCTCTTCTCCTTTTATTTTATGGCGAGGATGCTCTAGTCTCTCTATATTGTGGTAAAAGAGGCAAGAGCATCCCCATCTTTATGGTTTGGGAGGCTAGAGCCTTCCCTTTTCCCCGGCAGATAGGCTCTAGCCTGTCCATCTTTGTGGTAAAGGAAGTAAGAGCCTCTCCATTTTTTTTCATGGCATCGAGGCTCTAGCCTCCTTGTCTATATGGTTTGGGAGGCTAGAGCCCTCCCTTTTTACCGGTTGATAGGTTGTGGCCTTTCGTCTTTGTGGCAATGGAGTCAATAACCTTCATTTTTTTTCTTGGTAAAGAAGCCATGGCCTCCTCTTTTGTGGTGGCTTGATTCGGTAAAAGGAGTGATCTCCTCCACCTGGTCGATCGATGGCTGATGGAGGAGAATCTTCTTCATCATATCAATTTTTTTCCTTTCTTAATTTTTAATTTTAAGATAATAAAATAAAAGATAGAATAAATAAGTTAGGGTATCTTAGTCATTTCACACTCAAAATGTGGTCATATTTATACAATTATGAAGAAAAAAAAAAGCTGCATATATGTACAATTACACTATATGTCAGTGGTATTTATTCAATTTACTCTTTTGAAAAAGACAAATATAGTGTTGATGTAAACTTGAAAACATGAAAGTTGTTTTTCTGTTTTGATTGGAGTTACGTGTAAAGTCTAATTTCTTGGCATTTAGATTTTTATCATGTTATAATAAAAATGTCTAGCAAATTGCACCAAATGCTTCTGACGTTTGCCATTTTATATCTAGAAACAACATAACTCATTTCCCCTGTTATTAGTTAAACTTCGTTAAACTTAACACCCACCAACTTTGATTGTCAAAACTACCAAAAAACCCCTAAAAATTATTAATTAAAAAATATTAACAAAAAATATGATTTTGAAATGAATCTCCACAAAAAAAAAAATGATTTGTTAAGGAACATTTTTTATTGAAAGATATATGGTATTTTTGAGCAAATTGTACCAAACTTTCTTAAGATTTGTCCTTTTACATTAAGAAATAACTTTATCGTTAATAGACAAACTCACCTCCAGGAACATTAGTCAAATAGAATAAGGAAGTAGATTAGATTAAGGGATATTATTATTTTCCACCCTAACTTTTGAGGTATTGATCATTTTGCACCCTCTTGTTTTGGTATTGGTCATTTTGCACATTCTATTAATGTCCTCTAACATTTTGGATCAAATTACTAATTTACCCTTCTATTAATATTTTAAAATAAAATCAAGTTCATCTCCAGCTTCGATCTCCCAACCCAGAAACACCATAATCCAGAACCCATGTACCTTCATAATCAGTCATCACCATCACACCCAGACTGTCACGATCACCATCACACCACCAGAAGAAAAAAAACAGTAGAGATCCCAACAAATTGCCACAAAAAAACTCACCAAATCCAAACAAAAATCACTGCTCGATATCTTGTTTAAGAAAAAAAAATCAAAAATTTGATATAAAAGACCCTTCAATAACAAAACCCAAATCATTAATTTAAAAATAAAAATAAAACCCAGAAATCATAAACTCTCAACAAAAATTGCCGCAAATTCATCATAAATCCAACACAAATTGTTTATTTCAACTTTAAAAAAAATGCAAAAAACAAACAATAAAACTGACTGAAAAAATCACCACCAGATCTCACCATTAGAACCGACACCAGATAAAAATTCATCATCACCAACACCTGAAATCAACACACATATTTGGAACCTTAAAAAATAAAAAATCAAACCCAGAAAACCACCCAACCCAGATCTGGAATTGAACCCACCCAATCCACCCCCACTTGAAATCATCACCATCGGCGCTCCACACCAACGCCTACACCCACACCCTACTAGAACTAACACACCAGCATACCCACACCATTGGTGTGTTGGTGAGAGAGAGAGAGAGAGAAGAGACGGAGAAATAGAACAGGTGGTAAGAGAGAAAGAGGGAGAGAGGTGGAGTCGGTGGGGTGAGTGGTGGGGATGATGATTGAATAGAGATGATAGTGGGGACGATTGTAATTTTGTATTTTAATTGTGTTTTATTTAATTTAGGCTATGTTTGGGATTGCTTTTGCTTGGGAAATAATCACTTATTTCTCAAGTTTTGAGCAAATAGGTGTTTGGTAAACTTCCCAAAAGCAATTTATTTTACAATTTGCTTCTCCATTAATCAGCTTTTGAGAAGCTGGGTGAGGGTTGCTTTTGAAAGCAGAAACTAGCTTATTGTTTATGTAATGTCTAGAATACCCTCATTATTTTAATAAAAGACAATATTACCCTTATACTTAATAATATAATATAAAAAAATGAAAAAGTAAAAATATGAAAAAAAAGATAGGGATTCCAATCGACGTCGCCTCTCCAACCACCACCGAAATCCCTCCCCAGCCACCACCTCCACCGACTTCGCCTCGCCTCCGTTGCAGCCGTGATTCCAATCGCCTCCGTCACATTGACCAGATTGGATCTAGAATCCACTCGCGATTCCGTCGAGATCCCGTCGCACGTGAATGAGGCTTTCGTAGAGATCCCGTCGCACGTGATGCTAATCCAATCGCGATTCCGTCGTGAACCGTTGCAATCCGTTGTGATTCCGTCGAGATCCCGTTGCACGTGAAGGAGGCTAACGATCTCGGTGTAGCTGGAAACGAATGAGGAGGCTGTCGACGCCGTAGTTTGCAGAGGTTGCTATTGAGTGTGTTGGTGAAGGAGACTGAGTTGACTCAGAGGAGGAGCCTGAGTTGACTCGGTCATGTGTTTTAGATATAACTGAGTTGACTCAGTTCTTTGAATGAGTTGTTTGGAAGTGGCTGAGTTGACTCAATGATAATTTTATTTCCTGTTTAAATATGTTTTTTTTAATTCTTTTTAAATGATTCATATTTATAATATTTATTGATGTCTATTTTAGTCATTTTGTTCAATAAATTTTCCTTCATTTCAAAAGTTAAGCAATTTTGAAATTTAGTTTACCAAACACAAACCTATTTTTTTCTTAAGTTGATTATTTCTTAAATGAAGCTATAAGCAGATTATAACTTAAGCACATCAATCCAAACATAGCGTTAGTAATGTTTGTTAATTTTATCACTTCATTTACTATTATACCTTTATTAACTTAACAGAAAAATAAAAATTTTAACAGAATAGTAACAGTAATGTGTATTTTGACTATTAGCTGAAATTAGAGAGTGGATTTTAGCCATTACTTAATCTAGAAGGTGTAAAATGGTCAATATCTTATAAGCGAAGGTGGAAAATAATAATAACCTTTAGATTTATTGTGGACAGATGTCAAAATATAAAAGATCCACGTTTCAGTTGTAGCACGTACAACCGCGGCAGCTGATTTGGTGATGGGTGGTCGGTGACAAAACCACCGAAAAAAAAATTGCAAAACAGATGGTGGTTTTCTGAATCATGTCAAGTGATGTACAATACAATGTATTTATAATTATTAACGGGAAAAAAAAACTCAATAAAGTGACAAACCCATTTTTTCTAGACAAAGATAGGAATATATAAATAGAAGGACACTTGTCTCTTGATGAGTGGTACATGGTCTAACTCCAATTCCAAGTGGTTAAGACTTGACATAAGAGCAACGTATTACACTAAATTTTATATCAAGTTTATGATAAAAGAGCATCTTGGGAGAGGATTTGGATTCCTCTGCTGATCTGATATTTTTTCTAACTTTTTTAAAATATATAATTGGTTGTTTATAAAATGGTTTAAAAAAAATCACATCTTAACCACTCATTAATGCTTATGTGTTATAAGATTAGGTGAGATCAGGAAAAAGATTAGATCAGTAGAGGATCCAAATTTCTTGGAAGAATATATTTACACAAAAATAGTATATTTAAAGAATATTCTTTCAATAAAATTTTAAATTATTATAAAATTTTAAACTGGTTAAATATATAATTAATAAATATATTAATTAAATTAAATATATATGTCAATATTGATGTCATTTTAAAGATCTCAAAGAGATATTTCTAACGATATATTTTTTTAGAATGCATGTTATTATAATTAAGTATGAGAGGGTTAAATTAGTAATTTTAAAAAGTAAAAAGTGACTGATGTGATATTAAAAAAAAAAAAAAAATTAGTGCAGTTCCATTCCTCGTCAAACACTAATTTATTTATTCTTTTTATTTATTTTTATTTTTTTAGTGTGTTGGTTGGAGATAGGCATGATGCCCGTTCGGTTCGAATCGGTGAACAGAACCCGAACCGGAACATCGGTGAAAAACTGGAACCGGAACCGGAACCGGTACCGGACGGTTCCGGTTCTCGTTTCTGAGGAACCGTCCGGTTCGAACCTGACCGGAACCGGCGGTTCGGTTCCGGTTTGAACCGGGCGGTTCCAACATTTTTATTATTATTTTTTAAATTGGTTGTAAGAGGGATTTATTTATTTTATTTTATTTTACGGGTGATCCAATAAAATGCATTTATAAATTACAATTTTACATGGTTAAATTTTTTATGAAATAAGATAAAAAAAAAAGAACCGAACCGGTAGAACCGTCGAAACCGGATCAAAACCGGAACCGGTGTCATGACTAATTGAAGATGATCTTTACATCAAATTTGATGTTTTTTGTGTAATGTTGTGTCGGTTGGAGAAGCTCTAAGGCTTAAGATCATAGTCATTCTATTTTATTTTAACTATTTAAGAAAAACATGGTGGGAGTATATTGTATACATCCAATAGCGTGCCGTACTACGTATGTAATAAATCTTTGACATATTGTTAATGCACTGATGCACGAATGACGACATTGCATTTGTCCAATTCTACAATCTACTCTTTCAATTTATAGCACCTCTCTGTTCTTGTTTCGTGTAAATGAGTATTTTTGAGTTTTAATGAAAAGAGTTGGGTGACAAAAATATCATTTGACACAAAAAGATGTTTCATTTGAAGTTGAGAGTAAACGGTTCCGTCCTGCAGTTGTTTTTTAGTCCGTTTTCGTTTTTGTTTTTTAAAAATGATTTCGAATTTTCTTTTGTTAACGTTTTTCATTTTATTTTCAAAAAAAAAAAACAAAATCAGTGTTAACAGTGAAATATTTGAAAAACACAAAATACTTGTTTTTGTTTTTTATATTTTTTCTTAAAAAAAATTTTACTGGTATTTTTTTTTCTTTCTTTTTCTCTTTTCCGAACTGTCTTCATCTTCTCTTCGTCATCTCATCTTCTCTTCGTCATCTCTTCTCTTCTTCTCATCTTCTTCATCTTCTCCTTCTTTTTCTCTTCATCTTCTCCTTCATATTCTCTCATCTTCGTCTGCTTCTTTCTTCTCGTCTTTTGCCCTCTACTTCTTTTTTCTTCGTCTGCCTCTTCTTCTTCTTTTTTTCCATTTTTTTTCTTTGCATTGGAGGAGCAGAACCATCGATCTGCCCTCTATTTCTTTTTCATGTTTTTTTTTAAAACTTTTTCCTTTTTTTAAAGATTTAATATTTAATAAAAAAATTAATATTTATTTAATAAAAATCTCCATTATTTGTGATGTGTTTTGTTGGAAGTAATTTATGGTGTTTGCGTGTTATTGTGTTTGTTTTTAATGAATGTGTTTGATTTTGATTTTCTGAGTTTGTTTTTGAAGAATGGATAATGGTGTTTGATTTTCTGGATTTGTGTTGATTGTAGGAGTTTGATTTTCTAGGTTGCTGATAATTGTGGTTAATATTTTGATTTTATGGGTTGTTGGAAATTCTCAGATGTCATCAAATCTAGAAATTCACATATTTCTTCAAATCTGGAAAATTTTTAACTTACTAAGAAAAATATTAGAAAAATTAAATTTTTTGATATTTTTCAGTTAATCTACCAGATGCGTGTTTTACGTTTTCATTTTTAGAATATAGCTTTCAGTATATACTACCAAACGCATTTTTGGATTTCGAAACTGAAACCAAAAACACAGTTTTCATTTTTTTCATTTTTCATTTCGAAAAACAGCCAACAAAAAACGCTTACAGGACGGACTCGACGTACGTTGCAAACAAGTAAAAGATGTTATCATCTTTTGGTTTTCATTTTCATAGGACCCACTAGTTAAATTATTAATTGTTTTGTTTTTCCTTTATACAATATAATATCATAATTTTTAATTTATTTATTAATAGATAATGAAAATTAATTAAGGATATATTTTTTTTGAAAGAAAGAATTCCATTAAACGAAAGAAATAATTACAGCAGCCCAGCAGCTGTACCGGGTCCAACACCGACATCAGTAGCACTACCATGAGTTGACTAAGCGATTTAATGAATTGTGTATATGTGTTTTTTTTTAATATGTCTTGGGGTCTCCCCAAAACAATCAAAGCCACACTTGGTGGAACCTCCTCCATCCAAAAATTATCAGAATTAAGAGACAAGCTAAGCTTGGCAGGACAATGAGCAACCATATTGGCTTTCCTAGGAATGAAACTCAATACCCACAGAGAGGAACTATCTACCAGCTCTAAAATATTAGAAATAATTAGACCAATATCAGATAGGGGAGCCTTAGCATAATTCACCAGAGATACTACCACCTGAGAATCAAACTCAACCAGACAGGGCCAAAGGCCTGAATCATGAGCAAACCGTAATCCCCGAAGAATCGCCAGAGCTTCTGCCATCGGAGGAGAATAGTTCACTGAAAGAACTTGGGCACAAAAAGCCATATACCCTCTAACATTTTACAACATGGTGATTATTATTATTATTGTTATTATTATTTTTAATTTTATTTTTTAAAAGCTAACTCCACCGTCGATCAAGGGTTTGTTGGGACATGATGTGATTAAGCACTACAAGCAATTTAATTAATAAAATCAATTTAAATTAATTCAACCACTATATTACTTTTACTCTTACAATATGTTAAAAATGGATCTTCAAATCAATTATAGTAAAACCCATGTAAAATAATAATGTTGGGATCAAGGAAAATTATTATTTTAGAGGGGTTATTTATTTATCAGTAAATGAATAATTTATTAATTTATCGATAAATGAATATTTATTAATTTAAAAAGAGTTTTATGTTATAACTACTTTTAAATGTACTATATATATTTTTGACCAAGATACATGCATGATTTATAAATCAAAGTTCATAAACAGAAGCTCAAAAATTAATGTACATAAATAAAAGATAATAAGAACATACATATGTTTATACATAAAAATTAATAAGTACATGGATTATATGAAGTCATTTCTAGTGTATACTATAGAAATGTGAGGAATGTTGATCACCTTTTGAATTATCATAGTGAAAATGATATAGTGATGGAATCGCTGAGGAAATTATTCAAGGGGTAATGAATACTTCTACCGATAATCATGATCCAGATGCTGTTGTGTTTTACCAAGTGTTTCTCCAAAAGATGTATTTCAAGCAGTAATAACATTAAATAACTACTTACTACAAAATGAAAAAAAAAATACCAAATGTGGTGTATGATTTGTAAAATTTTAAGGATGAAATTTAACTCAAAAAAAATTATTAATGATGAGATTGAGTCCGGTTTCGTTTCAAAGAAAATGTAAATGACTTTAGATGCATATTTTAAGAAAGATCTTAATTGAGAAAATAGAAGTTGTCAAGTTAAAAGTTCATTAATATGTATTATGAATTTGTCTGTGTGCATTTCGTTTATGTATTTCTTTTTTGAGAAAGATATATTTTATGTATTTAATCAATTATTAATTTATATGTTCATTGGGCACTAAATGATTTCAAAAAGAGTAGCGATATTGACACTCCATTAAAACTGTTTGTACACCCCGAATTTTAATATATTTTTAAAATTCAAATATTGCCCTTAAATTAGGTTATTAACATTTATATTATATTTCTTAAAACAATTTTACTTTTTGGAATTTTATTAACTAAACCAAATAAAGAAAAAAGTAAAAGTAAAATAAAAAAAATAAAAAAATAAAATAAAATCGAAAAGTGGGAGGAGGACGTGGCAAGTGGCAACAACCTCCTTCATCTTTTCAAGTTCGGAGAAGATTGTATATGTATGTTCCTGTTGTATATGGTAAATATCAAGGGATATTAACTTCTCCGGTGGTTAATGGTTATGTTGTCTTTTGCTAACAGAGAAACTAAAATTCATAAACCTCTGCCAGTCCAAGCTCATCTTCGAAATCCAGATCTCTCCCTGTACCCATCTCTTTAGAGCTTGATCCTGATAAAATACAATCTGTCAGCCAATCTCATCCATGATTCTTTCCTGTTCCATTGATAGTCTTTAGGAAACAATCATGTATCATTGATTGTAATCTCTTATTATTATTACCTTGATACTCTCCATGATTCTAGGAGACTATCAAGAAGATTGATTGATTGTAATGTGTATATAATATTCGAATGAGTCAAGAAGAAACAGAGCAGAAAATATACTGCAAACATTTAATTCTTTAGATCCTAGAATGCCGTACAAGTTTAGTTGAGGTTCGGTCATCTATTCATCTAAAAAACCTTGACAGATTAAATCTAAGAGATTGTAAAAACCTCAAGTCTCTTCCTAATCACATTAATTTGGAATCTCTTAGAATTGTTATGCAAATCTCAAAATGTTTCCAGAGATGTCAACTACTTACAAGAGTTATTTTTAGGTGGAACCCTTATAGAAGAACTGCCTTCATGACTTCATCCATCGAATATCTATCGAATTTGGTTATATTGGATCTTCGAAACAGTACGGAGAGTGGCTTAACAGTATGGAGAATGTCACTGCCTCCCAAATCTAGAAGGAGTACTTGTGGCTCTGTCATTCCTTTCTTTTTTTATTTTTATTTTTTGAAATATGCTCTCTTTCTTTTTTTATAAAATAAAAAGGTTAAAATTATTGAACAAGTTACTTATTTATAATATTTTTTTTAAAATTAAAGAAAGGACATATTTGTCAATGTGTAGGGTGTGTTTACGAAAATAATCTTTTAAAAATTTTTAATAGGGTGTTCATACAAAAAGGGGTGTACATACAATTTTTCAGGGTGTAAATATCGACACTCTTTCTAAAAAATTAATATCTTATGTGTTTAGCGAGGTTATTAATTTAGTACATTAGTCCGAGTCGAGATCGGAATATTTTATTATTTAAATAATGTTATTAATTTATTAAACATTCATTTATCGAGGTTTTATTGTACACTAAATGTATTTTATAATACAATTATTTAAGGTTTTTTTTTTAAAACTTTTATTTTCCTGAATTACGTATTCAATTAATGCTATCAAACGGGTTTTCAGTGTTTCCGGTTTATAAAAATGTGAAAATTAATTTTTTGTTTTTAAACGAAAATATAAAAACCAAAAACATTTCTGAACAGATCCTAATTTATTTGACTTTGTTGTCCAAAAGCCAAGACTTGGAGACTTGATCTCGGCCAAGCCAAAATTTATGTAGTTAAGACTTATTTTTTCGACTTTGTGATCCAAATTAATGTAATTTTTTTAGATTTATTTTTTTCAACCAAACCAATAAGTATTGATTCAAGATTTTAATTCATTTTAACAAATATTACTGTTTTTGATCCACAAAAATTTAAACAATCCTAAAAAAGAATAATGTTAAACATCTCACCTACAATCTCATAATTTCCATCCCAACACACGTGGCAGTTGATGTGTCACTTGGTGGGTGGACGCACATTAATTGATACTTATCTCTTTTACCCATGCATTCACTCACCAATTAATGTTTGTCCACTCACTAAGTGTCACCTCAGCTACCACGTGTGTTGGGATGAAAATTGTGGGATTGTAAGTGGGATGTGTAGTAGCATTACTGCTTAAGAAACTCAAACCTGAAATTAATCAAAGAGTTGTGCTATTGTCACACTCCCTACTAATCTATTCAAGCCCCACTTTTTTAATTATATAATATTCTTTTTTTTCCTTTATCAAAATTACTTAAAGAGACATACAATTTAGGAAATAAATTTTCTACAAAGTAAATCTATTAAAATCTCACATTCCTTTTCTAAAAAAAAAACCATTAATCTGTTTCTTAAAAAAAAAAAAACTCTTAAATCCTAAAATCTGCATATTACATACATATAAAATATTATAGAATAGTTTGAGAATGATATCAAGAATATGGAAGAATTGTCTAAGATCAATATCAAACATCTTGAAGAATTGTCTGAGAATGACATAAATCAAGAATTGTCTGACAATGATAGTAAACATCTGGAAACAATTCATTCTCTGAATATAAGTTTGAAGTTTATTTTTTCTTTAGAATGATATCAAGATGTTGTTGTGTTGAAGTACCATGTTATTTTTTTTTTAATTTTTTCTTTTCCATCATGAAATAAGAAGAAAAAAAAACTAAGAAAAAAGAAATAATAAGAAAAAAAATAAATCAATCAATGGAGGTGAGATAGATGTATATAGATACAGAGATCAGAGATAGAGAGATCATATATAGTATGTATTAAGTTTGAAAAATAAGCAAAATGGGTAGTTTTAGAAATAAACCAAAAAATTTAATAAAAACATTTAATTTTATTTAATTAAATCAAAATTTTAAAAAATGGGGCATGAATAGATGAGTAGAGGGTGTGCCAATAGCACCACTCTTAATCAAAATACAACTATAAAAAGATATATCCATAGAGTTTCACTACAAATATCATATTTGAACGCTAAAGAAGATTTTTACAAGAAAAATGGCATCTGTAGAGAAAACGTAAGAATCAAGATAGGGCGGGAAGAAATAACCAAAGAGTGAGAGGAAAGAAAAAAAGGGTGGGGATATTCACATCCATTTTTATAAGTATACTTATTTTTATAAGTATACCTATGTCTAAAATTTAAAAATAAATATTATTATAAGCACCCATCTTAATGCCAATAGTACCCTCATTGAAATAAATATATTCATTTTAATATATATTATTTATAAACACTCTTAAATTATTATCACACCCAATTTATAAAAAAAATCATATTATTTTTGGATTCAAATCCTCTTTTAATGATAGTCCAATTTACTCTTGAAAATATCTCGAATGTGAAAGCCTTATAAAAGGGAATATGTGGAACCGTATATAGGGTCACGAGATTTTCAATCTGAAATTCTCTTATTTATTCAGTTATCTTTTAAAAAAAACTTATTGATATCTATTGAAGAGCCCGAAAATCTCCAGTTGAATTTTCGTAAGTCGGTGGGCATTAACAATGGTAGAGCAAAAATTAGTAAGTCGCGCACTACGATATCCTGTAAAAAATAAGATAGAACGGAGGAAGAGAGGGGTGTCCCGTTGGAGACTCTCTGGTGCTCGAGTTTGACAATTTATCAATAAATAAAAATAATATCAAATCAACAATTAAACTGAATAAAATCTAAATCAAACCGTAAATGAAATGATCGGGTCATGAATGGTGTCGTTCGGAGAGCCTTATGTTCGCTTGGGCTAAGCGTTTAACAAATTAAATTGCTGGGAGGAGCCGCCGTCGATCATTGTCAAATGAATCTAATATGATGTAGAAAATTAGTATAGATCGAATGGTCTTATAGAATGGGTGCTGGTCAAGTGAATTGTAGAATGAGTGTGGGTGTTAGTCGAGTGGCTTCGATTGGTGCTATAATAAAGTTTAAATTGCTTGAAAACTATAATTAATGAATAAAGAGCATAAGGAGATTGACATGAGTCAAATTGTGGTCTCATCACTTAATTGTTTTTAGTGAATGAGAATGCTCTCGTCAGACCTCTTTTCTTTGTGAGTGGGAGTCCAAAAAAAGAAAAAGATCCCGTGTGAGTGGATGGTGTACTCCTATTTATAGCTAGAAAGTGTCCACTTAGAGAGGAGTCAGTTGATATCCTTCCAACAATCTCGACCTGAGATCGTGGAACGAGATAATCTCCCATATCTTGAGATTCTTGGCATTCAAATATATTTGAATGAGTCATCCATGTGCTATGTCAAACTAACTTGGTCTTTGCTAACTTGGTCATGGGCTGTAACTATTTAGACTTACGTTGGGCCTATCTTCCGTTGGACCTTAATATTTGGGATGTGTTATTTTTGATTACCGCATTTATGACTATCTTAAAAAAAAAAACTTATTGATATCTACCGTTATTGTTAAAAATATATATTTTTTGTTTATTGATAGAGTTCATGATTATACATAAAAGAAAGACAAAAACAATATGATAATCATGTGATAAAGAGAAAGTTTGATAATTGAAATAAAATTAAAGTTTAATTAGGGTTTATCAGATGTTAAGGTTTATCATAAGTTTTTGTTTTTGAAAGGTAAGTTTTTTTTAATAAAAAAATATAGTTGAAAATAAATGTATAATTAATGAGTGTATATAGTATTTGGTTTATTTTTAATTAAAGTAATTTGTTCTTATTAGTAAATTTATATTGAGATATTTTTGTAATTAAATTTTTTTAATAAAATATGGGTTTACTAATAAGTTTTACGAATGTTAACATCGGCACCCAAGAAAAAAAAAATGCAAGAGAAAAACTTGGTGAGAACATACTATGTTTATATCTTAATGATGATGTGCATCTGCACAGGCCAAATATTCTCCTTCACTTAATTTCTTGATTGCAACATTGACGACACCTAAAGTCTCTGTGATTTTTCAACAAAATATAAGGCTATGATATAAACATCGGGCATTATATTTAATAAGTTTAAAATATAAATCTATAATACCACATCTAATGACGTTTATACAGGTATAACAGATCTCGCCAACTAAACAACTTAGAACCAAATCACCAAGTAAAAACTATGAAATATAGACAACGAATGGTCCCAAAGTTTCCGAGATTGTGTACCTTCCACTTACATCAAGCCATTGCTCGTTTCGCATACCCTTATATGAGTGGAAGACGCATATATATATGTCAGACGCATTTTAGCAGTACAGACAGATCAAGTATTCAAGTGTTGTTGGACACACATACCTTGCTTAGTACAACTTTTGGCGGTTTCGGAAAATCTTGAATCCAGAAGTCCTGCTTCCAGTAAGCATAATGCATATCAACAACAAGAAGACACTTACCAAAAATTGCACAACCCCAAAACAACCCAATTCGAGCCAAGTTAGGCCAAAATTTTGTGGAAACTCGTGCACTCCACCAGACTTGATTTGGTCTTTAGCTGCAAGCCTGCAACATCTACTCTCTACCCTAAATGCAGAATATGATAACGGGATTTCTAGTAGAACGCTGAGCAAAATAATGAGATACATATAAAAATTGCAGAATGAAAATTAACTGAATAAATCTTGCTTTTTACAGGAAATAGTTTAACATATAAATTGTATCCAAGTAAGGTTCTATACAGCACCCCAGAATCCGTAGGTACAATAAATAAATAAAAACATTTGGAGATCTTCAACGGCCACTCAAATGATATATCATTGAAAAATACCTGTTGTCAGTTAATAGTTATTCAACCTCTTCCAGTTTCCTTACAATTATCAAAGAGCATGGTAAAATTTACAGGACGGAAAAAGCAGATGGAATTTTTCACAGATTATCATAAACATATCATAAATGTAACTGAACAGCATTGACAGGTAAAATTTACAGGACGGAAAAAGCAGATGGAATTTTTCACAGATTATCATAAACATATCATAAATGTAACTGAACAGCATTGACAGTGCCTGGCACTGAATTTTTTCTTACCCAATAAACTGTATAAAACGCATTTCTCAAACTACATGAAAAGCCCATAGTGAACTGGAGACTGACCTACCGAGATAGACAGTAGTCTATCTTTGAATTATCTTATTCTTGTACACGTTGACTACGACCACTTTCAAATTTATAGGAGGCCTAATGATTTCAGCTGCTGAACATGCTCAGAAGGGAGAGGCGGAGGAGACCAATCAGATCCTGTCATCTCACCATCAACATCCTCGACCACATATTCCTGACAGAACATGGAATAGCATATTCAAAAGAAAATCAATTTAGCATCCTAACTCAGATGCAAATAAGAAAAGGCTTAGTTGATAACATCATATCAAAGATATACTTTTATGCTATACCGAACATTAAAAGTTTTTGCAGACACCGAACTTTTACTGCTACTTGCAATTAAAACTGAGAAACAAATCGCAATCTCATCCAGAAGGTCGATCTTTCAACTAAACCATTATTCATCATAAACAAGTGAAAGTATTTGGTCATAATTTCCAGTATTCTCTTCTATATGTGGTATTGTTAACAGACTGACCAGTGGGATAAACTTAGTTAAGTAGTTAGTTGCATTCAACATAGTGGGTATAATACACCATAATATTGCTGCTTAAGTAGGAAAACTAGTGACATGTCATTGTCACCCAAACTCACTTTGGTTAACATCCTTTTTGCAAGTATGTGATAGTGCCGCTGCCAGATCCGTTGTCCAACCATTGTAGCCACCAAAACACTGTAGAATACGCCAATAACGGTAAACAGTGCCAGCACAATCAAAGCCATTATGAATAATAACGGTAGCCCTGCTTCACCAGCACCTCCTATACAACCACATTCACTGGCCGTGCTTGCACAACTTTCAAAGCATGTGGTACAGTCAGTCCACATACAAAGAGTTCCAGGCAGATGGCAATCTGCACATATTCTGCAAAAATAACATATAGAAACAAACCACTTAATTAATCATCTATTTGGATTAGCATCTTCGGATTAACAACCCATTGGATAATAAGATGTACTTACAATTCAATGCATAGGCTTTATTCATGTAGTCTAAGTATTTGAAATGAAAAATAGAAGTCAATCAATTACTAGATCTTAGTAGGGTCTTAAAGTAAATTAACTACATATGGTAATTTTGATAAAGGAACTATAAAGATATTGCCACTATGTGTCTGCACAAGAAAATACACCTTTGCAGACAAATAAGGGAAATATTTGAAAAACAGCTCAGATGCTTCAACAAAGATCAAATGAGAAAGCACAAAAGTAACCAAGAATCAGTGAGAACTCCCATTATTAAGAAGCTCAGTCCGTTAAAATTCCAACTCATTTCTTTAAAACACTCCTACCTCAAGTTTTAAAAGATAATAACATGGAAAAGATTTTAATTATATTCCATAGAATAAAGATGAAATAGTATCAAAACTTTAGTAACAAAACAGACTATGATGATCATGATTCATGACAATGAAAAAAATGATAATAGTAATTAGTTCATATGCATTGACTTTGCAAATGATAAAAAATAATAGAAATATACCCAGGTTGACAGCAACAAAGACATAATTCTCGACAAGGTTGAGCCAAATCATTACGCACTCTTCGGTCATAACAAGTAATGAAGCATCCCGATAGCCCCAGCAAAGCGAAAAATAATAGTGCTCCTGCAGTCGACAATATATTTATGTGATTACAAATACCATATAGAGGGGGTTGCGCAAGTGTTGAAGCAGAATATTGAAAGTGACAGTCAATGCATGTATCCTGGAGGTAAGTCTTACAACCCATAAGCACATGCCTACTGCCATCAGTAACTAAAATTAGAAATATTTTAATAATTCAAACTCAGATCTTTCTCCCGAGGTAAAAGATATTACAAGATTTGAATCAACCAGCAGCAGCCACAACTAACAAACATGCCTACTCAGTTCCTCCACAGAATTTTAGCACATAAACCTCGAAGTATCAGATTCAGATGAAAATCACGGTCTTGTAAGAATATTCATGCAAATTCAGTGACAAAATCATCCCCAACAATATTAACTACAACATTATCTTATAAGAAAACTCAATTTAAAACACTAATAGATAAGACATAAGAGCAGTGATATAAATCTGGTTCAACCCACATCTACAAACATAATTACAAATGACACAAAATCCATGTACTACTACTACAGCAAATTACAAGCATATTCGATGATCAGAATCGTTTATCATATATTTCAGGTACTTGACTTTACCACATATGTAGTAAAAACTGAGCTCGCTATCAAAACCCCAAGCCACACGAAGCCAGAATTGCTGGTAACTATCAATTAGATACATCAAATATGCCAGCGAAGCAATCACCTGCACAAACCAAATGTAAAAACATGAGTATTAAAACCTAGAGAACAATGTTTTTACAGTTATAACTAATAAATTCAAGAAAATATCTAAGAGTACATAACCAACAACTTACAAGCTGAACAGCAAGAAATATAGATAAAATGTCTCTAGTGACAAAGAACCTAAATTTCAAGGTTCTCCATCGTCTGTCAGCAGCAACATGAACTCTCAAATGATAAGGAGCTTTGCAGGTTGTGCAATGAGCAAATGCAAACCCTTCCTGCAAAAATTAAAGTAAATTGATCAGATGAAATTTTGACACTACTGATGAGTGTAAATCCCAGAAAAAATGCATATACATTTCATATTAATTTCTAATAACCAGAGAGAAACAAGACCTACATGGAAAATCTTGCCAGAAAATCAGTCAATACATAAGATCCAAAAAGGACCAGAATCACTGCTACTCAGAAAACAATATTACCACACGTACACTATTTGCAACAAAATAAGTAACATAAGTGAAAATAATATCAAATTTCAGCACAACTAGTGCTGCAGGAACAAGCTCGCAAACTCACAAAATGAGCAAATAAGTAAAATCTCATTTCTTTTATTACTCTGCTCCTTAGGTAAACATAAGAATGGATGACAGGACAGAGATAACCTTCAAATATATGTTTAACTTCAGTGTGTCCACAAACTAGAACCCAATAATTGTGTGGTGTAGTTGCATATAAATCTAGCAAAAGCACATAATTGATCATGTAGTAGTCATGGTCCATATAAAGATCGTCGGGCTCACACAGGAAACCATAGCGTAAGCTTAACTTAAAATGCAGAAAATGAAGCTGGCATATATACCCGTACAGCTCGCCAATGATCTAAACACTCTCGGTGTACATACTTTGATGTTCCTTTGCACTTACATGGAGCAATAAAATCTCTACCTGAAATATATTCATTCACACAAAAATTAACATGAAAACGTTCCACTCCACATAAATCAACTATAATAAATAATAAAATATCAATCTATACGGACTTGACAAACAAACAATCGATGACAAAATTATGAACTCAGCTCAACAATGACTGTACACAATCTCTAAACTATACATACAGTATTCTAGTCTCTTCACTTTTCCGGTTAATCTCTAAACTAAACCATGTCACAATCTCCAAAACTACACATCTTAGTTGACGTACACCAAATTCGAGTTCATTTCTTCAATTTTTTCAGTGGTTTAACAGTTTAAAAGCAACAAAAAACAGAATAATTGAAAAAAAAAAAATTCTTGCTTTAGTGATAATCAAGGACATCGAGTAACAAAACCGCAAAAATAATAAAAAAAAATCAAACACTCGAGTGAAGCCATCAATTCCCCGATACTTCCGGATTAATAGTTCTCCAGAAAAAAAAAACTGAATTTTTTTATAATTTTAACTAAATTGATGCAACTAATTTCACTCAATTGAAGCGAAAACACAATCAAATTATACAAAAAAAAATAATAACAAAAATAGGGGAGTGAAGTGAAGTGAAATGATGATCACCGTCGGTTTCGAGGCAGATACGGCACTGAATTTGCTCGCCGGGACCGGCTTCGAGGTCGATCTCGGAGGGCTCGGTGATCGGAGTAGGAGCGATGAGCGGCGACGCGTCTGATTGGTCACTCATTTTTTGAGTACTTTTGAAAAAGAAACAAAAACAGAGAGAGAGAGAGAGAGAGAGAGAGAGAGAGAGAGATTTTCTTTTCCAAAAGGGAATTCAATTCATTTTTTCGTCAATGAAGAGGAAGTAGCAGAAAAAATCCCAAAATTTGAAATTTGTTGTTGAATATGAGAAAAAATGTCAACTTCTGTGACGGGTTTTTTTTTTTTTTTTTTTTTGGGACATTTGACAGAGAAGAGAGCGAAAATCAACAAAAATAAAATAAAAGAAGAGAAGTTATGATTTATTACACTGAAAATAGTGGGCATCATTGTGATTTTTACATAATTGAGACCCTACCAAAGTTTAATTTTTGTCACCAATTTACGCTTGGGATAAATCAACGGTCACGATTAAATTAGATTTTATCTTTCTTTACTCACTCTTGAAATTGAAATAAATAAAGCAGCTAGTAGCCTAGTAGCCTAGTACACAAAATTAGTAACTAACAATTTAATTCAACCTCCTTTCAAAAAACAATTCCATTCAACATTTTTTTTTGCTTTAGGTTTATTTGATTGTTTCATAGTAAAGAAAGTAAATGTCGGTTTGGATGAAAATACAGGGTACAGATTTTAAGAAATTTCGATGAAAATATCTCTCGGAATAGCAATGTTATTCAAAAATAGTTTTGATTTAAATCCCTCTAAAATATTGGAAATATAGGTATATTTCAATCAAAGTATTCATATTTACCTCCTTTCCGTCAAAAGTATGATACATCATTGGTTGTAGTTTTCTATTTCGGATTTTTTTTTTCCAAAATGGATTATGTTTGTTGAATGAATTGCATTGCCTTTATTGACCAAAAAAATAAATAACTACGGCTCGTATGCAAAGTCAACCATGACACTATAAAGAATAATGTTAAACATCTTATTTAAAATCTCACTTTTATCATCTCGACACATGTGGTATATAAGATGTCAAATTGTGAATGGATATACATTAATTATGCTTTATATCACCTACCATATGTATCCACTCACCATTTGACACCTCACATGCCACATGTGTTGGGATGAAAAATATAGGATTTTAGATGGGATGCGTAGCATTACTGTACTATAAAAATTGATAAATTTAAGTCGTAGCTTTGCTGGTAGATGAACGAGCTTGAGGTTTGAACAAATGACTCTCAAATCGGCAGTTAGGATCCTACCAATGGCAAAAGGGTTTCAAAAGAAATACTTTGTCTAGATAGGTGAATAGATTGATAGATATTAAGATCCTATCAATGACAAAAGGTTTCAAAAGAAATACTTTGTCTAGATAGATAGGTGAATAGATGGATAGATACTTAAAAAAAAAAAGATAAATTTGATGCATGGTTGTTGCAATTGTTGTTGATTAGGTAAAAATCCAATGATTCAAAAACAAAAAGACAAGATTTCAAAATTAAAATAAAAAAAGTTTTGAAAAAAAAGGCTAATATTAAAGACCTCCCTTTACCTTTGAACTATTATTGGATTGTCTTGATAAAAAAAAATACTTTTATTTTAGAAACATCTCATGTGGACTAATGTTAAATGGTTCAATTGATTAAGTTTTGATATTAAAAAGTCTAAAATGTCTATATTTAAGCTTTCGGTATATGCATCGATCATTCTACCCTTTGACTTTTACCAAATAAAAACATTGTAGGTTAGTCCACAAGGGGTGTTACTGAAATAAAAGCATATTTATCTAGATATCCAATAATAGTTTAAAGGTGAAATGATATTTTTAATATTAAACCAAAAAAAGAAAAATAACACTTATATTCATGAATTCTTCCATTGCTCTATCATTGTATTGAATCATAGTTATAAAATGGGTCAACTTCAATTTATGACTTAAGTTTCTAGTTTCAATATTGCAACCATTCATGTGCTCAGTCACGTAGAGTGTTAACTAAATTGAAGTATTACATAAATTCAGAGTTTTTTTGATAATGCGGACTCAAACCCACAACCCCGTGATGTGTGTGAGGAGGGTGTGAACTATATTGAAGTATTACGGTAATACATTGTTTACTTTATAGTTTAATTTATATATATTTATATTATATAATTATTATTTTTTTCAAAATTCTAAACCAGGCTACAACCCGACCTAATCTACTACTGCCTCCGCCATTGCATGTGCTCATGTGCTCTTTAATCTCTCGCATTGCATGTGCTCATATGTTATTTAATCCAATGATTGATACGTAAAAGTTTTAAGTTGACACAATTGCTACGGATTTATTATCGGATCATCTCAAGTCTCAACTACTTCAATCAATTTTGTGAAAGTTGAAGAAAAGTATACGGTAGTAGAAAATATAAAAAAAATATTTGTAAGTTGACTTTGATAATGGTCAATAAAAGATATGATCAAATGGTGTAAGATTGTTTGTTGGCTAAAATGGCATTCGATATAATGTTTTAAAGTCATTTTCAATTTTATATTACCCTGTTAAATCGAATAATTCGAAATCGATAAGAATGCTTACGAAATTCGAAATTGATAAGAAGGCTAATGAAATGTCCAGTCCTGGGTTCGACCCGGGGACCTCTAGTGTGTGGGACTAGCGTATTACACTACCTAGACTTTTGTTGTCAAATTTTTCATTATTATTATTGGGGTGTGGATATTGACATCTATGATACTTATTAGGTATACAAATTTTCATAAATACAAATATTCCTAAAACTCAAAAAATAACTATTACTATAAACACCCATCCTAATGTCAATAGTACTCTTATTGAAATAAATATATTCATTGTAATACATATTATTTATAAACACTTTTAAATTATTATCATACACAATTTATAAAATAAAAAATCATTTTATTTTTGGAATCAAATCCTCTTTTAATAATGATCCAATTTACTTTTGGAAATATCTCGAATGTAGTACTCAATAGTACTCTCATTGAAATAAATATATTCATTGTAATACATATTATTTATAAACACTTTTAAATTATTATCATACCCAATTTATAAAATAAAAAATCATTTTATTTTTGGAATCAAATCCTCTTTTAATAATGATCCAATTTACTTTTGGAAATATCTCGAATGTAGGAGCTATATAAAAGGGAATATGTGGAACCGTATATGGCGTCAATAGATTTTCAATCTTGAATTCTCTTATTTATACATCTATCTTAAAAAAAAACCTTATTGATATCTACGACTATCTTAAAAAAAAAAAAAAACTTGTTGACACAGTATCTTCAACTATCGTTAAAAAAATATTTTGTTTATTGATAGATTTCATAACTATACATACAAGAAAGACAAAAATAATATGATAATCATGTAATGATGAGAAATTTTGATATTTAAAATAAAATTAGAGTTTAATTAGGGTTTATCATAAGTTAGGGTTTATCATAAGTTTTTTTTTTTGAAAGGTAAGTTTTTTTTTAATAAAAAAATATAGTTGAAGATATGAGTGTAATTAATGAGTGTATATAGTACTTGGTTTATTTTAATTAAAGTAATTTGTCATTATTGATAAATTTCTATTGAGATATTTTTGTAATTAAAATTTTTAATAAAAAGAATTTCTCCTTACAAACCCATTTTTGTTGTAAATAATCGACTTTCACCATCTAGAGAATAATTCACAATCATCTCTTGATCTCATTTCCTATTTCAATGTAAGGCAATTACCTCTCTTGATATTATTTTCTATTTCATTGTAGATTCAATTCTTCATATGCCTATATATATATATATATATATTTTTGATTATTGTGTAAGCATTCAATACATACAGAGAAATAAACTAATAGAATTGGTTTGCTCTCACTCTTTCTCGTTTCGGTTAGTATTACTTTCTATAATTTTATGCTTTGATTTATAGCACGTTAACAACACGAATGCTTTTATTTTATTATTTGAACTCTTCTTCTACCTTTCTTATTATTAATAATAAATGTTTGCAACAAGAAGACTACATTCGAATCAGAACCAAAAGTTCTTGAATCGAAAAAAAAGTAGAAGTTCTTGATTATGAAAAACAGAACCATGAGTTCTTGATTAAAAAAAAAAATCAAAACCAGAAGTTCTTGATTCGAAAAAAAATTAGAACATAAAGTTCTTGATTCTAATATAATTAATCAGAACATGAAGTTCTGAATTCTAATTTCATTAGAACCCGAAATTATGTATTCCAATTCAATCAGAACCTAAAGTTCTAGATACATATGGATCCCAATTTTAATCAGAACCCAAAGTTCTGCAAACATAGTTATTGATCCAATGTTTTGAAAATTAAATGAATTAGAACCTGAAGTTCTATATTTCAATTTAATCGATCAGAACATGAAGTTCTATATTCCAAGTTAATCAATCAGAACCCAAAGTTTTGTATTCCAATTTAATTAATCAGAACTCAAAGTTTTGGATTTCAATTTATATCATTGAAATTATTTAGAACCTGAAGTTCTAAATCCTTGAAGTTATTTAGAACCCGAAGTTCTAAATCTTGAATATTATTTGGAACCTGAAGTTCCAAACCCTTGAAATTATTTAAAACCTAAAGTTCTAAATTGGATTTCTCTTTTCGGGAATATGGATAAACAATCTAGTTTCAAAAGAGAAATTGGGGATATATGTTTGGTCAACAGTGGAACAACGCATACTATTGTTCGAAATAGAAAATACTTCTTGAATTTAACATTGATCAAAGCCAATGTAAACACTATATCTGGTCCTGTAGACTTAATAAAAGGCTCTTGCCACAATTAAATTAACAAACGATACAAAAATAAGCATAAATATTGCTTCATATTCTAGCAGATCCAGAAGAAATCTGCTTAGTTTCAAAGTTATCCGCAACAATGGATATCATATTAAGACCATAAGTGAGGATAATAGAGAGTACATCTATATTACATCACATGTCTCGAGCCAGAAGCTCATTTTAGAAAAGCACAATGCTTATTCATCTGGATTATATTAAATAAATATAAAACTAGTTGAAACCTACGCAATTATGAACCGGAAGTTCACAAATCTAAATTTTTTTTTACTTTAGCATGATCGTCTCAGTCATCCCGGATCTCATGGACATCTATTAAAGATCCAGAAGATTTAACTGTCCAATGAAAATATGTGTACCGTTTGTTCAAAAGGAAAGTTAGTGATCAGATCATCCATTACAAAGGTTGATTTTGAATCCCCGTCTTTCTTACAACGAATTCAAGGAGACATATGTGGGCCCATCCACCCAGCGAGTGGACCATTTAGATATTTTATGGTATTAATTGACGCATATGCACGATGGTCACATATTTGCTTATTGTCTGCATGTAATACTGTGTTTTTCTAGATTGTTGACACATGTTATTAGACCGCGAACACATTTTCCGGATTATCCAATCAAAACCATATGAAGAACAGTAATTTTGGTTGTGTCGATGGCAATATATTTGATGCCAACAGAAACACATAGTGAATATGTGTGTTGTGTACGTGTGATACAAATATAGTGAATATATACAAAGAAATATATATTGTGGGGATTTGCATTTGTGAACTGTTTCCAAATTCATGATCACCTTACGACTGATGATACAATCGGTAGATGATTCTGCTTGAGCCTTAAAATTTGAATTCTCGGTGAACGGTATGTAATCCGAAAAATACTTTATTTTATATATAGAAAACCAACAGTATATATTTTATTTTATACATTATGCATATCATCTTGGTTAATTATCTTATATTCATTGTTTACATGAGGTTTTTATGTTGGGGTTTATGCCCTAAAGATCTAATTTGTAAATGGATTTATGAAATAATTAAAAAGAAAAGTTCAATTCATTCTTGTTGTGTTGTTTATTTTATAACTTATGCATATATTAACATCCTAGATTGCCGGATGTAATCTCAAACAGTGTATATGAGTGTCATATACGGATGGATACAGTAAGAGACGTGCAATCTAAAGAGTCCATAGATAGCAAATAAAGTTGGGTACTTTATTTGTGGTTGATCTATAACTGCGGTCCATTCCGTAATGTATGGTGATTCTATCCTGAATCATTCATATGAGATTTGGGAATGGAGGCACCTTGTATGATGTGATCATATAGGACTGAGCCATGATCTATATGAATCTCTCACCAAGATCCATTTACTAATGAGATTCATATATATCAACTAATGATGGCTATATATGGGTGGTCTTAATCCTGAGTGTCATATCGACTCCTCCAGGTTAGATTGTGGTCTTTGATATACCATGGGTGAGGTCGGATGCAGTTCCTGATCAATATACTCCGTATGTTGGGATTGCGGTTTGGCTTGTGGCTGGGAAGGTATGTACACAATAGTGGAATCCACTCCTTCTTGTGAGAAGTAGATGGTAGTTCCTTTAAGGGTTGATTCAGGGCTTCGACAATATGAGCGCTCTCCTAATTTCGTGAGGAAATAAGATTTATTATTCATTAGAGAATCAATGGTACTTAAAGGATACTAGTAATTAAAGGGGTATAACGGACATTATGACCCAGTTCTAATTATGAACTACTGTGGAGGATCACACCATGTGTAATAGTTATATCGATGGACACCGAGTTGTATCGGTCTGTGTAAAAACGTATGTAGTTGAGAGAGTGCTGCTTTAGGTTTTTAGTGGAATAACACCGGAGTTAATAATCAATGAATATTAATTAAAGAGTTTAATTAATAATTCCGAGGATTATTGGAGCTCAAAATACTGTAGGTCCATTAGGTCCCCTTGCTAACCAGATCGATTTAGGTAACAAGGGTCACGGTTAATTAATCGGATTGTCCAATTAATTGTGTTACGAAAGTGACACGTATTCAATTCAGGGATTAATTGAATAATGAGATTATTTAATTAATATATTAATAATTAAATTAATTAAATAATTAGATTATTTAATTAATGATTTAATAATTATGATTATTAATTAGTTATTAATTGGAGGTTGCAGGTTCAAATTATAATTGAGACATAAAATAATTAGATTATTTTATTCTTAGTTAGGTAAAGTATTTAAGTTTAAGTCAACTAGGGTTATATGGGAGTTAGAATCCTACTCTACCTAGAACACTTAAATACTAATTATCTTTTGAATATATGGAGATATATTTGAGAAGAGATAATGGTCTAGTTTGAAAAATATATAGAGATATATTTAATATAACTACATAATAAATAAAAATAAAGAAAAAGCTGATAACGTAATCAGTTATTTTTATTTTTGTTAAACTTGATACATGCAACAAAAGAAAAAGAAAGAAAGAAGACAAACGCATTGATGTGCGTGAGAGGAAGTTTTCTTTTTGAAAGAAATTGTTTCTTCTTCTTTTCTCTACATCCTCCTAAGTTTTTGAATACGTGACGCGCCCACATGCAGTTGCCAGTTCAGGGAATAGCTAGGAAGATCGGTGGTACATATCAGGAGCATATCGTAAAGTGAAGGAGCCTCCAAACGTTGATAAGGTTCTAATTTATTATATTCATTGATTACAATTTCCTGTGTTTACAATTTCCTGTATTAGTTACTGAAAAATAATTGCGATCCTAAGTTCACTGGTCCCAGATCGTTTACGATATGTATAAAAAATTTTAAAACCTATTTCCGCTGCGTTACCAGTGAACAGGGTTCCAACATTTTAAACTTGTTATGGCCTTTTGCACTTGAAAATAATTATGTGGGGAAACTATGTTTTTTTCTTTTGTGCCCAAACAAAATCATTTATCTTGTCTGATTAGATTGATTGATATCATTCCCTGAAGTGAATGTTAAGTCATCTAATAGTCATGGTGGAAATTTTGGTCAATTAAAATTATTATGACATTGATGATCATAATAAGAAAATCTAGCCACCAGAAGTGGAATCACACCAAAAAAAGTAAGAAAATGTTTACTGTTGGTGATGAAGTATACGTAAATATCATGTTGATATTTTACCAAGTATATATAAATGCTCCGTGAGAGCTAATTGTTTGTTGTAAAGTGAAAAACAAAATATGTGACACTTTGTTATTGTAATAGATCCAGAAGAATCTATTTAGTTATAAAAATATACATCATAAATAAATGTTGTATTATTTTATATTGTCTCATGCCAGAAGCATGCAATTCCATTCTTACAATTGAGTCTATCATATAGAATCTGCAGATTCTTTAGTGAAAGTCACTGAAGGACAATATGATAGTACAATATATCCCTGAAGAATGTTATGACAATATAAATATGTCGAAAATGACATTTTGATGATGCAAACAAATCCATGAAGGAAAACAAAATAAGGCCAACAAACAAATAAATTCACGTCGTTAGGGGAGAAAGATACAATTAATAAAATCAACGACGTGAAATTACAGTTGACATGCATCATATTTATCTTATCTTGATCCTTGTTTGAAGTTCAAAGGATTATTCACTTGCAAATTGTAAATTTGAATGAATTTATTAATTACCAATATATTAATCCGGGTGATTGTTCCTGAAGAACAATTTATGCAAATGGCAACAAATAAATTATCCGTGGCACACTAGAAGTGTGAAATGCAACTTTTATTTAAAAGTTATTATTTATTGAAGCGAATATGAAATATCATGATCATGTTAATTACGAATAATGCTCGAGCTATATGTAATCATCATCATGACTCCTGAAGAGTTAAATGTCTTTTAAAAGACAAAAACCTTTATGGAGAGGTACGAAGTAATGAAATTTAATCTCCCCCTATGAGAACTATAAATTAAAGGGATCTCAATTGCCCATGCAAAAGCACGTATACTGGAAGTATACAAATATTACAGTTCCCCATGTAAAATTTTACTGTAGCCTTTGAAGAGGCATATGTACTGTAAACAAAAATTGAGATTTTCTATAGTGTTGCTCTGCATATTATGAACTGACGAGGATCTTAAACCACAAATTGAGGATGAATGTCGACATAATACTATTGTCCTAAAGACAGAGCTATATTCATGGACATATAGTCCAGACGCATGAAGACGTCAGACCCGTTGGATACAAATGGTTATTTGTTTGAAAACGTAATGAGAAAAACGAAATCGTGAGATATAAGGCACGACTCGTTGCACAAGGGTTCTCTCAGAGACCAGACATTGATTACTGTTGACTGTGATTTTTGGGACTATGTAAACTTGATCACACGTCAAACAAGTTACAGTGACTTAACAGCCATATTATGAGCAAGAAAAGAAGAAAAGCATGCAAACATAGATTTTACGTGGTAAAACCCCAAGGTGGGGAAACGTCCACGGTTGTCGGTGACGGCAAGAAAATGAATTCACAATGGTAAAACAATTACACACTCAAGCTCTCTTGCTCTTTTGCAGTCTTAGATTCGCATCCCTTACAACATTATTTTTAGGGTCTATTATATGTACATAGAACCCTAATTCGTGGGGTACAAGTAAGGAAAGTCATCATGATATAATGAGTCTCTAACTTATTGAAGTCGTTTTAATCTTTTTTCCTGTTTTACATTGTTTGTGTTTAGAATGTATTAGATTTCTTATCCAATTTGGCCTCTGACATCTAAAAGGAAGTTTGCTTCTTTTTCAGAGTATGCTTCGAGACATCTTATTTGAGTAAGACTTTTTCTCTGCTTATTTGAGTCGTGATTGTACTAAATTCAATGTAGTATACGTGTCGTCACGCTGACCACCAACCAAACCTGACCAAACTCCATTTTACCCCGATAGGTTACCTGATCCCGACCGGGGGCTAAACCCGATCGTTTTAATGATCCCGACCAAATTATCTTCCCCAAGCGATCATGTTACCTTAGTTGGGTTACTTTTACCTGACCATCTGGGTAACCCCGACCAGGCGTTTGTGAAGTTATCTTTAGCCAACTTAAGTTGGTTTAGTCTAGATGACTCATGGTGACATGCCATCCTTATCTTCTGCGGATGCTGATAACCATGCTGATATGTTATCCTTTCAAACTTTGACAGTAAAAATTATGATGAGACATATTCTCCCGTAATGGACTAAATTACGTTTTGATTTTTAATAGGTTTGGCAGTCTCCGAAAGACTTGAAGTCCGTCTTATGGATGAGGTGACAACATATTTATATGGGTCACTAGATACCAATAAATACATGAAAACCCATAAAGGATTTAAAATGCCAGAAGCATGTAATTCAAATTCTCGTAACTTGTACTCAATATAGTTACAACGATATTTATACGATTTAAAACAATCAAAACGAATGTGGTATAATCATCTTAGTGAATATCATATAAATGTGGGATATACTACTGATCCTATATGTTCGTGTATGTTCATAAAAAAATCAAAAACCGGATTTGCCATAATAGAAGTATATGTCGACAACATGAATTTAATTGGAACTCCTAAAGAGCTTCTAAAAGCAGTTGAATATTTGAAAAGAGAATTTGAAATGAAAGATTTGGAGAAAACAAAATTCTGTCTCGGCTTGGAGATCGAGCATAAATCAGATGGAATATTTGTCCATCAATCAACTTACGTCGAGAAGATTCTAAAAAGATTCAATATGGATAAGTATCATTCTTTGAGTACTTCTATGGTTGTTCGGTCTTAGATCCCAAGAAAGACCTATTTAGACCCAAGGATATTGATGAAATGATACTTGGTCCAGAAGTACTGTATCTTAATACAATTGGTGCCTTGTTATATTTAGCATAATGTACGAGACTATATATTGCATTTTCAATGAATCTATTGGCAAGATTTAGTTCTACGTCAACTCGACGACATTGGAATGAGATCAAACATATTTTCCGATATCTTTGAGGACTATAGACTAGGGTTTGTTTTATTCAAGGTCAAATAGTTCAGGACTTGTCGGTTATGCTGATGCTGGTTATCTCTCTGATCCTCATTTGTCACGATCAAAACTGGATATGTTTTCACATATAATGATACAACAATTTTGTGGTGCTCCACTAAGCAAACTCTCGTTGCTACTTCTTCTAATCATTCTAAGATCTTTGTGCTTCATAAAGCAAGTCGAGAGTGTGTATGGTTAATGTCTGTTATTCATCATATCCAGAGTACTTGTAAACTGCTCCCAATTACAGATTCGGCAGCAATAATATATGAAGAAAATACAGCTTGTATTGCACAAGTCAGATGAGGGTACATCAAGGGAGATAGTACCAAGCACATATCATCAAAGTTCTTCTACACTCATGAACTTCAAGAAAGTTGACAAATTTGTGTCAAACAGATAAGGTCTACAAATAACCTTGTAAATTTATTTACGAAAACCTTACCGACGGAAATATTAGAGAAATTGATAGATATGGCATTGGGATGCGTCGACTTAGCAAACTACAAGATTAAGATCGAAGAACTTTTCAGGGGGAGAACATTCTTCATTTTGGACATTTGTGCACTGCACTCTTTTTCTCTTGATCAGGTTTTGTCCCACTGGATTTTCTTGGCAAGGTTTTTAATAAGACAGTATTTAAGCACGTCCAATAATTTTTTAGAAGAATCTCAGAAATTATTATCTATGTGGCATATGTCCAATGGGGAGTGTTGCGAAATAATTGACTTTCAACACCTTGAGAATAATTCACAATTAGTTCTCTTGATCTCATTTCCTATTTCAATGTAGGGCAATTACCTCTCTTGATCTTATTTCCTATTTCATTGTATATTCAATTCTCCCTATGCCTATATATATATAGGCTTATTGTGTAAGTATTCAATACATACAGATAAATAAACTAATAGAATTGGTTTGCTCTCACTTTTTCTCGTTTCGGTTAGTATTACTTTCTATACCTTTATGCTTTGATTTATAAAAATCTTTTAACACACATTTTCTAAACACACTCCATTACAAAACTTTAAATATAAAAAATTTCTGAAAACACATATTTTGTTCCAGAATTATCCTTTTATTTTTTAACACTCATTTTCTTCTCATAGAAGTTTTTTTGTAAACAAACAGCAACATCGAATACAGTACGTCAATATCTAAAGCATCCTACTTTTAGTGAAGATTTTAAAAATATAATCTCTATTAAAGATGGAGACTAACAGTGTTGTTATTCTCATAGAAGTTTTTGTATCAACTTTAGACTTATAAAACATTAGACTTTAAAATTCTAGGTTAAGATTTATAAATCCCCTTTATTCTTCTTCATTGCTTATACCATCAACTCATACACTTTATTAGAAAATAAAAATTCCTTCTATTTTTTTGTATGAAATAGATATTCCTTATCATAAATCAATTGTTATTCTCGTCAAACTAGTATTGCTGATAGATAAAAAAGAAGGAGAGAGAATACACATAAGATGAATATACAGATTGATGCACAAATAAATTACAAATAGAATATGGAGTCTAATTTCTTAAGCCAACTCTCTTCAAGTTAACCAACTATTGTCTTCTTCAAGTCTTTCGGTTTCAAATTGAACTTACCAATGAAAAAGAAACTCTTATTATACTGTAAAAAAAGTGTTTTAGGTTTGTAAAACATAAAAGAGATAAGAAAATAACACTGGAATTTAAAACTTTCTTTTGTCTTTTTTAGTAATTCTAATTAAGGATAAACTTGTCATTAATAAAAACATTTAAAATGAAGTGTAGAGAGACATTTAGTGGATTGTCAATAGCATCTTTCTTCAATAAAATAAGGGTGTACTAATAAGTTTTATGGATGTTAATATCGGCAATTTTATTATTGATATCCGTTATCTTACATTTCTCTTCTTGTATGTTGTAATATCATATCATGTCTGTAGGATCAAACCCAACGCTAGAACTAGTTAATATTATATGACAAGAAATTTGCATACTCTATATTGGATTTTATTTTACCGGCGCAAACATGTTAAGTCAAAACTAGAGATAAAAATGTATACTGTCTACACCACTAGTGATAGTTAAGAACACAATAACAAATTAGCAAATTTTTGTTGGATCTTATTTGACTCGGACCATTATCACTCCAAACATGTTAAATAAATTCAGTGTTCTAGTAAACGCTAGGCGCTAGTCGGGTGGTAGACCAGCGCCTAGCGCCTAGGCGGATTTCTAGGCGGCCGAAATTTTTTTGGTTTTTTTTTTGTTTTTCCTATCTATAAAACCAATAATAAAACTCATGGTATGACCAAATTCAATCAAAATCATAACATTTAGTCCAAATCTATAAAATCCAAATGAAATCCATCACAAATTGTCAATTTCACAATTCATATTTCACATTTCACATTTGACAATAGTCACAAACTCACAATACAATATTCCAACAACAAAATCATCAAAATCTACTCCAAATCCACAAACCAAATGGAATCCAATAACAAATTGTCAATTTCACAATCCAATATTCCAACAACAAAATCATCAAAATAGTAAATATAGTCCAATATTCCAACAACAAAAGCATCAAAATAATAAATATAGTCCAAATCCACAAAACCGAATGAAATCCAATCACAAAGTATTGGACATTCAAAGTTTCAAACACAAATCAAAATATCTAAGATAGAGTTTCTAATGCTTCGTCTTCAACTACATATTCGTCTAATTGAAAGACAACGTCATCATCGGATTCAAACTCAACATTTTCTTCGGCCGCATCATTGTCAGATTGAAAATCATCTTCAAGATCTCTCACTTCACCATCTTCTAGCCCCGAGCCGGGCTCGACTTCATCATCACCATCATCAACAATCCATCCTTGTGCATTACTAGCATCATTTTCTAGTAGTATATCTACTTTTTTATCGGTCCCCCTTTTTCTCTTGTCCATCAATCTAGAATTAAATTGGACGTACACTAGATTGTTCAACCGATTCGTGTCTAGTCGATTCTTTTTCTTCGTATGTATCTAAATCAAAGTAAAATAAATAGATATTTAAAATTGAAACTTTGAAAGTAACTTCCTAGTTAAGTAGGTATCAATATTCAATATACAAATAATCTATAAATCTAACATAGTAACTTACCCCCTCAAACGTGCTCCAATTTCTTTCACAACCGGATGAACTAGCCGTTAAGGAGAGGATCCTTTTTGCTATTGTTTGCAAGTTTGGTGTGTCAGATCCATAGTTAGTCCACCAAGTTACTGCATCAAAAATAGTAAAATACATAAGCTTTAAAAAAAATACTAACTACTGAAAAGTAAAAACTAAAAACAAATGAAAAAATTTAAATTTGCTTTTTTTTACCTGGATTGTAGAACTCATCATTCTTCTCACATCCCTTCAATGCCAATGGCCTTCTAAAAGGACCTTCTTTGTTCAAATACTTCCCAAACTTAATATTCACGAAGAGGTTTTTCTTTTCAAGGTCATCGGGATATAAAATCTCCGCAAAAGTACAAAACACATTAGAAACTTCATTAGTATAAATGCTTGACATTGACCCATTGAAGAAATAGTAGGGATTTAATACATAGGCCGCCAAATGTAATGGAGAATCAAGCCGACCTTTGGATTTCTTATCAATAATCTCAAATATTGGCCGATAATTACTCTCAACATTTTTCAACCCCTCTCTAATCTCTTCCTTAGCCTTTTTTAGCTCCCCATATAAAAATCCCATAGATGGCTTTCGATCCCCATCAACTAATCGAAGCACCCTTACTAAAGGAGAAAAAACCCTTAGGCAATATTTCACACCATTCCAAAACACTGTACTCAATACAGTGTTGTAGGCCGCTTTCCCCTTAACACTCTTCGACCATTTGCATTTCTCCCAATCGGTGCTAGTAAAAAATGCCCTCAACTTATCTTTTTTCTCCAACAAAGATTGCAATGTTAAGAAAGCTGAAGCAAACCTAGTAACTCCAGGCCTCATTATGTCCCTCTTCCTTGTAAATGTCCTCATTATCGCCAATGTGGTGTGGTGGGCATAAATGAAGATAGTGAAACTCTTGGTTTCCTCAAGTGTATTTTTGAACTTTGGTAGCTTGCCAATACCTTCAAGCATGAGGTTAATGGTGTGAGTAGCACACGAGCTCCAAAATATTGATGGCATCTTTACCTTCAACATCTTCACCGCAGCCATATTGTTGGAGGCATTGTCGGTCAGCACTTGGACAACATTTTCAGGGCCAACTTATTCAATCGCACTTAACACATATTTAAAAAAAAAATTCACATGTATGTGCCTCAGCGAAGCTATCTTTGGAGGAAAGGAAAATGGTGTCTTCGTTGCAATTCACACACAAATTCATAATGCTCCTCCTTTTCCTATCCGTCCAAGCGTCCGTCATAATTGAGCACCCATCAACTTTCCATGATTGTTCTTGTTTTTTGAGTGCCTCTTTGGTTGTTTCAAACTCCTCCTTCAGTAGTGGTTCCCTCAATTGCCATTGACTTGGAGGTTTGAAGCTCGGTCCAAATCGACCTATCGCCTCTACCATTTGCAAGAAACAATCATTATCAATGGCATTAAAAGGAATGCATGCTTGATACACCCATTTGGCCACTTATCTTTGAGTAACATGTGTCCTCTCTTTAAGGATGGTATCATTGAGGGACTGTTGCTTCATATTATTTGACTATTCCCAGAGGCGGAGAAATTAGGGTTGATAGGATTAGCAAATTTATCCATAGGGCCAAGAAGCTTAGAGGTTTACCTTGGCCCTAACCCTTCCATTTCCTCTAAATCTTCTTCACAACCAATACTCACTGCAACTCTTAACTCATCTTCTTCCTTTTTCTTATTTTTTTTCTTGTTTTTTTGCATCCATTATTGCTTGTCTACACCTCAGTTGCATATCTATTGATGCCTTTAGACATGGCGCAACATTTCCCTGTATGTTGGCAACATGTTCTTTCAAACGGTAAACCCCCCCCCCCCCCCCCCCCCCCCCCCCCCCAGAAAAGACCTTTTCACACAAAATGCATTTCACTTTATCTGGATTATTCTCATCAATCAAAATTCCAAACTCCCACCCAACATCATTGGATTTTCGTTTCCTTCCGACAGGAACCGAAGTGGCATTAGAGGCACCCGAAGATACATTAACATTGCCGGTTGCATTAGGAGCGGCACTATTATCAGGCAAGGAAGTCATGTCTATTGTCTAAGTGTCTAGATAAATTCTGAATTCTGAAATAAAAATACTAAAACACATCATCAAACTACCAAACTTGAGTAAACAACTAAAAATTAAAAAACTAAAAATTATTGAAATAGTTTTTTACTTTTTTTCACACAAATATTCTATTATTCTTCGCTGCCCTCTTTGATTTTTTTGCTATTTTTTTTTGTTTTTTTGCAACCACCAACAGATTCAATAGAATTCATTTTCACACAATTCAACCGACCACCAACAGATTCAACAGAATTCATTTTCACACAATTCATCCAACCCCCAACATATTCAACAGAATTCATTTTTTTTTGTTTTTTGTTTTTATTTTTTATTTTTTCACACAATTCTCACACAAAATTCATTTTCATAATTCATAATAGATTAACATAACAGATTTTTTCACACAATTCTCACATAAAATTCATTCTCACAATAGATTTTTTCACACAAAATTCATAACAGATTTTGTCATAACAGATTTTTTCACACAAAATTCATTACAGATTTTTTCACACAATTCTCACACAAAATTCTTTCTCACACAAAATCCATTCTCACAATTCTCACACTATCCATAATTCATTTTCATGTCCCATATACATATTCTTGTCAAAATTGCTTTAATGAAAAGGAAAACATAATCTGGGTAACCACCAACAACAGATTCAATAGGAAAAAAAATCAAAAATTGCTTCATTTTGTTATACTATACTAATCTACTTCAAACTTCAAATTATGGGGAACCACCAACAGATTCAAGTCATTCAACCAAACACATATTCCACCAATGACCAACCAAACAAAAAACTGAAATAAAAAACCAAAAAAAAATGAAAAATGAACCTTTTACGACGGCGACCACACTTCGATCTGGCGACGAGGAGTGACGACGGCCGACAACGATTGCTTCTGAGTTCCGGCGGCGACGAGCGGTGGTGGTCGGCGACGACAAGAGAGGTTGTTGGTGGGTCTAGGGTTGTGAATTTGGGAATTAGAAAAGTGGTAGAGTCGGGGAGAAAGGAAAATTAGAAAATGAATTGTTGAAATCAGACCAATTTTATTTTTTTTGCTTAAACTGTGCGTTTTGGGCCGACTTTTTTTAAAATTAAACCGCCTATTCTGGTCAAACCCGACTTTGACCAGCCTAGCCCAAATAATCGGTCCAACTCGGTCCAACTCGGCCGAATAATTATTGACCCGCCTGGAATGGTCGATTTGGCCTGTTTCGGGACGGCCAGGTTCCGCCTAGGCCGCTTTTTCGAACACTGAATAAATTAGTATTGAGCGGAGGTCCTTTAAATTGTTTCACATCATTCTTATTAATATGATATACTTTATTTAAAAAAATCATGTTTACTTTCCCAAAATTTTGTTTTAAAGTTATCGTGTAAATACTAAATAGAGATTATATTACGGTTTATTTGTACTTAACTTTAGTGAATCGGAAATGTTAATTTTTTTTTTCAAATATTAAATAGAGAAATTGACGTAACCTATGTTAATATATAAATTTTCAATAGACCAAGTAGACTCTCCACCAGGACGCTCCTCACCAGGAGAAATGGCCACCAGGAGATCCACCAGCTGAGTGTAAAGACAAAATCCCAAGAAAGAACTAGAAACATGCTATATCAGCATTTCAAGTGGCCAGAAAATAGTTACAAAAGATAAGATTCCTCCCACTTGCCAACATAGGCAGGAGATTCGAAATTTGGTAGGGGCCCCACCAGAGCTGGTCCTGACTTTTCCGAGGCTCCTGGGTGAAATCTAAAAAATGAGCCCCTTGTATATATCCAAAGGAACGATTAATACACACGATTTCCTACATCAATTAGTGAGAATTGCTTAAACGTTTATTTTTTCACCAGAAAAGAAATTACTCAATAGAACAGAAAATTGAGGAAAATAAGCATTATCCAGCAAAAACAATGATATATACAAGACTACGACTGCTTTGATACTTTTAAAGTATAAAATCCTCACCCTTTATAGTGTAGAAATAATAGAATTTGCAAAAATGATCAAACCCTAACAAAATTGGGTATAGTCTTGAAAAAAAAATCAATAAAATCAATTGGGCATCAGAACCCTCATTTTGTTGTTTTTGTAATGCCTAGGCTGTTTAAAAACAAGGGTAAAAACAAGGGCCTTTTTTTGTAGCAAATTATTTCTATTGGGCCATTTTTTTTATTTTAGAATGCAACCCATATACAAGCACTCAAAACATGAAATTGAAGACCCGTAGAAATGACAGGCCATGGGCGAGTGCCCTTGGTGCCCAGGCCCAGGGCCACCCCTGGGCTCCACTTCAACAAACCAGCCACTCTAGATTTTTTGGAAGAGAAAAACTTTTATAAGCTAGTTCAGCCATGATCACATAGGCCAACATCCAACATCCAATCCTTGCAATCCATGTCATCATTAGACCAAAAAGTGACGCCAAAAAGCAAATTGTTTCCTCCCATCGGACAAAATGAATTTTGAATACTTTAGAGGCTGAATTATTGTCACCCAATGGGAAATGGACACCTGTCCAACCCACTTGGTCTGAATTGTACTATAAATGGACCTTGAGTCCTAATAAAATTCTCTCCAAGCTTTTCTCCTTTATTTTACTGAACAATTTACTTGGTCATTTTCATGATCTTTGAAGAGTTTCTTTGAACGTTGGAAAACGATCGTCAGCTCCCCGCCAACATTGATTCCGGCGGTCCTTTTTCACCTTAAAAACTATACAAAACTCTGCCCTATTTTTCCAGATTCATCATACCTTCGTTTTCTCTCCTGGAGAAACGAAGTTCTGCTCAAATTAATCCATAAATCTCAAAAACTCTCCCGAAGAGATTCTTCAATCTCAAGAACTCTCCCGGCGAGATTCTTCAATCTCAAGAACTCTCCTAGAGAGATTCTTCAAATCTGGTTAACACAAAATTTAAGGTGTTTAACAGTGGCGCGTGCCGTCTGTGGGGAAATCCAACCTATTTGACTGAGATTTCCAAACCTTTTTCGTGACCAAACGGAAATAATGAGCTCACGAAACACAGTCCAATCGCTTTCCAGATTCGATTGTCAACATTCCTTTGAAGCTTCTGAATCATGACGAAATCCTACTCCCTAAGAGCCCATAGATCCAGATACAACCTCAATGGTTGATCATCTAGCAGTAGGATAACCTAGCAACTGCCACCACCAACTGACAACCAAATCACCAGAAGCCATGTGCATCCGGCATTCTCTAGGTGGCAATATATACATCCTGTATGTATATATGCGATCATTGTTGAATCACAACAAAAATCCATCATGTGGTAACATCTTTCTTCTTTTTATTGATTTTCGTATGAATAGTCTACTGGAATACAAATTTCACCAATATTTAGTGAATTAAATGAACTACAATTTGTTTCAATATTATTTTGCCATATATACATGTTGCGACTACAAGTTTGTTTGATTTTGGAGTTGCATTTTCTGGAGATAATTTAGATCCAAAGTGATTTAACAATGTTGAAGTTTATTTCGTCATTATTTAAGCAATCAATTTATCGTTTACGTTGATCTATGCATCACTTATGTCTTTCTCACCATTGAAATTGTTTTATGCAAATTTGGATCTCATCCCCCACTATCTGAGTGATTTTATTTGCTAAATAAGCTACTAAACTGTGTGCTTGAGCTCTGAATTAATAGATCCAATTCTAAACAACGTTTCTCCTAAGGACAATAATCTCCCGGAGAAAGATGTCTGTAGGAGGAAAGCTCCTCACAAAACTGTCGTGAAGGATGAAAGCTAACAGATGGACTACCAAGAGAAAAGCTCTTGGAGCGACCACAATATGAAATATTCTTAAAGTCAAAAATGCTAGATGAAAAGCTCCTGAAGAATAAATCAACGGGAGAAAAGCTCCCTTATAAGTAATTGCGATGACAACGCATATCCCATGCAAGAACATGGAGATGATGATGCAAATAAGAGCTGACATAGATTGAATGATAACATGTTTATAGGTCGGCCAAAGCACCTTACTCTACGGGAGCTAGTAAATCTAAACGAAACATTGATGGTTGCTCACTCGGCAACATGAGTACTTGACAACTACCACCACCAGGTGACAACCAAATCCCAGAAGCCATGTGCATTTGGTGTTCTCCATGTGGCAATACAGCCTGTAGGTATATGTGCGATCGTTGCTGGATCACAACGAAAATCCATCATGTGGTAACATATTACTTTGTTTTATTGATTTTCGTATGAATAGTCTATTGGACTACAAATTTCACCAATATTTTGTGAATTAAGTGAACCGCAATTTGTTTGAGTATTATTTTTGCCATATATGTGTTATGGCTACAAGTTTGTTTGGTTGGGGAGTTGCATTTTCTAGAGAGATTAATAATCCAAAATGATTTAACACAACTAAAATTTATTTCGCTATTATTCGAGCAATCAAGTTATTATTGATCTATACATCATTTATTGTCTTTTTCGCCATTGAAATTATCTTATACAAATTTGGATCTTGCTATTTGAGTGATTTTATTTGCTGTCTAAAGCTACTAAACCGAGTACTTGAGCTTTGAGTTGATAAATCTAGTTCTGAGAAGCATCGATTCTCCTAAAGATGATAATCTCCGAGAGAAAAAGGTCTTTAGGAGGACAGCTCATCACGAAACTGTCATTGAGGATAGAAGTTGTTGGATGATAACACACCAGGTGAAAAACTCCAGGAGGATAATCCACCATAAGCAACACCTGAAGATCGTGATTTTTTTTTTTTAAAATCGTGACCAAGTTTTGACAAGCGAGCCCACGAAACTCATTCATATCTCTTTTCCTAAGAACCAACGGATCTGAACATCGCTCAGTCGATCGCCCAACCGAAGTTCGGTGGACCTAGCAGCCACTACCACCAGGTGACGTACGGATCATTAGGAACCATGTGCACCCGATGTCTCCAGATGGAAATAAATCTAGCATGTGTAAGAATGATCTCTGCTGGATCATTACAAAGCATTATCATGTGCTGTAGGAGAGTCCATTATCATGTGCCGCAAGAGAGTCCAACAATCGCCGGCCACATGCAGATCATTTTGCTAGCAAGAGCTAAGAACATCCAGCCTTGTTCAGACCCTCGAACCAAGAACAAACTCGTGTACGCTCCTAGGAGGAAGTTCCACCAAGACGAAATTCAAAAATAGAGGAGGATCCTATGAAGGAGGAACTACCACAAAGATCTGGTACATGTAGTAAAACAATGTTTCTCAAAAGAAAAACCTAATCACCACGAAAAATATGAACAACTCTCCTTCCAGCCAAGCTGAAAATTCTGCTGGAAAAGTATTCTAGAAATACAGATCCCCTAAACCACCCGGAGATATACTTTCAGAAAATGGAAATTCATAAATGCCTCTGATAGACCATGTACAGAATGTTCCTAACAACATTAGAATGAGTCACCAAAAAGTGGTTTAGAAAACTCCCTCTAGAAAGTGTTAAATTTTATCACAGCTCACCGAGGAGTTTTTGCTCCTAGTTTCAAGGAATAAAATCTCCACCAAAAGATCCCTCACAACTGTAGTACATTCGCTAAACCGAAGATGAAGCTCTAAGGAATATGTGAAGTGTTTCCAAGAAGAAGTGATCAAAATGGTTGTTTTCACAGAAAAAGCAACTATGATAATTTTTAGAGAAATCTAAGAATTTGCCCATTATGGGAGTCATTTGAAGAGCAATACTCTAAGACCTACAAAGAAGCTTACATGAGAGCTTTGGAGCAAATAGAGAAGGATGAAAACAATACTGGATAAAAGGGTAACATGAGGTAGCTGAGTCCAAATATAGGAATCACCGGAAAGAAGGTTACAATTCCTCTTGGAGGTCCTATCTGTGAAGCCGAAACTATAACCGTTCCCTGCCCCACAACTCCAGAACTCAAACCAGGTCGGAAGAGGGTCTTACACCTCTACCTCCATCACCACCCAAGCAGCAGAACCGTGATGTTAATCAAAGGTTTGTCGACCGTCTAACCTTTCCGGAATCTACACCTCTCAATACCAATAGAGACAAGATTTTCTTAGTCATCTGAGGGAAAAGTCCCTTACAAACTCTTAGCCTAGTGAATACCTCTCAAGAGAAAAGAAACCATTATAGATACGATTATTTTCATGAAGATTACAGCCACAAGACCTCTGAGTGTTACAGTTTGTGCAATTAAATAGAGAACTTAGTACAAATGAGTCTCCTAACCGAATTCTTGCTAAAAGGTAAGAGCCGACCTGCAAGAGAGAATCAACCAGTCAGGACCCTCAAGAGCATCAGAACTAAAAGGAAAAGAGAAAGTGTAAACTATCTAGGTAATTCACACCATTAGTAGAGGACCAACCTCAGCAAAAAGATTGAACAAATCCAGGAAGAATTATGCTCGACTTCCTTTAGGAAGATCCTTGGTGGTAGAAGTATAAATTGTCAATGTCAATAGGGCCTCAAGACCTCCCGTCACACCTATCACCATTACAGAATATGACAACATTGATGTAGTCTACCATTACGGTGACCCGATTGTCAAAACTCTCAAAATGACGAATTCCATTGTAACTCGGGTAATGATTGACACTAAATGCTCTGTATAAACAACCACAACACTAAAATGTTCCTGGAGGTTAAATCACCAAGAGAGACGCTTATTGAGCAACCACTGAGAGAAATTCTCATAAATCGAAGATTGCTAAGAGTCACAACGAGTGAAGTAACCATGAAGGATAAAAGCTCATAGACGATAAACCACCAGGAGAAACACTTTTGGAGTGACCATTGGAAGAACGCTCTTAGAGAATAAATTACTTGGAAAGAAGCTCATAGGAAAGATCACCTCAAAGAAATGACAAAATGCTAATGAATACATCACCAGCAGAAACAATCTCGGAATAAATGATCCTGAAGCTGAAAGTATCATGCCGAACACTCTCAAATAAAAATTCACTAGGTGGAATGCTCTAAAAGGATAAACCATCAAGAAAAAGGCTAACACATCGACCATTAGAAGAAACATTTCTAAAGCCCCAATGATCGCCTACAATGATATATGTTTCTCAAGTCTTCTAACATCTTACCAGCTCAATGCTAAAAGACTGAGAAACTTGTTAATGACACAAATTAATCGTTAAACCAAGTTGGCTCTCCGTCGGAATATCTCCCACCACGAGACATAACCACTAGGAGAGAGACCTACCTTTCCTACCAGCGGAAGAAAAAATTAGAAATTCACGCTTAACGTGACTCCCTCTAGAAGGACTCAATATATATATATATATATATATATATATATTATAATATAATCTATTTGATTCCAAGTCACCAAAAAACGCTTATTTGAAAATTGCTGAAACACACCATGTATAATAATTTCTGGAGGAAAATGACCACGTCAAATGATTTCTCATGACACGGTAACCATGCTTAATGATTTCTCCATGAAGAATTGCCACACATAGTGAGTCTCCAAGAGAATGTTTTTTAGTCAGTTTGAGTTTATCGTCATGCTATAAAGTCTCCTAGAGGATGAGAACACACGACACTCATGTTCTCTCCTGGTCCTAGGAAATAACTCGTAGCATCTCACGAAATTCCCTTAAGGTTGATCACTCAAGAAAGGACCAAACCCCTAGTGTATGGAGAGAGACCCTCAAAGACAAAGAAGTCTCGCTAAAATCCTTCGGGAGAAAATACGCAACACTCATGTTACCTTCGTGTCATGAGATATAACCTTCTATATCTCGCAAAATTCTCTTGAGGTTGATCACCCAAGGAAGGGCCAAAGCCTTTGTGTGTAGAGAGAGACCCTCCAAAGCGGACAAGTCTCGCACAAATCCTTCGGAAGAAAACACACGACACTTATGCTACCTTCGAGTCATGAGAGATAACTTTCTATATCTCATGAAAATTTCCTTGAGGTTGATCACCCAAGGAAGGACCAAACCCCATGTGTATGGAGAGGGACCCTCTAGGGCAGACAAGTGAGCCAAAATCCTCTGTGAGAAATCACACAACACTCATGCTACCTTCGAGTCATGAGAGATAACTTTCTATATCTCATGAAATTTCCCTTAAGGTTGATCACCCAAGGAAGGACCAAACCCCATATGTATGGAGAGAGACCCTATAAGGCAGACAAATCTTACCCAAATCCTTCGGGCGAAAACATATGACACTTATGCTATCTCCAGGTCATGAGAGATAACTTTCTGTATCTTACAAAATTTCCCTTGAGGTTGATCACCTAAGGAATGACCAAACCCCATGTGTATGGATAGAGGCCCTCCAGGACAGACAAGTCTCGTCAAACTCCATTGGGAGAGATACTCTCTATTAAAATACGAGCAAACTACGCTACTAAAAAAAATAATGTTTGCCTAAGTTACTCACTTGTGAGAAAATAACTCAAAAGAGATAGGTCCCCTTAAGGCTGATCACCTAAAGGAAGGACAAAACCCTATGAATGGAAGAAACAAACCTCCAGGAAGGATAAATCTCATTCTTCACTAAGAGAATACGCATCATATACAAAAACAAAACAACCACGCTTTAGAATAAAACAAACAAAATAATAATAAAACTTTAGGGAAAACATTCCTTAAATAAGCTAAGTCCCGCGCTAGGTAAAAAAGAGACTCAAAAGTTCAAAACATAACATCTTGGTTTAAAAGTAGAATAAACAAGCATAGAAAAAGTAAAGTCTTCTTTAGAGTAAACACTCCTGAAGAGAGTTCGCTAGCTCCTCATTCGCAATAGCAAAGTCTTTCTTGTCTTTAACCAGTTTCTTGTTTTCAACTTCCAACCTTGCATACCTCAAGGAGAGATCAAGCTTACCTACCTCCAAGGAAGGACAAAACCCCATGTGTATGGAGAGAGACCTTTCAAGGCATACAAGTCTTGCCAACTTCTCCATAAAAAATAAAGCCAAGAGGTTGTACTATCTCCAAACAGTTTTGGGGATACCACATTCTCTACGAATATAATCACTCTTCTCCTGGTGACAAATCTCCAAGAGAACTAATAAACCATAAGATGGTTATTGAGACTTCAAGCCAACAAAGTCAAGAAGTTTCACTATCTCCGAACAGTATTTGGGGATACAACATTCTCCCTGAATAAAACCACTCTCATTCAAGAGACAAATTTCCAATAGAGTTACTATGTTGGCAAACTTAGATAATAACCTCATGAAATCTCCAAGATGGCTTAGGTTGATTCTCCAGAAACGTTATTGGACTCAAGAAGCCTTTTGAAGGCTCAACTAGTTAGAAAAAAACACCCTTACTAAAAAACGGGGGCTTCCAATAAAATGACTTCAGAATCAGATACTCATACCAATATCGCCACATGATCGCTCTACAAATGTTCACATTTAGAGCTCCCTTTTCCTATCTTTTGTGTTCGTTTCTGAGCACTTTTGTGTATTTAATGTATGTTTTAAACATGTGTAGGTAAATGTTCCTCAAATAAGGTGTTTATACCAAAACTGAAGAAAATAGAGAAATTCAGGGCAATTGTGTCATTATGGAGAATAAGGGGTCAAAGTTCAAATATGGAGAATATATTGAAGATTCTATGATTAGGGAAGAGTTGAGAGGAGCATATTGTAATTTGCCAGCCAAGACCGCACAGTGCACCACCTCATAAATGAAACAATGCATTTTATATGTGGGTTGTTAGGTCTGCTGAGTGCACCCCACCCCAAATCTAAGCGAATCCATAAGGCAAGACAACTTGGGCCACTGATCACACCCATGCCCAATTATGAATGCGACCCGACATCATCGTCTTCAACCTTCAAACGGGTAGAGCAGACCCACGTGATCTGATCTGGACCTGGCCTGCTACCAGACTTCAAATCAATGATTTCCAACCGTTTTTTGACCACGTTTCAAGTCATTTTTAGCCCAGATCGACGGAGCACTTCAGTACGGTCAGTTTGCCACCATTTTTGACCGCTCATGCACACATTTCCCTCTCCTTCAAATCCTTTAAAATTTCATGGCCACCAAGCTTCAACCGTGTCTTCTTGTCTGTGAAACAGAACGAATGAACCTACTGGGAAGCCTCTGCGACTTCGCAGGAAATAACTCATGGATCAGAGGAGCTAAACTCGTGGACATGTTTCATGACTTTGTCTCTGCGGCTTCGAACCCATGAATCGGCCCATTTTTAGAGGATTTTTATGTCTTTTCACACTAAACACTTGCCCTAACATTTCCCTATGTAAATACAACTCTTTTGCCTCTTCCTTCTTGTCTGAAATTTATCTTTTAGATATAAGAATCCCTTTCTTAGATTCCAACACCACAAAAGAGAGGGATAAGCCTTCAAGCTTCCATGGAGGTTCCTCCTCCATGGAAGTCTTCCCATCCACACTTCTACACATTCTACCTTCATCTTAGAGTAGATTGTTAGAGAACATAAGGGCTCTTAAGCCAAGATCATCACCATGGAACTTCAATGGAAGTTGTGAGCTTTTGTAGGAGTTGTTCTTCAAGGGCTGACCTCTTATTACTGTTCTATTGCATGTCTTATTATCTTTGATGTATTATCCCTACTTGGGATTATTTGTAAGCCTTACACTTGAGCTATATATGTATGAGTTGTTCTTAGATTTGATTTAGGTATTGATTCATTCTTTAATGTGTATGATTAAGCTTTCATTGTGATAAGCATGTGTATGGAGGATTATGAATTGATGTGTATGTATGGATGAGATTATGAGTAGAATAACTTAATGATGTAGGAGTAGTTGTAATCAAATATCTCATTTGTGTATATAAATTGGTGAATGGTTTAACATGCTATGTTTGGAATGATTTGAGTGAATGAGAGTTGGGATTGTACTCTAAGATGACTTTCCGGGCATAGTCTTGACTACATGGCTCTATTGAATGGATAGAACTAGAACAGGTTTTGGTTCTTTGTTCTTGTACTTAAATGGGTCTTGACCAAAGACACAATTACTCTCCCATGACCGTGGTTGAGTGATGAATTGATTTCAGGGATTCCCTAATCAAGAGAACGGACCCTTTACTTGAATTGAATAGTTTTCACATGTTCTACAATCTACATGAATGACATCTTATATTTGGTAAACTCATTTCCCTTGTGTGACCAATATCTTGCATATCTCCAACCCACCATTATTTTTGTAACTTACGGAGATTGTCTTTAGGAGTAGGTTAACTTAATTAGAAGTAGACTAATTTAGAAAGGCAAGCACCCAGTTACATTTCTATCTTTAGTTTTATGCCTTTAGTTTTAGGTTGTTTTCACTCACTCTCACACACCGCATTATGCTGACACTTCACACACACACCATTCTCACCACTTCCACATTCTATTTGCATTGCTTTTCTAATAAACGCTAGAGCTAAACATAGTTGACGGATTCCACCTCTCTGTGGGAACAACCATTGCTTACTTGCTATACTAGTCATTTGACTCGTGTATTTGCGAAGTAGATTAAATTAGATAAATATCTTTTTGACGACTGAAAGTCGGTCGTTCATCACACCTAGACAAAAATTACCAAAAGGCACCAAAGCCATTCATGCTTACCATCGATGTGATTTATCTCTTGTCTCTGACATCTCACTGGGAGATGCATCAATGATATTTCCCACAGTGAGAAGAACGAGAAGAGTTCTTACAATCGCCTACAATCGATGTGATTTCTTTCTAGTCTTCTAACATTTTATCAGCTCAATGCTAAAAGACTCTGGTACTTGTTACTGATATAAATTATCAACAGACCAAGTAGGCTTTCCACCAAGACGCTCCTCACCAAGACACTTCTCACCAAGAGAAATAGCCACCAGGAGATCCACTAGTTGAGTGTAAAGATAAAATCCCAAGAAAGATCTAGAAACATGTCACATCAGCATTGCAAGTGGCCAGAAAATAGTTACAAAAAATTAGATTCCTCTCACTTACCAACATAGGCGGGAGATTCAAAATCTGGTAGGGGCCCCACTTCAATATACCAGCCACTCTAGATTTTTGGAAGTGAAAACCTTCTAGAAGCCAGCTCAGCCATGATTACATGGGCTAACATCCAACATCCAGTCTCTGCAATCCATGTCATCATCGGACCAAAAAGTGGAGCCAAAAAGTAAATTGTCCCCTCCCATCAGACAAAATGAATTTTGAATATTTTAGAGGCTAAAACAATGTCACCCGATGGGAGAGGGATACCTGTCCGCCCACTTGGTCTGAATTGTACTATAAATGGACCTTGAGTCCCAATAAAATTCTTTCCAAGTTTTTCTCATTTATTTTACAGAACATTTTACTTGGTCATTTTCATGATCTTTGAAAAGATTCTTTGAACGTCGGAAAATGATAGTTGGGTCCCCGCCGGCATTGATTCCGTCGGTCTTTTTTCACCTTAAAAAATATACAAAATCTGCACCATTTATCTAGATTTCATCATACCTTCTTTTTCTCTCCTGGAGAACCGAAGTTCTGCTCAAATTAACCCATCAAATCTTAGGAATTCTCCCGAAGAGATTCTTTAAATCTGGTTAACAAAAAATTTAAGATCAGTTAGAAATTTGATTTATTAAAGAAGTGCACCAAAAACAAAGGGCCACGTCAACCTAGGAAACTAAACCAATCTTGTGATGTGTAAAATCGTGTTATAAAATACTCACTCGCAAGAGCACGAATCGTGAAGATAAGTGCAGCGACAAGTAAGGATCGGTCCCACGAGGAAAAGTGATTTATTGATTGAAAACTAATTTTAATTCTAATTAAACTAAAAATATTCAAAGGGATTATTTTGAGAATTGAATTAAACTAAATTAAACTAAAATACTAAATTAATTAAAAGCAAGTAACAAGAAATTATGGATTATGATCAAGGAATGAGAAATACTAGGTCATCAATGATTCTCAATTATAAACACTCAATGTGTGGAATTAACTTGTAAACAAATTCAATTAATTCAAGGGTTCATTCTTTATATTTAATATGACTATTACCGTATGATCGCGGGATGAGTCACGTGTTCCCAACCACTATTCACCATTGGTCTATGATGTGAACAACGATCGGAAACCCTTTAAGTGCAAGAAATAAGAACAAAATTCTATACTTTGCTTGGCCTATGCTAAAGATAAAATTTATTCATTCAAAAGAGCATTAATCAAGGTTAGGTTTGGTCTACACTCCAACCCTAATTCTCAGATAGTTTTAACCCTAAAATCATGCCAAATAATCATCCACCCTTATTCTATGGTGTGAATAAATATTAAAACTAATGATGATTAAGCAATTAAGCATAATGAATGAATCAAGATTGAATTGATGAAATAATAATTAATCTACACATGAGCATTCACAAAAGGTTCACATTGATTCCATAGTTATGGAATTAATTACACATGAAAAGATTAAAAGAAGAGGATGAAGAGTTGATAAAACCCACGAATGTCTTCTTCAAGCTTCCAAGTGCAACAATGGTGGTGGTGTGATGGGGGACGACCCGCTTGGTGGCTTGGGACCTCCCTTGGCTTGTGTATTTCGAAATTAGGGTTCAAAGAGGTTTAAATAGGCTTTAGATGCTAGACCAAGTCCTTAAACAACAAGGAAATCAATTCCCTTTTAGAACTCTACCTTTTTTGGGATTTTATTTATTTCCTAATCCATTACAATTGATTACTTATTGAAGGAAGATGAGGATTATGCATCAACTTGCTTCCTAAGACTCACACTCATGTCCAAGAAGGTAATATTTCCCGATCCAACAACTTGCAAAATAAATCCCGTCACTATTCATGGAATTATGACCGATCTAACCATCAGGTACTAAAACAAGCATAATTTCTTCTAAGAATATCGGAATTGCGATCTAAAAAGTGTGCCGAAACTAGACTTCCGAGGCTTTCCATCCATAAGTGGTAGGGCACACAATTCAATAGGAGCTGAGAGATATGGTCCCCGCAATCTGGCTGTTCTGCACTGGCAGAAATTCAGCCTTTCCCGGAGTGTTGCACGACATAGACCGCGGTTGAGGTTGATGCCTAGGAAACGGTATGGACCACAGAAAGGAACAGAAATTCAACTAGAATGTACTGCTGGACATGCCATGGTGGAGGTCATGCATGGAGAGCGACCTACACAGCGGTTGTTAACAGTTTTGCCCTTTTTCTTCACATTTAAGCTCTTTTCCTTGAAAATACCTTCAAACACTTCATCTAAGGAATGTGACCTACACATGCTTAATAAACACATAAAATACCTAATTTCACCCGAGAACAAGGCACAAATAATAGGAAATAGGGACCTAAAATTAGTATAGAAATAGACCGATCATCTTGTCCCAACGTTTGACATTCACTCCCCGAGGTATATGAGCACTCGACATCCTATCATTGTAAATACCAAGCCTCGTTGAACGAATATCTAGCATACGACTAGTTATATCTGACCAAGTATTGGTCTGCGCTTGACATATTGACAAACCGACATTCGACTCGACAAAATCACACTTTTTAACTTGGAAACTCTTTCCTTAGAGAGTAGGAGACAAACTGTGGTAGCCAAAAATGCCACGTAGGCCCAACGTTTAAGCCTATAGTCGATACCATTTTGGATCAGTGCTACCGGTCTATGCTGATGGGGTGAACCTCTACATCAACTTCTTGGTGCTCGACAACCCCTCTTCATACAACGCCATCCTAATGCAACATTGGATACACGAAATGAAAGCTGTCTCATCAAATTACCACCAGCTGATTCGATTTCCCATTAACTTGGGAGTTCAAGAGATCAAAGGTGAACAGACAGCAGCAAAAGAGTGCTACTAAAACACCATGAAAAAAAAGAAAGGGCTATTGTAGCAATTACAAGAACCTACACCCGAACCAACCCCAGACAAAACAAAAATGGAAGAGCTCAACGAAGTGTCGACTCATCAAGATTATCTGGAGCATAAAGTGCTAATTGGTTCGAGGCTACCCGAAGAAATCCGAAGATAACTGGTTGACTTCTTGAAAGAACACCACTAGAGTTTCACCTAGTCGCACTCTGTCATGGTAGGAATTGACCCAGAGGTAATTGTTCATTGTTTATAGGTAGACCCCGACCATGCACCAGTAAAGCAAAAAAAGAGGAAATTTGCACCAGAAAAGAACAAAGTAATCAACAAAGAAGTACAAAAACTGATCGACTTCGGGTCGGTAAGAGAAGTTAAATACCCGGAATGGTTATCAAACGTCGTGGTCGTAAAGAAAAAGAATGGAAAAAGACGTGTCTGCATTGACTTCATGGATCTAAACAAGGGGTGCCCAAAAGATCCATTTCTCCTACCACACATCGGCATACTGGTCGACGTCATGATATGACATGAGTTGTTCAACTTCATGTACGCCTTCTTCGGATACAACAAGATCTTGATGCATCCAAACGATCAGGAAAAGGTTGTTTTCATCACCAAACGAGGTATTTTCTGTTACAAAGTAATGCAATTTGGTTTGAAAAATGCAGGTGCGACCTACTAACGACTCGTCAACAAGATGTTCGTTGAAATGCTCCGGTCAACGATAAAGGTCTACATCGATGACATGCTGGTTAAGTCCCTCATCGCTCAATAACATATAGAACATTTGAAGTAGTCGTTCAACATGCTTAACAAATATGGGATGAAACTAAACCCTACTAAATGCTTCTTTAGTGTGTCGTTAGGAAAATTTCTAGGTTATATGGTGACCTAAAGAGGATTTGAAGCGAACCTCGACCAAATCAGGTCGATTAGAGGGATATAACTACCAAAATGCATCAGAAAATGTACAAAAACTCACAGGTCGAGTGGCAACCTTGAACCGATTCATCTCTAAGTCGTCTGAACATTACCAACCCTTCTTCAATACCCTACGAAAGAATAAAGCATTCAAATGAAATGAACAGTGCGAGAAAGCACTACAAAACCTAAAGGAGTGCGTAGTTTCATCCTCACTATTGTCGAAGCCTAAAGACAAAAAAGGCTATATTTGTACTTGGTAGTGTCCGACACAGCAGTAAGTGTCGTGCTGATTAGAGAAGATGGAGGCTCGCAACATCTAGTGTACTACATGAGTAAAGTTGTACTCGACGCCGAACCATGTACAACCAGTTGGAAAAATTGGCTCTAGCACTAGTCATGGCCGCTCGAAAACTGAGACTGTATTTCCAATGCCACCCTATTATGGTATTAACTTTCTTTCCGTTAAAAAATGTATTGAATAAGCCTAAACTTTCAGGTCGATTAACGAAATTGGAGGTCAAGCTCGGCGAGCACGACATCACCTTTCAGCCACGAACAGTAATGAAATCCTAGGTATTACTGACTTTATTACATATTTTACCCATAATGAAAACTTATAGGCTGAACAAGAACTACTAACTCTCATAGAGAGCTCTACAAGTGGGACCTGGACCCTATCTGTCGATGGGTCCAATAACATAAAAGGAAGCGGGTTTGGGCTCGTACTTAAATCTCCATAATGAGATAGCTTGGAGCAGTCAATCCACTGCGCATTTTGTACAACCAACAATAAAGCCAAATATGAGGCGCTAATTGCGGACCTCAACCTAGTTAAGGATATGGGCATAAAGAAAAAACAAGTGAAAAGCAATTCGCAATTGATTGTATGACAAATGGACGGGACGTGGGAATCAAAAGATAACAGGATGACTGCATACCTAGCTAAAACCAAGGAACTACAGTCAACATTTGACGAGTTTTCTCTTTTGCAGGTACTAAGGGGTAGTTTATTTTTTTCACTTAAAACTTAATAGCTCTGAATTGAACTCATTAAGTTGTTTTGTTTGTTTTTTTAAGTGGTTAAACAACTTAACAATATCAAAAAACAACTTTAAAAAATGTAAAAAATCCTGACTTTTAACTTGATTCTAAATCACTAGATTAAAATTAAAATATTTTCTTCCAACTCTATCCTCCCAAAAAATATATATTTCCAAATTTATCCTAATTTGATATGGTGTAGAATTCTTTCTTTTAAAGTATTCCTAATTAATATTGAATTTGCTTTCTCTTAAATCGATCGACTAAAACCCAGAGAGACCACGATCCAGACCCTTCTCTTTTTCTATCCAAGTGTAAAAATATGGATTCTAGATGGTACAATGGTGAACAGGAATTAAGCAGTTGAGAGAAACGAAAAAATGAAACAGAGCAGGCACACCAGGATTCTGTTCTTGAGGATTTAGCTGAGGAGTTTCGATCGCCAATCCTTCAAAAACCGACAGAGAACATTGATTTGGATAATGTGGAACAAGCGTCATTAGATACAAAATTGACATCGTCAAATATTGGGTTTAGACTTCTCTAAAAAATGGGATGGAAGGGAAAAGGAATCGGGAAGGATGGGCAAAGAATTATTGAGCCAATCAAATCTGGGATTAGAGATCCAAGGTTAGGGATTGGAAAACAAGAAGATGATGATTTTTCACTACAGAAGAAAATATCCAGAGAAAAAAGCTTGATAATGAAGTAGAAGAAACCGAGGAGAATGCAAAGAAGCCGGAGGTGTTGGTAGAACGTGAGCAGAAAATTCAAACTGAGGTGAAAGAAATACGTAAGGTGTTCTACTGTGATCTTTGCAACAAGCAATACAAATTGGTTGTGGAATTTGAAGAATAGTGAAAATCAACCCTTTGCAATAGCTTACCAGCAATGCACCTGATGTATTTGCTCATATATCTTTGGTGTCTGTCTATCTACTGTGTTGTTTGTCTGTCAATGTGACATATGTGCCTATCCATGGGTTTATGTGGTAGTGCCCAAGTTCCAAAAATAGTTGCAGCTATATAATTTATCAAATATTCTTTTGGTGGTTGCATTCGATATTGAGTAGATTTCGTGGCTTGAAGAAGTTATAGAATAATTGTTTATATATATATATATATATATATCTCGATATAAATGTAAGAGTGAAGCATGTTAAATTACTTCTTTTAATTAGTATGGGTATAAATGTAAAATTACTTATTTTCAGACAATTTTATTTTTAAAAAACAAACATGTTGATAGTACATTTAGATGTGAGAAAAAAAAATAAACATGTCATTCAGATTCAGGTTTCAGTCCCTATTCAGTCTTCAGTAAAATTCAGGACTATTTAGTCTTCAGACAAAAAAACAAACAACCCCTAAGATCACAGAACAATCAAGCAGATGCGCTAGCCAATTTGGGATCGACAATCTAGGCCAATGGTCCTAAATTGATCCCAATCGTACACCTCTAATTCCAAGCAATACACGACAAGGAGAAAATATCACAGGCTAACATGGATGGCCCCTCTAATAGATTATCTAATAGCTGACATCCTACAAATGATAGAAACGATGCAAGAAAAATAAAAGCCAAGGCAGCTAAATTTTGTATCCTCTATAGTAAGCTTTACATATAAGACTATACAGGGCCCTACTTGAGATGTCTCGACCTGAGTGAAGCATACGACGTTCTAAAAAGTCTCCACTAAGAAGAATGTGAAACCACTTCAGGGTAAGGAGCCTGTCGAATCAAGCAATCACGGTCGGGCACTACTGGCCTACAATGCGATCCGACTCTCAAAACCACATGACAAGTTGGGACAAGTGTCAAAGATATGCATAAGTATCCCACCTTCCACTAGGTACGTTGAACTCTATTTCAGCCCCTTGGCTTTTTATGAAATGGGGAATGGACATTGTAGGTAAATTCCTAGCTGCCCCATACGGAGTAGTCTACATGTTCATCCTAACAGACTACTTCACCGAATGGGTCGAAGCAGCAGCATTCCAGCACGTGCATGACATAGAGGTATGAAATTTTGTATGGAAGAATATAATTTACAGGTTTGGCATGCCGAATGAAATAATGACCGACAACGACGCCCAGTTCATCTTATTCGACTTCCAAAACTTCTATGATAAGTATCTAATCAAAATGAGATTTTTGACTCCTTGCTATCCACAAACTAATGGATAGGCGGATTCTACAAATAAAACGATAGTTAACACCCTAAAGATGCGCCTCGAAAGTGAGTAAAGTGTCTGGGCTAAAAAATTACCTGAAATATTATGGTCTTACAGAACTACACCCTGATGTTCAAATAGGGATACACCATTCTCGCGCGTCTATGGATTTGAAGTGGTGATCCCAATTGAGACCAGGATTGCGACCGCTCGAAGCGAGAATCCATCGAAAGGGCAAAATAACCAAGAACTGGCATATGAACTCGATCACCTCGACGAGCGTTGAGAGCGAGCTGCACTAAGAGTGTAAGCCTACCAACAACATGTAGCTCGACATTACAACAAAAATATCAGAATTAGAACCTTAAAGATCGGAGATTGGGTGCTAAAGAAAGTCTTCGAAAACACCAAAGAACTGGGAGCAGGAAAAATGTGTCCGACCTGGGAAGGACCGTACCAAATAACAGACATCAAGAGGCGATGAGCATAGAAATTACTAGACCTCGACGATTGAGAAATCCATAACAGTTGGAACGCCCTACATATAAAATAGTACAATTTCTAACTTATATTTTTCATTTTTTTTACTATTTCATTGTAGAATTCATATTCTAGATATTTGATACTAACAATTCCACAAACAACAGCAATGATGACGACTGGTTAATCAACCCCTGCTTTATTAATAAAGATCGATCTACTTTTTTCTATCATAAAAGTTTGTTTTCTACTCTCAAAGGTTCCCGTCGACCTCTAATTACATTAATTACAAATAGCAGGCCTTATCGATCTCTATTTTATATTCAAAGGTCCTCGTCGACCTTTAATTACAGTAATTACAAATAGCAGGCCTTGTCGACCTCTATTTTTCAAAGGTCCCCTTCGACCTCTAAATTATATCTATAACAGGTAACATGTCTTATCGACCTCTGCTCTATGACGAAGTATCTTATACGGATTAACATACAAGTCGACCTTCACACGGCAGAAAAAGATAAAAACAATACAAGAATCAAAATAGAAATTCAAGATTGACAGTCGACAGCAATTAAAGAGGTCAAGTCGACCTCCATTCATTAGCAAAAAATTAACAAAAGTACCTACAAATTAGTTACATGTCAAGTCAATAAGGGAAAGTTATAAACAGTACTTCTGCTTGACACAAAAAATATACAGACTTCAATGATATATAAAAAATGATAAGTTGGTCATGATAAAAGTTGGATCAGAAAAGTTAGGCCTTGGTCGAGCCTTCTACATTAGCTTCTGCCTCGGATCCAACTTTGGGGTCTCGAGCATCCTCCAGGGGCTCCTTATCAGTCTCTCTGACGCCTTCGACATTTGCAGTTGCTAGGTTTTTGAGTCATATTGGCATAATTCCATATCAAAATAATATTTTATTTGTATTGATTAGTTGTCTAGGTTCATGGTTATTCAAGATTCAAAGAAGATTGGCCAAAGAGAAGTCTGAAAGAGGAACAAGCTTTGTTGCATATCAAAGGTATATCTAGCTCTCATTCCTCTTGCAAGGTGTTTAGGCACACATAAACATTGCATCTATATATATCCCTGCATCGTTGTGCTCAATTGGTATAACACATACACACATATTATTGTATGCACATATATTAGATTTAAATTGACAAATTTTATAAAAATGCATATTCTATGACTATCTATGGGAAATGGCATACTTGTGTATTTTTATGTTTGTTTGTTTTTATTTTAATGATATCAGACTTGAATATGTTCTCTTATTGTTCCTTAATGAGTTTCAAATGTTTCTGTTACTTATTCATAAATTTTTGAGTTTCGAGTTGGAAGTTACAAAACTTTCCGTATGTTTAGCATGCATGGTTTTCGTCCTTCTGTATCAAGTCGATTTCCATATTTTTTTTGTTAAAGTTTCATAGACATTCATGTCCATGAGAGAGTTACAGTTCATAATCTAAAAAAGGGTTTCAAATTCAGAGTTCGGAAGCCGGAGAAAGGTCGAAGAACGCGTGTGGTGCGCAAGGGAAGAAGTGAATGGTAAATGGCCATTTGCACCCCTTCCCGTGGAGGCGTGTAGACCCCATAGGAAGGCATCTCCTCTGTCCCCGTGGAGGCTATGCGCCTTCACGGGGAGCTGATGCGGAGAGGTGCAAGAGGCCACCCGTTTTTCCCATCTCTCCATGTCATCTCCCTCTCATTCTCTTTTAAATACTTTCCCCCTCTCGTTTTTCAAATTAAGAATACCAAGTGCATAAATTTTTTTCTAAGTTTTCTCTCAACTTCAAATCTCCATATCTCACTCGTTTCTTATTGTAATCGAGTGATTCAAAAGGGAGAACATTCGTATTGAAGTCCTCTATCATCTCTAAGCAACTTTGAAGTCTTTTGTTCAAGTATTTTGGTAGTTCTACCACAATTTCGTGATTGCACTCAAGTTATCAAGGTATTTGTTTATCTTTTATGTTTTAAACTTTCTAATGCTCAAATACCTTGGGTCTTTGACGCACTCCGAGCGTACCTCAAATCTACTGGTACTCTTAAAACTAAATGGAATAAAAATGGAGTGCGTGAGTCTAAATAACCCTTCGCAAGTGTACAAATCGCTGATGAGTATAGTGGACACAAGTAAGGGTTTCGTTCCCAGAAGGAACTTGAAACGTATTCTATTGTGATGGATCTGGTATAATTCACCTAAAATTAATCTAATGAGAATTTTCTTGTAATTTGCTTAATTTAAAGATTCTAAAGATATGATGAGGAGATAATGATGCAATATGCTAATAACAAAGTTCATAACCTATTTCCTATCACTAAAAATCTATATGCAAGAGTTTCAAGTATAAACTACTCAAGACTGGTCAACCAAGAGATAGATCTACCTTTCATGCACAACAAATCATGCTTAGATATTAAGTAAAGTTCATACCCAATAACTAACATGTGAATATATCAAGCATAAGTGCAAACTTGAAATAGATGCAAGGTAGAATAGATCATTACTAAAAGTGTCACATTTATACAATCACTAAATCGTCAACAAAAAGGATTTAGCCACTCATTATCATATAAATACAAGTAAAGAAAAGAGAAAGATAAAGAAAGCTCATGGTGTTCTTGATGCTCTCCTGTAGCTTGCTCAACAAAACCTTGTTTGAATGATAAAGAGTAGATTTACTTACCACTAAGTAGAAAACTCTACTTCTAAATTAAATAAACTAAAGTGTTTAATCTAAAATACAAGTGAGTGATTCTTGAAAATGGTGTTTTTAACTCTAGCTACAAAGTTCTCACACTAATACTTTCTCTAATAGTTTTCACACACACTTCAACAACTTTTCTGGAAAGAAAAATGTGTTTATATAATAGGAAAAACTTTTGGATGAAACCTACTTGCAGAGTGACGTGTAAAGTCTTCTGCGACCTTGAACTGCAACTTGGATCTCGCAGTCTCAACTTACAGTTAAGTCGGCTCAATATTTGCTAGGCCATTCTGCTGGTTGAAACTCGTATATCTTCTTTCATGGTTTCTCTGTGACTTAACTTTGCGACGTCAACATCGCAGTAGATGCTCGCAGTGTCTTCTAGTGCCGATTTGCATGATATTTCTGCAAGGATAAACTCGTAATCTTTTCAGGAATTAAACTGCTAGTTAGAAATCACAGTAGGTCATCGCAGAAAAATATCTAGTTTGGCTGCTACTTCATTCTGCTAGTTCTGACTCGCAATGGGATCTCGCAGTGACCTCTGCCTTTGATCTGCCGTCTGTTTCTGTGAGTTGAACTCGCAGTGGTAGCTCGCAGTTCCGTCCTGCTAGGCCAATCTTGCAGCTCTTCATGGCAGGGTCTTCTGGACATGATCTGTGACTTGGTTCTGCTAGGTGTAACTCGCAGATGTCTCAAAAAATGTAATTTTACTTTGTTTTCGTCCCTAATCTTCATCAAGTCCTAAATTTCACCTGAATAAAAAAAATACTTACAAATGACTCAAAGAGATAGTTAAAAACACACAAATGTCCGATAAATGGACACAAAATAGATGAATTAAAAGCTCAAAATATGTACAATTTGAGAGCAATCAAAACCCTCAAACCTAACATTTTGCTCGCCCTCAAGCAAAACTACTAAATATTTAACAAAATATACTCCTAAAATGTTACGAGAGCCAATGTTTCAAAGATTTTTACTGTGATACATGTGAATGAAGAGATTAAGTGAAAAATTATTGAGTAGAAACTAACAAGATATAATTCAATATAAAATTTCACTCAATTGAATCCCACACTCTAATTTCGAAGTTTCAAAGACTCCAAACTGGAATGTATAGATACAATTCGCCTTAACTCTAATCCTTATTGGATTTTAGTCTATTTTTCTCTCATAATCTAGGCTCACTCTTTATCAACATATGCAAAATTGAATATATGTGTGAATGTATTCACATAAGATATATTTTTCATGGAAGCACAAGTCTAATAAAATGGATCTCATGAACGAGTTGAAAAACTAAGAACGTGGAAAAAGCATGCATCGATGAGTATTCTCAAGTTAGACATCCTAAAAATCAATTAGGTCTACTCTTGATTTCAACTAGTAAATGGAAATTTGTGATATTGGTCATTGCCCATACTAAGTTTTGATATTGTAGTACTTTGGCAATTTCTGGCATCTCGAATATGACTCAAACACTTTCAAATTTAGCTTCTAGGCTATACTTCCTTTTTCTTGTGCTAAGATGTCACTTATGTTTTGAGTGACATATATATATATATATGTATATATATATATATGATGGAACAAGGGTTTCAAGTGCTTAATTATTTCTTTTCATCTTTTGACACTACCCTTCTTACACAATTTCACAGGATGCCTGAGTACACGCTATTCCTCACATTTTTATGAGATGGGACTGTGTTTGAGAATTTAGTGGGTATGGCTTGTGTTTTGACCTTTGTAGTTTTCTTTGCTTTGGGGTATGTGTTTAGAATATATGGAAATTAAGAGCACACACTGCCGAAAATCATATTCAAAAGTATATCTAACAGGGGAATACAAATTTTAGTAAGCAGTCCACATGCATGTTCAATGGCATTCAATATGTATAATGCTTAATGAGATCAACATAAGCATAGAACATTTTAAAACATAGATTGTAAGAATAGAATTAAACCCTCAAAAATAAGAAATTTAGGCACAAATTCTCAATTTGGTAGCCTCCACTATTGATCCTAACATTTTCGTGCAAAATCTCTTTCACTAAGTCATAAAGAGAAAAAAGGACTAACTCAATTTGTGTGATCAATCATAGATTGACAAAAAGTTATTCTGAACTCAACACTAGTGCAATGCACGATACTCCTAAATACTCAAACATCACATTCAAAATTTTATTTTTGTTCAAGAAATGTTCAACTCGTAACACTATGCCCACTTCTCCAAACCTAAACTCAACATTCCCCCAAATGTTTTAAACAATAAAGATAATGGGCAAGAGTTCGAAAGTTTGATTGTACGAACAACAAAAAAATTACTATCATATATGTACAATGACATCCTATCCCCTAATCACAATGCAACCACACTCTTAGACTAATCAAAATATAAAATTTAAATAATTAACTACTATATACAAAGATAGAGTGTACCTAGGTGGATTGCTTTCCATCAAGCGTTGCATTGAAGCTCTCCGGTTCCGTAAGTTCAATTTGCTCTATCACTCTTGCTTCTCCAATATTTTATAAATATGGCTTCACTCTATGGCCATTGACTTTGAAAGTGTCCCCACTTCTCAAATCTTCTAGAACCACCGCTCCATATGAGAAAACTTCTTTGATTCAATAAGGACCCAACCATTTTGATTTTGACTTTAACTTTCCTGGGAACATCTTTAGCCGAGAATTGAAGAGTAGTGCCAACATTCCTGGATGCAAATCTTTTCTAATGATCATCCATTGCTCTCCCGCTTTGTCTAAGTCAAAGTTGAGCGACTTTATCGCCCAGTATGCATGGTGCTCTAATTCCACCGGTAGGTGACATGCCTTTCCATAAATCAATCGGAAATGTGTCATACCAATTAGAGTTTTGAAAGCCGTCATATATGCCCATAATGCATCATTCAACTTGGAAGCCCAATCTCTTCGGTTTGGCTTGACCGTCTTCTCTAGAATTTGCTTGATATACCTATTACTGACTTCTACTTGGCCCGAGGTCTGAGGATGATAAGGAGTCACCATCTTGTGCCTCACATTGTATTGCTTCATCAATGTGGCAAATACTCTATTACAAAAATGGCTTCCTCCATCACTGATCATACATCTAGGGGTCCCGAATCTTATGAAAATGTACTCCTTCACAAACTTCACAATAACCCTGCTATTGTTTGTTTTGGTGGCCTTTACTTCTACCCACTTTGACACATAGTCCACTGCCACCAAAATATACAAGTTTCCCTCTCAAGGTGGGAAAGGTCCCATGAAATCGATTCCCCAACAATCAAATATTTCTACCGCCATATTAATTGCTTGCGGCATTTCATTCCTCTTTCCAATATTCCCCGACCTTTGACATCTATCACAAGTTATTCAAAAATGATAGGAATCTTTAAAAATTAAAGGCCAATAAAGACCTGCTTGAAGAACCTTCATAGTCGTAGTTCTTGCACTAAAATGGCCTCCACAACTTAATTAATGACAAAACTTCAAGATGTCCATCTGCTCACTCTCCGGAATACACCGTATAACAATCTGATCCGTTCCATAAATACTATCTTGCTTGCCATCTAAACCTCTTCTTGCTTTGGTAAGACAAATCTGGTGATATGATGTCGTTTGTCAAGAAGTTGACAATATCCGCATACCATGGCTCTTCATTTGCAATGGCCAATAATTTCTCATCCAGAAAGTCATCTCTCAATGGAAGTGAGTCTTCCTCTTCCTTGGATTCATAAGTCAATCTACTTAAATGATCTGCCACCACATTCTCACTTCCCTTCTTATCTCGAATCTCAAGATCAAATTCTTGTAATAAAAGTATCCACCGGATAAGTCGTGGTTTGGCGTCTTTCTTTTGAAGGAGATACTGGAGTGCCGAATAGTCCGTGAATACTACTATCTTTGCCCTTATTAAATCTGACCTAAACTTTTCCAAGGCAAAGATTACTGCTAGCAACTCCTTTTCTGTGATTGAGCAGTTGAGTTGGGCATCATTCAATGTACGAGATGCATAATAGATGGCGTGCAGAATCTTCTCTACTCGTTGCCTAAGCACTGCCCTTGTTGCTTAATCCTATGCATCACACATGAATTCAAAGGGTAGATTCCAATCAGGTGGTCTCATTACCGGTGCCGATGTCAACAATGTTTTAAACTTTTCAAAAGCTTTTAAGCACTTATCGTCGAAGTCGAAGTCTATATCTTTTTGCAACAACTTACACAAGGGTCTTTTAAATCTTGGAGAAATCCTTAATCAATCTTCTATAAAACCCGGCATGCCCCAAGAATGAATGCACTTCTCTTACCGTTCTAGGGGGTGCAAACTCTTCATCATATCAATCTTCGCCTTATCTACCAATATTCCTCTCTCTGAAATTATATGCCCCAAAACTATCTCTTGACGCACCATGAAATGGCTCTTCTCCTAATTTAACACAAGATTGGGTTCATTGCACCTCTTCAATACCGAAATGAGGTTGAGAAGACAATCACCGAATGAACTCCCAATTACTGAGAAATCATCCATAAAAACCTCTATAACTCCTTCAACCATGTCAGAAAATATCTTGTTTGGCTGCTACTTCCTTCTGCTAGTTCTGACTCGCAGTGGGATCTCGTAATGACCTCTGCCTTTGATCTGCCGTCTATTTCTGTGAGTTATAACTCACAGTTCTGTCTTACTAAGCCAATCTCGCAGCTCTTCATGGCAGGGTCTTCTGGACATGATCTGTGACTTGGTTCTGCGAGGTGTAACTCGCAGATGTATCCAAAAATGCAATTTTACTTTGTTTTCTTCCCTAATCTTCATCAAGTCCTAAATTTCACCTGAATAACAAAAATACCTACAAAGGACTCAAAGAGATAGTTAAAAACACACAAATGTCCGATAAACGGACACAAAATAGATGAATTAAACGCTCAAAATATGTACAATTTGAGAGCGATCAGTCTTCTTCCTATTTATATGTATGTTGCTTGAAAAAATGCTATTAAGAGATAGAGCTTCAATTATAAGCTAGATTTGTCTAATTAGAGACTTGAATGTGATCTAGGTTTTCATGAATCTATGATTTCACATGTTTGAGAGTTGTATTGTGACTAGCTTATATTTTAGGGTTATTTGTGCTTTAATTTATTTTATTTTATTTTGATGATTGATAGCCTTTACATGTGCTAGGACTCTTTAGTTGAATATATTTAGGATTAGCCCTTTTAATTTTATATTTAGAGCCTATTGAGTTTTAATTGATTATTTTATGAATATGTGCTCTAAATGATTGCTAGAGAATCCTGTTGAACATATCTTTTCATTCTAGCATTTTTGGTTTTAGTTCTAAAGTCTTGAATATATGCTTAATGAATATGTTATGTTTTCAAGCTTTAGTTTGCAAGAATAAAATCTAGGATTTAAGTGTGTTTTGGTGACTTGCATTTTCTAGGCTTCTGTTCATGTATAAGAACTAGGCAACTTTGTTTTGTGGACTTTGATGTCTATGTCTAGTTCTTCATGGAGTGTACCTAATCCAATATTTCATATGTTACATGCATCATTTGTGTGATGTCATATTTGTTTGGATTATAAACTAGAAAAATATACATTGTGTACTCATTGATCATTTCTAGTTTCCATAAGATATATTGATCTCATATTCTATGTTGCATATGTTTGCATTTGTATACATTTGATCACGTTTATGAAGTCTTTGTAAAACGCATGAAATCTTGACTAGGATTAGGATGATTAGGATAGTTAAGCAAGTAAGTCTTGACTAGGACTAGGATGATCCAGATAGTTAAGTAAGGAAGTCTTGAGTAGGATCGAGTTGATGCAGATAGTTAAACAAAGAAGTCTTGGCTAGGATTGGGATGATCCGAATAGTCAAGCAAAGAAACTTTCTAGAGATATGTGATGTGTCTTGGATAGAAAGTTTTCAAGTCTTTCATTAGTAGGTCTGAGGGTAGGATGGAAGAGATGTCCAATAGAGAGTGCATCATATGGATTGGTTAGTTTTTAGGGTGTACTTTTATCAAACTAGTGAAAAATAGTTTGTTGGTGGTTGTGGATTCAAGCCGTGGATGTTTCCTCTTTGGAGGTTTTACCACTTTAAAATAATGTGTCAATTGTCTCTATCCCTATCTCTTTTATACTTGTATATGTGATTAATTGTATCTTGTTTAGACTATCATTTCTTCATATCTTTGTAAACAAGATCTTTGTAAAGAAAGAGATGCAAACATTCTTTGTTGAATCAATATTTGTCTCATGTATCTTTTGTAGTGTTTGAACATTGTATCTTATGAAATTCTATATCAAGTTGTAAAATTCTACTTAGTGAATTTACATTGTAATATTCAAAGAACAACTTGTGGATTTTGCTATGCATTGAATATATTTGTTTATAAGATACATTGTCTCTTGTTTTGTGTATGTGTTAAGTGTATCACATTCTTTCACATTTGTGAGTTTATATTTGTAGACTAAGGGTGGTGATTGAGCTGACATGTAATAGTTGTTATCTAATAACAATTATATTAAGAGTTAATTTGCATGCTCACCAAGTGTTTGACAAAATTCTCGAAAGAGTTTAAAAAAATAGAGTGTCAACTTATTCACACCCCCCCCCCCACCCACTCTTAGGTTGTTTAGTTCATAATCTTGTAGGAATTTCAGCAGCATCTGCAATTAGAGAACCTTCAGCAATGAGATGATCAGCCTCCTCCCACTCATTTATCTCCTTATGGGGATCCCATGTCGAATGCTCACAAGCCAGATACTGCTTGAAGAGTTTAACCCTCGTGGTACACATAGAACAACAGGTCGTCTGCCATTTTTAAGAAGCTGGTCGGCTCTTTAAAAGCTGATACTCTGGGAGGGAAAAGCACCAAGTTGGGATCAGGCACCGTCGATTCACCTTTCACCACATTCCCCTTGGGGTCGATCTCATCGGTCTTCCTCTTCTTTATCCTCCTTGGGGGACTCAACTCCATAAGAGACTCGAAGGCTAGCTTGTCGACCATTACGATCGACTTCTCCTTCATTGCGTCGGCCACCGCCATCCTCTTTGCTCCTGCCTCTGCTCGCCTTTTCCTCAAGGCCTCCTTCTAGATCCTCAAAGCCTCATATGAATCAAGAATGTTGAACTTTACATTCAACATCGATTTGTCTGCGACATGACGTTCGTTGTTAGATATAAGAGTTAAAAATGTCGTACCACACAGAATTTCCAACCCCCTTCTCACCCAAACGTACGACACGAGATCCTTTACAATAGGATATGGTATCCGTGGCACGTTCCATGTCGAATAGAGCCACAAGGTGCTAGGTGTAAGATTAGCTTATGTTGACGGTGATTTCTGGACTACGTGGAATTGATCACTCATCACACAAAATATGCAAAGTTGATGATTATGTAATAAATTGATAACGTAAAAGAGATTGTGAAAGCAAGATTTTACGTGGTAAAACCTCAAGGTGAGGAAACATCCACGATTGCCGGTGATGACGAGAGAAAAAATTCATTATGTATAACACGATTACACATTCGGTCTTACTTGCTCTCTTGAATATCTAAGGATTCGTTAACCCTTGTTAGGTATTTTCTAGGTCTATTTACACATGCATAGAACCCTAGTTCTTGGAATACAAGTAAGAGAAAGGTAGTGGTGATTTAATAGAATTCTGACTTGTTGGAGTCATTGTAATCATATCAGGACTTCTGCTTATTTTGGGTTCCGATAACTCTAAGGAAATTTGTTTCCTTATAAGAGTATGCTTCTTGAGACCTTATTTAAGGACGATTCTTCTTTACGTGTTTGAGTCGTTATAACGTTATCAACATGTCAAGCGTCTGATCGTGTCTAGGCTTTATCCACGTTTCGCTTAACCGATCGTCTTTCAAACCTGATCAGATCTATTTTACCCCCGACCAGGGATCTTCACATGATCAAGTAGCTATGCCCAATCATTCAGTTATCCCCCGATCATTGTTTTGATAACCTGATCAATCTAATTACCTTGGTCGGGTTTTTCTAACCCGACCATCTAAGTAACTCTGATCCGTATTGTAGGGATATTTTCCGATTATCTTAGGTTGGTTTAATTTAGTTGACACTTGTTGATACGTTACTTGTTGTTTCCATGCTACACGACATTTATGCTGACATGTCACCTTTCCAAATTGTACCAATAACAATACCCCCTTAAACATTTAAACCGAATATCTTACTCAACGAAGATAACTCACTCAGTGAAACATGTTTAACTCGGGAGTCTTTTGTCGTGTAGCTCATAAATGCTTCCTGCTTCTAAGCGGCTGGTTTTTAATCTCACCCACAAACGTTTGATTTGCCTAGATGATTTAACATGAATGACGCAACCTTTGACAGCGGTTCAAATTTCAAATGGCGCGTGATCTTCGGGATTCGCACACCAACCACCACTCTCATGACATCATCTTCATATTTATTTCAAAATCTCTCTACTTCCCCTCTCATACGATCTTTTCATTTGCACTTCATAACTCTTCGCCTTCTCAACCCTTTCCCTAAGTCTACATTCTTTCATATTTCTTCGTCTTTGTGGATCTTCATCACTCTCAGAGTTCTTCTCTTTCTTCAATTATCAGGTATGGATTATGTTACCCGCCATCGTTACGTTGAGTTGTTGATTCATTATATCGAGATAGGTGATAGAGAAAACATTACCAGGGTTGAATCTATATTAGGAGGATTTTTCAAGATTTCTCTCTTCCACCCCAACCCATTCCTCTTAACGTTGATTATTCAAGGGTTATTCCTGAATTCCAACCTTCTCCTTTTGAATCCAGTATTGCTAATCCTTCTGTTTCTTCTCAATGCATACCCAGATATGTCGAAGACGTCAAGATCTGGTCGGTAAAACAAGCCCAGCTCAAAAGATTCGCCTCTAATAGATCTAAAAATTCCATCACAACTGCTGAAGATGGAAGATATTCCTAGAGAACGGCGAGCATTTTTGATGAAATTTTCTGCCGAACATCCCAGTGCTTTCAATTTGGAAATATATGATGTTGATACACCAGAACTAGTCAAGTACAGCGAGAGATTCGATTTTCCTGACTCGGTAAAAATTTTCCTGGATGAGGGGCGTGCGATTTGGAATCACCTCGTGGTGCAGTGGCTATTTATGAGGCAATGCTCACATCAGGGGTCACATTTCCCCTCCAGCCTTTTATTGCTCGATTTTTAGCCGATGCTGGATTGCTCCTGCTCAGCTTTCACTGAACTCCTACTGAGTGCTGATGAGCCTATGGCACCTGTGGAAACAGATCGGTGCCAAGTACCCCCCGACCCCACAAGAGATTGGCAATTTCTACACCCTGTGACGATCAGATAATGGGGGTACATATTACCTTCAATCTCTTTCTATGAGCCATTGGATTCCCGAGGGATATAACCAAAGGCCTTCACCCCCATCTAACAAGGACCACAAAGGCTTTATCTGGGGATTTCCCACTTCCAACAAATACTGGAAGAATAGCTGGTTCTTCATCCAAGGCGACTGGGGTGAAATAGTGGTAACGGATGGTCGCCAAGAATTAGCTAGAAGTGCAGTTCCCATGCACTATCAAGATTAGCATCGGCGATCGTCGGTATCTGGTCTATAATGATTCCAGTAGCTCACCTCAAGGAACCCAACATTAAAGAAAAAGGATAGCTGAGGGTAGAAACAGTGGAAGAATGGCTGACCACATGGGCGACCCTGATCAAACAATACCTAGAAAACGGTATACTCCCCAAGGACACAGCTGAGGCAAAACGTGTCAGATACATGGCAGCCCAATACTCAATAATAGGCGGTGAACTTTACAGAAGGGTGTTTTCTAAGGTCCTGTAGAAATGTGTTAGTCGGGAAAAATGAGATAAAATTCTGGCTAGTGTACATGGAGGTATATGTGGAAACCATACTGGGGGAAAAAGTTTAGCTCATAAAACCCTTAGGCAAGGTTTTTACTGGCCAACAATGTTTCAAGATGCGAAATTAATGGCAGAGAAGTGTAGCACCTGTCAAAGAGTTGGAAATGACATCAAACAACCCCCCAAACATTTGAGGAATCTGACCTCCCCGTGGCCATTTACGGTGTAGGGGTTGGACTTGATCGGTCATATGCCAACAGCAACTAAGGGTGGTGTGAAGCACGCCATTGTGGCGGTAGATTATTTCACAAAGTGGGCTGAAGCGGAAGCATTGGTACACATAACCGAAGCCAATACCACTAGTTTTGTGAAAAAGAACATCATTTATCAATTTGGGATCGCAGATACAATCATCACAGACAATGGAACCCAATTTGATAGTGACAATTTCAGAGAGATGTGTCAAAAATTCCACATCAAGAACTATTATGCTACACCAGCTCACCTTCAGACCAATGGTCAGACCGAAGCAGTCAACAAGATCATCAAACACACCTTGAAGGCAAAGCTCAATGGAAAGAAAGGGAATTGGGCAAACAAGTTGCATGAGATGCTTTGGGCATATCACACGACTCAAAGAACATCAACAGAAGAAACTCCCTATTCTTTAGCCTTCGGGACTGAAGCTATTATCCCGATCGAAGTAACTTATACCTCTCCCAGAGTCCAGCTTTACCAACAAAACTCAAACGTAGGGATGTTAGAACAAAACTTAGATGAGTTGGAAGAAAAAAAGGATATAGCGGTGGTAAGAAATACAGCCTACCAGCAAAGGGTTGCTAGATATTACAATTCGCATGTTCGGGAGAGAAAGTTCCAACTCGGGGATCTGGTTCTTAGAAGGGTATCACCAAACACAAAGGATATGGCAGCTGGATCTTTAGCAGACAAATGGGAAGGGCCTTATCAGGTGGTCGGGCTAGCTGGGCATGGAGCATATCGCCTTGTCCGACCAGAAGGATGAGAGTTACCCAGACCATGTAACGCTCAATATTTGAAGATATTTTACCCTTGAGGGGTTTCTCTTGTTTTGATTTCTTTCAGGATTCTTAGATATTTTATTAAAGTTTAAAATAATTACAAATTTCAGTTATAATTAACTGTTTGTCTCTTCGTATAGTATGTCGGAGATATTAATAAAAGCCCTTCGAGGGAAATCATTGTTCAAATAATAGTGTTCTGATTCTGCTTTTGATTACAAAAGCAAATCTCGTTAAACCTCGAACGGGTTATCGAGGGGCCTAGTGATGGGGCCGAAAGCACATGTCGCAAAGACAATGCACATTCACTGAAACTAACCGGGTGCGATAAAAGCACTGTTAGAGCGCATTCGGGTGATTTACCTGACGGGATGAGCAAAAAGTTGGATGAGGCAATCCATAAACTCTTTTACCTTAACACCCGCTAATCAGATGCTAGGTTAAGATAAGTTAATGGGATAAACAAAACCCTCATCGCAATGAATGTTGAGTAACAAACTACTGGGAGATGTCTCGGTGACCTAGTTACCAGATAAAAGACAAGAGTCTATAAAAAAAAGGATACCATGTGTATAGTCTAGCGAAAGAACACTATCCGAACATAACTAAAAGCTAAAATAAAGCCGGTCGGTTCATCAGATAACCGATCAGGATGGCAAGAAGCTAGGTAGCGGTCAAACCAGCGGAGGATGATAATTAAATTAACTAAGTTCAATCAGTTAATGAAATAGCTGAGCAGGTTAATATGTATCATTTAAAGTTGATTGGTCGTGATCATTTAATCAAATAATTGGTCGAATAACAAAGTGGTTGTCACACAAGCAAGATAAAATTTATATCATTGAGAATGATTCAATCACTTGTATGATAAGAGTTTACAAAAATAAGTGATACATTCAATAACAGGAGGAAAGTTTAGCTCTAGAGATGTTAGAGGGACCGCCAGGACTAGATTTACTCGGGGCTTGGTCTTCTTCTCCATAGCCTTTGGTCAGATCACCGAAATCAAGCCAGCAAATGTCATCATCAAGGCTTTCAACCATGAAAGGAGAATTATCTATCTCAGGCAAGGGGCCAACGTCAATTCCTTTGGATGCTGAATCATTCGAGTGGAAAGAAATCAAGGAGAATTTGGAAGGTAGTTCCAGATGCATTGCATGGGGGTTCTTCCCAATAGATCTGCAATAAGCCCTCAATCTTATCCTCTGATTCCTTATGGCACTCAGAGACTCAGCCTTATGCTTTTTGATCTTCCCCATTTCAAGCGAGCCTCATCAGTGGCCCTCTCCTTACCCCCGAAGAACATCCGAGCAGTGGCAAGCCCTCTCTCAAGCTCCCTTAGCAGGACCGCCTCAAACGGGTGAGATCTTTTATAGCGATCAATACTTTGAACTTCAGGGGCCAGCTTAGCTTCCTAAGAAAGAACTTCCACACTGACTTTCTGTTGTTTTAAGTCTTCAATTAATCTTTCATAACAAAGTTTGGCTTCATCGGATGTATGCTGAGGTGATAGGTTGGCTGATGTTTCATAACCTATCGCCACTAAAGGTGTGGCGATAGGTTGTTTCTGACCAGAAACTCTCGATGGGCCCTCTTCCGTACTTCCTCCGAGGGAGGTCCCAGTTACATCGGGCAATGGTCTTACAGAAAACTTACGGGAACGGTCCACCTCATGGTAGGATATATTGTCTTCAGGAAAGGGCTGATAGGCTGATACTTTGTTAGGGCTGGCTGGTTCATCATCGGAGTCCAAGTTAGTAAAGACTATCTGACGCTTAATAGAGAGTTACATTAGAGCTTTACCACGATCAGTTGAATGAGTAGTTTGAAGAGGGACCGACTCAGTCAAAATTGGGGGGTGAGCCTTCTGATTGGGAGGTATTACTACTGATGGAATAGAGGCTTGATCATCAGTTCGGGACTCAGGATGTGGAACTGCTGATGGAGCAGAGGCACGGTCATTTCCTTTTTTTGACCGATGTTCCCTTCGGACCACATCGGTCAGAGTATCTTGATCCCCTTCATCTTCCTCGATAATAACTGGTTTGATTCTAGTCTGATAAGCTCTTAGGTTCGTCGTTGATTGGGCCTTTGCTTTTCCCCGAGCAACATCAGGAGCAGAAGAGCCAGCAGCAGTCTTGGTCACTTTGCTGAATGGTGATCTCACGGAAGGTTTTGGTAAACGATGACCAACCGTTTCTTTGGCATATTTCCTTTTTGAACCTCTAGGAGGTATTTTCTACTCATTATCATGGTCAGAGGGCTTATTTCCCATTTCTTCATCAAGAGAGTTTGGAGGTATATTGGGGTCAGGTTGATAAACATGTTCAACCATAACATGTTCAGGGGGACGATCCCTTGAGCTATTTGAGAAGCAACCTCAACTCGACTAACTTTGTCAACATTTTTGGTCTTCTCAGCCTGCTCTCCAGCTACGATGACCATCTCGTACACTGAAGCCAGCAAAAGAGCATCAGAATAAACAAAGTTAAACTTAAAATAAAACCAAGACTCAGAGAAGGAGTACTTACAGCGTTTTCACCGGCTTGAAATTGGAGGGAACAATCATAAGTCTTGAAGAGCCTTTTCGTCGAACAAGGCGCGTCGGTCTCTAGCCTCCTACGTCGTTTGAGTAGCCTTGAAAACATTCTGAGCTTGGGACTCAGTCAGCATAGCAAAAGTTTTATTCCACACTTCGGGAATATAGAAATGCCGGGGAACTGCGCTTCTAGCTAATTCTTGGCGACCATCCGCTACCACTATTTTGCCCCAGTCACCTTGGACGAAGAACCAGGTATTCTTCCAGTATTTGTTGGAAGTGGGAAATCCCCAGATAAAGCCTTTATGGTCCTTGTTAGATGGGGATGAAGGCCGTTGGTTATATCCCTCGGGAATCCAATGGCTTATAGAAAGAGATTGAAGGTAAACTGTACCCTCATTATCTGATCATCCCAGGGTGTAGAAATTACGAATCTCTTATGGGGTCGGGGGGTACTTGGCACCGATCTATTTCCACATGTGCCATAGGCTCATCAGCACTCGGTAGAAGTTCTGTGAAAGCTGAGCTGGAGCAATTCCAACATCGGCTAAAAATCGAGCAATAAAAGGCTGGAGGGGAAGTGTGACCCCTGATGTGAGCATTGCCCCATAAATAGCCACTGCACCACGAGGGGGATTCCAGATAGCACACCCCTTATCCAGGAAAAGTTTTACTGAATGAGGAAGATCGAATCTCTGGCTGTACTTGACTAGTTCTGGTGTATCAACAACATTTATTTTCGAATCGAAAGAACTAGAATTTTATCTCCTTTTTTCTGACTAACACATTTATACAGGAACTTAGAAAACCCCATTCTGTAAGGTTCGCCGCCTATTATTGAGTATCGGGCTGCCCTGTATCTGACACGTTTTGCCTCAGCTGTGTCCTTGGGGAGTATACCGTTTTCTAGGTATTGTTTAATTGGGTTCGTCCATGTGGTCAGCCCTTCTTCCACTGTTTCTACCCTCAGCTTTCCTTCTTCTTTAATGATGGGTTCCTTGAGGTGAGCTACTGGAATCATTCTGGACCAGATACCGGCGGTCGCCGATGCTAATCTTGATAGTGCGTCGGCCTTCTCATTCTTTTCCCTCGGGATCTGAGTGATTCTGTAGTTTTTGAATCTTCTGAGGAACATCTTGGCTATCTCCAGGTAAGCTATCATGTTGGAATCTTTTACCTGATACTCGTCTAAGACCTGATTAACCACAATTTGGGAATCACTTAATATCTCCATTTCGTCTGCTCCCAATGTTGTGCATACTTTAAATCCAGCCAACAATGCCTCATACTTGGCCATATTGTTGGTAGCTTTGAAATCAAAACGCAGGGTACATTCCACCTGATCACCTTCCAGGGTCGATATTACTATACCTGCCTCGCTGCCGTGCGTATTTGATGACCCGTCGACATGCAGCTTCCAGCTGAAAGCTCTTCTTTCATTTTCCTCTAGTACTCTGATTACCTCACTGTTTGGCTCGATGAACTGGGTAATCAGGTCTGCTACTGCTTGACCTTTTATTGGTGCTCTTGGCAGATAAATGATATCGAACTCACTCAGTTCGACTGCCCACTTTGTTAATCTTTCAGTTACTTCTGGCTTAGATAAAATATGCTTCAAGAGGCAATCTGTATACACTTCAATTGTGTGAGCTTGGAAATAAGGTCTTAGCTTTCTTGCAACTGTTACCAATGACAGTGCCATCTGTTCGGCTGCCGAGTATCTCGTTTCTGCTGGCAGCAAAGCCTTGCTGGTGTAGTATACTGGCTTCTATATTCCCTCGTCTAGTCTTATCAGAACTGATCTCTTAGCTACTACTGTGGCTGATAGGTATAGATACAATGTTTCCCCTTTTAGAGGTTTTGACAGGATATGGGCCTTACCCAAATACTCTTTAATCTTCTGTAATGCTTGCTCACACTCCTCGTTCCACTCTACTCTCTTACCTTTCCTTATTACTTTAAAGAAAGGCAAGCATCTATCAATTGACTTACTAATGAATCGGTTTAGTGAGACGAGGCAGCCTGTCAATCTTTGGATTTCTTTCAAGGTGACTGGGGATCTCATCTTTTCCATGGCATTTATTGTTTCAGGATTCATCTCAATTTCCCTTTGATGGACTTGGAATCCGAGGAATCTTCCCATCGGTACCCCGAAAATACATTTATTCGGGTTGAGCTTCATCCCATACCGTCTCAATACTTCGAATGTTTCCTGGAGGTCTATTACATGTTTATCTGCTGTGACGTTTTTTGTCAACATATCATCTATATAGACCTCCATGTTTCTGCCGATATGTCGAGCGAATATCTTATTTACCAGTCTTTGGTAAGTCGCCCCGGCATTTTTGAGACCAAAGGGCATTACTTTGTAACAATAAAGACCCTGATCTGTTATAAAAGCTGTTTTTTTCTTCATCTGGCCCAAACATCCTTATCTGATTGTATCATGAATATGCATCCATAAAGCTCAGCAACTTGTGCCCCGCAGTCGCGTCAATCAACTGATCTATTCAGGGTAGAAGGAAGCTATCTTTCTGGCATGCTTTGTTTAGGTCCGAGAAATCCACACGTATTCTCAATGTCTGTTCTTCTTCTTGACGAGCACCACATTAGCAACCCACTCGAGGTATTGGACCTCTCTGATTGATCCTGCTGCCAATAATCTATGGACTTCTTCTTTAATCGCTTGACTTCTTTCAGGATTGAATCGTCGCCTCTTCTGTATTACCGGGTTTCGCTCGGGGTCAACGGTCAGAGCATGGGCGATTATTTTAGCATCGAATCCTGGCATGTCAGCATGCTTCCAGGTAAAATATATCCATGTACTCTTTCAACAGATTAATTAACTGACCTTGTACAAGATCGGTCAAATGTGCCCCTAATTTGACTGTCAGTTCGGGTCTTTCGTCGTCCATCACGACCTCTATAGTTGATTCGCCTTCCTGATTTTTTTCCTCTTCTGGTGGTGGCTCTCTGGGGTCAAGGTCGAAACGAGTCGGCGTTTCTGCATTTTCCTCAATCTCATCCTCCTTCAAGTGTTTGTTTTGCTCAGCGAGATCGATCTGCATTACGTCGGCTCAGCCTTCTCTCTGTAGACCGCTAGATTAGCTTTCCTTGCCCATTCTTAGGATCCCCTTAGTACTCCAACTCTGGCATCGGTTAGGAACTTGACGGTCAGAGCATAAGTTGTTGTGACTGCCTTTGTTTTATTCAAGAATGGTCTCCTTAGTAAGGCGTTGTACGGCCAATTTTTGATATCTACGACCACGAAGTCAAGCAGTACTATTTTCTGGCATGGAAAATTTCCTATCTCAACCGGTAGTTTGACCGTTCCGAGAGATCTCACTTCTGCTCCGCCAAATCCTCTAGAGGGAATTGGTAACGGCTGCAAATATTTCCTTTGGAGTCCTAATTGGTCAAACACCACAATGCTCAGGATATCTGCCGAACTTCCATTATCAATTAGCACCCTTCTTACTTCACGGTGGCCGATACGAACTGATACGACAATTGCGTCGTTTGGCTTGACTTCTAATCCGTAAGCATCTGCTTCGAAAAGGTGATTGGATCACAACCCTGTTTGAGCTTCTTCTGGTCGGGACCTACCAAGTTTATTTCCAAGCTTTTTTGACCGTCAATGGCCTCTCGGACCTCTGTCATTCTCTCCCTGCTACTTCTCCCCGTATACGGCCCACCAAAAATGTTGTTGATAGCTCCGGCGTCTGAATTTTCCTTTGGACCATCCTTTCTATCCGGATCAGTTTTCATGGGGTCATTTTACCGATCATCTCTCTCTTTGAGGATCACATCTTTCAGGTGTCCTTCTCTGATCAGTTTTTCAATGTAGTCCCTTAACTGGTAGCATTTGGAAGTTTCATGGCCATTCTCTCGGTGAAAATGGCAGTATTTTGAAGTATCTCTTCGAGCAAAACTGGACTGTTTTGGAGGCTTCTTATACAAACTCTCATCTTCAATTACGTTCAGAATTTCTTTATGTCTTTGAGCCAATGGAGTATAGTTTGTATACTGCCTCATATAAGTCTTGTTGCTCTTCTGATCATCTTCCTTGCGACCTTCCTTACCTCTCCCAGAATTACTTTTCTAGTCACCTTTGGGGTTTCCCTTCGGGCCGCTGTCTTTGGACTTTGGATTTTCTCCTGGTCAGCCTCGATGTATCAATTCCCCTCCATGGGCTATCTGTTCTTCTTCGGCCATCGCATATCCTCTTATGTCGTCCACCAGATTAGCATAAGTGGTCAGGCCCTTTTATCTCAGACTGAGTGACAATTGGCTATGCTACAAACTGTTGACGAATGCTGCTACAACGGCATCATCATTGGGGTCATGCACCTCTGAAACTTCCTGTGAAAAATGGGCAAGGTAGTCCTTTAACTTCTCGTCCTTCCTTTGTTTCATGGTTGAAAGGACGGATATTGACTTTCTGCGTTGGATGTTTCCCATGAACTGCCTAGTGAAGGCCTATATCAGTTCCTCGAAATTCTGGATCGACCTGCTCGCGAGGCCACCGAACCATCTAGACCCTGATCACCTAATGTCTGGGGGAACATTCTATATAAGAGTGCGTCATCATAATCGTACTGTGTCATCACGCTCTGATATCTCCTGACATGCTCCTAGGGGTTAGTGTTAGCCTTGAATTGTTCTAGGTGCAGCATCCTGAATTTTTTTGAAAAACGGGCTTGCCTTATGGGAGCAGTAAATGGACTTCCAAAGTTGCCTATCAGCAAATTCCCTCGTCCCTGTCTTCGTTCCAGCGCTTCTATCCTTCATAGTAGAATTTCGTGCTCTCCTTATGGCTTACCGCGCTCGTCAAATTTCTGACGGATGATGATACCATAGGGGTTTCTAGATGTTCGCCCGATGATTTGAGTATCTCGAACACTGTACCTGGGAGTGAGGGTTGTCTCTCTATGCCTCCTTAAGGGTTCCTCCTTATCAGTTGAAGGTGATCGGGACCTCCTCTTGTGTCCGTCATATCTGTCCCATCGGTCATAACTCACTTCCCGTTCTTGACTTCTTATGAGGACATCATGCGGGCTGCGCTCCCTTCTTTTCTGGCTGGTTTGGTCCCCATTCCCTCTATGGTCCTGGTAACCACGTCGGCCATCATTCTTCTGGGATCGATCCCTCTTTTCGTAGGGATTTGCCTTATTTTTGCCAACTTTCTGTGGGGCGTCTGGAGTTGGAATTACTATCTCAGACTGTATTCTAGGATCTCGTGCCACCACAGGCATGTGTAACTATAATGGCGAAGTTAAATTCACGGTAGCGGTTATGTTGATTCCCTGTCTAGCGGCATCTTCGATGACTCTCCGCAGGGACTCTTGAACCTATTGGAATGCATCTAGGGAGATTGTTGAGAGAGTGTTTGTGGAAGTTATGGCGGCTTGACCAATCGAAGTTGGAGTCACTGAAGGTAAGCTTCCACCGGCGATACTGGCGTTCACTGGATCAGAACCGTTGATATCGCTCGGGTGCTAGTGTCACATGGGGATCGACTTCCATCCCTTTTGTTTGCCATATTGCTGCTTCACAAGTTCTTCGAGGTTAGTTTCTTCAACACAAAATCCCCCTTCTTCTAGCGCCAATTGTTGACGGTGATTTCTGGACTACGTGGAATTGATCACTCGTCACACAAAATATGCAAGGTTGATGATTTTGTAATAAATTGAAAAGAGTAAAAGAGATTGTGAAAGCAAGATTTTACGTGGTAAAACCTCAAGGTAAGGAAACATCCACGGTTGCCGGTGACGGCGAGAGAAAATTCACTATGTATAACACGATTACACACTCGGTCTTACTTGCTCTTGAATATCTAAGGATTCGTTAACCCTTGTTAGGTATTTTCTAGGTCTATTTATATATGCATAGAACCCTAGTTCTTGGAATACAAGTAAGAGAAAGGTATTGGTGATTCAATAGAATTCTGACTTGTTGGAGTCATTGTAATCATATCAGGACTTCTGCTTTTTTTGGGTTCTGATAACTCTAAGGAAATTTGTTTCCTTATCAAAGTATGCTTCTTGAGACCTTATTTAAGCAGGATTCTTTTTTACCTGTTTGAGTCGTTATAACGTTATCAACATGCCAAGTATCCGATCGTTTCTAGGCTTTATCCACGTGTCGCTTTACCGATCGTCTTTCAAACCTGATCAGATCTATTTTACCCATGACCAGGGATCTTCACCTGATCAAGTAGTTATCCCCCGATCATTCAGTTATCCCCCGATCGTTGTTTTGATAACCTGATCAATCTAATTACCTTGGTCGGGTTTTCCTAACCCGACCATCTAAGTAACTCTGATCCGTATTGTAGGGATATTTTCCGATTATCTTAGGTTGGTTTAATTTAGTTGACACCTGTTGATACGTCACTTGTTGTTTCCATGCTACACGACAGTTATGCTAACATGTCACCTTTCCAAATTGTACCAATAACAGCTTCCAATAGCTAAACTTTCCAACTCCTCTCTTTAGCAGGTACAGCTAAAACCTTATTTGTACACTCGGCATCGTTTGGACACTCTATCTTACTCTCACCGTTCACTCTATCTACAAGAACAAACAAGTTCGTCAATACTAAAACAAGAATAAACGAGGAGAACGACACAAGAAATTAACATTCATCAGCTCGACTCCATAGATGGGGATAACAATATTTCTCATTTCCCCAAGGCCCGTCTATTAAAGGTCATTTTCAAAAAAAAAATTGTATCTCTCCACTTCCTATCATTGGTAATAAGGTCTTGGATAATGTGTTTCATGTTTGGCCCCAAGCAGATTGTGAATAGGCCTTTCTCATGAACATGCTTCTTCAAATAATATGTGTGTAGAAGCGAAGCTAGCCCAAAATTTAATTCCTTTTTCTCATGAAAGACCGGTAAACTTAAAAGGATTATCTAATTGTTGGGCATCGGCTGACCATGGGCAATGTCGAAGTAGATTAAGAGCCTACGAGCTAATGAAGGGACAAGGAATCGAAACCTTATTCGAATGACGAACTCGTAGAAACACGTCCACACTGGGATATCCCAGTCTGCTCGCTCAGGCTTCTTTAGAGCACGTAGCTCGGCGGATTCAGGAATACCATACACTATTGATCGCGCCAAATTTGTTATATATTTTGGCCTTCATATCCTTACCATTTTCCTCATTTTCGTGTGCTTTTGTGTGTCTTTATGGCTCTTTTATTGCAATTGTAGGCATTTGGTGCAAATCGGGGCGATGAAATCGGAAATCGGGACTTTCGTGCAAAAAGGGATCAATTGGTGCATATAGGAAGAATTGAAGGACTCAGTGTACAGGTCCAGCGTGGGTACCCTACCTGCGCACTACCCACACACAAGAGGAAGAGTCTCCAAAGACTTCCCAATGTACGGGTACTGTGCAGGTACTTACCCACACACTACCAGTATAATTGCCCAGACAAGAAGCAGAACAACTGGGAAAAGGACAGTGTATCGGTACTGCATGGGTGTCTTACCCGCACACTATGAACGTCAGGTGCAGCCACATCAGCATTTTCAGACCTATTTCGGGAAACCTATATATTGATTCGATTCTGATTATTCCTACACACCCACACACCCATTTACATCATATTTTTCTCTCTCTAGATCTACGAATCACTTTCTCCCAAAATCATCCAAACCCATACACCAATTCTTGGATTTTCTACTCAACAAGGATATTTGGTGATTGGAATTGAGCTTGAAGAAATGAGGTCTCTACATGGGTTCTTTCTATCTGTTTTCTCCTTATTATTTGCTTGTAATTGTAATGAGTAGCTAAACCCAAATTGGGAGTTGATGTAATTAATTCATGGATTATGGGTTTTCTACCATATTTGGATTTGATTAACATAGTTTCATTCATTGTGCTTCTTTGTGTTTAATCTTCTCTTGAATTAAGTAGGCTCTCTAACTCTTGATTATTGTTAATTAATTGAACTTATTTGAGTAGTTGATCTTTAATTGATATTCTTTGTGGAATTGGGTAGACTCTCCAACTCTCATTTCACTTAAAGGTTGAATTTGTTCTTAATGCATTTGATACTCACCTTGGGTTGGGTAGGCTCTCTAACTCCCAATTCATCGTAGAGGTTGAATTGTGATGTCTTTGTGGCATAAGTAGGCTCTCCAACTCTTAACCCATATTTGACATCAATTTATGTTTTTAACCATCCAAACTAAAGTTGTTAAAACAAGCTCATTTGAATCGGAAGGGATATGTTGTGAGCTCTCCAATCCAACATATCTCGACTAGTGTGAAAGGGGAGGATTGTGAGCTCTCTAATCCAAGGCATCCCGGCCACCTAAATCTATCCAAAGTGAGAGTGAAAGAGGTGGATTGTCAGCTCTCCAATCCAAGTCATCTTGGAAACTCAAGTTAGGAAGATAAGCTCTATATAGAATCAAATCGGTCTTAAGAGACGGATTACCCATCGTTCCTGTATAAGTTGCATCGACCCCCATATTTCTTATCATATTCTATCATTTACATTTTCACTATTTTAATCTATTTTTAGCTTTAGTTTTATCGTAGTTGGATTTTTAGTTTCTAAATTGCTCAACAAAACTTATATCATTTACTTATATTGCATTTTACTTTATTTCATCTTTAGTGCTAGAGTTCGATTTGATCATTGCTAATTAGACCGATCATTGTGGAACGATACCCCATTTGCCACTATAACTTGTTTTCATACATTTTTTTAGTGCAATTTGGGATTTAAAAAATTAGTTTGACGAGCACTTTTTCATATACAAAACGGCACTCGCCAGCTACCCTCAGGTAATCCATGTTGTCATGTATAAGTATGCTCTCCGGATTCTCACCGCCTAGAATGCTTAGCAATTTACCCGAGAAGGATGGGCCCTCGACCTCTACATGCTCTAGAAAACCTTTGGAGTGCACGACAGCTTGTACGGCCCCAGTGTCTATTAAACCTAATCTAACTAGGTGAACAACATCTAATGGGTTAGCTATGGTGACTCGACGCTTGACATCTCTTGTGTCAGACCCAACACCCTCTGTGATCTCATTTTCCAAGTCGTTGGAGGTCCAAGAGAAAATTGGTTCGAGGTCGGGATCTGAATTTGATCTCTCATTCGACATAACGCTTCCAAAGCTGACAAATGCATAAAAACGCAAAAATCAAGCAAGGAAATAGAAGCCCCAAATCAAATCCTAAAGATTTCTACAGGTCAAGGTCAATCCAATAAAACCTTAGTAAATCTAAATCGAACGGCCTCCAATCTAGAGTCCTACAGCGACCTGATAGGGTCTCTAACGTACTAAATCTCACAAATTATCGCATAAATGGATCTAGTTAAGGAAATCAAATAAATTTTCAAGGTTGAACATGAAGAACAACGAAGAACTTAAGTGATTTTCTAAGAAATCCCTAGAAACTAATGTGCTAGTTCCTTATAAACAAGTAAAAGTAAGTCTTGCAAGGATGAAAATGAAAGCGAAAGAAAAGTTCTTACCTTGAAAGAGATTTGAACTGAATTCATTTGATTGATCACTGGAAAAAGTGAACCAATTTTGATAAAGATTTGTAGAGAGACTTTTGCTTCACGAATAAGAAAAGAAACAATAGTAGAGAAATGGAAGAGTTTGTTTAATAAACTTAGGCTTTAACCACTGTTGCCACATGTTGTAACCGTTACAGTTACCCCGTAACCAAGGTAACTGCTAGATCAGTTTGAAATTTGATTTATTAAAAGAAGTGCGCCAAAAACGAAGTGCCACGTTAGCCTAGGAAATTGAACCAATCCTGTCCCATCGGTTGACATTCACTCCCCGAGGTATATGAGCACTCGACATCTTATCATTGCAGATACCAAGCCTCGTTGAATGGAGTTTTAGCATACGATTTGTTATATCTGACTAAGTATTGGTCCGCGCTCGACATATTGATGAACCAACGTTCGACTCGACAAAACCACACTCTCTAACTTGGAAACTCCTTCTTTAAAGAGTGGGGGACAAACTATGGTAGCCAAAAATGGCTCTTAGGCCTAACGCTTAAGCCCATAGTCGATACCATTTTGGATTCGGTTTAGGCCCATATGATCTAAGTCGAACCAAAGGCCTTTGATACTTAGTGAATGTTGTTTGGCTCAGCCACTCAAACAGCTGCCATCAGATAACAGAGGCAGAGTTTTAATGAGTCATGGATCATTTATCCCACGAAACCTAGCCGAGATTTTGTGGATAAGATCCTCCACAAAATCACAAACCAACGGCTTCAAAGACTCCTATATATAGAACCTTCCTTTCACTAAAGAAGGATTCTGATTTCTATCGATTGACTAAAACTTGATTGCGTGTTGAAACTCTGCCCAAATCAAAGCTCTTACCACTAAAACCACTCAGTTTTTACTTTCCTTACGTTTAATCAACCAGTTGTTTCCCTTGAATCATTACATTAAAGAATACAATGCTCAGCCCAAGCAAAATAATGCCAAATTTGGGGATCAACCAATTATTCTTCATATTTCGTTTCTTTTTACAGGTTAATAGAATAATCAATAACCTTAGTTCGACGAGGATCACACCAAGTTGATTGGGCCTTGTTTACATCCAGCTCAGACCACATTAATTATAGATCGACCATAGCATAGACAAGTATGTTACATAAGATTAATTTGTGCTTGTGTTCAACTAAAGAGTGTTGCTTTTGTCACCCCTTTAATGATTTCATAATGCATATAGTTTCAATAGTGTTTAATTATATAAAATTAAATTGTTTTATTAATTTTTAGGTAAATTACATAAGCCTACCCTGACATTAGGCCTAATTGTATTTATAGTTGACTTTTACTCAAAATTATATGAATATAACCTACGGCTAGCTAGTGAGTAGCCGTTGGATTTTTGGATTTGTAAGAGATTTTTTTATTGAATTGTATACCTCTTTAAATAATTTTGATAAATAACATAAATGTTAAATAAATTTAAAAAAAGATGCATTATTATGTAATTATATGGGAGTGATAACCCGTTGTATTTGAGATTTTGAGTCTATTTTATCATAACTAAAGGAATAAATATGGGTAATATCCCAAATATTACTGTAATTTTTAATATGGTCAATATTCCTATATTCCTTTATTTTATTTAGTCTCAAAAAATATTTTAATTATAACCGATGTTAATACTTATTTAATTATTTAAAAGAGCAAATAACATTACACCACCCTCATGTTTGCCATTTTACACGTGGAAACAATTTTATCAAAAACGAATACTTATTTTTTATGTCGTTAGTCAACAACAGTTTAAAGTAACTGTTTGACCACATCATACCGTCAAAAAGACTAAAAATACCCCTACACCTTAATGAAAATTTTAAAAAAGTATTAAGAAAAAATAAAAATAAATAAAAAGGTTCTAAATCTTCACTGTCCATATATCTGGACTTCGATGGATGGTGGAGATCTGTTTATAATATTTTTTTAAAAAGTAAATGATTTTTTACTGTTTATCTCAGATATGAATAGTGGATATAAAAATATGAAATAAAAAAAATAAAAAATAAGAAGAAGAAGAAGAAACGAAAATTGGATGATGGAGATCCCGTCGATGGGATCTCTATAGGGAGCATGATGGATTTTGAATCTCCATCGTGATGGAGATCCTGAACGTTGGCATATCCATCACTAATGGAGGATCTCCACCTTCTAGTTGTTGTTTTTTATTTGTTTCGGTTTTAAATGTATTTATGTGATATTTTAATAAATTCTTCTTAAAAATTTTTATTTTAATAATAATAATAATAATAATAATAATAATAACAATATGAACCTTGAGGGTGCATTTGTTTCACCGGACAGGAGTGGGATAGGACTATTTTGAGTTCAATCCCATGTTTGGTGAGTCCAGTCAATCATGATTATTTTTATCTCATGCTCATTTTTATCCTGCCAGAGGAGGATAATACAATCCTCTTCAAATCGATGGGATTATTTTATCCTCTCCAATTTTTACTGTTCTTCGTCTTCGATCAATTAAAACAAAACCAGAAAAGAAAAAAAAACAAACTCAGATCCAAACATACATTCATCAATCTTCAATCTATTTCCTGAAAAAAAAAATCAATTTTTTCGAAAAATTAAACAAACCCAAAAAAACCAAGAAAATTAAACAAACACAGAGAATCAAACAAACCCACACAATCATTCAAACCCGAAAAATCATCCAAACCTAATCAAACCCATAAAATCATTCAAATACATTCAAACCAAGAAAATCATAAAAACCCATTAAAACCCAAAAAATAAAACCAAAACATGGGTCACAAAACAATAACAACAGACCATTATCGCCCTCTTTACCACCACAATTTTTTTTAAAAAGCAAAAACAAAAAAATTTAGATATGGAGTTGGATCTCCACCAAATCCATCCCTGTATCAAAAAAAAAGACAAAGAGAGAGAATGGGGAAAGAGAGAGAGAGAGAGAGAGAGAGAGAGAGAGAGAGAGAGAGAGAGAGCCGGTCTCTTCTCAGTGGAGGAGAAAGACTCGCTGGCGGCTAAGAGATCAAAGAGATGGGGAGTGAGAATAGAGAGAGATGAGAGGGAGGGTTGTTTGGGAAGAGAGAGAGAGAGAGAGTCCGAGAAAGAAAAGAAAATTGTTGGGGAAAAAAGAAAGATGAGAAAGAAAAGAAATTTAATTGAATTATATTAAAATGATTTTATTTATTTAATAGAATTAAATTATTTATCCAATCTCATAACATACTAAACATATGATTGGATTATTTTTAGTCCAATCTGATATTGCACCAAACATGAGAAAGCCAATAATTAATCTAATCATATCTCAATCAAATCTCACCTCTTAAAAATAGTACAATCATATCTCACCCACGAAACGGACCTGAAAGATTGTGAAGGTAACATTATTACTTAAACGACATTATTACTTAAACGAGAGGGAATATGAGAGTTAATTAATCCCTTAACGTGAGGGAATGTCGGTTTTTCCTAGTCGTAAAAGGCAAACTACGCTAGTTTTGGTGGTTATTTGCTCTCTTCATAAATTATTATCCACAACAACATACAGCGTCCAAAAAGATCCTCACTTTCTTCTTAAATCTCCCTCAACTCTCAACGATGACGAAATTGAACAACAAAACCAAGAAATCGAAGCTTTCCAACACCGCCACTAAACCCTCCAAAAAGATCCTCAAAAAGGAACCCGAACCCGACATCATCAAACCCGCTCTTTCCTCCGATGACTCCTGTGATTCCGAATCCGACTACGAAACCGAAGACCTCGTCTCCCTCCTTGAACCCTACACCAAGGACCAGCTCATCGCCTTCATCTCCTCCGCCGCCGCCCAAGATTCCGCCCTCTACAACCGCGTGCTTCAGATGGCCGACCGCGACGTCTCCCACCGCAAGGTTTTCGTCCACGGCCTTGGCTGGGACACCACCCGCGATGCTGTCGTCTCGGCCTTCTCCTCCCCCGGCGGCGGCGGCGAAGACATCGAGGATTGCAAGGTGGTGACTGACAAAGTTACCGGGAAGTCCAAAGGCTACGCCTTTGTTCTGTTCAGGACCCGAAAGGCAGCCGCGAAGGCGCTACGGACGCCGCAGAGGAGGATCAACAACAGGATCGTCTCATGCCAGCTGGCGTCGGTGGGCCCCACTGCGGCTGCTGCGTCGAAGGAGCAGAGCGTGCTCCCCGGGGATAGGAAGATATACGTGAGCAATGTGCAGAGGGATGTTGATAAGGAGAGGCTGAGGTCATTTTTCGAGCAATTCGGAGAGATTGAAACGGGCCCGATTGGGTTTGATATAAACACTGGGAAATCGCGGGGCTTCGCCATTTTCGTATACAGAACATTGGAGGGAGCCAGGAGGGCCCTGGAGCAACCCCATAAGCTGTTTCAGGGACACCAATTGCATTGCCAAAAAGCAACCGATTCGAAAAATAGAACTAATAATAATAACAACGTTGATAACAGCAATGTTCCAGGAGGGCATGTGCAGGGGCAGAACCAGATGCTGGCTGCAGTGGCTGCAGCTCAAAATCTAGCCTTGTTCGGGCAGCAGCATCAGCACCCGCAAGTAGTGATGAATCCAGTGATGAATCCGGCGGTTTATGGAGGGTTGTTGGCGGCAGCAAATCCTGGGTTGATTAATCCTGTGGTGGCAGGTGCGTTGAATCCTACGGGCCATGTGGGTCCAATGGGTGGTTTAGGAGGAGGGAATTCTTCAATGCTAGGCGCATACGGTAGTGGTCAGGGGTTGCCAACTGGATATGCTAGTGCGCCAGTTAGAAATCAGGGAACACCCGGGTCATATCCTGGTTATACATCGTATATGTGGTATGATTCGTTGTTATATTTGTTTGGGTTGTTAAGTGTTTTTCGTATTCATATTTTTGTGAATTTAAGGTGTTTGTGCATGTTTAGTTTTAGTTTTCAGTGCTTTCGGAATGTTTGTTGTGGTTGAATGCACAGTAGCAAGTTCTTAACCTTGCATCCTTGTCTAATGGTAATGCTATCATGCCACCATGAGGCATGTCAGCAGTACAAATCTTCACGAGAACTATTAACCCTTTCCACCACCTTTGTGGTTGAGACTCCTAATGAAATCTGAGGAAAATTCACTAGTTTGACCAATTACCAAAACTGAAATCTATTAGGTTCACGGGTTTGCCAGTCAGATTGCCTATCTTTTTGTGATATCAGATTTATATCGATTGTATATTGTATACCTAATTCATCATCCTTAACCTATATGGGATTTTCTGGTGTTATATCGAAAGTATCACCATTTTCCTTTAATTATTACCATTGGGTTTGATTAAGTATGAAGCATAAGACATAATTGTTGTAGGCTTTCAATAGTAAGCTTTAAAGTCCGTGTATTTCACATGTTAATGGCAATTTGGCTGTCTTCCGTTTTAAGTCCGTGAGTGTGTTTTTGCCAGAATGGCAAAAATTTTGGTAACCAAAATCATAGCACAATAGGATACTTCTATAGTTTTATTCTTATTAGCTATTTTGGTATTTTTTATTGCTTGAGTTTCTTCCGTTTTAAAAGTTCATGATTGTGTTGTTACCAGAATGGCAAAAATTTTGGTAACTAAAATCATAGCAGGAAAGGAAATTTGTGTAGTTTTATTGTTATTAGGCATTCTTTATTGCTTGCCTGAAAGGCTTTAACATTTCATTGAGCCAATGCTTTGGAATCTGTCATGTGCTTTTGTTAGAAATTATCCCATAAAATTTAAAACTTGAGAAATTTTAATGTTTTACTTTTGAACGAAATCAATCCCATTTCCTCATTTTGTCATTATCTTTGTATTTATTTTCAAAGTTACCTTCATCCTTCTAATTAGTTTATTATTTTTTTGTATTTTGATTTATGTGGATACTGCCATAATCTCTACTCCTCGCAAGTGTTTCACATGCTTTTCATTTTGAAGTTTTCAGCTTTTAGCTGCATTAGAATTACCTTCAGGGTTAAGTGACCATTACTGATTTCATTTGTACTGTATTTTAGGCTGTAATCTTTATAGCAAATTTACTTTTGAATGGTTGGTAATAATCGACCTGGTTTTTGGTCAATAGTTGTAATTTCTTTTCTTTTTCTTTTTCTTTTTCTTTTTTTAAATATTATTATTATCATTATTATTTGGTCCATATGATGTGGACGAGTATTTTCTTTTTAATTTCAGCAAGTTTTGATGTCTGATTTTGAGTACTGAAGCCTTAGGCTATAAAACGTTTTATAAAATACTTGTATTTGAGAGGCCCATTATCATTTATGTTATTGTATTTTCTTTACATGCCTGGGCTCTGTATTTGCAGATGATTTCCAGCTGAGCTTGAGGATCGATATTCATGCACCTTTGGGAGTGTTTGTCTAGTAGTTTGTTCTGGGTCAATTGCTATGGGAAACTTTGAAGTTTGTGAACTTTTCTTATGCTTCGTTATTTTGTAATTTAGCCAAGCTCAGCCCGAACTTGGTGGACCTTTTTTCTTCTAAATTTTCTACTTTTTCTTTAGTTTTTTAATTACATTTTCTCTTACCTCCTTTCTTTATCTTGCTTTCATGATTTTCATAGACCTTCTCCTGTAAGAATTAGTGAATTTTGGTTTTTCTTCAGCATCATTTTGGTTCTCTATATTTACAGTCTACTTTTAATTTCAGTAGGTTATTTTGTGTTTAAAGTATTTTAATGTCGCATTATGATTTATTTATTGCTATTTGAATATCTATCTGGCTAGCGGTTTGTTGATGGATTTACTCTGTTATGTTGGGTATAACCTCTTTTCCAAAACATATTTAATACCTTTTTTTAGTTATCAGATCATTAATGCTTGGACTTCATTTCATTCTTGAGAGTTTTTTGGGTTTAAAGCAAATCTTATGCTTTTAAGATGTGAAAATATTTAATGTATTGCAAGATTTCAGTTTGCTAGTAAGTAGTAACTTTTCTTTTCTAATCTACATTTTTATTTATTTGGTCTGGTATGAAATGGATGTCAATTTTTGGGTTCATGAAGGTGGTTGAAGATGGATTTTACAGAAGTCTTTTTGTCAAAGACTTTCAGTTCCTTGAATCCCTTTTTTTTTTTTTGTCACAGAATTCTTTCTACAAAAGTTATGTATGCATTGAAAAATATGAGATTCAGTCCAACAAAGTTATACAAAATTTAGGAATATGAATATTAATTTTAAAAACATATAGTTTACTAGTTTCCACTTCTTTCCTTTTATAAATTCTAATGAGGGTATTTTTGTAAGGTCAAATTCACTGAGTTTTCAACTATTTCAGAATATTCATTTATTTTCTAATGATGGTTAGAGCGCTCACAATTATGCTCAGGGATTTGAATTATCTTCATAAGCTTTAATTCTCTTCCCCCTGTTTTAATTTGAATCCTCTCATCACCATTTTTCAGTGTCGAATATTTTGGTTTGTGTGTGAATTTTGAGGCATTTCTATACTCTTCAATGAGAGAGCATTTTGCACCCTTGCTGTGTCCGTTTTGTCCACCTTCAATTTACTTACTATGAATGTTTGTCAAATAAGGGTTGTTGATTTACTTCAAATGGGAAGTTGATCAGATAAATAGGTTTGCACATGTTACATTTATCAGGCTCCTTGTGGGTTTGTTTGATTTCAGTGAGATTATGTTATGCTGCTGCTATCACATGAGAATTTCTCATTGTTCGTGTTCATCATTCTAGATTAATTATTCCTGTTGTTTACTTCCACATGCTCTTTTTTCTCTCTCGTTTTCGTTCTCGATTTTCGCAGGTATTATATGTTGTTAAATGTAGATTCTAATATAAATGTAACATGTTTCTTCAAGTTGTTCAAATGTAATCACTATTGTCAATTCTTTCTATGGTTGATTTCTTACACGATTGTAAAACTGATATCTTTTTATCATTCATATCTATTTTTTATATAAAAGTTTCATTTGAGTAGGTTTTAAGTATGTAAGGTTTAGGATTTGATTACCGGCAAAACATATAGAATTTGTTGATGCCAAATTTTACTTTAGCTTCATTTCAAAAAATATATATATTATAAACAAAATTTTACTTTAGCTTGGAATTTGGATGGCAACAATAGATTATAAATCTCTTGGTCACGATAACTTAATTTGTATACCCTTTTTGTTGTGATCGAAAGTGGAGTTATATTAACTTAAATGTGAGATTCTCTTAATGGCCTTCGTGATAACTATTTTACCATATTTGTTGTGGTCGAAAGTTGAGTTATATTACTCAATTTATACAAACAAAGAGATAAGCATGGCCAAAGACAATTAGTCTACACTGGGAATCTTTTTTACAGAAAGATGTGCCAAGGTCGTTGATCTTATCTTATCTTCTTATCTTCTCTATTGTTGATCTTCATTATTGTTATGCTTTTACTATTTTTGTCGATTGTTGCCAACACTTCGTTGGATGCTTTTATCTTTTTCTACCGACACTGGCTTTTGACTGTGGCTTAGTTGTCTGGATTGTGATAGGCTTCTTCGTCAAAATTGTCAAATTCGTCTTCTTCTAGAAGCATATCGTCTTCTAAGAAAGCATGATCACCAAAAGTATTTTCTCCTTTTCCTGGAGTTCTTTGAGAGTTTCATCAGTCTCGGGGCTGAGAAAAATCCAAGGAATTAGATATTTGAACCACATGTCATTGTTACGTATAAAGATTGACATGTGTACTGTCTGTCCAACCAGCTTAGATCTAATATAATTTATGCAGAGAAAATATTTTTCGGCTCTATACCTTTGAAGATATTTAGGGCAAATGTCCTGGCAATCTAGAGTAGGATTTTTTTTCTTGCATAAAGGATATAGGGTGATTGTACGAGACGATCACAATATAGTGATAAGCTGGGAGAAAATATTTCATTTTATATGGCTGGTTGATGATCCACTCACAAGGTAGCAAGTCCAACTCTATGCAGAAACCTTTTTCTTCCTCCATACATTTGGATTGACTGTTGAAGCTTGTTTGTGAGGAAAGCGATCTTGAGTATGTTGGTAGCATAGAGGCTATCAATCATAACATGGCTACAGAATTCTTCGATACCAACTTATCCAAAATCTGGGATAGTAAATTCCAGTGGGAAAACATCCAGATTTATTTGAACTGTTATGAACTTGTACCAGACTTGCTGATACTTTAATTTTTTATGTAACATTGTAGTCATACCCTTGGGTAATCCTACGCTTAGGGTAAAAAACTTTTGTATTTTTAGAAAACGCTTCAAACTAGAGATGATAAGAGTTTGAACATCAAATGTTGAAATTAGAAGTTTGCATTTATGTGACTACTCATATAAGTTAAATATTAAATTTAAAGGTAGCTCGGCTCTGATATCAAAGAGAAATGCATGTGTGCTGTCTGTCCAACCAGCTTAGATCTAATATAATTTATGCAGAGAAAATATTTTTCGGCTCTAAACCTTTGAAGATATTTAGGGCAAATGTCCTGGCAATCTAGAGTAGGACTTTTTTCTTGCATAAAGGATATAGGGTGATTGTACGGGACGATCACAATATAGTGATAAGCTGAGAGAAAATTTGTCATTTTATATGGCTGGTTGGTGATCCACTCACAAGGTAGCAAGTCCAACTCTAGGCAGAAACCTTTTCTTCCTCCATACATTTGGATTGACTGTTGAAGCTTGTTTGGGAGGAAAGCGATCTTGAGTATGTTGGTAGCATAGAGGCTATCAATCATAACATGGCTACAGAGTTCTTCGATACCAACATATCCAAGATCTGGGATAGTAAATTCTAGTGGGAAAACATCCAGATTTATTTGAACTGTTATGAACTTGTACCAGACTTGCTGATACTTTAATTTTTTATGTAACATTGTAGTCATACCCTTGGGTAATCCTACGCTTAGGGTAAAAAACTTTTATATTTTTAGAAAACGCTTCAAATTAGAGATGATAAGAGTTTGAACACCAAATGTTGAAATTAGAAGTTTGCATTTATGTGACTACTCATATAAGTTAAATATTAAATTTAAAGGTAGCTCGGCTCTGATATCAAAGAGAAATGAGGGGTTGCTATTTTGCTAGTTCCATGTTTGGATGTTGTTTATGCCATAAAAATATCTGGTAGAGTCCCATTTATATTGAATCAAGATTTTATAATTTTCTATTAAAACCTGATCATGTTTTCTTAGAAGACGATACGCTTCTAGAAGAAGACGAATTTGACAATTTTGATGAAGAAGTCTATCACAATCTGGACACCTAAGCCACAGTCAAAAGCCAGTGTCGGTGGAAAAAGACAAGCATACAATAGTAAAGTGTCGGCAGCAGTAGGTAAAAATAGTAAAAGCATACAATAATGAAGATCAATAATAGAGAAGATAAGAAGATAAGATAAAATCAACTACCGTAACACATCTTTCTATAAAAGACTCCCAGTGTAGGCCAATTCTCTTAGGCTATGCCTATCTCTTTTCTTGTATAAATTGAGTCTTGCTCTCAGTTGCAGTATTTGGAAAAAATCTCTTGCAATCTTAGAGCTCTAAAAAAATTTCTCTATAATTTTCTTTATGTACTGTTTTAGCAAAATTTAATAAAGCTGTGAATATTTCATATATCCGATCAAAGTAAGTATTCTCCATTCTCAATTTTATCTATTTTAAAACCTAAAAAGTCTTGCCAGGTTAACAAATATATAAGAGAAATATTAAATTTATAGAGTAACTGGGTCTTTATAATTTTGTTGAAAGGTTGTGAGGTTGTTTATGTTATAAAAGTATCTAGTAGAGTCATATTTTTATTGAATCAAGATTTTATAATTTTTTGTTAAAACTTCCTAGGTGGTCCTGTGTATAAGTTATGGTAATAGGCATTAATGGACTTTAGGAGAATTTGAAAATTCGTTTTGAAACAGTGAAAACCATAGGATCTTGAAAGACCTGTGTAAATAGAAACTTCTCATTTCTCTTGAACCATGAGATCTTGAAAGACCCGTGTAAATAGCAACCCCTCCTTTCTCTTTGGTATCAGAGTCGAGTTACCTTTAAATTTAATATTTCACTTATATGAGTAGTTACAGAAAGGTAAACTTCTAATTTCAACATCTGATATTCAAACTCTTATCATCTCTATGGTACAATATCTCATTTCAATAATTATGTTTATCATTAAGATATTTACTTCTTATGTTACGTCTCTATAATATATGAGTATTGTTGATCATATCGATAGTATAAATAGAGCCTTAATAGATTTCACAGTAAATGATCCTTATAGCTTAGAAAACTTTAAAAAGCATCATCTAACTTGTATTAAAAATATAAACGAAAAGTTAAAAAGTCTTTATAGTATCTTTGATAATATTTATCTACTTACTACAGAAAGCTTTCCAGAATTTGAAAAAGAAATACTAGAATTAGAAACTTTAAAGATCAATAGTGAAAACAAAATATATCTTTTAGAACAACTTCAAAAAGATTATTCACAAAAGCCATTGTCTTTATCTACATCATCAATACTGAATCAACATAATTAGATGAACACTGAAAAAGAACGTATAAAAGAACGCTTAGAATACTGTTACAATATTATAAACCAGTTGACTAGTGAATTAGAAATAGCAAATCCCCTAAATAGTAAAAGCATATATAATCTCAAAGCCAGATTAAGTGGTGTTAAATTAGAAGAAAAACGTTGGAATGAAATTTTGCAAGCTTTGAGTAAGAAACGAAAAAGAGATGAGTAATCATAGTCTTTACAACTGCTTGCTTAGTCTTTGTTTTGCTAGACCAATAGAAGAGTTTGTTATATTTCTAAATCAATTAGATTTTTACGAGACCGAAAGAATCTTTCTTTTACTAGTAATTAGAAATCGAAAAGTAATTAGAGAATGTTTAGTTCTCGAAAACTAAGATTAGCAAAAGCAAGGTTTTTTAGATTAATAGACATACGCATTGCAGATATTAAAAGAATTCAGCCCTAAGTATGAACTATAAGAGAATCTAATATTTAGATCTAGACATATCAAGTTTTAGAAAGACAAAACTTAGTTTACATAATAATATAAAAGTTAGCTGCAATATAGAACACCTAGAAAACCAGTACAAACACACACCTCATACAAGCAATAGTCAACAAAACTTTATTGTAGATTTATTAATAAAACTAGGGCAAAGTTAATAAGAAAATATGGATAAGACTAATAAAAATATTACAGATCTTGTTAGTTTCTTTGAGAAAAGCAAATTAGAAACTTTAAGAAAAAATCTAGACAACAACAATTTAGTAGAATGTACATAGATTTATATGAGGTACCCACTCTAGGTTGCGGACGAATAAAGAACTATAAACATAAGTTCAAAAGGAGCGGTAAATATTATAAAGACAAAGACAAAAGGTATAGAAAGAGTCATAAATATAATAAGTATAGCAAGCCATATACGAGGAACTTTTTTAAGTATAATAAATATAATAAAGGAAAAGTTAAGAAAGCCATAGATAAAGGAAGAAAGGTTTATAAAAGAAAGAGTCATAAAAATTATAAGTGCTATTTGTGTGGAAAAATAGGACATATAAACCCAAATTGTCCAGAAACAAAAAATGGCAAAGCCAATATGATAGAACAGATAGTAGAAATAGAAGATATGGACAATTTAGAAGAAATTAGTAATATAGAAAATCTATCGGACAATGAAAGTATATGTATAATCGATGATAGAAAAGAAGAAGATCTAAGAAATAATCTAGAATTAGAATAATGTGATTTAGACAAATCACCTGAAGAAACTATCATAAACGAAGAAAGCAGTACAGAGAATCAGAGATAAATATTACAGGCAAAATAATTTCATTTTTAGGAAAAAGCTGCACATAATGCCATGAAAAGTATAATAAAGGATACAAAGGTAACAAAGCCTTTATTTGTAAAAATTGTGTAGGAAAATATATAGAAAATGACGGGGTAAATCGCGCTGGTAGTGAACTTATAATATAATAGATGTAGAAATTCTTTTTAAGACAATGAATGTAAGAACTAAAGCTATGATAGACATCGGAGCCAATAAATGTATCATCCATGAAAGCCTAGCTCCAGAAGGACATAAGACCCCATTAAGAGCAGATATAGGGTTACAAAATTTTAGTGGAAATATAATACAAATAACAGACTGTATAATCAACATACCTATCAGAATTAATGGAGAAACCCATAATCTACCTTAAACCCTAGTTACAAAGCAACACAGTAGTCATAAGTTCGTTTTAGGATTAAATTTAATATTAGGTAACAATGGAAGCATGTTAATCACACCAAATGGTGTAAATTTCTTTAAAAATTCAACTTTTGTTCAACCAAAGCTAGAAACACAAAACCATTAGAAATAAGCGAAGCGGATGGAATCTTAAGTACTGACGAATTAGAAGAATACCTGAAAGACGAATGTAATAATATAAGTGGAATAGAAAACAGTAGACTAGAAGACTGTAAAAATTGGCCAACTGAAATAAAACTCAAAATAGAAGAATTGGAAACCTTAAACATAATAGGTGAAAATCCAATAAATAAATAAAGCAATGAAACCTATAAGATAGAAATAACAAATCCCGATATTACTATCATAACTCAAGATTTGGCCTATAGCCTAGAAGATAGGAAGGAATGCAAAATGTATATAAAAGATTTATTAGTATTAAAAGTAATAAGAAGAAGCACTAGCAGACATAGAAGCCCAGCTTTTATAGTAACAAACCATAGTGAACAAAAAAGAGGTAAAAGCCTAATGGTAATTAACTATGAAAAAACTAAATGATAATACACTAAGAAACAGCTATAAACTGCCTAATAAAGACGAATTAGTAAATTGCTGACAAAAAACATCTTGGTTCTCTAAGTTTGATTGCAAAAGTGGTTTTTAGCAAATAAAGTTAGATAAAGAGTCAGTAACATCGACAACTTTTAGTTGTCCTGAAGGTCATTTTGAGTGGTTAGTTATGCCATTTGGATTAAAAAATACACCACAAGTGTTTCAAGCTAGAATGGATAAAGTTTTTAAAAAATATTACAGTTTTTGTATTGTTTACATAGATGACATTCTAGTTTTTAGCAATAATAGATATATACATACAACTCATGTTAATAAAGTCGTGGGCGCTCTTAAAGAAAATAATATAATATTTTCAAAGCGCAAAGTAGAATTGTTTAAAAACAAGATAGACTTTTTAGGATTAACTATTGACAAAGGAAAGATAGAATTGCAACCGTATATTACAACAAAAATTTTAGAATTCCCCGATAAAATAGAAGAAACAAAAGAACTACAAAAATTTTTAGGATTGTTAAACTATAAACGGCAGTTCATTCCTAATTTAACCAATTTAGTAAAAACGGCCAAAAATACCTTAACACTGAAGATATAAAGTTAGTAAAAAGAATAAAAGAAATAGTGAAGACTTTAAAGCCTATTGCACTCCCAATAGATAGTTACTACAATAAAATACAAACATATGCTAGTAGTAAAGGATAGGCTGGAATACTAATCCAAAAGCCCACAGTAAAGAGCCCAAAAGATGCGGAAGAAATAGCAAAGTATGCTAGTGGTAAGTTTACTAAACCAGAGAGTAGAAAGTCTAGCACATAATTAGAAATTTCAGGAATAATAAATTCATTAAATACTTTTCATGTTTATATACAAAACGAGTCTTTTACCGTTAGAACAGATTGCAATAATATTGTAGAATTTTACAAGTACAAAAGAAGAATTTTGAGAAAAAGAATTCTTTCATTAGTATGAGTTGGTTAAGCTTTTTAGACACTCTAATATGTAGAGGATATAAATCTGTTTTTGAGCATATAAGTGGAAAGGGTAACACAGTAGCAAATATTTTATCAAGACTAATAAATTATTAACTGTTGCAGGAATGGCAGGAAGCTCAAAGAATATCCAGAAAAGCTTTAGTTTCCCAGCATCAAGCATTAGTACAGAAAAGCTAAGCATAGGGTCTTATACTATCAATTATAGTCCTGAAGTCTGTTTTCAACCTGTAAAAGTCTTAAAGGATAAAATTACAAAACCTCAGCTTACTTAACAACATTTGGTTTTTTAGAAATAACAACAAAGGTTTTCTAAACTCGCTTAATATTTTAAACAGTATTTTGTAGAAAATAACAAGTTTTCTTATTACGTAGTGTATAAAGGAAGAAAAATCGGATTTTATTCTACATGGCAGGAAACTACTAGTTATGTCGAAGATTTTCCAAACCTCATCTTCAGAGGTTTTTATTCCTTAGAGGAAGCTAACATCTCTTTAAGAATGTTTTTACAAAATCAAGACGGTTTCGAACCTATTTTAGAATTTAATGGTATCACGTATGATCGAAACCAAGTTCAGAGCTTTATGAACCATTTCAAAAGAATCAATAAAGCAAAAAATATGATTTTTGAAGAATTAGAAAGTTGTAAAACAACAATGAATAAGCTCTTAGAAAAGATACAAACATAAAATAAAGTCCTGAAACAAAAGCTGGATGAAGCTGAACAGTTAACTGATCAGATCCAGAAGCTAGATATGATAGATGAAAAGCAAAAAAGTATTCAAAAGCATGACAAGCAAGAGAATAGTAGCAAAGACAAGACGGTAATTTCTGACCGGCCCTTGATATTATAAATATTACTCTAATGAGGGATCAAGCAAAAAATATATATATAAAGCGGTAGAAACCCTACCTAATGATATAAAGCAAACCATTTTTGGCTATGCTAAAAATGATGGTTTGAAGCGTTTTCTAAAAATACAAAAGTTTTTTACCCTAATCGTAGGATTACCCAAGGGTATGACTACAATGTTACACAAAAAATTAAAGTATCAGCAAGTCTGGTACAAGTTCATAACAGTTCAAATAAATTTGGATGTTTTCCCACTGGAATTTACTATCCCAGATTTTGGATAAGTTGGTATCGAAGAACTCTTTAACTATAGTATGATTGATAGCCTCTATGCTACCAACATACTCAAGATCGCTTTCCTCCCAGACAAGCTTCAACAGTCAATCCGAATGTATGGAGGAAGAAAAGGTTTCTGCGTAGACTTGGACTTGTTACCTTGTGAGTGGATCATCAGCCAGCCATATAAGATGATAAATTTTCTCCCAGCTTATCACTATATTTTGATCGTCCCGTACAATCACCTTATATACTTTATGAAAGAAGAAAATCATACTCTAGATTGCCAGGACATTTGCCCTGAATATCTTCAAAGGTACAAAGTCGAAAAGTATTTTCTCTACATAAATTCTATTAGACCTAAGCTGGTTGGACAGACACCACACATGCCAATCTTCATACGTAACAATGACGTGTGGTTCAAATATCAAATTCCTTGGATTTTTCTCAGCCCCAAGATTGATGAAGCTCTCAGGGAACTACGGGAAGAGGAAGAAAACACTTTTGGTGATCATGCTTTCTTAGAAGACGATCCGCTTCTAGAAGAAGATGAATTTGAAGAGAAAGGAGGGTTGCTATTTACCTCTCCAAATTGTCAAATTCGTCGTCTTCTAGAAGCGGATCGTCTTCTAAGAAAGCATGATCACCAAAAGTATTTTCTTCCTCTTCCTATAGTTCTCTAAGAGTTTCATCAGTCTCGGGGCTGAGGTAAATCCAAGGGATTGGATATTTGAACCACACGTCATTGTTACGTATGAAGATTGACATGTGTGGTGTTTGTCCAACCAACTTAGGTCTAATAGAATTTATGCAGAGAAAATATTTTTCTGCTCTGTACCTTTGAATATAATCAGGGCAAATGTCATAGCAATCTAGAGTAGGATTTTCTTCTTGCATAAAGGATATAAGGTGATTGTACGAGACGATCACAATATAGTGATAAGCTGGGAGAAAATTTGTCATCATATATGGCTGGCTGATGATCCACTCACAAGGTAGCGAGTCTAAGTCTAGGAAGAAACTTTTTCTTCCTCCATACATTCGGATTGACTGTTGAAGCTTGCCTGGGAGGAAAGCGATCTTGATTATGTTGGTAGCATAGAGGTTATCAATCATACCATAGCTAAAGAGTTCTTCGATACCAACTTGTCCAAAATCTGGGATAGTAAATTCCAGTGGGAAAACATCCAGATTTATTTGAACTGTTATGAACTTGTACCAGACTTGCTGATACTTAAATTTTTTAAGTAACATTGTAGTCATACCCTTGGATAATCCTTCGCTTAGGGCAAAAACTTTTGAATTTTTAGAAAACGCTTCAAACCATCATTTTTAGCATAACCAAAAATGGTTTGCTTTACATCGTTAGGTAGGGTTTCTACCGCTTTATATATATTTTTTGCTTGATCCCTCATTAGGGTAATATTTATAATATCAAGAGGCTAATCAGAAATTACCACCTTGTCTTTGCTACTATATTTTTACTTGTCATGCATTTGAATACCTTTTTTGCTTTTCATCTATCATATCTAGCTTCTAGATCTGATCAGTTAACTGTTCAGCTTTATACAGCTTTTGCTTCAGGACTTTATTTTCTGCTTGTAGCTTTTCTAAGAGCTATTTCATTGTGGTTTTACAACTTTCTAATTCTTCAGAAATCATATTTTTTTTGCTTCATTGATTTTTTTGAAATGGTTCATAAAGCTTTGAACTTGGTTTCGATCATACTTGATTCCATCAAATTCTAAAATAGGTTCGAACCCATCTTGATTTTGTAAAAACATTCTTAAAGAGATGTTAGCTTCCTATAAGGAATAAAAACCTTTGAAGATGAGGTTTGGAAAATCTTTGACATAATTAGCAGTTTCCTGCCATGTAGAATAAATTTTGACTTTTCTTCCTTTGTACACTACGTAATAAGAAAACTTGTTATTTTCTACAAAATATTGGCTTAAAATATTAAGCGAGTTTAGAAAACCTTTATTGTCATTTCTAAAAAAACAAATGTTGTTAAGTAAAACTTGCTGAGGTTTTGTAATTTTATCCTTTAAGACTTTTAAAGGTTGAAAAGAGACTTCAGGACTATAATTAATAGTATAAGACCATTTGCTAGGCTTTTCTATATTGATGCTTGATGCTGGGAAACTAAAGCTTTTCTGGATATTCGTTGAGCTTCATGTCATTCCTGCAACAGTTAATAATCTATTAGTCTTGATAAAATATCTAATACTGTGTTATCCTTTCCACTTTTATGCTCAAAAACAGCTATGTATCCTTTACCTGTTAGAGTTTCTAAAAAGCTTAATCAGCGCTTACTAATGAAAGAATTCTTTTTCTCAAAATTCTTCTTTTGTACTTTCTTGTAAAATTCTACAATATTATTGCAATCTGTTCTAATGGTAAACGACTCGTTTTGTATATAAATATGAAAAGTATTTCATGAATTTATTATTCATTAAATTTCTAATTATGTGCTAGCCTTTTAGTGAAAACCATTTAGTGTAATTAACATGCTTCCATTGTTTCCTAATATGAAATTTAATCCTAAAACGAACTTATGGCTACTTTGTTGCTTTGTAACTAGGGTTTGAGGTAGATTATGGGTTTCTCCATTAATTTTGATAGGTATGTTGATTATACAGTCTGTTATTTGTATTATATTTCCACTAAAAGTTCACTACTAGCACGATTTACCTCGTCATTTTCTATATATGTTCCTACACAATTTTTACAAATAAAGGCTTTGTTACCTTTGTATCCTTTATTAAACTTTTCATGGCATTCTGTACAGCTTTTTCCTAAAAATAAAATTATTTCGTCTATAGTATTTATCCTTGATTCTGAGTCTGTACTGCTTTCTTCGTTTCTGATAGCTTCTTCAGATGATTCTTCTGAATCACATTCTTATAATTCTAGATTATTTCTTAGATCTTCTTCTTCTCTATCATCGATTATACATATACTTTCATTGTCTGATAGATTTTCTATATTACTAGTGTCGATTTCTCTAAATTTTCCATATCTTCTATCTGTTCTATCATATTGGCTTTGACATTTTTTTCTTACGAACAATTTGGCTTTATATGTCCTACTTTTCCACACAAATAGCACTTAAAATTTTTATGACTCTTTCTTTTATAGATCTTTTTTCCTTTATCTATGGCTTTCTTAACTTTTCCTTTATTATTTTTATATTTAAAAAAGTTCCTCGTGTATGGCTTGCTATACTTATTATATTTATAACTTGTTCTATACCTTTTGCCTTTATGCTTATAATATTAATTGCTCTTGTTGAACTTATGTTTATAGTTCTTTATTCATCCACAACATAGAGTGGGTACTTCATATAAATCTACGCACATTCTACTAAATTGTTGTTGTGCTTGTCTTCTTAGTTTTTCTTCATCACAATGATCTCTAATCTTTTGCCTAACAAATTCTACTGCATGTATTAAAGAGACTTGCCAAAATAAACCTTCTTCTTTTCTACTTTTGAACCATTCACTTAAATCTTTATATAATCGTTCTCCTATTTTTCCAGGTAATTTTGTTACAAACTTCATTAATAATTCTTCATCATATGGTCGTCCTATTTGACTCCAATATTTATAAAATAGATCTACATAATGGTCGAAATAATGCAAATCACATATCTTTAATTGCTCTAAGCTTCTTATCGTTCTAATTTGTTTTTGTGTATCATCTACTTCTTCCATTGAAGATCCTAATATACATTTTCGAATACCGTCTATAAAACTTAAAACTGTTATATTTGTTTCAAATTCATCTAACTCTAGCTTTCTAGTTTCATCATTTTCATGTATTCTCTCCATCCTAAGTATATTTGTTTTTCATTGTATCCTAATGTACTTTCAAGGTATAATAACTTATATTTGTAATCTACAATACTACTCAAGGCTTCCATAGAATGTCTAATTAAATTTCCTTCTCATTTATTAAATATGGTTTTCCATTCACTAGGCTGATGGCCTTGCAGACTTTATATTAATATGTCTTTGGCTTCTGGCTCTTTTCTCCAATTTTCTAATTTCGTTCTAGCTTTGTAGATTATTTCTTTATCTTTATAATCTTTATAACTTTCTTTGAAATCATGTATTCCTCGTTTTGCTAAGTAATCATTTAATTCTAGATTATGGGAGATCCTCTACATCAGGGATTCGACCACTTTGTTAACTACCTTGTCCTTCTTCTACTTTTGTCCTATCTTCTCCTACAAATACTTCATTTTCTATATAACAGATATCTTGTAGACTATTTTTGAGTTGGTCAAAATTCATATTTTCTAGAAGGATTTCATCTATTTCATTGTTATCTAAGTCTAGATTATTACAAAGATTTTCAAATATTTCTTCTTGTAAATAATCACTAGGTTCATTACAGATTAATTGTATTATGTGGTCTCGATTTTTGGAGAGGGTTTTAAGCTTATCTATCTTTTGTTCTATATGTAACATATTAATTTCGTTTTCGGAATTTCCTTCATCTTCGTCTACTATTAGACTAGCTTTCTTTTTATAATCTTTAAATTTTTGAAAGGTCTGGTTTCTTTTGTCGACATATAGGCTACTGTTTTCAAGTAATTATATTACTTGGCTTTCTAATTCTAGTAGTTTTCATTCTAACCCTGGTAATTCATTTTTCTTAAGCTTCTTGGGGACTTGCATTTGTACATAATGTCTATGAAAATGTTCTACTATACTTTTATTGATAAATCTAAACTTTTTATGATATTTATTATAACATCTTCTTAAAACAAATATTTTTACTCTAAGGTTCTTATACTCTGCATTCATATTAAAACCTTTGGTTTATATGTTTAATCTTATCTTAATACAAAATTCACTTATGTCTATGTCTATATCTGGCAGGCATCCTCCTACTGCAACTTTGTTCCTAAGGTCTACTTCATCTGTGGCTAGCTGAGCTTGTTCATGGTCGTTAAATCGTCCATCAAACAAATACAGATGTGCTTTAGTATCTAATCCTGATCTTGTTTGGCTAAGTACTCCTATGATTACTACGCCTAAATGTATTGCTGAGTATCCATTATTCTTTAGTTCTTTAGCACTTTGAGGGCTGATTAATGTAACTTCTTCTCTATTGTTTACAACTGCAATTGTAAATTCATCTTTAAAATCATATAAACTACATCTGAAACTATCTAAGATTCTTTCACTATATAAGTTTTTCTTCTGAACTTTCTTAAATCCTACTTCTAACATTTTGTTAACATCCTCTTCTTGGATTATTTATTTTCCTTTACCGATATAGTTAAGTAGATTTCTTACTTTACTGGCTGTTGATAATCGTACACTAGAGGTTCTTGCTAGTTCCATGTTTGGATGCTAGGTTTATCTTTGGACCTAAGATGTCTTTTATATCCACTTTTGGTTTTGATGAACTTTCTTTACTTTCGATAACTTCAATTCTTTTTATTAACCAAGCTAGGTATTCTGAATCTATACTACTACTTTTTAGTTGTTGTATACTACTTTCTAATTTTTCTATTTTTTCTAAAGCTAGTAGCAGTAATTTTATAATTGTGTTATTTTGTCCTTGTGTAATAGTATTACTTGGTTGGGTAAATTCTATATCACTTAAACCTACTGGATGGTTTTTAGGAGTTTTTGATGCTAATTCAGTTAGTATTCGTACTAAATTATTATTCATTCAACTATAATTTTCCTAACTGCTTGTAGTTGCTGCTGAAGTTCTTTTTGTTCGTGCTTGATTTCTTCTACTTCTAGACTAGGGTTTTGATTTCTAATTCCACTGGCTTTGGGTTTCTAAGTTCTATTAAGTGGTTTAAATCTGTTATTTCTTTTCTGCTAGGAAACTTTTTAACTTCGTTGTTAAAATCTAACAAGGATTCTCCTATGTAGTCTAGATTTTTTTCTTAGAGTTTCTGCTTTGCTTTTCTCAAAGAAACTAACCAGATCTGTAATATTTTTATTAGTCTTATCTATATTTTCTTCTAAACTTTGCCCTAGGTTTATTAATAAATCTATAATAAAGTTTTGTTGAATATTGCTTGTATGAGGTATGTGTTTGTACTGGTTTTCTAAGTGTTCTATATTGCAGCTAATTTTTATATTATTTTGTAAACTAAGTTTTGTCTTTCTAAAACTTGATATGTCTAGATCTAAATATTCGATTCTCTTATAGTTAATACGTAGGGCTGAATTCTTCTAATATATGTAATGCATATGTCTATTAATTTAAAAAACCTTGCTTTTGCTAATCTTAGTTTTTCGGGAACTAAACAATCTCTAATTACTTGTCGATTTCTAATTACTAGTAAAAGAAATATTCTTTCGGTCTCATAAAAATCTAATTGATCTAGAAATATAACAAACTCTTCTATTGGTCTAGCAAAATAAATATTAAGTAAGCAGTTGTAAAGACTATAATTACTCATTTCTTTTTCGTTTCTTACTCAAAGTTTGCAAAATTTCATTCCAATGTTTTTCTACTAATTTAACACCACTTAATCTGGCTTTGAAATTATATATGCTTTTACTATATAGGGGATTTGTTGTTTCTAATTCACTAGTCAACTGGTTTATAATATTGTAACAGTATTCTAAGTGTTCTTTTATACGTTCTTTTTCAGTGTTCATCTAATCAGGTTGATTTAGTGTTGATGATGTAGATGAAGACAATGGCTTTTTTGAATAATCTTTTTGAAATTGTTCTAAAAGATGTATTTTGTTTCCACTATTGATCTTTAAAGTTTCTAATTCTAGTATTTCTTTTTCAAACTCTGGAAAGCTTTTTGTAGTAAGTAGATAAATATTATCACAGATACTGTAAAGCCTTTTTAACTTTTCGTTTATATTTTTAATACAAACTAGATGATGCTTTTTAAAATATTTTAAGTTTTAAGGATCATTTACTGCAAAATCTATTAAGGATCTATCTATACTATCGATATGATCAACAATACTCATATATTATAGAGATGTAACATAAGAAATAAATATCTTAATGATAAACACAATTATTGAAATGAGATATTGTACCATAGAGATGATAACAGTTTGAATATCAAATGTTGAAATTAGAAGTCTGTCTTTCTGTAACTACTCATATAAGTTAAATATTATATTTAAGGGAAATTATCATTTTCCCCCCTGAGGTTTGCCATATTAGATAAACTGGTCCATCTAGTTTTAATAATGGCCAGTCAACCCCCTGAAACCCAAACTATTAGTTATTTTACCACTTCTGTCAAGCTTTCCATCCAAAAAGTCTTTGACCATTAATTGAAAAATTAAAATGCCTCCATTAGGGATTGAACCCTTGACCTTGTGGTTAAAAACCACATACTCTAACCACATGAGCTATTCTAACTTATTGTTTGAGGTAAGTTGATTGAAATGTATATATATATAGTTATATAATTTGTTTAAAATAATTTAAATATGTGTATAACTTAAATAAAATTATATATATATAATTTAAAGTAAAATTATATATATGATTTAAAATAAACTTATATTTAATAATAATATATATAAATAGATTTATGAAATAATAATTATAATAAGAAAACAAAAGGAAACCCAAAAAATCCAGAAAATCAAAACCCGTTAATTTTTTTCTTTCTTTTTCTTTGAATTTTTTTCCTTTTCAAAAAATATATTATTTCAATTTGGTATAATAAAAAAACCCTGAAAATCAAAGCCCATAAATTGAAAAGGGAAAGAATTCAAAAAAAAAGAAAAAAAATAATAATAAATTCATTTTAAATATATGAGTTTATTTTAAATATGAGTTTATTTATAATTTAAATAAACTCATATATTTAAAAGGAATTTAAAAAATTTATGAGCTTTGATTTTCTGGATTTTTTGGGTTTTCTTTTGTTTTCTTATTATTATTATTATTTTCATAAATTTGTTTTTGTATATTATTATTAAATATAAGTTTATTTTAAATTATATATATGAGTTTATTTTAAATTATACAAACAGATTTAAATTATTTTAAACAAATTATATAACTATATATATATATATATATATACATTTAAATCAACTTATCTCCAACAATAAGTTGGAGTAGCTCAGGTGGTTAGAGTGTGTGGTTTTTAACCACAAGGTCAAGGGTTCGATCCCTAATGGAGGCATTTTAATTTTTCAATTAACAGTCAAAGGCTTTTTGGATGGAAAACTTGACAGAAGGGGCAAAATGACTAATAGTTTGGGTTTCAGGGGGGTGATTGGTCATTATTGAAATTAGAGGAACCAGTTTATCTAATATGGCAAACCTCAGGGGGGGAAAATGATAATTTCCCTAAATTTAAAGGTAACTCGGCTCTGATACCAAAGAGAAAGAAGGGGTTGCTATTGACACAGGTCTTTCAAGATCTCATGGTTTTCACTGTTTCAAAACGAAATTTTAGGATGGTTTTCACTGTTTCAAAAGGACAACCTAGAAGGTTTTAACAGAAAAATAAAAATGGGACTCTACTAGATACTTTTATAGCATAAACAGCCTCACAAACTTTCAACAAAATTATAAGGACCCAGTTACTCTATAAATTTAATATTTCTCTTATCGCTTAAATTTGAATTCTTTTGATGACCTTCATGAATACTTTTATGTATTTGGATTCTCTCTTCACCTCGACGCCTCGCTTTTTCTTTTCTTCACTTTTTAAAATTATGTGATTGGTTGTTGATAAGTGAAAAATAATCACTTCGTAATTAATCATTCATTGTAATGTTTGTGTTTAATGAGATCATTAAAGGCGAGTAAAAAACTGTTGTGTTTAATGAGATCAGAAAGTGAGAAAAAGTGAGGTAAGAAAATATACTTTTTCTCTTTTTGTTGTTGTGGTTAAAGACGGAGTCAACCACCTTCAGGTTTGCCCTTTGACATTCAAAATTAACTTTATCAAAAATTGACACACAATCTCTTACTGTTAGTTAAACTTGATCAAATTAGTTATTGACCAGGTTTGACTGTCAATAATAAGGGCATTTTAGTCCTTTCAAGACTTTGTTTAAATTCTATTTTAAAATAAATTCAAAAAACAAAAAAAAAACAATATTTTTTAAATGTATCTCCACCGTCCATCTTAATATGGAGGTGGAGATTAATTGAAAATTAAAAAAAAAAACGAAAACAATGAAGAAAAAAAAAAGTTGGTGGAGATCCAATCTCCATCGAAGGAGATCCAAGCATCTTCGGAGATGGAGGTCTCCTTCGATGGAGATCTATATTAGATGAACGGTGGAGATCTAATATGGATCTCCACCGATCTACTTTTGTATTTGTTTTTGTTAAATAGTTTTAAAAAGTAAATGAATCTCTACCATAAATCTCAAAAATGGATGGAGGAGATCTATTTAAAAAATCAAAAAAAAATTTAATTAAGATTTTGTTATTGACCTTTTGGTCAACGGTTAAGCTTAACCAATACCAAATAAATTTGATTATGAGTGTTAAAGGGCACCTGAGGTTGGGTGTTATTTGCTCTCTTTGCTGTGTAGATTCAAGAAGTTTGGGTGTTATTTGCTCTCTTTGCAGCGTAGATTCAAGAAGCTCATTAAATGTAGCTAAATTATCATCACATTTTTTGATTTAATGGTAGCCGCAGCTCAAAGTTTTACATTACTCTAATGGTTTAAAGGAAATGAGATGATTGATTATGCTTAGGAAACATGAACCTAATCCAACCAGCCTCCTCCAAAATCTAAAAATATTACCCATAAAAGTTAGACAACCAAGTCAATTATATAGATAAACAGTCTTCAGAGGAGGAGGCCCTAATTCTTCCTCCTATTTCTCACTTCTTCCTCTTCTTTGGTGGCTGGAGTGCCTCCTCATCTTCATCTTCTTCATCATCTTCGTTCTCTACTTCTTCAACTTCTTCCTCGTCCTCTTCCCCACCATCGTCGTCATCGTCGTCCTCGCCGTCATCGTCGTCATCGTCTTCGTCCTCATCTGGGTCCTCGCCTTCTCCATCCTCTCCGTCCTCCTCTTCATCTTCACCGTTTTCAGCCCCGCCCGTGCCTTCTCCTGGACCCTTCTTCGAGTTGCTCTTATTGTTGTTGGAGTTATTGCCATAGTCCCCCGCATCTTCGGAAGACAATTCCTCTTCACCCTCTCCTAACCCACCATCACCATTGCCATCCTCATCATCATCACCGTCGTCATCATCATCTCCCTCCGCATCAGATGGCTTGGATTGACTACTCTCTACATCTCCCTTGATTTTAGGTTTAGCAAATAATAGCAAGGTCCCAAAAACATCCTGAAACCATACAATAGTGCATTCATTCATAGCAAGTCATACATTGAAAATTGTTTTGTTCTTTTTCAACTATAGTGACATAAATTTCCCACCAAACCCTATAAGATAATCAAGAATCTCTCAAGTCAAATTGCAACCTATAATTAGAATATATACCATTCTTATTTGTGACTTTGTTCTGGTATTTTCCAAAAAGAAGGATCATTACAAGGTGTTAGTGGGAGTGGAATATGCTTCCACCACTTATGGAAAAGAATATATTATATATGCTTTGGGCCATATTGGGGCGAGTTATATAATTAGTAGGGTCTCAACACTAAGTACCGTATGGTGTGAATTTTCAAATTGAAGTTAAATTAATAAAACCAATTCTAATCAGTCAACCATATCTAGAACCAAAAGTATTTCTTAAAGTACAGCAGTTGAATTTTTATAAGTGATTTTGGAATAAATAAAAAAAAAGACTAGGTCTGCAAAATCAGAATCTACCATTGAGTAACGACAGGACACAACTTAAGTGGTTGGTGACTTGGGGTGTCCTGCAAAGTCAATCTAGGAACCACACACGTGTTCAACAAACTAGAAGAAGCATCAAACCACGAATATTCCAATCCCAAAACCAAAACTTAAAAAATACGATATTTTTCTGTCAAGACTTTTGACTTTTTCTTTTTTTAAAATAAAAATAGACAGGAAGATATTTTATATATATATGTCTAGTGGACCCCATATCCATACACTAAACAAAAACCCTGGAACTCAAACCAAACTTCTGAACCACAGTTAACTATCTCTTCCCAGTTCCGTGACTGTTTTCTTACCCAACTCCCGTTGCACGTTAGCAACACACAAACTTCATGTAAAGTTTGCGTAATACTTAAAATTTTAAAAGAATAATAATAATAATTAATCGAATTCAACTGTCTTCAAAAATAGAAAATTAAAAAAAAAATTAGATATAATTCTAAATAGCTTATTTGGAATATATAAAATTAGTAAATAGTTAATAGCCAGATTTAAAAGTCGGAAAAAGTACATTACTCGAACCATAGTGACCTCAACTTCCATGGACTCATATTTTTTAAAATTAAAAAAAATAAAAAGTATATTTTTTTTTGAAAGGACAAAAAATATATTGATTCAAGACATACTCAATTCACAATTTCATTTCAAAGTTTGTTATAACAATCTATTAAGTGCAAATTCTACTCTGTTTCCATATTTTTAATTGTATCCATCGTATCACTGACCGAGAGCACCAACACTTACCGTTAGGGCGCATTTTAGCGGGAAGCATAAACAGAAAAAAAAATGGCGCAAGTTAGCATGAGTTGAACTTACCAGAGCAGTTAAAAGTCGGGTTTTGACGAGAGCGGAAAGCAGCAGAGTCACGAGCGCCTCCTCCACGGCGCACGTTAGTGGGCCGTTAAAATTATTTTTAACCGTCGTAACTGTCATCACTGAACCACTGTTGTGACTCTCCATTTGTACGGAAACCAACCGACCAACAAACAAAAACAAAAACAAAAACAAATAATCTGCAAAAATAAAGAGAGACCACCGTTAGATCCGGTCTCCGATACAATCTCAGCCGTCTGATCACACATCATCAACACTAGAAGACAAAAAAATAATAAATAAACAGCGAAGATGTAATTTGTTTTTAAGAAATCATTAATAAAAATAAAATAGAGAATTGTTTCAAAAAAAATAATGTTATGATGAGAAGACGACAAGAAAACACTTTCAGTCGCCGGAGAACAAGTGAACAACTTGAATTGAATCAAAAAGAAACCGACGAAACGTCGATTAAGCAGAGAATTTCCTCACAAAAAAAAACGAGAAAAACAAGCGAAATCTCACAGGCGGTGAAGAAAAAGCGAATATGTGAAATCAGACGAAATCGAGACTTGTAGAGCAGAGATTGTGAAATTGAGTGAGAGAGAGAGAGAGAGAGAGAGAGAGAGAGAGTACCTGGAAAAGAAGATCTGAGGGAGGAGGAAGCAGATCTGAGAAGATCGGAAATCTAGAAGGAAAGGAAGGAAGAGAAAGCAGGTGCGAGCATCGTGGACCGTCCGATCTTGATCGAAGAGACAGAGGGACCAAGATATAGAGGAGAATAATATCGCCTCCAGAGAGAGAGAGAGTGTGTACTGGTGACTCACTGACTTGCCTGCCCGTGATTTTCCAGTCAGGGGTTTCGGGCAGCTCGGGCACCAGGTAAGGACAGGTGTTCTTTTTTTTTTGGGGGAGATTTTTTCAGCTCTTTAAATTAGGAAATTTTTTTTATCAGTAGAATCAATAATTATGAGTTTTTTTAAATAAAAAAATATATTATTTTCAGTTTTTAATTGTTCAAAACTACAAGCTAATCATGCGTTTCAGACTGTTTTCATTAAACTTGATTAAACAATCTACCATGTGTTTTGGATGCAATTTTTTTTTTCATATCTGGCCTCAAACCATTCTAGGTAATTTTGATATCTATTCTCACAATACATAAGAGAAAAGTTTTTTCACATACAAATAAAATGCGCTACGAATACCACAGTATAAGATCTAGTTGAAGTAGGAAGGATATGCATAATCATTTTGTTTTCTTATAAAAAAAATAGTTTTATGTTTTAGAAAACAAAAAACTAGTCATAATTTATCAAAAAAAAATAGTTTTCTATTCTAAAAAACAAAAAACTAGTCGCAACTCAATCGAGTGATCATTACCATATCATGGGATGATAATGATATGGTAGTCATAAATCATTTACTGCATCACTTGAATTAGTAATGCTATACTTTGTAAAAAAATTACTCAAATGATATTGGATACGAGTTGTCAATATTCTTAATCATAAGATTATGTGATAAATATATGATTGTAACAACTTACATGCAATATCATTTGGGTATGAAAAAACAATACCAAAGTATTTATATGTTGCATTCAATAAGAACATACTTTTATAAAAATTATAAAAAAGTTCCATATTGACTAACTCATTGACCGTGAGTGTTAACAGACATTAGGATATTAAAAAAGGTAATAAGGTCATTTCGACAGATACAAATAATATGTTTTGTAAAAAGATTAAAAAATTGGTAAAATAGTTCTGGTTCACAGAATATCACGGAATTTAAAAAAAAATATGAATTATTATTATGATTTTGTTTTCAAATATTTGGTTCTAGGAACCCGGATCTCGCATCTCGAAGGCTAGCAGTAAAGTGAGTTTCATTTTCTTGGGAAAAAGTTTTCTAATCGAAAACCCAAGTAGGTGTTTTTGGGGAGGAATCAGAAGATCTGGAGAGGTAAAACAAATGGTAGATCCATGAGAGAATCACGAGGGGTTTTGGTGGAAATGATTTTTTTAGGTCGGTTTTTTGTTTGCTCGGTGTGGTCTTGGCCCTTTGTTTCAGGTTTTGGTTATTGGTTACTTAGCTCATAGATTTTCATTTGTTGATTGAAAGAGGTAGAGGGAACAATGTACAATGGTGTGTGTGAATCGTGAAGGATGGAAAATCGACGGTATGAAGCCATTCTTTTATAATCCAAACCTTTTGTTTTGGTGAATTTTTTTTTTCTTTTGGTACTCCTCACACGTCCCCATTAATGGGTTTTTTTTTTTTATCAGCATGGAGATCGCTGATCTCATCTCCATGGAGATCAGTATTCACGATGATCTCCAATACATTTTATATTATTTAATATTTTATTATTTTTCACATTTAATTAAAAAGGTAAAATTATTATATTAATTGACCGTGGGGGTAATTTAGAGATTTCATGATGTTTGACCAGTCAACTATTAAAATTAACGGTGAACTGGAAAGTCAATGATGTTTTTGTAGTTTAGGCAAAAGTGCGGTATGGTTGCATATACACAAAATATCAGGGTATTTTATTGCAGTTTTCCCTTTATTTTTAAAAGATTATTTTGATTTATTTACTTATTTTAATAAAAAAAAGTTGATTTAAGAAATTGCCACGTGTATTTTACAGCTTGGTTAGTAAAGTTGGAGTAAGATTTAACTAGGGTTAACTAACTATCAATGTAAACATATTAGTTTGGTTGTGTTTTCAAATTTCAACCACTTCCAACTCGTGGGCCCTCCCAAATCTCACTGTTTTATGTTCAAAATCTTCGCTGGAACCCATTCTAATTCATTTTAATTATTTCTTTTTTAATAAGGATGTCGCAGTTTAATTTTACCAAAACTTTAAATTTCTGTTATAAAATGAATGCAGTCTATTAATTTCGAAACAAATGCGTTATTTTTTGTTTTTGTAACGAAACAAAAACCCTTTATTTGATTTGGATGTTTGTGTTTGCGATTGTGAATTTTCATATATTTTTAAATATAATCTAAAACATGATTCTATTATAGAATTTGCTTGAAATGACACTATTCCCTGAAATTAGGGTTTTAAAATTCATTATTTTGTTTGTTCAATTAGCATTTCAACTAAATAAAAATACAACCCAAATAACGTGGAAAGTGATTTGTCATTACCACACAATATAGGATGATGTGGTTATTAAAAAAAATCACGTACCATATCATTTGAATTGAAATTTGGACTAAAATTTTAAATTCTCTAATGTTACGGTAAATAAAAATTGACATTTCATTTTCATCTTGAACTTTATTGAAAGAGGTGGGCTCTCACAACCAAGCGCAAGAGGCCCAAAACACCTTGTGGCCACATTTGATCAAATGTGGAAATAATGGGCTGTCCGTTAATTGGACCAAATTCTTTATTTATGTTCTTTTAAGGTTTTATTAGAGCATCTCCAATGCTAATGTGGGTTGTGAAAAAATTTGATGACACATAGGATAGACATCCACTTTATTAAAAAATTCATCTCTAATGCAACCTCTCTAGTACAACGTCAAGATGAGGTGGCAACTTTTTTTTTTAGAGATTGTCAACATGACTCTAATTTCAGATAGTCTGTTGGACAGTCATCTTGTTGGCCTAGTCAGCAACCACTATTGTGTTCTATTTTGTTTTATTCAACAATTCTAAAGTACATTTAAGGAGGCCAATAACAAATTGACATGTCATTAAAAATATTTATTTTACAATTGAAGCATTGGAGACCACTTTTCCATTTGGACGTCTATCAAGTTTAGTTACATACCACGTATGAAGCAGTTGGCTTGACAATATTGACATATCACCATTTTTTTCAAATGCAAGCCACATTACCATTGGAGATGCTCTTAACCTTTGCTCTGAACATAAAAGTTTCTTTTATGGGAAACTCAATCACTGTATTTATTATAACAATATTATAAATGCAGTAGTGACTTACTTTATCTAGTAACTTTTATGTTCTTAACTTGTGTCCTAATGGCTCAGGTTAATACAACCATATTTTTAAAACTTAAAATTTTATTAATAAGAATGACATCACCTTCCAATCTGATTTGGTAGTAAACGATGTTGATTCAACCTGTTAATATCTCAAGTTCTCCTAATAGTGTGTCTACTGAAAACCGTGATAATCAAATTACGTAGACTACACATATAAATAATGAATGAAGCTCTTACTAGAAAGAGAACTTACTCTATCTCCATCTCTAAAATAGAATTTCCCCTTAAGCCTAAGGAATTAAATTCTCTTTCTAATAGATTTTGATCCCCCTCATTTTCATTCACGATATGTAAATTCCCACTTAGAGATTTTCAAGTAGCGCGAGGTGTCGGTTAACTAAACATTTTTTTTCTGTAATTAAACTTAACTTGAAAGTAGGTGAATGGAACATACCAACGACAAAATCTGATAGAATCTGAGGTAGGTTTGGCAAAATTTGTTTTTTATATCAACTGCTCAAATATTGAAAATTGACAACTACCAATATAATATGATGGCCAGAAAAAAGAAATTGAATCTCCGAACACCAAAAAGCGTGGTAAACTCCCTTATGGGTATAGTTCAACCGGTAAATAGACGAGTTTAGAGATTGGACTAATAACTTTCAAATCAGTAATTCGAATTCTACAAATGGCAAAAAGCTTTATAAAAATATCTGGTCTAATTAGATGAATAAATATATATATATATATATATATATATATATATATATATTTGTATGATGGTCGGAAAGGCAAATTAATGTATACAAATGCTAGTTGGGTTTTGGCATTGTCTATATTTAAAGGATTAGATTGAATAAATTAAAAGTTGGTCAAGCCTCGCCATTTTTTGTTTGGTTAAAAAACAAAAACCATGATCATCTTGTAATCTTACTTGTTTGTTGTTTTCTATGAATCAAACCTAGATTAAAACACATGATGACAAGAATATATTATGTTTAACATAAAAGTGTTTTGATGCTCAGGTAAAAGCATACGTGAAACCCAAAAAGATCTATATCTACTTGATGAATTTATGACACATGTAAAAGCATATATGAAACCCAAAAAGGGCAATATCTACACGAAGAACTCAACACAAGGTGAAAGCATACGTGAAACCCTTAAAGGGCAGTCTCTACTTGATGAACTCAACGTTGTCGGATCATTTAGTATTATTTCCGGTAATTCGCCTTGCCCAAAAATTCCATAGGTGAACTCCAAAAATTCTATAGGTGTACAAAAGTCCTGCAATAGGACATCAAATAAAAAATAATAAATAATAAATAAAACAAAAACAAAAACAGAAATTGCCTTGATAAGATGTGTTCATGTTACATATTAATACTAACATAAAATTACCAAAACTGATTTTTTGCTTTGGAACTTAAAGCAGGCCACATTATTACAGCAACAGAGAATCAAAGCTTTTGATACATTACACTCTATAACAACTCACTCTGTTCTCAAGGCTTTGATCCAATCAATCTCCATCTTGAAGTCACCAGGTCCAGATCTTGCATCTGGGATGCCACCTTCTGCATTAACTGATAGAGACATGCCCACTATTCGGGATGGATTCATCTCCAGCTCTGCATCTATAACGTTCCCTCTCCATGTTGGTAAATATCGAGCAAGAGGTATCTGGAACATTGTTGACATTTTTTTAGCACATCCAAAACGGTATATTAAATTTAACTGGACAAAAAAGAAAAAGTCAATAACACCGTTGAAGATGCAAATTGCAATTCATGTATACTATATTCATTTTCCGACAAGTCATTCCATCGTCAATGAGGATGTCCCCAACTTTGCTTTAATTTGGCTCATAACGAGGGACTGCTGTCAGACCCTACAATGTTCGTAATCTTGAAACTTTTATGATATAATATCCTATACTGGTCTCAAGGCATCAAAAATTCATATGTACATAACTCTTTTCCTTGAGTGGATTTGATCAAATTGATTTCATGTTTGTTGGACTTATGTACTAATTGTGTATCAGTTCAGAATTTATGATTCACAGTTCGATAAGAGATCCGAGTCAACCAGAAGAAAAGAAACTTGCCTTTGCAATATACCAGTTGTCTTTGGGGACAAAAACGAAAGATTGCCAAGAATTATCTTCTTGTTGTCCAGGTGAATTCACCCAATTCTCTGTATATATCTGCACCGCAGTCGTAGATAAAGCTTCAGTTCAAAATTTTACAAGTTACACATCAGTCCAAAACATTTTTCGAATATAAAAGTGTCAAAATGGGAAATACAACCACCTAGTTTTTTTCCACCTCTTTCCACATTAACCAGGGAAAAATAACTCACAGTTGATATGTAACATCTCCCATCTCCTTTAAGCTTTAGTGCTATCGTATCGTATGAATCTAGATCAATGAAGCCATCGAACTGCACAAGATACAAATGACCAGATAAATGTCACTCTACTAATGCTAGTCTCTAAGTTTACTTCCGAATCTAGAGATATAGATCTCTAAAAATGTTAGAAAAACTATTAACCTTCTTGGATCGCATCCCACAGAAGCCACCCCGAGTAATTTTCCACTTTGAGCCCTCGGTTACATCCAAGGAAAGGTTCCCAGAGAAAATCCCTACCGGTCAAAGTGATCAGTTTCAAAAGTCCATGGTGGAGAGGATAAAAAATGAACAAATTGTAAAAAGCAGAAATCTAAGGTTAATCAAAAGGAAGCGATGGTGCATTCACAGACCTCCCATTTCATAGTGATGCACATTTTTTAAGAAGGAACAATGATGTCAAAATTTTAATTATTATGATAGATGGTCATGGCAATTATTCTACATTCTTATACCGCCAAAAGTGATCAATAGTAACAAAAGATAGAGAGGTGATACCCGTCTCCAATAAAAAAAGGTATGATTTCAACAAACAGCTCCAAACTCTACTAAAATCTGTGGCATGAGTACTCTCAATAAAGTACCACCAAACATAATATGCCAACAAAATATATTGAATTTCAATACCAAGACATGAGAAAAGAAGAGAGACGGGATACAACCCAAAAGAAGCAATTGATATATGAAGCAGAAATTTCTGAATGGATGCAGTTTTTTTCACTTAATCTTGTAGTAACATCATTTCAAAATAAAATCATATTTTAGATAATATTAGAGTAAATCAATTTCTATATAGAACCTAAAACTGTAAACGGCTGCTACCAAAATCAAGCTTGCAAAGTTCTTCTAATATCTTAAACAGTTTTGGAACCAGTAGAAAGTTTTTAGCATACACTACAGAAAGATATTTTGGAGACAAATTTCTTAGTGATAATAAATTGCCCTTGATTGCATGTGGATTGTTACTATTGTATTTATGTAATATAAGAGTTTGTTTAGATAAATAACTACAATTCATAAACCTATAACTCTTTTAATATAATTGCAGCATGTGAACTTATGTATTGACCAGTACCATTCATTCCGTTTCCAGAGTCTGCAATCTCCAAAGATGCTGAAGACAACCCTGAAAAAGAATCAAAACATGGAAACTACATTAGTCTCCTCGCAATGCCACACGTTACCTTTAACAACATATCAATATCTATCATTAATAAAACAGTTATTTTGAGGATCAGAGTTCAAATAGAAATGCAATAGAGACAAAAAATTCGAGAGCGTACATACCTCCATATTCAGAATCTGAATATAGATGCCACTTTTTTAGTTCTTCCTTTGAATTAAAATTGAAAATATATCTCTCAGTGGGAGGCATCAAATCTTCAAGATTCCCTGTAAGAGCTACAATTTGCCATAGCCGAATAAACAATAAGAGAATTATTACGGATTATAAGTATAAACTGTATGTCAATAGAAAATGCAAAGGAAAACACAGTCGTCCATCATGATTTTCTAATGAAGGCCACAATCACAAGTATTACACTGAAATCGAAGATATAAGCTCATTTGTAAACAACCTAACAACTAAAACGAATCACAAGCAATGGAAAGAATGATCAAGCATGGTAATATCCCCAAAAAACTGAAAAATATTAGAATTTTCTGAGCTCTTCGAGTTGAAATAAAGGTTAGTTTAACTTTATCTAGCTTTTGCAAATATAGTATTTTTACAGAATGAATGGAACAGAAAACTAGTTAAACCTGAAAATTTGGGGTGCTTTAGTCATCTTTATACCAATTGAGGCACATATGGCATAATTCATGAAATCTTTTAAGATTTGTTTACCACACAAAAATGCGATTTTTCATTACGCAAGAGCAAGGATATAATCAAACTGATGTAGCATCTACCCCCAACATATTACAAACCCATAGACTTACTTTAACTCTTCTCTAATTTCGAGATATGAATCCCGTGATTAGCTAAACTACCACAACTTCCAAATCAAAAGCTTTAACCATTAGCATCACATTCTACACACATTGATCACATTGATATATAATCCAAAAGAGAGACTTTGCATCTCAAATACACACATTTGACATCATCAAGGGAACTTCTAAAAACCCTTCCAGATTCATAACAACACACACGCACACACAGAAGCATCTATCCAATTCCAATTACACGAGTTCAACAATAATTTAGTTTCCAGTGCCCCTCCCGTACAAATCTTTGAATACCATTTACCAAAAGACTCACTCTTCATAATCTCAAAGTGACAACAACAAAAGGGTTACCACAACACAAATAACACTAATCCAAACATTTCAACACCCACAAAGGTCCAAACTTGAAGCTCAAAAAACAATCTTGAACACTTACATTTACAACCAAAAAAATAAAACCGAAGCTTCTCACAAATCACAATGCACGAATCCTTAACAGAAAAGGGTAATTGATTGCATAAAATACCTTTCTTTGTAGCATTCAAAGAAGCTTGCCACAAAGCACGAAACCTTGACATGTCTTTCTAACAAAGCTCCTATAAAGATGAATAAACACATTAATGATATAAAGCTTTTTAAGTTAAAAATCAGAAGAAGAAAAAAACCAGACATAAAAACCCCCCTAATCAACCAACCGATTTGACCGAACCCACCACCAAACTCAGTTTCGGTTTGTTCGGTTAAAGTGGCAGGACCCACTTGAAGTCATTGAATTTGCTGAAAAATGTCAAGTTGAAGACTGATGTAATGGAGAAAAACAATAAAAAGTTTGAAACTAGGTTCGTTGACAAAAAGAGATTCAGTGAGTGTAAAAAGATGGGATTTTTTAAGTTTATCGTAGGATGAGAAGAGAGATAACAGCAGAGAGGGACTCACTGGTTTGATGGCTGGAGAGATGCAGTCGTCGGTCACCGACTCACCGCTGATGGAAATTCTCTGTGTTGAAGCCGTTCACCGCTACACTGTTCCAGTTCATTCGATACAAGCAAAACAGAAACGATAAACGACGTCGTGTGTAAACATTTTGATTTTAAAAAAAATAGGGGTATTATCAATTTAGTCCCTAAATTTTGAAGAAAGATCAACTTTTTAAACGAGTTTGCTTTTTTAAGACCCATGGTCCCTTACTTTTCAAGAACTTATCAAATTGGTCCCTCTGGCCATAATTTTAACAGTCAAATGTAACCGAAAATACAAATTTACCATATTACCCTTTGTATTAAACTATTGAATGAGATTTACAGTTTTACCCTCCAACCTTTTACAATTTAACAACTTTACTTATTTTGATTGTCCAATAAAAAGTGGACAAGTGTTATAAAACTTTTTTTTTAAATCATTCAAAAAATTAAATAATAAAAGAAAACTAATAAAATCCATTAAAATAAATAATATCATATAAATATTACAATTTTTTTTAATCTTATAAATGTATGATGTATCAAAATATTAAAAAACTAATAATTAAAAAGATTAAAGATGTATTTAGAAAAGAAAAAATAAATTTTTTCTTTAAAATATAAAAACCAGTTATTCCAATTTTTGTTTTATCCAACTCCCAGCAACAATTTGGAATTATTGAAGAAACCCAAGTTAAAAAATAAAGATACATTTGAATAAAAAACAAAAAACAAAAAACAAAAAACAAAAAACAAATCTAGTTACATTTAATTCATCACTTCCTATGTTTCTTCATTATCTTACATCAGTAAATTTTGTAATTCAACATCTTCATACACTCAATCAAATAAACACCAAGATGAGAAAAAAAAAATCACACTAATCGGGCATGGAAATGGTGGAATCCACACTCAGATTTCCTATAGATTGCAGAGAAATCCAAACAGAGTTTAAAAAATTTTAAAACAAAAACACAATCACCATCAGATTCCAACCCAAATCAGTAATTGAAAAAATAAAAATTCCATCAGATCCAAACTCAAATGAAACTCAGCCAAATCATCACCATCATCGAGAAACCAAGCCAATGCCCACCGTCAAACCCATGCGAGATCCCCACCCCAAAGAGACGGAATCCGGTGAAAAGAGCGCCAGTCTCCTCTCACCGGAGGAGATCGGAACTTCTCACCGTCGGCCAAGAAAAAGAGTTAATGGGCGACAAAGAAGAGAGAGATGAGAGAGAGAATGGGTTTTTTTATGAGGGAAGATGGAGAGGTTCAGTCAAGATGAAGATGATCACTTTAACAAAACTTGTGGCTTTAGAGATAAGATGGAGAAGTTTAGATAAATGAATCTGGTTTTTTTTTTTTTTAAGATGAGAATCTGGGTTTTTTTAGAGAAAGAAGATGGAGAGGTTTAGTGAATAAGGTTTTGATTTTTTTTTTTTTAAGACGATCTTGTTTTGATTTTAATATATATTTTAAATTATTTTAACAATTATTTATTTTAATATTTTTTTAAAGAAATTCATTATAATATTTTAGTATTAGTTTTTTTTTATTATTTATATTATAATTTTGTTTTGTTGACATGTGGCATTTTCTTGGTTTAAAGACGAAAATACCCTTGGAACCGTTAAGTTAGACTAACAGTTGGATCAATTTGATACATTTTTAAAATGTAAGGGACCATTAGTCCTAAAAAAGCAAACTGATTTAAAAAGTTGATCTTTCCCCAAAACTTAGGGATTAAAATGATATACCCCAAAAAAATATTTACATAAATTCGTGTATTTTTGAGTAAGATGTGAGATCTTTTATTTGTATTGGGTTTATAGCTACACTACAATATTGGTAATGTATTTTTTTTAGGTATTACATCAATTCACGGTTTGAGAAGAGATATGACTCGAACCCACAACCTCGCGGTGAAGGTGTGAGAGGTATATCACCCGACCTAACATTAATGTTAATAGATAGCTATCAGAAGGAAATATTTATTTATTTATTTCTTTATTTATATTTTTCAAACTTTTGAATTTTATGAGCCTTTAGATTAAAATCCATTGTCTGGTTTTCACTCAATTGTATTGTAGCTAAATTCATTTATATATTGAACTATTATAATTAATTCGGGGTTTGGAAATGAGACACTACTCTAATCCACAACCTCAAATATTTTTGTGAGGGGCATACCGCATACCACATACCACTAGACAAACCACATTTCGTCTTACTTTTTATCTATAGATATTAAAAACAAGAAAATATTTATTTAAAAAAAGAAAAGAAAAAATAAAAAGATAGTTCAACGCGGTCAATAAAATAGCCCGGTGGTAACCACACTTCTCAACAAAGTTAAGGTCCAATACCAAGTTCGAATCCTCCAACTCCAAGTAAAAAAAAATACTAAATTAAACTGGATACCTGGAGTGACAATATTTGTACCCTAAAAATGTGTATGTTCATCCATTCTGTATTTGAACTATGGATGGGCCTGGGGGCCCAATGGGGCAGGGGAGGGTCCCCCCACCCCTACCCCCACCCCATTCCTCAACCCTTCCCCCACCACCTCCCCCAAAACCCCTTGGGGGTGTTTTGGGGGGAGGTTCCCCCTCCCCCTCCCAAAAAACCCATTTTCCCTATTTCTTTTTTTCATTTCCAATTCTAAATTTTTAATTCTCAATCCGAAAATTGGAATTCGAAATTTGAAATCCAATCATTCCAATCTCTAGTTTGACCATGTTAAAATATTCAGTCCAAAATGTAATCAAAATATTCGTTCTAAAATATATAATTGGTTTAAAGAAATCCAAAATAAATACAAATACTTCTAATAGAATGATATACGGTAAAAGTCAAAACAAATCAAATTTTAATTTTATATCTTCAGTCAATCAATACTCATATACTAAGTACTAACTACATATAAATTTATAATATATTAGTTTTTTTTAATTGTTAAAATTTTAGATATAAATAAAAATAAAAATAATATATATAATGGGGGAATGGGTTTTGGGGTGGTACCCCCACCACCTTCCCCATTTATAAAATGGGGGACAAGTTTGCCCCCACCCCCACCCCCAAAACCCATTTGGAGGTAAAATTTGCCCCTGAAACCCTATAAGGACCGTGGGAAATGGAGCCCATGGGAAAACGTCCATCCCTAATTTGAACCCCCCATTAAATCGCCTAACGACAAATTAGTCTTTATAGCCAACAGCAGAACAGCTGCGCTCCTCTTCAAGTATGAGAGATAGATACGCAATGTTGGCAAAGGTTGGAGTTCACCACCAGAATGGAAACAATGTGGATTTGGGGACTGCTTGTGGAAAATATTTCAGAGTTTGGTATTATTGATACCTCCATCTTTTTAAGTTTGGGAGAATACAATCTTTTTTCCACTGAATTTTTGTTTTTCTTTAATTGAGTTTAGCTATTAAAAATTTGAAAAAAAAATAGTCCTAAAAAATTATAATTTCTTTTGATTAAATTCTTGATAATTTAATTTAAAAGTAATATTAAAATTTTAAAAATATATAAATTTAGAAGTTTACGTGCAATTTTAGAAGGTCACATTAGCTAGTCCGATCGGTCTCAGAGTCTACATTAGGCCTGATATTGATCCAAACTCCTTAGCCCAGCCCAAGTTGTCTATTTCATTTGTCTATTCAGATTCATTAGATTTTTTTTAATTCCAACGTCTTTAATGAATGCGGGGTTATATATTTATATAAATACAAAATTAAAAAAAAAAGTTGAAAATAGATCATGTCTATATTGTAAGTCGTAACCTTTTGTATTGTTGAAGTTTATGTATACTTGTTAAACCATGTTTTTATGATAGTTCATTGGTTTATATTTTGGACTGGAGTAATTTTTATTTCATTTTTAAATAAAAATTTATGGATTTTTTTATGTAAATTTTAATGCATTTTTTTTCTTAGTAACTACCTTGTGATAAATACCCGCAAAGATATTTTAATTATTTTTTTTTCTATATATATAAAATGTTTCAATCAATCTCGTCTTGTCCTAACTTAACACAATATTATAAGTTTACGTAAAATATATTGGCACGATATCGGTCTGATTGACATAATTTCTTCCATCATAATTATTTTATACCAAATAAATTCGACGAATATAAAACTTAAATCTTAGATGACGAGACTTTTTGTTACGAAATATGTAGACCCAAAACAATAAAAACAAGAAAGAAAAATAAAATAAAAACACACTAGATTTGACATGGTAAGGAGCAAGCCTACATCCAATCCTAGAATTGCATCGGCACTCAATTTCTACTATCAAATCGGTGGTCACAATAGTAAAGCAAATCATCTCTCAATTCGGCCCTTTATATTTTTCTCACTCGTGCAATATAAAACCCTAGAATTACAAGATTATAAATAATAAAGCTCTCTGTTAAAATTATCTACTAAATAAAATAGAAGACTATTTGGATAAAATGGATGCATCACTGATCAGTATAGCGTAATATTACTAAATTAGCCTGTTATTATGATGAAAATATAAGGGTAAATTACACTGAACCCCTTGAGGTTTAGACAAGTTGAACTTAGATGGAAAAGTTTCTTTATTATACACTAACACTCCCAAAACTTAAATTCAACTTTTAATATGCCTTAAATGCCCCTAGTTATATTATTTTATACTTTATTTTTTTACATTTTAACCAAAAACTTTATAAACTTTAATAAAAATAAAAAAAACTAAATAAAAATATGATTCATTAAATAAATAAATAGGTTAAAAATTAAAAAAATTAATAATTTTAAATTTTTTAAAAAATAAATAGTTTAAATAAATAAAATAAATAAATAGTTTTAAAAAATAGTTTAAATAAATAAAATAAATAAATAGTTTTAAAAAATAAAATAAATAAATAGTTTTTCAAAATAAAATAAATAAATAGTTTTAAACAAATAAATAAATAGTTTTAAAATGTAAATAAATAAATGAAAAAAACTCAAAAAATATTAAATTTTTTAAGGATGTCCATTAATAGGGACAAAAAAAAACTCTAAATATCCAAACTTTTATGGTAAAGATGATGGTGAGAGAAGCTTCAAGGTTCCCAACACTCCTTGGAAATTTAGAGCTTATCTTGTCCCTATTAATGAATATTCTTAAAAATTAATGTTTTTAATTTTCATTTATTTTTTAAACTATTTATGTATTTATTTAAAACTATTTATTTCTTTGATTTTTTAATAATATTTTATTTAATTTTTTAATTATTTATTTACTTAATTTTTTTAAAACTATTTATTTATTAAATTTTTTAAACCATTTATTTATTCAATTTTTTAAAACTATCTACTTATTTAATTTTTTTAAACTATTTATTTATTTAATTTTTTTAAACTATTTATTTATTTAATGAATCATATTTTTATTTAGTTTTTTTATTTTTATTAAAGTTTGTAAAGTTTTTGGTTAAAAGGTAAAAAAAATAAAGTATAAAATAATATAACTAGGGGCATTTTAGGTCTTTTAAAAGTCAAATTTGGGTGTTAGTGTATAATAAAGAAACTTTTCCATCTAAGTGTAACTTGCCAAAACTTCAAAGGGTTCGGTGCAATTTACCCAAAAAAAAAAAGTTGTTGGGATTGATATGTGGATTATAGAAGACTAGAAAGGAGTTTCGGAGAATGGCGAATGGAGAAAGATTAGAAAGTGATACAACTTTACACCTAAGAGAAGATAAGTAAGATTTGTTCATCATAAGTTGTACTTTCTTGGACGTAACCCTTTAAAATTAGAAAGAAAAAAAATTAGATGCAACTTTTATTTGTTTGTGAATAATTTATGATAAAAAAGCACAAACAATATTTTTGTTCTTTAATAATTTGTCTAGGAGAATACTTAGTAGGATCTCTCTGCCCCTTGGTGAAATTGGGTGGGCGTATAGCTTTAATTTGTTAATTAATTGAGTTAAAAAGTTTGGGATGAATATTAACCGTAAAGAGTAATGCTAGACAACCTAAAAATTTAGTCAAAATTTCAACCCAAATGATGTGGTAATTGATTTGTCATCACCACACACAATATGAAATGTGTAGTTAATGAAAAAACCACATGCCACATCATTTGGATAAAATTTTTGGCTTGTCTAGCATTAATATAATTGTAAATAATGAATGTTTTGATTAATAGTGAAGCCAACCAAAGATTGACCTAATTTTCATTAGTGTAATTGTAAATACTGAATGTTTTGATTGATAGTGAAGCCAATCAAAGATTGACCTAATTTTCATTAGTGTAATTCCAATAATATTTCTATCTATATCAATTGTAAGAGAGTATCGAAAATATATTTCGTAAATTGTTGTTATAAAATAAAGAATCCTTAGTCATGTGGATACCAATTAGTTCAACCTATAAGACTTCTTATGATTAAACAACAACTTACGAATTTAAAATTTGTTAACACCAAAATTGACGGGGTTTAATGAAAAAAAAAACAATATTAATCTTTTGTTTTTGCTGAGTATCTGATTCGCGATCTAAAAATAATTTTTAATAATCAACTAATTAGACTTCTTATATATGATTAAACAAAAACTTAATTTTGAATTTAAAATCCGCTCACACAAAAATTTAGGGGGTTTCGATTGGTAAAAAACGACTATATTCTACATTGATTCGTGATCTAAGAAAATAATTTTTAATAATTAAGATACAATTTAAACATTTTGGAAAACTAGGTTTGGATGCAATCTTAGAAAAGGAAAAAGAAATTATTTTATTTTATTTTTTAAGATTTTGACTTGTGTTTTAAGAGTTGCATTTAGATAATATTTTTAAATCTAATCCAATCAAACCCGAGTTTTTGAATCATATAATTGTACTTATAAAATATAAATTATGAATAAAATGCCCACCATAATATTCTATTTTACATATAAAATTAGTGCTACATGAGGTATACAATGATTGAAACAAATTGCACAAAATTAAAATAAAAACTAAAATTAAGTAATTAAATTAAATTAAATGAATGGGCCAGGAGAAAGACTTGGGTGCAACCGATGCACCATGATAGAATATGATGGTGGTGCATCGGTTCCACTCGGTGAAAGACATGTGTAATCATGTTTGTTAGTTAACTCTCATTCTCTCAATAATGTGTATAAGGGAAGAGGAAAAAGAAAAAAGTAATGAATATTTATTTTAATTTTAAAACGTGTTCTTACGTGGCAATATTTGAGTGGGGCTTTAAACAGCTGACACCTTTTTTTTTAAGAGTGGTGCTATTGGCACACCTACTGATCTATTCATGCCTCATTTTTAAAATTATAGAATATTTTTTTTTTCTTTATCAAAATTACTTAAAGGGACATACAATTTAAGAAAGAAATCTTCTACAAAGTAAATCTATTAAAATTTTATATTCCTTTTCCAAAAATAAACCCCATAATCTGTTTTTTCTTCAAAAAAAAAATTAATTCTTAAACCCGTAATCTGTTTCTTCTTAAAAAAAATTTTTAATTCTTAAACCCTAAAATCTGTTTCTTACATACATCTAAAATATTATGAAAGAGTTTGAGAATGATATCAAGAATATGGAAGAATTGTTTAAGAACGATATCAAACATCTTGAAGAATTGTCTGAGAATGACATAAAGTAAGAATTGTTTGACAATGATAGTAAGCATCTGGAAACAATTCATTCTCTGGAAATAAGTTTGAAATTTATTTTTTCTTTAGAATGATATCAAACTGTCGTTGTATTGAAGTACACTGTTATTTTTTATTTTTTTCGTTTCCATCATGAAATAAGAAGAAAAAAAAACTAAAAAAAAAAAGAAATAAGAAGAAAAAAATAAATCAATCAATGAAGGTGAGAGAGATATATACAGATACAGAGATAAGAGATAGATAGATCATATATGGTATATATTAAGTTTGAAAAATAAGTAAAATGGGTAGTTTTTGAAATAAACCAAAAAATTTAATAAAAACATTTAATTTTATTTAATTAAATCAAAATTTTAAAAAGTGGAACATGAATAGATTAGTAGGGGGTGTGCCAATAGAACCACTCTTTTTTTAATTGATTGAGTACACATGTCACTCACGGATTGGAATCGAAGCATCACTATAAAATTTTATTACGATGCATCGGTTGCACCCAAGTTTTTTTCAACCGAGAAGTGGCCATCAACAATGTCGCTTTCGCTTCAATTTGTGTTTTCAATCTTTCACCATTAATTATTAATTCTAAAATCGTTTGTCTTAATTAAATACTTTTTTTCAAGTGCTTCCACATAAGTGCTTACGTGTACAAATAACATTTTATTTCATTAAAATTAAATAGCCAAAATAAGATTGGTTTGGTAGCATCTGTACCATTAGTTGCATGTTTGAAACATTTTTCTAAAAAATCTTAAATTTATATAATAAAACAATACATCAAAAAGAAAAAAGAATCAATATAATTGAATAATTATAATAGTCATTAGATGTGACGTGTTTCTTACATCTATCTCCATTTTTTGTGTGTATCAATTTGTATTTTAATTACGACTTGAACCCTAAATAATAGCATAAGCTTGCCGGTTAAGTGGTTATTAATGAGAAAGATGGGGGACTATGTCTAACTATAAAAATTGGTATAGAAGCTTCAAGCTTTTCCCATATATACTTAATTAATATATAATCGTATTTATTTAAAATGTAATATTTGCATTATATAATTTCAAATTTGTTTCGATCTTACTAAATATAGAGTTTAATTTTCATGGTTGAAAAAAAAATAAAAAATAAATAATTTCAGAATCATCATTAAAATTTAACTAATGTTATTTATTATCGTGACCTTGACCTGAAATGGAGCTTTTAAATTACTTTTTAAATAGCTTCATTGTGAGATTCACAAAAGTAAATATCTAACAAGGAATACTCTAAATTTTTTTGGAAATTCACATGGAATTATCGGAAATATAATAAATTTTTTCAAAATATCGAGGATATTCAAAAATAATTTTTATATCGATCCCTCAAGAATATAAAAAATATCAAAGATATTTCAATAAAAGTATTGATATATTTACTTTTCGAACAAATCGTAGAAATTTCAAAAGAAGTAGTTTTCGAAAAATGTTTGAGTGGGGGGACTTATAATTGAGTTATATATGTTTCATGACAGATCAATAAAATTTACTTGAAAAAATGAATTTGAATCATCAAAATGGAAGCAAAGAGAGCATCCAAAGAGAGAATCTGAAAAATGATGATGCGTGGGTTGACACTTGAAAGAGCAAAAAATTGTGACGACAACAATAGCCATTCTTAGTGGCAATCCACTTTAATTGCACTTGTAGAATAACACCACAAAATAGGGCAAGCAAAAAAGCAAAATCAAGTGTTTGGATGATATTTTCTTTCTTTTCTATTTGTCCCTTTTTTTCTATATATATAAAAAAAAATTGGCGATACAACCAAATACATAGAGGAGAGAGTGCTTTCCGGTGCGGATTTCTGAAATAAAATTTCATGACTTTTGGAGTTTTGAAGTTTTAGTTTCACAACGTTACAAAAATAAACATTTTGTTTCATAATGTATAACGTTTGAAAACTAAAGGTCAAGAATGTCCGCACTAAAGAATTATCATGTAAGAGATTATACATGTCTTTTCGTGCTTGTAAGATCTTAAAGTATCTCTAATGTCAATATGGATTTTTACATTTATAAATAGTGACACACTACAGTTTCTCTTAAATTTGATTACATTTTGAAAAAAGAATAAGCAATTATCTAAAATTAATCATGCATCCATTTTATAATCAGTTAACAAAAAATAATTGTCTCATTCTCTACTCTCTTTTATTTTAAAAATAAATTGATGTTAATTATTAGTGGAAATAGTTAGAAATACTGACTAGGATTTCTATGAGAGTTTCTAAATTTAGAAACCATCTGAAAATATATTTTGTCACATTAGGTTTATAATGAAGTTAGATAATTACATTTGAGATGTTTTTTTTTTCTATCTCACTATCTATCTATCATATGTGGTATTAAGTTTTCGTCAGATGCATAATAGCACTGGTAATGCTCTTAATTTATCAGATGCGATAAACATTTTTTATGAGAGTTTCTAAAGCAAGAAACCTATCTCCATATTCTCTAAAAATATTTTTGCCACAATAAATCCGTAATAAAGTTAGATAACTGAGAGATATTTTTTCTATTCAATTATCTATCTATCCTGACAATAATTTTTTTTTAAATGCATAATATCATTGAAGATGCACTTAGTTTATCCGATATGATAAACAGTTTTGTAGGCCTACAAAATAGAATTACCATATCCAATAAATTAAGATCCCACGTGAAAAAATATGTAGAATCCCAGATTTAATAATTATATAAATATATATATATATATATATATATATGAAAATGAAAATCACTAAAGGAATCAACCAACCATTGAAAAGGCAAGCACAGTCACAACCAACAGCCACTACCAGAGTACCAGGCCACCAGTCCACCATCCATGCATAATATATCATTGAAACTTTTCACACATCATTCCCACCATCACCTAATTATTATAATCATTTTAAACTTATCCTATCTTTTCTTCAATTGCATTTTCCAGGTAGATAATCCATTAAATTAAACAATTTATTTTACGAGAACACGCAGAATCCCGCTACTATACGAGATCTGTATAATTACAGTAGCGTTCCATTTCCTTATTATATTTTTATATATATAACAATTAGATTGAAACCTAATGAATATTTTAACCAACGGTATTATTTTCTAACATTGATAGGAACTCGACCTGAATAGAATATTTAACATTAGTGTGATGAGACCTAAAGAATTGTAGGCCAAGAGATTCCATTTGAGATCCCAATTGTCGGTTTGAGATTCCATAAACCCAAAAGAAAAGGAAGGAATTGTGATTGGCAATCACTATGGCAAGTTGCTACTACAACTTATATATGAAACAAAGTTAGTCTCCACAAATTTTGAGATCTCTAATTAGAGTACATTTAAGTATTTGTAATTATTAGTTATTTGAAAAAATATAAATCAAAATTACGGCCACTATTAATAACATTGGTGTGTCACAATAATGCCATGTAGGGATTTAATATACACTACAGTTTATTAATCTAAATGAGTTCATGGTTGTCATTAGTTTCTTCAGATTTATGATCATTAATATAAATATACACATATAATTATTATTAGGTGCGATATTTCAATTTTTTTTTTGTTCGGGATCGACTATGTAATGTTATAGAGTGACCTGACACTCTACTAAATATGACTATGTATCTCTGTAACGTTATAGAGTAACAGTGAATTTTGTAATTTTACAGAGTCGATCATACACAGAAAAACATGTGAGAATCCTGAATTTGATCAGCTTAGTGTGTTTGTATATAATAATAATTCTCTAGTGATCAAGTCGGTTCTTAATTTTTTTTTCTTTTTAAGATTATAGTTATGTAGCTTTATATAGCCCATTATGTAACCTTATTATAGGTTTCTTAGTGCCTACCATCCAAGGTTGAAAGGAATTTTTCTCTTATAAAGTAAAAAGAAAAAGGAAAAAAGAAAAGAAAAGAAAAGAAAAGAAAAGAAAAGTTGAAAAGCAATTTCGATATCTTCTACAAAACCTAATTAACTCCACAAGAGAAGAAGAGATTCCAATGTTAGAACTTTGAGACTTATAGATATTCCTATTAGATATGGATAAAAGCAAAAGTGATTAACTCATGCAGTCTCTTTTGTCTTTTTTTATTAAACTAAGAAAAGAAAAGTGTGTTGTTAACTCTAAACATGCAATCCAACTTGCATTGCATTATTAATATAAGAATATTAAATTGTGTTCTTGCCTAACATGTAACCAAATCTATCTTTTGTAACCCAATTTGACATTTAAAAAAAGATTTGACATCTGATACGCAGACGTGGGGTCAGAAATCTTTGTTTAAAGGATCATTACACTAAAATAAATAATTTAAAGGTAAAACAAATATAAAAAAAAAATTAGCAGTAAATTTATAATTTTATTTTCACGAGACTTTAATTTATTTATGGCGAAAGGGGGTCATGCCCTTATGATCCCAACCGCTCTGGTGACACATGTCTTCACACTCATAATATGGAGATAAATGACATATACACATTACATATTTACATATATTTCTGTACTGTACAACTTGAACCCGGGGCTTCACAACTTCTGATATATATATATATATATATATATATATATATAAATTTTGATTGAAAGACACATTACAAAGCAGGAGAGCTACAAAGAGGGCTATTAACCAGCCACAAACGCTCTCTAGCAGAAGAGAAAGCAAGCAAGGCAAGCTTATGGGACAACTTCTGATATTATATCACTAATTGCTCAACATAAAAGCTTTAAGTGTTATGTACATGCTCACAATATATAAAGCGTGATTTGATACCTACGTTTAACGTGAACAATTGTTTTTAATCATTTAACCAATGCCGTTTGTCATTTACTATTTTGATATGAACTGTAAAGTATTCACCCCATATGGCTCGTACGAAAAATTAAATTTTTAACAAAAATTATTGGTGGCATAAATAAATATACAAGACAATGAGTTAAGTTTATAAGTTATTCCCATGATGAATTAATTAATATATATGTAAGTAGCTACTTGGATATGTGTTGAGGTCACTCACTCTTGTCTTCTGTTGGATATGAAGAGCCAATTTTGAAGAAAAAAATAGGACAATAAAATAAAATAGAAGGTTGGTGTTAGGTAAGATAACCAAAGTTTGTTAAATAATATATTTGTTTTTGTAGAGACTTGGAGAGGCAGATTAATAACTAATTTTTGTGGTGGATTAGGGAGCCTCTCAATTGGATCAGCCCCATATTATTATTATTATTTATAATTATTATTATTATTATTATTCTTATTCTGAAATTAATTTGGTCGGATAAGAGGTGGTTGGTTCGTTTCAGAATATTAAATTGTCCCAAGAAACCCAACATTATTTATATAAGTTAACATATTAAATCTCATCGATTTATATTTTAAATACTATAATTAGGGTTTAGCTACTATATCGTAACCGTATAGTTGCCGGGTGAAGAATAGACATTGGATTTTAATTCAAGGTCCACAATGTTCAAAAAATAAAAAACTAAAAAAAAAATTTGGTCTTGATAACTGCCCAACAACCATATGAATTATACTGTATTGTAGCTAAATCCCTATAATTGAATCAATATATATATATATATAGTTAATTAATTTAAACTTATCGAGTCGAGTTAGCCCTTACGTATAAGAGCCATAAGGTATTTGAAATCATGCAAGGGGTGTCTAACTAGAAACGCCCCTTCAAATCCCTCTCCTTTCCTTTTCTTTATATATATATATATATATATATATATATATATATATATATATTGTAAGTCTCTTATAAGGGATCATTTATTTTATTTTTGGTAAATATCACTTTGATGAAATTATACAGATTTTTATGAAGTTTGAATATGAATTTTATTGTGGATAATAAGTTTATTGAAATCTACCTATGAGTAAAATTTACGAATTTTTCAAGCACTAGAACTATTTTTCTTGAATTTTCATTTATTCAATCCATTTTTCTGATACCTACATAATGGCTACATATTTAACAAAATCGGGTTAAATAGTTCTAAAGCTTGAAAAATTTTCAAATTGTATTCATAAATAAATTTCATTGAACTTAACATCCACAAAAAAATTATATCAAAATTCATAAAAATCGATGTGATTTAATCAAGGTCTTTACCGAAAATAAAATTATATATATATATATAAGTTAGTATACATATTAATTAGAGATGTCAAAATTATCCACAGATATGAATATCCATAAGAATCCGCTCTATTTAAAATGAGTATGGATACTATAACTTCGGGGACAGAGTGGGGATGGATGTCATCCTAATATCTATCTTATTTTCAGGGATGGAGATTGATATCTTCTATGGATGTTCATCCCCATTTGGATACATTATAGGTTTTAATACTTTAAAAATATAAAAAAATTATTAAGTAATTATGAATTCTAATTATATAAGTTATTATTATTTTTTATTTGAACTTTATTAGATATATTTGTTTCTCTCTTTAAATACGATAAAATGTACTATTACACGTGTTAATTGCATTTTTCTCTTGTAAACTATAAAAAATTACATTTTTTTTATCCGATGTGGATATAGACGGAGCGGGGATGTATATCTCTACCTCAATTTTAGGATTATCCAAATCCGCCTGGCTCACTTAGAAATTGAGATAGATACGGGGATGGAGATACATATCTCAAAGGGTGCGTTTGGTACGGGGACGAGACAGGACGGGACTGGATTGAATTGGACTGGGCTGGACAGGACAGAACAGCTGTTCCATGATGTGTTTGAAATGTTTGGGATAGGACTGTGGACTGTATTGTTATGCGTTTGGTATGGCTGGGACATGACGGGACAAAAGGTTCAAATGACTAGAGTACCCTCCTTGTTCTGTCTAATATTAAACAAACAATATTAAATAAATATTGTAATTAAAATATATTATAATATTAAACAAAAACAAGAGGTTCATATGACCTGTTGTTTTCAATTACAATATTATTATATTTAACACAAATAGTAATATTGTAATTGAAATATATTATACTTATTTAATAATATTATATATTAATATTTTATATTATATATAATATATAAGATATATATATATATATAATATTAAATATTTGTACATATAAAAAATATAATATTATATATATATATTATAATATATGTATATATATATTAATAATATATATTGTATATTATATATATGTATCCTATATATATAATAATATAATATATATATGCTATATATATATATTATTAAAAAATATATATTTAATATATTATTATAAAATTATATATATAATAATATATAATATATGAAATATATTATTATTATTATATAATATTTAATAATATATATAAATTATAATTACATATATATAATATTATATATATTATAAAATTATATATAATAATATATAATATATTAAATATATTATTATATATATAATAATATTGAATAATATATACTATATCATATATAATATAATATATATATATAATATATATTATATATGATATATATATTAATATATATTCTTAATATATATATTATATGGATATAATAATATATAGGATATATATCATATATAATGTTTAACATATATATTATTATAATATATATATTAAGAATATATATTAATATATATATATATCATATAATATATATTATATATATTAATATATAATAATATATATATATTATATTATATATGATATAGTATATATTATTCAATATTATTATATATATAATAATATATTTAATATATTATATATAATTTTATAATATATTTAAATTATATTATTAAATATTAATATATATAATAATATATTAATATATTATATATTATTATATATAATTTTATAATATATATATAATATAATATATTGGATATGTTTGTAATTGTTTGAACATTTAATAGGTAAATTGATCTTTTTGACACTTGTCCCATCCATGGGACAAGTTGTCCTAGGGTCTTGGGTGAGAGAATTTTTTGTGATTTTTGTCCCACCTTGTCCCGTCCTGTCCCATGCTAAGGTCTCGCTAAACATGAGACAAGAACAAATTGTCCCACCTTGTCTTGTCTCGTCTCACGTACCAAACGCACCCAAACGGATACAGAGAGGATATTGAGGTATACATCCCCTATCCATTGCCATCCCTAATATTAATATAATTTTTCTATAAAGTGTTTTTATTCAACAGAGTTTTAACTTCAGAAATTATTTTCTTAATCTATTTTAGTCACACCTAACAAAATATATATGTATATATATATATGTATATATATATATAAAAATTCAAAAGTTCATTTTAATAACTCAAAAATAAGCTCATTTATAATTATATTGATGACAAATTTTTTCATATACCATCTACAGTACAACTACTCGAATTTGTATAACAATATAGATATATTTCTAAACGAACCCAATTACATGCTGTTTCCCTTTCATGTCTATATCAAAGTTCAAACCAATGTCACATTATTTGATCCTATATATATATACTTTCTAATCGTCTAACATTAACAAAAAATGTATGTTTTTAATAAAACAAACATATGTTCAAACTTGTCTTGATTAGATTCCATACAATAATATGGGTAGTATTGCCAATAATGTTCATTATCACAATTAAGAATTATTAATTTTTTTAATAAAAAAACCAATCTCATAAAGTTTGTTATAAATACATCAAACCAATTTCACATCATTTGGTTAGAATATGAATCCTATTTGTCTAAAAGTAGAAAAAGATAAGGACATCTCAAGAAACTTCAAATGGTAAAAAAAAAAAAAAAAACGAAAAATCAAAATAAAAATCACACCAACTTTAATTGCAATTTGCAATTGGCATATATAGACTTAAAAGGGCATCACCAAAGTCCTATTGTTTTTAGTAAAGCTTTGTCCCACTTTTGGCCAAAATTAATCCAAATTAAAATAGGTCAATAATAGGCTTCTTAACCTTTGCATGCAGTTTAAAATATTACTTGAAGTACAAGCTAAATAATTACATCTTTTTTTTTCTTCAGAAATTGTATTTTAATGGTGTGTTTTTCTACAATTTAACAATTTTCACATATTTTTAGAAATGTACTTAATTTTTCTTGCATTATAGTAGAATTTTAAAAACATTTTAATGGTTCTAAGATTTACTAATAATATTTTTCACTTTGAGGTTTGGGAGATAGGATATGATTTGAATCAACAACCTTATTGACGTGTGTACTATAAATATACTATAGAGCTAAAAATCATTTCGTCATTTTCCCTATATATTTTTTGTTCATTTGTTAGATGAACCTTTTTAAGGATATTACTGTTAATATATTATCAAATAAACAAAAATAGAATACATCATCATCATGAATAAAACTATTTAGAGATAGTAAGTGAAATTAGTTTATTACAAAAATGTAAAATTTCTACAGATCCAAGATTCGTGGGTTTTGTTTATATATTAGTTGTATTGGCCGGTAGAGTGAGGTTTGTAGTTTTCTCCCATAGGGTTTGAGATTGAATCCCTTGGGTGGCTACATACATACTCAAAATTTATAGTTTAACTTTTCCTAAAGAATATGGGGTGCGGGACTTCATTTTCAAACTCGGGTTCACTAAGGTCCAGTTTGGCATTGCTTCTCCAGCTGCTTTTGGGGTCAAAAGTGATTCCTGACTAATGATAGGGTGTTTGGTAAAATTGTGGGGAAGTGCTTTTGGCCACTTTTAGCTCTCCCAACTGAGTTTTTGAGAAACTACAAATACATGCTTTTGGAAATCAGCTTCTGCTTTTGAAAATGCGCTACAGTGTTTTTTAATGAATTTTTACCCAACTATCCTATTTTGCCCTTAGCGTTTCATGACATTTAACAAAATCATTTACCAATCAGATTGATTCCTTCAAGCTTCGATTTCTCCTCTCTCTCGCAACAATCATTATCATAATCAATTTTTTTTTCCAGAAATCATTATTATCAACAGCAATCAACCACCACCCAGAAATCATTATCATCAACCCTAATATTTTTTTTTAGAAATCATTATCAAACACAAAAATCCATCCCCAGATCATCATTATCATTATCAGTCAAACCCACCAAAGAAGGATATTTTTTCTTAAATCGACAATATGGAGATAATAAATAAATTGTTTAAAAAAAATTATGCCAACGCCATCCATTATCATCATCACTTCTTTCTCTTTCAAACCACAAAAAACTCAACAGCAACAAAAAAATTTTAAAAAGGAAAGATGGGTATTTCTACCCCGAATTGTTTTTTTCTTTGCATTTATTTTTATTTTTCATTAAATACAATAAAAAAATCCCACAACCATAAAAATCCCACAACCATCAAATATCATCCAAGTATCCAACCATCATCAATTTAAAAAAAAATAAATTATGATGGTGATGAAGAACAGCCCAGAAGTTGAATCACAAAAAAAAAATTACTTTTTATTTTATTTTGGTGGATATGATGAAGATGAGGTTGGGTGATGATTGTGATTTTATATTGTGTTGGATTTAAAATTGAAGATGAAGATGAGGTTGGATCTTAGTTGTGAATGAAAGAAGGGAGAGAGAGAAAGAGGGAGAGAGAGGCAGTGAGAGTGAGGTGAGACTTGAGAGTGAGGGAGAGAGAAAGAGATTAGAGTTAGGGTTTGTTTTTATTAATTTTGTTATTATAGTTATTTTTATTATTTAATTTAATTAAATTTATTAATTTAAATGCATTTAATATATATAATATTATTTCATTTAAAGTTTAATTTTAAAATGTTTTTGTTTTTTAATTATTTGTAATTACAATGATGTCCTTTTAGTAATTTTACATAATCAAAGTACTTTTTACTTATAGTTTACCAAACACATTGAAATTGCTTTTGGTTCTCACAGCACTTTTGAAAATCAGTTTACCAAACACTCAGCTGATTCTATCCACAGCAATTCCAAAAGCAATTCCCCCCACAGCAGATCCAAAAGCAATTCCCCCCACAGCACAGCACAGCAATGCCAAACTGGGCCTAAAGGAATTTGGAGAATTTCTTAATTATCAAAAAAAAAAAAAGTTGATAAAGTTTTTTTTTCCTTGATATAAGAGGTATTGAGTTTGAATTTTGTTTAAATCATTGTTGGAAGTGGGAACCAGAAAGGGGTTGTTATATTTTTATTAAATAAAAAACTAAATATAAATTTGTTTAGTAATTAATAATTAATAGTATTAGGGTATATGTTAACGACTATAAATTTAATAAAAGATGAAAAATGTTTATTAAAAATATATATTTATTACATTGACCATGACAATAGATATAGTTAATATTTCATTTTTAATAAATTTGTAGTGGCTAACCTGTCTCACTACCCATTAATAATTTATTATCGATAAAAAATAAATAAAATTCGAAATACCAAAAATATCCAAGGTCTTGGAATAAAAAACTAAAAGTCTAAAACAATAGAAGACCCCACAGGCCCACACATAATCATTAATCATACAACAGAGTGCGTGTCCCCACGCGCTAAATCACCGTCGAGAGCTCCCGCGAAAACCTCCTCGAGTCACCATCCCCTTCCACGCTCTTCTTTGTGGCGTGCAATTCACTCTCCCAGGAGACCAAAGAAACCTTACGCGCCACCGCCCTCTCACACTCGTCTGGAACCCCAGAAACCCCTCGTGGCCGGCGAAAGCTCTCTCCTTGAAACGTCGTCGTTTTCACTCGTTAAGATGAATGAGTTGGGAAGAGAAGAAAGAAATGTCCAATCTGGTGCGCATATTAGCGATTTATAATGGAAGGATGACAAATTGACAAGAGACAACCAACAAGAGTAGACTTACGTGTGTAATAATTAAAAATTCTCTAATCTGAACCGTCTGTATAATTTTTATTCGGTATATACGAATTATTGAGTCCGAAACCTAAATAACCGTTTGAAATTGATAAAGTTCATAGGAGGTCACCGAGGGTCCGAGGATTCCGAAATTATTGAGTTTGTAACCTAGTCCAAAACAAGTAATTTCGTAATCTAAATAACTAGTTTTAGTTCACATATTAATACTAAGGCATTTAAATTATTGAGTCAGTAACCTAGGTTAAAATGACTGATTTAATGATCTAAATAAGTTATTAATATAAAGTTAACAAGAGGATATAGTGATAATCACAACTTACTATAGTGTTAAATGACTATTTGAATCACTGCACGAGTACGTGTTATATATTGTTAATAGCCAAATTTGGCTAGGGACCAGAGAGAAATTTTCCACCCTTCTAATCTGACTCCAAGCCTGAGGTTATCCACCAAGAGACCACGTTTCTCAAAGCCGAGCTACGATACCACCCCACAGAGATAAGAGCGAGCTCAGAAACACCCTGAGTAGAGCCCGACGCGATCAGATCGAGCCCGCATCACCAAACCTGAAACCAGGAAGCTCCCCCGGGGTCGAGATTACCTCGCAACCTCTCCAGAAGCTCGCATAAACCCCGCTGTCATAGAGGAATGTTCTCAGGGGGCCGCATCAAGCTCCAAGAGATCAAGGAAGATCATACCAAGCTCCTAGCTAGACTAAGCTCCTAAATACCGGAGCCAAGACACTGGTCTACCTCGCTAATCTGACCTATCTCGCCATACGAGACAATACATACCATATTCAACAACCCCTATGAGGGATCATACTGTGAAGATATGAAGATACACTGGATAATATCTGGAAACGTTACGTACGTGCAAAACAATTAATAGAGCCCAAAAAAGGAACAAACTAATCTCCACCAAGATATTCTCAACTCAGCTATTAACACAAAGTCAATTACATTTAAATGAGAGATCCCGTCCGATAAGGAGGGAAGAGACTGAGAAAATCAAGGGGAGAATCAATTGGTTTTAACCTACAAAAATTATGTATAAATAGGAAAAAGAGAGAAAGAGAAAATGACGACTTTTCGACAGACATACGACAACAACCCTACTTCTCCTTAGAGAGATTGAAAGCAATTGAGAGATATTTGTACACGATACACCATTAATAAAGAATGCATTCTTCTTCTATTTTGATGGTATTAACATTAATATTTTTTCTCATTTGAATAATCACTGTTTAGAGTACATTCGACCTTGGCCACCACCTTCGTGGTAGTGGTCTTGAAGGCGTTAATTGAGATTTCTCACTCCGAGCAAATTTTCCATTAACATATATATATATATATATATATATAATGTAATAATAATTCTATAAAATGAGGTTGGCCAATTGATATATTACGTGAGTTTTAGTCTCATTTTTCTTAAATCTTTAATTATTATAATATTTAAAAAAATTTCAAACCCATAACCCATCATCCAAGTAACGAAACTAAAATTTTCAAATGAGGAGGCCGCAAAAAATCATACGGATGCTTTACATTATAATTTACATGCATAATGTCGAGACATAATAATTTTAAAATATTTAATATAGATAGTCATTCCTTGATTATGTCGATCTCAAAATGTTTTATTTCAGAATCTAAATTATACGATCCACAAAGTTACGAAAATAGACAATTAGTTATATAATCGACATGCCTAAAGAATTAAATATTATATATATATAATTTTTTTTTTTGAAATCCTGTTCAAAAGGATTCAAGTGTATCTAATCTTTGACTCTCTGTAGCACACGATAAACACAAAAATTTATTAATAATTTATGCTATGCCCACCCAAAAATAAAATTCATATAAAACAGATTTGTTATAATAATAATGATAAAAATAATAATAATTCTGTGTCATGAAGTTAAAAAATGGAGCAACTGTTCGGGGGTCTCTTTTAAGCTGTCGTGTTGTTCTTTAGATTCTTCTTAGAAATGATGGGACTTGGAGCTTTGTCTCTGATACAGGAAGAAGAAGAGCAGCAACAAAATCAGCTACTTCTACTGGTTGTATTGGTTTTGGCCTTTCGATTGGTGCTCAACGACGTCGTTTTCTGCTCTGACGGTTGTGCTCTCAGAGACTGAAGAATTTAGCGGGAAAAGTCACTGGTCATACATGCCACTTTGAATTCAAGGTTCGGTTTTTGTATATATATATATATATATATATATATATATATATACACACACACACACATATACATATGTGCTGCAGTTTCTGTTACCCTTTTAAGCTTTCTTTTGTTTCTGGGTGTCTGTTTGGTTGCCAAGAAAAGAAAGATTTTTGAAGTTGTATGTTTTGGTATTCTAAGTTTTGTTCTGTTTTTGCTGCTCTGTTTTCTCTGTTTTCTGTTTTTAAGTGGGTTTGTTTGGTTTCACTTGACAAGTTAATAGATTTCCATTTTGTGAGTATTTGGGGAATTTCATTTCATTTCACTGGAACAGATTTAGTTTGTACTTATCTTTCTATTTTCTTTGTTTGATTGTGCTTTTGTGGATGTTTGACTTTAAAGTTACTTTTTTAGTTTCTGGATCATTGTGTGTAGGTACTTGTTTACATGTTTGTAGTTTATGAAATTTTTTCTCATGTATTCAACTGTATTTTAGAGTTCTTTTGGGTGTTGAAAGGTTGAATTCCTTTAGTACTTTTGCTTTTGGATATCAAACTTCCCATTTGAAGCAAAGCAATTTTTCTTTTTCTTTTATGGTTGCTTTAATTAAAAGCAGTCAAAAGTAATTTGTAGTGATGGTATTTTTAGATTTTTGTTTTTCCTTTTCCCCTAATTTGCTTTGACGTATACAATTTGAAGAGATGTTTCACAGTCTATGCCTTTTCTGGCTTCAGCCGAATTGGCGTTTTCAGTAGTGTTGATGTCCTTGTGCTTCCTTGATTGGCGTCTGTTTAGTATCATGATCTGTAACAAGTACGATCTTCGATTTCTTTCAGTCTTAGGTTTGATGTTCTTCACCTACAACTCAATGGGAGTTAGTTAGAGTAGTTTAGTTGGTTCGGGTTTTTTTTTTTTTAACTTCATGGGAAAAATTTATGATGTTCATTTTCTGATCTTGGTAGTTTATTTTTATCTGTTAAAAGTTATGATATCATAATCTTCCACTAGAATGTCATATTCATATTAGTCTTGATGGCAATAACGAATTTGAGGTCTAAATAGGTCCACCATTATCACATAAAAGGAGACAAGCGAACAGTGAGCTCCAATAATGGGATGACTTTGCTGTGTAGACCTGATCTGGACTTAAAAAAATCGGAACAAAAAGATGATTGTTGTCCAAACTTTTCTTACTCTAGGCTACAAACTGAGTATTCTGGAAAAGCATACTAGGTCCAGTTGTTTCTACCTTATTGGGTGCTTTTTGGTTGAAACGTAAGCAAGTTGGGAAGTCAATGATTGTTCCTTGTTTACTTGAAAGTTTATAAATGCAGTGCCGTCCCAGAATTTTTAGAATGCCAATGCCACCATAAATTGGCATTTAGCTTTGTGAAAAGCTGTATTTACGCGACTAGCATCATCTTTTGGGTTAATTTATTGGCAATAACAGGTAACTTGGAAGAATTTCATGAAGTATTTTTCATCAATGGATGACGACTTAGCTAAATACACGAGAGGGAAAATGAACTAGGTGTTTAGAATAGGTAGACTAGAAGATCTAATATGATGAAATAAAGATTTATGGCTTGTAGAAATCTATTGTTTGTTGCACATGTTTGAAGACTTCAGTGTGCGGATAAGGTAGTCCACAGTCTCTTTGTTAAAGAACTCTGGAATTTTTCAAAGTAGAAAGCAAAATCTCAATTAGTTGCATCATAAATCACAGATATCGTGTTCATTTAAATCATACTATTTATTTCCTACCTAAATCTAAATTTTGGGCGATTTTTGATTGACATCGTACAGACATTGAGGTTTTGATGCTCTCTGAGGTTTTCATGGCTAAATTTGTCCTATTCTTTTTGTTTCTTCACTTGTATGTCCAACTCTTCTTTGGTCAGGATTAGCGTGCGAATCTTGATGTGCATCAAGAATGTGTCTTGGGATACTGGATTAGTATAGTTGGGTTGTCACACACTTGCTTAACTTTTGACATTTTTTCGCATTGTTATAAACCTTTGGACTTTATGGTTGTTTCAGTTGAGAAAGAGAAACCTGTTGTTTGATTGAAGACTTCTTTAGATCCACCTCACACTAAACTCTTGGAATATCAATCTATTGCAAAAGTGGAACTAGCTCTATCAATTTGATATTACTGTTTGCCTTTGCATATCATGTTGCCTGTTTCTTTTTAGTTGCCCATTTAGGCCTGATAGCAATTATTTGAATCTTGTAGGTTCTTGAATTCCTCTTATATTGATTTTACTCCTCCAAGTTATCTTTATGTTAATAACTGTATTTCTGTATTTATACCAAAAGCTCACTGAGAGTATATCCTCATTATCAGTTTGAAAAGCATGAACTCTCCTTCCACCCAGTTTGTCACCCCAAGACAAATGAGCATCTATGAGCCCATCCACCAGATTGGCATGTGGGGAGAAAGCTTTAGGAATAATGGTAATCCGAATACATCTACATCTATAATTGCGGAAGTGGATACAAAACTAGACGATCAGGTGCAAATTTTTTACATTTATTTTTGTTGGTGTGAAGGATGAGATCATATTCTTCTGGTTTCTAATCTATTTTTATTTGAATATATGTTTAGTCCGAGGATACTTCACTTGGACCTTTTGACACTTCCAACAAGTATGAACAAGAAGCAACTAAACCTACTGACAAGGTATGATTGTGTAACTGATCATGTATTTATTCTCTAATTTTATTTTTGTTTATTTAAGTTTCCACACCAACCTTATTCTGTTGTGTGGACAGTATCTGTTGGTTAGTCGAGAGAATTCTGTTGAAATTTAGAAAAAGATGTACAGCTTTGGTTTTCTAAGTTCCTTTCTTTACGGTCCTGGATTCTGACTCCATCTTACCTCATCTATACTTCTATATTTGCATTCTGTATCTTGCACTCTGACAAACTCTTATTAATTCCCTTCTTAAAACTCTACAATATTTATTTCTTCTTTGAACTCACTGTTTTTGCATGTTAACATGATTGCCTGTAACCTTTTTGAGCTATTGGTTTGACTACCATTGAAAATATTGCACTCCTGAACTCTGGCCCATGTATTAAAATCTTAATGTTCTTTTGAAGGTAAAATTTGCTTACTACTAGTAATTGCAATGAAGGTGGTATTTGTATTACTTTCCTTATAGCTCTTGATAACTGCTTATACATTTTCTTATTTTTTTCTGATTCATAAAATAAACCATTTCTCCATGATTGACACACAAGTTCACCAAACAGTATAAATTTTGATAAAGCTAACAAAATAGCTGTTGTATCTCTGAAACTAACAGTGCTGGAAATTTCTCTAAGTTTAGATTATATTGTCCTTCTATTGGAATGTACCTCTTTAACTAGCAATTTGCCTTGTATGCATTTATGCTTGCTTGTTGATGTAGGTACATTTATGCATATACTTTCTAGCAAAATTATTTTTTTTTCTTTTCTTTTTTGCATGTAGGTAATAATTATCTGGTATTTGTTGATTGTAACATCGCTTCTTGTTTGTTCCTTTGTTGTTTTCCTTTAAATCATTGATTAAGGAAATTTCTTGTTGTATCATGCAAATTAACTTTTAGTTTTAGCTACTTTGTAGATATTGTAGCATGATTTGGTCATGGACTTTCTTCGGTTCTTCCACTTGATGCATACATGCTAATGATTGATTAATTGTCTGGTAGACTCATAACTAATTGTGAAAATGATTTTCTTATTCTTTTTCCTTTTCCTTTTGTGTTTATATTGAATAATATTTCCTTTAGCATGAAATGTACCCTTGGTTTTAGACTTTGTTTACAAATGTCTGCAGATACAAAGACGTCTTGCACAAAATCGCGAGGCTGCTCGTAAAAGCCGTTTGCGGAAAAAGGTATGATATGACAGGGTCTCAATTGAAATATATTGCCTACTTGCAAAGACGGGTTTGAATTTGATACACTAATCTAATTTTGTTTTGTTTTGTTTTGTAGGCATATGTTCAGCAGCTAGAAACAAGTCGATTAAAGCTAGTTCAGTTGGAGCAGGAGCTGGAGCGAGCTAGACAACAGGTATGGAGGAGATTTGCTATTTCTGTGGTCTGTTTAATTTGTTGCTACATTGACTATAGAGACCCCCACCCTCCTTTTTATTTCCTATTAAAGTTGTTTGACTAATTTAAACACTGAATGCTCTGCTGTAGGGTCTGTTTGTAGGTGGTGGGGTGGAGGGTATGCATATGGGGTTCTCCGGAACTGTAAACTCAGGTTTGTTTCTCAAAACACTGGCAGTTACCATTGTTGGTATTGATATTGATGCTTATAGACATTGATATGTCTTGTTGAAATTGTGAGTCTTAACATGATTGTTTGGTATATCAATTGGGATGGCCATATGGAATATTAGGCTTCGAAATTTTCTCAACTTATACATTACTGTGATTGTTCTGAGTTATATGAATATTGCTGTAAAATTCGATTATAGAGTTACACGTTTGTACTTTGAAATAGTCTGAAAAGTTTTGTACAGTTCCTTTATCAGACATTTGAGGCATCTTCAGTTTTTGATGTTCATTAGTCTACCAAAAAAGGAGAAATTCTCTTGGCTTTTGCTGATATTAGCAAGTTAATGATTCTTGGAAGAGAATTTCTCTTCCTTTCAGTCTGTGCCAAAAATAGTTAAATAATTTTTTTTCTTTAATCCGAATTTTCATCAGTCTATAATCAAAAGTCTCGAGCCAGTTCATAACAAAAGATTCTGGCCATCCATTAGCAAAGAGCAGGCTAATGTGCAAAACTGAGACCACCCTGAAATTTGCTATAAAGTATGAAGCTTTTTATCATCTGATGTCCTGAATGTGTTTTCTTTGCCTTGATTCGTGCATGTAGTTTGTCGTTCCTAACTGAAGATTGTGCAGGGATTGCTGCATTTGAGATGGAGTATGGACACTGGGTAGAAGAACAAACTAGACAGATTTGTGAATTGAGGGCTGCTCTGAATGCCCACATAACCGATATAGAGCTCCGCATACTTGTAGAAGGTGGCATGACCCACTATTATGAACTCTTCCGCATGAAAGCAGCTGCTGCAAAAGCTGATGTTTTCTATGTAATGTCTGGCATGTGGAAGACATCATCTGAACGTTTTTTCTTTTGGATAGGAGGATTTCGCCCATCAGAGGTTCTTAAGGTAATGCATGATTTGGTTATATTTAGTAAGTGAAGAATTGTGCATTCATTTGAATACATAGGGTTATTATTGAGTTGAACTTGTGGTAGCAACTCAGGATTTAAATGCTCCATTTAAGGTTTATTGTACTAAAGGTTACCTTTGGGCTGAATTGTGAGGCTTAGCTGGGTTTCCTGCCTATATGGAACTATAACAATGTAATGATAGGCTGGTAGATAATTTGTCATTTTGTAAGATTGTAGAAACAATAGCTCTACTTAATATGTATTACGTGTTCGTATATGTATCACAGTTAAACACATAAACGAGGTGATCATTTAAATCTGTGTTCTTGCTTAATAAATGTGAATATGTGTGGTTATTCCCCTTACAAGGTGTCCCTTGTTATGGTGCTTAAATACTATTGTTGGGTAATTACCTATTATCTTAAGCTTTTAGGTCAGATGGTTAATAACATGGTATCAGAACCTTTTCTACTTCCATGCTTAAGTGAAAGGACTTCTTTTTATCATTATTATTGGTAGAGTTATGTTCCAAGTTTTTTCACGTAATGTCGAATAATACTTGTCAAAAAATTTATGTTGATTACAGGTACTTGTTCCTCAGCTTGACCCCTTGACAGAACAACAATTTATGGATGTTTGTAACCTAAGACAATCCTGTCAACAAGCCGAAGATGCTCTTTCGCAAGGCATGGACAAACTGCAACAAACTCTTTCTGAGACTGTAGCCGCTGGTCAGCTTGGAGAAGGAGGTTACCTCCCACAATTGAATATTGCGATGGAGAAGTTGGAAGCTCTAGTCAGCTTTGTGAACCAGGTAATGAACTGTTTCTTACCACTGTTCAATAAAGTTGTTTTATTCCGGTACACTTTAAGTTGATGTTCATGTTACGTTCTATCTGCATTTTATTTGTCTTCCGATAATCGGTTTTCTTACCCATCAATTATTCTTTATCAGCAGAATAAGAACGCTTTTTTAGGAAGTTAAATAAGTGAATCATTTGTACTGAAATCGAAGTACCGCTTTCTATCCATGTAATAGAACAAGCTATGGAGCTGTTATTTTTGCCTGGCTTCCTTGACATGTTTACCAACTATGCAACCTTTTTTCTTCAAACAGGCTGACCATCTTCGCCAGGAGACCTTGCAGCAGATGTCTCGCATTTTAACAGTTCGCCAGGCAGCTCGAGGCTTGCTTGCCTTGGGTGAGTACTTCCAACGGCTTAGAGCTCTAAGCTCGCTTTGGGCTACACGTCCTCGTGAGCCCGCTTAGTCTTACTATGGAAGAATCTACAAGCACAATCTGAGGGTGATCATACCAAAAGACAATTGCTTACACATGCAGAGGTACCTCTAGATGATGATGTTATAAGCATAATTTTCCATAATTCAAGCTGCTGACATTTTTGAAGCAGCCACCACCAGCATCCTCGAGAAATTGTAAATATGAATAGCCGTTGCATCAAAGAGGAACTCGTAAACAAAATCAATTTTCAAAGTCTGTTGTACATCATATTATCTTGAAAGGATATTGTTTAGGTTGAATGTTTTGAGTTTAGATCGAGATGGAACAGAACTTATTATGTCATGTAAATTCTTACAATATGGTCTTTGTATTTCGTATGTTTGATGTGTAATCGTGTATTCCGTGAAGTTTCTTATTTTCGAGTATGAACAAATACTAAATACCGGAAAAACCGGTGTTTCTTACTTAAAAAACCAGTGTAGAATAATTAAAGTTTACTCATTTTGATTTGTAGAAGATGGAATTCTTATTGTCTTAACAATTGTTATCAATGTAAGCCTCTTTATAAATGTAACACTTTGGTGACACGCTTTAACTCTTGCTAAGGGTTGAGTGATTTATTGTGTCTTTTTTTGGGGGTATTATTATATTTTTTTTGGGATTTGAAGGACGGACGCGCGATTCTAACCTACAATGGTGTTGCTGATAGAGGCATGTCTAAAAGTTTCTCTACTCATATTCACAAAAACAATAAAGACTCAATTAATTAATTGAGTAGCTAACCAGCTTTTTACTTAAATAACTTAAAAATCAGTATCGTTAAAGTATGCTGATTGAAGGATATATAAATATATATACGAAAATTTTCACATAAGTACGTACCGATGGAATTATATAAGGACATTGAATGTGAGTCACTCGTTTTACATACTTTGACTTGATATGTATGTATTTGTCAGAACTCGTTTATAAATAAGTGGCTCATATTCAATGTCCTTATATAATTCTATCAGTACACACTGACAGGAAAATGACTATATATATATATATATAAACGTTTTTTCTATTATCAGTTCGTCATGATATAAAATATATCAGGACGAAGGATGTGGACCATAGATTTACATACTTTGACTCAAAGTGTATGCACTTGTCAAAACTTCTCCATAATCTGTGGTCCATATTCTTCGTCCCGATATATTTTATATCAAGACGAACTGATAATAGAAAGACTATATATATATATATATAAATTATAAAGTGAGGTATACTTTACTTTAATTTCAATAAGGATCTTGATGAAATCACATACATTTTTATGAATTTTGATATAATTTTTTTTACGGATGATAAGTTCATTGAAATCTATCTATGATTTAAATTTGAGAATTTTTCAAGCACTGAAACTATTTATCCCGATTTTGTTAAATATAATGGTATCGGAAAAATGAGATAAATATAGGAAAATTCAAAAAAAATAAAAATAGTTCTAGTACTTGAAAAATTCTCAAATTTTATTCATACGTAGATTTCATTAAACTTATCATCCACAAAAAAATTCAGATCAAAATTCATAATAGTTATTATACTTTACCGAAATTAAAGTAAAGTATACCACACTTGATAATTACTCTCTATATATAATAGTTAATTATTTATAATTATATGAAGATAAAAAATTATTTTTATTATATTTTTTTAGAAAAAGAAGTTATAAAACACAGATCGATTGTAGATCAATTTTTAATTAGCTTAAATTGTTTTTGTTAAAAATATAGGTATAATATAACTACAAATAATATTATTTTTACTTTTATAATATATTAAAATATGATTTAAAAACAATTTCTCTAAATAAATATTAAAATATTGGATTTTTTTTGAGAATTATACTCTATTTACTATCGTATTTTCAGAGTTTTTCAGTTTCTAATAACTTGAAAATCAATTTCTCGTTTTGAAACAAAAACATATGAGTTTAAAGAGATGTTATTGTTGTTAAAAGTAATGTGTCGTTTGTTTTATCCACTTAAAATTTTATGGGTATAAATTGAACTCGTTAAGTTGTTTTGTTTGTTTTTTTAACTGGTCAAACAACTTAAAAATATCAAAAAACAACTTAAAAATGACTTCATATCTCATAGAGATCGGTGTATATAATTTAGGAACCTATTAAAAAAAAACTATAACCCTTTTTTACTTGGTTTCCAGTGCATATGGTTTAGGAAATTAAATAAAAATGGTTTCCTCAATTATATACACCGGAAACGTGGACAATATATAAAATAACCATGATTTTTTTTTTGACAATAAATTGAACTTGAACTTTGTTTGTAGAACATGTAAAATTATATTCTTTGATGATTTTTTTATTTTATTAAATTGAACTTTGAATGCAGAAGAACATACATATTAAATTACTTATTTTAATTAGAATGAGTTTTTTTTAATTACTATGGGTATAAATGTAAAATTACTTATTTCCAGATAATTTTATTTTAAAAAACAAACATTAACAGTACATTTAGATGTGAGAAAAAAAGAAACAAACATTTAATTTAGGCTTAGATTTTAGTGCTATTCCGTCTTTTAAAATATTCAGGCATGTTCCGTCTCCAGACAAAAAAAGAAAAGAAAAAGGAAGACTCCTAAATCTTTAATTGCCACCCATGTGATTTTAAACACCAAAAACAAACTCAATCATAGCGCACAAAAAAAAAAGGTAAATCTTTGATTTATTTCCTTTGATTGACACTTACAGTTGGATACTTATTTTCCTTTGGTCGAGAGTTACTTCCTTTGGCCGAGACTCATTTTCTTTTAGTAGAGATTTATTTTTAAAAATGTTTGCTGATATGTTTATTTTTTGTTTTTTTTTTCTGATTTATAGGTAAATCATATTTTCTTTAGCAAGCAATCTTATATCTCCAATTCCAAGAGTTTTCATAGATGATTCAACAAACAAAAGTTAACTTACGGGAGCAGTAAGAATCGCACTTTGAAGTTTGATTGGGGCAGGGTCAACCCGCCCTATTGAAATATTATTAGATTGAGTTAAAACATGAATATTAATTATGTTTTTATAAAATATTTTTAATTATTTTTTTATAATTAAATAACATGTCTATTTCATAATAAAATATTATATTATTGAAGTTAAGAATTTTTTTTCCTAATTGAAACTTGAAAGCAATTTTAACTTTACAATAAATACTAAATTGTTTATATAAGTTTTAAGAGTGATTTAAATTATATAAAGAATTTTGTTTTTCATAATTACAAGTAAGTGGTCTTCCTATTCCATTTGATCATATAAGGACAAAAGAGTTTAATAATTATTTAATTAAATATCCAGAAGAATGTATGAGTAATAATATAAAATAGGGAAGAAAAGGAACGACAACTAAGGGGTTGTTTGTTTTTTTATCTGAAGATTGAACGGTCCTGAATTTTTCTGAAAACTGAATATGTACTGAAATCTGAACTTAAATAACATGTTTGTATTTTTTTTTCTCACATCTGAATATATTGTCAACACATTTGTTTTTTAAAAGTAATATTGTCTGAAACTAAGTAATTTTACATTTATATCCATGTTAAACAATTGTACATATAATCTAGAATAAAAACAATAAAAAATAATAATTATATATGAACACATATGATCATGATCTTCTTCTTTGATTACATATAAACTTTATTTTTACTAACAAAAGAAAAAGTTGTTTTTTTTCCAAAAAATAAAAAGGACAGTAGGAAAACTCACACAAAACACTCTAAAAAAATAATATATAAATACATGACCCTAATAACATAATAAAGTACTGATATTAAACACCAATATAAGAAGTGATTAGAGTTCCTTTTTATTTTAAAGCTATTTAAAATAAGAAATATATTAAAATAAAGATTAAAGATTTCTTTACCATATATAATTATAATGAAATTGGAAATATATTATATATGGGGGATAGTATCGGAAGAAAAGATTTTGGATTGCATTTAATGCAATTCAGTGATTTGCAATTAAGTGAAAAGTCAAGATTTTTTACTTTTTATTTTAAGTTGTTTTTTGATATTTTTAAGTTGTTTGACCACTTAAAAAAACAAACAAAACAACTTAATAATTATGATTCAGACATATTAAATTTTAAGTGGAAAAACAAACATACATGTTATTTTGTTAACCAGTGCCCTCAACTCAATAAATATATATTATGCTATTTGTAAGTTCCTCATATTTTGATTGGCTTATTTCGTTGACAAACCACATTGGGGCTTAAATGTGAAAGGTAGTTTATGCCGTCTTTGTTCATGATCAAGCTCAAGTGCGCTTCAAAGATATATCACTTGGCTTGACTTCTTGAAGAGATTAGTAGCACACACACACACACACTCTCATGCATGTGTATTATCTTGCATTTGTGTCTCTTTGTTTGCATTTGGGTTAAATGGGATTATACCATAAGTTGGGCAATATTGTTGTTGTCAAAATCTGACCTTTGGTCACTCATTTGACCATCAATCTTTCTACATACATCCAAATATTGTTTTGTCAATTGGAGTAGAAAGTAGACTTCCATAACTTTCCAACGGTATACTATACGAATGGTTTTGATGTCGTTTGGTCACATTTTGGGTCGCTCAAAACTGGAGCTGTTGTGCTGTCAGGTTTTTACCCGAGAGAATAGCGACCTTGGGGTGACCTGACCTTCAGGTCGCTTTTTCAAGCGTTTTTTGGCACTCAAACCCGAGAGTAAAGCGACCTTGAAGCGACCTGATCTCCAGGTCGCCCTAAGGTCGCTTTTGGTCACCAGAAACAATTTTTCCCATGTATAAAACGACGTAGCTTCATTTGGACCCTATAAATACATCATCTTCTTCACCATTTAACCATAGAGCTCAGAATATCATATCATTAAGTGAGAGAAAGTGACTCCAAGAGAGAGAAAGCTTCAAGCTTTGTTTCTTGACTCTCAAAACCCCAAAAACCCATCATCATCTTGCATATAGAGCATCATTCAAGCATGTGTCTTCATTAATGCCTTTACTTGGTAAGTAGAACTCACATCATTGCTCATTTATTGTTCTAGCTTATCACGACATGTCATTTATTGCTTAGGTTAGCAAATCTTCATATTTATTGTATATTAATTGAAGTTATGACATGTTTGGGGTTTGTATTGTGATAGCTAATATTTATGACATATTTTCCCTCTAGCTAATTAGGACTCATTGATTGCATTTGTTAATTGCATTTATTGTCCTTGCCATTTTTGTTGGAACCCTGTTCACTGGTAACGCAGCGGAAATATGTTTTTGAAATTTTTAATGCAGATCATAAATGATCTGGAACCAATGAACTTGAGACCGTAATTATTTTTCCGGAACTAATAATACATACAATATGTAAACTCAGGAAATTGTAATCAATATAAAAATATATAGAACCTTACCAACGTTTGGAGGCTCCTTCACTTTACGATATGCTCCTGGTCTGTACCACTGATCTTTCTAGCTATATCCTGGAACTGGTAACTGCGTGTGGGCGCGTCACGTACTCAGGAACTTAGGAGGATGTAGAGAGAATATGAAGAAACAATTTCTTCCAAAAAAAATATAACTAAGAACAACCCTTGTTCTTTAAAAAATATATATAATTTTATTTTATTTTTCAAATAGTGCATTTTTCTCTCTTTGTTTCTCACGCACAACACTTGTGCTTTCACTTTTAGAAAAAATCAAACGCACACCATTTTGTGCTGATTACTTTCTCTTGTTTTTTTTTCTTTTTAAATTCAAAATCAATTTTTAATTAAAAAACAAATCAATATAATCTTTTAAGATATCAAATATCTTTAAAGATATTGATTGATATTGATTAATATTTATTTTATTTAATATGATTTGAATTCAACCTATTTAAATTCAAAATTCAAAATATAATTTAATAAAATAAAATAATCATATTATCTTATTTTATTCAAAAACAAATATCAACAAACATCCTCCATTTAGTGATTAATAACATGATTAAATAATCTTATTATTTAATTTAATTAATCACCATTATTCATTAATCAAATAATCCCATTATTCAATTAATTCCCGAATAAATATGTGTCACTTTCGTAACACAATTAATTGGACAATCCAATTAATTAACCGTGACCCTTGTTACCTAAATCGACCGGGCTAGCAAGGGGATCTAATGGACCCACAGTATTTTGAGCTCCAATAATCATCAGAATCATTAATTAAACTCTTTAATTAATATTCATTGATTATTAACTCCGGTGTTATTCCACTAAAAACCCGAAGCCGCACTCTCTCAACTGTAGACGCTTTTACACAGACCGATACAACTCGGTGTCCATCGATATAGCTATGACACATGGTGTGATCCTCCACAGTAGTTCATAATTAGAGCTGAGTCATAATGTCCGTTATACCCCTTTAATTACATATATCCTTTAAGTACCGTTGATTCTCTAATGGACAATAAATCCTATTTCCTCACGAAATTAGGAGAGCGCTCATATTGTTCAAGCTCTGAATCAACCCTTAAGGGAACTACCATCTACTTCTCATAAGAAGGAGTGGATTCCACTATTGTGTATATACCTTCCCAGCCACAAGCCAAACCGCAATCCCAACATACAGAGTATATTGATCAGGAACTGCATCTGACCTCACCCATGGTATACCAAAGACCACGATCTAACCTGAAGGAGTCGATAAGACACTCATGATTAAGATCACCCATATATAGCCATCATTAGTTGATATATATGAACCTCATCAGTAAACGGATCTTGGTGAGAGATTCATATTGATCATGACCCAGTCCTATATGATCACATCATACAAGGTGCCTCCATTCCCATATCTCATATGAATGATTCAGGATAGAATCACCGTACATTACGGAATGGACAACAGCTATAGATTAACCACAAATAAAGTACTCAGCTTTGTTTGCTATCTATGAACTCTGTAGATTGCACGTCTCTTACTGTATCCATCCATATATGGCACTCATATACACAGTTCGAGATTACATCCGACAATCTAGGATGTTAATATATGCACATGTTATAAAATAAACAACACAACAAGAATGAATTGAATTTTTCTTTTTATTTATTTCATAAATCCATTTACAAATTACATCTTTAGGGCATAAACCCCAACAATCTCCCACTTGCACTAAAGCATGTGAGGCATGTCTCGTAACCCTAGACCATCTAGGTGACCCGAAAACACTTTAGCCGGTAAGGTCTTCGTAAATGGATCAGCATGATTGTCTTGTGAGGCTATCTTGGTGACGATCACATCTCCTCTATACACTATCTCTCTAATGAGATGATACTTTCTCTCTATATGCTTCCCTTTCTTGTGGCTTCTTGGTTCTTTGGAATTAGCCACATCACCACTATTATCACAATAAAGTGTGATGGGCTTGTCCAGATCTAGAACAACTTCCAGATCACTCAAGAATTTACGGAGCCAAACAGCCTCTTTAGCAGCTTCACAAGCGGCTACATATTCAGCTTCCATGGTGGAGTCAGCAATGCAAGATTGCTTTATACTTCTCCACACAATGGCTCCACCACCTAGGGTAAAAACTAATCCAGACGTGGATTTTCTAGAATCCTTGTCTGACTGAAAATCAGAATCTGTGTATCCTAACGGGATCAAATCCTGTCCGAAATACACTAGCATATAGTTTCTCGTTTTCCGAAGATACTTGAGAATAGTCTTGACAGCAACCCAATGATCCAATCCTGGGTTGGACAGGTACCTGCTGACTACTCCCACTGCATAGCAGATGTCCGGTCTCGTGCATAACATAGCATACATGAGACTACCTACTGCTGATGCATAGGGTACACGTCTCATATCCTTAACTTCTTGAGGTGTCTTAGGACAATGTTCCTTAGACAAGTGAACTCCATGCCTAGAAGGTAAATTACCTTTCTTGGAGTTATGCATCGAAAAACGCATAAGAATCTTGTCGATATACGATGCCTGAGACAGTGCTATGAGTTTGTTCTTACGATCCCTTATAAGTTGGATCCCTAGAACATAACTCTCCTCTCCCAAATCTTTCATTTGGAATTGGCTAGCCAGCCAGCCCTTTACATCATATAACACTCCCACATCATTCCCAATGAGTAGGATGTCGTCCACGTATAGGACTAAGAAAACTACCTTTTTGTCAATGACGCGCTTGTAGACACGAGGCTCATCGACGTTCTGCTCAATGCCATAGGTTTTGATCACATCATCAAACCTGATGTTCCAAGATCTAGATGCTTGCTTAAGTCCATATATGGACCTTTGCAACTTGCAAACCTTTTGCTCTTGATCTGGAGACACGAATCCCTCTGGTTGCATCATATAGATGCTCTCGTCAAGATTGCCATTCAAGAATGAAGTCTTGACGTCCATTTTCCAAATTTCATAATCGAAATAGGTAGCAATGGATAAGAGAATCCTAATAGACTTAAACATGGCTACTGGAGAGAAAGTCTCTTCATAATCAACCCCCTCTTTCTAGGTATAACCCTTAGCAACTAGCCTTGCTTTGAAGGTCTCTACCTTCCCGTCTACTTCTCTCTTTCTCTTGTAGATCCACTTACATCCTATGGGTTTTACCTCATCCGGTAGCTCTACAAGATCCTAGACTGAGTTAGAGTACATGGACTCCATCTCGAGATTCATGGCTTTAAGCCATTCCTCTTTATCAGGATCTTCCATTGCATTCTTAAATGTCAATGGATCATCCACACTATCAGTAGAGACAACACTTTGTCCCTCACCTATACCTAAATAGCATTCAAGTTGTCTTACAACTCTCCCACTACGTCTAGGTGATAGTGTATCCTGATCAGGAACCATCCGACTCTCAGATGTTTGTGGATCAACAACTCTTGTTGATGAAACACTAGTCGCACCAGGCTCTAAATCATTCAATATAATCTTAGAACGAGGTTTATGGTCACTAACATAATTGTCCTCAAGAAACGTTGCATTTGTCGATACAAATACTTTGTTATCTTCGGGACTATAGAAGTGTCCACCTCTGGTCTCCTTAGAGTATCCTACAAACATGCAGACCATAGACTTGGAGTCTAGCTTTCCACTTCTGTTTTTCAGCACGTGTGCTGGACACCCCCATACGTGGAAATGTCGCAAACTAGCTTTACGACCATTCCACAACTCTAGGGGAGTCTTAGGAACAGATTTGGATGACATTACATTCAAAATGTATGCCGCTGTTTGTAACGCTTATCCCCAGAAGGAATTTGGTAATGATGAGAAACTAATCATAGATCTCACCATTTCCATCAGGGTTCTATTTCTCCTCTCCGCTACATCATTTTGCTGAGGTGTACCGGGAGCTGTGAGTTGGGAAACTATCCCATGCTCGACCATGAAGTCTTCAAACTCTTGGTCAAGGTATTCACCTTCACGACCTGATCGTAGTGACTTGATAGTCCTACCTAATTGATTCTCAACTTCAGCTCAGAATTCTTTGAACTTTTCAAATGTTTCCGACTTTCGTTGCATCAGGTAGACATATCCGTATCTTGAGTAGTCATCTATAAAGGTGACATAATACTCATAGCCACCCCTAGCTCTAACATTCATTGGTCTGCAGACGTCTATATGTATGAGTTCTAGTGGCTCTATAGCTCTAAGCCTTTTTCCAGTAAAAGGTCTCTTAGTCATCTTACCTTCTAAACAGGATTCGTAGACAGGTAAGGTGCCAACCTTTAACTCACTTAAAGGTCCACTTTTTACTAGTCTGTCTATCCGGTCAAGGTTGATATGACCAAGCCTTAGATGCCAGAGATACGTGTCATTATCTGGAGAAATCTTATGTCGTTTAGTTTTAGGTTTTTCAACCTTAAACATTTCGGTGTTAAGCAGTGTAGTATGTATTAACGGTCTTAACACATACAAATTGTTTTCATTAATCCCTGACCAAATATTCAGACCATTCTTTCCAATAATAACAAACTTATTATTAAAAGAAACATAATATAATTGTTCTAACAACTTAGAAATGGAAATCAAATTCTGTGTAAATCCAGGAATATAAAAAACATTGTTCAATAATAAAAAACTATTATTATTACAAAATTGCAATCTTATTGCTCCCACTGCTTTGGCCGGCACGACATCCCCCGACCCCACACGCATGGAGAAGGCTCCCTCCTCTAGCTGTGTCCAAGAATCAGTCCACTGCAAAGAAGAACAAACATGGTTAGTGGCCCCCGAATCAATAATCCAGGGTGAAGAATTATCTTCCACTAAACAAGATTCAAGAACAAGTAAATCATATTTACCTTTCTTCTTTTTCTTGGCTACCTCCTCCAGGTACTGAGGACAGTTCCTCTTCAAGTGCCCGACCTTGTTACAATGGAAACATTTTCCTTTGTCTTAGTCGGTGGTTGTGCCCATCTTTTTGCTTTAGGCCTTCTTGGGTTTGGGCATACCCTTCGCCTTTCTAGCATACCTCTTCCTCTTATTATTATTAGAGGAAGATGGTTCAGCAACATTTGCCTCACCGGTCTTACTTTTGCTGTCCTTAGTCAAGGACTCAAAAGTAACGAGCTCATTGGGCAACTGTGTGAGACTAAACCTTAACTTGTTTATCCCGTAGTTGCTCTTAAACTGATCAAAACTCTTCGGAAGAGTCGTTAGTATGATGCTCACTTGACTGGGTTCGTCAATGGCCCCGCCATTGACTTCTGCCGTGTTGAAGTAGGACATCATGCTCAGGACATGTTCCCGAACTGATGAACCTTCCTTCATCCGAGCGAGCATAGCGGAACGAACAGCTTCGTGTCGCTTTTGCTCGAAGGGCTGCCCGAACATAGCTTGCAATGACTCCATAATTTCGAATGCTGTATTCATTGCTTCGTGCTTTGTGACAAGCATGTCTGTCATATAAGCTAATAGATATGTTCGGGCCTTCTCATCAGATGAGACCCATCGCTGGTATGCCTCACGAACAGTTTGTGTGGCATTGGTAGTAGGCACCAGAGGACATTCCTCCGTAAGCACAAACTTGAGGTCTTTGGTGACCAATATTGCATTAATATTAAGTTTCCACTTAGTGTAGTTATCACCAGTTAATTTGTAGTTTGCGAGAATTTGAAGTAATGCAGAAGACATAATTGCTGAAATAAATAAAACATTCATTCAGTCATTTATTAAAACAAGTGCGAGTGCTTTGGCATAAATTTAAACATGATGCGTGAACATGTTTAACGAACTAGAAATACCCAAAAAACAGTTACTATACCACGACAATCCAACATACCACAAAGAAGTGCCGCCTTAGGGTCGGTCAAGTCTTTGCATGTTGGACCGAGACATTCTCAATCAAATGATATTCTAGAATAACTCTTATTCCATATCATTCGACCATCGTTTATTCAGTCAGGTTTTTAATTAACAAAACTTAATCAAAACCTTCGTGAGTGTAACCCACCATTTCTGATCTCACGAGCTTAACTCGAGAATTGCCGCCTTAGGGTCGGTCAATCCCGAAATACCCTCAGAAATCCTATCCGTTAGGAAGTCAACCTTGGTATTGATCTTTGTGGAAACTCTCCTTAGGGAGGACGAAAGCAAAGCCGTCACGAGGCCCCACTCGGATCTCACGGTGTTGAATTAATGATGGAGACTGTGGGATATATATGTCATATATCTCTCTCCCACTCACTATTTAAATATTAGGGTTTTCTATTATCCGTTACTGCACCTAGACTCTATTGGATTAAACGGCTCACTTTAATCAAGTTATCTAGCGCATTAACAAATTCATTATTAGAAATAAATTCTAATTAACTAATAAATTATTAATAATTTTTAACTATTAAAAATCTAATCTATTAGTGAATAATCTAAGCTTTTGTAAACTATTTACTAAGCTCGGATTATTATGATAGTGTTTACCAAGTTTTAACTATTAAAACTCTAACACTTTATACGGTTCATTTATTATTAGGTCATTAATCATATTAATACTAATTACAATAAATAACCATATTAATCTAACTTATTAAACACTTTAATAACCAGATTAATATTAATGAGAATTAACAAGTTTTCTAACAATTAAAAAACTAATCTCATTTTCATAGCCAATAATGTATTTACTGATTTAAATCATATTAAAAAAATACATAAAAAATAGGCTATGATGCATGTATGACATATCAAATATATTTGTGTAGGAAAATCTAATCTAAATGACATACGTATGCATGACAATGCTTTTATCATCACATAATATAAAGCATACATGAATTGACCGAGTACTGTGGATTATTTTACCTAAAAAAATAGGAATCTAAAATTACAGAAATATCCCCAAGGCATTCCTTGGTTTTCTTGTAATTTTCGAGTCTTTCAGTCTTTTCAGGTCACTCCGATTCATCTCATGAATCTGAAATAGGAAATCCGCACGGAACGCATTTGGCAACACTTGCCAACGGAACCGTGCAAAAATATGTGAACAGTGCCCAACAACGTCCGCATGAACAGTACCCCCGCATGAACAGTGATGGTGAACAGTGTCGTGAACAGTACCGTGTGAACAGTACCTGTCACGCGTATTTTCGATTTCGCCATTTCGAATTCTCGATTTTTCCAGCTCTTCAATATAGGTTACATTTTTTTTATATTACAATAACAGAAAAAAAAAATTATACAACCCATGAACACTAAATCCACAGTACTATATAATTAACGATCAATCATGTTTTTGTAAATTAACAAATTTAATATGCATACAAAAACAACATACAATCAATTTAAATAGTGCCTACACAATCATACATACAGGAGCATCGAAAACAATTTCCTATTCCGAAAAAAAGATTGGCTCTGATACCAAATGTTGGAACCCCGTTCACTGGTAACGCAACGGAAATATGTTTTTGAAAATTTTAATATAGATCATAAATGATCTGGAACCAGTGAACTTGAGACCGTAATTATTTTTCCGGAACTAATAATACATACAATATGTAAACTCAGGAAATTGTAATCAATATAAAAATATATAGAACCTTACCAACGTTTGGAGGCTCCTTCACTTTACGATATGCTCTTGGTCTGTACCACTGATCTTCCTAGCTATATCCCGAAACTGGTAACTGCGAGTGGGCGCGTCACGTACTCAGGAACTTAGGAGGATGTAGAGAGAATATGAAGAAACTATTTCTTCCAAAAAAAAATATAACTAAGAACAACTCTTGTTCTTTAAAAAATATATATAATTTTATTTTATTTTTCAAATAGTGCCTTTTTCTCTCTTTGTTTCTCACGCACAACACTTGTGCTTTCACTTTTAGAAAAAATCAAACGCACACCATTTTGTGCTGATTACTTTCTCTTGTTTTTTTTTTTTAAATTCAAAATCAATTTTTAATCAAAAAACAAATCAATCTAATCTTTTAAGATATCAAAAATCTTTAAAGATATTGATTAATATTTATTTTATTTAATATGATTTGAATTCAACCTATTTAAATTCAAAATTCAAAATATAATTTAATAAAATAAAATAATCATATTATCTTATTTTATTCAAAAACAAATATCAAAAAACATCCTCCATTTCGTGATTAATAACATGATTAAATAAAATTATTATTTAATCTAATTAATCATAATTATTCATTAATCAAATAATCTCATTATTCAATTAATTCCCGAATAAATACGTATCACTTTCGTAACACAATTAATTGGACAATCCAATTAATTAACCTTGACCCTTGTTACCTAAATCGATCGGGCTAGCAAGGGGACCTAATGGACCCACAGTATTTTGAGCTCCAATAATCATCAGAATCATTAATTAAACTCTTTAATTAATATTCCTTGATTATTAACTCCGGTGATATTCTACTAAAAACCCGAAGCTGCACTCTCTCAACTTTAGACGCTTTTACACAGACCGATACAACTCGGTGTCCATCGATATAGCTATTACACATGGTGTGATCCTTCACAGTAGTTCATAATTAGAGCTGGGTCATAATGTCCGTTATACCCCTCTAATTACATATATCCTTTAAGTACCGTTGATTTTCTAATGGACAATAAATCCTATTTCCTCACGGAATTAGGAGAGCGCTCATATTGTTCAAGCCCCGAATCAACCCTTAAGGGAACTACCATCTACTTCTCACAAGAAGGAGTGGATTCCACTATTGTGTACATACCTTCCTAGCCACAAGCCAAACCGTAATCCCAACATACGGAGTATATTGATCAGGAACTGCATCTGACCTCACCCATGGTATACCAAAGACCACGATCTAACTTGACGGAGTCGATAAGACACTCAGGATTAAGATCACCCATATATAGCCATCATTAGTTGATATATATGAACCTCATCAGTAAACGGATCTTGGTGAGAGATTCATATTGATCATGGCCCAGTCCTATATGATCACATCATACAAGGTGCCTCCATTCCCATATCTCATATGAATGATTCAGGATAGAATCACCATATATTACGGAATGGACAGCAGCTATAGATTAACCACAAATAAAGTACCCAGCTTTATTTGCTATCTATGAACTCTGTAGATTGCACGTCTCTTACTGTATCCATCCGTATATGACACTCATATACACAGTTCGAGATTACATTCTGCAATCTAGGATGTTAATATATGCACATGTTATAAAATAAACAACACAACAAGAATGAATTGAATTTTTCTTTTTATTTATTTCATAAATCCATTTACAAATTACATCTTTAGGGCATAAACCCCAACAATTTTATGTGACAACATGTGTTGATATGGCTTTGTTTGATGACTAGATCTTAGACTTGCATATCTATATCTAGTTAGGTCTTTATGAGCATTCATATAGACATTGATATCTAGGATTTGTACTTAATACCATCTTTAATCACTAGATAAGCATTTAGTGTTGCCTAGCATAATTTGCATTTTGAAAATTCATATATTCACTTAGGTTGTTAATCTCTTCTTGAGAGTTAAGTCTTGTGACTACAAGGTGTAGTGCACAAGCAAGTGAAGTCTTGCAACCAAGGTGTGGTTGGCAAGCAAAGTGATCAATGATTCACTATAGAGGCCCGTTGGGTAGTAGTGGTGGGTTAGTGACCGAGAATGGTGTGACTAGAGGTCAACCTAGGTTGTAAACATCATTACAATAGTGGATTTGAGGATCGTGTGTGGCTAGAAGGATAGCCCGTGGTTTTTCCCTTGTTGAAGGGTTTCCACGTAAAAATCAAGTGTTATTTATAATTCCGCACTTTACATTTGTTTTTGTATGTTCTTTTATGAGGTGAATTTTTAATATTGACTAATCAAGAAAAAATGGTAATTAACTTGATTAAAACCTATTCACCCCTCCTCTAGGTTGTAGACACTTGCTTGAGTAGTATATTCAATTGGTATCAGAGCGGGTTCCTAGATATACTTAGGTGATCCTTGCTCTTAATTGTGTGTGTCTTGCATTTGTGTGCATTTTGTTGGTTGCATTCATTTGCATTCATATTACCCAAACACTATGAGTGACTTTGGGATGAGTAATGAGGGAGCATCAAGCATACGACCTCCTTTGCTCAAGGGTGAAAATTATGCCTAATGGAAAGGCAAGATGGAGTTCTATATTTGCCAAATAAATGACCGAGCTTGGATGGCAATTGAAGATGGTTACACCTCTCCAACAATGACCATCGAAGATGGAAGTGAAGTCCCCAAGCCTAAGTCTCAATGGAGCACACAAGAATTTGAAGCTTCAAAGTGGAACTACAAGGCAATGCATGCTTTGTTTTGTGCAATGGATGAGAGCCAATACAAACTCATCCAAATCACCAAAAATGCACATGAAGCTTTTAAGATCCTAGAGACGGCGCATGAGGGAACCGAAGTGGTTAAGGATTCCAAGCTCCAAGTTCTTCAAGCACAATTTAAGAAGATCAAGATGGAGGAGCATGAGTGCTTTAATGACTTCCAAGTGAAGTTGATGGACATTGTGAATCAAAGCCATTAACTAGGTGACCAGTATTCGGATAGGAGGATCAAGCAAAAGATCATGAGGTCACTTCCCGCTAGATTCGAATCCAAAGTGACGGCTCTTGAAGAAAACAAGGACTTCAAGACTATGAAGCCAAGTGAAGTGATTGGAAGGCTACTTGCCTATGAGTCTAGACTGGGTCCTACCTCCACACCTCCCAAGAAGCAAAATGGGTTAGCCTTGAAGACCTCCAAGATTGGAAAGGGGGATGATGACTCGGATGAAGACATGGCTCTAATGGTGAAGAGATTCAAGAAATTCTTGAAGCTACAAAAGAGTGGCCATGGCTCTAAGGGAAATGACTTTAAGAAGAAAACCCACTTCAAGAATATTGAGCCAAGTCAAGAGAAACATTCAAGAAATTGCATTCAATGCTTCGAATGTGGAGGATTCAGACACATCTCCATGGATTGTGGCAACTTGAAGGACAAGAGAAAAGGAAAGACGATGGCCACCTCGTGTAGTGATAGTGAGAGTGAAGACGAGTCTTCGGGTGATGAAGAGATTGCACTTAACTACACGGCTTTTGGAGCCTCCTATATGGGAGTTGAAAAAGTAGAAGAAGGTAAAAGTGCCTTGAATTGTGACCTTGGAGAAGGAAGAGATGAAGTGGTAGCTAGAAGTGTGATTGATGTAACTACACTTAGGGAAGTTGTTGACACTACAACAAGTGACCAAGGCAAAAGTCTTGATGAGGAAGTTGACCTTATTGATGAGAGGCAAAAGGAAGATAGTGCCTCATCCTTAAGTGTAGAAAGTGACTCTAGTGACAAGAAGTCTTCTCCTCACTCTAGAGGAATTTGTGAAGGCATGGACCTTGAAGGCTTCATCAAACATTTTGAAGACTCTAGGTTGAAAAAGAAAAAAGAGATTCAAAAATTAAAGGAGGAGAATCTAAAGCTTTCAACCAAGGTGACTCACTTGAATGAAGAAGTGAGGAGAGTCATGGAAAGTGAAGACAAGATGAAGAAGGAGCTGGAGGAAGCTAATGAGTTGCTTGCCAAAATGACCTCCGGCACCGAAAAACTTGACCATATGTTGGGCATTGGAAAGAAGTCCAATGATAAGAGGGGCCTTGGTTATGTTGATGACAAGGGAACTTCCTATTTTGGCAAGACAGTGTTTGTCAAGGGAAATAGCGTAAAGGAAGCCTCACCTTCACAATATCCAAGGAGGAAGATTGAACTTGGAGAGTCATCCAAGAGTGGCAAAGTGAAGATGCCAACAAAGAATGAAGCTCAATCCTAACAACCAAGAGCTTCACATTCAAGCTTCCATCAACCAATATTTCCCCAACCAAAAAGGTAAGTCAAGCAAACTCAACCAAGGAAACATGGCAATCCGGTTCAACAACAAAGAAGGAGAGAACCGGCTCAACACCAAAGGCAACATCAAATGCATGACAAGTCTCCAATGACCTTAAAAAGATATGGTATGACTCCTCATTTTATACCAACTTGTCATTTTTGTGGTGTTGATGGACATATTAAGCCAAATTTTCATAGGTACATTAAGATATGTAGAGTTGAAAGCATGATTGAGAGGAATAGACTTAAAAGAGCTAATATGCATGTGCCTAGGTATGTTCGAGAAAATGATCCTAGGAAATCTAGTAATATGTTGACTATGACCACTAGGAATGAAAATGTGTCACCTAAGTGGATTAGAAAAGATGAACCCCCATGCTATTGTGCTAATATGTCACCCATAGACTCAACTAGGTCTAATGGGCTTGGTAGGTCTATAGGGGTTCTTGCCTCCCATTGACTTGGTTGGGATTGACCCCTTATGGGGAGCTCAAGTAAAGAGAGCAACCTTGCATGTTGGAATAAGCAAAAACTTGATCAACTTTATGCTTCTTTATTAATTGCTTGAGTATTTTTGGTTGTGCTTATATATATATATATATATATATATATTCTTATATGGCTTTTTATTCAATAAGTGTGCCTTGCTTAGTTTGTAATCCATGTCACCTCTATGTTCAAACATGCATTTTTGGATTAGGAGAATTGATTGGGAAGTACATTTGAATGACCAAAAATTTATCTCCATGACATGTGACTTGATTTTGACATGCTAAAATATAATGCATGAATTGTGTGTGCAAATGTGTGTGGAAGCACCTTGACAAAGCTAAACTCAATAAGGACCTTGTGTCCATGCAATTAATAAGGATGTCTCATCCAATTTAGCTTTGGGTCTTTTCTTAATGGTTGAACAAGACAACAACCAATAAGGATTCTATATCCATTCAATTAATAAGGATTTTATATCCATGTCTTGATTGACCATTAAGGATTGACATGGTTGCTTGTGTGTGCTCAAACTTTTAAAAGCTATATCTTGTTTAATTATGGCAAAAGGGTGCAAATTGGTTTGAATTCCTTTGGAACCCTTTTGATGTTCTCTTTGCAAAATACCATTTGCTTGAACTATGATGTTACATGTATTACATCCAAAGCAACTAAGTCACACATTTTCTTCTTAAAAATAAAACCTCATGATTCTCTCTCAATTAATTAAGTTGCATAAAGTTGTTGTATATGATTATGCACTTATCTTGCAAATAACTCTCTTTGCTAAAGTGACCCATTTGAGGAAAGCTCCCTTGCCTATCTCGTGACAAAAAGGGGGAGTAGTGTGGTATTTTTAAGGGGGTTGCATTTTTGGAGAGATTGTCCTGTTAAGGGGGAGTAACCTTTTTAGGGGGAGCATTTGCATTGGTTTCTTGTTGCATGTTGTACGCTTTCTTTCATTATGCAAACTACTCTTATTCATTATCTCTCTTGATCACCTCACATACACTTGTCTTGGAAAGTGTAGTCTCATTGTTTTGTAGGGATGTCTATTCTACAAGAGCTTGAAGATTTGAAGACCTAGTATCTAGGTATCTATTTGTAATGTAGAATATATTTTTGTTGACCTCTAGTTTTTATTCTTTATTGTGAGAATGATTTGTGAGTGGTGGTTTTGTCACGAAATAGCCAAAGGGGGAGATTGTAAGTTCCTCATATTTTGATTGGCTTATTTCGTTGACAAACCACATTGGGGCTTAAATGTGTAAGGGTAGTTTAGGCCGTCTTTGTTCATGATCAAGCTCAAGTGCACTTCAAAGGTATATCACTTGACTTAACTTCTTGAAGAGATTAGTAGCACACACACACACACTCTCATGCATGTGTATTATCTTGCGTTTGTGTCTCTTTGTTTGCATTTGGGTTAAATGGGCTTATACCATAAGTTGGGCAATATTGTTGTTGTCAAAATCTGACCTTTGGTCACTCATTTGATCATAAATATTTCTACATACATCCAAATATTGTTTTGTCAATTGAAGTAGAAAGTAAACTTCCATACCTTTTTAACGGTATATTATACGAAAGGTTTTGATGTCGTTTGGTCACATTTTGGGTCGCTCGAAACTGGAGCTGTTGTACTGTCAGGTTTTTACCCCGAGAGAATAGAGACCTTGGGGCGACCTGACCTTCAGGTCGCTTTTTCAAGCATTTTTTGGCACCCAAACCCGAGAGAAAAGCGACCTTGAAGTGACCTGACCTCCAGGTCGCCCTAAGGTTGCTTTTTGTTGCCAGAAACAATTTTTCCCTTGTATAAAACGACGTAGCTTCATTTGGACCCTATAAATACATCATCTTCTTCACCATTTAACCCTAGAGCTCAGAATATCATATCATTAAGTGAGAGAAAGTGACTCCAAGAGAGATAAAGCTTCAAGCTTTGTTTCTTGACTCTCCAAACCCCAAAAACCCATTATCATCTTGCATATAGAGCATCATTCAAGCATGGGTCTTCATTAATGTCTTTACTTGGTAAGTAGAACTCACATCCTTGCTCATTTATTGTTCTAGCTTATCAAGACATGTCATTTATTGCTTAGGTTAGCAAATCTTCATATTTATTGTATATCAATTGAAGTTATGACATGTTTGGGGTTTGTATTGTGATAGCTAATATTTAGGACATATTTGCCCTCTAGCTAATTAGGACTCATTGATTGCATTTGTTAATTGCATTTATTGTCCTTGCCATTTTATGTGACAACATGTGTTGATATGGCTTTGTTTGATGACTAGATCTTAGACTTGCATATCTATATCTAGTTAGGTCTTTATGAGCATTCATATAGACATTGATATTTAGGATTTGTACTTAGTGCCATCTTTAATCACTAGATAAGCATTTAGTGTTGTCTAGCATTATTTGCATTTTGAATATTCATATATTCACTTAGGTTGTTAATCTCTTCTTGAGAGTTAAGTCATGTGACTACAACGTGTAGTGCACAAGCAAGTGAAGTCTTGCAACCAAGGTGTGGTTGGCAAGCAAAGTGATCAAGGATTCACTAAAGAGGCCCGTTGGGTATAGTGGTGGGTTAGTGACCGAGAATGGTGTGACTAGAGGTCAACCTAGGTTGTAAACATCATTACAATAGTGGATTTGAGGATCGTGTGTGGCTAGAAGGATAGCCCATGGTTTTTCCCTTGTTGAAGGGTTTCCACGTAAAAATCAAGTGTTATTTATAATTCCGCACTTTACATTTGTTTTTGTATGTTCTTTTATGAGGTGAATTTTTAATATTGACTAATCAAGAAAAATTGGTAATTAACTTGATTAAAACCTATTCACCCCTCCTCTAGGTTGTAGACACTCGCTTGAATAGTATTTTCACTATTAACAAATAAAAAAGCAAATTAGGTCTGAGTTAGGGAAAATAAGTCTAGGAGGGAAATTGGGTAGAGTAAGCTTCAACTCAAGAAGATTGAGGACAAACATGATAGGCAAATTTCTTTCGCCAAGAGAAAAAAAAGGGCTTCTCAAGAAAGCTTTCGAACTTTTAACTCTATGCGATGTTGAAATTGCTTTAATTATATTTTTCCATCCGAGAAATTGTTCATTTTTTAAGGAAAGAGGAGGAGTTCTAGAATTATTTTCTATTCATTTTTTATTTGAGATCTTGTCATTGTTATTATTATTTGTCCTTTTATTTTTGTTAATTTGTTTAATTTTTTTATACATGGTAGAGGATACCATTAAATATTATATTGATCAGACCCATCATTAATGTGGTGTAAAGGATAACTATGTTAAATAGATTTGTATTATCTCTGTATTTATCTCTTAGCTACATTATTTGTATTTATCTCTAGATTAGTTCTCTCTTATCAGCAGAATGCTATCTTCTATATATGTACTTCAATATCATTCAAGATCAATATATAGAAAATATACATTCTCTATATGGTATCAGAGCTATAACTCAAAAGAGTCAAACGATCCAACATGAATAACACCACATCTTCCTCTTCCAACTCGGTAACAGTTATCTCCTTTACTTCCTCATCTCATGACGTGACCTCCTTCTCAAATACGATTATCTCCATCAACATTACTGCCCAAACTCCCTTAAAACTCACTGCAACAAACTATCGCTCCTGGAAACTTCAGTTTCATACTCTTCTTATTGGTTTTGATCTCAAGAAATTCATTGATGGTCAACACCCATGTCCATCGGCCACCATCACAACTGGTGGTACAAATGCACCAAATCCGGCCTACCACATCTGGACCAGGCAAGACTAGTTGATTCTGAATGCAATCCTTGGCTATATAACTCCGTCCATCTTACCATTTATCGCTTCCGCCAAAACCGCTCAAGATGCTTGGACTGCCCTGGCCAACACTTATGCAAAGCCTTCCAGAGGACACATCATGCACCTTAAAGACGTGCTCACTAACATCACCAAAGTTACACAATCTGTCGCTGAATATATGCAACACACGAAAAGTGTCGCCGATGAACTGGCCATCCTTGATGCTCCGAAAAACCCTGAAGATCTGACAGTAAAAATTCTGAATGATCTGTGTGATGAGTTCAAGGTCATATCTTCTGCTGTCCGTGCTCGTGACATTGCAATCTCCATTGAAGAATTGCATGAGAAACTTCTAAACTCTGAAGCTCTTCTGAAACAAGAAGCCATGAAAACTCCCAAGCTACCCATCATAGCAAATTTTGTTGCCAAACCAGCCCTTGGAGGTCACCAACCCAATCACCACCGAAACCACACAACAATCGATCTCACACACCAAAATTTCACACCAACAGGCCAGCTGCATCCACATCAAATTTTCAGAATTTTGGGAACTCTTCCACCCCAAATTCGGCAATTATGTCAGGACCTAAACCTTACCGTGGTTTCTGCCAGCTGTGCAGCGAATAGGGACACACAACCAAACGTTTTTCCACGTTCAGTATATCTCATGTCAACACTCATCCTCAGACAAACTAGCCGCGTGCGCAATGGCAACCTCGCACACATTATGCCGCACCAAACTCCACCACCACACCGGAATGGCTTCTTGACTCTGGTGGCTCGCATCATGTCACTGCCGACTTGAATAACTTGTTATTGCACTCCCCATATGATGGCTCAGATGATATAATGATTGGTGATGGCTCAAGTTTACCTATCACACACTCTGGTTCTCTCCATCTCCCTACTAAAAACTCATCCTTTTTATTGTCTAATGTTTTATGTGTGCCCAACATGAAGCAAAATCTAATTTCGGTCTCTAAATTTTGTGTAACTAATCAAGTTTCCATTGAATTTTCACCATTTTCTTTTGTTGTGATGGATCTTCATACGGTGGCACAGCTCATGCAATGACGGACTAGAAATGGTGTCTACGAATGGCTATCTCATGCTAAGCTTGACACACCTCCCATTATCGCTTTTTCTAGTGCCAAAGCCTCTCTCCCTAACTGGCACCATCGTCTAGGTTATCCATCATCAAAAATAATTTCGAATTTAGTAGGTTCTCAAGCATTGTCAATTATTTCATCTAGCAGTTCCACCAATTCATGTAATGCATGTCTCTGTAATAAAACACATAAATTGCCTTTTTCAGTCTCAACTGTTGTTAGTACTAAACCGCTTGAGGTTGTTTACTCTGATTTTTGAAGTTCTCCACTTTTTTCTAAGGATGGTTACAAATATTATGTATTATTTGTTGACCACTTTACAAAATATATGTGGTTGTCCCCCCTAAAAAACAAATCTGACGTGCATGCAATATTTATTCTCTTCAAAGCCTTAGTCCAAAAGTTTTTCAATACTCCCATCATCTCACTTTACAGTGACAATGGTGGTGAGTACATAGCGTTAAGACACACTATTGCAAGTCATGGTATTTCCCACTTCACCACCCTCACACCTCGGAACACAATGGTGTCTCCGAGCGTCGTCATCATCATATTGTTGAGACGGGCTTATCCCTTCTCACACACGCTTCACCACCTCTCACATTCTGGTCGTATGTATTCACTACGGCCGTATACCTAATTGATAGGATGTCTACACCATTTTTAGACATGCTGTCTCCTTTTGAAAAACATTTCGGTACACTTCCATCATATGACAAGTTGCCTGTGTTCGGATGCTTGTGTTACCCATGGGTTAGGCCATACAACAGTCACAAACTTGAGTCTAAGTCAAAAGCTTGCATCTTTATAGGGTACTCCTTGACACAAAGTGCGTATAATTGTTTGGATCCAGAAACCGACCGCGTATTTGTTTTCAGACATGTCAATTTTGTTGAGTCAGTATTTCCATACAAAACACTTCACTCAAGCCTTCCTAGGCCTAGCACCACTACTTGCACGACGTGGTTGTCTCATGAGACCTTAACGGTACCAGTTCCGATTTCACATGCTCACTCTTCAACAGGTGTGGCTTCGCATGAGACTACTAGTCAAAACCCGCTCTCTATTTCTTGAGCAAACGCTGCGGACCTACTGTTCTCACCATCACTTCCAGTTTAACCTTCAGCTGAGCCAATCCACCTTACAACCGAGTTGCACCACAGTCCATCCACCACAGCTTATTTCTTGGTCGACCCCCCCCACATACAACAACCGAACCAGCTCTCTCTCCAGTCGGACCAACCACCATCGTGTCTGTACCAGCTCCTACACCAGTCGAACCAGCCACTTCCCTGTCACAACCTATTCCCGCAACTGCACCAGCCCCTGTCTTAGTTGAACCAGCTCACCCACCCACATCCGGCCATCCGATGGTCACAAGATCAAAGAACAACATACATAAACCTCTAACAAAATTATCTCTCACCAGTGTCATTTCACCTGTTCAAGCTGAGCCTACATGTGTATCTCAAGCACTGAAAATTATGGAATGGAGACGAGCAATGTCGGATGAGTTTTGATGCTCTCATTCGAAATGAAACGTGGGTTTTGGTTCCTCCACATTCTTCACACAATGTTGTAAGGTGCAAGTGGGTGTTTTGCATAAAACGGTCTCCAGGTGGGTCCATTTCTTGCTACAAAGCTTGCTTACTAGGATTTTATTAACGACCAGGCCTGGATTGCAAAGAAACATTATGTCCAGTGGTTAAAACAACAACAATCCGTGTCTTGTTAAGTATTGCAGTCTCAAAAGGGTGGTCTCTTCGCCAACTGGATGTGAATAATGTGTTCCTTCAGGGTCATCTAACTGAAGATGTATTCATGGCACAACCACCAGGCTTTGTGATTTTGGCTTCTCCGTCACATGTGTGTCGTCTTACAAAGGCTATCTATGGCCTCAAACAGGCCCCTCGAGCGTGGTACACTAAACTCCAAAAATTCCATGTCCAAAATGGGTTTCTTAACTCTTATTCTGATACTTCTCTATTCATCTTTAATGCTAACGGTTGCATGATTTTTCTGCTGGTATATGTTGATGACATTATTGTCACCGGTAGCAATGGAGAACTTGTTGACAACTTTGTTACATTACTTGCCTGACGGTTCTCGATCAAGGATCTAGGTGTACTATCTTACTTCCTTGGAGTTGAAGTCTTACCATGCTCGACCGGGTTGTTTCCCTCTCAGTGCAAATATGTGACCGAACTCCTCACTCGGACAAAAATGCTCGACTCCAAACTTGTCTCAATACCACTTCCTATGGATCATGACCTCAAGCTCTTTGATGGCACATGTCTCACGGATGCCACTGGGTTTCGTCAGGTAATCGGTGCCTTACAGTATCTATCATTCACTCGTCCTGATATTGCATTTTCTGTGAACAAGCTCACTCAGTTCATGTATCGTCCAACAATTGGCCATTGGTCTCTTACCAAACGCCTTCTGCGCTACTTACATGGCACAATCGGTCATGGTCTTTTGATGCGTCGTGACTCACCGCTCACGTTACATGCTTTTTCTGACGTGGATTAGGCTGGGAATCAAGATGATCATACCTCAACCAGTGTATATGTTGTGTTTCTTGGGTCAAATGCCATCTCATAGTGCTCTTGCAAGCAACGCTCTGTTGCCAGGTCCTCAACTAAAGCTGAGTATAGGGCGGTTGCTACAACTGCCTCTGAAGTGATTTGGCTCTCCTCTCTCTTGCAAGAGATGTTAATTCCAACCTTCGGTCCACCAACAATCTATTGTGATAACATTGGCGCTACATATCTTTGCTCTAATCCAGTTTTTCACTCAAGGATGAAACATATAGCCATTGATTTTCATTTTGTATGAGAAAAGGTTCAAAGCAATCAACTTCGGATATCACATGTGTCCTCCTCTGATCAATTGACAGACTTTCTTACCAAGCCGCTTGCCAGGACAAGATTTTTCCTATTACCGTCCGAGATCAGTGTCTATGATATGCCCACTGTCTTACGGTGGTGTGTAAAGGATTACTATGTTAAATAGATTTGTATTATCTCTGTATTTATCTCTTAGCTACATTACTTGTATTTATCTCTAGATTAGTTCTCTCTTATCAGCAGAATGCTATTAAAGTAAATGCTATATCCTATATATGTACTTCAATATCATTCAAGATCAATATACATAAAATATACATTCTCTATATGTGGACGGTATAAAATTCATTTTTCTAAAAGCTTTGGGTGAATTAAGTGTAAGTAATAAGAAGCGTATTAAGATGTACTTTATGAATGACTCTAAAACATTCTAGATGTTGTAAAGATTACGTGTGGCCTGACCTTAATGGGGTCAGATCTAACTCAAAAAGTTAGGGATAAGTGTAGGTGTGTGATCGATTCTACAGATCTGACATTAAACTGGGTGGTGACAAATATTTTATTGAGGTTAGGTTAGGGATTACTAACTCCACCCCAGATATGCCTTATTGACATAACTTCATTAGAGTAATATTATTACACGTTATCAGGGTGCCTTTAGTATGTTCATAGGATAGCATTACAATAAAATTATGTTTTTCAAAATGAAAATGCTTTTGGTAGCATATTTTATAAAACATTCGTGACTTAGATCAGAGATTTCAGTCATATTAGGGTTTGGTGAATTTGGTGTACTTATAATTATTGTAAGAACAATTTATGATATGGAATTTGATATTTTTCCTTTTTTTGACAAGAATTTTCGCATTTTTTTTCATGTACCATCCAATTACAAAGGCTACCTAATCAAGAGGTAAGACACCCAATTATATAATTTTGTTAACATTTACTCTTTCCGTTTTTAATATATATCTTTAAATGTAAATCACAAGCTTAATGACTGTATCTTTTATTGAATAGGCTCCCCACGGAGGATCTCTTGTGCATGACTGGGTTTCGGTTAGCTTCCCGTTACAGTGTTTATGGTGTCAGTAGTGAATCGGCAGATCATCTTTTCCTCCAGTATCCTGTGGCGGCAGCTCTCTAGAAGGCTGTTTTCTCAACTTTTCAGAGGTTGGTTTTTGCCGACTCACGGAGTGCTTTCTTCTCGTAAGCCATGTCGGTTACGTTTAGTGATTAGGTGCGGGTTTTATGGAAGAAGGTTTTCCATGCAGTTATTTGGAGTGTGTGGTTCGTCTGTAACCAGTGGATCTTTAAGGGCAAGGCAGTTGATTTCAGATCTGCTGTCTTTGGCTTGGCGTGTAGTTTCTGTCGCTAACAGTTTGGAAATTGGGTGTATGTGTAATTGTGTGGATAATCTTTTGATTCTTCCGCACTTTGGTCTTCGTGGTCATCTGGCTGGGGCTTTGGTTATGAAGAGCGTGTTTTGGTCTCCTCCGGCTCCTGGTTGGATCAAAGTTAATACGGATAGTGCCTCCTTGAGTTCTCCAGGCATATGAGGTTATTGGCTAGGGCTTTTGCGAATGGTTGTTTTGTTGTTCTTTTTGGTTAGGTGTTTGCGTTTGAGGCTGAGCTTCTTGCGGCGTTGATGATAATTAATTACGCTTGGAAGTAGGGGTGGCATCAGATCTGGCTTGAGAGTGACTCCTCTTATGTGGTTCAACTGCTTTCTTCTTGCCCTGAGCAGGTTCCTTGGCAGGTTCGGCAGGCTATCGCAAATGGAGTTTCAGGTGTCTCATATTTTTAGGGAGAGGAATCAGGTTGCAAACACTTTTTCTAAGCATGCTTTGGGGCTGGAGGTGTAAGAAATATGGTCCTAATAACTGATCGTTAAATTTTAAAAGTAACTAATGCTAAATAAATGTGATAAGTTATTAAATTAACTCTTAAATGAATGTGGGTTAATTATCCAAATTATGCACATGCCTATTGGTTAAGAGAAATTGTTTCTCAACGTAACATTAGTTTTATGGGAATTAATTGTTGTGTTAAACTAAATGTGAGAAACACTTGTCCTCTCTCCAACCTTTATATAAATTAGAATTCCCATTAGTTATGATATATGAAATAACACATAAAACCTTTAAAGTATAAAGGTTAAGGAGGAGAGAAACGATTGTTGTCAAGATGTCTTCTTCCATGGATCAAGGTACGTAAGTTATTATCTTATAAAATTAACGTGATTATTTTATATGTGTATGTGATTCTAGATATTTCATTTAACATTAAGTTAACATGTATAATAGTTTACATGTATTTACTTTAAGATGTATAATTGCTTACATTTGGTATCAGAGCTTAGGATTGAATCACGTATTGTTTCCATCATTATCTTTTTGGTATTAAGTAAACCATAAAACAAAATAATGAATTGTTTTGTTTACTGCATTAATCCATATCCGTATTAAAGTATGCAATTAACAATTTGACCTTGATTGTTTTACTGCAATTAAGATTTACAGATATTAAAGTACACAATTAGTAATTTGATATTCATAATGTTAACATTTAAGTTGTTAATGATGTTTTCATTAAATATAAGTTACGATATTTAAAGTTTGCAGTTTATTAATGAAAAGCATGATTATTTATATTTATGGTTATACAAATAAAATTGATGTTTTGACAATTTAATTTATTGTTTAATGTTTAATGAATCAAAGACATGATTAATTTGGACTCTATTAATAATTATGATGGTATTTATATAAATGTATATTAAACGAGAGCCATATTATTGAAATACATGTCGTTGTATGATTATTTTTATAATTATACATAAAGTTTATTTAGTTATTATAATTCCGCTGCATGTTTAATAAATAATATCAAAATTGTTGATATTTATAATTTTTTTATAAAGATATTGGTAAGCTACCAAAGTAGCCCAAACACAAGATAGAAAAATTATAAATATCAATGTATTAACGAAATTGATATTATATTGCAATTTCTTTATAAAGTAAATAATAGTTAGCCCAAAGGTTAATTATTACCAAAGTTTAAGAAATTGAAATAGGATAATTTAGTGTGTATTATGAATTTGAATGGGAATGGATACCCAAAGGTAGCATACTTGTCTAATATTACGTTGCATAATTAATAAATCCTATTACTAATGAAATTTAAATTATGAGTGAACACTTTTGTATATTATGATATCGACCCAAAGGTTATATCATAATGATAATATTTAGTTCATCATATATAATGATTTAATATGTGTTAAATTTCAAAGCATTAAATAACGTAGTAAGCATTTATTTTATTGTAGTATCTATTTCTGTTGCATTGCACTCCCATGCTTCGTCTGTACCTGTCCTTAATGGGTCAAACTTTTCAGACTGGAGTGAACATGTCCGATTTCACTTAGGTGTTTTGGATGTTGATTATGCACTCGATTCTGAAAAGCCTGATGAGCCCACTGATGAAACTATTGATGAGGACAAGGCCTTTTATGGTGCTTGGAAAAGGTCAAACAAACTTTGCCTTGGGTTTATGCGAATGACTATCGCAGGAAACATTAAGACATCACTTCATAAAAGTGATAACGCGAAAGAATTCCTTAAGGCTGTGGAAAAGCATTTCAAAACTGCTGACAAATCCCTTGTTGGGACATTAATGGCCCAGCTGACCACAATGAATATGATGGGGTTCGTGGGATGCAAAACCACATCCTGGAAATGACGAACCTAGCAGCAAAGCTAAAGACCTTAGGAATGACTGTTGGTGAATCTTTCCTTGTTCAGTTTATTCTGAATTCCTTGCCTACTTAGTATGGTCCATTCCAAATCCATTATAACACCATTAAGGATAAATGGAATGTGAATGAACTAACCATTATGGTTATTCAAGAAGAGGCAAGGCTTACGCAACAAGGAATGCAAACTGTTCACCTTATGACTCAAGGATCAGGATCTGGACATAAAGGAAGAAAGCCTGGAAAAGGCAAGAAAAGAGTATTTCCAAGAATGAACATGCTCATGCTTCTCGGGTTCAAAAGAAGGACTTTGCCATGAAATGTCATTTATGTTAAAAGGAAGGACATTTCAAGAAAGATTGTCAGAAACGAAATGAATGGTTTGAAAAGAAATGTATGAATATTTACTTAATTTTTGAATCAAACCTTACTGAAGTTCCTTCTAGTACTTGGTGGATTGACTCTGGTGCTACTGTCCATGTTTCTAATATGATGCAGGGATTCCTTACAACCCGAACCATACTCCTAAATGAGCAATACATTATGATGGGGAATCGGGCCAAGGTTCCTGTTAAAGCTGTTAGAACCTTCAGACTTGTCTTAGATAATGGTTTTAATTTAGACTTATTTCATACTTTATATGTACTGTCTGTTTCTAGAAACCTTATTTCATTAAGTAGATTTGATGTGATGGATACACATTTTCAATTGGAAATAAATGTTTTAGTTTATTTAAAAATTTATCCATTGTTGGTTTTGGAACAATATGTGATGGTTTATATAAGTTGGAACTTAATAACTACTTTGCTGAGACTTTGATGATTTTGCATCATAAAGTTGGAACTAAACGTAGCATTATGACTGAAATGTCCTCCTTCTTGTGGCATAAACGTTTGTGGCATATCTCCAAAGAAAGAATTCAGAGGCTAGTAAAAGATGAAATTCTTGAAAATCTAGATTCTGCTGATCTCAGAGTATGTGTGGATTGTATTAAAGGAAAACAAATGAAACACACAAAGAAATGTTCCACAAGAAGTACAAATCTTCTAAGATTATTCACACTGACATTTGTGGACCTTTCACCACTTCATGTTTTGGTGGTGAAAAGTACTTTATCACTTTTATTGATGATTTTTCACGTTATGGATATATCTATTTGTTGAATGAAAAATCTTAGTCAATGGATGCCCTAGAAGTATACATAACTGAGGTTGAAAGACAATTAGATAGAAAAATGAAAATTGTATGATCTGATAGAGGTGGTGAGTTTTATGGTTGCTATGATGAGTCATGACAACACCCTGGTCTATTTCCTAAATTTCTAGAAAAGCACAACATATGTGCTCAATATACAATGCCAGGAGCGCCTCAACAGAACGGTGTTATCAAGAGACGTAATCGTACTCTTATTAACTCATTAGTCATTAAAAACTAAACATAAAATCATAAATATACTAAGCATAAAACTATAAAAGCCATAAAATGATAAAAGTACTAAACACAAATATTAAAATTAATAACTAAACATAAAATGATAAATTTACTAACCAAAAATATTAAAATTAACTACTAAACATAAATGATAAATTTACTAACTAAACAAAAATATTAAAATTAATAACTAAATTTTAAACATAAAATGATAAATTTACTAACCACAAATATTAAAATTAACTACTAAACAAAAAATGATAAATTTACTAACTAAACAAAAATATTAAAATTAATAACTAAATTTTAAACATAAAATGATAAATTTACTAACCAAAAATATTAAGTTAATAACTAAACATAAAATGATAAATTTACTTACTAAACAAAAATATTAAAATTAATGACTTAAGTCTAAATACAAAATGATAAATTTACTAAAAAAATATTAAAATTAATAACTAAACATAAAATGATAAATTTACTAACAAAAAAAATATTAAAATTAATTACTAAACATAAAATGATAAATTTACTAACTAAACGAAATATTAAAATTAATAACTGAAGTCTAAACATAAAATGATAAATTTACTAACAAAAATATTAAAATTAATAACTAAACATAAAATGATAAATTTACTAACCAAGAATATTAAAATTAATTACTAAACATAAAATGATAAATTTACTAACTAAACGAAAATATTAAAATTAATAACTAAAGTCTAAACATAAAATGATAAATTTACTAACCAAAAATATTAAAATTAATTACTAAACATAAAATGATAAATTTACTAACAAAACAAAAATAAACTAAGCATAAATTAAAATATACAAATATTAAAAATTAATTCTAGACATAAATTCATAAAATGATAAATTCACTAAAATCTAAGATTCTAGGAATAAATATTAAAATTTGTAACAAAGCATAAAAATATAAACTCATAAATATACTAAGTATAACGCCACAAATATTAAATATACATAAGACCTAAGAATAAATATCAAAATTAATAACTAAGCATAAATATATTAAGTATAAATATAAAATTTAAAAACTAAAACATAAAATTAAATAATAACACTTAAAAAAAAAAAGGTACCTTTGAGCTTTGGTGTCTTGGTGCCTTGGTGGAGAGAATAGAGAATAATAGTTATATGATAGTAAATTAGTAATATAGTATTAAAATAGTATATTAGTAGTGCATGGAATAGTGAGAGAGAGAGAGAGAGAGAGTGACAGTTGAGAGAGAGAGAGAGAGAGAGTAAAAATGAAAATATGAAAATATGAAATGGTGTAGAGAATAGAGATTAGAGAGAGTAATGGAGAATTGGAGAATGGAAAGAATGAGAGATTGAGAGAAAGTGTATGAAAATTGGAATGGGTGGGGATATTTATAGAAAAATTAGAAATGTAGGTAAAAATATAATATATAAGAGTTGTTGGAGCAAATTGTAATTTTTGGGCCTTTTTCAAGTTTCAACCATTGGCTGATGTCATGGCTGACATCAGCAACTATCAAATTTTAAAAAAATATATTAAAAAAAATTAAATGTAACCGTTTGATTGAAAAAAAAAAAAAAATATTCGGCGCGCCGGCCTTGCTGCCGTGCTGGGTCGGCACGACGTACCCCGACCTAAGGCCCAACATGGCACCCGCATTGGAGTCGTGCCTGGCCTGGCACCGCCTGCCATCCTTGGTGGGTCGGCCAGGTCGATCACACCAGGCCAGGCCTATATTGACAGCATTACGTGAGACGGTCGACGGATGACACCTCCCTGTAGACCATACCCTTACTTGCACGCTGTATTAGTTTATTGTTGTACATGTCTTTTGACTCGTGCCTTCGCGAGGTTGATTTTTAAATATAAAGATTTTGAACTTGCATTTTCTTTTAACGACATAGAAAATTGCGCTTTCAAACCCTAGATTTGCCTAACCTTGGCTCTGATGCCAGTTGTTGTAGAAAATAGGAAACAATCACGCAAATTACAACCACACGGAGATAATAAGGAAGCAATAAGAAGAAAAGGAAGAAACAAGAAATTTTAGGAATAAATGCTAACATATAATATCCATCTATTTTTTTTTGTAAGAATAGCAATATTTTAGAATTTTCAAAATAAAAAACAATATTTTTTAATGTTAAAATTTGAACTAGATTTTGGAGTGAGAAAATTCAGAAATTAAAAAAAAAGTAAAAAAAAATGGATGGTAGATCTCCACTGTCAGATGGAGATTGCACGATCTCCATCACACGGTGGAGATATGTGTCTAGAATTTGTTGATGGCAGATCTCCGTCGTTTAATGCAGATCATACGATCTCCATCACATGGCCAGATATCTGATTCTCTAGAAAAATAATTTAAACAAAAAGAAAAAAAAAAATATGGATGGCAGATCTCCACCGTTTGATGAAGGAAAAGAAAAAGAAAGAGAGAAGAGAAGGGATAGAAAAAAGGGACTAAGGTAGAGTTGTAAAGATGAAATATGTGAGAGAGAGAGAGATTTTTTTTATTGTTTATAATATTTTTTTCAGATGTTATTTATTTACAGAACATTTAATACTATTAGAACTTAGGGGATGTTTTTGAATAAACCAATCTTTATCTACTCATCCAATCATAGTTGAAAGGTTAGAGGATATTATTACTATTATCCAAACAGAAATGATATGTAAATAAAAGTATGTAAATAAAAGTTTTTTTAAATGATATGACAAGTTACTTATCATTATTATATAAATTATCGAGGAAACACCCCATTTTAGCGTTTAAAAAAAAAGTGTTTTCTATTTTTATCATGAATCATTGTTTTAATTTTTTTATCAACCTTTTTCTTAAACTAACAAAATTACCCTTAACCTTACTTTTCTTTTATTTTTTAAAATGATATTTTTTTTTAAAAAGACTCCACCTCCATGGAGGTCTACAATAAACCCTACCATGTTTAATCAAAGAAGAAGAAGTATGTATAAGGACCTCCTTTAATGGAGGTTTGTGAATCTCTGGAAAAAAAATATTTAGGAGTTTTTTTATTAAAAAAAACCTAGTGTGTTTAATCAAAAAAAGTGAAAAAGATTAGCGTGTTTAATTCCAGCAAAAAAAAAAAAATACCTAGCGAGTGTAGTCAAAGAAGAAGAAGTTTAACGTGTTTAATCCTAATAAAAACAAAACTCTAGCGTGTTTAACAAAAGAAGAAGAAGTCTCACATGTTTAATCCAAACAAAATAAATTAATTAAACATGCAAAATTTTTGTTAGCAAAAAAATTGAAAAAAAAAACATGGTCTATCGTGTTTAATTAAAAAAAAAATAACATTGTCTGGAAAAAAAACCCGTGTTAAATCCTAACACAAACTCTATTTAATTCTAACACAAACTCTATTTATTTAATCCAAAATTTTTTAACATATTTGCTCCCAACCAAAAAAACCATATAGTGTTTAATATTTTTTTTTCCTTCTTTTTCCAATGCAAGTGGTAGACCTCCCAACATTTAATTTTTATTTTTGGAGGTCCTCACCGAGATCTGTGTGTAAACCTACGATGGAGGTTTGCGACCTTTAATCTATATATATATATATATATATATATATATATATATATTGTTGACGGCGATTTTTGGGTTCGTTGAAAAGTCAACCGCCAAACATTAACACATAGGTAAATAAAGGTCTGACTGGTTAAGGAGAGATAGCCAAAAACCCTTCTCTTCTACGTAGGTGTGATGTTGTCGCCGAATAGCCTATTGCGGATGGCTTATCCGGCGAGAATGGTGGTTTGCAATATAATATAAAAGAAAAAATGATAAAGAAATAACACAAGATTTACGTGGAAAACCATAAGATAGGGAAAAAACCACGGTGCTGGTGACAGCAGGGAGAAGGTTTCACTATGAAGTAAATCGAATACACCCTCCACTTATTGTCTCTCGTTACAACTTATATTTTCGATATCTATCGCTTGATATCTCTCTTTTTTGTATCTATGTATATATGGTTTACAATGATATTTTGGTTGTATTTATACAACCTGTCTATAGCCCTAATTCTTGGTGTACAAGTAGCCGACTTGTAGAAATCCCAATATGATTCTTCTTTCTTGTTTGGCATTATCTTGTAGTAAATGCAGTTGACATTGTGCTTGATTTGATTTCTAATTCCTTTTGGAGAAGTTATGATTTCTTCCTATTTGATGTATGATTGTTGATCCTCGTATCTCAGTGTGATCACTGGGTATTAATGAGGCGTGCCAGATCCTGGTTAGGCCGAGTGGTCCTTATTAGCGGGGTGCTCTGGCAGATCAGAATCTTATTTGGCGAGGTTCCTTACTGGTCGAGTCACTTTTCTTTCCCTGACTCATCTCCCCGAAGCTTACTCTTTTCCACCTGTTCACTCATTAGGTGAATTTCTTGGTTGATTCTAGATGACTTGGTGCATCTTTTCCCCAGTACTTCTGTTGATTTAGTGATGTGTCGTTTGATGAAAAGTCACATATAACATATATATATATATATATATATCGTGAAAAAGTATTTTTTTATCCGAAAAGTCATCAAGGGCATTTTCATCAAAAAAGTGGATTGGTTGATAAAATAATCAAACTATTGGAAATTGACAAATTTAGAAAGCACCCTAACTATATGGTTATTTATGGAATTGAACCAAAATTATATGATATTTTAGTGAATGATAAGATAAAAGACAGCACACCACCTCTTACCACATGTGGTAGTGCACCGCATTTCCACATAAATTGGGAGGAGTTCAAATCCCACCTTGCATGATTTACAAACATATGTGGGGCGATTTGTGGGAATAAATATCCGGGCCGCACAAGTATTGATTAGTCTTGACAAGTCTTGGACTAACTATTTGGATGTGTGACATTATTATTATTCAAATAAGAAGATTATATAATGAAATAATCCATTTTACTTCACCATTCAAGTCGATTCCAATTACTTATAGATAAGAGCATCTTCAGTCCAAGAGTAGCTTACAAAAAAAAAGATTCCATGTAGGATAAATAGACGGTATGTTAAAAACTATATATCAAATGCAGTTGTGCATATTCAACTTCAAACTGATATGGCAAAAAAGTATTAGACATTGTCAATATAACCATTTACTTTCAGACGGTCTAATGCACACTTATTTTTTTCGGTTGACACATCAAGTATTTCAAATTGACATTAATTTTTCTTCTATTTTTGGTAAGAACATTTAATAAAAAAGAAAATATGTGAAAAAAAAAATTGGACACGTCATTAAAAATAGATGCATTTTTTAAAAGAAGCATTGACGATCAAATTTTGAGTTGATTGTCTATCATGTCTATCTTTATATCATATAGAAAACATGTCTCTTGATATTATTGCCATATCAACGATTATTGGTATACAAACAACTTTTATATTGGAGATGCACCGAGGCATATTTTCTTAAGCAAGCGATCTTATATGTCTAATTCTAAGAATATTCATAAATGATTCAACGAACGAAAGTTGGTTTGCGGGACCACTAAGGCCCCGTCTTGCAGCTATTTTTCAGCCCGTTTGCATTTCTGTTTTCCAAAAATGATTTCGAATTCGCATTCGTTAAATCATTTTATTTTTAAAAAAATGAAAAACAAAATGAAAAACAAAACTAGCGTTAACAGTGAAATATTTGAAAAACACAAAATACTTGTTTTTGTTTTTGTTTTTGAATTTTTTTTTACTGTTTTTTTTTTCTTTTCCTCTTTTCCAGACTGTCTTTGTCATCTATTTCTTCATCTCATCTTCTCTTCGTCATATCTTCTTCTCTTCTTCTCATCTTCTTCATATCTTCTTCCCTTCGTCATCTCATCTTCTTCATCTTCTTCTCTTCATCTTCTCCTTCTTCTTCTCCTTCTTCTTCTCTTCATCTTATTTTCTTCTTAGTGTCGTCGATCTGCTCCTCCAAGAGCAGATCCGGCTCCAATATTTTTTTATTATTTTTTTCCTTTTTTTTCTTTTGAAAGGTTTTATTTTTGTTTTTGTTTCAGATCACAAAGAGTTTATTAACAAATATATATATATATTTATATATATATATTAACATAAAAATCTTGGATTTTGAAATTATTTTAAATTTAAAATCACAATAATTCATCAAAGAGATTTTATCCGGTTATTATGAGTTATTGAATAATTATTTGGAATGAATTATTGACCTATCTTTTATTCAAATTAAAAAATTACAATATAAAAAATAATAGAAAAATTATACAATTTTTGATATTTTTCGGTTAACCTACCAGATGCGTTTTTTACGTTTTCATTTTCAAAATACAGCTTTTAGTATATGTTACTATTGATGGTGATTTTTCGTCGTCACTATCAACGAACTTGTATCAAGCAAAAATAAGAACAGATAAGTATAATACCGCAAGAAAATAATAAATCAAGAGACACAAATACGTGGTAAAAACTCCTTTTAACTGGAGAAAAATCCACGGGTTGTTGCTTGAGTAACAAAGTCAAATCCACTATGAAAAACTCAATTACAAAGTATTTCTCTCTGATTTCTCCTGCTAATTCTCACGTCCCCCTGTTATGTTTCTTACAGGGGTATTTATACATGTTATTGCTAGGGTTTATGGTACTGCTAGGGTTTGGTGTTGTGATACCCGTATTTTGTGTGATTTCCTAGTTCTAATTGAAGTCTGTCTCTTTCTGGAGTTTATCCTGTTTTCTGTTTTGACTGAGTCCGAATCTGCGTCAGATTCCTCGCCCTTTATCTGCGGGAAATCTGTTTGCCTTTCAGTTGAACTCTGATAGTCGTACCGTTGCTTATTGTGGAGTTGCTTGCTGCTGATTCTGTCCATATGTTTGTGAAGTACTCGTCTTCATTATCTGATCCCGAGCATGACCGAGTATGCCCGAGCTGATTTCTTCGTCTGTGGTCGGGTTGCTTTGCTCTTTGCCGAGTAAATTCCCTTGGGGAATTTCTGCCCTTTAACGCTTGACTTTTCTTGACTTTGCTTACGTGGCCCCTTACTGTAATGACGTGTCCTTAATGATGATTTTTACCTATAACAATACCCCCTTAAATATTTGAACCGAATGTATCCTGCTTACTCGGGATAAATATTTAACTCTTTCATGACTTGTTCTCTTTTATCTTCTTCTTCATCAATGTCGGATTTCAAATTCCTCGTTCGTTTCGAAACATCAATGGCGTGCCTTAATTATGCCCGCACGCGTTTGATTCTTTTCTTATTCGAAGATCTTTTGATGGTGACTGACTGTCTCTTCGACGGCTCGGTGCCTCTCTTTACTGCCACCTGTCTTCTTTTGTTTGGCCGTGGTTCGTGGCATTTATGAGACGCGACCCTTTTATTCGTGCCCGTACAGCTTACGTCATGATTCTTATCCCAATCTTTCCCGCTTCTCCTCACCTACCCTCTCTAGGGTTTCGTGTCTTGGGACCGGTTGCATACTTATATATAGAAGTATTGCTTCAAAGGGAAAACCCCTATTCTCTTTCAAGTTTTTACCATTACTTCCCAGATTTCTGCCATCGCTTCCCGGCCTGTAATCTCGTCCTGCGAAGATTTATTTCTTTCGGTTTCCAAACCTTTTCTCGACCTTCTCGAAGATCCTGCCGTACCTCACGTCTCTTCAATCCTTTAAGGTTAGTTCTCATGGATCCCTCTGCTAGACATCGTCTTTTTACTGTTGCTATGATTGCCATTGAGCAAGGTGATACTTGTACTGCTACGGCTGTCCACAGGTTGCTTGGTGATCCAATTCCCGATCAGCCCCGATTTACAGACGCTGACGTCTCCGGACTCAACTTGTCTGGACTGCGTCGTGAAGTTCCACCAGCTTCTTCCAGTTCGTCACAGCCTGAATCCTATCAGCCTGAGACCGATTCCAGTTCTGCTTCTGCTGCTTGTGATAATTCTCCGCCGTGGAAAAGAATGGGGAAGAAACAAAGCAATCGTGACATCAACAAAGGTTCCTTTGTTCGGGAAAGCCTAGTCGGGCCCCAGAGGGTAGTCGAAAAAGACATTGAGGACGAGCATAGGGAGGCTCGTATCGTTTTCTCTCCCGAGAGAGTTTACGCTTACGACGTTGAGCCTAATGTGGTCGGCCCCGAAGAAGTCACTAAATACACGAACCATTTTGACTGGACAGCAACACTATCTCATTAAACCCTGCTAACGGTCGGGCTGCGTGGAACCCCCCGCCCGGTCAAGTGGCGATTTACGGGGTGATGCTTTCTTGCGGGGTGATGCTTCCGCTTCAGTCCTTCATTACGTGGTTTTTGGCTGAAGCTCAGCTCGCCCCTGCTCAACTAACTCCGAACAGCTATCGGATCTTGATGTGCATGTGGCACATGTGGCATAGGATGGGACGACCACCCCCGACTCCTCGGGAAATTAGGCACTTCTATTCTTTGAGGCCTCTGGGAAAGTCCGGGATTTACTTCCTGCTTTCAACTCAGCCCGAGAGTTGGGTCCCCAAGGACGTGAACGTGAAGAACAGGGTGATACCGACCGCTGATGAGAAGATGAAAGGGTTTGTTTGGGGCTTCCCCACCTCAAACAAGTTCTGGAAGAATAGTTGGTTCTTCGTGGGTGGAGACTGGGGACGGTCAATTTCTTTTGACATTGAGGGCGCTCAGATGACTCGCCGGGTGCCTCGGTACTTCTGCGCACCCCAATGAAACCACATGACTTCGTCTTTTACGGATGAAGAACTCAAAACCATGGCTCGGGCGGCCTTCCATCCCGTGGAAAAGAGGGGCAGACCTTACCTCTTCAATGAGAAGAAGATGATAACAGCTCGCCTCTTCCCTCAACTTTCCACACACCGGCGTCGCTGTAAGTTCTCTATTTCTGCCTTGCTATTTACCTGCTTTATCTATCTGGCTTTCAGCTTCCTAAAAAGAAATTTTTTTTATTTATTTTTTATTTTTTTTATTTTTAAGTGTACGACATAGATGTAGTGTGCGATGCCCAAGCCCGCCGGATGATAAGGCATTGTGGAGGCGAGCCGGAGGGAAGTTAAACGTCAACGGGATGCGGGGATAGCCCCTCCTCAAGGTGACTCCGATGGGAGTTCTTCCGAGGACATTCCCAAGGGGGGTGCTGGCAACGTGCCAGATTATATGCCTGAGGAAACTCAGAATCAAGAGTTGGCCGCCCATGCAGCTGATGAAGGCAATCAAGCAGGTCCTTCGACAAAGGGGAATGAGAAGGTTGTGGAGTCTTCCGAACCAGATACCTTCTCCTGCGGAACTAGATCTCCTCGGCCTGCTGTAGTCGAGTCGAGTACCACTTCCCCGGATGCGGAAATTGCTAGGGAGCATCCGGACTTGACAGTTCCAGAGATTCTGATTTCTGCCGAACTGAACACTGCGCCGTCTGGAAGTGGTGCTGAAATGGGGCATTCCAATCCGGATTTTGAGGACCCCACAGCAGACCTGAATACCCGTGGGAGGCAACCTAGAAAAAGAAAAGCCTCGTTCTCACCTGGCCGTCCAGCCCCCAAGATTCCTCGAGTAGTTACTTTCGTCTAGTCATCCTCAGATGAGGAGGAGGTAGCGGAGGCTGTTGAGAATGAGAAAATAATAGAGAACTCTCCTCCACGGGATCAGATGAGGGACGAACCTGGCACCCCCCTTAGTTCCCCTCAGGCAATACCTACTGCCGGGTTCCCCGAAGCTAATCTTGGCGATCCTGACCCTTCAACCCAGTCTAGCGTACCTACCCCCGAGACCATGTTGAAGGCTATGGCTTCGGGCCAAGCATATATAGGGGAGGATCGTTAGAGCGATCTCAGGGTTGGTTCGTTATCTGATCGGCTCTGCCATTTCTTCAACAGCGCTTCTTATGTGAGTATCTCTTAGACTTTCATATTTATCTCTTTTATTGCCACTTCATTTTTGTCACTTGTTATTGGCTCGTTGCAGATGGTAGCCGAGATGACTGAAGTCTGCCAGACTAGTGATGGTCAGACGGAGAAAATAAGGAGGCTTGAAGCCCAGTTGAAGGATAGCGAAGATCGCCGTGCTCGGGCCGAACTGGCTTGTCAGGAAGGGACCAAGTCGGGTCAGGTGCTTCTGGACCAGTGCTTAGCGCGTCAACTAGAGGCTGAACAGAAAGCATCTTTCGCTTCTGAAGAGGCCCAGACCTTAAAAGACCAATTGTTATCTACTCAGGAGGCTCTACTCCAGGCCGAGCAGACAGCTGAAGATGCAAAATCCTCCTACGAGCGCTGGATTCAGGACTTGAAACGTCAAGCCTTGACTGTCAAGTTCCTGTCGAAGGAAGCTAGGCTGGAGTTGGAGATTCAGGGGGTCAATCGCTTGAAAAGATCTCCAGCCTATGATGCTTTACTTCTCCGGGAATTTCAGAGGGGAATGGTCTCGGCCGGAGAATTTTTCAAGAAGAAGAACAGAGCAACTGATAGGGCCAGGGCCAACTGGAACCTCTCGGTCAAAAAGCATGTGGATGCTTCTCTAGAATCTCTTCGGCTCCAGATGAAGACATGGCGAGCATATTGCAGAAGTAAGGGAAAAGAGCCACATCTCATGCACCTGGAAGTTCCCACTGCTGATTCCTTCTCAACTTTCCATGCTTGTGAGAAAGTGGGGATCGACGGTGAGGCTTCTGACGTTGGGCCCGTTCCCGGGGTAGATTATAGCGCTTGGATAGATGACGATACCCCGGAAGATGTGATTGTCTGGCCTTCTGATGACAGCCTCCTGAGTGAGTACGTGATGGAACCGGACCCGAGCATTGGTGGAGGTAGTTCTCAACCGCCGACATCTTCTTGATTAATTTTTTTTTTGTAACAATTGTTTTTTGTAACAACCGTTGTATATTCTTTCGCTCATATATAAAAAATCTATTCACTATTCTGCCTGTCCAGTTCCCTGCATGATAAACGTATAAACAAAAAAACAAATGAAGCATAATTTGTTCGGTCACCTATACTCGGCTCATAGATCTTAAGAATTTTTGGAAATCTTAATTTCAACCAAGTACTTGGCGACTACCAAATTTAACCGAGTATCTTATTCAACTGGCAACTCATTTATTAAGCCGAGTATCTCATTAAACTGGCCGTTGATTTATTGGTCCAAGTATCTTATTTAACTGACAATTTCTCTTTTAAAGCCGAGTATCTTATTTAACCGGTAACTTTTTTAAGCCGAGTATCTTATTTAACTTGCAATTAATTTCTCCGATCTTGTGAAGATCGTTTTACCCTAACGTTTCGTCGAGGCTCACCACAACCATACGTCAATGTCCTTACACAAGTCACCTAGGACGTCTCCCGGTTTTGTCTGTGCAAGGTTTTGTCGAATCGTTGGTGGTTATGTTGACCAGCCAACACGACTGCGCATCTCACCAGTCTTCCTGGCGGCGCTCCGAGCAGTTTTCCAGTTATCCTGGTTCCTCGGTTTTGCCTTTTGGTTAAGAAGTGCGTTTGCACTGCTTAAACCAGGCGGGCGTGCTATTCCAGCTTCTCAGCCCTTCAAGAACTACTTGTCCGCTCTCCCGCGGCCTCGTAGCGCATGATTATTTTTGAACGAGATTTACTCGGATCGGTTTGTTTTAGGTGACTAAATTTAGTCTGCTTGTTTTCGGACGAGGTGGCCACTGTTGTTTTTGCCTTATTTGAACATTCTTTATCGTGGATTTCATCGTCTTCAATGAATAACCTCTTTATTAGCAAACGAACTTTATTAGATAACAATAAGAATTAGAAACCTCTTAACATGACTATAATTTAGTTAAAGCAAAGCTAAAATAACATTAAACATGAATGAGCTTGTCAGGGGTAGAAAATCTTGAGATACTGAGCGTTGCATGGTCGGGGTACTATGCTGCCTTCTGGGTGAGCTATCAGGTAGGCTCCGTGCCCTGCAACTCCCTTGATGATATACGGGCCTTCCCATTTGTCAACGAGAGATCCTGCCGACTTGTCCTTAGTGTTCGGGGACACCCTTCTTAGCACTAAATCTCCGAGCTGGAATCTACGCACACGAACATGGGAATTATAGTACCTTGCAGCCCTCTGCTGATACGCTGCATTTCTCACTTGAGCTGCGTCCCTAATTTCTTCAAGCTCGTCTAAGTTCCGCTGCAACATGTTGACGTTGTGCTCGAGGCTGTATAGTTGCACCCTGGGTGATGTAAAGGTTGTTTTCGCCGGGATTACAGCCTCTGTTCCGAATGCTGGTGCAAAAGGGGTCTCCCCTGTGGATGACCTGATAGTCGTTCGGTATGCCCATAGCATCTCTGGTAGTTTGTCTGCCCAACTGCCTTTCTTTGCTTCCAACTTTGCTTTCAGTGTGTGCTTGATCACTTTGTTCACAACTTCAGTTTGGCCATTGGTTTGAGGATGTACAGGTGACGCATAATAGTTTGCAATCTTGTACTCCTTGCATATTTCCCTGAACTTGCTGTTGTCGAACTGAGTTCCGTTATCCGTTATAATGATGCTCGGGATTTCGAACCTATATATGATGTTCTTCCTGACAAAGCTAGTGGTGTTCGCCTCCGTGATGTGCACCAATGCCTCTGCTTCTGTCCACTTGGTAAAGTAGTCTACTGCCACAATTGCGTACTTTGCTCCTCCCCTTGTTCCTGTGGGCATTGGACCAATCAGGTCGAGGCCCCACATGGCAAAAGGCCAAGGGGAAGTTAAGCTTCTGAGTAACTCTGGGGGTTGCCGAATGTCGTTTGCTATTCTTTGACATGTCTTGCAACTTTTCACGAATCGATGTGCTTCAGTAAATAAAGTCGGCCAATAAAAACCTTGCCGAAGTACCTTGTGTGCTAGACTCTTACCCCCAGTGTGGTTTCCACACACCCCACTGTGAACATCTTTCAGAATCTTGTAGGTTTCTTCTCCGGCAACACATCTTTGTAACACCTTTGAGAACCCTCTTCTGTATAGTTCTCCCCTTAGAATTGTGTACCGAGTTGACCTGTACCTGATGCGTTTTGCCTCCACAGCATCCTCCGGTAATATGTTTCTCTCCAAATACTCTCTAAGCTGGGTCGTCCAATCACTTGGACCTGACCGGATTTCTGACACCATGACCTCTTCAGATTCTGCCGTACTTGGTTTGGTCAGGTGCGCCACTGGTATTGCTTTCGACCTAATACTCGTGGTGGCTGAGGATAATTTAGACAAAGCATCTGCTTTTTCGTTCTCCTCCCGAGGGATTTGAAGGATCCTGTACGCCTTAAACTTTTTAAGCAAGCTCTTTGCAATGTCTAAGCAAGCTATCATATGCTCCTCCCTCGCCTGGTATTCATCCAGCACCTGGTTAACCACAACCTGGGAATCGCTGTACACCGCCAACTCATCTTCCCCCAATGCTATGCAAACTCTCAAACCAGCCAACAAAGCTTCATACTCTGCTTGGTTATTAGTTGCTTTGAAGTCGAACCTCATGGCGCATTCCACAGCATCCCCTTCTGGTGTTGTTATGACTATTCCGGCCCCACTGCCATGGGTGTTCGACGATCCATCCACATGAAACTTCCATTGGAACTTACTCATTTGTTCGCCTTCTATCATCCTTTGTACTTCCATATCTGGCTCGTTGAACTCTGATATGAAATCGGACACCGCTTGTCCCTTAACTGCAGCTTTTGGGGTATATTTGTTGTCAAATTCACTTAACTCAACCGCCCACTTAGTCAATCTTCCCGACAGTTCTGGCTTTTGCAGGATGAGTTTCAGCGGGCAGTCGGTGTACACCTCTATTGCATGCGCTTGGAAGTACGGCCTTAGTTTTCTGGCTGCCGTGACCAAGGCGAGTGCAACCTTTTCGGCCGGTGAGTATCTAGTTTCTGCTGGCAGCAACGCCTTGCTGGTATAATATACCGGTTTTTGCACTCCTTCCTCTATCCGAATCAACACCGAACTTGTCGCTACCTCTGTGACTGAGAGGTACAAGTACAACGTCTCCCCGACCACCGGCTTTGAGAGGATAGGTGCTCGCCCTAAATACTCTTTCAATTTCTGAAAGGCAGCTTCGCATTCTTCACTCCATTCAAGGCCTTTTCCTTTCTTTATTGCTCTGAAGAATGGGGCGCATTTGTCTGTCGACTTTGCTATGAATCGGTTAAGTGACGCAAGACATCCCGTTAGCCTCTGTACATCCCTCAGTGTCCTCGGCGAAGCCATATCTTCCAACGCTTTGATCTTCTCAGGGTTCACCTTAATCCCTCTTTGATGTACCTGAAAACCAAGAAATCTCCCTGATGGCACTCCGAACACACATTTTCTCGGGTTAAGCTTCATTTTATATCTCCTCAGCACTTCGAAGGTCTCCCTTAAGTCTTCTGAATGCCTCTCCTCTGTGACACTCTTGGTCAACATATCATCCACATAAACTTCCATGTTCCTCCCGATTTGCCGGGCAAAAATCCTGTTCACCAGTCTCTGGTAGGTTGCCCCAGCGTTCTTCAGCCCGAAAGGCATCACCTTATAGCAGTACAAACCCTGATCTGTGGTGAAGGCCGTCTTTTCTTCATCTGCTTTATTCATTCTGATCTGATTGTATCCTGAATAAGCATCCATGAAGCTCAACAATTTGTGCCCAGCTGTTGCATCCACCAGTTGGTCTATTCTCGGCAATGTGAAGTTATCTTTCCGGCAGGCCTTATTCAAATCGGTGAAGTCTACACACATTCTCCACTGATTACTCTTCTTCTTGACCAGCACCACATTGGCCACCCATTCTAGGTATTTGACCTCCCTTATCGATCCTGCAGAAAGCAACTTGCCTACTTCATTCTTAATGGCCATACTCCTCTCTGGATTGAACAGCCGTCTCTTTTGCACTACCGGGTGGAACTCTGGATTGATGGAGAGGCAATGTGATATCACTTTTGGATCTATCCCGGGCATATCTTCGTGGCTCCAAGCAAAAACATCCTTGTAATCCCTTAGTAGTGAGACAAGTTGGGCTTTTATACATTCACTCAAATTTGCCCCGACTTTCACCTTCCTGCCTGGATCTTCTGGGTCCAATGCCACCTCTTCGGTCGGCTCATCTTTCTTAGCTTCGGGCTCCTCTCTGGGATCCAACTCAAAATCCTTCGGTACTTCTGACTCTTCAGTCTCATCAGTTATCAGCTTGGTTGTCACATTGTATACCTGGTTTACTTCTCTGTCCTTGTATACTGACAAATTTGCCCTTCGAGCCATTTCTTGTGATCCTTTGACCACTCCAACCCCAAAATCCGTTGGGAACTTCATCATTAAGGCATAAGTCGCTGTCACCGCCTTAGCTTTATTCAAGAACGGTCGGCCCAATAGGGCGTTGTATGGCCAATTTTCTGTGTCGACGACTACAAAGTCGAGTAACACTGTCTTTTGGCAAGGAGCCTTCCCAACCTTCACCGGTAATTTCACTGTGCCAAGCGACCTTACCTCCACCCCGCCAAATCCTCTAAGAGGTGTAGGAAAAGGCTGCAGGTCTTTCCTGTCCAACCTTAGCTGGTCATAAACTTCTGTACTCAAAATATCCGCTGAGCTTCCATTGTCGATCAAAATCCGATGGACTTCCCTATGGCCGATACGTGCGCTGATTACCAGTGTATCGTTCGGTCTTACATCTACTCTATGTGAGTCAGCCTCTGTGAATATGATGGGATCCCAGCCTCCCTTGATCCTTTTTGGGTCGGGTTCAATAGAGTTGACATCTAGATCTCTCCTAGCCTCCATGGCTTCCAGAATTTCCTGGGTCCTCCCCCTATTACTTTTTCCCGTTGATGGTCCACCGAAAATCGTGTTGATCGCTCCTTCATCCTCAGCTTTCTTGGGGCTAGGTTTTCTTGCCCGACCATCCTGTCGGTTATCTCTCTGTCCATCTACCTTGTCGGTTTTCCTCAGGACGATATCTTTCAAGTGTCCTTCCCTGATGAGGGTCTCGATGTGATCCCTAAGTTGAAAGCACTTGGAAGTTTCGTGGCCATTCTCCTTATGGAACCTGCAATACTTGGTGGTGTCCCTCCGGGCATAGGATGACTGCCTAGGAGGTTCTTTAGATATGTTCTTCTCCTCCAGAATTGCCAGAATTTCCTCTTGATCCTTCCTCAGTGGGGTATAGTTTGTATATCTGCCTTGGAACTTCTGCCGCGGCTGATCTGTCTTCGGATCATATGCCCGACGACTATCCCGACTATCAAGTGTCTTATTCTTTTGTTTATCACCTTTCGCATCGGGCGTCTTCGCTTGGTCCTTGGCTTTAGACCCTTCTAGGCGTCCGCCATGCACGAAGTATCCTCCCGTGGCAATTTCTTCTTCCTTCCCCAAGGCATAGCCCCCAGCCATATCCATCATGTCAGCATAACTGGTTAGACGGGCTCTTCTCAGGTCAAATGACAGCTGACCATTCTGGAGGTTATTGATGAATGCTGCAATTATGGCCTCGTCGTTTGCACTTCCAATCTCAGACACTTCTTGACCGAATCTTCCTAAATACTTCTTAAGTGACTCATCCTTTCCTTGCTTAAGTTGAGACAAGTGGGCCACCGACTTCTTTCTGTGCACATTCCCGAGGAACTGCCTTGAGAAAGCCTTACTCAGCTCGCTGAAGTTACTTATGCTGGCCGTTGGTAACCTGCCGAACCACCTAGAGCCCAGATCCCCAAGAGTTTGAGGGAAATTTAAGCATAGTAGGGCATCTTTGTAAACATACTGGGCCATGGCACTCTTGTATCTTCTGACATGTTCCTTAGGGTCCGTGTCCTTTTTGAATTGCTCTACATGTGGCATTCTAAACCTCTCCGGGAATGGCGTCCTCAGGACCCTATTGGTGAAAGGGCTCCCGGACTCATCATCTGACAACTCGTTACGCCCATATCGCCTGACTAACGCATCCATTTGTCGGCGGTTGTTCTCCACTTCCCGGGTCAAACTCTGTATGAGTATATCTCTGTCTCCCTCCGGCTCCCCCACAGCATTGAAATTCTGACTTATAGTCAGTTTTTGGCCTCTTTCTTCCGGATTCGATTCTCTTTGATCCCGATTTAAACCGTGCAGCCGAACCGTGTCCCTTTGGCGCTTATGATGATAATTCTGCTCACTCTCTCCCGAGGACGACGATCGATCTCTCCGATGAGTACGCCTCCTTAGACGGTCTCTATCCCTAGCCGTCTGGTCATGACCATACCTTCTGTCCGAGTCATTCTCCTCTCTACGTTCTTCGCTTCCCTTGGTTGGCCTTTCAGAAAAAATCACCGGCCTGTCAATCGGATCACGGCTTGCCTTTATGGGTGCATCAGGCGTTGGTATCACCACTGTGGAGCGCAACCTCGTTGCTTGCTGATTTGGAGCAGAAAGATTGTGAGGTGACATCAAACCTTCCATGGTGGAGAGATCAACCCCTTGCCTTGCAGCGTCTGATATAAGTTGCAGCAAGGAAGCGCGGAATCGTTGCGCAATCTCTTCGTTAGTTGGAGGAAAACACTGAATGCTAGCCAGGGCAGTTGACTGATCTGCCGTTGCCAAGGTTACCTCTGCAGTGTTAAGGGTGGCATCATCCTCCAATTCATTGATTGGAAATCCTTGATTATACCTGGAATCGCTACCATCTCCTTCGCCAGCCATTGTCACAAGTTTTGCTTGATTTGCCCTCCTTCTAGCGCCAATTGTTGATGGTGATTTTTCGTCGTCACTATCAACGAACTTGTATCAAACGAAAATAAGAACAGATAAGTATAATACCACAAGAAAATAATAAATCAAGAGACACAAATACGTGGTAAAAACTCCTTTTAACTGGAGAAAAATCCACGGGTTGTTGCTTGAGCAACAAAGTCAAATCCACTATGAAAAACTCAATTACAAAGTATTTCTCTCTGATTTCTCCTGCTAATTCTCACGTCCCCCTGTTATGTTTCTTACAGGGGTATTTATACATGTTATTGCTAGGGTTTATGGTGCTGCTAGGGTTTGGTGTTGTGATACCCGTATTTTGTATGATTTCCTAGTTCTAATTGAAGTCTGTCTCTTTCTGGAGTTTATCCTGTTTCCTGTTTTGACTGAGTCCGAATCTGCGTCGGATTCCTCGCCCTTTATTTGCGGGAAATCTGTTTGCCTTTCAGTTGAACTCTGATAGTCGTACCATTGCTTATTGTGGAGTTGCTTGCTGCTGATTCTGTCCATATGTTTGTGAAGTACTCGTCTTCATTATCTGATCCCGAGCATGACCGAGTATGCCCGAGCCGATTTCTTCGTCTGCGGTCGGGTTGCTTTGCTCTTTGCCGAGTAAATTCCTTTGGGGAATTTCTGCCCTTTAACGCTTGACTTTTCTTGACTTTGCTTACGTGGCCCCTTACTGTAATGACGTGTCCTTAATGATGATTTTTACCTATAACAGTTACCAGACAAGTTTTTGGATTTCGAAACTGAAACCAAAAACACTGTTTTCATTTTCATTTTTCTTTTCGAAAAACAGTCAACAAAAAACGCTTACATGACGGAGTCTAAGAATCACACTTTGATGTGTGATTTGGTCAACCCAACTATTGAAATATTATTAAATTGAGTTAAAACATAAATATTAATTATGTTTTTATAAAAAATTATTTATTTTTATAATTTTTTTTGACGTATTACATTAATTAGGGGATTATTGGAAAGTAGGATGACTCAAACCCGTAACCTCGTGGTGCAAGTGTGATGGGTTTATTACTGGACCAACCTCATCTCGTCATATATTTTATAATTAAATAACAAGTCTATTTCATAATTAAATATTATATTATAGAAATGAAGAATTTTTTTTAATATTTTTTGCTAATCGAAACTTGAAAGAAATTTTAACATTACAAATAATACTAAATTGTTTATATAATTTTTAAGAGTAATTTAAATTATATAAAGAATTTTGTTTGTCATAATTACAAGTAAGGGGTCGTTTGTTTTTTTGTTTGAAGACTGAACAATCCTGAATTTTTCTGAAGAGTGAATAGAGACTGAAATCTGAACTTGAATGACATGTTTATTTTTTTTTTCTCACATCTGAATGTATAGTCAACACGTTTGTTTTTTAAAAGTAAAATTGTCTGAAACTAAATAATTTTATATTTATACCCATGTTAAACAATTATACATATAATATGGAATAAAAACAATCCAAAAATAATAATTATATATGAACACATATGATCATAATCTTCTTCTTTGATTACAAATAAACTTTATTTTTATTAAGAGAAGAAAATGTTTTTTTTTTTTCAAAAAATAAAAGGAGCAGCAGGAAAATTCACACAAAACACTCTAAAAAGCAATATATTAATACATCACCCTAATATCATAATAAAGTATTGATATTAAACACAAATATGAGAAGTGATTAGGGTTCTTTTTTATTTTTAATGCTATTTAAAATAAAAAATATATTAAAATAAAGATTTATGTACCATATATAATTATTATGAAATTGGAAATATATTATATATGGAGATAGTATCAGAAGAAAATATTTTAGATTGCATTTAATGCAATCAAGTGATTTACAATTCAGTGAAAAGTCGGGATTTTTTACTTTTTATTTTAAGTTGTTTTTTGATATTTTTAAGTTGTTTGACCACTTAAAAAAACAAACAAAACAACTTAATAATTATGATTCAGACCCATTAAGTTTTAAGTGGAAAAACAAACGACCCCTAAGTGTTCTTCCTATTCCATTTGGTCGTATATGGACAAAAGATTTTAATAATAATTTAATTAAATATCCAGAAAAATGTGTGAATAATAATATATAGAGTAATGTTAGACGATCCAATTTTTTTTCCCCAAATGATGTGGTACGTGAGGTGTCAGCATATTATAAGTCATAAAATTATGTGGTGACTTATGTGATGTTGACACCTCACGTGCTACATCATTTGAGACATAATTTGGAAAAAAAAATTAGGACGTAACATTACTCTATTATATAAAATAGGGAAGATAAGGCATGACAGCTGAGAGGGTTTTTTTTATTATTTTTTGTTTGGAAAGAAACAGCTATGATGTTATATATAGAAGAAATGTTATCAAATAAAAAAAGGAAATTAGGTCTGAGTTAAGGAAAAGAAGTGGAGGAAAGAAGTGGAGGAAAGAATGGGCAGAGTCAAGGTTCAACTCAATAAAATTGAGGACAAATATGATTAGAAAATTTAGAGGGTGTTCGGTATCGTTTTCAAAGACTGATTTTTTTTTTTGTTTTTGAGTAGAAAAAACGCATAGAACACGTTCGGTAGTCGTTCCCAAAAAATAAAAAATAAAAACGCTAAAGTCACTTTTCCGCTGGAAGAGAGGTGCGCTGGAAACAAGATAAAGATGTTCTCACATTTTTGTTTTCGTTCTCTACGGGCCCACTAACAAAATATTCATTTTTTTTTTCATAGGCACAAATAAGAATTTGTAGTTGCTTTATTTATTTATTTATAAAAAGATAATTTTTATAGGGCCTACCAATAAAATCTTTTTTTTACAACCACCAATTAAATCTTTAGTTGCTTTTAATTAATTTATATATTTATTTTAAAAAATATATAAAATTTTAAGTTATATAAATGGCTAAAGGAATTATTATAAGGATATCTCTATTTATCCATTATTTTTATTGATATGATTGTTATTATACCTATCACACCTACATGATGCTGTTGTAGATTCGAGTCTGCATCTTACTCGAATTATGGTAATATTTCAAAAAAAAATGTTTTTTTTATAATATATATAATTTAACTACATACAACATTATTTTTACTCTTGCAATATATTGAAAATATTATTTTTTTAATTCACTATATATATTATATGTTTTTTTGTTCAAGATATTGGTTTCAATTATTTCTACCTGACACATTTTTATTTTCAGAATAGTGTTTTCAATTATTTCAACCAAACGCATTTTGAGCCTTTGAAAATATTAAAATCAATTTCTCGTTTTCAAAAGAAAATATATAAAACAGAAACAAAAAATAAAAATATTACCGAACGGACCCTATTTTCGCCAACAGCAAAAAAAGGCTACTAAAATAGCTTTTGAACTTTCAACTCTATGTGATGTATATGGTTCATAAATTTTCTAGCACTTTTTAGTACTCTATTTTTAAGAATAGTACCTACTTAATAACTTGAGTTTTAATATAATAACATTTACAATGTGTTCATAATAAAAATATCTTTAAAACACAATTACAAAAATAAATCTTGCGATTTTTTACGACTTTTTATGGTATTTCCGAAACTTATTGGGTATTTAGCAAATATCCAAGATTTACTAGGCAAAAGAAGAAATTTTCCAAAAAAAAAGTTCATCTTCCTCATCGAGAGGCCGAATTCATCAGAAGTCTGTTCAACCTCCAATGGATGTTATTTAAAAACAAAATTAAGAAAAAGATAGAGAAAGTAATAAAAGGAGAACATGGGGGTATTTTTGTCTTTGGTGCTATTCAAATTGTAAAGTGAGATGCCATTGATTATCCATGAATATCTTTCTACACTCCATTTTAAATATTTTTATTATATGATAATTTTATCTTAATAAAAATTACTAAAAAAGACCAAAAAAAAAATGTAAATACACTACAAAATAATTTTGCTAGACTTTAACTTTTTTTTTTTGAACTTTTAAAAACCTAAAAACTTTTTTTTAATATCATTTATTTGATTCCGAAGTAATCATGAGAATAATTTACAGCAAAAAAACAAAAAATTGCAGTTTTGTTGGAGGGTGTTTTTTCCTTCCTCTGAACCTCCATCCTTGAGTTTTTTGTAAACATCTGTTTGGTTTGCTAGAAAATCTAGAAAGCATGGTTATTTTGTTTTTCTCCTGGTATATATTTTACTTTGAAACAAAAAAACTTAATAATTTTCTAATTTTTTGACCACTGTAAGGGGTCGTTAGTTTTTTATCTGAAAACTAAATGATCCTGAATTTTTCTAAATATTGAATAATGACTGAAAACTGAAACTGAATGACATGTTTATTTTTTTTTCTCACATCTGATGTTAGAAAACAAATGATTTGACATTTATACCCTTATTAATTACTATTAGTTGTTATGTATTTTAATTTGATATGATACAAACAACTAAAGAAAAATAATTTAACAAATACTAAACCATTTTTACATAAATTTTGATAAGATATGATAAATAATGATATTGAAATGGTTTTGATTATTACATAACAGAAAAAAAAAACCAAGGTTCAACAATGGATCGAGTTGAAAGTAACACTATGATTAAGGTTTTTATTATTATTTTATTTTGTTTAAAGTTATTTATCATTAATAATATGTCAAAAAGAAAAAAAATTGTATAATATAAAATCATGGTATTATTGAAAATAATTATCTTTAGAAGGATAATCTTGGAAGGAAATATTTTAAATGCAGTACAGTGATTTTGAACTGCGTGAAAATTCAGAATTTTTTACATTTTATTTTAAGATGTTTTAATGTATTTTAAAGTTATTTGAGCACTAAAAAAACAAACAAAACAACTTATTAGTACTTAATAGGTTTACTCCAGACCCATTAAGTATTAAGTGGAAAAAACAAACGACATCTGAAGTCTTTCCTATATCATTCACAAACTGGTGCATATATATAACTAATCGGTTATGGTTTGTATCTTACCAGTTTCAAAACCTATAGATTGTATCTCATGAAATAACTCATCCTTACAAAGCAACTATGGTGTAGCAGCCTACAATGCCGACCCGAGGATCAAAGCTTGTTGTAGTAGCAAATTCAAACACATCATTCTAATTGTTGATCTTTAGCAGATTCAAACAATTTGTTAATTTTTTTTTCTCAACTGTTATTCAATGAAAAAAATATAATTTTGAAATAAAATGTTGTTTTTGAAAAAAAAGAAAACAATTTTGGTTTTAATGGAGTGAGAGTATCAAAAGATAAAAAGGACAATTTTGGAACAAAATGAAGTATACTTAGAATTTTTTTAAAATTAAGTTTGTATAATGAAGTATATTTATAAAAGGAGTGTGGAAAAATAAAATTGGATTGTAAAGAGAAACTCTCAATTATAAATTAAGTGCTAATCCAAAAGTTAATATCAACAATGGATTTGATGGCATTTAGACCTATTCCACTTTAATTAAGGCTCAGTTTGGTATTGCTGTGCCGTGAGGGAAATTGCTTTTGGATCTGCTGTGGGGGGAATTGCTTTTAGATTTGCTGTTGGGAGAATCAGCTGAGTGTTTGGTAAACTGATTTTTAAAAGTACTGTGAGAACCAAAAACACTTTCAATGTGTTTGGTAAACTATAAGTAAAAAGTGTTGTGACCGTACAAAATTACTAAAAGGACACAGTTATGTTTCTTGAACCATTCAATTTATATAATACAAAAATAAAATGTTTTAAATCTCCTCCATCCAAATCTTGATTTATTAATGGTATATTAATAGTTGAATTAAAATAATTAAGAAATAAAACAAAATTAAAACTATTAAAATTAATTAAAAAACCAAGATATTTTTAAATTGAACAAAATCTGGAAAAAAAATGTTTGAACAAAAGATGATCTGGAATTTTATTTTTGAACAACACCAGATCTGTAAATTTTTTTGGAACAACACTTGATCTGTAGTTTTTTTTTTTGTACAACTCAAGATCTAAAATTTAGAACCTAAATCCATCTATACACCAAACAATAACTCACAAACACCACCAAACTATTAAAACTCCAATCCAACAACTATCACCAAAAATAAAACAGAAGTTCAGTTCTTCAGTTTTCCAGAAAAACAAAGTCAACAATTTTCATCAACAATCTACACCACCTACGCCGTCTTCTCCGACCACAGTCCAGGAAAATGTTCAGTGATCTCGCCGCCGCCGTCGTCGTCCGGTTCCTAAACTTCAGCGACGCCGTCGTGATGACACATACACATTAGAACAAGTCTTCAAACAGGTCCATGACACAGACGGGTCAACAAGCGGGTCGAAGCCAAATACTACAACCACCATCACCACCTCCATGAACCACCACGACGATGATGGTGGGTCGGACAAGTCTCGGTTTTCGATATAGTTAACGATAGTGATCGACGGCGACCGTCTGGAATGTTGGAGATGAGCAACGTGAAGAGATATAGGAGTTGATTGAAGAAGAAGACATGGGTTTATTTGGGTAAATTTCATGAAAAGAAAAGGATAAAATAGGAAGTTTTATAAAAATTCATTAAACTTATTACCGTAGCATGTTTTGGAAATTGCTTCCACAGGAAGCTGATTTCCAAAAGTTACAAATTGTAACTTCTTAAAAACTTAGTTGGGGGAAGCTAAAATTGGCTAAAAGCACTTCCCCACAACTTTACCAAACACCTTGTCATTAGTCCGGAATCACTTTTGACCCCAAAAGCAGCTGAAGAAGCAATGTCAAAATGGGCCTAAATATCCAAAAGAATGTGTAATAATTTAAAATAGGGAAGATAAGGCATGACAGCTAAGATGTTTTTTTTCTTTCTTTTTTATAAAAGAAACAGCTAAGATGTTATACATAGAAGAAATGTTATTTTGTTAACTGGACCCTTCAACTCAATAATTATATATTATGCTATTAACAAATAAAAAAGCAAATTTGGTCAAAGTTAGGGAAAAGAAGTCTAGGAGGAAAAAATGGGTAGAGTCAAGCTTCAACTCAAGAAAATTGAGGACAAACATGATAGGCAAATTTCTTTCGCCAACAGAAAAAAAGGGCTTCTCAAGAAAGCTTTCGAACTTTCAACTCTATGTGATGTTGAAATTGCTCTAATTATATTTTCTCCATCTGGGGAATTGTTGATTTTCGATGGAAATAGGAGGTGCTCTAGATTTGTTTTTATTTGAAATCTTGTCATTGATATAATTATTTGTCCTTTTATTTATGTTAATTTGTTTAATTTTCTTATACAGGGCAGAGGATACCATTAAACATTATATTGATCTGACCCATCAACAATGTGGACGGTATAAAATTCACTTTAGAAATTGCTTTGGCTTTTAATGAATAAATTTTGATATTATGTGCAAGCAATAAGAAGTAATTTACTAACAAATCTCATACAATCTAGATCTTGTCGAGGTTACGTGTGTCTTGCCCTTAACGGGGTCAGATCTAACAAAAAATTTAGGGTTAAGGATAGGTGTGTGATGGATTCTACGGATCTCACATTAAAGTGGGTGCCCAACAAATATTTTTGTTGGGGTTAGGTCAGAGATAACTAACTCCGCATCTTATCTCCCTTATTGACATAACTTCATTATAGTAATATTATGACATGTAATTAGGGTGTCTTTGGTACGCTCATAGAATAACATTACAATAAAATTATATTTTTCAAAATGGAAATGCCTTTGGCAGCATCTTTTATAATATATTATGTTTTGGCGCTTACGGTTTGGGGGAATTTGTGGCTTAGATTAGAGATTTCAGACATATTAGGGTTTGGTGAATTTGGTACACTTTTAATTATTGTAAAAACAAATTATGATATTGACTTTGATATTTTATTTTTTTACATTAATTTACTCATTTTTTTTTTGTGTATGTACCATCCAATTACAAAGGCTACCTAATCAAGAGGTAAGACACCCGATTCTATAGTTTTGTTAACATTTTCTCTTTACGATTTTAAATTATATCCTTAAATATAAATTTCAAACTTAATGACTTGTTGTGTATGATAAAATAAATAAAATATCAGAGGATTCACCGGCTTGTTGCTCAAATGAGTATTGAAGCAGATTTGTGCAGCCAGCTAAACTCATATGGGTTTGTCTTCTCTTTCTGATCCCTTAAATGCTCTTAATGTTTGAAGAATTATACTTGTTTTTGTTTAAGGAATGTTAATAAATTTGTTGTGCTCCTACTTAATTGCTGCAACAGTGATATAGACGGCACTCAATTGGAGGTACCTAATTAGTTAATTATACTGCTCATTATTTTAGTTTCTTAATTAGTAAACTAATTATATGTAAATAAATTAATCACTCTAGTTGGAATATTACAGGGAATCAATAATGAAATCAGTTTGTCTAATGTTGAACTTCAAGATGTGGAGAAACAACTTCAGTAAGTTTTTCTTAAACTTAACATGATCTAGTTCTAAGAGTTTTTTAACTATGTGAAAATATATACATGAATTTCACTTCCAGCCACTTTGTGAAAAGTTCAAGTGGCATCAAGTCAGTGAGTGAGGCCGAATACCTTGAAAGGACTCTAAAAGAGGCTTTGAGACGTGTCTCTCTGAACAAGGTAAGCTCTACTTACATATTTTCATGTTCTTCTCCGAATCGTGAAATTTATAGAATGCCTTTTATTTGGTATAAGCTCTACATATATTTATTGGTGTCCTTCTCTTAATCGTGAAATTTATAAAATGCATTTTATTTGGGATATGCTATACATACATTTATTTGTGTCCTCCTCCTAATCGTGAAATTTATAGAATGCCTTTTATTTGGGATGTGTAAATATTTTAAATATATAATTATATATGCAACAAGTGCTTGAACATAAATACTATAGCCAACTTCAACCAGCTACCCAGGTATGCTACATTTAAGGGGGTGTTTGTTTTTTCATCTAAAGTCTTAAATGGTCTGAAATATTCTTTTAGACTTCTTGTTTGTTTTTTCTAGACATCTAAAGTCTGGAACAACATAAAAAGTATTTGAAATTAAAAAGTCAGGAATTCTAGCTGAAGTCTGAAGTGTTATGTGTCTGAAATCTTTTAAAAATTTTCTTCCAAACATAACCTCTCACAAGTTTCATAATTCCAATTATACCACCCCTGTATAAAACTAATATTCAGCTTAAAAACATTTCATTTTATGGATTACCCAGCAAAGACAAATAAATAATTGTAAAAAAATAATGGATTACCCGACCAAAACTCTTGAATGGAAGCTACTTTAAACAAACGCTAAATAAGGCCATCTCAAACCCAAAAACTCATTTTGGTGCAACATTTGCACTAAAATAGTGCAACTTTCACACTATCTAACTGTTCTATCTCCAACCTATTGCATTAAATTTTGCACTAAAAAGAATATTCCCTTGAATATTCCCTTGAATATTCCCTTTCTCCACAATTAACTTTTCACTCCATAAGTAACATAATATTGCAATACGATAAGAAATTATGAAATTAATATATTAAAAGAAATTAAATTTAATTAGGTAAAATATTGCATTTATTATTAAAATAACTTAAACATTACATTTTATAAAATAAAAAAGAAAAAGCATTAAAATAAAAGTACATATTGATCATCATTTAATTATCTGAATTAGTATATTCATCCCACAAATGATTTATTAATACACTGCGTAGTGCAATGTGAGCCTCTTTATTCTTGATCTTTCTATCTCGAGCTAGAAATTCTTGAAATCGGCGCGGGTATTGTATTTGTCAAAATCAACATTATTAAATAATAAAAATGACCAAATTGGAATAAATGTATTTGATTAAGGATACAACTATGATTAAACAAAACCTTTAAATAAATGATATAATTAGAATAGATTTTAATAAATATGGTCAAACTATGATTTTATAAGAGTAGAGGGATAAAAAAAAGAAAATGGGCGTCATTTTTTAGCCAAATGAACAGTGTCACGCTTGATATTGTGCGACACTGTTCATCAGCACAAAAATGCCACAGAAGATGCAGCTGGGTTGGAGTGGAGTTTTGGTTGCAAAATGGATTTTTGCTCTATAATAGTGTAGGGTTGGAGATGCCTTAATATCCAAGTACTGAGGAAGAAAGAGGATTGAAAATAATAATAATAATAAAAAAAAATCAACCAATATCTCAAAGTCTCCATGGAACTCCTTCCCCATCAAACTCCTCACCACCACCAAAACTTGCAATATCCGTCTCTGATCCCAATTCTCACGTGCATCAGATGCCCCCGTTACCGCCGTACTGCCCACCTCCCACTCCTCTAACAACGAACTCGTATATGTTAATACCCTCTGTGAAGCATACGTCTCTGTTTGCCTTAATAGCTAGAACAGAGCAAAACAATCCCAAGGTTCTCAAGAATCTATCAGCTGGTTTGATCACTAGATCACAAATGTTCTTCCGCTTGATCACTAGAGTCAAAGATAGACCTCCAGCACCATATTAAAGCTCAGTTGAGCACAAATCAATAGCACAAACGTGCTGGGTGCCAAAGCAAAAATTCCCGCTAAAATGTGTAACTACCAGAAGCTGAGTTGGCAAAATGATTGGTTCTCCGTGAATCAAGGAAAAATACATTTAGTGTGCTTCTAGAAGTTTTTGACAATATATATATATGTAAAGTCTATAATCGTTGAATTATGAAGAAATAATTTCAATACAATCAGTTTTACCAGACTCCATTTTTGAGCTGGTATTCAAGTCTCATTGAGACATTTTAACAAACAAGTATGTTCTTCATTTCTTTACATGATATCAGAGCCCACTGCTCTTGATCAAACTAATATGGATCAATCACCATCAATTCCTCTTCCTTCGAATCAAGGTTTATCGTCATCTACATTGCCTTCAATTGAATCACCAATAATTGCCAAATCTTTGAACTATAATCTTCCTATTAAGCTCAATCGTGATAATTACATCTATTGGAAAGCGCTCGTATTGCCTGCTATATGAGCTTTGGAGCTGGAAGACTTCATCAATGGAGTTCATTTGTATCCAAACAAGTATATCTCAGATAAGGTGACAGGTAGCAATGAGAATGATTTGGTGATCAACAATGATTTTCTTGCTTGAAGGCTACTTGATCGGTTTCTTTTGAGCTGGCTTTTGTCAACTGTAAGTGAATGTCTGATAGGTCAAGTCACTGAATGCACATCCTCTCTTGAAACTTGGAAGACTCTCGAACAACTGTTCTCTCAACAATCCTTAGATAAGATTATGCAGCTAAGGCAATAACTAGGAAGTATCAAGAAAGGCTCTAGTTCTGTGGCCAAATTTGTGCTTAAAGTTTAAAGCATTGGTGATAGTCTAAAATCTGCAGGTGATACAGTCTCAAATCGAGATTTGCTTCTGAGTGTGGTGAATGGTGTAGGTCATGAGTTTGATGCGGTTGTTGTTTTCATCACTTCTCAGCACGATTTCTCCACTTGAGGCACAATATCTTCTCATGATCCATGAGCAGAGGATTGAGCATCTGAACACTCCAACATAAATATATGTTAATCCTTTAACAAACTTTGTAGCAAACAACAACAATGCAAGCAGTGGTAGATGATCGAATAATAAAGGAGGAGTCAACTCTGGAGGCAACTCTGGATGAAGAGGCAATGGATCTCGAGGACGCAGAGGTCGTGGCAACTGGAACTGCAACAACAACATGCTATCGTGCCAGATCTGTGGATGAGTTGGTCATGCTGCTTCCAGGTGCTATAATAGATACGATAAAATCTATCAAGCTCCAACAACTGGTAATGCCAATAATGCTTCTGGTAATTTTAGACAACATCAAGCTAATCATCAAGGAGGTAACACTCAGGATAGTCATTTTCAAGGCAACTTTGCTTCGAACTTCAATCTGCAAGCCAACTATAATCTGACTCAAGCATTTATCGCTTCACCAGAGTCAGTGATTGATCCATCCTGGTACGCCGATAGCGGAGCTTCAAGTCATGTTATGTCTGATCTTGGTAAGCTTTCAAACTACTCTTTTTATAATGGTAATGAGAAACTTGTGGTTGGTAGTGGAGAACAGCTAGATATAGCTAATAATGGCCACACAACTGTTATGTCTCACACACAGCCTATTAGAATTCTTCATTTGAATAATGTGTTGCATGTTCCTCACATAACGAAGAATCTACTTAGTATATCTAAGTTTACACATGATAACAATGCTTTGGCTGAGTTTTGTGGTGCTTATTGTCTTATTAAGGACAAGGTTTCCAAGAAGGTCCTACTCAAAGACATTCTTAAGGATGGTCTTTACAAGATTGATTTGAGTACAGATGTGAAGATTGGTAATGGTTCTTTAGAAAATGCCATGTTTTCAGTCTCAAAGTTTCCCTTTTCAACATGTAATAAACAGTCTATTGATGAAACTCACCTTGTTAAGTCTTCATTAATTTGTACCAAGTCCTCGCCTTGTGTAAATGTTGTTGCTACTGACTTTGTACACAATACAATCGTAAACAATAAAAATAGTTTTGCTCTGTGGCATTTGAAACTTGGTCACCCTAGTGATCAAGTTCTGAAACATATTCTAAAGAAAATGAATATATCTTGTACTAAGGCTTCTCTTGAGTGGTGTGATGCTTGTAAACTTGGCAAAGTGCATCAGTTGCCGTTTCAAAGGTCTGAAATCAAGTCTAAAACACCATTAGAATTGGTGTATTATGATATTTGGGGTCCATCCCTAATGCTGTCTACAACTGGTCATCGGTACTATATATCTTTTGTTGATGGCTACACAAGATTCACATGGTTGTTTCCTATAGTGTTGAAGTCTGAAGCATTTTCTATTTTTCTGAGTTTCATAGCACAAGTGGAGTTGCAGTTGAACTCCAAAATTCATACCTTGCACACAGATATGGGCAAGGAATTCTAGGTCTTTTCTTTGAGTCTTAGAAAATATGGTATCACTCATAGATTCTCTTGTGCCTACACATATCAACAATATGGTGTGCCTGAGCGAAATCACAGGCACATCGTTAAGACTAGTCTCACCTTGTTAGCACATGCAAAACTTCCTTTAAAATTTTGGTCTGATGCATTTACCTCTGCTGTGCTTGTTATAAATAACTTGCCTACACCTGTGTTAGATGGTCGGTCACCATTTGAACTGTTATATCATAAGTAACCCAATTATTCATACTTTAAGACTTTTGAGTGTGCTTGCTTTCCATATTTGAGACCTTACTCAAAATAAAAGTTTGATTATTCGTCACAATGTGTCTTCATTGGTTATAGTTCTCAACATAAGGGTTATAAATGCTTGAGTTCAACAGGAAAGGTTTACATTTCTCGAAATGTTTTGTTTCATGAATTTGAATTCCTATACCTAGAACTTTTTCCAATTACTACAACTGATTTTCTCTCTATAACTGGTCCTTCAATGTCACTGACTCAACACCACACCAGAGTACCTTGGTTGTCCAGTATTCCTCAGTTGTCTTGTGTGACAAATATTCCACATTCTAATATTGGTAATGTTCCTATATCCGTGCTGCGATCTTCACTAGCTGCTCAACCTTCCAATATCATAATTGAGCTCAATTCATCAAACACAATTGATCCATGTACTGTATCAGCTCTTATTGGTTCAACTCATAAAATGGTCACACACTTGAAAACAGGCCTCTAAAGCTGAAAGTTTACTCAGCTGTTTGTCAGGCTCCTTGCACCACCTTAGTGCCTGAGCCTACTAGTGTTAAAAATGCTCTTTTCGATCCTAAGTGGAAGCGGGCAATGGTTGAGGAATACACAACTTTAATGAAGAACAATACCTGGTCTTTAGTTCCACCTAAGACTGGTATCAACATTGTTGGTCACAAATGGGTGTTCCGAGTTAAATATAAACCTGATGGTTCTGTACTTAAGTATAAAGCACGGTTGGTCGCGAAGGGTTTTCATCAAACACCTGGTGTAGATTTCTTCGACACCATTAGTCCGATTATCAAACCATCAACGATTCATGTAATATTTACACTTGCTGTCAATTTTGGGTGGCCTATACAACATATTGATGTCAATAATGCATTTTTGAATGGTGATTTACAAGAGGTAGTGTATATGGAACAACCAACTGGGTTTTTTGATGGGTCAAAACCTCAGTATGTTTGCAGGCTTCATAAGGCGCTATATGGCCTTAAATAAGCACCCCGTGCTTGGTTTCATAAGCTACGAGAGGCTCTTTTTGAATGGGGCTTCCGTTCCTCCACATTTGATGTCTCACTGTTTATTAAAAGAACTGGTGCTGATGTGGTATTTTTTCTTATATATGTTGATGGTATTGTTGTCACTAGCAGCAATACTGCTTTAATTACCTCCACCATTTCTTCTGTACATTCACGGTTTGCCCTCAAGGATTTGGGACAGGTCAATTACTTCCTTGGTTTTGAGGCAACATGTACCTCTGCTGGGATTTACTTGACACAGACCAAATACATCCATGACCTTCTTGCCAAAACCTCTATGTTGAATTCAAAGCCGAGTTCCACACCTCTCTGCTCTAGCTTAAAGTTGTCCATCAATTTAGGTAAACCGTTTTCTGATGCCACCTTGTAGAGGTGTGCAAAAAACTTCCAAACTGAATCAGCCAGACTAACCCAACCCAAACTTTATGGATTGGTTCGGTTTCACATATAAAAAAACTATTAATCAGTTCGTCATTTAAAATTCATGCAACTCAAACCAACCAATATATTCAATAAAAGTTAAATCCATATTTTCTGGGGTTTTGTAACTTTTATTTATACTTATCTGCTTCTTATATAAATAAGTTTTTTTTTCTTCTCATTCATTTCCATCAACCATTCAGTATTGTACCACTCCTCTTTCTTTTATATATTATATATTTTTTAAGAAATAAAATATAATTACTCCTCTTTTCCAATGCATTTTAGAATAAGAGTTTTATTTTTTATTTTTCCTGCTATGATATTTGTTATTGTTAATTTGTTAATTATATAATATTTGTTAATTTTGTAAATAATTAAATAACACCTATATTTAATATTTTTATATTTAAATAATTTTTTTTTATAATAATACAAAAAATGATTTCGGTTCAAACCTAAACCTATAAATCTACCCAAACTAACCCGACTTTTTTTGGTTTGGTTTGAATCGGTTTGACAAATCACATTGGTCTGGTCTATGTTGAAATATAGCCAAACCGATAGATATTGGTTTGGTTTGACATTGAACTTCAACCCAAACCAAACCGAAAATGCACACCCCTACTGCCTTGTACAAAAGTACCATTGGTGCACTGCAATATGTGACCTACATACGTCCATATATATTCTTTGCCGTAAACAAACTTAGTCAGTTCTTGGTGGCTCCAACTGACCAGCATTTGCAAGCATGTAAGAAGTTTCTTCGTTATCTAAAGGGAACTTCCACTCTTGGTCTTCATTTTCGCCATGTTAAAGATCTATACATCGATGCTTTTAATGATGCTGATTGGCCATCTTGTGTGGATGATCGTCATTCAATGAGTGGGTGTTGCGTCTACCTTGGCTCGAATTTGATCATGTGGTTTTCAAGGAAGCAAAATGTGGTTGTTAAATCAAGTGTTGTGGCTGAGTATAAGGCCTTATCATAGGTTGCTTCAGAGGTTCTATGGCTGAAGTCATTGTTTGTTGAACTTGGTTTTTCTATTGCAGCAATTCCAACCATCTGGTGTGATAATACGAGTGTTGCATCTTTAGCACAAAACCCAGTTTTTCACTCAAGAACAAAGCACATTGAGGTCGATGTGCACTTTGTTCGTGAAAATGTCTCGTCTGGACTGTTCTCTATCCAATATATTCCTACTGAGCTTAAAAAACTGATATTCTTACCAAGGCCTTACTTGTTGCACGATTTGGGTTTCTTTGTGACAAACTTAGTTGGCTGTTAACCCCAATCTCACTTTGAGACGGTATTGAAGCATACGTCTCTGTTTGCCTTAATAGCTAGAACAGAGCAAAACAATCCCAAGGTTCTCAAGAATCTAACTGCTGGTTCGATCACTAGATCACAACTGTTCTTCTGCTCGATCACTAGAGTCAAAGATAGACATCCAACACCAGATTATAGCTCAGTTGAGCACAAATCAACAGCAAAAATGTGCTGAGTGCCAAAACAGAAATTCCCGCCAAAATGTGTAACTCCTAGAAGCTGAGTTGGCAAAATGATTGGTTCTCCGTGAATCAAGGAAAAATACGTTTCGTGTGCTTCTAGAAGTTTTTGACAATATATATATATATATATATATATATATATATATATATATATATATGTGTGTAAAGTATGTAATCGTTGAATTATGAAGAAATAATTTCAATACAATCAGTTTTACCATACTCCATTTCTTAGCTGGTCTTCAAGTCTCACTGAGACATTTTAACAAATAAGTGTGTTCTTCATTTCTTTACACCCTCCATTTAGGACGAATCTAGAATCTTCAAATCTTTTGTTGAATTTGATTTTTTTTTTCAAGAGAGATTAGGGAGCATAAGAGAAGGAGAGATGTTACAGAGAGACCATGAGTTAGGTTTTGTTTGTAGAGAAATAGGCAATGTTGGGGATAGTGATATTCTTTCAATTTTTTTTTTAATTCCTTAATATTATATTACATTTTTTTATTCAAATAATTTTATCTCTGCAAATTGTTTTTAATTATATCTCATCAAAATGATTTAATTTCTTTAAACACTCATTTTATTAAATTTTTTTTAAAAAGATTTTTTTTAATTACTGAATATAAAAAATATTTTATTTCAATACTATAAAAAAAATTACTCTATGAATTTAAAGTTTATTATTAATAGTATAAGGCCTATTAATAGTTTAAGGGCATGTATGTCAAATTATAGGTTTTTAGATGTTGTGTTTTCAGAAAACAAACAATCAAATTTCAGATACAGAAAAACGAACTTGTTGTATCCAGACCTGTTTAGATTTTAGATAATAAAAAAACAAACACCACCTTACTTGGTCATAATTTTTTTGATAAATTGTTTATTATGATTAATTAGTGTTTAAGAAATGTTCAAATTTATTTAAATAACTTTGTTATGCAAACAAGACACTTCATCCTCAAAGAGCAACTGCCAATAATTTAATGATGGGAAATTCAAATTATAGCTTGGGATGGCCTCAACAACTTGATAATACCCAATTTCTTGCTAATCCAACTGGATTGCAGACCTTCAGGTGTGTTCTTCTCTATATTCAACAATATATATAGGAAAATTTTCACCTCAGTGCACACCGATTAATATTTATCAGTGCGTTGCATATGGACCATTAGATTCATTTCCTTTGACCCGGTCTGTATGCACTTGTCAGTGCTTATGAGTTTATCCATAATTTATGGCCCACATACAATGTACTGATGTTATTTGTATCAGTGTGTACTGAGGAAAAAATGACTATATATATATGTTAGTTTTATATAAACCTAATTAAATGTAATCTCTTTTTATTCCTTACAGAAATGAATCAAACCATTTGTCTGAATTGCTTCCATCTTCAAAGGCGTTTCATGGTGCTGGGTATTCAGCTATAAATGCAGTGAGCAGTGATTCTAATCAGCTTCAATCCTCGACGGCGTTACATGGTGCTGGGTACTTGAATGGAAGTGCAGTGACCGCCGGTTCTTATCAGCGTACACCCTCAATGGCAATTCGCAACACTGGAAACGTGGATTACAATGTAATGAGCAGTGGTTCTAATCAGTTTGATTATGAATTTTTCTACCCCGGTGATCAGTATGATTTCAATACAGAGTTTGTTCCAGTGATGAATCACATTCAACAGGTAATTAAGCATTTGCTTGGTATGATGTCAGTTATAATTTTGTTCGAGTCTTTTGACAACATGAATTTTATACAATCTTTACTCCAATATTAGTCAGCCGGTCTGACATGCAGTTTATTAGAAAATAATTGGACAACCGTAAAAAACAAAGGAAACTCATTATTGTTTGCTAGATGTTTTAAGTATTTTTTTAATGGTTGCTTTTCAAAAATGCATTCTCAAAATGATTTTTATTAAATCTCAAAACGTTTTTTAATATATTTCAACCAAACAGTACACATGTATTGATACAACATTTTTTTGTTTGTTGACAAAACCATTAGAACTATGCATATTAATTACTTAACCAATTTTTCAGGAACTGTGGGATATAGATTTTCGAAAAAAAATAAAAAATTCTTTTAGCACTAATCTATGCAAACAATTTAGAGGTAGTTTGTTATTTCCACTTAAAACTTAATGGATTTGAATCATAAATATTAAGTTGTTTTGTGTTTTTTTTAAGTGGTTAAACAACTTATAAAAAAAATACCAAAGAACAACTTAAAATAAAAAAGTAAAAAATCATGACTTTTCACTGAGTTGCATTAAATGCAATCCAAAATCTTTTCTTCCGATACTATCTCCTATATATAACATATTTTCAATTTTATCATAATTATATATGGTATAGAAATCTTTATTTTAATATATTGCTTATTTTAAATAGCTTTAAAAATAAAAAAAGAACCATAATCACTTCTTATATTGATGTTTAATATCAATAGTTTACTATGATATTAGGGTGATGTATTAGTATATTATTTTTTTAGAGTGTTTTGTGTAAGTTTTCATGATGTCCCTTTTATTTTTTGAAAAAAAAAACCTTTTCTTTTCTTAGTAAAAATAAAGTTTGTTTATAATGAAAGAAAAAGATCATGATCATATGTGTTCATATATAATTATTATTTTTGGATTGTTTTTATTCCATATTATATGTATAATTGTTTAACATGAGTATAAATGTAAAATTACTTATTTTAAGACAATTTTACTTTTAAAAAACAAACATCTTGATAATACATTCAGATGTGAGGAAAAAAAAAACATGTCATTCAAGTTTAGATTTTAGTCCCTATTCAGTATTTAGAAAAATTCAGGACTATTCAGTCATCAGACAAAAAAACAAACGACCCCTACTCTTTGTTAGACTATTAGGTGGATGAACTAATTTTATTTATAATCCTTAAAATCCTCTTTGAGGAACTTCTGGAGTCTGGACAGTACTCTAGCTTGAGTCCATTTGGTGGTCATAGGTTTATCTATTGTTTCCTTTGTAGGAATGAGTATCAAGCTTATAAATCTAGCATTTTGGGTGGAGAAATCAATTCAATTGACAAACCCTAAAATTCCCTTTAACCCGCATATGTGGGACATTGGGATATATGAAAATTTACTATATATATACTTTATGACACCAAATTATGTTAGATTAAGTATCAATTTTCAATTCTAGACGGATAATCTATTAATTTTTGTTCGAATAGGTCAAGGAATGTCAATGAGTTAATAAGTAAATGATTGCAGGGGAGGAATACTACAACTACCGTAGGACGAAATCAAGTTGTCATCGGCGACCCCGCTGAAGGAAGTGATGACTGCTCTTTTTCACTACATGACTTTTCAGATATCTCTTTCCCATTTTGAAAGAATCTTTTTTTTTAGATATGTGATAAACTGGCCATTTCATCAAATTGCTTTTCTATATGTATGTGAGTCCATTTCCGGATAGTGTTGAAACTTTGTTCAGGACTTTTTTTATTTTTTATTTTTATTTTTTTTATGCAATTGATATATTGCAGAATTACTAGGTCGATTTGCGAATTGATTTTACTACCAGAATGGACAATTACACACAGTCTTGACTTTTAGATATCCTTTTTCGGCCATTACATTATTATTCATGCCCGGATGAAAATTGCAATCCAATACACAAACTCTGCCCCTGCCAATGTTGGTATGGACAAAGAGTTTTTTTATAAAATTATGAGCAGCATATGGCATTATAATTTTGAGGTATGAAAACCGGATTTATTAAAATGTTTAAGTAAAGAGAGTTGACTGAATAAAGGCCGTTTCTGATGCGATCAATATTTGTTGGGCTTGGTGCACCTTATTATTTTATGTAGGAGATGATCTGGGATGTGCTATTATATATGTGTAGGCCTGGTGATTTCTTTTGCAGTGTGCCTCCAATTAGGAGTGTGAATTATTTATGGGTTAGGATTAACGCATGTAGCAATTTATATAGAGGGTCTCTGCTCTCACTCATGTGTCACATACATGATTTAGAATATAGTAGACTCCTCATTAGGTGATCTAGAAGACTTTCTATAACGTTGATGGTTTCTGCTGCGCTTCCAGGTATGTGTTTATTCATATTTATATAAACAATACGTGTTATTATTATTATATAATACTAACAGTTGTATCAAAGCCGATCGTATTGTTGCATAGGTTGAATGATTTTGATATCGTATATATGTTTTGTTTTTATACACACTGGATTTAATTAAATCATTGTTGCATTCTGTGATGTGTATAACATGTTAGTATACTACGGATTAGTCTCACTATATGTTAACAACACAAATTAAAATATGCTTTGTATTTTGTGTTGTTTTTGACTTGTCTGTTTGTATGAATCCAGTGGTGGAAGAGGTTGTGCACTATGGCGTGCATTCTGGTGTGCAAAAGTATTTGGTGTTTAGAACGATTTGCGAATGGAAAACTATGGTCGTATAGTATGTAGGGTCAAATCGCACCAGACCCGCATGGGTCGATAGATTTCGCACCAGATCCGCGGTTAGAGGTGGGTCGGTTCACCAAAAGGGAATAGGTTGAAGAAAGAATCAGTTGCGGATCGATGGATCTCTCATTAGACCCGCTCCGGTTACATGTCAATCTCACTAGACCCGCGTCTTTGCACGGGCCGATGGGCCTCGAACAAGACCCGCGACTAGAAGCAGGTCGATAGCACTAGACCCGCGCAGAGGTGCAGATCAATCAACATGGGTTGCTGAAAATACCGCTCAAACGTGTGTCTAAACAACCTAGAAAGGGGGGGGGGGGGGAATGGGTTTTTAATCGATTATTACCAACTTTTTCGATTAGTCAATATTAACAAGCAAAACTCAATTCAAACAATAATAAAAATCAAGTAAAGTGTGGAAATTAAGGAACGGTTGATTTTACGTGGAAACCCTCCAAACGAGAAAAACCACCGGACTAACCACGCTAGCCACTTGAGCCACAGAAATCCACTATATGAATAAAATGTTACACCCTCAAGTGATACTCGGACCCTCACTCTCGAAAACCTCAGGCTATGGACACTACCACTCACCACTCTTGGTTTAGTCCTTAGTGATATCCCCTGATCCACTACTCTTGGCGTGAGCACCTCCTACTCTACCCGCAAGCCTTTTAATGTGGCTCTCGGAAACCAATGCTTGCCAACCAACCTTTGGTTGCAAGTCTTTACTTGCTTGTGCAACTTCACTTAGAAGCCACAAGACTTTGACTCATGAAGAGTATAAGGTCTAAGTGAATGTGAGAAAATATGCTCAAATGCAATAATGTGTAAGACCACACACAAAATGCTTAACTAGATGTTATAATATAATTTAACAACCTAGTTATCAAACAATGTCTACATGTCCATACATAAGGACTCAATTAGATGTAGAGATAAAATCTAACAACCTAATTGTCAAATAAAGTCCAACCAACACAAATTGTCACAAACATATAACAAGGGCAATAAATATGCAATCAAGAAATGCAATTAATGAGGCATAAACAACAATGTCTAAATGCAAAGCATAAATACTTAGCTAGATGGCAATAATGTCCTAAATGCTAGCTATCACAATACAAACCCAATCAAATATTCATGAACATTATCTAGTTGATTAAAACACAATTTCTCAACCTAGTTATCAATAAATTACACATGATTATTTATGACCTAGCTTTTAGGCAAAAAATGACCTAATCAATTTAGCTATCACAAAACAAACCCAATCATGTTATCAATCAACACAATAGTGCATTCAAAAAATGATTTATACAAATCTTATGCATTAAAAACGAAATCTTGGACTTAAAGAACAATAAATGAAGATGAGATATTTGTTCTTACTTACTAAGTCAAGATTGATGAAGACCCATGTGTGATTGATGCAATGGATGTCATGGATGCATGGGTTTTGAGTTTTGGGTTTGGAGAGTCAAAGAACAAAGTTTGAAGCTTTATCTCTCTAGGGGAGTTCATTCTCTCACTATATTATGATTTTATGAGCTCTAGGTGTAAATGGGGTAGAAGATGAAGTATATATATGATCCAAGTGAAGCTACGTCGTTTTGAGAGAGTTTAAAACACAATTTTCTGGGCAGAAACGACACAGTATGCGGGTATACTTTGTTGGTAGGACTAGGGAATTTACCAGCGCACTGAGACCATGAAAACCACCTGAGAAGACTGCGCGGGTATGGACCCACTCACTAGCAAATTAGCACAGCAGCCTGATTTTCAAGTGGCTCAAAACATGACCAAATGACATCAACATTTATCAAATAATATACCGTTGGAAAGGTATGAATGTCTACTTTCTATTCTTATCTACGAAATGATGTTTCGATGTCCGTAGAAAGAGATATGGTCATTTGAGTGACCAAAGGTTAGAGACGGACAACAACAGAGTTGCCCTGTTTTGGTGGTCACTTTGGAGATTTCAAAACCAATCCAAAAGGCCATGAAATATTATGAATAATATACCGTTGGAAAGGTATGGGTGTATAGTTTGTAAAGAAATGTTCAAAACTCATTTTGAATCTTTGTATAAAATGTTATGGTCACAAGACCATACAAATATCAGTTTTGAAAAACATTTAAATCATTGAAATCCACTCTTTTTAAACTAGACACTTTACTCTAAACAACCAAACCAAAACTAACACTTAACCAAGAGAAGAATGAGGCCTTCTCGAATGGTCAACCATCATGCTAAGACAAGTACACCATCATGTAAGCGCAGACGTATCCAACCACACAAACGGAAACAAATTACACCACACAAAACCACACTTAAATCTAACAATGAGGTGCAAGTATGAAATGTGTAATGGATGCACACATATAAACAATTAGAATACAAATGCAAGATGAACAAGCATGCATGAAGAGTGTGTGTGCACCTAAACTCTTCAAGAGACAAAGTGAAGTGAATATATATTTCTCTCTTGCTCTTGCTCTTGAAGTCACGGAGATGCTTGGAAGCTTGCCATTGAGGACCTAAGCCACCAATTAGAAAATCATCCCCAATGTGGTATGTCATAAAATAAGCCAATCACAAAATAATGGTCCTTACAATCTCCCCCTTTGGCTATTTCATGACAAAATACCACTTACAAAAATTTCCTCACAAAACAACAAATAAGCTATTGTCCATTTTACGTTACAAAAAGAGATACCTATGAGACTACGTCTTCAAGGTCTTCAATCTCTTCGTAGATCATCATATCTACACATAACAACAAGAAAACACTTTCCAAGAACAAGTGAATGTGAGGTGAACAAAATAAAACCAAGCATTGCACTCAATAACTAATAAAGCAATACAAAGTAATGCATGTGCAATGATCCCCCTAAATGGGTTACTCTCCCTCTAGACTTCTCCCCCAAAGCATAAACAATGCTCCCCCTATATCTCTCAAGACTTCTCCCTTTTTTTTTCAAGAGATAGGCAAAGGAGCTCCCCTTGTCGGGTTGCTTTAGCAAAGAGAGCTATTAGCACAAATACGATGCATAATCATATACACAAATTTTATGCAACTTAAGTAATTGAGAGAGATTCAAGGAGTTTTATTTAACGAAATTTTTTTTGTGAAATTGTTGCTTTACATGCAAGACATATAGTATTCAAGTTCAAGCAATGGTATTTGACAAAGCAAACATCAAAAAGGTTTCCAAAAGAATTCAAACCAATTTGTACCATTTTGTCATAAGCAAACAAGATGTAGTTTTTCAAAAGATATTTACGAGTTAAGAGCAACTATATCAATCCTTAAAGGAAAACCAAGACATTGGATCAAGATATCCTCTTGGATTTTTCCGGATAAATATCCGTATGATGGTAGTCTTGTTTAACCATTAAGAAGAGAGAGAAGACTAATTTGGATATGAAATACTTATTGATTGAATGGATACTAGATCCTTATTGATTTTAGTCTTCTCATTTGTTTTCACACATATTTTGCATATAAGCAATCAAAAACATTTCATGCATATCATTTTAAGCATGTCATAAAAATCAAGTTCACATGTCATGGAGATAAATTACAGATCATTCAAATGTACTTCCCAATCAAATCTCCTAGTCCAAAAATGCATTGTTGAACCAAAATATGACATAGATTATAAACAAAGCAATTGTGCACACTTAATAAAAAAAAATACCATATAAGCTTACATCTGCAAGCAAGAATCTCAAGCAATTATCAAAAGAGCATAAAATAAATCAACTTTTTGCACATAACAAATCATGCAAGTTCACTCTCTTTGTATGAGCTCCCCTCATATGGTCAAAACCGTACCTTATCAAGGCAAGGGACAAGATCCACTAGACATACCAAGTCCATTGGACTCAGTAGTATCCAAGGGTGCCATATGATCATGATTACAATCGGGTTCAATTTTTCTAACCCACCTAGATTCCACCTTTTTAATTTTAGTGGTCAAAATCTTCAAGTGTCTAGGTTCCCTAGGATCATGCAAATTAGCCCTACGGTTCATTTTATTTTCTCTCATGCTTTCAATTCTACACATTCTAATGTAGTTAATGCACTTTGGTCGAATGTGACCAATCATACCATAATAATGACAATTAGGTATAAAAGAAGAATCTATACCATTGCTTTTAGCTCTCATCGAGGCATGGCCATGTTGATGAGTTTATCTTTGATGTTGCACCGGTTGGCTTTTCTTGGGAGCATTAGCTGGATGTTGGTGCCTTTGTGGTTGAGCGTGATTAATTAGCTTGCCTCAAAGGTTGATTGAGCTTTGGCTGAGGCATCCTCAAAGGTTGAGGTTGAGCTTGTTTCCTTGGAAGCATCCTCAGTGATGAGCTTTTAGATGATTCACCCACAACAAGAACTTTTTTGGGGTGTTGAGACCGAGGTGGACAAGTATGAGCAATCTCCTTCACAAGTATAGGCTTGCCCAAGGAAGGTGTGGTCTCATCATGTACAAGAACAAGCCCTTGCTTGTCATTTGGCTTCAATTCAATGCCAATCATTTTCGGACCCGAAGTCATCTTAGCAAGTGTACATCTTGCATCTTCAAGTTCCATCTTCAACTTGCCTTCACTTTCTTTTACACATCTCACTTCATCATTCAAGTGAGTCATCTTAGCTTGTAGTTGAAGATTATCCTTTTCCAATCTAAGGATATCATTTTCCTTCTCCTTCAAAGAATTTTGAAGAGAATCAATCAACTCTTGATAATCCACCACAATATCACAAGAGTATCCGGAGCATGAATCAACACTATCGAAGCTTCTCTCACTTGTGCTTGTGAGAGTCATATCATAAAGGCTTGCTTCTCTCAAGCATGCTCCTCTTCGGTTTCGACATTCAAGGCCACCCATCTTGAAATCTTCAAGTGATAAACATTTGGTGATGGCTTGAGTTTCTTCGTGGTAGGAAACCGAAAATGCGAGGTAGTTGATCTCACTAGCAACCTAGCTTGTGGAGCACTCTTCAACTACTTCAACTTTGCTATCACACAGAGTAGCGATCATGCCAACTCATTCATTTTTGTACTTCAAGTTACCACACTTGGAGGCAATATGGTCAATTCCACCACACCCAAGGCAAGGGAAATCATTCCTTGACATTTTCTTTTCCTCTTTGACTTTGGAGGTCACACCCTTCTTTTAAGATTTCACAAATCCCCTAAATCTCTCAATCATGAGAGTCATCTCCTCATCAGAGTCATTTATCTCCCTCACAACATTGGAGGTCATTGAAGCAATACCTACTCTAAGTGTTTGACTCTCACACATGGTGTTTAGTGAGTAAATGAATGCAAATGAAGTGCAAAGATCAAAATGCACACAAATGCAAGACACACAAAAATAGCAAGGATATCCTATATATGTCTAGGAACATACTCTGATACCAATTGAAAATACAGCTCAAGCGTGTGTCTAAACAACCTAGAGAGGGGGGGGGGGGGGGGGGGGGGTGAATGAGTTGTTAGTTGATTATTACCAACTTTTTTGATTGGTCAATATTAACAAGCAAAACCCAATTCAAACAATAATAAAAATCAAGTAAAGTGCGGAAATTAAGGAATACTTGATTTTTACATGGAAACCCTCCAAACAGGAAAAACCACGGGACTAGCCACTTGAGCCACACAAATCCACTATATGAATAAAAGGTTACACCTTCAAGTGATACTCGGACCCTTACTCTCGAAAACCTCAGGCTATGGACACTACCACTCACCACTCTTGGTTTAGTCCCTAGTGATATCCTCTGATCCACTACTCTAGGCGTGAGCACCTCCTACTCTACCCGTAGGCCTTTTACAGTGGCTCTTGGCAACCAGTGCTCACCAACCAACCTTTGGTTGCAAGACTTTAATTGCTTGTGCAACTTTACTTAGAAGCCACAAGACTTTGACTCATGAAGAGTATAAGGTCTAAGTGAATGTGAGACAATATGCTCAAATGCAATAATGTGTAAGAACACACACAAAATGCTTAACTAGATGTTATAATGCAATTTAACAATCTAGTTATCAAACAATGCCTACATGCCCATACATAAGGACTCAATTAGATGTAGAGATAAAATCTAACAACCTAATTGTCAAATAAAGTCCAACCAACACAAGTTGTCACAAACACATAGCAAGGGCAATAAATATGCACTTAATGAGGCATAAACAACAATGTCTGAATGCAAAGTATAAAGACTTAGCTAGAGGGCAATAATGTCCTAAATGCTAGCTATCACAATACAAACCCAATAATATATTCATGAACATTAACTAGTTGATTAAAACAAAATTTCTCAACGTAGTCATCAATAAATTGCACATAAATATTTATGACCTAGCTTTTAGGCAAAAAATGACCTAATCAATTTAGCTATCACAAAACAAACCCAATCATGTTATCAAACAACACAATAATGCATTCAAAAAATGATTTACACAAATCCTATGCATTAAAAACGAAATCTTGGACTTAAAGAACAATAAATGAAGATGAGATATTTGTTCTTACTTACCAAGTCATGATTGATGAAGACCCATGTGTGATTGATGCAATGGATGTCATGGATGCATGGGTTTTGGGTTTGGAGAGTCAAAGAACAAAGCTTGAAGCTTTCTCTCTCTAGGGAAGCTCATTCTCTCACTATATTCTGATTTTATGAGCTCTAAGTCTAAATGGGGAAGAAGATGAATTATATATATGATCCAAGTGAAACTACATTGTTTTAAAAGAGTTTAAAACACAATTTTATGGGCAAAAATGACACTTTACTCCAAACAACCAAACCAAAACTAACACTTAACCAAGATAATAATGAGACCTTCTTGAATGGTCAACCATCGCACTAAGACAAGCACACAATCGTGTAAGCGCGTACGTTTCCGATCACACAAACACAAACGAATTACACCACACAAAACCACACTTAAATCTAACAATGAGGTGCAAGTATAAAATGTGTAATGGATGCACACATATAAACAATTAGAACACAAATGCATGATGAACAAGCATGCATGAAGTGTGTGTGTGCACCTAAGCTCTTCAAGAGACAAAGTCAAGTGAATATACCTTTCTCTCTTGCTCTTGCTCTTGAAGTCACGGAGATGCTTGGAAGCTTGCCAATGAGGACCTAAGCTACCCATTACAAAATCATCCCCAATGTGGTATGTCATGAAATAAGTCAATCACAAAATAGAGGTCTTTACAGTTGCCGTGGTTCAAGAGATCTTCACCGTAATGGATCTCTGATGGATCGAATGACACGGGTCGTTGGTCTCAAGGCACCTTACCCGAGCTCAGGCGTGCGTCAGAGGTCAACAATGGTGATGGCACCGCTGAGTCACTTGGTGAATTTCCTACGGTTGGCCGTTGTCAGGAAGTGGTTATCGCTTTTTTGGTGGCGGACCAAACAAGGATTGAATGGTGGCCATGAAACTAGGGTTTATTGGATTTTTTTGGTGTGGGCCACCTTTTGTAAATTTGATACAATATTGGGGATGTTTTGCTATTTTCCTAAACCTTTTGAAATTAATTATAACATTAAGGAATTTATACATCGGTTATATATTTGGGTTGATGTATAATTTCAGGATTTATTGGAGCAAATTTAATATTATAAATAATATGGGGGCCAATTTGAAATTTAACAAAATCATGAGGCAATTTTTAAAATTTCCAAACATTTTATGGTAATAATTGCAGTTCATAAATTATAAATAATTATTGTCATTTCTAATGATTATGTTTCTACGTAGTAGACTATTCATTAATTTTTCATAATGATAATTAGTTCGTTTAAAAATTAATAATCGATTTTTGAATTTTCTCGTGAATCGAATGATTATGTTTTCACATAGTGAACTAATCATTAAGATTTTGAGAAATTCATCGGTTATCGATTATTAATGATTTTGATTCAATAATTTATTGTTTTGAAATCGTGACATACGGAACAAATTGTTAAGATTTTGAGTTTTCTCGTGAATCAAATGATTACGTCTTCACATAGTGAACTAGTCATTAAGATTTTGAGAGATTCGTTGGTTATCAATTATTAAATCTGAACTGTAATGAAGTAATTATATGCATGTGTTATTCATCTCCTTAAGAAGATTATAACATTTGATAAGTGATGTTCCTCTCCGTATGAGGTTCATCATTTTGATGTATTCATTTATACAATATGTTGTGAATATTGGAAACATGTGGTAGGAGATGTTCTTCACCATAGGAAGTTCATCATCTTGAGGTATTCATTTATACAATATATTGTGAAAGTTAGAAACATGTGATATGTGATTTTTTCTCTACATGTTGTGAATATTGGAAACATGTGGTAGGAGATGTTCTCCACCGTAGGAAGTTCATCATCTTGAGGTATTCATTTGTACAATATGTTGTGAATGTTAGAAACATGTGATAGGTGATTTATTCTCTGTAGGAAGTTCATTATCTTGAGGTATTCATTTATACAATATGTTGTGAATGTTGGAAATTTTCATAAAATTTCGAATGTTGTCTCTAATATATTTGCATTCAGTTGAATGAAATGATGTAAGTGACCAACACTTATGGTTGCCTACATAATATATATGCTCAGGGATAATTTCCACTTAACATTGTTTAATAAAGTGTAAGGACCTCTATTTTGATTGGCTTATTTCATGACAAACCACATTGGGTTCACTTTGTAATGGGTAGCTTAGGTCTCCATTTGTGACTCATCTTCAACAAGCTTCCAAGATCCCAAAGTGCTTCAAGAGAGGTAGTTTACTTAACTTGCCTTTCTTGAAGAGATTTGGTTGCACACACACACTCACTTCTCATGCATGTTTTGTTCACCTTGCATTTGTGTTTACTATTGCTTACATGTGTGCATCATTTACACATTGCACACACACTTACATGCATTTGTATTGACATATATTTGTTGTTGCACACATACACACCTACATGCATTTGTATTGACATGCATTTATTCCTTATTGCTCATTTGTGGCATTCATTCACAATCACACTTGCACTTCATTTCTAGATTTAAGTGTGGTTGTTGTGTCCGTGCTTGCATGTCTTGGTGTGCATATTTTTGCTCGTTGACAGGGCTTATGCGCGGGTCCATGTACGTGGGTACATACCCGTGCAATTGTTCTAGTGTGTTGTTGGACTCCGGTTCGCTGGTCTGTTCGCTGGTCTTAAACCAGCGAAGACCCTGTGCATGGGTCAGTGCGCAGGTCACTACCCACGTAGTAGACCAGCGCAGTTGGCCCTAGTGCATTTTGATCCCCGGTTCGCTGGTGTGTTCGCTGGTCATGAACCAGCAAAGCCCATGTATGCGAGCAAGTGAGCGGGTAGGCACACGCGCACTACTTCTGTTTTGCTTGTCTTTTTGTAAACTTTCTCAAAATGATGTATTTTCATTTAGGGTTTATATATATATATGTTCTCTTCTCTCCCAATTCATTTTTTGGAGATTCAGAACTGATTTTAATGAGAGAAAATATTTCCCTTAGTGAGAGAAGCTCCAAGAGTGTTTCATTAACTCTGCAAACCCAAAACCCATCATTCTTCATGCATCATTAAGCATCTTTAGGCATGGGTCATCATCATTAAATTGACTTGGTAAGTTAAACAAAAATCCCATCTTTGTTATTTGTTTATACTTTCCAAGATGATGTTTTTATTACATTTATTAGTTGATTAAATGCTAGGTCTTTATTAATTGAATCGTTTTATGAGTTTCTTTGCATGATTGAGTTTGTATTGTGATAGCTTGCATTTAGGACATATTTGCCCGCTAGCTAAATCTTTATGCTTTGCATTTAGATATTTTTGTTTATGACTTATTGATTGCATTTGTTAATTGCATTTATTGTCCTTGCCATGATTAATGACAACTTGTGTTGATATGGCTTTGTTTAATGGCTAGATTTTAGACTTGCATATCTACATCTAGTTAGGTATTTATGAGCATTCTTATAGACATTGATATCTAAGATTTGTGCTTATTGCCATCTTCACACCTCTAGATAAGCATTTAGTGTTGCCTAGCATTAATTGCATTTAGAATATATTCATATATTCACATAGGTTATTGATCTCTTCTTTGAGAGTTAAGTCTTGTTACTACTTGTGTGTAATGCACAAGCAAGTGAAGTTTTGCAACTAAGGTGTGGTTGGCAAGCAAAGTGATCAAGAATCACTATAAAGGTTAGCGGGTAGTAGTGGTGAGTTAGTAACCTAGAACGGTGTGACTAGAGGTCAACCTATGTTGTAAACATCATTACAATTGTGGATTTGAGGATCAAAGTGGCTAAGTGGTTAGCCCTTGGTTTTTCCCTTGTTGAAGGGTTTCCACGTAAAAATCAAGTGTTATTTTATTTCCCCACTTTACACTTGATTGTGTATGTTGTTTGTGTTGGATTAATTGTTGTTAAAATTGACTAATCGAAAAGTTGGTAATAATCGATTAACAACCCATTCACCCCCCTCTAAGTTGTTAGACACACGCTTTAGAATGTATTTTCAATTGGTATCAGAGCAAGTTCCTACACATACTTAGGTGATCCTTGCTCTTGTTTGTGTGTCTTGCATTTGTGTGCATTTTTTTTGTTCTTTGCATTCATTTACATTCATTTATTCACTAAACACTATGTGTGAGAGTGAAACACTTAGAGAGGGTATTGCTTTGAAGACCTCCAAAGTTATGAGGGAGGTAAATGACTCCGATGAGGAGATGACTCTCATGATAGAGAGATTTATGAAATCTCACAAGAAGGGAATGAACTCTAAAGTGAAGGAGGTAAACAAGAAGACCTTGTTCAAGAAGGGTGAAGAAAACTCTTCCAAAAGTGAAGAGCATCCGCTTAACTTCAAAGCTTTTGGGTCTTCTTATGTGGAAGGTGAAGAAGACAACAAGTCCGTGAATATTGACCTTAAAGAAGAGGAAGGTGTTAGTGTGGCAACAAATGACTAAGGCAAAGGCCTTGACGAGGAAGTTGTCTTAATTAATGAGAAGTAGAGTGATGTGATCTTTCTCAAGGTCTTAAAGAAAAATGAAGAGCTCTCCAAGGAGAATGAGATTTTGAGAAAGTGGAAGATTTCCTTAGAAGAAAAGATCCGTACTCTTGAAGAAAGCAAGCAAAATTATCAAGACCAACTTCGTGAGTATAGAGAGATCAGGTATGAGCAAATGAAAGAAATCTATATGCTTACTTCTAAAGTGAAGACCATGGAGAATGAGACTTCCATTGATGACTCCTTAAAGTCGGACATGATAGATGTGTCTAAATGTAAGAAGGAGATTGAAGATTGCCACCAAAGGATGAAGGCAATGAAATATGAACTTGTCAACAAAGACAATATCTTGAAGATTATCAAGGATAAAGAGACGAGGTGCCTTGAAGAATTGAAGAAGGCCAAGGTCATGCAACCTCAAGCTCAAGGCAAGGGAAAAGCTTTATCCAAGCAACCTTCCACTCAAGGAAAGTCCACACAAGCATTGGCAACTTAACCAAAGCCTAGGCAATCCAAGAAGAAAAGACAAGTCCTTGAGAAGTCAATCACCTCCTCCAACAAGCCAACTATGAAAAAAAGAGGTGATCACAAGAAACAACCTCAACTAAGAAGGCATGATCAACCGACTCAACCACCTCAACAAGCTAGACCACAAAGGTGCCACCAATCGACTCAAGCTCCAAAGAGAAGCAAACCGATGCACCATCAAAGACAACCTCATCAACATGGCAAGGCCTTGATGAGATCTCAATGCTATTGTATAAATTCGTACTTTGTACCTACTTGTCATTATTGTGGTATGATTGGTCACTTAAGACCAAATTGCATTAAATACATTAAGAGGTGTAGGTTAGAGAGCATGAAAGAAAAACGGTTGAAAAAGAGGGCAAGTTTGTATGAACCTATGGAATTTAGATACATGTCTATGACCACTAGAAATTATATAGTGGAACCTAGGTGGGTTAGAAAGAATGAACCCGCTTGCCTCAGTGCCCATGTGACACCCGTAGATGCAACTAGGTCCATTGGACTTGGTAATTCTATAGGGGCTCATGCCTCCCATTGACTTGGTTGGAATTGACTCCATGAGGGGAGCTCAAGCAAAGAGAGCGAACTTGCATGATTTGCTATGTGCAAAAAGTTGATTAATTTTATGCTCTATTAATAATTGCTTGAGATTCTTGGTTGCACATATATGCTTATATGGTATTTTTTTTAATAAGTGTGCACCATTGCTTTGTTTATAATCCATGTCATATTTTGGTTCAACAATACATTTTTGGAATAGAAGAATTGATTGGGAAGTACATTTGAATGAACTATAATTTATCTACATGACATGAGAAATTTTTATGACATGCTTTAAATGATATGCATGAAATGTTTGATTGTTTATATGCAAAATATGTGAGAAAGCAAATGAGAAGACTAAAATCAATAAGGATCTAGTATCCATTCAATCAATAAGGATTTCATATCCAAATTAGTCTTCTATCTCTTCTTAATGGTTAAACAAGACTACCATCATACATATATTTATCCAAAAAAAATCTAAGAAGATCTCTTGATCCAATGTCTTGGTTTCCCTTTAAGGATTGATATAGTTGCTCTTAACTCGTAAATATCTTTTGAAAAACTACATCTTGTTTGCTTCTGACAAAATGGTACAAATTGGTCTAAATTCTTTTGGAAACCTTTTTGATGTTTTCTTTGCCAAATACCATTGCTTGAACTTGAATGTTATATATCTTGCATGCAAAGCAACAATTTCACAAATTTTTTTCGTTAAATAAAACTCATTGAATCTCTCTCAATTACTTAAGTTGCATAAAATTTGTGTATATGATTATGCATGATTATGCATCGTATTTGTGCTAATAGCTCTCTTTGCCTATCATGACAAAAAGGGGGAGAAGTCTTGAGAGATATAATGAGAGCAATTTTTTTATGCTTTGGGGAGAAGTCTTGGGAGAGAGTAACCGTATAGGGGGAGCATTGCATATGCATTACTTTGTATTGCTTTATTTGTTATTGAGTGCAATGCTTGTTTTTATTTGTTCAGCTCACATGCACTTGTTCTTGGAAAGTGCTTTCTTGCTATTGTGTGTAGGTACGATGATCTACGAAAAGATTGAAGACCTTGAAGACTTAGATCTTATGTTTATCTTATTGTAACGTAGAATATACTTTGTTGACCAATATCTTTATTATTGTTTTTTGTGTGGATTATTTTGTGAGTGGTTGTTTTGTCATGAAATAGCCAAAAAGGGAGATTGTAAGGACCTTTATTTTGATTGGCTTATTTCATAACAAACCACATCGGGATCACTTTGTAATGGGTAGCTTAGACTTAACTTCAACAAGCTTCCAAGATCCCAAAGTGCTTCAAGAGAGGTAGTTTACTTGGCTTGACTTTCTTGAAGAGATTTAGTTGCACACACACTCACTTCTCATGCATGTTTTGTTCACCTTGCATTTGTGTTTACTATTGCTTATATGTGTGCATCATTTACACATTGCACACACACTTACATGCATTTGTATTGACATGCATTTGTTGTTGTACACACACACACACACACACACACACACACACACCTATATGCATTTATATTGACATGCATTTATTCCTTATTGCTCATGTGTGCATTCATTCACAATCACACTTGCACTTCAGTTCTAGATTTAAGTGTGGTTGTTGTGTCCGCTCTCGCATGTCTTGGTTTGTGTATTTTTATGCGTTGACAGGGCCTATGCATGGGTACATACCCGCGTAGCCACCAGCGCAGTTGTCCTGGTGTGTTGTTGGACCCCGGTTCGCTGGTCTGTTCCCTGGTCTTGAACCAGCGACGACCTTGTGAGCCGGTCACTACCCGCGCAGTAGACCAGCGCAGTTGGCCCTAGTGCATTTTGATCCTTGGTTCACCGGTGTGTTCGCTGGTCACGAACCAGCAAAGCCCATGTGCGCGGGTTAGTGCGCAGGTAGGCACCAGCTCAGTGGGACCCGCACACTATGTCTGTTTTGCTTGTCTTTTTGTAAACTTTCTCAAAATGACGTATTTTCATTTAGGGTATATATATATATATGTTCTCTTCTTTTCCAATTCACTTCTTAGAGATTCAGAACTGATTTTAGTGAGAGAAAATATTTCCCTTAGTGAGAGAAGCTCCAAGAGTATTTCATTAACTCTGCAAACCCAAAAACCATCATTCTTCATGCATCATTAAACATCTTTAGGCATGGGTCTTCATCATTAAATTGAATTGGTAAGTTAAACAAAAATCCCATCTTTGTTATTTGTTTATACTTTCCAAGATGATGTTTTTATTTCATTTATTAGTTGATTAAATGCTAGCTCTTCATTTATTGCATCTTTTTATGAGTTTTTTTTTTTGCATGATTGGGTTTGTATTGTGATAGCTTGCATTTAGGACATATTTACCCTCTAGCTAAATCTTTATGCTTTGCATTTAGATATTTTTGTTTAGAACTTATTGATTACATTTGTTAATTGCATTTATTGTCCTTGCCATGATTAATGACAACTTGTTTTGATATGGCTTTGTTTGATGACTAGATTTTAGACTTGCATATCTACATCTAGTTAGGTCCTTATGAGCATTCTTATAGACATTGATGTCGAGGATTTGTGCTTATTGCCATCTTCACACCTCTAGATAAGCATTTAGTGTTGCCTAGCATTAATTGCATTTAGAATATATTCATATATTCACATAGGTTATTGATATCTTTTTTCAGAGTTAAGTCTTGTAACTACTGGTGTGTAGTGCACAAGCAAGTGAAGTCCAGCAACCAAGGTGTGGTTGGCAAGCAAAGTGATCAAGAATCACTATAAAGGCCTGCGGGTAGTAGTGGTGGGTTAGTAACCTAGAATGGTGTGACTAGAGGTCAACCTAGGTTGTAAACATCATTACAATTGTGGATTTGAGGATCAAAGTGGCTAAGTGGTTAGCCCTTGGTTTTTCCCTTGTTGAAGGGTTTCCACGTAAAAATCAAGTGTTATTTTATTTCCCCACTTTACACTTGATTGTGTATGTTGTTTGTGTTGGATTAATTGTTGTTAAAATTGAATAATCGAAAAGTTAGTAATAATCGATTAACAACCCAGTCACCCCCCCCCCCCCCCCCCCCCCCCCCCCCATCTAGGTTGTTAGACACACGCTTTAGAGTGTATTTCCATGAAGGTTATATATTCTTGTTAATGGAAAAATCCACTCGGGGAGCAAAATTTTGATTAACACCCACATCCATTACCAAGAGGCGATAGTGGGATAGGTACCTTCGGTACCGAGGTTCCTTTTTATGCTGGATATTAATATGAACAAATATGAAGGAACCAAAGGGATATGAACAACACTGTTTTATTGAAATAAATACTGGGTAAAGGTTACAACACTTTCTTTTCACTCTCTCTATCTAAATACAAAATAGAGATGGAGAATTTTGTTTATGTCGATAAGTGGCTATTATCCATCCAGTGATTGTTCTAAACTCTCTCTGACTTCAGAGAACTCACGAGAAGTTTCTCTCCATTTTGCTTCCAAAAAATCCCACTCTCTTTGTCCTTCAAGGTCGTATGTATAGGTCTCCCATATCCCTCAGAATATGGTTGCATTTATGAGGATTATATGGAGTTTTTTTTAGGCGTTGAAAGGAGTTGAGTGAGGCTAAAAGAGCAGGATTTGATGCCTTTAATTACTGTCATGTTTATACTCTGATTCGGTTGACCGTTTGGTCTTATTTATGGAGCTTTAAATGACGAAGGAATCAACTTTCCTAGATTGCACTGCTTGGAGAGGTACACTAGTTCTACGCCCTGGTGGAGTGGTACACTGGTGTACTGTTCTGACTTACTGGCGTGGCGCTTGTTCTATCATGCTGGTGGCTTCGTAATGGTGTCCGTCCTGCTGGACATGCGGGGGGCCTGTCTTGGTTTGTCCCTAGGTGATGTCAAGGTGTTCTGGGACACCAGGTATGCGTCGTGGTATCGGGGTTCCAGGCATGAGGGTCCGGGTACCTGGAAAGCACTAGGTCTGCGATATCGTGGTACCCCCTTCGTCAGGTATCAGAATGGATGCCCGCCGTGGTACATGTTCTTCCTGTTGAATATCTCTGGTGCTTCATCTAGGTAGGTTGGTAGTCGAGGTTCTGGACTTTACTAGGTATTGATTTTCTTTAGGTCTTGATTTTCTTTAGGTCGTGGTATCGATCCCGCTAGGTACCTGGGAGCTGGGATGAGTTCCTACAAGGTAGATGCTTTTAGTGGAAAATTCTCCTTTGGACCGTTGCCAAAAAACCCTGTTAACAATTCTCATTAATTTGCATAATGTTTGATTAAAAAATTATACGTGATCATGCTTGATTGTTTTAGAGAAATTATATAAATTTATGTTGAGTAGGTTGATATTTGATTTGCAGTTTATAGTTTACATATATGTAACCTATGAAATCATTATGGATTCGAATGATTATGTTTCTACGTAGTATACTAGTTATTAAGTTTTCATTATAATTGTTTCTTTCATTGATGACGTTATTTGATTATATTAGAAATTATTATGTAGTTGGATGGTTATATTTCTACTTAGTAAACTGACCACTAGGATTTCCTAACGACCGTTTGTAATAATTATAATCAATTATGATTTGAATAATTATTGGGTTGGATAACTAAGTCTTCAATAGTGAACTAGTCGTTAAGATTATACATGTGTTGATCATCTCTCTAAGAGGGCTCTTTAAGAGGTGTAAGTTCCTCGTATTTTGATTGGCTCATTTCGTTGATAAACCACATGTGGATTTTCTTGTAAGGGTAATTTAGGCCTTATTGTTCGTTATCAAGCTTAGATGGCATTTCCAAGCTCAGAGCACTTCAAAGGTATATCACTAGCTTAACTCTCTCTAAAGAGATCTAGTTGCTCACACACACATCTCATACATTCTCAATTTAATTATCCTTTGTGTGTTTCTTTTATGTGCATACTCATGCTATAATTCTCTTCTTGCATGCTTAATTCTATTGCATCTTGTTTGGCTTACCTTAGGGTAGAAGTCCTTGCACGTTTTCACTTTTTGCATGTTTTTTGCTTGATGTGCGCGGGTAGGAGACCTGCACACTATGATGATCGCTGTGACACCGCTTTCTTGGCGCTGCGAACTATCACAGCGGTGCGCTTCCAGTAGGTCACCGCTGTGTGTTACCACAGCGGTGTGGGTAGTGTGCGCTGGTAAGTGCGCATGTAGGTGTCCTGCGCACTACGGGCAGGAGACCCACCCACTGCATTGTTTCAGGGCATTTTTGACTTTTCATTTAGTCTCGTTTTTCCCCATATAAATCATCATCTTCTCACCATTTCTGTATGGGATTCCAGAACTAAAACCTAGAGAGAGAAAATGTCTTTGCAAGAGAGAAAGTCTCCCAAGAACCCACATTTACTCAACAAAACTCCAATCTATGTGCATTTAGCTTCTTCCAAGCATCATCTCACCATGGATTCATCTTGCTTTTGTTGACTAGGTAGCTTGAACATGTTCTAAATCTCTATTACATCTTTTATATTTATGTATGCCTAGGTTTAGCTCTCTTATGTGAATTTAATGCATATCTTCTTTATGTTTAATGACATTTATAACACGATTGAGTTGTTGTTTGTTGGTTGAGAACATTGATAATTGATAGATATCATTTAGGACCATTTTTCCCTTTAGCTAAATCTTCATGTATTTGCATTTAGATATTAATATCTAGGATTTGCATTTATTGACATCTTTAAATCCCTAGATAAGCATTTAGTGTATAGCATTAATTGCATGATAGAATATTGTCACATATTCACATAGGTTGCTTAATCTCTTCATTGATTGTTAAACTTTGTGACTAAGTGGATTAGTGCACAAGCTTGTTGGTATAGGATCACTATTAAAAGCCCGTTGGGTAGAATGAAAGGGTTAGTGACCAAGTATGGTGTGACTTGAGGTCAACCTAGGTTGTAACTTTCATTCAAATAGTGGATTTGAGGACCGTGTATGGCTAGAAGGATAGCTTGTGAGTTTTTGCCCAGTTGGAGGGTTTCTCACATAAATCAATCCTTGTGTTTTTATTGTTTTCCGCATGTTTATTTTGGATTGATTGATTGCTAATATGGGGTAGCATTATTAAAATTGATTAAGTTGAAAAGTTGATAATAAATCAACTAAAACCTATTCACCCGCCTGATCGGACTATTTTATACCTATTTTAGGTCCCCAATTTTCCTATCGTTTGTTCTCGTTTCGAGCGTATTTTGTATATAATGTGTTTGTTCTTCATTATTTCCGACAGTGTTATTGCTTTCTTCATTATTTCTGACGGTACTCCCTTAGGCCGTCAGAAATATTATATTACTTGTTCCCCATTTCCAACGGTACAAAGACTATTTCCGGAATCATGGTATTACGTTTTTACTCATTTCTGATGGCACTTTTTGTACCATCGGAAATTTAAACAATATTGACGGCTTATTCGACTATTTCCGATGGTCATTGGGCCGTTGGAAATGTGGTATTACATTTTTACTTATTTCTTACGGCACTAATATGGCCGTCGGAAAAGGTATTAATATATTTGTATACTATCTAGTTTAATATATTTTTTGTATACTATTGAGATATTGTTTTTAAAAATATTATTTTATTAAAATATTTCCCTTATCTGATAGGAAATTACATTTTACTACTACTTTATCTTGAAATAGGAAACATATATTTTACCCTTATTGATTTTATTTTTTATAATCAACATTTTATAAAAAAAATTAATAATTTGTATTAATTATTAATTTAAACTTATTTCAGTAAAATATGTAATTATTTTGTATGATAAACAAATAGATATTAAAAAACATTATTAGAGTTTTTTTATAAAAAACAAATCCGATATAGTAGTCTCACTAAACATAATTAAAAATAACTAAATGTTCTTGTAATTGCTAATAATTTTGCTATATATTATATTTAGTTAATTTAGTAAGATATACCCATAGAGTAGACTTCTTATTTGTACCATTATTTTGTCCCTAAAGTCCGGTCCCTAATTCCTAATTTTCTTGCGATTATCATCATAAATTTAAAAGCAATTTTACATTATCTATGACATTATTTGAAAATTTGAAATTTAATCAAAATATTTGGCGAAACATTTGACAGTGATTTCGATAAAAAAAATAGTGATAAATAAAAATATAACACATAATGATACATTTAAAATATTGGCCTAGAAGTCACATTTTGTTTTTGTAGTGTATAAATTATCACATACATTCCTTTACAATTTATTAATTAATATTATAATAATAAATTAATTATTTTTTCCATGACAATACCATAACAAATAATGTAGAAATGGTACTACATTTTCGACAGCGTAATAACCCTTCAAATTAACTCGAATTAAATTATAGCATTTCCGACGATACTTTTTATGCCATTAGAAAAGTGGGTAATATTGATAGCTTATTCAACTATTTCCGACAGCCCAAAAGCCGTCGGAAATGCGGTATTGCTTTCTTCATTATTTCCGATGGCACAAAAAGTGTTATTGCTTTCTTCATTATTTCCGACGGTACTCCATTAGGCCGTCAGAAATGTTGTATTACTTTTCCCCATTTCCAACGGCACAAAGACTATTTCCGGAAATGTGGTATTACATTTTTACTCATTTCTGATGACATTTTTTGTACCGTCGGAAATGGAAACAACATTGACTACTTATTCGATTATTTCTAATGGTCATTGGGCCGTCGGAAATGTGGTAACAATTTTACTTATGTCTGACGGCACTAATATGGCCGTCGGAAAAGGCAATTAGTGCCGTCAAAAATAACTCGTCACTAATAGGTTTTTTTTTTTGTAGTGTGAGGAAAAAGTAATTTGATATCACATGAAAAGGTACCCTTTGATTTATGTATGTTTTGTATTATTTGATTGATTGTCATTTAAGCATTTAGTGGGTTGTTTCTTGTCATACATTTTACGTTATAAATTCTTCCAAGGAACTCAGTATTTAATAAAGACCAAGATTCAAAGGCTTTATTTTGAATTTGAATGAATTCATGGTAACCGTTAGGTTATCTTTAATCTCTAAGGCCCCGTTTGGTACATGGGATATGATATGATTATTTCTATGGGATATGATAGGATATGATTAAATTAATTATATGTTATATTGTGTTTGGTGTAATATAGGATATGATTAAAAATAGAGTAATACTATGTTTTGTATGTTATCGGATTGGAAAAAATAGATATGGAAATCCTATGATTAAAAATAGATCTAAAAATTTCCATATGTCTTCAAACAAAATTATTTTTTAAAAAAACATTTTGAAAAGTTTTTTCCAGATTTCTTCAAATCTGGAATGAAGAAATCTTGAAATATTACCTGATTTCTTTAAACAAAATAAATAAAAAATAAAAAACTTTTTAATAGTCCAGATCCCTTCAAACATAAAAAGAAAGTTTTGAAAAAAAAAGCTTGAAGAACTAAATAATTTTCTTAAAAAAAATTGAAAAGCTTTTTCCAGATTTATTCAAAGTTGGAAAAATCTTTTCAAATCAGGAAAAATTTCCAAATTTGAAGAAATCTGGGAAAATTCCTAGATTTCTTTAAACAAATTAAAAAAAACGTTTTAAGATTCGAGATCTCTTCAAATAATTTTTTTTAAAACAAAGTTCTTTAAAATTAAAAACTTGAAGAAAAATATAATTTTAAAAAAAATTGAAAAGTTTTTTCCAGATTTATTCAAATCTGGAAAAATTCCCAGATTTCTTCAAACAAAATAAAAAAAATTACAATCTTTTTTTTTTGAGTCCAATCTCTTCATACAAACTTCATAATTAAAAAAAAGTTCTTCAAAAAAAAAAACTTGAAGAACAAAATAAGTAAAAAAAATAGATATAGAGAATGAAGAGATCTAGAAATTTCCAAATCTCTTCAAGCCTCTATCAATAGAGGCTACATCTAAGATTGAAGTATTGTTCCGGGAAATACTATTGAAATAACTAAAAATTAATATTGACAATAAATACAGTCTTTATGTACACTTTTTCCACCTAAATCCCTGGACCCAACCTCTGTTTTAAGACAAAAAGAAGAAGAATAAAAATCAAATATGAATCCACATCCATGACCATGACCCAGTAAAAATCTCTACAAGCAATTAGTATAACTTATTTATTGATGTTGCTGAGATTATTGAATAGAGACTTGTTTTTTCAAGTCTAATATGAAGATTGAAGAATAATGGAGGCAATCGTTAAACTAGAAATATACACCTAAGAGAGAGTGAGTGTGTCAAACTGACGAGGAAGAATATAGGATTAAAAAGAATCCCATCATTTTAGTCAGGACTAATTTATCCCTCAAAAATGGTGAAAATAACCTAAATTGAGTCTAAACAACCTAGGGGATGAATGGTACCAAGTTTTCGATTAGTCAAAATTAAACACAACCAACAATAAAATCAAGTAATAAGTGCAGAAAATAAATGACACTTGATTTTTGCGTGGGAAACCCTCCAATTGGGAAAAACTGCCATTTCCCTTACCACTTATGGTGTCAAATATACCTAGGGGGTGAATAAGTATAGACTAAAATTCTTTGGCTTTCTTTTTCCCGCAATCAAATTAAGCAAACTTGGAAACTTTAACAAGTAAATTCCTTTAACAAATCAATTAGAATTCAATTAAGCAAGTATTAAAACAATACATGTTAAAGTCAGTGGAAACTAAAAGCAAGAAAACAACACAATATTTTTTTAACGTGGTAAAACCTCACACCTTGAGGAAACATCCACTGGTTGATACCACAACCACCGGCAATACTATCTTTCAGTAGTTGGTAGAATGTACACCCTCAAGCGATCAATATACATGATCCACCCTATTGGATAGTCCCATTCTAACATACCCTCTAGCCTTTTACTAGTGAGAGACTTATCACTTTCTATCCAAGACACCGCATGTGTCTCTAGAAAGTTTCTTGCTCAACATAAGTATCCGCTTGATCCTAGTCAATTTAAATCTAATGCATGTGTATACAACAATATGTGTGTGTATGTGTAATACCAATTGAGCACAACGATGCAGGGACACATATGAATGCGATATGTGTGTATGTGTATGTGTGCATAAACGCCTTGCAAGAGGAATAAGTCTAGATATGTTAGGATTTTGAGTTGTGTTGGCATTATTCTATATCAAAATGACATTTCCTTTGTATTGTTTCGTTGTCTAGGATTCACGGTTTATCACACTTCAAAGAAGTTGGACAACTCTTCAAGCAAAGTGAAGCCTTTAAGAGGAGAAAGTGTTATTGCCTACAAAGGTATTTTAAGACCTCTATCCTTTTGCAAGGCGTTAAGGCACACACATACACACATTGCATCCATTTGTGTCCCTGCATCGTTGTGTTCAATTGGTATAACACATACATACACATATTATTGTATGCACATGCATTAGATTTAAATTGACAAATATTGTAAATTGCATGTTCTAGGACTATATCTAGGAAACGACATGCTTGTGTCTTCTTGTATTTTTTGTTTATGTTTGTGTGATATCGGACTTGAATTTTTTCTCATATTATTCCTTATTGAGTTCCTGTCATTTCAGTTTCTCATTCATTAGTTTTCAAGTTCCGAGTTGGAAGTTACGAAACTTTCCGTGTCTTTATCTTGCATGCTTTTCGTCTTTGTTTTTTGAGTTGATTTCCATATCTTTTGTGAAACTTCTATTGACGTCCATGTCCGTGAGAGAGTCCCGATTCGTAATCCAAAATGGCTTCAAATTTGGAGTTCGGAGGCCGAAAAACAGTCGAAGAACACGAGAGGTGCGTGAAAGGGAGCAAAAGAGAATAAAGATGGCAAATTGACATTTGCTCCCTTGGTCGTGTAGGCATGTGGGCTCTTCGCCGAACACACTTCTCTATTCACATGAGCTGCTCGACAAAAATACATTTCATGGTTTAAGGGATTTTGTTACATGTATTTTATGCACATAGTGTTTGGTGTGCATGGTCAATCAAATCCATGTGGTGTCTCAGGCGTGATCTCCTATTGGTCATATGAGAGTTTTCTTGTATGAGCTTACCACAGCGGATAACTCTCTCTCTTTCTATTCTATCTCTCACCGAAAAATTCAAATTGTAGTAGACAATGTAGTGCAGATTTTTTTCTGAAATTTTCTCTCAACTTTGAATCACTATATCTCTCTCATTTCTTATTCGATTTGAGTGATTCAAGTTGGATTTAATTGATTATTTTTTGAATATATGCTCTAAATGATTGCTAGAGATTTGATTGATCATATCATGTGTTTCTAGCATTTTTGTTTTATTTATAAAGTCTTGGATATATGCTTCATGAATATGTTTATTTCAAGCTTTAGTGACATGAAAAAAATCTATGATTAAAGTGTGTTTTTGGAAATTTGGCATGCTATAGGTTTTTGTTCATGTATAAGATCTAGACAATCTTGTTTTGTGAACTTTGTTTCCTATGTCTAGATCTTCATGGAGTGTACCTAATCCATACATTTCATATGCTCATGCATCATTTTGTGTTGAGTCATTTTTGGATTATAAACTAGAAAAATATACTCTGTGTGATCATTGATTATTTCTAGTTTCCATAGGATGTATTGATCATATATTCTATGTTGCATGTGTTTGCATCATTTGCATTACACTTAGATCATTTTCATTGCAAAAGGTGGAAGTCTTGGCTCAAAGTTTGAGGCTCTGGATAGCCAAGCAAGAAGTCTTGACTAGGATCGGGAAGATCTGGATAGTTAATCAAGAAGTCATAGCTAGGGTCAGAGAGATTCGGATATCCTCACAAATGAGACTTTCTAGAGGCAAGAGTGCCTTGGATAGAAAGTAGAGTATATTATTGGTAGACCCATGATATTGAGTTGACATTGAGTCCAATAGAGAGTGTGTCATTTGTTGATCACTCTTGAGGAATTTCCAACCTCTCAGTGGTGTTGTGTAGAAGTGGAGTCCAATAGAGTGTGTGTCATTTGTTGATCACTTTTGAGGAATTTCCAATCTACCAATAGGGATTGGGTAGATGTAGAGTCTAATATAGAGTGTGTCATTTGTTGGTCACTATTGAGGAATGTCCTATCTACTTTCCAATAATAAAAGGGTTGTATTCAACCCGTGGATGTCTCCTCTCCGGAGGTTTTACCACGTAAAAAATAATGTGTCAAATGTCTCTATCTCTATCTCTTTATATTTGTATGTATAATCAATATATCTTGTTTAAGATCTTCATCTGTTCACATCTTTGTAAACAAGATTTCTGTAGAGAAAGAGATGCACACATTATTTGTTGAATCAACATTTGTCTCTTGTATCTTTGTAAGTGTTTGAACATTGTATCATATGATATTCTATATCAAGTTGTAAAGTTTCACTTAGTGAATTTACATTGTAATATTCAAAGTACAACTTGTTGAATTTGCTTTGCATTGAATATATTTGTTTATAAGATACATTGTTTCTTGTTATATTGTTTGTACTAAGGGTGGTGTATTGAGCATACTTGTGTTAATTGTTTTCTCATAACAATCATGTTAAAGGTTAATTTGTATACTCACCAAGGTTTTGACAAAAGTCTTGAAAGAGTTTTTAAAAAAAGAGTCTTAACCTATTGACCCCCCCCCCCCCCCCCCCCCCCCCCCCTCCCTCTAGGTTGTTTAGTATAACCTTGTAGGTATTTTCAATTGGTATCAGAACAGGTCACTTAAAGTAATTAGTGCGATTCGGGATCTACAAGGTTTTTTACTAACCATGGATAACAACCTTTAGTCTATAATTGTTTGTAATGGTTGTCCTCATTAGTTGATTGGAAAAATGGTGAAAAAAGTTCTTCTTGTTTTACATTTCATTTGTTTGCTAACAATTTTGTTGCTAAGCTTAACAAGAATGTTATTGACAAAAGCAAAGAAGAAGAAGTTTTCCCGGAGGATGATCGATCTAGACATGATCACTTATCTTTGAAACTCAATGAAGAGGATTGCAAGTTAAAGACCGCCAACTTCAACTTGATGGCAAGAGTTCAAACTCTTGACAAGGAAAGAGATGAAGTGTTAAAGGAAGTTGAAGTGAACAATGAAGTGATCAAATGTCTAGAAAATAAGATGGTTGAAGATGCTCTTGTGTTAGATAGTTTAATGAGTGATTTTGCTAATAATTTGTTTTTCTTGATGGAAAAGATCAAAAGCAAGGAAGAGGAGTTGGCAATCATGAAGGCCAAAGAGTTTGGTAATCTTCATGGAGATTCAAGTAACTCAAGCTTTGTAGATGAGAAAGTGGACTTGCCTACAACTAAAGGCAAGTCACTAAGGAACAAAAGGACTTCAAAGGCCAAGCCTTCCAAAGTCAAGTGCAAAATCAAGAAGAGTAAGAAGTCTTCACCATCGGTACACTCTCACTTAAATAGTAACATCTCAAAATTTATTCCGGTTTGCCAGTTTTTCAATGTTGCCATGAGTATATTAAACAGTGCAAACTAGGGGATGAGATGCATGCTAGTGCGATGAGAAAATCTTCTATTAATGTTTCTTACATGATAACACTTTGAATTTTGTGCGTGATAATGAAAATCATGTGAAGAAAATTGTCAAGAAGATTTGGGTAAAAATGAGTGTTTCACGTGATCATATGTATAGTCTTGATATAAACTTTGTTGATGGCAATAATGATGTGTTTAACATGAGAAATATCTTTATAGAGAAGATAGTTGATGATTTATCTTCTAGATATGATATTGCTATGAGAAATGATCATGATGGTTTATGTGTTTGTGAACCCAAGACCAAATGGGTCAAGGGTGGGTGCTCTTACCATTAGTGTAAGTTGCACATGTGAGTTAGCTTTAAGATTAGTGTCTAGTTTTGAGTAACTTAGCTAGTTAGCCTTATTTCTCTATGACTTTGACATGAACTTAGCTATTTCACAAATATCACTATGATCGTCAAAATTTGTTGATTAACTTTAGAGAAGTTGAATTCTTGAAATCTATATGGTGATGAATTGTGTTGAGTTGAAATGTTAAGTCTTTATTCTCTTGGGATGACACACCAACAACTTGTTTTCATGAGGACAAACAAGCTAAGAGAGCTCATAAAAAGAGCGAAGGCTTTGCATTTGATGAAAAAGCTTGCTAAGATATTTCTATATCCTAATGCTTGCTTTCTAGCTTTTCATCTTTCGACTCTATGTTTGCATTACATCATGTAGCATGTCATATTAGAGAACTAGTATAGCATTCATATGGTTCTCGTTGACATTTGCTCTCTAAAGATCTTTTAGTAATGTGTTCACAATGATCTTATTCATGATGCTTGAATGCTTGTTTGAATGATGAGTGGTGTACTTTTGAAAGATATTGAAAGCTACTCTCATGAGAAGTAATGATCTTAAGTAAGTCTCTTTGTATTGCTTTTAGATCATGCGCTTTTAAGCATTAAAACTTGATTTTCAAAAGTGCACACTTCGCTTCTCTTATATGTTTAGTTGAGCAAGTTGAGTTTGAATATATTTAAATTGTGGATACACCTTGAAGTCCTATGACTAGTACATTAAAGATGACATATGCTTAGTATCCATTTTGCTTTGGCAGCTACATAGAACTCAACGAGCATCTTCATGAAAAAGGCTACACACCTTGGTCGTGCCGCCCAATGTAGGAAAGGGCTACACTATTGTAATGAGTGAAAGCCGTCATGAAGTGTATATGTTTATGTTAGAAAAATCAAAGAAGTGTTGAAAAGAATAAATAAAAAAAATCTTTGATTCAAAGCCTAAATAAAAAAAGGGCTTAAAGGAGTATAGTTGAAAATCAAGAATTGCTCGGGTTGTCAAATAGAAATGGGATGACGAGCCACATGCACACACACACACACATGCTCATATGTTGAAATCTATTCTCTTAAAAGCAAAAATTCTGGATGATAATCAGTTTGACCTTTTATGGAAAAGCTTAAGATGAATAGATGTTGATATGGTTTGCATGTTGATTATCAAATTACTTCTTTACATATGCTTGAAGCAAAATTCACACACACACTTTTGCTTATAAAGTATTTGATATTCTAGCAATTTTAGAAGAATTATGTGAGAGATTGAAAATCTTGGTGTACCTCTCATAGTTTGTGGAGCTTATTTTATTGGATTTCTTTAAAATTGTTTGAATGTGTGATTGTGTGGATTACTTTGTGAAAATTATCCTATCTGGATCTTAGATAGAGCACTTATGAAGGGGGAGTACAGTATGCTAGACTTTGTTCTCTTTTATGATATGTTCACATGTTTCAAGTTGATATTTGTTGGCATATTCTTTGGTTGATATGTTGAATCTTGTAGATGCTATTTTATATTCCTTGATTTGTATGATGATTCTTTGTATTACCATATTCCTTTGTATTTTTGATCACAAATAATGCATGAAACTTTTTGTAATAATTGTATGATTGTGTTTACAATCAACTTCTCCTTGTTTGGGGTGTGTAGTAGTTGAGATTGCAATCAATTCCTTCATTCTTGAGGTTGATATGAGTATAGTTGCAATGAGTTCCTCTTTGTTTGGGGTCGATAGTAATTGTGGTTGTAATCAATTCAATCGGTTGTGGTTGTAATCAATTCAATTGATTGTAGTTGCAAAAAATTCCTCTTTGCTTAGGGTGATAGTAATTGTTGTTTTAATCAAGTCAATTGATTGTAGTTGCGAAAAATCCCTCCTTGCTTAGGGTGATAACAGTTGTGGTTGTTATCAAATCTCTTCTTGTTTGAGGTCGATATGATTGTTGTTGACCTTCATATTTGGTGTTGATATTATTGTTAATGCAATTGTTGAACTTGGTAGAAATGACCTATGTGTTTACGAGTAAAATTTATACATTTGTGATTCATTATACCTTGATGAGTATGTTGTGGTGTATAGATTAGAATAACATCTGCAAGGTTAACATGGAAGAGCAAACTAGAATCAAGGGAGAAGATAGCAAAGCTAGATGCAAAAGTCAAGGGCTCGAAAAAAACCAATTCTTCAAGCAAGGCATCCATCTCCAAACATTAAGTGAGATCAACAAATTGTTCAACGTTCTTTGGTAACACAAATGGCTAGCAAAGCTTATGTGATCTCAAGGTATCTTTTTCTTTTTTCCTTTTGGCTTCATTTTATGTCAAAAGAGGGAGAAATATGATATTGTTTTAGCATATCTTCTTTGTGTATTTGTTAAGTATTGAACTTCATATGGTATGATGAGATATCTTGGGTAGATATGCATGTGTTTAGGGGGAGAATACATGTATACATTTTGAACTTAATTGTCATATTCCATATTGTGCTTAATTGTCATATTCTTGTCAAGTATATTGCCATATATTCTCTTGTATATTCTTGTGCTTCAAGTTTATTTTAGGTAATATCAACAGAAGCTCACATGAAGAAGTTCAAGACTTGTTGAAGATTAGTCTAGGTGTATTAACTCATTGTAATGTGAGGGAGAGTTTTGTGACCAATCTTCATGTTGTATGTTTTAGTATCTTGTATAGGTGTTTTGACATAGAATTTGCCAAAGGGGAGAATGTTAGGATTTTGAGTTGTGTTGGCATTATTCTATATCAAAATGACATTTCCTTTGTAATGTTTAGATTTCTAGGATTCACGGTTTATCAAGCTTCAAGGAAGTTGGACAACTCTTCAAGCAAAGTGAAGCCTTTAAGAGGAGAAAGCGTTATTGCCTACAAAGGTATTTTAAGACCTTTATCCTCTTACAAGGAGTTAAGGCACACACACACACACACATACAAATTGCATCCATTTGTGTCCCTGCATCGTTGTGCTCAATTGGTACAACACATACACACACATATTATTGTATGCACATGCATTAGATTTAAATTGACAAATTTTGTAAATTTCATGTTCTAGTACTATATCTAGGAAACAACATACTTGTGTGTTCTTGTGTTTGTTTGTTTATGTTTGTGTGATATCAGACTTGAATTTATTCTCATGTTATTCCTTAACGAGTTCCGGTCATTTCGGTTTATCATTCATTAGTTTTCAAGTTCTGAGTTGGAAGTTAAGAAACTTTCAGTGTCTTTATTGTGCATGGTTTTCGTCTTCGTTTTTCGAGTCGATTTCTATATCTTTTGTGAAACCTTTGTTGACGTCCATGACCATAAGGGAGTTCCGATTCGTAATCTGAAACGGCTTCGAATTCGGAGGCCGAAAAATGGTCGAAGAACACAAGAAGTGCGCGAAAGGGAGCAAAAGGGAAAAAAGATGGCAAATTGCCATTTGTCTCCTTAGCCGTGTAGGCACTTGGGCTCCACGCCGAACACACTTCTCTATTCACGTGAGCTGCTAGCCAAAAATACATTTCATGGTTTAAGGGATTTTGTTACATGTATTGCATGCATATAGTGTTTGGTGTGCATGGTCAATAAAATCCATGTGGTGTCTCAGGTGTGATATGCTATTGGTCAAATGAGTGTTCTCTTGTTTGAGCTTACCATACCGGATAACTCTCTCTCTCTCTTTATATTCTCTCGCTCACCGAATAATTCAAATTGTAGAAGACAATATAGTACAGATTTTTTTCTAAAATTTTCTTTCAACTTTGAATCAACATATCTCTCTCATTTCTTATTCGATCTGAGTGATTCAAGTTGGAGAGGTTTTGTCTTGAAGTCCTCTATCATTTCCGAGCAACCTTGAAGTCTTTTGTTCAAGTTTAATGGTGGTTCTGACCATTTGCTTGACTGCACTCGAGTTTGATAAGGTATTTGTTTATCTTTTGATTTATTTGATTCTAATGCTCAAATACCTTGGTCTTCTTCCTATTTTAGTGTATGTTTCTTGAAAAAATGTTGATGGGTGATAGAACTTCAATTATAAGCTAGTTGTACTTAATTAGAAATTTAAATGTGAGTTAGGTTTTATTAAAACCTATGTTTTCACATGATTGTGAGTTGTATTGTGCTAGCCTATTATCTAGGGCTATTTGCGCTTTAATTGACTTTATGATTAATAGCCTTATCATGTGCTAGGACTCATTTGTTGAATATATCTAGAATTAGCACATTTGATTTTATATTTAGAGTCTATTAAATTTAATTGATTATTTTGTAAATACATGCTCTAAATGATTGCTAGAGATTTGATTGATCATATCTTGTGTTTCTAGCATTTTTGTTTTAGTTCTAAAGTCTTGGTTATGTGCTTCATGAACATGTTTATTTCAAGCTTTAGTGACATGAATAAAATCTAGGATTAAAGTGTGTTTTTGGAAATTTGGCATGTTCTAAGTTTTTGTTCATGTATAAGATCTAGACAATCTTGTTTTGTGAACTTTTTTGCCTATGTCTAGATCTTCATGGAGTGTACCTAATCCATACATTTCATATGCTCATGCATCATTTTTGGATTATAAACTAGAAAAATATACTTTGTTTTATCTCTAGTTTCTATAGGATGTATTGATCATATATTCTATGTTGCAAGTGTTTGCATCATTTGCATTACACTTAGATCATTTGCCTTGCAAAAGGTGGAAATCTTGGCTAGGAGTGTGAGGCTTCGGATAGCCAAGCAAGAAGTCTTGACTAGGATCGGGATTATCCGGATAGTTAAGCAAGAAGTCATAACTAGGGCCGGGGAGATCTAGTTAGCTATGCAAATGAGACTTTCTAGAGGCAAGAGTGCCTTGGATAGAAAGTAGAGTATATTATTGGTAGACCTAGGATATTGAGTTGACATGGAGTCCAATAGAGAGTGTCATTTATTGATCACTCTTGAGGAATTTCCAACCTCTCAATGGTGTTGTGTAGAAGTGGAGTCCAATAGAGAGTGTGTCATTTGTTGATCACTTTTGAGGAATTTCCAATCTACCAATAGAGATTGGGTAGATGTAGAGTACAATATAGAGTGTGTCATTTGTTGGTCACTTTTGAGGAATGTCCTATCTACTTTCCAATAATAAAAGAGTTGTATTCAACCCATGGATGTTTCCTCTCTGGAGGTTTACCACGTAAAAAATAATGTGTCAAATGTATCTATCTATATCTCTTTATATTTGTATGTATGATTAATATATCTTGTTTAAGATCTTCATTTCTTCACATCTTTGTAAACAAGATTTTTGTAGAGAAACACATTATTTGTTAAATCAACATTTGTCTCGTGTATCTTTGTAATTGTTTGAACATTGTATTGTGTGATATTCTATATCAAGTTGTAAAGTTTCACTTAGTGAATTTACATTGTAATATTCAAAGTACAACTTGTGGAATTTGATTTGCATTGAATATATTTGTTTATAAGATATATTGTTTCTTGTTATATGTTTTGTAGACTAAGGGTGGTGTATTGAGCATACATGTGTTAATTGTTTTCTCATAACAATCATGTTAAAGGTTAATTTGTATGCTCACTAAGTTTTTGACAAAAGTCTCAAAAGAGTTTTTAAAAAATAGACAACCTATTCACCAACCCCCCCCCCCCCCCCCCCCCCCCCCCCCCCCCCCCCCCCCCCCCCCCCCCCTTGTTTAGTATATCCTTGTAGGTATTTTCAAGATATACCTTTGATATGCCACAAAACTTGTTCCTCTTAAAGACTTCTCTTTTCTTGATGTGTTCTCATTCTTCTTTGAAGCTTGAGTCAAACATAATCCTAGACAACTAATCAATACAAAGGAAATGGCATTTGATGTGGAATTATGCCAACATGACTCAAAAACCTAACAATCTCCCACTTGGCAAATTCCATGTCAAAACACATATAAAAATATCTAAACATACAAAATGAAGATTGGTCACAAAACACACCCTTACATTACAAGGAGTTTGTTTTACCTAGACTAATCTTCAACAAGTCTTGAACTCCTTCATTTGATCTTCTCTTGATATCACCTAAAATCAACTTGAAGAACAAAACATATTCAAGAGAATATATGTGTCAATATACATATTTGATAAGAATATAGCAATAAAGTTCAAATGGATACATGTATACTCCCTCTAAATAAATACGTAATATCCATAAAAAAAACTGGTCCAAGTTATTACATGCCATAAGAAGTTCAAAATACTAGATACCAATTGAGTTCAAATTAAAACAGATACCAAAATAAATTAAAGGTAAGCAAAACCAATATCGTATTTCTCCCCCTTTTTGACATGAAATGAGGCCAAAAAGAAAAGATTAGATACCTCAAGATCACATAAGTCTTTACTAGCCACTTGAGCCATCAAAGAACTTTTACCGGTTTTTGATCTCACATAGCATTTTGAGGTCGATGCCTTGCTTGAAAAAATGCTTTCTTCCATGCCTTTGATTTTTGCATCTTGTTGTACAACCGTCCGATTTATTGATTCCACAATCTCCTCTTCCATATTTAAGGCCCAATCTAGAAGATAACTTGAGCTTGATACATTGCTAGACTCATGTGTATCACTAAAAAGTCTAAAAGTATCATTTGATCCACCCTTATTTTTGTATGACATAAATGCCAGACGTTTGTCACTAAATTTCTCCAAAGGTAGTATAAGCGCATCTCCCTCAATGTTTCCAACATCAAAGGCCATACACAAATGAGTTATAAACCCAGGATAAGCTAGCTTTTTGTCCAACCTAGTTAAACAAGCCAAGCTCTCTATATGTTGCTTTAAGATCTCCCAAGGTTTATAGGCTTGTTAGTGACCAAGGCAAAAAACAATCTTGACCTTCTCCTTGTTTAACTCAGTAGCATTTGTTGAAGGCACAAGATTTGCACAAACAAAGTGATGCCAAATGACACTAATTTTGGTCAACTCATTTTGACAAATAAATGCACACTTGCCCCACTCAAAATTATTGTCTTAAGAGTTCTCCTTATTTCATTAAGATGATCAATATTTTCAACATCAAGAAAATCCGATGAAATGTTAGTGGGAAGCTCAAGAAACTTGTTGATATTTTCTGAGCAAACTCTAAAAACAACACCTCTCATATTCACCAAGGCATTTTCAAAGGTGGAACTATGCTCATAATCATGGTAGAATTCTCTAACCATACTATCATTGACCATACCAAGCATATTAATCAAAGTTCCTTAGTGACTTGCCTTTAGTTGTATGAGACTCCACTTGCTCATCTATAAAGCCTAAGCCACTTGACTCTCCATGAAGTTTACGCTCTATTACCTTGTCAAGTTTGATGGCTCCTAGGTTAGGCCCTTGATAATTTGCTTGGTCATATCATTCTCATTCATGTACACAAGCTCCTTGGCCGTCATGATTGCCAATTCCTCTTCCTTTCCTTTGATTATTTTCTTCAAGAAAAGCAAGTCATTAGCAAAATCATTCTTTAATTTTTCTGACACAAGAGCGTCTTCAACCATCTTCTTTTCTTGACATATGATCACTTCATTCTTCATTTTAACTTTCTTCAAGAGTTTATCTTCAAAAGCTTGAAGTCTAGTCATCAAGTTGAAGTTGTTAGTCTTTTCCTTGCAAATCTTTTCATTGAGTTGCTTGAGTACGTGATCATGTCTAAATCAATCATCCTCTGGGAAAATTCCTTCTTTTTTTGTCACTAACATTATTTTCAAGCTGATCAACAAAATTGTTAGTAGACAAATGAAATGTAAAACAAGAAGAACCTTTTTCACAAATAGCTTGGAATCTATTACATGCCTTTTTTTCCGTATTAGTATCTTTATTAAAAGATAGGTGTTTAAAACTTACACCACTATGAATGGCAAAAAGGTCTTAACGTTTCAACTTATCTAAATAAACCTCATTCATACTCCATGAATATTTTGGTTTAGGAGAAACTACTCCATCACATATAAGACCCGGAGAAGTGAAACCTTTCTTAACAACCAACCAAGCTTGCTCATCACTAGATGTTGGTTGCAAAATAGCAAACAAAAATATTATCAAACCTTGCAAGTGCACAAATCGTAAACGATAGTACAATAGGCAAGCAAGGGTCGTTCTCATGAGGAATGAATTACCTACGGAAGTTAAGAATTTTAAAAAATAATAAATTAAGACACTCTACGACTCTAAGACAACTTAAATAAAACACAACTCACACACGCAGTTTGGGGTTTTTGAATTGATTATTAAAAACTAAGAATTTAAATTAAACTAAATAAAAGACACAACAGAAAAATTATTTTGAAAAGAAAATCAAAAAGGAAAAACTAGCTAGAACTTCCTATCCACCACTAAACATTCATCCAATCCATAGACAATAATGAAGTTAGTAAACAATCAAACATGATGAAGATATTCACAACAAGGTGGTAGGTATTCCACACAAGTTGTATTGATTCTCTTAGTTAATATGAAGATTGCATGGTATTTGCATATATACTTGTATCCCAAATTACAACCTAGCATGGGTATTTACTAGATTTAATAATTGAAATCCATTAAGAACGAAGAGAATATGAATATCACATGAACCCTAAAACATGGTATTTATTATAGGCTATTCATAAATCAATTTCCCTTAATTAGGTCTTATTCCAATTAATTGTTGCATGCAAGAATATGCTCGTAAGGTATTCGAACTCTATCCTGCAACGTAAATCCTAAAATCATGCTCTTAAGGTGATCAATCAAAGAAACACTATAATAGAAAAACAATTATTTTGGAGAAATTGAATCATCATGTAAGGAAATAATACTTCATTAAAACACACTTGTCTATGGAATTAGAATCATGTCTAGGGCTTCACGTTTGCCCTAACTATGAAAAGTTTAGTTACACATCATAACTATGAAAACAAATAAAAATATTAAAATTAAAGAAAGGTAGAAGAATAGAATGTTGATGGAGTCTTCAATCCTCAATCTCCAACTCTCTCTTGAAGAAACTCTTGGTATTTATAGGTGACTACTCCTTGTAGAATCCCAATTTGTTTTGTTGTAGGAAACACACAAAGTAGGAAAGTAGAATTAATTAAGGAATGAAAATTATTTCCTAACTTGGAGTTCTTCTTTGATGATTAATTCCTAAATTGAGTTTAGGAAATTTTCCAAACATATCTTGATTTTTTAGAGTCTTTTAGGATTTGATTTGGGAAGTTCTGGGACAATTCTGGACCAATTCAGAGTGGAAATCTGTCAAAAATAAGCAACGACCGCTGTGGGATCGCTACCAAAAATATATAGCGTTAAGACAGCGTAAAAACACTGGAGAAACATCAATGTGCAAAAGTGCTACGATCCCACGACGTATGCACAACTTATGACATACTGATATTGGAGCGATGTGTGTACTGCTGCCAAAATACACAGCACAAGTGACATCGGTCCACACAAATTTTGGACGTTGTGGAACACACCATGAAAGGAGCTGTGAAAGTGCATAGCAATTACACTTTGTTGATTTTTGCTTTTTGACTTAGCCAATTACACTTTGGCCCCTTCTTGCGACAATTGCACTTTAATCCCTTCAATCTCTTTAAATCACCTTTTATCTTCAAATTTACTTCAAGTGCTATCTTCTACACAATCTCAACAAACATATTAAAATATTCAATTTCACCCAAGAACATAACATAAAACATAGGAATTAGGGGTCTCAAATATCAACATTTATCAACCTAACACTGGACTTAAGTGTCCATTTGGAAGAGCTTCTCTACTGGCTAAAAGAACTTTTTTAACAAAAAAACTCTTTTTAATTTTTTTTTTGTCGTTTGGTTGTCACTTAGTAGAGCTTTTGGATGATTAAAAAAGTTGTTTTACGACTACTTGGAGAAGCTCAAATTTTAGGCTTTTCCAAGTGGATCTTTTTGAGCTTTTTTATTAACACTAAAATGTTTAAAATAACTCTATCATTTAAAATAGGTTTTGAATATTTTGGTAATCCTACCATTTAAAAAAGCTTTTTTTAATTGACAACTAAACGACCACATCTTCCCATTAAAAGATCTACTTGAAAAAGCTCTACTTGAAGAAGCTCTACTTTAAAAGATCCACTCCTAAAAGATCTACTTAAAGAAGCTTTTCCAAACGGACTCTTAACGTAGTCTTTCATGAGCATTTTCCATAAAAAAAAAAAAAAATTCCCAACCAATAAATGAGAACAACCATTACAAACACTATTAGACTTAAGGTTTCTATCTAGAGCAAGTAAATATCCATGTAGATCCCGAATCACACTAATTACCTTAAGTGACCCCGCTCTGATACCAACTGAAATTCCTATAGGTTTTGAACTAAACAACCTATAAGTGGGTGAATAGGTTGACACACTATTTTTAAAACATTTTCGAGGCTTTTGTCAAACACTTGGTGAACAAACAAATTAACCCTTAATATGATTATTATTCGATAACAACTATCACAAGTCAGCTCAATACACCACCCTTAGTCTACAAACATAAACTCACAAATGTGAAAGAATGTGATACACTTAACACAAACATATAACAAGAGACAATGTATCTAATATAAAAATATATTCAATGCAAAGCAAAATCCACAAGTTGTACTTAGAATATTACAATGTAAATTCACTAAGTAGAACTTTACAACTTGATATAGAATTTCACAAGAGACAATGTTCAAACACTACAAAAAGATACAAGAGATAAATATCGATTCAACAAAGTGTTTGCAACTCAAACCTATCAAGAATCTTGTTTACAAAGATATTCAATACTAATATATTCAACAAGATATAAACATCACAAAACTCAAATATAAGAGAGTTTGAGTTAGAGACATTTGACACGACATTTTTACGTGGTAAACCTCCGAAGAGGAAACATCCACGGGTTGAACCATTCGACCACCTCTGAGCAACACCATATTTCACTAGTTGGATAAAAGTATACCCTCAAAGAGACCAACTCACATGATTGTCTACTTTCTACTGGATATCCCTTGTATCCTACCCACGGGCCTTTTTCTAGCGAAAAACTTGTCAACACTCAACTTAGAAGCCGCATGCCTCTAATTAAGACTCTCTTGCTCAAGCTAGAACTGCATGTTCCAACAAGAGACTTTATGCCTTTGCAAGGCTTCCTAACGTGATCAAATGTATGCTTATGAAAACACATGCAACATAGAATATATGATCAAGATATCCTATAGCAACTAGAAATAAACAATATTCACACAATGTATGTTTTTCTAGTTTATAATCCAAACAATTGACATCGCACAAAAAGATGCAAATCACATATGAAATATATGGATTAGGTACACTTCATGAAGAGCTAGAAATAGACATGAAAGTTCACAAATAATATTTTCTAGCTGTTTATGCATGAACAAAAACCTAGAAAATGCAATCCAACCAAATCACACTTAAATCCTAGATTTTATTCATGCATACTAAAGCTTGAAACATGACATATTCATTAAACACATGTTCAAGTATTTAGAACTAAATTCAAAAATGCTAGAATACAAAATATGTTCAATCAAGTTTCTCTAGCAAGTATTTAAAGCACATATTTGATCGTACTTATTTATATACCTATTTGAGGTCCCCATTTCCTAGCTTTTGTTCTCGTTTTCAAGCATATTTTTGTATATAATGTGTTTGTGAGCGTTTTGTAGGTACATGTTCCCTACGGGAGGTATTTGAGCTTAATTGAAGAGTTTTGGTGTTATTTGGGCTGATTTGGATGCCTTGCATTACAACTAACTTTTGGGGGCCATATCTCCCTCCTCCGATGGAACTACATTACCTATTACATATTTTTTGAAAGCCCCGGATGTCCACTTTCCAAAGGTTTTTACAGATTGCAATTCCGGGTTTTCTAGAGGACTATATGGTCATTTCCGTAACGGTGCGCGAAGCTGGAAATTCTGCTCCAGAGGGTTAGGCGACTTGAGAGGCGACTTCACCCATGTAGCCTCACATGTCGCCTGTAGCACTGTCGAACTCGTTTTCCAGCCCGTTTTTGAGGGGCAAACTTGTCTTTTCACACCCAATTCTTGCCTTAACCTCCCAACACTATAAATACCCCTTTTTCTCCTCTTTCTTCAGAGAACTCTTCCCCTCTCTCAATCCCTTCTCTACCCCTTTCTTCCATCTTCTTCATCTCTTCCATCTTCTTCACCAAAGGAGTCATTCAAGCTCCCATGGAGGTTTTTTCTCCATGGGAGCTCACCATACACCTCCACCACCCTTTTATACACTTCATCCACCCAATTGAGAGTAGTTTGCAAGGAGATAGGAGGAGTCTTTGACCAAAAACGAGCCAAGCATGGAAAAAAGCTCTTGGAGGAGTTTTCATCAAGGGTTGTATTTCATTTACTCATTCTCTTTGTATTTATTGTTTTCTTAATTGTGTATCACGAATTTGGGGATATTGTAAACCTACACTTGTGTAATAAATGTATTGATTGTTTTTAAATTCTTTAATTGAATGCTCTTAATGTTTAACAATCAACTTTAGTGCATATAGTTTTTGGTAAGCTTATTTCCATTTTAAGCCATCCATCTTAGGGAGTTTAGAGAGATAAGGAGAGAGCTCTCTCTTTTATTGAGGGGGTTGTGCATTCATGAGATAGGAGAACACCATAGTCGTCCAGTGGTCAGGACATCTCGGATTGACACCCTAGAAGACCCGGTGTTCGATTCCCGGTTACGGATGAGGGGTCTCCTTTCTATCCATTTTGTATTTCTTTCCTTGTATTTTTGTCTCTTCTTTGATGTGTACTTTCATTCATTAGGGATTTGATATAAACCTAGCATTGTTGCCTTTTTATTGAATGTGCTGGTTGATGGTTGAGTGGTCATTTGAAGTGCTTAATGCTTTTGAGTGATTAGCTACCTCTTGAATGAACTTAGGTTGTTGTGTGAAGGACCGAGAGATGAAGCACTCAACGTGCACAAGTAGGTTGGCCACTACATGTAGAGCCTGCACGCGGTTTTGCATGTATTGTCGCTAAGTGTGTCTCATAGTTCTTAATGAACTCGAGTGCAGTTCGGGCAACCATGTAATAATAGGTTGCTGGTGCATATCGGTATAGTCGATTGTTGCTGGAGTGAGGACAATCGGCCAGGATTAAGTGAGCACGGCATTCAACATTGATGAGCATGTTTGTATGAAATTGTGTGATTGCTATAGTGGAGTCATTTACTTAGTGTAACCATTTACATTCCTTATCACTCTATTCCATCTTATCATTGTACATATTGTTTATTTATGTAGTTTGTTAGGTTAGTTTAGCATTTACTTTTCCATATTCTTTTGCATGAGCAACACACAAGTCCACTCAGCGTGTTGTAAAAAATAGCTAGAACTAGAGACGGTCGGTGAATCCCACCTCCCTACGGAACGATCCTTGCTTGCCGCTGTGCTAGTCTCTGTGACTCGCACGCTTGCGAGGCCAGACTTAATTGTTCAATCTTGTGATGGCACATCAACGTCGTGCCCATCAATATTCATAAAATAATCAATTAAATCTTAAAGGCTCTAAATATAAAATAAAAGGTGATAAACTTAAATATATTCAACTTAAAGATCCTGGGGTAAAGGCTATCAATCAACATAATAAATATAATTAACACTCAAATAACCCAAGAATACAAGGTAGTCACAATACAACACTCAAACATGTAAAGTTTTAGATTTAAGAAAACCTAATTCACATTTAAGTCTATAATTAGACAAATCTAGCTTATACTTGAAGCTCTATCTCAAAAAAAAAAAATTGTTTAAGCCACATATACAAAAATGGAAAGAAGACCCCAGGTATTTGAACATTTCAAAGCTTAGAAATCAAAGGATAAACAAACACCTTGTTGTTTTGAGTGCAGCCACGAATTTGATATCAAACACCAAAACTACTTACACAAAATACCTCACAAATACTTGGAGAAGATATTATACTTCAAGAATATTCTCTCACTTTTTGAATCACTCAATTTGGTTGAGAAATGAGTGAGTTATGATGATTTGAAGTTGAGAGAAAAACTTTAAAAATTTCTGCACAAATCTTCTTCAAAGAACAAATGAGAGGGAGAGATCTTTTTAAAAAGGATTTGGAGGGAAGCTTATGTTGTGTGGAGGGAGCCACGAGAGAGGATGTGGAACATTCCACATGGGCACCTTGTGGAGACGTGTGGCCTTCACGGGGGCAAAGCCCTTCAGCCAATGAATGAAACCAATATGATTGAATAATAATAATAGTTTGGTTGAACACCCCACATCTACAGAAATATTACATCGAATCCCTAGAATGGGTTTAGCTACTCATGAAATTACAAGGAAAATGGAAGAATAAAAAGTTAAGAGAAACCCCATGGTGTGGGGTGAATCCTCCTTCCTTCAAGCTCCAATCCAAGCTCCCAAGTTGCCTTCTTGGATGGGTTCCTTGTGTAGGTAAGAGAAATGGGTGGATTTGGTAAGGTATGGTAGGTTAAGGATGGTGTTTTGGGGTGTTTAGAGGTAAGATGTGTTGGGTGGCTTGAGATCCACCCTTTGGTTGCTTGTCTCCTTGGGTTAGGGTTTGTGGATTATGATGTAAGGTCTTTAGAGAATATCAGAATATGATGTATTTATATGGCTTCCAAAAATGGGTCTGAAAATTGATGATGTCAGCTGAGTTAGGAAGAATCGTGGTCTGACATTCGCGGTTGAGGACCAGCGGAACTTGATGCGTGAGACTTGATGGAGGCAAAACCGTAGTTGGCTTCATGGTTGATGAGCAGCGACATCTAGGTTTTGAGATCTTTTGGGCTGATTTTCACGGTTGGGTTGTTATTGATGAGAAGTGACATCTCAGTCTTCAGATCCTTTAGAAGCAATTTCGTGGTTGGCTTGCGGTTGAAGAGTATCGAAGTCAGAGCCTTGAGATCTTCTAGTGGAAAACTCGTGACCTAGGCTTAAAGGAAGGTTCGTGGTTTAAGACCATCGAACCTGAACCATGACTTTTGAGCTTCTTCTCTTAAAATCTTCAATTCTTCTCGATTTTCCCCATCTTTTGCTTCATTCTTGGAAACCTTCTTAAAAATGCAAAGATGACTTATTTAGGCCCATATACTCTTCCAAAATCATAATAACTTCAATCTTTCCTCAATTTTTACACTTTTGCCACTAATTGACCAAAATTACTCCAATGCCCTTAAACTTCGTAAATTCCTGAAACACTTATTTTAACATATTAAATACCCGGTTTTACCCTAGGAACAAACACAAAATAATAGGAATCTCTTTACCTTTTTGTTATTTGTGCGTTTTCGCTCTCGTTTCAAGAACAATGGATCCTCTTGGTACGTAATAGGCCGACTTTAATAGTAAAATGTAATTGTTCTCTTCAAGGCATTCGGGAATAAAGAAGGCTCAAGGCTCAAACTTCTACAATGTGGGTTGAAGATTGGAAATTTCTAGGTAGAAATGCAAGAAGCCATCTGGGCATCACAAATATCCTATGAGAAGACGTTGAATGGGTTTACTGAAGCAAGTCAACATATGTTTTCTAGATTGGAAGAATCCATGAAGAAGATTAAGAGTCACATGGGACAAATTCCATAATTAGTGTTAAGAAATGAATTTAGAAGTTCTCAAGGTCAATCCGAGCAAGCAAGTGCAATGGCAGTTTTGAGAAGAGGAAGGATATTGAGTGATGGTAAAAATGAGAAGGCAGTAGAAGATAAGAATGAAGTGCCGATAGAAGCCGAGGAAGGAGAAGTCTTTTAGAATAAAGATGAACATGAGGTGGAAGGGCCAAAGGAAGACCTCACTCCTTACAAGCCTTCAAATTCAGGCATTCCATAAGTTTCGTTTCCGGGAAGGCTTAAGAAAGACAAAGTGGTGTAGTCCTTTAAAGATATTTATGATATCTTGTCTAAGGTAAACATTAACCTACCACTCTTGGAAGTTATTCAAAAGATGCCAACCTATGGGAAATTATTCAAGGAACTAAACAAGGAAAAACAACGGCATAGAACAAAGAATCAAGAGAGGCTTGATGAGAACGTGAGTGCAGTGTTTCAGAAGATACTACCTCCAAAACTAAAAGATCCAGAGAGCTTTATCATTAGTATCACTATTGGTGGAAAGAGCCAATAGAGAGCAATTCTCGATTTAAAGGCTAGCATCAATTTGATGCATGTTGCCATTTACAAGAACTTGGGATTGAATAATTTGAAACCCACCACCATGTCCCTAATACTGGCAGATCAATCAGCTAGACAACTGCGGGGTATTCTTAAGGAGGTGCTCATCCAAGTTGATAAGTTGATAATTTCAGTTGATTTTATGGTGTTGGATATGGAAGAAGAGCCGGATGAGAAGGGCTCCTTGATTCTACTAGGGCGCCATTTTATGGCAACTGATAAGGCCGTAATTAATGTCCATGAAGGAAAGTTAACAATGAAAGTTCTCGATGAGATGATTGAGTACAAGGTTTTTGAGTTAGTTTCCTGTCATATAGGGGCTCATGATTGCTATACAGTTGATGTGATGGACATGATAGAGAAAGAGGTAAAAGAGGAGGAATTCTCAAGAGAAACATTGAAGAAATTGATAGAATAGGTTGGTGATAAAGTGCAAGAATGAAGGTATTCGAAGGTTGAGTTGGATAAGGAAGAAGAAACCAATGAGGTAGAAAGTGGAAGCCCTACAATTAAATCTTCACCAAAGCTAGAATTGAAACAGCTCCCTTCAACCTTGAAATATGCCTTTTTGGATAAAGAGGAAAACCTCCCCGTCATCATTGCAACGGAATTGAGTGATGAAAAAGAAGAAAAATTGCTTGAAGTTTTGAGGAAATACAAACAAGCAATTGGATGGTCATTGGATGAAATTAAGGGAATTAGTCATACGATTTGCATGCACCAATTTTTGTTAGAAGAAGAAAAAATCCTACTAGAGAAGTACAACGTAGGTTGAATCTTATAATGCAAGAGGTAGTGAAAAGGGGGTGTTCAAGCTTCTAGATATGAGGATCATTTATCTGATTTCGGATAGCAAATGGGTAAGCCCAATTCACGTAATACCAAAGAAGTATGGGATAACGGTTGTGAAGAATGAGTTGATACCACAAATGCTGTAAACAAGATGGAGAGTGTGCATTGATTGAAGAGAGTTGAACATCGACACACGGAAGGATCACTTCCCACTTCCGTTCATAGATCAGATGTTAGAGCGCCTAGGAGGTCACAATTATTATTGTTTCATTGATGGGTACTCAAGGTATAACCAGATCGCAATTGCAATAGAAGATCAAGAACATACGACATTCACTTGCCCATTCGGTACATATGCCTATAAAAGAATGCCTTTTGGACTTTGTAACGCGCCTGCCACAATTCAGTGATGCATGGTATCTATCTTTTCTGACATTGTAGAGAACATTATTGAAGTTTTCATTGATTACTTCTCTGTGTTTGGAGATTCATTCAACTTGTGTTTGCATAATCTCTCCAGTTCTTTCGAGGTGTCAAGAGACTAATCTTGTGCTCAATTGAGAAAAGTTCCATTTCATGGTGAAACATGGTATAGTACTAGGGCACGTGATCTTAGAAAAGGGGATTGAGGTCGACAAGGCAAAAATTGAAGTAATGAAGAATTTACTACCACCCAAGACAGTCAAAGACATCTAATCATTTCTAAGATATGTTGGGTTCTACAGACAATTCATTAAGGATTTCTCCTAGATCATTGTGCATTATTCTTCAAAAATAGGTGGAGTTTGAGTTTAGTGATGAGTGCATGAGAGCTTTTGACACTCTCAATGAAGCTTTGAACACAGTACCAATTATTATGCCTCCAAGTTGGGACCTTCCGTTTGAACTTATGTGTGATGCTTCAGATTATGTAGTGGATGCAATTCTTGGACAAAGGGTGAAGAAACTTCCACATGTAATCTACTATGCCTCTCTAACTTTAAACGATGCTCAAATCAACTACTCCACCACAAAGAAAAAGCTTCTTGCAATATTGTTTGCGTTAGAAAAATTCAGGCAATACTTGGTGGGTGCAAAGGTTGTTGTTTACTTAGATCATGCTGCTTTGTTGTAGAAAAAGGATGCGAAGCCAAAACTGATCAGATGGATACTACTGTTGAAAGAATTCAATCTAGAGATTATAGACAAAAAAAAGGAGTGAAAACGTGGTAACTGATCATCTTAGCTGGTTGGTTCATGATCCCATGGAGGAGGGAAATGTGCTACCATTGAGAGAAAGCATCCCGGATGAGCAGTTATGGGCTGTTCAAGAGAAGGAACCATGGTACACCGACATATTCAATTATTTGGCCTCAGGAATAATTCCATCAGAATTGGATTCACAAGCTAGAAAGTGGTTGATCACTAATGCCAAGCACTGCTTTTTGGATGAACCTTACCTTTTCAGGCATGGGCTGGATCAGGTTATTAGAAGATGTGTGCCGGAGAGCGATCAAGAATCCATATTGATATTTTGCCATATGCTTGAGTTCGGTGGGCATTACAGTGTAAGAAAGATGGCTTTGAAAATTCTTCAATCCAGTTTTTATTGGACATCACTTATAAAATATTCCTACATGTTTTGTTTGGAGTGTGATATGTGCCAACGAATAAAGAATATAGGCAAACGCAATGAGATGACCTTAACAAGTGAACAAGTTGAGGAGTTGCTTGATGTTTAGGGGATAGATTTCATGAGGCCCTTTATGACGTCTCAAGGTTATAACTATATCCTAGTGGCGGTCGATTATGTATCAAATGGGTGGAAGCAGTTCTGACACAAACTAATGATAGTGGTGTAGTAATTAATTTCATAAAAGAGCACATTTTCGCAAGATTTGTGACCCTTAGAGCTATTATAAGTGATGGTGGGAGTCATTTTTGCAACAATATTTTCGAAGCATTGATAATGAAGTTTGGTGTGAAACACAAGGTTGCAACTCCCTACCATCCCCACACATCAGGTCAAGTTGAAGTAAGTAACCGGTCTATCAAGCAAATTTTTGAAAAGATGGTTAATAGGACTCAAAAGGATTAGGCACTTAGGTTGAATGATGCACTGTGGGCAAACCGAACAACCTTTACAACTCTTATCTGAATGAATCCATATAGATTGTTTTTTGGAAAAGGGAGCCACCTCCATGTTGAATTGGAATATAAAGCCTTGTAGGCAATACGGAAACTGAATATAGATTATGACAGAACGGGTGAAGAAAGGAAACTTCAGCTTAGTGACCTTGAAGAATTTTGGCTAGAAGCATATGAGAGTGCAATAGTTTATAAGGAGAAAACCAAACTTTATCTTGACAAAGCACTCATTGGAAAAGAATTCCAACAGGGTATGCTTGTGCTTATATTTGAATCTCATCTTCGTTTGTTCCCAGGGAAGCTTAAATCAAGGTGGATGGGTCCATATTGGGTGGTACAAAAGTTTGCACATGGAGCGGTAGAAATTGAAAGCCTGAATAGATGAGAGAAATTCAAAGTGAACAGCCATCGTTTGAAGATATGTAGGGGCGGAGACCCAAAGTGGGCTCCAATTTCAAGTGTTGACTTGGCCGAACTAATTAGGTAACTATCATTTCAATTTTGCTTTTAATTGTCATTCATTTACTATTCAACATTTTCTTGCTTTTTCTCATTTAGTTTCTTTTTATTTTCTTATTTAGAATAAGGGTGCGATGTGATAAATTAGGTTATGTGATGGATTTGATATATTTGATTTTGCCTTGTGATGATTTGGAATGAGCTTAATGTGTTATATTTTTGTTTTTCAATTCGAGCTTTGTTTTGATGGTCTTGAGTGTTTTAATTTTTAGCTTTGTGCTTGTGAATGTGTGGGTGCGCCGTTTAAGCGGGTTTCTCACTTCCCAAACATTGAGGACAATGTCAAATCTAAGTTTGGGGGTGTGTGCAATACTTTTGTGTCTTGCATGAGTTTCGTTTTTGGGTTTTGTGTGTTTTTGAGTCAAATTTTTTGAAAACCTTGCAAAAAAGACCATGATTGAGCATACTTTGCTTGCTGAGATGCGCTTTTGTGTGTGCTTATTGAGGAGTGTGTGCATGCATGCACTGCTAAGTCTAGATTAGCATTATGCCATTTTAGATTGCATTGCGCAAAGTGCGCTAGCCCATTTCTCTTTGTGCTTGAGTGAATAGGCATTTTGCTTGAAGGTTTGAGATTAATAGTGGAGACTTCCCATGAGTTTCACAAACACGGCCTAAAAAGTGCATATTTGAGAGAAAAATCATTCAGTCTTAAAACACTCATTCAAAACACAAATCAAAGCATGTTAGAGGTCTCATTACACTTAAATGTTGATTGCCATAGAATATTTATGGACTGCTTGTAGATACCTTGATTCCCTTGGTAGACAAACCTTTAGAGATGATCTTAGCCAATGAATGTGATTAACCACTTAAATATGGCCTAAACACTTTCCTACCTTTAATGTGTGTGCTCCCTTACCAATTTTGAAGCCAAACACATGTAAGCTTTCCATTCATAATCCACATCAGCATGAACCTTAATAGCCTACACACTAAACCTACCCTTCAACCAATTGGTTAGCTAAGGCTTAGGAAATGAATGTAAATGATAAGCTATTAATATGGTTAAGGTGTGTACCTAAGCAACTGTGCTTGTGCGTGCTATGAAAGTATTAGAAAAAGTGAAAGCAAGAAAAGAAAGAAATAAAAAAGAAAAAAAAGATGAAAAGATTGTAAAAAGAGAAAAGAAATGATGAAGCACAAAATTGCTTCAATACCTTACAAAAACATGTTATGGCTACTCAATGCAAAAAGAGTAGGATAAATAGCACACAAATTAAGTTGAAAGCCTAGATACCGAAAAATGAAAATGTGACCATCTTGTAATAAGAGCCAATGCAATTGAAAGTTAGAATGTATACCTTAGTTTGACCTTTGGGTGTTTTGTTATCCATTTTCCCTTTCATTCATTCACCCATCACCATAAGACCCATTACAACCAAATGAAAAGACCTTTTTGATCTTAGGGAATGTCTATTTTGGGAATTTTGGTTGATGCATGCTCTTTTCGGATTCATGGTTTTCAATTCCACTGATGAGACTTAATTTTTAAAAAAGTGTGTTTTTAAATGATCATGTGTAATTAAATTTTGATGTTCATTACATGAACTCATATTGCATATGTTTGATGAGTGAAAGCTTAGGATTCTGTGCAAATATGAGAGAAATCCAGTGAGGATGAGAATCAAGGCGAATTACATCTTTGGCTTGATGGCCTTTTTCTCTTGAAACTCTTGCACTTTGAATGTGGGATCGCACTGCGTGCAATGCTTTCATAGAGTGGCATGGTCTTAATCTTCACTTTTCACCTCTTGCATGCATAGTTTCTCAATAGCACAACTTTGATTGAATCTCTTCGTTATTGGTTTCGCAAGTTCGTATTTAGCGTCTATTTGAGTCTTATACAAGAGTCATGTATATTTGATTTGATTTGAAGTCTTGTATGTGCTTAAATGTTTGTTTGTTTAAGGTTTTGCTTTAGGACTAGCAAAATATAGGTTTGGGGATATTTGATCTAGCAAAATTTGCATATGATTTTGGCTCCTAATTTCGTATCGTTTGCCTTGTTCTCGAGTAAAAACTTGGTTATTTAATAGCTTAAATCTAGCTGTACATATAATATTATGTCACAAGGGCATTTGAACACAAATTGAAGAATTAGAGGTCAAAATGCAAATAAAGAGAAAAAAATGAAGCAAATGGATAGATCGTTGGCATATCGCTACCAGTAGGTAGTGAACCCTGTTCCAATGAATGTCGCCCACATTGCGTCGCTAGAGGGTGACAGCAACATTTATAAAGAAAATCAGCGAATCCAAGTCCAGAGGATGTCGCCCCCATTGCGTCGCTATAGGGAGACTAAGACAATTAAGCATCAAGACAACGAAGATCAACTCTAGAGAATGTCGCTCATCTTACGTCGCTAGGCAAGGACCGCGATGCTTATGGCAAAAATTCAGATCTTAGATGTTGCCCCATGGTCTCTAGGTTGAAGGCTGCGAATTCTAGATCAGAGAGCCGTATAACCGTCTGTCGAGCTGATATCACTATGACCAAACCGCGAAAATAGGACCGCGACACATGTCACATCAGTGAATCTGGCAGTTACAAGCTTGCTTTTTGGACCATTATTTAAACCTCTCTTAGATTTTTCTCACCTCACCTCTGAATATTCTGAAATCCTTCATAACCCATTCCAAATCTCTCCATATTTTCTCTCCAATCCCATCAAACAACAAATCTAGATTTACTTCATTTTAATCAATCCTCTCTACCCATCTTCTCCACCACTTTCCTTTGTCACTACCCATTTGACTCCATCACACTACACATCTACGCTTCCATTCTTTACACCAAATTCAAGGCAATGAGCTCAAGGAGGAATCAAGCTTACAAGAGAAGACTTAGCATCAACTATTGGTTACTTCTCTATTTTTTTTATACTTCCTTTCTTGTATTTTGAATATGTATAACTAAATCTCCCTTCTAGGGGATTAATGTGAGAAACTTTTGATAATGGGTTTTGCTTAGCTTTAAATAGAATTTTTACACAATTATTGTTCTATTCATGATCTTAATTAGTTCTTATTCATTTTATGATTGAATTGCACATCACTCTTTAATGCATTATTGGTAAGATAATTTGAGATACAATTGATTGAGAATTGACACACTTAGTTGATTAGAGCTCTTAATGAATATGTTAGGTTGTTTTTGGGTATGCCACTCCCAATGGCCTAGACCCATTGATCGTTACCTAACCCATTGATAGCTCTTATTCATTAAAGTGTGGTTACAAGTGGTAAATAAATTGGTTTTCAAAACAAATATTTTTATATTTTTGACGTGTGTAAAACGGCCTTGTCAAAAAACACAAACACAAAACATCTTCTACATAGAAGATATGATGAGATATATTCACAATAACAAACAAGCAATCAAAGCTCCCCTTATCTCATATAAATTTGTCTCCCCATTTGCTCCCTCTCATTTTTTCCCCTCAACAAAACAACAAAAATTTCTATTGTTGGGGTTTATGCCCTAAAGATGTAATTTGTAAATGGATTTATGAAATAAATAAAAAGAAAAGTTCAATGCATTCTTGTTGTGTTCAAACCGCACTCAAAGGTAGGGCATTTCCCATTTTTATAGGAACTTATGTACCAGAAACAATGGTATCTCCAATTATAGCCCCTCTGGGATGTAAAATATATCTCTTCTCACCATCCCCATAGTGTATGAGACAAATGTATGCATTTCGATTAGGTGCATATTAACATCCTAGATTGCCAGATGTAATCTCGAACTGTGTATATGAGTGTCATATACGGATGGATACAGTAATAGACATGCAATCTAAAGAGTCCATAAATAGCAAATAAAGCTGGGTACTTTATTTGTGGTTAATATATAGTTGCGGTCCATTCCGTAATGTACAGTGATTCTATCCTGAATCATTCATATGAAGATATTGGAATGGAGACATCTTGTATGATGTGATCATATAGGCCTGGGCCATGATCTATATGAATCTCTCACCAAGATCCATTTACCGATGAGATTCATATATATCAACTAATGATGGCTATATGTGGATGATCTTAATCCTGAGTGTCATATCGACTCCTTCAGGTTAGATTATGGTCTTTTATATACCATGGGTAAGGTCGGATGCAGTTCCTAATCAATATGTTCCGTATGTTAGGATTGCGGTTTGGCTTGTAGCTGGGAAGGTTTGTACACAATAGTGGAATCCACTCCTTCTTGATCTTAATCCTGAGTGTCATATCGACTCCTTCAGGTTAGATCATGGTCTTTTATATACCATGGGTAAGGTCGGATGCAGTTCCTAATCAATATGCTCCGTATGTTGGGATTGCGGTTTGGCTTGTGGCTGGGAAGGTTTGTACACAATAGTGGAATCCACTCCTTCTTGTGAGAAGTATATGGTAGTTCCCTTAAGGGTTGATTCGGGGCTTGGACAATATGAGCGCTCTCCTAATTTCTTGAGGAAATAGGATTTATTGTCTATTAGAAAATCAACGGTACTTAAAGGATATATGTAATTAGAGGGATATAATGGGCATTATGACCCAGCTCTAATTACGAACTACTGTGGACGATCACACCATGTGTAATAGCTATATCAATAGACACCGAGTTGTATCGGTCTGTGTAAAAGCGTATGCAGTTGAGAGAGTGCAGCTTCGGATTTTTAGTGGAATAACACCGGAGTTAAAATCAATGAATATTAATTAAAGAGTTTAATTAATGATTCTAAGGATTATTGGAGCTCAAAATACTGTGGGTCCATTAGGTCCCCTTACTAGCCCGATCGATTTAGGTAACAAGGGTCAGGGTTACTTGATTGGATTGTCTAATTAATTGTGTTACGAAAGTGACACGTATTTATTTGAAAATTAATTGAATAATGAGATTATTTGATTAACGAATAATGGTGATTAAATAAATTAAATAATAAGGATTATTTAATTATGTTATTAATCACTAAATGGAGGATGCTTGTTGATATTTGTCTTTGAATAAAATAAGATAATATGATTATTTTATTTTATTAAATTAAATTTTTAATTTTTGAATTCAAGTCAAATCAAATAAACTAAATATTAATCGATATCTTAAAAGATATTTGATATCTTAAAATATTAGATTAATTGGTTTAATCGATTGATTTTGATTAAATATTGATTTTGAATTAACAAAAAAAAAAGTCAACACATCTATTAAAAGGAGAAAAACGCATCAGTGCTTGGCAACAGAGTAAGCATGTAGTGTGCGTGATATTAAAGAGAAAAAAAACAATTGGTGCTGTGAGATACACCATTGAAACAAAAAAAAAATTATTATATAATTTTTTTTTTGAACAACTAGAATTGTTTTAGGTATTTTTTCTCTTGGAAGAAATAGTTTCTTCTTCTTTTCTCTTCATCCTCCTAAGTTCCTAAGTACGTGACGCGCCCACAAGCAGTTGCCAGTTCCAGGAATAGCTAGGAAGATCGGTGGTACAGACCAGGAGCACATCGTAAAGTGAAGAAGTCTCATACGTAGGTATGAAGAATTGATTTCTTCTCTTCTTCTGATTATTGATTTCAATTTATTGTGTACACATATATTATATTATTTTAATAATGATGTATGTATAGGTTCTGAAAATTTGCGATCCTAAGTTCACTGGTCCCAGATCGTTTACGATCTGTATAAAAAAATTTAAAACTTATTTCCGCTGCGTTACCAGTGATCGGGGTTCCAACAATATCATTTCTCCCCCTTTTGTCAAAGAATAGTCAAGGGACACAAGTTAAATATATGAGATAACATGCAAACAAGTACGATAGAGAACAAAGTTGAATCAATTAAGCTCCCCCTTAATATATGCACTATTAAATCATCAATGTGCAAACTTGTTCACAAGGGAAACACACCATTCACACACTCAAGCCATAAGAGAAAAATTATGCAATAAATTTTCACAATACAAGAGAGATAACAAATGATTTTCAAAATCTCTCACAAATAATCTCAAATTGCTAACAAATCAAGCACTTTTAGCAAAACAAGTGTGTGTTTGTGTGAATTGCTTCAAGTATATGCAAAAGGAGTAATCGAGTTATCAACAAGAATATCACCTCGCACATCTATCAATCAAGAGCTTTCCAATTAAGGGCAAACCAATTATCATCCAATTTGTTGCTCATAAAGAATAGATTTCAACATCAAGCTTTGTATGTGCAAGTGGCTCGTTAACCCGATTCTTTTTTTCAACCCGAGCATTTTTAATTTTCAACTATATTCCATTGCATTATTTTTATTTTTGTGCAATTTATCTGGCAAAATGCATTTGCATTTTTTTTTCACTGCCTTTTCAACACTTCATGCTTTTGCTTTTGGAAATAAAAATACAATACACTTCATTGTGGCTCCACTCAACAAATATTGGTGTAGCACTTTCTTACATTAGGCGGCTGTACAACCAGTACCCGTAGCCTTTTCAATGAAGGTGCTTTATTGATTTCTATGTATGATGGGACAATATGGATATTGACCATTGGTCATCTTTTCATGTACTAAATAATGATATCAAGATATATCCATGATAACCAAGCATTCAAACTCAATTTACTCAACAAAAACATATATGAGAAGTAATTGTGCACTTTTATTAAACAAGATTTTTAAAGGCAAAGTGCATGATCTCAAAGCAATAAAAGCTATTTATGCAAGATCATTACTTCTCAAGTGAGTAGCTCTCAAAGAAATATGATATTCAATATAAATTTGCTTATCAAATCACTCACAAACACATATAGATTTCAATTAACATTTTTCATGCCAATGGATCTTCGAAGAGATTTAAATCTCTCTTTGTCCAAAGGCTTAGTGAACAAATCCGCAAGTTGATTTTTAGTAGGCATATGCTCAAGGGAAACTATAGATTGTTCAACTAGTTCCCTAATGAAATGATGCCTAATATCTATGTGCTTTGTGCGAGAGTGTTGAACCGGATTCTTAGAGATATTTATGGCACTCATATTATCACAATAGAGAGTCATTTTACCTTGATCTATCTTATAATCTTTGAGAATTTGTTTCAATCATAAGAGTTGTGTGCATGCACTTCTGGTCGCAATGTATTCGGCTTCAAAAGAAGAGAGATAGACAGAGTTTTGCTTTTTTACTTTACCAAGATATCAAGTTATTCCCTAAGTAAAAGCAATCACATGATGCACTTTTTCGATCATTAATGTTCCCCGCCCAATCGGCATCACAATAACCAACAAGAATATCATTAGTATCAAAGGAATAAAGCAATCCAAGATTAAATGTTCCTTTATGTATCTAATGATTTTTTTTAGGGCTTTCAAATGAGACACTTTTGGATTAGTTTGGAACCTAGCACACAACCCAACACTAAAGAAAATATCGGGTCTACTAGCCGTAAGGTATAACAAACTATCTATCATACTCCTATAAAGACTTTGATCAACACTCTTTCCTTTATCATATTTGTCAAGTTTTAGAGTTGTGCTCATAGGTGTCTCAAAATATTTACCATTTTCAAGTCCAACCCTTGTAACAAGATTTATAGCATATTTGAATTGAGTTAATATAATTCCATCACTAGATTTTTTGACTTGCATTCCAAGAAAGTAATTGAGCTCACCTACCATACTCATTTCCAATTCACTTAACATAACACTCACAAATTCTTTGACCTTGGTTTCACATGTAGATCCAACAATAATGTAATCAACATAGATTTTTGCAATGAAAATGTCATTTTTATCATGCTTGACAAACAAAGTTCTATCAATACTATCTCTTCTATAGTTGTTCTCAATATGATATTGAGTCAACCTCTCATACCAAGCCCTTGGAGCTTGTTTAAGGCCATAGATATCCTTTTTCAACCTATATACATGATTAGGAGAGTGGGGATCTACAAACCCTTTAGATTGTTCAACATATACTTCTTCTTGAAGGTACCCATTAAGAAAAGCACGTTTGTCATCCATTTGAAATAATTTGAATCTTTTCAAACATGCAATGAATAACAAAAGTCTAATAGACTCAAGATGTGAAACCGAAGAAAACGTCTCATCAAAGTCTACACCCTTAACTTGAATGTATCCTTGAGCAACTAGTCTAGCTATATTCCTCACAATCTTGCCACTCTCACCCGTCTTGTTCCTAAACACCCATTTTGTTCCAATTAAATTAGTGTCTTTTGGTCTAGGAACTAAAGACCATACTTCATTCCTCTTAAATTAATTAAGTTCTTCTTACATAGCTCATACCCAAAATTCATCATTATTGCCTCATTTATTATTTGGGTTCAATTTGAGATGTGTAGCAAGCATAGGAAATTTGGTTAGTTAGTTGTCTTCTAGTTCTAACTCCTTCACTCAAATCACATACGATGTCTTCATGATAGTGATTATTCTTAACCCAAAGTTAGATTTCTCAACATTTGGTTGTTCTATATCTTGATTGTCATTAATCACATTATCTAACACTTGATTCTCCTTTTCAACACCATTATCTTGATTATCACCTTGACTAGCTTCACTATGTGACTCTTCACTAGACATATCACTAGTCACATCAACAGGTTTCTTAGTGTCTCTTATAGTATCTTCTTTAGGATCATTGACACTTTCACCATCACACAAGTTGAGCATACTAAAGTCATATTTTTACATTAATAGATTCCATGATAGTTCTAGTTTTTAAGTAAAAAATTATATATGCTCGACTATCACTAGCATACCCAAGAAAAAAGACAAACATCAATTCTAGCATCAAACTTTCCTAAGTGATCTCTCTCATTCAAAATGAAACATTTACTTCCAAATGTATGAAAGTAACTAACATTGAGTTTTTTACCCTTCCAAAGCTCATAAGAGGTTTGTTTTGTGCCCTGCTTTCTAAACACTCTATTAGAGATGTAGCAAGTGGTATTAATCACTTCGGCCCAAAGGTTCCTAGGAATCTTCTAGCTATTAAGCATGACCATAGCCATCTCTTGAAAGACTGTATTTTTCCTCTCAACAACACAATTTTGCTGAGGTGTTATAGGTGCTGAGAACTTATGAGTGATTCCTAAGCACTCACAAAACTCATTAAATTTAGCATTTTCATACTCACTCTCATGATCACTCCCAATGCAACATATTTTCTTAATTCTAAGACCTTTTTCATTTTGAACAAGATTACAATTGAATTAATCAAATGTTTCGGTCTTGTTCTTAAGAATATATACCCAAGCAAACCTAGAATAATCATCCACACAAACAAGAATATATTTTTTTTACCATTGACACTTCCGGTTTGCATTGGTCCCATTAGGTCCATGTGCACTTGTTCTAAGGGTTTCTTGGTTGCAAGGTTGTTGCTCTTTTTGTGAGAAATTTTAGTGTGTTTACCAAGTTGACATGGTTCACAAACACCATCAAGCTTCTCACCAAGACTAGGTAGACCTCTAACAATGTCATATTTTTCAAGCTTCTTTAAATCTTTAAAGTTCATATGGCCTAATCTTTGGTGCCACAATTCAAGCTTATTGTATTCTTTAGTCACAGTGCATTTTAGTAGGTCAATCTCAAGACAATAGCAATTGTCTATGAACCTTTTTGCTTTCAAAACAATTCTACCCTTTTTATCCAAGATAGTGCACTCATCCATGTCGAAACTAACTTTGTGAAAGATTTCACACAAATGAGTTATGCTTATCAAGTTAGCTTGTAGATCATCTACCAACAAGATGTTCTTAAGTTTAGGCAATCCAGGATACAAATTGTTCCCTTGCCTATCATTTGCTTTTTGGTGCCATCACCAAAAGTCACCCAAGCCACATCGCTCATAACAAGTTTCTTGAAGAATTCCTTGCTACCGGTCATATTCCTAGAGCATTTGTATCTAGGTACCATGAATAAGATGAGTTGGCTCTAAAAGCATATTGGGTACCAAACAATGTATGGAGTCCTTTCTAACCTATACTTTCTTAATATCATGTTTCTCATGACTACCGACAACATGTTTTGACTTATTCTTTGTCTTAGTTTTATGCACTTCAACTTTATTCGTCACATTTTCAAACAAGTCAAACAAGGTTTTATCAACTTTCTTATGCATAATAGTACGATGTCTAACATGTGTTTTAGCAAGCAAATCATCAACATCATTATTCATAACATGTTCACGCTTTTTGTGCATGGTCTTCCTAGGTCTAGAGCTAGATCCACACTTGGATGATTGCCTAGGTCTATTCATAAAAGATATGCCATAAATATCATCGTAAAAAATGATAAAAATCCTTATAGTTTGACCTATTATACATTCTGGTCTCCTTAGTTTCAATATTGGCCCCTTTGGTCCTTCTGTTATAGAATCCGTTAAAAATAGCTGGTCTGACATGTGCAGAGGGCAGAATGACAATTTTGCCCTCCATTGTTATTTTATCCTTTTTAAATTTAAATTATTTTCTTAAAAATAGATTTGGTCACCAAAAAAATAAAAATAAATAAACCCAAGACCTAGAATGAACACCAAACTACCATCACCGCCGTCGTTCCTCTCAGATCTCCAACCATATTGCTGCCGCCACTCTTAGATCTCCAGAAATCTCTCTCTCTCTCTCTCTCTCTCTCTCTCACTCTTCCAATCATCATTAACAACATAAGAAAAAATATCAAAGAAACAAAATAAAGTTTTTTTTTTCGAAAATCCTGGCCCATATCTCTGTATTAAACCCATTACCCATACAATCAACACCAACCCAGAAAGTCAAACAAGGATTGAAAATAAATTTATTTATAAAAAAAAAAAAACAATAACACTCAAACACCATCATACATCCATACAAACCCAGAACAAAATTAGTTAAAACTCAAACCTAGAACAAAATCTTACAAACACCGATAAATCTTACAACCCAGATTTGTTTCATCACAAAAAAAAAAAAGAAACCCTGATTTTTCACCACCCAACAACCAACAACCATCAACCCCAAACAAACAGTCACCTCCATCTCTTGCCACACCATCTTCATCTCCATCTAGAACCAAACAAAACCCAGCCACCACCACCACCACCAAACCTAAATCCAAACCGAAACCCAGACCAAATCGGAACCCATCCACACATAAGCACAAATACAACTAGATCGGAGTGAGAGATTGAGATGAGAGAGAAGATGGTGGTCTCAACCAGATCAGAACCCACCCACACTCAAACTAGAAGCAGCGACAACGACGAAGATGACTAGAAGAGACGACGATGACTGGAAGCCCGATCGAGTGCAGATCTCTTCTTCCTTGATCTTTCCCTCTCTCTTCTTCTTCTTTCTAGGCTTCGGGTGGTTGATAGTGGGTGGTGCTGCTGCTGGTGGTGTTGGTGCTGGTGAGAGATAGAGAATAAAATTGATGGGTCTGGATCTGATTGTGAGAGATTAGAGATAGAAAAAAAAGGTTATTATTCTTTAAAAAAATTATTTATTATTTAATTTTAATTTTTTAAGTTTTAATTTAGTTTTAATTTTTAATTATTTTAATATTATTTTTTAACTATTTTTAATATTAATCTTTTATTAAAATATTTTAATTTGTATTTTTACCATTATACCCTCACGTTTTTTATGTAAATCGAACGAAATTGGACGGTAGGGACCTGTATGGCCAGTACTGAAACTAGAGGGACCAGAACGCATAATAAGGCAAACTAGAGGGGCTAAAATAGGAATATCCCTACATACCATTCTCAAACTTGCATTTTCTAATTAATTCATAACTAGGTCTTATATGCCCTACCATATTAAAATAATGAAAAATATGAACAAATTTAAGGGGAGTACAGTTAGCTTGAGTAGTTGAAGCATATGCTCTTCTCTTATTGTTACCTTTTTGTTGGGCTTGCCTTGATGGTGTACCTTTGGCATGAGATGATATTGACTTTAGTCTTTAAGCTTGTTATGATTTTCATTTATTACACCTTGTTGATGTTGAGGTACTTATGGTTGCCTTCTTTGCTTGACCATTATAGAAAGTACCTATATCAACTTGACCAATAGCTTTGACAAAGGTTGACTAGTTAGGTGAGGGTGTAACCTTCTCACTTACAAACTATATCCCTCTCTTGCACTAGAACGCTTACCAAGCTTGAGAAGTGTATCTATTTAGTTAGAACTATATGAAAAATGGTTTATCATCTTATTAGCCTCCTCGACTCTTTCACCATTTGAGTTCCTTCATGTGTCGTCTCAAAGATCTCCCTTGCTTCATGCAGAACAAGGAGTGCATGGCTTTGTTGTTCCACTTAGACTCTTAGAACTCTCGAGGAGTCCATTGAGCCTTGGGTTTTAGGCACTGTAGTTCCATCTTTAACAGTCCTAGTGGGTGGAGTGTACCCATCTTCAATCACCATCAAAACCCTATCGTCCATAGCCGACAGAAACGACTCCATCTTTCCTTTCCATGAGAAATAATTGTCTCTGTTAAGCATAATGGTCTTATACTCGAGGCTCCCTCTTGGCACATTCCGCTTCCACTCATACTGTTTGATGTAATGAATGAAATGCAAGATGCAAGACATAAATGAGAGCAAGGATCTACCTATGTATGTTCAGGAACCTGGTCTGATACCAATTGAAAATATCCATAATATGTGTCTAAACAACCTAGAGGGTGGGTGAATGGGTTGTTAATCGATTAATTACCAATTTTTTTTATTAGTCAAAATTGAACCAAACAAACAACACAAATAACAATAAAATCAAGTAAAAGTGCGAAATATAAAAGATACTTGATTTTTGCGTGGGAAACCCTCCAACCGAAAAAACCCACGGGACTAGCATTGCTAGCCACTTAGTAACAGAAATCATCTATTTGAATATTTGATTACATCCTAAGTTGACATCTAGTCACTCTTCTTAAGGATCGTAACTCAACATATTCTACCTGCATGCCTTTAATAGTGGGTCTTGGCACTTGCTTGCCAACCAACTCTTTTGGTTGCAAGATTTCTCTTAATTATACAACTACCACGTGTAGCCACAAGACTTGGACTCAATGAAGTGAATCAATGTCCAAGTGAACAATCAATGAATGCTCAATGCAATTGAGTGCTAAACTAACAGTAAATTCTTAACTAGGTGTGACTATGCAAACCCAACAATCTTAGTTATTAGCTAACCCCTACAATCACTAAAGCCTTAATGATAAAGCAATAAAGATGATGTCTTGGTAATTAAAAAAGAAGAACAGTTAAATATATAGAATTTTGTTCTTACCTACCAAGTGAAAATACAATGAAGACCCATGCTTGAGGATGTCCTAAATGCACATGAATAGGGATGGAGAGTCATAAATGGTTGTTTGATCCTTCCTCTCTCTAAGAACTCAACAATGTTTAAAATCTATGAAAAATTCAGAGTTCTTGGTGTCTTGGCCTATATATAGGGTCCCTCAAAACTACATCGTTTTGAAGAATGATTGTTTTTCGCGGTCAAACTTCGTGGTTAACCATGAGGAAAAAACAACCGCAACAAAGGCAACTCAATTGTCACCAAAAAATCACGGTCCTATTTTACGATGTTTCATGACAAAAGCATGATCGTGAAATTCACTAGAGAAAACGTTGCACTAATTTGTTGCGGTTCTCAATGACGACACCAAAGCAGCGAAAACCTCTAGTAGGTTTTTCTCAGCCATTTTTCGCCGTAGTCCAAGACGACACTTAGACCACGAATCCTCTAGAAGGATTGTCGCGTCCATTTTTCACAGTGGTCCAAGACAACAATTGGACGGCGAAATCCACTGGAATGGTTTTCGCGGTTCACCACGATGACGCCAAGACCGCTACAATGAGAAGAAGAGTTCTTCTCATGCGATCTAAGATACTAACCTATATGCAATATGTGCAAGTGTGAAAATGGTGTAATGCACATTTAAATGACAATAAAAACACAAATGAATGAGTTGTGTGTGTGTACACCTAATCTCCAAGAGTACAAGCCAAGTGATATACTTTTGAGGCTCTTGATTTTGAAGCACTCGGGATGCCAGGAAGCTTTCCAAATACGATCATGAAATTGATGACCACATGAAGAACTTAAACTACCCTTACAAAAGATCCCATTGTGGTTTGTCACAGAAATAAGCCAATCACAAAATGGTGAGACTTACACTATTGAGAAGGCTTGAATGGAATTTCTTTTTTTGTTATTTCTTTTTTGCATTTTTCTTTCTTTTCTATGTGTTCTCAACACATAGGACTAAATATTTTGGTGAAATTTTTTAATTTTTTTTTTGAACTATTACAGTATTTCGGAATTGGGAAAGGGGGCATAACTCGAACCCATAGCTTCTTGAATGTAAATGTGAAAGGCTTATTACCACTGAGCTAACCTTATCTTGTTGATTTTTTGTTTTTGTTTTTTGTATTTGAACAGCAAGTATTGAGTTTAACATTAAATTTTATCTATTATATTATTTGGAATCTTAAATCTTGGGCAATAATAATTTGTACTACTTGAATGTAGGTAAAAATCATTTGCATGTGTAAAAATTATAAAGTGTAAGAATCCGGCACGTTTTAAAATTATCAAGTGTAAGAATCCGGCACGTTTTGACCGATCGGGATCCTGAAAAACCTGCACCTGATCATCTTTGTGTATGTGTGATGTTATCAATCCTCATTTTGTTTTCCATCATTGATTCTAGTTCCATTTCATAAAAATCCACAGTAGATAGAGAACGAATAACATAAGATAAATATGCAATTCAACATCATGTTGAAATATGAAATATTTGCTTGATCTTATTGAGAATAAGTACTTTGCAGAGTTTGACGTTCAAAAGATTTGAAAAGGTTACACAAATTTCCTAGAGCTCCTTAGATACTGATCCTCATAACTTTGTCATAGCATAGTCCAAAGCATCAACAAGAAAATCTGCATGTATAGAACAAAACAGTGTCATTACTCGTTATAAATCGTTATTTTATATGCCAACAAAGAATTTATGATCAAATATTTGAATGATAATTGGTAAAACCATTTCGATGAGAGGGCTATAAAGGAAGTACCAGCATCGTCTTTGGTAAAGCACATTGGTGGCTTGATTCTGAAAACATTTCCATGTAGTCCCCCTTTCCCAACAAGAACACCGAGCTCTTCAAGTCACGAAACAGTCAATGGTTGTTAGTATCAGTGTGTAAATTCGAAGGAGAGTGTATTGTTAGCAAGAGTAGTTGTTATCGAAAAATGAGAACTTGAAGAGCCTTTCTTTAACACTAACAAGCTTGAAGAGAGTGTGTGTGTGTGTGAGAGAGAGAGAGAGAGAGTAATCAATACCTCTAAGCTTCTCAAACAAGACGGCGGTTTCTGCTTTGGCGGGCGTCTTCTCCTTCCTGTCAGTTACTAGTTCTACTCCCACCATTAGACCCCTACCTCTCACATCTCCAATGACTAACAAATTTATAAGCAAATCAATAGAGGCCGACCAAAAGACCGCAAAAGAAAATTTCTACAAGATCTACAAGAAGCTGTTCACAATAAGCAAATTTTGTTTTCAGCAGTACAAAACTTCTTCATGTGTCACACCAAAGGGAGGGAAAAAAAAAACTCTTAAAATGATTAGTTTCAGAGAAATTACTGTCATGTCTTTCTTGTAGAGCTCTGAAGCGTTCGAGCAAGTGGGAACCAACAACAGCACTATGTGCTTGGCGTTTCTCTTTATCAAGAACCCTGAGAACCGCATGTCCACCAGCAGAACATACTGGGTTTCCACCAAAAGTGTTGAACTGAATTTTCTGAGACATCACATTTGCTATCTCTGGTGTTGTCACAACAGCTCCTAACGGCAAACCATTGCCGATACCCTGAAATATGCTCTTAGTGAAATCTCAAATCTAAAAGTACGATTGCACAAGGATACTGTAAGAAACTAACTAGAAGAAAATCTTTGAAATAAACCGTCACGAGGTTAATCATTTATTTACAAACTTCTTCTACAACTCGAGGAACAAAACTACAAGGACTATAATCAATACCTTTGCCATGGTAACTATGTCGGGAATGACTCCTTGTGTCTCGAAACCCCAGTAGTGGCTTCCTGTGCGACCAAATCCAGTTTGCACTTCATCTGCTATGCAGACACCGCCTGCCTTACGTACAATGTCATAAACTTGTTTTAAGTATCCAGGGGCTAATTCTACTGCTCCTCCAACTCCCTACAGTCGGTGACAATTTAGAAAAAGAAAATAAAACCAGCCAAATTTTGTTCTGCTTAGAGAGAAGAATCCAACAGCAACCTGAATGGTTTCAGCTATAAATCCAGCAACTTTTCCAGAAGTTCCGAAATCAATGTGATCTTGTAAATCTTTGGCATAACGGGTGGCATCTGAACCAAAGATTCCATGGTATGGATCTGGATTTACAACATGATGGATTTCACCCTGCAAAGTGCAAAATTAACAATATAAAACATATTCTTGACATGTGAATGCATTCCTGTCTTAGAAACTGATGTAAAGAACCAAAGACATCCCGTCTCTCAGGGCTTAAAGAAGGTCAGCATCTTAGATGTGCACTGTGGTTTCAGGAATCATGCATAAATAAATCGGAAATTAAACAAGTTTCCTACAGAAGTTAATAAATTCAGGATCTCGTGGTTCTGATATTCATTTCTCTCCTGTAGTTTTCTGACATTGGGAGGAGAAACCATAGAAATTTGAGAAGAAAGACTATTTGCTTCCTGAAATATGTTTTGGGGCAACTTTTATTACCGGTCCTATATCCACCACTGGGGAAAAAACCACACTTACTTCTCGAATAACAATAATGAAGGATAGGTAACCAACTGTATTGAAGTTTACAATGAAAAATATAACACACTCTAAAACGCTGTTCTTTTCAAATTAAACAAAATAATAAAATTAAGGGAATAAAATGACTTTATATGGTACAAGGCAACTTACTCTCACATGAATTAACACAGCAATTTTAGCTTTCGAAGTATCAGGTGTTAAGAACTTAAAAAAAAGAGCTAATATAAAATTTCCGGATAAGTTGCTAGTTGGTATATGTTAGAAAAGAAAACTGAACAAATAAGAATGCCAAAAGCAGTTTTAGCAAGATAACTTGGAATTTGCATCCAAGTAATAGCTAAGAAAAATACGACTCAAAAAATCAGAACATCGGAGTATATCTTCCGATCAAAACACCACGCTAAATATGTATTCGCTGAACATATGGTAGCTAGACACACCTGTGGAATGGAGTACTTCCATGTGTTTAGAGCTGTGAGTCCAATTGTACTAGAACTTCCACCATGATACGCATTTCTCAAAGCAATCATGCCAAGATTACCACTGTACAGCCTGGCCATTAGCATTGCTAGTTCATTCGCTTCAGTCCCAGAATTGACAAAATACACAACCTGCATTTCCAGTTCAATGAATTTATATGGTCAAAATAATGTTCTTGGTCACGACTTCCATGTAAAAGTGAAATATTCATATTATCCATCAGAAGACTTGATTCAGTATCTAAAGCCATAACTACACAAAAATACGCAGTGTCACAGTTAGAGACAGAAGTAGAAATTCATCATGCTCCCATCACCAACAAAATTATTGAATTACTCGCAATTAAACAGAATTCGACTAATCCAATGAAAAGGGACCTTCCAATTATTAGAATTATGTTGTCTTTAATATGAAACAAAGCAACAAACTAGAACTGAAATCAATCACGAGCTAAACACAAGAGAACTAACTTTTAGGTTACCGGGCATTTTTGTTGCCAATGCCTCAGCGAAATCCCCTATCGCATGATGCAAGTATATTGTAGTCGCATGCTGGAGCAGCTTGCTTTGCTCTGTAATAGCATCCAAAATTTCAGGATGGCAATGCCCACATGACACAGTAACTATCCCAGCAAATGCATCCAAATACCGCCTCCCACTCTCGTCGAACAAATATTGCATCTTCCCTTCCACAATATTGAGCTGCATACCAAATATATATGTAAAAATATAAAAATTAAAATTAAAACTTGAAAAAGCAATTCGACTGGTTCAATTAGAAGCTTCTCTGGTGCTTGACAGTCCTGATAAAGATTTTATTTTCAGCGAATTGTTTGCAGAAAAAAAAAATTAATTTTTTTCATGGTGCAATTTAACACAAAATTTAATATTTACCCAAATTAATCGTCCATTTCAATCAACTGATAAATTGTAAACAAAACAACTAAAAAATACATTAAAAAAATCATTTTGTTATTATTTTTGACCAAAAAAAAAAGAAACTTACTGGCTTTTTATAGTAGTAGAAGAGGGATGGACCCAAGAACTTCTTACGCTTCTCAAGAACCTCATCGGCCGAAGGCCCCGCGTACGGCCTGGGCTCGTAACCGAACGGTGGGAGCTGCGGCGGAGCATCGGCAACGGAGGAGGAGGCGCTGGAAACCGTAGAGAAAGAACTCCTATAGATCAGCGTATGGGCACTCTTCGCTCCCTCAACGGTTCTCTTCAAGACTTGTCTCTGCAGAAACGCCATTAAATATCGAAAACCGCAGCTGGGTTTTCGTTTTTGGATTCAAAATTTGATCTTTCTGAGAAATAAAAAAAAATTGGGATTTTAATCTTTCCACCTACTTTGAAACTTGAACGCCAAGTGTCTGAGCAACTTTTAATGGTGTTTTATTAATTTAATTATTAATTAATTTCTTTAATTTTGGCCCCTGTTATTGGGAATTGTTGTAATGCTGACGTGTCAACATGTCACTGATACAATGCAGAAAAGATTCCACATCCAAGTTTTGCTTGATTTATGCGTGAATTCGAATTCCCTTTCTGAAAATTAAAAAAAATCTGTGTAAATTTGTATTCAATTTCAAATTTGTAATTTTTTCTAGGATAAATTTTGTATTATTATAAAAACCAATTTATGGTAATCAATAATAACAATGCAAAATCAGATTTTTATAAGGAATTATTTGTGGAATATTGCATAGAAGAATCTTTGATTATAATATTTTTTTTTCAAAGAATTACAACTATTATAGTTATAGAACTGACACTGTCATGATCAAACAATATATGTACAATCCGGATTCTACGCTCACAAATGGAGAAAACTGTACATATATACTTGTAAAATATGTATGGTGGAACTCAAATCATTATCCACTAATGTAGAAGGGAGAAGGGAGGTACACTACTAACTTTACCGAAGGGTGATTTACTTTTTTATTATAAATATTATTATACAATATGTAAACATGTGACCAGTTATCTCAATGTGTACTCTTGGTAAATATATGTTAAAATTAAGGGTTAATAGCATCAATGCCCCATGAATTATACACAAAGTCGCATGTTGCCCCATGAACTTTTTTTCCTGACATTAAATCACCTGAACTTTCATTTATTGGCAATAGCTGACAAAATGGAACCAGACGTCAATGGAAAATTACACTTACACACCCTGGTTATATTAATAATTGCATTAAAACTGGAAAAATATAATAATATCACACAAACACCCTTTGACCTGTTTGACTAATGTCCAAAAAAATAAAAAAATAAAAAAATAATAATATTATTAATATTATTAATTTTAAATATATATATATATAAAACTAATTATTAAAAAAATAAAAAAAGAATTTTTATTCCTTTTTTATTTTAAAAAACAAACTTAAAAGTTTTGATGAGATATGGAAATCTAGATCTCTTAAAAAAAATCAAATTCAATGACTAATTTTTTCAATTAAATTCTAAAAAAAACATCATCATCATCCAAATTCATCCTCATCAAACCCAAAATTTAAATTTATTAAAAAAATTACTTAAATTTTTTTTAAAGAAATTTAAATACAAATATTTCTATCATTTTCTCACATAATCTCCAAATTCTTTCTATCATCAACACCACCACACCAAATCCAGAAATTCATCATAAAAAATGAAAAAAATAAATAAAACTAATTAAATTTATAATTAATTAAATAAATCCAGCCACCACCCTACGATGCGCCGATCTTCTCCAATCGATGAGATCAAACCCAAAAAACCATCTCCTCCGATCGCCGATCTCCTGTGTCTCGTCGACTCTCTCTATCTCTCTCTCTCTCTCTCTCTCATCTGGTGGGAAGGTGAAAAAAGTGGTGGTGTTTGTGGCGGCTAGGCAAGTTGGATTTATGAAGGTTTGTGGCGGCAATGGTTTGTGGGTTGGTAGGGTTTGATTTTGTGGTTTTGTGGTGCTTTGATTTGAGTGGTGGGAGGGGCTGTTGGGGTTGATTTCAGTGGTGAGAGGGTTTTTTGGGTTTGGATTTTGGTGACATGATGGGATTTTTGGGTTCCTTGCGGCGGCGGCGATGGTTGCCAGTTTGGTTTAATATTTTGTTAAATTAATTTTTGTTTAATTGGAAATATGGGTAGTTTAATTGTTTAATTGGAATTTGGAAATCTGGGTTTCATATATTTTTTATTTAATTTTTCTATATTATTATTATTTTTTTGTACATTAGTCAAACAAGTCAAAGGGTGTTTGTGTAATATTATTATATTTTTCTAGTTTTAATGCAATTATTCATATAATTAGGGTGTGTAAGTGTAATTTTCCCTTGACGTCCGTTACCCTTCGGCAAGTTATTACCAATAAATGAAAGTTCAAGGGGTTTAATGCCGAAAAAAAGAAATTCATGAGGCCACATACGATTTTGTGTATAATTCAGGAGCAATTGGTGCTATTAACCCTAACACTAATTGTATGAACAAGACAAATCATATTTCCCTTATTCGATTATTAAATTTGTAATAATTTTAAATGAATAATTAGTTAATATTGTATTACAGTATCAGGGTGTAGTGGTATCTAATCATATCTTTAACCTTATAACAATGTTTTCATTAGGGGTGCATAAAAAACCATCTAGCCAAAGCAAACCAACTAACTCGACCTAAAAAGTTTGGGTTTGTTCGATTATAAATATAAAAATTGGTGATTTGGTTTATCTAAAAGGCAAATCGATTAAAGGTGGTTCGATTTGGGGTTGTGTGAAATAATTGACCAACCTAAACCGAACCACATATTTTAGAAAGTAAAACTAAAAAATATAGAAATTCACATACGTTTCCTATTTATTCCAAGTTTTTTTAACTTGTACCGTCTACTTTATGTTTTTTATATTTTATTTATTTATTTTTATGCAATTTTTCTGATTGATTGATATTGGGTTTCAAAAGCATAGATGCTGTCAAACATGCATTTATTTATATACGTACAGTAATTACTCTTTTGACTTTATATATAAATATATATATATATATATATATAGATAATTAAATTGGACTAACCTAAGGGGAACAATCTTCACAAGTGATCATATACTGAAAAACCCTAGGTAGTATCCATATATATAAAAGATAAAAGAAAAGTAAAAGTGACAAAAAAACAACAAAGCACAAAGAACCAGGGTGTAAACAACCCAAACAAAAAGAAGCACACATGCCACACCAAAAAGAAAAAGAAAGCGTCAAGAAAAAAGAAAAGACTCTCTGCCCAAACAGTCATTACCAATTAACTAAGAACATAACGACGAGACGGAGAATAACCAAGAATCAGCCTGAAGCTCCAATGCATGCTTAGAAAGAGCATCTGCAACCGAATTCCCCTCCTTGAAAATCCATCTGCGAGATCTGGAAGATGCAACGTTACCACACAATTCCCCTTCTTGAAAATATGGGAAACCTGAAAATCCATCTGCGAGATCTAGAAGATGCAATGTTGCCACACATGACGATCCATCTGAAAACGGGAAGAAAAAAGCTAAACCACATAAGAAGAGCCCCCTCAAACCAGATCTGATGCCACATATACTTCCAAGCAAAATTAATGGCAAACGAGGCCGCTAGAAGCTCGACCTCAAACGGGAAAAATTGACCAAGAGGTATAGCAAAGCAACCATTCACAAAAGACTCTACAGTTTCTAAAGATACCACTACAACCACCAGCCCCCTAAGAGCCCATAGATGTACCATATGTGTTTAATTTGATCTAATCAGGAGCCGGAGGCGACCAGACCACACTCTTGATCACTGGGGCTTTAGAATGGCGACCTCGAAGACCAAAACGATGAAGAATCAAAAAAACCATCCACACAATTACACATACAACCAATTTCCAAACGATTAGCCTTTAAAACCGCAAGCCAAACTAGAGAGATGATGGATCTAAAGTCCACCAACTTTCCTTTAAAGATCCACTAATTACGGGCAATCTACACCCCCCAAATCACTGCATGGATAGCCACCTTCCAAAAAATCCTATCCTGCTCATTTAAGGAAACCAACATGGCCTGGAAGAAGAACGATTGTCAAGTTTCGGCAGAGATACGTCGTTGGAAAGCCTTCCTTTATATATATATATATATATATATATATATAATTACTATTTTTTGTTATGATTTTTTATTTAAATATTTTTTATTATATAATACCAAAAAAATGATCTTTGAGTTCAAATCTAAACCGATAAACCTACCCAACCAATCCGACCTTTTTTGGTTTGGTTTGAATTGGTTTGGAAAATCACAATGGATTGGTTTGGGTTGAAATATAGTCAAACCGATCCATATTGGTTTGATTTGACATTAAGCTTCATCTCAAACCAAATCGAAAATATAAACCCCTAATATTCATGCTATGTATTACGTATAGATGTTTTTTATTGTTTATTTATTTCTTTTATGTTTATTTTTTGTCTCTCTGATTATCCTAATTTTGAACATATCTTAATTTATATTATATTTTATCATTCAATCATGTATATTTATAAAACACTTTGTTAGGTTAAGTTATTTAAAAACCAATTAGTTTATTTCATAATATTTTGTTAAATATATTACTTAAAAAAATTATTTCTATTAATACTTTGAATTCGATTTAAAATTTTTTTAAAAAAAAAATTAATGTCATGTTGATAAATACCAAGATAAAAAATAAACAAGGGACAAAACTAATGAATTTGTTTATTACTTTCAAGCTGTCATTCATTGAATTTTCTAGCTTGCGCGAGTTGTCAGGAGAGAACATTCAGCTGGGTCCCACCAATCTGATCGTCAATCAGTCCCATCAACAAATGTTACAATCTGATTGATACGTAGGAGAAAAGCTTCAGTGCCACGGGTACGTCAGCAGAGTGATGCACCCGGCCACTGATTCGCTGACACATAAACATGTGTCAATAAAAATAAGGGGGTTTTATCATTTTGATCCCCATGTTTCCGCGTTTTATGACTTTTTTAACTCTCTTTCCATTCTTCACTGGCGTGGCTCCTATGTTTTCAAAAACTCATCAATTTAGTTCCTCCGATCAAATTTTTAACTGCCAACCTTAACAGAAAAAAGTAAATGACTATTTTACCCCTGACCATTTAGTTTATTTTAAAAATAAAAGAAAAACAAAAAATGGAAAAAAAAAATTAGGTGGATTTTACCCTTGGCCATTTATTTTCTTTATTGTAGTAAAATAAATAAATACAAATAACGGAAAGAATGTTAAAGTCCCCATAGTTTGACCTATTATGCGTTCTAGTCCTCTTAATTTCAGCATTGGCCCATTTGATCCTTCTACGATTTCCGTTAAAAACAAGCCTTCTGACATGATTAGAAGACAAAATGACATTAATGCCCATTAAAGTGTGACTTTTGACAAAAATATTATTTTACCCTTCTTATAAATATTTAAATTATTAAAGGATAAACAAAATTTTAAATTTTAAAATAGATTTTGGTGGTGATCTCCACCGTCTCTCTCTATCTCATGAGATGGACAGTGGATCTCCACCAAATCCAAAAAAATAATTAAAAAGAAAAAAAATTTAAAATTCCAGATTCGACCTTCATATCATGAATCATCAATTGATTCATCCCAAACCCAGAACCCCCACCAAACCCAAACCGAACCACCCAAACCCAGAACGAAACCGCCATCATCTCCACCAAACTTAGAACCCGAAGACCACCACCAGCGCCGTCGTCGCCCAAAACTAGCATCGTCGTCGCTTATTTCCCTCTCTTCTCTCAATCCTTCACATCCAGCCATCACCTCTTCAGTTTTCCATAAATCACCATCATCACAAACCCACACTAACCACATCCAACATCAATCACCAAACCCCACCCTCAACTGCACCCACCATTAAACATCTTCATCTTCATCACTATCATCAAACCCAAAACACACCCTTAACATCAACATCAAAAAGACAAACAAACACAGAAATTAAAACAAAAATCTCCCATCAATTTTTTTAATAAAACAAGATCTAGAAATTTTTTTGATACAAAACTAGATCTGGAAAAAACATTTCGAACAAAACAAGATCTGGAACAAAAATTGTTTGAACGAAAGCAATCTGAAAAAAAAAATTGAACAAAAGTTAATCCTAAAACCACCATCAAATCTTTGTTCACCAACACTGTCACACTCACGAGCCCAAAATCCAACCCAAAAACCGCATATTTTTGACAATTTTTTTGGGTTTTTTATTTTATTTAATTTTTTCTAGGACTTGGATTTGGTTGAGAGGAAGAAGAGTGTAGAAGAAGGGAGGCGATGCGAGAGAGAGAGAGAGAGAGAGAGAGAGAGAGAGAGAGAGAGAGAGAGAGAGGTGTGTAGAGCTTTGAATGGTTTGATGGGAATTCTTTGAATTTTTTAACATATTCTAATGAATACATGAAGAAGTTTTTGAACCGCATATTTGATTTGTTTCTTTTTGGAGTTTTTCAAGTGTGTTTTCAAGCTTCTCATACTTTAAATTTTATTTGATTTATTCTTTTCATTTTCTAATTAGTTTTATTTATTTTTTTCATTTTTAATTAGTTTTATATATATTTTGGTTTTAATTTTAATTAGTTTTATTTTTTTTTCATTTTTTTAATTAGTTTTATATATATTTTAATTTATATTTTATTTAGATTTATTTAATTTTATTATTCAATTCTTAATTTGTCAACTTACCATTTGGCCATTCTTCAATTAATCCACTAGAATACAGTATGTCAAGTTTACCATTTTGCCCTAGTCCCATTGACAGAATTTTTTAAAACCCTAACGGAATTGTACGGTAGGGACCTAACCAACCATAATCTTAAACTGTGGGAACCTACACGGCCAATGTTGAAACTAAAGGGGTCAAAACGCATAATAGGGCAAATTAGAGGGACTAAAAACATATTAACCCTACAAATAATCTCCAGTTCTGGGAGAACAAACCAGAAAAAAAAATTCAATCAGGAACAGAAACCCAAAATCTGATTCTACAATCATCTTTTGCTCTTCGATGCTATGAGAAGAACATAAATACATATTTATTGGAAAATCATAGCAAAGTTGTCTAATTTGACTCTCCATTTAAGAAAAACAAGGTAATTGAAGAAACTGCAAAATATCAAGCATCAGTTTACAGTAAAGTAACAAAACCTAGACACATATAAATAAACATTGAAGAACACACCAATAGCTCAAGAAAGGATTTTTTTTTTAATCAACAAAGTTAAAGCGTAAAGACCTCAAAATTTTCCGATTTACAAAGGACCCACATCTTATATTCACGAAAAACACTCAAAAGAAAAGAGAAACTCAATCTCCAAAGAAAAAAAAAACAATTAGAGGAAAAGAGGAGGAGAGAGTTCACCTTTGAAAAGAGAGGTTTGAGGCCTGTTACGAGCAACCTGAGAGATCAGTCATCTCAGATGAAACATCTTAATCGTCGTCGCTGCGATCGTTTTACTTCTTCGGCAGTGTGAAAAATGAAGACTACACGGCTACACACCGCTTTCGAGATAGATCTGCATCGAGCCGACAACGGGATCTCCATCGTCTGGATCACTATCCATGGAGATCCATGATTTCTCTTACCATTTATAGTGTCAACTATACCTAGAAGTGAATAGTTAAAGACTCAAGTTCTTTGCACTTCTTTTTCACACAATCAACCTATGCACTCTTAGAGAATTTAACTACTAATTGCTTTAATAATTTAAATGATTTACAAATAAACAAATGTTAAAAGCAATACTAGTCAAAGAAAATGAAACTAAAACAACAAAAGTCAACACATAATTTTGTTAATTTGGTAAAACCTCACGTGTGAAGAAACATTCACGGGTTGATACCACAACCACCGGTAACTCTATCTTTCACTAGTTGGTAGAATGTACACCCTCAAGCAATCAATACATATGATCCACCATACTGGATTGTCCTATTCTAACCTACCCTTGAGCCTTTTACTAGTGAGAGACTTGTCTCTTTATATCTTAGACATATCATGTGTCTTAAGAAAGTTTCTTGTTCAACTTTGTTATCCGCTTGATTCTAGTCAAGACGCCTTGCCCAATTTCGATCCTCTTGATCTAATAGAGGCTTTCTCCTTTTACAAGGCTTGATCTAAGTGTGAAAATGCACACATGAAAAACATGATGTAAACACAAGCAAATAGAATGTATTCATCAAATACACTCTATGAAGAATTAGTATTACACAAATCAAGCTCACAAACAAATTTAACTAATCCTTATGAACATATGAACAGAAATCTAGATTAGGCATTTAAGATCACTCACAAAAATACCAAAAGATCTAAACATGTCAATCAAAGGTACAATGATATATTTACAATAAAAGGCACAAATCTACCTTTTAATTCAAGTAGACAAATCAACACTTAAAATCCACAACATACTCATTCAATGAAGAACTAAATTTAACAATTGAAACCACAATCAAAATATTCTAGTTCTAAAACATGTGACAAAAAACCTAGAAATCAACAATCAAGAACAAACACAAATTTTTCTAGTTTCACGTTCATATTCATCAAAATTAGCTAGAAATATATTCAATTACAATGAACTAAGCTAATTTTGAAATCACTCAAACAAGTATAAAAGTAGAATCCAAATCATCCTCAACACATTTCACAATCAAATCAAGAGGTTCAAGAAATTAATCACAAGAAAAGTGTAAAGAATATGATTTACTTATAAAATGATGAACACTTGATGAAGATCAAAGAAAATCAAAAAATCTAGACTTCAATCAGCTCTCTAAACACGTAGGACTTGTTCTCCTTTGAAAAACAAAAAATTTTGCTTTTGAATCACCAAAATTGGATCTAAAGTGAGTGAGATATCACAAAAACTCAAAAACTTGTAAAATTTATGCACGAAATTTCAATTTAAAGAGGAGGGAAATGATATGGAGTGTGAGGGACCACAAGAAGGAATCAAGACCACGCCACCTTAGCACCTTGTGGAGGCGTGTGGCCTCCACATGGGTAGAGGGGCCTCTTCCCCGTGGAGGCGCGTGCACGCGCCTCCATGGGAGAGGGGTGTTCTAGCAATTTGCTACCCCTTCTCCCTTTTTCTCCCTTTTGCGCTCCTCTCGCGTTCTTCGACCGTTCTCTGATCTCGAAACTCAGAATTCTAATCCGTTTTCGGATTACAAACCCTAACTCACTCACGGACATGAACGTCCATTAAAATTTAAACAAAAACTTAGAATTCGACTCGATACATAAGGACGAAAACTATGTACGATAAACACACGGAAAGTTTCGTTAAATCCAACTCGGAACTTGAATACATATGAATGAGTAACCAAAAAGTTCGGGACTCAAAGATGAACAATATAAGAACATAATCAAGTCTGATATCAATAAAATACAAACAAATACACAAGAATACACAAGTATGTCATTTCCTAGAAATAGTCCAAGAACATGCAATTTAATAAAATTTGTAAATACAAATCTAATGCATGAGCATACAAGAATATGTGTGTGAATGTGTTATACCAATTAAGCACAACGATGCAGGGACATAAATAAATACAATGTGTGTTTGTATGCTTGCGCCTTGCAAGAGGAGAAAGAATCTCGACATCTTAGCATCCAAGTAAGCATCTTTCCTCTTGAAGACAAACTTTGCATGAGAAGTTGCTTTCCTTCGTTGAACCTCATATCAAACACGAACCACTTAAACAACTAGCCAATACAAACAAAGAGAGTTTTGTTATGGAATAAAGCCAACATAAACCTAATACCAAACAATCCAGAATCCAGATGGAGGTGGAGATCTAGATTGTTTTTTTTTTTTGTTTTTTTTTTCCAATTTTTTTATATTGTAATTTGATCACCACCATCCATATCTAAGATGGACAGTGGAGATCAATCTACCTATTTTTTTTATTGAGTTATTTTTTATATTAAAATACTAATTTTATGGAATTTTTAATTTTTGTTTTTGAAAATATAAGGACAACACCAGTGAAAAATGGAAAAACAGTTAAAAAGGTTATAAAGCATGAAAACATAAGGACCAAAAAGATAAAATTCCAAAATTAAAAATAAAAATAAAAAGCTGACACATACTGATGTGTCAACGCATCAGTGACCGGGTGCTGGTGCACCAAATCTTTTCTTGTAAAGTAGACTCTTTGTCATCAAAATCCTTTTCAACTTAAATTTATACCAAATTCTAATTTTTTTTTGTTTTAATTTGACACCAATTGAATCATAAATGGATTAGAAGTTAGAACATCCCCATATTGGTATATTCAATTTGAATTTCAAAAAAAAAATAGGCTCGTTTGATATGCGAGATATGATAGAATTATTTTCATAAGATTTGATTGGATTGAATTAGATATAATATGATTGGACTAAATTAGTGATGTAATGTGTTTGGTGATGTATGAAAATAGTTTAAAATAGTTATGTCTCTTGTTTGGTGTGTTATAAGAATGGATAAAAAATAATTTTATCATATATTTAATATAAAATAAAATAAAATTATTTTTAAATAAATTAATTATTTAATTTAAAAATAGATAGGTAAGATGAGGTTGGCGCAGTGGTAAAGCCTATCACACCCCCGCGACGAGGTTATGGGTTCGAGTCTCTCCCATTTCCTTTAATAAACCCCATATTATTGTAATATTTTTTAAAAAAATTAAAAATAAGTAAATAAAATATTTAAATTTAATATTAAAGAAAGTAACATTTTCTTGATTAATATTTTTAAATATTATAATAAGATATATTAAATAAATATAAATTTTTATAATTAAATAAATAAAAATAAAAGAAGAATAATTTATTTTTAAAAAATGGGACTAAATAGCTCCACGTCACTTGGATAAAATGGTTGCATAGAATTGAACTGGTTAAAATAATTTTTTAAAATTAAATTTTATAAAATATTCTTAAATATTTTATTTAAAAATAATTTAACTATTTAAAACTAATTTTAAACAAAACAATATTTAGTTTTATTTTTTAATGTTTGAAAATATTATTTTGAAAATATTTAATTTTAAATATTTTATTAATTATTGAAAGATATGTGATTTTGAGAAGGAGAGGGAAGTGAGGATAGAGATGAGAGAAAGAGGAGCAGCCCCATATCTTTTAGATAGAGAGAGAGAGAGAGAGAGAGAGAGAGGGTATTCTAAATGGTAAATGTTTATGCTCCTATAGTAGAAAAGTGATCCGGAGGGCCATGAAAAATCCACTTCGTACCTTCGATTGGTCATCAAAGCCTCAAAGCCTCTTCGCTAATCCGAACTCTACTTCTATTTAACTATGTTTGGGAATGTTTTGTTTAAATTTTAAAATTGTTTTGTTTTTGAAAGGGCGAAAATTATATTTGATGAAATGACAAAAATAGACATCAATCATTTGATATAATAATTATTTATTTAAAAAATAAATATAATAAATATAAAATATAATCGTAATAAATAATAAATATTAAAAAAATAAAAACCCCAAAATGCCGGAGGTGGACATATCCACCTCCAGCGCTGGAGGAAGTGTTCGCCTCCTTCGTTTTATTCTGACCGTGGAGGAGGTGAACCCTCCTCCATATATTCTGGCAGTCGCCTCTTCCATAAAAACTGGAAATAGAGGAGGTGAGACGCCTCCTCCGTCATTGGAGAAGGATCGACCACCTCCGGTGAGAATTAAGATTTTGCATTATCGGAGGAGGTCTACCCTCATCCAACAAATGGATGAGGCATCTTGCATCCTCCATTTCTAGATTTTATGGAGGAGGCGAGAGCCTCTACCAAAACTAAAACAACACTTTTAAAGACTTTTAAACTAAAACAACACTTTTAAATCCTATCCCACGTAACAAAGAACCCATTATGAAATTAAAAATTTTAAGTGTATTCAATGTAGATTTTTTAAAAATCTACAAAAGTGTATTCAATATAGACCTTTTTGTCATGAGGTATTAAATTAACACTTTTAAAAGTTTGTTTGTTTGTTTTTTTGAAATAGAAAGACTTTTATTTTAAAAACAAAAAACATAAAACTCCTTGAAAAACATCAACCACCAACACATATGTTATATTAAAAAACAAGAACACACTCATTCTTAACAAATTTCACTAATATAATAAAATGAACAAACATTATCATAAAAAAGACATACAAACATTAGTTATCTATAAAAAAAAAAGTTAAACTAAACAATAATATAAATTAAACAACTCTACACCGACTATGCAATTAAGAACGAGACTATGCAATTAAGAACGTTATATTTCATATTTTTTACCTTCATTTTCAAAGCAACTAAACAATACTGATACAAATCAAACGAGCTTCATTTATTTTAATTAGAAATAATAAAAGGCAAAACCCACCACTCTACCACGCCATAATCAAAGTCGTGTATGAGCTTTGGTCAATGTAAATTTAGTCGATATCAAATTATCCACTTTTAGGTATGAGTGTCTTGTTCAACAACTATGTACGATTTATAGGTTTTGTTTTAGTAACTTAAATTAATTTTGGGTAGATTTTTTATATTCATTATCATACTTTTGCATAGAAATGGAAACGTTAATATTATTGTCGGTTTGCTATCTTTATTCGAAAAGAAAATTTATAATATTTTAACTTTTAGGTATGGGTTTCTTGTTCAACATCTATATGAGATTTTTAGGTTTTGTTTTAGTAACTTAAATTAATTTTGGGTAGATCTTTTATACTAATTATCATACTTTTGCATAGAAATGGTAACGTTAATATTATTGTCGGTTTGCTATCTTTATTCTAAAAGAAAATTTATAATATTTTAACTAATTATAAAAATAAATAAAAATTTAACTATTTATAAAATTAAACTTTGAGGTGCATAATGTGGTTGACTAATTAAAAAAATAACTAATAAAAATAGTTGAATTCTCGGAAGTTGGAGCCATAGAACGAAAGTGGTTGCACTTGCATGTGATTGTACTTTCAAAAACAACTTTAGTGTGTCACTAACTCCATTGTACCTGCACTAAATTTGACACCATTTTGGTGGTAAAAAAGCAACGTTATGGAATATGTTAAATATTAAATTTTTTTTTTTTACAATCCAATATATTCTACACTAAATCGGTGTAATGAGCATTTTTAAAAAATATTCTAAAACAATTATTTCTACAATATTAATTAATTTTTATTAGTTAATTTATTGAAAATATTTATTAATTTCTTTGGCATAAAAATATTAATTTTCAATAAGAACTCACATAATATAAAAAAAAATAATTGCACTTAATTTTAATGTTATTGCTTTTATTATATTACTTAATTAGGTAGTGTTAATCTGTGCCCTAAGGGCATAGGTTAAGACACTATAAATAAAAAGATTAACATTGTATTAATTGCTTTTAATTAGGGGTGGGTGCGGTTCGGTTCGGTTCAGTTTCGGCCAAAACTGTACTAAACCGTTATATTTTCGGTTTTTGAAAACTTGAATCGGTTTTTGAAAACTTGAATCGGTTTGAACTGTATTGGACCACAATACCGAATTGAACAGAACACTTTTATCTCGGTTCGGTTCAATTCGGTTTTGGGCCTATTGGGCTTTGAGGTTTTTTTACATATTTTTTCAATTTTTGTATTTTTGTATTTAGACTTTTGGCCTTTGGGCAATTGACTTTGAGCTATGTTTTTTTAACAATCCCTTACATTCAAAACATATCTAAATAGACCACATTACTATTTAACTAATCAAATTTAGTCCAATTCAATCATAAGTACCTGCTCAATAGTTACTATTCTACCAAATTCAGTCCATACATTACATAGAATGATAGAAGTCCAAAATAAAATAAGATCATACATAAATAATCCAACATACAATCCATAATAAAATTTGTATTTTTTTTTGTATTTATAGTTCGGTTCGGTTTTGGAAGGTCCAAAACAGAAACCGAACCATATTCTATGCAGTTCATTCGGTTCGAACCGAATTGAACCGAACTCAACCTTAAAACCGAACCAAACACCATATTTCGATTTGGTTTGGGTCGGTTCGGTTCGGTTCAATGAACCGTGCCCACCCCTACTTTTAATCATAATAAATACATAAACATTATAATAAATACACTTTAACTTTCTATTTATAGTGTCTTAACTTGTGCCCTAAGGGCATATGTTAACACTACCCTACTTAATTTTCACATAAAAAGTATTTCGCTTTCTTCCAAATAATTATTGACAAATTAAGTTTTTTTTTACATACAAAATTGTTGTTACTCGATCCTTAGGCATTGTCAAGCTCAATGAGCATCATACACCACCGAACCACATTGAACATGTGTTATTGAAACACTAAGGTAATATAAAAGTTTAACATTAGTTAAATATATAATTAATAAGTAAAGTAAATATGTATATAATATTGGCGTCATTTTAAAGATTACAACAAAAACTTTATAACGGTATTTTTTTATAATAATCTAATTTATAAATTTGATTATTAAATAAATTATATAGATACATTAAATTCATAAAGTGATACAAAATGAATACCTAGTGTTATAATTAAGTATGGAATGATAAAATTAAAAATTTTAAAAAGTTTTAAGAATTAGTGTTGTGCTGTAACATAACACCAATTTTTTGGGGATTAGCAAAATGGTGCTCCGTTAGAACTTGCTCGTCACCAAATTGGTTCTTGGTTGGAGATGTTGTACGACTAACTGACTGAGTTTCTTTATATGAATGGACTCTGTTTTTTAGACAAAAACCAACTTTTATTGAAACGCTAATTAAGTAAGGCTCAGTTTGGCATTGCTGTGCTGCGAGGGGAATTGCTTTTGGATCTGCTGTAGGGGGAATTGCTTTTAGATTTGCTGTTGGGAGAATCAGCTGAGTGTTTGATAAACTAATTTTTAAAAGTGTTGTGAGAACCAAAAGCACTTTCAATGTGTTTGGTAAACTATAAGTAAAAAGTGTTGTTACCGTACAAAATTACTAAAAGGACACAGTTATGTTTCTTGAACCATTCAATTTATATAATACAAAAATAAAATGTTTTAAATCTCCTTCATCCAAATCTTGGTTTATTAATGGTATATTAATAGTTGAATTAAAATAATTAAGAAATAAAACAAAATTAAAACTATTAAAATTAATTAAAAAACCAAGATATTTTTAAATTGAACAAAATCTGGAAAAAAATGTTTGAACAAAACATGATCTGGAATTTTATTTTTGAACAACACCAAATCTGTAAATTTTTTTGGAACAAAACTTGATCTGTAATTTTTTTTTGTACAACACAAGATCTAAATTTGAGAACCTAAATCCATCTATACACCAAACAATAACTCACAAATACCACCAAACTATTAAAACTCCAATCCAACAACTATCACCAAAAATAAAACAGAAGTTCAGTTCTTCAGTTTTCCAGAAAAACAAAGTCAACAATTTTCATCAACAATCTACACCACCGACGCCGTCTTCTCCGACCACAGTCCAGGAAAATGTTCAGCGATCTCGCCGCAGCCGTCGTCATTCGGTTCCTAAACTTCAGCGACGCCGTCGTGATGACACAGACACATTAGAACAAGTCTTCAAACAGGTCCATGACACAGACGGGTCAACAACTGGGTCGAAGCCAAATACTACAACCACTATCACCACCTCTATGAACCACCACGACGATGGTGGTGGGTCGGACAAGTCTCGGTTCTCGATATAGTTAACGACAGTGATGGAAGGCGACCGTCTGGAATGTTGGAGATGAGCAGCGTGAAGAGATATAGGAGTTGATTGAAGAAGACGACATGGGGTTTATTTGGGTAAATTTCATGAAAAGAAAAGGATAAAATAGGAAGTTCTATAAAAATTCATTAAACTTGTTATCGTAGCGCGTTTTGGAAATTGCTTCCAAAGGAAGCTGATTTCCAAAAGCCTTCTCAAAAACTCAGTTGCGGGAAGCTAAAATTGTCCAAAAGCACTTCCCCACAATTTTACCAAACACCTTGTCATTGGTCCGGAATCACTTTTGACCCCAAAAGCCGTTGGGGAAGCAATGCAAAACTGGGCCTAAGTTGCATGCTTCGATCTTTTACTTGATCTTACTATATAAGGCTATCAAATAGGTTCTGGATTTTTTTTTTAAATTCTAAGTTTTTTGTGACTTTTATAAAAATGATCAAATTGGTCCTTATATTTGTTTCCAAATGCCAAATTATACCCTCTCTTTTTAGAAGTTACCAAATTGGTCTTTCTAATGGTTTAACGGTGTTAAATATAACCGTTGACTTTAACAATTTTAGTTAAAATACATAAATACCATTTATTTGTCATATTAGAGCAACGTTATTTGTCTTTTGTGCATTAAATTCATCATTATAATTACAACAAAATCTAAAATTATTAATGAAACGCCATTTGTACAATTTTTAATTAAAATTTTCTAAAAACAATCTACAAATATTTTAATAGAACAATGTCAAGTATACCCTTGTTCTATAAACAAAATTACCATTCATTCACAGTTTAGTCTTTTACCATTTTATATAATTTGTTTTTTTTTGTTAATACTATACAAGCAATGTTGTCAAAATTATTTTAAAATCAAAGCCCACAAATAAAATAAACTTAAATATACATGTGTTAAAAAAAATGTGCATGTGTCATTATTATATTGTTTAGGAGTAAAATACAATTTTACCCCTACACAGTTAAAGTTGATTGACTGAACTTAGTTAGAGGGAGTAATTTAGCACTTGGAAAAAATGTAAGGACCGATTTGGTCACTTTTGTAAAGTCGTAAATAATTTGGAATTTAAAAAAAATGTCCAAGACCTAATTGGTAATTGCCCTACTCTCTCTCTCTCTCTCTCTCTCTCTATATATATATATATATATATTTACTTAACATTTAATGAGTTATAATTTTATCAATTAGTTTTTTTATGACTTGAAAATACTCAGAAACAATTAAAAATATAAAATTCAGACTTCTCACTTAATTTCAAATCCCTAAGTTGCATTTAATATGTTTCATTTCAAGAATTATAATATACTAGTTTGCAGCTCGCATGATGTGCGGGATTATAAAATATAATTTAAAAATTATATATATATATATAAAAATTTTCTTACAAAGAAAAAAATAATATAAAAATACTCATAAATTAAAATATCTAACACAAGCCACTATCTTTTTTTTTAAATAACAGTAGAGAAATCCTAACATTGATGTGGTTTTTGAATATTGTTGTTATTGGTAAAATCTGGAAAGATGACACGTCAGCGTAAACATCGTGTTTCACGGGGATAACAAGTGACGTGTCAACCAATGTTAACTAAACTAAGATGACTAGGAAATAACTCCATAATACCTGATCAAGGAAAATATGATTTGATCGGGAAAACCCAAGATGGTCGGAGAAACCCAAATGGTCGGGTCCAGCTATCCGATCGGGTGTAGATCCTCGATCGGGGGTGAAAGAGATCTGGTTGGGTTTGGAGGACGGTCGGCTAAGGGACACGTGGTAATTTCTAGATATGCTCGGATGTTTGACGTGCTGATAACGATGAATTCCATGCAATCACTACTCAAACACGTAAAAAAGAATCCTCCTCATACAAGGTCTTATGAAGCATACTCTGATAAGAAAATAGATTTCTTTATAGATATCAGAGTATGGAACAAGCAAAAGACCTGACACGATTAAAACACAAACAACACAAGACATGAAGGAAGATAGCACGACTCCAATAAGTCAGAGTTTCATTGATTTACTACCGCTCTTCCTTTACTTGTATTTCAAGAATTAGGGTTATGTGCATGTATAAATAGACCTTAAGAACACCCAACAAGGGTTCACGAATCAGAAGACATTATTAGAGAACAAGTGAGAAAGAGATTGTAACATTCTTTTCATAGTGGATTATTCTCTCGCCGTCACCGGCAACCGTGGTTTTTTCCCTTTAGGGTTTTCCACATAAAATCTCGTTTGCATAATTCTTATTTTTCTCTTTTCAATTTCTTACATAATCATTAATTTCATACAACTTGTGTGACGCGTGATTAACTTTACGTAGTCCAAAAATCACCGTCAACAATTGGCGCTAGAAGAAGGGGGGTGCGTGCGACGAAAACGTAACGTGACATCCAGATGGCGAATAGTAGAGAAGGAAGTCAATCCCCACATGATACTGGTACCCCACCTGGTATCGACGATGCTGGTGTAATAAACACCGGAGGAGATCCGCCTTCTAGAACTCCACCTTCCATCAGACAAGATATAACCACCTCAGTATATACCCTTCCCGGTATCTCCTCGGACGCCTTCCTGTAAGTTTAGAAATCCCTGCGGATAGTCATTGAAGACACCACTAGACAGGGAATCAAAATAACTGCAACTCCCAACTTGACCTTACCATATCAGTTGACTACACCTGAGGTGGCTCAAGGTCCCATGATACAATCTGAAGTAGTAGTTCCAACCACTGATGCTCCACGGAAAGCTAGTAGAGATAGGGCGAATCGTCGTGAAAAGATGGAGCGATCCCAAAAGAGAGACGGCCGCCAAGATGACTAGGATCATAGAGAAAGTGGGGGTAGAGGAAACAGAGAAGGAAAATAGCGTAGAGAGCATAGTCTGCAGGAAGATACCATAAGGTACCAAAAGCGGGGGACGAGTTATGACCAAACTGATAGATATGACATCATGGGAGGAGATCATGATCAACTTCAATTGATGAAGAAACACCTCTTAGAAGGCACAAGGAGACAACCCTAACGCCCAAATATAACATACACGACACCCAGGTCATAGGGCGAACTTCGAAGGACCCTTATGGTCTCACTATCTGCCAGAAATTTGATGAACGTGGCGAACCGAAAGAAGAGCGAGATGTTCTACTAAGAAGGATAGAAGCACTGGAACAGAGACAAGGACGTGGGAACCTGCTGATCGGCAATTTTGGTAGTCCATTCACTGCCTCCATAAGACAAGCCCGTTTCTAGAAAAAATTCAGAATGCCACATCTGGAGCAGTTCAAGGCCAACACCGACCCTTAGGAGCATGTTACAAGATACCAAAGTGCGATGGCACAGTACGATTATGATGACGCGCTCCTGTGTAGGATGTTCCCTCAAACTCTAGGGGATCAGGGGTCTAGATGGTTTGGTTGTCTTGCAAGTGGAGCGATCGGGAATTTTGAGGAATTAATACAAGCATTCACCAGACAGTTCATGGGAAATATCCAGAGAAGGAAGTCGATATCCATCTTTTCGACCCTGAAACAAAGAAAGTACGAGGAGTTGAAGGACTACCTTACCCAGTTCTCATAGGAAGTCTCGGAGGTACATGACCCTAATGATGATGCGGTTGTAGCTGCATTTATCAACAGCTTGCTACACAGCCAATTATCATTTAGTCTGAGACAAAGAGGGCCAACCACCTATGCAAATTCGGTGGATGATGTGGGAGGATATGCGATGGCTGAGGAAGAACAAATAGCCTATGGAGGGGAGTTAATCTATGGCAGTTGGCTAGGAGAAAGCCAAAAGCCCAAAGACAATGGCTCGAAGGGAAATCTCAAAAGAGACCAAAAGAACAATTCTAGGAAAGTCAATGAAGGTCGCAAAGATGATGATCAAAAGGGCATTAGGACCTACAAGAGACAGTATACAAACTATACTCCCTTGGCTTAGAAGCAGGAAGAAATTCTGAATGTAGTTGAGGACAAAAACTTATACAAAAAGCCCCAGAAGCAATCCAGTTTTGCACGAAGAGACACTTCTAAATATTACCGGTTTAATCTGGAGAACGGTCATGAAACTTCCAAATGCTACAAGCTAAGAGATTCATTGAGAAGCTGATCAGAGAGGGGCACCTGAAGGACATGGTTCTTAAAGGAGGTGATGATCGACATAATGACCCTACAAAAACTAACCAAGACAAAATGGGCAGTCCAAGGGGAAGATCAGACGCTTGAGTTATCAACACTACTTTTAGTGGGCCGTGCACAGGAAGGAGTAGCAGGGAGAGAATGAATGAGATCCGTGAAGCAATAGATGGCCAAAGAAACTTGGAGGTAAATTCGGTGGGTCTCGACCAGAAGATGCTTAAGCAAGGAAGAGATTCGATCATTTTCTTCAAAGCCGATGCCCACAGATTAGAGATTAAGTCGAACGATGCAATCGTTGTATCAGTTTGTATCGGCCATCGAGAAGTAAGGAGAGTATTGATCGAAAATGGGAGTTTGGTGGACATCCTAAGTGCCTAGGTATTTGATTAGTTAGGGCTTCAAAGGAAGGACCTGCAGCCACTAGCAATCCCAATCAGAGGATTCAGGGCAGCAGAAGTAAGATCTCTGGGAACGGTCAAATCGCCAGTCGAGATAGGGATGTTCCCATGTTAGAAGACAGTACTGCTCGATTTCGTGGTTGTTGACACCGAAAATTGGTCATACAATGCCTTGTTAGGCAGACCATTATTGAACAAAATGAAGACAGTTATAAGAACTTACGCCCTGACCGTCAAGTTCCCGACCGAAGTTAGAGTCAGAGTTTTGAAGGGTTCCCAAGAATGGGCGAGGAAAGCTAATCTAGCGGTCTACAGAGACAGAGCCGTGCCAGACGTAATGCAGGTAGATTTTGCTGAACGGGAAAAGTGCCTGAAAGATGATGAAGATGATGAAGATGAAGAAAATATGAAAAATCCAACTCAGTTTGACCTGGACCCAATGGAGTCACCTCCAGAAGATGGGAAAAACTAGGAAATGGAATCAACTATTGAAATCGTGATAGATGACAAGAACCCCAAACAAACGGTAAAGTTGGGGGAACAACTAACCGAACAGGTGCATAACCAGTTGGTCAGCCTGTTAAAAGAGTACAAGGACGGGTTTGTTTGTAAGCATGAAGATATACCAGGAATCGATGCCAAAATAATTTCTCATGCTCTGGCAGTCGACCCCTAGCGAAAACCAGTAATACAGAAAAGGCGATGATTCAACTCCGAAAGGAGCTAAGCAATTAAGGATGAAGTCTATAAGCTATTGGCAGCATGACCGATCAGGGAAGTATAGTATCCCGAGTGGGTTGCCAATGTGGTGCTCGTAAAAAAGAAAAATGGGCAATGGAGAATGTGTGTGGACTTCACAGATCTGAATAAAGCATGCCCAAAAGATAGTTTCCCTCTGCCCTGAATAGATCAGTTGGTTGATGCGACTGCGGGGCACGAGCTGCAGAGCTTCATGGAAGCATATTCATACTATAATCAGATCATAATGTTCGGTCCAGATGAAGAAAAAATTGCTTTTACAACAGATCAGAGGCTTTACTGTTACAAAGTAATGTCTTTTGGTCTTAAAAATGCCGGGGCAACTTACCAAAGACTCGTAAACAAGATCTTTGCCTAACAGATCGGTAGAAACATGGAGGTCTATATAGATGATATGTTGACCCAAAGTATCACAACAGACAGACACGTAACCAATCTGGTGGAAACATTTGGAGCGCTGAGAAGATATGGGATGAAGCTCAACCCAAACAAATATGTTTTTGGGGTACCGTTGGGAAAGTTCCTCAGGTTTCAAGTACACCAAAGGGGGATCGAAGTAAATCCCGAAAAAATAAAGGCCCTAGAAATGATGAGATTCTCGGTTACCCTGAAAGACATTCAAAGGTTAACGGGCTGCTTAGCATCACTAAACCGGTTCATCAGTAAGTCAACCGATAGATGCTTGTCTTTCTTCAAGGCAATAAGGAAAGGCAAATGAGTAGAATGGAATGAAGAGTGTGAACAAGCATTCCAAAAAATAAAAGAGTATCTGGGCAAAAATCCTATCCATTTGAAGCTTCTGGAGTGAGAAACACTGTATATATACCTGTCAGTCATAGTTGTGGCCACAGGGACGGTACTGGTCAGACATGATGAAGGAGTGCAAAAACAATTGTACTATACCAGTAAAGCTTTGTGTTAGGATTATGCTCAATGGCAAGAGTGTAATATTGTAATTGATAATCTTCTCATATTAATAAAATGAATTCTGATTCTTACAATTACTTATAGCATTTATTATTATAATTGTCAAGGTAAATAATCATAAGGTCAAAAGACTATGAGACATGAAGAATTGTTCATACATCAGAATATGTATGAGGTAGACACAATTCTTTAGTTAGTCTTGAATAACGTTCACAACTTAAGTTAAAGGTTGTGCACCTCTATCTTGTTAAAGTTGTAGAATTCTTTTACTAGCATTTGAGTGGGATCAAATGAATATGATGAGTCTAAAATCATCGAAAGGTTTTCGAGTAAAAGAATCTAGTGCACTAGGTGCATTGAACTGGATCACAATGAAATACTTTATCTAGAACCGTCACAAGATATAAGTCTTTTCATTAAAGAGGACAATCAGAGAGTCTATCTTAATCCTGAGATAAATGATGGACTTATGGTTGCAAGTGTTATCATTAGAGCTATCAATGAGTACGATTATATAGCATAGTCTATCCTCGATAGTTTGGTGGTATACATTTGTTAATCGATAGAGGACTTCATTTATAGATATGGACATCGTGGCTCCATTTATTAAATGAGAGTATAATATCATCATATGGATGTTTTGAGGTATTGGATATTAAATCTCAACGTTGAGTTTTCAATAATGATTATTGAAAACATGGCTTCTGGACAAGTCAAAGTATCCAAGTTCGAAATGTGGTCATATGAGGAAATATGGTAACATGGAGAGCTATAGGCGGTCTATGAGCTCTTGACGATTACTGATATTATTCACGAGGATACACCATCTCCTATAAGATTGTCTAGGGTATGAATGAGAAACATCTCCTTATTCTATCTTTATTTAAGAGTTCAATTTTAGCTCTTTAGTGGAATGAGTTAAAATTAATAGATTGGACCTAAGTGAATCATTTGTTGATTGTGATTAGGTTGTGTCTATTGAAGCTTAAATTTAGATAGCCCGCCAAGATCCCCAATCCACATGTATTTGCATGGATCACTTGATATATTCTACCGGGCCGATTTAAGGGTCCATCTAGAATTGTTTTTAATATATCAAGAATATAATATGTCTATTATTTAATTAATGAGCTGCACTATTATATTAATATATTAAAAGGAGACATGTGGGCTTGTTTCTTTTAATAAGAATGGGTCTGGTTCACATGTGGGCTTTTATTTAAAGTCCAATGGATTAAATGAAATAAGAAAATAATATATGACCCATTTATATAAGTGGGGCGGCAAGGTGTATATATTAACCTAATATATTATTTTGTTTCATTGTTTTAATTAAATAAGAATTAGTTAATTAATTAATTAATTGTTTAATTAAGAAACAAATCTTTTTCTGATCAGGAAATATATTTCCTAAAGTTATACTATTGGTAGTAGTATATTAAAAGTAAAAGACTTGTTTGATAAGAAAATAAATAATTAATTTTATTTATTTAATCAAATAAGAAGTCTTTTTATTTAGTCAATAAAAGAATAAAAATATATATGAGTTGGATTAAGTTTTGAAGTCTAAAGGTTGATGGAAATTAGGGTGCAAGGGTGCAACACAAACTCTTTTTGGTATGTGATTTGCGGCAACCCTAGTCCATTTAGAGGAAGATTTCGGCAATCCTAAATAGAAGAGGAAGCAAAATTTCGGCCACCTATATAATATACCAAATATAGAATTCAGCCACAATAGTTGATTGAATGATTCAATTTTTCTTCTTCTTCGCAATTCATATAAAAGGATAATTTTTATTCTACTAAACATAAAAGAGAGAAGAGATTATTCTTTGATAGTATACTGATTGCTTGTTCATCAATAAGCTTGTGTTTACAACATCGAATTAGGTTCACGCGAGTTTCGATCATTAGATTGAGAACTCAAAAGTGACCGGAATAATTTTTGTCTTCTTTTGATTGTTTTGTGACTAACAAAAGAAAAAGAAAACTTTGTTCATCCATTCTCAGGTTTGCAATTCAAAGAAAAAGGCAGACCACGCTCCTAGGTGATTCACTTACGTGTTCGGATTGGAAGATCTCATGGTACTGTTCACGATCACTGTTCATGCAGGTACTGTTCACAATCACTGTTCACGCGGGTACTGTTCATGCGGGTACTGTTCACGGGCATCGGAAAAGATTTTGCGGATTACCAATCGACGTAAGTCAATCGGATCACGCGTCAAGAGGTATTTAACTCTAACCGTATATATTTGAGTTTAATTAATTAAAAGGTTAAGGTTCAACTTTGAGAAAAATTTTAAAACCATACGAAATCTATTTTTCGTTTCTTCCGCTGCGTTTTATATCGATTTTTCCCTACAATTGGTATCAGAGCCTTGGTTGTACCTTTTAATTAATTAACGTATATATATGTGAATCTATTTCTTTTTTATTGTGATTATACATGTTTCAGAAAGAGATGGCACTCTAGGTATTCGCATATATAATTACATGTTGAATGTATGGATTTATATATGTTTTATAAAGTGAATTGTTATTGCTCGATTTTGGTCCTAGAATTTCAATGTAATTTTTGTTTCCGATTTGTAACAAGAAGGGTGGTCTATTATCGCCATAATTCCTTCTTGGTAGTTGCTAGGGTTTTATTTTTTTTGTATGTAAAATAAGTGCAGTATTTTTTATTGTAATCAGGTGCAGTATTTTTTTTGTAAATCTTACTGCAGTAAAATAAAAAAAAAAATTTGTTGCAGTAATTTATTCGTAATATGATGTAATGTATTCGGGTATTGAAAATTCGAAAACACGAAGAAAAACGAAGCAACCAGAACCGAGAACGAGCACCGTGTGCACCCTAGGACTGGATTGGGCTGCGCATGACAAGCCCAATCCTTGGTGGGCTGCGCACGGCAGCCTTGTGTGGCCTTATGGGCTGCGCAAGGCAGCCCCTTTGTGGGGTTGTGGGCTGTGCACGTCCATGGGAGGAGGCCGAGGGATGAGCGTATGGTTGATGGCCACCTGAAGATCTTGTATTCCTAACAATTGTAATTTACTTGCTTTTCTAGGATGGGCCAAAATTGTTGCTATTTAATTTTTGCTTAAATATTACAATATTTGTTGTTGTATGATAACATGATATTTTAGAATAGGAGTGCCACTCATATATCTCTTTTGGTATGAACATGCATTGAATGATTTAGGATCTAATTGGCATCTAGATAACTTGGTAAAAATCATTCTTTGGGATTTAATCACACGCCTTAAATAATTGAGTGGGAGAAGGTGTGCAAGAACGCCTATGGCCTCCAAGATTAGTTGAGTTTTATTATTTTTGGTAATCCCCCCAAGAGGCGTCCATAAATGGAATTTAACAATATACTTCCTTACAAGGATAGACTAGACAATTGACTTAAACGAAATCTACTCCCCAAGGAGGGATTTTCGTGAGAGAAAATTGAGGGTCGATATCTTGGTAACACACTCAATGTAATTTTATTAATATCCTCCAAAGAGTTCTTGTTAATAAAAATTACAAGGCTAAAATTAAAAACGCTGGTTGTTATGTTAACAATTAGGTGGGACCTAGTCTAACTAGTAAATAGTGCAAACTCCCAAAGGAGGCGTAATATTTATGGGTGTTGGATCACCGTTGAATTTTTATGATTGAATTATTTATTTTAATTCAAGATAAATTTTTAAAAGTGCTATTATCATGATTATTTACTTATATATGTTTTTGTTTTAATCAGAAATCATGACCCCATCACTTATGAACATCCTGAAAGATAACACCTTAATAGGAGATAACTACGTAACATGGAAAAGGAAAATTGGGTTGTTGCTGCAAAGTGAAAAACATAAGTTTGTTCTGACCACTCATAAACCACTCCTTCTAATAATGAATCTAATGTGATGCAAAGAGATGAGTATGAGCAGTGGAAGACTTCTGATGATATGGCAAAATGTTACATTATGGCCACTATCTCCGACGTGTTGCAACAACAACATGAAGGAATGGAGTCCACTGCTGATATAATGATGTCTCTAGAGGAAATGTTTGCTATGAGGTCTAGGACGACTAAGAGAGAGGCAGTGACTGCTTTTATGAATCTTAGGATGAAACCTGGACAATCTGTGAAAGATCACATGATGAAAGTCATAACACATCTCAATATTGCTGAACTAAATGGTGCTGAGATTGATGGTGAGACCAAAATTGATATGGTAGTTAACTCACTGTCAGATTCCTTTGATCAGTTCAAGTTGGACTACACCTTGAACAAAAAGGAATACACCTTGCAGGGCCTGATGTAAGATGTTCAAAGCGGTGAAAAGATCCTTGTGAAAAACAAAGGTCAAGAGATTCATTTGGTTGGTAAAGTTGCTACTGTTAAGACCCGTAAGAAGGTCAAGAAATAACAGAAGAAAAAGCAACTTGGGCCTACCAAGAAGGAAACCAAGAAAGTAACCAAGATCAAAGGGAAATGCTTTCTTTGTGGTGAAAAGGGACATTGGAAAAGAGATTGCCCAAAGTCCCAGAAAAAGAAGGAAGAAGGTAATGTTAATTATCTAGAAACATGTTTTCTGGCAGATTCTACTGATTCTTGGATCATAGACTCTGGAGCCACTAATCATGTTTGTTATTCCTTACAGGAGTTTCAGGAAAAGAGAAGGTTGAATGAAGATGAAGTCAATTTGCGCTTGGGCAATGGAACGTTAGTGTCTGCAAGTGCAGTGGGAGATATTAGAGTTATTTTAGATTCTAGTAGGCATTTAGATTTAATAGACGTTTATTATGTACCTCAATTCAAGAGGAATTTAATTTCAGTTTCTTGTTTAAATAAGTTTGGATATTCGGTTACTTTTAATAAAACTTTTATTATTAGTAAGAATGACAAAGTTGTTTGCAAAGGTACATTGGAAAACAGTTTATTCTTTTTGCATAGAAATATCTCTCACTCGTTAGATACAGAAATAACGGAACCTAATCATAAAAGAGTAAAATTATCAAAAGATGAAACCTATCTTCGGCATTTACGCCTAGGTCACATTAACCTTAATAGGATTAAAAGATTGGTATGTGACGGACCTTTAAGTAAATTAAAGGTTGATGATCTACCAACTTGTGAATCTTGTTTGGAAGGTAAAATGACCAAAAGACCGTTCAATACCAAAGGTTCAAGAGCCACTGAATGTTTAGGACTAGTACACACTAATGTATGTGGTCCTATGAGCATTCAAGCTAGAGGTGGATATGAGTACTTCATCACCTTCACAGATGATTACTCAAGATTTGGTTATGTGTATCTCATGAGACATAAGTCGGATGCATTTGATATGTTCAAAGCATTCAAAGCTGAAGTAGAAAATCAGCTTGAGAAACATATAAAAATCTTGAAATATGATCGTGGTGGAGAATATCTATCTGGAGAGTTTCAACAATATCTTATTGATAATGGGATAGTTTCTCAGCTTTCTGCACCAGGTATACCTCAACAAAATGGGGTAGCAGAAAGGAGAAATATGACTCTTTTAGAGATGGTTAGATCAATGTTGAGTTATTCAACACTTCCTATTTCTTTTTGGGGATATGCTCTACAAACAGCAATACATATTCTAAACGATGTACCATCTAAATCTGTCCCTAAAACCCCACATGAATTATGGACTGGGCGAAAGCCTAGTTTACAACACATGAGGATATTTGGTTGTCCTGCACATGTGTTGAAAGGAAAGACAGAAAAGATGGAGTCCCGTTCGGAAGCATGTATATTGGTGGGGTATCCAAAAGGAACTAAATGATATTATTTCTATAGTCCTTCTGATCTAAAAGTATTTGTTTCAACAAATGCTTCATTTCTAGAAAAGGACTATATGAATAATTTTGTGCCCAAAGGTAGAATTGTCCTGAATGAGATGTCAGGAGATACAATTCCACAAGAGGTTTCACAACCCAGCCCAATTGTAAGTTCCACTCCAACACAAGATCAACAACCTACCATTCCTCGTCGTAGTGGGAGGGTTAGAATACAACCCGAAAGATATATCGGTCTAAGAGAATCTGTTGCGAATCTCCCGGACGACGATGATCCCTACACGTACAAGGAAGCTATGGAGGATGTTGATTGTCGTCATTGGCAAAAGGCAATGCAATCCAAGATTGAATCGATGTTCAATAACAAAGTCTGGTCCCTTGTAGAATTGCCTAAAGGGATAAAACCCATTGGGTGCAAGTGGGTATACAAGAGGAAAAGAGGTATGGATGGTAAGGTGGAAACCTTTAAAGCTAGACTAGTAGCTAAAGGTTATACACAGAAAGAAGGTATCGATTACGAGGAAACCTTCTCACCTGTGGCCATGCTTAAATCCATTAGGATACTCTTATCCATTGCAGCATCTCTAGACCTAGAGATTTGGCAAATGGACGTCAAGATAGCTTTCCTTAATGGAAGTCTTGACGAGAGCATCTACATGATGCAACCAGAGGGATTCATTGAAAAATGCCAAGAAGAAAGAGTATGCAAGTTGCAAAAGTCCATATATGGACTAAAGCAAGCATCCAGATCCTGGAACATAAGGTTCGATCAAGCTGTAAAGGGTTTTGGATTTATTCAAAACCCTGACGAACCTTGTGTATACAAGAGGATCAAAGGCGACAAGTTGGTTTTCCTCATTCTTTATGTTGATGATATACTACTCATTGGAAACGATGTAGGTGTATTGACATTAGTGAAAGAATGGTTAGCAAAACAATTTGATATGAAGGACTTAGGAGAAGCAAGTTATATTCTTGGTATCCAAGTAATAAGGGATAGAAAGAATAGAACGATTGCATTATCCCAAGCTTCATACATTGATAAAATCTTGTCTAGATTCACCATGCAAGATTCCAAGAAAGGTATGTTACCTTTTAGACATGGAATCAAACTTTCTAAGGGTCAAGCACCTAAGAATGTGCATGAAGAGCAATTCATGAGTTAAGTTCCATATGCCTCGGCAGTTGGAAGTCTCATGTATCTAATGCTCTGTACTAAACCAGATATTTGTTTTGCTGTTGGCATAGTTAGCAGGTTTCAATCGAAACCTGGTCCTGATCATTGGACGGCAGTCAAGCATATTTTCAAGTATCTCAAGAGAACTAGAGATTATATGCTTGTATACTCTGGAGGGGGTTTAATTCCCGTTGGGTATACATATTCTGATTTCCAGTCGGATTCTGACTCTAGAAAATCCACATCAGGATCTGTGTTTACCATTAGAGGAGGAGCAGTCATATAGAGGAGTATCAAGCAATCTTGTATTGCTGATTCTACCATGGAAGCTGAGTATGTTGCTGCATGCGAAGCTGCCAAAGAGGCTGTTTGGCTCTGCCAATTCTTGATTGACTTAGAAGTGGTTCCTAGTGCGAATAAGCAGATCACTATACACTGTGATAACATTGGTACAATGGCTAATTCGAAAGAACCAAGAAGTCATAAGAGAGGTAAACACATTGAAAGGAAGTATCACCTTTTGAGGGAAATTGTTCATAGGGGAGACGTGACGATCACCAAAATCGCGTCAGCAGAAAATCTAGCGGATCCTTTCACAAAGGCTCTACCTTAGAAGAGCTTTGATGGACATCTAGAGAACATGGGAATGAGAGATATGACACACTTGCTATAGAGCAAGTGGGAGATTGTTAAGATTATGCTCAATGGCAAGAGTGTAATATTGTAATTTTCAATCTTCTCATATTAATAAAGTGAATTCTGATTCTTACAATTACTTATAGCATTTATTATTATAATTGTCAAGGTAAATAATCATAAGGTCAAAAGACTATGAGACATGAAGAATTGTTCATACATCCGGATATGTATGAGGTAGACACAATTCTTTAGTTAGTTTTGAATAACGTTCACAACTTATGTTAAAGGTTGGGCACCTCTATCTTGTTAAAGTTGTAGAATTCTTTTACTAGCATTTGAGTGGGATCAAATGAATATGATGAGTCTAAAATCATCGAAAGGTTTTCGAGTAAAAGAATTTAGTGCACTAGGTGCATTGAACTGGATCACAATGAAATACTTTATCTAGAACCGTCACTAGATATAAGTCTTTTCATTAAAGAGGACAATCGGAGAGTCTATCTTAATCCTGAGATAAATGATGGACTTATGGTTGCAAGTGTTATCATTAGAGCTATCAATGAGTACGATTATATAGCATAGTCTATCCTCGATAGTTTGGTGGTATACATTTGTTAATTGATAGAGGACTTCATTTATAGATATGGACATCGTGGCTCCATTTATTAAATGAGAGTATAATATCATCATATGGATGTTTTGAGGTATTGGATATTAAATCTCAACGTTGAGTTTTCAATAATGATTATTGAAAACATGGCTTCTGGACAAGTCAAAGTATCCAAGTTCGAAATGTGGTCATATGAGAAAATATGGTAACTTGGAGAGCTATAGGTGGTCTATGAGCTCTTGACGATTACTGATATTATTCACGAGGATACACCATCTCCTATAAGATTGTCTAGGGTATGAATGAGAAATATCTCCTCATTCTATCTTTATTTAAGAGTTCAATTTTAGCTCTTTAGTGGAATGAGTTAAAATTAATAGATTGGACTTAAGTGAATCATTTGTTGATTGTGATTAGGTTGTGTCTATTGAAGCTTAAATTTAGATAGCCCGCCAAGATCCCCAATCCACACGTATTTGCATGGATCACTTGATATATTCTACCGGGCCGATTTAAGGGTCCATCTAGAATTGTTTTTAATATATCAAGAATATAATATGTCTATTATTTAATTAATGGGCTGCACTATTATATTAATATATTAAAAGGAGACATGTGGGCTTGTTTCTTTTAATAAGAATGGGTCTGGTTCACATGTGGGCTTTTATTTAAAGTCCAATGGATTAAATGAAATAAAAAAATAATATATGGCCCATTTATATAAGTGGGGCGGCAATGTGTATATATTAACCTAATATATTATTTTGTTTCATTGTTTTAATTAAATAAGAATTAGTTAATTTATTAATTAATTATTTAATTAAGAAACAAATCTTTTTCTGATCAGGAAATATATTTCCTAAAGTTATACTATTGGTAGTAGTATATTAAAAGTAAAAGACTTGTTTGATAAGAAAATAAATAATTAATTTTATTTATTTAATCAAATAAGAAGTCTTTTTATTTAGTCAATAAAAGAATAAAAATATCTATGAGTTGGATTAAGTTTTGAAGTCTAAAGGTTGATGGAAATTATGGTGCAACACAAACTCTTTTTGGTATGTGATTTGCGGCAACCCTAGTCCATTTAGAGGAAGATTTCGGTAATCCTAAATAGAAGAGGAAGCAAAATTTCGGCCACCTATATAATATACCACATATAGAATTCGGCCACAATAGTTGATTGAATGATTCAATTTTTCTTCTTCTTCTCAATTCATAGAAAATGATAATTTTTATTCTACTAAACATAAAAGAGAGAAGAGATTATTTTTTGATAGTACACTGATTGCTTGTTCATCAATAAGCTTGTGTGTACAACATCGAATTAGGTTCACGAGAGTTTCGATCATTAGATTGAGAACTCAAAAGTGACCGGAATAATTTTTGTCTTCTTTTGATTGTTTTGTGACTAACAAAAGAAAAAGAAAACTTTGTTCATCCATTCTCAGGTTTGCAATTCAAAAAAAAAGGGAGACCACGCTCCTAGGTGATTCACGTACGTGTTCGGATTGGAAGATCTCGCTGTACTGTTCATGATCACTGCTCACGGGGGTACTATTCATGATCACTGTTCACGGGGTACTGTTCATGATCACTGTTCACGCGGGGTACTGTTCACGGGCATCGGAAAAGATTTTGCGGATTACCAATCGACGTAAGTCAATCGGATCACGCGTCAAGAGGTATTTAACTCTAACCGTATATATTTGAGTTTAATTAATTAAAAGGTTAAAGTTCAACTTTGAGAAAATTTTTAAAACCATACGAAATCTATTTTTCGTTTCTTCCGCTGCGTTTTATATCGATTTTTCCCTACACTTTGTTACCAGCAGAAACGAGATACTCAGTGGCCGAGCAGATGGCATTAGCACTGGTGACAGTGGCAAGTAAATTAAGGCCCTACTTTTAGGCTCACAGAATTGAAGTTTATACAGACTGTCCATTAAAACAAATTCTGTCCAAGCCAGAAATGTCAGAGAGATTGACAAAGTGGGCGGTTGAGCTGAACGAATTTGATATCTCTTACCTGCCAAAGGCCCTGATAAAGGGTCTAGCAGTGGCTGATCTGATCTTTGAGTTCACTGAACCAAACAGTGAAGTGATCAGAATGCTCGAAGATAAGGAAAGGAAAGTTTTCAGCTGGAAACTGCATGTTGATGGATCATCAAATACGCAGGGCAGCAGGGCAGGCATAGTGGTATCAACCCTAGAAGGCGATCAAGTGGAATGTGCCTTGCGATTTGACTTCAAAGCTACCAACAACATGGCCGTGTATGAGGCATTATTGGCAGGACTCAGGGTATGCACATCACTGGGAGCAGACGAAGTGGAGATATTCAGTGACTCGCAGGTTGTGGTTAACCAGGTCCTAGACGAGTACCAAGCGAAAGATCTCAATATGGTGGCTTACCTAGAGATAGCTAAGATACATCTCGGGAGGTTCAAGACTCACAGAATCACTCAGATCCATAGAGAGAAAAATGAGAAAGCTGGCGTATTATCAAGATTGGCATCAGCAACCACTGGCATCTGGTCCAAAACGATCCCAGTAACTCATCTCAGAAGTGTAGGGAAAAACACGTGGCGGAAGCAAAAAACTTGGTTTGTATATTTCAAAAATTTTCCTTTAAAAGAAAGAACCTTAACCCTTGATTAATTAACATATAATAAAAGTATCGTACCTTTTTCACGTGACGAATGATATTGTGTCGATTTGAATCCGCTTTCTTCGAATTGAATCCACAAGATCTTCCAATCCAATCACAAACGTGAATCACCTAGGAGTGTGAGCTTCCTTTCTTTGAATTGTAAACCTAAGGATGGAAACAAATATCTTTTTCTTTTTGTTAGTCACAATAATCCTCGTACAGAAAATAAAGAACGTTTGGTCACTTGTGAATTCTCAATCTATTAATCGAAAACTCGCGTGAACCCTAATTCGGTCTTGTACATAAAGCCTTTTGATGTAAAACCTTATAATGTACTATCGAAAATAAAACGCTCTTTATTCTTCTTCTCTATAATTGAATTCTACACCCCTTTCTTGAGTTGTAAGTTTTTTTTTTTTTTAACTCTCATTATTAATTCCGAATTTAATAATATATATAGGTATACAAATCCTTTCCTAAAGAGGATTTACTTGGTGGTCAAGAATCCTATCTCTAGGTGGATTTACTTGGTGACAAATAATCTTTTTTCATAAAAGATTTCTTTTCCACACCAAGACTCCTAATCCAACTCAAATAGTGTATTTATTCAATTATCAATTATTGAATATAATTAAATTGTGACTAAATCAAAAACTTCCTAATAGAAATCAAATACTTCCTAATTTAACTAGATAAATAAATTCCTATTATTTATCTACTTATCAAATAAAGTATTTGGTACTTATCATATTACCAACAATAATATGACTCTAGGAGACCATCTCCTACTAGGAAAAAGATTTTGACTTTTAATTAAATAAATAAATAAATAATTAATTAATTAATTTTCATTTAATTAAATAATAAAATAAAACCAATATATATGACTAATAAATAGTCCCTTGCCGCCGAAGCCAATATATAAGGGCCAATATTGTTTTTTCTATTTTATTAAATCCATTGGACCTTAATAAAAAGTCCACATGTGAACTAGACCCATTCTTACTAAAAGAAACAAGTCCACATGCCTTAAATACAATTCTAGATGGACCCATAAATTGGTCTGGTAGAATTTATCAAGTAATCCATGCAAGTTCGTGTGAATTGGGGATCTTGGCGGACTATCTAAATTTAAGCTCCAATAGACATAACTTGATCACAATCAACAAATGATTCACTTAGGTTCGATCTATTAATTTTAGTTCATTCCACTAAAGAACTAAAATTGAACTCTTAAAGATAGAATGAGTTATTATTGCTCATTCTTACCCTAGACAATCTTAATGGAGATAGTGTATCCTCGTGAAGAATATCAGTAATCGCCAAGAGCTCATAGACCGCCTATAGCTCTCCAAGTTACCATATTTACCCATATGACCACATTTTGAACTTGGATATTTTGACTTGTCCAGAAGCCATATTTCAATAGACACTATTGAAAACTTAACGTTAAGATTTAATATCCAATACCTTAAAACATCCATATGATGATATTCTACTCTCATTTAATAAATGGAGCCACGATGTCCATATCTATAAATGAAGTCCTCTATCGATTAACAAATGAATACCACCAAACTATCAAGGATAGACTATGCTATATAATCTTACTCATTGATAGCTCAAATGATAACACTTGCAACCATAAGTCCATCATTTATCTCACGATTGAGATATACTCTCCGATTGTCTTCAACAAAAGACTTTTATCCATTGACGGTTCTCGATAAAGTATTTCACTATGATCCTATTCAATGCACCCAGTGCACTAGATTCTTTTTCCCAAAGATACCACACTTTGATGATTTTAGACTCATCATATCACATTTGATCCCACTCAAATGCTAGCAAAAGAATCTACAACTTTAACAAGATAAAGGCGCCCAACCTTTATCTTAAGTTGTGAATATTATTCAAGACTAACTAAAGAATTGTGTCTACCTCATACATATCCAGAAGTACGAACAATTCTTCATCTCTCATAGTCTTTTGACCTTATGATTATTTACTTTTGACAATTATAATAATTAAACTATAAATGCTATAAGATTTGTTAAACTAGAAATCAATTTATTAATATGAAAAGATTGTCAAATACTTCATTACACTCTTGCTATTGAGCATAATTCTAACAAGAAGGCCTAATATCAAGGAAGTAGAAGAGCTAGCAGTAGAAGCAATAGGAGAAGGTCAGGTCACTTGGATTACCCCGATCAGGCAGTACTTAGAAGACGACACGCTCCCTGAAGATACGGATGAAGCAAAACATATCAAATACATGGCAGCCTGGTATTCGATAGTAGGTAGTGAGCTTTACCGAATGGGGTTTTCAAAGGCCCTATAGAGATGTGTCAGTCAAGCTAAGGGAGATACGATTCTGGCAAGTATACACAGAGGTATATGTGGAAACCATACTGGGCGAAAAAGTTTGGCTCATAAAACTCTCAGGCAGGGCTTCTATTGGCCAACCCTATTTCAGGATGGCAAGTCGGTGGCTGAGAAATGCAGGACTTGCCAAAGAATCGAAAACGACATCAAATAGCCACCTGAGCACCTGTAGAATCTGACCTCACCCTGACCATTTGCAATGTGGGGACTAGATCTGATCGGCCTAATGCCAACAGCAACTAAAGGAGGTGCAAAGCATGCCATCGTGGCAGTAGACTATTTCACAAAGTGGGCAGAAACGGAAGCATTGGTGCATATAACTGAAGCCAATACCACTAGCTTCGTAAAGAAGAATATCATCTATCAGTTTGGGATTCCAGATACAATTGTCACTGACAATGGGGCTCAATTCGATAGCGATAACTTCAGGGAAATGTGCCAAAAGTTTCATATTAAAAACTATTATGCTACGCCAGCTCATCCTCAGACCAATGGTCAAACCGAAGCTGTCAACAAGATCATCAAGCACACCTTAAAGGCCAAGCTCGATGGCAAGAAAGAAAATTAGGCAGACAAGTTGCATGAGGTGCTCTGGGCATACCGAACAACTCAGAGGAAATCAACGGGAGAAACACCTTATTCTTTAGCATTCGGGATCGAGGCAGTTATCCCGGTCGAGGTAACACATGCTTCCCCTAGAATCCATTTATACCAACCCAATGCAAATATGGGGATGCTAGAGCAGAACCTAAACGAATTGGAAGAAAGAAGGGATATGGCGAGGAAAAGAAACACAACCTATCATCAAAGGGTTTTTAGATATTACAACTCGCACGTCCGGGAGAGAAAGTTCCAACTCGGAGATTTAGTTCTTCGAAAGGGTATCCCCTAACACAAGGGATAAGATGGATGGATCCTTAGTAGATAAGTGGGAAGGACCTTATCAGGTGGTCGGATTAGCTGGGCATGGAGCATATCGCCTTATCCGACTAGAAGGATGAGAGTTACCCTGTCCATGCAACGCCCAATACTTGAAGATGTTTTACACTTAAGGGGTTTCCTTTTTCTGCTTTCTTTCAGTCTTTTTCTATATTCTGTCAAGTTTAGAATAGTTGCAGAATTTACTTATTTCTGATCAGTTGTTGCTTTTTATAGTTTTGATTGAAGATATCAATAAAAGCCCTCCAAGGGAAGCATAGTTCAAGAACAAACGTTCTAACATCGCTTTCTTTTGCAAAAGCAAGTCTCGATGAACCTCGAACGGGTTCTCGAGGGGCCCATTGATGGGGCCGAAAGCATATGTCACAAAGACAGTGCACTTTCACCAAAACCAACTGGGTGCATTAAAAGCACTGTTAGAGCGCCTTTAGGTGATTAGATACTAGATGGGATACGAAGAGAGTTGGATGAGGTAATCAAATTCTCATACTTGAATGCCGGTTAACCAAATACTTGTCTAAGATAAGTTAGGATAATGAGATAGAGAAAACCTTCATTGCAATGAATCTTGAGTAACAGACTACTGGGAGACGTCCTAGTGACTTAGTTGCCAGATAAAAGACAAGAGTCTATAAATTAGATACCATGCATATGGTCTATCAAATGAACACTACTTGAACAAACATACATCGCAACTGCAAGCCAACCAAACCAGACTCGGTTAGTTGATTAGATAACCAATCAAGATAACCAAAGGCTAGTCAATATCTAAACCGACCAGACCAAGTTCAGTCAATCAAAAAGATAATTGACTGGGTCAATGACGAACAGTTAAAAAGATAATTGAACGAATCAAAGATGGTTGACAACTAGTTTAGCCAAGTTCAGTCAGTTAAATAATATAGCTGGTCGGGTTAATAATCAATCAAATTCGATCAGTTGAAAACATAATCAATCGGATCAGTCACAATCAGTTAACAAGATAACTGATTAAATTAGAAGTGACAATCAGCAAAGATGGTTGATTAAAATAAAGAAGACCACACAAGTAAATTAAGATATCTAACATTTAGAATGAATTAATCATTTACATAGTGTTACAGGAAAAAATTATAAGATATGCGGTACAACAAAAAATGTATAATAATGAAGGAGAGATCATTATCCAGGAGTGCTTGAAGGGCGACCGGGTCCGGAGTTGCCAAAGGGTTTGTCTTCTTCTTCATAGCCCTTGGTCAGATCTCCAAAAGCTGGCCAGCAGATGTCATCTTCATGATTTTCAGCCATGAAAGGAGAATAATCGGTCTCAGGCAAAGGTCCAATATCAATACCCTTGGATATCACACCACCTTCCTCGACAGTATGAAAGGTCACCAGGGAAGACTTGGAGGCGACCTCTAGATGCATTTTATGGGGATCCTTCCCAATAGACTTACAGTAAGCCCTCCATCTCATCCTCTGATTCTTTATCACATTGAGAGACTCGGCCTTAAGCTTTTTAATCGTTCGATCTCATTTACGACGAGCCTCTCCGAAAGACCTCTCCTTACCCCCGAAGAACATTCGAGTAGTGGCGAGCCCTCGTTCTAGTTCCCTCAGCATTACTGCCTCGAATGCATGAGACCTCTTATAGGGATCAACGCTTTGAACTTCTAAGCTAATCTGGCCTCTTGAGAGAGCACTTCCACACTAAACTTTTACTGTCTTAGATCTTCAGCCAGCCTTTCGTTGGGAGGCCTCAGGTCCCTGCTGGAACTCAAGCATAGATTGTTGGGAGGCAGCCAAAGTTTCTTTGGCTGCTCGAGCTTCTGCCTTCCGACAGACAGCAGCTTGTTCAACTAGGGATAGCTTCTGTTCCAGCTCTGTGCACCGCTGCTCAGCCTTAGCCAGATTTGCTTCAAGTTGAGTGCTCTTCACAGCAAGCACCATCAGGCTGATTGTGGCATTATTGGCTCGGGTCTCAGTAGTGGATACGGCCTTCCTCAGAATTACCTCGGTCATGTCACACTGCCTCGCTTTCTCTTCAAAGGATGACTTTTGCTTTGACTCACTGGCTGAGGCAGAACTTATAGTTTTCTTTCTCTTTTTAAGCTCTTTCTTTAACTGAGAGATTTCAGTAGCCTACCTTTTCTGAGCCATCATAGCCTTGGTCATCTCCTCCACAGCCTTAAAAAGAAAGGAAACGAGTTATGACTGTATAAACCTAAAACAAAAATAACTAATGAAAGGGTGAAAAGCACATACACAAACACCATTGTTGTAAATTGCACGGACTCGTTCTATGTTACTACCATTTCGGAAGTCGGTCCAATAACCTTCTCCAACATAGCCCCTTCCAACAGACATGGATTTTAGCATGTCAAGGGGGTCGACTGACGTCTCCTCCGAGCCATGAGTACTGACCGTAGCAGGAAGTATCGTGGCCTATGGACCTTGAGGCTATTGGTCGGTTGGGGCAGGATTCAGAACAGGAGTAGCTTCAGGAGCAGTCACCAATAGGGTGGCAGCAGTTTTCTCCTGATCATATGCTCTCGAGGGACCAGCTCCAAACCCACTAATCAAGAGAGTTACTTCATCATTAGGTAAAGGACTAGAAGGGCAGCCCAACCGCATCGCACCTTATCAATATGATAAGCCCTTTGGTCGGCAAGGTTATCTTCAGTCTCCGAAACAAGCGTGTTGGCTGGAACTTCTTCAGGGTTGACCTGCTCCTCGACAAAATCTGAGTCAGTGAAGACTATCTGACGTTTAACAGAAAACTGCATCGGGGCTTTGCCAACACGCTGTACTAGAGAGTGGTTGGAACCTAACCGATTGGATGGACAGTTTGGAGAGGAACCAGTTCGGCCAGAATTAGAGGATGAGTTTGTTGAGGGGCGGCTTGTCTGACAACCCCAGCAACCGCCAAATCGTGCGTTCTGGCTTGATCAGATGGTAGAGCAGCAAATAGAGTTGAAGCACAATCATTTCCCTTCTTCTATCGATGCTCCATGAGGATCAAATCAGTCAATGTATCCTGATCCTCATCATCTTCTTCAATAATGACCTTTATGACTCCAGTCTGATGAGTTCCTAGGTCCTTTGCTGACTTGGTCTTCTTTTTTCCATGAGCAGCATTAGGAGCAGTAGAGCTTGCAACATTTTTGGTCACTTTACTGATTGGAGATCTCCCGGAGGATTTGGTCACATGACGACTATCCGTTTCTTTGACATATCTCCTATTTGAGCTTATAGGAGACTTTTTCTTCTCATTGTTCCGATCAGAGGGCCTGTTCTCCCTTTCCCGATCAGGAGTGCTGGTAGATGTGTTGGGCTTAAGCTTATAAACATGCTCAACCATAACCTGTTGATGGGGGGGCAATCCCCTAGGCTATTTGAGTTGCAGCCTCGGCTCGACTAACTTTGTCGAGGTTCTTAATCCTTTCGGCTTATTCACCCGCTACGATGTCCATCTCGTACACTGAAGCAATTAAAAGAACATCAGATTGAATAAAACCTGATCCAGAAAAATCAAGATTGGGAAAAAGCAATACTTATAGCGTTTGCATCGGTTCGAGATAGGGGAAAGCAATCCCAGATCCAGAAGATCCTTCTCAGCGAACAACGCGCACCGATCTCTGGTTTCCTAAGATGTTTGAGCAGCCTTCACAACATTCTTGGCTTGATCTTCTGTAAGCGTTGGATGGGTCTTATTCCATAGTTTAGGACTGTAGAAGTGCCTGGGAACGGTGTTTCTACCTAGCTCCTGACAAGGATCGGCGACCACGGTCTCACCCCATTCACCCTAAACGAAGAACCAGCTGTTCTTCTAGTATTTGTTGGAGGTAGGGAAGCCCCAGATGAAGCCCTTGTGATCCCTGCTGGATAAGGGAATGGGTCACTGGTTATACCCCTCAGGAATCCAATGGCTGATTGAGCTGGACTGAAGATGGAAAGTACCCCCATTGTCCGACCGACCCAAAATGTAGAAGTTACGAATTTCCTGTGCGGTTATGGGGGGTACTTGGCACCAATTTGCTTCCACATGTGCCACAGACTCATAAGGACCGATCTGGTGAAAGCTGAACTGAGGAGATCCCAGCTTCAGCAAGGAGTTGAGCAATGAAAGGTTGAAGGGGCAATGTGACCCCAAATGTGAACATCGCTCCATAAACGGCCACAGCGCCCCGATGAAGGTTCCAAATAGCGCGATCCCCGCTCATAAGGAGTTGAGCCGATTGGGGGAGATCGAATATTTCGTTATACTTTATGATCTCCTGTTCACCGACCACATTTACTTCTCTATCAAAGGCGCTTTGTTGTTCCGCTGAGAATCACAACAAGTGGGCTCGACGCCTCTTAGGAACTTCTTCCATCTTCAACAGTTAGGATGGAATTTTAAGGTCGATTGCAGACGAGTCTTTAGAAATTAGTCTGCTTCCCTGATCTGATCTTATTGCTGTCGACATATCTGGGTATGTATTGGGAGAAGAAGCAATTCGGTTAGCAATGTTTGAACTAAAAGGTGAAGGTTGAAACTCAGGGAGAGCTACTGAGTAATCGACGCTAAGGGCTACGGGATGAACTGGACGAGAGAAATCTTGAAAAAGTCCTCCTAAAATATATTCAATCCTAGCAACATTTTCCTTATCACCTATTTCAATATAATGTATCAATAACTCAATGTAACGATGACAGGTAGTAGGATCCATACCTGATGATTAAAATGTGTGAGATGAGAACTTTGATGATGATGAAGAGTTAAGCCTGGAGAAGACGAAGAATTTCAGAGAAATATTGGAAATAAGAGAAAGTTTGAAGTAGAAGTTGCATGAAGAGGGAAACGAAGGGATTTGAAAATATATATAGACAAGAATGAAGTCATGCGAGTAGCCATTGGAATGCGAATCCCGAAGATCAAGCGCCGTTTGAAATTTGAACCGCCGCCATCAGTTGCGTCATTCACATCAAATCACCTAGGCAAATCAAACCCTTGTGGTTGAAATTAAAGACTAGCTGTCCAGCATTAACAAGCATTAATGAGCTACACGACAAAAGACTCTTGAGTTAAACATATTTCACCGAGCGAGTTATCTTTCCTGATCAAAATGCTCGGTTTGAATGTTTAAGAGGGTATTGTTATTGGTAAAATCTAGAAAGATGGCACGTCAGCGTTAACATCGTGTTTCACGGGGATAACAAGTGACGTGTCAACAAATGTCAACTAAACTAAGATGACTAGGAAATAACTCCATAATACCTAATCAAGGAAAATATGATTCGATCGGGAAAACCCAAGATGGTTGGAGAAACCCAAATGGTCGGGTCTAGCTATCCGATCTGGTGTAGATCCTCGGTCGAGGGTGAAAGAGATCTGGTCGGGTTTGGAGGACGGTCGGCTAAGCGATATGTGGTAATTTCCAGATATGCTCGGATGTTTGACGTGCTGATAACGATGAATTCCATACAATCACGACTCAAACACGTAAAGAAGAGTCCTCCTCAAACAAGGTCTCATGAAGCATACTCTGATAAAGAAATAGATTTCCTTATACACATCAGAGTACGGAACAAGCAAAAGACCTGACGCGATTAAAACACAAACAACACAAGACATGAAGGAAGATTAGCACGACTCCAACAAGTCAGAATTTTATTGATTTACTACCACTCTTCCTATACTTGTGTTCCAAGAATTAGGGTTCTGTGCATGTATAAATAGACCTTAAGAATACCTAACAAAGGTTCACGAATCATGAGATATTATTAGAGAGCAAGTTAGAAAGAGATTGTAACATTCTTTTCATAGTGGATTATTCTCTCGCCGTCACCGGCAACCGTGGTTTTTCACTTTAGGGTTTTCCAGGTAAAATCTCGTTTGTATAATTCTTATTTTGCTCTTTTCAATTGCTTACATAATCATTAATTTCATACAACTGGAGTGACGCATGATTAACTCTATGTAGTCCAAAAATCACCGTCAACAATTGTCTTTAAGAACTTTTGGCCACATATTCCAAGTGTATACTGCTAAAATGAGGGAATTGAGAAGAGGAATCTAGTTTGCAAGATATGAGATGGGGAATCTAGTTTGGCCACATATACAATTAATTTTTTATGACTTGGATGGCATCTTGAAAATTGGAATCCTTTGAATTTCAGATGCTGCGAACTCTCTCATCTCTGAAACCCTAAAACCAGGCGAAGGGAGAGGGGGGCCGGTGGGGGCCATAGCCCCCCCCCCCCCCCCCCCCCCCCCCCCCCCCCCTCCCTCCCTCAAAAAAATCTCTAAAGTTTATATTAAAAATGTTATAAAATTTGAACATTTTAAAATTTGGTCCCTCTACTTTTTTTGTTTCTGTATACTGGCCCCCAAATCTTGAATTTCTGGCTTCATTCGGTCATCCCTGCCTAAAACCAAAAGCAATGGAAGCAAAAGTATGCCTGCAAATAAGAGATTATATGACTATACAAAGAACAAAATAGAGAATTTGATTATAAAAAAATAAGCAAGATATTCTATATATTGAGGAACCTAATATTATATATATATATATATATATATATATATATATATATATATAATATATATATAGCAGAATTTCACATAAGTCCCACTTTTTTGACAATTTGTCACCTTTATAAATGTCTTTCCATATTCATTACTTGAGTCCCTATTTTTTCCAAAACTCATCACTTTAGTACATTTGACTAAATATTTGAAAGTCAACTATTTTAAAACCTGTAAAAGTACACTTTTGCCCTTATTACTATTTAATTTAGCTAAAAATAATTATCTTAACTTTAAATTAAAATGAAAAACAATAAAATTCTCAATAATAGAATCTTAAATAAATAGATTACAAAATTAAAATCTAAAATAAATAATAAAAAAAAATCCATTAAAATTTTCTTATTTTGTATTTGTTTTCATAATGGATATTTATTTAGCTAAAATGATTATCTTAGCTTTAAATGATTATTTTTCATATTGTTTTGTAATATATTAATTTAAGATTTTATTATTGAGAATTTTATTGTTTTTCATTTTAATTTAAAGCTAAGATAATCATTTTATCTAAATAAAAATCTATTATGAAAAAAAAATACAAAATTAGAAAACATTAATGGATATTTTTATTATTTAATTAAGTGTTTTTTGTAATATATTTATTTAAGATTTTATTATTGAGAATTTAATTGTTTTTCATTTTAATTTAAAGCTAAGATAATCATTTTAGCTAAATAAAAATCAATTATGAAAAAAAATACAAAATAAGAAAAACTTAATGGATTATTATTATTATTTATTTAAGTTTTGTTTTGTAATCTATTTATTTAAGAATTATTGAGAATTTTATTGTTTTCCATTTTAATTTAATGTGAAGATAATAATTTTAACTAAATTAAATAGTAATAAGCGTAAAAATGTACTTTCACATGTTTTAAAATAGTTAACTTTCAAATATTTGGTCAAATGGACTAAAGTGATTAGTTTTGGAAAAAATAAGAACTAAAGTGATGAAAATGAAAAAATATTTATAAATGTGACAAATCGCCAAAAAGTGAGATTTATATGAAATTCTGCCTTTATTAATTTATATGATATTCTACGTACTGAGGGAGAAAGAAAATCAAAGCGGCTAAATCTTTTAAGCTTTCCATGCTAAAATCTAGGGAACAATTCAATATTTTTATTTAATTTTTTTTTCCAATTAAGAAAGAAGGCTCAAAACTTTCAATTAAAATTTGAAGCTTTCATTAATGGATAATATTTGGGTGCTGACTGGTCATCACCATAAGTACTAACCTCACCAATTGAAATTGAAGTATAGCACGCCCTTTATTTCTTTTATTTTTTACATTTATCTTCCCACCAATTGAAGTATAGCATGTAACTTGTTTTCTTTTACTTTTTACATTTATCTTTTTACTTTCTTCACAAATTGTGGCATTTTTTTATTTTACTTTTTACATTTATCTCCCCACCAATTGAAGTGTAGCATGTGACTTGTCTTCTTTTACTTTTTACTTTTATCTTTTTACATTCTTCACAAATTGAGTCACGTGTTACACTTCAATTGGTGGATCAGTATTTTAGGTGTTGACCGTTCAGCACCCAAACATTATTCTTCATTAATTGGTTTTTAGTCGTGGGACCTTTTGTTTCATTCTCTTCAAAATCAATTTATGAAATTTCAATAAAGGAGAGGAAAATGAATTGAAGGGTTGCAAAATGAAGGATATTTAATTTAAATTTATAGATATTTTATAAATTAATGGAAACTTTAAATTTGAAAAGATCATTGGACTAATGATAAATTTTAGAAAAATAAAATACTTTTCACATACTCTTAACGTTTTCATTGGCGAGCATCCATGGACATAAGGGGGGTGTATTCAATTAAGATTTTAAAAGACTTTTAATGACTTTTATGAAATTAAAAAGTTTGAGTGTATTCAATATTGACTTTTAAAGACTCTATAAAAGTCATGAGGTATTCAATATAGACTTTTATAGACTTTAAAAAAGTCTTTAAAAGTTATGTGGAATTCAATCAAGACTTTTTAACAGTCTATAAAAGTTAGGAGGTATTCAAAATATCAATGACTTTTAAAGACTTTTAAATATCAATGACTTTTAATGACTTTTAGTTATAACAAATTTCACAATTTGTCTTTCATTCCTACCAAAGACTTTGAATGACTTTTTTTTTTTAATAGAAAGAATTTCTCTTTAGAAGAAAAACATAAAACTCTTTGAAAAACATTAACCATCAAACATATGTTATATTTTCAAGTAAAAGAACACACATTCTTAATAAATTTTATAAATAAAATAAAATGAATAACTTTTAAAATGAATAAACATTATTAAAAAAACATACAAACATTAACGATCTATAACAAAAAAAAATTAACTAAAAAACAATATAAAACTACTCTCTATAGGTTATGCAATTAAGGACGAGATTTTTGTTTTTACTTATATTTTCAAAGTAACTAAACAACACAAAAACAAATCAAACGAACTTCATTTATGTTAATTAAAAATAATAAAAGATAAAAATCATTACTCAATCAAGACAATATGCCATAATCAAAGTTGTGTATGAGCGTGGTTCCATGTAATTGTGATCAATATCAAACCACTCACTTTTAGACATGAATCTTGTTTAACAATTATGTGCGGTTTTTATGTTTTATCTTTAGTAACTTGAATTAATTTTGGGTAGATTTTTTATACCTATTGTCATACTTCTGTAGATACATATAAACATTAATATTATTGTAGATTTGCTACATTTATTCTAAAAGAAAATTTATAATATTTTGACTAATTATAAAAAAACAAATAAATTTTTTACCGATTATTAAAAAAATATTAGGTGCATAATGTCTTTATGATGCAAAATATAATAAAATTACAAATAAAAATTTTAAAATCACATATATAGATAAGAATGTTTTTGTCAAGTTTAATTAACAATGGTTTTTTTATTCTTGTAAAAAAAAATTTATTTATATGAGAAATCTATATAATTTTGCTAAAACAAAATATATATATCATATTTAAAAATCAATAAATATTTATAAATGTCTATAAAAGTCTTTTAAAATGAAAGTCTCTAAAAGTTATTTGAAATGAAAGTCTATGAAAGTCTTTTAAAATGAAAGTCTATGAAAGTTTTTCATAATTCTGTAAAGTCTATAAAAGTCCATAAAAGTCACTAAAATCTGCAAAAGTAATTCACTTAAAAAAGTCATTAAAAGTTTTTTGAAATCCTAATTGAATACACCCTCCTAAATCTATTAATCTATTATAACATCCAAAGGACACACAAATGTAGCAGCAACAGTTCCTGCACCAAGGTGAGTTACATTAAAAGTTGAACACAGTAGTTCACAGTAGAGACTATATAAAGAGGTCGGGAATTTAGGGCGACGTTCCAAACTCGGGAAATGAAGGGCTGGATTTGAAATAGCAGTAAGGATATTGTTAATAGCAAAGGAAAAGTTTCCACCTCCCAGACCTGATTCCATACCCGAGAGTTTCACCAGGAGACCTCTCTATCCAGAGCCGAACTGGGATACCACCCCAGGAACAAGGACGGGCTTCGGAAACATCCGGGATAGAGCCCGGACCCAAGAGTTTCCACCAGGAGACCTCTCTATCTATAGCCGAATTGCGATACCACCCCAGGAACAAGGACGGGCTCCGGAAACATCCGGGATAGAGCCCGGAACGATCAGATCTAGCCCGTATCACCAAAACTAGAAGCTCCCCGAAGTCGAGGTCACCTCGCAAATGCTCCAGAGACTCGCCTGTACCTCGATTGACACAGAAGAATGTCCCTAAAAGGCCGCGCCTAGCTTCAAAAGGTCAGTCGAAGCCACACCTAGCTTCGAAAGGTCAGGGGAAGTCACACCTAGCTTCGAAAAGGTCAAGGGAAGCCAGATCTGGCTCCAAGCTAGAGGAAACTTCTCAAATATCAAGGTCAGAACACTAATCAACCTCATTGGTTTATGCACCACACCATGCCATATTCAACGACCTCTATAAAGGATCATGCTGAAAGGATATGAGGGATACATTGAATCATATCTGGAAACATTACCTAAATGCAGAACAAGTAATAGAATCCAAAAAGGAAACAAACTGATCTCTACCACGATACTCTCAATTCTGACATTAACTCAAAGTCAATGACATTAAAGCGAGAAATCTCGCCCGATAAGGAGGGGAAAGACGGAGAAAATCAAGGGGAGAATCAGTCTGTTTGACCTACAAACTACGTATAAATAGAAAAGAAAGGAAATGAAAAGGGAGAAAATGACTACTATTCGACAGGCATACGACAAACAATCAACCATTCCCTAGAGAGAGTTGAGAGCAAAGATAAAAGAATTTCTGTATTTGTATACCATGCACGTTCAATAAAAATATTTCTTGCTTTCTTGTCATTTTATAAATCATTGCTACACATACAATAAATCTTGGCCACCACCTACGTGTTAGTGGTCTCAAGGGCGTTAACTGAGATTTCTCATCCCGAGCAAAATTTCCGTTAACACTTTTTGGCGCCGTCTGTGGGAAAAACCCAATTATTTGCACTTACATTTTCGTTGTTTTACAGGAACTATGAGGCTCCGCTCCTCCCAAAGCCAACATAAAGTCCCGGAGCAACCTCCGGCGAGGCTAACACGAAAAGCCCCAAGAAAGGGGAGAAAGTCTGGATATAGTAGCCCAGCTCCGATCCAGACAACCAATATGCGGGCTACTGGCCACCCTATTGTGAGCCAGGCAGCGCTCGACCAACAAGCGGCGGCCTTCGTAGAATCCATCCGCGTCCGCCTCCTCGCTGAAGGCATCACGATCCAGCCAACCAACCTGAATGATCAGGGAGAGCCGAGCAGGCTCGGAGCTAGGCCACATGCTTTCGATCGCCTAGGACCTCCTCTTCCAGAGCCGGCTCGAGATAGATCAGGGCCCCAACGTTAGATCCGGGATAGGCTGGGACCCATGCCCCCAGCTCCGAAAAGACTTTCACAATATCAACCCAGGCTAGTTAAGTCTGCCGCAGATGCTTTTACCCGGAAGCCGTGAGGGCTATCTCATCCAACTACATCTAGAAGAACTACGCGGGCCCTAGAGGAGGAAAGTAGACAAACTCCCCGAGTGGATCATGTCCAGGAGGAGGACCGGATAGAAATTGCCAGTTCATCAGAAAGATTCGACAGTGAGGAATCTGAGGTTAACTCGAAGAGACCTGGGAACAAGCGACTGAGGGATCAGCTGGCAAAGCTACAAAAAGAGGTCCAGCAGGTAAGGAAGGGAAAGAATAAGGAGGACATGAAGAATCCCTTGAGCGAGATGAACGCTCCCTTCACTAGGAGGATCCGGGAAGCAGAGCTCCCCCAAAAATTCAAAATGCCAGAAGATAAGTTCTCTGGAACGGAAGATCCTCTAAGCCACCTAGAGAGCTTCGTTCAACAGATGGAGGTCCAGAACACTACCAGAGCAGCTATGTGCAGAATGTTTCCAACGACCTTGACCGACTACGTGAAAACCTGGTTCATGAAACTGCCCGTTGGTAGTGTGGATTCTTTCACGAAATTATCAACAGATTTTGCTCACAATTCCAAGGAGTCAAGCCTCGCCCGAAAGATCCCATACACCTCCAATATGTGATCCAGGAACGGAGTGAAACTCTTCGATCGTACGTGGAACGATTTCACAAGGAGGTCATACAAATGAGAGTTTTCACTGAAAAAGAGACCCTCGCCAACTTCAGGCGAAACCTATGGGCAGGAAAGCTTTTCCGTTCCTTCGCCAAGAGACCTCCTGAGACTTACCAGGAGGCCTACGACCGGGCTCTTGAGCAGGTCGAGATCGAGGAACAACTCAAGGTCAAGATGGAACATGACCACATGAGAACTGCAAAGCGTCTGAAGAAAGAAGCCCCCAAATTTGAGCCAGTGTAGAAAACTCAGAATAAACCTCCCAACAGGTCGACCTATCGCCTCCCTGCTCCTCTGTATAGGCCAGAAAGATATCCAGCAAAACGAACCCCTCCCCCGGCTTCGCCGCCTCCCAGGACCGTGGCTCCAGTAATGCAAGGGGAAAAAGGGTATGACTACTACACCCCTTTGAATGCTTCCAGGGAAACAGTCTACCTTGCCATACGAGATTAAGGGTTGCTCCAAAAGCCCACTCCCATGAAGGCCCCAGCTGATAGGAGAAATCGGTACAAGTACTGCGACTTTCACGAAGACGTGTGCCACAACACCTCAGAGTGCTATAATTTGCACAACCAGATTTAGGCCCTGATAAGGGGAGGATGCCTGATTGAGTTCTTACAACAGGTCGGAGATAATATCAGGACTGGAAGGGAGGTACAAGCTAAAATCCGTGAGGACACAGAAAAGAGGAAAGGGGAGCAGGCTGACTTAATGCAACAGATCCAGGTGATACACACTATCAGTGGAGGTCCTACACTGGCTGGCGTTTCCAATAACTCCCGGAAAAACCATGCAAGAAAGGTTCTCCGCATCGGAGAAAGCCGAGGGATCTTCGAAGTCAGCCAGAACCCGACAGAGCCCTCCCAATCAGCACATATCGTATTCACTGAAGCAGACGCCTTCAACACTGTGCAACCTCATGATGATCCTATGGTAATCACGATACAAATCGCCAACTGTCTGGTCCATCCCATGCTCGTGGATACAGGTAGCAATGTAGATATCCTCTTCAAGGATACCCTGGAAAAATTGAACCTGAAGCAGCATTGTTACAACAGCTGTACCACTCCGCTTTACAGTTTCACTAGGGACTCGATCATACCAGTGGGGTCAATGATCCTCCCAAAAATCATCGGGATCACCCCGCTCCAACAGAATGTTATGACCGACTTTGTTGTGGTGGACACCCCATCGGCCTACAACGCCATCCTAGGGAGATCTTTTCTGTCCTCCTTGAAGGGAGTCTTGTCCATATACTACAACGTCCTGAAATTCTCGGTTGGAACCAAAGTAAGAGAGGTACGCGGAGACCAGCAGGCAGCCAGGAAATGCTACGCAGTATCTGCCAATCCTACAGCCTTAGCGAAACAATGTGTACAGGTGACATTAGTCCAGGAAGACATGGATACGTCCTGGATAATCCAAGAGGAGAAGGAGCCCGCAGAGCATTCTGGGCAACCGGAGAGCGAACCTATCATGCCCTACGAGGAAGAACGGAGTAAGGAATGGGCCAGCGGGTAACCCGTAGATAAACTAGAAGAGATACCTATCAGAAATGACGATCCCTCCAAGGTCGTCAAGGTCGGAGCCACCCTTGATCTAGAAGTAAAAAGAGGACTAAATGATCTTCTCAGGGAATTCAGCGACATCTTCGCCTGGAACCATGATGAAATGCCTGGGATCCTGGCATCGTTGGCCACCCACCGACTGGCAGTAGACCCACAGTCAAGCTCGTCAAGCAGAAGAGGTGTCACTTCAACGCTGATAGGAACGCGACGGTGCAGGAAGAGGTAGATAAATTGATCAAAGCAGGGTTCGTTAGAGAAGTACGTTACCCCAAATGGATCGCCAACGTGGTCATGGTCACGAAGGCGAATAGGAAATGGCGTATGTGTGTCGATTACACCGACCTCAACTGGGCTTGTCCGAAAGACAGTTTTCCTTTACCAAAGATCGACCAGCTGGTTGACTCCACTTCCGGAAATAAACTTTTGAGTTTTATGGATGCATTCTCAGGATACAACCAAATTAAAATGCACCCGGCTGACCAAGATAAGACCAGTTTCATTACTGGGCAAGGCTTATACTGCTACAAGGTGATGCCATTTGGTTTGAAGAATGCGGGGGCCACATACCAGAGGCTGGTTAACAAACTGTTCAAGCCCGAGATAGGAAGGACGATGGAAGTGTATATCGACGACATGATCATGAAATCCCCAACCACAAAGGGACATCAGGAAGACCTTCGCAAAACCTTCCTCATACTGAGAGAAAACCAGATGCGTTTGAACCCTTCCAAATGTGCCTTTGGGGTAACGGCAGGGAAGTTTTTGGGCTTCATGGTTCATGAGAGAGGTATAGAAGCCAACCCAGAAAAAATCAAAGCTATCTTGGACCTGGAATCCCCGACCTCGCTCAAGCAAGTACAGATTCTGACTGGATGGGTGGCGGCACTCAACAGGTTTATCTCTCGCTCCACCGATAAATGTCTCCTTTTCTTCAAGGCCATCAAACAAGGGAAGAACATGAAATGGAGCCAGGAGAGCGAACATGCGTTTCAAGCTTTAAAAGAATACCTAACAAGCCCCCAATTGTTAGTCAAGCCGGTTCTCGGAGATGAGTTACAGATCTACCTGGCCGTATCAGAAACTGCAGTAAGCGGGGCTTTGGCCAAGGATTGTAGCGACGGTTTTCAAAGACCCATATACTATGTGAGTCATGCTTTGACCAAATCAGAAAGGAATTACATTCCCCTGGAGATGCTCACTTATGCTCTGGTGATCTCAGCGAGGAAACTCTGTCCCTATTTTCAAGCTCACACAATAGCAGTGGTGATAGACCAACCCCTCCGCCAATTCTTGCAAAGACCAGACGTGTCAGGAAGGCTAGTCTTATGGGCACTAGAGCTCACTCAGTTCGACCTAAAGTATAAGCCCGGACTACGATTAAGGCACAGGCTTTGGCCGACTTCGTGGCAGAATTCTCAGTGATCCCAGATCCAGATGATCCCTCAGTATCAAACGAGGTCCCTGAGAAGATATCCGAGGTCGAGAATTAGCCGGAAGGCTGCAAGCCATGGATCCTCTTTTCGGATGGAACATACTGGCGAGCCGGGGGAGGAGCTGGCATAGTTTTAATAGATCCGGAGGGGACTGAATTCTGTCACTGTTTCAGATTCGAGTTTAAAGCTACCAACAACAAAGCGGAATATGAAGCCCTCCTAGCCGGGATGAAGGTAGCCATTGAACTAAAGGCCGACTACCTGTAAATCAAGAGCGATTCGTTGCTTGTTGTAAACCAGGTGACTGGGGTCTACCAGGCAAAGGGAGATAATATGGCTGCCTACCTAAATCTAGCTCGGCTGCTAAAAAGCAAATTTAAGGGACTCAAGATCGATCAGGTGCCTCGACACCAAAACCATCGCGTAGATGTTCTGGCTAAAATAGCGGCGAACGGAGGCCAATCCCTACCAAGGGGAATTCCCCTCCAAGTTATCACCCAGCCAAGCATAGCCACAAATGGAGAAATTTGTTCCCTGGATCGCCTGCCTTGCTGGATGGACCCAATTGTCGCTTACCTCCTTGAAGGAGAGCTTCCCGAAGAGCCCGACCAAGCCCGAAGAATTAAGAGACTCTCGGTTCGATACTGTATGGTGGACGGATACCTCTACAGAAGGGAGAGATCCCTCCCCTTACTTAGGTGCTTGCATCCCGATGATGCTAAGTGGGCACTAAGAGAGGTCCACTCTGGGGACTGTGGGAACCACATAGGTGGGGAAGCTCTAGCCTATCAGGTGCTTCGTATTGGGTACTATTGGCCGACCATCCACCAAGACGCAAAGAGTTTTGTGCAATCCTGCGAACCTTGTCAAAGAACTTCAAACTTGAACCACCAGCCACCCGAGCGACTATCGTCCCTCAGTTCACCTTACCCCTTTGCCATGTGGGGAATCGACCTAATTGTGCCACTTCCTACCGCTCCTGGACAGATGAAACATGCTATCGTGGCTATCGACTACTTCACAAGATGGGTCGAGGCAGGACCTCTTTCTCGAATATCAGAAAAGAATACAACCAAGTACATCAAGACTAACGTGGTATGCAGATTCGGGACCCCTCTCATCATTATAGCCGACCTAGGAAAGCAATTCGACAACGTCCGATTCAAAGACTTCTACAAGGGATTGGAGATCGACCTCAGGCTCGCTTCAGGGGCTCATCCCCAGACTAACGGGCTAGTAGAATCCACAAACAAGACTATCAAGAAACTTCTGAAAAAGAAGCTTCAGCAGAAGAAAGGTAAATTGGCCGAAGAGCTACGAGAAGTCCTCTGGGCATACCGGACTACAAAAAGAACAGCTACAGGGGAGACACCTTACTCCCTGGCTTTCGGGGTTGAAGCAGTCCTCTCCATCGAGCATAACTTAACCTCGTTCAGGGTACAACACTTTGATCCCGAAAGTAACGAAGTCAAGCTCCGGGCTAACCTAGACCTTTTAGAAGAATAACAAGACCGGGTAGCAGAGAAAGTAGCGATCTACCAGAGCAAGATCGCTAGATACTTCAACCAAAAGGTTAGAGCCCGGGAATTCAAGGAAGAGGATCTGGTACTTAGGAAAGTGACCCTGAACACTCGGAAAAGGTCGGATGGAGTCTTAAGTCCAAATTGGAAAGGGCTATATTTGAGAAAGCTAGTTGTTCGCAATGGAGCTTATAAACTCGAAGACATGGACGGACGATCCATCGACCACACTTGGAATGCAGATCATTTGATGAAATTCTACCCTTGAAGGAAGTTCTCCAGTAGACCACCCCCAAGAAGGATCTGAGTGTAAGAGCATAGTTGCCCTCCAGATCTCGAGACCAGGAAACAGCTGAATAGCCCTCCTGATACCTTGGTCGAGCTACCACCCCCAAGAAGGATCTGAGTGTAAGTGCATAGTTGCCCTCCAGATCTCGAGACCAGGAAATAGCTGAATAGCCCTCCTGATGCCTTGATCGGACTACCACCCCCAAGAAGGATCTGAGTGTAAGAGCATAGTTGCCCTCCAGATCTCGAGACCAGGAAACAACTGAATGGCCCTCCTAATGCCTTGGTCGGGCTACCACCCCCAAGAAGGATCTGAGTGTAAGAGCATAGTTGCCCTCCAGATCTCGAGACCAGGAAACAGCTGAATAGCCCTCCTGATGCCTTGGTCGGGCTACCACCCCCAAGAAGGATCTGAGTGTAAGAGCATAGTTGCCCTCCTGATCTCGAGACCAGGAAATAGCTGAATAGCCCTCATGATGCCTTGGTCGGGCTACCACCCCCAAGAAGGATCTGAGTGTAAGAGCATAGTTACCCTCCAGATCTCGAGACCAGGAAATAGCTGAATAGCCCTTCTAATGCCTTGGTCTGGCTACCACCCCCAAGAAGGATCTGAGTGTAAGAGCATAGTTACCCTCCAGATCTCGAGACCAGGAAACAGCTGAATAGCCCTCCTGATGCCTTGGTCGGGCTACCACCCCCAAGAGGGATCTGAATGTAAGAGCATAGTTGCCCTCTAGATCTCGAGACCAGGAAACTGTAGGGAAAAATTGATATAAAACGCAGCGGAAGAAACGAAAAATAGATTTCGTATGGTTTAAAATTTTTCTCAAAGTTGAACCTTAACCTTTTAATTAATTAAACTCAAATATATACGGTTAGAGTTAAATACCTCTTGACGCGTGATCCGATTGACTTACGTCGATTGGTAATCTGCAAAATCTTTTCCGTTGCCCGTGAACAGTACCCGCGTGAACAGTACCCGTGTGAACAATGATTGTGAACAGTACCCCCAGTGAACAGTGATCGTGAATAGTACCGCGAGATCTTCCAATCTGAACACGTACGTGAATCGCCTAGGAGCGTGGTCTCCCTTTTTCTTTGAATTGCAAACCTGAGAATGGATGAACAAAGTTTTCTTTTTCTTTTGTTAGTCACAAAACAATCAAAAGAAGACAAAAATTATTCCGGTCACTTTTGAGTTCTCAATCTAATGATCGAAACTCGCGTGAACCTAATTCGATATTGTACACACAAGCTTATTGATGAACAAGCAATCAGTGTACTATCAAAGAATAATCTCTTCTCTCTTTTATGTTTAGTAGAATAAAAATTATCCTTTTCTATGAATTGAGAAGAAGAAGAAAAATTGAATCATTCAATCAACTATCTTGTGGCCGAATTCTATATGTGGTATTATATAGGTGGCCGAAATTTGGCTTCCTCTTCTATTTAGGATTGCCGAAATCTTCCTCTAAATGGACTAGGGTTGCCGCAAATCACATACCAAAAAGAGTTTGTGTTGCACCCTAATTTCCATCAACCTTTAGACTTCAAAACTTAATCCAACTCATAGATATTTTTATTCTTTTATTGACTAAATAAAAAGACTTCTTATTTGATTAAATAAATAAAATTAATTATTTATTTTCTTATCAAACAAGTCTTTTACTTTTAATATACTACTACCAATAGTATAACTTTAGGAAATATATTTCCTGATCAGAAAAAGATTTGTTTCTTAATTAAACAATTAATTAATAAATTAACTAATTCTAATTTAATTAAAACAATGAAACAAAATAATATATTAGGTTAATATATACACCTTGCCGCCCCACTTATATAAATGGGTCATATATTATTTTCTTATTTCATTTAATCCATTGGACTTTAAATAAAAGCCCACATGTGAACCAGACCCATTCTTATTAAAAGAAACAAGCCCACGTGTCTCCTTTTAATATATTAATATAATAGTGCAGCCCATTAATTAAATAATAGACATATTATATTCTTGATATATTAAAAACAGTTCTAGATGGACCCTTAAATCCGCCCGGTAGAATATATCAAGTGATCCATGCAAATACGTGTGGATTGGGGATCTTGGCGGGCTATCTAAATTTAAGCTTCAATAGACACAACCTAATCACAATCAACAAATGATTCACTTAGGTCCAATCTATTAATTTTAATTCATTCCACTAAAGAGCTAAAATTGAACTCTTAAATAAAGATAGAATAAGAAGATGTTTCTCATTCATACCCTAGAAAATCTTATAGGAGATGGTGTATCCTCGTGAATAATATCAGTAATCGCAAAGAGCTCATAGACCGCCTATAGCTCTCCAAGTTACCATATTTCCTCATCTGACCACATTTCGAACTTGGATACTTTGACTTGTCCAGAAGCCATGTTTTCAATAATCATTATTGAAAACTCAATGTTGAGATTTAATATCCAATACCTCAAAACATCCATATGATGATATTATACTCTCATTTAATAAATGGAGCCACGATGTCCATATCTATAAATGAAGTCCTCTATCGATTAACAAATGTATACCACCAAACTATCGAGGATAGACTATGTTATATAATCGTACTCATTGATAGCTCTAATGATAACACTTGCAACCATAAGTCCATCATTTATCTCAGGATTAAGATAGACTCTCCGATTGTCCTCTTTAATGAAAAGACTTATATCTAGTGACGGTTCTAGATAAAATATTTCATTGTGATCCAGTTCAATGTACCTAGTGCACTAGATTCTTTTACTCGAAAACCTTTCCATGATTTTAGACTCATCATATTCATTTGATCCCACTCAAATGCTAGTAAAAGAATTCAACAACTTTAACAAGATAGAGGTGCCCAACCTTTAACTTAAGTTGTGAACGTTATTCAAGACTAACTAAAGAATTGTGTCTACCTCATACATATCCGGATGTATGAACAATTCTTCATGTCTCATAGTCTTTTGACCTTATGATTATTTACCTTGACAATTATAATAATTAATGCTATAAGTAATTGTAAGAATCAGAATTCACTTTATTAATATGAGAAGATTGTCAATTACAATATTACACTCTTGCCATTGAGCATAATCCTAACAATCTCCCACTTGCTCTATAGCAAGTGTGTCATATCTCTCATTCCCATGTTCTCTAGATGTCCATCAAAGCTCTTCTGAGGTAGAGCCTTTGTGAAAGGATCTGTTAGATTTTCTGCTGACGCGATTTTGGTGATCGTCACTTCTCCCCTATGAACAATTTCCCTCAAAAGGTGATACTTCCTTTCAATGTGTTTACCTCTCTTATGACTTCTTGGTTCTTTCGAATTAGCCACTGCACCACTGTTGTCACAGTGTATAGTGATCTACTTATTCGCACTAGGAACCACTTCTAAGTCAATCAAGAATTGGGGGAGCCAAACAGCCTCTTTAGCAGCTTCGCATGCAGCAACATACTCAGCTTCCATGGTGGAATCATCAAATACAAGATTACTTGATACTCCTCCATATGACTGTTCCTCTTCCAATGGTAAACACAGATTCTGATGTGGATTTTCTGGAGTCAGAATCTGACTGGAAATCAGAATCTGTATACCCAACGGGAATTAATTCCCCTCTAGAGTATACAAGCATATAATCTCTAGTTCTTTTGAGATACTTGAAAATATGCTTGACTGCCGTCCAATGATCAGGACCAGGTTTCGATTGAAACCTGCAAACTATGCCAACAGCAAAATAAATATCTGGTATAGTACAGAGTATTGCATACATGAGACTTCCAACTGCCGAGGCATATGGAACTCTACTCATGAATTGCTCTTCATGCACATTCTTAGGTGCTTGACCCTTAGAAAGTTTGATTCCATGTCTAAAAGGTAACATACCTTTCTTGGAATCTTGCATGGTGAATCTAGACAAGATTTTATCAATGTATGAAGCTTGGGATAATGCAATCATTCTATTCTTTCTATCCCTTATTACTTGGATACCAAGAATATAACTTGCTTCTCCTAAGTCCTTCATATCAAATTGTTTTGCTAACCATTCTTTCACTGATGTCAATACACCTACATCGTTTCCAATGAGTAGTATATCATCAACATAAAGAATGAGGAAAACCAACTTGTCGCCTTTAATCCTCTTGTATACACAAGGTTCGTCAGGGTTTTGAATAAATCCAAAACCCTTTACAGCTTGATCGAACCTTATGTTCCAGGATCTAGATGCTTGCTTTAGTCCATATATGGACTTTTGCAACTTGCATACTCTTTCTTCTTGGCCTTTTTCAATGAATCCCTCTGGTTGCATCATGTAGATGCTCTCGTCAAGACTTCCATTAAGGAAAGCTGTCTTGACGTCCATTTGCCAAATCTCTAGGTCTAGAGATGCTGCAATTGATAAGAGTATCCTAATGGATTTAAGCATGGCCACAGGTGAGAAGGTTTCCTCGTAATCGATACCTTCTTTCTGTGTATAACCTTTAGCTACTAGTCTAGCTTTAAAGGTTTCCACCTTACCATCCATACCTCTTTTCCTCTTGTATACCCACTTGCACCCAATGGGTTTTATCCCTTTAGACAAGTCTACAAGGGACCAGACTTTGTTATTGAACATCGATTCAATCTCGGATTGCATTGCCTTTTGCCAATGACGACAATCAACATCCTCCATAGCTTCCTTGTACGTGTAGGGATCATCGTCGTCCGGGAGATTCTCAACAGATTCTCCTAGACCGATATATCTTTCGGGTTGTGTTCTAACCCTCCCACTACGACGAGGAATGGTAGGTTGTTGATCTTGTGTTAGAGTGGAACTTATAATTGGGCTGGGTTGTGAAACCTCTTGTGGAATTGTATCTCCTGACATCTCATTCAGGACAATTCTACTTTTAGGCACAAAATTATTCATATAGTCCTTTTCTAGAAATGAAGCATTTGTTGAAACAAATACTTTTAGATCAGAAGGACTATAGAAATAATATCCTTTAGTTCCTTTTGGATACTCCACAAATATACATGTTTCCGAACGGGACTCTATCTTTTCTGTCTTTCCTTTTAACACATGTGCAGGACAACCAAATATCCTCATGTGTTGTAAACTAGGCTTTCGCCCAGTCCACAATTCATGTGGGGTTTTAGGGACAGATTTAGATGGTACATCGTTTAGAATATATATTGCTGTTTGTAGAGCATATCCCCAAAAAGAAATAGGAAGTGTTGAATAACTCAACATTGATCTAACCATCTCTAAAAGAGTCCTATTTCTCCTTTTTACTACCCCATTTTGTTGAGGTGTACCTGGTGCAGAAAGCTGAGAAACTATCCCATTATCAATAAGATATTGCTGAAACTCTCCAGATAGATATTCTCCACCACGATCAGATCTCAAGATTTCTATATGTTTCTCAAGCTGATTTTCTACTTTAGCTTTGAATGCTTTGAACATATCAAATGCATCCGACTTATGTCTCATGAGATACACGTAACCAAATCTTGAGTAATTATCTGTGAAGGTGATGAAGTACTCATATCCACCTCTAGCTTGAATGCTCATAGGACCACATACATCAGTGTGTACTAGTCCTAAACATTCAGTGGCTCTTGCACCTTTGGTATTGAACGGCCTTTTGGTCATTTTACCTTCCAAACAAGATTCACAAGTTGGTAGATCATCAACCTTTAAGTCACTTAAAGGTCCGTCACATACCAATCTTTTAATCCTATTAAGGTTAATGTGACCTAGGCGTAAATGTCAAAGATATGTTTCATCTTTTGATAATTTTACTCTTTTATGATTAGGTTCCGTTATTTATTTGTCTAACGAGTGAGAGATATTTCTATGCAAAAAGAATAAACCGTTTTCCAATGTACCTTTGCAAACAACTTTGTCATTCTTACTAATAATAAAAGTTTTATTAAAAGTAACCGAATATCCAAACTTATTTAAACAAGAAACTGAAATTAAATTCTTCTTGAATTGAGGTACATAATAAATGTCTATTAAATCTAAATGCCTACTAGAATCTAAAATAACTCTAATATCTCCCACTGCACTTGTAGACACTAACGTTCCGTTGCCCAAGCGCAAATTGACTTCATCTTCATTCAACCTTCTCTTTTCCTGAAACCCCTGCAAGGAATAACAAACATGATTAGTGGCTCTAGAGTCTATGATCCAAGAATCAGTAGAATCTGCCAGAAAACATGTTTCTAGATAAATAACATTACCTTCTTCCTTCTTTTTCTGGGACTTTGGGCAATCTCTTTTCCAATGTCCCTTTTCACCACAAAGGAAGCATTTCCCTTTGATCTTGGTTACTTTCTTGGTTTCCTTCTTGGTAGGCCCAAGTTGCTTTTTCTTCTATTGTTTCTTGACCTTCTTACGGGTTTTAACAGTAGCAACTTTACCAACCAAATGAATCTCTTGACCTTTGTTTTTCACAAGGATCTTTTCAGTGCTTTGAACATCTTGCATCAGGCCCTGCAAGGTGTATTCCTTTTTGTTCAAGGTGTAGTCCAACTTGAACTAATCAAAGGAATCTGACAGTGAGTTAACTACCATATCAATTTTGGTCTCACCATCAATCTCAGCACCATTTAGTTCAGCAATATTGAGATGTGCTATGACTTTCATCATGTGATCTTTCACAGATTGTCCAGGTTTCATCCTAAGATTCATAAAAGCAGTCACTGCCTCTCTCTTAGTCGTCCTAGACCTCATAGCAAACATTTCCTCTAGAGACATCATTGTATCAGCAGCGGACTCCATTCCTTCATGTTGCTGTTGCAACACGTCGGAGATAGTGGCCATAATGTAACATTTTGCCATATCATCAGAAGTCTTCCACTGTTCATACTCATCTCTTTGCATCACATTAGATCCATTATTAGGAAGGGGTGGTTTAGGAGTGGTCAGAAAAAACTTATATTTTTCACTTTGCAGCAACAACCCAATTTTCCTTTTCCATGTTACGTAGTTATCTCCAGTTAAGGTGTTATCTTTCAGGATGTTCATAAGTGATGGGGTCATGATTTCTGATTAAAACAAAAACATATATAAGTAAATAATCATGATAATAGCACTTTTAAAAATTTATCTTGAATTAAAATAAATAATTCAATCATAAAAATTCAACGGTGATCCAACACCCATAAATATTACGCCTCCTTTGGGAGTTCGCACTATTTACTAGTTAGACTAGGTCCCACTTAATTGTTAACATAACAACTAGCGTTTTTAATTTTAGCCTTGCAATTTTATTAACAAGAACTCTTGGGAGGATATTAATAAAATTACATTGAGTGTGTTACCAAGATATCGGCCCTCAAATTTCTCTCACGAAAATCCCTCATTGGGGAGTAGATTTCGTTTAAGTCAATTGTCTAGTCTATCCTTGTAAGGAAGTATATTGTTAAATTCCATTTATGGACGCCCTTTGGAGGGATTACCAAAAATAATAAAACTCAACTAATCTTGGAGGCCATATGCGTTCTTGCACACCTTCTCCCACTCAATTATTTAAGGCGTGTGATTAAATCCCAAAGAATGATTTTTACCAAGTTATCTAGATGCCAATTAGATACCTAAATCATTCAATGCATGTTCATACCAAAAGAGATATATGAGTGGCACTCCTATTCTAAAATGTCATGTTATCATACAACAACAAATATTGTAATATTTAAGCAAAAATTAAATAGCAACAATTTTGGCCCATCCTAGAAAAGCAAGTAAATTACAATTGTTAGAAATACAAGATCTTCAGGTGGCCATCAAACATACGCTCATCCCTCGGCCTCCTCCCATGGACGTGCACAGCCCACAGCCCCACAAAAGGGCTGCCTTGCGCAGCCCATAAGGCCACACAAGGCTGCCGTGTGCAGCCCACCAAGGATTGGGCTTGCCATGCGCAGCCCAATCCAGTCCTAGGGTGCGCACGGTGCTCGTTCTCGGTTCCGGTTGCTTCGTTTTTCTTCGTGTTTTCAAATTTTCAATACCCGAATACATTACATCATATTACGAATAAATTACTGCAGCAATTTTTTTTTATTTTTTTTTATTTTACTGCAGTAAGATTTACAAAAAAAATACTGCACCGATTTTACATACAAAAAAAATAAAACCCTAACAACTACCAAGAAGGAATTATGGCGATAATAGACCACCCTTCCTCTTACAAATCCGAAACTAAAATTACATTGAAATTCTAGGACCAAAATCGAGCAATAACAATTCACTTTATAAAACATATATAAATCCATACATTCAACATGTAATTATATATGCGAATACCTAGAGTGTCATCTCTTTCTAAAACATGTATAATCACAATAAAAAAGAAATAGATTCACGTAAATATACGTTAATTAATTAAAAGATACAACCAAGGCTCTGATACCAATTGTAGGGAAAAATCGATATAAAACGCAGCGGAAGAAACGAAAAATAGATTTCGTATGGTTTTAAAATTTTTCTCAAAGTTGAACCTTAACCTTTTAATTAATTAAACTCAAATATATACGGTTAGAGTTAAATACCTCTTGACCCGTGATCCGATTGACTTACGTCGATTGGTAATCCGTAAAATCTTTTCCGATGCCCGTGAACAGTACCCGCGTGAACAGTACCCGTGTGAACAGTGATTGTGAACAGTACCCCCCGTGAACAGTGATCGTGAACAGTACCGCAAGATCTTCCAATCCGAACACGTACGTGAATCACCTAGGAGCGTGGTCTCCCTTTTTCTTTGAATTGCAAACCTGAGAATGGATGAACAAAGTTTTCTTTTTCTTTTGTTAGTCACAAAACAATCAAAAGAAGACAAAAATTATTCCGGTCACTTTTGAGTTCTCAATCTAATGATCGAAACTCGCGTGAACCTAATTCGATGTTGTACACACAAGTTTATTGATGAACAAGCAATCAGTGTACTATCAAAGAATAATCTCTTCTCTCTTTTATGTTTAGTAGAATAAAAATTATCCTTTTCTATGAATTGAGAAGAAGAAGAAAAATTGAATCATTCAATCAACTATCTTGTGGCCGAATTCTATATGTGGTATTATATAGGTGGCCGAAATTTGGCTTCCTCTTCTATTTAGGATTGCCGAAATCTTCCTCTAAATGGACTAGGGTTGCCGCAAATCACATACCAAAAAGAGTTTGTGTTGCACCCTAATTTCCATCAACCTTTAGACTTCAAAACTTAATCCAACTCATAGATATTTTTATTCTTTTATTGACTAAATAAAAAGACTTCTTATTTGATTAAATAAATAAAATTAATTAATTATTTTCTTATCAAACAAGTCTTTTACTTTTAATATACTACTACCAATAGTATAACTTTAGGAAATATATTTCCTGATCAGAAAAAGATTTGTTTCTTAATTAAACAATTAATTAATAAATTAACTAATTCTTATTTAATTAAAACAATGAAACAAAATAATATATTAGGTTAATATATACACCTTGCCGCCCCACTTATATAAATGGGCCATATATTATTTTCTTATTTCATTTAATGCATTGGACTTTAAATAAAAGCCCACATGTGAACCAGACCCATTCTTATTAAAAGAAACAAGCTCACATGTCTCCTTTTAATATATTAATATAATAGTGCAGCCCATTAATTAAATAATAGACATATTATATTCTTGATATATTAAAAACAGTTCTACATGGACCCTTAAATTGGCCCGGTAGAATATATCAAGTGATCCATGCAAATACGTGTGGATTGGGGATCTTGGCGGGCTATCTAAATTTAAGCTTCAACAGACACAACCTAATCACAATCAACAAATGATTCACTTAGGTCCAATCTATTAATTTTAACTCATTCCACTAAAGAGCTAAAATTGAACTCTTAAATAAAGATAGAATAAGGAGATGTTTCTCATTCATACCCTAGACAATCTTATAGGAGATGGTGTATCCTCGTGAATAATATCAGTAATCGCCAAGAGCTCATAGACCGCCTATAGCTCTCCAAGTTACCATATTTCCTCATATGACCACATTTCGAACTTGGATACTTTGACTTGTCCAGAAGCCATGTTTTCAATAATCATTATTGAAAACTCAACGTTGAGATTTAATATCCAATACCTCAAAACATCCATATGATGATATTATACTCTCATTTAATAAATGGAGCCACGATGTCTATATCTATAAATGAAGTCCTCTATCGATTAACAAATGTATACCACCAAACTATCGAGGATGGACTATGCTATATAATCGTACTCATTGATAGCTCTAATGATAACACTTGCAACCATAAGTCCATCATTTATCTCAGGATTAAGATAGACTCTCCGATTGTCCTCTTTAATGAAAAGACTTATATCTAGTGACGGTTCTAGATAAAGTATTTCATTGTGATCCAGTTCAATGTACCTAGTGCACTAGATTCTTTTACTCGAAAACCTTTCGATGATTTTAGACTCATCATATGCATTTGATCCCACTCAAATGCTAGTAAAAGAATTCTACAACTTTAACAAGATAGAGGTGCCCAACCTTTAATTTAAGTTGTGAACGTTATTCAAGACTAACTAAAGAATTGTGTCTATCTCATACATATCCGGATGTATGAACAATTCTTCATGTCTCATAGTCTTTTGACCTTATGATTATTTACCTTGACAATTATAATAATAAATGCTATAAGTAATTGTAAGAATCAGAATTCATTTTATTAATATGAGAAGATTGTCAATTACAATATTACACTCTTGCCATTGAGCATAATCCTAACAGAAACAGCTGAATAGCCCTCTTGATGCCTTGGTCGGGCTACAACCCCTAAGAAGGATCTGAGTGTAAGAGCATAGTTGCCCTCCAGATCTCGAGACCAGGAAATAGCTGAATAGCCCTCCTGATGCCTTGGTCGGGCTACCACCCCCAAGAAGGATCTGAGTGTAAGAGCATAGTTGCCCTCTTAATCTCGAGACCAGGAAACAGCTGAATAGCCCTCCTGATGCCTTGGTCGGGCTACCACCCCCAAGAAGGATCTGAGTGTTAGAGCATAGTTGCCCTCCTGATCTCGAGACCAGGAAATAACTGAATATCCCTCCTGATGCCTTGGTCGGGCTACCACCCCCAAGAAGGATCTGAGTGTAAGAGCATAGTTGCCCTCCGGATCTCCAGACCAGGAAATAGCTGAATAGCCCTTCTGATGCCTTGGTCGGGCTACCACCCCCAAGAAGGATCTGAGTGTAAGAGCATAGTTGCCCTCCAGATCTCGAGACCAGGAAATAGCTCGATAGCCCTCCTGATGCCTTGGTCGAGCTACCTTCCCCAAGAAAGATCTGAGTGTAAGAGCACAGTTGCCCTCCAGATCTCAAAGACTAGGAAATAGCTACGTAGCCCTCCTGATGTCTTGGCTGGGCTATCACCCCATAAAATATATATATATATACGTATATATATATATAATGTTTGCTTTCGTGTGCAGGATCAAAATCAACATAATTCCCTACACGAATCTTAATTGTTGCTACATATGCTACTCTGGATCCCATTCAAGACCAGAAATAAAATAAAAAGTTCTCAAAAGAGCGCTTCGATTTATCATTAAGGACAAGGGGAGCCTATCCCCCGATAAGGCTACATCCAAATGAGGAGCCCAACCCCCAAACTCGGGCTACAAAAAGAAGAAGAAAAAGGAAAGACTGGTAAGGGCAAAACGGGGTGCCCACCCCCTTTTCCGGGCTATCAAAAACAAGTCATGATGAAACGTTTTAAACTTTGGGACTCTCATGGCTCCCCTCCACTGGCCCTCCTTCCTCATGCTGATCCTCGCCATCAACCCCCTCTACAGATAGCTGTCCATCTTGGTTATCCTCGCCGACCGCTCCTCCATCTAGAGGTTCCATCGGTTGATCAGCTGGATCTTCCTCCGAAACCTCATTAATTACGTCCATAACCTCAGGCGGGATAGCCGCGTCAAGAAGGGCAGCCATGGACCCCGTCTGGCTCCTGTCGACCTCCATCTCTGTTAAAGGAGGATCCTCAGATGGGCTCCTAACCTCTTCACCAGCTCCTGACTGATCCTCCTCGGATCGAGAGGACATCACTTTACTTGAAGACTCCCCAGGACCTGAGATGGTAAAGGTAGGAAGAGGGAATGAAGGATCTGTCTGAGCGGGCTGCTTCCCAGCTCCTGCTGGGCTTGAAGGGACCACCTTGTCGCCTTCAGAGCGAGATAACTCGGCAGCCTTAAGCATTGTTTCCTGTCTATCCTAGCCAGCAATAGATGATAAATCAAAAGGAGGAGGAAGAGCTTCCGCGGCTTGAAAGGAAGCATAGAAATACTCGTCGCTGAAGGAGGTCTCCGCATCAGCTTGCAGCTTGGTCACCTGAGTAATCAGAGACTGGTTCTCGAGGTCCAACTTCTTAGCCTCAGATCTCTAGGAATTTCGTTGCCTAGCCCGTCGGAGAGATTGAAGACGCTCCTGATCATAAGATTGCTTCATCCTCTCATGATCGCAGCGAAGCTCAGCCATCTCGACCTCGATTTTTCCCTGGCTGGAAGTCACCTCTTCCACTAAAGACCGAGCCTGCTTGAGCAGTTCCCCAGCTTTCTCTGCTTCAGCTTCGACTTTTGCAGCCCGATCACGGAGGAGGGCTACCTGCTGGCCCATCGCGGCATTAAGCTTGAAGGCCTACAAAATACAGAACCTGAGTTAGAAACTGAACGAATTAACAAGAGTAGCATGAAGGAAATACAATTGCCTCAGCTAAAATATCAGACCCCTTGGTTATAAGGACGTCCACAGGTATAGAAGCCATCTTGGAGATCCCGCCACCCGGACAGGACGCTATGAATTGCTCCAGGACCTCATCCCACCCTGTCGAGCTCGACTGAGGCTGAGAGCGGCTGGAAGGAACCTTCGCGACACCTTTCCCAGAAGCGACACCTTTCCCAGAAACCTCCGAGGCTTTGGTTGTTGGAAGCGCAGCAGAATCAGGTGTTTGAGTCGAAGGGGTAGCAACTTTAGCGGCCACGGCCGAGGGGGCAGAAGCAGCGGGCCAACCACCTGGGGAGCTTTACCCAAAGCCCGGAAAGCCCGCTAGGCAAGAGTGGCCATCTTAGACCCAGCCGGAGAGATAGACGATGCCAGAGCAGGTTCGACCCCAGAGGAGGGAAGATAAGCTCCACCTTGAGGAGAGCGTGAGACGTGACGGGTGGCCGGTTCCACGACAAAAACTGTGAGTAAGCAGATTAAAAAAGAAAATGTTAGAACCAAGCTGAGTAATAAGGCAAAGCAGCTCAATGACACTTGCGAGGGATAGCGTCTGAAATCCGCAAATATTTGTTCACCCTATGAGGATCAAAAGCTTCAGCAGTAGGGAACTTCAGATTCAAATAATTCCGAGCTAGAATAGCCTTTAAAACGGCTTCGGACTCAGAAGGCAGAGAGTCCCGGTCCCATGAGGGCTTGTCACCGAAAGCCGTGGGAACCTCGAATTCATGCCCTCCGATGAAAATCGAGCTCCCCCAGTCATCCCCCGCCAGGATCCATTATTCTTTCCACGCGGGGTCCTTCTTCGAGGCACTAGGAATGATGAAGTTGAGCTTGTTCTTGGCCTTGGCATAGAATTGGCCTCGAGGAGCCCCAAACAGGTTCCCAATCTGGAAGAGATAGGCCAGCTCCTCTGCACCTGGCTCCCTCGTCACCTTACTCATCTGGCATTGTTCCCTCCATAATACAAGGAAACCAATCAGATGCCTCAAGAAGCCAGGCGTCAATTGGAGGGGAGCGAGCTGGATGGCGTTGAGAGCCCGCCGAAGGGTTTGATGGAGGGGAAGCCTGACCCCGTTCTCAAGAGCGGCCACATGAATCGGTAGCACGCCTTTAGGGGGATTGGAGAACTCATAATTTTTGGGAGGCACCGAGATGAATACGCTGTCAGGGATGCCAAACTTTGACCTCAAGCGATCAATCGACACAGGGTCAACGGTGGAATCTGGGACAACCCGAAAATCGTAAGGAGGGAGCCTCTCCACAAGGGGACCAGGAGCCGAGACCCGACGCTCCCCCGCGGTGCCACCGTCCGCTTCTTTGTCGAAATCATCGTCGACAATATCCAAAGGGTGGTCGGGATGGTTGGAGAACCTAGTCCCGATGGATACATTCCTACTTGACCGCCGACGTTGCGAGGTGGGCGGGGAATCGTCGCCGTCAAAACTCCTCCTAGCCCACTTCCCCAAAGTAAGACTGATGACCTCCTCGCCATCGAGTATGGAATCAGCTGAGTCACGACTGTTTTTCGACATTGTAGAAGCCATAAAGGACGAAGAATGAAGAAAGAAGCAAGCTTGGAGGAAAAGCTATGGAAATATTTCTCTGCAAAATTTTTCTTTTAGCTCGAAGAGATGTGAGGAAGATGAGGAGGAAAATAGACATATATATAGGCAGGAGGGCAACAACACGAGCTACCGAGATACTCGTTGGTAACGGTAAAAAATCGACTACAGTAACGTAACCGGATTAAACTCAAAAGCGGGCTAATCATCTCACGCCACATCACTTACGCAGTTAACAGGAAGATCTCCCCAAGATTCTGGTAACGGTAAAAAATCTCGGGGACTGCCGTAACGCAATCAGATTAATTCAAAGATAAATTAGTCGGTTCGCATCACGTCACTCAAATGAAGAAATTTCCCTAATATTTAGGTAACGGTAAAAAGAGGAAGATTTCCCAAATAAAGTGAAAATCTGACCTCAACCCCGAGCTCGACGTCTGGTGTTCAAGTCAGAGGGGACTTCTGTTAATAGCCAAAATTGGCTAAGGACCAAAGGAAAATTTTCCACCTCCCAGACCTGATTCCATACCCGAGAGTTTCACCAGGAGACCTCTCTATCCAAAGCCGAACTGCGATACCACCCCAGGAACAAGGACGGGCTCCGGAAACATCCGGGATAGAGCCCAGACCTAAGAGTTTCCACCAGGAGACCTCTCTATCCAGAGCCGAACTGCGATACCACCCCAGGAACAAGGACGGGCTCCGGAAACATCCGGGATAGAGCCCGGAACGATCAGATCTAGACCGCATCATCAAAACTAGAAGCTCCCCGAAGTCGAGGTCACCTCGCAAATGCTCTAGAGACTCGCATGTACCTCGATTGACACAGAAGAATGTCCTTAAAAGGCCGCGCCTAGCTTCGAAAGGTCAGTCGAAGCCACACCTAGCTTCGAAAGGTCAGGGGAAGTCACACCTAGCTTCGAAAAGGTCAAGGGAAGCCAGATCTGGCTCCAAGCTGGAGGAAACTTCTCAGATATCAAGGTCAGAACACTAATCAACCTCACTGGTTGATGCACCACACCATGCCATATTCAACGACCTCTATAAAGGATCATGCTGAAAGGATATGAGGGATACACTGAATCATATCTGGAAACGTTACCTAAATGCATAACAAGTAATAGAATCCAAAAAGGAAACAAACTGATCTCTACCACGATACTCTCAATTCTGACATTAACTCAAAGTCAATGACATTAAAGCGAGAAATCTCGCCCGATAAAGAGGGGAAAGACGGAGAAAATCAAGGGGAGAATCAGTCTGTTTGACCTACAAACTACGTATAAATAGAAAAGAAAGGAAATGAAAAGGGAGAAGATGACTACTATTCGACAGGCATACAACAAACAATCAACCATTCCCTAGAGAGAGTTGAGAGCAAAGATAAAAGAATTTCTGTATTTGTATACCATGCACGTTCAATAAAAATATTTCTTGCTTTCTTGTCATTTTATAAATCATTGCTACACATACAATAAATCTTGCCCACCGCCTAAGTGGTAGTGGTCTCGAGAGCGTTAACTGAGATTTCTCATCCCGAGTAAAATTTCCGTTAACAGATATAAACAATGTATCATTATCCGGTGTTTTTGGGCATTTGATAATTGCTGCTTTCGTAGAGCAGAGCATGGGTTGATGAGGCCAGTGCTCTCTTTACATTAGATAATGCTCTTTAGGAGTTGCAATAAGAAGCCTTGATTTGCATGTGTAGATATATTTAAAATCAAGAGAGGCTCAAATTATCTAAGGTGTAACATCGATCTATTTCTATCTTCTCATTGTTTTAAAATTCTAATTGTAAATTAATACTTAAAGGTTAATTCTGAAAAATAAATGAAGTTTATGATTGAATCTTAAAAGATAGGGAAAATCGTATTTTAGTCCATGTTGTTTGCCTTATTCTGTGTTTAGTCAACGATTTTTTTGAATTGTAATTTTTAGTTCACCGTTATTCTAACAATAGGGATTGTAGTCTCTACCGTCCAATTCCGTTAGGGTTTTACTGAATTCTGTTAAGTCAATGAGGGTAAATAGGTAAATTCATCAATGGGGACAGGAAGGGTAATTAGGGATGAACGCTATAAAGGTAATTTGGTATATACAATTAATAATATATTAAATAAAAAAATTAAAAATAAAATAAAAATAAAAAACAAATCAATAATTAAAAATAAAAAACAAAATCAATAAATATTAAAAATTAAAAATTAAAAAACAAAAAACAAAATAAAATCTTTTCCTCTTCTCATGATCTCTCTATCTCTCATCTCCTTTCTCTTCATCTTCATCTTCATCATCAAACCTTAACCCGATCTCTTTCTCTATTTTCTTCTTCTTTTTCTTTATCGATTGGGTTTGGGTGTAGGTGTATTATGGGTTCGATTAGATTTGGGTATGGGTGTGGGTGGTTTGGTACGATTTGGGTGTGTGTGTGGGCGAGATTGACTCTCTCTCTCTCTCTCTCTCTCTCTCTCTCTCTCTCTCTCTCTCTCTCTCTCTTCGACTCTCCCTCTTCGCTGGTGTTGGTGGTGGTCTTCTAGGTGTGAGGCTTCGCATGTGTTTGGGACTGGGTTTGTTGAGAGTGATGATGGTGATGAAGATTTTGGGGTTTGGACTCTCGGTTTGTGTTTGTGGTTGTTGAAATCGATTTGATTTGTATGTTAGGGGATTTGAAATCGTTTGGTTTGTGGGTTGTTTTTCTAGGAATTTTGGGCTGTTTTTATAGAGGTGGTGGTTGTTGTGTGGTGCTGGTGGCTGGATTTTGGGGGTGGTGATGGCTGTTTCACGGTTGGGTCTTGATTTGGGGATGGTGATAAGTAGTTCTTGGACTGATAATGGTGTTGTTGTTGTTGATGATATTCTGGGTTTGGTTTTTCAAAATCTGTGTTGATGATATACTGATAATGGTGATGGTGGTGTTGAATTTGAATGGACTCAAACCTGGACTTGAATTTGGTTTTTATTTTTGGGAGCTGGAGAAGAAGATAATCTGGGTTTCCAAATGTTCCAGATCTGGATCCCAGATTGCTTTTTTTTTTTAAAATTTTGTTATTATTTTTAAATTTTGTTTTAAAAATTTAAATTAAAAAATTAAAAAGGTGGGATATTTCAACCGTCATCTCAAAGATGGGCGGTGGAGATCCATCCTTTTTTTGTGTTTTTTTGAGATGGTAATTTGAGGTAAAATTTACAATTAAGGGTAAAACGGTCTTTTCAATGGGATCAACACACATCAGGGGCATTTACATCATTTAACATGTCTGACGTGTCAGAATCCGTCATTTTAACGGATTCTGTCACATAAGGACTAAAAGTTACAATTCTAAAAAACCAAGGACTAAACGCAGATTAAGACAAATTACGGGGACTAAAATACGATTTACCCTAAAAGATATATTGTAGGTATATACCTGATTTCAAATGCTGAGCAGACTGACTTGCACACTGTTTTCAATGAAGAAGAAAATTACAGTCAGCCTCCTATACAAAAAATAATAATAATGAAAAACTCCACCACAAGAGTTGGTGAATTTACGAGGCCACAATAACACCAGTAGTCTTGCTAAAAAAATCATCCGATGAAGCCCAAAACGCAGATTTCCTGTGGTTCATCAAGTATAGACACCAAGAGCATTTTAAGAGCAGACAAAAAGTTGAAAGCTGCACCTTTTTTGATAATGTCAAAGAACATTTTCGTGGTGATTTATACGTACGAACTTCTCTGCACACGACTGTTGGATTTTATTTAAATCCAGCATCTCTTCCTTACCTACCAATAGTCTCGACATGAACACAACCCATCCTTGAAATGGTGAAAACGAGTGGCATCTCTCACAATGATTTCTCTGCCTACAAGCTTGGAGATGAATTTAATGGCAGAGTGGCAGTCATTACAGACTCTGAGGTTCTTCATAATCCTCAACGTAGTGTTCTCTGGAGTACTTATCAGCCCAAATGCAATAGCAAGTTTCTCACTGTGATGTCTAAGGATCTGCTCCTTCACCTCGTCTTCAAGGTCATGCAATACAGATTCAGTGTCTGGAACAAAACCCCTCTTTTTTATCTCTTCCCATATTTTTGCCATCATATTGTAGATTGCGTCTTTCCGAGGGTGAAGTGCATCTTCAACCCCGAAACAATGGACTTTGTTCTGGATCTGAACCCAGCTTATTCCTTGGTTTTTTTTAATTCCTCCGTCCTTCATCGATTTTCTAATTTTCGCAGCATCATCCCATTTTCCGCAAGCTGAATATAAATTAGCAAGGGCTGAGTACGCCCCACTGTTGTTAGGCTCAATAAGAAGAAATCTCTCTGCCGCAATTTTTCCAAGTTCTATATTCTTATAGACCCTACAGGAAGACAAAAGTGAACCCCAAGCTTCAACATCTGGTTCATTAGGCATGTTTTCTATAAAATCGTATGCTTCTTGTAGCAATCCGGCTCGCCCAAACAGATCAACCATGCATGAGTAGTGGCTTGGGGTAGGTTCAATTTTGTGAACATTTTTCATCAAATTATAATACTTCTTCCCTTTCTCTACCAATCCCACATGTATACAAGCAGAGAGCACACCAACATATGTTATATGGTCTGGCATAATACCGAGTGCCAACATCGTCTCAAACAATTGTATCGCCTCTTCCCCAAGACCATGTTGAGCAAAAGCTATAATCATGGATGTCCAAGAGACGGTCTCTTGGTGCCAATGAATCAGATCAAATACTCGTCTTGCACCATTGATGCTTCCAGCTTTGGAATACATGGTAATTAGAGCATTGCTCACGGAAACTGAGGATCCTTGTCCTGATCTTAAGGCGACTGCATGAATTTGTTTGCCATGGTCCAAAGAAGCCAAGCTTGAAGTGACACTCAACATGGCTGCAAGAGTGTAATTATTTGGCTTGGGGCCTTCTCTAACCATTAATCTGAAAAGCTCCACTGCATCATTATTTAAGCCATTCTGCTCATATCCAACAAGCATGGCTGTCCATGCAACCACATCGCGGTCTCTCAATGAGTCGAAGATCCTTCTAGCTGGGCCTATATCCCCAAGCTTTATGTATCCATCTAGTAGAGCTGTAAAAGCTATAAAGTTCAGATATGAGGCCCCACTCTGCTGTACAATTTTCTGAGCAATTTCAATTCCACCCGACTTTGCATAACATGAAACCAAAGCATTTCCCACTGCTCCCGAGGCATCAAATTCGGTTCTAATTATATAAGCATGAATCTGTTTTCCATGTTCGAGCATTTCAAGATTGGCACAAGCTGACAAAACACTTGCTAAGGTGAACTTATCTGGCTTCAAAGAGGACTCCTTTAGCATGTTCGTGAACATATCAAGAGCTTCAATATCATATCCATGCTGATTATAACCAGTAATCATTGAATTCCATGTGACGATATCTCTCACACTCATTAGCTCAAATTGAGCACGAGCAAGATCAACGTGGCCAGACTGCGTATACAAAGAAATCATAACATTCCAGCTTGATACATTCTTCAATACCATTTGATCAAAAACAACTTTCACCATGTTTTCATCACCGCACTTAACATACATATTTAACAACGAATTCGTGACGTGAACACACCTACCAAGCCCTAACTTAATCACGAAGGAATGTACCTTTCTACCAACACCCAAATCCCCTATAGCTGCACACGAAGCGAGTACACTCGTAATCGTGAACCGGGTTGGCAAAACTCTATCTTTTACCATCTCTACAAACAGCTTTATCGCGTTCTCAAAACGAGCCATCTCCTTGTACCTAACAATCATCGTAGTCCAGGAAACAGAATCACGATTCGGTATGTTATTAAAAACTTCATGAGCTAGGTCTAGCTCACCTTGCTTCAAATAACAGGAGAGGATCGTATTCCACGAGTACATGGTCCTCACAGGCATTTCATCGAAAACCTTCCGGGCATCAGAAATCGACTCAGTTTTCGCATAGAAATTCATGAGGTTGTTCTTCAAGAAGACACTCAGGTGGAGGCCGGACTTCAAAATGCGTGCGTGGATTGATTTTCCCGCAAAAGGGTTCCTGGACTTGGGACTTGTTTGGAGAACATGAGCGTAGAACTCCAAAGGCGAAGTGAAAATAGATGGATTCGGGGTTGCCATAGGAGATCAGACAAATTCAAATCAGTGATTAGAATCTTGAATTAAAAGGGCTTTTTGTTTTTACTTTTGTTTCATGAAAATCTTTTGATGATTACAAAGATTATAGTAGTAAATTCAATACATATGTTTCGAAAAAGAAATGGCGGGAAACGGTAACTAGCTGTTAAGAATCGCCTCGATGATCAAGAATTTTTATTTATTTATTTTGACTTGCAGTCAAGAATTGTTGAAAATGAAATTATATATTTTCACTTATATGAGATCTCATATTTGGTTACAAACTTATAAATTTTCACATATCGAGGATCTCATATTTAGGTATGTCCCTGACAACGGTTCTCTAATATAGAAATGCTAGTGAACTATTTCGTCACCAATAGAATCGCGATCCAATTTTCTAAATTACGTTTTCTAAAATAATAACAAAGGAAAATTGTTAATCCCAATTTTGTAAAGGGTTTTTAGCAAAACTGCCCTATTTTAGGGGTTAAATTGCAAATCTACCCTAAAACCAAAAAGAATTGCAAAAATACCCTAAAATTTCCAAAATGCCCTCACTTTTAACTACACCCCATTTATTAATCTTATTTATTACATTTACCAACCATCAACTAACAATTTACCAACTAATTCATAAAACCCTTAACAAAACAACATCTAACCTTTTTTTTTTCTCTACATCACATTTCCTTTTTATATTTTAAGTTTTAAAAATATTAGTGAATTTATATAAAGTTGTTTAAAAGGTAAGTATTACATTGTAAAATTAATTTTCCAACATCCTAATCCTTATTTTGAGGATGGTATTCATATATCTTTGCTTCGTCCTTTCAGTTTTTTTTTTAAAATAATTCGAATGAGGTAAACCTTAGGAAAAAACCATCGGGTCAGGGTGACCCGATGTCGGGTCGCCCTGTCCCGAGGAAAAATTCCATCGGGTCATGGTGACCCAATGATTTTTTTCCTCGGGACAGGGCGACCCGATGTCAGGTCGCCCTGTCCCGATGAAATATTTCATCGGGTCATGGTGACCCGATATCGGGTCGCCCTGTCCCGAGGAAAAAAACCATCGGGTCACGGTGACCCGATATCAGGTCACCATGACCCGATGGAATATTTCCTCGGGACAGGGCGACCCGACATCGGGTCACCCTGACCCGATGGTTTTTTCCTTAGGTTAGAAAACCATCGGGTCAGGGTGACCCGATATCGGGTCGCCTTGTCCCGAGGAAAAAAACCATCGGGTCACCGTGACCCGATGGAATATTTCCTCGGGACCGGGCGACCCGACATCGGGTCACCCTGACCCGATGGTTTTTTTTTAAGGTTTACCTGATTCGAATTTTTTCCAAAAAAAAAATGAATGGAAGAAGCAAAGATATATGAATACCATCCTCAAAATAAGGATTAAGATGTTGGAAAAATAATTTTACAATGTAATACTTACCTTTTAAACAACTTTATATAAATTCACTAATATTTTTAAAACTTAAAATATAAAAAGGAAATGTGATGTAGAGAAAAAAAAAAGGTTAGATGTTGTTTTGTTAAGGGTTTTATGAGTTAGTTGGTAAATTGTTAGTTGATGGTTGGTAAATGTAATAAATAAGATTAATAAATGGGGTGTAGTTAAAAGTGAGGGCATTTTGGGAATTTTAGGGCATTTTTGCAATTCTTTTTGGTTTTAGGGTAGATTTGCAATTCAGCCCTTGAAATAAGGCAGTTTTCCTAAAAACCCTTTTGTAAATTCCTTTTTCAATGATCTTTATATATTTAATTAATATATTTTTTAAATATGACACCGTTATGATAAAGGCTTAACAAATAAACGTTACATACGCGATCCAGATTTTTACTTTCATGATCAAGAGATAACTACTTTTACAAAAACAGACAAAATTCTTTTTTTTTTTAAATAAAATTGGGCTGACCTAAGGGGAAAAAACATCACAAGTGATCATTCTCTCATACATTTTTTTCAATAATCTTTTACAAGCCACTGTTTTAGCCTAAAATGAAATTAAATGATGATCGAATTAAACATATTGTTAATCATCAAATTTGACAACCTCTTAAAAGAAGCATTTTCCCTAGTACTAGGAACCAGAGCCGCGGTAGGTCCCGGTCCCCAAGAGAACCCTGTCCTGATAGGGCCCGATCCAAGTAGCAACTGGATTCCTAGATAATCCGGTTCGGATCAATACCCGGTTTCCCAAAGTATCGGGTCCTCACAACAGGACCTGACCTAGCCAAAGTGCGGCTCCCATACCAAGCACCATTCATCGCTAGTGCCTGGGCCAAAACCCTAAGGTCTCTGTGGAACCTTTTAGAAATTCAAATTCACCCTCCAAGCATCGAGCCACAACTAGGGCTGATGCAAGCCGTAAAGCAAGGTCACATGAAGAAGGGGAAAACCAGGGCAGCCTGTGGCAGGTGGTTCGACAATTAATGCTATAACAGCAGACATGAAGAAGGAAAGATAAGGAACCAACAGGCAGGATACTCTCATAGCTACGCCTTATCAACGGACGAATCTCTTTCCAGCTAAGCCCTACCCAATGTCAACCACCTCATTCATGAATGAGGAAGTTGCAATGAAGGGAAAGCTTGGTGAATAGCGCATGATAGGTGCAGCGTGATAGATGCTGACTCTGTATCCTGCTAGATGGCACAATGAAAGCGACAGGTCTCGCCAGATAGGAACACCTCCAGCCAACCAGAGCTACACGAATCGCCACCAAAACACCACGTCGACTCCACTGAAGCGCCTGAAACACTGTAGGTCATATGTGGAGTGATCACAGCCCTCTGGGGCATGTGCCATCCACAGTCCTGGTCCATTGGAGCGGTGAGAACTCTTTGGTTATCCTTCAGCCTAGAAAACTAGGACCCTCACCTACTCACTGATGTGCCTAATCAACAGAAGGTACATGTGGAGCAATCACAACCCATCAAAGCATGCCACATGTACACCTTATTTAAAAGGACGGTGAGGATCATGTTAAGCCTTTCCTGCTTAATGGGATAGCCCTCACCTACCACTAACACCACTCTATAAATACCCCAACTCAAGGAGAGAAAAGGGTTCACAATTTTTAGCACTTATAGAAAGAAAGAGTGACCACTAGAGCCTGAATCCTACTTGGCTACTTCTCTACTAGTCTCAACATCAAATTCTCTCTATTCCCGATCCAAGAAGGAATCATCCCCCTTTGTAAGCCCATTAGACATATCATGCTAATCCTACTTGGTTATTTGTTGTAAGCACCCAGAAGCCATATTCTCAATCAATACCATATCATCACCATATATTAATTGTATAAATTTCTTCTTGATAAAAAGCCCTTCATCAACCCGATTGATCTCCCTTCATCAAGGATATCAACCTGGTAGGCCAATTAGAGCTATCCCACCAGGGTCTACCTGGTCTGACCGATCTAACCAGGACTACCTGGTCTTAAATATTTTATATTATTCTTTGAAATAAAAATAGTTACACATTTCGACAATAATAACATAAATTAATGTACACAAGATTAAGTTGGCACAGTGGTTAAGCCCCTTACTATTAGGATTATGCTCAATAGTAAGAGTGTAATAACTTATTTGACAATCTTTTCATATTAATAAATTGTTTTCTAGTTTAACAAATCTTATAACATTTACAGTTTAATTATTATAATTGTCAAAAGTAAATTGTCAAAAGTAAATAATCATAAGGTCAAAAGACTATGAGAAATGAAGAATTGTTCGTACATCTAGATATGTATGAGGTAGACACAATTCTTTAGTTAGTCTTGAACAACATTCACAACTTAAGATAAAGGTTTGGCGCCTTTACCTTGTTAAAGTTGTAGATTCTTTTGCTAGCATTTGAGTGGGATCAAATGTGTTATGATGAGTCTAAAATCATCAAAGTGTAGTGTCTTTGGGCAAAAGAATCTAGTGCACTAGGTGCATTGAATATGATCACAATGAAATACTTTATCCAGAACCGTCAGTGGATAAAAGTTTTCACTTGAGGACAATCGGAGAGTCTATCTCAATCCTGAGATAAATGATAGACTTATGGTTACAAGTGTTATCATTTGAGCTATCAATGAGTACGATTATATAGCATAGTCTATCCTCGATAGTTTGGTGGTATTCATTTGTTAATCGATAGAGGACTTCATTTATAGATATGGACATCGTGACCCCATTTATTCAATGTGAGTAGAATATCATCATATGGATATTTTGAGGTATTGGATATTAAATCTTAACGTTAAGTTTTCGATAGTGTTTATTGAAATATCGCTTCTGGACAAGTCAAGATATCCAAGTTCAAAATGTGGGTATATGAGTAAATATGGTAACTAGGAGAGCTATAGGCGGTCTATGAGCTCTTGGCGATTATTGATATTTTTCTCGAGGATACACTATCTCCAATAAGGTTGTCTAGGGTACGAATGAGTAATATTAACTAATCTATCTTTATTTAAGAGTTTAATTTTAGCTCTTTAGTGGAATGAGCTACAATTAATAGATTGAAATTAAGTGAATCATTTGTTGATTGTGATTAGATTATGTCTATTGAAGCTTAAATTTAGATAGCCTGCCAAGATCCTCAATCCGCACGAACTTGCATAGATTACTTGATATATTCTATCGGACCAATTTATGGGTCCATCTAGAATTGTTTTTGGATTTCAGAATCCAAAAGTTTTGGAGAGTTGCGGTCATATGTGATCAAGACACGCTGTAACTCTTCAAATACCTAGATTAGGCGAACAAGGATATAGGAATCCTTGGGCGGCCCTGATGGGGTGCGTTTAGCATTCCATTAATACATTAAGAATATAATTTGCACATTTTAAATAAATGAGCTGCTAGATTATATTAATGTATTAAATTAAGGCATGTGGATTTATTTCTTTTGTAGTAAGAATGAGTCTAGTTCACATGTGGACTTTTTATTAAAGTCCAATGGATTTAATAAAATAGAAAAACAATATATATTGCCCATATATATATATATATATATATATATATATATATATATACTTGGGCGGCAAGGCTAAATTAATTAGTCTAATATATTGTTAATTAATCAAATGGAAATTAATTAATTAATTAATTAATTGTTTGATTAAAAGGCAAAATCTTTTTTTAACTAGGAGAAGGATTCCTAGTGTCATACTATTGGTACTAGTATACTATGAGTAGGACTCTTAGTGTCATACTATTGTTAGTAGTATGTTAAGTATCAAAAGAAATATAGTCAAACCGATTCATATTGGTTTGGTTTGACATTGAGCTTCAGCCCAAACCAAACCGAAAACGCACACCCCTAGTTACAAATGCTTTTATTTTAGAAACCTCCCCTATGAACTAACACCATTAGCATTTCGTTTGTGTTGACTGAGTTTGACTATTAAAAAGTCTAAAATGTTCTTATTTAAGCTTCAATTGTATGAATTGACCATTATACCCTCATACTTTTACCAAATAAATTAATACAATAATACAAAATGTGAGAATGTTAACTTGCAAATGCGAAGTTATTTTGTGGACAATTTTATCCCTAAAAATAACAAAATTACAAATGAACCCAAAAGGAATGAAAATGAGTAGTTGCTTGGATTTATAAAAAAAAATACAAAAAAAATACATAAATAAATACATATTCTGGTTTATTTTCAATACTTTTAGTTCATTTATAATTTTGTTATTTTTGGGATAAAATTGTCCGCAATAACTTCTCATTTGCAAGTTAATTTTCTCACCTTTTATATCATTTTATTAATTTTTACTAGGTAAATGTATGAGGGTATAATGGTCGATTCATGCTATTGAAGCTTAAATCAAATGTTACAAATGTTTCCTATTTTAATTTTTTTCTTTAGTTGAACGTAGAAGTGCAGCTATTAGGGCAATTTCGTGATGTGGAGATTGAGAATTCACTAACTGGTCTGCGTTTACTCCGCTCATATTTTGATGAGGAACAGCTGAAAACCCCTGTGTTGCAATTTGTCAAAGATAACCTTCCGAACTTGTCAGTTGTGAGAACCGAAGAAACTGGGCATGATGAATTGCAATGGAAACCTATAGAATTATAGATGGTATTTTATCTATGGACAATATCGATGGAAGAGATATACTATGTCAGATGTCTGCAGCTTATTCTTACTATGCTGTTCCATCTTTTGGTTGCTATGAATTATCAACCAAGTCAGGTAACATGAGTCTATAGTGTTTTTGATGTACATAAATTGGATTTTATTGTTTTACATTACTTTGTTTGACATGGAGTTACCTTGTTGGTGGCAGTGAAAACAAGCCTTCAAGGTGTTGATAATCTGCTTATCAGAGACTTTGTACGTACCTTTAATAAAATTGCTTTATGTCTTGAAATATACCAGAGTAGGATGAAATAAATTAGCAATTGTACTTTAAAGAACCAATTAAAGTCTTAAAGTTACACTTTATAGGTTTCTTTGATGAGCTTTCTTGTTGTTGTAGCCTCGTGAATGTTGCTTAATTGAATATGGGAAAACTGACACCTAGCATAGATGATATATACGAAGGATTTCAAACACTTTTTGCCTCTAGAAAGGGGGATTTTTGGGTTTTTGATCTCTTCCTTCACTTTCCTTTTAGTTACATTCTAGTAAAAAGCAGGTTTCTTTGAATTTTTAATAATTTTTATTTGTTTATTTTTATCCCTCATCCCTTATGCAATCGTTTCATTAGAGCATATTGAAGCCATACATGGTAAGCTAGTCAAAGAATTTTTCTTTTCGGGGAAATGGTGAGAAATGTCACTTTTTTGTCTCGCTGTTGCACCAACGTCACCGGTTTAATAACTTATGTTTAAAAGGCACCTATTTTGGTGAACTACCAAAATTGCCCTTAAATAATCAATTTTTAATTGTCTCTGTACTTCCATCTCCACACTTGAAACACTGAAGGCAGGAACTCCTCTCTTTCTCTCTCTACAATAAATTTCAAAACTACTCAACGTTCTTCAGTAAGCACAACAAGGTAATATGTTTGTCTGAAATACTGTTTTGTATCCTTCATTTTTAAAAAACATTCCTTTTGTAAACATGAAACTGGTTTTGTCAATATTGAATCTGTGAAATTTGAATCTCAGATGCTGTTAATAAAAAGCTCGGAGCCTGTTTGAAAAAGCTCGGAGCCTTTGAAAGTGCTCGGAGCCTGTTTGAAAAATCTCGAGCCTTTGGACAAAAGGCTCGAGCCTTTAGAAAACAAGCTCGGAGACTTGAAAAAAGCTCGAAACTTTGTAAAATAGCTCGAGCCTTTAAAAAACAAGCTCGGGACTTTGTAAAAACGCTCGGGACTTTTGTAAAAAAGCTCGGGACTTTTGTAAAATAGCTCGAGCCTTTAGAAAACAAGCTCGGGACTTTGTAAAAACGCTCGGGACTTTTGTAAAAAAGCTCGGGACTTTTGTAAAAAAGCTCGGGACTTTGTAAAAACGCTCGAGACTTTTGTAAAAAAGCTCGGGATTTTTGTAAAATAGCTCGGGACTTTGTAAAAAAGCTCGGGACTTTGTAAAAAAGCTCGGGACTTTGTAAAATAGCTCGGGACTTTGTAAAATAGCTCGGGACTTTGTAAAATAGCTTTTTCCGAGTTTTTTCATAAAAGCTCCGAGCTTTTTCATCCGAGCTTTTTCATGAACTGCCCGAGATTTTTCATGAATTGATCTGCCCGAGCTTTTTGCATAAGGCTCCGAGCTTTTTCCGAGCTTTTTCATGAAAGCTCCGAGCTTTTTTATCCTAGCTTTTTCATGAACTGTCCGAGATTTTTCATGAATTGCTCGACCCGAGCTTCCGTCTGCATAGCGCCACTCCGTCACCGTTAAAGTGATTGCCTGAGTTTCAACCGGACTTTCTCTCTCTACTTCACAACTTTGTCACTGTAAACTGAATGAAAGAAAGCTGATGTGGAACAACAATTGAGGGTATTTTTGTCCGTTCACCATAATAGGTGCCTTTTAAACATAAGTTATTAAAGCAGTGACATTGTTGAAATACCACCTCCAAAAAGTGCTATTTATTTTTTGAGCCCTTTTTCTTTCTGGTTTTTGATATCGAAATACTGATTAGAGCATGCATGGTATTCATCTGTTCTAGATGTGAAATCATACAAATTTCTTTTGGATAACCTACAAAATAACAGGTGTCTTTTTATCTTTTCTTTTTTTCGACTTGGGGGAGGGTGATGTAATGCCTGGAATTTCCAGGTATTCAAACAACTCTTATAATGAAGAAATATGGATCCAGATATTGAAGAAGGAGAGAGATCGGAATTGAGTAGAGAGAGAAAGAGAGAAAAGAGAGAGAGAGAGAGAGAGAGAGAGAGAGAGAGAGAGAGAGAGAGTTGTAGAATTTGTTGCATAATTCCATTCCTTGTAAAAAACTTACATTAATATTGCCCAAACAATCTGTTGTAACAAACTCAGATGCTGACTCAGCTTAAAATAAAAGATCTGTTGGACTAACAGGACAACAAAAGACTAACGGAACCGTTAGTTGACTAAATTGACCAACACAAAAAATGACAATCAAACGACCTGTCGTTTTGGCCATTGGGCTTTGTAAGACCACGATCAAAACGGTGGCGTTTCATGTCTTAGGGAATTGCTATAAAACATATTTTTCTTTTCCGACAACAGTACCAACCTCAGCTTTCTTTGAACACTTCTGATGCTCTCAACTCCAACCCTAAATCCCCAACTTTCATTCTTCCTTCCTTCACCAATTTCTCGATATCATAACAATACCTTCCCCTTGAAAACACCCTTGTCCTCAAGGGTGAAAATTTGGAAAACGAGTGGCCATCACTGACGCGTCTTCCCACGTGGCGTCGGCGGGATTCGAGTTGGACCACTGAATTAGATGCTGTATAACAGCTCTATTTCCTCTCTTCACTGCTTTCCGGTCTAGGATTGCGACGGGGTACACTATGAGTTGGCCATCTGGACCGGTACTTGGTAAGAGAAAGCTTGGGGTGACACCATTTCCAACCTTCTTCTTCAGCTGAGAGACTTGGAAGACTGGGTGGATGAGTGATCCAGGCGGAAGCTGAAGACGATAGGCCACTGTACCTATCTTTGCGAGAACTAGATACGGCCCGAAGAACCTAGGAGCAAGCTTGAGGTTCCGGCGGATCACTACTGATGTTTGCCTGTATGGCTGCAACCTCAGGTAAACCCAATCCCCAATTTTGAAACTTCTTTCGGTCCTGTTCCTATCTGCATAGAATTTCATGCGTGATTGAGCTTGCAGTAGAGCCTCTTAAAGGATTGAATGTAGCTTAACTCTATCAGTTATGAACTCTGTAGTTTCTCCCCCTGATTTCCCCAAATTAGATAGGTTGAACAAAGGGGGTTTATACCCATACAGGGCCTTGAAAGAGGTCATAGTCAGGGCTGAGTGGTAGTTGGTGTTATACCACCATTCAGCCATAGGGAGCCAACTTGTCCATTTCCTAGACCAAGATCCCGTCATACACCGTAAATAATTTTCCAAGCACTGATTGAGTCTTTCAGTTTGACCATCTGTCTGTGGGTGGTATGCTGAACTTAAGCATAGCTTAGTACCCACCAGTTTGAATAAGTTCAGCTTAAAAGAGCTAGTAAAAATTTTATCCCTGTCACTCACCATAGTAGTGGGTAGCCCATGTAGCTTATGAATGTTATCAAAGAACACTTTCGCCACTTGAGCTGCAGTTAATGGGTGTGTTAAGGTCAGAAAGTGAGCATACTTAGTGTACCTGTCAATGACCACCAAAATAGTGTCTTGTCCCATAGAGGTAGGGAGCCCTTCAATGAAATCTAGTGCTATGTCGTGCCATGGCATAGATGGAATTGGGAGAGGTTGCAGTAAACCTGGAGGTTTAACTCTTTCGGACTTGCATGGTTGGCAAGTAGAACAGTTAGAGACCTTGGCTATCACCTCCTTATTGATTGAATTCCAAAAGAAAAATTGTAGTAGTCTCTTAGTTGTACCATTTATCCCTGAGTGGCCTCCCATGGCTGTCTCATGGGCCTCCTCGATCAGTTTGCCTCTTAACGGCCCATTACTACCCACATAGATTCTTCCTTTATGTCTCAGCATTCCATTGGCAAGAGTATACTCTGTACTAGCAGTAGGATCTACCATTAGCTTATGGAGCATCTCTTCAGCTATTGGGTCTTGTAAATAGCTATCCATTACTTCTTGAGTCCACCCAGGTTGTACCACTGTTAGAGCTTGTAATGCCCCTTCCTCATTTTGTTGAACTGCCCTTGACAGTCCATCGGCAACTACATTCTCACAGCCTTTCTTATAGGTGATTTCGTAGTCGTACCCTAGCATTTTAGCAAGCCACTTCTGTTGTAAAAGAGTCGACATTTTCTGCTCAAGGAAGAATTTTAGGCTTTGGTGGTCGGTTTTGATGATGAATCTATTACCATGAAGGTAGGATTTCCATTTGTGCACTGCATACACTATAGCCCAAAGTTCTTTCTTGTAGGTAGATAGCCCTAATTTCCTAGGAGGCAAGGACTTACTTATGTAGGCCAAGGGCCTGCCCTCCTGCATTAGCACAGCTCCGATCCCCACCTCACAGGCATCGGTCTCCAAAATGAATTCCTTAGAGAAATCTTGTAGAGCTAAGACTGGAGTTGTTGTCATGGCTCTCTTAAGAGCTTTAAATGCTTCTTCGCCCTCATTTCCCCACTTAAACCCATTTTTCTTTAATAAATCAGTTAAGGGTTTGCTAATCAGCCCATAACCCTTAACAAACTTTCTATAATACCCGGTAAGTCCAAGGAAACCCCTCAATGCCTTCAAATTTATAGGTCGAGGCCAGTCCACCATCCTTTTAATTTTTTTTGGGTCAGCTGACACACCTTTGCTTGAAATTATGTGGCCTAGGTACTCTAATTCTGTTTAGCCAAATTCGCACTTGCTTCGTTTGATGAAAAGCTGATGCTGCCTGATGGTAGAGAGTGCTATCCTTAGGTGTTCCACATGTTCCTCTAGGCTTTTACTGTATATCAATATGTTGTCAAAGAACACAAGTACCATTTTCCTTAGAAATGGCCTAAAAACCTCATTCAGCAAACTTTGAAAGGTTGCCAGGGCATTTGTCAAGCCGAATGGTATCACTTTGAACTCGTAGTGACCTTAGTGAGTTCGAAAAGCCATCTTGGGAATATCCTCCTCAGCCATCCTGATTTGATGATAGCCAGCCCTTAAATCTAGTTTGGAAAACACCACGGCCCCTTGCAACTCGTCTAGCAGCTCATCAATGATGGGAATGGGGAATTTATCCTTAATGGTTATCTTATTAAGTTCCCTATAATCGAGGCAAAACCTCCAGCTTCCTTCCTTTTTCTTAACTAAAAGGATTGGAGAGGCGAAAGGGTTATTGCTAGCTCTAATGATTCCATTAGCCAACATTTCTGCTACAATCTTCTCTATTTCATTTTTTTGGACGAATGGGTACCTGTAAGATCTCATATTAATGGGATTATTGTTAGGAATCAGGGGGATACAATGGTCATGGCTGCGTGTAGGAGATAGTGTTTTAGGTTACTGGAAAAGGTCTTCAAACTTCTCTAAGACATACTCAATTTCTTTAGGTACTAATACTGTTTCTTTTTCCTCCTCCAATGAGTAAAGCTGCACTAGTGGTTCTGCCCGAGAGTGTGCCTTTTGGAGCTGTTCTCCACCCTTTTTGTCCGTTAACATGGAGAGTTTGCCACTCTCAGTGATCCCTTGTAAGGTAATCCACTTACCCTTCCACATGAAGCTCATGCTCAACCGTGTGGCATTTAGTAGTATGGGGCCGATTTCTTTAATCAATTGCATGCCTAGGACTGCATCACAGCCACCTAGAGAGAGGAGTCGCATCTTAGTTGTAAATTCCTCTCCTTGTAGTGTCCAAGTAAAGTTGGGGCATTAACTTGACTATTAATCTTTCCTCCACCCCCAACCGTCACCCACATCACATTAGTTTCTTCTACATTCACACCAGTAAACTTGGCTGTTTGCCGGTCTATGAAGTTGTGTGTTGATCCACTATCCACTAATATGGTTATTTCCCGATTTTTAATCCTTTCTTTAAGCTTAATCTTCTGAACCCCTGTACTACCCGAAAGAGCATGGTGAGAAATTGTCACTTCCTCTTCTGTATAAACTTCTTCTTCCTTAAGTCCGTCCACTGCCTCTTCTCTGTCCCGCTCACTGTCCAACTCATCCTCCCCATATAACATGTAGAATTGCTTGGAAGCACACTTGTGACCATAGGTGTAAACTTCGTCACAATTGTAGCATAATCCCCTGTCTCTCCTTAACTTCATTTCTGCAGGTGAAAGCCTTTTGATGGGTATAGGTTGGTTTTCCTTTTTGTAATTGGGTGCGGTGAGCTATGGCCACTTGGTTTGATTAGTGTTGGTTGCTGTAGAGAAGTTAGGACTAGTCCACCTCGAGGCATTTTGGGTTGGTGGGTGCTGGTTGAGTGGTTTGGCAGGCCAAGGCTTTGGTTTCTTAGATTCCAAGGCAGCCTCTTGTAGCTTGGCCAATTAAATAGCCGAGTTCAGATCAGGAGGTTTAAACATCCTCACCAAGTGCTTAATTTCTCCTTTAAGTCCACCGATAAAACTAGACAGAAAAAACTCATTAGTGAGTCCTAGGTTCCTTGCTATCAGCCTTGGTTGAATTTCTTCAAACTTGTCCTGAAATTCTGTCACAGTAGTTGTTTGGTGGAGCCTATGAAACTCTCCCACCACATCGTTTTATTCTACATCTAAAAACCTGGTTAGAAGGGATTGTGTGAACTCCTCTCACTCTATTGTATCCTTAAGTGCATAAACAGACTGAAACCATGACTCTGCTTTCCTTTCTAAATGAATAGATGCAATCAAAACCTTTTGATTTGGTGACACTGGGTGCACTAGGAAAAATCTCTCACACTTCCTAATCCAAGCCTTAGGATTCTCTCCATCAAACTTTGGAAATGTAAGTTTTGGGGGTTTGAGAGTAGAGTCTTGGATTACCTTAGTTGTTGCGCTAGATTGTCTCTGAGTCCTCTGCTCTCCATTAGAACCACTTGGTGGTGAGCCTAAAATGCTTTTCTACTTTCCATAATCTCCTTCACCTCTCACCAGTTTGTTCACAATTAGATCATGAAGTTTGTTGAATCGATCTTCAATTTTTGCATCAATTTTTGCAAACTGATTGTTCACTTCTTGTTTAAATGAATCTGATCCTTCATGTAATGTCTGCAGCCTGGCCTCCAGTTGTTCGTACTTGGATCTAAGATCAGCAAACCTGGTCTCAACATATTGATGTTGTCTAGTCCCATCTGCCATACTACCATGCCCAGGATTTGCTCTGATACCAGATGTAATGCCTGGAATTTCCAGGTATTCAAACAGCTCTTATAATGAAGAAATATGGATCCAGATATTGAAGAAGGAGAGAGATCGGAATTGAGTAGAGAGAGAAAGAGAGAAAGAGAGAAAGAGAGAGAGAGGTTTTGCCACAATATTTAGATAATTTACAATGATACTAGTATCTATACACTATTGTTATAAATAGTGTATTAGATTTTATGCCTGTGTTGATCTCCCCTAAATTGAATTAAATTCCACATAAGTCTGAAATAAATCCACACTGACTTCAAATTTTAGATTCCATTGTCCAAGAAATATGACTTAAAAGAAATTAAATCATTTAAACAATCCAATTATTGGTTGTTTTTTGGCCTTGTCAAACATTATTTTGAGAAATTATGCTCAATTTTTTTTGAATGTAAGCAGCCATCTTAAAAAAAATTCTATTGAGCAAAGAATTTCTGTTCAGTTACATAATTACAACATGATTGTTTTCACCATCTGCATCAGCCAGCATCAATATCCCACACTTTACGGTCATATATTAGTGCCCTAAATATTCATCAGCTCAATTACAAAACATCAAATAAGGTCTAAGCAACTAATCCGGTTGCAGGCTTGCGAATTCCCGCCCTGAACTTGAGTAAGGAACAGTGATTATCCACGAGTGGCCAACACTTCATCGCCGACCTTTCAAAAAAGGAAAACGTCCGATGACAAGTAATTGATATTGTGGATAAAGCCTGAAAACCAAACAACAACAGCTGCGATTAAGGAATACTGCCCAGCACTACCATCTGTTTATAGACAAATCCAACCAAAAACACTACAATGTTGAAAGGTTTTTGTTGGAACAGATTGACTGCCTTGAAATGCCACAATATGAAAGAGTTCAATTAATAGGCATAAATTTTTCAGGGCGAAAAGGAAATGCTAGAGCAGATTGTGAAATTGCACCGACTAATTTGAAACTGAAAATACCATCAATATCATATAAAAAAACAATATTAAAAAACTAAGTTCCATTAGGGAATTGAAGGGATCAGATTGAGACTGAAATCTGCGAGCAGCTTTTGCCAGCCTGAAGAGCAGCCAGAAAGAGACTCGGCACTAGAGCTAGAAGATGAGAAAAGAAGACACAAAAACATCTCTAGAATGTTAAATATATCAGTATGAGATTTGAGGATTCATCAAATAGAAATGCTTAAAGCAAGCAGATAAAAGTGAGTTTCATTTCAAAGCCAAGAAACTTCACTATAGCAGCGATAACGAAATATAAACGTACACTGAAAAGCAGCACAACGAACTCAAATGGCTCAAGCTGTAAACTCAAACTAAGGCATTGAATAAATTTCGAAATAAATATAAACATGGAGAACATCATTAGGAAGAAATACTTACCAAATCATATGAGGTCTACCAATCAATCCAACAACACAGTTATCAGTAGGCAATCTGTGCACCATCGCTGTATATAAGCTTTGCTTTGAATCTCGGCTAAATTGGAAAATAGTCAGAAGAATGCACAAACAAATGAATCTATCATTTCAAACTAAGTCCTTGCAGTATACTGCGTTCTTCTCGAATTTGTATACTGTGTCCTCAAATTTGTTTCAGGACTGGCAGATTCTGGTTTAGGCAGTGAAGACCCAAATGCTTCCAGAGCATACAGGAAGAATCTTTTATTAGGGACTATACCATCTCTGTCCATAACCTTCATCAAGTTCTGTACAAGCTCCTTCATATTGGCTTTAGTGTAGGCCTTGTAAAGAAGTTTATAAGTCGATGAATCTGGAGCCACCCTCATATTACGTGCCTCCTCAAAAAGCAAATCAGCTTCCATGGGCAAACCGTTCAGGCAGTAAACATCAAGCATGGCATTCAGGGTTGAAACTTTCATCTCCTTCCCAGATTTAACCAACTCGTCAAATATTTCTCTGGCCCTAGAGACACGATCACAATAACCGTACATCGTGATAAGACTCTCATATGTAATGAAGCTTGGTGAGTATTTCATATAAATCATATTTTTATAGACATCTTCAGCTTTCTCTTGAAGCCTTGCTTTCCCATAATTTATGATCATAGAATTAAATGTAGGCAGTGTCGGTTTCTCCTTGGAGCGTAACAAGCTCTTAAAAACTTGTTCCATCTTATCAAAAGCTTGCTTCTTGCCATATGAATCAATCAGCAAATTAAATGTAATGATATCAGGCTTACACTGGTTGCTTTTCATCCGAGAAAGTACAGATTCCATTTCTCTGATCATCCCGTTTTTCCCATATGCATCCATGACACCATTATACGTATAGATATCAGTGGCAAGAATGCTCTCATCAAGTTCTTTGAACAAAGCATTAACATGTTCAACATTTTGAGCTTGAGCAAAAGCTCTCAAAAGAATGTTGTATGTTACAATGCTGGGTTTACACCGTTCCATCCCCTTCATCTTCTCAAAGTAACCAAGTGCTTTTGCCAATGCTTTGCCTTTATCCCGGGAGTGAAGATGGGCCATGATAAGAGCATTATAAACAGAAGTGTCGGGCCGACACCCACTATTTCGCATCTCCGAAAAGAGCCACATAGCCATCCTAGTTTGCCCTTTCTTCCCCATAACTGTTATCAACTTTGAATAAACCCCATTATCAGCAATGTACCAGCGTTGTTTCTGCATCCATCTGAACACCTGGATGTATGCAAAATAGAAGTTCGCTAATGGTAAACATGCATCTTCCTTTCAAACCACAACATATAGCATAGGTAACCAATCACAACGAATAGATGAAGTACGGTGCATCAGATGCACCCAAAAGCAAGCCTTTGCTCTAACAATCTTTATCAAAAGCACTCCAAAATCTAAGCAAATTTCATAGAGTAACTCATTTTCCCCCAACAAATTCACACAAAATATAATCAAAATTTCCACTAAATTCGCTAGCATTATACATCAAAATTCACTACATGGTACTATGATGAGTTCATCACAATAGAGCACAAACAAAAACACAAACCAATAAGTATACGATAAAAGCTGAAATTTCCCGCATGAACGTAACTTATGTCCTCCCCAAGAAATTCACCAAAAAAAAAAAATTAAATAAATAAAATTTTGCACTCAATTCACTAACTATATACATTGACATTCATTATATGAAACTATCACGAGTTCATCAAAAAAAAAAAGGAACAAAATAAATATATTAAACAAAAATGCAGACAGAGTCACACACAAACACTAACACAAGCAAAAGCAAACTAATAAGTATACACTAAAACCTGACATTTCTCGCATGAAAGTAACTCATTTTTCATTTTTTCCCAACAAATTCACACCAAACAAATCACAATTTCCAGTCAATTCACTAGAGCATTATACATCAACATTCATTCCATGGAACTATAACGAGTTCAACAAAACAAACACAAACACCAGCAAAAGCAAACCAATACATAAACACTAAAAGCTGAAATTTTTCGAAGAACCCAGATAAAAGAATCAATACCTCAAGACATTGGAGCCACTTGTCAGTCTTGCCAAGCTCTTCAAATAGAAGAAAACAGTGTTCGGTCCTCACAAACTTCACATACTTGCTAAGGGTCTTCACCAGCAGCTCTTTCTCGCTGAAACTCCTCATCACGAGCCGCACCAGCTCCCGAGACTCCGGATCCTCGCCCTTCCGGCCACCCACTCTCCTTCTTGGTCGGGTCGAGACGCAGGATATCCGGGTACGGGTCGGCTTGTAGTTTTGAGAGGAGTGGTGGGTGAATGATGATGAAGAAGAAGAAGAGAGTGTGGAGAGTTGCAGAGAGTGAGAAGATAAGTTCATGGCGGGCGTGTTTTTTTTTTTTTTTTTTTTTTGGGATTTTGGTTGGTGAGTAGTTGATGAAATCCAGTCAAGAGTGGGGTTTTGATGAGTTTCTGTGAAGTTGAAGAGGTTTAGGGGCTTGTGCGAAAAGAATGTGAATAATGTGGGGTTCTTATAAAATATAGATAATTTGAGGAGTTAAGAGAAATTAAAATGGAATTGACATAAATGCCCTTGTTGAAAATAGTTGTTAAAAATATAACGGGGTTTGAACCCGACGTGAATCGAACTTTCAACCTTCTGATCAGGAGTCAGACGCGCTACCATTGAGCCACGGATCCACAAGGTGGAAACTTAGTCAACTATATATATATATATATATATATATATTTAAAAACATTAAAATAACTGCTTTAACCATTTCACCTAAAAGAATAATTTCATATAACTTTATCAGTAAGAAATAATGTGGACAAGGTGCATTGTGATAGAATATAGAGTTGCGAATTTTAATGTTGTGATTGGAGTTTTGGACGCTATAAGCCTATAATGATGCATATTTTTAAGAATACAAATTGAAAATGACATTTTTAATGAACATAAGAGTTGGAATTCAAAACGCTATAAGCAATTCCTTACTCATTCTCAATGGGCATATTGTGTATAGATTACAATAGTACTAGTATCAAGCAATTATGAAGCATTTCTCTCTTTTTATTACCAACTCAAACAAACCCAATAGAATAGTAATTAATTGTACAGAATTTTGATATGGTGCAACCATGTTTAATAATATAATTAACGGGTAAATACACTGACCTCCCTTCAAGTTTGGCATAAATGCAGCTAGAAAGTAAGTAACCATTTATCTACTCAAACCTCCCATATCCTTACAATTAACTAATAAAAAGACCAAATTGCCCTTAGTTATTAAAATTCAAAAAAGATAATCTTTTTATAAAAATAATTAAATTAAATTCATTGAAGATGATCATTTCAATGAGATATAAATTATAAAATAATTTTAAAATGAAAAAATAACAAACTATTTTTAAAATTTGAAATTATCTTCATTTTAAATTATTTTTTTTTATTGAAACCTCATTTTTGAATTTAACTTTTTCTTACTGCTTTTTAAATTTAAATTTATAATCATAAATTATTTCAAAATTTTAAATTGTTCGTACTTATTTTACTATTTTTTTTTTAAAAAAAATTATCTTCATTTTTATATTTTAATAACTAAGGGTAATATAATCTTTTCTATTAGTTAACTTTAAGAGTAGAAGAGTTAGTTTTGTAGAGTTTTTTTTTTTTTTTTTTTGAAACAAGTTTTGTAGAGTTATAGACCTAGTTTTCTAGGTTACAAATTTGATACTGTACGGTTACAAAATAAATTAAAACTCCTGAAATTTTATTTAGGACAGTACTAATTTACTACAGAAATATCCCACATATATCCCACAAGCCTAAAAGACAAAGCTGACGGAATTGGTATCTCAGCTATTTTGTATGCCTGCTTTTCCAAGTAATAAGCTGAAAACAAAATAATAAACATATCATGGAATTAATCAGAGTTTCTGTCACTTTCAAAATCATCAAAATATATATGATGTTAATAACATAACAAACAAGGTTACGAATATACAACTATATGAAAGTGGACAACAACTTTGATACCTCCGACAATCATTTGGCATCAATTCTCTTCAGTGAGCGGTGACATTTTTTTTTAAAATACGTGTGCGGTGACCTATCGAGATCAAGTAACACTATAACACACTACAACAAATTTGAGTGGGACGAATCTTTTTCGTCTCAATAGGATGTCTATTGGAACGAAATAAATTATTCGTCCCTAAAAAATGTAAACCTGATAAAACTTTTAGGGACGAAATTTTTTATCCCAATAGAATGTCTATTGGGACAAAATAAATTATTCGTTCTTAAAAAATGCAAATCTGATACGACTTTTAGGGATGAAACATTTTTGTCCTAATAGAACATCTATTGGAACGAAATAAATTATTCATCCCAATAGATTGTCTATCGACACAAATTTCGTCCAAAGTGGTAAGACCTTTAGGGACGAAACATTTTCGTCCCAATATATCGTCTATTGGGACGAAATAAATTATTCGTCCAACTAAACTGTCTATTGAGACAAATTTTGTTTCGTCCCAATAGGTTTCTTTTTATTTAAAAGTATATTAATTAATTAATTTTGTTGAAATCTTGATTTTTTTTTTGAAGTTTTTCCTAAGAGACAGATTAATAATTGAATTACTATATAAATTAGAAAATGAGGCAATATGGATCATTTTGTAAGTCCAAAGTGGTTCTCTATCGAGACGAATAACAATCTTAAATATATTGTGACCTTAAATATTATAATGCACAACCTCTTTTAGGAAAGTGGTTATACATTTTCCATTCTCTTTTGTGATAGGAATTCAAGTCTCATATTTGTTCATTAAATCGTAAGATATAAATAAACATCTATACTATAGTGATAGTTGCATTTCAAATCATGCTTATAACAATTGATATGTCGCTAGGCTCTAATAGATCCGTAACTCGGCTATATATGATTTTAAAAATAGTTTTATTATATGCTCCGATAAAAATTTTTAAAATTTTTGATTAGTGGAATGAGATTAAATTTGTATCAAACAAGTTTTTTTTTAATTTAAATTTAAATTTTCCTAATAAATTTGATTTAAAATAATCAATGAAAATTTAACAACTTATATATGTTATATATAAATATTGTTCAATTGTTTACAAAGTGAAACTTGTAGCTCAGTGAAAAATCATGTCACTCTTATCTCAAGTTGTGAGTTCAAGTCCCAAAATTAACAATTGTGGATATAGGTAGATACCAGAGACCTGGTTGGTAGGGATAGGGTTTAGATTTTTTTTTTCACCATTTCGTTCCTATAACTTATCATAGGGGATGAATTTTTTTTTTTTTGGGGGGTGGGGTAATTGGGATTTCAAAAGACTTTTATGGAATTTAAAAGTTTGAGTGTATTCAATATAGACTTTTAAAGATTTTATAAAAATCATGAGGTATTCAATACAGAATTTTGTAGACTTTAAAAAAGTTATTAAAAGTCATGGAGTATTCAAAATATCAATGACTTTTAATGACTTTAAAATGTCAATGCCTTTTAGTTATATCAAATCTTACAATTTGTTTTTCATTCCTATCAAAGACTTTGAATGATGTTTTTTTTAAATAGAAGAATTTCACTTTAGAAGAAAAATATAAAACTCTTTAAAAAGCATAAGCCACCAAACATATGTTATATTTTCAAATAAAAGCACACTCATTCTTAACAAATTTCATAAATAAAATAAAATTAATAACTTTTAAAATAAATAAACATTATCATAAAAAAAACAAACAAACATTGACGATCTATAACAGAAAAAAATTAACTAAAAAATAATATAAAACAACTCACCGTCGGCTTTGCAATTAAGGACAAGGGATTTCAATTTTTTTACCTCTATTTTCAAAGTAATTAAACAACACCAGAACAAATGAAACAAACTTCATTTATGTTATTTAAAAATAATAAAAGACAAAAACAACTACTTAACCATGCCAATATGCCATAATCAAAGTCGCGTATGAGCTTGGCTTAATGTAATTATAATCAATATCAAACTACTCACTTTTAGGCATGGGTCTGGTTCAATAACTAGGTGCGGTTTTTATGTTTTATCTTCGTAACTTGAATTAATTTTATGTAGATTTTTATGTTCATTGTCATACTTTCATAGAGACATGTAAATGTTAATATTATTGTCGGTTTGTTACATTTATTTTAAAAGAAAATCTATTATACTTTGACTAATTATGAAAAACAAATAAAATTTTGACTAATTATTAAGAAAAAACAATTAGGTGCATAATTGTCTTTATGATGTAAAATATAATAAAAAAACAAATAAAATTTTTAAAATCATGTATATATGTGTTGTTGGTAAAATTTGAGGGATTGACAGGTCAACATCATTACAGGAGAAAGCGGTGATCAGATATGCCACGTCACCAAAGTCAGCTAGAAGAGACCAATTCTAGTTGACCAATAATTGACTTTAAGTCCCGACGAGATCTGGTCAGGTTTATCCGATTGATCGGATAAAGATAACCTGACAATGTTTATTAGATCGATCCGGTAGAGTTAACCCGATCAGGCTATCTGGACGACCAAATAGAGAAACCTAGTCGGGTGAGACAACTGAACAAATGAAAGATACACCGCTTGAGGTTGAGTAACTGATCGGGTCAATGAAACTTGATCGGGTTAGATAACTAGTCGGCTGGTGGTACATGGAAGATATTGACTCCAATATAACTACGACTCAAGTACGTAGAGAAAGAATTTCACCCACAAAGAAGGAACCATGAAGTAAACTCTGATAAGGAAACAAACTTCCTTAAAGATATTGGAGCCTGAGTTTAATGAGGAGTCAAACTCATTAAATGCGTAAAATATACAAAACAAGAAAGAAGATAAATACGACTCCAACAGGTTAGATTCTTACTAAGCCTTGTCAACTTTCCTTACTTGTACTTTAAGAATTAGGGTTCTGTTAACCGCCAAAAATGGCAGAGGGATCAAGGAAGAATTTTCCATCTCGATTCTGGGCAAGGAGGCATGATCCAGCTACTACCAATAGAGGATCTGGACCAGAGTATCTCGAAGCAAGGCCGGCTCATCCGGATCAGGGTCGAGAGTGCCAAGATTCTTGGTTGACAAAACAAAGGCCGAGTCCCAAGAACCCCACTACCTGGTGGATCCAGTACCCCGATACCATATCATCTCGATACCCCGCTATAACATCAATTGGTATCCTGGTACCTGGACATGCTATTACCACGATCCCATAAGTCTAACCTCCTTAGTTCTTTCCAGAATCTGTCAACCAAGCGGCTGAAGCTCCAGGAGAAGTTAAATCATTAAGGCATCTAGAAGACAGGTGTAAAACTACATTGAAACGCCATCGTTTACTCAGTACAGAAACAGACTCATTCCCACCATTTAAGAGTTCTATTTGAATGAGAAGTCAACTCTAGAAAAGTCTCACCAAATAATGAATCACTTGATTCTAGGGATCAATCCCACAATAAACTCTCCTATCACCAAGGAAGGTCCCGTAATTGCTGAAACTCTAGACGGAAACTATAGGAGTGCAAGGCAAGAAATGGGACCTATATATACACCATATTATCATACAGAAGAGGAGGGATTTTTTTGTTTTGCTACTTATCGACAGGCACAAGAGTGTCACCATCAACAGTTCTTACTTTTTTTATAGCCATTAAGAAACCCCCGGATATATTTTGGGTTTTATGATCATCATTAAAAATTTACTTTGACGAGAACCCCACTAGGTATCGAACAACTTGATATCTCTCCGGCCAGGATGCATCCAGATCTTGGTCCTTTAAAGTTGTTAATTAGAGTTTTCATCTCAGTGGCGATTTTTAGTTAACACTTTTGGCGCCATCTGTGGGAATATTCCCAACCATCTACAAAACCGCCTAGTTCTACTCAAAAGTTTCTCGAGATGAGGCTCAGGTCCTCGCAAGCTAATCCCAATCCATCGGGACCCCAATCTCTTGCCTTTACCTAGAGATTTCAGAGGCAGAGGGAGGGGAGGGGAGGGGATGAGGGGGGGGGGGGGGGTCAAGAAATGACAATCCGGCATCGATCCCTCCACCCAATCCCCGCTTGGTGAAGTCAGTAGTCGAGATACCTCCAAGGAGGAACCAGCCGGCAGCCAGGTCAGAGGCAAAGGTAAGAGATCTGCACCCCGATGCTGAAGGGAGTACCGAATCCAGAAAGAGTCCTAGACGTAAGCGCCGCTATAGAGAATGGCGAAAGGATACAACTACTAAATCAGAGAATTCAAAGGAAGAAAGTTCATAAGCCCGATCTGGAAGTAAAAGACCCAAGCGCCTCGAAGATCAGATGGCAAGAATGGCAAAAGAGCTGTCAGAGCTGAAGAAAGGAAAGCACCAGGGAACCCAGAAGAACCCCTTGGGGGAGATGAATGCACCATTCTCCAGGAGAGTCAGAGAAGCTGAGTTGCCCCCTAAATTCAAGATGCCCGCTGAGAAGTGCTCAGGATCCGAAGACCCTATAAGTCACTTGGAGAGCTTCGTACACCAGATGGAGATTCAGACCCCTAAATTTAAGATGCCCGGTCAGCAATGTGCAAGATGTTCCCTTCAACCCTGACAGATTGTGCCAAGACATGGTTCAGAAAGCTGCCAGCCGGTATTGTGGATTCCTTTACTAAGCTTACCACAGCTTTTTATTCTCAGTTTTAGGGGATCAAACCTCGTCCCAAGGATCCCATCATGCTCCTGTATGTGACCCAAGATCGGAGGTGAATCGTTGAAGTCGTATGTGGAAAAATATCATAAGAAGGTCATCCAAATAAGGGTTTTTGATGAAAAGGAAACCCTGGCTAATTTTCGGAGGAACCTGTGGGCTGGAAGACTTTTTTGATCTTTTGCCAAGCATCCCTCGGGGACCTTTTCGGAAGCCTATGACAGAGCCTTGGAGCAGGTGGGTATAGATGAACAACTCTGGATACCGGGAGCGGTATATGGCCAGAAGAACAACGGGAGCGGGAGCAGTCCCACCATACCGGGAGCGGTATCTAGCCAGAAGAACACCTCCTATAGCGACCCCACCTTTAAGGAAGTTGCTCGGGTAGCTGGAGAGGAAGAGAGGTACAACCATTACACTCATCTCAATGCCTCGCAAGAGACCATATACCTCGCCATCCGTGACAAGGGTATCCTCAGAAAGCCCGGTCCTATGAAAGCTCCAGTTGATAGAAGAAACCACTACAAGTATTGCGACTTCCACGAGGATGTGGGGCATAATACATCGAAGTGTTATAGCCTCCGTAACCAAATTGAGGCGTTGGTAAGAGGAGATCTTTTGATTGAATTTTTACAACAGGTGTGGGATGAAATTAAGGAAGGGAGGCAAGTGCAGGACGAGATAAAGGAGGCTGCAGAGAGAAAGAGAGATGGGGAGAAAGACCTAATGCAACAAATCCAGGTGATCCATACCATCAGTGAGGGGCCCACCCTGGACGGAACCTCTAATAATTCCATAAAGAACCGTGCCAGGAAAATTCCCTGATTCTCAACCAGTAATGAGATACTCAAAGTCAATGAGGCACCTCGAGACTTATTCCGCTCCACCCAGATCATTTTTACTGAACAAGATGTCTATAACATGGTGCAACCATATGATGATCCCATGGTTATCTCGGTACAGATCACCAATTACCTGATTCATCGCGTCCTCGTTGATACTGGGAGTAGTGTCGACATCATGTTCAAAGGAGCTCATGAGCAACTTAACCTGAAGAACTCATGCTACAACAGTTGTACCTCACCTTTGTACAGATTCACAGGGGACTCAGTCATACCGATGGGATCCAAAATCCTACCAGTAATAGTTGGAGAAGCTCCACTTCAACAAAATATATTGACAGAATTCATTGTGGTAGATACGTTGTCTGCCTACAATGCGATTCTGGGAAGGCCTTTCCTGCTAGGAATTAGGGGGTACTATCCATTTACCATAACGTCTTGAAGTTTCCAGTAGGGACAGGAGTAGGAAAGGTCAGAGGTGATCAGCAGGCAGCCCGCAGCTGTTATGCGGTGTCAGCCAATCCAGTCGCACTAGCCAATCAATGTGCCAATGTGACCAGTGAACCTGGCCAGGCTGCACATGACCAGGATCATTACGACCTAAAAAAGGGAGAAGAACCATATGTGATAATAGAAGAGATGGAAGTTGAAGAGCAGGGACGGACTGGTGGCTACCCCGCTGAGCAGTTGGAAGAAGTACCAGTCAGGAAAGGTGATCCAATCAAGGTTGTGAAGATAGTGTTAGGATTATGCTCAATAGCAAGAGTGTAATATTGTAATTGACAATCTTTTCATATAAATAAAGTGATTTCTGATTCTGCAAAATCTTATAGCATTTATAATTATAATTGTCAAGGTAAATAATCATAAGGTCAAAAGACTATGAGATATGAAGAATTGTTTGTACATCCGGATATGTATGAGGTAGACACAATTCTTTAGTAAGTCTTGAATAACGTTCACAACTTAAGTTAAAGGTTGGGCACCTCTATCTTGATAAAGTTGTAGAATTCTTTTACTAGCATTTGAGTGGGATCAAATGAGTTATGATGAGTTTAAAATCATCGAAAGGTTTTCGAGTAAAAGAATCTAATGCACTGGGTGCATTGAACTGGATCACAATGAAATACTTTATCTAGAACCGTCACTAGATATAAGTCTTTTCATTATCAGGACAATCAGAGAGTCTATCTAAATCCTGAGATAAATGATGGACTTATGGTTGCAAGTGTTATCATTTGAGCTATCAATGAGTACGATTATATAGCATAGTCTATCCTCGATAGTTTGGTGGTATTCATTTGTTAATCGATAGAGGACTTCATTTATAGATATGGACATCGTGGCTCCATTTATTAAATGAGAGTATAGTATCATCATATGGATGTTTTGAGGTATTGGATATTAAATCTCAACGTTGAGTTTTCAATAATGATTATTGAAGACATGGCTTCTGGACAAGTCAAAATATCCAAGTTCAAAATGTGGTCATATGAGGAAATATGGTAACTTGGAGAGCTATAGGCGGTCTATGAGCTCTTGGCGATTACTGATATTATTCACAAGAATACACCATCTCCTATAAGATTGTCTAGGGTATGAATGAGAAACATCTCCTTATTCTATCTTTATTTAAGAGTTCAATTTTAGCTCTTTAGTGGAATGAGTTAAAATTAATAGATCGGACCTAAGTGAATCATTTGTTGATTGTGATTAGGTTATGTCTATTGAAGCTTAAATTTAGATAGCCCGCCAAGATCCACAATCCACACGTACTTGCATGGATCACTTGATATATTCTACCGGACCAATTTATGGGTCCATCTAGAATTGCATTTAATATATTAAGAATATAATATGTCTATTATTTATTTAATGGGCTGCACTATTATATTAATATATTAAAAGGAGATATGTAGGCTTCTTTCTTTTAGTAAGAATAAGTTTGGTTCACATGTGGGCTTTTATTTAAAGTCTAATGGATTAAATAAAATAAGAAAAATAATATTGGGCCCATATATATATGGTGTGGGCGGCAAGGCTAAATAAAATAGCCCAAGATATTATTTTATTTTATTGTTTTGATTAAATGGGAATTAATTAATTATTTAATTAGTTAATAGTTTAAATCAAAATCTTTTCCTGATCAGTAAATTAAATACTATGTGTTGGATTAGGGTTGAAATTCTTTTAAGTGATAGGAGTCCTAATGTGGTAAGGATTAAGTCCACATACACTCCTTATTATATAAAGAATTCGGCCACCACTAGTCCTACAAGGGTTAGGATTCTTGAATTGATAGGAATTAGGGAAAATGATAATTCCTTTTCAAGTAAGGAAATTAACCAACCCTAGATTTCCTATTCAATGAATTCGGCCAACCCTACTTGGTGAAGGAGAAAATTCGGCCAACCTATAAATATAAGGTTATAAATTTTCGGCCACCAAGAAGCAAAATAGAGAGAGATTTTTGTTTGTTTTGAAAATAAAAAATCCTACTCTATACACATAAATTTTCGGCCAAGAGAGAAAAAGAAAATAAGTTCTCATTCGATAGTGCACTTACAAGCCTTTAACATCAAAAGGTTTTGTGCACACTTTCGATTTAGGGTTACGCGAGTTTCAATCATATTGATTGTGAATTCAAAAGTGACCGGAACTATTTTTTTAGGCTCTTGGTGTTTTACTATTGAAGATCAAGATCAGAAATTCCATACATCCATTCTAAGGTAAGCAATTCAAAGAAAAAGGGAGACCACGCTCCTAGGTGATTCACTTACGTGCTAGGATTGAAGATCTTGTGGATTACCATCGACGTAAGTCAATCGGATCACGCGACAAGAGGTATTTAACTCTAACCGTATATTTGAGTTTAATTAATTAAATGGTTAAGGTTTAAATCTTTAGAAAAATTTTAAACTATGCGAAAATTATTTTTTCGCCTTCCGCTGCGGTTTTAAGCAATTTTTCCCTACAGATAGGCGGTGCGTTGGATCAGGAAGTTAGGAGAAGTCTGATAGAACTCCTTAAAGAATATAACACCATTTTTGCTTGGAGTCATGATAAAATGCAAGGAATCCCCTCAGCCTAGCTACTCACAGGTTAGCAGTGGACGCAAACTTCAAGCCAGTCAAACAAAAGAGGAGGCATTTCAACGTTGAGCGGAATGCCGCAACACAGGAAGAGGTGGACAAGCTTCTCAAAGCTAGATTCATCGGGGAATCCTGATATCCCGAATGGATTATCAACGTGGTTATGGTGACTAAAGCCAACGGGAAGTGGCGTATGTGTGTGGACTACACTGACCTCAACTGGGCTTGCCCGAAGGATAGCTTCCCCCTCTTTAAAATAGACAAGTTGATTGATTCCACAGTAGGCAACAAGCTTTTGAGTTTCATGGATGCCTTCTTGGGGTATAACCAGATCATAATGCACCCCGCAGATCAGGACAAAACCAGCTTCATCACCGCATAAGGTCTTTAATGCTATAAGGTGATGCCATTTGGACTTAAAAACGCTGGAGCAACCTACCAGCACCTGGTGAATAATCTATTCAAGCAACAAAAATCCATAGAAGTGTACATAGACGACATGATTACTAAGTCTCAGGTAGCAGGTCAGCATCCAGAGGATTTGCGCCAGACCTTCCAGGTAATAAGAGAAAACCAGATGAGGTTGAATCCAGCCAAGTGTGCCTTTGGAGTAGCAGCATGAAAGTTTCTTGGTTTCATGGTACACGAGAGAGGAATCGAGGTTAACCCTGAAAAGATCAAGGCCATCATGGATCTTGAATCCCCTACTACTCTTCAGCAAGCCCAAGGGTTGACTGGCAGAATTACGGCATTGAACCGTTTCATATCCCGATCTACTGACAAGTGTTTACCTTTCTTTAAAATCATTAAGCAGGGTAAGAAGATGAAGTGGGACCAGAAGAGTGAGCAAGCATTCTAGTCGATGAAGAAGTACATAGCTAGCCCGCCTTTGCTAGTAAAGCCCCTACCCGGGGAAGAACTGCAACTTTACTTAGCAGTATCAGAAACTGCTACCAGTGGAGCCCTTGTGAAGGAATGCGGCGACGGGCTCCAGAGGCCGATTTACTATGTTAGTCGTGCTCTAACCAAGTCTAAAAAGAATTACACCCCTCTGGAAAAGCTTTCATATGCACTCGTGACTACAGCCAGAAAGCTCCGACCATACTTTCAAGCTCACACAATTGCGGTAGTAACTGACCAACCACTCAGACAATTCCTTCAAAGGCCAGATGTGTCAAGCAGGCTGGTCTTATAGGCTTTAGAGCTCACTCAATATGACATAAAATACAAGGCTAGAACGACAATTAAGGCTCAGGCCATAACGACTTTGTGGCAGAACTCAGCACGACCCCAAATCCGGATACAGCTGGAGTACCAAGCCCGGGTCTAGAATCCCAAGAATAGCCCACCAGTTGCAGGATCTGGGTACTATGTACTGATGGAGCATCAAGTCAAGCCGGATGTGGAGCCGGAATCATCCTTACTGATCCTGACGGTATTGAATGTAGCCAATGTTTCAGGTTCGAATTTAAAGCCACCAATAATGAAGCAGTGTATGAGGTGCTATTAGCTAGAATAAAGGTGGTAGAAGAGTTTCGGACTGACTTCCTCCTAATTAAAAGTGACTCCCAGCTTTTGGTCAATCAAGTATCAGGTGTCTACCAGACAAAGGGAGACAACATGATAGCTTACCTCAAAAAGGTCCGAGAAACAACATCAAAATTCAAAGGCGTGAAGATGGAACAAATCCCTTGAGAGGAGAACCACCGAGCGGATGTTTTGGCCAAGAGTGCGGTGACTGGAGGACAGGCACTGTCTAGAGGAGTACCCCTCCAATTGATACTCCAAACCATTATAGCTAGAGGAGTGGAAGTAACCCCAGTAACCCACCTGCCATGCTGGATGGATCCCATAGATGAGTACATACAGAATGAGATCCTGCATGTAGATCCGAATCAAGCACGCAAGCTCAAAAGGATCGCGACTAGGTACTCCGTGGTTGAAGGATACCTCTATCGCAAAGGAAAGTCCATCCCGTTGTTGAGATGTCTGCACCCCGATGATGCTCAGTGAGCTCTAAACGAGGTACATGTAGGGGACTGCGGCAACCATGTATCAGGAGAGACCTTAGCTTACCAAGTTCTTAGAATGGGATACTATTGGCCTACTCTTCACCAGGATGCTAAGAAATTTGCACAATCATGTGAACCTTGTTAGAAAACAGCAAAAGGCTTACTTAGATTAGTACTCCTTATCCTTTTGCCATTTGGGGACTAGACTTGATCAGACCACTCCCTTTCGTCCCCGATCAATCCAAGCACGTTATAGTAGCTATAGATTATTTTACCTGATGGGTAGAAGCAGAATCCCTCACCAAGATCACCGAAGCAAACAATACTAGCTTTGTCAAGAAGAACATCCTATGCCGGTTCAGTACCCGATGGCCATAATCACTGATTTGGGTAAACAGTTTGACAATGTCAACTTCAGGGAATTTTGTGAAGGGTGAGGTATCAGTCTCCGTTTTACATCAGTGGCTCACCCACAAACCAACAGGCTAGTAGAAGCTACCAACAAAACAATCAAGAAGCTCCTGAAGAAGAAACTTCAACAAAAAATGAAGAAGTGGGTGGATGAACTCCCAAATGTGCTATGGGCATATCGAACCACCAAGAGAACTGCTATAGGTGAAACTCCTTACTCATTGGTTTTTGGGACAGAAGCAGTCTCACCCATCGAGCACAAGTTAACATCCTTCAGAGTTCAACACTTTGAACCGGAGGATAATGAGGTAAAACCGAGGGTTAGCCTAGACCTCCTCGAAGAGAAGCGAGATAAAGCTTCAGAGCGGGTAGCTGCCTATCAGAGCAAGATAGCCAGATGTTTCAACAAAAAAGTGAAGACCCGAAATTTCAAAGAGGGAGACTTGGTCTTAAGGAAAGTGGCCCAGAACACAAGGAAGAGGTCTGACGGGGTACTAACCCCTAACTGGGAAGATCCCTACGTGATAAAGATGGTGGTTCGAAAGGGGGCTTACAAACTAGAGGACATGGAAGGGTACCCATTAGACCACACTTGGAATGCCGATCACCTCAGGAGATTCTATCCTTAGGGATTTGAAGAAAGATTTTATATTGGATGGTATGCATACCCATATTTGCTTTGTATTATTTCTTAAATTCAATAACGACAGATTTTTTTTCTCCTACATGATTCTCCAAAGTTCGCCTTACTGATTTTTCACCCTGACTGATCACCTCAAGACCAGGAAGAGCCACATGGCACTCCTGCTGCCTTGGTCGGGGAATACCCTCCACCAAGAAGGATCTAGTGCAGAAATGCTGAAATGGTGTAGTCACCTACCAGACTAAGGATCGGGTTCTATAGAGCTTAGTGGTCCGCCTCATCCTCCAAAACCGGGAGACCCTACTTAGATCTCTTGATGCCTGGGACGGGTAATACCCCACTCCCGGAAAACCTAGTGCTAAAGTGGCCTTAGTTGCCTACCAAGACAAATCGCCAGAAGGATCAAGATGCCTTATCTGGATTCTTGATGCCTTACTTCGCCATTTCTATATATGAAACCTGGTGCTAAAGTGGCATTAGTTGCCTACCGAACAAATCGCCAGAAGGATCAAGATGCCTTATCTGGATTCTTGATGCCTTACTTCACCATTTCTATATATGAAACCTGATGCTAAAGTAGCCTTAGTTGCCTACCATGACAGTTTGCCAGAAGAATCAGGATACCTTATCAAGGTACCTGGTGCTTCACTTCACAGTTATTACCAATGTAACCTGGTGCCAAAGTGGCTTTAGTTGCCTACCAGGACAGACCGCCGGAAGAATCCAGGTACCTCATTAGGATACTGGATGTCTTACTTTGCAGCTATTATACTCAAAAGCTTGGGGGTTGGAATGGCCTGAGTAGCCTACCAAAACTGACCGCCAGACAGATCAGATTGTCCTACCTGGATACCAGAATGTTCACCCTACCTAACATATGAGATTGACTTCACATCGGGATTCCTTTTGAAGAAAACTACTGAATGATTCAAACTACCAGACCTTTTTGGATGACTACTGGAATCAATTTACTCGAGCCTAGGCCGTTCAAAGCTACCACATGGAAACCATTATAAGGAGTTTATTACCAGCATCAGGATATACCTTGAAGCAAGACAACATGAATGTAAAAATAAAGGAATTGTCATTAATCAATCAGGGTGCCCAAACCACGTTTCCGGACTACACAGTTACGTAAAAAAAAAACTAAAAGGAATCATGCAAAGCCTACATCCTGTTTCTTTACTGCGTCTTTGTTCAGGCCCGCCGTGACAACATTTTTATCCCTATCAGTCCAAGTGCCTTTTGTCTCAGTCTGGCCTGCTCTAACATTTAGCATCTCGGGTCCACCAGGAACATCCTCCCCTACCAGGATGACTTCAGTAGCCTGTGTCAAATCCTGCTTCTGGACTTCAGAAGCAACTAAAAAGTCTGGAACCACCTCAGTTATTCTAATCAAATTAGTAACAGACAAATCTGGCCCTTGAGGAAGAAGGGGAGCCGAATCTTATTGTTGGACTCCTTGAGCAGCAGAAAGGTCTTGAACCATCTTGGGTATCCCGACCAAGTCAAAAATCGGCAAGGTAGGCTCTTAAGTTGGAGAAAGATCTGAAGCACCACCTGATTTAGAGGTGAAAAATACTACTCTAATGTGTGTCTACAACCTAGAGGGGGGGGGGGGGGGGGGGGTGAATGGGTTGTTAAACGATTATTACCAATTTTTCTTGATTAGTCAATATTAAACATATAACCCAATTAAATCAAACATACAAAATCAAGTGTAAAGTGCGGAATAATAAATAACACTTGATTTTTATGTGGAAACCCTTAAACAAAGGGAAAAACCACGGGCTATCCTTCTAGCCACACACGATCCTCAAATCCACTATTGTAATGGTGTTTACAACCTAGGTTGACCTCTAGTCACACCATTCTCAGTCACTAACCCACCACTACTACCCAACGGGTCTTTATAGTGAATCCTTGATCACTTTGCTTGCCAACCACACCTTGGTTGCAAGACTTCACTTGCTTGTGCACTACACCTTGTAGTCACAAGACTTAACTCTCAAGATGAGATTAACAACCTAAGTGAATATATGAATACTCAAAATGCAAATAATACTAGGCAACACTAAATGCTTATCTAGGGATTAAGTATGACACTAAGTACAAATCCTAGATATCAATGTCTATATGAATCCTCATAAAGACCTAACTAGATATAGATATGCAAGTCTAAACTCTAGTCATCAAACAAAGCCATATCAACACATGTTGTCACATAAAATGGCAAGGACAATAAATGCAATTAACAAATGCAATCAATGAATCCTAATTAGCTAGAGGGCAAATATGTCCTAAATATTAGCTATCACAATACAAACCCAATCATACAAAGGAACTCATAGATAGATGCATTAAATAGAGTCCTAGCATTTAATCAACTAATAAATGCAATAAAAACACAATCTTGGAAAGTATGAACAAATGATAAAGATGGGGTTTTTTGTTCAACTTACCAAGTCAACTAATGATGAAGACCCATGTCTTAAAGATGCTTAGAAATGCATGAAGATGATGGGTTTTGGGTTTGGAGAGTCAAGGAACAAAGCTTGAAGCTTTCTCTCTCTAAGGGTTGTTCTCTCTCATAAAAATGGGTTCATAAAGCTCTGAAACGAGTTGGGGAAGAAGAGAACATATATATAGAAACCCTAGACAAAACTACGTCGTTTTGGGCTTGGGAAACAAAATCCCGTCAATACCGCTTGCTGGACCGCGGCTCGGGTAAGTGCCCAGACCGCGGCTCGGGTAAGTGCCCAGACCGTGGTACACGCAGCAGTGTGCCTACTAGACAACATCGCGTCGGGGACCGCTATGCATGCAAAGCACAGGCCGCGGTCTAGGCGGTAAGGGCCTACTGAAGTACACCGCGGTATGGACCGCTACGCATACAAGTGCACAGACCGCGGTCTTTAACGCATGCACCTTCTGGAACCAACCGCTGTTGGGACCGCCACGGAGACAGGTGCCCAGCAAGCGACCTGTACCGTGGTAAAGAGGAAAATCGTCTTTTCCTGGCAGACTCAACACAGTAATCTAATATGCGAAAATGTGCAAGTGTGGAGTGTGAAGAATGCACATATGAGCAATCATGAAACAAATGCATAACGCTTCAAATGCACGTAAGTGTGTGAGTGTGCAACAATCAATGCATGTCAATACAAATCCAAGAGATGTGAGTGTGTGTAACTAAATCTCTTCAAGAGTTAAGAACAAGTGAACTACCTCTCTTGAAGCTCTTTGGGATGACCGGAAGCATGTCTTCGAGAAAACCACACTTGGAGAACCTATGCTACCCATTACATAAACATCCCCAATGTGATTTGTCATGAAATAAGCTAATCATAAAACTGAGGTTCTTACAAGAGGGAACTCCTTTTACCTTGGTTAACATTCGAAAATTGAGCCGCCTTGGCCAGGATCAAGTTCCGGTCCCACCCCAAGGCACCCTATAGGTCTGTATCAGTAAGTGGGCCCTGGATAGTTTCGTAGGAGGCAGTAAAGTATCTGATTTCAAAGGACTCATTCATCCTCGCATTCAGAACCCTTACAGCCTCCCCGTAGAGAACTGTTCTCATCCAGAAGAACAGCCATCTCTGCCTTCACTGTCTCTCTCTCGACCCGGAGTCGTGCAGATTTGATTACCTCAGATATTTAGGCTATTTTCATTTGACCCAGCTCTGCAAGAGCAGCCCGCCTACCACCTTCGGAGTCTTGGACAACCTTCACCAAAAAGCCCACTCTTTGCTTAGTTCGGGTGAGCTCCTCCCTAGCCTCTTCTAATTATTTCCAGAGGGCTAGGTTGGATCCCCCCAAGGACGACATCTATTGGCCAACAGCCAAAGTAAATTTGAACGCCTGCATAAGTAAACAAGTAATGTAAATACCATCTATGAGGAATACCCAGAACAGAATAAAGAAAGAAAGAAATTGTACCTCGACCATTAAGGAAGTCCCCTTTTTGATCAAGAGGTTAGGGGGTAGGGAGACCATGTTCTGCAGGTTCTCACCGGGGCAGGCGGAGGTGAATCGGGATACCACCTCATCCCGGGAATGATCTTAGGACCTCGAGCTAGAAGGAAGGTCAACAAAAAAACCAGTCGGAGAGGCTGAAGTTCTATCCTCCTCTGTTCTGACTTGAGATCCAGAAGATACTATTGGAGGCGAAGGAGGAGTAAAAGTAGGAGTCATGTTTGACGGTGCAGTAGTAGGTCTGTTTGCTTGCCGTTAGGCCTAAACCGGTAAACCCCGAGCCCTTGCAGCCCACTCCAACATTTCATCGGGTGTTGGGCATGGTGGAATCAAGGTAGGAGGAGCAGAAGGAGGATTAACAGGCGACATCCTTAGAGTAGGAGGAGGATTCGGTACATGAAGCTAGGATTTTGACCAGGCATCAGCACCAGCACCCTGAGTAGAAGAAAGAGCTGGGGAGCCGATGGGATACGAATCTGGTTACCTCGACCCAGAAGGAATAGGAGCAGGAAGGGTCAGAGGGGTAGCAGAAACTGCCAAAGGAAAATAACCAGTCACAAAAAAGGAGGGGGGGGGGGGGGGGGGGGGGGGACAAGGAATAAGCTACATACCCGGAAGAGCTATAGAAATCCTCAAGTACCTCTCCAACCATTTTCCTTCAAAAGTATCCAGAGCAGGGTACTTCATGTTTGAATATCCCTTTTCCATGATCCCGTGGAGGATATCTCGGGATTCCCGTGAAAGCACCCATTTACCCCACTTGTCTTTTGCGGTGAACTGGGTTGGGACCGGGTACTGAAAACCCCCTATGAAGGCCGTACGTCCCCAATCTCTGTCAACCATTATCCATTCTTCTTTCCAGGGTGGGGCATACTTCACATTCGCCCCAGGGACAATAAACTTCATCTCATTAGCCACTCCCAGGTAGAATTGACCCAGGGGTACCAGGTTCGTTATCTGGAAAACATATTGGATCTCGTCGGAACTTGGCTCCCTATCTACCTTATCCCGCTCACATTGTTCCCTCTAGAGCACCAGGAACCCGATTAAGTGCTTCCAGAATCCCAATGAGATCTGCACGGGGGCCAGTTCCAAAGCAACCAGAGCCCGGTGAAGCGTAGGATGAAGGGGAAGCCAGACTCCACACTCAAAAGCTGTCTTATGAATAAAAAGATGATTCTTGGGGGGTGTATGCGTCATAACCACGATGAGGTAGAGACAAAGTAATCGAGTCCAGAATCTTGTAATCCCTTCTCAATAAGTAAGGGTATCTATGGTACACACCGAATCAGGAACGATTTGGCCGTCATGAATGGAGGCGAAAGAACTGGTATATACCCCAGCTAAGGTAACACCTGAAGCACCGCCCTCCTCCACCGCCTCCCTGACATCCTCTGTGTCTTCTTCGTCAACATGGACCGGGTCCTCAGATATGTTGTGGAAACCCTACCCGATTCTTGGATTTCTTGTAGAGCGACGGTGAAACGGCGGTTGCTCATCGCCAGAAGCATCCGCTTCCTCCCGATTTCTCTTCTTCCCTTTCAACATCGGGGAACTCTCATGTAATTCTGTATGTCACCTTTCCAGAAGGTTGTCAAGAGTATCAGGAGGACTAGGCGAGTCTATGTGAAAATTGGGGGATGCTAGAGGAAGGTCTTAAGAAGGGATAGGCAGCTTGGAAGGGGATGCCATTGAAACCAAAAAAGAAAAAAAAGGAGCTTGGGGGATTATTGAAAGATCAATGAGGAGAAGCTAGGGTTATGAGGAAACTCTTTTGAAATTCAAAAAGCTAGTGAGTGGAGAGAAAGATGGCTGACTTATTTATAAAAGTAGGCGGTTACTTGAACAGGCTAGGAAACCGGAAGTGATGACCAAAAACATGCAGGTAACGGTTCTAAGAAAATCGGGCCAAAAAATAGCTCATTTAAAGCAAGCTGACAATTCAGAACCTGATAAGTGGATTTTGCATTAAAAACTTACGTATCCAATGAAGATTTCCTCCAAGATACTGAAAGCTAACCAGACAAGATGCAAAACTGAACCGGATGTTAAAATCCTTCAATAAAATAGAAGTCCTGACTCCAACCCCAACTGGATGCTGTTGTTCAAGTCAGGGGGGCTTCTGTTAACCGCCAAATATGGCAGAGGGATCAAGGAAGAATTTTTTATCCCGATTCTGGGGAAGGAGGCAAGATCCAGCTACTACCAGTAGAGGATCTGGACCAGAGTATCCCGAAGCAAGGCCACCTCATCCGGATCAGGGTTGAGAGTGCCTAGATTCCTGGTTGATAAAACAAAGGCCGAGTCCCAGTAATCCCACTACCTGGTAGATCCAGTACCCCGATACCACATCATCTCAATACCCCGCTACAACATCAACCAGTATTCTGGTACCTGGACATGCTATTACCACAATCCCTTAAGTCTAACCTCCTTAGTTCTTTCCAAAATCCTTCAACCAAGCGGCTGAAGCTCTAGGAGAAGTGAAATCGTTAAGGCACCTAGAAAACAGGTGTAAAACTACATTGAAATGCCATCGTTTACTCAGTACAGAAACAGACTCATTCCCGCCATTTAAGAGTTCTATTTGAATGAGAAGTCAACTCCAGAAAAGTCTCACCAAATAAAGAATCACTTAATTCTAGGGATCAATCCCACGATATACTCGCCTATCACCAAGGAAGGTTCCATAATTGCTGAAACTATAGACATAATATATAGTAGTGCAGGGTAAGAAACGGGACCTATATATACATCATATTATCATACAGAAGAGGATGGATTTTTTTTTTTTGCAAGTTATCGACAGGCACGAGAGTGTCACCATCAACAGTCCTTCCTTTTTTTATAGCCATTAAGAAACCCCGGATATATTTTGGGTTTTGTGATCATCAATAAAATTTACTTTGATGAGAACCCCGCTAGGTATCGAACAATTTGATATCTCTCCGGCCGGGATCCATCCCGATCTTGGTCCCTTAAAGTGGTTAATTGGAGTTTTCATCCCGGTGACGATTTTCAGTTAACAAGTTCTATACATGTATAAATAGACCCTCAAATACCATTACGTGGATGATGTGTAAAATGTATAATAGCAAGAGTGTAAGAAAGATTGAGTGTGTAGTCCATTCTTACATTTTGAGATTTTTCCCTCTCCGTCTTCGGCAACCGTGGTTTTTTCCATTCTTGAGTTTTCTACGTAAAATCTTGTGTTTTGCATGGTTAAGTTTTCCTTTTTCGCATGACATTTCAATAATTAATCATATTAACGTTGTTGGACGCGTGACTGACTTTCTATAATCCAAAAATCACTGTCAAAAATAGGTATGAATGCTTTCGTCAAGTTTAATTAACGATGATTTTGTTTTTTATTCTTTTGAAAAAAATATTATTGACATGAGAAATGTACATAATTTTTCTATAACAAAGTATATAATATATTTAAAAGTCAATGAAAGTCTATAAATGTCAATGAAAGTCTTTTATAATGAAAGTCTATACAAGTCTTTTAAAATGAAAGTCTATGAAGGTCTTTTAAAATGAAAGTTTATGAAAGTTTTTCATAATTCTTCAAAGTCTATAAAAGTCCATGAAATCCACAAAAGTTATCCACTTAAAAAAAATTTTAAAAGTATTTTGAAATCCTAATCTAATACACCCCCTTAGTTTTCGTCCCTAAATTATTATTACTTTTTAAAAATGTGTTTCGTCCATATTAGCACTTTTTAGGGACGAATTTCAAATTTTGTCCTAATAGACTTGTTGCGATCACCTTGGGCGACCTAATTTGAGACAAATAATATTCGTCCCAATAGGTCTCTAGGGACGAATTTTGGGCTATTGGGACGAAAAAAAATCATCCAAATAGCCATTTTTTCTTGTAATGACACAGCCAGATGTCTACTTTTATAATCTGAAGAAGTCGATTCTCAACACCAGAAAAAGTTTCTCCACACATATTGCAATTTTACAGTCAATGATAGGACCTTATATATATATATATATATATATATATATATGGGACAATATATAGAACACCTGTGTACCCGTACATTGTGTAGAAAATATTGCGATTGAATATTGAATCACACTTTTTCAAATTACAATCACAATATTTCCTACTCGGTGTATGGGTACACCGGTGTTCTATAGCTTGACCCTATAAATAAATAAATAAATATATAAGGCGTCAAGGTGGGTGGTGACCGGTGATGCATCTTTTATTCTGCAGTAGGTGATATATGATCTTGTGTTAATAGAAAGTAACGAACAATTGTTGTTATATATTGCCTGCCCTTGAATTTGTTTTAGGCAACATTTATTAATCACGAATGAAAAGGAATGTAATCAAATTTCAATGAAAATAGAATTTAATTCCGGGGAATGATATTAGGCCTCTGGTTGCGGAGGCGAAAGTTGTGTTATGAGGAATAATTTTTGCTTTTGAAACAGGTTTGGTTCTGTTTGTGGTTAAGACAGATGCTTTGGGAGTTGTCAACTTGGTGAAGTCAGGGATCCCTATTGTTATGGATATAGGGCTGGTTATAAATGATATTGTCGACCATCTATGCGATAACTCCATGGTCTTTATGGTTTTTGTTCCTAGAGAAGCAAATTTCGTCGCTCATACCCTCTCGAAGATGGCCTTAGATGCTGCAGAAGATTATTTCTGGTTAGAGGATTACCCTCTGTGTGTGAAGCATTTATCAAGGATGATTTACCATGCTAGTTTGTTTTGTTTGTTAAGTTTAGCCATCAAAAAAATATATTGTTCCCAACAAGAACTTAATTATTGATTTATGTGTGGGGTTCACCCACTTGATTCCTAATAGTATATCATTTAATATCCTTAATATTTTGAGGATATTTTCCAGGAAATTTCCAAAACTTTAGGCTTTGTTCAGAAATAATTTCTGTTTCCATTTTTTTTGTTTTACAAATTTCATTTGAAAACAAAGAATTGATTTTTATGTTTTTAAAATTTGAAAACATGCCTGGTATCAATATATGAAACATGTTTGATAGGGGCCTCGATGAGATTCAGCCTACTTTGTCAAAGCATATGAGGGCTGTTCTTGATGGGGATTTTGTAGTAGAGGAAATTTGCAGGCGGTTTTTAGTATGGGGCCTATAAAGGCGCTAGGTATTGATAGGTTTCCGGCTTTGTTTTATTAGAAGATCTTGGGTTCGGTTGGGCCAAGTGTGATAGCTGTGTGTCTTCGATGTTTGAATGAGGGTGTTCCTTTCGATGCAATGAATAAAACTCTGATTACCTTAATTCCCAAAAAAAGATGTAGTAAGGATGTCATAGTCTTGGCCGATAAGTCTTTGCAATGTGTTGTATAAGATCATTGCAAAGGACTTGGCCAATCGCTTCCGTATGGTGCTGGGTGAGGTGATTTCTGAATCTCAAAGTTCTTTTATTTCAAGGCTGCTTATTTCGGTTAACACAATTATGGGCTTTGAGTGTCTTCATAGTTTGAAGTGGAAGAAGCTTAGTTTGTTTTTCATGTGGAGGTTTGTGGCTCTCTGCATCCTTCTAGGGGTCTTCGGCCAGGGAGCCCTTTGTCCCCGTATCTCTTTTTAATTTTGTGCGGAGGGGTTGTTGAATCTTATTAATTAAGTGCATACTTCTGGTTTGGTTAAGGGGTTCAGGTGCAGTCGGTTCAGACCAGCTATAACACACATTTTCTTTACGGACTACAGTTTGCTGTTTTCTAAAGCAACCACTATTGATTGTGAGTCTATTTGTGAGCTGCTGGATGTCTATGTTAGGGTGTCTGGGTAAGTTGTAAATTTTAATAAATCAGCTATGTGTGTGAGTCGTTCTGTGGATGATGAAGGAAATGAAGGGATTAGCGATGTTAACAGAAATTTTGCTCAGGGCAGTAAATCTCAGTTAGCACCCTCGAGATCATTACCACGTAGGTGATGACCATGGTAGAACATATACATATAACAATGCCGAATGAAATGACAAGGAATACAATGATATTATTAGCTATTCAAGAGAATCAAAAAAAGAAAAGCTTCCTCTATTGATACTATGTGATATACATGTATCTCTCTCTCAAATTGCTCTCATTTTTCTCCAGGGTGTCGTTGGGTACTTGTTGTGTGCCTGTCGAATAGTAGTCTCTTCTTTTTCAGAAGAAGGAAGTCCTCCCTTTATACAATGTCTTCATAGGTTAAACTCATTGATTCCCCCTTGATTTTCTCATCCCTCCCCTCCTTATCGGACGGGATTTTTATCTTTAAATGTCATTGACTTTGAGTTAATTGCTCAGTTGAGGATATCTTGGTGGAAATCAATTTGTTTCCTACTCAGACTCTATTACTTGTTCTGTACGTATGTAATGTCTTTAGGTGCGATCCTGTGTATCTTCAGGTCTAGCCTGTTTTCCCGTAGGGATCGTCGAATATGGCATGTAATGTGGCGGGATACATCAGGTAGTGAGGTCGATCAGTGTTCTAGTCCTGATATAAAGGAATTTCGTCTAGTTAGAAGCTAGGTCTATCCTTTATTGACCTTTTGAAGCTAGGTGTGGCCTCATGCGGACACATCACTACGTCAGCGAGGTACTGGTGAGCTTCTAGAGAGATTACAAGGTAATCCCGACTTCGGGAGAGGGGGGGAGGGGGGGGGGATTTCCTGTTTTTAGGTTCGATGACGCGGGCTTGATCTGATCATTCCTGGCTCTATTCCGGATGTTTCTGAAGCCCGTCCTTGTTTCTGCGGGGCGGCGCTGTAGCTCAGCTTCAGGTAACATGGTCTCATGGTGGATGATCTCGGGCATGGAGCCAGGCCTAGAGGATGGAAAATTTCCCTTTGGTCCTTAGCCAATTTTGGCTATTAACAGAAGTCCCCTATGACTTGAACACCGGTTGTCGAGCTTGGGGTTGGGGTCAGATTTTTTATTTTATTTGGGAAATCTTTCCTTTTTTACCGTTACCAGAATATTGGGGAAATCTTCTCATTAACTGCTTAAGTGACCTGGCGTGAACTGACTAATTTATTTCTGAATTAATCAGGTTGCGTTACGGCAGTCCCCGAGATTCTTTACCGTTACTAGAATCTTGGGGAGATCTCCTCATTAACTACGCAAGTGACGTGGCGTGAACTGACTAGCTTGTTTCCTAGTTAATCCGGTTATGTTACGGCAGTCCCCGAGATTCTCTACGATCTCAACCGAAGATCTCGACAGCTCGTGCTGTTGCCCTCTTGCCTATATATACATATTTATCTCAACGTCTTCCTCACATATTTCAAACTCAAATTTTTCCCAAGATATACTTTCTCTCATAGCCTTTCTCTCAAGCTTATCTTTTTCTTCATTCTTCATCCTTACTGACTTCACCATGTCGAAAACCAGTCATGATTCAGTTGACTCTATAGTTGATGGCGAGGAGGTCTTTAGCCTTGCCTAGGGGAAACGGGCAAGGAGGAGCTTAGACAACGATGATTCCCCTCCTAACCCGCAACGTTGATGGTCAAACAGGTATGTGTCCATTGGGACCGGGTTTTCTAACCATCCTGATCACCCTTTGGATATAGCCGACGACGACTCCGATAGAGAGGTAGGCGTCGACACCGCGGGGGAGCATCGAGTCCCAGCTTCCAGCCCCCCCTTGGAGAGGCTTCCTCCCTATGATTTCAGGGTTATCCCTGATTCCATCATCGATCCGATCGTGATTGACCGTTTGAGGTCGAAGTATGGTATTCCAGACAGCTTTTCCATCTCTGTACCTCCCAAGGGTTATAAGTTCTTCGACCCCCCTAATGGCGTCCTTCCAATTCATGTCATGGCTCTCGAGAATGGGGTTAGGCTCCCTCTCCATCCTACTTTTCGGTGAGCCCTCAACACCATCCAGCTTGCTCCCCTCCAGTTGACACCCGGCTTCTGGAGGCATTTGATCGGTTTCCTCGTGCTATGGAGGGAACAATGCCAGCTAAACAAGGTGACGAGAGAGCCTGGAACGGAGGAGCTAGCCTATCCTTTCCAAATCGGGAGTCTATCTGGAGCTCCTCGAGGTCAGTTTTACGCTAAGGCCAAGAACAAGCTCAACTTTGTTATTCCCGGCGCTTCGAAGAAGGACCCCGCCTGGAAGGAAGAATGGATCATTGCGGGGGATGACTGGGGGAGCTCGATTTTCATTGGAGGGCATGAGTTCGAGGTTCCCATAGCTTTCAGTGACAAACCCTCGTGGGACTGAGACTCCCTGTCTTCTGAGTCTGAAGTTATTTTGAAGGCTATTTTAGCCAGGAACTACTTGAACCTGAAGTTCCCAACCGCTGAAGCCTTCGATCCTCATAGGGTGAACCAATACCCGTGGATCTCAGACGCTACTCCTCGTAAGTGTCATTGAATTGCCTTGTTTTGTCTTGTTGATTAGTTTGGTTCTGATGTTTTCCTTTTTGATTTGTTTACTCACAGTTTTTGTCATTGAACCTGCTTTCCGCGACGTCCAACGTTCTCCTCAAACCGGAATTCCTCTTCCCTTTGCTGGGGTCGCACCAGCTCTTGCTCCATCTACTTCCCCAACTGGTTCCAAGATGGCCAACCTTGTGTCGCGGGCTTTTCGGGCTTTGGGTAAAGCTCCCAAGCTGTTGGTCCGACTGCTTCTGCCCCTTCTGCTATTGTCGCCAAAGTTGCTACCCCCTCGATTCACCCTTCTGATTCCGCTGCGCTTCCAACCCCCCAAGCTTCGGAGGATTTTGGAAGGGGTGTCGTAAGGATTCCTTCCAGCTGTTCCCGCCCTTAGTCGAGCTCGACGGGGTAGGACGAAGTCCTGGAATAATTCATCGCGTCTTGTCCGGGCGGTGGGATCTTCAGGATGGCCTCCATACCCGTGGATGTCCTGATCACCAAGGGGTCTGTTATCTTAGCTGAGGTAATTGCATTTCCTTCATACTGCTTTTGCTAATTTGTTCAGTCTCTAACTCTGGCTTTGTCTTTTGTAGGCCTTCAAGTTTAATGTAGCGATGGGCTAGCAAGTAGCCTTCCTTCGAGACTGGGCTGCAAAAGCCGAAGCCGAAGCCGAGAAAGCCATGGGATTGCTCAAGCAGGCTCAGTCTTTAGTGGAAGAGATGACCTCCAACCAGAGAAAGGTTGAGATCGAGATGGCTGAGCTTCGTTGTGACCATGAGAGGATGAAGCAATCTTATGATCAAAAATGTCTTCAATCTACCCGGCGGGCCAAACAGAGGGATTCTTGGAAAGCTGAGGCCAAAAAGTTGGACCTCGAGAATCGGGCTTTGATTGCTCAGGTGACCAAGCTGCAAGCTGACGAGGAGACCTCCTTCAGCGATGGATACTTCTACGCTTCCTTTCAAGCCACAGAAGCTCTCCCTCTTCCCTTTGACTTGTTATTTATTGCCGGCTGGGATAGACAGGAAATAATGATTAAGGCTGCTGAGCTTTCTCGCCCTGATGGCGACGAGGCGGTTCCTTAGAGCCAAGCAGGAGCTGTAAAATAGCCCATCCAGACAGATCCTCAATTTCCTCCTCCTACCTTTACTACTTTAGGTCCCGAGGAGTCTTCGAGGAAAGTTCTGTCTTCTCGATCCGAGGGGGACTAGTCAGGTGCTAAGGAAGGTGCTAGGAGCACATCTGAGGAACCCCCTAAAATTGAGATGGAGGTCGACAGGAGCCAGACGGGGTCCATGGCTGCCCTTCTTGATGCGGCTATCCCGTCTGAGGTTATGGAAGTGATTAATGAAGTCCTTGAGGAAGATCCCACTGACCAACATGTGGAGCCTCTAAATGGAGGGATGGTTGGCGAGGACAACTACATGAAGGGGGAGTCGATGGCGAGGATTGGCGTGAATGAGGAGGATCGGCAGAGGAAAACCAAGAGAGTTCCAAAGCTTGAAGCAGCTTGTTCATGACTTGTCTTGATTGCCCGGAAAAGGGGGTGGGCACCTCGTTTTGATCTTATTTAGTTTAGCTTTCACCTTTTTTTTATAGCCCGAGCTCGGGGGTTGGGCTCCCCGTTGGATGGATGTAGCCTTTCCGGGGGATAGGCTCCTCTTATCTTTAATGAGAAATCAAATCGCTTTGAGAACTCTTGTTTCATTCCTGGTCTTGAATAGGAACCTGAATTGCATCCGTAACAACAATTTGTTCATACTTCATTAAAACTTTGGTAGGGAATTCTTATTATGATGATCTTGATTCTACACATGAAAACAAACATTTGTTTTTAAATTCGTCTTGGGGGTGGTAGCCCGACCAAGGCATCATGAGGGCTATTTAGCTATTTCCTGGTCTCGAGATCTGGATGGCAACTATGCTATTACACTCAGACCCTTCTTGGGGGTGGTAGCCCGACCAAGGCACCAGGAGGGCTATTTAGCTATTTCCTAGTCTCGAGATCTGGATGGTAACTATGCTCTTACACTCAGACCCTTCCTGGGGGTGGTAGCCCGACCAAGGCATCATGAGGGCTAGTTAGCTATTTCCTGGTCTCGAGATCTGGATGGCAACTATGCTCTTACATTCAGACCCTTCTTGGGGGTGGTAGCTCGACCAAGGCATCATGAGGGCTATTTAGCTATTTCCTAGTCTCGAGATCTGGATGGCAACTATGCTCTTACACTCAGACCCTTCTTGGGGGTGGTAGCCCGACCAAGGCATCAGGAGAGCTATTTAACTATTTCCTGGTCTCGAGATTTGGATGGCAATTATGCTCTTACACTCAGACCCTTCTTGGGGGTGGTAGCCCGACCAAGGCATCATGAGGGCTATTTAGCTATTTCCTGGTCTCGAGATCTGGATGGCAACTATGCTCTTACACTCAGACCCTTCTTGGGGGTGGTAGCCCGACTAAGACATCAGGAGGGCTATTTAGCTATTTCCTGGTCTCGAGATCTGGATAGCAACTATGCTCTTACACTTAGACCCTTCTTGAGGGTGGTAGCCCGACCAAGGCATCAGGATGGCTATTTAGCTATTTCCTGGTCTCGAGATCTGGATGGCAACTATGCTCTTACACTTAGACCCTTCTTGGGGGTGGTAGCCCGACCAAGGCATCAGGAGGTAGCGAGGGGGCTTCCCCGGCTAATCACTGGTCTTGAAGTGTCCATGTTGAATTTCCCACTCAAGGATGTAGACACTAATGTTGAACATAATTGGAGGTAAAGATGAAAAAGAAAAATGACTTTATTGATGATCGAGATGTAATACATATTTATTAGGGATTCTAATGAAACCTAAATGGGGGTAGTCTGCTTGAACAACTCCCTGCTCAAGGGTAGAATTTCCTCAAGTGATCTGCATTCCAAGTGTAGTCGATGGGTTGTCCATCCATGTCTTCGAGTTTGTAGGCTCCATTGCGAGCAACTAGCTTTATCAAATATGGCCCTTCCCAATTGGGGCTTAAGACTCCATCTGACCTTTTTATTCAGGGTCACTTTCCTAAGCATCAGATCCCGTTCTTTGAAATTTTGGGCTCTGACCTTTCGGTTGAAATATCTAACCGTCTTGCTTTGGTAGATTGCCACTTTCTCTGCTACCCGGTCTCTTTTCTCTTCTAGAAGGTCCAGATTAGCCCGGAGCTTGACCTCGTTACTTTCGGGCTCAAAGTTCTGTACTCTAAACGAGGTTAATTTATGCTCAATAGGGAGGACCGCTTCGACTCCGAATGCCAGAGAGTAAAGTGTCTCCCCGGTAGCTGTTCTCTTTGTAGTCCGGTATGCCCATAGGACTTCTGGCAGTTCTTCGGTCCATTTGCCTTTTTTCTGTTGTAGCTTCTTCTTTAGAAGTTTCTTGATAGTCTTGTTGGTGGATTCCACCAGCCCGTTAGTCTGAGGATTGGCTACTGAAGCGAGCCTGAGGTCGATCCCCAATCCTTTGCAAAAATCTTTGAATCGGGCGTTGTCGAACTGCTTCCCCAGGTTAGCTATAATGATGAGAGGGGTCTTGAATCTACATACCACGTTGGTTTTGATGAACTTGGTCGAATTCTTTTCTGATATCCGAGAAAGACGCCCTGCCTCGACCCATCTTGTGAAGTAGTCGATAGCCACGATAGCATGTTTCATTTGTCCAGAAGCGGTAAGGAGTGGTCCAATTAGGTCGATTCCCCACATGGAAAAGGGGTAAGGTGAACTGAGGGACGGCAGTCGCTCAGGTGGCTGGTGGTTCACGTTTGAAGTTCTTTGACATGGCTCGGAAGATTGAACAAAACTCTTTGCGTCTTGGTGGATGGTCGGCCAATAGTACCCCATACGAAGCACGTAATATGCTAGAGCTTCCCCACCTATGTGGTTCCCACAGTCCCCAGAGTGGACCTCTCTTAGTGCCCATTTAGCATCATCAGGATGCATGCATCTAAGTAAGGGGAGGGATCTGCCCCTTCTGTAGAGGTACCCGTCTACCAAACAATATCAGACCGAGAGTCTTTTAATTCTTCGGGCTTGGTCGGGCTCTTCGGGGAGCTCTCCCTCAAGGAGGTAGGCAGATATCGGGTCCATCCAGCAAGGCTGGCGATCTAGGGAGCAGATTTCTTTATTTGTGACTATGCTTGGTTGGGAGATCACTTGGAGGGGAATTCCCAGTGGTAAGGATCGGCCTCCATTTGCAGCTATCTTAGCCAGAACATCTGCACGGTGGTTTTGATGTCGAGGCACCTGATCGATCTTAAACCCCTTAAACTTATTTTTTAGCAACTGGGCTAGCTTTAGGTAGGCAGCCATATTATCTCCCTTTACCTGGTACACCCCAGTCACCTGATTGACAACAAGCAATGAGTCGCTCTTGATTTGCAGGTAATCGGCCTCTAGTTTGATAGGTACCGTCATCTCGGCTAGGAGGGCTTTGTACTCTGCTTCATTATTGTTGGCTTTAAACTCGAATCTGAAACAGTGGCAGAATTCAGTCCCCTCTGGGTCTATTAAAACTACGTCAGCCCCTCCCCCAGCTTTCCCGGATGCTCCATCTGTAAAGAGGGTCCATGGCTTGCAGTCTTCCGACCAATTGTCGATCTCGGATGTCTTTTCAGGAGTCTCATTCCGTGCTTAGGGATCCTCTTGATCTGGGAGTGCTGAAAATTCTACCACGAAATTAGCCAAAGCCTGTGCCTTAATCGTGGTCCGGGGCTTATACTTTAAATCGAACTGAGTGAGCTCTAGTGCTCATAAGACTAGCCTTCCGGACACATCTGGTCTTTGTAAGAATTGGCGGAGAGGTTGGTCCGTCACCACTGCTATTGTGTGAGCTTGAAAATAGGGACGAAGCTTCCTCACTGAGATCACTAGAGCATAAGTGAGCTTTTCCAGGAGAACGTAATTCCTCTCTGACTTGGTTAAAGCATGACTCACATAGTATATGGGTCTTTGAAAACCATCGCCATACTCTTTGGTCAAAGCTCCGCTTACTGCAGTTTCTGAGACGGCCAGGTAGATCTGTAGCTCTCCTCCGAGAACTAGCTTTACTAATAACGGTGGGCTTGTTAGGTATTCTTTCAAGGTTTGGAAGGCTTGCTCGCTCTCCTGGCTCCACTTCATGTTTGTTTGATGGCTTTGAAGAAAGGGAGACATTTATCGGTAGAGCGAGCGATAAACCTGTTGAGCGCCGCTACACGTCCCGTCAGAATTTATACCTGTTTGAGTGATGTTGGGGATTCCAGGTCCAAGATAGCTTAGATTTTTTCTGGGTTAGCCTCTATGCCTCTCTCATGAACCATGAAGTCTAAAAACTTCCCCGCTGTTACCCCGAAGGCACACTTGGAGGGGTTCCGATTCTCCGTCCCTCCACGGAAGTATGATATGTATTCTCCTTTTGCCGGCAAGGTTCCGATTCATACGGCAGCCTTCGATTACGGGGTCAAGCTACCTCTCCACCCCACCTTACGTATGGCGCTACATGCCTTACAGTTAGCTCCCCTCCAATTGACACCAGGATTTTAGAGGCATTTGGTAGGGTTCCTCGTGTTGTGGAGGGAGCAATGCCAGAAGGATAACATCGATCGGGAACCAGGCCCAGATGAGATTGGGTATGTGTTTCAGATTGCTGCTAATGACTCAGGTCCGACGGGGCAATTCTATGCTCGCACCAAAAACAACTTGCAATTTGTGGTACCGGGGGCCATGAAAAAAGGATATCTCCTGGAAGGAGGAATGGATCATCCTCGGAGGTGAATGGGGAAGCTCGGTTCATATCGGAGGGTCTGAGTTTCGAGTTCCTACTATTTTCAGTGGCAAGCCTGTGTTAGGGAAGGGCAAGCTATCTAGAGAGTCGGAGAAAATCTTGCGGGCTATCATGGCCCGACATTATGTTAACACGAAGTTTCCCATCACGGAGGCCTTCGAGGCAAAGAGGGTAGATCACTACCTTCGCATTTCCAGAGCTTCTCCAGGTAGAAAACTTTTATGACTTTGCTCATATTATTTTGTTTTTATTGACTCTGTGAATATTGACTCTTGCTATCTTTGTAGTTTCAGCAGTATCTCTATCGGTTCCTGAGATGGAGACCCACCAAGCAGGAGGTACTGTTGATTCTCCTCCGTCTTCCCCTGTCAGGACTCTAATCAGTTCCGATCTCGATGCAGGGGTTGGAGTACCTACTAGAGGGGTTGGAGTTCCTACTGGCTCTGATAGGATCCCGGTCGGGGTATCCGGATCGCCAGCTCCCCTTCTTCTTACCTTGGCTAGGTCGTTGGAGGCTTTTACAACAAAATTGGGGAGGTATCGAGGTGCTTACAGCTGGGTGCAAGAGGTTTCACCCCTCAGATCAGTTAATGTTGCAACAGCCATTGATGCTAGTGCCTCAGCTTCTTCTGCTTCTCCCGTTATGGCATCTGGTCAGCCTAAACCGGTCGAGAAAAGTTCTGAATCTGCTATGAAGAAGCGGGTGGTACCTCGAGATAGGGCTCGGTCGAGGTCGAAGGACGGCAGCCAGGATGAAGTTCTGGCTCACTTCGCAGCTTCCTGCTCAGGTGGGGGTCTAGATGTCATGACCGCCATGCCGACTGAGCTTCTAATTCTTCTAGCTGAGGTAAGCTGCCTTATTTTAATCCTTTGTTCGGGTAAGAGGTTAAGAATATTATGACAAGTGCATTGTTTTTGGCAGGCTTTTAAATTCAATGTGGCCATAAACCAATAGGTTAGCCTCCTTCTGGAGCAAGTTAGGGGTGCTACAACGGAGCTGGAGAGGTCTAAAGAGGAGCTTGCTAAGGCTGCTCAGGGAATAGATGTTCTGAACCAGTCGCTGGCGAATACCCAAAAGGAAGCTGACGAGGCGAAGGTTGACAGGGAGAGGATGCAGCATGCTCTGGATATGAAGAAGCTCAGATCCCTCCGCCGCAAAGAGGAGAGGGATATTGCAAAGGAGAGAATAGTGGAGCTGGAGAAAGAAATCACCTTCGGGGCAGCATGACCACCCTAGATGCCCAGGTAGACACCGCCTTCGGGGACTGTTACTTTTTTGCTGGTTACCAGGTGGCCCTAGCTCTCCCTCCTCCTTTCGATCTAGGTGACATCGCTGGATGGAACCGAGAGGAGATCATGGCAAAGGCTGCTGAGCTAGCTGGGATCATGACAAGAAAGGTCAGGCTGCTCTGATCAAGGAAGTTAGAGGGGAGCTTCAAGGAGATCCATCTCTAATAGAAATTCTGGTTGCTGCAGGTGCCCAGGAAGCAGACAGGGCTCCATCCGGTATTGAAGGAGGGGAAACTGTAACTGGTGGAGCTGGCTAGGAGACGGCCACTCAGGAGCAGGAGGATGCTTGATCCAGCTTGATCCCTTAGTCAGTAGCACCGAGATAGTGTTATCTTTTTTGTAGCCCATGATCGGGGGATGGGCTCCCCGGTTTTAGTAATGAGAACTTCTTTGTTTTTCTTGACTCCGTGCATGTATAGTTTATTACATCCCAGGTTGAAATGCTTGTTCCGGGATGATTCTTAGTACCCAGGTGGGAATTTGGTGATCTGGGAGTTAGTATCGCGAATGGTCAAGGAAAAATACCAAGACCTCAACCGGTCATAGATCGGGGCGCTTCATTTTTTGTGGGTTTTCATGTAGGCATTATTGGTTCGGTTTTTTTATTCAACTGTCCTTCCAAATGTCGATCCAGGATAGGTTCGATTATCCCAATCATTAAGCCTTGGGGGGAAAGCACACTCAGCGAGGCTTCCCTTTCCCGTGTATCGAACGTTGTGTACATAAATGACTTTATCCTCTCATTTTCGATATTCGATCTTTCCCTCTATAAATACCCCTAATCTGTTAGTTGGGTCTTCAAACAATCCCTTTTTGCTTTGTAGCAAGCAGTCTCCATAGGTTAACCGATGATCGTCGTATCACCTGACATTGTGGGAGGAGGAGGAGACGTCGGCTCTGTGACTGGCAGGATGCTTGGTATTGTGGAAGGTGCTGTACTTGGTGGATTTAATTACCAAAGGAACAGGGAAAGTAGAGATTCCCAGGATCAGGATGAATGGTGGGCTCTGACGTTGCGGCCTTGCCAATGGTGTAGGCATTACCCGGTCGAGCCGCGGCTTGGTGCCCCGTTGAATCTTGGACGTGGGGGGGGGGGGGGGTGGGGGGGAATCCATATTTCCTTCCTATTCTTACTGATCCCAACACGGCCTCTGCTCCTACCTCCGGGGTTCGTGGCATCCCAACACGGCCTCTGCTCCTACCTCCGGGGTCCGTGGCAGCACCGTCAATATAGATTCTGATTTAAACCAATGTTGCTAGGTAGGCAGATCTAGTAAGTAGGAGAGAAGTTTGAGAGGGAACTGGCTGTTTCAGACCTCTAGTTTACTTTCTTGTCTTTTTTTTTCTTGTATCTTGTATGTAGCTTAAAATAAGGGCAGGGTTCCCCGATTTGATCAATGAAAAGAAAAACTCACTTCCACCTATATATGTCGATTTAATTTAGTCACACGCTTCTGATTGTAGCATAGACTCGGGCAAGAGTCCCCAGCATAAACTTGACTTAATCAAAACTTGGTAACTCATAAAAATCTGATGAGAATAAAGCAGTTGATCAGTACCATGGTACCTCGCACTCCAGTTCCGAGAGTCTTGGCAGTATGGTGAGTTGTCTGGCGAAACTAGGAACCTCGTCGAATGATTTAGTACCTAGCTTTCCAGTTCGTGGAACCTTTGTCTCCAGGGAAGTATTCTGGCGAAACTGGGTACCTCGCTCCTTTATTTGTAGGAGCTTTGGTGCCTTGGTGAATCAAAAATTTGGTGAATCTCAGTACCTCGGCTTCCTGTTTTAGGAATCTTGGTACTCTGGCGAAAACGGTGGCGTACGAGGTACCTCACACTCCTGTTTGTAAGAGTCATGGTATCCTGGCAAAAGTAATTGGCGAATAAACATTGGCAACAAGATCCAGGTAGGAAACTAAGGCCACTTTAGCACCCGATCTTTCTTAGCGGGGGGTGGTGCCCGGCGGGGGGTTCTGCGTCCTTACGGATTTCAGCTTGTACCTCCCTTCCAGTCCTGATATTATCTCTAACCTGTTGTAAGAACTCAATCAGGCATCCCCCCCTTATCAGGGCCTCAATCCGGTTGCGCAAATTATAGCACACTGAGGTGTTGTGGCCCACGTCTTCGTGGAAGTCGCAGTACTTATACCGGTTTCATCTGTCAGCTGGGGCCTTCATGGGAGCGGGCTTTTGGAGCAACCCTTTATCTCGTATGGCAAGGTAGACTGTTTCCCTGGAAGCATTCAAAAGGGTGTAGTAGTCATACCCTTTTTCCCATTGCATTACTAGAGCCACGGTCCTGGGAGGCGGCGAAGCCCGGAAAGGGGTTTGTTTTGCTGGATATCTTTCTGACCTATGCAGAGGAGCAAGGAGGCGATAGGTCGACCTGTTGGGAGGTTTATTCTGAGTTTTCTGCACTGGCTCAAATTTGGGGGCTTCTTTCTTCAGACGCTTTGCCGTTCTCATGTCGTCGTGTTCCATCTTGACCTTGAGTTGTTCGTCGATCTCGACCTGCTCAAGAGCCCGGTAGTAAGCCTCCTGGTAAGTCTCGGGAGGTCTCTTGGCGAAGGAACGGAAAAGCTTTCCTGCCCATAGGTTTCGCCTGAAGTTGGCGAGGATTTCTTTTTCAGTGAAAACTCCCATTTGTATGACCTCCTTGTGAAATCGTTCCACGTACGATCGAAGAGTTTCACTCCGTTCTTGGATCACATATTAGAGGTGTATGGGATCTTTCGGGCGAGGTTTGACTCCTTGGAATTGTGAGCAAAAATCTGTTGATACTTTCGTGAAAGAATCCACGCTACCAACAGGCAGTTTCCTGAACAAGGTTTTCGCGTAGTCGGTCAAGGTCGTTGGAAACATTCTGTACATAGCTGCTCTGGTAGTGTTCTGGACCTCCATCTGTTGAAGGAAGCTCTCTAGGTGGCTTAGAGGATCTTCCGTTCCAGAGAACTTATCTGCTGGTATTTTGAATTTTGGGGGGAGCTCTGTTTCCCGGATCCTCCTAGTGAAGGGAGTGTTCATCTCGCTTAGGGGATCCTTTTTGTCCTCCTTATTCTTTCCCTTCCTTATCTGCTTGACCTCTTTTTGTAGCTTTGCCAGCTGATCCCTCAGTCGCTTGTTCCCCGGTCTCTTTGAGTTAACCTCAGATTCCTCACTATCGAATCTTTCTGATGAACTGGCAATTTCTATCCGGTCATCCTCCTGGACATGATCCACTCGGGGAGTTTGTCTACTTTCCTCCTCTAGGGCCCGTGTAGTTCTCCTAGATGTAGTTGGATGAGATAGCCCTCGTGGCTTCCTGGTAAAAGCATCCGCGGCAGACTTAACTTGCCTGGGTTGATATTGTGAAAGTCTTTTCGGAACTGGGGGCATGGGCCCCAAAATGTCCCGGATCTAACGTTGGGGCCCTGATCTATCTCAAGCCGGCTCTGGAAGAAGAGGTCCTAGGCGATCAAAAGCAAGTGGCCTAGCTCCGAGCCTGCTCGGCTCTCCCTGATCATTCAGGTTGGTTGGCTGGATCGTGATGCCTTCAGCGCGGAGGCGGACACGGATGGATTCTACGAAGGCTGCCGCTTGTTGGTCGAGCGCTGCCTGGCTCACTATAGGGTGGCCAGTAGCCCGCGTATTGGTTGTCTGGATCGGAGCTTGACTACTATATCCAGACTTTCTCCCCTTTCTTGTGGCTTTTAGTGTTAGCCTCGCCGGAGGTTGCTCCGGGACTCTATGTTGGCCTTGGGAGGAGCGGAGCCTCATAGTTCCTGTAAAACAATGAAAATGTAAATGCAAATAATTGGTTAATTGGGTGTAGGGTAATTCCCATAGACGGCGCCAGAAAGTGTTAACGAAAATTTCGCTCGGGATGACAAATCTCAGTTAACGCCCTCGAGACCACTACCACATAGGTGGTGGCTAAGATTTATTGTATGTGTAGCAATGATTTATAAAATGACAAGGAATGATGATACCATTCATCCAAAAGAAAGCAAGAATATTTTTATTTAACGTGCATGGTATACAAATAAAGAAATTCTTTTATCTTTGCTCTCAACTCTCTCTGTGGAGTGGTTGATTGTTTGTCGTATGCCTGTCGAATAGTAGTCTCCTCTTTTTCATTTCCTTTCTTTTCTATTTATACATAGTTTGTAGGTCACACAGACTGATTCTCTCTTTGATTTTCTCAGTCTCTCCCCTCCTTATCAGGCTGGATTTCTCGTTTAATGTCATTGACTTTGCCGAATTGAGAGTATCGTGGTGGAGATCAGTTTGTTTCCTTTTTGGATTCTATTACTTGTTCTACATATAGGTAACGTTTCCAGATGTGATTCAGTGTATCCCTCGTATCCTTTCAGCATGATCCTTTATAGAGGTCGTTGAATATGGCATGGTATGGTGCACCAACCAGTGAGGTTGATTAGTGTTCTGACCTTGATATCTGAGAAGTTTCATCTAGCTTGGAGCCAGATTTGGCTTCCCTTGACCCTTTCGAAGCTAGGTGTGGCTTTCCTTGACCTTTCGAAGCTAGGTGCGGTTTTCTAGGGACATTCTTCTGTGTCAATCGAGGTACAGGCGAGTCTCTGGAGCATTTGCGAGGTGACCTCGACTTCGGGGAGCTTCTAGTTTTGGTGATGCGGGCTAGATCTGATCGTTTCGGGCTCTATCCCGGATGTTTCCGGAGCCCGTCCTTGTTCCTGGGGTGGTATCGTAGTTCGGCTCTGGATAGAGAGGTCTCCTGGTGGAAACTCTTGGGTATGGAACCAGGTCTGGGAGGTGGAAAATTTTCCTTTGGTCCTTAGCCAATTTTGGCTATTAACACCTTCCTTCCTCATATGCCTTGATATCGGCCTGGACCTCCTTTCCAGTACGTATATTGTCGCGTACCTGTTGGAGGAATTCCTCCAAGCAATCTCCCCTAACCAATGCTTCGATCTGGTTTCGCAGACTATAACACTTTGAGGTAATATGACCTGTATCCTCATGGAAGTCACAATACTTGTAGCAGTTCCACTGATCAGCTGGTACCTTCATTGGGCTTGGCTTTCTGAGCAGTCCCTTGTCGCGGATGGCGAGGTAGATAGTTTCACAAGATGCGTTCAAGGGGGTGTAATGTGAGTATCCCCTTTCATCTCTATCGACCCGGGCTACTTCCTTAGGTAGAGGTGTAGCCTTGGGTGGAGTCCGCTTGACTGGATACCGGTTCCGTGGGGGATGGTAGTACAGCGATCGATATGCACACTTGTTGGGAGGTCTGTTCTGATTTTTCTGAACTGGTACCGGCTTGGGCGCCTCCCTCTTCTGGCGCTTGGCAATCCTCATATCATCATGCTCCATTTTGACTCGGAGCTGTTCGTCTATCTCGACCTGCTCTAGAGCTCTGTTGTAGGCTTCCTAGTAGGTCTCTGGGGATGTTTGGCGAAGGATCTGAACAGCCTACATGCCCATATGTTCCTTATGAAATTGGCCAAAGTCTCCTTTTCAGCGAAGACCCCTATCTGGATCACTTCCTTGTGGAACCTCTGTACGTAGGCTCTGAGCGTCTCACTCCGCTCCTAGACCATATACTGGAGATGAATGGGACCTTTAGGGCCGAGGTTTGATGCCTTGAAACTGGGCACATAAGTCAATAGTCAACCTGGTGAATGAATCAACGCTCCCCGCCGGTAGTTTCCTGAACCATGTCTTGGCACAGTCAGTTAGCGTGGTAGGGAACATTCTACATATGGCGGCTCGAGTAGCATTCTGAACCCCCATCTGGTGAACAAAACTCTCTAGATGGCTCAGGGGATCCTCGGTTCCAGAAAATTTGTCGGTTGGCATCTTGAATTTTGGAGGTAGTTATACTTTCTTGATCCTCCTCGAGAAGGGAGCATTCATCTCTCCTAAAGGATCTTTCCGGTTCTCCCAATGCTTACCCTTCTTTAGCTCCTGGATCTCTCTTGCCATTCTGGCGACCTGGTCCCGGATATGTTTGTTGCCATTATTTCCTGATTCCACCTAAGAATCTCGGTTGTCAGATCCCCCCGATGTCGCAGAGGTTTGATCCTGCTTCTCTCCACGGGGAGGGTCTTCTCGGACATCCCTGTTGCTGTCCCCTGCCACTGAATGAGGGCGCCTCCTGGTCGCTTCCTGTCCAGGCTGTCTAAAGAAAGCTTCTGGTTGGACCATATGGTAACGCTCCCTAGTAGGGAGATCAATGGCGGATCTAGCGCGTCGGGGTTGATAACCTGTAAGATTTCCTGGAACCAGGGGTGATGGTCCGAGTCTATCATGGACCGATGGTATTGGGGGCATGGGCCCTAGTCTATCATGGATTGGTACAGGAGGTGGCGGTCCCAACCTGTTAAAGCTAGGTATCTGGTACCTTGCTGATTGGCTTCTCCTCTGAGATCTGGTATCGCAGGCTGATTGGTGTTGCCTTTGGCAGCCATTTGGAGGCGAATGCTCTCTATAAAGGCCGCGACCTGTTGGTCTAGGTTGGCAGGTCCAGCTGCTAGGGTAGTAGGTACCTGGGGGGTAGCCCACGCAGTAGCTGACTGCTTTATGGCGGGTTTGCAACCCTTTCCCCCTTCTTTGGCTTCTGACCCTTTCGGGTTGAAGCGTTCGACTGATTTCCTAACGAGTCAGGATGATTCTGAGAGGATCAGAGCTTCATTCTGAAAATCTAGCAAGAAAACGAGACACACAGGCTTTCTTTTGAAGGTGTGGTGTTTCCCATAGACAGCGCCAAAAAGTGTTAACGGGAAAATTCACTCGGGGTGAAAATCTCAGTTAACATGCTCACCCACTACCGGTAGCAGCAGCGGGGTAGGTACCTTCGGTACCGGGGTCCCTCTTTTCATATGATCGAGGTCGACTGACCAAAGAATGGATAAAGGACACAAAGGGACCGGGAGATGTAAAAACGAACACTGTTTTATTTAATCAACTACTACCATAGCTTTACAATATGAATACGTACATATCTCTCTCTCTCTCTCTCTCTCTCATTCTTTTACACAGGATGGGGATGGAGAAAACGTCTGTGTCGATAAGTGGATTTTCCTCCAGTAATTGTCAATGGACTCTCACTGGCTTCCGGGAATCTCCCGGGATCTCTATCTCGTTCAGATGATCCAAAGTCTTCGAAAAAGCCTCTTCTTCTTTACCCTTCAATGCCGTATATATAGTATTCCCCTAATCTCCTCAAAATCTGGTCCTTTTTAATGAAGATTATAGAGAGTCCTATTTTAAGCTTTGAAAGGCATTTACGTGGAGTTGAAGGCACGAGATTAGATCCCTTTAATCAATGGCGAATTTGAATTATGATTCGATCGATCATAGGGTCATTGATGGCGTTTTATTTTGGCGATGGAGTCAACTTTCCTTCTTCGTGGAGCTTGGAGGGAGATTCTGATCGTGAGTTTTGATAGAGGGTAGCGCTGACCCCCCATTTTGATGGACCTGTTCTACTTCCTGCTGGAATGGTGATTGTATCTTTATGTTCCCTATCGTATTGCATGGGAGGTAAGGTACTCGCCTTAGAGGAGCTCCGGATGATCATACTGAGTATCAGGAGGGAGTCTAGGTAACACCAAGGTGGATATCGAGGTAGCACTGAGGTAGGTATCGAGATACCTGGTACCTTGATCGACGTCGAGATGCTTGCGGGATGTTTCGGGGCTAATGTCCCATCTAGATAGATGGGTAGTCGAGGTCCCAACCTCGCCGGATATTGGCTCCATCTAGGTGATAATACTGATCTTGCAGGTCTCTGGGAATATTTGGATGAGTCTTCCTGGATAGGTCTCTTGTTGGAAAATTCTCCCTTGGTCCTTTACCAGAAAAATCTGTTAACATGTACTATGTATTTAGTGAAATTATTTTGACAACATTCTTTTCAGTATATGGTAAAAGTGACGAGATGAGGTTGGTCTGGTGGTAAACCCGAATTAATATAACTAGTATGCATAAAAGTAAAAGTGATGGTGAATGAAAATATAATATAAACTAAACTATGAAAGCAAATAAAATGGGATGAAAATGGAGTGATGAATGTATGATGATGGAACTACGGAGTTGATGGACACGTAAGTGAATATTGGGGCAATTGCAACAAACTCTCAATTAAGCACGTTTTGACAAATGTAACCAACCTAGGGTGTATAGTGTTGGTATATATCTCTAGCAAGCAGTCAACCTAGGGTGTATAGCGAAGACCTCCTACTAGCTATTAATCCCTCCTAAGCAACCAACAATGCTAGTTACTCAATCAAGACTTTTTCTATGAATGCTCATCTATCTAGCTATGGCTCAACCTATTACTAATGTAGCGATCCTAGGGTGTATAGTGATGACTTCCAATTCCCTCACAAGTGGCCGACCTATGGTGTATAGTGAAGGCCACCCGTTTGAGATTGGATGAGGCTTGAGGTTATTAACCGAATTCTACTCGAAGGTTAGTTCTCATAAAATCATTAACATAGCTAACCTAGGGTGTATAGTGGAGGCTTCTAATTCTCTCACAAGTGGCTAACCTAGGGTGTATAGTGAAATCCACTAATTCAAGATTAGATTAAGAGTATGGTTGTAGAACCGGATTTCCAGAAATCCTTCCATTCAATGGAGCATTAGACAACCTAATTGCCTACTCAAGTAATCCAAATCAATCATGCAAAGAGGGTGTATCCAAGCAAATCAATAATGGAAATCAATTCAAGCAATGGAATAAAATATAGAGATAGAATAAATATAACACATAGAGTTTATTTACAAAGTCCAAATATCTATCAAACAAATAAAATCAACCCCAGAGTGGGGTATTTTAGCTACTCATGTTCTAGTACAAACCAATAAACTAAGAGAGAGTGTAGAGAGAAAACCCTTGAAGATTGATCTCCTTCCTTGAAGCTTGAATCCAAGTCTTCTAGTTGCCTTTGATTGAGTAGAGATGGATTGGATGGGAGGGAGATGTGTTTCTAGCTTAGACTATATAAAGAAAATAGAAAATACAAGTGTTGGGAGATATGGGAGTCCTTTGGTTCGTTCCCATGCTTTTCTATTTATAGGGGATGGAAAAATAGGTCACTTAAGCTTGAAAACAGAAGCTGTCGCGTGCAGAGCGCGGGTGGAGTGCGGTTGGCTAACCCGCACTTTACCCGCACTTTAATCATCAGGTGCAAATCCAACTCTCTGTCTTGAGCAACAGTGCGGGTGAAGTGCGGTTGGATGACCCGCACTTGACCCGCACTTTATCTTTCCTTCATGAATTAGGTCCCTGCTGTGGGAAGGAGTGCGGTTGGAGTATGGTTGCTACCTGCACTTGACCCGCACTCTAAGAGTTGCTGATGACCCTTTGACTTTCCTTCAACCACCTTTTGCCCCTTTTCGGCCAAAACTCCCGCAAAACGCTTCTAACACCAGAATTACATCTATTGCCTGCAATTAGCACCAACGAGCCTATTAGACATAAAATGTACAGAAAATACACACAAGAATGAGACAAAGGAATAGGAAATGAGGGCCGAAATATACAACAATTTAGGCACGATCAAACACCTCCAAACCATACTGTTAACAGTTTTTTCTGGCAAGGGACCAAAGGAGAATTTTCCAACGAGAATCTATCTAAGAAAGATCATCTTGATATTCAAGACAACTAGGAAGTTGTAATCAATATATTAAAAGAAAATTTAGAACCTTACCAACGTTTGGAGGCTCCTTCACTTTACGATATGCTCCTGGTCTGTACCACTGATCTTCCTCGCTATATCCCGGGACTGGTAACTGCGTGTGGGCGCATCACGTACTCAAGAACTTAGGAGGATGTAGAGAGAATGAAGAAGAAACAATTTCTTCCAAGAGAATAATTTACAGAACAACTCTTGTTCTTTAAAAGAAAAATATAATATATATATATATATATTTTTCTTTTTGTTTCAATTAGTGCACAGTCCACCAATTTCTCTCATGGTGCACGCCTGCTCCAATTTTCTCTTTTGTATGCACGCACCCTTACGCGTTTTTTCTCTTGATTTTTTTCTATTTCAACAATTGCTTTTTTCTTTTGTTTCTCTTGTGCACGCACACAGTGTTTGTATCACATACAAAACAGTAATTTATGTGCATCCCCATCCTTCTCGTTTTTGTTATTAATATATATCATATATATATTATTATTATAACTAAAACTCTTTAATTGATATCTTTTTAGATTTTAAAACTAAATCTTTTAAAATAATATCTCATATCTTTTAAAAGATAATTAAATATTTATTTTGAATTTAAACATTTTAAATTCAATTTCAAATATTTTATTTAGTAAAATAAAATAATCATATTATCTTATTCTATTTAAAATCAAATATCAACTAACATCCTCTATTAAGTGATTAATAACAAAATTAAATAATCTTATTATTTAATTTATTTAATTACCATTATTAATTAATTAAATAATCTCATTATTCAATTATTTCCCAAATAAATACGTGTCACTTTCATAACACAATTAATTGGACAATCCAATTAATTAACCGTGACCCTTGTTACCTAAATCGATCGGGCTAGCAAGGGGACCTAATGGACCTACAGTATTTTGAGCTCCAATAATCCTCGGAATTATTAATTAAACTCTTTCATTAATATTCTTTGATTATTAACTCCGATGTTATTCCACTAAAAACCCAAAGCTGCATTCTCTCAACTGCAGACGTTTTTACACAGACCGATACAACTCGGTGTCCATCGATATAGCTATTACACATGGTGTGATCCTCCACAGTAGTTCATAATTAGAGGTGGATCATAATGTTCGTTATACCCCTCTAATTACATATATCCTTTAAGTACCATTGATTCTCTAATAAACAATAAATCATATTTCCTCACGGAATTAGGAGAGCTCTCATATTGTCCAAGCCCCGAATCAACCCTTAAGGGAACTACCATCTACTTCTCACAAGAAGGAGTGGATTCCACTATTGTGTACATACCTTCCCAGCCACAAGCCAAACCGCAATCCCAACATACGGAGTATATTGATCAGGAATTGCATCTGACCTCACCCATGGTATATCAAAGACCACGATCTAACCTGAAGGAGTCGATAAGACACCCAGGATTAAGATCACCCACATATAGCCATCATTAGTTGATATATATGAATCTCATCTGTAAACGGATCTTGGTGAGAGATTCATATAGATCATCGCCTAGTCCTATATGATCACATCATACAAGGTGCCTCCATTCCCATATCTAGTATGAATGATTCAGGATAGAATCACCGTACATTACGGAATGGACCGCAGCTATAGATTAACCAAAAATAAAGTACATAGCTTTATTTGTTATCTATGGACTCCTTAGATTGCACGTCTCTTACTGTATCCATCAGTTTATGACACTCATATACACAGTTTGAGATTACATCCGGTAATCTAGGATGTTAATATATGCACAAGTTATAAAATAAACAACACAACAATAATGAATTGAACTTTTCTTTTTATTTATTTCATAAATCCATTTACAAATTACATCTTTAGGGCATAAACCCCAACAATCTCCCACTTGCACTAAAGCATGTGAGGCATGTCTCGTAACCCTAGACCATCTAGGTGACCCGAAAACACTTTAGCCGGTAAGGTCTTCGTAAATGGATCAGCATGATTGTCTTGTGAGGCTATCTTGCTGACGATCACATTTTCTCTTTGCACTATCTCTCTAATGAGATGATACTTTCTCTCTATATGCTTCCCTCTCTTGTGGCTTCTTGGTTCTTTGGAATTAGCCACAACATCACTATTATCACAATAACGTGTGATGGGCTTATCCAGATCTGGAACAACTTCCAGATCACTCAAGAATTTACGGAGTCAAACAGCCTCTTTAGCAGCTTCACAAGCGGCTACATATTCGGCTTCCATGGTAGAGTCAGCAATGCAAGATTGCTTTATACTTCTCCACACAATGGCTCCACTACCTAGGGTGAAAACTGATCCAGACGTGGATTTTCTAGAATCCATGTCTGACTGAAAATTAGAATCTGTGTATCCTAACGAGATCAAATCCTGTCCGGAATACACTAGCATATAGTTTCTTGTTCTCCGAAGATACTTGAGAATAGTCTTGACAGTAACCCAATGATCCAATCCTGGGTTGGACTGGTACCTGCTGACTACTCCCACTGCATAGCAGATGTCCGGTCTCGTGCATAACATAGCATACATGAGACTACCTACTGCTGATGCATAGGGTACACGTCTCATATCCTCAACTTCTTTAGGTGTCTTAGGACACTGTTCCTTAGACAAGTGAACTCCATGCCTAGAAGGTAAATTACCTTTCTTGGAGTTCTGCATCGAAAAACACACAAGATTCTTGTCGATATACGATGCCTGAGACAGTGCTATGAGTTTGTTCTTACGATCCCTTATAAGTTGGATTCCTAAAACATAACTCGCCTCTCCCAAATCTTTCATTTGGAATTGGCTAGCCAGCAAGACCTTTACATCAGATAACACTCCCACATCATTCCCAATGAGTAGGATGTCGTCCACGTATAGGACTAAGAAAACTACCTTTTTGTTAATGACGAGCTTGTAAACACAAGGCTCATCGACGTTCTGCTCAAAGCCATAGGTTTTGATCACATCATCAAACCTGATGTTCCAAGATCTAGATGCTTGCTTAAGTCCATATATGGACCTTTGCAACTTGCAAACCTTTTACTCTTGATCTGGAGACACGAATCCCTCTGGTTGCATCATATAGATGCTCTCGTCAAGATTGCCATTCAAGAATGCAGTCTTGACGTCCATTTGCCAAATTTCATAATCGAAATAGGTAGCAATGGATAAGAGAATCGCAATAGACTTAAACATGGCTACTGGCGAGAAGGTCTCTTCATAATCAACCCCTCTTTCTGGGTATAACCCTTAGCCACTAGCCTTGCTTTGAAGGTCTCTACCTTCCCGTCTACTCCTCTCTTTCTCTTATAGATCCACTTACATCCTATGGGTTTTACCCCATCCGGTAAGTCTACAAGATCCCAGACTGAGTTAGAGTACATGGACTCCATCTCGAGATTTATGGCTTTAAGCCATTCCTCTTTATCAAGATCTTCCATTGCATTCTTAAATGTCAATGGATCATCCACACTATCAGTAGAGATAACACTTTATCCCTCACCTATACCTAAATAGCTTTCAGGTTGTCTTACAACCCTCCCACTACGTCTAGGTGATAGTGTATCCTGATCAGGAACCATCTGACTCTCAGATATTTGTGGATCAACAACTCTTGTTGATGAAGCACTAGTCTCACCAGGCTCCAACTCATTCAATACAATCTTAGAACGAGGTTTATGGTCACTAATATAATTGTCCTCAAGAAACATTGCATTTGTCGATACAAATACTTTGTTATCTTCGGGACTATAGAAGTGTCCACCTTTGGTCTCCTTGGAGTATCCTACAAACAGGCAGACCACAGACTTGGAGTCTAGCTTTCCACTTCTGTTTTTCAGCACGTGTGATGGACAACCCCATACGCGGAAACGTCGCAAACTAGCTTTACGACCATTCCACAACTCTAGGGGAGTCTTAGGAACAGATTTGGATGGCACTACATTCAAAATGTATGCCGCTGTTTGTAACGCATATCCCCAGAAGGAATTTGGTAATCATGAGAAACTAATCATAGATCTTACCATTTCCATCAGGGTTCTATTTCTCCTCTCCGCTACACCATTTTGCTGAGGTGTACCAGGAGCTGTGAGTTGGGAAACTATCCCATACTCGACCATGAAGTCTTCAAACTCTTGGTCAAGGTACTCACCTCCACGATCTGATCGTAGTGACTTGATAGTCCTACCTAATTGATTCTCAACTTCAGCTCGGAATTCTTTAAACTTTTCAAATGTTTCCGACTTTCGTTGCATCATGGTATACATATCCGTATCTTGAGTATTCATCTATAAAGGTGACATAATACTCATAGCCACCCATAGCTCTAACATTCATCGGTCCGCAGACGTCTGTATGTATGAGTTCTAGTGGCTCTATAGCTTTAAGCCCTTTTCCAGTAAAAGGTCTCTTAGTCATCTTACTTTCTAAACAGGATTCGCAGAAAGGTAAGGTGCCAACCTTTAACTCACTTAAGGTTCCGCTTTTTACTAGTCTGTCTATCCGGTCAAGGTTGATATGACCAAGCCTTAGATGCCAGAGATACATGTCATTATCTAGAGAAATCTTATGTCGTTTAGTTTTTGGTTTTTCAACCTTAAACATTTCGGTGTTAAGTAGTGTAGTATGTATGAACGGTCTTAACACATACAAATTGTTTTCATTAATTCCTGAACAAATATTCAGACCATTCTTTCCAATAATAACAGACTTATTATTAAAAGAAACATAATACGACCGTTCTAACAATTTAGAAATGGAAATCAAATTCCAAGTAAATCCAGGAATATAAAAAACATTGTTCAATAATAAAAAAAACTATTATTATTACAAAATTGCAATCTTATTGCTCCCACTGCTTTGGCCGACACGACATCACCCAACCATACACACATTGATATTAAGTTTCCACTTAGTGTAGTTATCACCAGTTAATTTGTCGTTTGCGAGAATTTGAAGTAATGCAGAAGACATAATTGCTAAAATAAATAAAACATTCATTCAGTCATTTATTAAAACAAGTGCGAGTGTTTTGGCATAAATTTAAACATGATGCATGAACATGTTTAACGAACTAGAAATACCCAAAAAAACAGTTACTATACCACGACAATCCAACATACCACAAAGAAGTGCCGCCTTAGGGTCGGTCAAGTCTATGCATGTTGGACCGAGACATTCTCAATCAAATGATATTCTAGAATAACTCTTATTCCATATCATTCAACCATCGTTTATTCAGTCAGGTTTTTAATTAACAAAACTTAATCAAAACCTTTGTGAGTGTAACCCACCATTTCAGATCTCACGAGCTTAACTCGAGAATTGCCGCCTTAGGGTCGGTCAATCCCGAAATACCCTCAGAAATCCTATCCGTTAGGAAGTCAACCTTGGTATTGATCTTTGTGGAAACCCTCCTTAGGGAGGACGAAAGCAAAGCCGTCACTAGACCCCACTCGGATCTCACGGTGTTGAACTAATGATGGAGACTGCGGGACATATATGTCATATATCCCTCTCCCACTCACTATTTAAAAATTAGGGTTTTCAATTATTCGTTAATGCACCTAGACTTTACAGGATCAAACGGCTAATTTTAATCAAGTTATCTAGCGCATTAACAAATTCATTATTAGAAATAAATTCTAATTTAACTAATAAATTATTAATGATTTTTAACAATTAAAAATCTAATCTATTAGTGAATAATCCAAATCTTTGTAAACTTTTTACTAAGGTCAGATTATTATGTTAGCGTTTACCAAGTTTTAACTATATAAACTCTAACACTTTATGCGGTCCATTTATTATTAGGTTTTAAATCATATTAATCCTAATTACTATAAATGACCCAATTAATCTAACTTATTAAACACTTTAATAACCAGATTAATATTAATGAGAATTAATAAGTTTTCTATCAATTAAAAAACTAATCTCATTTTCATAGCCAATAATGTATTTACTGATTTTAATCATATTAAAAAATACATAAAAATTAGGCTATGATGCATGTATGACATATCAAATATATTTGTGTAGACACATCTAATCTAAATGACATACGTATGCATGGCAATGCTTTTATTATCACATAATATAAAGCATACATGAATTGACCGAGTACTGTGGATTATTTAACCTAAAAAAATTGGAATTAAAATTACAAAAATATGCCTAAGGCATTCCTTGGTCTTCTTGTAATTTCCGAGTCTTCTAGTCTCTTCAGGTCACTCAGATTCATCTCATGAATCCGAAATAGGAAATCTGCACGGAACCCACTAGGCAACACTTGCCAACGGAACCGTGCAAGACGACATGAATAGTGCCCGACATGAACAATACCCGACATGAACAGAACCGCGCATGAACAGTACCCCCCAGTATGAACAGTACGTGTGAACAGTACCCGTCACGCGTATTTCCAATTTCGCCCTTCCGACTTTACGATTTTTCCAGGTATTCAGTATAGGTTACAATTTTTTATATTTTTTTTACATTACAATAACAGAAAAAATAAAATAAAAAATATAATACAACCCATGAACCCTAAATCCACAGTACCATATAATTAACGATCAATCATGCTTTTGTAAATTAAAAAATTTAATATACATACAAAAACAACATACAGTCAATTTAAACAGTGCCTACACAATCATACATACAGGAGCATCGAAAACAATTTCCTGTTCCAAAAAAAAATTGCCTCTGATACCAATTGTTAGAACCTCGTTCACTGGTAACGCATCGGAAATAGGTTTTAAAATTTTTTATACAGATCATAAACGATCTGGGGCCAGTGAACTTAGGATCGCAATTCTTTTTCCGGAACTAATACATACAATATGTAAACACAGGAAATTGTAATCAATATATTAAAAGAAAATTTAGAACCTTACCAACGTTTGGAGGATTCTTCATTTTACGATATGCTCCTGGTCTGTACCACTGATCTTCCTCGCTATATCCCGGGACTGGTAACTGCGTGTGGGCGCATCACGTACTCAGGAACTTAGGAGGATGTAGAGAGAATGAAGAAGAAACAATTTCTTCCAAGAGAATAATTTACAGAACAACTCTTGTTCTTTAAAAGAAAAATATAATATATATATATATATATTTTTTCTTTTTGTTTCAATTAGTGCACAGCTCCACCAATTTCTCTCATGGTGCACGCCTGCTCCAACTTTCTCTTTTGTATGCACGCACCCTTATGCGTTTTTTCTCTTGATTTTTTTCTATTTCAACAATTGCTTTTTTATTTTGTTTCTCTTGTGCACGCACACATTGTTTGTATCACATACAAAATAGTAATTTATGTGCATCCCCATCCTTCTCGTTTTTGTTATTAATATATATCATATATATATATTATTATTATAACTAAAACTCTTTAATTGATATCTTTTTAGATTTTAAAACTAAATCTTTTAAGATAATATCTCATATCTTTTAAAAGATAATTAAATATTTATTTTGAATTTAAACATTTTAAATTCAATTTTAAATATTTAATTTAATAAAATAAAATAATCATATTATCTTATTCTATTTAAAATCAAATATCAACTAACATCCTCTATTAAGTGATTAATAACAAAATTAAATAATCTTATTATTTAATTTATTTAATCACCATTATTAATTAATTAAATAATCTCATTATTCAATTATTTCCTGAATAAATACGTGTCACTTTCATAACACAATTAATTGGACAATCCAATTAATTAACCGTGACCCTTGTTACCTAAATCGATCGGGCTAGCAAGGGGACCTAATGGACCTACAGTATTTTGAGCTCCAATAATCCTCGAAATTATTAATTAAACTCTTTAATTAATATTCTTTGATTATTAACTCCGGTGTTATTCCACTAAAAACCCGAAGCTGCACTCTCTCAACTGCAGACGTTTTTACACAGACCGATACAACTCGGTATCCATCGATATAGCTATTACACATGGTGTGATCCTCCACAGTAGTTCATAATTAGAGGTGGATCATAATGTCCGTTATACCCCTCTAATTACATATATCCTTTAAGTACCATTGATTATCTAGTGAACAATAAATCCTATTTCCTCATGGAATTAGGAGAGCGCTCATATTGTCCAAGCCCCGAATCAACCCTTAAGGGAACTACCATCTACTTCTCACAAGAATGAGTAGATTCCACTATTGTGTACATACTTTCCCAGCCACAAGCAAAACCGCAATCCCAACATACGGAGTATATTGATCAGGAATCGCATCTGACCTCACCCATGGTATATCAAAGACCACGATCTAACCTGAAGGAGTCGATAAGACACTCAGGATTAAGATCACCCACATATAGCCATCATTAGTTGATATATATGAATCTCATCTGTAAACGGATCTTGGTGAGAGATTCATATAGATCATGGCCCAGTCCTATATGATCACATCATACAAGGTGCCTCTATTCCCATATCTCATATGAATGATTCAGGATAGAATCACCGTACATTACGGAATGGACCGCAGCTATAGATTAACCTCAAATAAAGTACCCAGCTTTATTTGTTATCTATGGACTCTTTAGATTGCACGTCTTTTACTGTATCCATCCGTATATGACACTCATATACACAGTTCGAGATTACATCCGGCAATCTAGGATGTTAATATATGCACAAGTTATAAAATAAACAACACAACAAGAATGAATTGAACTTTTCTTTTTATTTATTTCATAAATCCATTTACAAATTACATCTTTAGGGCATAAACCCCAACAGTGCTCTCATAATTCCGTGAGGAATGTAGGATTTATTGTTCATTAGAGAATCAATGGTACTTAATGGAAAATATGTAATTAGAGGGGTATACCAGATATTATGACCCAACTCTAATTATGAACTACTTGTGGAGAATTATACCATATGTAGTAGCTATATCGATTGACACCGAAAGTTTTTGGTTTGTGTGAAAACATCTACAGTTGAAAGAATGCAGCTTCGAGTTTTTAGTGGAATAACACCGAAGTTAATAATCATGAAATATTAATGAAAGAGTTTAATCAATTATTTCTAAGGATTATTGGAGCTCGAAATACTTTGGGTCCATTAGGTCCCCTTGCTAGCCCGATTGATTAAAGGTAACAAGAATCACGGTTGATTAATTGGATTGTCCAATTAATTGTGTTACGAAAGTGACACGTATCTATTTGGGAATTAATTAAATAATGAGATTATGTAATTAAAGAATATTAGTGATTAAATTGATTAAATAATAAGATTATTTAATTATACGATTAGTCATTAGTTGGAGGGTGTTGATTGATAACTGTGTTTGAATGAAGATAAGATAATTTGATTATTTTATTTTTGTATTTGAATTTATAACGTTTAAATTCAAAGTTGTTAATTATCCTTATAAATATTAGATATTTTTAAAGGATTAATTAATGAAAGTTATCAGTTAAACAATAAATAGATATAAGATATTTATTTTGAAAACTGATACACGCATAGAAGAGAATAGATCAATTCTCTCGATTCAATTTCATTGAATGGATTAATTGCGTGAAATTAATAGAAGAGAATAGATCAATTCTCTTGATTCAATTGCATTGAATGGATTAATTGCATTGAATCGATTAAATGCATTAAATGGATTAATTGTGTGAATTAAATAGAAGGAAACTGAGAGGTGTGCGGCAAAATATATATATATATATATATATATATGATTTTGATCTGAGGGTGGCCGTATTCCACACCTAGAAAACAAGAGTTGTTTTCGTTAGTTTCTTCTACCTCCACTTAAGTTCCTGAAACCCGTGACGTGCCCACACGCTGTTGCCAATCGCGGGACATAGCCGGGAAGATCTTGTGGTTCAAATCAGGAAGCAGATCGGAAAAGAAAGAAGGAGCCTTTAAACGCTGGTATGAATTAGTTTATTCTCCTTCTTATTGTTTTCGATTATTACTGTACAAATAGGTTTACTTGATGATTGCATAAATTTTTTTTTAAAACCCCATTCCGCTGCGCAATCCAAAACCTGGAACCAATAGTATCTGAGACTGCCGTTAGCGGGGCTTTGGTCAAAGAATGTGGAGATGGAGTTCAGCGACCCATCTACTATGTAAGCCACACCATGATCAAATCAGAGAAAATTTACACTTTTCTAGAGTAGCTCTCATTTACGTTGGTAACCATTATCAGGAAGCCCTGCACCTATTTTAAAGCCCATTCAATCGCGATGGTCACCGATCAACCTCTGTATCAATTTCTCCAAACATCAGACGTATCAGGGAGGCTGATACTATGGGCCCTCGAGCCCACTCTGTATGATATCAGGTACAAGGTCAGAACCACCATCAAGGCCTAGGCACTGGTAGATTTCGTGGCTGAGTTTAGCACGTTACCTGATACAATCCTAAGCTTGGACTTGATCCCCAAGAAGGAGCAAGAACCTGCAAACTAGCCCTCCAATCAAGAAACATGGATCTTGTATATAGATGAGGCATCCGGTCAAGTAGGGAATGGGAGAGGAATTGTGCTAACTGATCCAGAAAAAGTCGATTGCTGTCATTGTTTCAGATTTGAGTTTAGCACCACCAATAACGGAGCCGAGTATGAAGCTTTGCTAGCATGGATAAGGGTAGCTGCAGAACTTAGAGCTAATTACCTCATTGTTAAGTGTGATTCAACTGGTAGTCAATCAGGTAACAGGTGTATACTAGACCAAAGGAGATAACATGGAAGCTTACCTCAAAAAGGTCATGGAACTTATGACCCGGTTCAAGGAATTTAAGATCTAGCAGGTACCTAGGCAGCAGAATCATCGGGCTGATGTCCTTGTTAAAATAGCTGCGAATGGGGGATAGATGCTACCAAGAGGGGTACTGCTTCAGATAATTTCCCAGTTAAGCATAGCCATAGGGAAGAAGGTTAGCCCTGTGGAGCACCTCTAATGCTGGATGGATCCAATAGTAGACTACCTCTAAGAAGAAAAGCTTCTTGAGAATCTCGATCAAGCTTGCAAAGTCAAAAGGATCTTAACTCGATATGCCTAGCTTCAAGAGGGGTGCTTGATAGAAGGGCACCTCTACCATATGGGAAGGTCCTTCCCTCTACTTAGATGCCTACACCATGATGATGCTAGCTAGGCACTCAGAGAGGTACATTGAAGGAACTGTGGAAATCATACCAGAGCGGAGGTGCTAGCTAATCAAGTACTTTGCATGGGATACTACTGGCTGACCTTGCACCATGATGCGAGGCAGTTTGTATAGTCCTGCGAACCATGCCAGAAGACAGCTAACTTGAATCATCTTCCACCAAAGCGAGTGTCTTGTATCAGTTCACCATATTCATTTGCCTTCTGGGGAGTGGATTTAATTGGACCGCTCCCAACCGAGCCTGGTCAAGCAAAGCAAGCAATAGTGCCCATCGACTATTTTACCAGGTGGGTGGAAGCAGAGTCCCTCTTCAGGATCACGGAGGAGAACACAACCGAGTTCATCAAAAAGAATGTGGTCTACCGTTTCGGTACCCCGATTGTCATTATTACCGATCTGGGGAAGCAGTTCGACAACGCTCGATTCCAGGATTTCTACGAGAGTTTGGGAATCGAGCTTTGTTTTGCATCAGTGGCACACCCTCAGACCAATGGCCTGGTAGAGGCCACGAACAATAACATAAATAAACTTCTAAAGAAGAAACTTCAGCAAAAGAAGGGTAAGTGGGCAGAAGAACTCCTCGATTTGTTATGGGCCTATCGAACCACAAAAAAAGCTGCTACTGGAGAAACCCCCTACTCGTTGGCTTTCAGGGTAGAAGCTATTCTTCCTATCGAGCATAAACTCACTTCCTTCAGGGTCCAGCATTTTGAGCAAGAAGGCAACGAAGACAAGCTGAGGGCCAACTTAAACCTCCTGGAGGAAAAATAAGATAAGGTTACGGAAAGGGTAGCAGTCTACCAGATCCGAATTGGCTGATACTTTAATAGGAAAGTCAGGAACTTAAGCTTCAAAGAAAGAGACATGGTCCTCAAAAAAGTAACCCAGAACACCTGAAAGAGATCGAATGGGGTACTAGAACCATATTGGGAGGGTATTTACCTGGTTAGAATGGTAATCCGAAGCGGGGCTTACAAGTTGAAAGACATGGAGAGACGTCCCATTGACCACACTTGGAATGTAGATCACTTGAAGAAGTTTTACCCATAAAAGAATTAAGGTCTCAAGTGAAGACTGGCCGGTACCGCCTAGATACGTACTACTAGATGCTTGTACCTTACAAATAGTGCGCCAGTTTGATTTTTGAAGCTTAAGTGACCTATTTTTGTATGTTGTATAAATAGAAAAGTATAGAAATGTTTTAAAGGGCCATTGACTCCGTTTTTCAGAGGTTAAACACAGTTAGACCTAGAATCTCTCTCTCTCTCTCTCATCCTTACATTCTTTACTCAACTTCAAGGAAGTTGAGAGATTGAAGCCACTTCAAGGAAGGAGATGTTCTCTTAGGGTTCTTTCTCTTTCCCTTCTCTTAGTTTCCTAGTTGTAATGAGTAGCTAAATCCCCTCTAAGGATGGAGTAGTTAGTTAAATATTGGGCTTGTACATAAACTTGATAATATATTGATATTCATGTCTATCTTTCATTGATATATTCTTGTTGTAAATGTTTACCATTGATTTCTTGTGTAGATACACTCTCTTTGCAAGATATCTTTGTATTATGTATGAGTATTGCATCTAGATATACATCCTATTTAGTTGTTTAATGCTCTAAAGAATAGACAGAATGTCATGAATTTTGACTCTTAAACCGCGGTCTTAATCTAACCTCGATCGAGTTTTCGGCACTATACATCCTAGGTCGGAACCCGTTAGAGAGTTAGAAGTCATAACTATACATCCTAGAGTGACTACATTTAATCGGTTGAGTCATTGTTAGGTAGACGAGCTTCATTTCCAGAATCCGATAAACAACCAACACTATACATCCTAGGTTGGTAGTTTACGACGGATTAATCCCTAATAGGTGGTCCGCACTATACATCCTAGGTTGGCCACCTTCTAGGGATAAATAACCGACTCTATACATCCTAGGTCGGTTACCTTGAATAATCGTGCTATTAACAAGTTTGTTGCATTGCCCAGTATTTACTTTCGTATCCATTGACTCCTTAGTTTCCACCATCTATATATATCCTTCATCCCATTTCCCCCTTCATTTAGTTTGCATAATTACTTTAGTGTTATTGATAGTGTAATTCACCATCTACATCTTCCCCATCTCATGTTTTGTTATTATATATATACATAATATTACTTTCGCAATAACTAATTTTAGCTAACTTTGCTCCCTGTGGACGACACCCCACTTGCCACTATAATTGTGTTTTCAAACTAATTTAGGCTTTGTGAGGTTTTATCCAATATTGTTGACGGATTGATCTTTTAAAACGACACTAGAAAAAACGTCCTGTCTAATGGCGCCTCTGCCGGGGAGCGGCATGTTTAGTTTGATTAGTTTTGCATAAGTAAATTTCATAGTCACTTATTTTCCTGCTTTTTCTTTGATTGTATATTTTTACATTGTGGGTAGTTTTTGTTTGTTGATATCCTAGGTTCATGGATGCCCTCTAGAAAAATTCAGGATACGAGTATGAACCTAGTATTGACCTATATCACCAAGACTGGGGATGTGAACAAGATTTCAAGGAAGGATGCAATGTGGGTGAAGAGTTTTCGACCAATGAGAGACTAGCAGTTTTGCTAAAGGACTACTTACAAGAGAATGAAGAGACCCCATTAGTAGAGCCAAGAACAAGAGAAATTGTACAGGCGGCACAGATTCCAGAAGACATTAACGCAGGTCAGCTGTGTATGGGAACATTTGATGAATGGATATGAGAGTTCATGCAGTCAGCCAACTTGGATACGCAAGAGGTCCATATGCTACAACAAGCACAGTTAGAGAGTTGGGAAACATACATGTGGAAGAATGATAGGCAATCAAACGAGATGGATGCATCTATTCACAGGATTGAGTTCCAAATAGGGCAGTTGGCTGAATTGTTACAAGAAAGAGAAAAATGGAAATTCCCAAGTCAACCGGAACAGGCTAGTGCAAGGACTGTCCTCAGAAGCGGAAGGGTTTTAAAGGAAAAGGATAAGGACACCGTCACAGAATAAGAAGATGAGGTGTTTCATACGGAGGTGAAGAGTGAGAAAGAGTTAGAAAAGGAAGAAGGTGTCCAGTTAGCGGACCCAGAACCAAGGCCTCAACTCCATAAGTCATCAAACCCCTATATACCGCCTATACCATTCCCAGGGAGACTGAAAAACTCTAAGTTGGAGAAATCACATCAAGAAATCTATGATCTCCTTTCCAAGGTAACCGTCAACTTACCACTCTTAGATGCCATTGAGAAAATGCCGGCTTATGGTAAATTTTTCAAAGATTTGAGTAAGGATAAAGAGCGGTTTAGGCCGAAACAACATGAGCGTCTAAATGAGAATGTCAGTGCAGTAATTTAACGGTCATTACCCCAGAAAATGAAGGACCCAGGGAGTTTTATAATTGACATTACGATTGGCAGGTCAAATCGAGAAATAGCGATGTTGGACTCAGGAGCAAACATTAACCTCATGCCGTTCTCGGTCTATAAGAAGCTGGGTTTGAATGACCTCAGGCAAACCACCATGTCTCTTGTCTTAGCGGATGCTTCTGCAAGAAGCCCTAAGGGCATCGTAGAAGATGTGTTAATACAGATAGAAAAGTTAATCATACCTACTGATTTCGTGGTGATTGACATGGATGAAGGAATAGACGAAAGAGATGTGAAGTTACTTTTGGGTAGACCTTTCATGGCAACCGCTAGGGTAGTGATTGATATGCATGCAGGGAAGCTTACCATGAAGGTCGTAGATGAAACAGTGGAGTTCAACATCTTTGACTCTTTATCATACCAGTGGGTTCCCACGATTGTAACACTGTAGATTTCTTAGAGGAGGAGTTGGATATCACTGTTGAGGAGGAATTCGAAAGAGAAGGAAATGCAGATGAACTGGTACCATTAGAAGAACTCCCTCCAAGAGTTGAGTTAAAAGCACTCTCGTCAAACTTGAAGTATGTGTTTCTCGACGAAAAAAAGTTAAACCCAGTGATCATTGTCGCTAATTTGGAGGCAAGTCAAGAAGATGAGTTACTTGGAGTGTTGAAAGAGTACAGAGAAGCCATTGGTTGGTTCATAGATGATATAAAAGGAATAAGTCCTACCATGTGTTTGCATAAGATTTTGCTAGAAGAAAACACCAAACCGACACGGGAGGCACAAAGGAGGCTGAATCCGATCAAGCAAGAGGTAGTAAAAAAAGGAGATATTGAAGCTTCTTGATGCGGGGATTATCTACCCCATATCAGATAGTAGATGGGTTAGTCCTATTCATGTCGTCACAAAGAAATCCGAAGTTACAGTAGTGAAGAATGAGAAAAGTGAGTTAGTAGCACAATGGCTCCAGACAGGGTGGCGTGTTTGCGTAGACTACAGTAAGTTGAATGCGGTCACCAAGAAGGACCATTTTCGTTTACCTTTCATCGACCAAGTCCTCGAGCAGTTGGCAGGGCATCAGTTCTACTGCTTTCTAGATGGATATTCTGGGTACAATCAGATAGCTATTGCTCCAGAAGACCAAGAGAAAACCACTTTTACCTGTCTCTATGGAACCTATGCCTTCCGAAGGATGCCCTTTGGCCTTTGCAATGCCCCAGGTACATTTCAAAGGTGTATGGTTTCGTTGTTTTCGGATATGGTGGGAGAGATTATTGAAGTCTTCATGGATGACTTCTCAGTGTTCGAGGACTCTTTTAAGTTGTGCCTTGATAACTTATCGTTAGTGCTACAAAGATGTATGAAAAACAACTTGGTTTTGAACTGGGAGAAATGCCACTTTATGGTGCAACACGGGATTGTCTTGGGGCACATAATATCTGAAAAGGGGATTGAAGTAGACAAGGGAAAGGTTGAAGTGATCAAGAGTTTGCCACCTCCTCGTAATGTCAAAGACATCCGGTCGTTTCTTAGTCATGCGGGTTTCTACAGGAGATTCATCAAGGATTTTTCAAAGATCTCCAGACCGCTATGCTTGTTGCTACAAAAGGACAAAGATTTTGTGTTTAGTTCAGAATGTGTGGTGGCGTTTGAATCTTTAAAAGAGGCTTTGACCTCATCTCTAGTAATTGTGCCACCTGTTTGGGATTTACCATTTGAAATAATGTGTGATGCCTCTGACTTTGCTATAGGTGCAGTTTTGGGTCAAAGAGTAGGAAAAGACCCATATGTCATATATTACTCATCCCGGATTTTGAATGATGCACAGATGAACTATTCAACAAATGAGAAGGAATTACTGGCGGTCATTTTTGCTCTTGAGAAATTCAGGCAGTACTTGGTAGGTGCCAAGGTTGTGGTATACTCAGACCGCGCGGCTTTGCGATATCTACTCCAAAAGAAAGATGCAAAGCCCAGGCTGATTAGGAAGGTGTTGCTGTTGTAAGAATTTGATTTAGAAATTCGGGACAAGAAGGGGTGCGAGAATGTGGTCGCAGATCACCTTAGCAGGATAGTGCATAAGAGTCAAATAGATGGGGACGAGATTCCTTTGAGAGAAAATTTCCCTGACGAACAGCTGTGGGCCATACAGGATAAGGAACCTTGGTATGCGATTCTTGCAAACTATCTGACACATGGGGTTTTCCCCCCCGATCTAGATTGGCAGGGTAAGAAAAGGTTTGTTAGGAGATCAAGGGAATACTTCTGGGATGAGCCTTACCTTTTCAAACATGGGGCAGATCAGGTAATTAGGAGGTGTGTGCCAGAAAATGAGCAGTATGATGTGTTGCGATTCTGCCATGACTTGCAGTGTGGAGGCCATTTCAGCGCACGGAAGATAGCACTGAAGGTGCTGCAATCAGGTTTCTTCTGGGTATCACTATTTAAAGATGCTTATCAGTTTTGTTAGCATGTGATAGATGCCAGCGCACAGGGAACATTGGTAAACGGAATGAGATGCCACAAACTGGGATTTTGGTGGTTGAAGTATTTGACACTTGGGGTCTTGATTTTACAGGACCGTTCCCACTTTCTTGTAGGAACAGCTACATTTTAGTGGGGGTTGACTATGTTTCTAAATGGGTTAAGACAGTTGCCACAAAGACCAATGACAGTAATGTGGTGGTTAAATTCGTAAAGGAACATATTCTGACCCGATTTGGGATCCCAAGGGTGATCATTAGTGACGGCGGGAGCCATTTCTGTAACAAAGTCTTAGGAAATCTATTGAAGAAGTAAGAAGTATGGAGTGCATCACAAGATGGCCACACCATACCACCCTCAGACATCAGGACAGGTTGAAGTAAGTAACAGGCACATCAAGCAGATTCTGGAGAAGACAGTCTCCTCCACTAGGAAGGATTGGGCATTAAAACTATCTGACGCCTTATGGGCGTACCGAACGGCTTCCAAAACTCCTATTGGGATGAGCCCGTATAGGTTGGTTTTTGGTAAGGCTTGCCACTTTCCAGTAGAACTAGAACATATAGCTTGGTGGGCAATTAAGAAGTTGAATTGAGAGTATGACAAAGCAGGCGAAGAAAGATGCAATCAGTTGAACGAGTTAGATGAATTCAGATTGAAAGCCTATGAGAGTTCACGACTCTACAAAGAAAAAACGAAAGCTATTCATGACAAACGATTGGTAATGAAAGAGTTCCAACTGGGCATACTGGTGTTACTGTATGAGTCTCGTTTGAAGTTGTTCCCTGGGAAGTTGAAATCGAGATGGTCAGACCCACATCGTGTTATTAATGTCTCTCCTTAAGGAGCTGTAGACATTCAGAATTTGAGGAACGATGGGATATTCAAAGTTAACGGGCATAGGCTTAAACCGTATTTTGGACCAGAGACCTGCTGCAAGGGTGTTGGTTCTATGGAACTCACTGAGCCATGGCAGATCTATCATATCTGAGCACCGGTGGGAGGCAATCCGCTCAGGTCATCTTTAAACTTTTAGCCTTCGGAGTTTTATTTCAGTTTAGACTTTTTTTTTCTTTTCACATTTGATTTTCGTTTGGTAGAGTTGTTGTATAGCTTTAAGCTAGGTTATGCATCTTTTGGGAAGCACTCGGCAACATCCATGGACAACAAACTAGCTTCCTTCTAAAGGGAGTTTTCTACCTTCGATTTTGTACTTAAGCTTTCAATGAATGCGATTTAGATTTTGTTTTTCTGAATGAGCATGGTCGATTGTATGTCTAGATTCAGTTTGGGGGTTGAAAATACACAAAGTGTGTCTAATACAACCTAGAGGGGGGGGGGGTGAATAGGTTTTAGTTGATTTATTACCAACTTTTCGACTTAATCAATTTTAATAATCCTACTCCATATTAGAAAACAATCAATCCAATATAAATATGCCGAAAACAATAAAAACACAAGGATTGATTTACGTGAGAAACCCTCCAACTGGGCAAAACTCACGAGCTATCCTTCTAGCCACATACAGTCCTCAAATCCACTATTTGAACGAAAGTTTACAACCTAGGTTGACCTCAAGTTACACCTACTTGGTCACTAACCCTTTCACTCTACCCAACGGGCCTTTAATAGTGATTCCTGACCACAAGCTTGTGCACTAACTCACTTAGTCACAAAGCTTAACAATCAATGAAGAGGTTAAACAACCTATGTGAATATGTAAAATATATTCAAACATGCAATTTATGCTAGGTAACCATAAATACTTATCTAAGGATTTAAAGATGTCAATAAATGCAAATCCTAGATATCAATATCTAAATGCAAATGCATGAAGATTTAGCTAGAAGGGTAAAATCGTCCTAAATGCTAGCTATTAATGAACAAAGCTCTCAACCAACAAACAACAACTCAATCATATTATAAATGCCAATAAACATAAAGATATGCAATAAAATCACATAAAAGAGCTAACCATAGGCAAACAAGAACATATATAAATATAATGAGATTTAGGGCATGTTCAAGTTACCTAGTCAATGGAAGCAAGAAGAATCCATGATGAGATGATGCTTGAAAAGGTTAAATGCACATGGATTTGTGTTTGGTTGAGTAAAGATGAGTTCTTGGGAGTTTCTCTCTCTAAGGGAAGCTTGGCCTATCAAAAATGGCTTCTTCAACTCATAGAAACGAGCAAGGAAGAAGATAGAGTATATATAAGGGAGCCCTAGTTAAAACAGCTTCGTTTTGAACTTAGGGCACAAAATCCCGTCAATACCGTTAGATGGACCGCGTCGCAGGCAAGTGTCTAGACCGCGGTACACACAGCAGTGCACCGTCTGGACAACAACGCGGTGCAGGGAGCTGTTCATGCAGGTGCACAGGCCGCGGTATGGGCAACAGAGGCCCACTGGACAACACCGCGACTTGGGTCGCTATGCGTGCAAGAGTACAGGAAGCGGTACAGGAAGCATGACCCTGCTGAGATATACCGCTCTGTCTGCCGCGGTGCAGACATGTCTTGCCAAGCGGTCTAGGCCGCGCTAAGAGAAGAATTTCTCTTTTCTGGGCAAACTCAACACACTAAGTGATGTGCAAAATGTGCAAGTGTGGAGTGTGAAAAGAGGCATACAATACATTATTCAATTACATGAAGATAGGAACATAATGCATGCAAGTGAGTGTGTGCAACTAGATCTCTTCAAAGAAAGTTAAACTAGTGAGATACCTTTGAAGTGCTCTTTGAGAGAGATGATGTCCTTGAAGCTTGATCACACTCAAGAGGCCTAAATTACCCTTATAAAGAATAATCCCCAATGTGGTTTGTCAACAAAATAAGCCAATCAAAATATGAGGAACTTACAATCTCCCCCTTTGGCTATTTCGTGACAAAACCACCATTTACAAATCATCCTCACAAAAAAAGTAAAAACTAAAGGTCAACAAAAAGATATTCTACATTACAGAAAGATACCTAGATACTAGGTCTTCAAAACTTCAAGCTCTTGTAGAATAGCCACCTTCCCTACAAAACAATGAGACTACACTTTCCAAGACAAGTGCATGTGAGGTGATCAAGAGAGATAAATAAATAAGAGCAATTTGCATAATAAAAGAAAACTTCAACATGCAACATGCAAATGCTCCCCCTATATAGGTTACTCCCCCTCAACGAGACAATCTCTCCAGATATGCAATCCCCCTTAAATAAAACCACATTACTCCCTCTTTTTGTCATGAGATAGGCAAAGGAGTATTCCCCAACCCGGTCACTTTAGCAAAGAGAGCTATTTGCAAGATAAGTGCATAATCATATACAACAACTTTATGCAACTCAATTAATTGAGAGAGAATCATTGAGGGTTTATTGTTTAGAAGAAAATGTATGACTTAATTGCTTTGGATGTAAGACATGTAACATCATGGTTCAAGCAAATGGTATTTGGCAAGGAGAACCTCAAAAAGGGTTCCAAAAGAATTCAAACCAATTTGCACCCTTTTGCCATAAAGAAACATGATATAGTATTTTGAAAAGAAATTTCAACGCACACAAAACTATATCAAACCTTAAAAGCAAATCAAGACATTGGATCAAGAGATCCTGTTAGATTTTTCCGGATAATTTGTCCGTATGATAGTAGTCTTGATTAACAATTAAGAAGATAGAGAAGACTAATTTGGATATAAAATCCTTATTGATTACGTGCATACAAGATCCTTATTGATTAGTCTTCTCATTTGCATACACACACATTTGCATTCAAGCAATCAAAACATATTTCATGCATATCATTTTGAGCATGTCAAAATCAAGTTCACATGTCATGGAGATAAATTTTAGGTCATTCAAATGTACTTCCCATTAAATTCTCCTAATCCAAAAATGCATGTTTGAACATAGAGGTGACATAGATTACAAATCAAGCAAGGCACACTTATTAAATAAAAAGCCATATAAGAATATATATATATATATATATATATATATAAGCACAACCAAGAATACTCAAGCATTTAATAAAGAAGCATAAAGTTGATCAAGTTTTTGCTTATTCCAACATGCAAGGTTGCTCTCTTTGCTTGAGTTCCCCATAAAGGGTCAATCACCAAAACACATCAAGGCATATGACAAATCCCAATAGACCTACTAAGTGACTTGAACCTAGTTGAGTCTAAGGGCTTTGTAAATAAATCTGCTAGTTGATCATTAGTGCCCACATGCTCAAGTGCAATGCATTTGTTTTCAACCAGTTCTCTAATGAAATGATGCCTAATGTCTATATGCTTTGTCCTAGAGTGCTGAACAGGATTCTTTGAAATGTTAATTGCACTCATGTTGTCACAATAGAGGGTTAGAATACCTTGATCAAAGCCATAATCCACGAGCATTTGTTTCATCCAAAGGAGTTGTGTGCAAGCACTCCAGACGGCTATGTATTCCGCTTCAGCTGTGGATAGAGAAATGGAATTTTGCTTTTTGCAAAACCATGAGACCAAGTTGTTACCTAGGAAGAAGCAACTGCCCGATGTACTCTTCCTATCATCACAATTTCCTGCCCAATCTGCATCACTAAAGCCAACTAAGCTAGCATTAGTGTCAAAAGAGTACCATATCCCATAGTTGGATGTCCCATTCACATATTGAATGATTCTCTTCACGGAGGAGAGATGGGATTCCTTGGGATCCGCTTGGTACCTAGCACACACACCCACACTAAATGCTATATCAGGCCTACTTGCGGTCAAGTAAAGCAAGCTACCAATCATGCCATGATAAAGACTTTGTTCCACACTCTTGCCACTAGCATCCTTGCTTAGTTTCAAGGTGGTACTCATGGGTGTGTCACAATGTTTGGCATTCTCAAGGCCAAACTTCTTCACTAGGTTCTTAGCATACTTAGCTTGGGATATGAAAATCCCATCATGCAATTGCTTGATTTACAAACCTAGGAAGTAATTAAGCTCCCCAACAAGACTCATCTCAAACTCACGAGACATGACATCAATAAATTTTTGGACTTTGGATTTGTTGGTGGAGCCAAAAACAATATCATCAACATAAATTTGAGCTATGAAAAGCTCATCTTTGTTCCTCTTGATGAATAAAGTTTTGTCAACACTGCCCCTAGTGTAGTCATTGTCAACAAGAAATTGAATGAGGCGCTCATACCAAGCCCTAGGTGCTTGTTTCAACCCATATAAAGCCTTCTTGAGGCTATAGACATGATTGGGGTGGTGTGGATCCACAAACCCCTTGGGTTGCTCAACAAACACTTCCTCATGCAAGAAACCATTGAGGAAGGCACTCTTAACATCCATTTGATGCAATTTGAACTTGTGCACACATGATATGGATAAAAGAAGCCTTATGGACTCAAGACAGGCAACCGGAGCAAAAGTCTCCTCAAAGTCAATACCCTCAATTTGAGAGTATCCTTGTGCTACAAGTCTAGCCTTGTTGCGCACAATGTTGCCATTTTCATCCGACTTGTTCCTATATACCCATTTGGTACCTATGACATTAGTATCCTTGGGTCTAGGAACAAGAGTCCAAACCTCATTTCTTTCAAATTGGTTTAGCTCTTCTTGCATGGCAAGAACCCAAAACTCATCATTCAAGGCTTCATCAACCTTTTTGGGTTCAATTTGAGAGGTGTAACAAGTATAGCTAATTTGATTAGCTATTTGACGTCTAGTCCTAACACCCTCATTCATATCTCCAAGAATGTCATTCTTATTGTGGAGATGTCTAACCCACGGAGCGGGTTCTTTAGAGTCCAAAGATGGATCTCTATCAAGAGGTTGGATGACCTCTTCATCAAGACTTGACTTCACATCAATTGAAGTCTCACCAATCTTCTCCAAGAAAGGATCATCAAGCACAATGACCTCCTCATCATGGTCTCTAGTCTTAGGCCTACAATCATCTATGACGACATTAGATGATTCCATGACACTCCGATTTTTTAAATTGAAAACTCTATAGGCCTTACTATTAAGGGCATAGCCAATAAAAATCCCCTCATCACTCTTGGCATCAAACTTGCCAAGTTGATCTCGGTCATTTAGAATGTAGCATTTGCTCCCAAATGAGTGGAAGTAGCTAACATTTGGCTTCCTACCCTTCCATAATTCATAGGAGGTTTGCCTAGTACCGGGCCTTAGGAAGACTCTATTTCCTATATAGCAAGCCGTATTGACGGCCTCGGCCCAAAGGTTCCTAGGGACATTGTTGCTAAGCAACATCACCCGGCCCATCTCTTGAAGGACCCTATTCTTCCTCTCAACAACCCCATTTTGTTGAGGAGTTCTAGGAGCCAAAAACTCATGGGAAATGCATAAGCTATTGCAATAGCTTTCAAAACAAGCATTTTCAAATTCCCTCCCATGGTCACTCCTAATTCTTTTAATGCTTTTAATGTGTGAGCTCTTTTCATTTTTAATTTTAGTGCAAAGCATTTAAAATTTTTCAAATATTTCATATTTTTCTCTAAGAAAATATGTCCATGTAAATCTAGAAAAATCATCAACACAAACAAAAATGTATCTCTTGCCACCGAGACTCTCGGTTTGCATGGGACCCATAAGGTCCATATGTAGAAGCTCTAATGGCTCCTTGGTGGCGAGATACTTGCCTTTCTTGTGCATACTTTTGGTTTGTTTCCCTTGTTGACAAGGTCCACAAACGCCATCGACTTTCTTCCCAAGCTTAGGGAGGCCACGCACAACCTTGAACTTATCTAAGATCCTCAAATCTCGATAGTTCATGTGGCCAAGTCTTTGATGCCATAACTCAATTTCCTCACACTTGGACATATTGCAAGAGATAGCACTAGCTTCAAGACAATAGCAATTGTCACTAGATCTCTTTCCTTTTAGCAAGGTTTGTCCATTTGGCATTAAAATAGAGCAATCATTTTTGTTAAACAAGACGGAGAGTCCATCATCATTAAGATGAGAAATGCTTATAAGATTGGCCTGCAAGCCATCAACAAGTAAAGCATTGGACAAAGAGGGTAAGTCGAGAATGGAAATGGTTCCTTTCCCTATGACTTTCTTTCTAGATCCATCACCAAAGGTGACAAATCCTCCATCCTCCAAGACAAGGGATTTAAAGAAGCTCTTGTTCCCCGTCATATGCCTAGAACACCCACTATCCAAATACCAAGTGTTAGAGGCATTTGCCTTCAAGGCAATTTGAGCCACATAGCAAGAATAGTTATCCCTTCTAATCCACCTAGGAGTAATGTTCTCATTCCTAGTGGTATTAGTCACATTGGCTCTAGATTTCCTAGGATCATGCAAATTTGCTCTAGATTTCCTAGGAACATGCATTTTAGCTCTAGCTCTATTTCTTTCAATCATGCTCTTGATTCTACACATTTCAATGTATTTGAAGCAATTAGGTCTAATGTGACCATCAACACCATAAAAGTGACAAGTGGGAATAAAGTAAGAAGACATACCATGCCCTTGTGAGTACAAAGGGGCTTTTCCACGCATTTGAGCTTGTCTTTGATGTTGGATTGGTTCTCTTCTTCTTTTTTGTTGAGTTGGAATGAATTGCTTCCTTGATTGACCTTGCATGAATTGCTTCTTGGCTTGATGGTATTTGGGTTGAGGGAAACTTGCTTGATGCACCCTTGTTGATTGAGCTTGAGCTTGTTTCCCTTGTGCTACCTTGACTTGAGGATCTTTAGAGCACTCTCCTAGTTCGATCTTCTTCCTAGGATGTTGTGGGGGTAGAGGCTCTTTGTTATCCAAACTCTTGACAAACACAATCTTGCTTGAGGATGGGGTCTCCTTGTCATCTTCATAGCCAAGACCTTTCTTATCACTTGGCCTCTTGCCAACTCCCAACATGTGGTCAACTTTATTCGTGCTTGAAGTCATCTTAGCAATGATCTCTCTAGCTTCTTCAAGCTCCTTTTCCATCAATTCCTCATTCCTTTTGGCTATCTTCACTTCTTTATTTAAGTGAGTAGCTTCGGTGGATAGCTTGAGATTCTCTCCTTTTAGCCTTTGAATCTCTTTCTTCATCTTCAATCTTGAGCTTTGAAAATGCTCAATGAAGCCTTCAAGATCCATTCCTCCTACATCCATATTTGTTGAATGGGATGAAGAGTCACCATCGCTAGAGTCATCTTCACTTTGTTTCTCTACCTCTTCATCATCTATTGCTTCCTTACTCTTGAGAGAAGATGCGAAGGCAATAAAGTTTGCCACATGATCCTCATCATCTGAGGATTCTCCTTCTTCTTCCAAGTCATCACCATCGCTCCACGTGGCGGCCATGGCCTTTCCTTTCTTCTTATTTTTCAAATTTCCACAATCCGTGGAGATGTGTCCGAAACCTCCACATTCGAAGCATTGAATCCCTTTTCTTGTGGGCTTGTCTTCACTTGACTCAAACTTCTTGAAAGGAGTCTTCTTCTTTATTTCCTTTCCTTTGGATCCAAATCCCCTCTTCTCAAAATTGGTGAACTTCTTGAATCTTTTCACCATAAGGGCCATTTCTTCATCTGAGTCTTCTTCCTCCTTCCCAACCTTAGAAGTCTTCAGAGCAATACTCTTTTGCTTCTTTTGAGGTGTAAGTGTGGGAGTCCATCTAGACTCATATGCTAGAAGCCTTCCAATAACTTTACTTGGCTTCATATTCTTGTAGTCACTATTCTCCTCAAGAGCCGTCACTTTTGACTCAAATCTTGCTGGAAGCGACCTCATAATTTTTTGCTTGATCCTCCTATCCGAATAGGGATCACCAAGTTGATGGCTCTGATTGACTATGTCCATCAACTTCACTTGAAAGTCGTTGAAGCACTCATCCTCCTCCATCCTAATTTGCTCGAATTGTGTTTGGAGGACTTGAAGCTTGGAGTCCTTAACCACCTCGGTTCCTTCATGGGCCGTCTCTAGAATCTCCCATGCCTCTTTTGCAATTCTTGTTGTTTGGATCAATTTGTACTGATTGTCATCCATTGCACAAAGAATAGCATGCATAGCCTTGTTGTTCCACTTGGATGCTTCAAACTCTTGAGTTGACCATTCCGACTTTGGCTTGGGAACTACACTTTCGTCTTCAAGAGTCTTTTCTGGAAGAGTGTAGCCATCTTCAATTGCCATCCATGCTCGGTCATTTATTTGGCAAATTTAAGACTCCATCTTGCCTTTCCAAGAGGCATAGTTTACTCCGGTGAGCAAAGGGGGTCTTGTGCTAGAGGCTCCCTCATTACCACTTCCGTTCCCACTTATAGTGTTTGGGTATGAATGAGATGAATGTTTATGATGCAACAAACACAAACAAAATGCAAGACACACAACGAGCAAGGATCACCTAAGTGTATCTAGGAACCCGCTCTGATACCAATTGAAAATACACAAAGTGTGTCTAATACAACCTAGAGGGGGGGTGAATAGGTTTTAGTTGATTTATTACCAACTTTTCGACTTAATCAATTTTAATAATCCTACTCCATATTAGCAAACAATCAATCCAATATAAATATACGGAAAACTATAAAAACACAAGGATTGATTTACGTGAGAAACCCTCCAACTGGGCAAAACTCACGGGCTATCCTTCTAGCCACATACGGTCCTCAAATCCACTATTTGAACGAAAGTTTACAACCTAGGTTGACCTCAAGTTACACCTACTTGGTCACTAACCCTTTCACTCTACCCAACGGGCCTTTAATAGTGATTCTTGACCACAAGCTTGTGCACTAACTCACTTAGTCACAAAGCTTAACAATCAATGAAGAGGTTAAACAACCTATGTGAATATGTAAAATATATTCAAACATGCAATTTATGCTAGGTAACAATAAATGCTTATCTAAGGATTTAAAGATGTCAATAAATGCAAATCCTAGATATCAATATCTAAATGCAAATGCATGAAGATTTAGCTAGAAGGGTAAAATCGTCCTAAATGCTAGCTATTAATGAACAAAGCTCTCAACCAACAAACAACAACTCAATCATGTTATAAATGCCAATAAACATAAAGATATGTAATAAAATCACATAAAAGAGCTAACCCTAGGCAAACAAGAACATAAATAAATACAATGAGATTTAGGGCATGTTCAAGTTACCTAGTCAATGGAAGCAAGAAGAATCCATGATGAGATGATGCTTGAAGAGGTTAAATGCACATGGATTTGTGTTTGGTTGAGTAAAGATGAGTTCTTGGGAGTTTCTCTCTCTAAGGGAAGCTTGGCCTATCAAAAATGGCTTCTTCAACTCATAGAAACGAGCAAGGAAGAAGATAGAGTATATATAAGGGAGCCCTAGTTAAAACAGCGTCGTTTTGAACTTAGGGCACAAAATCCCGTCAATACCGCTAGATGGACCGCGTCACAGGCCAGTGTCCAGACCGCGGTACACACAGCAGTGCACCGTCTGGACAACAACGCGGTGCAGGGCGTTGTTCATGCAGGTGCACAGGCCGCGGTATGGGCAACAGAGGCCCACTGGACAACACCGCGACTTGGGTCGCTATGCGTGCAAGAGTACATGAAGCGGTACAGGAAGCATGACCCTGCTGAGATATACCTCTCTGTCTGCCGCGGTGCAGACATGTCTTGCCAAGCGGTCTAGGCCGCGCTAAGAGAAGAATTTCTCTTTTCTGGGCAAACTCAACACACTAAGTGATGTGCAAAATGTGCAAGTGTGGAGTGTGAAAAGAGGCATACAATACATCATTTAATTACATGAAGATAGGAACATAATGCATGCAAGTGAGTGTGTGCAACTAGATCTCTTCAAAGAAAGTTAAACTAGTGAGATACCTTTGAAGTGCTCTTTGAGAGAGATGATGTCCTTGAAGCTTGATCACACTCAAGAGGCCTAAATTACCCTTACAAAGAATAATCCCCAATGTGGTTTGTCAATGAAATAAGCTAATTAAAATATGAGGAACTTACAGGGGTATTGAACCCTCATTCCGCCAATTATTGAGATTGTGCTTATTATTTCCAACAATGGGGACATTGTTGAGTTTTTGTTTGGGGGTGTATTACGCCTTGTAGAGTTGTTATTACAGTTTTTTGGTGTCCAATTTTTCAATTTTGTCGCTTGTCCATTTTTCAAACTGTATCCAGTATGGGTATAATGCCTCTAGAGTGTGCTTTTGACGAGTTCCTTATATGTGCTCTAACCTTGTGATATAGTTTGGTGCTATTTGAGGGTTCGCTTTCACCACCATGGGGTCATCCCACCCGTTGGTGTTAAGTATTGAGGACTCATTGTTCCCATGTATTGTTCTAATAGTGGAGATACCCGCGAGATCACAAACACAAGCATGAAAGTGTGTTTTCTGAGTGCATTATTGATTATTCTTAAACACGCCTCTCGTCATTTATGTCATGTGCCATAGGACTTGCATATCATTTTGTGAATTACATGATGGATGCTTTCATTCCCTTTTTAGATGGTTGTGGAAGTGATATTAGGGAATGTATGTGTATTGAATAACCTCTATAGCCTAAACACCACAACCAATATTGTGTGCTCCAAAGCCAAGTTGAGGCCAAACACTTACTCTTTCATTTGGTACCACATTCAACCATATACCCAATAGCCTAAACACATGCCTACCCTTGTACTAATCATGTTAGGATGGGAATTGGTAGTGATGAAAAGAGTTAAGATGGTCCTACAGCGGTAAAATGAAATAATTGTTGAAAATATGCAAGGAAAGGGGTAATAACCGTAGTTGTGTGCCATAAATGCCTAAGAAAGGGAAATTGTAACAACTCAAATGGAGTACAACATTGTGATTGGGAAATTGTTAAAAGAAAAATTAAAAGAGAAATTGTACTTGAAGTGCCATAATGGGGATTGTATTATGTTAAATACGCTCAAGCGGAATGCAACATTGAAGGCACAAATGTGGGTTAAATGATTTCCTAGAGGGTTGCGTTTAAGTGATAAAAGAACATGGTGTGGGAGTAGGGATATATTCTAGCATGATTGGTGAGTTTGAACTCCAAATGTCCATATTCTTTGTGTAACGTCATTCAACCCCACAGCCACACTATAACTGGTTGAAAAGCCCTATTTGATCCATATAAGTCTAGTTTGGGAATGTCGGATGAAGCATGATCTTTCACATCCATGGCATGATGACTCGTTCCTAGGATAGTTCATTGCTTAAATTTTATGCAGAATCTTCTTTGCATACTTGTTTGTGTGGAACTTAGGACTCTTGAGGAAAGAAAAGAGAGAACCCATGTGAGTTTTAGAATTGAAGCGAATTATGCTCAAGGTATGGGAGTAAGTTGTCCCAAATTCATGAATGCCTTTAGGTGTGGGATTCGTGTTCGTACGAGCCTCCCTTGGGTGTCTCCAAATTGCTCTTGATCTTGTGCATATGCTTTTTCTCCTCTCTATCACACCTATTTGTATCATATCACACATTGGACTTGCGGCATTGTTGAGGTATTGTTTAGGTATCTAAAAATTACAATCAATTGGCGTCTTACTGTTTAGATTAGATTTGTTCGAGGAAGAGCAAAGGTTTGGTTTGGGGGTGTTTGATCGGGCCAAATATGTAGTATATTTAGGCCCTCAAATCCTTAACTTTGGTTCTGTTTTCATGCGTTTTGTATCTCTGATGAGGTTGTTTTGTGTGGAATTGTAGGAAATGGTGCAAGGATGGGTTTGGAAGCATGTCGCGGTGATTCCAGCAGAAAATGGGCGAAAGGAAAGACAAAAAAGCACAAGCAGCTCTACAGTGCGGGTCAAGTGCAAGTCAAGTGCGGGTCGCAACCGCACTCCAACCACACTCCAGCTGCACTCATGCTCATAGCCGGGACATGATGCAAGTGAAGAGATAAAGTACGGGTCAAGTGCGGGTCATTCAACCGCACTCCACCCGCACTGTTGCCAAACCAGAGAAGCTGAAGTTGCACCTGACGATAAAATGCGGGTACTGTGCGGGTCATCCAACCACGCTATACCCGTACTAATGCCAAACTAGAGAAGTTGCAGATGCAACTGATATTATAGTGTGGGTACTGTGCTGGTCATCAAACTGCACTCTACCCGCACTATCACCAAGATCAGAAGAGCAGAATTGCACCTAACATTAGAGTGCGGGTACTGTACGGGTCATCCAACCGCACTCTACCCGTACTGTTGTTCAAGACAGAAGGTAGATTTTGCACCTAACAGGGAAGTGCGATTCCAAGTGCGTGTAATTCAATCGCACTCCACCTGCACTTCTGCCCAGATCCGAGGACTGAAGATGAAGACAACCCATACAGTACGGGTACAGTGCGGGTAATTCACCCGCACTCTGCGCGCGCCAGTTTGATTTTTGAAGCTTAAGTGACCTATTTTTGTATGTTGTATAAATAGAAAAGTATAGAAATGTTTTAAAGGGCCTTTGACTCCGTTTTTCAAGGGTTAAACACATTTAGACCTAGAATCTCTCTCTCTCTCTCTCTCATCCTTACATTCTCTACTCAACTTCAAGGAAGTTAGGAGATTGAAGCCACTTCAAGGAAGGAGATGTTCTCCAAGGGTTCTTTCTCTTTCTCTTCTCTTGATTTCCTAGTTGTAATGAGTAGCTAAATCCCTCTAAGAAGTTGATGGAGTAGTTAGTTGAATATTGGGCTTGTACATAAACTTGATATTATATTGATATTCATGTCTATCTTTCATTGATCTATTCTTGTTGTGAATGTTTACCATTGATTTCTTGTGTAGATACACTCTCTTTGCAAGATATCTTTGTATTATGTATGAGTATTGCATCTAGATATACATCTTATTTAGTTGTTTAATGCTCTAAAGAATAGATGGAATGTCATGAATTCCGACTCTTAAACCGCGGTCTTAATCTAACCTCGATCGAGTTTCCGGCACTATACATCCTAGGTCGGAAGCCGTTAGAGAGTTAGAAGTCATTACTATACATCCTAGGGTGACTACATTTAATCGAGTCATTGTTAGGTAGACGAGCTTCATTTCCAAAATCCGATAAACAACCAACACTATACATCCTAGGTTGGTAGTTTATGACGGATTAATCCCTAATAGGTGGTCCGCACTATACATCCTAGGTTGGCCACCTTCTAGGGATAAATAACCGACTCTATACATCCTAGGTCGGTTACCTTGAATAGCCGTGCTATTGAAAAGTTTGTTGCATTGCCCAATATTTACTTTCGTATCCATTGACTCCTTAGTTTCCATCATCTATATATATCCTTCATCCTATTTCCCCCTTCATTTAGTTTGCATAATTACTTTAGTGTTATTGATAGTGTAATTCACCATCTAGATCTTCCCCATTTCATATTTCATTATTATATATATATACATAACATTACTTTAGCAATAACTAATTTTAGCTAACTCCGCTCCCTGTGGACGACACCCCACTTGCCACTATAATTGTGTTTTCAAACTAATTTAGGCTTTGTGAGGTTTTATCAAATATTGTTGACGGATTGATCTTTTAAAACGACACTAGAAAAAACGTCCTGTCAACCACCCCCTGCTAGGAAGAATCTCGTTCGTAAGAGCATAGTTGCCTGCCTGATCAAGACCTTGGTTGGGCACCACCCCCCGCCAAAAAGAGTCTAGTTTGTAAGAGCATAGTTGCATGCCAGACCAAGGTTACAAAGTTGTGGTCTTGGTTGCCCGTAGTTTCCTCAAGACCACGATAAGCAAGAGGACCTTACTGCTACCTTGGCTGGGTACCACCCCCCGCCAGGAAGGATCTGGATGGCACAGTTGCCTACCAGGATCAATTTCGCCTATGTACCATGATTTCCAGAATAGGAACAACAGGTACCGAGTTCGCCTATGAATTTTTTGCTTATGTGCCATGATTCCTAGCATAAGAACAATAAGTTCACGGATTCGCCTACAGATTTTTTCACTTATGTACCAGGATCCCTGATACAGAGGCACTAGCAACCCTGATCTTGATGTCGACTAAGTATTGGGATACCATGTACAAGGGAATGCCCGGTACCTGGGCCAACCCAGTACCTGGGTCCACTCGTGCGCCTAACTATACAGGAGTGCCCTATATCTAAGTACTGAGATCCCAAAAGACTGAGAATCCTTGGTACCTAGACCTTTCACTCAAATTTTTGCCTAAATACCAAGATTCCCGAAAAGGAATGCCTGGTACTTGGTTCTTCTAGATGGTATAGTCGGTGCTAATTATGTCTCTTAGAAGGATATTTTGGGATTCATTAACTAAGTACCTTGATTGCCTGATACCAGTCAAGTTTTTTCTTGTGTTACCAGGCATTGTTTAAATCTGATTTCTACTGGGGACTACATCTCAGATATATGCCACATCAGAGTTAAAAGCATGCTGCAGAATTCGACCAAGGAGGTCAGCCTGAAGGTTAACCAGACACAATGGCAAAAAATGGGAATCTTTTCATTGCTTTAAAGCAGGGAGCCCATCCCCCAGTCACGGGATACAAATATTTTTTTGAAATGAAGTAAACTGAAAGGCAACTGATAGATGCTCAAGCTAAATCACATTTTCACTTGATCTTGGTTGGCCACCTCCTCTATGGCTCCTGTTGAAGCACCATCTCCTAGACTAGCTGGGCCTCGCCAGCTACCTGGGCACCTGCCACGATTGAGGGCTCTACTTGAGATGGATCAGCTTGAAGCTCCTCTGAAGCCACTAGGATAGCTTGCTCCTCTACCCCCTTCGTGAGACCAGCCTAGTCGTCTCCCTCTGTTAACAGGTTTTTCTGGCAAGGGACCAAAGGAGAATTTTCCAAACAAAGACCTATCCAAGAAAAGTCATCTAGATACTCCAAGAGACCTGTATGATCGGTACAATCACCTAGATGGAGTCGATATCCGACGAGGTTGGAACCTCGACTATCCATCTACCTAGATAGGGTATCAGCTCCGAAAGCATGTGTCTCGCCCTACTGAAGCTCCTGATACCAGTTCAAGACCAGTACGATGATAGCTTGCACGCCCAGTACCCCGCGAGCATCTCGACGTTGATCAAGGTACTAAGTACCTCGATGCCTACCACGGTACCACCTCGATACCTGCCTTGGTACCACCCCGACTCCCGCCTGGTACTTAGCAGGCTTATCCAGAGCTCCTTCAAGGCAAGTAACCTACCCACCAGGCAATACGATGGGGTATACGAAGACACAAGCACCATTCCAGCAGGAGGCATAACAAGCTCATCAAAATGAGGTACCAGCACTACCCTCCATCAGAACTCAAAATCAGAATTTCCCTCCAACGCTCCTCGAAGAAGGAAAGTCGATTCCATTGCCATCAAGCTCTACAAAGAAGGAAAGTTGACTCCATCGCCAAAATAAAGTGCCATTAATGACCCAATGGTCGACCGAATCAGAATTTGAATTCACCATTGATTAACGGGAACTAATCTCGCCCCTTCGGCTCCACGCAAATGCCTTTCAACGCTTAAAATATGACTCTCTATAATCTTCATTAAAAACAACTGGATTTTAAGGAGATTCGGGAAGTACTATATATACGGCATTGAAGGGTAAAGCAAAAGGCTGGACTTTTCTTCTAGTATTCTTGATCGCCAGAACCAGAGAGAGATCCCGGGAGATTCCCGGAAGCCAGTGAGAGTCCATTGACAATCACTGGAGGAAAAATATCCACTTATCGACACGAACGTTTCCTCCATCTCTATCCTGTGTAAAAGAGTGAAAAGAGAGAGAGATATGTATGTATTCATATTGTGAATCTATCGTAGTGATTGAATGAATAAAACAGTGTTTATCTTACGTCTCCCAGTCCCTTTGTGTTCTTTATCCATTCTTTGATCTATTGATCTCGATCATACTAAAAAATGGACCCCGGTACCGAAGGTACCTACCCCGCTACTGCTACCGGTAATGAGTGATGGTGTTAACTGAGATTTTCACCCCGAGTGAATTTTTCCGTTAACACTTTTTGGCGCCGTCTATGGGAAACACCACACCTTTAAAAGAAAGCCTGTGTGTCTCATTGTCTTGCTAGATTATCAGAATGAAGTTTCGATCGTCTCAGGATCATCCTGACCTGTCAGGACATCAGTCGAACGCTTCAACCCGAAATGGTCAGAAGCCAAAGAATGGGGGAAAGGGTCGCAAACCTGCCTCAAAGCCGTCAGCTACCGCACGAGCTACCCCCTAGGTACCTACTACCCTAGCAACTGGACCTACCAACCTAGACCAACAGGTCACAAATTTTATAGAGAGCATTCACCTCTGAATGGTCGCCGAAGGCAGTACCAGTCAGCCTGCGGTACCAGATCCCAGAGGTGATGCCAATCAGAAGGGTACCAGGATACCTCCTTTCGACAGGTTGGGACCACCGCCTCCTGTACCTGTCTGTGATAGACTCGGGCCCATGCCCCCAATACCATCGGTCCATGATAGACTCGGGCCAGCGCCTCTGGTTCCAGGAAATCCTACAGGTTATCAACCCCGACGCGCTAGATCCGCTATTGATCTCCCGCCTAGGGAGCGTCACCATTTGGTCCAACCAGAAGCTTCTTCTAGACAGCCTCGACAGGAAAAGACCCGGAGGCGCCCTCGTTCAATGGCAGGAGGCAGCAACAGGGGCGTCGGAGAAGACCCTCCCCATGGAGAGAAGCAGGATGAAACCTCTACGACATCGGAGTGATCTGACTACCAAGATTCTGAGGTGGAATCAGGGAATGATGGCAACAAACATATCCGGGACCAGGTCACCAGAATGGCAAAAAAGATCCAGGAGCTGAAGAAGGGTAAACACCTGGAAAACTGGAATGATCCTTTGGGAGAGATGAATGCTCCCTTCTCAGGCAGAACTACCTCCCAAATTCAAGATGCCAACCGACAAATTTTCTGGAACTGAGGATCCCCTAAGCCATCTAGAAAGTTTTGTTCACCAAATGGAGGTCTAGAATGCTACTCGGGCCGCCATGTGCAGAATGTTCCCTACCACACTGACTGACTGTGCCAAGACATGGTTCAGGAAACTACCGGCGGGAAGCGTTGATTCATTCACTAGGTTGACTACTGACTTCTGTGCTCTGTTTCAGGGCATCAAACCTCGCCCCAAGGATCCCATTCATCTCCAATATATGATCTAGGAGCGGGGTGAAACGCTCAAAGCCTACGTAGAGAGGTTCCACAAGGAAGTGATCCAGATGGGGGTCTTCGCAGAAAAGAAGACTTTGGCTAATTTCAGAAGAAATATATGGGCAGGCAAGCTGTTCTAATCCTTCGCCAAACATCCCCCGGAAACCTACTAGGAAGCATACAACAGAACTCTAGAGCAAGTTGAAATAGATGAACAGCTCCGAGTCAAAATGGAGCACGATGATATGAGGATTGCCAAACGCCAGAAGAGGGAGGCGCTCAAGCCGGCACCGGTTCAGAAAATTCAGAGCAGACCTCCCAACAAATCTACATATCGGTCACTGCACTACCAGCCCCCGCGGAACCGGTACCCTGTCAGGTGGACTCCGCCCAGAGTTACACCTCCGCCTAAGGAACGCATCTCGTGAAACTATCTACCTCGCCATCCGTGACAAGGGACTGCTCAGAAAGCCAGGTCTAATGAAGGTACCAGCTGATCACCAGAACCGCTACAAGTATTGTGACTTCTATGAGTATATAGGTCATAATACCTTAGAGTGTTATAGTCTGAGGAACCAGATTGAAGACTTGGTTAGGGGAGGTTGCTTGGAGGAATTCCTTCAACAGGTTCGCGACAACATATGCACTGGAAAGGAAGTGCAGGCCGATATCAAAGCATATGAAGAAGGAAGGAAAGCAAAAGGGAAGGATCTGATAGAGCATATCCACATTGTCAATACCATCAGCGGAGGTCCCACCCTGGCCGGAATCTCCAACAATGCTGGAAAGAACCATGCCAGGAAAGCTCCCAGATTGGAAGCAAGCCAGAGTATCTTCAAAGTTACTAGGGGCCACCTCAGTCTCCTCTTACTGCACAAATCGTCTTCACAGAAGAGGACGTGTATAACACCGTGCAGCCCCACGATGACCCTATAGTCATCATTGTACAGATAGCCAATAACTTGGTCCACCATGTCTTGATTGGCACAGGTAGCAGCGTTGACATCCTCTTCAAAAGTGCTTTGGAGCAATTCAACCTGAAGAGACCTTGCTACAACAGTTCTACTACCCCATTATATGGGTTCACAAGAGACTCACTGATCCCCATCGGGTCTATGATCCTACTAGTAATAGTAGGGACAGCACCACTCCAGTAGAACCTGATGACGGATTTCGTTGTCGTAGACACCCCGTCCGCCTACAATGCTATCCTAGGAAGACCCTACCTGTTTGCTCTCAAAGGAGTCTTGTCAATATACCATAACGTCCTGAAATTTCCAGTAGGAGATAAGGTAGGTGAAGTGAGAGGAGATCAATAGGTTGCATGCAAGTGTTATGCAGTATATACCAATCTAGCGACATTGGCTAAGCAATGCGTGCAGGTAACCATCAACCAAGATCACCTGTTCTCGGAGGAAGATTTCGAAGGCGAAATGGATTCAGATGAAATGGGATCTACGCCAGAGCTCCCAGACATAGACATCGGGGGAGAAGAAGAAAAAGGATGGGCTAGTAGCCATCATACAGAAGAGTTAGAAGAGGTACCTATCAGGGAGGCCGATCCTTCCAAGGTTGTCAGGATAGGTTCAACATTGGAAACAGAGGTAAATGAGGCTCTGATAAAACTCCTGTGAGAAGATGCACAGATCATCTTTGCATGGAATCATGAGGAGATGCCGGGAGTACCCGCTACCTTAGCAACACACAGGTTAGTGGTGGATCCCACCTTCAAGCCAGTCAAGCAAAAGAAAAGGCATTTCAACCACGCAAGAAATGATGCGGTGCAAGAGGAGGTACACAAACTACTAAAGGCAGAGTTCATCAGGGAGTCTCAGTACCCCGAATGGATTGCTAACGTAGTCATGGTGACCAAAGCAAACGGGAAGTGGTGCATGTGAGTTGACTACACAGATCTCAACCGTGCCTGTCCGAAGGATAGCTTCCCGCTACCGAAAATCGACCAATTGGTAGATTTAACCATGGGCAACAAGCTCCTAAGCTTTATGGATGCCTTCTCAGGATACAACCAGATCCTGATGCACCCAGCTGACCAGGATAAAACCAGTTTCATAACCGGGCAAGGCCTGTACTCCTACAGAGTTATGCCCTTCAGGCTCAAGAATGCTGGGGCTACCTACCAGCACCTGGTCAACCGCTTATTCAGGGGACTGATAGAAAAGTCGATGGAGGTATATATCGATGATATGATCATGAAGTCTCGGATAGCTAAACATCACCTAGACCACCTCCGCCAGACTTTCCAGATAGTCAGGGAAAATCAAATAAGTCTGAATCCAGCTAAATGCGCCTTCGGGGTTACAGCCGAGAAATTTCTCTGATCCATGGTCCACGAGAGAGGGTTTGAAGCTAATCCCGAAAAGATCAAAGCCATCATGGATCTTGAATCTCCCACCTCACTCAAACAAGTACAAGGTTTGACTGGATGAATCACAGCCCTGAACCGTTTCATATCGCGATCCACTGACAAGTGCATCCCATTCTTCAAGGCAATAAAACAGGGGACGAACATGAAATAGGACCAAGGTAGTGAGCAAGCTTTGCGGTCATTAAAGGAGTACCTTGCTAGCTCGCCCCTGCTAGCTAGCCCGGTAAAGGAGAAGAACTACAGTTATACCTGGCAGTGTCTGAAACCGACGCCAGCGGAGCATTGGTAAAAGAGTACAGAGATGGAGCCCAGCTCCATGTCTACTATGTGAACCGCGCCCTAACCAAATCAAAAAAGAACTATGTTCTCCTGGAGAAGCTCACCTTTGCACTGGTAGTAGCAGCCAGGAAGCTTCGCCCTTATTTCCTTGCTCACACCATCGTGGTAGTCACTGATCAACCTTTGCAACCGTTTCTTCAAAGGCCGGATGTATCGGGAAGACTTGTGCTGTGGGCCCTTAAGCTTACCCAGTTGGATATTAAATACAAAGCCAGGACTACCATCAAGGCCTAGGCTTTGGCAGATTTCATGGTAGAATTCAGTGCGATCCCCGATTGAGGTGCTACCCCGAGCTTGATTCGAGCTCCTCCGGAGGAACAAGAGCCTGCAGATTGGCCTACCGATCGAAACATCTGGATCCTGTATACCGATGGAGCATCGAATCAGGCAAGAAGCGGGGGTGGGGTCATTCTAATTGACCTAGAGAAAGTCAAATGCTACCATTGTTTCAGATTCGAGTTTAACACCACCAATAACGAGGCAGAGTATGAGGCCTTGTTAGCAAGGATGAGAACAGCAGTAGAGCTGGAAGCTGATTACCTCCTTGCCAAATGTGATTCACAATTGGTAGTTAACCAAATAACTGGTTTATACCAGGCCAAGGGGGATAACATGATAGCCTACCTCAAAAAAGTGCAGGAACTGTTGCCTCGCTTTAAGGGTTTCAGGATCGAGCAGGTACCTAGGCAGCAGAATCATTGAGCTGACGTCCGAGCCAAGATAGCTGCCAATGGAGGACAAGCGCTACCGAAAGGAGTTCCAGTCTAGATAATCACTGTATCAAGAATCTCTAAAGGCAAGGAAGTCAACCCCATGGAGCGATTTCCATGCTGGATGGATCCTATCGCGGAGTACCTCCAATCAGAAAAGCTCCCTGAAAACCTCGATCAAGCTCGCAAGATCAAGAGAACCTCGGTCCGATACTGCTTGATAGAAGGGCACCTTTACCGCAGAGGTAGGTCACTCCCCTTGCTCAGATGCCTATATCTTGAGGATGCGAATTGGGCATTGAGGGAAGTGCACTCTGGAGACTGTGGAAACCATATCGGAGGAGAAGCATTGGCTTACCAGGTGCTACGCATGGGATATTTCTGGCCGACCTTACACCATGATGTAAGGTAGTTCATACAGTCTTGTGAACCGTGTTAGAAAATGGCTAACCTGCATCACCTGCCTCCAGAACGGTTATCAACCATCAGCTCGCCATATCTGTTTGCATTCTGGGGAGTGGACCTAATTGGACCTCTCCCAACCGCGCCAGGTCAGCAGAAGCATGCAATCGTGGCTATTGATTACTTCACCAAGTGGGTGGAAGCAGAACCTCTCTCCTGAATTACTGAAGCAAATACAATAGAGTTCATCAAGAAAAATGTGGTTTGCCGATTTGGGACTCTGATGGTTATCATCACGGATCTAGGTAAGCAGTTCGACAATGCCAGATTCCTGGAATTCAGTGGAAGTTTGGGGATTGAACTCCGCTTCTCATCCGTGGCGCACCCCCAGACTAATGGCCTAGTGGAGGCCACAAACAAAACTATCAAGAGGCTCCTCCAGAAAAAACTTTAGCAGAAGAAAGGAAGATGGGCTGATGAACTCCCGGACGTACTATAGGCATATCGCACCACCAAGAGGACCGATACCAGAGAAACCCCCTACTCGCTAGCTTTCGGGGTAGAAGCTGTCCTTCCTATAGAGCACAAGCTCGTCTCCTTTCGGGTGCAACATTTTGACCCCGATGGAAATGAGGACAAGCTGAGGGCCAACCTGGACCTCCTGGACGAGAAGCAGGACAGAATAGCTGAAAGAGTAGCAGTTTACCAGAACCAGATTGCTCGTTACTTTAACAAGAAAGTGAGAATTCGAAGCTTGAAAGAAGGGGATCTGGTGCTCAGAAAAGTTACCCAGAATACCCGGAAGAGGTCAGACGGAGTACTATCACCTAACTGGGAAGGTCCTTACATGATCAAAATGGTAATCCAGGGTGGGGCCTACAAGTTAAATGATATGGACGGACATCCAGTAGATCACACTTGGAATGCTGATCACCTCAAGAGGTTCTATCCATAAGTCTAGCAATGCGAATCGGACAGGATTACTCCTAAACGACGGTTAGAAGATGTTAGTAGTCGTGAGTGCTTATATTCCTTTTTCTTTGATCAGCAAAAAAGAAGGTTTCTTTCTCCATTTGTTCCTGCTTATATTTGTCTACATCTACCTGCTTTATGTCACCAATTGAATTCCCCATGATTGTCGCTCTAAGATCAGGAGATCTACATAGCACTCCTGATGCCCTAGACCGAATAGATCCCTTCAAGAGGATCGCCATAAATACGAGGGAGATACATAGCACTTCTGATGCCCTAGATCAGATTAGTCCATCTTGGAGGATCGCCTCAAGACCAGAAAGGACCATATGGCCTTCCTGCTGCCCTGGCCGGGTACCACCCCCCGCTAGGAAGGATCCAGTATGTAAGAGCATAGTTTCCTGATGGATCAGACCTTGGCCAGGCACCACCCACTACTAAGAAGGATCTGGATAGTAAGAGCATAGTTTCCAGCCAGATCAAGGCCTTGGCCAGGTACCACCCCCCGCCGAGAAAGACCAGGTGCTAAAATGGCCTTAGTTGCCTACCTGGATCTTGCTGCTAGTGTTTATTCGCCATTTTTTTTGCCAGGATACCAAGATTCCTGCAAAAAGGAATGCGAGGTACCCAAGTGTGATCGCCTCAAGACTAGAAAGGACCATATGGCCTTCCTGCTGCCCTGGCCAGGTACCACCCCCCGCTAGGAAGGATCCAGTACGTAAGAGCACAGTTGCCCGATGGATCAGACCTTGGCCGGGCACCACCCCCCGCTAAGAAGGATCTAGGTAGTAAGAGCATAGTTGCCAGCTAGATCAAGGCCTTGGTCGGGTACCACCCTCCGCTGAGAAAGACCAGGTGCTAAAGTGGCCTTAGTTGCCTACCTGGATCTTGCTGCCAGTATGTATTCGCCATTGTTTTTGCCAGAGTACCATGATTCCTGCAAACAAGAATGCGAAGCACCTTGTCTGCTATTGTTTTCACCAAAGTACCACGATTCCTACAAACGGGAACGCAAGGTACCCTTTCTGCCACTGTTTTCGCCAGAGTACCAAGATTCCTAAAACAGGAAGGCGAGGTACCAAGATTCGCCAAATTTTGTTCGCCAGAGCATCAAAGCTCCTACAAATAGAGAAGCGAGGTGCCCAGTTTTGCTAGAATACTCATCTGGAGACCTAGGCTCCATGAAACAGGAAAGCTAGGTACTCAATCATTTGGCAAAGTTTCTAGTTTCGCCGAACTACTCGCCATGCTACTGAGGTTCCTAGAACAGGAATACAAGGTACCTGGAGTGCGAGATTGTCCACCGGTATGCTCACCATCATCAAGGAACCAGGATTCCTGTAACAAAAAATATGAGGATCTCCAGTACCCAGATTACTCTTGGCTAAAATTCTTCGAGGCAATCAAAGTGGCCTAAGTTTCTTTGGCGAGGTACCGTGGTACCAGTCACCCGCAGATTTCTTTATGCGCTTCTCCTTATCGGGTTCCTTACATTACCAAGTACTGATTAAGTCAGATTTTATGCTGGGGACTAGTGCTCGAAGTGGTGCTACAATTAGAAAATGTGCGACGGTATTCTATCAGTAGATATAAATGAAAAAGGATTTTCCCTTTACTGATCACATCGGGATTTATCTGAGGACAAGCATCTATGCAATCAAATCATATTGGGGATCCCACTTCAGATTAAAGCAAGGTTCGGTCAAGAGTTTTAATGTTTACATGTATGTGAAGCTAAAAAAAAATTTCTCATTTCTGAAACTGGGGAGCCCAGTCCCCGATCGCGTGCTACAAAAGAAAAATATAAACAAAAAAATAATAAGACTGAATAAGGGAGCAAGCTGGATCAAGCATCCTCCTACTCCTGAGTGGCCGTCTCCTCGCCAGCTTCACCAGTTATGGTTTCTCCTTCTTCAATACTGGATAGAGCCCCGCCTGCTTCCTAGGCATCTACTGCAACCAGAATTTCCACTGGAGATGGATCTCCTTAAAGCTCCCCTCCAACTTCCTCGATCAGAGCAGCCTGGCCTTCCTTTTCATGGGCAGGGTCAGACGATGAGATATGCAGGGCAACTTCTCCATCATCAGTAGCAGGCCAATCTCCTACCTCCTTGACAGATTCTGTTGAAGGAGCAAGAGAGGCAGGAACCTTTCCTCCAGCTTGAGCCATATCAGCCTCAGGATCCTTCAAGCTGGGAGTTGCTTCAGCATTACTTGGTGGAAAAAGAGAAATAGAACTCAGGTCTGCCCCTCAAACCACTCCACTGGCTCCAGCAACCTGGGAGGGTACAGCCATATCTGAAGGTGCTACCCTAGCTAGTTCAGCAGCCTTTGCCATGATCTCCTCCTGGTTCCATCCAGCGATGTCACCTAGATTAAATGGAGGAGGGAGAGCTAGAGCCATCTGGTAGCCAGCAAAAAGGTAACCGTCCCCGAATGCGGTGTCTACCTGGGCATTTAGATTGGCCACGCTACCCCGAAGAGACTGGATTTCTTTCTCCATCTCCACTATTCTCTCATTCACAATATCCCTCTCCTCTTTGCGGCGAAAGGACCTGAGCTTCTCCATATCCAGAGCATGCTGCATCCTCTCTCTGTCAACCTTCGCCTCATCAGCTTCCTTTTAGGTATTTGCCAACGACTGGTTCAAAACTTCCATTCCCTGAGCAGCCTTAGCAAGCTCCTCTTTAGACCTCTCCAGCTCCACTATACCACTCCTGACTTGCTCCAAAAGGAGGCCGACCTGTTGGCTCATGGCTACATTGAACTTAAAAGCCTGACAAAAAACAATGCACTTGTCAGAATATTCTTAACCTTTTACCTGGTTAGAGGATTGAAGTAAGACAGCTTACCTCAGCCAGAAAGGCAGATCCTTTTCTAATTAGAAGCTCAGTGGGCATGGTGGTCATGACATCTAGACTCCCACCTAGGCAGGAGGCAACGAAGTGGGCCAGAACTTCATCCTGGCTGCTGTCCTTCGACCTTGATCGAGCCTTATCTCGAGGTACCACCCGCTTCTTTATTGCAGAGTCAGAGCTTTTCTCGACCAGTTTAGGCTGACCAGTTGCCTTAATGAGAGAAGCAGAAGGAGCTGAGGCACCGGCATCAATGGCAGCTGCAGCATTGACTAGTCTGAGAGGTGAAACATCTTGCACCCGGCTGGAAGCATCTTAATACCTCCCCAATCTGGCTGTAAAAGCCTCCAGAGACCTAGCCGAGGTAGGAAGAGGGGGAGCTGGTGATCCTGATACCCAGATCGGAATCCTATCAGAGCCAGTAGCTACACCAACCCCTGCATCAAGATTGGAACTGGCTGGAAGCCTAACAGGGGAAGTCAGAGAAGAATCAATAGTACCTCCAGCTTGGTGGGGCTCCACCTCAGGAACCGATGGGGATACTGCTGAAACTACAAAGATAGCCAGAGTCAATATTTGCATAATCAATAAAGCAAGATAATCGGAGCGAAGTCAGAAAAGTTTTCTACCTGGAGAAGCTCCAGAAATGCGAAGGTAGTGATCTACCCTCTTTGCCTCGAAGGCCTCCGTGATGGAAAACCTCGTGTTAACATAATGACTGGCCATGATAGCCCGCAAGATTTTCTTTGATTCTCCAGATAGCTTGCCTTTCTCTAATGCGGGCCTGCCACTGAAAATAGTGGAAACTCAGAACTCAGACCCTCCAATATGAACCGATCTTCCCTATTCACCTCCAAGGATGATCCATTCCTCCTTCCAGGAGGTATCCTTTTTCGTGGCCCCCGGTACCACAAATTGCAAGTTGTTTTTGGCGCGAGCATAGAATTGCCCATTTGGACCTAGGGCATTAGCAGCAATCTGAAACATATATCCAATCTCATCTGGACCTGGTTCCTGATCGATATTATCCTTCTGGCATTGCTCCCTCCACAACAAGAGGAACCCCACCAAATGCCTCCACAATCCTAGTGTCAACTGGAGGGGAGCTAACTGTAAGGCATGTAGCGCCCTACGTAAGGTGTGGTGGAGGGGTAGCCTGACTCCACAATCGAAGGCTGCCGTATGAATCGGGACCTCGCCAGCAGAAGGAGAATACATATCATACTCCCGTGGAGGGACGGCGATAGTGATCTCTTTGGGGATCTTAAAATCTCTCCTTAAACATTTGATGGTTTCCGGAGTACTAGAACAAGGAGGGACGCAACTGTACTCATACGGAAGGGCCAGTACCCTTCCAGCGGTGTCATTAACTTCATCGGCCCAGCTCCCACCAATCCCGATGGCACCTACTTCTTCACTCGACTCCTGGTCGACATCAACCGGAGTCTCAGGATTGTTCGAGAAGCCCGTCCCGATTGCGATATTCTGGTTTGAATGGCGATGTTGAAAGGGAACGTCGTCCCCGCTGCCGCTGCTATCGCGTGCCCTTTTTCTAGGGGCGAGGCTCCCGCTGGCCACCGCGTCACCGCCAAAGAGCTGTGAAAATACACTCTAAGCGTGTGTCTAACAACCTAGAGGGGGGGGGGGGGTGAATGGGTTGTTAATCGATTATTACCAATTTGTCGATTAGTCAATATAAATAATATAATCCAACATAAACAAACATATAAAATCAAGTAAAAGTGCGGAATATAAATAACACTTGATTTTTACGTGGAAACCCTTCAACAAGGGAAAAACCATAGGCTATCCTTCTAGCCACACACGATCCTCAAATCCACTATTGTAATGATGTTTACAACCTAGGTTGACCTCTAGTCACACCATTCTCGATCACTAACCCACCACTACTACCCAACGGGCCTTTATAGTGAATCCTTGATCACTTTGCTTGCCAACCACACCTTGGTTGCAAGGCTTCACTTGCTTGTGCACTACACCTTGTAGTCACAAGACTTAACTCTCAAGAAGAGATTAACAACCTAAGTGAATATATGAATACTCAAAATACAAATAATGCTAGGCAACACTAAATGCTTATCTTGGGATTTAAGATGACACTAAGTACAAATCCTAGATATCAATGTCTATATGAATGCTCATAAAGACCTAACTAGATATAGATATGCAAGTCTAAAATCTAGTCATCAAAACAAAGCCATATCAACACATGTTGTCACATAAAATGGCAGGGACAATAAATGCAATTAACAAATGCAATCAATGAGTCCTAATTAGCTAGAGGACAAACATGTCCTAAACATTAGCTATCACAATACAAACCCCAAACATGTCATAACTTCAATTGATATACAATAAATATCAAGATTTGCTAACCTAAGCAATAAATGACATGTCTTGATAAGCTAGAACAATAAATGAGCAAGGATATGGGTTATACTTACCAGTAAAGACATTAATGAAGACCCATGCTTGAATGATGCTCTATATGCAAGATGATGATGGGTTTTGGGGTTTGGAGAGTCAAGTAACAAAGCTTGAAGCTTTCTCTCTCATAAAAAATGGGTTCCTGAAGCTCTCTCTTGGAGTCACTTTCTCTCACTAAGGATGTAAATTTCTGAGCTCTAGGGTTAAATGGTGGAGAAGATGAAATATATAAAGGAGAAAAAATGAGCTGTCGTGAAAAAACGAAATACCCAGTTCGAGTGACAGAGGCGACATGCAAGGCGACATGACCAAGTCACCTCGTAAGTCGCCTAACACACTGGAAAGAAACACACGTAGCCTGAGGCGACATTTAAGGCTGTAAGGACCTTGATTTTATGATTGGCTTATTTCATGACAAACCACCACATTAGGGATGATTGTGTAATGGGTAGCTTAGGTCCGTGTTGGCTAGCTTCCAAGCATCTCCATGACTTCAAGAGCAAAAGGTATATTCACTTGACTTTGTCTCTTGAAGAGTTTAGGTGCACACACACACACTTCATGCATGTTTTGTTTATCTTGCATTTGTGTTCTTTATTGTTTATATAAGTGTGCATCCTTTTCAAACACACTCACTAGCTTGCATTAGATATCATATCTTACATTGTATCTAAATTGCTAACATGTCTTGCATGTTAAAAGTGCTTCATTTTGTGTGCATTTCACTCTCTTCACACTTGCACAACATTCCTGTAAGATAGGCTTTTTTCTTGAGTCTTACAAAGGGATTTTTCCCTTTAGCACGGCCTAGACCGCTTGGCAGGCTATGCTTGCACCGCAGCGCACGAAGCGGTATTCTCCAGTGCATCATGCGCGGCGTGGACCGCGATCGGTGCACTTGCACGCACAGCGGTCCCAACCGCGGTGTTGTCTAGACGGTGCACTGCTGTATGTACCGCGGTTTGGACACTTACCTGAGCCGCGGTCTAGCAAGCGGTTTTGACGGGATTCTGTTTCCCAAGTTCAAAACGATGTAGTTTTAACTAGGGCTTCATATATATTCTCCCTCTTCTCTTCTTGGCCGACCAAGAGCTCAGAAAATCATTCTTAGAGAGAGGTTAGAGCTCCTAGAGAGAGAAAGCTTCAAGAAAGCATCTTTGACTCTCCAAACCCAAAACCCATCTCCATCTTGCATCATTCAACATCATTTGAGCATGGGTCTTCATTGTTTCATGACTAGGTAAGCAAGAACTTCTTTGAATATCATTTATTGTTCTTCTTACTCTAGATTAGGTATTTATTGCATGATTAAATACCTAGACTCTACTTTATTGCATATTTATGAGTCTTGATAACATGATTGGGTTTGTTTGTGATAGCTTAATTGATTAGGTCATTTTTGCCTAAAAGCTAGGTCATAAATATTCATGTGTGATTAATTGATAACTAGGTTGAGAAATTGTGTTTTAATCAACTAGTTAATGTTCATGAATATTTGATTGTGTTTGTTTGTGATAGCTTGCATTATTAGGTCATATATGCCTAAATAGCTAATCCATAAAGGTTCATGTATGCTTAATTGATGATTAGGTTGACTTTGTGCATCTAGTCAAGTTTATGAATGTTTATTTGAATTTAATTGACAATTAGGTTGTTAGAATTTCTCTACAACTAATTGAGACCTCATGTGTGTATATGTAGGCATTGTTTGATAACTAGAGTGTTTAATTGTATTATAATATCTAGTTAAGCATTTTGTGTTTAGTCTTGCACATTATTGCATTGAGTATATTGTCATATACACACGTAGACTTTTATACTCTTCTTAAGTCAAAGTCTTGTGGCTTCGGGGTGAAGTTGCACAAGCATTAAAGTCTTGCAACCAAGTTGTGGTTGGCAAGCATCGGTCAAGTGCCACTATAAAAGGCATGCGGGTAGAGTAGGAGGTGCTCACGCCAAGAGTAGTGTATCAGAGGATATCACTAGGGATTGAACCAAGAGTGGCGAGGGGTAGTGTCGTAGCCCGAGGTTGTCGAAAGTGAGAGTCCGAGTATCACTTGAGGGTGTAACTTTTTACTCATATAGTGGATTTCTGTGATCGTCTGTGGCTAGAAGGATAGCCCGTGGTTTTTCCCTTGTCGAAGGGTTTCCACGTCAAAATCAAGTGATCTTTATACTTCCGCACTTTTACTTGATTTTGTATGTTTGTTTTAATTGGGTTATATGTTTAATATTGACTAATCGAAAAAGTTGGTAATAATCGATTAACAACCCATTCACCCCCCCCCCCCCCCCCTGCAGGTTGTAGACACACGCTTGAGCTGTATTTTCAAAGGCGACATGCCCAAGTCGCCTATGAAGTTGCCTAACACACTGGAGGAAAATTACAAGACAAAGGCGACATTGGAGGCGACATGCACAAGTGGCCTTGCATGTCGCCTAACACATTGTGGGAAAAACTCAAGTCTAAGGCGACTTGTCATGAGACATGCACAAGTGGCCTTGCATGTCGCCTAACCCACTGTGCAGCCCATCAACTCCAAAATGCAAGAAGTGTCTGTGTGTGTGTGTGTGTGTGTGTGTGTGTGTGTGTGTTCAACCATACATGCATGTCAATACAAATGCATAGAATGTGAGTGTGTGCAACTAAATCTCTTCAAGAGTTAAGGACAAGTGAACTACCTCTCTTGAAGCTCTTTGGGATGATTGGAAGCATGTCTTCGAGAACCTATGCTACCCGTTACATAAACATCCCCAATGTGATTTGTCATGAAACAAGCCAATCACAAAAGTGAGGTTCTTACAATCTCCCCCTTTGGCTATTTCATGACAAAATCACCACTCACAAAATAATCCTCACAAAACAAAAAAAATGAAGCTATTGGTCAACAAAATATATTCTACGTTACAATAAGAGAAACCTAGGATCTAAGTCTTCAAGGGCATCAATCTCTTCGTAGATCATCATACCTACACACAATAGCAAGAAAGCACTTTCCAAGAACAAGTGCATGTGAGGTGAACAAATACAAAAGGCAATTGCACTCAATAAAGCAATATAAAGAAATGCATGTGCAATACTCCCCCTAAATGGTTACTCTCTCTCAAGGCTTCTCCCCCAAATCATAACCAGTGCTCCCCCTATATCTCTCAAGACTTCTCCCCCTTTTTGTCATGAGATAGGCAAAGGAGCTCCCCCTATCGTGTTGCTTTAGCAAAGAGAGATATTTGCACAAAAGATGATTGCATAATCATGTACATAAACTTTATGCAACTCAATTAAGTAAGAGAGATTCAAGGGGTTTTATTTTAACGAGAATGTGTGACGGTGTTGCTCTGCATGCAAGACATATAACATCAAAGTTCAAAAACAATGGTATTTGGCAAAGCAAACATCAAAAGGGTTTCCATAAGAATTCAAACCAATTTGCACCCTTTTGTCATAAGCAAACATGATATAGTATTTTGAAAAGAAATTTTCAACGCACACAAAACTATATCAATCCTTAAAAGTAAATCAAGACATTGGATCAAGAGATCCTTTTAGATTTTTCTGGATAATTATCCGTATGATAGTAGTCTTGATTAACAATTAAGAAGAGAGAGAAGACTAATTTGGATATAAAATCCTTATTGATTACATGGATACAAGATCCTTATTGATTAGTCTTCTCATTTGCATTCACACACATTTGCATTAAAGCAATCAAAACATATTTCATGCATATCATTTTGAGCATGTCATAATCAAGTTCACATGTCATGGAGATAAATTATAGGTCATTCATGTGTATTTTCCCAATCAAATCTCCTAGTCCAAAAATGCATGTTTGAACATAAATGTGACATGGATTGCAAACAAAGCAAGGTTACACACTTATTGAATAAAAATACCATATAAGCATATATGTACAACCTAGTATCTCAAGCAATTAATAAAGAAGAATAAAGTATATCAAATTTTTGCACATTTCAAAAATGCAAGGTTGCTCTCTTTGTTTGAGCTCTTCAAATGGGGTCAATTCCAACCAAGTCAATGGGAGGCAAGAGCCCCTATAGACATACCAAGCCCATTAGACCTAGTTGAGTCTATGGGTGACATACTAGCACAATAGCATGCGGGTTCATCTTTTCTAATCCACTTAGGTGACATGTTTTCAATCCTAGTTGTCTTAGTCAACATGTTACTAGACTTCCTAGGATTATTGACTTTAGATTTCCTAGGCACATGCATATTGGCTCTTTTAAGTTTGTTTCTTTTAATCATGCTCTCAGCCCTACATTTCTTAATGTACTTATGGAAATTTGGCCTAATATGCCCATCAACACCACAAAAGTGACAAGTAGGTATAAAATTAGAAGTCATACCATATCCTTGTGAGGTCAATGAAGACTTGTCACACATTTGATGTTGCCTTTGGTGTTGAGCCGGTTCTCTCATTTTATGTTGTTGAACCGGATTGCCATGCTTCCTTGGTTGAGTTTGCTTGTCTTGCCTTCTTGGTTTAGGGAAGCTTGGATGTGGAGCTCTTAGTTGTTGAGCTTGAGCTCCATTCTTTGTTGGCATCTTCACTTGGCCACTCTTGGATGACTCTCCAGATCAATCTTCCTCCTAGGATGTTGAGGAGGTGAAGCTTTGCTTTTGCCTTGAGCTTGAGGTTGCTTGATCTTATCCTTCTTCAAGTCTTGAATGTACCTCATCTCTTTATCCTTGACAATCTTCAAGGAATTCACTTTGTTGGCAAGCGCATCATTCATTACCTTCATCCTTTGGTGGTAATCTTCAATCTCCTTCTCATATTTTGACACATCAACCATGTCCATCTTCAAGGAGTCACCTAACTTGGTCTTTAGGTGAAGGTTTTCCTTCTTCAACAAGTCTTTACTTTCTTTGACACTCCTCACTTCATTATCCAAGTGAGTGAACTTGGCTTCTAGTTGAAGGTTATCCTTTTCCAATCTAAGGATATCATTATCTTTCTCCTTCAAAGACCTTTGAAGAGAATCAACTAACTATTGATAATTAACCACCTTTTCACAAGAGTTCTCAGAGCATGAGTTATCACTATCGAAGCTTCTCCCACTTGTGCTTGTGAGAGTCATATCTTCAAAGCTAGCTTCTTTTAATCTTGCTCCACTTTGGCCTTCACACTTCAAGTCATCCTTCTTGAATCCTTCAAGTGACAAACACTTGGTGACGGCTTGAGTTTCTTTATGGTGGGAGACCAAAAAGGCTGAGTATTTGTTCTCACACTCAACCGAGCTTGTGGAACTTCCTTTAACTAATTCAACTTCGCTATCACACCGATTAGCGATCATACTAACTCCTACCTTCTTATATTTCAAGTTGCCACAATTGGAAGCAATATGGCCAATTCCACCACATTCAAGGCAAGGGTCACCTTTCCTTGACATTTTCTTTTCCTCCTTCACTTTGGAGGCCAAACCCTTCTTTTGAGATTTCACAAATCTCCTAAATCTCTCCACCATGAGAGTCATCTCCTCATCGGAGTCATCTATTTTCCTCTCAACATTAGAGGTCATCGAAGAAATACCCACTCTAAGTGTTTCACTCTCACACATAGTGTTTAGTGAATGAATGAATGCAAATGAATACAAAGAACAAAGTGCACACAAATGCAAGACAAGCAATCAAGAGCTAAGATCACTTAAGTATGTCTAGGAACCCGCTCTGATACCAATTGAAAATACACTCTAAGCGTGTGTCTAACAACCTAGATGGGGGGGGGGGGGGGGGTCAATGTGTTGTTAATCGATTATTACCAATTTTTTGATTAGTCAATATAAATAATATAACCCAACATAAACAAACATACAAAATCAAGTAAAAGTGCGGGATATAAATAACACTTGATTTTTACGTGGAAACCCTTCAACAAGGGAAAAACCACGGGCTATCCTTCTAGCCACACACGATCCTCAAATCCACTATTGTAATGATGTTTACAACCTAGGTTGACCTCTAGTCACACCATTCTTGGTCACTAACCCACCACTACTACCCAACGGGCCTTTATAGTGAATCCTTGATCACTTTGCTTGCCAACCACACCTTCGTTGCAAGACTTCACTTGCTTGTGCACTACACCTTGTAGTAACAAGACTTAACTCTCAAGAAGAGATTAACAACCTAAGTGAATATATGAATACTCAAAATATAAATAATGCTAGGCAACACTAAATGTTTATCTAGGGATTTAAGATGACACTAAGTACAAATCCTAGATATCAATATCTATATGAATGCTCATAAAGACCTAACTAGATATAGATATGCAAGTCTGAAATCTAGTCATCAAAACGAAGCCATATCAACACATGTTGTCACATAAATGGCAAAGACAATAAATGCAATTAACAAAGGCAATCAATGAGTCCTAATTAGCTAGAGGGCAAACATGTCCTAAACATTAGCTATCACAATACAAACCCCAAACATGTCATAACTTCAATTGATATACAATAAATATGAAGATTTGCTAACCTAAGCAATAAATGACATGTCTTAATAAGCTAGAACAATAAATGAGCGAGGATATGGGTTCTACTTACCAAGTAAAGACATTAATAAAGACCCATGCTTGAATAATGCTCTATATGCAAGATGTTGATGGGTTTGGGGTTTGGAGAGTCAAGTAACAAAAGCTTGAAGCTTTCTCTCTCATAAAAAATGGGTTCTTGAAGCTCTCTCTCTTGGAGTCACTTTCTCTCACTAAGGATGTAAATTTTTGAGCTCTAGGGTTAAATGGTGGAGAAGATGAAATATATAAAGGAGAAAAAATGAGCTGTCGTGAAAAGATGAAAATGCCCAGTTCGGGTGACAGATGCGACATGCAAGGCGACATGACCAAGTCACCTCGTAAGTCGCCTAACACACAGGAAAGAAACACACGTAGCCTGAGGCGACATGTAATGCGACATGCCCAAGTCGCCTATGACGTCGCCTAACACACTGGAGGAAAATTACAAGACAAAGGTGACATTGGAGGTGACATGCACAAGTGGCCTTACATGTCGCCTAACACACTGTGGGAAAAACTCAAGTCTAAGGTGACTTGTCAGGCGACATGCACAAGTGGCCTTGCATGTCGCCTAACCCACTGTGCAGCCCATCAACTCCAAAATGCAAAAAGTGTGTGTGTGTGTGTGTGTGTGTGTGTGTGTGTGTGTGTGTGTGTGTGTGTGTGTGTGTGTGTGTGTATGTGTGTTCAACTATACATGCATGTCAATACAAATGCATAGAATGTGAGTGTGTGCAACTAAATCTCTTTAAGAGTTAAGGACAAGTGAACTACCTCTCTTGAAGCTCTTTGGGATGATCGGAAGCATGTCTTCGAGAACCTATGCTACCCATTACATAAACATCCCCAATGTGATTTGTCATGAAACAAGCCAATCACAAAAGTGAGGTTCTTACAAGCTGCTCAATGCTATCGCCACCAGGTGAAGACATAATGACAGTTTCAAAGTTCGATTTCTAGAGAAAAAGGGGAAGTTGAAGGTTGAGGCTAGGATTTCTTTTTTGCTGGGAAATCTTAATCATGAAGGATTGATCGATGTAAGTGACTTGCAAAGGCACCCGGGTTTATATAAAGATGGTTACTTGTAATGGACAGAAAAGGTAATTAATGTCGCGGTAAAATCGGCGACGTGGAGGGAACGGTTTTGGGAAACGTGCGCCCCTAAAAAAATTTTATTTTCTTGTTTTGAATTCGGCCTATCCTGGTCGACCACGTGGAATTTTCATTTAAATCAGCGTGCAAAGAGAAGATTCCCTCCTATGAGACGTTACGAAAAATTCTCCATGCGCTATCTATCCTGAGTCCAACCCCAACCTGACACTGGTGTTCAAGTCAGGGGGGACTTCTGTTAACATGTTTTTCTGGCAAGGGACCAAAGGAGAATTTTCCAAACAGAGACCTATCCAGGAAGACTCATCCAGATACTCCAAGAGACCTGCATGATCGGTACAATCACTTAGATGGAGTCGATATCCGACAAGGTTGGAACCTCGACTATCCATCTACCTAGATAGGGTATCAGCTCGGAAAGCATGTGTCTCACCCTACTGAAGCTCCTGATACATGTTCAAGACCAGTACGATGATAGCTTGCATGCCTAGCACCCCGCGAGCATCTCGACGTTGATCAAGGTACCAAGTACCTCGATGCCTACCACAGTACCACCTCGATACCCGCATTAGTACCACCCCGACTCCTACCTGGTACTTAGCAGGCTTATCCAGAGCTCCTTCAAGGCAAGTATCCTACCCCTCAGGCAATACGATGGGGTATACGAAGACACAAGCACCATTCCAGCAGGAGGCAGAATGAGCTCATCAAAATGAGGTACCAGCACTACCCTCCATCAGAACTCAAAATCAGAATTTCCCTCCAACACTCCTCGAAGAAGGAAAGTCGATTCCATAGCCATCAAGCTCCACAAATAAGGAAAGTTGACTCCATCACCAAAATAAAGTGCCATTAATGACCCAATGGTCGACCGAATCAGAATTTGAATTCACCATTGATTAACGGGATCTAATCCAGCACCTTCGGCTCCACACAAATGCCTTTCAACGCTTAAAATAGGACTCTCTATAATCTTCATTAAAAACAACAGGATTTTAAGAAGATTTGGGAAGTAATATATATATATATGGCATTGAAGGGTAAAGCAAAGGGCTGAACTTTTCTTCGAGTATTCTTGATCGCCAGAACAAGAGAGAGATCCCGGGAGATTCCCGAAAGCCAGTGAGAGTCCATTGACAAACACTGGAGGAAAAATATCCACTTATCGACACGAACGTTTCCTCCATCTCCATCCTGTGTAAAAGAGTGAAAAGAGAGAGAGATATGTATGTATTTATATTGTGAATCTATCGTAGTGATTGAATGAATAAAATAGTGTTTATCTTAAGTCTCTCGGTCTATTTGGGTTCTTTATCCATTCTTTGATCTATCGATCTCGATCATACTAAAAAAGGGACCCTGGTACTGAAGGTATCTACCCCGCTGCTGCTACCGGTAATGGGTGAGGGTGTTAACTGAGATTTTCACCCCGAGTAGTTTTGACCATCTCCTCCTTGGATTTCTCCAGCTAGATAGTAGCGCTCTCCACCCATTTCTAGAAAGAGCTGACTCGGTGGCTCATCACCACTTTAAATTTGAAGGTCTGTCAGACACATAACAAGGGTTCAAAAAATCACCAGAACCCAATCGGGATAGAAGACCAAATGAAGTGACTAACCTCAACAAGGAGGGTAGATCCCTTGGAAATTAAGAGATCAATAAGCATAGAAGTCATAGCTTCTAAACCCCTACCTAGGCAGGAAGCAGTGAACCTAGCCAAGACCTCATCTTGGCTAATGTCCCTTAACCGCGATCGAGACCGATCGCGAAGAGCAGTTTAAGCAGCAGGGACTGAGCTTTGACCCCTCCCAACCCTAGTGGGTTGCTCGGTCACCGAGGAAGGAGGGAAATGGGGGACTAGTGGAGCAGCAACATGATCGTGCCAAAATTTTCATACATTTTGGCCCTCAATTCCATATCCTTTAGCTTGTTTTTGTAGGAAAAAATCGATATAAAACGCAGCGGAAGAAACAAAAAATAGATTTCGTGTGGTTTTAAAATTTTTCTCAAAGTTGAACCTTAACCTTTTAATTAATTAAACTCAAATATATACGGTTAGAGTTAAATACCTCTTGACGCGTGATCCAATTGACTTACGTCGATTGGTAATCCGTAAAATCTTTTCGGATGCCCGTGAACAGTACCCGCGTGAATAATGATTGTGAACAGTACCCGCGTGAACAGTGATCGTGAACAGTACCGCGAGATCTTCCAATCCGAACACGTACGTGAATCGCCTAGGAGCGTGGTCTCCCTTTTTCTTTGAATTGCAAACCTGAGAATGGATGAACAAAGTTTTCTTTTTCTTTTGTTAGTCACAAAACAATCAAAAGAAGACAAAAATTATTCCGGTCACTTTTGAGTTCTCAATCTAATAATCGAAACTCGTGTGAACCTAATTCGATGTTGTACACACAAGCTTATTGATGAACAAGCAATCAGTGTACTATCAAAGAATAATCTCTTCTCTCTTTTATGTTTAGTAGAATAAAAATTATCCTTTTCTATGAATTGAGAAGAAGAAGAAAAATTGAATCATTCAATCAACTATTGTGGCCGAATTCTATATGTGGTATTATATAGGTGGCCGAAATTTTGCTTCCTCTTCTATTTAGGATTGCCGAAATCTTCCTCTAAATGGACTAGGGTTGCCGTAAATCACATACCAAAAAGAGTTTGTGTTGCACCCTAATTTCCATCAACCTTTAGACTTCAAAACCTAATCCAACTCATAGATATTTTTATTCTTTTATTGACTAAATAAAAAGACTTCTTATTTGATTAAATAAATAAAATTATTTATTTATTTTCTTATCAAACAAGTCTTTTTACTTTTAATATACTACTACCAATAGTATAACTTTAGGAAATATATTTCCTTATCAGAAAAAGATTTGTTTCTTAATTAAACAATTAATTAATAAATTAACTAATTCTTATTTAATTAAAACAATGAAACAAAATAATATATTAGGTTAATATATACACTTTGCCGCCCCACTTATATAAATGGGCCATATATTATTTTCTTATTTCATTTAATCCATTGGACTTTAAATAAAAGCCCACATGTGAACCAGACCCATTCTTATTAAAAGAAACAAGCCCACATGTCTCCTTTTAATATATTAATATAATAGTGCTGACCATTAATTAAATAATAGACATATTATATTCTTGATATATTAAAAACAATTCTAGGTTGACCCTTAAATCAGCCCGGTAGAATATATCAAGTGATCCATGCAAATACGTGTGGATTGGGGATCTAGGCGGACTATCTAAATTTAAGTTTCAATAGACACAACCTAATCACAATCAATAAATGATTCACTTAGGTCCAATCTATTAATTTTAACTCATTCCACTAAAGAGCTAAAATTGAACTCTTAAATAAAGATAGAATAAGGAGATGTTTCTCATTCATACCCTAGACAATCTTATAGGAGATGGTGTATCCTCGTGAATAATATCAGTAATCGCCAAGAGCTCATAGACCGCCTATAGCTCTCCAAGTTACCATATTTCCTCATATGACCACATTTCGAACTTGGATACTTTGACTTGCCCAGAAGCCATGTTTTCAATAATCATTATTGAAAACTCAACGTTGAGATTTAATATCCAATACCTCAAAACATCCATATGATGATATTATACTCTCATTTAATAAATGGAGCCATGATGTCCATATCTATAAATGAAGTCCTCTATCGATTAACAAATGTATACCACCAAACTATCGAGGATAGACTATGCTATATAATCGTACTCATTGATAGCTCTAATGATAACACTTGTAACCATAAGTCCATCATTTATCTCAGGATTAAGATAGACTCTCCGATTGTCCTCTTTAATGAAAAGACTTATATCTAGTGACGATTCTAGATAAAGTATATCATTGTGATCCAGTTCAATGCACCTAGTGCACTAGATTCTTTTACTCGAAAACCTTTCGATGATTTTAGACTCATCATATTCATTTGATCCCACTCAAATGCTAGTAAAAGAATTCTACAACTTTAACAAGATAGAGGTGCCCAACCTTTAACTTAAGTTGTGAACGTTATTCAAGACTAACTAAAGAATTGTGTCTACCTCATACATATCCGGATGTATGAACAATTCTTCATGTCTCATAGTCTTTTGACCTTATGATTATTTACCTTAACAATTATAATAATAAATGCTATAAGTAATTGTAAGAATCAGAATTCACTTTATTAATATGAGAAGATTGTCAATTACAATATTACACTCTTGCCATTGAGCATAATCCTAACAGTTTTCGAGCATATTTTGTTGTCTAATGGCTTATTTTGTAGTGATTACAGGCATTCAATGGAATTCAGTTGCTGGAGGTGGAAACCGTGACTTTTCAGAGAAAAATAAGTCAAATGGTGCAAAAAGGGATTCTTGAAAGCAATAGTGCACGGGTAGGTTACCCGTGCACTACCCGTGATATTACCCGTGCACCGAAGGATAAAAATCAGGAAGAGCTCAGTGCACAGGTACTGCACGGGTATCTTACCCGTGCACTTACCCGTGCACATGCCCAGACCAGAAAGCAAAAAGAGAAAGCACGGTTACCTTACCCGTGCACTGCATGTTCCAGCTGGGTGAAAGTCATGTTTTCAGCCATTTTAAGGAGGGCAAAGTCTTCCTTTCAAGCCTATTTCGTGCCCTAGCCTCTCAAACATATAAATACATCACTTTGCCACAATACCAAGGGGGGGGGGGGAATCCCATTTCATTGAATTAATCCATCCATTCCAAACTTCATCTTCTCCACCAAATCAAGAGAAAGAGGAGCTTCAAAAGGCATCAATGGAGGTTTTCCTCTCCACCACCACTTACTACTATCACAATCCATCTTTTAGGAGGATTCAAGAGGAAAGAGAACCCTCCCTTGTTTATGAGGAGGAGAAGCTTCAACGGAGCTTGGAGATCCAAGATGATAATTGGGCCCCTCTCCGAGCTTGGAGATCCAGGATAAACAACCTTGGGTTTCTTCTTTACTCTTCTCTTGTATTTTCTTTATTTGATGTGTATCCCGATTTGGAAAATATGTAAATCCTAACACTAGTTCCAATTATGTGACTGATTTGCATTTGATTTCTTCTTGTATTGGTTCCATTCATTGTGCTTAATTGTGTTTAATTATATCTAGAATTAAGTAGGCATTCCAACTCTTAATTCTTGTTAATTGACTGAACTTATTAGAGTAACTAAGCTTTTATTGAAATCTTTGTGAAGTGGGTAGGCTTTCCAACTCCCATATCACTTAGTGGTTGATTTTGGTCTTTAATGCATTTAATACTCACTTTGGGTTGGGTAGGCATTCCAACTCCTAACCCTTTTGTAGAGCTTGAATTGTGGTGTCTTTGTGAGCCAAGTAGGCATTCCAACTTTTGGTTTACAATAGATATCAATTTATAGTTTAACCATCCACACCTAAGGTGTTGAACTAAGATCATTTGAATTGGAAGGGTTATGTTGTGAGCATTCCAACCCAACGTATCCCGGCTAGGTAAAAGGGGTGGATTGGGTGCATTCCAATCCAAGCCATCTCGGCTACCTTATATCTTTCTGTTAACGGAAAAATCTGCTTGGGGAGCAAATTTTTAATTAACACCCTCATCCCTTACCAGTAGGTGGTAGCGGGATAGGTACCTTCGGTACCACGGTTCCTTCATATGTTGAAGATTGACATGGACAAGTATGAAGGAACCAGGTAGATATAAATAAATACTATTTTATTGAACATAAACTTGTATAATGATTACAACACTCATTCTCTACTCTCTCTAACATAAAATGGGGATGGAGAATGTCGTTTATGTCGATAAGTGGATATATCCTTCCAATGATCGTCAATGGACTCTCACTGGCTTCAGAGAATTCAAAGGAAATTCTTCTGGGAATTTATCTCTATGTTTTTCGTGATGGTGAAAAAATGATCTCTCTATTCTTTGCTCTTTGAAGCTGTATAAAGAGTGCTCCAAAAAATCCCCTTAAAATTCGGTTGCATTGGTGAGAATTATTGAGAGTCATATTTTAAGCATTGAGAGTCATATTTTAAGCATTGAAAGACATTGTGTGGGGCTGAAGGTACGAGATTTGATCCCGTTAATCATTGTCGAATTCAAATTCTGATTTGGTTGACCATTTGGTCTCATTAATGGCACTTCATTTTGGCAACGGAGTCAACTTTCCTTCTCCGTAGAGCTTGGAGGGAAATTTTGATTTGGCTGAACGAGGCGCTGGTATATCAGTCTGATCCTACTATTATAGAGCTTGCTCTACTTCTTGCTGGAGTGGTGCTTCTGTCTTCACGGTCACCTTCATATTGTTTGGCAGGTAAAATACCTGCCCCGGATCGGCTCCAAGTAGATATCAAGGTACCAGGTACGAGGTGGAAGTCGAGGTAGTATAAAATCGGGTATCGCGATACCAGGTACCTTGGTTGATGTCGAAGGACTTGCTGGGCGCTGGGCATGTAGGTTACCACTGTATTGGTCCTTGGCCGGTATTAGGAGCTTCAATAAATGCGTGGAGCACGCCTTCGTTAGTTCGCGGTACTGGTTATCTATCTAGGTAGATAGGTAATCGAGGACCTGATCTTACCCAGTATGGCTCCGTCTAGGTAGTGGCACTGATCTGGTTGGTCACCCAGAAGCTGGGACTGGCTCCTATCAGATTGATACTAGTTGGAAAATTCTCCTTTGATCCCTTGCCAAAAAACCCTGTTAACAGAAGTCCCCCTTAACTTGAACACCGGTACCAGGTCGGGGTTGGAGTCAGGATAGATAGCACTTGGAGAATTTTTTGTAATCGTCTTGTAGGAAGGAATCTTCTCTTTGCATACTAATTAAAATGAGTCATCCACGTGGCTGACCAAGGTAAGCCGAACTCAAAAAAGGAAATTTTTTGGGGCACACGTTTCTGGAAACCGTTCCCTCACCTCATCGATTATCCCGCAATATTGATTACCTTCTCTGCCCGTTACAAGTAGCCATCTCTATATAAACCCTGCTGTTTCGTCATAGTGTACTCACTTAAGCAAACTTTTCAGAGCAAGAGTTTTTTTAAGAAAAAAAGAGAAGAAACAACCTTGCTTTCTTCCTCATCGCCAACCTTCAAATTTCCCCTAAACCTCGAATATGCGAACATGTCTTCTCTAGGTGGCGACAGTATATAGCAACTGTTTGACGGCGACGCGACGGCTAGTGGGAGCCTTGCCCATGGGAAGAGGGCCCATGATGATGATAGTGGAGACAACGTCCTTTTTCTACAACGCTGCCGGTCCATCAGGAATGTTGCAATTGGGACGGGTTTCACAAACGATCCTAGTGCTCCGGTGGATGTCGACAAGGAGTTGAGCGGAGAGTCGGATGTTATCAAGGTAAGTGGAGTCCCAGGTGCCATCAGGGTAGGTGGAGACCTGGCTGGTGAAGTTACAGACACCATGGGGAGGGTGCTCGCTCTTTCCTATGAGTACAGATGCATCCCTGATTCAACCAGTACCCCGGAGACTATCAAGCTCTTGCGGAGGGATTTCAAGGTCCCTAAAGATATCATGGTCACTGTACCTCCTAAGGGGTATGATGTATATACCCATAATCATGGCGAGCTCCCAATTCATACGGCAGCTTTCGATAGTGGAGTCAGGCTACCTCTCCACCCTACCTTGCGTAGGGCGCTGTATGCTCTGCAGCTTGCCCCTCCTCAGCTAACGCCAGGGTTCTAGAGGCACTTGGTAGGGTTCCTTGTGCTGTGGAGGGAGTAATGTCAGAATGATAATATCCATCGGTAGCCAGGACTGGATGAGATTGGATACGTGTTCCAGATAGCTGCCAACGCCCCGGGTCCAAAGGGGCAGTTTTATGCCCGAGCCAAGAATAACCTGCATTTTGTGGTGCCAGGGGCCACGAAGAAAGACACCTCCTGGAAGGAGGAGTGGGTCATCATCGGAGGTGAGTGGGGTAATTTAGTCTATATTAGAGGGTCTGAGTTCCAGTTCCCACTTGTTTCAGTAGCAAGCCCGCGCTAGAGAAAAGCAAGCTCTCTGAAGAGGCGGAGAAAATCATGCGGGCTATTATGGCCCGTAATTACATCAACATGAAATATCCTATCACGGAGGCCTTTAAAGCAAAGAGGGTAGATCGCTACCTTCGCATTTCCGGTGCTTCCCCAGGTAGAGGAATTTCTGACTTTGCTTCTATTCTGTTGCTTTATTAATTCTGTAGGTGCTAAATTTTTTGCTATCTCGGCAGTCTCTGCAGTGTTTCCATTGACTCTTGAGCTGGGGCTCGACCAAGCTGGGGGTACCGTTGATTCTCCTCCAACTTCCCCTGTCAGGCTTCTAGCTAGTTCTGATCTCAATATAGGGGTTGGCACCCTTGTTAGGCTTAGCCAGGTCTCGACCGAGGTACCTGAGATTTCAGCTCCTCTTGTAGCTAGATCGCTGGAAGCTTTTACTGCTAAAGTGGGGAGGTATCAGGGTGTTTCTAATCAGGTGCAAGATGCATGACCCATCAACCCAGTTACTGTCATTGCTGCTGCTACTACTGATCCACCAGCTCCCTCTGCCCCTTCTGTTGTGGCAGTCGATCGATCTGCCTCGGTTGGGAGAGGCTTTGGTCCTACTGTTGTAACCCGGGTGACAACTCATGATAGGCCGTGATCGGGATTGAGAGATAACAGCCAAGATAAAGTTTGGGGCCAATTTGTTGCCTCCTGCCCAGGCGGGAGCTTGGATGTCATGGCGGCCATGCCCACTGAGCTTCTAATCTGAAGGGGGTCTGATCTTCTGGCTGAAGTAAGACGGCTCATTTTGCCCTCCATCCCGGTTAAGTGTTGGAGATATTCTGACTAGCGCTTTATTCTTGGCAGGCTTTTAAGTTTAATGTGGCACTGAGCCATCAGGTCGGCTCCCTCTTGGAGCAAGTTAAAGGTGCTACTATCGAGTTGGAGAGGTCTAAGTAGGAGCTTGCTAAGGCTGCTATAGGCATGGAAGTTTTGAACCAGTCCCTGAATAATGCCAAGAAGGAAGCAGACGAAGAAAAGGTTGATAGGGAGATGATGCAACATGCTTTGGATACCGAAATACTCAGATCCCTTCGTCGTAGGGAGGAGAGGGAGATCGTGAAGGATAGAGTAGTGAAGCTAGAGAAGGAGGTTTAATCCCTTCGCGATAGTGTGGTCGGCCTGCCTTCGGGGATGGTTACTTTTTTACTGGCTACCAGGTGGCTTTAGCTTTCCCTCCTCCGTTTGACCTGAGTGTCATCGCGGGGTGGAACCAGGAGGAGAATAGGGCAAAGGCTGCTGAACTTACTGGGGCAACACCCTCTGATGTGGCTGGACCTTCCCAAGTTGCTAGAGCAAGTGGAGTAGCAAGAAGTGAAGACCAGAGTTCTATCTCCTTTCCTCCACCAAGCAATGTTGGAGCAGACCCCAATCTGAAGGTTCCTGGAGCTGGAGTGGCTCAAGTTGAAGGAGGGGCTTCTGACCCACCTGTCTCTCCACCCCGATCAATTAAAGTAGTAGAAAGCCAGCCGGCTTCAAAAGAGAGAGAATCTGTCATGCTTATCCCTCATTCAGATTCTATCCAGGTGACGGAGGACAAAGCTGTTTCGACTAAGGATATGGGGATGCATTCTGACCAAGCGGTAACAAGGGAGCTTCAGGTCAATCCGTTTCCAGTGGCACCTCTAGTTGTGATAGGTACCCAGGTAGAAGGCGAGGATCTAATTGGTCCCAAAGATGGAGAAACTCTAACAGGTGTAGCCGGAGAGAAGATGGCCAACCAGCAGCAGGAGGATACATGATCCAGTTTGAACTTTTATCCAGTTAACTTTATTTATTTTTTTTATTGTGTAACCCGCGATCGGGGAATGGGCTCCCCAGCTTTAGTAATGAGAACACTTTTTCTTTTTTCCTTCACTTCATGTGTGTGCAGTTTAGAGAACTCTTGGTTAAACTTCCGCTTAATCTAAAGTAGAGTCACTAATGCAATTTCGATTCCATAAATTCATGTCTTCGGATGAATCTCGATGCCTAGATGTATACTTGGTGATCCATCCTTTATGTAATCCAGATAGGATGCAGCCGTTGGCATAATGGGTCTAGAAGTGGTATTACGGATCATGGTACCTTGAAATCGAGATTGACGTGTTCCATGCTACCTTCGAGGTTATCCTGATCAAAAACCTCTTTTTTGGAATTCCCGCGTAGGAATTTTTTGTTTGAGTTCTATATTCAATTGTTCTTCCACGTGTCTATCTAGGACAAGTTCGATTGCCTCAAACATCAAACTTCAGGGGGCACACTTTGTGCAGTTGTCTTTTCCCATACACCAAATGTTGTGTCCCATTAATGGCCTTATCCTATCTCTCCTGATACTCGACCTCTCCTTCAATAAATGCTTCTACCTGCTTGACAGTTCTTCATACTACCTCTTTACTCTTTTAGTGGAGCAACAAATCCCAGTAGATTGATAAATGATCGTCGTGTTAGTTAACACTGTTGGAGAAGGAGGTGATGTATGTTCTATGACTGGCAGGATGCTTGGTATTGTGGATAGAACGGTGCGAGATGGACTTAATTACCAGGGAATCAGAACTGGTTGTGATTTTTGGATCAAGAGGAACAGTGGATCACGGCGCTACACCCTTGCCAAAGGTGTAGACATTACCTAGACAGGCCGCAGCTTCATATCCAGTTGCATCTTGAATATGGAGGGTTTCATGGTTACGCTCCTATGTTCGATGACTCCAACATGGCCTCTGTTCCTACCTTTGGGGGTCACGGTAGTATCATCGGCATCTGTCTTGGTTGAGATCAGTGTCGCTAAAAGAGCGGGTCAAGAAAGTAAGCAGGAAGCCGAAAAGGAAGCCGGTGTGTCTGAGCCTCCAATTTACTTTCTATTATTTTTCTTTCTTGTTTCTTGTATGTAGCTTGAAGTAAGGGTTGGGCTCCATGATTTGATCAATGAAGAAACCTCCCTTTCTTTTTTATTCCTGCTGATAGAATTTAGTTGAACGTTTCTAACCGAAACACAAATTTGAGTAAAGTCCCCAGCATAAATGTTACTTAACCAATATCTGGTAACAGAAAACTATGACAGTATATCGTGGCTCATAACCAGTTCAATGATCTCTTGACTAACCCTATCTGGGAAAACCCTGGGTACCGGGCATTCTTGTTTTGAGAATCCTGGTGCGCTGTTGGTCATACTGGACTCATGGTATCTAGCCTTCCTGTTCCAGGAAATCTAGGTACCTGGTTGGCAAACTGGTGTGTAAACTTGACAAATTTAGGTACCTCATATTCCTGTTCGAGTAATCTTGGTTCCTTGACGACGGTGAACGTACTGGCGAACAATCTTGCAATCTAGGTACCTTGCATTCCTATTCTAGGAATCTTGGTACCATGGCGAATAATCTGGCGAATTTGGGTACCTCGCATTCCTGTTTGCAGGAATCTGGGTACCTTGGCAAATAATCTGGTACCTAGCCTTCCTATTTCAAGGAACCTGGGTCTCTAGGTGAATATTTTGACGAATCTGGGCACCCCGCATTCTTGTTTGTAGGAATCTTGGTGCCTTGGCGAACAAATTTGGCTAATCTAGGTACCTCGCATTCCTGCTCTAGGAATCTTGGTACCGTGGCGAACAAATCTGGCGAGTTTGAGTACCTCGCATTCCTGTGTTTAGGAATCTTGGTACCATGGTGAACATGATGGAGAACTTGTTAGCAGCAAGATCCTGGTAAGCGACTAAGGCCACTTTAGTATCATGTCTTTCTTAGCGGGGGGGTAATACCCGGCCAGGGCCTTAATCTGGCAGGCAACTATGCTCTTACTAACTAGACCCTTCTTAGCGGGTAGTGGTACCCGGCCAAGGCAGTAGGAAGGCCATATGGTCCTTTCTGGTCTTGAGGTGATCATTGGCGAAAATAAGGCGATCATACTGGCAACAAGATCCTGGTAAGCAACTAAGGCCACTTTAGCACCAAGTCTTTCTTAGCGGGGGGTGGTGCCTAGCCAAGACCTTGATCTGGTAGGCAACTATGCACTTATTATCCTGACCTTTCTCAGCGGGGGGTGGTGCCCGGCCGAGGTTTTATCATTCTGGCGACTAAGCTCTTACATACCGGATCCTTCCTACCGAGGGGTAGTGCCCGGCCAGGGCATCAGGAATGCCATGTGGCTTATCCTGGTCTCAAGGAGATCCTCCTGGAGGGATTAATCTGGTCCAGGGCATTATGAGTGTTGTACAGCTCTCCTGGTTTTAAGGTGACCCTTCTGGAGGGATTTATCTGGTCCGGTCTCGAGGAGATCCTTCTGGCGGGATTAATCCAGTCCAGGGCATTAGGAGTGCGGTGTCGCTCTCCTGGTTTTAAGGCGATCCTCCTAGAGGGATTTATCCAGTCCAGGGCATCAAGAATGCTATGTAACACTTCTGGTCTCAAGGCGATGATCATGAAGGATTTAATTGGCGACGTAAAGTAGATGGATGTAGATAAACATAGACAAAGGTAGAAGGAGAAAGAAACCTTGTTTATTGATTATCAAAAAAGAGAATACAAGAACTCACGATTACTAACATCTTCTAATATTCGTTTCAGGGCCTGACTGATTTCTACTGCGTGGCTTATGGGTAAATCCTCTTGAGGTGATCAGCATTCCAAGGGTGGTCTACAGGATGTCCATTTATATCGTCCAACTTGTACGCCCCACCCTAGATCTCTATTCTAATTAGGTAGGGACCTTCCCAATTAGGTGACAGTACCCCTTCTGACCTCTTCCGGGTATTCTGAGTAACCTTCCTGAGAACCAAGTCCCCTTCCTTGAAGCTTTGGTTCTTGAATTTCCTGTTGAAATAGCGGGTAATTCGGCTTTGGTAGACTGCTACCCTTTCTGCAAGCCTATCCTGTTTCTCTTCTAGGAGGTCTAGGTTGGCTCTTAATATATCCTCGTTTCCTACTGGGTCAAAGTGTTGAACCCGGAAGGAAGTGAACTTATGTTCGATAGGACGGACAGCTTCTACCTCGAAAGCTAGTGAGTAGGGGGTCTCTCTAATAGCGGTCCTTTTGGTGGTGCGGTAAGCCCATAACACACTTGAGAGATCATCTGCCCATCTACCCTTATTTTGCTGGAGCTTTTTTTTCAAGAGCCTCTTGATAGTTTTGCTTGTGGCTTCTACCAGGTCGTTAGTCTGATGGTGTGCTACTAATGCAAAGCGAAGCTCGATCCCCAGATTCTAGCAGAATTCCCGGAATCTGGCGTTATCAAATTACTTACCCAAATCTGTGATGATGACCATCGGGGTCCCAAATCGGTAAACTAAATTTTTCTTGAGGAATTTTGTTGTATTTGCTTCGATAATTCTGGAGAGGGGTTCAGCTTTCACCTACCTAGTGAAATAATCAATAGCCACGATCGCATGCTTCTACTAACCTGGTGCAGTTGGGAGAGGTCCAATCATATCTACTCCCCAGAAGGCAAATGGATGCGGCGATCTGATGGTAGATAGTCATTCTGGAGGTAGATGGTGCAGGTTGGCCATTTTGTGACATGGTTCAATAGACTGCACGAACAACCTCGTATCAAGGTGCATGGTTGGCTAGAAATATCCCATGCGCAATACCTGGTAAGCTAGCGCTTCTCCCCCGGTATGATTTCCACAGTCCCCTGAATGCACTTCTTTCAGTGCCCAGTTGGCATCGTCGGGATGTAGGCATCTAAGCAAGGGGAGTGACCTTCCTCTATGGTAAAGGTGTCCCTCTATCAACCAGTACCGGACCGAGGTTCTCTTGACCTTGCGAGCTTGATCAGGGTTTTCAGAAAGCTTCCCTGATTGAAGATAATCCACGATGGGATCCATCCAGCATGGAAGTCGTTCCACGAGGTTGACTTCCTTGCCTTTAGCTATGCTTGATGTAGTGATTATCTGGAGCGGTACTCTTTTCAGCAATGCTTATCCTCCACTTACAGCTATCTTGGCTAGGACGTTAGCTTGATGATTTTACAGCCTATGTATCTGCTCAATCCTGAAACCTTTGAAGCGGGGCAACAGTTCCTGGACCTTTTCGAGGTAGGTTGCCATGTTATCTCCTTTGGCCTGGTATAGACGTGTTATGTAGTTAACTACCAGTTGCGAATCACATTTGGCAAGGAGGTAATCAACTCCTAGCTCCACTGCTATTATCATTCTTGCTAACAGGGCTTCATATTCAGCTTTATTGTTGGTGGTGCTAAACTCAAATCTGAAACAGTGACAGCACTCGACTTTTTCTGGGTCGGTTAGAATGATCCCACCCCCGCATCCTACTTGATTGGAGGCCCCATCGGTATATAAGATCTAGCTTTCTTAATTGGTAGGCCAATCTGTAGGCTCTTGCTCCCTCTCAGGAGCTTGATCCAAGCTCGGGGTGTCGCCCTGATCAGGGACTGCACTGAGTTCTACCATGAAATCCACCAAAGCCTGGGCCTTGATGGTAGTTTTGGCTTTATATTTGATGTCGAACTGGGTGAGCTCAAGGGCCCACAACACAAGTCTTCCCGATACGTCCGACCTTTGGAGAAATTGACGCAGAGGTTGATCAGTGACTACTGCGATTATGTGAGCAAGGAAATAAGGGTGGAGCTTCCTGGCAACAATTACCAATGCGAAGGCAAGCTTCTCCAGGAGAGTGTAATTCTTTTCGGCATTGGTCAGAGCACGGCTCACATAGTAGACAGGCAGCTGAATCCCATCTCCACATTCTTTTATCAAAGCTCTGTTAATAGCTGTCTTGGATACAGCCAGGTACAGTTGTAGCTCCTCTCCTGGAATTGGGCTAGTTAGTAATAGGGGGCTAGCCAGGTATTTTTTCAATGACTGGAATGCTTGCTCACTCTCCTGGTCCCACTTCATATTCTTCCCTTGCTTGATGGCTTTGAAAAAGGGAATACACTTATCAGTTAATCGTGATATGAAGCGGTTCAAGGCTGCTATCCGTCTGGTCAAACCCTGCACCTGTTTGAGTGAAGTAGGCGATTCGAGGTCCAGGATGACTTTGATCTTCTCTGGGTTTGCTTTGATTCCCCTTTCATGGACCGTGAATCCGAGGAATTTTCCGATTGTAAACCCGAAGGCACACTTGGCAGGGTTTAAACACATCTGATTTTCTCTGACAATTTGAAAAGTTTGGCGGAGGTGTCCCTGGTGCTGCTCGGCTACTTGGGACTTTGTGATCATGTCATAAATGTATACCTCCATTGACTTCCCTATTATCTCTCTGAACAGACGATTGACTAGGCGTTGATAGGTAGCCCCTGCATTCTTGAGTACGAAGGGCATAACCTTGTAACAGTATAAGCCTTGTCCAGTTATGAAGCTGGTTTTATTCTAATCAGCGGGGTGCATCATAATCTGGTTGTACCTCAAGAAGGCATCCATTAAGCTTAGGATTTTGTTACCCGCGGTCGAATCAAATAGCTGATCGATTTTTGGTAATGGAAATTTATCCTTGGGGCAGGCGCGGTTGAGATCAGTGTAGTCGACGCACTTGTGTCACTTCCCGTTTGCTTTTGTCACCATGACTACGTTGGCAATCCATTCGGGGTACCGAGACTCCCTGATGAATTTTGCCTTTAGTAGTTTGTTTACATCCTCTTATACCGCGACATTTCTCTCTTGGTTGAAATGCCGTCTCTTCTGTTTGATCGGCTTGAAGGTGAGATCTACTGCTAACCTGTGAGCTACTAAGGTAACTGGTATTCCTGGCATCTCATCATAACTCCATGCAAAGATGTCATATGTTTTCCTTACAGGGTATATGGCCGCTCAAACCAAATTCCATGGAAAACACCGTTCGACATATTGGACTGGATGGAGTATCCATATAAGCAACAAATGATTGATAGGCTTGACTCTCCCGTTTCTTCAGATTCTCTCGACTCCGATGAAGATGTCGCTAATTCTCTTCAAGAATGATTTCATTTGTTATGGCTCCTCATTTTAATCCTTCCATTTGCTCGAGACTATTCACCTTTTCTGTTATTTCAATGTCTTTGAACATTGTATTTTGTATTTATATTATCTCAGTTGTATCGTACACTGATTTTTTTTTTGCTTGCCCTTGGTCCGGGGACATGTCATCCTTTTAGTCAAGGATTGTCTTTGTCCTTACGTCTAGGGCTTTTTCATATATCTTGTTATTTATTTTTGAAAAAATCGCTTTATCTTTCGAAAAAGTAAAGAACAGGACATCATAGCAATTTTATTTATATAGGGCTTTTTCGTATTGAGTGTGCATTTTTTACGCCAACCATCTGCGTTTAGCATCACCATGCAATGATATGAATACTAAATTTCAACCAAAGACTTTTCATTTGAATAGGATCTACAGATCCTTGTTCACTGATAGTACTTTCATAGCATTTCCGCGTTCCAATCATGCTTTATTGTTGTTCCATCCAAACGCTCTAGTTTCTATGCACCCATCTTGAGCTTGCTAGAAACACGATACGGTCCTTCCCGGTTTTTCCAATTGCTCCTTGACTAGATACCAGGGTATTTTGGGTTACCCTTCTCAGCACCAAATCCCCATTTTTGAAACTCCGAATCTTGACATTACCGTCGTAGTAACTGGCTATTCTTTGCTGGTATACAGCGACTCTAATATGAGCATGGTCTCTCTGTTCTTCTATTAGGTCGAGGTTCATCCTCAGATTCTCCAAATTTTCTTGCTCATTGAAATGAATTATTCGATGGGTGGGCATGTAAGGAAAAACACTCGGCGGAAGCGAAAAACTAGGTTGGTATATTTCAAAAATTTTCCTTTTAAAAAGAAAAAACCTTAACCCTTGATTAATTAATTAACATATAATAAAGTATCATACCTTTTTAACGTGACGATTGATGCTGTGTCGATTTGAATCCGCTTGCTTCGAATTGAATCCGCAAGATCTTCCGATCAAATCACGAACGTGAATCACCTAGGAGTGTGGGCTCCCTTTTGTTTGAATTGTAAACTTGAGGATGGAAAAACAAACCTTTTTCTTTTTGTTAGTCACAATAATCCTCCTAGAGAAAATAAAGAACGTTTGGTCACTTGTGAATTTTTAATATTTTTAATCAAGAACTCGCGTGAACCCTAATTCGATCTTGTGCATAAAGCCTTTTGATGTAAAATCTTCTAGTGCACTATTGAAAATAAAACACTCCTTATTCTTCTTCTCTTTGACTGAATTCTACACTCCTTTCTTGAGTTGGAAGTTTTTTTTTTATCATTATTCAAAAGCAAGAGAATAAAAATTCTTTCTCTAAAAAAAAAACTTTTTTTTTCTTCAACTACTATTCAAAAACGAATTAAATGATATATATATATATATATATATATATATATATATATAGGTGATGGCTTAATCCTCACTCAAGTAAGATTTCTACCTTGTAGTAAAATCCTCACACAAGTAGGATTACTTTTCACTAAGTATCCTATCAACTTTGAGTTTTGACCATATTCCAACTCATGAGTGTATATCCAATAATAAATGATTGAATATAAAATTGTAACTATATCAAAAACTTCTTAATTTGACTAGATAAATAAAATACTTTTATTTATCTACTTATCAAATATAGTCTTTGACACTTATCATACTACCAACAATAGTATGACACTAGGAATCTTTCTCCTAGTAAGAAAAAGATTTTGACTTTTAATCAACTAATTAATTAATTAATTTCCATTTGATTAATTAATTAATTAATTAATTTCCATTTGATTAATTAATAAAACAAAACAATAGATTAAGCTAACACTATTAGCCTTGCCGCCCAAGTATATATATTTGGGTAATATATTGTTTTTCCATTTTATTAAATCCATTGGACTTTATAATGGATTTAACAAGAAGTCCACATATGAACCAGACCCATTATTACTATAAAAGAAACACATCCACATGCCTTAAATTAATACATTAATATAATTTAACAGCCCATTTAATTAAAATGTGCAAATTATATTCGTAATGTATTAATGGAATGCTAAACGCACCCCATTAGGGCAGCCCTAGGATTCCTACATCATTGGCCACCCATTTCAGACCTTTTGAAGAGTTACCGTGTGTCTTGATCACATACGACCGCACTCTCCAAAACTTTTGGATTCTAAAATCCAAAAACAATTCTAGATGGACCCAGAAATTGGTCCGGTAGAATATATCAAGTGATCCATGCAAGTTCATGCGGATTGGGGATCTTGGCGGGCTATCTAAATTTAAGCTTCAATAGACATAACCTAATCACAATCAACAAATGACTCACTTGGGTTCAATCTATTAATTTTAGCTCATTCCACTGAGAGCTAAATTTGAACTCCTAAATAAGGATAGAATAAGTTAAAATTTCTCATTCGTACCCTAGACAACCTTATTGGAGATAGTGTATCCTCGTGAAAAATACCAGTAATCGCCAAGAGCTCATAGACCGCCTATAGCTCTCATAGTTACCATATTTACTCATATGACCACATTTTGAACTTGGATATGAAATTTGTGGATTAGGCACATAACATGAAGAACTAGATTTTTATTAACAAAAGCTCAAAAAAAAAATTATCTATATCTTGTAACATGAACAATAAATCTAGTGTACTTGAAACACCTAACACACACAAAAACCTAGATTATGTTCAATCACATAAAAATGCTAGAATCAACTTGATAAAGTCAAAAATAAATTTCTAGCAAAATATTAGAGCTTAGATTCACAAGAAAATCACAGAGATTCAATCAAGCCCTAAATCATCAATCAAATATGTTGTTTCAACAAATCTTCAATTAAAGTGGCCTAGCATATGAAAAGACTATCAATCATTAAAATCATGTCAATAAACACACAAGATAATACTAGATTTGAAACTAGCACAATACAACATCACAAACATGTGAAAACATATATTTGAACAATCTAACTCAACATGTAGGTCAATTGAAGCTCAATCTAGCTTTATTAGAGATCATTTCTCTAATCAATGATTACACATCAAACATACATATATATATATATATATATATATATGAGAAGAAAACCCAAGGTGATTGAAGACTTGAAGATCAAAATCAAAAGAGAAATCAATACCTTAAATGAAAATTGTGTTGTCTCATTTTTGTGAGTGGAAATGATAGAGGACTGATAGGCAAAGATTCTCCAATTTGAATCACTTGATTCAGACTTTGAATGAGAAAGTTATGGTGTTTGGAAGATAAGTGAATTGGAGAGAAAAGTTTTGCACAAAGTTTTCAAGTTTTTCTTCTTGGAATGAAATGGGAGGGAAGTTGGAATTTAAAGGAGAGGGAAACAAAAGAAGAATTGAAGGACCAATAGGAGGCTGCCAACTCAGCTTTCCATGGAGGCCACGTGCCTCCACAGGGGCAGAGTGCAGCTCCTCCCGTGGAGGCCATGCGCCTCCACAGGGTGAGTTGCAATGGCCCTCCTTTTTGGCCTTAAACTCCACTCGCGCACCATTTTTTTCTTCGACCGTTCTCCAACCTCCGAACTCCGATTTTGAATCCTTTTTCAGATTATGAACCGGGACTCCTTCATGCACAAAATATATCAAGAAAACTTTCTCAAAAAATATGGAATTCAACATGAAAATAAAGGACGAAAACCATGTACGATAAAAACATGGAAAGTTTCTTAACTTCCTATTTGAACTCGAAATTTAATGAATGAGAAACCGAAACAACCGGAACTTAATGAAGAATTATATAAGCTTAAAATCAAGTTCAATAACATAAAAACACAAACAAATAAACACAAGCATGTTATTTCCTAGAGATAATCCTGGAACATGCAATTTATGAAAATTGTCAACTTTAAATCTAATGCATGTGCATACATGAACATGTGTGTGTATTGTGTTAAACCAAATTTTACACAACAATGCAGGGACACATATGAATGCAATTTATGTCTGTGCCTAGGCCTTGCAAGAGGAAAGAGGTCTAGATATACATTTTGCTAAGCAACTTAGCTTTATTCCTCTTGAAGCCACCACTTTACTTGAATGTTGTCCAATCTTCCTTGAAGCTTGATTATCCACAAATCCTAGACAACTAACAATACAAAGCCAATATCGTTTTGATATAGAATTATGCCAATACAAAACTCAAAGACCTAACAACCTTCCCCTTTGGCAAATTCTATGTCAAAACACTTATATAAATACTAAAACATACTCAATGAAGTTTGGTCACAAGTCACATCCTCACATTACAATGAGATAGTTCCCTTAGACTAATCTTCATCAAGTCTTGAATTCTTCCATGTAGCCTTCTCTTGTCATCACCTAGAATAGACTTGAAACACAAAGCATATACAAGAGAAACATATATATATATATATATATATATATATGGCAAGATATTTAGATCTATGTCAATTAAAGTTCAAATGGATACACATGTCTCCTCCTAAATACATGCATACTATCCATATCAAAATATTACAAACCAAGAATTCAAGATACCAAATGATACCAAATAAAAGATATAACCAAAAACTAAACAAACCTAAGATTAAGAAGGCATATAGCATAGGTTTTAGTATCAATGTTTTTTCTCCCCCTTTTTGACATAAATGAAGCCAGAAGGTTAAGAAAAACATAATACCTCAAGATCAAGCATCATCAAAGAAAGTTCTTCTCGTTGTTGATCTCACATAATGCTTTGTAGTAGATGAATTGCTAGAGGCAATCTTGTCTTCCAAATTCTTGATCTTTGCATCTTGTTGTATCGCCTTAGCACTTAGTTCCACCACTTTAGCATCAAGCTCTCCAATCTTAGTCATAATCCCCTCTTGAAATTGCATGGCCCATTCTGGTAAAGTATTTGTGCTTGTCACAACACATGATTCATGGTGCTCACCAAAAAGCCTACAAGTGTCACTAGCCTTCCATTTTTCCTTGTATGACATAAACACTAGGCACTTGTCACAAAATTTCTCCAAGGGAGGTAGAAGCACATCATCTTCAAGCATCGGAACACCTAGCTTCATGCAAAGATAAGTAAGGAACCCGGAAAAGCCAACTTCTTATCCAATCTTGATAGAGTAGCCGCACTCTCTATATGTTCTATTAAGAGATCACCAAGGTTCAAAGGCTTGTTTGTCACCAAGGCGTACAAAATCTTGATCTTCTCCTTGTTAAGCTAGGAAGAATTTGTAGATCCTACAAGATTTGCACAAACAAATAGATACCAAAAGGCACTAACCTTGGTCAACTCATTTTGACCTATATATGCTCTCTTTCCCCATTCAAATCCATCATCCTCACATAAAGTTCTCCCCATAAGATTTAAGTGATCAATGTTATCCACATCAAGTAGTTCCGACATACTCTCATTTAAAATACCAAGGAACTTGTTGATGCCATCCAAGGAGATTCTAAATGTTTTCCCTCTCACACTCACCAAGACATTTTCAAAGGTTGTGCTTTCCTTATACTCAAAATAAAACTCTCTTATATGGCTCTTATTAACAACCCCAATAGAATTTATCCAAGTATCCCAATGCCTTTCATGTATATAGTGGTAAATGTAAGAACCCTCGACCAAATCAACACCCCTATCTTGAATAAGCTTCTTGGTTCCCATAACACCTAAGACTTTCAACTTGTTGGGTTTGGATTTCTTGGATGTGATTGGAGTAGATTTGGGTTTGGCTATGGGTTTTGATGAATAGATAGAATTGGAACCCTTGTTTCTTCCCATGTCTTTGTTGTCAACACTACAAAATAAAACAAAAAACATGAGTGGAAAAGAGACACAAGTGAGTGTTAGTTGACAAAAATAAACATAAAATGACACATGATGAAATAATGAATCATAAATGCATAAATGTTCTTTTTCAAGCACATTGGTCCATTTAACCAAATTCAATAAATTCATTTAACAACAAGATTCATCCACAAATGGAGGAATTGGTTTCAATCACAATTACTACCAACCTCAAAACATGAAGGAATTGGTGGTAACAACAACTACTATCAACCCCAAGCAAGAAGGAACTCAATCAACCTCAAGCTAGGAGGAATTGGTTGTAACTACAACTACTATCAACCTCAAGAATAAAGGAATTCATTACAATATCAACTACTATCGACCCCAAACTAGGAAAAATTTATTGTCAACACATTCATACAATTATTTCAAGATAGATATCACGCATTTTTATCATTCAATTATTCTAATCAATCAATATGTCAACATATAACAAAGCAAATCATGTGAACATATCATAAAAGAGAAGAAAAGGTTTGACATACTATGCTCCCCCTTGATAAGTGCTCTATCTTGGATCAGGATAGAATAGTGTTCACAATGATATTCACACAATCACACATTCAAGAAATTTTAAAATAAATTCAACAAAATAAGATTCACAGACTATGAGAGATACACCAAGATTTTCAATCTCTCTCATAATTCTTCTCAAATTGCTAGAATATCAAAATACTTATAAACAAAAGTGTGTGTGTGTGTGTGAATTTTGCTTCAAACATATGTAGATGAGTAATTTGATAATCAACATGCAAATCATATCCACATCTATTCATCTTAAGCTTTTCCACAAAAGGTCAAATCGATTATTATCTGGAAATTTTGCTTTAAAGAGAATAGATTTCAACATATGAGCATGTGTGTGCATATGAGATAAACATGCACTCTTCATGACGGCTTTCACTCATCACAATGGTGTAGCTCTTTCCTACATTGGGCGGCTGCACAACCAAAGCGTATAGCCATTTCCATGAAGGTGCTCGTTGAATTATATGTAGGTGCCGAAGAAAAATGGATACTAACCATAGGTCATCTTAAATGTACTAGGCATAAGACTTCAAGGTGTATCCACAACTTACATATTTTCAAATTCAACATACTACAACAAAACATACAAGAGAAGCAAAGTGCATTTTTGAAAAACCAAGTTTTATGGCTTACAAGCGCATGATCTAAAAGCAATAAAAAAGATTTACTTAGATCATTACTTCTCAAGAGAGTAGCTTTCAAAGAATATGAAGCTCATATTTTTCAAAACATATTCCACTCACCATTCAAATGAATATTTCACACATCTTATATAAGACTTTTGTGAACAACATTACTATAAGATCTTTAGATAGCAAATGTCAGTGAGAACCATATGTATATTACACTAAGTTCTCTAAAAATTATATGCTACATGATGTAGTGCAAACAATGAGTTGAGAGATGGAAAACAAAGTATGCAAGCATTAGGATATAGAAATACCTTAGCAAGCATTTTTCATCAAATGCTAAGTCTCACCCTTTTTATGAGCTCTCTTGGCTTGTTTGTCCTCATGACAACAAGTTATTGGTGTATCATCCCAAGAGAATAAAACTAAGCAATTTTAACTCAAACAAACATATAAAAATGGCTTTCTCTAAAAGTCTTAACAAACATTCAACACCATATAGATTCCAAAAATGAACTTCTCATAAAGTTAACCAATAGATTTCGACTATCATAACAAATATGTGAGATAGCTAAGTTCATATCAAGTGATAGAGAAACAAAACTACCAAGCTAAATCTCTCAACAAATTGACACTAATCTTGAAGCTAACTCACATGTGCAACTTACAGTAATGGTAAGAGCACTCACCCTTGACCCATTTTGTCTTGGATGAACTTACACAAAAATCATGATCATCCTTGACTTTACTGTTAAACCTAAAGTGGAGACTTTCAACAATTTGATTCATAAGAATATCATTAATAGTCATCTCCTCAATATTACTAGCAACACATGCATTGTCAAGATTCTCATACCCATTAAACTTCTTCATCCAATCCTTTCTAACATGCATCTTAGAAACATCATGCTTATCAACAACTAAAGCCCTAGCATGCTTTAATTTAAGTTCAATCTCCTTATCTGTAGATGCATTTCCTACTTTGCAAAATTCAATGTACTTATAACACCTTGGTTTGATATGACCAACGATATTACAAAAATGACAAATAGGAATAAAGTTTGAGATTGTACATTTTGGGATTGAAGAAGTGGTGGGAGTTTGTGAAGATACCTTATCTTTCTTTTTACCTTTAGCTTTGGGAAGATTATTTTTAGGAGACTTCTTGATCTTCTTGTTTTTAGCCTTGTTTGAGGAAGGTGATGCTATCATAAGCTTCTCCTTACCTTTCAAGATGTTAGGTTCTTCTTGAGGTTGAGCAAGATCTATAATGTTCTTCATGTTGATTGAACCATTGACTAAGTCTTTGATAGCTTGCTTAGCAATGTTGATCTCTTCAAAATACTCATGCTCTCTAACCTTCATTTTAGAAATAATCCCCTTATGCTCAAAAACAAGTCTTTCAACCTCAACATATCTCTTCATGATCTCATTCTTTTCACATATAAATCTATGTGAGGTCTCAACAAACTCATCCACTTGAGTTTTGATCAAATCATCTTTCTCCTTAAACTCTCTCAATGCTTCATCTCTTTGCTCCTGAGGACTCATAATATTGGCCATTAGATCGAGATTGGTTGTATTTGAACTTGTATCTTCTAGATGACTTTGATCAATCTCCTTATCCACGGAAACTATACAATCATCTTATAGTTTAGTGAAAGAAGCCGTAAGAGCAACAAAGTTGCTAACATGTTCTTCTTCACTTACGGACTCATCACTAGAGCTCCCATCATCGTTAGAATCACTCTCACTCCAAGTAGCTGCCATAGCTTTGCCCTTCTTGTCTTTCTTGGACTTCTTTTTAGTGCACTCATTTGTAAAATGTCCAAAACTTTGACATTCATAGTTTTGAACATTTTTCTTGTTCTTAGCTTGACCATTCCTATCAACTCTTGGAGAAGATGGTTTCTTGATTTCCTTTTCCTTAGAAAACCTACCTCTATGCCTGGTACCTCTTCTTAGAAACTTCTTAAATTTCCTAACCATAAGAGTCATTTCTTCATTTTCATCATCACTCTCCTCTTTAATAGCCTTGAGAGTGATTCCCTTACTCTTGGTCTTTGTCTTCAAGCATATCTCATAAGTTTGGAGTGACCCAAGCAATTCATCAATGCTTAAGCAATCTACATCCTTGCTTTCTTCTATAGTCGTAACATTGGCCTTGAATCTCTTAGGGAGAGATCTTAGAATCTTTCAATTAAGACGCTATCTAGAGATTGGTACTCTAAGTGCTTGACATTGGTTAGCAATATTGAGAAGACGAAATTGGAAATCTTCAAACTTGTTTTCATCACTCATTTGCAAGCTTTCAAATTGTGATGTCAACATTTGAAGCATGGACTTTCTTACCGCCAAAGTGCCTTTATTTGTCACTTGAAGTGTGTCCCAAGCTTCTTTGGCGGATTCAAGATTTTGTATGTAGGAGAGTTGATGTCCATCAACTCCTCCAAATATGGCATTTATAGCACAATGGTACCACTTAGCAACCTCAAAGTCATTAGGCGTCCATTCACTTCTAGGCTTGGAGATTTTGGTTCCATCCTCTAGAACGATACTAGGAGGAGTATAGCCTTCGTCAACTACCATCCATGCTATTTCATCTATCGAGCAAATATAGGCCTTCATCCTCAATTTCAAAAACCCATAGTTATTACCACGAAGTAATAGTGGCATTGTATTTGAAGCTTCTTCCGCCATTACATCATCTTGAAGTCCTATCGCTTCAACACTTAACAAATCACCATGAATGTATCCTGGAATCTCACTAAGTAAAATCTAGTGACCTGCTCTGATGCCAAATGAAAAATACAAACACGGTTAATTTGCCATGAGCCAACCTAGAGGGGGGTGAATAGGTTACTACACCTTTTTCGCTCCCTTGAAACAAACAAAAGTTTGTCCATCTAAGTAGCCTGTATCACACTTTAAAAAGCAAGAACAAGTATTATCAAATAAATTAAAGATATACTTGGTCAAACACATTCATGTAAGCTATAACTTGTATGTGATACAAACTCAATTTATATATTGGCTTTTAATCATAAAGCTCCAACAAATGCAAATTTGATATATCATGAATATCACTTACAAAGATATCAAACAGGATTTATATTAACATATACACAAATATCAAGAGATAAGGATAGAGAGAATTAACACATGATTTTTTTTACGTGGTAAAACCTCCTAAGAGGAAACATCTACGAGTTGAAACCACAACCACCGGCAAACACCTTTCACTACTAAGATAAAAAGATACAATCTCTCAAGTGACCATTTCACCTAGAAATCTACCCTTCAACCTTACACAATGAAATAGATGCCATCTTGCACAAATTGAAGAATCACTCCCCAAAATGTGACTTCCATGCTCAAATCAAAGAATCACTCTAAGAAATGAGACTTCCAATGCACAATCCAAAGCATTACTCGAAGGAATGTGACTTCTAATGCACAACTTGAAGAATCACTCTCCAAATGTGACTTCCAATGCACAAGTTGAAGATTCACTCTCCAAATGTGACTTCCAATACTCAATCCAAACAATCATTCTAAGGAATGAGACTTCCAACCTTTTCACAAGGCATGTGACCTAAGTGAATGCAAATGATGCAAACACACACAACATAGTATATATGATCAATATATCCTATGGAAACTAGAATTGAATCAATATACACAAGTCAAATGTATTCTAGCTTACAATCCTTAAAACAATGCAATCGCACTTATTGATGCATGTACATATGTGTGGATTAGGTATATAACACGAAGAACTAGATTTTTATCAACAAAAGCTCAAAAACAAATTTATCTAGATCTTGTAACATGAACAATAAATCTAGTGTATGTGAAACACCTAATACACATAAAAACCTAGATTATGTTCAATCACATAAAAATGCTAGAATCAACTTGATTAATTTAAAAATGAATTTCTAGCAAAATATTGGAGCTTAGATTTACAAGATAATCACATAGATTCAATCAATCCCTAAATCATCAATCAAATATGCTATTTCAACAAATCTTCAATTAAAGTGACCTAGCATATGAAAAGACTATCAATCATTAAAATCATGTCAATAAACTCATAAGATAGTCCTATATTTGACGCTAGCACAATACAACATCACAAACATGTGAAAACATAGATTTGAAAAATATAACTCAACATGTAAGTCAATTGAAGCTCAATCTAGCTTTATTAGAGATCATTTCTCTAATCAATGGTTACACATCAAACATACATATATACATGAGAAGAAAACCCAAGATGATTGAAGACTTGAAGATCAAGATCAAAAGAGAAATTGATACCTTGAATGAAAAATGTGTTGTCTCATTTTTGTGAGTGAAGCTAACAGAAAACTCAATCAAATGACTCTAAACTCTTATGGAAATGATATAGAATTGATAGACAAAGATTCTACAATTTGAATCACTTGATTCAGAATCTGAATGAGAATGTTATGGTGTTTGGAAGAGAAGAAAATTGGAGAGAAAATTTGTGCACAAAGTTTTCAAGTTTTTCTTCTTGGAATGAAATTGGGGGAAATTGGAATTTAAAGGTGAGAGAAACAAAAGAAGAATTGAAGAACAAATAGAAGGCTGCCAACTTAGCTTCCCATGGAGGCATGTGGTCTCCATGGGGGCAGAGTGATGCTCCTCCCGTGGAGGCCACGAGCCTCCACGGGGTGAGTTGCAATGGCCCACCTTTTTGGCCTTCAACTTCCCTCGCGCACCATTTTGTTCTTCGACCGTTTTCCGGCCTTCGAATTCTAATTTTGAATATGTTTTCAGATTACAAACCAGTACTTCTTCATGCACAAAAAACATCAAGAAAACTTTCTCAAAAAATATGAAATTCAACTTGAAAATCAAGGACGAAAACCATGTACGATAAAAACATAGAAAGTTTCTTAACTTCCTATTTTGAACTCGAAATTTAATGAATGAGTAGCTGAAACTACTGAGACTCAATGTGGAATTATATAAGCTCAAAATCAAGAACACACAAGTATACTATTTCTTAGAGACAATCCTAGAACATGCAATTTATGAAAATTGTAAACTTTAAATCTAATGCATGTGTATACATGAACAAGTGTGTGTATTGTGTTAAACCAAATTTTGCACAATGATGCAGGGACACATATGAATGCAATGTATGTGTGTGCTTAGGCCTTGCAAGAGAAAAGAGGTCTCGATATACCTTTTGTTAAGAACTTAGCTTTGTTCCTCTTGAAGCCACTACTTTGCTTGAATGTTGTCCAATCTTCCTTGAAGCTTGATTATCCACAAATCCTAGACAACTAATCAATACAAAGCAAATGTTATTTTGATATAGAATTATGCCAATACAAAACTCAAAGACCTAACACAAAGTTTTTATCATGGTATGATAGGTAGCTTGCTTTACTTGACCGCAAGTAGGCTCGATATAGCCTTTAGTGTGGGTGTGTGTGCTAGGTACCAAGCAGATCCCAAGGAATCCCATCGCTCCTCTATGAAGAGAATCATTTGATATGTGAATGGCACATCGAACTATGGGATATGGTACTCGTTTGACACTAATGCCAGTTGATGCAGATTGGGCTGGGAATCATGATGATAGGAAGAGTACATCCGGCGGTTGCTTGTTCCGAGGAAATAACTTGGTGTCATGGTTTGGCAAGAAGAAAAAATCCATCTCCTTGTCCACAGCTGAAGCGGAATATATAGCTGCCGGGAGTGCTTGCACACAACTCTTTTGGATGAAGCAAATGCTTGTGAATCAAGGTACTCTAACCATTTATTGTGATAACATAAGTGCCATTAATATTTCAAAGAATCATGTTCAGCACTCTAGAATTAAGCATATAGACATTAGGCATCACTTCATTAGGGAGCTACTTGAAAAAAAATGCATTGCACTTGAACATGTTGGCACAAATGATCAACTAGAGGATCTATTTACAAAGCCCTTAGACTCAACTAGGTTCAAGGCACTTAGTAGGTGATTGTGCCAAAATTGTTACATATTTTGGCCCTCATATCCTTATCTTTGATCTCATTTTCGGTCAATTTGTGTGTCTTATGGCTCTTTTATTGTGTTTTATAGGCAATAGGTGTAATCCCGGTCTTAGAGAAAAAACTGGAGAATTCGGGCACAAAACAAGCCAAATGAAGCAAGAAAGAAGGATGCAGTGTGCTGGTGTGTGCGCTGGTACCCTACCTGCGCACAACCCATGCAGTCCACAGCATCAGACCTTTACTAGTCAACACTAGTGAACCTACCCACGAACCGGAGATCAGAAATCCTCCAGAATTGACCAAGTGCCCAGTTTGCTGGTACTGCGTGGGGTCCCTACCAACGCAGTTACCAGTGAACAGAAGAAGGAAGCTACTTGATATGTAAAATCATGTTATAAAATACTCAATCACAAGTGCATGAATCATGAAGATAATTATAGCAGCAAATAAGGATCGTTCCCACGAGGAAAAGTGATTTATCGATTAAAACTAATTCTAATTAAAGTTAAACTAAAAGTATCCGAGAGATTTGTTTGAAAATTGAATTAAACTAAAACTAAATTAAATTAATCTAATAAAACAATCAAAAAGAATGTTTGTTTGTGATCAACAAAAGAAGAACTAGGTAACTGATGCTCCCCGTATATAATACTCAATGTTCATCAATTAACTCCATTAACAAGATTCAATCCAAATTAGGGTTCATTCTTATCTTAATTATGGGATTACCGTTATTCCTACTCGGGTTTGACCACATGCTTTCAATAACTACTCACCCTTTTTCAAGGTGTAAGCAATAGCCAAAAACCTATTACGTGCAAGAATTTGTGAACCAAAATTTTCTCGCATATTCCTATGTCAAGAACAATTATACTCATTCAATTGAAAAGTTGATTGAGCCACGATAACACTAGATTTTTTGGTCCCCCTTCCTATGTTTATTGTTTAATTCTTGGGTAAAATCGAGTGTTTAATGGCTCGTTTAGGTATTTTGCAGGTAATTCTTAGTATCAGGGGCATTTATGAAGGAAAAGAAGAAAATTGGGGCACAAAGCACAAAATCAAGAAATAGAGCCTTGAAGAAGGATTGTCGCTGTCGAAGTGTCGTCTTGGAAGACCGCGACAACAACTCTCGCAACCCAAGTGTCGCTAATGTTGCAATGAAGTTAAGGCGCGTCAAAAGGAGGAAGAAGTGTCGTTGTCAAAGTGTCATCTTGGAAGACCGCGACAATCCCAGCGACAGGAAGTGTCGCTGTCGAAGTGTCGCTGTCGAAGTGTCGTCTTGGAAGACTGCAACAATCCCATCAACAAAAACCCTCACAACCCAAGTGTCGCTGCTATTGATGCTCGAACTACGTGCGGAATGGAAGATCAAGCGTCGTCGCGGTCTGGTGCCGTCTTGTAAGACCGCTACAGCCCGCCAGCACGACTCCCTAGGTTGATTTATGGTCTCGTTTCGGCTCCCATATAAATTCCTAATGCTAATTTTGTGAGAAAGATGAGCCACACTCAGAGAATATCCACACATCACCCTTTACACTTTTCTCTCATACAATGACCATCCATCTTTGGAGTTGAAGCAAGAAGAGGGAGCACATTAGTCAAGGAGCCTTAATGACAAACTTTGGTTTTTTCTTAAACTCTTCTATGTTTTCTTTTCCTCTTGAGATGTGTAACTAATTTATAAGTTAGGGGATTGATGTAACCAATTGAACAACTTGTTGTAATCCAAAAGCCTAATATTTTAATTTAGTCTAATGAAGAAGAAGAAATTAGGTTTTGTAAAGGTTTCGATAACTTCGTGAAAACGGGAAAGAGAAACTGGAATGAGCAATTAAGAGAAGTGAGATGGGTCAAAGTATAAATAGAGAGGGGTAGCGGTTACTTGCAATGGGAAGAAAGGGAAATTAATAACGCAGGATAATCGGAAAGACAGTTTCTGGAAACACGCGCCCCCAAATCTTGCCTTTTCGAATTTTGCCTATCCTGATGAGACACATGGACAACCCATTAAATCAACGTGTAAATGGAGGATTTCATTCCTGGAAGTAGTTATGGAAAATTCTCCAACCATTTTAAATCCTGACTCCAACCCCAACCTGGTACCGGTGTGACTTCTGTTAACAGCCTATTTTGGCAGGGGTCCAAAGAAGAATTTTCCACCAAATTCTACCTGGTATGAACCATTCCTAGCTCCCAGGTACCCAGCGGGATCGATACTGCCACCTTGAAGGAATCAATACCTAGTAGGGCTAGAACCTCGACTACCTATCTACCTAGATGAAGCACCAGAGATGTGAAATAGGAAGAACATGCACCATACTACACGTCTTTTTAATCTGATGAAGCTAGAACTACGATACAACATAGTCGGTGCCTTGCAGGTACCTAGCATCTCCTATTTGACATCTAGGTCCCATGGACATCTACTTGGTACCCTAGTACCTAGACATCTACCTGGTACCTGAGTACCTCGATATCGACCCAAAAATTCAACCAAGAGGGGCATCCTATCCTCCCGACGAGAAGGACGCCACCATGGTGTTGGAACCTACGGTTACAGATTGCGCAGCGGAAGGTTTTAAAATTTTTTATGCAATCATTAAACTAACCCATTTGTACAGTAATAATCAAATGAAATAATAAAGTGATGAAACATTTTCATACCTACGTATGAGGCTCCTTCACTTTAATACGAACTGCTCCTGATTTGAACCACGTGATCTTCCTCGCTATCTCCCAGAACTGGTAACAGCGTGTGGGCGCGTCACGATATTCAGGACCTGTATGGAGGAAGAAGAGAAGAACACACACAAAAACAAACTCTAGAAGTGCAGCATTTGTGGTCTCACCACACACTAATATTTTTTTTCTTTTGTTTTGCTATTCGTTTTTGCTGTGCACGACCACTTTTTTTTCTTCTCTCAAGTAATCACATTACTTTTCTATTTTGTCTCTTTCGGTTATATTGCTTTTTAATTAAATATATATCTCATATATGTCAAAGCAAAACAAACCGAAAATCTTATTTGATTTTCAAAAACTTTACAAAAATATCTCATATCCTTTTAAATTAAATATTTATTTTTTGAATTCAAACATTTCAAATTCAATTTCAAATATTTAATTTAATAAAATAAAATAATCATATTATCTTATTTTATTCAAAATCAAATATCAACTAACACCCTCCATTTAGTGATTAACAACATAATTAAATAATCTTATTATTTAATTTATTTAATCACCATTATTAATTAATTAAATAATCCCATTATTCAATTAATTCCCGAATAAATACGTGTCACTTTCGTAACACAATTAATTGGACAATCCAATTAATTAACCGTGACCCTTGTTACCTAAATCGATTGGGCTAGCAAGGGGACCTAATGGACCCACAGTATTTTGAGCTCCAACAATCCTTTGAAATTATTAATTAAACTCTTTAATTAATATTTCATGATTATTAACTTCGGTGTTATTCCACTAAAAACCCGAAGCTGCACTCTCTCAACTGTAGACGTTTTTACACAAACCAATAACTCTCGGTGTCCATCGATATAGCTATTACATATGGTATAATCCTCCACAAGTAGTTCATAATTAGAGCTGGGTCATAATGTCTGTTATACCCTTATAATCATATCTTTCCATTAAGTACCATTGATTCTCTAATGAACAATAAATCCTACATTCCTTACGGAATTAGGAGAGCGCTCATATTGTTCAAGCCCCGAATCAACCCTTAAGGGAACTACCATCTACTTCTCACAAGAAGGAGTGGATTCCACTATTGTGTACAAACCTTCCCAGCCACAAGCCAAACCGTGATCCCAACATACGGAGTATATTGATCGGGAATGCAACTCCGACCTCACCCATGGTATATCAAAGACCACGATCTAACCTGAAGGAGTCGATAAGACACTCAGGATTAAGATAAACCCACATATAGCCATCATTAGTTGATATATATGAATCTCATCGTTAAACGGATCTTAGTAAGAGATTCATATAGATCATGGCCTAGTCCTATATGATCACATCATACAAGGTGCCTCCATTCTCATATCCATATATGAATGATCCAGGATAGGATCACCGTACACTACGAAATGGACCGCAGCTGTAGATTAACCACAAATAAAGTACCCAGCTTTATTTGCTATCTACGGACTCTTTAGATTGCTCGTTTCAAACTGAATCCATATATATATCACACTCATATACTCAGTTCGAAATTACATCTGGCAATTTTGGATGTTAAGTGCACATGTTATATAAAGTATGACACAAAATGAATGAATATACTACTTCTTTTATTTATGTTCAAATTATATTTACATATTACAAGCTTTAGGGCAAAAAACCCAACAATCTCCCATTTGCCCTAAAGCATGTGAGTCATGTCTCGTAACCTTAGACCTTCTAGGTTACCTTCAAACACTTTAGCCGGTAAGGTCTTCGTAAATGGATCAGCATGATTGTCTTGTGAGGCTATCTTGGTGACGATCACATCTCCTCTCTGCACTAACTCTCTAATGAGATGATACTTTCTCTCTATATGCTTCCCTCTCTTGTGGCTTCTTGGTTCTCTGGAATTAGCCACAGCACCACTGTTATCACAATAAAGTGTGATGGGCTTATTCAGATCTGGAACAACTTCCAGATCACTCAAGAACTTACAGAGCCAAACAACCTCTTTAGCAGCTTCACAAACGGCTACATATTCGGCTTCCATGGTGGAGTCAGCAATGCAAGATTGCTTTATACTTCTCCACACAATGGCTCCACCACTTAGGGTGAATACTGATCCAGACGTGGATTTTCTAGAATCCCTATCTGACTGAAAATCAGAATCTGTGTATCCTAACGGTATCAAATCCTGTCTGGAATACACTAGCATATAGTTTCTCGTTCTCCGAAGATACTTGAGAATAGTCTTGACAGCAACCCAATAATCTAATCCTGGGTTGGACTGGTACCTGCTGACTACTCCCACTGCATAGCAGATGTCCGGTCTCATGCATAACATAGCATACATGAGACTACCTACTGTTGATGCATATGGCACACGTCTCATATCCTCAACTTCTTGAGGTGTCTTAGGACACTGTTCCTTAAACAAGTGAACCCCATGTCTAGAAGGTATATTACCTTTCTTGGAGTTCTGCATCGAAAATCGCATAAGAATCTTATCGATATATGATGCCTGAGACAATGATATGAGTTTGTTCTTAGGATCCCTTATAAGTTGGATCCCTAGAACATAACTCGCCTCTCCCAAATCTTTCATTTGGAATTGGCTAGTCAGCTAGCCCTTTACATCAGACAACACTCCTACATCATTCCCAATGTTTTACTCATCAATGTATAAGACCAAGAAAACTACTTTCTTGTCAATGATGCGCTTGTAGACACAAGGCTCATCAATGTTTTGCTCGAAGCCATAGGTTTTGATCACATCATCAAACCTTATGTTCCAAGATCTAGATGCTTGCTTAAGTCCATAAATGGACCTTTGCAACTTGCAAACCTTTTGCTCTTGATCTGGAGACACAAATCCCTCTGGTTGCATCATGTATATGCTTTCATCAAGATTTCCATTCAAGAATGCAGTCTTGACGTCCATTTGCCAAATTTCGTAATCTAAATAGGCAGCAATGGATAAGAGAATCCGAATAGACTTAAACATGGCTACTGGAGAGAAGGTCTCTTCATAATCGACCCCCTCTTTCTGGGTATAACCCTTGGCCACTAGCCTTGCCTTGAAGGTCTCTACCTTCCCGTCTACTCCTCTCTTCCTCTTGTAGACCCACTTACATCCTATGGGTTTTACCCCATTCGGTAAGTCTACAAGTTCCCAGACTGAGTTAGAGTACATAGACTCCATCTCAAGATTCATGGCTTTAAGCCATTCCTCTTTATCAGGATCTTCCATTGCATTCTTAAATGTCAATGGATCATCCACACTATCAGCAGAGACAAGATCTTGTCCCTCACTTACACCCAAATAGCGTTCAGGCTGTCTCACAACCCTCTCACTTCGTCTAGGTGGTAGTGTATCCTGACTAGGAATTATCTGACTTTCAGATGTTAATGGATTAACAACTCTAGTTGACTGAGTACTGGTCTTACCAGGCTCCAACTCATTTAATACAATTTTAGAACGAGGTTTATGATCACTTATATAGTTATCCTCAAGAAACATTGAATTTGTCGATACAAATACTTTGTTATCTTCAGGACTATAGAAGTATCCACCTCTGGTCTCCTTGGAGTATCCTACAAACAAGCAGACCACAGACTTGGGATCTAGCTTTCCAGTTCTGTTCTTTAGCACGTGTGCTGGACACCCCCATATGCGAAAATGTCGTAAACTAGCTTTACGACCATTCCACAACTCTAGGGGAGTTTCAGGAACAGATTTGGATGGCACTACATTCAAAATGTATGCCGCTGTTTGTAACGCAAATCCCCAAAAGGAATTTGGTAATGATGAGAAACTAATCATAGATCTCACCATTTCCATTAGGGTTCTATTTCTCCTCTCCGCGACACCATTCTGCTGAGGTGTACCAGGAGCTGTGAGTTGGGACACTATCCCATACTCGACCATAAAGTCTTCAAACTCTTGGTCAAGGTACTCACCTCTATGATCTGATCGTAGAGACTTGATAGTCTTTCCTAACTGGTTCTTAACTTCAGCTCGGAATTCTTTGAACTTTTCAAATGTTTCCGACTTCCGTTGCATTAGGTAGACATATCCGTATCTCGAGTAGTCATCTATAAAGGTGACATAATACTTATAACCACCCCTTGCTTTAACATTCATTGGTCCATAGACGTCTGAATGTATAAGCTCCAGTGGTTGTTTAGCTCTAAGCCCTTTACCAGTAAAAGGTCTCTTAGTCATCTTACCTTCCAGACAAGATTCACAGACATGTAAGGTGCCAACCTTTAACTCATTTAAAGGTCCACTTTTTACTAGTCTGTTTATCCGGTCAAGGTTAATATGTCCAAGCCTTAGATGCCAGAGATACGTTTCGTTTTCTGGAGAAATTTTATGTCGTTTAGTTTTTGGTTTTTCAACTTTAAACATTTCGGTGTTGAGCAGTGTTGTATGCATTAACGGTCTTAACACATACAAATTGTTTTTATTAATTCCTGAACAAATATTCAGACCATTCTTTGCAATAATAACTGATTTATTATCAAAAGAAACATAATATAATTGTTCTAACAACTTAGAAACGGAAATTAAATTCCGTGTAAATCCAGGAATAAAAAATACATTGTCCAACAAAATAAAATTATTTTTACAAAAAAGCAATCTAATTACGCCCACTACTCGTGCCGACACGACATCCCCTGACCCCACTCGCATTGAGAAGGCTCCCTCCTCAAGCTATGTCCAAGAATCAGTCCACTGCAAAGAAGAACAAACATGGTTAGTGGCCCCTGAATCAACTATCCAGGGTGAAGAATCATCTTCAACTAAACATGACTCAAGAACAAGTAAATCATATTTACCTTTCGATTTCTTCTTCTTGGCTACCTCCTCCAGATACTGAGGACAATTCCTCTTCCAGTGTTCGACCTTGTCATAATGGAAACATTTTCCTTTGCTCTTGTCGATGGAGGCGCCTTTCTTTTTGCTTTGGGATTTCTTGGGTTTGGGCTTACCCTTCGCCTTCCCAGCAGACCTCTTCCTCTTGTTATTATTGGAGGAAGACGGTTCGGCAACATTTGCCTCACCAGTCTTACTTTTGCTGTTCTTGGTCATGGACTCAAAAGTAGCGAGCTCATTGAGCAACTGTGTAAGACTAAACCTTAACATGTTCATCCCGTAGTTGTTCTTAAACTGATCGAAACTCTTCGGAAGAGTCGTCAGTATGATGCTCACTTGACTGGGTTCATCAATGGCCCCGCCATTGACTTCTGCCGTGTTAAAGTAGGACATCATGCTCAGGACATGTTCCCGAACTGATGTACCTTCCTTCATACGAGCGAGCATAGCGGAACGAACAGCTTCGTGTTGCTTTTGCTCGTAGGGCTGCCCGAACATAGCTTGCAATGACTCTATAATTTCGAATGCTGTAGTCATTGCTTCGTGCTTTGTGACAAGCACATCTGTCATAGAAGCTAACAGATATGTTCGGGCCTTCTCATCAGATGAGACCCATCGCTGGTATGCCTCACGAACAGTTCGTGTGGCATTGGCAGTAGGCACCGGAGGACATTCCTCCGTAAGCACAAACTTGAGGTCTTTGGTGACCAGTATTGCATTAATGTTAAGTTTCCATTTTGTGTAGTTATCACCAGTTAATTTATCGTTTGCAAGTATTTGTAATAGTGCAGATGACATGGCTGAAAAAACATAAATTAAAGATTCATTCAGTCATATATTCTAAACATGTGCTAATGTTCGGCATAAAATTAAACATGATGCATGAAAATGTTTAATGAACAAGAACAACCCTAAAAACAATGTTTCTATGCCACGACAATCCAACATACCACAAGCAAGTGCCGCCTTAGGGTCGGTCAAATTCTTGCATGTTGGATCGAGACCTTCTCAGTCAAAGGATATACCAGAATAACTCTTATGCCAATATCATTCAACCATCGTTTATTAGGTCAGGTTTTCAATTAACCAATTTAATTAAAACCTTGTGAGTGTAACCCATCATTTCAGATCTCAAGAGCTTAACTCGAGAATTGCAGCCTTAGGGTCGGTCAATCTCGAAATCCCCTCCGAAATCCTATCTGTTAGGAAGTCAACCTTGGTATTGATTCTTATGGAAACCCTCCTTAGGGAGGTCGAAAACAAAGCCATCACGAGGCCCACTCGAATCTCACGGTGTTGAACTAATGATGGAGACCGCAGGATATAATGTCATATATCCCTCTCTCACTCACTATTTTATATTAAGGGTTTTCTATTAATATTAATGCACCTAGATTAAACTAGATTAAACGGCTAATTTTAATCTAAGCTTCAAGTGCATTAATCACAAATTATTAGAATCCTATTCCAATAACTAATAAACTAAATTGATTTTTAACACTTAAAAAAAATTTAGTTCATTAGTGATAATTCAAATCTATGTAAACAGTTTACTAAGACTAGAATTATTATTAAATGTGTATTTACCAAGTTTTAACTATTAAAACTAAACACATTATTTATGCCCAATTATTATTAGGAGCTTAATCAAATTAATCCTAATATATATTAAGGACCCCACTAATCTAAGTATTTAAACTCTTTAATAAAAAGATTAGTAATTAATGAGATTTATCAAGTTTTTACTCCTAAAAACTAATCCCATTAAAATAGCCAATTATGAGAATAACCCATTTTAATCAAACTAAAAAAAATAAACACATAATATAGATGGCTATAATGCATGTATGATATATCAACATATATATATATATATATATATATATGTGTGTGTGTGTGTAGGCACAACTAATTTAAATGACATGTATATGCATGGCAATGCTTAATTATCAAATAATTAAAACATACATGAGTTGACCGAGTGTTGTGGATTATTTAACCTAAAAATTGGAATCTAATACAAAAAATATATTCCCAAGGCATCCATTGGTCTTCTTGTAATTTCCAAGACTTCCAATCTCTTCAGGTCATGTGTGGGATGTACTGTGCGCGCCGGTAGGCATGCATGCGATGTGCTGTGCGCGCTAGAGGAAGTGCGCTGGTGGGCGCTGGTAGCCTGCTTTGCGCGCTGGTAGGCTCGCTGGAGGTGTGCTGGTAGGCTGTGAGCGCTTGTAGCATGCGCTCGCTGGTGGCAGGCATGCATGTGCGCTGGTCTTGCTTGTAATTACATTTTTTTAATAATACAACAGTAAAAATAAAAAAATGTAACAACATTATACAACCCAGAAACACTCTAAATCCACAACACCATAAAAAATTACGATCAACCATGTTTTTTTTTAAATTAAACAATTTAATTAAAAAAATATCATACACTCATCAAAACAAAATATGTGCCTACACATTCATACATATCAGGAGTAATTGAATTCGATTATACTGTACAAAAATTGGTTTTGATACCAATTGTTGGAACCTAGGGTTACAGATTGCGCAACGGAAGGTTTTAAAAATTTTTATGCAATCATTAAACTAACCCATTTGTACAGTAATAATCAAATGAAATAATAAAGTGACGAAACATTTTCATACCTACGTAGGAGGCTCCTTCACTTTAATACGAACTGCTCCTGATTTGAACCACGTGATCTTCCTCGCTATCTCCCGGAATTGGTAACAGCGTGTGGGCGCGTCACGATATTCAGGACCTGTATGGAGGAAGAAGAGAAGAACACACACAAAAACAAACTCTAGAAGTGCAGCATTTTTGGTCTCACCACACACTAATATTTTTTTTCTTTTGTTTTGCTATTCGTTTTTGCTGTGCACGACCACTTTTTTTTCTTCTCTCAAGTAATCACATTACTTTTCTATTTTGTCTCTTTCGGTTATATTGCTTTTTAATTAAATATATATCTCATATATATCAAAGCAAAACAAACCGAAAATCTTATTTGATTTTCAAAAACTTTACAAAAATATCTCATATCCTTTTAAATTAAATATTTATTTTTTGAATTCAAACATTTCAAATTCAATTTCAAATATTTAATTTAATAAAATAAAATAATCATATTATCTTATTTTATTCAAAATCAAATATCAACTAACACCCTCCATTTAGTGATTAACAACATAATTAAATAATCTTATTATTTAATTTATTTAATCACCATTATTAATTAATTAAATAATCCCATTATTCAATTAATTCCCGAATAAATACGTGTCACTTTCGTAACACAATTAATTGGACAATCCAATTAATTAACCGTGACCCTTGTTACCTAAATCGATTGGGCTAGCAAGGGGACCTAATGGACCCACAGTATTTTGAGCTCCAATAATCCTTTGAAATTATTAATTAAACTCTTTAATTAATATTTCATGATTATTAACTTCGGTGTTATTCCACTAAAAATCCGAAGCTGCACTCTCTCAACTGTAGACGTTTTTACACAAACCAATAACTCTCGGTGTCCATCAATATAGCTTTACATATGGTATAATCCTTCACAAGTAGTTCATAATTAGAGCTGGGTCATAATGTCCATTATACCCCTCTAATCATATCTTTCCATTAAGTACCATTGATTCTCTAATGAACAATAAATCCTACATTCCTTACGGAATTAGGAGAGCGCTCATATTGTTCAAGTCCCGAATCAACCCTTAAGGGAACTACCAGCTACTTCTCACAAAAAGGAGTGGATTCCACTATTGTGTACAAACCTTCCCACCCACAAGCCAAACCGTGATCCCAACATACGGAGTATATTGATCGGGAATGCAACTCCGACCTCACCCATGGTATATCAAAGACCATGATCTAACCTGAAGGAGTCGATAAGACACTCAGGATTAAGATCACCCACATATAACCATCATTAGTTGATATATATGAATCTCATCGTTAAACGGATCTTAGTGAGAGATTCATATAGATCATGGCCCAGTCCTATATGATCACATCATACAAGGTGCCTCCATTCTCATATCCACATATGAATGATCCACAAAATGGATGTTAAGTGCACTACGAAATGGACACAGCTGTAGATTAACCACAAATAAAGTACCCAGCTTTATTTGCTATCTACGGACTCTTTAGATTGCTCGTTTCAAACTGAATCCATCTATATATGACACTCATATACTCAGTTTGAAATTACATCTGGCAATTTTGGATGTTAAGTGCACATGTTATATAAAGTATGACACAAAATGAATGAATATACTACTTCTTTTATTTATGTTCAAATTATATTTACATATTACAAGCTTTAGGGAAAAAAACCCAACACATGGAGATCCCAACATGATAGAACAAACGCCACACCAGTAAGATACATAGTAAGCGTCACGCCAGTGAGAACAGGCCGGCACACCAGGATATCGCGATACCAGGATACGAAACCAGTGTACCCTTCCAAGTGATGCAAGTGGGAAAAGTTGACTCCTCCGCCATTCAAAGCTCTATAAATGAGACCAAATGGTCTACCAAATCAGAGTTAAATGCAATAGTAAACAACGAGATCAATCTCGTGCCTTTAGCCTCACTCAACGTCTTTTAACGCCTAAAAGAGGAATCCAAATAATCCTCATTAAATACAACCGAATTCTGAGGAATATTTGATGTCTATATATACGACCATGAAGGACGAAGATGGGGGATTTTTTGGAAGTCAAGAGAGAGTCTTATTCTAGAAAAATAACTCTTGAGTTCTCTGAAGCCAGTGAGAGTCTTGAGATAATCACTGGGAGGATATATAGCCACTTATAGACATAAACGAGTTCTTCACCACCATTCTATGTAAAAAGAGAGGAAAGAAAGAGTGATAGTGTAATATTATTATCAGCCTTCTTGTAAACGAATACCTTGGTTAATAAAACAGTGTTATATTTAGTATTTATTTATACACCTATCTCTCTATAGGATTTCCCTCATTCAAACTTCAATCTCCTACTACCTTGAGAGGAAGATCCTGATACCTAAGGTACCTACCCCGCTGCCACTTACCGGTAGCAGTTGAAGGTGCTAACCAGAATTCTGCTCCCCGGGTAGATTTTCCAGTTAACAGAGCATTCATAGAGGTTCACATTGATTCCCTAGTATGGAATTAGTTACACATCATGAAAATAAAAAAAGAAGAGAAAGAAATGATAAAACCCATCTTAGCCTTCAATGAGTTCTTCAAGTCTTCAATGATGAATTCTTCTTCGTCTTCGAATCTTCAATGTGTAAAGATGAATGAAAGAGCATGGTGTGGTGTATGGTGATGGAATGGTAGGGGATGGCCCCCTTGGTGGCTTTGGACCTTCCTTGGCTTGTATATTTCGAAATTAGGGTTCAAAAGGGTTAAAATATGTGTATTTGTTAGGTCATGTCCTTAAATAACAAGGAAATCAATTCCCTTTTAGAACTCTACATTTTTGGGATTTTATTTCTTTCCTAAACAATTAAAATTAATTAATTATTAAAGGAAGATAAGGATTAGGTGACAACTTACTTCCCAAAACTCCCACACATGTCTAAGAAGGTAATATTTCCTGTACCAACAACTTGCAAAATAAATCCTGTCACTATTCACGAATTTTATGACTGACTAATCTGCACAATAGGTACTCAAATGGGCATACCTTCTTCTAGAAAGTTTGGATCGACAAGTCATAAATTGAGTTGGAAACTAGACTTCCGGGACTTTAAATCCATAGGTGGCAGGACACGCAGTTCAATCGGAGCTGAGAGATATGGCCCTTATAACACGGCTCATATGCATTGTCTCGGGAATCGCTGTGACTACCGCTGTGACAAGCCACATCGGTGTGACAGTGTTTTGGAACATGTTCTTCTGCCTTTTTAAGTGCCGTTGGTACCACTGTCATAATTAATATCGATCAAGGAAAAATTGCATATAAGTCCCTCAATTCTTCAATAATTGCTCTTTTCGTCTAAAATTTTCCAAACACATCACTTAGATCCAATAACCTGAAAATGCTCAAATACACAAATTAAACACCTAAATGGCTAGAAAAACAAGCAATTGATCTGAGGAATAGGGATAAAAAATATATTCAAATAATGACCGATCTTAGGTTTAGCATTTATTTTCTTGATTAAAGGCATGACTCTTTGTTTAATGTTGTCTTTAACATGTTTGAGTCCTTGTGTATTGGTTGAGATTGATTGTTCATTGATAGCTAACATCTAGGACCATTTTTCCCTCTAGCTAAATCTTCTTACTTTGCATTTAGACTTTGATATCTAGAATTGTTACTTGTTGCCATCTTAAATTCCTAGATAAGCATTTAGTGTAGCCTAGCATTAATTGTATATTAGAATATTGTCATATATTCACATAGGTTGTTTTATCTCTTCATGGATTGTTAAGCCTTGTGACTAAGTGGATTAGTGCACAAGCAATTGGTCTAGAATCACTATTAAAGGCTCGTTGGGTAGAGTGAAAGGGTTAGTGACTAAGAATGATGTGACTAGAGGTCAACCTAGGTTGTAAACTTTCATTCAAATAATGGATTTGAGGACCGTGTGTGGCTAGAATGATTGCTTGTGAGTTTTGCCCAGTTGGAGGGTTTATCATGTAAATCAATCCTTGTGTTTTTATTATTTTCTGTAAATTTGCTATTGATTGATTGTTTTCTAATATGGGGTAAAGTTGTTAATATTGATTAAGTCAGAAAATTGGTAATTAATCAATTAAAACATATTCACACCCCCTCTAGGTTAGTTTAGACACACTTAGATTATTTTCAGTAGTGTCTGGAAAGCTTGGAAGTGCGCGCGGGTAAGTTCACCCGCACAGTACCCTGGCACTAGGATGCATTTCCTTGAACTTTGAGTTGTTTCGCACCCGAAACTCTCACCTTCCATCTCCAAAACTTGAATTACATAGAATGCCTGGAACCACTAGAAAAGAGCCTATTAGACACACAAATACACATGAAAACGAGACAAGGGACATGGAAATAAGGGGCTAAAATATAGTACAACTTTGGCACGATCAATAGCCTGTGAGTTTTTACCCTTTTGGGGTTTTCTCACGTAAAACAAATCAAAGTGTCATTTATTTATCCGTACTATTAACTTTGATTGTTTGACTTGCTTTTAAACTTGTTTGGGTGATTTGTGACTAATATTGACTAATCTGAAAATTTGGTAATTAATTGGATTATAACCTATTCACCCCCCTATGTTATTTTAGGCACACCTTAATTTATTTTCATCCTCGAAATCAAAAAAGAAAACTGACTAAAAAGACTACTGCCAGAAAATATGCTAATAGGGCAGAATGGACCTATGCTTCCAACTTCCCACATCTTGAACCTCAATCAGTGATGTTGAAGAAGAAGTGGTCGTGGTTGAAGATGAACCAACCATTCCTGAAGATGTTTAGGCAGATCCTGCTGTGGAAACTGAGGCTTGCTTGATCAAATGTATAAGTGGGTACTTAGCATGTACCTGTTTTTGAATCTGATGAGGAAGATGATGATCAGGGAACATTGAGCGACCTGTTGATAAAGGAGAGGCGCATAAAGAGTATATCTAACCGCCCTACTACTGTGCACACTTATTTATCTGCTAATTAAGTTCAGGCTGATGATCAGACTCTTCGTCCAGGAGATCAAACTCCTCAACCAATTACCTGACCTCCTCACCAAGTTGTTCCTGTCCCACGGTCTGCAGCCCAGGTTCCAACTGATCAGCCTGCAAACCATCATGTTCAAGCTCAGTTAACCTTAAATGTGAGACGTCAGATAGTCTTTGAGACTATTCAGTTATCTTTTTGAACAGACCAGTTGTCTTTGCTATAGTCTGGGGTTTCGATCGGTCTTTTGTGTTGATCCGCTCGGATTATTCTCGATTAGTTCTAGCGTTTGCCAAGTAGTGTTCTTTTGTGTATTTTTATGGATCGTACACATGGTCTTTTATTTATAGATTGTAGTCTTTTATCAGGTAACTAAGTCGCTGTGAAGTCTCCCAGTAATCTGTTACTCAAGACTCATTGAACAAGAATGTTATATATCTCATTTAACTTAATTCAGCCAAGTATCTCATTAACTGGCATTTAGTTCTGAGTAATTCATTGCCAAATTCAACTTCACCCGCCTTACCTGGTTTCATTTACTCGATGGCGTGTTGACAGTGCTTCTAATGCCCCCAGTTAGGGAATCACGTCTCTCATCAGGTTTTAATTATCCGATAGCATGCTGACAGTGCTTCAAATACACCTAGTGAATACCTTTATTTCGAACACTTTACTTGGTCTTTGAAGAATTTCACCCTCTCTAGGGAATTTTATTGATAACTTTGATCTAAACATGTTAAAAAATAACAACCGATTAGAAAAGCTAAAAAAAATAACGACCATTCTAATCTAATGCTAAACAACAATAGGGAAATGAAAGGTAGAAAAACCTCCAAGGGTAATAGGTCTTCAAGTACTGGGCGTTGCATGGTCGGGTTAGGCGATAGGCTCCATGCCCGGCTAAACCGACCACATGATAAGGTCCTTCCCATTTGTCTGCTAAAGAGCCAGTTGCTTTTCCTTTGTATTAGGATAAAACTCTTCTTAGGACTAGGTCCCCGAGTTGGAATCTCCTTATCCAGACATGTGAGTTGTAATATCTGGCTACCCTCTGTTGCTAGGCCGTATTTCTCACCCTCGCCAAATTCCTTCTCTCTTCATGTTCATCCAGGTTTTGCTCCATCATGCCCATATTCTGTTCTGGCTGTTAGGGAGAAGTAGACCACCTCAATTAGGATAACTGCTTCAGACCCGAATGCTAACGAATAGGGAATCTCGCCCGTTGTCGTTCTTTCTACGGTTCGGTATGCCCAAAGTACCTCGTGCAGTTTGTTTGCCCAGTTTCCCTTCTTGGTATCAAGCTTGGCCTTCAAGGTGTGCTTGCTGATTTTGTTCATAGCATCACCCTGCCCATTGGTCTGTAGGTGAGCAGGTGTTGCATAATAATTCTTGCTGTGGTATATCCCTTGGGATGGGCGTAGGGGCCTTATGGGGGTGGGGGTGTTTTGTGGGGAGGTTCCTCCTCCCCCACCCCAAACCTCATTTCCCCAATTTCTTTTCATTTTCAACTCCAAATTTCCAATTACCAATTCGAAAATTGGAATTCAGAATTTAAAATCTGATCATTTCAATCTCTATTTTGACCCTATTAAAATATTCAATATAAAAAGTAATCAAAATATTCGTTCTAAAATATATAATTGGTTTAAAGAAATCCAAAATAAACACAAATACTTCTAATAGAGTATTACACAATAAAAGTCAAAACAAATCAAGTACTCATGTATTAAGTACTAACTAGTAACTACTAACTCAGATTAATATTATAATATAATAGTTTTTTTAATTGTTAAAATTTTAGTTATAAATAAAAATAATATATATATATATATATATTGGGGGAAATGGGGGCCAAGTTTGCACCCACCCCCACCCCTAAAACCCATTTGGGGGCAAACTTTACCCCCAAACCCCCATGGGAAATGCCTATCCCTATACATCCCGTACATTTTGTTGTCACTGTCAAATTGAGTTCCATTATCAATGATGCTTGTGTCCGGAATCCCAAACCGGTAGATGATATTCTTTTTCACAAAGCTGGTAGTGTTGGTTTCAATTATGGTGCAAGTACTTCCGCTTCGACCCACTTCATGAAATAGTCCACCGCCACGATGACATACTTTGCTCATCCTTTAGTTGCGGTCAGTGTTGGGCCGATGAGATCGAGCCCCCACATTGCAAATTGCCATGGGGAGGTCAGATTCTTCAATTGCTCAGGTGGTCGCCTAATGTCACTTACTTTCCTTTGACAAGTCTTAAACTTCTTGGCCATTTGTCAGGCATTTTAAAATAGGGCAGGCCAGTATTGTGAGCTAAGCTTTTACTTTGAGTATGATTCTCGCAGACTCCGCTGTGTATACCCAATCAGTTGTTTAGCCCGACCAAGTTTCTCGATCTGATCGGTTAGTTGAACCCGATCAGGTTATCTCTACCCGATCAATCTGATGAACCTGGTCAGGTTATCTCTACCTGATCGATTGGATAAACCCGATCGGATCTCGTCAGAGTAAAATGTTGAACCTTAGTCAACTTCAATTGGTTCCATCTAGCTATCCATGGTGACATGGCATACTTGTTCATTGTTTTTCCCGATATCAATGCTGACCTGTCAATCTGCCATATTTTACCAATAACAATAACAGATAATTTCATTGCGGTTTGGCATGAGGTGGTTAAATGGTGATTTTTGCCTTTTATTATTTTTAATTAAACTTAAATGAAGTTCATTTAATTTGTTTCTATATTGTTTTGCTTTGAAAATGGAGGAAAAAAATGAAATTGAATCTCTCATCCTCTATGGCATAACTTGTGTATAGTGATTTTATTTTATATAGTTTTTTAGTTGAACATTTTTTTTGTTATAGATCGATAATGTTTGTATGATTTTTCTTTTTTGATAAGTTGTTCATTTTAAAAGTTGAAAATATAAAAGATGACCACTTTATTTATTTGTTAATTTTGTTAATAAGAATGAATGTGCTCTTTTTTTATTTATTAGAAAACAAAATGTCATATATCTTTTCAAAAAGTTTTATGTTTTTTTTTTCAAGTAAAAGTCATTCAAAGTCTTTGGTGATAATGTAATAGAAATTGTATAGTTTGATATAACTGAAAGTTCAAACTAAAAATCATTGACATTTTTTTAACTGCAAACTTTATCCAAAAAGGCCAAAACCAGTCAAACAAGATACAAACGAGGCTAAAACCCAACCCAACCAAGGACTAAAAGCCAGCTACTCAAACCCACCACAACCGAAGCCCTAAGAGTCCAAAAAATTAAAAAAAAACTAGCTCCCATTGATATTTTAAATACCTTCAAACTTGTCTAAAAAAAAAAAATACCTTCAAACTTTTATGGACTTTTAAAAGCCATGATTAAACACCCCATGACTTTTAGTCTTTTATAAACTTTTTAAAAGTCTTTAAAAGTCATAATTGAATACCTTACTACTTTTATAATCTTCAAAAGTCTATATTGAATACATTCAAATTTTTTAATTCTATAAAAGTCTATAAAAATTCAAATTGAATACACCCTTCTTAATTATTTTTATTATTGTTAAAAAGACGTTTTTACCCCTACACCATCAAGTCAACTGTTAGTCAACTCAGTCAAGGAGAGGTTTGTTTAATTTCGGAAAAAGATGCCACTCACTACAGTATCGCATAATCTCACGGGTGTTTGTGCAAATTTCCTTTTTTAAGGCTGAACCCTAAATTTCTTTTTGTCTTCAATCACCATCAATCAGTACTCCTTACCCATTCCTTCGCTCTCAAAACTCCCACCGCCGCAACTCCCTCCTCTTCGGCGTCGCCTCATCTTGCCGCCGATCACCGCTGTAGCTCTCTTCGTTCGTTTTCAGTACAATTTTAAGGTACCACTGGTTCACTACCACCACAAATTCGGTGTCGTGTTCGTATTGACTTTTTATTGTCTTCCATTTTTCAATTTTATACGTTTCCTGAATTTAATTGATGTCTCTCGTTATATATATATATATATATATATATATATATATATGGTGTTTATGGTTTGTATGTGTTGATTGAGTAGCAATGTTTGATGATAATTGATTGACATGTTCGATTTTGTGTTTTTTTTTTGGGATTACTAATATCTAGTTAAGTTATCTAATCTTTGTTTAATGGGTGTTGTGTTCAGGGCTATAGCTGGAGTAATGGCTGGTGGTGACAATAAGAAGTCTGAGAAGAAGCCTAAAGCTAATGTGAGCGGTGGTGAGTATTACTTTCTCTTTGATGTGGATTTTTGAGTTCACTGTAAGACAATTTTCCGCATCGTGATGATATTGATATGGGAATTTTCCATATATTATTTATGTGTACGTGGATGGCGATGTGTTGTTGGTTGATGTGGATGTGTTTTGTGGTGTTGACTTTACAGGAGGGAAGAAGAAGGAGGTGAAGAAGGAGACTGGTTTGGGACTCTCATTTAAGAAAGATGAGAACTTTGGGGAGTGGTATTCTGAGGTATGTTGAAGGTGTTTAATTATCTTCTTTTGCTTTCCTTTAGTAATTGTGTTGATGTATGCTGGCATGTTTAATCATGTCTTGGCATTGCCTTATCCTGGTACGTACAAGAATAGCGTGTCATTTATGTTATTCTAGGTGAGACTCTTTTGGTTAATGGAACTAGAAAGCCGAAATAGGTACTCAATAGTCAATACAAACTCTTATATCGTTTGTCTAATACTTTTGCAATATCCGCTTCAGTGGCTGAAATGTCCCCTTTGTATTGAGATTATTTACATCAAGCCTATCCTTATATCATTTGGGTTAATTATCCTATTATCAAACAGCACCAAATAGATCATATTTTTCATTTCATTCATTCCGTTCTATTTATTACATAATTTGTTTTTTTTTGGAATTAATATGGTTATTACTTATGACTTGATTGGAATTTCATACTCCCACCTGCAAAAAAGAAAAGGGAAGGATAATGGTAGAATTGCATGCTCCGATAGATGTTTGAATTTCTCTATGTTAGTTGGAAGATGGTTTTTCATTTGATTTATTGTAAGCATGCTTCGCCACAAGATATTTTTTAAGCAAGGTTGCATTTCATGTCTTGAGATTCTTCGGTGAACAAGTTTGTCATGCATGATATTATAACATCTGCTGTCAGATGTTTAATCGTGCAAGGATGACATTGGAGTTTCTCTGTTAATTGTTTTGATGCTTAATGAGTCTTGTGCAATTATAATGTTTGATATATATGGATTTTTAATCTCTTGGGATCTTATCATGTTCTTTTCAATAGGTGGTTGTCAATGGTGAAATGATAGAGTATTATGACATTTCTGGCTGTTATATCATACGGCCTTGGGCAATGTCAATCTGGGAGATCATGCAGGTGAGTTTGAAACCGTTTTTCAAGAGCTTTATGTTATAACTTTAATGTAGGTACAACTTTTATTCATAATTTCTTAGAGATCAGTATATCTTATTTTTTGTGGGTTATACCGTTTTATGTTTCCCCTTGGTCATTGCTATGTGTTCGGTCCTCATTTTGTGTTTAGTTTGTCTTCCCAATCTATAATTTTTATCTGTATGATTGAACTTCTTTACGCTGTCAACTTGCAGACATTCTTTGATGCAGAGATAAAAAAAATGAAAATCAAGAATTGTTACTTTCCTCTTTTTGTATCCCCTGGTGTGCTAGAAAAGGAAAAGGATCACATTGAGGGTTTTGCTCCAGAGGTAAGATTTCATTTGACACAAGGATAACAGATAATTTTGGTCACAACCTTGGGGAAACTCATCAGTGATTTGTTTGTCATATTAATCTTGTAAAACAACAAGGCCATTTAGAGTTTTATTTTTAGTAAAAAAAAAACACTCAATTCAATCTAACATGGATAACGAATAACACTTGCATCCTGAAAAATCTAGGAGTGTCTGATACAAAACATTAATAATATTCCAGGTTGCTTGGGTGACAAAGTCAGGGCAAACTGATTTGGAGGTTCCTATTGCAATCCGCCCAACTAGTGAAACAGTGATGTATCCCTACTACTCTAAGTGGATTAGGGGACACCGAGACTTACCTTTGAAACTTAACCAGTGGTGCAATGTTGTTCGATGGGAGTTCAGCAATCCTACACCATTTATCAGGTTAGTTTGTTGTTATAGTTTTTTTTTTTTTTTTTTTTTTTTTTTGATTCTATTAAAGCTATTCAATTGAATTTTTTTTGAATCTGTTTTAGTATTGAAAAATATATAGAATATGGTAAAGTAATCTGATCAAGTTTATTTTTGTGATTGTAGGAGTCGTGAATTTCTCTGGCAGGAAGGACACACTGCTTTTGCAACGAAGTCAGAAGCAGACACAGAGGTGTGAAAGTTCGAACTTGAAATTCTGACTTGAAATAGATTTTGGTCCTTTCAATCCATTCCATAGGAACAGAATCATTTATTGGTGTGGTCCTTATTTGTTGCAGGTCCTTGATATATTGGAACTCTATAGACGTATTTATGAAGAATTCATGGCCGTTCCAGTTATTAAGGGCAAGAAAAGTGAGCTAGAGAAGTTTGCAGGTGGACTTTACACCACTACTGTGGAGGTGATTTGTAATTACTGTTCAAGATTATATCATCTTCTGTCATGATGTGATCAATTCATCTTCATTGTTCCATCGTATAGCATTTAAATAATGAACCTGTTTCAACTACATGTCTTATGTGCAGGCATTTGTTCCAAACACTGGACGTGGTATACAAGGTGCAACTTCACATTGTCTGGGCCAAAACTTCTCAAACATGTTTGACATAACCTTTGAAAATGAAAAGGGAGAGAAGGCTAAAGCCTGGCAGAACTCTTGGGCCTATACTACACGAACAGTATGCTTTTGAATTATATTATCTGTTTGAGTTGAATAACCGTCAATCCGTCATTTAATCTTAGAGTTCAATTTTATGCAGTAGAAAATATATGATTGATTTTTGTTTTTAATTATTTTAGTTTATGTTATGTTTATTTGTTTATGGTGGTTTGGCATATTTTAACCTTGAGAAAGCGTATTGAATATCCACATTATTCTCTTTGTTTTTGCATGGCTGGCTACTCTAGCATGTGATGTAATATTAAATTTATGGTTTAATATTGTTTGTAGGATAATATTACATGTCCCTTATAATCATAAATTTATTGCTTAATATTGTTTGTAGGATAATAGTACATGCTCGTGAGTTGTTATTATAAAGCATGTCTATCCCAGATTAGTACACTAGTAATTTTCTAATGTGTTTAATATTTGCATAGATTGGGGTAATGGTGATGGTCCATGGGGATGACAAAGGATTGGTGCTGCCACCTAAAGTGGCATCAGTGCAAGTTATTGTGATCCCTGTTCCTTACAAAGATGCTGATACTCAAGGAATTTTCGATGCCTGCAATGCCACTGTTGAAACTTTGAGTGAAGCAGGTATTCGTGCTGAGGCAGACTTTAGAGACAACTACTCTCCTGGGTGGAAGTACTCTCATTGGGAAATGAAAGGTGTTCCCCTTAGAATTGAAATTGGGCCAAAAGACTTGGCAAATAATCAGGTGAGGAGGTCTTTTGTTGTTTCTGTATTGTTGCTTTCACTTTCTTCCTTGTTTATTATTGTCTGGTTTTGTTGGATTTGTTGTCTTATATAATAATGGTATGACTGGTGAATTGGTAATGACTTGCGTTGGTTATATATATTTGTAGGTACGTGCTGTTCGTCGCGACAGTGGAGCAAAAATTGATCTGCCTAGGGCCACTTTGGTTGAGCAAGTAAAAGAAATTCTTGATAAAATTCAAGAAAGCTTGTTTGAGGCTGCCAAACAACGTCGAGATGCTTGCATTCAAACTGTTAAAACTTGGGATGAATTTGTGGAGGCTCTTGGCCAGAGGAAAATGATCTTAGCTCCCTGGTGTGACGAAGTGGTATGTCAATCAAGATTTTCCATCAAGAGAGATTTTGAAACTGGTTTTCATGTCAATTTTACTGGTGCTTTCTTTACTGTGTTGCCATAAATTGTGAAACAGCAGCTCTGGTTTATGTTGCAGAACCATTTAATTCTAATTTCACATTATATCCTTGTTAATCATAGTAGATATTCTTAATATTCTCTCCTGAGACATGGAATGCTTTGCCAACCGTAATTGAATTTGTTTTTTCCCATCATGTAATTTGCTAGGAGGTGGAGAAAGATGTGAAGGTACGGACAAAGGGAGAGATGGGAGCAGCTAAAAGCCTTTGTTCTCCAATGGAACAGCCAGAAATTCCTGAAGGTACATCAGTCTTTTTACAGTTATTGTTCTTACATGAAATTTAACTTCCATTAACAATTTCTCTTGTTACTAGAGATTGAAATTCTTTCTTTTAAACAAAATTTAATACAGGCACTATATGCTTTGCCTCTGGGAAGCCTGCGAAGAAGTGGACCTATTGGGGGAGAAGTTACTAGATCTGTGGACTGAAAGAGGATATAAATCATTTATTTTTCTGTTGGTAACCGAAATGATAGGCAATGACAGGCTTACACTGGTTTAGTTTTCATTTTCTGATAGTTTTCATTTTATGACACCTAGTCAAGTGTTTATGTTCGTTTTACACCAGTCATTAAACAAATACACTGAATGAAGATCGTTGGATTAAATATTTGTTCAAAAATGTTTCGATTTCAACTGTATGAGAGAGTTGATATTTATGTGAAATGTACTAGATAGTGTGTATGTGGGGAGTTCATTGGTGATGTACTGATGATGGGGTTTTGTTGAATCTTTTGTTGAAGACCAAGTAGGGGTATAAACCACCATGGAGCACATTTTCTCTGCTAAGTGCATCATTGTCTCCATATCTATTGACCCTTTAGAAAGTGTGATGATCTTTTTTTATTATATTTTTTTAAGAAAAGTGTGATGAACTTGAGCCTTATCCAATTTGTTTTGTATTGAATTGACATATATACCCAATTTTATTATAATTTAAAAGGTAGTAAATAATAATAGATGTACATTATGAAGACATTTTCTGTTGAAAAAATTAGTTAGACAGATTTTGTCAATGTTGTACGGATACTCTATATTGGAGAGGGAACTTGTGTCCTGTTCGGATATGCCATCGATACACCAGGTGTTGTACTATATATTGGATAGGGAACTTGTGTCTTGTTCGGATATGCCCTCGATACACCAGGATACTTATTGAGTACACCAATTGGTGTATCCGTTGACTTTTTCTCAAGTTTGACCGTAGAATACAGTTAGGATACGTGGGGGATACGGTAAGGATACGGTGAGGATACGTTTGGGGTAAAAATTTAATTATTTAAGTTTAAAACGGGGTCAGATTAAGATTTTATAAAGTTGAAGGATCAATCTAATTATTTAAAATAAATTTCAGAATTAAGTTTATGTTTTATTTGGGTTTTGTAATATGTTAGGACTTATATATGTTGGATTATACTTTCATTTTGAAAGGATTATTGGATTATGTTTTCATTTTGAAAGGATTATTAGATTATGTTTTTTGAAAAAAGTTTTGAATGGATTATTGGATTATGTTTATATGTTTATTGAGAATATGTTTTGAATGGATTATTGGATTATGTTTATATAGAATATGTTTTGAATGAATTATTGGATTATATATTTTAAAATATAAAATAAAAATATATATTATTTTAATTGACGTATCCTGCCGTATCCGTATTCTAGTTTTTAGAGATTTGCCGTATCTACGTATCGTACCGTATCCGTATCTCGTATCCATATCCGTATCCGTATAACCTAGGATTTTGTACGAGGGAGACATTGAACTTTTAGTTTTTTTTTTTTTTTATAATTTTATTTTTGAAACTCGTCATTTATTTGAAGAATTTTAAAATTTTGTATGGTAGCATAAAATGAAAGATACATATCAATAAAATGGAAAAGGGTTAGTATTGAAAAAGAAAAGAAATATTAATAATAATAAGGACAATTACCAATCAGGTCATATATATTTTTTTAAAATTCCAAGTTGTTTGCGACTTTTAAATGATCAAATTGATACTCATATTTTTTTTCAAGTGTTAAATTAGTCCCTTTCTTTTCAGAAGTGGTCAAATTGGTCCATTAAGCTGTTTAACGATATTAAATATAACAGTTGACTAACAATTTTAGTTAAAGTACGTAAATATCCTTTATTTTCATATTATAGCAAAATTGTTTTATCTTTTGTGCATTAAATTCACCATTATAATTACAACAAAATCTAAAAATATTATTAATGAAGCACCATTTATACCCTTTTTAATTAAAATTTTCTAAAAAAATCTAAAAATATTTTTATAAAACAATGTCAATTGTACCTTTATTTTTATAAACAAAGTTACCAATTATTCTCAGTTTAGTCTTTTGTAATTTTTATATAATTGTTTATTTGTTAATATTATACAAGCACCGTTCAAAATTATTCAAAAATCAAAACCCAAAAATAAAATAAACAAAAATATACATATATTAAAAAAAACTGTGCATGTGTCATTATTATATTATTTATAAGTAAAATACAATTTTATCCCCGCACAGTTAAAGTTGACTGACGAAACTTAGTTAGAGGGACTAATTTGGCACTTTGAAAAAATATAAGGACCAATTTGGTCACTTTTATAAAAGTCACAAACAACTTATAATTTAACAAAAAGTCCAGAATATAATTGGTAATTACCCTAATAATAATAAATGAAAAGGGTTAAAACTGTCTTTTTATTGAAGTATTACTCTATTGTATAAATTCGGGGGGGATTTTTTTTAGGGGGAGAAGACTCGAACTTGCAATTTAATTGTACAAATACGAAGGATTTACCACCGGACTAATCTTATTTCGTCATTATTTTAATGTTTCTTTTCCTTTCTTGGTTCTATCTTTAATGGTCATGTATTTTACTTTTTTTTAATCAATGGTTTTTTGTTTAAAAGACAAATTATCTTACATGAAAAATTGGTTTAAATTATAAGAAAAACTCAAACTCAAATGCAATAAGATGATGTCGGTTCAATGGTCTCACGTCCACGTTATGAGATTATGGGTTCCGAACTTGAATATTATAATATATTAAAAAAAACTCAAACTCAAATGTAAAAATTTAATAATATATGGGTCCATCTATTACAGTAAATTTTTAGTATTTACATTTCAATAGAAAGGTTTTAATATTAAAAAAAAAAACCCTCTTTTCACATAACTACCCGTTAACAAGGAAACAGAGATCAACATTAAAACGGCGGCGTTTTTGTTCATTTCCAGTTCTCCTTAAGACCTAAACCCTAATTTCCTGTATTTGCTCTCCAGAATCAAAATGAGAATTTTGAATTCACTGCAACTTTTACAGAAAATTCCCAGAAAAGCAACGAAACCCAATTTGTATATGTTATCTTCTCTCGCCAAAACCACAACTCAGACACCAAACACTTTGTTCTTCAATTACTTGATCGAAACCCTAAATTTTCCCTAAACACAAGCCCAATAATTCTCCAATTCAACACGCTTCTCTAATGTCAAATCCCTTGAATATCCACATTCTGTGATCAACTATTTTTGAAGTCTTGGATTCTTCGAAACTGATATCTTATCATCAGTTCTTTTAGAGCCCCGAATTCTCTTCTGTAACGTCGAGAAGAATCTTAAACCGAAGATGGATTTGTTTCAAGAGATGGGTCTGGTGGGTCCTGATCTGGGTAAGTTCATTTCCAAAAACTATTATGTTTTAACTTATAGTCTAGAGAAAACATTGTTTCCTTGTACTCAAATTTAGTCAAATTCTTAAGAAAATATTAGTGAATGATAAAAACAATCAATATTTGATTCGAGTTATAACGAGATGCAGTAGGCTTATCTCAACAAACCCAGAAAGGAGATTGTTAAGCAACATTGCATTCCTGGAAAGTTGTGGCATTGTTGGGCCTCAGCTCTCATTCCTATTAAAAGCAAAACCTTGGCTCTTCAATATGGAAGAATCCAAACTTAGAGACCTTGTTTCACTGGTTTCGGATTTGGGATTTTCTGTTAATTCGAGGATGTTTGTCCATGGACTATTCGCAGTTAGGGGAATAGGTGAAGAAACATTTGAGAGATAATTGGAATTATTTACAAGTTTTGGGTATACAAAGCATGAAGTTATGGAGATGTTTCATAAGCAACCTATGAATCTATGATGTTTAAAGTCTGGGATTGATTTCTTTCTGAATAAACCTGAGCTTAAAAAGGAGGCATTGATTAGAAGACCTTGTTGTATGAGCTACAACCCAGAAGATCGTTTGATTCCTCGATATAAAGTTATGCAAATTCTCAAGTCGAAAAGGTTGTTGAGGAAGGAGACAAGTTTGGTTAGTGTGGTGACTTTGTCGGAGGAGAAATTCTTGGATAAGTATGTGGCAAGGTTTAGAAACGATGCCAAAGACTTATTGGTAGCTTACAAGGGTCATTTATTTGATTCTTTTTCTGGCTTCAGAGGAAGAAAGTTGAGGCAAGTTCGAACCCTTTTGAAATCAACACTTCAATACTGATACTGCATACTTCAGAGCTTCGACAGGCATGGATTTGAATATCGAATAAATTTGATCTGAAAAGGAAAATTTCCTATTAATTTGTTTCCAGCCTTCCGAACTGCAGCAGATACCTTTTTTAAACATCGAAAATTTTCCAACACCTACGTTGATTATTTGACAGTTTTTGAGTTCGATCTTAAACCGAAAGGCATTGAAATTCTTTGTATCCTCCACCTGGTAACTGACAGGAGGAGCATACTTGTAAAGAGCAATTCATTCCTTGTTGGTTTTGTCAGTATACAATTACAAGAGAAGCAATCATACAAAGAAGGGTATGTTATTTGAACAGAATTACTAATGATTTATCATATTTATTTTTTTCAAAATTTGTATGAAAATTTGTTTGTAATCTGTTTAAGTGTTTGCATAATGTAAGGGCTTCCTTTGAGTTGTGACTGCTTTCCGGTGTTCTATTTATCATTCTCAAACGTGTTTATGAAGTTTATAAATGATTTTAAGATATTGACAGTGTGTCCATTACTTGATCAATATTTTTTTTTGTAGTCCTTGATCAAATTCTGAATCAATTATAATAGTTAAAAAAAATGTAGTAGTTAGAAAATGAGACACGAGAAGTTTTAAGATGAAAGTAATAATGTACTTGTCTTGTTTCTCATCATAATAGAAAATAATCAGTTTCATACCTTTCCTGTTGATCTCTATTACGATGGAGAGATCCAAGCTTCGCGATCTCCATCGCAATGGAGATCGTGACGGAATGATGGAGATCTAGTCTCCATCGCGGTGGAGAGGCGAGGGTCTCCACCGCGATGGATATCCCACGGTGGGGGAGGATTAGTGTTGGCGGCGAGCCCCCACCGCCTGGAGATACATGGAGATCAAGTAGGTTTATGAGGTCGGGTTCCATAATAGATCCCTATCGTCCATCCAGTCAACCACTGAGAATGGATCTCCACCCCAATTTTTTAAAAGTTTGTTATTTTAAAATAAATTTCCACCTTCCATCTAGTTTGCATTGTTGGTCAAAACCACCCCTAGTTTTGTTTTTGGCCGAAAACCACATGTAGTTTCAATTAATAGACAAAATGCACCTTTGCATTAGTAAATAGGTAACTTTACCCTAAAATAATCATTAAAAACTTTAAAACTCGGAAGAGTAAATAGGTAACTTTACCCTAAAACAGTAAAAGTGGTCTTCAAAACACAGCAATCTGCCCCATGCAAATTCAATACAAAACAACCCATCAAGTAAGAAGTAAAAATGGTTTTCAAAATTTTGTTTCATCACTTTGAAGTTTCCAATAACATATGTCCATCATTGACATTGACAATTGACAACAAACTTCCATGATTTATTAGAATACATTTGCAATTAAAGTTCTATACCTTGAATCATTGCCTCAAGGACCTGGACCAAGAAAAACGTTTCCAATAAGATATCCAACCTATATGTATCCTTCTCATAATCTTCAAAAAACACAACTACCAACAAACTTATATTGCATGTCATCACATAGAATGCATTTGTGAAAGTCACCACTCACCACCAAGCAACCTCATGATTAATCAACCGTGAATATTTAACGTAATTAATCCGCACAAAGTCTGCAAGTATCTTCTTCCCATCATTCCAAAGCCATAAAAGATCAGACTTCCACAATTCACATCATTCATAGTAATAGGCGGAATTTCAGGTAAGTCCCACTTTTTTTTTACGATTTGTCACTTTTATAATCGTTTTTATTATATTCATCACTTTGGTCCTTATATTTTTTAAGACTCATCACTTTAGTCAATTTGACTAAATATTTGAAAGTCAACTATTTTAAAACCTGTGAAAGTACACTTTTACCCATATTACTATTTAATTTAGCTAAAATGATTATCTTAACTTTAAATTAAAATGAAAAACAATAAAATTCTCAATATTAAAATCTAAAATAAATAGATTGCAAAAAAAAAATCAAAATAAATAATAATAAAAAAATCCATTATTATTTTTTCTTATTTTGTATTTTTTTTCATAACAAATTTTTATTTAGCTAAAATGATTATTTTAACTTTAAATTAAAATGAGAAACAATAAAATTCTCAATAATAAAATCTTAAATAAATAGATTACAAAAACAAATTATGAAAAACAATCATTTAAATCTAAGATAGTTAAATTATGAGAATGCTTTGACTATTTTGAAGACAAAGGAGTGTGAGCTTAAAGATGAAATCAAAGCTCTCAAAGAGTCTATTAATGGCATGAAAATTGGAGCCATTTAGCTTGATGAAGTAATAAAACTTGGAAAGCATCATGGAGATATGAGTGGCTTGGGTTTTGTAGAAGAAGTTAAGAAGACTCCTAAAACCGAGAACAAGTTAAGAAAGTCCAAGAAGAAGAAAGACTCAACTACTTTTCCTTACAAAATCAAAGATAAAGACAAGAAGAGCTATGGAACTTCTCAACCAAAGCATGCACTCTCAAAAAGTAATTTTTCTAAATTCATTCCGGTTTGTCATTATTGTAGTGTGGTTGGTCACATTAAGCCTAGGTGTTATGAATATATTAGGTAATGCAAACTAGGAAATGTGAAGCATGACAAAGATGTGGAAAAGTTACCTATTCATTCTCCTAAGCATGAGTTTAAGTCTAGAGCTAAACATAATATCTTTAAGTTTATCTCGGTTTGTCATTTTTGTAATGTTGTAGGAAATATTAGACATAAATGCTACAAGTATATTAGACAATGCAAATCATGGAATGAGATGCTTGCTAGTGAGGTGAAAAGACTTCCTTTGGTTGTTTATAAAATGTTAAGGAATTAGAGACTATGCATGATAAATATGTTAACGAAAAGAAATCAACAAGGAAAGTTTGGGTTAAGAAGAATAATATGAATGCTAGTGAGATAAATAAATCTTCTTCGAAAGTTTTCAAACATGTTAATAGCTTTGATGCTTTGAAAAATGTGCATATTGATCATGTTCATATCAAAAAACCTACTAAGAAGATTTGGGTTGAAAAGAATGATATGCATGTTAATAATAATCATGTTAAGAAAAATGTTGAGAAAATGTTGGTAACGAAGAGTGTTAACCATGCTCATTTAAAGAGTCTTAATCAAATATTTGTGCATGGCAGTAATGATGAGTTTAATATAAGTGCCATTTTCATGAAGAAGATAGTCAATGAATTATCTTTTAGATTTCATATTGCCATGAATAATGATCATGATGTTGTTTGTGTTGGTTCACCTAAGACCAATATGGTCAAATGTGAGTGCTCTCATACTTAATTGAGTAGTACATATGAGAATATTTTTTTTTGTTCTTGTTTGATAAGAGATCTAAGTTTCATGCTTGACTAAGCTATTTTATAATATGCTAGGTCTAGTATTCAAGCTTGGTGTCTCTAGTCAATACATGAACTTTATATTCTCATACTTTCTCTATGATAGTCAAGAATTGTTGATTAACTTTAGAGAAGTTTATTTCTGAAATCTATATGATGACGATCATTGTTAAGACTTTTAGAGAAGTCATTTTTATATTTGATTTGAGTTGAAGTGTTTATTCTTTATTCTCTTGGGAAGACACACCAATAACTTGTTGTCATAAGAACAAACAAACTAAGAGAGCTAATGAAAAGAGCTGTTAACGGGAAAATCCACTCGAGGAGTGAAATTCCGATTAACACCCTCGAGGGAGTGAAATTCTGATTAACACCCTCGTCCACTACCGGTAGGTGGCAGCGGGGTAGGTACCTTCGGTACCAGGATATTTTTATGTAAGAGATCGAGATAGGAGAATGCAAAGGATAAGAATGAGTATGAAAGACACTGTTTTATTGACTATTTGTTTGCATGGATATTACAATACACTCTCCTTTTCTCTCGTTTTACACATGGAGGTGGTGGAGAACACGTTTATGTCGATAAGTGGCTATATGTCCTCCCAGAGATTGTCTCTAAACTCTCACTGGCTTCAGAGAATGCAATAGTCATTTTTCTGGGATAAAAAATCCCTCTCTTTGGAGTTCCTCCTCCCCCACCTCTTTGTCTTTCATGGCCATATTTATAGACATCCAACATTCCTGAAAATCTGGTTGTATTAATAAGGATTATTTGGAGTCCTTCTTTAGGCGTTGAAAGACGTTGAGTGAGGCTAAAGGCGCGGGATTTGATCCCTTTAATCACTGTCGTATTTAAACTCTGATTTGGTTGACCGACTAGTCTCATTTATAGCGCTTTAAATGGTGAAGGAGTCAACTTTCCCTGCTTGCGTTGCTTGGAGAGGTACACTAACGTATCAGTCCTCTCTTGCTGGCGTGGGGCTTGTTCTAGCATTCTGGTATCTTCACGTTGACATTCTTCTTGGCGGGCAGGATACTGGTCTGAGGTGGATTCTAGATTGATGTCAAGGTAACCCGGGGTACCGGGTACATGTCGCGGCATCTAGGTGTCAGACAGGAGGTACTGGATACATACGAGGTGTTAGGTACGTGGTATCGCGGTACCGACTTCACCAGGTGTCAAAATAGACACATAGCATGGTACCCGCTCTTCTTGGTTTGTATCACTGGTGCCTTATCTGGGTAGATAGATAGTCGAGGTTCTGGCCTTACTAGAATTTGATCCCTTCAAAGTCGCGGTATCGGTCCCGTTACATACGTGGGAGTTGGGATGGGTTCCTGCTAGGTAGTAACTTGGTGGAAAATTCTCCTTTGGACCCTTGGCCAAAAACTCTATTAACAGAAGTCCCCCCTGACTTGAACACCGGTGCCATGTCGGGGTTGGAGTCAGGATGTGTAATCACTTGGAGAATTTACTGTAACCGCTTCATAAAATGAAATCTTCCCATCACACCCTGTAATTAATGTTCCTTCCACGTGGCTAACTGGGATAGGCCAAATTCAAAAAAAGAAAATATTTGGAGGCGCGCGTTTTTCGAAACCGTTCCTCTTACGTTTCCGATTATCTAGCGCTATTAATCACCCTCTCTTCCCATTGCAAGTAACAGTTTCTTCCTCTATTTATACCTCGCTCCCTCATGGCCCACTCACTTCACCATTCATATCAGTTATTTTTTTTATTTTCGTGAAGTTTTCTCAAATCCGTGCAAAACCCTAGCTTTCTTCTTCTTCTTTGTTCTTCAGCCTTCAATCTTTCGCAAAATCTTTCAATTTTGTCAACATGTCTTCCTCTGATGGTTTGGACTAGATTTTTGGTGACGTTTATACGAGTCTTGCTCATGGGAAGAGGGCTCGTCGAGCTGACGATGATGGCAAGGACGCACTGGCTTCCCGACGTCGTCGATCGAATCAGAATGTCGCGATTGGGTCGGGTTTCACAAATAAACCTGATGCCCCAGTTGATGTTGATAAGGAATCAAGTGGGGATTCAGACGGTGCTGGGGTAGGTGTAGACCGGGCTGGCGAAGTTACTGACTCGATAGGGAGGGTACTGGCCTTCCTTATGAATACCGGTGCATTCTTGACTCCTCTTGCACCGCCGATACCATTCTAGATCTGAGGAACAATTTTACGACCCCTGTTGCGAAAAATATGATTAACAATTTATCTCCAAATTCTAATTGCTCGCAAGTGTACGAATCAAAAGATAGTATAGCTAGCCGAGCACAGATATCGTCCTCACAGAAACTGAATTAATCCTAGAAGTCTTACCAATTAAACTAAAACTAAACCTTAAATTGAAAACTTTAATGAATGAGAATTGATTTGTTAATAATTGACTAAGAACAGAAAATTAAAGAAAAATAATAAGAGTTCACAGCAAAGCAAAATCGAAAATCAAATAGGCAAAACACTAGAGCATCCGATTTCACCATAACCAATCATACTTAATTTCTTTGGCATGTTAATTCTAATTAATTCCCGTTATTGATGATCAATTTTCCCAAATATATTTAATGGCCATGGCATCTGGTTACACTAAAAGTATTCATACAAATTAATCCTCTATGGCATCTAGATGAATTGAATTTGTAAAAACCCATTAAGTTCCATGGATATTGTTAAAAAAACATCACATAAATCCCAATTGCATGGCATCTACAATTAGACATTCATGGTATCAATTGCAAGAAGCAAAAATCAAGTAAAGTATGGCATCTACTCTTACTTGCATCAGGTTACTTAAAAATAGATGGTGATCAAACATCCAAATTCAAGCACACATAAATTAAGTGCAGCAAAAGATACTCAATAGGGAAGAAAATTTGAAATTAACATTAACGAAATAAATTAAATAATCATGGCTAGGCTACATCGTAGCCCTAGCAAAAAGAATTAGTTCCTTATAGTCATGAATACAAGCCTAAGAGAAAACATAGTAGAAAATAATGATAGAACCCGGTTAATAGATGGAATGTCGCCTTAGAGCTCTTCAACTTGCCTCTGCTGCTGTATGTATGATTTTTCTGCTGTATTTCCACTTAAATAGGCATGAATTGGGTCTTCTTTTAGTTCCCTAATCAATCTCCAATAAGGATAATTCAATGTGACTCAAAATAGGAAATACAATCCTTTAAACTTTAGGAATCTTGATCCAATTTCAACTAATCCTAACATGGAAAGTTTAGGATCAACTAAAACTGAATTAAAGTGAATTTCAGGCCTTCATTAATCTTCCAAAACATAACAAATTCGTCTAAGACATTCATTCCCGAATAGACAGCCCGTAATGCTTTATTTCCAAAATCCCGCGTAGAAATTCTGGACTGACCTTTGGGTAGTAAAATTGTCATAACTCCTCCTAGAAAACTCGAAATCGCAAACCGTAAAATTCTACGGAAAGTTAACTTCCGTACCTTTCCAACCATATAAGGTTCGAAACCTAGTTCCTTATGAGATGATACAGTTTAATTTTTGAAGTTGACCCATCAGCAGATGTTGTTTTCTCTGGCTTGATCGAAAATCTTCCAAATTGCTTTCAATTATCTCCTAGGACTTGAATAGCTGAGAACTAAGAAAAGAAACGTAAAATGCAAGAGTTTAACGCAAAACAAAACAATAAACTAAACAATAGAGGTATAAAACATAGGCAATTATAATATTATCAAATACCCCCAAACCTGGTTTTTGCTAGTCCTCGAGCAAAATTAGAACGAAAAACAAAAATTAAAAACAAACTAAACTACCTAGGCCATTTTCGTAGGGAAACACGATAACATTGAGCATATGCTACAAGCCTTTAAATCTCTCGGTGTCCCTAGTAGGAGGAGTTGTGTCTCCTGAGGGTTTACCAGCTGCGATACCCACAAACACTTGCTCAAGACTCAAAATAAAAACAAATAAAACAAAAACGACAAGACAAATTCACATACCAATAAGAATTAATGCACACACAACAAACTTACTCAAAACTAAAATCATGCGATCAAGTACATGCATCATATCTCATGTCTCGGCCTTTAACCAAAATTCTCAGCTCACAAACAACATACTCAAATGCCATGGAGGGAATTCGTCTCAACTCTAGGTCCTCACAAGATATCACTCAATTTTCACTCGGAACCTAGGCAACACTCTCAACAAGCATATACGATTGAATTTATGTACAAGAAAATTTCAATTTTTATATTGCATATGAGTATATAAATAGAAAAAAACGCTAAGATTTATGCAAAAGATCTCATGAAAGGAATCAAATACTAAGAACAAGATAGAGCACAAACTTACCTCCACTCCCAAGCTAGAATCCCCAAAAGATCAGTTAGGTCTTTCTTTTTGGTTGTAATGGGGCCATTGGGTGAGGGGTAATGTAAAAAGAAAGGAAAAAGATATCAAAGAGCCTAAGATCATGTCAAAAGATGTATCGTGGTATGTTGATGCGCAGACATCTCTCCTTTGAATCTTCTTTCAAATTGTATCCAGGCTTCCTCATTGATTTCTTCAACTTCTTTTGGAAGTAAATATTCAACTTGAATTCTTCTTTACTCACCATTCTTCTTTCTTCTTTTCATTGCTTTGCTTTTCTTCAATTCCTTTTTTTTTTAGGGAAGAAAATATTCTTTTGATTCCTTTATTTGCCTTCGTACATGCATGCTTTAGAACTTACCCATGCTCCTCTTCTTCATTTCTTCGTCTTTATCTTGAACTTGAACTTCTTCTTCTTCCACTCGACATGATCCCAAGCTATACGGTACGGCCAATATGTATTGGGTATAAGGGATAAGGATTATGTGGGTAATGAAAGAAAAAGGCTCATAAGTGTTTGGCTTCAAAAGGGCTAATGGAGCACACATATGGGTAGGGAAATTTAAGGCCTTTTTTGTAGGTTAGCACACATTGCCTAACATCACTTCTTAAGGTTCATCCAACATGAGAACAAAAGCAAAATATGTGATACCTTTAAGAGAGAATAGTTCATTAGTATCCAATGCAAAAACCTAATGAGATCAATCTAAAACAATGAAGAACATGAAGAGTGTTTAGGAGTATAATTAATAAAACCCTCTTTATTTACGCAATTTAAGGCTGTGATACTCACTGAGGTAGTCTCCACAATTCTTCCATAAGCAAACAAGCATGGCATCCGCTTACTAATCATCAAGATTCAGGCTTTAACTCAAAACATGATACACTAACTATCAATGCAATCCTAAAGTCAAGAATTCATGTGCATAGCATGCAATTAGACTCAAATCAATAGCAAACTTATCAAAAACAACACAAAAATTGACTCAATTTACAAAAACAAATTCTGCTGAAATTTAAATCTGACCTATGTCCACATTCAGGTAATCCTAACATGGAAAGTTTAGGATCAACTAAAACTGAATCAAAGTGAATTTCAGGCCTTCATTAATCTTCCAAAACATAACAAATTCGTCTAAGACCTTCATTCCCGAATAGACAGCCCGTAATGCTTTATTTCCAAAATCCCGCGTAGAAATTCTGGACTGACCTTTGGGTAGTAAAATTGTCATAACTCCTCCTAGAAAACTCGAAATTGCAAACCGTAAAATTCTACGGAAAGCTAACTTCCGTACCTTTCCAAACATATAAGGTTCGAAACCTAGTTCCTTCTGAGATGATACAGTTTAATTTTTGAAGTTGACCCATCAGCAGATGTTGTTTTCTCGGGCTTGATCGAAAATCTTCCAAATTGCTTTCAATTATCTCCTAGGACTTGAATAGCTGAGAACTAAGAAAAGAAACGTAAAATGCAAGAGTTTAACGCAAAACAAAACAATAAACTAAACAATAGAGGTATAAAACATAGGCAATTATAATATTATCAATCCCTTCTGACATCGAGATCACAATACCCCAGGGGGTATGACATTTACTCCCCTCCTCCTAGTTAGCTTCCAATTCATATGGCGGCCTTCCATAGTGGGGTCAGGCTACCACTCCATCCTACCCTGCGCAGGGTACTATATGCATTATAGCTTGGTCCTCTTCAGCTTACACCCGGGTTCTGGAGGCATTTGGTCGGGTTCCTTGTGTTGTGGAAGGAATAGTGCGAGACAGACAATGTCGATTGGGAACCGGGACCAGATGAGCTGGGGTTTGTTTTCCAGATCGCTACTAACTCCCAGGTCCTAAATGGCAGTTCTATGATTGTTCCAAGAACAACTTGAAGTTTGTGGTGCCGGGGGCCATGAAGAAGGATTCTTCTTAGAAGGAAGACTAGGTAGTCATTAGAGGTGAATAGGGCAGTTCCGTCCATATTGCTGGGTCCGAGTTCAAAGTCCCCACCTGCTTTAGCGGTAAGCCCGCATTGGAGAAAAGCCATCTCCCCGCTGAATCGGAGAAGATTTTGAGAGCTATCATGGCTCAAAATTACGTCAACATAAGGTTCCCTACCTCATAGGCCTTCGAAGCAAGGAGGGTAAACCGCTATCTTTGCATATCTAGTGCTTCCCCAGGTAGAAAATATCCCTGACTTTTCTTTTCTTATTCTGCTTCATTCATTTTGTAGATACTAACTCTAGCTATCTTGGCAGTCTCAACAGTGCCTCTACTAGAGGGCAGGTTTCTCCAGTCTGGTGGCCAGCATGATTCCTCGCTTGTCTCTTCTATCGAGCCTCCATCTCGCCCTGATCCTGTGGTAGGGGCTGGTACTTCCTCTGGGCTTAGCAGGCGTGGGTCGATCCTGGTCGAGGTCCCAGGGATGTCTGTTCTACCTCCTCCTACTTTAATCAGATCTCCTCTAGCAGGCCTCGCATCTAGAATGGCTAGGGTCAGAGGTACCTCTGGCCAAGTGCGAGGTCAGGCTCATATCGTCCCTACTACCACTGCTACTGTTACCACTACCACTGCTGCTGTTACTACTGCTGCTGTTCCATCAGTCCCCTCATCATTCCCCCATCCTGGTGGCCGAGTGACCTACCGGGATTGAGAGGGGTTCTGATCCCGCCGCTGATGCAAGGGCTGCTCCTCGCGATTGGTCTCGGTCGCAGTCAAGGGATAGCAGCCAGGACGAGGTCCTGGCCAGGTTTGTTGCTGCCTGCTTAGGTGGGAGCTTAGGTGCCATTACCTCCATGCCCACTGACCTATTAATTGCCAAGGGATCTGCCTTCCTTGCTGAGGTATGTCGCTTCGCCTTGTCTTTTATCTCGATTGATTATTTGATGGTATTTTAACTCGTGTCTTGTACCTGGCAAGCCTTTAAGTTCAACGTAGTAATGAGTCAACAGGTTAGCTTCCTCTGGAAATAGGTTAAGGGTGCTACAATCAAGCTAAAGAAAGCCAAAAAGGAGCTAGCCAAATCTACCAGAGTCATGGTGGTTCTGAACCAGTCTCTGACTAAGGCTAAGGAAACTGCTGCCGAGGCGCTGGTGGAAAGGGAGCGGATGCAGCGTGCTTTAGATATGGAAGTACTCAGGTCTATGCACTGCAAGACAGAAAGGGATTCCATAAAGGAGAAAGCAACGGAGCTGGAGAAAGAGGTTCAAACTCTGTACGCTAGCGTGGCCAGCCTAGAAACTCAGGCGGATACCTTAGTTGGGGCTGGTTACTTCTTCGTAGGCTATCAGGAAGCATTGGCTCTCCCTCCCTCATTTGACATGGGCATCATCGATGGGTGGAACAGGGAGGAGATCATGGCTAAAGCCGTAGAGTTGGAAAAGGCTGCTCCTTCTGATGAGGCTAGTCCTTCTCGGGCTACTGGGGCGAATGAAGAGATAGATGATGAAGACCAGAGACCTATCTCCTTTCCTTCACTAGGCCATATTGGGGTAGATCCTAATCTGAAGACTCCTAAGGTTGTAACTGTCCAGGTTGGAGGTAAAGCTCTTTACCCGCTTGTTTCCCCACTCAGATCCGTCGAGGAGGCAAGCGACCATCTTGCTCCAACATAAGGAGAATCTGGTGTGCTTAACCCTTTATCTGGTTCTGCCAAGGAGGTAAATGATCAAGCTGCTTCAACTAAGGAAGTTGGAGATCAATTTGATAAGGTGGTAATTGAAGAGCTGTGGGCTGATCAATCTCAAGTGGAGCCTCCAATAGTAGTAGATGCCCAGGTAGCAAGGGAGGCCCCAATTGGTCCAGGAGATGATGCTTTAGCATGAGCTATGTGGGGAGTGGCCAACCAAGATCAAGTAGATGTGTGATCCAACTAGAACATTTATCAGCTATCTTTCATTTTATTTTATTTTTTGTAGCCAGTGATAGGGGTTAGGCTCCTTAGTGTTAAGCAATGAAACTATCTTTCTTTCCTTTAGTTGCGTATGTCTAGTTTATTGATTTCCTGGTTGAATTCTGCCTTGATTTAAAGAACAGTCCCCAGTGTGAACCTGACTTAACCAATTCTTGGTAACAGAAGAAGCTTTGAAATCTGGCTAGACCGGAAGGTGTTGCATAGCTTGTTGCCGGTTCAAGGATCTCCTTGGACTTGGCTACTGGTCTCACTTGATGAGGTCCAGGGTACCAGGCATTCTTGTTCTGGAAATCCTGGTACTTAGGCAAAAATTCAATCGAAGGGAATCTAGGTACCAGGGAACCTCATTCTTCTGGGATCTTGGTGCCTAGGGTAGACATTCCACTATACTTGGGATTCTGGTATCATGATCGGGGTACTTATCGTCCATGATAGGTGAATGACCTGCAAGCAAATCTGGGTACCTATGGTTCCTGTTCTAGGAATCCTGGTGTATCTTGGTGTATCTCTCATGGTTTGTGAAGCTTACTTCGTTGAATTCCTTTAAAATTGCTTGGATGTTTGATTGTGTGGATATCATTGTGAAGAATATCCTATCTTGAACTTAGATAGAGTATTTATTAAAGGGGGAGCATTGTATGTTAGACTTTGTTCTCTTTTATGATATGTTCACATGATTTATTTTGATAAAAAAATGGCATAATTGAATCTTGAGAATGAATGATATCTTATATATTTGCCTCTATTCCCTTGATTATACCTTGTTTGTCTCTGTGACTACTCCTTGACAAAAGGGGGAGAAATGTGTTGCTTGATTAAGGGGGAGTTAAGGGAGAGTTGTTAAGAGGAGAAATTTTGCGATGAGATATTATAAAAGATATGGGGAGTTTATGTGTTTGTTTATTGAGTTTATGATTATATCTCACCAATTTTCTACGTAGAAGATGTTCTTGTTTGTTTAGTTGTATCTTTCTCACAGGTGCTTTGATGATTAAAGAAGGGATTCTTGAAGACTCATGAAGACATGTAGACATTTAGACATTTTAGTCTAGAGATCTTTTCGTAATGTGAGGATGTGTGAATGCGATCATTAATGTGAAAATTTGAGTGATCATTGTATGGTGAGGTCGAGGTTTTGTCATGGAATAGCCAAATGGGGACATTGGTAGGCTTTAGATTTGTGTTGGCTTGATTCCATAACAAAACTCTTTTTTTTTTGTATTGATTAGTTGCGTAGGTGGTTCGTGTTTGATATGAGCTTCAAAGTAGGGAAGCAACTTTTTATGCAAAGTTCGTTTTCAAAAGGAAAGATGCTTACTTGGATGCTAAGGTATCGAGATTCTTTCTCCTTTTGCAAGGAGTAGGTGCACACACACACACACATTGCATACATTTGTGTCCCTTCGTCATTGTGCTCATTTGGTATAACACAAACACACACATATTGTAGTATGCACATGCATTAGATTTATTTTGACAACTTTTGTAAAATTGCATGTTCTAGGACTGTCTCTAGGAAATGTCATACTTGTGTTTATTTGTTAGTGTTTTATTGATATTGAACTTGAATATGTTCTTATATTGTTCCTTATGAGTTCTGAATGTTTCGGTTACTCATTCATTAGTTTTCGAGTTCCTAGTTGGAAGTTACGAAACTTTCAGTGTGTTTTATTGTGCTTGGTTTTCGTCCTTGTGTATCGAGTCAAATTACAAGTTTTTGATAAATTTTTTGTAAACATCTTTTTTCGTGAGTGAGTTAGGGTTCATAATTTGTAAACAGATTCAAATTCCGAGTTTTGAGACCGGAGAACGGTTGAAGAATGCGAGAGGTGCGCGAAAGAAAGCAAAGGGGAAGAGGGGTGGCAAATTACCAAAATAGCCCCTCTCCTGTGGAGGTGCGTGGCCTCCACGGGGAAGAAAACCCTCTGCCCCCATGGAGGCCATGCGCCTCTATGGGGAGCTGAGGTGGGGTGGTGCCAATGGCTGCCTGAAATTCCTTCTTCCACATTATTTCCCTCTCTTATATATTCAAAAATGTGCAGAAAATTTCATAAGTTTTGGGGTTTTTGTTTTAGTGATATCTCACTCATTTTAGATCCTATTTTTGTGATTCAGAAACCAAAATTCATTACCTTTCAAAGGAAAAAAAGTCCAAAGTGTTTTTAAATCTAATTGGAGTCCAAATTTTCTGATATACTTTGATCTTCATCAGAAGTTCATCATTTTGTAAGTAAATCATATTCTCTACAATTTTCTTGTGATCAATTTTGGTGAATATCTTGATTTGAATAAGAAATGTGTTTAGAATGATTTGGATTCTATTTTTGGACTTGTTTGAGTGATTTTCGAAATTAGCATTTGTGATTTTTAATTGAATATCTTTCTAGCTAATTTTGATGAACATGAACTTGAATCTAGAAAAATTTGTGTTTGTTCTTGATTGTTGATTTCTAGATTTTTTGTCACATTTTCTAGAACTAGAATATTTTGATTGTGGTTTCAATTGTTCAAATCTAGTTCTTCTTTGAGTGAATATGTTGTGGATTTTAAGTGTTGGTTTGTCCACTTGATTTCAAAGCTAGTTTTGTAATTTTTGTTGCAAACTTGTTATTCTAGCTTTGATTGAAATGTTTAGATTTCTAGGGTCTTTTGTGAGTGATATTAAATGCCTAATCTAGTTTTCTAATCACATGTTAATAAGGATTAGTTACATTTGTTTGTGAGCTTGATTTTTGATATACTAATTCTTCATAGAGTGTGTTTGATCAATATACTCTATTTGCTTGTGTTTGTATCATGTTTGCATGTTTGCATTTTACTTAGATCATTGCCTTGTAATAGGAGAAAGTCTTTTGTTGGAATGTGAAGTTCTAAATTGAGCATGGAAGTCTTGACTTGGATTGGGCAGATCCAGAAAGTTGAGCAAGGAACTTTCTAAGGACATGTGAAGTGTCTTAGATAGAAAAAGGCAAGTTTCTCACTAGTAAAATGCCTGATGGTAGGTTAGAGTGGGACGATCCAATAGGGTGGATCATGTGAAGTGATCATTTGAGGGTGTACATTCTACCAACTAGTGAAAGATAGTGTTTCCGGTAGTTGTAGAATCAACCCATGGATATATCCTCAAGTTGTGAGGTTTTACCATGTTAAAAAAAAAACCTTGTGTTGATTTTGTTTTATTGAATTCATTTACTTTACATTGTAGTAGTTACTCTAAATTGCTATAGTTGTTAAATTTTTTACTACTAACCATCTTGTAAAGCTTTTTGGTGTTTGTTTTTAAGTAGCACTTTGAAAATTTGTTTGTGCAACAATCACAGTCCAAAAAAGTGGTTGAAATTAGATCCTACCTATTCACCCCCCCCCCCCCCCCCCCCCCCCCCCCCCCCCCCCTCTAAGTTGCTAAATATCCATCTTAGGAAATTTCATCATACAAAGAGGCTTCTTGTGATACTTCAATACATTGATCACTCTCTTTTGAAAGCTTTCTCCCTTTCTTTAATTGCATCCAATCTTCTTCATCCTAATTTCAACTTCTTTTCGAGCAAATTCTTCAATTCGAACACATCTTCGTTTTCCAATTCTTTTTCTTTCTTCATTCTTTGCTTTGCTCTTCTTTAATTCTTGCTCTTTTTTTCTTTTTTCTTTTGATTGCTCTTTTTTTGTATTTTTTTTTTGTAAGAGCACTTTTGATTCCTTTCTTTGCCTTAGTACATGCTTGCTTTAGAGCTTACCCATGCTTCTCCTATTATTTTCTTCATCTTCATCTTCAACTTCAACTCACATATGATCCTAAAGCTATAAGGTACAACCAATATATTAGGTAAAAGGGATATGAGTTTTATGGGTTATGAAAGAAAAGGTTTATAAATGTTCGGCTTCAAAATGGCTAGTGGAGCACACACATGGGTAAGGAAATTAAGGCATTTTATGTAGGTTAGCACACATTACCTAACATCACTTCTTAAGGTTTATCTAACTCCAGAACAAAAGAAAATAATGTGATACCTTAAGAGAGAATAGTTCATTAGTATCCAATGCAAAAACCTAATGAGATCAATCTAACACAATGAAGAACATGGAGAGTGTATATGAGTAGAAACCCTCTTAATTTACACAATTTAAGGCTCTGAACCTCACTAGGGTAGTCTCCACAATTCTTCCATAGACAAACAAGCATGACATCCACTTACTAATCCTTACGATTCAGGCTTTAACTAAAAACATGATACAATAACTATCAATGCAATCCTAAAGTCAAGAATTCATGTGCGTATGCATGGCAATTAGACTCAAATCAAAAGCAAACTTGTCAAAACAAAAACAACAAAAATTAACTCCTTTTACAAAACACAAATTCTACTGAATCTCAAATCCGATCTATGTCCACATTCTAGTGCATATCTCTGAATATACTCAAAACCATTTGCTCAAATATTGATACAAGAAAATAGACATGCAAACATACACATTCAATCATAAATTTTTTCAAAATTTGATTTGGAAAAGTTTGAAAGCGAGAGATTAAAATAGCTCACTCGGGAATTCAAGAAACAGAGATTCAATTCTGACTTTTGGCTGAAAGATTGATCATAACTTTAACAATACTGCCCAGAAAATTATGTTTTTTATACCATTGGATTCGTATTGAAAAAAAAAATGAAGAACGCAACGTAGAAGGAAAAATTTATTTCTTACCAAAAGGTACATTTTTAACAAAAATGTTTGCATAAAAATTTTCTCAGTAGAACAAAAAACACGAAAACAACAAAAACACAAAAAAAAAACACAAAATACTACATACCTGATCACGCCAAAATTGTTATATATTTTGGTCCTCATATCCTTATCCCTTGTCTTGTTTTCGGCGTTTTTGTGTGTCTTATAGCTCTTTTATTGTGTTTTGCAAGCAATAGGTGTAATCCCTGTCTTAGAGAAGAACGTGGAGAATTCGGTCGCAAAACCAGCCGAATGAAGCAAGAAAGAAGGATGCAGTGTGCCAGTGTGTGCGCGGGTACCGTACCCGCGCACTACCTGTGCAGTCCAAGTCTTCAGACCTTTCCTGGTCAACACCAGCGAATCTACCCACAAACCGGAGATCAGAAGTCCACCAGAATTGACCAAATGCCCAGTTTGCTGGTACTGCGCGGGTTCTTACCAGGGCAGTTACCAGCAAACCGATGAAGTTAAGCAGCTGCAGAGTCTATGCGCGGGTCACTACGCGGGTACCCTACTGGTGCACTACCCGCACACTACGTGCATTTTGAAGATGCCACATCATCAATCAGACCTATTTTTGGGAAACCTATATAAGGATTCGTTTCTGATTTGCAGACACACGCCCACACACCCATTTACATCACATTTTCTCTCTCTAGATCTAAAAACCATTCTCTCTCAAATCATCCAAAACTCCTACATCATCTTCATCATTTTCTACTAAAGAAGGACATTGGAGGTGGATTCAAGCTTGAAGGAAGAAGGTCTCACATAGTCTTTTCTATTTCTCTCCTCATTGTCATTTTCTTACATTTGTCATGAGTAGCTAAACCCAAATTCGGAGTTGATGTAATTAATTCATAGATTGTGGGATTTCCACCATTTTGATTTGATTAATATAGTTCCATTCAATTTGCTTAATTATGTTTAATTATCTCTTTAATTAAGTAGGCATTCCAACTCTTGATTCTTGTTGATTGATTAAACTTATTAGAGTAACTAAGCTTTAATTGAAATCTTTGTGAAGTGGGTAGGCACTCCAACTCCCATTTAACTAGGTGGTTGAATTTGCTCTTTAATGCGTTTAATACTCACTTTGGGTTGGGTAGGCACTCCAAATCCCAACTCATTGTAGATGTTGAATTGTGGTATCTTAGTGAGCCAAGTAGGCACTCCAATTCTTAGTTTGCATTAGTTATCAAATTGTGTTTTAACCATCCACACCTGAGGTGTTTAACCAAGCTCAATTGAGTTGGAAGTGGTATGTAAGCACTCCAATCCAACATATCTCGGCTAGGTAAAATGGGTGGATTGTGAGCACTTCAATTTAAGCCATCCCGGCTACCTTACATCTATACAAAGCAAAAGTGAAAGGGATAGATTGTGAGCACTCCAGTCCAAGCCATACCAGAAACTCTAGCTAGGAAGATTAGCCCTATAAATAAATAGAATCGGGCTTCATAAGCGGAACTTCAACTATTTGTGTCTATAATGCATCAACTCCCATATCTCTCATCATACACTTTTCACACACATTTTCATTATCTTAAGTTTTGTTTAGTTTCTTTAGTTTAATAGTAGTTGCATTTTCATTTAGTTCCTATCATCAATCATTTCAATTTACTTTTATTGCACTTTGTTTTAATTGCATTTACTACTAGAGTCACTATTTGATCATAGCTATATCTCAATCTTTGTGGACGATATCCTAACTTGCCATAGTACTTGCTTAATATGTTTGAGTGCATAGTTGCGATTTTATAAATTTTGTTTTGATATTGCATATACGGAAAATGCATGTCAATACCCCCAAACCTATTCTAAACATTGTCCTCAATGTTTGAACAAGAAATAGATGTAGAATGAAAGAAAAGGTAAGGAGGAGTGATACAAAAAAAAATCTAGATGGGTTGCCTCCCCCCTAGAGCTTGGTTTAACATCTTGGCTTGACGCTTTTAGCTAATCTCTTCAATCCTGTTGGATATCAAAGATCATTGCAACGGCATGGATACCGGGATTGTTACATATGATCCGTATTTAATTACTAAAAAATTATACTCAACTCACCGTGCTGTTTACTGTAACTCAAAAAAGACCAACAAAAAGAAAAAAAAAACTAAAACACTCTGTGCTTTTGACTCTCAGTAAAAGTACACTCAGAATGCTCTGAATAGAATGAATATATGAATATCACGCTTTGCTATTTATAGGGTCCAAACTCTTGTTTGAATGAGAAACTTAAATTTAAATTATTATTATTTAAATTTAATATCTCTCTTATCTGTATCCTAAATATCCAACTTTAACAGATCAGGTTGAATTCAATTGAATTATCTCTATAATTCAGATTCAAACTATCATGTGGTATCTTTATCTGGTCAATTAATAATTAATTACCAAACTCTTTTTACCACCTGAGCGTAATTTTTCCAACATCTCTCACTCGTACAAGTGGAATAATGCAAACTTTACTGAGTCATGTTTCTCAAAATTTTGGGTATAATAACAGATCATTCATACAAGTAAATGCACAGTGTGATCGATGAACAATATTCTACAAATGTATTAGAGCATGCAATTTGATATCTCATATATCAAATTCATTGTTCATGTGTGTCCCAGATTTTTATTTTCATTCGTTAGTCCAAGCATACTTAACCCCTCATTATACAAAGTCATGCTTGACTATATCAAATTTTTACGTATTCTTATCTATCATAGACAATACAATTGGTTGACAAGAATACCAAAAATTAATGAAGAAACATTATATCTTCCCATTGAACACTTGTATCTCAATGTCAAAGACAACTGTTATCCTAGTCATGTTTCATAGACCAAATAGTACCATAGCCATAGAAAAAACACGCTAAAAAAGCTAATATTGTTTTGTCACTTTGAATCAAAGTCAATGGTCACAGGGACACCATTTGAGGTTTAATCATACCTCACAGAACTTACATAACGAGGAAGCATGGATTATTTCTCTCATTTTACTTTTGATCACATAGCACACATGGTATGAATCATGTGCTACATTGAATTTCATTCTTAAAAAGATTGTATATATCTAAACTAATCACTGTACAGATCTGAGTTCAGTTGCTATCTACAACGCCTAACCTAAGTTCATAAAGCTCGCCATTTCTTACTTAGGCGCCAATTATGTTCTCACATCTGGCTTAATCAAGTTTCATGATTGTGGGGTTGTATCATGATCGATTCAAAAGAATATAAGAACCTCATCTTGACATGGTAAAGGCGACATATTCATACATATAAGCTCCATGAGAATAAAGCCTATACTTTATTCTCTTCTATATATGTGTCTCATCTCAGCATACTATCTTAGCATCTGAGGCGATCACACGTGTAAGAATGTCGGTCTCAACCTGACGACATATTTAAATAACATTTGTGTGAAATATATGCTAACAAAGGAAAAATGAGTTATTCATATAAAATAGTGAAAAATCAAACAAATCATCATGATTACAATCTACGTAGCCTTAAAGACTTAGCATGTGACGACTAAACATCTCGTTGTCTTTTTTGTTTTTATGATATATCTTTATATATTAAAAACAAGATACTAATCCTTTTCCAAATATATCTCTATATATTTAAAATAAAATAATTAGTATTTTAGTGACCAAGTTAATACAGGATTATAAATCCCACATAACCCTAGTTCACTAAGACTTGAACACATGACCTAGTTAGGAAATAAAATAATCTTATTATTTTATCTTTTGTCTCAATCATGGTTCGAACCTATAACCTCTAATTAATAATCAATTAATAATTCTCAATAATTAATTTATTAATTAAATAATCTAATTATTTAACTAATTTAATTACTAATATATTAATTAAATAAATCACCATTTAATTAATTCCCTAAATAAATATGTGTCACTTTCGTAACACAATTAATTGGACAATCCAATTAATTAACTGTGACCCTTGTTACCTTTAACGTTCCGGGCTAGCAAGGGGACATAATGGACCCATAGTCTTGAGCTCCAATAATCCTTAGAAGAATTAATTAAACTCTTTAATTAATATTTCATGATTATTAACCTCGGAGTTACTCCACTAAAAACTTGAGGCTGCACTCTCGTAACTATAGATGTTTTTACACAAACCAAAAACTCGGTGTCCATCGATATAGCTATTACATATGGTATGATCCTCCACAAGTAGTTCATAATTAGAGCTAGGTCATAAAGTCCGTTATACCCCTCTAATTATATCTTTTCCATTAAGTACCATTGATTCTCTAGTGAACAATAAATCCTAACTTTCTTTATGGAAGAAGGAAAGTGCTCATATTGTTCAAGCCCCGAATTAACCCTGAACTACTATCTACTTCTCATAAGAATGAGTGGATTCCACTATTGTGTACAGACCTTCTCAGCCACAAGCTAAACCATGATTCCAACATACGAAGTTATTGACCGGGAATGCAACTCCGATCTCACCCATGGTATATCAAAAACCACGATCTAACCTGGAGGAGTCAATAAGACACTCAGGATTAAGATCACTTATATATAGCCATCATTAGTCGATATATGTGGATCTCATCATGTAACGGATCTTGGTGAGAGATTCATATAAGGTGCCTCCATTATCATATCACCATATGAATAGTCTAGGATTAGACTACCGTATATTACGGAATGGATCGCAGCCATAGATTAACCACAAATAAAGTTCCCAGCTCTATTTGCTATCTAAGGACTCTATTGCTCATCTCAAACTGAATTCCTCTGTATATGATACTCATATACTCAGTTAGAGATTACATCCAGTAATCTTGGATGTTAAGTACACATTATATAAATGTATGAGACAAATTTATAGAATGAATAAATTACTTCTTTTATTAATGTTTCATTAACATTTATGAATTACAAGCTTTAGGGCATGAACCCCAACCGTTTGGTGGTAAACTCCTCACACCCTGTACCATGAGTTTGTGGGTTCAAGTCCACCCATATCCTAAAAAAACATGAATTTATGTAATAGTGTAATACTTAAAAAGAAAAACAAATATACATTTATTAAGGGACATGAATAAATATTAATAGCATTACATATAATTTATAGATCCTATATTATTTTAAAGAATCCCATAAAAAACATATGATTAGGTGAGCTTTAAGAGGACGAGATGAGGTTGGTCCGGTGGTAGACCCCTCACACATGAACCATAAAGTTGAAGGTTCAAGTCCTCCTTATTCCCATAAAAACCCGGAATTTATGTAACACTTCAAAAAAGTGAGATTTAAGAGAATTTATTTAGCCTATCAATATTTCATGTTCTAGTCGACATTATTGCAAGTGATATATTAAAAAACATATTAAAAATTAAGACTTAAGACCTACACATTCACTCATACTCAAATACTTGTCCACTTCACCTATCATGGTTCTTCAGTATTGCACGCACTTACAAGTTGTTAATATCTAAAAATTACATATGCTATTTAATATACAGAAATTTTCAAATCAGTACACACTGATATAACTTCATCACTGCGTTGGATGTGGACCATTAGATTTACATACTTTGACTCAAAGTGTATGCACTTGTCAAAACTTCTCCATAACCAGTGGTCTACAAACAACACACTGATATAAGTTATATCAGTACGCACTGAGGAGAAAATGACTCATTTAATATATATATAGTCATTTTCTCCTCAGTGCGCACTGATATAACTTATATCAGTGCGTTGCATGTGGACCATTGGTTATGAAGAAGTTTTGACAAGTGCATACACTTTGAGTCAAAGTATGTCAATCTAATGGTCCACATCCAACGCATTGATGAAGTTATATCAATGCGTACTGACTTGAAAATTTATGTATATATAAATTTATGTAATCTTTCATTTTTGTTTTTATATATCTCTTACGGTAGCAACGACTTGAACTTAAAAATTACCATGTCGGAGGAACTCTTTTACCACTGAGCCATATTGGGCAGTGATATATATATATATATATATATATATATAATATGTTACCTTTGACTAGAATTTTTTACATCAATTTAAGATTTAATATCCATTGTCTAATTATATATTATAATTGATTTTAATATCCATTGAAAATAGGGTTTTTTTAAAAACTTTTCTTAATATACGATTTTGTAACTACTTAATCCAAACAATCTGTTAATAGCCAAATTTGGCTTGGGACCAAAGGGAAATTCTCCACCTTCCTAGCCCGAAGTCCAGGTCTAGAATTACCCACCATGGAACCGCGGGTCCCTGGGTCAAATTGCGGAGCCACCTCGCAGAAGCAAGGAAAGGACGTCGAGCTCAGGAAACGTCCGAGATGAAGCCCGACACGGCCAGGTCGAGCCTGTAACGCTAAAGCAAGAATTCGGGGAGAGCCAGATGCGTGACTATCCATGCTCCCCGAAGCCAAGCCTGCCTAGAAGCCCGCCAATCCTTTCAAGTTCAAGGAGGAATCTATTAGGCATCAAACCCACATGGCAATATTTCTCCATCTCACCAAGGGAAGTTTTGGGCCTATTTGGATAAGTAGGAGGAAACTCATCGAAGTCCGTTCATGCCGAAGAACGCCTGATCGGACTATTTTATACCTATTTTAGGTCCTTAATTTTCTATCGTTTGTTCTCGTTTTCAAGCTTATTTTGTATATAATGTGTTTGTTGAGCCATGTGTAGGTACATATTCCCTGTATTTTGGTTTTGAGCTTAAAGAACAGTTTGGGAGGCAAAAACGTGCCGAAAAGAGAATAAATTGGAAGATTCAGAGTGCCACGCCTCACCGTTGACACAGACCGCGGCGCAATCTAAGCACAGCCGTGTTCCACGGTTGATCCGTTGCCAAGCCAGAACGCGACACCGAGCCCATGGCAGAACCCCCTCTGACTTCCAGTAGCTTACGGAACGAGTGCAGAAAAGAAGACATTCGACGGTCAGTTCGGCGGTCACCACAACTGCCGTTTTGACCGCCGTTTCATGGCAGTAGGTTCCAGAAGTTCGGCGCTCAGTTCGGTGGTCACACCATGACCACTGTTTCAACTGCCATTATAGTCCAGAAGAACACTAGTAATTCTGCGGTCAGAAAGACGGTCACCCCGCCGATCCAACCGCCGATCGACCAGCGAGAGGCCAATTCTGGCAAATTTTTAGGGGCAGTTTCGTCCTTTCACCATCATTTCCAGCCCTAACCTCCCAACATTATAAATTCACCTTTTCTCCTCTTCTCTTCAGAATATACACAGCCCAAACCTTCATTTCTTCATCATCTTCTTCACCAATTAATAGAGAAAGAGCTTTCAAGAGCATCCATGGAGGTTTTCCTCCATGGATGTCTCTCTCATACCATTTCTACCTATCACCCACAACATTTGAGAGTAGATTACATAGAGATAGAAGTGTTCTATGACCAATTTCATGCTAAGCAATGGAGGAGCTCTTGGAGGAGGTTTTCTTCAAGGGTTGTATCTCTATTTTCTCATCTCTTTGTATTTCTTATTTTCTTAAATGTGTAATCCCCCACTTGGGAATATTTGTAAACCCAATTTGTGCTCAATATAATGTGTGGTTATTTTTTTTTATCTAATTTATGTTTTGATTCATTCTTGTTATTATTGATTATATCTCTTATCTTGAAATGCTTGTGTATGGAGATTGGAAATTAATATGTGTTCATGAATGAGATTAGGAGTAGATTAATGTAATTGTAGGAGTAGTTGTAATCGAATGTCCCATTTGTGTGTGTATGTTGATGAAAGGTCGAATTGCATGTGTATGGATGGGTTTGAGTGAATTAGAGTTAGGATTGTGCTTTAGGAGGGCCATCCGGGCATAGTCTTGGCTAATTTAGCTAGTAAGAATGAATGAACTTGTTAATTACCATATTTAAAGAGGTTTGGTTCATTGTTTTTGTTATACATTGGTTTTTAGTTATTCCTCACGCTAGGGGCTCTAGGTGAGTTATGATTAGAGATACAATAATTGGGAATTCGGCTATTTCTTGGGCTAGGGGCTCTAAGCAAGTTATGGTTGGATGAACAATTACTCTTTCCACATTCATTAGACTTAATGTTGCCATTTTACATTACCATGTTAGTATTGAGGCTCAATCTAGCATTGGTTTGTAGTATTGGTTCACATATGTTGGTTGCGATTTCGTGTTTGAGAGGCTCTCGATACACTCTTCAACCGTTAGCTCTATGAATGGGTATAAATCGGATTGAGGCAAGAACGAACCCTTAACTTAAATTGGATGAACTTAATGTCTAACAACCCACTTGTGTGCACTTATGTTTGGTGGACTTGTAAACCCTTGTGTGACCACTTTCATGCATCTCTCCAATCTACCATTTTATTATTTCTCACCCTTCCATATTCTCTTTGTTTGCATTATTTTCCTTTATATTTTCTACACACACACACACAACACTACTTTACACACCATTCTCACCTCTCCACATTCTATTTACATGCTTTCCCTAAACTCTAAAACTTGAAACAGTTAACAACACATCCCTGCGGAATGATACCCTTGCTTGCACGTTGTACTAATTTTATTTCTATATATGTCTTTTGACTCGTGCCTTATTAGCGAGGTTGATTTTATAAATACTTGACGATGTTTTCAACGACACAAAAATATCATTCGTCAACGCCCAAAGGGAACAATTAAAGCTATAAGGAACCTAGGAAAGCAGGACCAAGCTCCCAGTACCTAGACCATGGCATGAATCCGCCTCGCTCCAAGAAACAGTAAATGCCCTACTCGACGACCTCTATGAGGAGTAGTACCATGAAGGTACATAGAATCACATCTGCAACATTGAAACATTACGTGTAGAACAAGTGATTGAATCCAGAAAGGAAACAAACTCATCTCCGCCTAAGATATTCTCGAATCCGTTATTAATCCAAAGTTAATGACCTTTAAATAAAAGATCCCGCCCGATAAGGAAGGGGAGGATTGAGAGAATCAAGGTGGAGAATAGTGAATTTAACCTATCAAGACTATGCATAAATAAAGGAGTTCGGTCTTCAGAGGGAAAGCTTCCCGAAGAGCCCGACCAAGCCCGAAGAATTAGAAGGCTCTCTGTCAGATTTTGCCTGATATACGGATACCTTTACAGGAGGGGAAGGTCCCTCCCTTTGCTTGGATGTTTGCATCCTGATGATGCCAAATGGGCATTAAGAGAGGTTCATTCTGGGGACTGCGGGAATCACATCTGTGGTGAAGCTTTAGCTTATCAAGTGCTCCGTATGGGGTACTACTGGCCAACTATCCACCAAGACGCAAAAAGCTTTGTACAATCTTGTGAACTGTGCCAAAGGACCTTGAACTTCAGTCACCTCCCACTAGAGTGGTTGTCGTCTCTCAGTTCGCCCTACCCCTTTGCCATGTGGGGAATCGACCTAATCGGACTGCTTCCCACCGCTTATGCGCAAGCTTAGTATACTATTGTGGCCATCGATTATTTCACAAGATGGGCCGAGGCAAGGCCTCTTTCCCAAATATCAGAGAAGAATAATACCAAGTTCATCAAAACCAACGTGGTTTGCAGATTCGGGACTCGTGATTGGACTATTTTATACCTATTTGAGGTCCCCCATTTCCGATCGTTTGTCTTGTTTTCGAGCGTGTTTATATATATAATATTTTGTTTGAGACTTGTATAGGTACATATTCCCTACCATGGGTTTTTGAGCTTAAAGTTTAGATTGGGAGGCAAAAAGAGCCAAAAATGAGAATAAATGGAAGTATTCAGAGTGCTGCGCCTCACCGTTGATATGGACCGCGACGTGATCTAAGCCTAATCATGGCCTCACCGCACGGTTGATCCTTCGTCAAGCAAGAACGGAACATCGAGACCACGTGCATGAACCCCTCTGATTTTCCGACAGCTTATGGGCTGAAATTATATGGGCCTGTGCAGAACGCCCGACTTAAGAAAGAGAGAGAGAGAGAGCTTTCAAGAGCATCCATGGAGGTTTTCCTCCATGGATGTCTCTCCCACACCATTTCTACCCATCACCCCTCCACATTCTCTTATTTATTTCTACATTTGCATATTTTCATTTTCATTTTCATGCACACACACACAACACCCTACACACACCATTCTCACCTCATTCACATTCTATTTACATTGCTTTCCCTAAACTCTAAAACTTGAAACGGTTAACAAACACATCCCTACGGAACAATACCCTTGCTTGCACGCTGTACTAGTTTTATTTCTATATATGTCTTTTGACTCGTGCCTTATAACAAGGTTGATTTTATTATAAATGTTTGACGATGCTTTCAACGACACAAAAATCTACTCATCAACTCCTCTCATCATTGTAGCAGACCTAGGCAAGCAGTTTGATAACTCCCGATTCAAAGACTTCTGCGAAGGTTTGGGGATCGACCTAAGGTTCGCTTCAGTAGCCCATCCTCAAACTAACGGGCTGGTGGAATCCACCAACAAGACTATCAAGAAACTGCTGAAAAAGAAATTACAGCAGAAGAAAGGCAAATGGGCCGAGGAGCTGCCCGAGGTCCTCTAGGCATACCGGACTATACAGAGGACAGCTACTGGGGAAACACCCTACTCCCTAGCCTTTGGAGTTGAAGCGGTCCTTCCCATCGAGCATAAATTGACCTCATTCAGGGTGCAGCACTTTGAACCCGAAAGCAACGAGTTCAAGCTCCGAGCTAGTCTAAATCTTCTAGAAGAGAAACAAGACCGGGTAGCCGAGAAAGTGGCGATTTACAAGAGCAAGATCGCTAGGTATTTCAACAGAAAGGTCAGAGACCAGAACTTCAAGGAAGGGGATTTGGTGCTTAGGAAAGTGACTTTGAATACTTGAAAAAGATCGGATGGAGTCCTAGGACCCAACTGGGAAGGGCCATACTTGGTAAAGTTAGTAGCTCACAATGGGGCATACAAGCTCGAAGACATGGACGGTCGACCCATCGAACACACCTGGAATGTAGATCACTTGAGGAAGTTTTATCCCTGAGCAGGGGACTCCTGAGCAGATTACCCCCACTTAGGTTTCAATATTCAATAAAATTCCCAACAACAATGTACTACATTTCGATCATCTATAAAGTCTACTATTTCTCTATCATCGACTATGTTCTACATTTATTTCTCCATGTACGACTAGGTTCCCCCACGAGTCAGTTCGCCATAATCGCCTCAAGACCAGGGACCAGCCGAGGAGGCCCTCTCGCTCCTCCTGATGCCTTGGCCGGGCACCACCCCCCGCCAAGAAGGGTCTGAGTGTAAAAACATAGTTGCCATCCAGATCTCGAGACCAGGGATTAGTCGGTGAAGCTCCCTCGCTACCCCTGATGCCTTGGTCGGGCTATCACCCCCAAGAAGGGTCTGAGTGTAAGAGCATAGTTGTCATCCAGATCTCAAGACCAGGAAATAGCTAGACAGCTCTCATGATGCCTTGGTCGGGCTATCACCCCCAAGAAAGGTCCGAGTGTAAGAGCATAGTTGCCATCCAGATCTCGAGACTAGGAAATAGCTAGACAGCCCTCCTGATGCCTTGTTCGGGCTACCACCCCCAAGAAGGGTCTGAGTGTAAGAGCATAGTTGCCATCCCGATCTCAAGACCAGGAAATAGCTAGACAGCCATCTTGATGATTCGATCGGGCTATCTCCCTCACAAACGATTCAAACATGAATAATTGTTTCATTCACGGGATTGAAGTCGCCCTGATAAACATGTCCTACATCACTGATTTAAAATTTGAACGATGGATCATCAGATATAAGACTTCCTGCCAAGTGCTGAGTGACCACCCAGCTGGCAGGCTTACATTTAGTGAATCCTTAGTTTCTCCTTACCTAATTTCATTAAGTCAAAGTTAGGTAAAGGGGGAATGAAGCAAGGAGTTCTCAGTCAAGTTGGAAGGTCATAGTCAAGATTAGTTAAAACAAATATGAAGGAAGTCGTAGCAGATTCTCATTAATAACGAGGGAGCCTATCCCACAGTAAGGCTACATCCATCAAGCAGGGAGCCCAACCCCAAGATACGGGCTACAAAAAAAAAAGATTGACTAAACTAGTCATGGGCAAAGCGGGGTGCCCACCTCCTTTTTTCGGGCAATCAAAGCCAGTCATGAACAGGTCACGTCAAGCTTCGGAGTCCTCTTGATTTCCTCCTGCTACTCCCCCTCCATGATGATCCTCGCCTCCAGCTCCTCCATCAGGTGGTTGCCCGTTTTTGTCCCCCTCTCCTGCTACCTCTTCCTCAGGAGGTTCCTCGATGGCCTGCTGCCCAGCTGGGTCCTCTTCTAAGACCTTGTTGACCACCGCCATAGCCTCAGGAGGGACGGCCGCATCAAGAAGGGTAGCCATGGATTTCGATCTGCTTCGTTCAACCCTCAACTCTATTCTAGAAGTTTCTTCCAGACGGTCTATTGCCCTCTCCTAAGATTCTGGTTGACCTACCTCAGACTGCGTGGGCAGAACCCCACTTAAGAATTCTACAGGAGCTGAGACGGAGAAGATATGTGGAGGAAGGGAAGGGTCTGCCTTGACAGGTTACATCCCAGCTCCAGCCTGGCTAGAAGGGACCGCTTCATCACCCTAAGGGCGAGACATTTCTACGGCCCTGTCCAATATCTCCTCTCTATCCCAACCTATGATAGTTGATAAGTCGGAGGAAGGAGGGAGAGCTTCTGCAACCTGGAAGGAGGCATAGAAATACTTATCATTGAAAGAGGCATCCGCCTCAATTTGCAATTTAGCCATCTGAGCATGCAGGTCCTGATTCTCGAGATCCAACTTCTTGGCCTCGACTTTCTAGGAATCCCTCTTCCTAGCCCATCATTTGGAGTGAAGGATTTTCTGGTCAAAGGATAGCTTCATCCTCTCATAATCACAGTGGAGCTCAGATAGCTCATCCTCTATTCCCTTTTGACTTGAGGTCATCTCCTATACTAGCTTCTGAGCTCATGCAAGTAATCCCATGGCCTTCTCCGCTTCGGCCTCAGCCTTCATGGCCCGATCATGGAGAAGGGCTACCTGATGACCCATAGCTATGTTTAACTTGAAGGCCTATAGGAAGCAAATCCAAGGTTAGGAAACAATCAAGCAAGCAGTTGTAGAAAAAGTATAAAGGAAAAATAATCACCTCAGCCAAGACAGTGGACCCCTTAGTGAGAAAAACATCAACGGGCATTGAAGCCATTCCAGAGATCCCACCACCCGGACAAGACGCTATGAATTGCTCCAAGACTTTGTCTGTTAGGATTATGCTCAATAGCAAGAGTGTAATATTGTAATTGACAATCTTTTCATATAAATAAAGTGATTTCTGATTCTGCAAAATCTTATAGCATTTATAATTATAATTGTCAAGGTAAATAATCATAAGGTCAAAAAACTATGAGATATGAAGAATTGTTTGTACATTCGGATATGTATGAGGTAGACACAACTCTTTAGTTAGTCTTGAATAACGTTCACAACTTAAGTTAAAGGTTGGGCACCTCTATCTTGATAAAGTTGTAGAATTCTTTTACTAGCATTTGAGTGGGATCAAATGAGTTATGATGAGTCTAAAATCATCGAAAGGTTTTCGAGTAAAAGAATCTAGTGCACTGGGTGCGTTGAACTGGATCACAATGAAATACTTTATCTAGAACCGTCACTAGATATAAGTCTTTTCATTATCAGGACAATCGGAGAGTCTATCTAAATCCTGAGATAAATTACGGACTTATGGTTGCAAGTGTTATCATTTGAGCTATCAATGAGTACGACTATATAGCATAGTCTATCCTCGATAGTTTGGTGGTATTCATTTGTTAATCGATAGAGGACTTCATTTATAGATATGGACATCGTGGCTCCATTTATTAAATGAGAGTATAATATCATCATATGTATGTTTTGAGGTATTGGATATTAAATCTAAACGTTGAGTTTTCAATAATGATTATTGAAGACATGGCTTCTGGACAAGTCAAAATATCCAAGTTCCAAATGTAGTCATATGAGGAAATATGGCATCTTGGAGAGCTATAGGCGGTCTATGAGCTCTTGACGATTACTGATATTATTCAAGAGGATACACCATCTCCTATAAGATTGTCTAGGGTATGAATGAGAAACATCTCCTTATTCTATCTTTATTTAAGAGTTCAATTTTAGCTCTTTAGTGGAATGAGTTAAAATTAATAGATCGGACCTAAGTGAATCATTTGTTGATTGTTATTAGGTTATGTCTATTGAAGCTTAAATTTAGATAGCCCGCCAAGATCCACAATCCACATGTACTTGCATGGATAACTTGATATATTCTACCGGACCAATTTATGGGTCCATATAGAATTGCATTTAATATATTAAGAATATAATATGTCTATTATTTATTTAATGGGCTGCACTATTATATTAATATATTAAAAGGAAACATGTAGGCTTGTTTCTTTTAGAAAGAATAAGTCTGGTTCACATGTGGGCTTTTATTTAAAGTCTAATGGATTAAATAAAATAAGAAAAATAATATTGGGCCCATATATACATGGTGTGGGCGGCAAGGCTAAATAAAATAGCCCAAGATATTATTTTATTTTATTGTTTTGATTAAATGGGAATTAATTTATTATTTAATTAATTAATAGTTTAAATCAAAATCTTTTCCTGATCAGTAAATTAGATACTATGTGTTGGATTATGGTTGGAATTCTTTTAAGTGATAGGAGTCCTAATGTGGTAAGAATTAAGTCCACATACACTCCTTATTATACAAAGAATTCGGCCACCACTAGTCCTACAAGGGTTAGGATTCTTGAATTGATAGGAATTAGGGAAAAGGATAATTCTTTTTCAAGTAAGGAAATTTACAAACCCTAGATTTCCTATTCAATGAATTCGGCCAACCCTACTTGGTGAAGGAGAAAATTCGGCCAACCTATAAATATAAGGTTATGAATTTTCGGCCACTAAGAAGCAAAATAGAGAGAGATTTTTGTTTGTTTTGAAAATAAAAAATCCTACTCTATACACATAGATTTTCGGCCAAGAGAGAAAAAGAAAATAAGTTCTCATTCGATAGTGCACTTACAAGCCTTTAACATCAAAAGGTTTTGTGCACACTTTCGATTTAGAGTTACGCGAGTTTCAATCATATTGATTGTGAATTCAAAAGTGACCGAAACTATTTTTTTAGGCTCTTGGTGTTTTACTATTGAAGATCAAGATCAGAAATTCCATACATCCATTCTAAGGTAAGCAATTCAAAGAAAAAGGGAGACCACGCTCCTAGGTGATTCACGTACGTGCTAGGATTGAAGATCTTGCGGATTACCATCGACGTAAGTCAATCGGATCACGCGACAAGAGGTATTTAACTCTAACTGTATATTTGAGTTTAATTAATTAAAGGGTTAAGGTTCAAATCTTTAGAAAAATTTTAAACTATACGAAAATTATTTTTTCGCCTTCCGCTGCGGTTTTAAGCAATTTTTCCCTACATTGTCATGCCCGGCAGAGCTCGACTGATGACGGGAGCAGGCGGAAGGAACCTTCGCAACGCCCGCCTCGGGGTCCTCCGAGGCTTGAAGATTTGGAAGCTCAAAAACGTCGAGTGGGTTAACCGTGAGAGCAGCAGCAGCAGTAGTAGTGGCAATGATAGCAGAAGGGGTAAAGGCAGATATATCAGCAGCCCGTGAAGCAGAAGCTCCCTTAAATAATGCCCTGGAAGCCCGTGAAGCGAGATTAGCTATCTTAGACCCCGCCAGGAAAAAGGGACAGAGCAAAAGCAGGCTCGGTTCCGGTAGAAACAGTCAGCCCTTTCCTCTCCGAAGCAATAACAGAAACCCCTCGCGTCAATCTGGCAAAGGGGAGAGGGGTGTGAGCTTGCCGGGGTTGCTGGGCTGCGTGAGAAGCTGATTCTACGACATAAACTGTTAAAACGTCAAAACGGAGCAAAAAAAAATACTCAGTGTTACTTACGAGGAGTAGCATTAGAAATCCGTAGATGTTTGTTCACTCTGCGGGAATCGAAAGATTCTGTGGTTGGGGATTTTAGGTTCAAGTAATTCCTCGAAAGGATAGTCTTCAAAACAGTTTCAGACTCGGTTGGCAGAGAATTCTGATCCTACAATGGTTTAGCACTGAATATGGTAGGGATCGCGAACCCGTGCCCGCCAATGAAGATCGAGCTTCCCCAACCACCCCCTGCCAAGATCCACTCTTCCTTCCAGGCTGGATCCTTCCTCGAGGCACCGGGATGATGAAGTTGAGCTTGTTCTTAGCTTTCGCATAGAACTGACCTCGAGGAGCACCAGATAGGCTTCCAATCTGAAAGAGGTAAGCCAGCTCCTCTGCTCCGGGATCCCTGGTCACCTTACTCAGCTCGTACTATTCCCTCCACAGCATGAGAAAGCCGATCAGATGCCTCCAAAAGCCTGGCGTCAGCTGGAGAGGAGCCAGTTGAAAGGCATTAAGAGCCCGTCGGAGTGTAGGATGAAGGGGAAGCCTGACCCCATTCTCTAGAGTCGCCACGTGAATTGGAAGCACGCCTTTGGGAGGACTAAAGACGTCATAATATTTGGGAGGAACCGAGATAGAAATACTATCAAGAATGTTGTACTTGGACCTCAGACGATCGATTGAAGATGGGTCGACGGAAGAATCGAGAATAACCCTGAAGTCATAAGGAGGAAGCCTCTCCAGATAAGGATCGGCCACCGTAGCCTGGCCTCTCCCAGCAGCATCATCCATGTTCTCTCCATCAGAGTCTTCGTCGACCAAATCTAGAGGGTTGTCAGATCGGTTAGAGAACCCGGTTCCAATTGCCACATTTCTATTCTACCGCTGTCGTTACGGATTCGAAGGAGAATCATCGCTGTCAAAGTTCTTTCGTGCCCGTTTTCCAAGGGTGAGACTGGCAACCTCTTCGCCATCAACAATGGAATCGACAGAGTCATGGCTGTTTTTCGACATGATAGGGTAAGGTTCACAAAGCCAACGAAAGGAAGAGGAACTTTCTCTTTATAGGAAATTTGAAATTTGAAAGAAGGAAGAAGTATGCGGAAGGTGAAAACACAGCAGTGTTTTAATAGGAACAGATAGAGCAATGACGTCGGCAACACAAAAGCGAAATCTTCGGTGGGATCGCCTGAATCGGTGAATGGCCGTAACGCAGCCGGATTATTTTGGGAATACACCAGTCTGCACTCGCCACGTCACTTGGGCAATTAATGAGAAGATTTCCACCAAGATTCTGGGTAATGGTAATGGTAATGGAGGGAAAATTTCCCAATTAGAAAAGAGAATCTGACTCCAACCCCGAAACACAATCACCGGTGTTCAAGTTAAAAGAGACTTCTGTTAATAGCCAAATTTGGCTTAGGACCAAAGGAAAATTCTCCACCTTCCTTGCCCGAAGTCCAGGACCAGGATTAACCACCATGGAACCCGCGGGTCCCGGGGTCGAACTGCGGAGCCACCTCGCAGAAGCAAGGAAAGGACGTCTAGCTCGGGAAACGCCCGAGATGAAGCCCGACACGGCCAGGTCGAGCCTGTAACACTAAAGCAAGAATTCGGGGAGAGCCGGATGCGTGACGATCCAAGTTCCCCAGAAGCCCTCTATTCCCTTCAAGTTCAAGGAGGAACCTATTAGGCATCAAACCCACACGGCAATATTTCTTCATCTCACCAAGGGAAGTTTCGGGCCTATTTGGATAAGTAGGAGGAAACTTGTCGAAGTCCGTTGCTACTGAAGAACGCCCAAAAGAGGGCATTTAAAGCTACAAGGAATCTGGGAAAGCAGGACCAAGCCCCCAGTACCCAGACCATGGCATGAATCCGCCTCGCTCCAAGAAACAGTAAACGCCCTACTCGACGACCTCTATGAGGAGTAGTACCATGAAGGTACATGGGATCACATTTGCAACATTGAAACATTACGTGTAGAACAAGTGATTGAATTCAGAAAGGAAACAAACTCATCTCCGTCTAAGATATTCTCGAATCTGTTATTATTACAAAGTCAATGACCTTTAAATGAAAGATCCCGCCCGATAAGGAAGGGGAGGATTGAGAGAATCAAGGCGGGAGAATAGTGAATTTAACCTATCAAGACTATGCATAAATAAAGGATTTCGGTCTTCGGGAAAAATGAGGACTACTTTTCGACAGGCACGAGACTACTACCCTCATGTACCCTAGAGAGATCGAGAGTATTTTGAGAGATTTTTGTACAATACACACTATAGATAATAAAGCCATTTTATTCTTCTTCATCTTGTATAAGTAGTCATCATTCGAGCAAATCATTAAAACAATCATCCTCCGGCCATCACCTCCGTGGTAGTGGTCTTGAGGGTGTTAACTGATATTTCTCATCCCGAGTAAATTTTTCTGTTAACACAATCTTAATTAGAGCAGTTTGGTATGGCTTATTAATTGCCCAAAAAAGCCTTTTTAATATATGAATTGTTTCAATTACCCTTTATAAAAGCTATTTTATGTTTACTAGAAAAAGCCCAAACTTTTGGCTTTCCTAAGAAGCTCTTTTTGAGCTTTTTAAAAGCATATGAATTGTCTCAACTACATTTTATAAATTTTAGATATTCCACTACATATCTCTATCATTATAAATAATTAAATACATTGTCAACAACCTTTTTATCATTTATACAACTAAAAAGCTCTTTTTAAAAATATTTTACCAAGCAATCTATTAAATTAATGCACTTTTTAAATTGAATACCAAACAACATACAGCTTTTCGTTAAAAGTTCTACCCAATAAAAGCTCTATTAGTAAAAGATCTACACATATCTCTTTCATTATAAATAATTAAATACATTGTCAACAACCTTTTTATAATTTATACAATCCAAAGCTCTTTTTAAAAATATTTTGCCCAGCAATCTTTTAAATTAAAGCGTTTTCTTAAATTGAATATCAAACAACATACAACTTTTTATTAAAAGCTCTATCCAATAAAAGCTCTATTTGTAAAAGATCTACTCCAAAAGCTCTACTTGAAAAATCTTACCAAACACACCCTTACAACCATATAAGTTTAACATGAATGGATAAGCACTTGTGACTTAATGTGAAATTAGAACCAAACGAACATGAGTTGTAAATATCTAAAATTACATATGCTTTTTAAGAAAATATATATCTAATCTGATTTTTTTTTTATATAAATCTTAAAACAGCCACGAATTGATCTTAAAAATTACTAGGTCGAATGAAATCTATTACCACCGAGCCACATCGGGTGGTGGTATATATATAATGTTACATTTGACTCGAATTTTTTACTTCTTGTACAGATTGGGTTTCATTGCTTTTCTGCGAATTTTCAGTAGAATTTGCAGTGGCAATGAATTCCAACTTCGCATTTTGATTGTGGAGAGGAGATATAGAGACACCGAGAATGTGTGAGAGATATTATGGTTTAGGTTTTAATGAGAACATGAAATGACAGAAATGTCGCCGTTTTTATGCAGCTGTTCTCTCTCTTTCTCTTTGTTTCCGGTTAATTGATTGGACTGTGCTTAAAAAAATTAGAAGTTTGATCTCAAATATAGGAGAGTGAGACGATATGAGGTGGACCAAGTGAGATGTTCTTTACATCTAGCTAGAATAACAATAGGTTGAGTTCGGGTTGGGTCACTACAAGAAAATTGAGCTACAGTGTCACTGAAGAAATTGTCACAAATTCAATATTGTGATAAAAAAAAATGTCACTTACGATTTGTCACTTTTGCCCCCGTCACTAAAAGTATTTGCGACAGTGTTTTGGTACTTGTCATAAATCATAACTTTTAGTGATACATTATCACTTGACTTTAATTAGTGAAGAAATAAAAATTGTGTCACTATATTAGTATTTAGTGACAATTAACAATTTGAAGATTATGTCGATATATACATTCTTAGTGATAATTTATTGTTTAAAAAGTGTCACTATTCACAAATCTAGTAACAAATAATCATCTTAAAATTATGTCACTACAGACAAACTTAGTGACAATTAAGTTAACCATATAATAATTGTCACTACAATGCAGATTTAGTGACAATTAACAATATGAATATTAAGTCACTATATAGATACTTAGTGACCATTTAATCGGTTGCCAAAATTTAATATAAATTTAAATTGTATAAAAAAAATAAAAAAAATAAAAATATAACCAAATAAATCATGTCACTCAATGAATGACATGGAATTCTATAAATAATCATTCCAATAAAAAAATATTCAAAAACTAACATAATATCGAATTGATACAAAAGTACTAATCCAACATCTTTTAAAGTCTACTAATAAATAACACATGTAAACTCGGCTAGTCTAAGTTAACATAAGTGTTAGGTCACACACTATAAATTCCAACCGCATGTCTTGATGTCTTGATGCTTTTGTTTTATCAGTTGGGGTTGTTTTGTTTCTTGCTTTTGGGGGCGCTGGGACGTCTCTGTTTTGTTGGAGGGGGCTGTCTTCTTTTTGCTCTGTTTTCATGTATCTTGTCTGCTGGTTTGTTTCGCCTATGGGCTTGAATAAAATTCTGATTTTCAAACAAAAAAATAAATTCCAACTGCATAGCTAAAAACTTAAAACTTCCGAAGTCTTGATTGTGAAATATTAGAAGTCAATGGTCTACTATCAGTTGTCAAGTAGATAAAAATCTTTAGGTTTTGCAAGTGAAGCCTATAAGGACATGAAGAAAAAAAGTTAGCAAGAACAAATTAAAGTCACCAAAATAAAACTGAGGAAAAAATGGAACAATATTGGCAAAAGTTAACACAAATATAAATTAAATTCTATAAGTTTGATATCTAAGTATAAAACTTATTGGAATAGTTAATCTATTCATTTTCATGTAATGTCCTCCATAATGTTTAATCTATTCATCTTCATATAAAGCTCTCCATAATGTCAATCTATTCATCTAACAAAATATCAAATATCTTATTGAGTGTTTGAACTATTTTCTATGAATTGCATGACAAATTGTAGAATATCAGTTGCATCAAACAAATGGTTGTTCTATAAGAATCATTTTATCAAACAGTTAGTATGCATATAAACTAATATGACATATAATGTAGAAATTTAAAAACAAAACACTATAAATAATGAAATAATAAGAATGAGTTCCTTAAAAAAAATTGAAAACAAATTAAAGTTAAAAAACATCCCTAAATAGATATATATAATTCTACACAAAAAAAAAAAACCATACCTTATTCGAAGACACTTTCAATATATGAAACTCGAATTCCAGATTCATACCCTAAAAAATAAGTACCAGAAAATAATCCCTAAAAAATGAAATCAAGAGAAAGAGAAGCTTAAGAGTTTTCTTTCAATGCTGCATCAAACAATTAGTTGTTTTATAAGAATCATTTTATCAAACAGTTAGTATGCACATAAACTAATATTTACATATAATGTGGAAATCTAAGAACAAACAACATAAATCATGAAATAATAATAATGATTTCCTTAAAAAAATTGAAAACAAATTAAAGTTAAAAAAAACATCCCTAAACATATATAATCCTACATAAAAAAAATTCATACCTTATTCAAAGACACTTTCAATATATGAAACTAGGATTTGAGATCCCGACCCTCAAAAACAAGTATAAGTAGACAAATCCTAAAAAAAATAAAATGAAGAGAAGTTTATATTTTCTATCCGGATAAAATTTTCTATATAATCTCGGTACTTCTTTGGATGAAACACTGTTTCAAACCTAAAAAGTGTTTATAGGGAAAAGAATAAAAAAGAAGGAAAAAAACACAGTATGCTTGTAGTATTTTTTGTGGCTTTTTTTTTAAAAAAAGAAGAAAATATTAATTGATTCTTTTTTTAATATAAATATTAATTGATTCTGATTCCTTTTAAAAACCCAACTATTTATAAAATAAAATCTTTCCTTTTTAAAAAGTTAATTTTGTGACTAATTATATTATTTGTCACAAATTATCAAGTTTTGAAACTAAGTGTGACAATTATTTTTAAAAAGTTTATATTGAATAAAACATAATGACAATTAGTAAAAATTGTCATAAAATAAGGGTCCGTCCTGTAAGCGTTTTTCGTTGACGATTTTTAGAAAAGAAAAATGAAAACGAAAGCAATGTTTTTTATTTCAGTTTTGAAATCCGAAAAACGCTTCTGGTAGAACATATGAGAACCGTATTTTAAAAATAAAAACGGAAAAAACGGGTATTGTAGATTAATTGGAAAATTTTGCAATTATCTAACAAAAACAACTTCTCTGTTAATTACACAATCCCAATCCCAAATTTCTTCAAATTTCCCCAACACAAAATCTGATAATAATCATCCTCCAATACCCACCCCCCAAAATCAAGACACTGCCTGTAATAATATGCCCCCACAATTAGATCCCCAACACCAACAACAGCTCCACAACAACAACAACAAGCAGCTTTAGGACAATTTCTGGAAACACAAGCAGCTTTTTTTTTTTAAAGCTCCACGCCAACAACCACAACGACAACAACAACAACAACAATAATCAGCTCCACCCATTTATCTCTTCAATTTTCATTTATTTTAATGAAGAAATCTGGAAATTTTTCCAGATTTCTTCTTTTCAAGCTTTTTTTTTATTTTGTTTGATAAGAATAAGCAGATCGGAAGAAATTTTCCAGACTTCCTCTCTTAAATAAATATTAGTTTTTTTTTATTAAATATAAAATCTTTCAAAAAAAAGGGTAAGAAAATTTATAAAAAAAAAAATTTGAGGGCAGATCGATGGATCTGCAGCAGCTGCTCGTCGTCGTGAAGGCGAAGTTGGTCTCCAAGATTGCCGAGAAGAAGATCGATGGAGCTATTGTTCTTAGATTCAATTATTGTACTTGGTATTTGGTTTTTGGAAAAAGTTGGAGGAGCAAACCTCCATATATTGCTGTCATGGAGTAGCACAAGAAGATGATGACGAAGAAGAAAAGAAGAAAAGAAGAAAAGAAGAAGAAGAAAGAAAGAAAGAAGAGGCAGACGAAGAATAAAAGAAGCAGTAGACGAAGGAAGAAAGAAGCAGCAGACGAAGGAAGAAGAAGAATTGAAGGGAAGGCGTGTAAGGAGGATAAATAAAAAAGTCAACTGACTTTTGTTTAAAAAAAACGAAAAACAAGTTTTTTTTGTTTTTCAAATATTTCACTGTTAACACTGGTTTTGTTTTCATTTTTTTTAAATAAAATGAAAAACGGTTAACGAACGCGAATTCGAAATCGTTTTTGGAAAACAAAAACGAAAAACGGAGTAAAAAACAGCTGCAGGACGGGACCTAATGTCAATAGTGATACAATCAAAATTTATCACAAAGTAATGTGTCACTACATGTCACATTTTTGTAGTGGGTTTTACTTGACATGAAGCTAGTAAGTTATCAAGTGTGGAATCCCGTCCATTTTACTGCATGGGATTGATTCTGATTACATAACATAACAAGCGCTTTTCCGATGCTTCAGATTGTAAACAACTATTATCCCCAGCAAGATTTTTAGAGAAAAAAATTCCAATCAATATATGAAAACAAAGGATAGAGTGAGGGTTGAGAAGAAGTCAATATATGCCACTCAAGAAATTTAAACGGAGCAGAGCAGAGTAGACACCATTTATTTATGCTGAAACCAATTAGCAACATAATTGCCACAGTATTTTCAAGCTTCAAATCATTCATCAGGTTCTTATTATACCCACTGTAGCTCAAAGAAGTTGAAACAAACTGCTTTGCAACACTGTATTTTGTTTTTCAAATACATAATAAGGGTTCGTCATGTAAGCGTTTTTTAGTTTATGTTTTTCGAAAAAAAAATGAAAATGAAAACAGTGTTTTTGGTTTCAGTTTCGAAATCCGAAAACGTGTCTGGTAACATTTACGAAAAACCATATTCTGAAAATAAAAACATTAAAAACATGTTCGGCAGATTAATCTAAAAATATCAAAATATGAAAAAATTAAATAAAATCTTTCAAAAAAGAAAAAAAAAGAAAAAAAGAAAAACATTATTAATTACACCAAACTCCCCTGAGGTTTGCTATTTTACACACAGAAATAATTTTATCATTAATTGACTCTCACCTCCCCTGTCGTCAGTCAACATCCGTTACATTTAACCTTTGACCATATCAAGAAGGGTAATATTGTCTTTTGACTTAAATTCTTATATTAAATATTTCAGATAAAAAAACAAAACAAAACAAATTAAATTTAAAATTAAAATATATAAAAAACTAATTAATAATAATAATAATAATATCTATCTCTCATGCATTCATCATCACCAAACCCTAATAGAAAATTTTCTCTCTCTCTCACTCCATCATCAACATTAAACCTCCCAACACCCAAGTGACGACGGCGACCGGAAGCAGCGACGACGACGATTGGAAGCAGCGACGACGACGACCAGAAGCTGCGATGAAGACGGCAGCGATGACCAGAAGCGATGATGATGACCGGAAGCGTGACGACGACGACAGTGGGTGGTTGATGGTGGTGGTGAGATCGATAGAATGATCTAGAGAGAGATGAGATGAGATCGATCGATTGATGGTGGTTCTCTATTTTGTTGACGACAACGACAGTGGGTGGTTGATGGTGGTGGTGAGATCGATCGATCGATCTAGAGAGAGATGAGATGAGATCAATCGATTGATGGTGGTTCTCTATGTTGTTGATAAAATAACGAATTAGGATGTTATGAAACAAAAAAAGTTAGGTTTGATTTTGGGTTTGTGAATTGTGATGGCGTTTTGGGTTTAATTTCTGGTGGGATTGATGATTCTGGTAGGAATTTTGTGTTTGATAATGAATTGGGTTTAGTTTTGGATTGATGAATTGGGGATGTATTTTTGTGTTTGATAATGAATTCTGGAAAAAAAAAATTATTGTTAATTTTTTTGAAAAACAAAAACAAGTATTTTGTGTTTTCAAATATTTCACTATTAACACTGATTTTGTTTTTCATTTTGTTTTTTGTTTTTTTGAAAACAAAATGGAAAACGGTTAACAAATGCGAATTCGAAATTGTTTTTGGAAAATAAAAACGAAGACAGACTGAAAAACAACTGCAGGACGGGGTCTAAACATCTATATCCCTGACATTTCTTTTTATTGCTTAACCAGTTCTAAACAGGATCCATAAAGGGTTCTAAGAAGAGACTACAACCGAATAAGAAAATTTTGGTAGTCATGAAACTCGATAAACCCTGTGATTGAATATCACCATTCAATACCATCTTCATGTATGAAATTTCCCCTATTCCATATATTCTCTTAAGACACTCCATTTTAAAAAATAAAATTCTAAAGACACTCTATTTTATTTTAATAAAAGTTAGGAAGAACCATCGTAGTCTTTGGATTCATCTGATGAGTAGTATTTTTTGAATTAAATTATTAAAAAAACTAAATTATCTCTCCTAAACATTTTGTTACTTTTGTAGGTATGTGATTGCCTAGAGAGTTTAATTGAATCTAGTTGTAACAAATCAAGTTTTTATATATCTAATTTTTTTTTTGAAAATTGACCTTTTAGTATATATATATATATATATATATATATGAAACTTTTGAAGATCAGTGCTCATTGATAAATATTTGTCAGTACTTATCCATAATTTATGGCCCACATGCAATGTACTGATGTATTTTATATCAGTGCGCACTGAGGAGAAAATGACTATATATAGAGAGAGTTTAATACATAATATTTAATTTAAGGATTTAAGAGAGATAATTTATTTTTTAATAATTTAATTATTTTTGGAGTGCTTTTAGAATTTTCTTGTTTTGTTTAGTAATTTTAATACATGTTAAAATTGTCATTAATAATAAAAATTAAATTGGAGTCCAAATAAATAATTTGTTGATTATGAGGAGAAGCTCTCTTTAATAAAATACGGGTGTGCTAATTATATTTATGGGTGGCAATATCAGCACCCAAAAATATATTATAAAAACTCTTCCTTTTTTCTTAAACCCTAGATTCTCTTTTAAAAACTAATTTCAAATATATTTTCAATTTCTTTTATGGAAATACAAATTAACTGTTAATTAAGTATAACAATGAATCAAAAATAATTAGACGAATTGGTTGCGAAAAAGTAAGTTTTAAATTAATTTTTATTAAAAGACCAAAATCATTATTCATTGTAAACTCTATAATATCGGTATATTTTTTTTTCTTTCAAACACGTTTTTCTTTGACTTTTTTTTGTTAACAATATTATTTATTCTTCAATTTCATCAAACACCTTTCTATTTCAACATTAATCAGGACATTACACAAATCTTGTATCCCTACAAATTTCACAAACAGAAAGTGGTTCTTCAACCGGAAAACCCTCCAATCGGACTGAAATGGAGATAGTTGTTTCCTGCTTAACACGAGGAGAGAAAAAGAAAGAAAGAAAAATGAAGTCTGATTTAAAGAAAGAAAATAGAGGAGAAAAAAAAAGCGAGGGGAGAGAAAGAACAATAACATAATGAAAGATAATAATAAAATTTTAAATAACGATAAAATCGATTAAATAATATAATAGTAGATGTAAGTGGTGTGTACTTAACAAAATATAATACATTATAATTAAAGAAATGATATTTTTGACATTAAGTGTGATTTACTTACAAACTAGAGATTTTTTTTAAAATTTTTTATGGATGTAATTACGAAAGAAGTATACATTCGATTTTTAAGGGGTGTCATTATCGCCACCTTAAAGATTAATATCTCATATGGATATGGGGATGGAGATTGCGGTCTTCATTCCCAATCTGCTCCCTATATTGTCATCCTAAATGAGGCGTTACAAATTTGAATATGTGCCCATCTTGGGCTCCTAAAACCTACACCTATTACCTATATAACCAAAATGGCAAATAAAAGGTGCAATGATCAATGATAAATAGATAAGTTGATCGTCCCGGTTACGATGAGCAGATGAAGAAGTAAAACTGAGAGTAGGAATGTCATAATCAAGAAAAAAAATATAAAATCAGAAGAGATGAAATTGGTCTAGTGGTATATCCACTATACTTATACCACAAGGTTATGCGTTCGAGTTCTCCCTCTCCTTAAATCCCGAATTTATGTAATACTTGAAAAAATTAAGAGTAAAATTTATAACTAAACAATATTATATAAATAGTGCTAATTGTGGACTACAATCACTGATGCAACCAGAAACCCACATTTGAAGGAGCCAGCCAACACATTGATGATATCACAAAACAAGTTCCATATATAACAGGATCTCCCAATAAAATTTCAAGTAGGGACCATATTTCTAAAGACAAACAATCAAAATACTATGGAAACTTTGATCTCACAAAGCGTGGGGGACCCCTCCCTTATAATAGGACTCTTCGAATAAAATTTCAAGTAGGCATTTCTAAAGACAAACATCAAAATTCTATGGCAACTTTGATCTTGCACGTTCCAGGAGACCCTCCCTATATTGGAAATTGTAAGTTCCAAGCCATGCTTGGAGCTAGGAGTGAAAACTCAAGCCGTGAAACCGATCATCTGGCCCAAACCAAACGAATTTAAAAAGGTTGGTTCGGCTTGATTTTATTTAATACAATAAACCCATTACTTGCTTAAAAACAACCCGAATTGTTTGAGTTGGTTTACCGAATAACTCAACCTAAACCATTAAATAGTTTTATTTTCGTTTCATTTGCAAGCTTAAACAAATTTTATTTTGTATCAGCACTTGCGTTAAATCTAGTATTATTATGTATCATACTAAATCAATAGAGATAATATTATATTTATTCAAATAAAAAATATGTAACTTTGTAATATTAATTTTAATTTATAAAATGTTTTGGTAATATATGGAACAATTTGAGAAATTTAAAGTAAATGATAAAAACATAACATAGCAAAATTAAATTACTTTCGCTTTAATCCTAAACCGTATTTTATTGGTTTGGCTTTACATAACTGATTAAATAACGTTCAGGCTATGCCCAAATCAAACCAACCCATGCCCACCTGTTAATCAACAACGATTGATTCTGTCTGTCTAACAGACCGTTTACATGATTGATGTCAAAATTGTAAAAAAAAAAGAATAATGGTATTGAAAAGGAATATCAAAGGTATTTTAGGGCATGCTCAAAAATAAGCATAGACCAGTTGTTTGAAGAGATGACAATTAGACCCGCACCCGGGGTACCGCCTGAACCCGACCCTTAACGGCCGAGTTTAGAGTTGCAAAATCTAAACCCACATCCGGTTTGGGTGCTGAAATAAAATCCATAGTGGGTTCGGATGGGAGTTGGGAAAAAATAAAATCCACCCACGAACCCGCCAAACTTTACAAGCACTTTTCTTATGCTTTACAGAAAAAAAAATTCCAGTCAAATATCAATAAATACCAGTATACCACTAAATTCGATATATGAAAACAAAGGATGGTGTGAGGGTTGAGAAGTCAATATATGGAACTCAAGAAATTTAAAACAGAGCAGTGCAGACACCATTTATGCTGAAATCAATTAGCAAAATCTTTGCTACAAGTTTTTGTAGCATCAAATCATTCATCAGGTTATTATGATACCAACTGTAGCTGAAAAATCAAAGCCAAAAAGCCCCAAGAAGTTGAAACAAACTGCTTTGCAACACTAGATTTTGTTTTTCAAATACATAAACATCCCTGTCCCTGAAATTTTGTTTTGTTGCTTAACCGGTTCTGAATACTACAAAGGGTTCAAAGAAGACACTGCGACCGAATAAGATAAATTCGGTAGTCATGAAGCTTGAAAAATACGTAACCCTGAGATTGAATATCATCAATCAATACCATATTCATGTCGCAAAGTTCGTCTTTGAACTACAGCATATCTTCACTTTTAAGATTTGGGAGCCATGAGCATTTCATAATTGAGAGTATGAGCCAAAACAACAATCACATTAATAAGAATTTACCTCTTCAGAAGAAGGAGAGGAGGAAGAGGAATCTAACATGTGACCTCTGTAAGCTACCAACAACTCCTCTGCATCATCTCTAAACTTTTCCACATACTTCTCTAAGAATTTCTCCTCAGACAAAGTCAACATATGACCAAAACTTGGCTCCTTCTTCAATAATAACTTTTTCGATTTGAGAATTTGCATAACTCTATTACAAGGAATCACCCGTTCTACCAGACTGAATGTCAAACAACAGGGTCTTCTAATCAACGCCTCCTTTTTGAGCTCAATCTTGTTCAGAAAGAAATCAAGTGCTAACTTTAACCCCTCCTCGGATCTGGTAAACATCCTAGGTTGCTTCTGAAACATTTCCATGGCTTCATGCTTTGTCAACCCAAAACTCCTAAATAATTCCAATTTTCTCTCAAATGTTTCTTAATTCATTCCACAAACTGTGGATAGTCCATGGACAAACATCTTCGAATGAAACGAAAATCCCAAATCCGAAACCCACGAAACAAGGTCTCTAAGTTTTGATTCATTCTGAACGAACAACCTAGGTCTCGTCTTCAATAGCATCGATAGCTGAGACCCAACAATGCCACAACTATCCAAGAGGCTTTCTGGGTGCGATGCGATAAGCCAACTACATCTACTTACAAGCCTCTAATCAAATATTGATTGTTTTTTATCATTCACTAATATTTTCTTAAGAATTTGAGTGCAAGGACTCAGTGTTTTCTCCAGATTAGAATTAACAAGTTTAGAGTTTTTGTAAATGAACTTACCCAGATCAGAACCCACCAGACCCATCTCTTGAAAGAAGTCCATCTTTGGTTTAAGATTCTTGTCAAGCTTACAGAAGAGAATTGGGGACTCTGAACGGACTGTAGATCGGATATCGGTTTCGGAGAATCCTATACTTCGAAGATAGTGGAGCACAGAATGTGGATTTTCAAGGGATTTTACATTAGAGAAGCGAGTTGAGTTTGAGATTGATTGGGCATCTGTTCTGGAGAAATTTAGGGTTTCGATCAGGTAATTGAAGAGCAAAGTGTTTGGTGTCTGTGTTGGGGTTTTCGTGAGAGATGAGAACATATACAAATTGGGTTTCATTGCATTTGTAGGAATTTTCTGTAAAAATTGCAGCTGCGGTGAATTAAAATACCTCATTTTTGAATTTGGAGAGGAGATGCAGAAAGAGGAAGTGATACAACTTAAGGCCTGTTTGATTTTTTCATCATTTGTGCCGTGTCTTGTTTTAACAGCTAAAAAATCTCTATTTCCTTGGGTTTTGCTAAAGTGCGCCTAGGGTAGAGTGTTTCAATTATTAGTTCACTATTTATGACGGACGCGTCATCCGTGACTCAGTTTGTTTAAATTTTTTAATATTAATGATAATTACGGATACGGAGAATAAAGCATACCACCGTTTGTTCATTAAGACAAGGCGAATTTTTGTTAGGGTTTTTGTTTATGGTTTATTGATTCAGAGATGATGTTTATGGGCCGGTGACCCGACAGGAAAATAAAAGTCCGACCCGACACATGCGAAAAGCCCAAATGAACTGTTATGTTGTCACACTCACAATTTTCTATATACACCCCTCACAATTAGTTTTTTTTTTTTCTAATTCTAATTACAAATTTTAATTTATAAGTTTCAATAAGCTGCTCATATATATATATATATATAATTTTTATACTAAAAAAAGATGTGTTTGGTAAAAAATAAAGTAAAACCTAAAATCTTAATCAACAGATTTATATTACTGTACCGAGTTTGTAATTACAGGGCAACTGATGTTTGTTGGATTCAATTCAATGCTTTAGAAAAAAATTGATATTATAATAAATATACGAAAACTAAAAAACATATGTTGAGCACCGCTCAATAAGACTTAATTATATATGTATGATTTTTTAAAGCATACGGAAAAGATTTTTTATAGGATCTGTTTGATTTTCTCACTTAACATTTAGTGGCACTTAATATATTTTATTAAATTTTTTGCTTGATTTTTTAAATGATAAAATCACTTAAACAACTCCTAAAATCACTTATTTATAAAAGTGAAAATTTTTCACATTTTACTTAATTAAAATTTCAAAAACAACTTATTGATATTAATTTTATAATTCCAAATCTATCATGTCACAAATATTATATATTTCCAATTTTGTCTTCTTCTACAACCCTAACCATATTAATTTTTTTTTTGTGACTCTATTGCCACCCATGAAATATCTTCCATACATATTTTTTTCTTAAAAAAAATATACTACTTAAATAACTATAACAAAATTATTTTTATACCCAAAATTTAAATTTCGACATGTTAAAAATGAGTCACTGTTGAAGATTCAAATCATCACAGACAACATTATTAGTTTATTAGCATAGTCTCTCAAAATTCAATAAAAAAAGGCAAGATAATAATGAATAAAAAATAAAACAATAATAGAATAGATTAAAGAACAAACATAATTTTTTTTATAGAAAAATCAGTCAACGTTTGTATATTAAAATGTAAATATATAACAAATAATAGTTGAAAGGACATGGATGTAAATGTATTTATTTTCAGATATTTGTAACTTGAAAAAAAAAACAAACAAATTATCACTTATATTCAGTTTTCAATGAAAAAAATCAAACATTATTTTCAGTTTTCAGTTTTCAGTCACTATTCAGTCTTCAGTACAATTCAGCAATGTTCAGTCTTCAGACAAAAAATCAAACGCAGCCTAACCTTTTTTTTTTAAGAACAAAGATATAACTTACGGTTTAGGTTTTATGAAGATCGGAAAATGACTAAAACGTGGCCGTTTTCTACAAAATAGTAAAATAAATGGACAATTATATTTAAGGGGTCGTTTAGTATGGAGTAATCAAAGTAATGTGATTCCTGAAAACTTATATACTTGTATATACTTGTGTTTGGTTGTGCATGAGAATATTGTATCAGATTCTTGAGAATATCAGATAACTGTGTTTGGTTGCATTTGATAAATTTTTTTGAATGAATTTTTAATCGTTAATAATCATTTTATTTCCATATTGATTATAATATTTATTTATTTTTAAAAAAATTACAAATTACTTTAAGAAAAAATAGTTCAAAAGTAAACATAAAAAGCAAATTTTGAAACATTTAGAAAGTTAAAAAAAAAACATGAAATTGTCATAAGCAATAAACTGTGAATTTTATACAATCACATAAAATATTGAAATGTAAGCATAAAGAAGAAGAAAAAAGTTCAAACTTTTGTAATTTAACTAAAGAAATAAGCAAATAAAGATCAAATGAGAGATGGAACAAGAGAGTGATATAGGCGAGAGAGAGAGAGAGAGAGAGAGAGAGAGATAAAGCTTTTGTATTCATTTCTCAGCAAGCATCTTTTACAAATGAGATCACATATTTTATAGGCAAATAAGAGTGGTTGAGATGGTAATATTACAACTTATCTAACATCATGAAGTAAACAAATTTCAAGTGGATGTGAGATATTTATCAAGTGGGTGTTAGGCGGTGGTGGAAATCCACATTTTCACAACACTCCCCCTTGGAGTTTCACCACTTGTATTTTAATTTGCTAGGAAAAACCAGTGGGATAAAAACCATAGTAACAATATATACAATAATCTTCTGAATTTTATGGTGTTGGATGTTCTCAAAATTATCTCGTTAAAAACCTTGTCAGGAAAACCCAGTGGGATAAAACCTAATCGAAGGGAAAAAGAATATAGTGTACATATGTCCAAATTTTATTGTTTTCTTCAAAACTTTTCTCACGTTTATATTTTGCTAGGGAAAACCCAGTGGGATAAAAACCTGAGGAAAGATATTCATTGATCTGTCAGATCAAAGTAATTTTTATGATAATCTTCTGGATCAAAGTAACATATATACGATGATTAGCAAGATCAAAGTAATATTTACAATGATCTTCTTGATCAAGTCAACATATATACGATGATCAACTGGATTAATGTAATATTTATGATAATCTTTAGGGATCAAATAATTTTTGGGCGTGCATATAGAATTGCCTTATTAAAACCTTATCAGGAAAACCCAATGGGATGAAAAACCTCATTGAAAGGAAAAAGAGTACAATGCACATATGCCCCAAATAATTAATATACTTCACTTGATATGCTCCCCCTGATAAAAGTTCTTTTGAAGCAATCTTCTAGATTGTTGAACTGAAGCATACTGATGTTTATTTCATGAAATACAATAACATCATAAATGATTGGGGGAGTATGAACAAAGACTTGCTTTATGGAGTAATATCCATATGGAATCTTTTCAGAATCTTTTCAACATATTCTGATTGATGGACAATCATTCCATTTTGATCTATGTTCGATCTTCAGGTCGAGACAATATTTCCTTTCTCATTTCTTTATAAAGACACATGAGTATATAATATGATTGTTATATCCTTATCTTTATCGGATAATTAACTGAGACGATTATACCACATCCGTTCATATTGTTTTTAATCCATATAAGAATTTTTGTATGTTCATCAAATACAATTACTAGATCTCGATTTACACGCTTCTAGCATTTTGAATCCTTCAGGATTTATAAATATCTGCATTGAGTGAATCATATAGATAAATGATTACTACGTCTAGAAGACGTATTTCAAGCCTTTTAAAGGCAACCAAATTTATCAACGACGTAATCGTATTTATCAGTTGTGAATATCAAGTTTCTGTAAGAAACCTCGCACTACAAGTCGTGCTTCATATCTCACGACCTCATTTTTCTGACTACGTTTCTGCATAAAGGTCCATTAGTATCCAACTACTTTGACATCTCTAGTTGTCTGGAGTACTATTGATCTAAACACTTTATTATTGGCTTATGAAGTCAATTATTCTTGAATTGCTTCTTTCATCTAGGGCAATCATGTCTTTTGTCTACAATCATTGATATTATGAATATCATAATTATCATTTATAATTTCAGTAGCGCTACTGTGTATAAAAATACATTATCAATGATTGTTTCCTTATGATTCCACATTTCTCTCATATGACTTATAGAAATTTTCTCAATTTGTATACTCTTGTATCTCTATTGAGATTGCTTCCATTTCAATAAATTTAGTCATTTCATAGACTCTGTATGATTTATAGAATTACTCTCAATTTCTATATTCTTGTATCTCTGTTGAGATTTTTTCCATTTCAATTATTTCATAGACTCTGTATGATTTATAGAATTTCTCTCAATTTCTATATTCTTGTATCTCTTGTTGAGGATTCTTCCATTTCAATGGATTTAGTCCTTTCATAGACTTGTGTCTCTTTAGGTATATCAGACTGTTATAGAGTTGATTTAGAGAAAGTCGATTTATTTATAACTCGAGTTTTGTTTACTTTTGGGATCCTAATAACAATACCTTTCAAAAGGTTTATAAGCTTATGATATGTATCAGATGATTTATTTGTTGCCTTTTTCTCTGATCGTTCTTCAAGAACAATCACCCTTCCAGGGTTTATGAGATGACAACTGATAAAATCTTGTTACCTTTAATATACCAAGTAACAGATTAATCATCTGATGATCAATTATTTTTCGTATTTAAGAGATACGAAGATTGAAATGAGACACACATATATAGAGAACCGAACTAGTATCTCTATTTTGTATATAAGTAATTTTTCATTTACTTTTCTCTTCTAGAGAAACTGGAAACATTTGACAAGTGATTCCCCTGATCCATTTTGATTATGAGTATATCTGAAAAACTAATAATCAGTGCAAGTAATATGGAGATGTTTGATAATTAAAAAACATATGATCCTCTTGTAGATGCATCAATTAGAACCATATAATAATGAAAGGGATCATTTAGTGGATGAATATGTCCACAATATCTCAGTGAATTCTTTGTAAGAATGATGAGAATTCAAAACCAACTTTTAGAATAAAATGGTTTTACTGTTAGTTTCCCCTGTGAACACGCAGTACACAAGTTTCCATTGGATAAAGAATCTTCTGGTTCTTTAATGGATATCCATGAGAATTTTTAATGATTATACGTATCATTATAGATCCTGAGTGACCATACAGTCATGCCAAAACATAAACATTTTTGGATCTGTGAACTTTTGATTCATAACTGCATAAATATCTACACTCTTTATAATAGTGTAATATAATCCATATGGTAAAGTACATAGCTTTTCTATAATGAGTTTCTGACCAGAATCATGAGAAGTAATGCATACATATTAAACATTCTCATTACTCATAGTTTCAATATGATATTCATTTCCCCCGTATATCTTTGAAACTAAGCAAATTCATTTATATTCTGTTTGAATGATATATATTACCACCGATACATAATTTAATACCATCTGGTAATAATATTGTGGCTCTTTTAGAGCCTTTGATCAGATCCGCTGGATTTGATATGGTATTAACTTTATATGTTTTTGAACTGAGCATATTCTTTTATGTTCTGCTTGAATAATATCCAGTATCACTAATACATGATTTAGTATTGTTTGATAACAATATCATGACTCTTCCAGAGCTTTCTATCATATCCGTTGGACTTGATACAGTATTAATATTTGCTCAGATCAAAGTCCAATTCATAAAATATATCTGACTCCGTAGAATTGTATGAGTCGTTGCACTCTAGGCAAGACATATATTTCCCTTCTGGGAATTTTATGGACATTATGTGTAATGCTATTTTATATCTCATCTGAAATGATAATAATCTTTTCAATAGGTTTATTCTATAAACATTTTTTCTTGTCATTCACAAACATCCACTCCTGGGTTGTTTTGATATCTTATGAATATAAATATATCCAAATTTACTCTCTTGATATTGCTTCTTCAAGAGCAAGTATAAAATGGATAAAATATCCTTTACAATCTCATTATACGTGATGTTAGGATTTTAAATCCTTTTATGATACTCACAATATCCTACTGGACGTGTAGATATTTTTTCTCAAATAAATGATATGTTAGGATCTTAAATCATTTTTATGATACTCACAACATCCTGCTGGATGTGTATGAAATGAATAAAATATTATTTCCAATTTCTTTATTCGTTAGGATCTTAAATCTCTTCTATGATACTCACAGCATCATGTTGGATGTGTGTATCATTCTCTCAAATAAATGACATGTAAAAATATCACTTGATATATATGAGATAACGTCATATTCTGAACGTGTTTGAAAACTACAGGTTCCAAATAATGAAGTATGACATTTATTTATATAACACTGGATCCAGAACTCCAGGTTCTCATCAGTTTTCAAAACCGTACCAACTTAAATATCATAATTCCAAGAACTTTAAGTTCTAGTTAGTCGGTCTAGCCGATCTCATATATTGCGTATGAATAATATGAATATTTTAACAATTTATTTGGAGACACAACATAAGCCAGTCCCGAGATACAGTATAAGCCAGTCCCGAGATACAGCATAAGCCAGTCTCATATATTGCATTAAAATAAATGGTTTCAGGGTCATAAGATCACTTTACAGTGCCATGAGATCACCTGTGATGTGCATAAAAATAAATGGTTTCAAGGTCATAAGATCACCTTACAGGGTCATGAGATCACCTACGATGTGCATAAAAGTAAATGGTTTCAGGGTCATAAGATCACCTAACAGGGCAATGAGATCACATGCGATATACATAAAAATAAATCCAGAACTATAATATATAAGTTCTGTTGAGGACATAAGCTATCTTGTACGTTAGGATCTTAAATCCTTTTTATGATATTAAGAGCATCCTGTTGGATGTGCATGAAATGGATAAAATATTATTCCAACTTCATTATACGTTAGGATCTTAATTATTTTTATGATGCTTACAACATCCGATTGAATGTGTATATTTCTCTGAATATTTCTATGAATATGCATCAAGCATGTATATAATACTGGATCCAAATCTCCAGGTTCTGAATATTCCATCGCGCCCGAAAACAGAGTTAATAAAGCTTAAATAAGTCAAAACAATACTTACAAGTGGAACTAGCTAAAATTGATGGCACGGTTGCATCCGGAATGGTCGAAATAGATGGAAACAAGTCTGACTCGGTCGAAAACTGGTGAAAATTACACCGAGACAGACAAAAAACATTTATGGCTGACATGGCGCTGATGTGGCATGCCTAATGATGTGGCGCTGATGTGGCAGACCTTATTGGCTGACATGGCAGCCATTGCTGATGTGGCACTGACGCGGTGCTACCTGGGTGCTGACGTGGCACAACGTGGCGTTGACTGAGTGCTGACATGGCGATGGCGGGCGCTGACGTGGCGATCGCTACAGTGTCGTCTTCAACCTTGGAAAAACTGCAGAAAAATCTAGAAAAATTTTCCAGGTTTGACCAACCTTTGACCGGAACTAGAGGGTTCTTTAGAGCTCCGTTTGAGATGCGGTTAGCGGCGTCGGAATCGCATTTCCGAGTGGAACACAACAGTATCCTCCGAAAAGCGATTCGAGAACTTCAAAAATTTTTGGTTCAATCAAAACCAAGCTAAAAACTCACATAATTTTCTCTGGAACATATTCGCTATTTGCCTAATCTATAACCATCATTCGTGCTGATAACGTGTTGTAATTTAACTAAAGAAATAAGCAAATAAAGATCAAATGAGAGATGGAACAAGAAAGAGATATAGAAGAGAGATAAAGCTTTTGTATTCATTTCTCAGCAAGCATCTTTTACAAATGAGATCACATATTTTATAGGCAAATAAAAGTGGCTGATATGGTAATATTACAACTTATCTAACTTAATCATGAAGTAAACCAATTTCAAGTGGGTGTGAGATATTTATCAAGTGGGTGTTAGGCGGTGGTGGAAATCCACATTTCACAACACAAACTTAATAATATAAGTTAAATATGCAATTCTATAGATATGACATCTATGAATGTCCATTTTCCTACCATTGCTCAAACATTTCTCTTGCCAAGTTGTCCCTCCAAGTGGTCCAAGCATTTGATGTTTCAATTTGAGTGTAACAATCATTTTTCATGTCCTCATCTTCATAGTCACCGTCACTATCCTCAAGTACAACATGTTCTAAAGGATCCACATGCATTTCTCTTCTAGTCAAGTTGTGAAGAAGACAACATGCCAAAATAATATGACATTGTATTTTGAAAGGGTAGTATAACCGACCTCTAAGAATTGCTCATCCTCCCTTCAACAATCCAAATGGTAGTAGTGGTGGTAAAATGGGCCGGGCCAATGTTTAGGCTTGGCTTAACAGGGCCTTACCGCATGGCTGAGGCAAGTAGACTGACCGTTGGCCAACGATCCCCTTAATTTTTATTTTTTTTTTGTTTTTGGCCTAAGTCCCAAGTCCAACGGCTAACTTTTGTTTTTCTAATTTTTTTTCAAAAGCTTTTGGCCATTGGCCCCCTCTTCAACGGCCACTTTTTGTTTAAAATATTTTTTAATTTAAAATTTTCAATAAAATTACAATTTTAACCTCAATTCAATTTATTATTTTTCTATAAATACCCCCTTCCGAATCAAATTTTCTTCACACATCTCTCTTTCTTTGCTCTCACTAATATCTAATTTCTCATTTTCTCTCATTCTCTCTCTCGCTCTCTCTAGTCTCTACTCTAACTCTCTTTACTCTCTAAACACTCTGATACTCTACAATATTAATCTCTAATTCTCTATAAATCTATAATAGTATAATATATAATCTCCCATTCTCTAGTCTCTACTCTCCACCAAGGCACCAATTCACAATTTCTCTACAAATTACAAAGTACAAACAAAGACAATTTCTTATTTAATTTTAATTTTATATTTATGGCGCATTTACTAATCAGAAATGGATGGAATCGGAATCAAGTTTCACTGGAAAAAAACTGTAGAGGAATCAGAATCAAGTTACTAAATTACATTCTGGTGTTTAGAAACAATTTAGAAATCGGAAACAGAACCAAATTTATTCCATTTCTATTGTTTACTTAAACTATGGAATTGGAATGATACATAATTGATTACAAAAATACCCTTGTGTATATAACATGATGAAATAGTTTTTTTATTATGAAAAAAAATATTTTATATTACTCATAACACAATAATTATAATAATTAACATCTTTTTATTGTAAAATTTGAACTAATTAGATAGAGAACTATTGAGATAACTTGATTACAAAAAAGTCCCAGTAGCATATATATATATATATATATATATATATATGTATATAAGACATGAATATGTAATTCATAAATGGTAAAATGAACATTAGATAAAGAGATGACTTAATTAAAAAAAATGAAATAAAATTAATATATAAATAAGAGATATGAATACGTAGTAGTTATTATTTTATTTTTTGAAAAGTGTTGTAGTTATTTTTATTTCATAAATGGTATTGTAATATGTATATGTAAAGATGATTTTTTTTATAAATCACACAACTAGAATAATATAAATTATTAAGTATGTAAACCAACATGAAGAATAAAAAAAAAGTAAACCAATATGATTTACGTAAATTAAAAACAAAAGTCAATAATATGAAGAAGACGTTTTTTTTAAGTGAGGATATTTTAGTAAAAATATTATGAATTCATTTTTCAATCAGGAAAGGGAACCTGATTCCTAAGGTGGGTGGGAGGAATCAAATTCTCTTTCTATCTGGAACTTAATTCCTGATTTGTGAGTGGGGTCCACGAAATTTAAATCCCCTAAAATTTAGTAAACAGTGGAATTCGGAAATACAGAATTTAATTCCCTTTCCTAAGTAGGATTTTTGATTAGTAAATACGTCATTAAAATTTATGCTTAGTATATTAATTTATGCTTAGTAGTTAGTAAATTTAATATTAGTATTTATGCTTAGCTTTTATTTATAATATTTATGCTTAGTAATTTTATTCTTAGAATCTTAGGTTTAGATTTAATATTTATGATTTTATGTTTAGTTTATTAAAAATTTATAGGATAGTTTTTACTTTTTAATTATAATATTTATGCTTAGTATTTTAATATTTATGATTTTATGTTTAGTATATTGAAAATTTTTGGTATAGTTTTTTCTTATTAATTTTAATAATTATGATTTTATGTGTAGAATATTTAAAATTTATGGGATAGTTTTTAGTTATTAGTTTTAATATTTATGATTAGTATTTAAATATTTATGATTTTATGTGTAGAATATTAAAAATTTATGGGATAGTTTTTACTTACTAATTTTAATATTTATGCTTAGTATTTTAATATTTATGATTTTATGTGTGTAAGTGCCTCATTTTATGATTGGCTTATTTAGTTGACAAAATCACAATGGGGTTTCAATGTGTAAGGGTAGCCTAGATTCAAAGTCCTTCCATCATCAAATGCCTTTAGACATCAAGTGCTTCAAGGAAGGTAGTTAACTTGACTCTACTCTTAATTAAAGAGATTTAGTTGCACACACACACTTGCATGCATATTTTGTTATCTTATATTTGAGTACCTTTGAAATGTGCATCTATGTTCACACTTCACACTTGCACAACATTCATAAAGGATAGGTTGTTTATAAGTGTGTTTGAATGCCAGGAAAAGAGATTTTATCTCTTCACCGCGGTACAGGTCACTGTCCATACACCTGCCTAAACCGCGGTCCCAGCAGCGGTTGGTTCCAGTTTGCTTCAAAAGTAGGGTACCGCAGTTTCTTCCATGCCTGCATAGCAATTCCTACTGTGGTCTTCTCCAGTAGGTAGGAACTACTGTGCCATTGTCTGTCAAGCGGTCCTAACTGCGAAGTTCTCCATAAGCGACACGTTGTGTTCACCGCCGTCCAGACAACTTGCCTGAACTGCGGTACACAGAGCAGTGTTGACGGGATTTTGTTGCCTAAGTTCAAAACGACATCATTTTGTCTAGGGCTTTATTTAAATAGATCCTTTCATCTTTTTGGTCATTTAATAGCTTAAGATTTCAGACTACCTCATTTAGCTCAAGAGTGCCTTACAAGACAATCCATCAAGATTCAATCTTTCTTGACCAAAACCCAAATACCCATCGTCTATTCATGAAGCAAACATCATCTAGCATCATCTAGGTTATGTTCTTGCTTGGGTTTTCATCAACACACATGACTTTGTAAGTAGAACATCATCTTCATTCATTCTAGTGTTCAAATCTCCTTTACGACTTACTTGCATAATGATTGAGTTTTTATGTACAAGTTGAGATTTTTGTGTTGAATGTTGGGTTTTGTATTGTGATAGCTATTGCATCTAGGCTTGCATTTATTCTAAATAGCTAAGTTATATGTATGTCATATAGCAACATGATATCTATGATTGTTTGACTTGTTCATCCATGGTTAGATAAGCATTAAATGTGTTGACCTAGCATTTATACATATAGAATATTCTTCATATTCACATTAGGTTGCATATATCTTCTCTTGAGAGTTAAGTCTTGATGTACCATGGGTAGTGTACAAGCAAGATCCTAAAATCACTATTAAAGGCATGCGGGTAGCAAGAGCGGATTAGTAACCGATTAGGTGTGATGCGGTCAACCTAGGTTGTAATCATTTTTTCAAATAGTGGATTTGAGGGTTCGATTAGCAATTAGGCATGTGAGTTTTTTACCATATTGGGGTTTTCTCACGTAAAACAAATTATTGTGTCATTATTTTATATTCCACACTTATCGTTACAATGATTGTTTGTTTTAGAGGTTAGGGGTTTTTGAGATTAATATTAATTGGAAAATTATTAGCCTTCCAGTCAAGAAAAACCCCTACTTCAACAACACCTCCAAAGAAGCAAAAGAGCATTGCATTGAAGACCTCCAAGGAAGAAAGATTGGGGGGGGGTGGGGGGGGGGGGGGGGTGGGGTAGAAGATTCAGATGAAGAAATGGCTTTAATGGTGAAGAGGTTCAAGCAATTTATGAAGTTTGAGAAAAAGGGCTTGGGCTCTAAAGGAAAATTTATGAAGAAGAAGACACCTTTCAGGAAGGGGGAGCAAATTCAAGAAAAGGACTCCAAGAAGGGTGTTCAATGCTACCAGTGTAGTGGGTATGGACACATTGCTCCCAAGTGTGCTAATCTGAAGAAGAAAAAGAAAAAGAAAGGAAAGGCTATGGTGGCCACTTGGAGTGATAGTGAAGACTTAGAAGAGGAAGAAAATGTTAGGATTATGCTCAATGGCATGAGTGTAATATTATAATTGACAATCTTCTCATATTAATAAAGTGAATTCTGATTCTTACAATTACTTATAGCATTTATTATTATAATTGTCAAGGTAAATAATCATAAGGTCAAAAGACTATGAGACATGAAGAATTGTTCATACATCCGGATATGTATGAGGTAGACACAATTCTTTAGTTAGTCTTGAATAACGTTCACAACTTAAGTTAAAGGTTGGGCACCTCTATCTTGTTAAAGTTGTAGAATTCTTTTACTAGCATTTGAGTGGGATCAAATGAATATGATGAGTCTAAAATCATCGAAAGGTTTTTGAGTAAAAGAATCTAGTGCACTAGGTGCATTGAACTAAATCACAATGAAATACTTTATCTAGAACCGTCACTAGATATAAGTCTTTTCATTAAAGAGGACAATCAGAGAGTCTATCTTAATCCTGAGATAAATGATGGACTTATGGTTGCAAGTGTTATCATTAGAGCTATCAATGAGTACTATTATATAGCATAGTCTATCCTCGATAGTTTGGTGGTATACATTTGTTAATCGATAGAGGACTTCATTTATAGATATGGACATCGTGGCTCCATTTATTAAATGAAAGTATAATATCATCATATGGATGTTTTGAGGTATTGGATATTAAATCTCAACGTTGAGTTTTCAATAATGATTATTGAAAACATGGCTTCTGGACAAGTCAATGTATCCAAGTTCGAAATGTGGTCATATGAGGAAATATGGTAACTTGGAGAGCTATAGGCGGTCTATGAGCTCTTGGTGATTACTGATATTATTCACGAGGATACACCATCTCCTATAAGATTGTCTAGGGTATGAATGAGAAACAACTCCTTATTCTATCTTTATTTAAGAGTTCAATTTTAGCTCTTTAGTGGAATGAGTTAAAATTAATAGATTGGACCTAAGTGAATCATTTGTTGATTGTGATTAGGTTGTGTCTGTTGAAGCTTAACCTTAGATAGCTCGCTAAGATCCCCAATCGACACGTATTTGCATGGATCACTTGATATATTATACCGGGCCGATTTAAGGGTCCATCTAGAATTGATTTTTATATATCAAGAATATAATATGTCTATTATTTAATTAATGGGCTGCACTATTATATTAATATATTAAAAGGAGACATGTGGGCTTGTTTCTTTTAATAAGAATGGGTCTGGTTCACATGTGGGCTTTTATTTAAAGTCCAATGGATTAAATGAAATAAGAAAATAATATATGGCCCATTTATATAAGTGGGGCGGCAAGGTGTATATATTAACCTAATATATAATTTTGTTTCATTGTTTTAATTAAATAAGAATTAGTTAATTTATTAATTAATTGTTTAATTATGAAACAAATCTTTTTCTGATCATGAAATATATTTCCAAAAGTTATACTATTGGTAGTAGTATATTAAAAGTAAAAGTCTTGTTTGATAAGAAAATAAATAATTAATTTTATTTATTTAATCAAATAAGAAGTCTTTTTATTTAGTCAATAAAAGAATAAAAATATCTATGAGTTGGATTAAGTTTTGAAGTCTAAAGGTTGATGGAAATTAGGGTGCAACACAAACTCTTTTTAGTATGTGATTTGCGGCAACCCTAGTCCATTAAGAGGAAGATTTCAGCAATCCTAAATAGAAGAGGAAGCAAAATTTCGGCCACCTATATAATACCACATATAGAATTCGGCCACTATAGTTGATTGAATGATTCAATTTTTCTTCTTCTTCTCAATTCATAGAAAAGGATAATTTTTATTCTACTAAACATAAAAGAGAGAAGAGATTATTCTTTGATAGTACACTGATTGCTTGTTCATCAATAAGCTTGTGTGTACAACATCGAATTAGGTTCACGCGAGTTTCGATCATTAGATTGAGAACTCAAAAGTGACCGGAATAATTTTTGTCTTCTTTTGATTGTTTTGTGACTAACAAAAGAAAAAGAAAACTTTGTTCATCCATTCTCAGGTTTGCAATTCAAAGAAAAAGGGAGACCACGCTCCTAGGTGATTCACATACGTGTTCGGATTGGAAGATCTAGCGGTACTGTTCACGATCACTGTTCACCGGGGGTACTGTTCACGCGGGTACTGTTCAAGGGCATCGGAAAAGATTTTGCGGATTACCAATCGATGTAAGTCAATCGGATCACGCGTCAAGAGGTATTTAACTCTAACCGTATATATTTGAGTTTAATTAATTAAAAAGTTAAGGTTCAACTTTGAGAAAAATTTTAAAACCATACGAAATCTATTTTTCGTTTCTTCCGCTGCGTTTATATCGATTTTTTCATACAATTAGTATCAGAGCCTTGGTTGTACCTTTTAATTAATTAACGTATATATACGTGAATCTATTTCTTTTTTATTGTGATTATACATGTTTTAGAAAGAGATGGCACTCTAGGTATTCGCATATATAATTACATGATGAATGTATGGATTTATATATGTTTTATAAAGTGAATTGTTATTGCTCGATTTTGGTCCTAGAATTTCAATGTAATTTTTGTTTCGGATTTGTAACAAGAAGGGTGGTCTATTATCGCCATAATTCCTTCTTGGTAGTTGCTAGGGTTTTATTTTTTTTTGTATGTAAAATAAGTGCAGTATTTTTTTTTTGTAATCAGGTGCAGTATTTTTTTTGTAAATCTTACTGCAGTAAAATAAAAAAAAAATTTGCTGCAGTAATTTATTAGTAATATGATGTAATGTATTCGGATATTGAAAATTGGAAAACACGAAGAAAAATGAAGCAACCGGAACCGAGAACGAGCACCGTGCGCACCCTAGGACTGGATTGGGCTGCGCATGGCAAGCCCAATCCTTGGTGGGCTGCGCACGGTAGCCTTGTGTGGCCTTATGGGCTGCGCAAGGCAGCCCCTTTGTGGGGTTGTGGGCTGTGCACGTCCATGGGAGGAGGCCGAGGGATGAGCGTATGGTTGATGGCCACTTGAAGATCTTGTATTCCTAACAATTGTAATTTACTTGCTTTTCTAGGATGGGCCAAAATTGTTGCTATTTAATTTTTGCTTAAATATTACAATATTTGTTGTTGTATGATAACATGACATTTTAGAATATGAGTGCCACTCATATATCTCTTTTGGTATGAACACGCATTGAATGATTTAGGTATCTAATTGGCATCTAGATAACTTGATAAAAATCATTCTTTGGGATTTAATCACAATCCTTAAATAATTGAGTGGGAGAAGGTGTGCAAGAACGCCTATGGCCTTCAAGATTAGTTGAGTTTTATTATTTTTGGTAATCCCCCCAAGGGGCATCCATAAATGGAATTTAACAATATACTTCCTTACAAGGATAGACTAGACAATTGACTTAAACGAAATCTACTCCCCAAGGAGGGATTTTCGTGAGAGAAAATTGAGGGTCGATATCTTGGTAACACACTCAATGTAATTTTATTAATATCCTCCCAAGAGTTCTTGTTAATAAAAATTACAAGGCTAAAATTAAAAACGCTGGTTGTTATGTTAACAATTAGGTGGGACCTAGTTTAACTAGTAAATAGTGCGAACTCCCAAAGGAGGCATAATATTTATGGGTGTTGGATCACCGTTGAATTTTTATGATTGAATTATTTATTTTAATTCAAGATAAATTTTTAAAAGTGCTATTATCATGATTATTTACTTATATATGTTTTTGTTTTAATCAGAAATCATGACCCCATCACTTATGAACATCCTGAAAGATAACACCTTAACTGGAGATAACTACGTAACATGGAAAAGGAAAATTGGGTTGTTGCTGCAAAGTGAAAAACATAAGTTTGTTCTGACCACTCCTAAACCACCCCTTCCTAATAATGAATCTAATGTGATGCAAAGAGATGAGTATGAGCAGTGGAAGACTTCTGATGATATGGCAAAATGTTACATTATGGCCACTATCTCCGACGTGTTGCAACAGCAACATGAAGGAATGGAGTTCGCTGCTGATATAATGATGTCTTTAGAGGAAATGTTTGCTATGAGGTCTAGGACGACTAAGAGAGAGGCAGTGACTGCTTTTATGAATCTTAGGATGAAACCTGGACAATCTATGAAAGATCACATGACGAAAGTCATAGCACATCTCAATATTGCTGAACTAAATGGTGCTGAGATTGATGGTGAGACCAAAATTGATATGGTAGTTAACTCACTGTCAGATTCCTTTGATCAGTTCAAGTTGGACTACACCTTGAACAAAAAGGAATACACCTTGCAGGGCCTGATGCAAGATGTTCAAAGCGCTGAAAAGATCCTTGTGAAAAACAAAGGTCAAGAGATTCATTTGGTTGGTAAAGTTGCTACTGTTAAGACCCGTAAAAAGGTCAAGAAACAACAGAAGAAAAAGCAACTTGGGCCTACCAAGAAGGAAACCAAGAAAGTAACCAAGATCAAAGGGAAATGCTTCCTTTGTGGTGAAAAAGGACATTGGAAAAGAGATTTCCCAAAGTCCCAGAAAAAGAAGGAAGAAGGGGTTTCAGGAAAAGAGAAGGTTGAATGAAGATGAAGTCAATTTACGTTTGGGCAACGGAACTTTAGTGTTGCAAGTGCAGTGGGAGATATTAGAGTTATTTTAGATTCTAGTAGGCATTTAGATTTAATAGACGTTTATTATGTACCTCAATTCAAGAGGAATTTAATTTCAGTTTCTTGTTTAAATAAGTTTGGATATTCGGTTACTTTTAATAAAACTTTTATTATTAGTAAGAATGACAAAGTTGTTTGCAAAGGTACATTGGAAAACGGTTTATTCTTTTTGCATAGAAATATCTCTCACTCGTTAGACACAGAAATAACGGAACCTAATCATAAAAGAGTAAAATTATCAAAAGATGAAACCTATCTTTGGCATTTACGCCTAGGTCACATTAACCTTAATAGGATTAAAAGATTGGTATGTGACGGACCTTTAAGTGACTTAAAGGTTGATGATCTACCAACTTGTGAATCTTGTTTGGAAGGTAAAATGACCAAAAGGCCGTTCAATACCAAAGGTGCAAGAGCCACTGAATGTTTAGGACTAGTACACACTGATGTATGTGGTCCTATGAGCATTCAAGCTAGAGGTGGATATGAGTACTTCATCACCTTCACAGATGATTACTCAAGATTTGGTTATGTGTATCTCATGAGACATAAGTCGGATGCATTTGATATGTTCAAAGCATTCAAAGCTGAAGTAGAAAATCAGCTTGAGAAACATATAAAAATCTTGAGATCTGATCGTGGTGGAGAATATCTATCTGGAGAGTTTCAGCAATATCTTATTGATAATGGGATAGTTTCTCAGCTTTCTGCACCAGGTACACCTCAACAAAATGGGGTAGCAGAAAGGAGAAATAGGACTCTTTTAGAGATGGTTAGATCAATGTTGAGTTATTCAACACTTCCTATTTTTTTTTTGGGGATATGCTCTACAAACAGCAATATATATTCTAAACGATGTACCATCTAAATCTGTCCCTAAAACCCCACATGAATTGCGGACTGGGCGAAAGCCTAGTTTACAACACATGAGGATATTTGGTTGTCCTGCGCATGTGTTGAAAGGAAAGACAGAAAAGATGGAGTCCCGTTCGGAAACATGTATATTTGTGGGGTATCCAATATGAACTAAATGATATTATTTCTATAGTCCTTCTGATCTAAAAGTATTTGTTTCAACAAATGCTTCATTTCTAGAAAAGGACTATATGAATAATTTTGAGCCCAAAAGTAGAATTGTCCTGAATGAGATGTCAGGAGATACAATTCCACAAGAGTTTTCACAACCCAGCCAAATTGTAAGTTCCACTCCAACACAAGATCAACAACCTACCATTCCTCATCGTAGTGGGAGGGTTAGAACACAACCCGAAAGATATATCGGTCTAGGAGAATCTGTTGAGAATCTCCCGAACGACGATGATCCCTACACGTACAAGGAAGCTATGGAGGATGTTGATTGTCGTCATTAGCAAAAGGCAATGCAATACGAGATTGAGTCGATGTTCAATAACAAAGTCTGGTCCCTTGTATACTTGCCTAAAGGGATAAAACCCATTGGGTGCAAGTGGGTATACAAGAGGAAAAGAGGTATGGATGGTAAGGTGGAAACCTTTAAAGCTAGACTAGTAGCTAAAGGTTATACACAAAAAGAAGGTATCGATTACGAGGAAACCTTCTCACCTGTGGCCATGATCAAATCCATTAGGATACTCTTATCAATTGCAGCATCTCTAGACCTAGAGATTTGGCAAATGGACGTCAAGACAGCTTTCCTTAATGGAAGTCTTGACGAGAGCATCTACATGATGCAACCAGAGGGATTCTTTGAAAAAGGCCAAGAAGAAAGAGTATGCAAGTTGCAAAAGTCCATATATGGACTAAAGCAAGTATCCAGATCCTGGAATATAAGGTTCGATCAAGCTGTAAAAGGTTTTGGATTTATTCAAAACCCTGACGAACCTTGTGTATACAAGAGGATCAAAGGTGACAAGTTGAGTTTCCTCATTCTTTATGTTGATGATATACTACTCATTGGAAACGATGTAGGTGTATTGACATCAGTGAAAGAATGGTTAGCAAAACAATTTGATATGAAGGACTTAGGAGAAGCAAGTTATATTCTTGGTATCCAAGTAATAAGGGATAGAAAGAATAGAACGATTGCATTATCCCAAGCTTCATACATTGATAAAATCTTGTCTAGATTCACCATGCAAGATTCCAAGAAAGGTATGTTACCTTTTAGACATGGAATCAAACTTTCTAAGGGTCAAGCACCTAAGAATGTGCATGAAGAGCAATTCATGAGTAGAGTTCCATATGCCTCGGCAGTTGGAAGTCTCATGTATGCAATGCTCTGTACTAGACCAGATATTTGTTTTGCTGTTGGCATAGTTAGCAGGTTTCAATCGAAACCTGGTCCTGATCATTGGACGGCAGTCAAGCATATTTTCAAGTATCTCAAGAGAACTAGAAATTATATGCTTGTATACTCTGGAGGGGATTTAATTCCCGTTGGGTATACGATTCTGATTTCCAGTCGGATTCTGACTCCAGAAAATCCACATCAGGATCTGTGTTTACCATTGGAGGAGGAGCAGTCATATGGAGGAGTATCAAGCAATCTTGTATTGCTGATTCCACCATGGAAGCTGAGTATGTTGCTGCGTGCGAAGCTGCCAAAGAGGCTGTTTGGCTCCGCCAATTCTTGATTGACTTAGAAGTGGTTCCTAGTGCGAATAAGCAGATCACTATACACTGTGACAACAGTGGTGCAGTGGCTAATTCGAAAGAACCAAGAAGTCATAAGAGAGGTAAACACATTGAAAGGAAGTATCACCTTTTGAGGGAAATTGTTCATAGGGGAGACGTGACGATCACCAAAATCGCATCAGCAGAAAATCTAGCGGATCCTTTCACAAAGGCTCTACCTCAGAAGAGCTTTGATGGACATCTAGAGAACATGGGAATGAGAGATATGACACACTTGCTATAGAGCAAGTGGGAGATTGTTAGGATTATGCTCAATGGCATGAGTGTAATATTGTAATTGACAATCTTCTCATATTAATAAAGTGAATTCTGATTCTTACAATTACTTATAGCATTTATTATTATAATTGTCAAGGTAAATAATCATAAGGTCAAAAGACTATGAGACATGAAGAATTGTTCATACATCCGGATATGTATGAGGTAGACACAATTCTTTAGTTAGTCTTGAATAACGTTCACAACTTAAGTTAAAGGTTGGGCACCTCTATCTTGTTAAAGTTGTAGAATTCTTTTACTAGCATTTGAGTGGGATCAAATGAATATGATGAGTCTAAAATCATCGAAAGGTTTTCGAGTAAAAGAATCTAGTGCACTAGGTGCATTGAACTGGATCACAATGAAATACTTTATCTAGAACTGTCACTAGATATAAGTCTTTTCATTAAAGAGGACAATCGGAGAGTCTATCTTAATCCTGAGATAAATGATGGACTTATGGTTGCAAGTGTTATCATTAGAGCTATCAATGAGTACGATTATATAGCATAGTCTATCCTCGATAGTTTGGTGGTATACATTTGTTAATCGATAAAGGACTTCATTTATAGATATGGACATCGTGGCTCCATTTATTAAATGAGAGTATAATATCATCATATGGATGTTTTGAGGTATTGGATATTAAATCTCAACGTTGAGTTTTCAATAATGATTATTGAAAACATGGCTTCTGGACAAGTCAATGTATCCAAGTTCGAAATGTGGTCATATGAGGAAATATGGTAACTTGGAGAGCTATAGGCGGTCTATGAGCTCTTGGCGATTACTGATATTATTCACGAGGATACACCATCTCCTATAAGATTGTCTAGGGTATGAATGAGAAACATCTCCTTATTCTATCTTTATTTAAGAGTTCAATTTTAGCTCTTTAGTGGAATGAGTTAAAATTAATAGATTGGACCTAAGTGAATCATTTGTTGATTGTGATTAGGTTGTGTCTATTGAAGCTTAAATTTAGATAGCCCGCCAAGATCCCCAATCCACACGTATTTGCATGGATCACTTGATATATTCTACCGGGCCGATTTAAGGGTCCATCTAGAATTGTTTTTAATATATCAAGAATATAATATGTCTATTATTTAATTAATGGGCTGCACTATTATATTAATATATTAAAAGGAGACATGTGGGCTTGTTTCTTTTAATAAGAATGGGTCTGGTTCATATATGGGCTTTTATTTAAAGTCCAATGGATTAAATGAAATAAGAAAATAATATATGGCCCATTTATGTAAGTGGGGCGGCAAGGTGTATATATTAACCTAATATATTATTTTGTTTCATTGTTTTAATTAAATAAGAATTAGTTAATTTATTAATTAATTGTTTAATTAAGAAACAAATCTTTTTCTGATCAGGAAATATATTTCCTAAAGTTATACAATTGGTAGTAGTATATTAAAAGTAAAAGACTTGTTTGATAAGAAAATAAATAATTAATTTTATTTATTTAATCAAATAAAAAGTCTTTTTATTTAGTCAATAAAAGAATAAAAATATCTATGAGTTGGATTAAGTTTTGAAGTCTAAAGGTTGATGGAAATTAGGGTGCAACACAAACTCTTTTTGGTATGTGATTTGCGGCAACCCTAGTCTATTTAGAGGAAGATTTCGGCAATCCTAAATAGAAGAGGAAGCAAAATTTCGGCCACCTATATAATACCACATATAGAATTCGGCCACTATAGTTGATTGAATGATTCAATTTTTCTTCTTCTTCTCAATTCATAGAAAAGGATAATTTTTATTCTACTAACATAAAAGAGAGAAGAGATTATTCTTTGATAGTACACTGATTGCTTGTTCATCAATAAGCTTGTGTGTACAACATCGAATTAGGTTCACGCGAGTTTCGATCATTAGATTGAGAACTCAAAAGTGACCGGAATAATTTTTGTCTTCTTTTGATTGTTTTGTGACTAACAAAAGAAAAAGAAAACTTTGTTCATCCATTCTCAGGTTTGCAATTCAAAGAAAAAGGGAGACCACGCTCCTAGGTGATTCACATACGTGTTCGGATTGGAAGATCTTGCGGTACTGTTCACGATCACTGTTTACGGCCGGGATACTGTTCACGATCACTGTTCACGCGGGTACTGTTCACGATCACTGTTCACGCGGATATTGTGCTCGAGAATCGGAAAAGATTTTGCGAATTACCAATCGACATAAGTCAATCGGATCACGCGTCAAGAGGTATTTAACTCTAGCCGTATATATTTGAGTTTAATTAATTAAAAGGTTAAGGTTCAACTTTGAGAAAATTTTTAAAACCATACGAAATCTATTTTTCGTTTCTTCCGCTGCGTTTTATATCGATTTTTTCCTACAGAAAAGTCTTCGAATGATGAAGATCAAGTTACCAACTTCATTGCCTTCTCATCATCTCAATACAGCAATGAAGTTATGAGTGACAAGGAAAAGGAAGATGACAAGCAAGAAGAAGAAGAAGATGACTCAAGTGATGGAGGTACTTCATCCAAGTCCAAGCATGAATTTGATGAGGAGATGGATTATGAAGACTTCATGAAGTACTTTAAGAGTTCTAGATTGAAGAAGAAGAAGGAGATTTAAAAGCTAAAATGGGAGAATATTGAATTGACTTCCAAGATGATTCACTTGAGTGAGGAAGTGAAGAGAGATTAAAAATGAAGCTAGTCATGGTCAAAATGAGTGACGAAAGCTTGAAGAAGGAACTTAGGGAGGCAAAAAGTTTGATTGCCAAGATGACCTCAGGAACTGAAAAAGCTTGACAAGATTCTAACAAGTGGGACGAGCCCTGGTGACAAGAAGGGTTTGGGATATGTGGAAGACATAGAGACCACTTCCTTGAAGAAGATAACATTTGTCAATGGAAAAGTGAATAAAGAAGCCAAATTCCCACAACAACCAACTAAAAAGGTTGAAGTTTGCGAATCCTCCAAGTATGCTCATGCTAAAACACAACCACAACAATTGATGCCAAGAGTGATGCAGGTATTTTCATTAGGTATGCACTCAATAGCAATGCTTATAGAGTTTCAATTTAAAAACTTGAAATATCATGGAATCATCAAATGTTGTCATTGATGATTGTAAGCCCAAGAATGATGACCATGAGAAGGATGTTTGTGATAATGTTGACCTTCCTTTAAAGAAGTGTGGTGAGATTTCAACTGATATAAAGTCAAATCAAATTGAAGAGGATGGTCAACCTCTTGATAGAGATCCACCTTTGGACTCTAATGAACCTGCTCCATAGGTTAGGAAACTCCATGACAAAAATGACATTATTGGAGATGTTAATGAGGGTGTTAGGACTAGGCGTCAAATAGCTAATCAAATTAGCTATACTTGCTGTCGTGTGATCATCGATGTTTAGAGAGAGAGTTTCTATAGAGAGAGTTTCTGAGGCACACGGGAAATATGGTAGGAGGGATTTCAGGGATGGTTTAGCTTCCATTTTTGTGGACAGCTTAAATCCTAAGGTGGATATGGAAGGATTGTGGGGCATTTTCAAGCCATTTGGTCGTGTGAGGGACATTTTCCTATCATCCACAAACAGGTCGCGAGGGAGTTCCTTCGCTTTTATTCGATTTGATAATATTGAGGAGGCAGTCAAGGTGTTTGGTATGGTGGACGGGATGCACATCTACAGTTGGTTGATTGTAGGCAAAATGGCTTCCCATGGGTGGAATAAGAGAAGGGGGAGTGTATCATAGGATCTGAAGCCTGAAGGTAGGGTACCTTTCCAATCAGGCTACTCAGCTAGTTCACCCAATCATCGTTCATATGTGGAGGCCCTGTAGACAAGCCCGATGTCAGGTAATGGTGCATGGTATGATTCCGTGAGGGTAAAGAATGCAAAGACTCATTCCATTGCGTGGGAAGGGCAGAGTCGTGATGAGGATTGGCTTTCCAGTTGTGCGGTAGGAATTTTAAAAGAGTTTTCAAATTTATCGTCAGTTAACGCTAGACTCTCAGACTGCGGTTTCTCTTTCTCCTCTCACTATTTGAGAGATAAGTTAATTTTATGGAGTTTTGAGACCGCATATGAGATGGAAGGATTCATTATGAATCGTTTATTTTGGGACGATAAGTTTGCTTCAGTTTCCCAATGGTCAAATGCTTTTACTCCCCAAGCCAGAACTGTTTGGGTTAGTGTGAAAGGTATTCCGACAAGTTACTAGTGTCATTCGTTCTTTATGAAATTTGGAACAGTATGTGAGCTGCCCCTGCTGGTTGAAGAGGATACCATTTTGAGAAAAAGGTTGGATAGAGGGAGGTTTTTGGCTCAGGTCCTAAATTCTTGAAAAGTTCTTAGCCCAGTAAATGTGCTAATCGGTAATGAGGTGTTTCTAGTGGTTGTTACGAAAGAAACTGACCAGGTCTCTCACTCCTAGCTGACCAGCACGTTAGGATTAGTGGAGTGCAAGTCCGATTCGAACTAAGAGAGGATTAGTTTTGACGCAAATCCTAGGAAAGCATGCAGCCCAGCTAGGGACATGGGTAGACTGGACAAGATGGATGTTAGAAGCTGCTATGACAGTCTGATGGTTGGTGAAAAGTATGCAAGAAGGTCCTCTAGGCCTGAGAAGAGGGAGCCTATATCAGAGGGGTCTCAAGATCTCTTCAGGGATGGGAAAAAAGGTTTTCAGAAGGTGGGAAAGCAGGTGAATTTTGGGTTGGTAAGTAGAAGTGTTTCCACCTCGTAGTTCAATCAAGGAAGGCAATGAGAGGGTTTCTCAGAAATCTAGAACAAAACCTAGACCCCCTTTGGGAAGTGGGAAGTTGGTGATTGGACAGCGCAAATCCAGGTCTATGATGGAAAGCTCCAGCTTGTCATCATTTGAGTCTGAATCTCTAGGGAAGAGGTTTTCAAATTGTCATAGGTTGAAAAGGGAATGTTCGAATGTGGGCCAGCCCGGGTGTGGGATTGCTTTATTGGATGGGCCGGGTAGACCCAATATAGTTCCTATCTCAAATATTTCCATTGACCTACGTAACTCTTCAGATAGGTCCTCTAAAGGCCCAAATTCCAGCTCTAGCTCTAATAGCCCTTGTGAGCCTCTGGATAGTGGAAAAGGGCCTGAAGTTTTGGGGTTGGATCAAAATCTGGATACTATTCCTTCTGTGGGTATCAGAAAAGGACTAACATCTAGAGAACCAGTTTCTCAGTCGGGTTCAAGCATGGAAGGTGACTATGGCGAGAAGATGTCAGCTGAGGGTATCCTCTTGACAATTTCCGCTGTTAGAACTCCGATGATCTTCAAGATCAAAAGAGGAGGAAGGAAAACGGGAGCACCTAAGAGTCACACTATGAGAACTAGGTGGTTTGATAGAATCAAACAAGGAAATGGTCAGGAAGTGGAGAATCCTAACAAAGACAAGTGGAACTTGGAGGTTGAAGTTGCCAAAATGATTGAGGAAGGCTATGCTAGAGGTTTCTGTTCTAAGACAGGAACGGTGAAGAACCTTGGCAACGCAGAAATTGAGTAGACCATCGTGGATCAATTTTTGGAAGTTGAGATGACCAAGATTTTTGACACCAGGGCTACTCTCGAATTCGACTTCCATGGTAAGGAAAAGGAGATGGTAGAAATAATTGCAAGTAGGGAAGCAGAAGATGAATAGAGGTTGAGTGAATTGAACCAATAGTCATGTCAGTTTGTTATAGGGGCATCTTTTAGTTTTATGATTGCGTTATCTTGGAATGCTAGAGGTTTGGGTAGGATGGAGAAGAAGAAGTTACTGAGGAGATGGGTGGGAAAGTTTAATCCAGGGGGGCTCTTTATCTAGGAGACTAAGCTGGCAGCTTTTGATGGAAGGATCCTTAGAGATTTGGGTGGTAACATTATGTCTAGGGGTATGGGTGTTGATGCTGCCGGTTCGGCGGGGGGTCTCTTAACCCTCTGGAATGAGGACTCTGGTATCGTGGATCAATTTTTTGAAGTAGGTGCATTATCCTCGCTAGATCTCTGCGTCGTTTGAATAAGGACGTGGTTTTTTGCAACATTTATGTGGCAAATGTGGAAAGTGAGCTGAAAGTTTTATGGGAATTTCTGCTGAATTCCCAAGTGTCATGTCAGTTTCCGTGGTACATAGGAGGGGACTTTAAAACAGTGCTTTTTCACCCGTTGGAAAGAAAGGGTGGCACTTGTAATATAGGCTCTGTGCGATGTTTCAATGCTTTTGTGCTTCATGCAAAGGTGGTAGACCTTCCTTTGACGAGTATTTCTTTTACTTAGACTAATGCGAGGGAAAACGCATCTTGGGCAAGATTAGACCGTTTCCTCATCTCTCCGGAAATTCTTTCTTGGTTTCTAAATCTTGCCCCAAAAGGTCACCTTGGGACTCTATCAGACCATAATGCTATCATGATTGGCGAGTCAAAGATGGATTGGGGGCCTGGCCTGTTTCGTTTCTACAACGGATGGTTGGAAGATAATGGTCTTATGAAAATGGCCATGGAGGGTTGGTCGACTTGTAACGCGACAGGCTCGAAAGGATACGTCATTTCCTTAAAGTTTCGTGACACTAAGATGAGGATTAAGAGATTGGTCACTAGAAACAAGTTGGCTTTTGACTCCTTACGGGATTGTGAAGCAAAACTTGCAGAGGTAGAGTCTAAAGCTATCCAAAAAGGGTGGGAGAGGAGCTTGGGAAGGAGAGGGCTATTTTAATTCAATACTTTTGGAGTGGTATTAGACTGGAGGAGCAAATGTGGAGACAAAAGTCTAGAGTGAAGTGGTTGAAGGATGGTGACAAGGATTCCAAGTACTTTCATTGCATGACCAATAGTAGGAGAAGATCCAATTTCATAGTGGATTTTTGTGTGTTTGGGGTGCGGCTTTCGAATCCAATTCAGGTTAGAGAAGGAATTTTTAATCATTTCAGGAGCCATTTTAAGCAAGAGACATGGCTTAGGCCTACAATCTGAAATTTTGCCTTTCATCACCTCTCTTCTTCAGAAAGGGACCTCTTGGAGGTTGATTTTGACATTGAGGAAGTCTAGTTTGCGGTGTTTAGTTATGATGGGAATAAAGCCCCCGGGCCAGACGGTTTCAACTTGAAGTTCATTCAATCTAACTAGAAGGTTATTCAAGCGGATTTTATGAACTTTATTCACGAGTTTCATAGAGATAGTTCAGTTGTCAGTGAGCTAAATAATACTTTCCTTGCGTTAATCCCAAAATGCATAAAACTGGATTCAATGGCGGATTTCCACCCCATTAGTCTTGTTGGTAGTAAGTACAAGATCTTAGCCAAAGTGTTACCCAACCTTCTTTAAAAAGTGATGGACTCAGTGATCGGTGAGTTTCAAAGGGCTTTTGTTAACTGTCGTCAAATTTTGGATAGTTACATTATTGCTGAATAAGTTATCCATGAGCGGAAGAGAGATGCGGAGGGAGGGATCCTGGTGAAGTTTGATTTTGAAAAAGCTTACGACAGTGTTCATCATGGGTTCTTGATTGCAATGATGAAGGATATAGGTTTTGGTCCAAAATGGATGAAATGGATGTTGGATTGCATTTCCACTCTTAGACTCTCGGCCTTGGTAAACGGATGCCCGACTCCTCAGTTTGGTATGGGTCAGGGGCTTTGTCAAGGCGATTGAACATGCATTTTGTTGTGGTATGCAATATTCAAACAAATTTATAAAATCCCAAGATGCACTCAAACAAGTATAAAACTAGTATATGGCAAGTATGGGTATCGTTCTACAGAGATCGAGCGATAGTTATGATTAAACTAATGCTTAAGTAAAAATGCAAGAAAAGTAAATTGATTTGGTTTTAAAGAGAAATAAAACTAAGATGCAAGCTAAGCTAAAACTAACTAAAATATACTATCCTAAAAAGGTATGGATATATGGTATGTGGATTAAGGAATTGATGAATTCAACTAGCAAACAATGGGTAAAGAATGAACTCACATTAATGGTTATTAACTAATGCAACCACCCTAGGATGTATAGAAGTGGTTATTTACCACTTGTGAGTGCCCAAACCATCATGTATAGCATTGGCCACCCACAATTGGTTATACAATGAGAAAACATCTATCATATAAGGGACAAATCTCTTTGTTAAAATTACCAACCTATCATGTATAGTGTTGATGCTTAATCTATCACATGCAAACAATCCTAGGATGTATAGTCTTGATTACCCATGAAAGATTAGAATTAGGTGAGATTAATAAGTCAGAATCTCACTTGGGTCATGTACCCTTTTTCAATCCTCCTATACAATTGAGCTTGAGAGAACCTAGCATCATGTATACCTAATTCCCTACTCAAATAATTTCTAAAACAACTTGCAAAGAGAGTCATGTACAATCTAATACAAATCATCCTAGAAATCAATTAAAGCAATGAATAGAACATATTTGATAGATTTAGTATAAAATATAAAGTTCATTACAAGCCCAACATCCACAAGTGTCTAACATCAATCCCTTAGTAGGATATCTAGCTACTCATGACAAATACATGCAAATAAATAGGAGAAGAGAGATAGAGAAGACTCATGTAGACATTCTCCTTCCTTCAAGCTTGAATCCAATCTCCTATGTGTCCTTGAGTAGCAATCTATGAAAATGATGATGGGTTTTTGGTGAAGGATTGTGAGAAAGATGTTTATGAGATTTAGAGAGAGAAAGAATGAAATGAATGGGTGTATGGTCGTGGGTCTCTCCTTTTTGAAAACTCAGGTATGAAAATATTTATATTTCCTTCAAAAATTATGCCAAAATGCCGATGTGGCGAGCTGAGAATCGTGTATAGCATAGGTAAGGTGCCCGTGTATTTACCCGTGCAATCTTCATTTCCTTCCTGAATTGTGCAATGTGCTTAGGTTAGTGCATAGGTAGGAGACCCGTGCATTGCCCATGCAGTTGATCTTCGCCTGAGGCTTTGCTCCTTGGTCTGGTGGATTGCACGGGTGGTTGCACGGGTGTTACCCGTGCATTGAGATCTTTCCAAATTCCATCTTCTGGTGCACGGGTGATTGCACTGGTAGTGCACGAGTGTTCTACCCGTGCACTATTGCCTTCTTCATCTCTTTTGTGCACCAATTAGTCCTTTTTGCCCCTCTTCATGCCTTTTTACCTAATGCCTGCAATAACGACCAAAAGAGCCATAAATACACATAAAAACGCTCAAGAACAAAACAAAGAGAAAGGGTATGAGGGCCAAAATGTATAACATTTTTGGCTCGATCAAATACCCCCAAACCAAACCTTTGCTTGTCCCCGAGCAAACTCCAATCATAACAAAGATATAGACTCTAAACACACAAACAAGGACTCGATCTAAAAATACCTAGACTCAAACAAATAAGCTACATGCCAACAAACCGAGAGATGAGTTAGAGATAATGAGAGTGAGGAAGATGCTAATGCAAAATGTTCTAAATAACTCCAAGACACTACAAGAGGGAAACTCGCACGACAGGAATCCCACACTTTAAGCGCCATTGCTTTGGAAACTACTCACTCTCACGCCCCGAGCATAATTCTCTTCAACCTAATTTCTCACATTGGCTCTCTCTTATTTTTCCTCTCTGAACCTAGGTTCACACTTATGCAATATGTATGCAAAAGAGTTTATGTAATGGAATCAAAGTTGTTGCATACATTTCATACAAGATAAACTCTCTTTTTAGTGAAACAGTCTCATGAAAGAACCAAGTGCCATGAACGTGGAAAGAACATGCATTGACAAATATTCCCAAGTTAGATTTCCCCTAAGATCAACGAGGTCTTTTCCATTTGGTTGTAATGGGGTTAAGGTGATTGGTGATTAGGAAGAATGAGAATTTAGGCACAATGCACTAATCAACCAAGTTAAGGCAATACATTCTACTTCTAAACATTTCATTTCTCATGCAACACCATTGCTAAACACAAATATAAAATAAGGCGTCCAGGCATTTATAAAATTTCAAGTGCAATTTCTGACTACTCTTGTTACCCCTTTGAGTAGTGTTTTCAATTTAAACAAGGAAATTTAAGCATATTTCTTTTATTTCTTTCTTTTTGCTTCTCTTTTCCTTTTCTTTTCTTTTCGTTTGACTGTTTCTTTGCTTTATTTTATTGCCTTTGACTTTTGCACATATTTGAACAACTCAACACTTGTTTTCCTCGGTACACGCCATTTGACAATTTAGAGCACATTTTACATTCATTCCTAAGCCTTAACAAGATCCATTAAGTGAAGGTTGGCTTAGTGTTTGGGTTGCTTGGCTAATTGATAATATGGGTGTAGAAAGAACAAATCTAAATGTGTTTGGCTGCAAAATTGGCTTGGGAGCACACACATTAAGGATGGGAAGTATTTGGCATTTTAAGTGGCTAAAACACACATTGCCTAATATCACCTCAAAGAATCCATCTACCAAGGGAATAAAAGTCTCAATCAAGCAGTCCACTTTAATGATGCATGTTCTATGAACATGATGATTTTGGTGTAATGAGTCTATGCATGGTGTTTGAAACGTGTTTAAAGATTTGAAAAAAAAAATTCCTTCGAATTGCGCACTTTTGGCTTGTGTTTGTGAAACTTACAAGGGTTGTCTCCACTATTAGAACAAGGCGATTGAGCACCGAGTCCCCTCAACTTCGACACCAAAAGATGGGACTAACCCATGTAATGCAAGTGAGACCCCTAAAGTGAATAAAAGCTATGAACAAGCACACAAAGCATACACAAATTCGCCACCAACACTTTGCTCAAGATTATCTCACCAAGCTAATTAAAGCTCAAAATTTTTGGCTAGGCAGCAAATTATAAAAATTGACAAGAAAAATGACTCAAAAACAAAAAAACGACTCGAGCACGGCATCTACACCCCCAAACCAAAACCCAACTTTGTCTTCAATGTTGAAGATAAGAGAGTCCGGCATAGCGGTGCACACCAAACTGACACAAAACACACAACCCTATGTAAACAAAAGACACAACAATGGCTCATCACAAAATACAGCATCCTATGTAAACATGGCAATTAAACTTTAAAATTCACCCATATCAAACATCTATTCATCAAATTATCGGAATGTGGGTATTAACCCCCAAACCGATTCCTATCATATGCTCATTCCTATATAGGTATATGCATAAATTCAAAACCCCCAAACCGAGTTGGGCTATATAAAATGAAAACCTGTATATCCACAAGAGCCTTCGACCCATCCAATCAAGAATGAATAAATCAATAAATTCATCATATGGAATTCAAAATTGTCCACACATGCAACCCAAAATTGATATTTACCAAAACTATTAACATTCATCAAATATTCACACATGCGTATAAAGAAAGGTACAAAAATTAAGTGCAAGGGTTCAAATTGAAAAGAGTAAACCAATGTGGGAACTTGCTGTAGACTCAAAATGAGTGGGTTCTTGCCCGTTTTATGGGCACTCTTGGGTTGCTCGTCCCTCCAAGACTTGCAAGTGGCCGGTGTGTTGAATCCAAGAGATAAAGAACCTAGCATTAAAGCACAAATATTTATCCAAAATATATCAACCACAAAGTATACTCAAACCAAAATATTTCTCCCACCAAAAGCATCCACAAACTCTACTAATAAAAACTAAGCAAGCTATCATTAAAATAAAACTAAAAATATTTAAGGAAATCCCACAATATAGTTTCTCCTAAATTTGTATCCACCCAAACAATGACTACCACAATAAAATAAAGAATACAAGGGCAACACAAAGTCAAAGAGAAAATAGATTGTTCAATTTCAACCATGCATCAAAAATGTTCAATGTGATGCTAAGGGTGGCTTAACCAAGTTGGAAAACTCTTTCTTCTTTGTGTAAGGACCTCGATTTTATGATTGGCTTATTTCATGACAAAACAAACCACATTAGGGATGATTGTGTATTGGGTAGCTTAGGTCCTTGTCGGCAAGCTTCCAAGCATCTCCATAACTTCAAGAGCAAAATGTATACTCACTTGACTTTGTCTCTTGAAGAGTTTAGGTGCACACACACACACACACACACACACACACACACACACACACACACACACACACACACACACACACACACTTCATGCATGATTTGTTCATCTTGCATTTGTGTTCTTTATTGTGTATATGTGTGCATCCATTACACAACTCACACGAGCACGTTTATGTTTGTTTTTACATGTGGTTGTTTTGTTTTAAGTTTTCCTTGTGTTCTGAAACGTCCTCACTCGCACGATAGTGTGCTTATGTTGTGTCTGCGCTTGCACATTGGTGTGCTTGAGTCTTAGCGAGATTTTTGACCATAGAGAGGCTCCATTTGTGCTCTCTTGATTGGTTTTTGGTTACATGGTCTTATACCATGAATTTGGGTATTTTTGTTATTGACCAATTCTGACCTTTGGTTACTCTTTCGACCATAAATATTTCTAAACACATCCAAATCTTGTTTTGTCAATTGGAGTAGAAAGTAGACTTCCATACCTTTCCAACGGTATACTATATGAAAGGTTTTGATGTTTTTTGGTCATGTTTTGGGTCGGTCGAAACTGGAGCTGTTGTGCTATCAGGTTGTTTTACCCTAGAGAATAGCGACCTTGAAGCAACCTGACCTTCAAGTCGCCCTAAGGTCGCTTTTTGTCGCCGAAAATCAACTTTTTCTTGTCCAAAACTACGTGGCTTCACTTGGATCAAATAAATACATCATCTTCTTCCCCAATCAGACCTAGAACTCAAAATTTCCATATCCTAGTGAGAGAAAGAGTTCCCCTAGTGAGAGAAAGCACCGAGATTGCTTCTTTAACTCTCCAAACCCAAAACCCATTTCATTTATGTGAAGATTAATGTAATTGTAGGAGTAGTTGTAATCAAACATCCCATTTATGTGTGTATGTTAATGGAAGGTCAAATTGCATGTGTGTGGATGGATTTGAGTGAATTAGAGTTAGGATTGTGCTTTAGGAGGGGCTCTCCAGGCATTATCTTGGCTAATTAGCTAGGAAGAATGGATGAAACTAATAATTTCCATATTAGAAGAGTTTTGGTTCATTGTTTTTGTTATAAATTGGACTTTGGCTACTTCTCACACTAGGGGCTCTAGGTGAGTTGTGGTTGGAGTTACAATAATTGGGAATTCAGCTATTTCTTGCTCTAGAGGCTCTAAGCGAGTTATGGTTGGAGGAACAATTACTCTTTCCACATTCATTAGAGTTAACGTTGCCATTTTATATTACCATGTTAGTATTGGGGCTCAATCTAGCATTGGTTTGTAGAATCGGTTCACATATGTTGGTTGTGGTTTCGTGTTTGAGAGGCTCTCAACACACTCTTCAATCGTTAGCTCTATGAATGGGTATAAATTGGATTGAGGCAAGAACGAACCCTTAACTTTAATTCAATGTGCTTGATTGCTTAACCATCTAATAGATATGCCTTTGTGTTTGGTTAACTTATTGCCCCATATGTGTACATTATCATGCATCTCTCCTATCCACCATTTTATTATTTCTCATTTAATCACCATTCTCACCCTTCTATATTCTCTTGTTTATTTTTATATTTTCATTTTCTTTGGACACACACAACACCCTACACACACACACACACCATTCTCACTTCATCCTTATTCTATTTACATGCTTTCCCTAAACTCTAAAACTTGAAACGGTTAACAACACATCCCTGCGGAACAATACCTTTGCTTGTACGTTGTACTAGTTTTGACTCGTGCCTTATAGCAATGTTGAATTTATTATAAATATTTTGAGGATGCTTTCAACGACACAAATATCGACTCGTCAGTGCCTCACTTTATGATTGGCTTATTTCATTGATAATATCACAATGGAGTTTCAATGTGTAAGGGTAGCCTAGATTCAAAGTTCTTCCATCATCAAATGCCTTTGGACATCAAGTGCTTCAAGAAAGGTTGTTAACTTGACTCTACTCTTAACTGAAGAGATTTTGTTGCACACACACATTTGCATGCATATTTTGTTATCTTATATTTGAGTACCCTTGTAATGTTCACACTTCACATTTGCATAATATTCATAAAGGATAAGTTGTTTGTAAGTGTGTTTGAATGCCTGGAAAAGAGATTTTATCTCTTCACCATTGTACATGTCGCTGTCCATGCATCTGCCTAAACTGCGGTCCCAGCAGCGGTTGGTTCCAGTTTGCTTCACGCGTAAGGTACAACGGTTGCTGCCATGCCTGCACAGCGATTCCTACAACTGTCTTCTCCAGTAGGTCTCTTGTTGATTGAACCGTGGCTGGTGCCACTATCTGTCAAGCGGTCCTAACAGTGAAGTTCTCCAGAAGTGACGTGTTGTGTTTACCGCGGTCTAAACAACTTGCCTGAACCGTGGTACACACAGCGGTACTGACGAGATTTTGTTGCCTAAGTTCAAAATAAGGTCATTTCGTTTAGGGCTTTATATAAATAGATCCTTTCATATTCTTGGTCTTTTTAGAGCTTCAAATTACAGACTACCTCATTTAGCTCAAGAGAGCCTTACAAGAAAAGCCATAAAGATTCGATCTTTCTTGACCAAAACCTAAATACCCATCATCTATTCTTGAATCAAACATCATCTAGCATCATCTAGGTTGTGTTCTTGCATGGGTCTTCAGCAACACACATGACTTGGTAAGTAGAACATCATCTTCATTCATTCTAGTGTTCTTGCTTAACAAGAAATCTCCTTTATGACTTGTTTGCATCAAGATTGAGTTTTTATCTACAAGTTGAGATTTTTGTGTTGAATGTTGGGTTTTGTATTGTGATAGCCATTGCAACAAGGCTTGCATTTATTCTAAATAGCTACGTTATATGTATGTCATATAGCAACATTATATCTAGGATTGTTTGACTTGCTCATCCATGGTTAGATAAGCATTAAATTTGTTCATCTAACATTTATGCATTTAGAATATTCTTCATATTCACATTAGGTTGCATATCTCTTCTCTTGAGAGTTAAGTCTTGTATGTACCGTGGGTAGTGTACAAGCAAGAGTCTAAAATCACTATTAAAGGCCTGCTGGTAGCAAAAACGGATTAGTAACTGATTAGGTGTGATGCGGTCAACCTAGGTTGTAATCGTTTTTGCAAATAGTGGATTTGAGGGTTCAATTGGCAATTAGGCCCATGAGTTTTTTACCCTATTGAGTTTTTCTCACGTAAAACAAATCATTGTGTCATTCATTTATATTCCGCACATATCGTTACATTGATTGTTTGTTTTAGCGGTTAGGGGTTTTTGAGATTAATATTGACTAACTAAAAATTTTAATTGAGTAAAAATGCTTAGTATTTTTAGTATTTTAATATTTATGATTTTATGTGTAGAATATTTAACATTTATGGGATAGTTTTTACTTATAAATTTTAATATTTATGCTTAGTACATTTAATATTTAATTTTTATGGGATAATTTTTACTTTATAATCTTAATATTTATTCTTAGTTTTTTAATATTTAATATTTAATATTTGTGGGATAGTTTTTACTTTTTAATCTTAATATTCATGCTTAGTATATTTAATTTTTAATATTTATGGGATAGTTGTTACTTTTTAATCTTAGTATTTATGCTTAGTATTTTAATATTTAATATTTATGCGATAGTTTTTACCTTTTAATCTTAATATTCATGCTTAATATTTTTATTCTTAGGTTTATATTTAATATTTAATATTTATGGCTTAGTTTTTAATTTAATATTTTTATATTTATGCATTGTAGGAAATTGACCCTACTAGAATTCCTGTTTATTTTCAAGACGGTGAAAATACTACTCAAGCGTGTGTCTAATCGATTAGTAGGATATTGAATGGGTTGTTAATCGATTATTACCAACTTTTTCGATTAGTCAATATTAAATATATAACCCAATAACACAAACATACAAAATCAATTATAAAGTGCGGAAATATAAAGAACACTTGATTTTTACGTGGAAACCCTTCAACAAGGGAAAAACCACGGGCTATCCTTCTAGCCACACACGATCACAAAAATCCACTATATGAGTAAAAAGTTACACCCTCAAGTGATACTCGGACTCTCACTCTCGACAACCTCAGGCTATGGACACTACCACTCGCCACTCTTGGTTCAATCCCTAGTGATATCCCCTGATACACTACTCTTGTCGTGAGCACCTCCTACTTTACCCCGTAGGCCTTTCATAGTGGCACTTGACCAATGCTTGCCAACCACACCTTGGTTGCAAGACTTCAATGCTTGTGCAACTTCACCCCGGAGCCACAAGACTTTGACTCAATGAAGAGTATAAAAGTCTAAGTGTATATATGACATATACTCAATGCAATAATGTGCAAGACCAAACACAAAATGCTTAACTAGATGCTATAATGCAATTAAACAACCTAGTTATCAAACAATGCCTATATGCCAAAAATTAAGAACTCAATTAGATGCAAAGAGATTCTAGCAACCTAATTGTCAAATAAGTCCAACCAACACAAGTTGTCACAATAAATAACAAGGGCAATAAATATGCAATCAACAAATGCAATCAATGAGGCATATATATCAAGGTCTAGATGCAAGGCATAAAGACTTAGCTAGAAGGGCAAAATGGTCCTAAATTCTAGCTATCACAAACAAACCCCAAACATGTCATAACTTCAAATGATATACAATAAACATGAAGATTTGCTAACCTAAGCAATAGATGACATGTGTTGAGAAGCTAGAACAATAAATGAGCAAGGATGTTAGTTCTACTTACCAAGTGAAGACATTAATGAAGATCCATGCTTTAATGATGCTAGAAATGCAAGATGAAGATGGGTTTTGGGGTTTGGAGAGTCAAAGAACAAAGCTTGAAGCTTTCTCTCTCTAGGGGAGCTCTTTCTCTCACTATATTCTGGTATTTCAACTCTTGGGACGAAATGAGGAAGAAAGAAACATATATGAAGAGGCCCTAAATGAAACTAAGTCGTTTTGGCAAATTAGGCACAAAACAGGCTCAGTGCACAGGTAACTGCACGGGTAAGGGACCCGTGCACTACCCATGTAGTTGTACAAACCCGAAGCACTCATCATCAGTGCACGGGTAACTACACGGGTAAGGGACCCGTGCACTACCCGTCCAGTTGCACAAACCCGTAGCACTCATTATCATTGCACAGGTAACTGCACGGGTAAGAACATGTGCACAACCCGTGCAATAAAGAGGCCCGAGATACAAGGGGCTCAAAACATGACCAAACGACATCCAAACCTTTCGAATAATATACCATTGGAAAGGTATGGAAGTCTACTTTCTATTCCAATTAACAAAATAAGATTTGGATGACTGTAAAAAGAGTTATGGTTAAAAGAGTGACCAAAGGTCAGATTGGGACAATAACAAGAGTGCCCAAACTCATGGAAAAGACCATGTGACCAAAGACCAAAACAAGAGAAGAAAAATGACCTTCTCAAATGGTCAATCATCAAGCTAAAACAAGCACATCATCATGCAAGCACGGACACAACACACAACCACACTTAAATCTGTAAATGAAGTGCAAGTGTGAAGTGTGAAACAGATGCACACATATACACATTAAATATTTGGTTATTTTTTAAATTACAAGTCATAAGTTATTGTTTTGTTACATGTCCGTTCATTTTAAAGCTACATGCTGGTTAGTTATAAATTTACATGTCAGTTCCCAGTCACTTATAATGTTTCATGCCAAATACTTTAAATATCTTTATTATTATTTGATCTTTACATGCAGGAATATGGATGCAACGGGATTGGTCATCTATCATAGTGGAAGTTAGGTGGCGATTGTTACGAGTATGATTAGACAAAGTGGGTCCATGTTCATAGAGGTTTGACTAATGATGCCTTGGTGAAGTTGGTACAAGATGTTGCCAAAGTTGATGCTGCTAGGTACATCCTATAATTATGCTCATTGGCCTATACGAATAGTGGGGATGCTCGATCGAGAATTGAGAATGATAGTGACGTGACATGTATGATGGATGAAGATAAGCTATATACTGAGGTTTATGTCACCATTTCTAGAAAGGTAGCAACAGATTGTGAGATCGAAGGTGTGAATGGACTATTCCTGAAGATGTGAGATCTAAGGTTGTTCATCCACCTGCTTTTTGTTCGCAAGCTGGAAGGCCAAAAAAGAAGAGATTTTCATCCACCGAGGACCATAAATTATACGATTTGTAAAAACCCAGGTCACAACCGATAGAATTGTTAGAATCCTCTACCACGTCCATCTGCAACATCGAAGCAACCACGTAGATGGTACATGTGCAAGAAATGTGGAGAAGAAGGCCACTATTCAGCTAAATATCCATTGGCAATGGAAGTTGGTCGTATAAATTAGGTAGTACCAATGATGTTTTAATTCTTATATGTTTGTGTACTCTTTTCTTTATTTGTTTCAAGTGAAAGACTATATTTCATAATGAAGACTTTATTAAGTTACATGGCTATTGAATGGCTTTATTTTAAAGATCCAATTCCAGTATTGTTACATGCAGTGTAAGTTAAAAAGTTACATGTAAGTTGGTTCTTAAGTTACATGCAAGTTGGTTCTGAATTTACATGCCTATTGATTCTTAATTTACATGCTAGTTCATACCAATATTCATAGGTGAAAGACCAATTCCAAAATAAAATTTCAGTATTGTTACATGCTAGTGTTGGTTAAAAAGTTACATGCCAGTTGGTTCTTAATTTACATTCCAGCTCATACTAATAGTCATATGTGAAAGTAGTGTTTCTGAAGTCGGCAACTAGGTCCGACTAGTCGCTCGACGGTGAGCTGCTGCCGCGATTTGAGGGTAGTCGGCATTGTTAGGCTGCTCCAGTCAAAGTTGGTCAAAGTAGGACCTAGTCGGACCTAGTTTCGGCCTAGTCGGTACGGCGCTCAACGGCGGAACAAGTCGACTTTGACTGTTGACCGATTTTTTTTTTACAAAAGAAACCCCTAAATGATGTCGAATCTGGGGGTTTCATTGAAAAGAAAAAACCTATTTAATCGATTGAAATCGACCAACAGGAAAATAGCAAACTAAACCTAAACAGAAAAATTGACCTAAACATCCAAATCGAACCCGTCTCTTCTTCGCTGAATCTTCTCCTTTGTTCTTGCCGCCGTCTTCGTCATCGTCGCCATCGCCCTCATCGTCTTCGTCGTCATCACCCTCATCGTCGAACATGATCTTCTCTCACACTAGCCGAACTGGTCTTCTCTCTAGCCGAATCTCATCACTAATTCAGTGATTTATGAATTGTCAATTGTGAGTTTAAGTTTATATATTTAATCAATATTATTTATATTGTTGAGTGTGTGTTGACTTGTGCATTGTTTACTTGCACATTATGATTGTACTACAAACTGATACACCGATTTTTTTAGTACACTGATACACTATTTTCATACATATCAAACAACTAAATACTAAATGCTAACTAGTAAATTACTATTAGTAATATAGTATGTGTATTGATTGTTGATTATTGATTATTAACTACTGATTTTATATTTTTATTTTTCGGCGGGCAGCTAATATACTTCTGGCAGGCCAGCCAGCCGACTTCCGGCTGTTTGCCTTGTCCCCACCTAGTCCCTGACTAGTAGGCCTAGGCTATAGGCGAGGGGTTGCCGCCCGACTAGCGCCCGACCCCTGGCCTAGCGCCTAGCCACTTTTGCAACATTGGGTGAAAGACACTAATTCCAAAATAAAATTCCAGTATTGTTACATGCCAGTGTTGGTAAGAAAGTTACATGTTAGCTGGCTCTTAAGTTACATGCATGTTCATACTGATATTCATAGGTGAAACTTAAAAGACACTGATATTCATAGGTCAATTCCAAAATAAAATTACAGTATTGTTACATGCCAGTTCATACATTTCATAAACTTCAAAAATCACCATTGCATCCAAAAGCTACAATGTCGCTTTCCTTCTAAGGTCTTGACCAAACAACACGTTACTCGCAATCAAGACTAGGGCCATCTTCACAGCATCCTTTGGACTTTGAAATCGTCCAGCCTGAAATTTTGCCTAGACGTGTATAAGTTGTATAATCTCATCCTTTTTAAAATACCTAACATGGATCCCATCTAGAATGGCAACATACAGTTTCAAGAATGCGTCTGACATCACTCCAAACTGCAGCTCCGTGACCAAACAAAACTCTCTTTGTTTGAATTTTGCCCTTTTACCGGCAACTGAGAAGTGAAACTCATTGTCTCTAGTCACACCAGCTACATGTATTTGCCTAAAGAAAAAATTATGAATTACGACAGCAGAAAAAGTAAAATCTTTAGGAATAGAAAGTATGTGCCTGAAACATGTCTTCCGCAACTCATCTAATTCTTCAACTCATTGGAGAACCTTTACAATATCTGGGAGGCCATTCATATTGCAATATACTTTGGTGGTGGCTTTTTTTTTCCAAGAATTCCTCGGTTTTATCATTAAATCCTCATAATTTAGATTGTCCATCTATAAAATCACATAAAAAACGCATTAGTGTCTATGACAATGAAGTTATAAGCCAGTACAAACAAGTTACATGCCAGTACAAACAAGTTAGGACTTTTAACTAATGTAAAGGAATTCTAACTTTGTTTTCAATATAAAGAAGTTTCATTAGAGGAAACAACATTGAAACAAAACCTCACAGCATCCATCAAACATTTTTTTCAATTTATCATTGTAGTAAAATACCTCAAAATTCCTTCCCTATTCTACAGGATAGCTAAAACCACTAGCATCCTACAATTTCCTTTTTAGCACAATCAAATTTCTATAAACATCAATCAAAATTCCAAGGCACATCTTTCATGAGCAGGCATCCTATAATTTCCTATTTAGCACAATCAAAATTATATGAACATCAATCAAAATTTTAAGGCACCTATTCTATGAGTAGGACAAACGTTTACAGCCAATTTTATTTGTTTATGAAAGTAACATTCAAAATAGATGAATAACCATGTAGTTGTACTTAATTAACTGAGTTCCTTTCCTCAAAGCAACGAGTGCTTCAAAAAAGAAACAAACAAACAATTAAAAACAAAATATTTTATTTCTTTGAACTAGTGCATAAGAGATTGTGTAAATGGAAGGAAATGGCCTTTCCTATGTTTCAAAGATCAAAAATGTCCACTTATGAATAAAATTACATTTGTGTCCTTTTTTGAGTTGCTTTTACCAGATTACCCTCTAATTCATTTTTTTCAAAATTACCAAGTTTCTCTCCTTTATTCCCTCAACCATAAGATATTACCAAACCGTCCTCCTTCCTTCATTAACCCTGATCCCCCTAACACTAAACAAACAAATCCATAATTCAAAAATCACCTTTCTGTGTGTGTGTGTGTGTGTGTCGAAGAAGAAGAAAAGAACAGAAGAAACCAAAAGACCCAGAAGAAGAAGAAGACTCGATGTCCCTGTTGTCTGTCGACTGAGAGAAGAAGAAGCCCAAAAGAAGAACAAGAAGAAAAAGAAGAAGAATAACGAAAAACGAAGAACAGAGGTAGGGATTTTTCTTTTCTTTTTGTTTTTATTTTTGATTTTTTTTTGTTTGCATGGATGTTGTATATGTTTAGCTCTGTTTCTGGGTTTGTTTTTATGAGCATTAAGCATTCTTTGAAGCTTTTGGTTTGTTTTGTATCCACTCTCAGGCATTTGTTGATACGCTTTTAGGTTGCAATTTTGAGGACTGTGAGCTTTTGTTTGTTCTATGTCATGGCTGAACTTTGGAGGAGTGAGGATAATGGTCATTTAGTTCTGTTATTCTTTGTTTGTTTGTTCTATGTTTGCCCCGTTGTATGTTGTTTATGTTTTTGTTTGTTTTCCCTAGCTGTGGTTCTGGCCCTTTCTTGTTTTCTTCGTGTTTACTGTATGGGTTGTTGTATGTTGTTTCTGTTGCTATGGTTCTAGTTTCGTTTCTCGTTTTCTTCATTTTTGTTGTAGGGTAGGGTAGGTATGGGGTGTTGGTGTTGTGGGGGTGTGTTGTATGTATTTATGTTGGTTGTGAGCTGTGGGGCTCGTTTCTGCTTCTAATATTTCGGGTTTATGGTCTTCATGTTTGTTGTTCTAAGGCCATGGAATTAGAGGTGTGGCCCGAGCATCAGGTGAATGTTAATATCAAGCTTCACACATGAATTGCACACTTCAATTTTCCGGGCTTCATACCAGATTACTAGGCCTTACATGAATTTCCCTTGCTTCAATTTCACACTGAAGATTCTCAGGCCTTACATGGTTTTGTGTGTGTGTTTGTGTATGAGGGGGAGGGGGGTTAGGGTTATGTTGTTTTCTGCTTCTGGTTTTTCTTGTTTTCTTCATGTTTGTTGTTCTAAGGCCAGGGAATTAGAGGTGTGGCCGGGCTTTACATGAATTTCGTACATTGCATTTTGTTCTATTTTGCTATTTTTAATCTATGTTTAAGTTTGTTTGTTTTTCCTGCCTTGAAATGACCCTAATTATTATTTTTGTTTAGTGTTTAAGCAGATGCCAAAAAATCCAAACGATAGACAATGGCGGTTCCCGGATCATAAAAAGTGGATAGTTAATGTGAGAGTAAACTCTCAGAGCAAAAAATATCTAATTAGAGATATTAAGGAAGTCCTAACGAGCTATGGCATGCTGTTAAGATTTAGGGAATGCCCGTTTGGCCAATATTTGGATTTGCCACAACCTTTGAAGATTCATGGAAAACTTATTCATAACCTTTTAAAGAGAGAGATTATTATTCCTGGACAAAGAGATGATGAAATATGGCTGGGTTTAGGGAGGTCAAAGGTTCATTTTGGGAAGGAAGAGTTTTGTCTTTGTAGTGGGCTTAAAATGGGCATGCTGCCTCTAGGTTTCAATGAAAAAAAGGATGTGGAAAAGGGTTCGATGTTGAAAAGATATTTGAAAGAGAAAAGGCCGAATGCTGAGCTAGTGTATGCAACTATGACAAAGCTCACAAGTGAGGAGGGTGAAGACATATTAAAGATGTCGTACATCTTTATGGTTAGCCAATTTTTTGGCACAGATGACGGACGAAAAGCCATTCCTGGATGGATGTTTGCATTAGTTGAGGATGAAGAAGCTTTCAAAAAATTTCCATGGGGGTCTTACATATATAGTATTACACTGTTTTGGCTCAAGAGACTTACCGAGAAACACCTTTCCACACTAAGAGGTAAGAAGGAGGAGAAGAAGAAGGAGGAGGAGAAGAAGGAGAAGGAGGAGGAGGAGGAGGAAGAGAAGAAGAAAAAGGCAGTAGGAAGGGGGAAAAGAGAAAATAAAGGAAAAGATGGAGAAGAGGAAGATGAAGAAGAGGAAAATGAAGAAGAGAACAAAGAATTAGAAGGGAAACAAAGGGATGAAAACAAAGAAGGAGGTCAACTAAGAGAAATTCAGGTGGATGTAAAGCAGGACAAGAAGAAATCCAAGTACCATACCATAAGTATATTTGGTTTTTCTCTAGCATATCAAGTATGACTACTATATTTTATGGTCCTTTGTACATTACAAACAATATTTATGTATATAATAATAGAATACCCCATTGTTTGATATTTAATTTTCTAGGTATGGGCCGTGGAGAGAATTACTCTTTTGACTTTGACGGATGTTGTCGGGAGATGAATTGGTACCGGGTTTCCACGGTTCAACAGATGGGATTTCAATACAAAGGTTATCAATATCGAATCCAAATTCATATCCATGGTGTGTATTTCAGTTGTTTTCCCTTTTTAGTTCTATAATAATACTGAATTGTTGTAAGAATGTAACAGTGATTTTCCTTACACATGCAGATGTCATTGTTTCCTTGGGTGGTTCACACCTATGAGAAGGGGCTGGATTACTATAAGTCCTTGAAACAGGACTATGTTTGTGGCCCACTAACACACAAGGGGAAGGATTTGGTAAAGGCAGTTCAAAGTCTAACTAAAGAAGAAGAGAAGGAAGAGAAGGTTGGTTCTGACGAGGAACATGATAAAAATTTTAAATTGGATGGGGGGGGGGGGGGGGGGGGGATGAATCTATTTACAATCACTATACATCAGCATCCCTCGGGAGATCACCAGATGATCCCCCATCTAGAAAGAAGATGTTCGATGATACTAATTTCCAAACTCACAAGGTACGATTTTATTCACGAGAATATCAAATATAGTTTAGTATTATAATTGTTTAATGTCTTTAAATTTTCAAAACATTGAAGTATACTTTTTTAGTGTCTCTAATTATAATTTCTGATTGGAAGCTTTATATATTGTGAATGGGTGATGATAACTGAATACTGATCAATGGAATAAAGTTTTATTTCCGCTTGTAAGTTTGTGGTGGGCAATGGAATAAATTGTATTGTATTGAGATGATGATAACTGAATTATGATAAGTGATTCTATATATAAATATATAGCTGGTGGTTTTTGTGATGTTGATTCCTGATTTAAAATATTAAACACTGAAATTTCTTATTAACCCACTTGGCAAAATATGTTCCCTTGGAAGTGTTATATTCTGCTAGCTATCTTTTGAACCTATATATAAACCTGAAATTACTACTGTAGAGAGATAATGACATAAAAAAAAAATTACTACTGTCATCATTTTTTCTCTTACTGTTCATGTTGAATGGATTTTTGATAGAGAAGATAAGTTAGTTGGTTGGTGTTTTAGACATGTATCTGTAGCTCTATTTTTTATTGTTCTTTTTCCTTATTGATGTAAGTACTTAGTAATGATGACATGATATGGCTCTATCACTAACGATTGTTGTAGTTATGTTGTAAAAGTTGACACTTATTTTGGTCAATGCAGTCTACATTTCAGACTTCGATTCAGCCATCCACCATCGCCGACCTCTATTCAGCTATTGGTTTGCTAATTAAGGAAAGCGAGGAACAACAACTATCTTTTTGTAGAGCAGAATTTACCAAAATAAGAGAAGTAATCAAGGTAAGAGATACACCTGCCAAGAAATCCACTGAAGAAAAATCAGGAACAAGCAAGCAAAAGTATGACAAGGTTTATGAAGAGGTAATATATTGCAATATCTTAAACTTGGTATTTATCTATTCACCTATACTTAATAAAATACTGATATTGTAGCTATACTTTTTTATAATACTGTAGTCCTTAATAAAATACTTCAACTGTACAATATAGGATCGCGATGGTCTCACCTTTTTATGTGATCAATTGGAAAAAGACCATGTTGATCTTCATGTTGAAACTCTTGGTAAGGAAAAAGTGATGCTCAGGCTGATGTTGTAGCCAATTCAGCAATGGAAGAGAGTGATGCTCAGGTTGATACTGCAGTGAACGATGTCGGTGTTCTTCCAAAGAGTGATGCTCAGGCTGAAGCTGAAGCCAATTCAAACATGAAAGATAGTGATGCTCAGGTTGATGCTGCAACGAAGGGTGATGGTGTTCTTCCAAAGAGTGATGCTCAGGCAGATTCTGTAGCGAATTCTGATGGTGTTCCTCTAAAGAGTGATGGTCATGAACATGGTGATCCTTTAGCAGATTCAAAAATGGTTGAGGTACGTATGGTAATCAAGTTTTTGTATTTATATCAATTGCATTCAGGTGACTGACTAAATGTCTTTATACATTTAGGATGTGGACAACCAAACTATCCTTGATGAAAATGAGATGAAGGAGATCAACGATTGTGTTCAGCTATGCATCGAGGAGAAGTTGGTTCAGAAGGTAGAACCTTTGAAAAAATCTCCAACGTTCATGTGAAGTCAGTCCAAAGGTCCATAGATGTGGATGACTACCCTTCCCCAACTCCGAGCGTTGTTGTTCCAAACCCCTCCTCGAGTGTTGTTGCTTATGATGTTCCACACCCCAATGTGATATACAAGGATCATGACTTGAAAAGGGCAAGAAAGAGATTAAGGTTTATTAATAGCCTGTGGACTGATCCCTTGGCGAGGAAAAAAAGGAAATCTAATGATTCGAACAAACCTTCCACTCAAGACGAAATAAATAATGCTGAGTTCACGGCTTTTTTGAAGAGCGAAGAACCCACCTGGTAATAGTACATTCATATTCTCCAATATTATATCCTAGTATATTCATATTCTCCAATATATTCCTAGTGTAATGTTTTTCTAATATAAAGTAATATTGTTGAAAAATTAACAGTCTATATACCGGGCAAATCAAATTCATGGAGCGTAAAGAGTTCAAAGAGCTAGTGGACCCTAGAAAATTGATATCGGATATGGTAACTTTTTTTTTTTTTCAGATTTCCCTCTTATAGATCATATGCAAATCATATGTTTGTAGGCCTTTTTCTGTGTGGATTTGTTTCAGTGCTATATTTGACAAAATATAATACTAGGTCTGTTATTCCTTACATCATATCAAACCTCAAAACTAGTTTTATCTCCCCACACATCTTTCTTATTTCTTCGTCACTCTTCAAATGGTTAATGTGTATTTTTTTTATGCATACCACATACATAGCTACTTTGAAATTCTGTGGATGAGGCGTTCAACAACAGATGTCAGCTACTTGCAGAATATCGCATTGGTCAACACCTCATTTTTTGTAAGAAACATCTATATATTTACAATGGCTGCTAACTTGGCTTCAAATTAATTTACTTAGAATCTAATTATTTGCTTATTTTTCTAACTTTCTAATTAAAATCATTACACAGATGAACCTAAAAAGGAGGTGGAATATTCAAATGGAGGAAATGGAAGCGTTAAGGGAGATACAAGAATTTGAGAGGAATCCTCATGAAGGAGGAAATGATGGAAAATATGAATAAACGCGGAAAAAAGAAAGCAAAACAAAGGCCAACAAGAAGAAGGATCCTCCTCCAGTGGTTGCGGTTTGGGAAGAGTACCCAGAATTCAATCCCTTAGAATTTGAGCCAGACACGGATTGGTTAGAACATGTTTCCGGTCATGAGCTTATGAACACTGACCCTTGGTGGAAAATGGATTCGGTAAGAGTGTGGATTTCATGTGCAACCTTCATTGTCACTGTGATAATAAATTATTATAAAATAACGTGGCCAAAAAATTTTGTATTGTATAAACAGGTGTTGATACCATGCAACACTGGCAATCACTGGGTCCTTTGTCACGTAATTCTGAACATCAGAGAGGTACATCTTTATGATTCATTATGGCCCCGCAATGGTAACAGTGATCGATTAAAAGACATCAGATGCATACTCTACCTGTTTCCCTCTATATTGAAGCACTCGGGTTACTACGCAGAAATGAAATCCGATCCTCACACTAGTCCACTCACTGCTACAAACATCAAGCCAACCCTAATTCCCCAACAAAATGATGGGTATTGTTCTTTCCTTCATTTCTTGCACAGTTTCTTCATTTAGTCTTGTAGAATCTTATGTTTTTCAAATCTTAACATGTTGCAGTTACAGTTGTGGTGTCTTCATGATGAATTACGCTGAGTTAATACTCTCTGGAGTCAAATTACCATGGCTGAAACAATTTTCCCAAAAAGATATACCGGCAATTCATAAGGCAATGGCAGTTGACATTTTCACTAATGGGCAAATTGCAAATGAATGATTGTTGGTATGTGATATTAGGTGTGGTGTTTGTTGGTAGTGATAGTGGTACAAAATAGTTCATTGTATATCTTAAAAGCTTAGATTTAGGGAAGAAGCTTAGATTTAGGGAAGAAGCTTAGATAGATCAGTTTTCTTATATTAGATCCCCCATTGATGCATGTTTACTCTTCTGCATCAAGTTTTTAAGACTGAGAATTGTGTTTTTGTGCCTGGGAATTATTGTCTGAAGCCCGAGATACTTACCGATAGATGGTTTGACGGGCCTGAGAATTAATATCTGAAGCCCAACAGTAATATAATATAATATTTTGAATTTGTATGTACATTATGAATGTTGCACATGTGAGGTTTACTCTCCAGAATTAGTCACAGAATTACTATTTTGAGCATGAGAATGAATGTCTGATGCCCGAGAATCAACCATTGATTTTGTAAGGTGGCTGAGGTTGCATGTCTACTCTACTAAGCCCGTGGTATATTGTCTTGAGCCTGTGAAATAATGGTTCGAGCCTAGGAAATAATATCACGGCATCAGAATCTCTTAATCATGTACATTAATGAATGTTGCATGTTTACTCCCCAGAATTAGCCTGAAAATTACTATTTTGAGCCTGAGAATGAATGTATGAAGCCCAAGAAGTAAAAAATATTTTGTGCATGGGAATCTCTTAATGAGCCTTGGAATTAATATATGAAGCCCAAGAAGTAAAAAGGTGGCTAATGTAAACATGATAGGGTAGTAGTGGATTACGACTGGATCGCACAAAATCTTCTTCTTCTAATTAAAGGCTGGGAAGTATTATCTGAAGCCCAAGAAGTAAATAATATTTTGTGCCTGGAAATCTCTTAATGAGCCTGAGAAATAATCTTTACCCCGGGAATCAGAATCTCTTAATCATGTACATTAATGAATGTTGCATGTTTACTCTCCAGAATTAGCCTTAGAATTACTATTTTGAGCCTAAGAATGAATGTATGAAGCCCAAGAAGTAAAAAATATTTTGTGCATGAGAATCTCTTAATGAGCCTGGGAATTAATATATGAAGCCCAAGAAGTAAATAAGGTGGCTGATGTAAACATGATAGGGTAGTAGTGGATTACAACTAGATCCCACAAAATCTTCTTCTTCTAATTAAAGGCTGGATCCCACAAAATCTTTTTCTTCTAATTAAAGGCTGGATCCCACAAAATCTTCTCTTGCTTCCTTATTCAAAACAATATTGAAACAAAATACTTCTTTCTTCCATTCTTTCTTGCCTTTGTATTTTAGTCCGTTTAAAGCAAAACCTGTTTGCTTCTTATTCTTTGTTTCCCCTCCCACATACTCTTCATAACGTCCACATCTATAGGTAAACAATCTTCATCATTACACATCTCCTTGGCTCACGCATCTATTCTTCATTCTCGGGTTCGAAATACTATTTTGCTTTGTATACAAGTTCTCAGATCTATATTATTCGTGTTTTTCTCTTCTTTTTATATTTTTTTAAAAGACTTTGAAGGTTTTGTGTTGTCTGCAATATATTTCTGGTCCACTAAAAATTCATTGTTAATTATTTTTGTTTAAATGACTGAGAGGGTTTTGTGTTATGGGAATATGTTCTGTTCTTGTCATGCTTTAGGGAACTCTTTTACAAAATTATATATTTCTGTTTTGTCGGTTTAGTAACTTCAAATTTATCATGTCAGTTATAACATGTTTTAGTACAATTTAGGAGAAAATGGTGAACCCTAGAGGTTTCTTAGACCTCAACATCGGTGGCCAACCAACTGGTAAACTTGTGATTGAGCTTTTTGCCGACAGTACCCCCATAACAGCAGAGAACTTTCGGGCTTTCTACACCAGTGAGAAGGGAATCGGAAATAACAGGAAGCCACTCCACTACAAAGGAACAACCTTCCACCGCGTGATACCCAGGAGCATGTTCAATGGAGGAGAAATCACCGAAGGAAACGGACTAGGAGGCGAGTCCATCTATGGTGATAGTTTCACTGACGAAAACTTTGTAAACAAACACACCGGTCCCGGGATCCTCTCCATGGCCAATACCGACCCAGGAACCAATGGCTCTCAGTTTCTCATCTGTACCGCAAAGGCCGAGTGGCTCGATGGCATGAACGTTGTCTTTGGTTAGGTAGTTAAGGGATTTGACGTCATGAAGGCTGTCCAGAAGGTCGGTTCCTTGTCTGGTTTGACATCTGAGCCCGTAATGGTCGCCAATTGCTGTCAATTGTCTAGAATTATTGTAACCTTTAAATTAGACACTTTGGAGACCATGTGTATTAATATTTATTAAAGGATCACTGAGATTCTGTATGTGTTGAAATAATGTATTTTGAGCATGGGTGTCATGTGTAGTTATATGATAGAATGGAAGGATTAGTAAATGTTGCATGTTAAATCCAATCTCATATTCCTGATAAATAAAGTTTGTGCCTGGGAATATCATTTTGAGCCTGGGAAACTTAACTAGAAAATTGGGAAAAAATGAATTTTGAGCAACATGTATTTACATGATAAGGTGGGTAGTGGATTAAAGTTTTTTCTAGCCTTCACATTTTGGAAATGGAAGGAATAGTAAATGTGCACGTCTTATCTCTACCCATAATCCCGCTAAATATAATTGTGGGAAAATTTGAATTTAGTCTTAAATATTGAACATTAAAAGTCAAAAAAACACAACCGTAGTGGCCCGGGATGTTAATCTCGGGCCTCACATCTTTATCCCAGGCCTTACAACTTTATCCCAGGCATCAGAATTATTGTGCCACGTGTTGTTACATGACATGGTGGTTGTGGATTACAGCTAGTTCCAGCCTTTGCATTTAGTGGAAATGGAAGGAATAGTAGTACATTTTAGTAAACCTAACTAAAATTGTGGGAAAATTTGAATTTAGTCTTAAATATTGAAAATTCAAAGTCAAACAACACTATTTTTGTCTCCACCAATAATTTCTCAGCACTTGTCTAAAAACTAAAAAGTCAAAAGTTACCATTTTGACTCTAATTTTTGGGCTTTAAAATGGGAGATCTCGGGCTTCACTGTAGTATCGCAGGCCTAACAGTTCACGAAACGTGCATCCGATCGTGTGGATCCCACACATTTTTCACCGATCGGTATCGGTCATCAGGGTTAGGGCTTCGGCGGGCAATTTTACGCTGTTTTTCGAGAGCATCTCGTGGTTGGATATATCTCGCACTACCAACTCCACTATAATTGTTAGGGAGACACATACTTTGTATTTGTAAAATTGCTTAGGGGTGTTTGGACTTAGTCTCACAAACTATGGATTGGTCTCACGAGCTAACTTTATATCGCAGAACACGTACCTGACAGTTGGTCACCGCTAGTGGAAAAAATATTTTTCTGTTCGAAAAGTATTTGAAAATTTCGGAAAAATTAAATTTAATCGAAAACACAACCGTAGTGCCCCGGGATGTTATTCCCGGGCCTCACATCTTTATCCCAGGCCTCACAACTTTATCCTGGGCATCATAATTATTGTGCCACCTGTTGTTACATGATATGGTGGTTGTGGATTACAGCTAGTTCCAGTCTTTGCATTTAGTGGAAATGGAAGGAATAGTAGTACATTTTAGTAAACCTAACTAAAATTGTGGGAAAATTTGAATTTAGTTTTAAATATTGAAAATTATTTTTGCCTCCACCAATAATTTCTCAACACTTGTCTAAAAACTAAAAAGTCAAAAGTTACCATTTTGACTCTAATTTCTGGGCTTTAAAACGGGAGATCCCGGGCTTCACTATAGTATCGCGGGCCTAACAGTTCACAAAACGTGCATTCGATCATATGGATCCCACACATTTTTCACCGATCGGTACCAGTCATCAGGGATGGGGCTTTGGCGGGCAACTTTACGCTGTTTTTCAGAAGCATCGCGTGGTTGGATACTGTTAACGGAAAAATCCACCCGGGGTAAAAATCTTAATCAACACCCTCGACCCGCTACCTCGGAGGTCGCAGCGGGTGTGGTAGGTACTTCGTATCATGGTTCTGACAAGGTGATACAGCAAGGTGTGGTAGGTACCTCGAGGTATCGTGGCTCTTGTATAGCTGAGAGAGGCAATATGAGGGCGAGGTAGGTATGAGAACCATCATCCCGCCCATCTGGTGTAGTAGGCTGGTACCCGGTCTTGGTATCTGATCCAGGTACCTGGTTACCTCTCTAGGTGCCCTCCATAATTCCCCGACCTAGATAATGTGCAAAGAGAGGTACATGAGGGCTAGGACCAGCGAGGTCGGTACCTAGCTCGTCTACTTGCATAACGAATGAGATAAAAGGGAGAATGACAACTCATTTGGTAGAGGTGGACTGACCTAGGGAGAAAAAGCATCACAATTGATCACATGCTGAAAAACCCCCAGGCAGTATCCATAGGAAGGAGAAAGATCCTTCTTTATATTTATATATCTCGAGAGGTGCTCCGGAGACCTTACATAAATACAATCCGGAACCTGGTAGGTCACCGTTGGAGGGATACCACTAGGTTCCGATACATTCATGGAGAAAATTGACATGTACAGTAGTCGATAAAATGGAAGGAAATGTCGAACTGTATTTCTGGTGAAGAAGTGGGCGAATCAGAGACACCTTGGAGATATAAGAGAGCTTAGAGGTATATTGTTGACCATCGAAGAATGGAGATATCAGACATGAGTTCTGCGATTGGAGCCCGAGCATGGTGACGAAGTCAGACCCTGTGCTGGTGAACTCTCTTTATCGTTCGAACCCAGCTATAGGCTGTGGTTACTGTCCTTTTTACTCAACCCCCCTCCTTGGAGAGAACTCGGTCATATTTATATGTCTCATTCTTGTTGCCCACTCCATTAATTAATACGTAATCAAAGGAATGTTGATACGGCATTAATGGAGTTGAATATTCTCTCATTAATGGTACTATGAATGGCCATTAATGTAGTTGACTGCTTCCTTCATTAATGGCGTTGTGAATGGCTATTAATGGAGTTGACTGATTCCTTCATTAATGGTGTTAACAGGGTTTTTCGGCAGGGGTCCAAAGAAGAATTTTCCACCAAGTAACCACCTAGTAGGGACCATTCCTGTTAGGATTATGCTCAATAGCAAGAGTGTAATATTGTAAATGACAATCTTTTCATATTAATAAAGTGTTTTCTGATTTTTACAAATACTTATAGCATTTATTATTATAATTGTCAAGGTAAATAATCATAAGATCAATAGACTATGAGATATGAAGAATTGTTCATACATCCGGATATGTTTGAGGTAGACACAATTCTTTAGTTAGTCTTGAATAACGTTCACAACTTAAGTTAAAGGTTGGGCACCACTATCTTGATAAAGTAATAGAATTTTTTTAGTAGCATTTGAGTGGGATCAAATGAGTTATGATGAGTCTAAAATCATCGAAAGGTTTTCGAGTAAAAGAATCTAGTGCACTAGGTGCATTGAACAGGATCACAATGAAATACTTTATCTAGAACCGTCACTAGATATAAGTCTTTTCATTATTAGGACAATCGGAGAGTCGATCTTAATCCTGAGATAAATGATGGACTTATGGTTGCAAGTGTTATCATTTGAGCTATCATTGAGTACGATTATATAGCATAGTCTATCCTCGATAGTTTGGTGGTATTCATTTGTTAATCGATAGAGGACTTCATTTATAGATATGGACATCGTGGCTCCATTTATTAAATGAGAGTATAATATCATCATATGGATGTTTTGAGGTATTGGATATTAAATCTCAACGTTGAGTTTTCAATAATGATTATTGAAGACATGGCTTCTGGACAAGTCAAAATATCCAAGTTCAAAATATGGTCATATGAGGAAATATGGTAACTTGGAGAGCTATAGGCGGTCTATGAGCTCTTGGCGATTACTGATATTATTCACGAGGATACACCATCCCCTATAAGATTGTCTAGGGTATGAATGAGAAACATCTCCTTATTCTATCTTTATTTAAGAGTTCAATTTTAGCTCTTTAGTGGAATGATTTTAAATTAATAGATCGGACCTAAGTGAATCATTTGTTGATTGTGATTAGGTTATGTCTATTGAAGCTTAAATTTAGATAGCCCGCCAAGATCCACAATCCACACGTACTTGCATGGATCACTTGATATATTCTACCGGACCAATTTATGGGTCCATCTAGAATTGCATTTAATATATTAAGAATATAATATGTCTATTATTTATTTAATGGGCTGCTCTATTATATTAATATATTAAAAGGAGACATGTGGGCTTGTTTCTTTTAGTAAGAATAAGTTTGGTTCACATGTGGGCTTTTATTAAAAGTCTAATGGATTAAATAAAATAAGAAAAATAATATTAGGGCCCATATATATATGGTGTGGGCGGCAAGGCTAATAAAATAGCCCAAGATATTATTTTATTTTGTTGTTTTGATTAAATGGAAATTAATTAATTAATAGTTTAAATCAAAATCTTTTCCTGATCAGTAAATAAAATACTATATGTTGGAGTAGGGTTAGAATTCTTTTAAGTGATAAGAGTCCTAATGTGGTAAGGATTAAGTCCACATACACTCCATACCACACAAAGAATTCGGCCACCCTAGTCCTATAAGGGTTAGGATTCTTAAATTGATAGGAATTAGGGAAAAGCTCAATTCCTTTTCAAGTAAGGAAATTGGCCAACCCTAGATTTCCTAAACAAAGAATTTGGCCAACCCTATTTTGAGAAGGAGAAATTTCAGTCACCTTATAAATATAAGGTGATAAATTTCGGCCACCAAGAAGCTTGAGTGAGAGAGATTTTTATTTGCTTTGAAAAATAAAAATCTTACTCAATACACATAGAATTTTGGCCAAGAGAAAAAAGAAAAATAAGTTCTCATTCGATAGTGCACTTGCAAGCCTTTAACATCAAAAGGTTTTATGCACACTTTCGATTTAGGGTTACGCGAGTTCCAGTCATATCGATTGTGAATTCAAAAGTGACCGGAACTATTTTTCTAGGCTCTTGGTGTTTTGGGATTGAAGATCAGGATCAGAAGTTCCATACATCCATTCTCAGGTAAGCAATTCAAAGAAAAAAGGGAGACCACACTCCTAGGTGATTCACGTACGTGCTAGGATTGAAGATCTTTCGGATTACCATCGACGTAAGTCAATCAGATCACGTGACAAGAGGTATTTAACTCTAACTGTATATTTGTGTTTAATTAATTAAAGGGTTAAGGTTCAAATCTTTAGAAAAATTTTAAACTATACAAAAATCTACGTTTCGCCTTCCGCTGCGGTTTTAGTTAATTTTTCCCTACAATTGGTATCAGAGCCTGGTTGTACCCTTTAATTAATTAACGTATATATACGTGAATCCATTTCTTTTTATTGTGATTATGAATGTTTTAGAAAGAGATGGCACTCTAGGTATTCGCATATATAATTACATGTCGAATGTATGGATTTATATATGTTGTTATAAAGTGAATTGTTATTGCTCAATTTTGGTCCTAGATTTTCCATGTCATTGTTGTTTCGGAATTGTAACAAGAAGGGTGACCTATTATCGTCACAAGTTCCTTCTTGATAGTTGCTTAATTTTTTTTTATGTTGTATAAGATAGTGCAGTTTATTTTTTGTGTGCAGTTTTTTATTAATAAAAAAAAATTACTACAGTATTTTATTATATAAAATAAGCTGTAATATATTCAAGATTCGAAGACTCAAAGATTTGAAGAAATTGGAGCATCCGGAACCCGTCTTGGCACCCGCGCGCACCGAGACAACAAGCGCGCACGCAACCAAGCGTGCAGCTGCGCTTGTTGCGGTGCAGCAGCGCGCGACCCATGCATAGGCTGGCCGTGCGGCAGCTCATGCCCTTGCATGGGCTAGGCGTGCACATGGGCTGCTGTGGTGATCTTTGGGCGCGCGAGTTTCGTGCGCGAGATGGTCGCTTGAAGTCTTGTCCGCCAAGAAAGGAGTTTTTGTATTCCGTACAATTGTAATTTACATGCTTTTCTAGGATGGACCAAAATTGTGGCTATTTATTTTTTATGTATAAATATTACAATATTTGTTATTGTATGATAACATGTCATATAGAATAGGAGTGCCACTCATATATCTCTTTTGGTATGAACATGCATTGAATGATTTAGGTATCTAATTGGCATCTAGATAACTTGGTAAAATAATTCTTTGGAATTTAATCGCACGCCTTAAATAATTGAGTGGGAGAAGGTGTGTTAGAACGCCTATGGCATCCAAGGTTAGTTGAGTTTTATTATTTTTGGTAATCCCCCCAAGGGGCGTCCATAAATGGAATTTAACAAAATACTTCCTTACAAGGATATACTAGACAATTGACTTAAACAAAATCTACTCCCCAAGGAGGGATTCTCGTGAGAGAAAATTGAGGGTCGATATCTTGGTGACACACTCAATGTAATTTTATTAATATCCTCCTAAGAGTTCTTGTTAATAAAATTGCAAGGCTAAAATTGAAAACGCTGGTTGTTATGTTAACAATTAGGTGAGACCTAGTCCAACTAGTAAATAGTACGAACTCCCAAAGGAGGCGTAAGATTTATGGGTGTTGGATTACCGTTGAATTTTTATGATTGAATTATTTATTTAATTCAAGATAAATATTTAAAAGTGATTTATCATGATTATTTACTTATATATGTTTTTGTTTTAATCAGAAATCATGACCCCATCACTTATGAACATCCTGAAAGATAACACCTTAACTGGAGATAATTATGTCACATGGAAAAGGAAAATTGGGTTGTTGCTGCAAAGTGAAAAACATAAATTTGTTCTGACTACTCCTAAACCACCCTTCCTAATAATGAATCTAGTGTGATGCAAAGAGATGAGTATGAGTAGTGGAAGACTTCTGATGATATGGCAAAATGTTATATTATGGCCACTATCTCCGACGTGTTGCAACAACAACATGAAGGAATGGAGTCCGCTGCTGATATAATGATGTCTCTAGAGGAAATGTTTGCTATGAGGTCTAGGATGACTAAGAGAGAGGCAGTGACTGCTTTTATGAATCTTAGGATGAAACCTGGATAATCTGTGAAAGATCACATGATGAAAGTCATAGCACATCTCAATATTGCTGAACTAAATGGTGCTGAGATTGATGGTGAGACCAAAATTGATATGGTAGTTAACTCACTGTCAGATTCCTTTGATCAGTTCAAGTTGGACTACACCTTGAACAAAAAGGAATACACCTTGTAGGGCCTGATGCAAGATGTTCAAAGCGCTGAAAAGATCCTTGTGAAAAACAAAGGTTAAGAGATTCATTTGGTTGGTAAAGTTGCTACTGTTAAGACCCGTAAGAAGGTCAAGAAACAACAGAAGAAAAAGCAACTTGGGCTACCAAGAAGGAAACCAAGAAAGTAACCAAGATCAAAGGGAAATGCTTCCTTTGTGGTGAAAAGGGACATTGGGAAAGAGATTGCCCAAAGTCCCTGTAAGTTCCTCATATTTTGATTGGCTTATTTCGTTGACAAACCACATTGGGGATTATTCTTTGTAAGGGTAATTTAGTCCTCTTGAGTGTGATCAAGCTTCAAGGACATCATCTCTCTCAAAGAGCACTTCAAATGTATCTCACTAGTTTAACATTCTTTGAAGAGATCTAGTTGCACACACTCACTTGCATGCATTATTGTTCTTATCTTCATGTTATTGAATGATGTATTGTATGCTTCTTTTCACACTCCACACTTGCACATTTTGCACATCACTTAATGTGTTGAGTTTGCCCAGAAAAGATAATTTCTTCTCTTAGCGCGGCCTAGACCGCTTGGCAAGACATGCTTGCACCGCGGCATACAGAGCGATATACCTCACCAGGGTCATGCTTCCTGTACCGCTTCCTGTACACGTGCACGCAAAGCGACCCAAGTCGCGGTGTTGTCCAGTAGGCCTCTGTTGCCCATACCGCGGCCTGTGCACCTGCATGCACAGCGCCCTGCACAGCGTTGTTTTCTAGACGGTGCACTGCTGTGTGTACCGCGGTCTGGACACTTGCCTGCGACGCGGTCCATCTAGCGGTATTGACGGGATTTTGCGACGCTGTTTTAACTAGGGCTCCCTTATATATACTCTATCTTCTTCCTTGCTCGTTTTTCATGAGTTCAAGAAGCCATTATTGAGAGGTCAAGCTTCCCTTAGAGAGAGAAACTCCTAAGAACTCATCTTTACTCAACCAAACACAAATCCATGTGCATCTAACATCTTCAAGCATCATCTCATCATGGATTCTTCTTGCTTTCATTGACTAGGTAACTTGAACATGCTCTAAATCTCATTGTATTTATTTATGTTCTTGTTTGCCTAGGGTTAGCTCTTTTATGTGATTTTATTGCATATCTTTATGTTTATTGGCATTTATAACATGATTGAGTTGTTGTTTGTTGGTTGAGAGCTTCGTTCATTAATAGCTAGCATTTAGGACGATTTTACCCTTCTAGCTAAATCTTCATGCATTTGCATTTAGATATTGATATCTAGGATTTGCATTTATTGACATCTTTAAATCCTTAGATAAGCATTTATTGTTGCCTAGCATTAATTGCATGTTTGAATATCCTTTACATATTCACATAGGTTGTTTAACCTCTTCATTGATTGTTAAGCTTTGTGACTAAGTGAGTTAGTGCACAAGCTTATGGTCAAGAATCACTATTAAAGGCCCGTTGGGTAGAGTGAAAGGGTTAGTGACCAAGTAGGTGTGACTTGAGGTCAACCTAGGTTGTAAACTTTCGTTCAAATAGTGGATTTGAGGACCGTATGTGGCTAGAAGGATAGCCCGTGAGTTTTTGCCCAGTTGGAGGGTTTCTCACGTAAATCAATCCTTGTGTTTTTATTGTTTTCCGCATATTTATAATGGATTGATTGATTGCTAATATGGGGCAGGATTATTAAAATTGATTAAGTCGAAAAGTTGGTAATAAATCAACTAAAACCTATTCACCCCCCCTCTAGGTTGTATTAGACACACTTTGTGTATTTTCAGTCCCAGAATAAGAAGGAAGAAGGTAATATTAATTATCTTGAAACATGTTTTCTGGCAGATTCTACTGATTCTTGGATCATATACTCTGGAGCCACTAATCATGTTCGTTATTCCTTGCAGGGGTTCCAAGAAAGGAGAAGGCTGAATGAAGATGAAGTCAATTTTTGCTTGGGCAACGGAACGTTAGTGTCTGCAAGTGCAATGGGATATATTAGAGTTATTTTAGATTCTAGTAGGCATTTAGATTTAATAGACGTTTATTATGTACCTCAATTCAAGAGGAATTTAATTTCAGTTTCTTGTTTAAATAAATTTGGATATTCGGTCAGTTTTAATAAAGCTTTTATTATTAGTAAGAATGACAAAATTGTTTGCAAAGATACATTGGAAAACGATCTATTCTTTTTGCATAGAAATATCTCTCACTCGTTAGACACAGAAATAACGGAACCTAATCATAAAAGAGTAAAATTATCAAAAGATGAAACCTACCTTTGGCATTTACGCCTAGGTCACATTAACCTTAATAGGATTAAAAGATTAGTATGTGACAGACCTTTAAGTGACTTAAAGGTTGATGATCTACCAACTTGTGAATCTTGTTTGGAAGGTAAAATGACCAAAAGGCCGTTCAATACCAAAAGTGTAAGAGCCACTGAATGTTTAGGACTAATACACACTGATGTATGTGGTCCTTTGAGCATTCAAGCTAGAGGTGGATATGAGTACTTCATCACCTTCACAGATGATTACTCAAGATTTGGTTATGTGTATCTCATGAGACATAAGTCGGATGCTTTTGACATGTTCAAAGCATTCAAAGCTGAAGTAGAAAATCAGCTTGAGAAACATATAAATATCTTGAGATCTGATCTTGGTGGAGAATATCTATTTGGAGAGTTTCAGCGATATCTTATTGATAATGGGATAGTTTCTTAGTTTTCTGCACCAGGTACACCTCAACAAAATGAGGTAGCAGAAAGGAGAAATAGAACTCTTTTAGAGATGGTTAGGTCAATGTTGAGTTATTCAACACTTCCTATTTCTTTTTGGGGATATGCTCTACAAACATCAATATACATTCTAAACGATGTACCATCTAAATCTATCCCTAAAACCCCACATGAATTGTGGACTGGCCGAAAACCTAGTTTACAACACATGAGGATATTTGGTTGTCATGTACATGTGTTGAAAGGAAAGACAGAAAAGATGGAGTCCCGTTCAGAAACATGTATATTTGTGGGGTATCCAAAAGAAACTAAAGGATATTATTTCTATAGTCCTAATGATCTAAAAGTATTTGTTTCAACAAATGCTTCATTTATAGAAAAGGACTATATGAATAATTTGCTGCCCAAAAGTAGAATTGTCCTGAATGAAATGTCAGGAGATACAATTCTACAAGAGGTTTCACAACCTAGCCCAATTATAAGTTCCACTCCAACACAAAATCAACAACCTACCATTCCTCGTCGTAGTGGGAGGGTTATAACACAACCCGAAAGATACATTGGTCTAGGAGAATCTGTGGAGAATCTCCCGGACGACGATGATCCCTACACGTACAAGGAAGCAATAGAGGATGTTGATTGTCGACATTGGCAAAAGGCAATGCAATCAGAGATTGAATCGATGTTCAATAACAAAGTCTGGTCCCTTGTAGACTTGCCTAAAGGGATAAAACCCATTGGGTGTAAGTGGGTATACAAGAGGAAAAGAGGTATGGATGGTAAGGTGGAAACCTTTAAAGCTAGACAGGTAGCTAAAGGTTATACTCAGAAAGAAGGTATCAATTACGAGGAAACATTCTCTCCTGTGGCCATGCTTAAATCCATTAGGATACTCTTATCCATTGCAGCATCTCTAGACCTAGAGATTTGGCAAATGGACATGAAGACATCTTTCCTTAATGGAAGTCTTGACGAGAGCATCTACATGATGCAACCAGAAGGATTCATTGAAAAGAGCCAAGAGGAAAAAGTATGCAAATTGCAAAAGTCCATATATGGACTGAAGCAAGCATCCAGATCCTGGAACATAAGGTTCGATCAAGCTGTGAAAGGTTTTGGATTTATTCAAAACCATGACGAACCTTGTGTATACAAAAGGATTAAAGGCGACAAGTTGTTTTTCCTCATTCTTTATGTTGATGATATACTACTCATTGGAAACGATGTAGGTGTATTGACATCAGTAAAAGAATGGTTAGCAAAACAATTTGATATGAAGGACTTAGAAGAAGCAAGTTATACTCTTGGTATCCAAGTAATAAGGGATAGAAAGAATAGAATGATTGCATTATCCCAAGCTTCATACATTGATAAAATCTAGTCTAGATTTTCCATGCAAGATTCCAAGAAAGGTATGTTACCTTTTAGACATGGAATCAAACTTTCTAAGGAACATGTTCCTAAGAATGAGCATGAAGAGAAATTCATGAGTAGAGTTCCATATGCCTCGGCAGTTGGAAGTCTCATGTATGCAATGCTCTGTACTAGACCAGATATTTGTTTTGCTGTTGGCATAGTTAGCAGGTTTTAATCGAAACCTGGTCCTGATCATTGGACGACAGTCAAGCATATTTTCAAGTATCTTAAAAGAACTAGAGATTATATGCTTTTATACTCTGGAGGGAATTTAATTCCCGTTGGGTATACAGATTCTGATTTCCAGTCGGATTCTGACTCCAGAAAATCCACATCAGGATCTGTGTTTACCATTGGAGGAGGAGCAGTCATATGGAGGAGTATCAAACAATCTTGTATTGCTGATTCCACCATGGAAGCTGAGTATGTTGTTGCATGCGAAGCTGTAAAAGAGGCTGTTTGGCTCTGCCAATTCTTGATTGACTTGGAAGTGGTTCCTAATGCAAATAAGCAGATCACTATACACTGTGACAACAGTGGAGCAGTGGCTAATTCGAGAGAACCAAGAAGTCATAAGAGAGGTAAACACATAGAAAGGAAATATCACCTTTTAAGGGAAATTGTTCATAGGGGAGACGTGACGATCACCAAAATCACGTTAGCAGAAAATCTAGCGGATCCTTTCACAAAGGCTCTACCTCAGAAGAGTTTTGATGGGCACCTAGAGAATATGGGAATGAGAGATATGACACACTTGCTATAGCGCAAGTGGGAGATTGTTAGGTTTTGCTCAATAGCAAGAGTGTAATATTGTAATTGACAATTTTTTCACATTAATAAAGTGTTTTTTGACTTTTACAAATACTTATAGCATTTATTATTATAATTGTCAAGGTAAATAATCATAAGGTCAAAAGACTATGTGATATGAAGAATTTTTCATACATCCGGATATGTGTGAGGTAGACACAATTCTTTAGTTAGTCTTGAATAACATTCACAACTTAAGTTAAAGGTTGGGCACCTCTATCTTGATAAAGTTGTAGAATTCTTTTACTAGCATTTGAGTGGGATCAAATGAGTTATGATGAGTCTAAAATCATTGAAACGTTTTCGAGTAAAAGAATCTAGTGCACTGGGTGCATTGAACAGGATCACAATGAAATACTTTATCTAGAACCGTCACTAGATATAAGTCTTTTCATTATTAGGACAATCGGAGAGTCGATCTTAATCCTGAGATAAATGATGGACTTATGGTTGCAAGTGTTATCATTTGAGCTATCAATGAGTACGATTATATAGCATAGTCTATCCTCGATAGTTTGGTGGTATTCATTTGTTAATCGATAGAGGACTTCATTTATAGATATGGACATCGTGACTCCATTTATTAAATGAGAGTATAATATCATCATATGGATATTTTGAGGTATTGGATATGAAATCTCAACGTTGAGTTTTCAATAATGATTATTGAAGACATGGCTTCTGGACAAGTCAAAATATCCAAGTTCAAAATGTGGTCATATGAGGAAATATGGTAACTTGAAGAGCTATAGGCGGTCTATGAGCTCTTAGCGATTACTGATATTATTCACGAGGATACACCATCTCCTATAAGATTGTCTAGGGTATGAATGAGAAACATCTCCTTATTCTATCTTTATTTAAGAGTTCAATTTTAGCTCTTTAGTGGAATGAGTTAAAATTAATAGATCGGACCTAAGTGAATTATTTGTTGATTGTGATTAGGTTATGTCTATTGAAGCTTAGATTTAGATAGCCCGCCAAGATCCACAATCCACACGTACTTGCATGGATCACTTGATATATTCTACCGGACCAATTTATGGGTCCATCTAGAATTGCATTTAATATATTAAGAATATAGTATGTCTATTATTTATTTAATGGGCTGCTCTATTATATTAATATATTAAAAGGAGACATGTGGGCTTGTTTTTTTTAGTAAGAATAAGTCTGGTTCACATGTGGGCTTTTATTTAAAATATAATGGATTAAATAAAATAAGAAAAATAATATTAGGCCCATATATATATGGTGTGGGCGGCAAGTCTAATAAAATAGCCCAAGATATTATTTTATTTTATTGTTTTGATTAAATAGAAATTAATTAATTATTTAATTAATTAATAGTTTAAATCAAAATCTTTTCTTGATCAGTAAATAAAATACTATGTGTTGGATTAGGGTTAGAATTCTTTTAAGTGATAGGAGTCCTAATGTGGTAAGGATTAAGTCCACATACACTCCATACCACACAAAGAATTCAGCCACCCTAGTCCTATGAGGGTTAGGATTCTTAAATTGATAGGAATTAGGGAAAAGCTCAATTCCTTTTCAAGTAAGGAAATTGGCCAGCCCTAGATTTCTAACACAAAGAATTCGGCCAACCCTATTTTGAGAAGGAGAAATTTCGGTCACCTTATAACTATAAGGTGATAAATTTCGGCCACCAAGAAGCTTGAGTGAGAGAGATTTTTGTTTGCTTTGAAAAATAAAAATCTTACTCAATACACATAGAATTTCGGCCAAGAGAGAAAAAGAAAAATAAGTTCTCATTCGATAGTGCACTTGCAAGCCTTTAACATCAAAAGGTTTAGTGCACACTTTCGATTTAGGGTTACGCGAGTTCCAATCATATCGATTGTGAATTCAAAAGTGACCGGAACTATTTTTCTAGGCTCTTGGTGTTTTGGGATTGAAGATCAGGATCAGAAGTTCCATACATCCATTCTCAGGTAAGAAATTCAAAGAAAAAAGGGAGACCACGCTCCTAGGTGATTCACGTACGTGCTAGAATTGAAGATCTTGCGGATTACCATCGACGTAAGTCAATCGGATCAAGTGACAAGAGGTATTTAACTCTAACTGTATATTTGTGTTTAATTAATTAAAGGGTTAAGGTTCAAATCTTTAGAAAAATTTTAAACTATACGAAAATCTAGTTTTCGCCTTCCGCTGCGGTTTTAGTTAATTTTTCCCTACAATTCCCAGCTCCCAAGTACCTAGTAGGGCCAGAACCTCGACTGCCTGTCTACCTATATGAGGCACCAGAAATATGAACCAGGAAGAGCAAGTACATCCACCCCGACAACTGGGGAAGCTGGTAAAGAGATACCATGCACCCAGTACCTCGCATATACCCGGTGCCTCCTACCTGGCACCTCGGTACCGCGACATGTATCCAGTACCCCAGGGTACCACAACATCTACCTAGTGCCCGATTACCTTGATATCTGCCTGGTACCCAGTACCTTGACATCAACCAGGAATCCACCATAGACAGGTATCCTGCTCGCCGAGCAGGAAGAATGTCGCCACGAAGCCACTAGCATGCTAGAACAAGTGCCACGCCAACGAGAAGGGACTGGTACACCAGAGTACCTCGCCTGAAGGGAAGAAGCATACAACACCATCTGACCTCATTAATGGTCATTCATAACTCCATTAATGAGGAAATTAGTCAACTCCATTAATGGCCATTCACATCGCCATTAATGAAGGAATCAGTCAACTCCATTAATGGCCATTCACAACGCCATTAATGAAGGAATCAGTCAACTCTATTAATGGCCATTCACAACGCTATTAATGAAGGAATCAGTCAAATCCATTAATGGCCATTCATAACGCTATTAATGAGAGAATATTCAATTCCATTAATGCTGTATCAATATTCCTTTGGTTGCATATTAATTAAAGGAGTGGGCAACAAGAATGAGGAGATATATTAACAAGGCACTCTCCAAGAAAAGGTTTGGAAAACACTTCTCCACCAGAATTACAGTCATCATCACCTACAGAGAGTTTTCACCACCATGGTACAGAAAAATACTTACTTATCGCCTACTCCATGAGTTCGCCAACACCTGAAGTGTAAAAGGGACCCTGCCTGAATTCCCTCTAGACCATCATTTTATCGACTACTGTACATATCTATTTTCTCCATGAATGTATCGGTACCTAGTGGTACCTCTCCATTGGTGACCTACTAGGTCCTAGATTGTATTCATGTAAGCTCTCCGGAGCACCTCTCGTGATATATATACATACAGAATGGTCTTTCTCCTTCCTATGGATACTGCCTGGGGGTTTTTCAGCATATGATCATTCGTGATGCTTTTCCCCCTAGGTCAGTCCACCTCTACCAAATGAGTTGTCATTCTCCCTTTTATCTCATTCATTATGCAAGTGTATGCGAGGCATCGACCATGCTGGTCCTAGCCCTCATGTACCTCTCCTTGCACGTTATCTAGGTTGGGGAATTATGAAGGGCACCTAGAGAGGTAACCAGGTACCTGGATCAGATACCTAGACCAGGTAAGCCTACTATACCAGATGGGCAGGATGATTGTTCTCCTACCTACCTCGCCCTCAGCTTGCCTCTCTCAGCTATACAAGAACCATGGTACCTCGAGGTACCTACCACACCTTGCTATATCACCTTGTCAGAACCACGGTATGAAGTACCTACCACACCCGCTGCGACCTCCGGGTAGCGGGTCGAAGGTGTTGATTGAGAATTTCACCCCGGGTGGATTTTTTCGTTAACACTTTTTGGCGCCGTTTGTAGGGAGCTCACCGACGTGGCTTCCTTATCTTTACATGCAAGCTTGACTTTCTACTATCGAGATGGTACGTGGGACTCCTAGCAGCATCGGTCTACTATGTCGCCCCTTATGTAGCGAACCTGCTCATACACTTATGGAGCTCCACTACAGCAACTCTGTACCAGTTTGATCTGTTCTACAGCAGATCCACTACGGTACATCTAGAGCTTCTATATAGCAGAGCTGTCCATCTCCTGTTACCATACAGAGGGTTTGCTCCGCTAGTAGCAGATCTTCTATACAGCAAATCTGCTATGATCTCCTATACAGTAGATCCGCTCCGGTACATCTAGAGCTCCCATGCAGTAGAGCTGCACCTCTCTTGCTTCCTTACAGAAGATTTACTCCGCTATCAGCAGATCTCCTATATAGCATATCCGTTGGACTTGCCCTTGTTCATACAGATCCCCTCATGTCACTGGTTACTCTTTGAAAGCTCCTAGCTAGCAGGTCAACCCATGTACCGGAGAAGCCAACACAAATGTATAACCACCACACCGATAGAGGCCTAGTGGATATTCACTTCGTGTACCAGGCCACTCAATGCCCAAGTGAGCCACTAAGATTCAGATTCTGATTCTTTCCAGGATGGTCATGAGCCTCATTTCACTTGCTAGGGACTTCTAGGATCCTAAGCATGCCTCTGGACAAGTATCACACCGGTGGCTCCCTACCTCACATACTGGGCTCCACAATGCCCTAGTAAGCCACCCTAGTCCTGATCTGTTTAGGGAGAGCTTAAAGGCTTCCTACATTGCTGTGGCCTTTTACATGGTTTAGCAAGCCACTGGAGCAGCAGCCTAGCTGTATGGCCCAGTGGCTACTCACTTTTTTATCCGGGCTAGTCAACGGTCAAGTGAGTCACTGTGTCCTGATTCTTTCCAGCACGGTCCAGAGCCACATTTCAGTTGCTGGGGACTTCTAGGATACCAAGCACGCCTCTGGACCAGTATCATGCAGGTGGCTCTCTACCTCTCATACCGGGCTCCTCAATGCCCTAGTGAGCCGCCCTAGTCCTGATCCATTCAGGGAGAGCTCAGAGGCTTCCTACATTGCTGTGGCCTTCTACATGGTTTAGCAAGCTTCTGGAGCAGCAGCCTAGTTGCATGGCCCAGTGGCTACTCACTTCTTTATCCGGGCTAGTCAACGCCCACTTGAGCCACTGTGTCCCGATTCTTTCCAGCATGGTCCAGAGCCACATTTTAGTTGCTGGGGACTTCTAGTATCCTAAGCATACCTCTGAACCAGTATCATACTCCCTACCTCATATACCGGGCTCCACAATGCCCTAGTGAGCCACCCTAGTTATGAACCGTTCAGGGAGAGCCCAAAGGCTTCCTACATTGCTGTGGCCTTCTATATGGTTTAGTAAGCCTCTGGAGCAGCAGCCTAGCTGCATGGCCCAGTGGCTACTCACTTCTTTATCTGGGCTAGTCAACGCCCAAGTGAGCCACCGTGTCCCGATTCTTTCCAGCATGGTCCAGAGCCACATTTCAGTCGCTGGGGACTTCTAGGATCCTAAACATGCCTCTGGACCAGTATCGTACCGGTGGCTCCCTACCTCTTATACCGGGCTCCACAACGCCCTAGTGAGCCGCCCTAGTGAGCCACCCTAGTCCTAATCCGTTCAAGAAGAGCACAAATGCTTCCTACATTGATGTGGCCTTCTACATTGTTTAGCAAGCCTCTGGAGGAGCCGCCAAGCTGCATGGCCCAGTGGCTACTCACTTCTTTAATCGGGCTAGTCAACGCCCAAGTGAGCCACTGTGTACCTATTCTTTCCAGCATGGTCCAGAGCCACATTTTAGTTGCTAAGAACTTCTAGGATCTCAAGCATGCCTCTTGACCAGTATCATAGCGGTGGCTCCCTACCTCACATACCGCGCTCCACAACGCCCTAGTGAGCCACCCTAGTCCTGATCCATTCAGGGTGAGCTTAGAGGCTTCTTACATTGCTGTGGCCTTCTACATGGTTTAGCAACCCTCTAGAGTAGCAGCCTAGCTGCATGGCCCAGTGGCTTCTCACTTCTTTAATCGGGCTAGTCAACGCCCAAGTGAGCCACTGTGTCCCGATTCTTTCCAGCATGGTCCAAAGCCACATTTCAGTTGCTGGGGACTTCTAGGATCCCAAGCATGCCTCTAGACCGGTATCATACCGGTGGCTCCCTACCTTACATACCGGGATCCACAATGCCCTAGCGAGCCACCATAGTCCTGATCCGTTCAGGGAGAGCTCAGAGGCTTCCTACATTGCTGTGGCCTTCTACATGGTTAAGCAAGCCTCTGGAGCAGCAGCCTAGCTGCATGGCCCAGTATCTACTCACTTCTTTATCTGGGCTAGTCAACGCCCAAGTGAGCCACTATTTCCCGATTCTTTCATGCATGGTCCAGATCCACATTTTAGTTGCTTGGGACTTCTAGTATCCTAAGCATACCTCTGAACCAGTATCATACCGGTGGCTCCACACCTCTCATACCAGGCTCCACAACGCCATAGTGAGCAACCCTAGTCCTGATCTGTTCAGGGAGAGCTCAAAGGCTTCCTATATTGCTATGGCCTTCTACATGGTTTAGCAAGCCTTTGGAGCAGCAGCCTAGCTACATTGCCCAATGGCGCCTCGCTTCTTTAATCGGGCTAGTCAACGCCCAAGTGAGCCACTGTGTCTCGATTCTTTCCAGCATGGTCCAGAGCCACATTTCAGATGCTGGGACTTCTAGGATCCCAAGCATACCTCTGGACCGGTATCATACCGGTGGCTCCCTACCTTACATACCGGGCTCCACAATGCCCTAGCGAGCCACCATAGTCCTGATCCGTTCAGGGAGAGCTCAGAGGCTTCCTACATTGCTGTGGCCTTCTACATGGTTTAGCAAGCCTTTGGAGCTGCAGCCTAGCTGCATGGCCCAGTGTCTACTCACTTCTTTATCTGGGCTAGTCAACGCCCAAGTGAGCCACTATTTCCCGATTCTTTCATGCATGGTCCAGATCCACATTTTAGTTGCTTGGGACTTCTAGTATCATAAGCATACCTCTTAACCAGTATCATACCGGTGGCTCCACACCTCTCATACCAGGCTCAACAACGCCATATTGAGCAACCCTAGTCCTGATCCATTCAGGGAGAGCTCAAAGGCTTTCTACATTGCTATGGCCTTCTACATGGTTTAGTAAGTCTTTGGAGCAGCAGCCTAGCTGCATTGCCCAATGGCGCCTCGCTTCTTTAATCAGGCTAGTCAACGCCCAAGTGAGCCACTGTGTCCCGATTCTTTCTAGGGTGGTCCAGAGCCACATTTTAGTTGCTGGGGACTTCTAGGATCCCAAGCATGCCTCTGGACCGGTATCATACCGGTGGCTCCCTACCTTACATACCGGGCTTCACAATGCCCTAGCGAGCCACCATAGTCCTGATCCGTTCAGGGAGAGCTCAGAGGCTTCCTACATTGCTGTGGCCTTCTACATGGTTTAGCAAGCCTCTAGAGCAGCAGCCTAGCTGCATGGCCCAGTGTCTACTCACTTCTTTATCTGGGCTAGTCAACGCCCAAGTGAGCCACTATTTCCCGATGCTTTCCTGCATGGTCAAGAGCCACATTTCAGTTGTTGGGGACTTCTAGTATTTTAAACATACCTCTGAACCAGTATCATACCGGTGGCTCCATACCTCTCATACCGGGCTCCACAACGCCGTAGTGGGCCACCATAGTCCTGATCCGTTCAGGGAGAGCTCAGAGGATTCCTACATTGCTAAGGCCTTCTACATGGTTTAGCAAGCCTCTGGAGCAGCAACCTAGCTACATGGCCTAGTGGCTCCTTACTTCTTTAATCAGGCTAGTCAACGCCCAAGTGAGCCACTATGTCCTGATTTTTTCCAGCATGGTCTAGAGCCACATTTCAGTTGCTGGGGACTTCTAGGATCCCAAGCATGCCTCTGGACCACTATCATACCGGTGGCTCCATAGCTCTCGTACCGGGCTCCACAACGCCCTAGTGAGCTACCATAGTCCTGATCCGTTTAGGGAGAGCTCAGAGGCTTCCCATATTGCTGAGTCCTCCTACATGCCTTAGCAAGCCTCTGGAGTAGCAACACTGTTGCAAGATTAGCGATTCCTCATTTATTTTCTTGGGCCCCCTCACAGTGCCCATGTGAGCTACCTAGATCTTGGTTGAAAGATTAGCGGTTCCCAACCTCTTATACCGAGGTACCCAACGCCCTAGTGAGCTACCGAGGTCTAGGTTCGTTCAAGTAGATTCTCGAGCGCCATAATGATTGTTGAAGACTTTCGACCACTCCATGTAGGCTCCCTAACTGGTTACATCACTTAGGGACTAGAAGCTTACCTTTCTCCCTAGTACTCTTGTGGGAAGGGTGGTGACCTCAACATGAGAAAAGTTCTCCTAATGACCAGTTCTCGATAAAAGCTCCTTTGTGGAAGGTCGCTCAAGTACTTATACCCGTAACGTGGGTCACCTCAGAAGGTTCTACTGATGAAGCCTTCGGGGTGAGCATTGACCAGTATTGCCTTGAGTATGATCGCCTTGGTGTCCTCCTATGATTGCCTTGGCAGTTCTCCTACGATCTCTTTGGTAGTTCTCCTACGATCTCTTTGGTAGTTCTCATATGATCGACTTTCACTTATGATCAAAACCAGGAAAGCCTCATGACATTCATGAGGCCTTGGCCGGGCACCACCCCCTGCAAAGAAAGATCTGGTGTTAAAGTGGCCTTAGTTGCCTAACAGGACCATCACTTGAAGACAGGGATTCCTTGCACAGGAATGCCCAATGCCTTGGATTGGGACTACATCCTTTCTAAGAAATGATTATGGTGCTAAAGTGGCCTTAGTTGCCTACCACGATCATCGCCTTAAAGCTAGGAAAGCTACACGGCACTCCTCATACCCGGGACCGGATTAATCCCTCCTGGAGGATCGCCTCTAGACCAGAGACTAGCCGGGGAAGCCTCATCGTTACCCCTGATGCCTTGGTCGGGAACCACCCCCAAGAAGGGTCTGAGTGTAAGAGCATAGTTGCCATCCAGACCTCGGGACCAGGAAATAGCTAGACAGCCCTCCTGATGCCTTGGTCAGGCTACCACCCCCAAGAAGGGTCTGAGTGTAAGAGCATAGTTGCCATCTAAACCTCTAGACCAGGAAATCGCTAGACAGCCCTCCTGATGCCTTGGCCGGGCACCACCCCCCGCCAAGAAAAACCTAGTGCTAAAGTGGCCTTAGTTGCCTACCAGGATCATGTTGCCAGTATGTTCGCCATTATTTTTGCCATGGTACTAAGTGTTAACGGAAATTTTGCTCGGGATGAGAAATCTCAGTTAACGCCCTCGAGACCACTACCACGTAGGTGGTGGCCAAAATTCTTTATATATGTAACAATGATTTATAAAGTGACAAGTAAGCAAGAATGTTTTTATTTAACATGCATGGTATACGAATACAAAGATTCTTCTCTCTTTTCTCTCAAATCTCTCTGGGAAATGGTCGATTGTTAGTCGTATGCCTGTCGAATAGTAGTCTCCTCTTTTCCTTTCTTTTCTTTTCTATTTATACATGGTTTGTAGGTTAACAGATTGATTCTCCCTTGATTGTCTCAGTGATTGTCTCAGTCTCTTCCTTATCGGGCGGGATTTCTTGCGTTAATATCATTGACTTTTGGATTAACGCCCGAATTGAGAGTATCGTGGTGGAGATCAATTTGTTTCCTTTTTGGATTTTATTACTTGTTCTGCATGTAGATAATATTTCCAGGTATGATCCTTATTTGTTACTTGTTATGCATGTAGGTAACGTTTCCAGGTATGATCCTTATAGAGGTCGTGGGATGTGACGATATGGTGTGGTGTATCAATCAGGGAGGTTGATTAGTATTTCAACCTTGATGTCCGAGAAGTTTCATCCAGCTTGGAGCCAGATCTGGCTTCCCTTGACTTTTTCAAAGCTAGGTGTGGCCTCGACTGACCTCGCGGCCTTCTAGGGACATTCTTCTGTGTCAATCGAGGTACAGACGAGTTTCTTGAGCATTTGCGAGATGATCTTGACTTCGGGGAGCTTCTAGTTTGGTGATGCGAGCTAAATCTGATCGTTCCAGGCTCTATCCCGGATGTTTCCGGAGCCCGCCCTTGTTCCTGGGGTGGTATCACAGTTCAGACTTTGATAGAGAGGTCTCCTGGTGGAAGCTCTCAGGTCCGGGCTCTATCCCAGGTGTTTCTGGAGCCCGCCCTTGTGCCTGGGGTGGTATCGTAGCTTGGCTCTGGATATTGAGATCTCCCGATGAAACTCATGGGTATGGAACCAGGTCTAGGAGGTGGAAAATTTTCCTTTGGTCCTTAGCCAATTTTGGCTATTAACAGAAGTCCCCTCTGACTTGAACACCAGACATCGAGCTCGGGGTTGAGGTCAGATTTTCACTTTATTTGGGAAATCTTCCTCTTTTTACCGTTACCGAAATTTTGGGAAATTTCTTCATTTGAGTGACGTGTTATGAACCGACTATTTTATCTTCGAATTTAATCTGATCACGTTACGGCAGTCCCCGAGATTTTTTACCGTTACCAGGATCTTGGGGAGATCTTCTTCTTAACTGCGTAAATGATGTGGCATGAGATGATTAGCCCGCTTTCGAGTTTAATCCGGTTACGTTACTGAGTCGATTTTTTTTACCGTTACCAAACGAGTATCTTGGTAACTTGTGCTGTTGCCCTCCTGCCTATATATATGTCTGTTTTCCTCCTCATCTTCTTCACATCTTCTCGAGCTAAAAGAACTTTTTGTTGAGAAATATTTCCACAGCTTTTCCTCCAAGCTTGCCTCTTTCTTCATTCTTCGTCTTCTATTCTTTCTTCATTCTTCGTCTTCTATAATGTCAAAAAACAGTAGTGATTTGAGTGATTCCATATTCGACGGCGAGGAGGTCGTCAGTCTTAGTCTGGGGAAGCGGGCTAGGAGGAGTTCTGACGGTGATGATTCCCCGCCCACCTCACAACGTCGGCGGTCCAGTAGGAATGTATCTATCGGGACTGGGTTCTCCAACCATCCCGACCACCCTTTAGATATCATCGATGATGATTCCGACAAAGAAACGGCCGGTGGCGCTGCGAGGGAGCGTCGGGTCTTGGCTCCTGGTCCCCTTGGGGAAAGGCTTCCTCCCTACGATTTCCAGGTTATCCCAGTTTCCACCGTTGACCCGGTGTCGATCGACCGCTTGAGGTCAAAGTTTGGCATCCCCGACAGTGTATCTATCTCGGTGCCTCCCAAGAATTTCAAGTTTTTCAACCCCTCTAAAGGCATGATTCCGATCCATGTGGCCACTCTTGAGAACGGGGTCAGGCTTCCCCTCTATCCGACCCTTCGGCGGGCTCTAAACGCCATCCAGCTCGCTCCCTTTCAGTTAATGCCGGGCTTCTGGAGGCATTTGATTGGTTTCCTTGTGTTATAGAGGGAACAATGCCAGATGAGTAAAGTGACGAGGGAGCCAGGTGCAGAGGAGCTGGCTTATCTTTTTCAGATTGGGAGCTTGTCTGGGGCTCCTCGGGGTCAGTTCTACGCCAAGGCCAAGAATAAGCTCAATTTCATCGTTCCTGGTGCTTCGAAGAAGGATCCCGCATGGAAAAAAGAATGGATCCTGGTGGGGGATGACTGGGGGAGCTCGATTTTCATAGGAGGGCATGAATTCGAGATTCCTACGGCTTTCAGTGACAAGCCCTCCTGGGACCGGGACTCCCTGCCTACCGAGTTCGAAGCCGTCTTAAAGGCTATTCTAGCCCGGAATTACCTGAATCCGAAGTTCCCTACTACTGAAGCTTTTGACCCTCGTAGGGTGAACAAATATCTACAGATTTCAGACGCTATTCCTCGTAAGTATCCTTGTGTCGCTTCGTCTTATTACTTAGCTTGGTTCTAACATTTTCTTCTTTAATCCGCTTATTTACAGTTTTTGTCATGGAGCCAGCCACCCGACACGTCTCACGCTCTCCTCAAGGTGGAGCTTCTCTTCCCTCCTCTGGGGTCGAGCCTGCCCTGGCTTCTTCTGTCTCTCTGGCTGGGTCCAAGATGGCCACTCTGGCCTCGCAGGCTTTCCGGGCTTTGGGCAAAGCTCCCCCGGTTATTGGCCCGGCTGTTTCTGCCCCCTTGGTCGTGGCCGCTAAAGTCGCTATCCCTTCGACTCAAACACCTGATTCAGCTACGCTTCCAACAACTAAAGCCTAGGCGGTTTCTGGGAAAGATACCGCGAAGGTTCCTTCCAGCTGCTCCCGGCCTCATTCGAGCTCGACAGGGCGGGATGAGGTCCTGGAGCAGTTCATAGTGTCCTGTCCGGGTGGCGGGATCTCCAAGATGGCTTCTATGCCTGTGGACGTCCTTATAACCAAGGGGTCTGCTATCTTAGCTGAGGTAATTGTATTTCCTTCACGCTATTTTTGTTAATTCGTTCAGTTTCTAACTCGGGTTTTGTATTTGTAGGGCTTTAAGGTTAATGTCGTGATGGGCTAGCAGGTAGCCCTCCTCCGTGATCGGGCTACAAAAGCTGAGGCTGAAGCCGAGAAGGCCGGGGAGCTGCTCAAGCAGGCTCGGTCTTTAGTGGAAGAGGTGACTTCCAGCCAGGGCAAAATTGAGCTCGAGATGGCTGAGATTCACTGCGATCATGAGAGGATGAAGCAATCTTTCGATCATGAGCGTCTTCAATCTCTCTGGCGGGCTAGGCAGCGGGATTCCTGGAGATCCGAGGCTAAGAAGCTGGACCTTGAGAACCGGTCTCTGATTACTCAGGTGGCCAAGCTACAAGCTGATACGGAGACCTCCTTCAGTGACGGGTATTTTTATGCTTCCTTTCAGGCCGCGGAAGCTCTTCCTCCTCCCTTTGATTTATCGGCTATTGCAGGGTGAGACAGGCAGGAAATAATGCTCAAAGCTACAGAGTTATCTCACCCTGAGGGCGACAAGGTGGTCCCTTCTAGCCCAGCAGGAACTGGGAAGCAGCCCACTCAGTCAGATCCCTCCTTCCATCTTTCTCCCTTTATCACCTCGGGTCGTGGGGAGTCTTCCAGCAAAGTGATGTCTTCTCCATCTGAGGAGGACAAATCGGGAGCTGGTGAAGAGGTTAGGAGCCCATCTGAGGATCCCCCTTTAACAGAGATGGAGGTCGACAGGAGCCAGATGGGGTCCTTGGCTGCCCTTCTTGACACGGCTGTCCCTCCTGAGGTTATGGAGGTAATTAATGACGTATTGGAGGAAGATCCAGCTGATCATCCGATGGAGCCTCTAGATGGAAGAGCGGTCGGTGAGGATAACCCAGATGGACAGCTACCTGTAGAGGGGGTTGATGCCGCGGATCAGCAGGAAGGAGGAGGGCCAGCGGAGGGGAGCCATGAGAGCCCCAAAGCTTGAATCGGATGACTAGTTTTTGATTGCCCAGAGAAGGGGGTGGGCACCCTGTTTTGTCATTTTGCCATTATCAATCTTTCATTTTTCTTCTCCTTCTTTTTGTAGCCCGAGTTCGGGGGCTGGGCTCCCCATTTGGATGTAGCCTTATCGGGGGAAAGGCTCCCCTTGCCCTTAATGATAAATCTAAGCACCTTTTTGAGAACTTTATTCTGTTTCTGGTCTTGAATGGTATCTAGAGTAGCATCTGTAGCAGCAATTAAGATTAGTGTAGGGAATTATGGTGATTTTGACCCTGCACACGAAAGCAAACACTATATATATATATATATATATATCTGTTTATATATATACATATATATATATATATATATTTCTTTTATGGGGTGATAACCCAACCAAGACATTAGGGGGGCTATTTAACTATTTCCTAGTCTTTGAGATCTGGAGGGCAACTATGCTCTTACACTCAGATCTTTCTTGGGGGTGGTAGCCCGACCAAGGCATCAGGAGGGCTATCGAGCTATTTCCTAGTCTCAGGATCTGGAGGGCATTTATGCTCTTACACTCAGATCCTTCTTGGGGGTGGTAGCCCAACCAAGGCATCAGGAGAGCTATCGAGCTATTTCCTGGTCTCGAGATCTGGAGGGCAACTATGCTCTTACACTCAAATCCTTCTTGGGGGTGGTAGCCCGACCAAGGTATCAGGAGGGCTATCGAGCTATTTCCTGGTCTCGAGAGGTTTATGTTGAATTCCCAGACAAGGGTATAGTCACTAATGTCGAACATAGTCGGAGACAAAGATGGAAGAGAAAAGGAAAGTGACTTTATTGATGATCCAGATGTAGTACATCTTTATTAGGGTCTGTAATGAAAACTAAGTGGGGGTAGTTTGCTTGAGAACTCCTTTCAAGGGTAGAATTTCCTCAAATGATCTGCATTCCAAGTGTGGTCGATGGATCGTCCGTCCATGTCTTCGAGTTTATAAGCTCCATTGCGAACAACTAGCTTTATCAAATATGGCCCTTCCCAATTGGGACTTAAGACTCCATCTGACCTTTTCTGAGTGTTCAGGGTCACTTTCCTTAGTACCAGGTTGCCTTCTTGCTCTGGTAGATCATTACTTTTGGTTCTGACCTTTTGGTTGAAGTATCTAGCGATCTTGCTCTGGTAGATCGCTACTTTCTCTGCTACCCGGTCTTGTTTTTCTTTTAAGAGGTCCAGATTAGCCCGGAGCTTGACTTCATTACTTTCGGGCTCAAAGTGCTGTACCCTGAACGAGGTTAATTTATGCTCGATGGGGAGGACTGCTTCAACCCCGAAAGCCAGGGAGTAAGGTGTCTCCCCGGTAGCTGTTCTCTTTGTAGTCCAGTATGCCCAGAGGACTTCTGGTAGCTCTTTAGCCCATTTACCTTTCTTCTACTGTAGCTTCTTTTTTAGAAGTTTCTTGATAGTCTTGTTGGTGGATTCTACCAGCCGGTTAGTCTGGGGATGAGCCACTGAAGCGAGCCTGAGGTCGATCCCCAATCCCTTTGCAGAAGTTTTTGAATCGGGCGTTATCGAATTGCTTTCCTAGGTCGGCTACAATGATGAGAGGGGTCCCGAACCTGCATACCACGTTAGTCTTGATGAACTTGGTTGTATTCTTTTCTGATATTCGAGCAAGAGGTCCTGCCTCGACCCATCTTATGAAGTAGTCAATAGCCACGATAGCATGTTTCATCTGTCCAGGAGCGGTGGGAAATGGCCCAATTAGGTCGATTCCCCACATGGCAAAGGGGTAAGGTGAGCTGAGGGACGACAGTCGCTCGGGTGGCTGGTGGCTCAAGTTTGAGGTTCTTTGACAAGGTTCGCAGGATTGCATAAAACTCTTTGCATCTTGATGGATGGTCAGCCAGTAGTACCCCATACGAAGCACCTGATAGGCTAGAGCTTCCCCACCTATGTGGTTCCCACAGTCCCCAGAGTGGACCTCTCTCAATGCCCACTTAGCATCATCGGGATGCAAGCACCTAAGTAAGGGGAGGGATATGCCCCTTCTGTAGAGGTATCCGTCCACCATACAGTATCGAACTGAGAGTCTCTTAACTCTTCAGGCTTGGTCGGGCTCTTTAGGAAGCTCTCCTTCAAGGAGATAGGTGACAATTGGGTCCATCCAGCAAGGTAGGCGATCCAAGGAACAAATTTCTCCATTTGTGGCTATGCTTGGCTGGGTGATTACTTGGAGGGGAATTCCCCCTGGTAGGGATTGGCCTCCGTTCGCCGCTATTTTAGCCAGAACATCTGCGAGATGGTTTTGGTGTCGAGGCACCTGATCGATCTTGAGTCCTTTAAATTTGCTTTTCAGCAGCCAAGCTAGATTTAAGTAGGCAACCATATTATCTCCCTTTGCCTGGTAGACCCCAGTCAGCTGGTTTACAACAAGCAACAAATCGCTCTTGATCTGCAGGTAGTCGGCCTTTAGTTTGATGGCTACTTTCAACCCAGCTAGGAGGGCTTCATATTCTGCTTCATTGTTGGTAGTTTTAAATTCAAATCTGAAACAGTGACAGAATTCAGTCCCCTCCGGATCTATCGAAATTATGCCAACTCCTCCCCCAGCTCGTCCGGATGCTCCGTCTGAAAAGAGGATCCATGGCTTGCAGCCCTCCGGCCAATTTTCGACCTCGGATATCTTTTCAGTAACCTCGTTTGATACTGAAGAATAAACTGGATCTGGGATTGCTAAGAATTCTGCCACGAAGTCGGCTAAAGCCTGTGCCTTAATCTTAGTCCGGGGCTTATACTTTAAGTCGAACTGAGTGAGCTCTAGTGCCCATAAAACTAGCCTTCCTAACACATCTGTTCTTTGCAAGGATTGACGGAGGGGTTGGTCTGTCACCACTGCTATTGTGTGAGTTTGAAAATAGGGACGGAGTTTCCTCGCTGAGATTACCAGAGCATAAGCGAGCTTTTCCAGGATAACGTAGTTCCTTTCTGATTTGGTCAAGGCATGACTCACATAGTATATGGGTCTTTGAAAACCGTCGCTACAATCCTTGGCCAAAGCCCCGCTTACTGCAGTTTCGGATACGGCCAGGTAAATCTGTAATTCATCTCCGAGAACCGGCTTGACTAACAAAGGGGGGCTTGTTAGGTACTCCTTTAAAGCTTGAAACACCTGCTCGCTTTCCTGGCTCCATTTCATGTTCTTTCCTTGTTTGATGGACTTGAAGAAAGGGAGACATTTATCGGTGGAGCGAGAGATAAACCTGTTGAGTGCTGCCACCCGTCCAGTCAGAATCTGTACTTGCTTGAGCGAGGTCGGGGATTCCAGGTCCAAGATAGCCTTGATTTTTTCTGGGTTGGCTTCTATACCTCTCTCATGAACCATGAAGCCCAGAAACTTTCCTGCCGTTACCCCAAAAGCACATTTAGAGGGGTTCAAACGCATCTGGTTTTCCCTTAGTATGAGGAAGGTTTTACGAAGGTCTTCCTGATATCCCTTTGTGGTTGGGGATTTCGTGATCATGTCGTCGATATATACTTCCATCGTTCTTCCTATCTCGGGTTTGAACAGTTTGTTAACCAGCCGCTGGTATGTGGCTCCTGTATTCTTCAAACCAAACGGCATCACCTTGTAGGAGTATAAGCCTTGCCCAGTAATGAAACTGGTTTTATCTTGGTCAGCCGGGTGCATTTTAATTTGGTTTTATCCTGAGAATGCGTCCATAAAACTCAAAAGTTTATTTCCGGATGTGGAGTCAACCAGCTGGTCGATCTTTGGTAAAGGAAAACTGTCTTTCGGACAAGCCCGGTTGAGGTCGGTGTAGTCGACACACATACGCCATTTTCCATTCACCTTCGTGACCATGACAACGTTGGCGATCCATTCGGGGTAACGTACCTCTCTGACGAACCCCGCTTTGATCAATTTATCAACCTCTTCCGGCACCTCCGTGTTCCTATCAGTGTTGAAATGACGCCTCTTCTGCTTGACGAGCTTGACTGTTGGATCTACTGCTAGCCGGTGAGTGGCCAATGATGCCAGGATTCCAGGCATTTCACTATGGTTCCAGGCGAAGATGTCGCTGAATTCCCTAAGAAGATCAATCAGTCCTCTTTTTACTTCTGGATAGAGGGTGGCTCCGACCTTGATGACCTTGTAGGGATCGTCATTCCTGATGGATATCTCTTCTAGTTTGTCCACGGGCTGCCCGCTGGCCCATTCCTTACTTCATTCTTCCTCGTAGGGCATGATAGGTTCATCCTCCGGATGCCCAGGGTGTTCTGCGGGCTCCTTCTCCTCCAGGATTATCCGGGATGTATCCATGTCTTCCTGGATTACTGTCACCTGTACACACTGCTTCCCTAAGGCTGTAGGATTGGCAGATACTGCGTAACATTTCCTAGCTACCTGCTGGTCTCCTCGTACCTCTCCTACCTTGGTTCCAACCGGGAATTTCAAGACGTTGTGGTATATGGACAAGACTCCCTTCAAGGAGGACAGGAAAGGTCTCCCTAAGATGGCGTTGTAGGCCGATGGGGTTTCCACCACAACAAAGTCGGTCATTACATTCTGTTGGAGCGGGGTGACCCCGATGATTACTGGGAGGATTATTGACCCCACTGGTATGATCGAGTCCCCAGTGAAACCGTAAAGTGGAGTGGTATAGCTGTTGTAGCAATGTTACTTCAGGTTCAATTTTTCCAAGGTATCCTTGAAGAGGATATCTACACTGCTACCCGTATCCACGAGCACGCGATGAACCAGACAGTTGGCGATATGTATCGTGATGACCATAGGATCATCATGAGGTTGCACAGTGTTGAAGACATCTGCTTCAGTGAATACGATCTGAGCTGACTGGGAGGGCTCTGGCTGACTTCGAAGATCCTCCAGCTCTCTCCGAGGCTGGGAACCTTTCTTGCATGGTTTTTCCGGGAGTTATTGGAGACGCCGGCCAATGTAGGACCTCCACTGATAGTTTTTATCACTTGGATCTGTTGCATTAAGTCACCCTGCTCCCCTTTACTCTTTTCTGCGTCCTCACGGATTTCAGCTTGCACCTCCCTTCCAGTTCTGATATTATCTCTGACCTGTTGTAAGAACTCAATCAGGCATCCTCCCCTTATCAGGGCCTCAATCTGATTGCACAAGTTATAGCACTCCGATGTGTTATGGCCCACGTCTTCGTGGAAGTCGCAGTACTTGTACCAGTTTCTCCTGTCAGCTGGGGCCTTCATGGGAGCGGGCTTCTGGAGCAACCCTTTATCTCGTATGGCAAGGTAGACTGTTTCCCTGGAAGCATTCAAAGGGGTATAGTGGTCATACCATTTTTTCGCTTGCATTACTGGAGCCACGGTCCTGGGAGGCGGCGAAGCCCGGGGAAGGGTTCGTTTTGCTGGATATCTTTCTTGCCTATGCGAAGGTGCGGGGAGGCGATAGGTCGACCTGTTGGAAGGTTTATTCTGAGCTTTCTGCACTGGCTCAAATTTGGGGGCTTCTTTCTTCAAACGCTTGGCCGTTCTCATGTCGTCATGTTCTATCTTGACCTTGAGTTGTTCGTCGATCTCGACCTGCTCGAGAGCCCGGTCATAAGCCTCCTGGTAAGTCTCGGGAGGTCTCTTGGCGAAAGAACGGAAAAGCATTCCTGCCCAGAGGTTTCGTCTGAAGTTGGCGAGGGTTTCTTTTTCAGTGAAAACTCTCATTTGTATGACCTCCTTGTGAAATCGGTCTACATACGATCGAAGAGTTTCACTCCGCTCCTGGATCACATATTGGAGGTTTATGGGATCTTTCAGACGAGGTTTAACTCCTTGGAATTGAACAAAAATCGGTTGACAGTTTTGTGAAAGAATCCACGCTACCAACGGGCAGTTTCATGAACCAGGTTTTCGCATAGTCGGTCAAGGTTGTTGGAAACTTTCTGCACATAGCTGCTCTGGTAGTGTTCTGGACTTCCATCTGTTGAACGAAGCTCTCTAGATGGCTTAGAGGATCTTCCGTTCCAGAGAACTTATCTGCTGGCATTTTGAATTTTGGAGGGAGCTCTGCTTCCCGGATCCTCCTAGTGAAGGGAGCGTTCATCTCGCTCAGGGGATTCTTTTTGTCCTCCTTATTCTTTCCCTTCCTTATCTACTGGACCTCTTTTTGTAGCTTTGCCAGCTGATCCCTCAGTCGCTTGTTCCCGGGTCTCTTCGAGTTAACCTCAGATTCCTCACTGTCGAATCTTTCTAATGAACTGGCAATTTCTATCTGGTCCTACTCCTGGACATGATCCACTCGGGGAGTTTGTCTACTTTCCTCCTCTAGGGCCCGGGTAGTTCTCCTAGATGTAGTTGGATGAGATAGCCCTCGCGGCTTCCGGGTAAAAACATCCGCGGCAGACTTAACCAGCCTGGGTTGATATTGTGAAAGTCTTTTCGGAGCTGGGGGCATGGGTCCCAGCCTATCCCGGATCGAACGTTGGGGCCCTGATCTATCTCGAGCCGGCTCTGGAAAAGGAGGTCCTAGGCGATTGAAAGCAGGTGGTCTAGCTCCAAGCCTGCTCGGCTCTCCCTGATCATTCAGGTTGGTTGGTTGGATTGTGATGCCTTCAGCGAGGAGGCGGACGCGGATGGATTCTACGAAGGCCGCCTCTTGTTGGTCGAGCGCTGCCTGGCTCACTATGGGGTGGCCAGAAGCCCGCGTATTGGTTGTCTGGATCGGAGCTTGATTACTATATCAAGACTTTCTCCCCCTTCCCGGGGCTTTTCGGGTTGGCCTCGCCGGAGATTACTCCGGGACTCTATGTTGGCCTTGGGAGGAGCGGAGCCTCATAGTTCCTATAAAACAATGAAAGTATAGATGCAAACGATTGGTTAATTGGTTGTAGGAAGTTTTTTCCCACAGACGGCGCCATAAAGTGTTAACGGAAGTTTTGCTCGGGATGATAAATCTCAGTTAACGCCCTCGAGACCACTACCACGTAGGTGGTGGCCAAAATTCTTTATATATGTAACAATGATTTATAAAGTGACAAGTAAGCAAGAATGTTTTTATTTAACATGTATAGTATACGAATACAAAGATTCTTCTCTCTTTCCTCTCAAATCTCTCTGGGAAATGGTCGATTGTCGTATGCCTGTCGAATAGTAGTCTCCTCTTGTCCTTTCTTTTCTTTTCTATTTATACATGGTTTGTAGGTTAACAGATTGATTTTCCCTGATTGTCTCAGTGATTGTCTCAGTCTCTTCCTTATCGGGCGGGATTTCTTACGATAATATCATTGACTTTTGGATTGATTCCCGAATTGAGAGTATCGTGGTGGAGATCAATTTGTTTCCTTTTTGGATTTTATTACTTGTTCTGCATGTAGATAACGTTTCCAGGTATGATCCTTATTTGTTACTTTTTATGCATATAGGTAACGTTTCCAGGTATGATCCTTATAGAGGTCGTGGGATGTGACGATATGGTGTGGTGTATCAATCAGGGAGGTTGATTAGTATTTCGACCTTGATGTCCGAGAAGTTTCATCTAGCTTGGAGCCAGATCTGGCTTCCCTTGACTTTTTCGAAGCTAGGTGTGGCCTCGACTGACCTCGCGGCCTTCTAGGGACATTCTTCTGTGTCAATCGAGGTACAGACGAGTTTCTTGAGCATTTGCGAGATGATCTTGACTTCGGGGAGCTTCTAGTTTTGGTGATGCGGGCTAAATCTGATCGTTTCGGGCTCTATCCCGGATGTTTCCGGAGCCCGCCCTTGTTCCTGGGGTGGTATCACAGTTCGGCCCTGGATAGAGAGGTCTCCTGGTGGAAGCTCTCAGGTCTGGGCTCTATCCCGGGTGTTTCTGGAGCCCGCCCTTATGCCTGGGGTGGTATCGTAGCTTGGCTCTGGATATTGAGATCTCCTGATGAAACTCATAGGTATGGAACCAGGTCTATGAGGTGAAAAATTTTCCTTTGGTCCTTAGCCAATTTTGGCTATTAACACTAAGATTCCTAGAACAAGAATGCGAGGTACCTGTGTTCTCCTCTTGTCGCCAAGGTACTGAGATTCCTAGGATAGGAATGCGAGGTACCTAGATCAATGCCTTGGCCGGGCACCACCCCATGCCAGGAAGGACTTGGTATCTAAACCGCATAGTTGCTCACCAGGATCATTTTCACCCAGGTGCCGCTAGCAAGAGCGACAGGTACCAGGTTCACTTATGTATTTTCAACTATGTACCAAGATTCCAAGAAAGGAATGCGAGGTACCCATGTTCACCAATGTGTTCACCTTGTTTTCGCCAGAGTACCAGATTCCTAAAAATGAATGCGAGGTACCCTGATTTGCCGAAGCCAAGAGTGCTGGGAGCGTTTTCTCATTTTAAATAATGGCTACCGGTAAGAAGTGACGGGAAAAATTCTTCATGTAGTAAAAGATCCTGATTCCAACCCCAAGTTAATACCGGTGTTCAAGTCAGGGGGACTTCTGTTAACAGGGTTTTTTGGCAGGGGTCCAAAGAAGAATTTTCCACCAAGTAACCACCTGGTAGAGACCATTCCCAGCACCCAAGTACCCAGCAGGATTGATACCGCGACCTTGGAAGAATCGATACCTAGTAGGGCCAGAACCTCGACTGCCTGTCTACATAGATGAGGCACCAGAAATATGAACCAGGAAGAGCAAGTACATCCACCCCGATGCCTGGGGAAGCTAGGACAGAGATACCATGCACCCAGTATATCGCATATACCAGGTGCCTCATACCTGGCACCTAGGTACTGCGACATGTATCCAGTACCCCAGGGTACCTCAACATCTACCGGGTGCCCGATTACCTCGATATTTGCCTGGTACCCTGTACCTTGACATCAACCCGGAATCCACCATAGACAGGTATCCTGCTCGCCGAGCAGGAAGAATGTCGCCACGAAGCCACTAGCATCCTAGAACAAGTGCCATGCCAACGAGAAGGGACGGGTACACCAGAGTACCTCACCTGAAGGGAAGAAGCATGCAACACCATCTGACCTCATTAATGGTCATTCATAACTCCATTAATGAGGGAATCAGTCAACTCCATTAGTGGCCTTTCACATCGCCATTAATGAAGGAATCAGTCAACTCCATTAATGGCCATTCACAACGCCATTAATGAAGGAATCAGTCAACTCCATTAATGAAGGAAGCAGTCAACTCCATTAATGGCCATTCATAACACCATTAATGAGAGAATATTCAACTCCATTAATGCCGTATCAATATTCCTTTGGTTGCGTATTAATTAAAGGAGTGGGCAACAAGAATGAGGAGATATATTAACAAGGCACTCTCCAAGAAAAGGTTTGGAAAACACTTCTCCACTAGAAATACAGTCATTATCACCTACAGAGAGTTTTCACCATCATGGTACAGAAAAATACTTACTTATCACCTACTCCATGAGTTCGCCAACACCTGAAGTGTAAAAGGGACCCTGCCTGAATTCCCTCTGGACCATCGTTTTATCGACTACTGTACATATCTATTTTCTCCATGAATGTATCGGTACCTAGTGGTACCCCTCCATTGGTGACCTACTAGGTCCAAGATTGTATTCATGTAAGCTCTCCGGAGCACCTCTCGTGATATATATACATACAGATGGGTCTTTCTACTTCCTCTGGATACTGCTTGGGGGTTTTTCAGCATATGATCATTCGTGATGCTTTTTCCCCCTAGGTCAGTCCACCTCTACCAAATGAGTTGTCATTCTCCCTTTTACCTCATTCATTATGCAAGTGTATGCGTGCTAGGCACTGACCGTGCTGGTCCTAGCCCTCATGTACCTCTCCTTGCACGTTATCTAGGTCGGGGAATTATGGAGGGCACCTAGAGAGGTAACCAGGTACCTGGATCAGATACCTAGACCGGGTAAGCCTACTACACCAGATGGGCGGGATGATTGTTCTCCTACCTACCTCGCCCTTACCTTGCCTCTCTCAATTATACAAGAACCACGGTACCTCGAGGTACCTACCACACCTTGCTGTATCACCTTGTCAGAACCATGGTACGAAGTACCTACCTCACCCGTTGCGACCTCCGGGGTAGCGGGTCGAGGGTGTTGATTGAGATTTTCACCCCGGGTGGATTTTTCCGTTAACAAATGGCGTTGTGAATGACAATTAATAGAGTTGATTGATTCCTTCATTAATGGCGTTGTGAATGGCCATTAATGGAGTTGACTGATTCCCTAATTAATAGAGTTATGAATGGCCATTAATGAGGTCAGATGGTGTTGCATGCTTCTTCCCTTCAGGCAAGGTATTCTGGTGTACCAGTCCCTTCTCGCTGGCGTGGCACTTGTTCTAGCATGCTAGTATCTTTATGGTACCATTCTTCCTGCTCGAAGAGTAGGGTACCTGTTTGGGGTGGATAGGATACCTATCTTGGACGGGTTCTGGGTGGATAGCGAGGTACTCAGGTACCAGGTAGATGTCGAGGTACCTAGGTGCTAGGCTGCTATCGAGATACTCGGGTACTAGGAGTGTGTTGAGGTACCTGGATTCCATAAGAGAGGTACCGGGTACCGTGAGGTACCAAGTACGGGGTATCGTGGTACCAGCTTTAGAGTAGATACATAGTGTGATACCTACTCTTTTTGGTTCTTATCTCTGGCGCTTCATCTAGGTAGATAGGTAGTCGAGGTTCTGGCCCTACCAAGTATTGATTCCTTCAAGGTCGAGGTATCGATCCCGCTAGATACCTGGGAGCTAGGAATGGTCCCTACCAGGTGGTTACTTATATATATATATATATGGATAGATTGATTGATATAGCAGACAATCAAACCAAATAGACATGAGTGTGCTAGTTGTAAGTGGAACAAAGTTGTGTTTTCTCAACAGAGCAACTGAGCTGCAGACTTGAACAACAAATTCTCTCGCCAGGTTGTGGAAATTTATAAATTGTCATTGTGAGGGATTTGGACAGACTTATGTTAGAGATTTGGACGGATTTGGGAAAGGTTAGTGCTTTATGGCGATTCGGCAAAATCAGGGACAACAATCTCTCTCTTTTTCTCTTCTTTTCTCTCTCATTCTCTATTTTTTGCCCAGTAGAATTGAACCCTAACAAAAAAACCTTTTTAATTCAACCCTCCTTTTTTAAAATTTTTATTGTTTAATTTCAAATTTAGGGGTAATTTTGTCCAAAAGTTGTCAAAAGTGATGAAAACAATAAAATGTAAATCAAGGGTTAAAACAATAAACCAATAATTTTTTTGGCTCTTTATGAATTCAACCATATATATATATATAGTAATGCTGGGCTTCCCAAATTGTTTCCCAAATTCCTTCCCAAATGGTGTTGGCACGTGAGGTGTCAACATCACATCACTCACCACATAATCTCATGATTTACAAGATTTCAACATCTCACGTGCAACACTATTTGGGAAAGAATTTGAAAAAAATTTGGGAAGCCTAATATTACTCATAATGTTGATACCTCACGTGCCAACACTATTTGAGAAGGAATTTGGGAAAATTTTTGGAAAGCCTAGTATTACTTATATAGACATATATATATATATATATATATATATATATAGGAAATTGCAAGACATATTAAAAAGTTTATTGGTTTATTGATTTTAGCCAGAAATTTATTTCTTATTATAGTTATCATCTTTAGGCTTGAAATAACAAGTATGCCCTCACTTTTGTCTTGACTACACCCAAATTTTCCCACCCAAAATTTCCCTCTCTCCTGAGTCCTGAAACCCTCTAGTTTGTCATCCAAACATTTCAATTTCAGATATCTTCTCTCTCTCTCTCTCTCGCTCTCTCTTTCTTGCTCTCCCTCTGTTCAACGCAGAAACTGCAAACATTTGCTCTCTCTCTCTCTCTCTCTCTCTCTCTCTCTCTCTCTCTTTGCTCGTAATAAGTTTTCAACCCAGATCTCCTTCATTTTTTGTCTATGTGTGTCTCTCTCTCTCTCATGAAGTAGATCCCAAACTCGGAATACATCTCTCTCTCGCTCTCTTGAAGTATATCCAGAGCCAAACGACGTTCTTGAAGGTATGTATCCCTTTCCCACTTTTTTTTTTTACAAGAATCATTATGTTTGATAAGAATAATAACAGACTGGTTTTGATTTAGAGTGAAATCCATGTATTGTAATTTTTTGTTCCCAGGTTACATGTCAGTTTATTTTAAAGTTACATGCTAGTTCAATTTGACGTTACATGCTAGTTTATTTTAAAGTTACATAGCTGTATAAAAAAGTTACATATCAGTATAAAAAAGTTACATAACAAAACAAAAAAGTTACTTGGCAATACAAAAAAGATACATGTCATTACAAACAAGTTACATGCCAATACAAACAAGTTACATGCTAGTACGAAAAAGTTAGATGACAATACAAACAAGTTACATGCCAATACAAACAAATTACATGCCAATATTTGTTAAAGTTACATACTAGTTTATTTCTAAGTTATATGGCATTTGATAATTTCGATTTAGAGTGAAACTCAACTATTGTAAATTTTGGTACACAGGTTACATGCCAGCTTGTTTTAAAGTTACATGCATGTTAATTTAAACTTTACATGCTAGTTTATTTCTAAGTTACATGTCATTTAGTTATTTTTGAAGTTACATGCCAACATATAGTGGAGCTATATGACAACCTACTACAGTTTAGTGGAGAATGGTACTATAGTGGAGCAAGATGACAACCTACTACAGTTAAAGTATGTTGAACCATGTAAACTACAACAAGATGACAACCTACTACAATATGTTGCTTGGAGGAATTAAGTTTTGGTGAAGGCCGATTATACAAGGGTAGACTATTTCGATGCAAGAAAGATCTAAAGTGAACATTGCATATGTATGCTTTGAAGGACCAATTTGAAGTCCATATTAGAAGGTCTAGCAAAACACATTATGAGGCCGTATGTAAGGATGTGGAGTGTGAATTCCAACTACGTGCATTTAAGATGCAAAAATGAGAATATTGGGTGGTTCGAATGTTCGTGAAGGATCATACTTGCAATATCGATGATTTCCACGCACGTTTTTGACAAGCAAATTCTTGGACTATTGGCGAACTATTGTCACCAAAGCTGCAAGTTAGGTATATGTTTGGGTGAAATACTGAATTCTGTATTGTAGACTTTATTCAGTTTCATTCCAGTATTGAATGAACTCATGTCGAAGATGTATGATGAAATATGGAATGATTTTATTTTGAAGATAAAATTTCAGTTATGTTACATGCCAGTTATTTATGAAGTTACATGCTAGTTATTTCAAATGTTACATGCCAATTGTATCTTAAGTTACATGCCAGTTATATCGAATGTTAAATGACAGTTATTTTTTAAGTTAGTTGTCAGGTCATACTTACTTCCATACTTCAAAGACTGTTTTTAAGATAACATTCCAGTATTGTTACATGCAAGTTATTTCGAATGTTACATGCCAGGTCATACTTAATTCCATATTTCAAAGAATGGTTTGAAGATAACATTCTAGTATTGTTGTACGCCAGTGTTGGTTACAAAGTTACATGCCAGAGCTTTATCAAGTTACAGGCCAATTATTTCGAATGTTACATGCCAGGTCATACTGAATTTCATATTTCAAAGAAAACTATAAAGATAACATTCCGGTATGAAGCATCATCAAAGATAACAATCTGCTGGTATTAAGATCATCAAAGACAACTATCAGACACCATAAGAAAGGGTAGCTAAACATGAAACAATTAGACTTAAAAAGATTCTCTCATTTGGCAGAATTGAACTTGAAACTGTATTGTTTAACAAGTGTATCTTTTGGGCATTTTTTCCCATAGCTTTTGATTATTTATACGCTTTAAATTCATGTGGGATATTAAAATGACTTCTTTGAGAATGGAATAATGAACTAAAATAACCATGTTTTGTTTCCATTCCTAGCAAAAACAACTAAACATATCCACCATCTGAATCCTCGAGTTGTTGCTCATCTTCAAGTTCTCTTATGTTCTTGACTATATCCTGGACTCTATCTGACAATTGATCGGTATGTTCCTCAACAAAATTCAATACCATTCACAATTGTTCCTGGTATGCAACACATTGATGTTTACTTCGCTGTCTGTCATTGTTGAGCTCTATTGTTAATTCTTGTATTCTCCGATCCTTTTCATCATGTAGTAACACAACATCAATATAGAAGACATATCAAGTGAAATCAACCAAAATGATCCTAGAGGCGAGCGAGGAATATAAAATCAAAGTGGTCGATATTTCTGATATACGGATAATGAATTCAAGCTTGAAAAAATGGGTAATTATAAATCATCCATTGATAATTTATTGTTATATCTTGTGGTTCCATAAAAAAAAAGACATCCAACATGTGTAACCCCATTGATGTGCTCAAGAGCAAAAGACAAACTATAGACAAGCCTAGATTACAAGCTCGTTAAACAGCGATACCTAGCTTTGATCTTTGGTCTTGGATCATAAAAAGTAAAAACTTAGTACTGGTTCAAGATGTGGATTTTTAACTGGTAAGAAATGCATCTCACAAAAAAAAAACAACTCGATGGAGACATTTACTATAGACAACAAAGCAGTTAAAACAGAGAGACAACTTTGTGTGAATTTGGCCCTTCTACCCCCCACTGAGAAATGCAACTTATTGTCTCCAGTCACACCAGGTACATATACTTGCCTCAACAATGTGTTAGTATACTACAGGTTTGACACATGAGAAGTTCTGTCCTACTTTGATTCACTTTATATATAATGTCTCAAAAATGTATTTGTGTTTTAAGTATACGTTGGTAATGTGTTAGTTTAGTGTACATATGCAGCCACTAAAGATATTTGAAACAAGAAAATAGATTTAATCGAGAATTCCTAACGAGTTCCAAATTGTTCAATTCATTAATATTTAGCTTTCTTCAACTTTCTATAAGTTAAAATTTTATACAAGAAATGAATTACAATATCCAGCAAAATCCATAAAAAAAAATATCCATTCAAATAAAAATAACTATGAAACTTTCTATCCTAATTCTTTCATCCAACTACATAAATTTTATATAATATTTTGAGTTTATCTATAGAAAAGGAAATCCAAGAAAAGGAAAACAACACATACAGTTGAATTTCAACAAATCAGCAAGAACAATCAGATCTGTATAGCCTTCGACGACAAGAACAACGACAGTAGCACCGACGGCACCCTTCAGTGACTTCGAAGACAAGGGTAGCAATAGTAGCGGCGACGGCACCAGCTGCAGATTCGACGACCTAGACCGGCAGTTTCAGCGCGAGGTCTGGCGAGGCCGAGAAGTGCTCAAGGTCAGGTGCGGCGGCGACGACTTGTACGGCGACGACAACAGGTGCGACGTCGACAGGTTCAGCAGCTTCCATGTTAGGGGCTTCCAAGAGGTTCGACTTCTCTTTCTTTCTTTCACGATAGCGGCTTCCCTTTCTCTCTTCCTTTCTCTCTCTTTCTTTTCTTTTGCCTGATTTCACTTAACCCTACCAAAACAACTCAACGTTCGATTTTTTTTTTCAATTTTCTAATTTAGGGGTATTTTTGTCCGAGAGAGGCCAAAAGTGATGAAAACAATAAAAATTAAATATGTGGCTAAAAACAATAAACCTATAAATTCTTTGGCTCTTTATGAATTCACCCCATATATATATATATATATGAGTAATGTTAGGCTTCCTAAATGGTGTTGACACCAATATATATATATATATATATATATATATTTATGTATATACAGTCCTTTTCCTGTCAGTGCGCACTGATAGAATTATATAAGGACATTGAATGTGAGCCACTCATTTATAAAAGAGTTTTGACAAGTGCATACATGCCAAGTCAAAATATGTAAAATGAGTGGCTCACATGCAATGTCCTTATATAATTATATCAGTGCGCACTTATTTGAAAATTATTGTATATATATATATATATGACAATAAAGACTAACTCAATCGGTAACAGAATTTTTTTGGAAAGCCTATTGTTAACAGAATTTTTTTGAAAAGCCTGGCATTACTCTATCTATATACATAGGACAACAAAGCCCGGCATTACTCAAAATTTCAGTCGTGACAAAAATTCTGTTTGTTTTTTGAAAGCTACAAAAATTATTATGTTAATAAACAACAAATTACTTGAATAAAATATGATACATGGCGGCGTGTTGGCTGTTTTGTTTCTGTTGGATCTGTTCAATAGAACCTGTCTCTGCCAAAATCGCGTCCTGCAAAATAGTGTTATCATCTTAATTCTTAACAGTGTCGAATGGGATGACCTATGTGACGTAGATGACAAGGAATATCCTTCTTTGTTCTTCACGTCAAATTGTCTTTAAATCTTGTTTTTGATTCATACTAGGACAGCCACTAGCTCAATCTAACAATAATCATGATCATCATGTCTTGGACATGTATCACACTTGCTTTTTTGGCACTTCTCTTCTTGTTTCAAGCGTTTGTATTGAAAAGAAATGCAAAAACTAAGAGATTACCTCCTGGTCCAAGAGGGTTTCCGATTTTCGGATGCCTTCATTTGTTGGGAAAATATCCTCACAGAGATCTCCATAAACTTGCCCAAAAATATGGATCAATCATGCACTTACGCTTGGGATTGAAGCCTAGTATTGTTGTTTCATCGCCACAAGCGGCCGAGCTGTTCTTGAGAACCCATGACCTTGTTTTTGCTAGCAGACCACCTGTTGAGGCTTCCAAGTATATTTCTTATAACCAAATGAACATAATTTATGCTCCGTATGGATCTTATTGGCGAACTGTCCGAAAAATGTGTACTTTAGAATTGCTTAGCAATCAGAAGATCAATTATTTCAAGTCTATTAGAAAAGAAGAGGTTGATCTTTTGATTGACTATGTGAAAGAGGCTGCTTGTGGTGGTGTTGCTGTTGATTTGAGTGCCAAAGTTGGAGCTCTCAGTGCAGATATGACTTGTAGAATGGTGTTTGGGAAGAAATATATGGACAAGGAGTTTGATGAGAGAGGGTTTAAAGCTGTGATTGAAGAGACTATGGAAATAGCAGCAGCTTTTAACTTGGCAGATTACATTCCTCAAATTTCTTCACTTGATCTTCAAGGCCTGAAAAAGCGCATGAAGGTTGTTGCCAAGGTGTTTGATGAATTTTTCGAGAAGGTCATTGATGAACATGTTCAATCCAAGGATGAAAACAGAACCAAAGACTTTGTTGATCTCATGTTGAGCTTCATGGGATCAGAAGAAACTGAGTATCGTATCGAGCGAGATCATATCAAAGCCATACTCTTGGTAAGCATTACACAGAAATGGATTCCAATTCACAAACATTATTATTATTATTGGCTTCAGCTATTATACAAGTACTGTATAGTTGTTATGTTAGTTTGTAGTCATTGGATTTCAATCCAAAAGTCTACAAAAATTAAAGATTTAAAAAAAAATTATTAATCAAAAAATTAATTTCATCTCACATAATTGCCCAGCAACTATAGGTACCGTTCCTAGATAATAGCTAAATCCATTATTATTTTATCAGGATATGCTTGCAGCTGCAATGGACACTTCAGCAGCAACAATTGAATGGGCACTCTCAGAACTCATAGTATCCAAGAATAATGAAGAAAGTACAAAAAGAGTTGGAAAATGTTGTTGGAAAAGACAGAATGGTCGAAGAATCAGATGTGGATAACTTGGAATACTTGAACATGGTTATAAAGGAAACTTTCAGGATTCATCCAGTGGTTCCATTCTTAATCCATGAATCCAGGGAAGACTGCACTGTTAACGGTTTCCACATTCCGAATAAATCACGAATTTTCATAAATACGTGGGCAATTGGAAGAGATCAAAATACCTGGAATGATCCTGAAAAGTTTTTTCCTGAAAGGTTTATGGAAAGTAATATTGATCTTCGCGGACACGACTTTGAGCTCATCCCCTTCGGCTCTGGCCGCAGAAGCTGCCCTGGAATGCAATTGGGGCTTATTATGGTTAGGCTAGTGCTAGCACAACTTATGCATTGCTTCAACTGGGAGCTTCCTGATAGTATGGTGGCAACTGAATTGGACATGACAGAACAATTTGGTGTTGTCATGAGCAGAACTAAACATCTTTGTGCTATTCCCACTTACCGCCTTAACAAATGATAATCTGGCTTAGATCTTGTTTCAGTAAATTTTGTGTTCCATCTAGGTTCACAAAAATTCAGGATTCTCCGGATAAAGAGCGGAATCCAATTTACACCGGTGCAAAATGAAGGCATAGTTCATTTTACAACAGTGCAAAATGGAATCACACACCAAAAATCGTACGGCATTCCTGCACTTGATAATATATATATATATATATATATATATATATATATACACACTCTGGCTTGTGTATATTTTTGGGTTTATAAGCTTTTTTATTTTTCTCCTATTGATCATGATAATCTAGCTTGTGTTGTTTTTCCAACGAACTGCAAAAAAATTATTAATAAAAAAAATATACTCCAAATCAATAGATGTAATGAACTTATGCCCATTGTAAGGGGCTGTTTGTTTTTTCCATCATAAGACTTATTACCTCTTATATCTTAAATTAAGATAAATCAGTTTGTTTGTTTTTCCAATTTATATCTTATTTTAAGATATATATGTCTTTTAGAAAAAATAAAATTTTTTGACTTTTATCTTATTAAAAAAGTTCTATAGTTGAGTATTTTTAGTAAATGTCCATAAATGTCCTATAACAATTCATACATTTACAATTTTATACGCTCATAATAAAACCCTAAAAATCAATTTTCTAAAAATTCCCAATTTTGAAGAAACCCTAACACAATCTATCAATTTTATATTTGTAATAAGTTATCCAAAATGAAAAAACAAACATATCATAGTATCTTAATTTATAAGACTTATCCATATATTTAAAAAATTAAGGTCTTATAAGACTTTAGATAAAAAAACAAACAGCCCCTAAGTCTATATCGGGTACTCTCAAGATGGGTCCAAAATCCAATTCCACAGCTCTGGCTCATGAAGCCCAACCCAACACTAAAGATAGTAACTGCATTAGCATTTATCTGTAGACAAACTGCTTGTGTAGTTTTTACTGACACCAAAATTAACAGTTGTTAACGGAAATTTTGCTCAGGACGAGAAATCTCAGTTAACACCCTCGAGACCACTACCACATAGGTGGTGGCCAAGATTGATCGTATGTCTAACGATGATTTGGAAAATGACAAGGAATTGAATGATACAATTCACCCAAAAGAAAGCAAGAATCTTTTTATTGAACGTGCATGGTATACAAATACAAATTTCTTTATTTTTGCTCTCAACTTTCTCTGGGGTATGGTTGAGTGTTTGTCGTATGCATGTCGAATAGTAGTCTCCTCTTTTTCATTTTCTTTCTTTCTATTTATACATAGTTTTGTAGGTTAAACAAACTGATTCTCCCCTTGATTTTCTCAGTCTCTCCCCTCCTTATCGGGCGGGATTTCTCGCTTCAATGTCATTGACATTGAGTTAACAGCCGAATTGAGAATATCGTGGTGGAGATCAGTTTGTTTACTCTTTGGATTCTATTACTTGTTCTGCATATAGGTAACGTTTCCAGATATGATCTAGTGTATCTTTGTATCTTTTCAGCATGATCCTTTATAGAGGTCGTTGAATATGGCATGGTGTGGTGCATCAACTAGCGAGGTTGATCAGTGTTCCGACCTCGATATCTGAGAAGTTTCATCCAGCTTGGAGCCAGATCTGGCTTCCCTTGACCTTTTCGAAGCTAGGTGTGGCTTCCCCTGACCTTTCAAAGCTAGGTGTAGCTTCCCCTGACCTTTCGAAGTTAGGTGCGGCCTTTTAGGGACATTCTTCTGTGTCAGCGAGGTATAGACGAGTCTCTGGAGCATTTGCAAGGTGACCTCGACTTCGGGGAGCTTCTAGTTTTGGTGATGCGGGCTAGATCTGATCGTTCCGGGCTCTATCCCGGATGTTTCCGGAGCCCGTCCTTGTTCCTGGGGTGGTATCGTAGTTCGGCTCTAGATAGAATGGTCTTCTGGTGGAAACTCTCGGGTATGGAACCAGGTCTGGGAGGTGGAAAATTTTCCTTTGGTCCTTAGCCAATTTTGGCTATTAACAACAGTATAAGAGAATGTGTAGGACTCTATATACCGATGATGCAAGTGCAAGTGTGTAATTGTATTACGTGAAAAATACAATCAAGTATGTACAGTAAAATACAGAGAGAGGATACTAGAGTTAGATACTTATAATGTGATCAGAGATCAATTTCCATTTTTGGTGACTTGTTCCAGACCAGTTAAACATTCTTGGAAAATGATCCGAAGAAAGGTACACATTTGATTTCTTTCTTCTTAAATTCTTTGAGATAGATTTAAATTGGTATCACAGCCTGGTTGTTGAATGTTTTCTGGTTTGAGCAAGGATTAAGTTATTTCTTTGTATTTTACTGCACAAAAATGATACAGATTAATGTATAAGAATTGTAATTCTTTTTATTTCATATGGCCGTATATATATATATATATATATATATATATATATATATATACAATAATTTTCACATAAGTGCGCACTGATAGAATTATATAAGGACATTGAATGTGAGCCACTCATTTTACATATTTTGACTTGGTATGTATGCACTTGTCAAAACTCTTTTATAAATGAGTGGCTCACATTCAATGTCCTTATATAATTCTATCGGTGCGCATTAACAGGAAAATGACTGTATATATATATATCTCTATATATACATATTGATGAATAGTTTTTTTATTTTATTTTTATGTTTTACTGTTATATGATAACACATGTAAAACATACTTTTGCTCGTATTCATCTTATTTCTTTAATGAATTACATATATGAAGTTGTCATTTTTCTTGGCCATTAATGAATTCATATCAATGTTTTACTGTTAATCTATGAATTAATATGTGTAGAACATTTTAAAATTTTTCCGGATTCATTATATCGCATATTATATGCATATATGTGATTCTATGTGATTAGCTTGTTTGAATTACATGCCATGAAACTTAAATTTTCGCACATAAACACTAAGAAATAGAGTCCTAAAACCGAGACTTTGAGAGAGTCGTAGAGGGTTATAATCGTCATTATTAGTTTCGAATCTGGTACCATTAGAAACTAGACTTCCCAAGCTTTCCAACGACACCAAAAACGCAACACTTGGTTTAGTAACGAGTGAGAACAAAGCAAATGAAAACTGGATCGGAATAAATTTTTCCAATTTTTTTTCTTAAGGTTGTAGATGATAAAAAGTGCCACGCACCAATAGGGCGGCGAGTACACATCACCCTTAACCCAAACATCAAAATAAATGGCAGTAATGGGATTACTCAAAATTTTGGAGTCGGAAGGTAAGCCTGAGCATGGACTATGAAGATAAGCCTCCTAGTGGTTCTAGGTCCGGAGGTCCTTCAGGTGCATCCAAAGCCTGAGTTTGTGTATCTCCCCTTATTGCTTTTGATTTTCACCATATGTCTCTTGTAAAAACTCTATAAATATAATACATGTTTTTGTGCTCGTTCTATTCTGTCTTTATTGTTGCACTAAGCTGTGTAGCTCATCTAACGATGCAGGTAAGATAAACGACTGAATGGTATAAGGCCCAAGCTACTCATTGGTTTAAAATGCGTGTACAACAAATCTGGACAGCAAAGTGATAGATTTGACCTCAAATATCTCATCGCTAGGTTGTCCTTATGAAGCCTATTTGATAAACTGATCATGTGGTCAATTGATCTTCTTTGATCCGATCAGTTATCTCATTAACTGACTTATCCTTGATTCAGTCAGCTATCTTATTAGTTGAGTGTCTTCAGCTTGACCAGCTATCTTATTAGCTGATCGGATTTAGGCTCGATCAGTTATCTTATTTACCGACCGTAATTAACTGGTGATTTATCTTGGGCTCATTTGCTTGGACTGCTTTCGATCAACCTGGATTCTTGCCAAGTATTGTTGTTTTTATGTCATTTACATGGTATTTAATTTATGGACTCTTGTCTTTTATCTAGCAACTCAGTCACTGGAATGTCTCTCAGTAGTCTGTTACTCAAGATTCGTCGCAACGGGGATGTTCTATATCTCATTAACTTAACTTATCTTAGCAAAGTATCTTATAAACCAACATTCAAGTTTGAGTATTTCATTACCCATCCCATCAGATATCTACCACCTGAAGGCGCTAAAACAGTGCTTCTATCCACCTAGTTAGTTTCGGTGAGTATGCATTGTCTTTATGACTTCTGCTTTTGGCCCCCTCACTAGGCCCCCAGAGCCCCCATTTGGCCTTGGCAATCTTAGGTGCTACAGGCTTATATTTGTAAACAAAGACAAATTAGTTTTAGAACACTTTTCATGGTCTTTTGAAATTCTCCCTGAAGGGGACTTTTTTTGATAACTTCAATCTAAAATGTTAAATTAACAATTGATTAGAAATATATAATCAAAAATCATGCTAATTTAATGCTTGATTATTTTGACAAAATGAAACAAATAGAAAAGTCCTTCATGGGTAAAACATCTTCAAATACTAAGCATTGAACAGTTGTGGTAACTCTCCCCCTTCTGGTCAGGTAAGGCGATATGCTCCATGACCGGCTGGTCCGACCACCTGATAGGGTCCTTCCCACTTATCCGTCAAGGAGCCAGCTACTTTTGCTTTCGTATTTTGAGATACCCTTCTCAAGACCAGGTCCCTGATTTGAAATCTTTTTATCCGAACGTGTGGGTTGTAGTATCTAGCCACTTTTTCTGATTGGCTGCATTCCTCTCTCTTGCCTGATCCTTTTTTTCTTCTAGCTCGTCGAGTGTAAGAACCTCTATTTTATGATTGGCTTATTTCATGACAAACCACATTGGGGTTTTAATTTGTAAGGGTAGACTAGGCCTTCAATGTGCATGATCAAGCTTCAAAGGCATTCTCAAGACCTCAAGCTCATGAGCACTTCAAAGCTATATCACTTGTGCTTAACTCTTTGAAGAGATTTAGTAGCACACATACACACTCACTACGCATGCATGTTTTGCTCATCTTACATTTGTGTTCATTGCTAATATATGTGCATCAATTACATATTTCACACGAGCACCTCTTTGTTTGTCTGAACGTGTGGTTGTTGTGTTTGGCGGTTTCCATTGTGTGTTCGGAAATGTCTATCCTTGCACGTTGGTGTGCTTGAGTATTTAGCGCGTTGAGTGACCATTTGAGAATGTCCCATTCTTCTCTTAGTTTGGTCTTTGGTCACATGGTTTTATTCCATGAGTTTGGGCATTCTTGTTATTGTCCAAATCTGACCTTTGGTCACTCATTTGACCATAAATATTTCTACAGACATCCAAATCTTGTTTTGTTATTTGGAGTAGAAATAAGACTTCCATACCTTTCTAACAGTATATTATACAAAAGGTTTCGATGTCGTTTGGTCACTTTTTGGTATGCTCGAATATTGAGCTGTGCGATGTGGCGAAATTCGGCGGGCACCAACCACCATTTGTTGAACAGCCGAATTACGGTAGCTCCTAACTGCCGATTTTGAGTAGTCAATTTTGTTCCTGCATATTCTAGTGCAATTCGGCGGTTGGAATTCGGCGGGTCCAAACCGCCGAATTGCTCGATAGCTGGACATTTTAGTCATTTCACACAAGCTCGTTTTGGGTCCTTATAAAAACCCCTTTTTATCTTCTTCTTCCCCAACTCTCTGAACACAAAGAAACCCAAGAGAGAGAGAGAGAATCTTGAGAGATAAAGCTTTCTTTAAGCTTCATTAACTCTCCAAAACCCAAACCCTTGAGCATCCAAGCATAGACTTGCATCATTTCATCATGGGTCTTCTTCATAAGTGACTTGGTAAGTAGAACAAACTTCAACTTTCATTAATTGTTCTATCTACTCAAGATTTAGTTTTTATTGCATATTTATTGCAAAACTCATGCTTTAATTTCATATTCACATGAGTTATGACTTGATTGGGTTTTGTTTGTTGATAGCTTGCATTTAGGACATTATTGCCCTCTAGCTAAGTTTCTATACCCTGCATTTAGACATTGTTGATTAGGACTTCTTGATTGCATTCATTAATTTTATAATTATTCTTCTTGCCATTTTGTGTGACAACTTGTGTTGATGTGGCTTTATTTGAAGACTAGATTTTAGACTTGCATATCTATATCTAGTTAGGTCTTTATGAGCTTTCATATAGACATTGATATCTCGGATTGCTTTTATTGCTATCATATAATCTCTAGATAAGCATTTGGTGATGCCTAGAATTAATTGCATTTTGAATATTTTTATATATTAATATAAGTTGTTTATCTTTTCTTTGAGAGTGAAGTCTTGTAACTACGGGTGTGTAGTGCATAAGCAAATTGGTATAGAATCACTATAAAATGGCCTGCGGGTAATAGTGGTGGGTTGATAACCAAGAATGGTGTGACTAGAGGTCAACCTAGGTTGTAAACATCATTACATATAGTGGATTTGAGGATCGTATGTAGCTAGAAGGATAGCCCATGAGTTTTGTCCAGTATGAGGGTTTCTCACGTAAATCAATTGATGTGTTATTTATTGTTTTCCGACTTTAGATTATTGATTGATTGCTTGTTTTATTTGGTTAATTTTTTTAATATTGACTAATCAAGAAAAATTGTTAATTAACTTGATTAAAACCTATTCACCCCCCTAGGTTAGGTTAGACACACTTTTGTGTATTTTCAATTGGTATCAGAGCGGGTTCCTAGACATACTTAGGTGATCCTTGCTCTGAAAAATACAAACACGGTTAATTTGCCTTTAGCTAACCTAGAGGGGGAGGGGGGTGAATAGGTTACTACACCTGTTTCGCTCCCTTGAAACAAACACAAGTTTGTCCCTCTAAGTAGCTCGTATCACACTTCAAATACAAGTACAAGCAATATCAATTAAATTAAAGATATGATTGTTCAAACAAAGTCAATATAAGCAACAACATGTATGTGATACAAACTCAAGTTGTAACAAGATTCTCATACAAAAAGCTCCAACATATAAAAAGTTGATATAATATGATTATCAATCACAAAGATATCAACGAAGATATATATATCAACACATACAAAAATATAAGGAGATGTTAATGGAAATTTAGCTCGGGGCAATAAATCTCAGTTAGCACCCTCGAGATCATTACCACATAGGTGATGACCAAGGCAGAACGTATATATATAACAACGCCTAATGAAATGACAAGGAAACAACGATATTATTAGCTACTCAAAAGAATCAAAAAAGGCTTCCTCTATTGATAATATGTGATATGCATCTCTCTCTCTCTCTCTCAAATTGATCTCACTTTTCTCTAGGGTGCAGTTGGGTACTTGTTGTGTGCCTGTCGAATAGTAGTCTCTTCTTTTCAGAAAGAGGAAGTCCCTCCTTTATACAATGTCTTCGTAGGTTAAACTAATTGATTCTCCCCTTGAGTTTCTCCATCTCTCCCCTCCTTATCGGACGGGGATTTTCATTTTAAATGTTATTGACTTTGAGTTAATTGCTGAATCGTGGATATCTTGGCGGGGATCAATTTGTTTCCTACTTGGACTCTATTATTTGTTATGTACGCATGTAATGTCTTAAGATATGATCATGTGTTTCTTCAGGTCTAGCATGTTCTCCCGTAGGGATCGTCGAATATGGCATGTAATGTGGCGGGGCATGTAATGTGGCGGGGTACATCATGTAGTGAGGTTGATCAGTGTTCTAGCCCTGATATAAAGGAATTTTGTCTAATCAGAAGCTAGGTCTATCCTCCCTTGACCTTTTGAAGCTAGGTGCGGCCTCTTGCGGACACCTTACTATGTCAGCGAGGTACTGGCGAGCTTCTGGAGAAGTTACGAGGTAATTCCGACTTCGGGGGGGATTTCCTATTTTCAGGTTCGGTGACGTGGGCTTGATCTGATCATTCCTGGCTCTATTCCGGATGTTTCTGGAGCCCGTCCTTGTTCCTGTGGGGCAGTACCGTAGCTCGGCTTTGCGTAACATGGTCTCCTAGTGGATGATCTTGGGCATGGAGCCTGGCATGGAGCCAGGCCTGGAGGGTGAAAAATTTCCCTTTGGTCCTTAGCCAATTTTGGCTATTAACAGAAGTCCCCTCTGACTTGAACACCGGTTGTCGAGCTTGAGGTTGGGGTTAGATTTTTTATTTTATTTGGGAAATCTTTCCTTCTTTACCGTTATCAGAATATTGGGGAAATCTTCTCATTAACTGCGTAAGTGACGTGGCGTGAACTGACTAATTTATTTCTGAATTAATCCGGTTGTGTTACGGCAGTCCTCGAGATTCTTTACCGTTACCAGAATCTTGGAGATCTCCTCATTAACTGCACAAGTGGCGTGGCGTGAGCTGACTAACTTGTTTCCGAGTTAATCCGGTTACGTTACGGCAGTCCCCGAGATTCTTTGTGATCTCAACCAAAGATCTCGACAGCTCGTGCTTTTGCCCTCTTGCCTATATATACTTATTTATCTCAACGGCTTCCTCACATCTCTCAAACTCAATTTTTTCCCAAGATATACTTTCTCTCATAGCCTTTCTCTCAAGCTTATCTTTTTCTTCATTCTTCATCCTTACTGACTTCATCATGTCGAAAACCAGTCATGATTCAGTTGACTCCATAGTTGACGGCGAGGAGGTCTTTAGCCTTGCCCCAGGGAAACGGGCAAGGAGGAGCTTAGACAGCGACGATTCCTCGCCCAACCCGTAGCGTCGGTGGTCGAACAGGAATGTGTCCATTGGGACCGGGTTTTCTAACCATCCTAACCACCCTTTGGATATAACCGATGATGGCTCCGATAGAGAGGTGGGCGTCGACACCGCGGGGGAGCATCGAGTCCCAGCTTTTGGCCCCCCCTTGGAGAGGCTTCCTCCCTATGATTTCAGGGTTATCCCAGATTCCATCATTGATCCGATCGTGATTGACCATTTGAGGTCGAAGTATGGTATTCCCGATAGCGTTTCCATCTCTGTACCTCCCAAGGGTTATGAGTTCTTTGACCCCCCTAAGGGCGTCCTTCCTATTCATGTTGCGGCTCTCAAGAATGGGGTTAGGCTCCCCCTCCATCCTACTCTTCGACGAGCCCTTAACGCCATCCAGCTTGCTCCCTTTCAGTTGACGCCCGACTTCTGGAGGCATTTGATCGGTTTCCTCGTGCTATGGAGGTAACAATGCTAGCTAAACAAGGTGACGAGAGAGCCTGGAGCGGAGGAGCTAGCCTATCTTTTCCAAATCGGGAGTCTATCTGGCGCTCCTCGAGGTCGGTTTTACGCTAAGGCCAAGAACAAGCTCAACTTTGTTATTCTTGGTGCTTCGAAGAAGGACCCCGCCTGGAAGGAAGAATGGATCCTTGAGGGGGATGATTGGGGGAGCTCGATTTTCATTGGAGGGCATGAGTTCGAGGTTCCCACAGCTTTCAGTGACAAACCCTCGTGGGACCGGGACTCCCTGCCCTATGAATCTGAAGCTATTTTGAAGGCTATTTTAGCCAGGAACTACTTGAACCTGAAGTTCCCAACCACTGAAGCCTTTGATCCTCGTAGGGTGAACCAATACCTGCGGATATCATACGCTACTCCTCGTAAGTGTCATTGAAATGCCTTGCCTTGTCTTGTTGATTAGCTTGGTTCTGACATTTTCCTTTTTGATTTGTTTACTCACAGTTTTTGTCATTGAACCAGCTTCCCGCGATATCCAACTTTCTCCTCAAGCTAGAATTCCTCTTCCCTTTGCTGGGGTCGCACCAGCTCGTGCTCCATCTACCTCCCCAGCTGGGTCCAAGATGGCCAACCTTGCGTCGCGGGCTTTTCAGGCTTTGGGTAAAGCTCCCTAGGCTGTTGGTTCGACTGCTTCTGCCCATTCTGTTGTAGTCGCTAAAGTTGCTACCCCCTCGACTCACCCTTCTGATTCCGCTGCGCTTCCAACCCCTCAAGCTTCGGAGGATTTTGGAAGGGGTGCCGTAAGGATTCCTTCCAATCGTTCCTGCCTTCAGTCGAGCTCGACGGGGCAGGACGACGTCCTGGAACAATTCATCACGTCTTGTTTGGGCGGTGGGATCTCCAGAATGGCCTCCATGCCTGTGGATGTCCTGATCACCAAGGGGTTTGCTATCTTATCTGAGGTAATTGCATTTCCCTCATACTACTTCTGCTAATTTTTTCAATCTCTAACTCTGGCTTTGTCTTTTGTAAGCCTTCAAGTTTAATGTAGCGATGGGCCAGCAAGTAGCCCTTCTTCATGACCGGGTTGCAAAAGCCGAAGCTGAAGCCGAGAAAGCCATAGGATTGCTCAAACAGGCTCAGTCTTTAGTGGAAGAGATGACCTCCAACCAGGGAAAGGTTGAGATCGAGATGGCTGAACTTCATTGTGACCATGAGAGGATGAAGCAATCTTATGATCAAGAGAGTCTTCAATCTACCCGGCGGGCCAGACAGAGGGATTCTTGGAAAGCTGAGGCTTAAAAGTTAGACCTCGAGAATCAGGCTTTGATTGCTCAGGTGACCAAGCTGCAAGCTGACTCGGAGACCTCCTTTAGCGATGGATACTTCTACGCTTCCTTTCAGGCCGCAGAAGCTCTCCCTCTTCCCTTTGACCTGTCATCTACTGCCGGCTGGGATAGATAGGAAATAATGATTAAGGCTGCTGAGCTATCTCGCTCTGATAGCGACGAGGCGGTTCCTTCGAGCCAAGCAGGAGCTGGAAAACAGCCTGTCCAGACAGATCCTCCATTTCCTCCTCCTACCTTTACTACTTCACGTTCTGGGGAGTCTTCCAATAAGGTTATGTCTTCTCGATCCGAGGGGGACCAGTCAGGAGCTTGGGAAAGGGCTAGGAGCCCATCTGAGGAACCCGCTATAATGGAGATGGAGGTCGACAGGAGCCAAACGGGGTCCATGGCTGCCCTTCTTGATGCGGTTATCCCGCCTGAGGTTATGGAAGTGATTAATGAAGTCCTGGAGGAAGATCCTGCTGACCAACATGTGGAGCCTCTAAATGGAGGGATGGTTGGCGAGGATAATCAAGATGGACAACTACCTGAAGGGCGGGTCGATGGCGAGGATCGGCGTGAAGGAGGAGGATCGGCAGAGCAAAACCAAGAGAGTTCCAAAGCTTGAAGCAGTTCATTCATGACTTGTCTTGATTGCCCGAAAAAGGGGGTGGGCACCTCGTTTTTCTCTTATTTAGTTTAGCTTTCTCTCTTTTTATTTTCTTTTTTTTTTATAGCTCGAGCTCGGGGGTTGGGCTCCCCGTTGGATAGATGTAGCCTTACCGGGGGATAGGCTCCTCTTATCTTTAATGAGAAATCAACTTGCTTTGAGAACTCTTGTTTTATTCATGGTCTTGAATAGGAACCAGAATTGCATCCGCAATGACAATTTGTTCATACTTCATTAAAACTTTGGTAGGAAATTCTTATTATAATGATCTTGATCCTACACACAAAAACAAATATTTGTTTTTAAATCCGTCTTAAGAGAGGTAGCCTGATTGAGGCATCAAAAAGGTTGTTCAGCTATTTCCTGGTCTCGAGATCTGGATGGCAACTATGCTCTTACACTCAGACCCTTCTTGGGGGTGGCAGCCCGACCAATGCATCAAGAGGGCTATTTTAGCTTTTTCCCGGTCTTGAGATCTGGATGGCAACTATGCTCTTACACTCAGACCCTTCTTAAGGGTGGTAGCCCGACCAAGGCATCAGGAGGGTTATTTTAGCTATTTCCTACTCTCAAGATCTGGATGGCAACTATGTTCTTACACTCAGACCCTTATTAGGGTTGGTAGCCTGACCAAGGCATCAGGAGGGCTATTTAGCTATTTCCTGGTCTCGAGATCTGGATAGCAACTATGCTCTTACACTCAGACCCTTTTTGGGGGTGGTAGCCCGACCAAGGCATCATGAGGGTTATTTTAGCTATTTCCTAGTCTCGAGATCTGGATAGCAACTATGTTCTTACACTCAGACCCTTCTTCGGGATGGTAGCGTGACCAAGGCATCATGAGGGCTATTTAGCTATTTCCTGGTCTCGAGATCTGGATGGCAACTATGCTCTTACACTCAAACCCTTTTTGGGGGTGGTAGCCCGACCAAGGCATCATGAGGGCTATTTAGCTATTTCCTGGTCTCAAGATCTGGATGGCAACTATGCTCTTACACTCAGATCCTTCTTGAGGGTGGTAGCCCGACCAAGGCATCAGGAGGGCTATTTAGCTATTTCCTGGTCTCGAGATCTGGATGGCAACTATGCTCTTACACTCAGACCTTTCATGGGGGTGGTAGCCTGACCAAGGCATCAGGAGGGCTATTTAGCTATTTCCTGGTCTCGAGATCTGGATGGCAACTATGTTCTTACACTCAGACCCTACTTGGGGGTGGTAGCCTGACCAAAGCATCAGGAGGGCTATTTAGTTATTTCCTGGTCTCGAGATCTGGATGGCAACTATGCTCTTACACTCAGAACTTTCTTGGGGGTGGTAACCTGACCAAGGCATCAGGAGGTAGCGAGGGGGCTTCCCCGGCTAATCACTAGTCTTGAAGTGTCCATGTTGAATTTCCCACTCAAGGATGTAGACACTAATGTTGAACATAGTTGGAGATAAAGATGAAAAAGGAAAATGACTTTATTGATGACCGAGATGTAGTACATCTTTATTAGGGATTCTAATGAAACCTCTGTTAATAGCCAAAATTGGCTAAGGACCAAAGGAAAATTTTCCACCTCCCAAACCTGGTTCCATACCCGAGAGTTTCCACCAGGAGACCTCTCTATCCAGAGCCGAACTACGTTACCACCCCAGGAACAAGGACGGGCTCCGGAAACATCCGGGATAAAGCCCGGAACGATCAGATCTAGCCCGCATCACCAAAACTAGAAGCTCCCCGAAGTTGAGGTCACCTCGCAAATGCTCCAGAGACTCGTCTATACCTCGTTGACACAGAAGAATGTCCCTAGAAGGCCGCACCTAGCTCCGGAAGGTCAGGGGAAGCCACACCTAGCTTCGAAAGGTCAGGGGAAGCCACACCTAGCTTCGAAAAGGTCAAGGGAAGCCAGATCTGGCTCCAAGCTGATGAAACTTCTCAGATATCGAGGTCAGAACACTAATGAACCTCACTAGTTAATGCACCACACCACGCCATATTCAACGACCTCTATAAAGGATCATGCTGAAAAGATACGAAGATACATTGGACCATATCTGGAAACATTACCTATATGCAGAACAAGTAATAGAATCCAAAAAGGAAACAAACTGATCTCCACCACGATACTCTCAATTCGGTTGTTAACTCAAAGTCAATGACATTAAAGCGAGAAATCCCGCCCGATAAGGAGGGGAGAGACTGAGAAAATCATGGGGAGAATCAATTTGTTTGACCTACAAAACTATGTATAAATAGAAAGAAAGGAAATGAAAAAGAGGAGACAACTATTCAACAGGCATACGACAAATACTCGATCATACCCTAGAGAGAGTTGAGAGCAAAAAATAAAGAAACTTGTATTTGTATACCATGCACGTTCAATAAAAATATTCTTGCTTTCTTTTGGTTGAATGGTATCATCATTTCTTGGCATTCTATAGATCATCATTACACATACAATCAATCTTGGCCACCACCTACATGGTAGTGGTCTCGAGGGCGTTAACTAAGATTTCTCATCCCGAGCAAAATTTCCGTTAACACTTTCTGGTGCCGTCTGTGGGAAGAAAAAACCTTACACCCAATTAACCAATTATTTGCATTTACATTTTCGTTGTTTTACAGGAACTATGAGGCTCCGCTCCTCCCAAGGCCAACATAGAGTCTCGGAGCAACCTCCGGCGAGGCTAACACGAAAGGCCCTAAGAAAAGGGAGAAAGTCTGGATATAATAGTCAAGCTCCTGTCCAAACAACCAATGCCCGGGCTACTGGCCACCCCATAGTGAGCCAGGCCGCGCTCGACCAACAAGCGGCGGCTTTCGTAGCATCCATCCGCGTCCGCCTGCTCGTTGAAGGCATCGTAATCTAGCCAACCAACCTGAATGATCAGGGAGAGCCGAGCAGGCTCGGAGCTAGGCCACCTGCTTTCGATAGGTCAGCCCGAGATAGGTCAGGGCTCCAACGTTCGATCCGGGATAGGCTGGGACCCATGCCCCTAGTTCCGAAAAGACTTTCACAATATCAACCCAGGCGAGTTAAGTCTGCCACGGATGCTTTTACCCGGAAGCCACGAGGGCTATCTCATCCAACTACATCTAGGAGAACAACCCGAGCCCTAGAGGAGGAAAGTAGACAAACTCCCCGAGTGGATCCTATACAGGAGGAGGACCGGATAGAAATTGCCAGTTCATCGGAAAGATTCGACAGTGAGGAATCTGAGGTTAACTCGAAGAGACCTGGGAACAAGCGACTGAGGGATCAGCTGGCAAAGATACAAAAAGAGGTCCAGTAGATAAGGAAGGGAAAGAATAAGGAGGATAAAAAGGATTCCCTGAGCGAGATGAACGCTCCATTCACTAGGAGGATTCGGGAAGCAGAGCTCCCCCTAAAATTCAAATTGCCAGCATATAAGTTCTCTGGAACAGAAGATCCTCTAAGCCACCTAGAGAGCTTCGTTCAACAGATGGAGGTCCAGAACACTACCAGAGCAGCTATGTGCAGAATGTTTCCAACGACCCTAACCGACTATGCGAAAACCTGGTTCAGAAAACTGCCCGTTGGCAGCGTGGATTCTTTCACAAAATTATCAACAGATTTTTGCTCACAATTCCAAGGAGTCAAACCTCGTCCAAAAGATCCCATACATCTCCAATATATGATCCAGGAAAGAAGTGAAACTCTTCGGTCGTACGTGGAAAGATTTCACAAGGAGGTCATACAAATGGGGGTTTTCACTGAAAAAGAAACCCTCGCCAACTTCAGGCGAAACCTATAGGCAGAAAAGCTTTTCTGTTCCTTCGCCAAGAGACCTCCCGAGACTTACCAGGAGGCCTACGACTGGGCTCTTGAGCAGGTCGAGATCGATGAACAACTCAAGGTCAAGATGGAGCACGACGACATGAGAACGGCAAAGCGTCTGAAGAAAGAAGCCCCCAAATTTGAGCTAGTGCAGAAAACTCAGAATAAACCTCCCAACAGGTCGACCTATCGCCTCCCTGCTCCTCTGCATAGGCAAGAACGATATCCAGGAAAGCGAACCCCTCCCCGGGCTTCGCCGCCTCCCCGGACCGTGGCTCTAGTAATGCAAGGGGAAAAAGGGTATGACTACTACACCTCTTTGAATGCCTCCAGGGAAACAGTCTACCTCGCCATACGAGATAAAGGGTTGCTCCAAAAGCCCGCTCCTATGAAGGCCCCAGCTGACAGGAGAAACCGGTACAAGTACTGCGATTTCCACGAAGACGTGGGCCACAACACCTCAGAGTGCTATAATTTACGCAACCAGATTGAGTCTCTGATAAGGGAGGATGCCTGATTGAGTTCTTACAACAGGTCAGAGATAACATTAGGACTGGGAGGGAGGTACAAGCTGAAATCCGTGAAGACGCATAAAAGAGGAAAGAGGAACAGGCTGACTTAATGCAACAGATCCAGGTGATACACACTATCAGCGGAGGTCCTACAATGGCAGGCGTTTCCAATAACTCCAGGAAAAACCACACAAGAAAGGTTCCCCGCATCGGAGAAAGCCGGGGGATCTTTGAAGTCAGCCAGAGCCCGACAGAGCCATCCCAGTCTGCGCAGATCGTATTCACCGAAGTAGATGTCTTCAACACTGTGCAACCTCATGATGATCCTATGGTAATCACGATACAGATTGCCAACTGTCTGGTCCATCGCGTGCTCGTGTATACAGGTAGCAGTGTAGATATCCTCTTCAAGGATACCCTGGAAAAATTGAACCTGAAGCAACGTTGTTACAACAGATGTACCACTCCGCTTTACGATTTCACTGGGGACTCGATCATACCACTAGGGTCAATGATCCTCCCAGTAATTATCGGAATCACCCATCTCCAATAGAATGTTATGACTGACTTTGTTGTGGTGGACACCCCATCGGCCTACAACGCCATCCTAGGGAGACCTTTCCTGTCCTCCTTGAGGGGAGTCTTATCCATATACCACAACGTCCTGAAATTCGCGGTTAGAACCAAAGTAGGAGAGGTACGCGAAGACCAGCAGGCAGCCAAGAAATGCTACGCAGTATCTGCCAATCCTACAGCCCTAGCGAAACAGTGTGTACAGGTGACATTAGTCCAGGAAGACATGGATACATCCGGGATAATCCAGGAGGAGAAGGAGCCGCGGAACATCCTGGGCATCCGGAGAGCAAACCTACTATGCCCTATGAGGAAGAACGGAGTAAGGAATGGGCCAGCGGGCAGCCCGTAGATAAACTACAAGAGATACCCATCAGGAATAACGATCCCTCCAAGGTCGTCAAGGTCGGAGCCACCCATGATCCAGAAGTAAAAAGAGGACTGATTGACCTTCTCAGGGAGTTCAGCGACATCTTCGCCTGGAACCATGATGAAATGCCTGGAATCCCAACATCATTGGCTGCCCACCGACTAGCAGTAGATCCAACAGTCAAGCCTATCAAGCAGAAGAGGCGTCACTTCAACGCTGATAGGAACGCTGCGGTGCAGGAAGAGGTTGATAAATTGATCAAAGCAGGGTTCATCAGAGAAGTACGCTACCCGAATGGATTGCCAACGTGGTCATGGTTACCAAGGCGAATGGGAAGTGGCGTATGTGTGTCGATTACACCGACCTCAACCGGGCTTGTCCGAAAGATATTTTTCCTTTACCAAAGATTGACCAGCTGGTTGACTCCACGTCCGAAAATAAACTTTTTAGTTTTATGGATGCATTCTCAGGATATAACCAGATTAAAATGCACCCGGCTGACCAAGATAAGACCAGTTTCATTACTGGGCAGGGCTTATACTGCTACAAGGTGATGCCGTTTGGTTTGAAGAATGCGGGGGCCATATACCAGCGGTTGGTTAACAAACTGTTCAAGCCCGAGATAGGAAGGACGATGGAAGTGTATATCGACGACATGATCACGAAATCCCCGACTGCAAAAGAACATCAGGAAGACCTTCGTAAAACCTTCCTCATACTTAGGGAAAACCAGATGCGTTTGAACCCCTCCAAATGTGCCTTCGGAGTAACGACAGGGAAGTTTCTGGGCTTCATGGTTCATGAGAGAGGTATAGAAGCCAACGCAGAAAAAATCAAAGCTATCTTGGACCTATAATCCCCAACCTCGCTCAAGCAAGTACAAATTCTAACTTGACGGGTGGCGGCACTCAACAGGTTTATCTCTCGCTCCACCGATAAATGTCTCCCTTTCTTCAAGGCCATCAAACAAGGGAAAAACATGAAATGGAGCCAGGAGAGCAAACAGGCTTTTCACGCTTTGAAAGAATACCTAACAAGCCCCCCATTATTAGTCAAACCGATTCTCGGAGATGAGTTACAAATCTACCTGGCCGTATCAGATACTGCAGTAAGCGGGGCTTTGGCCAAGGATTGTAGCGACGGTTTTCAAAGACCCATATACTATGTGAGTCATGCTTTGACCAAATCAAAAAGGAATTACATTCTCCTGGAAAAGCTCGCTTATGCTCTGGTGATCTCAGCGAGGAAACTCCGTCCCTATTTTCAAGCTCACATAATAGTAGTGGTAACAGACCAACCCCTCCGCTAATTCTTACAAAGACTAGACGTGTCTGGAAGGCTAGTCTTATGGGCACTAGAGCTCACTCAGTTCGACCTTAAGTATAAACCCCGAACTACGATTAAGGCACAGGCTTTGGCCGACTTCGTGGCGGAATTCTCAGCGATCCCAGATCCAGATGATCCCTCGGTATCAAATGAGGTCCCTGAGAAGATATCCAAGGTCGACAATTGGCCGAAAGGCTACAAGCCATGGACCCTCTTTGCAGATGGAGCATCCGGGCAAGCCGGGGGAGGAGTTGGCATAGTTTTAATAGATCCGGAGGGGACCGAATTCTGTCACTGTTTCAGATTCGAGTTTAAAGCTACCAACAACGAAGCAAAATATGAAGCCCTCCTAGCCGGGATGAAGGTAGCCATTGAACTAAAGGCCGACTACCTGCAAATCAAGAGCGATTCATTGCTTGTTGTAAACCAGGTGACTGGGTCTACCAGGCAAAGAGAGATAATATGGCTGCCTAACAAATCTTACTCGGCTGCTAAAAAGCAAATTTAAGGGACTCAAGATCGATCAGGTGCCTCGACACCAAAACCATCGCGCGGATGTTCTAGCTAAAATAGCGACGAACGGAGGTCAGTCCCTACCAAAGGGAATTCCCCTCCAAGTAATCACCCAACTAAGCATTGCCACAAATGGAGAAATTTGTTCCCTGGATCGCCTGCCTTGCTGGATGGACCCAATTAGTGCCTACCTCCCTGAAGGAGAGCTTTCCGAAGCGCCCGACCAAGCCCGAAGAATTAAGAGACTCTCAGTCCGATACTGTATGGTGGACGGGTACCTCTACAGGAGGGGCTGTAGGAAAATATTGCTTAAAACCGCAGCGGAAGGCGAAAAAATAATTTTCGTATAGTTTAAAATTTTTCTAAAGATTTGAACCTTAACCCTTTAATTAATTAAACTCAAATATACGGTTAGAGTTAAATACCTCTTGTCGCATGATCTGATTGACTTACGTCGATGGTAATCCCCAAGATCTTCAATCCTAGCACATACGTGAATCACCTAGGAGCGTGGTCTCCCTTTTTCTTTGAATTGCTTACCTTAGAATGGATGTATGGAATTTCTGATCTTGATCTTCAATAGTAAAACACCAAGAGCCTAAAAAAATAGTTCTGGTCACTTTTGAATTCACAATCAATATGATTGAAACTCGCGTAACCCTAAATCGAAAGTGTGCACAAAACCTTTTGATGTTAAAGGCTTGTAAGTGCACTATCGAATGAGAACTTATTTTCTTTTTCTCTCTTGGCCGAAAATCTATGTGTATAGAGTCGGATTTTTATTTTCAAAACAAACAAAAATCTCTCTCTATTTTGCTTCTTGGTGGCCGAAAATTCATAACCTTATATTTATAGGTTGGCCGAATTTTCTCCTTCACCAAGTAGGGTTGGCCGAATTCATTGAATAGGAAATCTAGGGTTTGTTAATATCCTTACTTGAAAAGGAATTATCCTTTTCCCTAATTCCTATCAATTCAAGAATCCTAACCCTTGTAGGACTAGTGGTGGCCGAATTCTTTGTATAATAAGGAGTGTATGTGGACTTAATCCTTACCACATTAGGACTCCTATCACTTAAAAGAATTCCAACCCTAATCCAACACATAGTATCTAATTTACTGATCAGGAAAAGATTTTGATTTAAACTATTAATTAATTAAATAATTAATTAATTCCCATTTAATCAAAACAATAAAATAAAATAATATCTTGGGCTATTTTATTTAGCCTTGCCGCCCACACCATGTATATATGGGCCCAATATTATTTTTCTTATTTTATTTAATTCATTAGACTTTAAATAAAAGCCCACATGTGAATCAGACTTATTCTTACTAAAAGAAACAAGCCTACATGTCTCCTTTTAATATATTAATATAATAGTGCAGCCCATTAAATAAATAATAGACATATTATATTCTTAATATATTAAATGCAATTCTAGATGGACCCATAAATTGGTCCGGTAGAATATATCAAGTGATCCATGCAAGTACGTGTGGATTGTGGATCTTGGCGGGCTATCTAAATTTAAGCTTCAATAGACATAACCTAATCACAATCAACAAATGATTCACTTAGGTTCGATATATTAATTTTAACTCATTCCACTAAAGAGCTAAAATTGAACTCTTAAATAAAGATAGAATAAGGAGATGTTTCTCATTCATACCCTAGACAATCTTATAGGAGATGGTGTATCCTCGTGAATAATATCAGTAATCGCCAAGAGCTCATAGACCGCCTATAGCTCTCCAAGTTACCATATTTCCTCGTATGACCACATTTTGAACTTGGATATTTTTGACTTGTCCAGAAGCCATGTCTTAAATAATCATTATTGAAAACTCAACGCTGAGATTTAATATCCAATACCTCAAAACATCCATATGATGATACTATACTCTCATTTAATAAATGGAGCCACGATGTCCATATCTATAAATGAAGTCCTCCATCGATTAACAAATGAATACCACCAAACTATCGAGGATAGACTATGCTATATAATCGTACTCATTGATAGCTCAAATGATAACACTTGCAACCATAAGTCCATCATTTATCTCAGGATTTAGATAGACTCTCCGATTGTCCTGATAATGAAAAGACTTATATCTAGTGACGGTTCTAGATAAAGTATTTCATTGTGATCCAGTTCAATGCACCCAGTGCACTAGATTCTTTTACTCGAAAACCTTTCGATGATTTTAGACTCATCATAACTCATTTGATCCCACTCAAATGCTAGTAAAAGAATTCTACAACTTTATCAAGATAGAGGTGCCCAACTTTTAACTTAAGTTGTGAACGTTATTCAAGACTAACTAAAGAATTGTGTCTACCTCATACATTTCCGGATGTACAAACAATTCTTCCCATCTCATAGTCTTTTGACCTTATGATTATTTACCTTGACAATTATAATTATAAATGCTATAAGATTTTGCAGAATCAGAAATCACTTTATTTATATGAAAAGATTGTCAATTACAATATTACACTCTTGCTATTGACCATAATCCTAACAATCTCCCACTTGCGCTATAGCAAATGTGTCATATCTCTCATTCCCATGTTCTCTAGGTGCCCATCAAAACTCTTCTGAGGTAGAGCCTTTGTGAAGGGATCTGCTAGATTTTCCGCCGACGCGATTTTGGTAATCGTCATGTCTCCCCTATGAACAATCTCCCTTAAAAGATGATACTTTCTTTCAATGTGTTTTCCTCTCTTATGAATTCTTGGTTCTTTCGAATTAGCCACTGCTCCACTGTTGTCACAATAGATAGTGATCTGCTTATTCGCACTAGGAACTACTTCTAAGTCAATCAAGAATTGGTGAAGCCAAACAGCCTCCTTGGCAGCTTCGCATGCAGCTACATACTCTGCTTCCATGGTGGAGGCAGCAATACAAGATTGCTTGATACTCCTCCAAATGACTGCTCCTCCTCCAAGAGTAAACACAGATCCTGATGTGGATTTTCTAGAGTCAGAATCCGATTGGAAATCATAATCTGTATACTCAACGGGGATTAAATCCCCTCCAGAGTATACAAGCATATTATCTTTCGTTCTCCTAAGATACTTGAAAATATGCTTGACTGCCGTCCAGTGATCAGGACCAGGTTTCGATTGAAACCTGCTACCTATGCCAACAGCAAAACAAATATCTGGTCTAGTACAGAGCATTGCATACATGAGACTTCCAACTGCCGAGGCATATGGAATTCTACTCATGAATTGCTCTTCATGCTCATTCTTAGGAACTTGTTCCTTAGAAAGTTTGATTCCATGCCTAAAAGGTAACATACCTTTCTTGGAATCTTGCATGGAAAACCTAGACAAGATTTTGTCTATGTATGAAGCTTGGGATAGTGCAATCGTTTTATTCTTTCTATCCCTTATTACTTGGATACCTAGAATAAAACTTGCTTCTCCTAAGTCCTTCATATCAAATTGTTTTGCTAACCATTCTTTTACTGATGTCAATACTCCCACATCGTTTCCAATGAGTAATATATCATCTACGTAAAGAATAAGGAAAACCAACTTGTCACCTTTGATCTTTTTGTATACACAAGGTTCTTCAAGGTTCTGTAAAAATCCAAAACCTTTTACAGCTTGGTCGAACCTTATGTTCCGGGATCTGGATGCTTGCTTTAATCCATAAATTGATTTCTGCAACTTGCATACCTTTTCCATTTGGCCCTTTTCAATGAATCCTTCTGGTTGCATCATATAGATGCTTTCGTCAAGACTTCCATTAAGGAAAGTTGTCTTGACGTCCATTTGCCAAATCTATAAATCTAAAGATGCTGCAATGGATAAGAGTATCATAATGGATTTACGCATGGCCACAGGAGAGAAGGTTTCCTCGTAATCGATACCTTCTTTCTGTGTGTAACCTTTAGCTACCAATCTAGCTTTAAAAGTTTCCACCTTTCCATCCATACCTCTTTTCCTCTTGTATACCCACTTACACCCAATGGGTTTTATCCCTTTAGGCAAGTCTACAAGGGACCAGACATTGTTATCTAACATGGATTCAATCTCAGATTGCATTTCCTTTTGCCAATGGTGAAAATCAACATCCTCCATTGCTTCCTTGTACGTGTAGGGATCATCGTCGTCAGGGAGATTCTCAACAGATTATCCTTGACCGATGTATCTTTCAGGTTGGGTTCTAACCCTCCCACTACGACGAGGAATGGTAGGTTGTTGATTTTGTGTTGGAGTGGAAATTACAATTGGGTTAGGTTGTGAAACCTCTTGTGGAATTGTATCTCCTGACATATCATTCAGGACAATTCTACTTTTGGGAACAAAATCATTCATATAGTCCTTTTCCAGAAATGTAGCATTTGTTGAAACAAACACTTTTAGATCTGAAGGACTATAGAAATAATATCCTTTAGTTCCTTTTGGATACCCCACAAATATGCATGTTTCCGATCGGGACTCCATCTTTTCTGTCTTTCCTTTTAACTCATTTGCAGGACAACCAAATATCCTTATATGTTGTAAACTAGGCTTTCACCCAGTCCACAACTCATATGGTGTTCCAGGAACCGACTTCGATGGTACCACGTTTAGAATATATATTGCAGTTTGTAGAGCATATCCCCAAAAAGAAATAGGAAGTGTTGAATAACTCAACATAAACCTAACCATGTTTAAAAGAGTTCTATTTCTCCTTTCTGCTACCACATTTTGTTGAGGTGTACCTGGTGCAGAAAACTGAGAAACTATCCCATTATCAATAAGATATTGCTGAAACTCACAAGATAGATATTCTCCACCACGATCAGATCTCAAGATTTTTATGTGTTTCTCAAGCTGATTTTCTACTTCAGCTCTGAATGCTTTGAACATGTCAAAAGCATTCGACTTATGCCTCATGAGATACACATAACCAAATCTTGAGTAATCATTTGTGAAGGTGATGAAGTACTCATATCCACCTTTAGCTTGAATGCTCATAGGACCATATACATCAGTGTGTACTAGTCCTAAACATTCAGTGGCTCTTGCACCTTTGGTATTGAGGTACATAATAAACGTCTATTAACGCTTTTAACAAACAAGATTCACAAGTTGGTAGATCATCAACCTTTAAGTCACTTAAAGGTTCGTCACATACCAATCTTTTAATCCTATTAAGGTTAATGTGACCTAGGCGTAAATGCCAAAGGTAGGTTTCATCTTTTGATAATTTTACTCTTTTATGATTAGGTTCCGTTATTTCTTTGTCTAACGAGTGAGAGATATTTCGATGCAAAAAGAATAGACCGTTTTCCAATGTACCTTTGCAAACAATTTTGTCATTCTTACTAATAATAAAAGCTTTATTAAAAGTAACCGAATATCCAAATTTATTTAAACAAGAAACTGAAATTATATTCCTCTTGAATTGAGGTACATAATAAACGTCTATTAAATCTAAATGCCTACTAGAATCTATAATAACTCTAATATCTCCCACTGCACTTGCAGACACTAACGATCCGTTGCCCAAGCGCAAATTCATTTCGTTCTTATTCAGCCTTCTCCTTTCTTGGAACCCCTGTAAGGAATAACAAACATGATTAGTGGCTCCAGAGTCTATGATCCAAGAATCTGTAGAATCTGCCAGAAAACATGTTTCAAGATAATTGATATTACCTTCTTCCTTCTTGTTCTGGGACTTTGGGCAATTTCTTTTCCAATGTCCCTTTTCACCACAAAGGAAGCATTTCCCTTTGATCTTGGTTACTTTCTTGGTCTCCTTCTTGGTAGGCCCAAGTTGCTTTTTCTTCTGTTGTTTCTTGACCTTCTGACGGGTCTTAACAGTAGCAACTTTACCAACCATAAAATCTCTTGACCTTTGCCTTTCACAAGGATCTTTTCAACGCTTTGAACATCTTGCATCAGGCCCTGCAAGGTGTATTCCTTTTTGTTCAAGGTGTAGTCCAACTTGAACTGATCAAAGGAATCTGATAGTGAGTTGACAACCATGTCAATTTTGGTCTCACCATCTATCTCAGCGCCATTTAATTCTGCAATATTTAGATGTGCTATGACTTTCATCATGTGATCTTTCACAGCCTGTCCAGGTTTCATCCTAAGATTCATAAAAGCAGTCACTGCCTCTCTCTTAGTCGTCCTAGACCTCATAGCAAACATATCTTCCAGAGACATCATAATATCAGCAGCAGACCCCATTCCTTCATGCTGCTGTTGCAACACGTCGGAGATAGTATCAATAATGTAACATTTGGCCATATCATCTGAGGTCTTCCACTGCTCATACTCATCTCATTGCAAAATACTTTATTCATTATTAGGAGCAGGTAGTTTAGGAGTAGTTAGAACAAACTTATGTTTTTCACTTTGCAGCAACAACCCAATTTTCCTTTTCCATGTGACATAATTATCTCCAGTTAAAGTGTTATCTTTCAGGATGTTCATAAGTGATGGGGTCATGATTTCTGAATAAAATAAAAAGCATATATAAGTAAATAATCATGATAAACACTTTCGAATACTTATCTTGAATTAATTAAATAACTCAATCGTGAAAAATTCAACGGTGATCCAACACCCATAAATGTTACGCCTCCTTCGGGAGTTCGCACCATTTACTAGTTGGACTAGGTCCCACCTAATTGTTAACATAACAACCAGCGTTTTCAATTTTAGCCTTGCAATTTTATTAACAAGAACTCTCGGGAGGATATTAATAAAATTACATTGAGTGTGTTACCAAGATATCGACCCTCAATTTTCTCTCACGAAAATCCCTCCTCTGGGAGTAGATCTCGTTTGAGTCAATTGTCTAGTCTATCCTTGTTAGGAAGTATTTTGCTAAATTCCATTTATGGACACCCCTCGGGGGGATTACCAATAAATAATAAAGCTCAACTAACCTTGGAGGCCATAGGTGTTCTAACACACCTTCTCCCACTCAATTATTTAAGGCGTGTGATTAAATTCCAAAGAATTATTTTACCAAGTTATCTAGATGCCAATTAGATACCTAAATCATTCAATGCATGTTCATACCAAAAGAGATATATGAGTGGCACTCCTATTCTATATGACATGTTATCATACAATAACAAATATTGTAATATTTATACATAAAAATAAATAGCCACAATTTTGGTCTATCCTAGAAAAGCATGTAAATTACAATTGTACGGAATACAAAAAACTCCTTTCTTGGCGAACAAGACTTCAAGCGACCATCTCGTGCACGTAACTCGCACGCCCGAAGATCACCAAGCAGCCCATGCGCACGCCTAGCCCATGCAAGGGCATGAGCTGCCGCATGGCCAGCCCATGCATGGGTCGCGCGCGCTGCTGCACCGCAACAAGCGCAGCTGCACGCTTGGTTGCGTGCGCGCTTGTTGTCTCGGTGCGCGCGGGTGCCAAGCTCGGTTCCGGATGCTCCAATTTCTTCAAATCTTCGAGTCTTCGAATATTGAATATATTACAACTTATTTTATACAATAAAATACTGCAGAAATATTTTTTTTTAATTTAAACTACTGCAGTATTTTTTTTTATTACAAATAAAAAACTGCACTTATTTTTTAGTATAATAAAAAAACTGCACTAAATTTTAATACAATAAAAAACTGCAGTATTTTTACAATAAAATTAATAAGAACTTAGCAACTACCAAAAAGAAATTATGGCGATAATAGACCACCCTTCTTGTTACAATTCCGAAGCAAAAAATACATTGAAATTCTAGGACCAAAATTGAGCAATAACAATTCACTTTATAACAACATATATAAATCCATACATTCAACATGTAATTATATATGCGAATACCTAGAGTGCCATCTCTTTCTAAAATATGCATAACCACAATAAAAAGAAATAGATTCATGTATATATACGTTAATTAATTAAAGGGTACAACCAAGGCTCTGATACCAATTGTAGCGAAAAATTGCTTAAAACCGCAGCGGAAGGCGAAAAAATAATTTTCGTATAGTTTAAAATTTTTCTAAAGATTTGAACCTTAACCCTTTAATTAATTAAACTCAAATATACGGTTAGAGTTAAATACCTCTTGTCGCGTGATCCGATTGACTTACGTCGATGGTAATCCGCATGATCTTCAATCCTAGCACGTACGTGAATCACCTAGGACGTGGTCTCCCTTTTTCTTTGAATTGCTTACCTTAGAATGGATGTATGGAATTTCTGATCTTGATCTTCAACAGTAAAACACCAAGAGCCTAAAAAAATAGTTCCGGTCACTTTTGAATTCACAATCAATATGATTGAAACTCGCGTAACCCTAAATCGAAAGTGTGCACAAAACCTTTTGATGTTAAAGGCTTGTAAGTGCACTATCGAATGAGAACTTATTTTCTTTTTCTCTCTTGGCCGAAAATCTATGTGTATAGAGTAGGATTTTTTATTTTCAAAACAAACAAAAATCTCTCTCTATTTTGCTTCTTGGTGGCCGAAAATTCATAACCTTATTGAAAATACACAAAGTGTGTCTAATACAACCTAGAGGGGGGGGGGGGGGGGGGGGGGGGGGGGGTGAATAGGTTTTAGTTGATTTATTACCAACTTTTCGACTTAATCAATTTTAATAATCCTACCCCATATTAGCAATCAATCAATCCAATATAAATATGCAGAAAACAATAAAAAAACACAAGGATTGATTTACGTGAGAAACCCTCCAACTGGGCAAAACTCACGGGCTATCCTTCTAGCCACATACGGTCCTCAAATCCACTATTTGAACGAAAGTTTACAACCTAGGTTGACCTCAAGTCACACCTACTTGGTCACTAACCCTTTCACTCTACCCAACGGGCCTTTAATAGTGATTCTAGACCATAAGCTTGTGCACTAACCCACTTAGTCACAAAGCTTAACAATCAATGAAGAGGTTAAACAACCTATGTGAATATGTAAAAGATATTCAAACATGCAATTAATGCTAGGCAACACTAAATGCTTATCTAAGGATTTAAAGATGTCAATAAATGCAAATCCTAGATATCAATATCTAAATGCAAATGCATGAAGATTTAGCTAGAAGGGTAAAATCGTCCTAAATGCTAGCTATTAATGAACAAAGCTCTCAACCAACAAACAACAACTCAAACATGTTATAAATGCCAATAAACATAAAGATATGCAATAAAATCATTTAAAAGAGCTAACCTTAGGCAAACAAGAACATAAATAAATACAATGAGATTTAGGGCATGTTCAAGTTACCTAGTCAATGAAAGCAAGAAGAATCCATGATGAGATGATGCTTGAAGATGTTAGATGCACATGGATTTGTGTTTGGTTGAGTAAAGATGAGTTCTTGGGAGTTTCTCTCTCTAAGGGAAGCTTGGCCTCTCAAAAATGGCTTCTTGAACTCATGAAAAACGAGCAAGGAAGAAGATAGAGTATATATAAGGGAGCCCTAGTCAAAACAGCGTCGTTTTGAACTTAGGGCACAAAATCCCGTCAATACCGCTAGATGGACCGCGTCGCAGGCAAGTGTCCAGACCGCGGTAAACACAGCAGTGCACCGTCTGGACAACAACGCAGTGCAGGGCGCTATGCATGCAGGTGCACAAGCCGTGGTATGGGCAACAGAGGCCTACTGGACAACACCGCGACTTGGGTCGCTATGAGTGCAGGTGTACAGGAAGCGGTACAGGAAGCATGACCCTACTGAGGTATACCGCTCTGTATGCCACGGTGCAGGCATGTCTTGCCAAGCGGTCTAGGTCGAGGTAAGAGAAGGAATTCTCTTTTTCGGGGCAAACTCAACACACTAAGTGATGTGCAAAACAGTGCAAGTGTGGAGTGTGAGAAGTGGCATACAATACATCATTCAATAACATGAAGATAGGAACATAATGCATGCAAGTGAGTGTGTGCAACTAGATCTCTTCAAAGAAAGTTAAACAAGTGAGATACCTTTGAAGTGCTCTTGAGAAAGATGATATCCTTGAAGCTTGATCACACACAATAGGCCTAATTTACCCTTACAAAGAATAATCCGCAATGTGGTTTGTCAACGAAATAAGCCAATCAAAATATGAGGAACTTACAATCTCCCCCTTTGGCTATTTCGTGACAAAACCACCTCTCACAAATCATCCTCACAAAAGAATAAAAACTAGAGGTCAACAAGGAAATTCTACATTACAAAAAGATACCTAGATGCTAGGTTTTCAAATCTTCAAGCTCTTGTAGAATAGCCATCCCTACATAACAATGAGACTACACTTTCCAAGACAAGTGTATGTGAGGTGATCAAGAGAGATAAATAAATAAGAGCAATTTGCATAATAAAAGAAAACTACAACATTCAACATGCAAATGCTCCCCCTATATAGGTTACTCCCTCTCAACGGGACAATCTCTCCAAATATGCAACCCCCTTAAATAAAACCACATTACTCCCCCTTTTTGTCATGAGATAGGCAAAGGAGTATTCCCCAACCGGGTCACTTTAGCAAAGAGAGCTATTTGCAAGATAAGTGCATAATCATATACAACAACTTTATGCAACTTAATTAATTGAGAGAGAATCATTGAGGGTTTATTGATTAGAAGAAAATGTGTGACTTAGTTGCTTTGGATGTAAGACATGTAACATCATAGTTCAAGCAAATGGTATTTGGCAAGGAGAACATCAAAAAGGGTTCTAAAAGAATTCAAACCAATTTGCACCCTTTTGTCATAAGCAAACATGATATAGTATTTTGAAAAGAAATTTCAACGCACATAAAACTATATCAATCCTTAAAAGCAAATCAAGACATTGGATCAAGAGATTCTTTTAGATTTTTCCGGATAATTGTCTGTATGATAGTAGTCTTGATTAACAATTAAGAAGAGAGAGAAGACTAATTTGGATATAAAATCCTTATTGATTACGTGGATACAAGATCCTTATTGATTAGTCTTCTCATTTGCATACACACACATTTGCATTCAAGCAATCAACACATATTTCATGCATATCATTTTGAGCATGTCAAAATCAAGTTCACATGTCATGGAGATAAATTTTAGGTCATTCAAATGTACTTCCCAATCAATTCTCCTAATCCAAAAATGCATGTTTGAACATAGAGGTGACATGGATTACAAACCAAGCAAGGCACACTTATTAAATAAAAAGCCATATAAGAATATATATAAGCACAACCAAGAATACTCAAGCAATTAATAAAGAAGCATAAAGTTGATCAAGTTTTTACTTATTCCAACATGCAAGGTTGCTCTCTTTGCTTGAGTTCCCTATAAGGGGTCAATCACCAAAACACATCAAGGCATATGACAAATCCCAATAGACCTACTAAGTGACTTGAACCTAGTTGAGTCTAAGGGCTTTGTAAATAAATCCGCTAGTTGATCATTTGTGCCCACATGCTCAAGTGCAATGCATTTGTTTTCAACTAGTTCTCTAATGAAATGATGCCTAATGTCTATATGCTTTGTCCTAGAGTGCTGAACCGGATTCTTTGAAATGTTAATTGCACTCATGTTATCACAATAAAGGGTAAGAATACCTTGATCAAAGCCGTAATCCACAAGCATTTGTTTCATCCAAAGGAGTTGTGTGCAAGCACTCCTGGCATCTATGTATTCCGCTTCAGCTGTAGATAGAGAGATGGAATTTTGCTTCTTGCAAAACCATGAGACCAAGTTGTTACCTAGGAAGAAGTAACCACCCGATGTACTCTTCCTATCATCACAATTTCCTGCCCAATCTGCATCACTAAAGCCAACTAAGCTAGCATTAGTATCAAAAGAGTACCATATCCTATAGTTGGATGTCCCATTCACATATCAAATGATTCTCTTCACGGAGGAGAGATGGGATTCCTTGGGATCTGCTTGGTACCTAGCACACATACCCACACTAAAGGCTATATCGGGCCTACTTGCGGTCAAGTAAAGCAAGCTACCAATCATGCCCCGATAAAGACTTTGTTCCACACTCTTGCCACCAGCATCCTTGCTTAGTTTCAAGGTGGTCCTCATGGGTGTGTCACAATGTTTGGCATTCTCAAGGCCAAACTTCTTCACTAGGTTCTTAGCATACTTAGCTTGGGATATGAAAATCCCATCATGCAATTGCTTGATTTGCAAACCTAGGAAGTAATTGAGCTCCCCAACAAGACTCATCTCAAACTCATGAGACATGACATCAACAACTTTTTGGACTTTGGATTTGTTGGTGGAGCCAAAAACAATATTATCAACATAAATTTGAGCTATGAAAAGCTCATCTTTGTTTCTCTTGATGAATAAGGTTTTATCAATACTACCCCTAGTGTAGTCATTGTCAACAAGAAATTGAGTGAGGCGCTCATACCAAGCCCTAGGTGCTTGTTTCAACCCATATAAAGCCTTCTTGAGGCGATAGACATGATTGGGGTGGTGTGGATCCACAAACCCCTTGGGTTGCTCAACAAACACTTTCTCATGCAAGAAACCATTGAGAAAGGCACTCTTAACATCCATTTGATGCAATTTGAACTTGTGCACACATGATATGGATAAAAGAAGTTGTATGGACTCAAGACGGGCAACCAGAGCAAAAGTCTCCTCAAAGTCAATACCCTCAATTTGAGAGTATCCTTGTGCTACAAGTCTAGCCTTATTGCGCACAATGTTGCCATTCTCATCCGACTTATTCCTATATACCCATTTGGTGCCTATGACATTAGTATCCTTGGGTCTAGGAAAAAGAGTCCAAACCTCATTTCTTTCAAATTGGTTTAGCTATTCTTGCATGGCAAGAACCCAAAACTCATCATTCAAGGCTTCATCAACCTTTTTGGGTTCAATTTGAGAGGTGTAACAAGTATAGCTAATTTGATTAGCTATTTGACGCCTAGTCCTAACACCCTCATTCATATCTCCAAGAATGTCATTCTTGTTGTGGAGATGTCTAACCCATGGAGCTGGTTCTTTAAAGTCCAATGATGGATCTCTATCAAGTGGTTGAATGACCTCTTCATCATGACTTGACTTCACATCAATTGAAGTCTCACCATTCTTCTCCAAGAAAGAATCATCAAGCACAATGACCTCCTTATCATGGTCTCTAGTCTTAGGCCTACAATCATCTATGACAACATTAGATGATTCCATGACACTCCGAGTTCTTAAATTGAAAACTCTATAGGCCTTACTATTTAGGGCATAGCCAATAAAAATTCCCTCATCACTCTTGATATTAAACTTGCCAAGTTGATCTCGGTCATTCAGAATGTAGCATTTACTCCCAAATGAGTGGAAGTAGCTAACATTTGGCTTCCTACCCTTCCATAATTCATAGGAGGTTTGCCTAGTACCGGGCCTTAGGAAGACTCTATTTCCTATGTAGCAAGCCGTATTGACGGCCTCGGCCCAAAGGTTCCTAGGGACATTGTTGCTAAGCAACATCGCACGGGCCATCTCTTGAAGGACCCTATTCTTCCTCTAAACAACCCCATTTTGTTGAGGAGTTCTAGGAGCCGAAACCTCATGGGAAATGCCTAAGCTATTGCAATAGCTTTCAAAACAAGCATTTTCAAATTCCCACCCATGGTCACTCATAATCCTTTTAATGCTTTTAATGCTTTTAATGTGTGAGTTCTTTTCATTTTGAATTTTAGTGCAAAGCATTTTAAATTTTTCAAATGTTTCAGATTTTTCTCTAAGAAAATATGTCCGTGTAAATCTAGAAAAATCATCAACACAAACAAAAATGTATCTCTTGCCACCGAGACTCTCGGTTTGCATGGGACCCATAAGGTCCATATGTAGAAGCTCTAATAGCTCCTTGGTGGAGAGATACTTGCCTTTCTTGTGCATACTTTTGGTTTGTTTCCCTTGTTGACAAGGTCCACAAACGCCATTGACTTTCTTCCCAAGCTTAGGGAGACACGCACAACCTTGAATTTATCTAAGATCCTCAAATCTCGATAGTTCATGTGGCCAAGTCTTTGATGCCGTAACTCAACTTCCTCACATTTGGACATATTGCAAGAGATAGCACTAGCTTCAAGACAATAGCAATTGTCACTAGATCTCTTTCCTTTTAGCAAGGTTTGTCCATTTGGCATTAAAATAGAGCAATCATTTTTGTTAAACAAGACGGAGAGTCCATCATCATTAAGATGAGAAATGCTTATAAGATTGGCTTGCAAGCCATCAACAAGTAAAGCATTGGACAAGGAGGGTAAGTCGGGAATGGAAATGGTTCCTTTCCCTATGACTTTCTTTCTAGATCCATCACCAAATGTGACAAATCCTCCATCCTCCAAGACAAGGGATTTAAAGAAGCTCTTGTTCCCCGTCATATGCCTAGAACACCCACTATCCAAATACCAAGTGTTAGAGGCATTTGCCTTCAAGGCAATTTGAGCCACATAGCAAGAATAGTTATCCCTTCTAATCCACCTAGGTGAAATGTTCTCATTCCTAGTGGTTTTAGTCACATTGGCTCTAGATTTCCTAGGATCATGCAAATTGGCTCTAGATTTCCTAGGAACATGCATTTTAGCTCTAGCTCTATTTCTTTCAATCATGCTCTTGATTCTACACATTTCAATGTATTTGAAGCAATTAGGTCTAATGTGACCATCAACACCACAAAAGTGACAAGTGGGAATAAAATAAGAAGACATACCATGCCCTTGTGAGTACAAAGGGGCTTTCCCACATATTTGAGCTTATCTTTGGTGTTGGATTGGTTCTCTCCTTCTTTGTTGTTGAGTTGGAATGAATTGCTTCCTTGATTGACCTTGCATGAATTGCTTCTTGGCTTGATGGTATTTGGGTTGAGGGAAACTTGCTTGATGCACCCTTGTTGATTGAGCTTGAGCTTGTTTCCCTTGTGCTACCTTGACTTGAGAATCTTTAGAGCACTCTCCTAGTTCGATCTTCTTCCTAGGATGTTGTGGGGGTGGAGGCTCTTTGTTATCCAAACTCTTGACAAACACAATCTTGCTTGAGGATGAGGTCTCCTTGTCATCTTCATAGCCAAGACCTTTCTTATCACTTGGCCTCTTGCCAACTTCCAACATGTGGTCAAGTTTCTTCGTGCTTGAAGTCATCTTAGCAATGATCTCTCTAGCTTCTTTAAGCTCCTTTTCCATCAATTCCTCATTCCTTTTGGCTATCTTCACTTCTTTATTTAAATGAGTAGCTTTGGTAGATAGCTTGAGATTCTCTCCTTTTAGCCTTTGAATCTCTTTCTTCATCTTCAATCTTGAGCTTTGAAAATGCTCAATGAAGCCTTCAAGATCTATTCCTCCTACATCCATATTTGTTGAATGGGATGAAGAGTCACCATCGCTAGAGTTATCTTCACTTTGTTTCTCTACCTCTTCATCATCTATTGCTTCCTTACTCTTGAGAGAAGATGCGAAGGCAATAAAGTTTGCCACATGATCCTCATCATCCGAGGATTCTCATTCTTCTTCCAAGTCATCACCATCGCTCCACGTGGCGGCCATGGCCTTTCCTTTCTTCTTGTTTTTCAAATTTCCACAGTCCGTGGAGATGTGTCCGAAACCTCCACATTCGAAGCATTGAATCCCTTTTCTTGTGGGCTTGTCTTCACTTGACTCAAACTTCTTGAAAGGAGTCTTCTTCTTCATTTCCTTTCCTTTGGATCCAAATCCCCTCTTCTCAAAATTGATGAACTTTTTGAATCTTTTCACCATGAGGGCCATCTCCTCATCTGAGTCATCTTCCTCTTTCTCTACTTTGGAAGTTTTCATAGCAATACTCTTTTGCTTCTTTGGAGGTGTAGGTGTAGGAGTCCACCTAGACTCATATGCTAGAAGTCTTCCTATAACTTCACTTGGCTTCACATTTTTGTAATCGCTGTTCTTCTCAAGAGCCGTCACTTTTGACTCAAGTCTTGCTGGAAGCGACCTCATAATTTTTTGCTTGATTCTCCTATCCGAATAGGGGTCACCAAGTTGATGGCTTTGATTGACTATGTCCATCAACTTCACTTGAAAGTCGTTGAAGCACTCATCCTCCTCCATCCTAATTTGCTCGAATTGTGTTTGGAGGATTTGAAGCTTGGAGTCCTTGACAACCTCGGTTCCCTCATGGGCAGTCTATAGAATCTCCCATGCCTCTTTTGCAATTCTGGTTGTTTGGATCAATTTGTACTGATTGTCATCCATTGCACAAAGAATATCATGCAAAGCCTTGTTGTTCCACTTGGATGCTTCAAACTCTTGAGTTGACCATTCCGACTTTGGCTTGGGAACTACACTTTCGTTTGCAAGAATCTTTTCCGGAGGAGTGTAGCCATCTTCAATTGCCATCCATGCTCGGTCATTTATTTGGCAAATGTAAGACTCCATCTTGCCTTTCCAAGAGGCATAGTTTACTCCGGTGAGCAAAGGGGGTCTTGTGCTAGAGGCTCCCTCATTACCACTTCCGTTCCCACTCATAGTGTTTGGGTATGAATGAGATGAATGATAATGATGCAACAACCACACAAAAAATGCAAGACACACAAAGAGCAAGGATCACCTAAGTGTATCTAGGAACCCGCTCTGATACCAATTGAAAATACACAAAGTGTGTCTAATACAACCTAGAGGGAGGTGAATAGGTTTTAGTTGATTTATTACCAACTTTTCGACTTAATCAATTTTAATAATCCTGCCCCATATTAGCAATCAATCAATCCAATCTAAATATGCGGAAAACAATAAAAACACAAGGATTGATTTACGTGAGAAACCCTCCAACTGGGCAAAACTCACGGGCTATCCTTCTAGCCACATACGGTCCTCAAATCCACTATTTGAACGAAAGTTTACAACCTAGGTTGACCTCAAGTCACACCTACTTGGTCACTAACCCTTTCACTCTACCCAACGGGCCTTTAATAGTGATTCTAGACCACAAGCTTGTGCACTAACCCACTTAGTAACAAAGCGTAACAATCAATGAAGAGGTTAAACAACTTATGTGAATATGTAAAAGATATTCAAACATGCAATTAATGCTAGGCAACACTAAATGCTTATCTAAGGATTTAAAGATGTCAATAAATGCAAATCCTAGATATCAATATCTAAATGCAAATGCATGAAGATTTAGCTAGAAGGGTAAAATCGTCCTAAATGCTAGCTATTAATGAACAAAGCTCTCAACCAACAAACAACAACTCAAACATGTTATAAATGCCAATAAACATAAAGATATGCAATAAAATCATATAAAAGAGCTAACCCTAGGCAAACAAGAACATAAATAAATACAATGAGATTTAGGGCATGTTCAAGTTACCTAGTCAATGAAAGCAAGAAGAATCCATGATGAGATGATGCTTGAAGATGTTAGATGCACATGGATCTGTGTTTGGTTGAGTAAAGATGAGTTCTTGGGAGTTTCTCTCTCTAAGGGAAGCTTGGCCTCTCAAAATTGGCTTCTTGAACTCATGAAAAACGAGCAAGGAAGAAGAGAGAATATATATAAGGGTGCCCTAGTCAAAACAGCGTCGTTTTGAACTTAGGGCACAAAATCCCGTCAATACCGCTAGGTGGACCGCGTCACAGGCAAGTATCCAGTCCGTGGTACACACAGCAATGCACCATCTGGACAACAACGCGGTGCAGGGCGCTGTGCTTGCAGGTGCACAGGCCGCGGTATGGGCAATAGAGGCCTACTGGACAACACCGCGACTTGGGTCGCTATGCGTGCAGGTGTACAGGAAGCGGTACATGAAGCATGACCCTACTGAGGTATGCCGCTCTGTATGCCGCGGTGCAGGCATGTCTTGCTAAGCGGTCTAGGTCATGGTAAGAGAAGGAATTCTCTTTTTCGGGGCAAACTCAACGCACTAAGTGATGTGCAAAACAGTGCAAGTGTGGAGTGTGAGAAGTGGCATACAATACATCATTCAATAACATGAAGATAGGAACATAATGCATGCAAGTGAGTGTGTGCAACTAGATCTCTTCAAAGAAAGTTAAACAAGTGAGATACCTTTGAAGTGCTCTTGAGAAAGATGATATCCTTGAAGCTTGATCACACACAATAGGCCTAATTTACCCTTACAAAGAATAATCCCCAATGTGGTTTGTCAACGAAATAAGTCAATCAAAATATGAGGAACTTACACTTATATTTATAGGTTGGCCGAATTTTCTCCTTCACCAAGTAGGGTTGGCCGAATTCATTGAATCGGAAATCTAGGGTTGGTTAATTTCCTTACTTGAAAAGGAATTATCCTTTTCCCTAATTCCTATCAATTCAAGAATCCTAACCCTTGTAGGACTAGTGGTGGTCGAATTCTTTGTATAATAAGGAGTGTATGTGGACTTAATCCTTACCACATTAGGACTCCTATCACTTAAAAGAATTTCAACCCTAATCCAACACATAGTATCTAATTTACTGATCAGGAAAAGATTTTGATTTAAACTATTAATTAATTAAATAATTAATTAATTCCCATTTAATCAAAACAATAAAATAAAATAATATCTTGGGCTATTTTATTTAGCCTTGCCGCCCACACCATGTATATATGGGCCTAATATTATTTTTCTTATTTTATTTAATCCATTAGACTTTAAATAAAACCCACATGTGAACCAGACTTATTCTTACTAAAAGAAACAAGCCTACATGTCTCCTTTTAATATATTAATATAATAGTGCAGCCCATTAAATAAATAATAGACATATTAAATTCTTAATATATTAAATGCAATTCTAGATGGACCCATAAATTGGTTCGGTAGAATATATCAAGTGATCCATGCAAGTACGTGTGGATTGTGGATCTTGGCGGGCTATCTAAATTTAAGCTTCAATAGACAATCTTAAATACAACCTTATCTATAAAGATAGAATAAGGAGATGTTTCTCATTCATACCCTAGACAATCTTATAGGAGATGGTGTATCCTCGTGAATAATATCAGTAATCGCCAAGAGCTCATAGACCGCCTATAGCTCTCCAAGTTACCATATTTCCTCATATGACCACATTTTGAACTTGGATATTTTGACTTGTCCAGAAGCCATGTCTTCAATAATCATTATTGAAAATTCAACGTTGAGATTTAATATCCAATACCTCAAAACATCCATATGATGATACTATACTCTCATTTAATAAATGGAGCCACGATGTCCATATCTATAAATGAAGTCCTCTATCGATTAACAAATGAATACCACCAAACTATCGAGGATAGACTATGCTATATAATCGTACTCATTGATAGCTCAAATGATAACACTTGCAACCATAAGTCCATCATTTATCTTAGGATTTAGATAGACTCTCCGATTGTCCTGATGATGAAAAGACTTATATCTAGTGACGGTTCTAGATAAAGTATTTCATTGTGATCCAGTTCAATGCACCCAGTGCACTAGATTCTTTTACTCGAAAACCTTTCGATGATTTTAGACTCATCATAACTCATTTGATCCCACTCAAATGCTAGTAAAAGAATTCTACAACTTTATCAAGATAGAGGTGCCTAACCTTTAACTTAAGTTGTGAACGTTATTCAAGACTAACTAAAGAATTATGTCTACCTCATACATATCCGGATGTACAAACAATTCTTCATATCTCATAGTCTTTTGACCTTATGATTATTTACCTTGACAATTATAATTATAAATGCTATAAGATTTTGCAGAATCAAAAATCACTTTATTTATATGAAAAGATTGTCAATTACAATATTACACTCTTGCTATTGAGCATAATCCTAACAGGAGCAGATCCCTCCCCTTGCTTAGGTGGTTACATCCCGATGATGCTAAGTGGGCATTGAGAGAGGTCCACTCTAGGGACTGTGGGATCCACATAGGTGGGGAAGCTCTAGCCTATCAGGTGCTTCGTATGGGGTACTATTGACCGACCATCCACCAAGATGTAAAGAGTTTCGTGCAATCTTGCGAACCCTGTCAAAGAACTTCAAACTTGAACCACCAGCCACCCGAGCAACTGTCGTTTCTCAGTTTACCTTACCCCTTTGCCATGTGGGGAATCGACCTAATTAGGCCACTCCCTACCGCTCTCGGACAGATGAAACATGCTATCGTGGCTATCGACTACTTCATAAGATGGGTCGAGGCAGGACCTCTTTCTCGAATATCAGAAAAAAATACAACCAAGTTCATCAAGACTAACGTGGTATGCAGATTGGGGACCCCTCTCATCATTATAGCTGACCTGGGGAAGCAATTCGACAACGCCCGGTTCAAGCACTTCTGCAAGGGATTGGGGATCGACCTCAGGCTCGCTTCAGTGGCTCATCCCCAGACTAACGGGCTGGTAGAATCTACCAACAAGACTATCAAGAAACTTCTAAAAAAGAAGCTACAGCAGAAGAAAGGTAAATGGGCCGAAGAGCTACCAGAAGTCCTCTGGGCATACCGGACTACAAAGAGAACAGCTACCGGGGAAACACCTTACTCCCTGGCCTTCGGGGTTGAAGCAGTCCTCCCCATCGAGCATAAATTAACCTCGTTCAGGGTACAGCACTTTGAGCCCGAAAGTACTGAAGTCAAGCTCCGGGCTAATCTGGATCTCTTAGAAGAAAAACTAGACCGGGTAGCAGAGAAAGTAGCGATCTACCAGAGCAAGATCGCTAGATAGTTCAACCAAAAGGTCAGAGCCCGAGAATTCAAAGAAGGGGACCTGGTACTTAGGAAAGTGACCCTGAACATTCGGAAAAGGTCGGATGGAGTCTTAAGTCCTAATTAGGAAGGGCCATATTTGATAAAGCTAGTTGTTCGCAATGGAGCTTATAAACTCGAAGAAATGGATGGACGATCCATCGACCACACTTGGAATGCAGATCATTCAAGGAAATTCTACCCTTGAAAGGAGTTCTCAAGCAGACTACCCCCACTTAGTTTTCATTACAAACCCTAATAAAGATGTACTACATCTCGATCATCAATAAAGTCATTTTCCTTTTCTCTTCCATCTTTGTCTCCAACTATGTTCGACATTAGTGACTGTACCCTTGTATAGGAATTCAACATAAACATCTTGAGACCAGGAAATAGCTCGATAGCCCTCCTGATGCCTTGGTTGGGCTACCACCCCCAAGATGGATCTGAGTGTAAAAGCATAGTCGCCCTCCAGATCTCGAGACCAGGAAGTAGCTCGATAGCCCTTCAGATGCCTTGGGCGGGCTACCACCCCCAAGAAGGATCTGAGTGTAAGAGCATAGTTGCCCTCCAGATCTCGAGACCAGGAAATAGCTCGATAGCCCTCCTGATGCCTTGGTCGGGCTACCACCCCTAAGATGGATCTGAGTGTAAGAGCATAGTTGCCCTCCAGATCTCGAGACCAGGAAGTAGCTCGATAGCCATTCAGATGCCTTGGTCGGGCTACCACCCCCAAGAAGGATCTGAGTGTAAGAGCATAGTTGCCCTCCAGATCTCGAGACCAGGAAATAGCTCGATAGCCCTCCTGATGCCTTGGTCGGGCTACCACCCCCAAGAAGGATCTGAGTGTAAGAGCATAGTTGCCCTCCAGATCTCGAGACCAGGAAATAGCTCGATAGCCCTCCTGATGCCTTGGTCGGGCTACCACCCCCAAGAATGATTTAAGTGTAAGAGCATAGTTGCCCTCCAGATCTCGAGACCAGGAAATAGTTCGATAGCCCTCCTGATGCCTTGGTCGGGCTACCACCCCCAAGAAGGATCTGAGTGTAAGAGCATAGTTACCCTCCTGATCTCGAGACTAGGAAAATAGCCCTCCTGATGCCTTGGTCGGGGCTACCACCCCCAAGAAGGGTCTGAGTATAAGAGCATAGTTGCCCTCCAGATCTTAAAGACAAGGAAATAGCTAAGTAGCCCTCCTGATGTCTTGGTTAGGCTATCGCCCCATAAAATATATATATATATATATAATGTTTGCTTTCGTGTGCAGGATCAAAATCATCATAATTCCCTACAAGAATCTTAATTGTTGCTAGAGATGCTACTCTGGATCCTATTCAAGACCAGAAATAAAATAAAAGTTCTCAAAAGCGATTCGGTTTCTCATTGAGGACAAGGGGAGCCTATCCCCCGATAAGGCTACATCCACCAAATGGGGAGCCCAACCCCCTAACTCGGGCTACAAAAAAAAAGCTAATAAGGGCAAAACGGGGTGCCCACCCCCTTTACCGGGCAATCAAAAACAAGTCATGATGAACTGCTTCAAGCTTTGGGACTCTCTTGGCTCCCCTCCGCTGGCCCTCCTCCTTCTTGCTGATCTCCGTCATCAACCCCCTCTACAGATAGCTGTCCATCTGGGTTATCCTCACCGACTGCTCCTCCATTTAGAGGCTCCATCAGTTGATCAGCAGAATCTTCCTCTAAAACCTCATTAATCAAGTCCATAACCTCAGGCGGGATAGCCTCGTCAAGAAGGGCAGCCATGGACCCCGTCTGGCTCCTGTCGACCTCCATCTCTGTTAAAGAAGGATCCTCAGACGGGCTCCTAACCTCTTCACCAGCTCCCGAATGGTCCTCCTCAGATCAAGAGGACATCACTTTACTATAAGACTCCCTAGAACCTGAGGTGGTAAAGGTAGGAAGAGGGAATGAAGGATCTGTCTGAGCGGGCTGTTTCCCAGCTCCTGCTTGGCTCGAAGGGACCACCTTGTCACCTTCAGGGCGAGATAGCTCGGCAGCCTTGAGCATTATTTCTTGTCTATCCCAGCCAGCAATAGATGAAAAATCAAAGGGAGGAGGAAGAGCTTCCGCGACCTGATAGGAGGCGTAGAAATATCTGTCGCTGAAGGAGGTCTCCGCGTCAGCTTGCAGCTTGGTAACCTGAGTAATCAGAGACTGGTTCTCGAGGTCCAACTTCTTAGCAGATCTCCAGGAATCCCACTGCCTAGCCCGCCGGAGAGATTGAAGACGCTAATGATCATAAGACTGCTTCATCCTCTCATGATCGCAGCGAAGCTTAGCCATCTCGACCTTGACCTTTCCCTTATTGGAAGTTACCTCTTCCACTAAAGACCGAGCGTGCTTAAGCAGTTCCCCGGCTTTCTCTGCTTCAGCTTCGGATTTTGCAGCCCGGTCACAGAGGAGGGCTACCTGCTGGCCCATCGCAACATTATTCTTGAACACCTACAAAATACAGAACCCGAGTTAGAAACTGAACGAATTAACAATAGTAGCACGAAGGAAATACAATTCCCTCAGCTAAAATAGCAGACCCCTTGGTTATAAGGACGTCCACAGGCATGGAAGCCATCTTGGAGATCCCGCCACCCGGACAGGATGCTATGAATTGCTCCAGGACCACATCCCGCCCTGTCGAGCTCAACTGAGGCCGGGGGCGGCTGGAAGGAACCCTCGCAACACCTTTCCCAGAAGCGACACCTTTCTCAGAAACCTCCGAAGCTTTGGTTGTTGGAAGCGCAGCGGAATCAGGTGTTTGAGTCGAAGGGGTAGCAACTTTAGCGACCACGGCCGAAGGGACAGAAGCAGCCGGGCCAACCACCTGGGAGCTTTACCCAAAGCCCGGAAAGCCCACGAAGCAAGAGTGGCCATCTTGGTCCCAGCCGGAGAAATAGATGAAGCAAGAACAGGTTCGATCCCAGTGGAGGGAAGAGAAACTCCACCTTGAAGAGAGCGTGGCGGGTGGCCGGTTCCACGACAAAAACTGCGAATAAGCAGATTAAAAAAGAAAATGTTAGAACCAAGCTGAGTAATAAGGAAAAGCAACTCAATGACACTTACGAGGAATAGCATCTGAGATCCGTAAATATTTGTTCACCCTACGAGGATCAAAGGCTTCAGCAATAGGGAACTTCAGATTCAAATAATTTCGGGCTAGAATAGCCTTCAAAACAGCTTTAGATTCAGAAGGCAGGGAGTCCCGGTCCCATGACGGCTTGTCACTGAAAGCCGTGGGAACCTCGAATTCATGCCCTCCGATGAAAATCAAGCTCCCCAGTCATCCCCCGCAAGGATCCATTCTTCTTTCCAAGCGGGGTCGTTCTTCGAAGCACCAGAAATGATGAAGTTGAGCCTGTTCTTGGCTTTGGCATAGAACTGGCCTCGAGGAGCGCCAGACAGGCTCCCAATCTGGAAGAGATAGGCCAGCTCCTCTGCACCCGGCTCCCTCGTCACCATACTCATCTGACATTGTTCCCTCCATAGTACAAGGAAACCAATCAGATGCCTCCAGAAGCCAGGTGTCAACTGGAGGGGAGCGAGCTGGATGGCATCAAGAGCCCGCCGAAGAGTCGAATGGAGGGGAAGCCTGACCCCGTTCTCAAGAGCGGCCACATGAATCGGAAGCACGCCTTTAGGGGGGTTGAAGAACTCGTAATTTTTGGGAGGCACCGAGATGGATACGCTGTCGGGGATGCCAAACTTTGACCTCAGGCGGTCAATTGAGATCGGATCAATAATGGAATCTGGGACAACCCGGAAATCGTAAGGAGGGAGCCTCTCCACAAGGGGACCAGGAGCCGAGACCCGATGCTCCCCCACGGTGCCACCGTCCGTTTCTTTGTCGGAATCCTCATCAACGATATCCAAAGGATGGTCAGGATGGTTGGAGAACCCAGTCCCGATGTATACATTCCTACTTGACCGCGAAAGTTGCAAGGTGGGCGGGGAATCGTCGCCATCAGAACTCCTCCTAGCCTGCTTCCCCAAAGTAAAACTGACAACCTTCTCGCCGTCGATTATGGAATCAGCTGAGTCACGACTAGTTTTCGACATAGTAAAAGCCAAAAAGGAAGAAGAATAAGGAAAAAAGCAAGTTTGGAGGAAAGGCTATGGGAATATTTCTTAGTAAAAAATTTTTAGTTCGAAGAGATGTGAGGAAGATAAGGAGAAAAATAGATATATATATATATATATATATATAGGCAGGAGGGCAACAGCACGATCTACCGAGATACTCGTTTGGTAACGGTAAAAAATCTCGGGGACTACAATAACGTAACTAGATTAAACTCAGAAGCTGGCTAATCATCTCACACCACATCACTTACACAGTTAAGAGGAAGATCTCCCCATGATTCTGGTAACAGTAAAAAATCTCCGGGACTGCCGTAACGCAATCAGATTAATTCAGAGATAAATTAGTCGGTTTGCATCACGTCACTCAAATGAAGAAATTTCCCCAATATTTCGGTAATGGTAAAAAGCGGAAGATTTCCCAAATAAAGTAAAAATCTGACCACAACCCCAAGCTCGACGTCTTGAGTTCAAGTCAGAGGGGACTTCTGTTAATAGCTAAAATTGGCTAAGGACCAACGGAAAATTTTCCACCTTCCAAACCTGGTTCAATACCCGAGAGTTTCCACCGGGAGACCTCTCTATCTGGAGTCGAACTACGATACCACCCCAGGAACAAGGACGGGCTCCGAAAACATCCGGGATAGAGCCCGGAACGATCAGATCTAGCTTGCATCACCAAAACTAGAAGCTCCCCGAAGTCGAGGTCACCTCGCAAATGCTCCAGAGACTCGCATATACCTCATTGACACAGAAGAATGTCCCTAGAAGGCCGCACCTAGCTCCAGAAGGTCAGGGGAAGCCACACCTAGCTTCGAAAGGTCAGGGGAAGCCACACCTAGCTTCGAAAAGGTCAAGGGAAGCCAGATCTGGCTCCAAGCTGATGAAACTTCTCAGATATCGAGGTCAGAATAGTAATCAACCTCACTAGTTGATGAACCACACCACGCCATATTCAACGACCTCTATAAAGGATCATGCTGAAAAGATACGAAGATACACTAGACCATATCTGGAAACATTACCTATATGCAGAACTAGTAATAGAATCCAAAAAGGAAACAAAATGATCTCCACCACGATACTCTCAATTCGGTTGTTAACTCAAAGTCAATGACATTAAAGCGAGAAATCCCGCCCGATAAGGAGGGGAGAGACAGAGAAAATCAAGGGGAGAATCAATCTGTTTGACCTACAAAACTATGTATAAATAGAAAGAAAGGAAATGAAAAAGAGGGGACTACTATTCGACGGGCATACGACAAATACTCGATCATACCCTAGAGAGAGTTGAGAGCAAAAAATAAAGAAACTTGTATTTGTATACCATGCACGTTCAATAAAAATATTCTTGCTTTCTTTTGGTTGAATGGTATCATCATTTCTTGGCATTCTATAAATCATCATTACACATACAATCAATCTTGGCCACCACCTACGTGGTAGTGGTCTCGATGGCGTTAACAGAGATTTCTCATCCCTAGCAAAATTTCCGTTAACAACCTCAATGGGGGTAGTCTGCTTGAAAAACTCCCTGCTCAGGGGTAGAATTTCCTCAAGTGATCTGCATTCCAAGTGTGGTCGATGGGTCGTCCGTCCATGTCTTCGAGTTTGTAGGCTCCATTGCGAGCAACTAGCTTTATCAAATATGGCCCTTCCCAATTGGGGCTTAAGACTCCATCCGACCTTTTCCGAGTATTCAGGGTCACTTTCCTAAGCACCATGAAAATACACTAAGAGTGATAAAACTAACATAGAGGGGGGGGGGGGGGGGGGGGGGGTGAATAGGTTTTAGTTAAATTAAATGCCATCTTTTTGATTAATCAAAATTAAACAACGCAACCCCTAATCTCTATCACAATCAATCATTGTCATAATAAAAGTGCAGAATAAACAAAAAGACACAATGATATGATTTACGTGAGAAACCCTCCAACTGGGTAAAAACTCACGGGCCTAATCGCCAATCGAACCCTCAAATCCACTATTTGCAGAAACGATTACAACCTAGGTTAACCACATCACACCTAATCGGTTACTAATCCGTCTTTGCTACCCGCAGGCCTTTAATAGTGATTTTAGGCTCTAGCTTGTATACTACTCAAGGAAAATACAAGACTTAACTCTTAAATGAAGAGATATGAAACCTAAAGTGAATATGATGATATTCTAAATGCACAAAATGCAAGGTCAACACATTTAATCGTCCTTTTTGGCTTTTACAATGTCGAAAAAAAGTCGTGACTCAGCTGATTCCATACTCGACGGCGAGGAGGTCGTCAGTCTTACTTTGGGGAAGCGGGCTAGGAGGAGTTCTGACGGCGACGATTCCCTGCCCACCTCGCAACGTCGCCGGTCAAGTAGGAATGTATCCATCGGGACTGGGTTCTCCAACCATCCCGACCACCCTTTGGATATCGTCGATGATGATTCTGACAAAGAAGTGAACGGTGGCACCACGAGGGAGCATCGGGTCTCGGCTCCTAGTCCCTTTGTGGAGAGGCTCCCTCCCTACTATTTCCGGGTTGTCCCAGATTCCACCGTTGACCCTGTGTCGATTGATCGCTTGAGGTCAAAGTTTGGCATCCCCGATAGCGTATCCATCTCGGTGCCTTCCAAAAATTATGAGTTCTTCAATTCCCCTAAAGGCATGCTTCCGATTCATGTGGCCGCTCTTGAGAACGGGGTCAGGCTTCCCCTCCATCCGACCCTTTGGCGGGCTCTCAACACCATCCAGCTCGCTCCCCTCCAATTGATGCCTGGCTTCTGAAGGCATCGGATTGGTTTCCTTGTATTATGGAGGGAACAATGCCAGATGAGTAAGGTGACGAAGGAGCCAGGTGCAGAGGAGCTGGCCTATCTCTTCCAGATTGGGAACCTGTCTGGGCTCCTCGAGGCCAGTTCTATGTCAAGGCCAAGAACAAGCTCAACTTCATCGTTCCTGGTGCCTCGAAGAAGGACCCCTCTTGGAAAGAAGAATGGGTCCTGGTGGGGGATGACTGAGGGAGCTCAATTTTCATCGGAGGGCATGAATTTGAGGTTCCCATGGCTTTCAGTGACAAGCCCTCATGGGATCGGGACTCCCTGCCTTCTGAGTCCGAAGCTGTTTTAAAGGCTATTCTAGCCCGAAATTATTTGAATCTGAAATTCCCTACTGCTGAAGCTTTTGATCCTCGTAGGGTAAACAAATATTTACGGATTTTAGACACTATCCCTCGTAAGTGTCATTGAGCTGCTTTGCCTTATTACTCAGCTTGATTCTAACATTTTCTTTTTTAATCTGCTTACTCACAGTTTTTGTCATGGAACCGGCCACCCGTCACGTCTCACGCTCTCCTCAAGGTGGAGCTTCTCTTTCCTCCTCTGGGGTCGAACCTGCTCTGGCTTCGTCTATCTCTCCGGCTGGGTCTAAGATGGCCACTCTTGCCTCGCGGGCTTTTCGGGCTTTGGGTGAAGCTCCCCAGGTGGTTGGCCCAGCTGCTTCTGCCCCCTCGGCCGTGGCCGCTAAAGTTGCTACCCCTTCGACTCAAACACCTGATTCCGCTGCGCTTCCAACAACCAAAGCCTCGGAGGTTTCTGGGAAAGGTGTCGCTTCTGGGAAAGGTGTCGCGAATGTTCCTTCCAGCCGCTCCCGGCCTCAGTCGAGCTCGAGAGGGCGGGATGAGGTCCTGGAGCAATTCATAGCGTCCTGTCCGGGTGGCGGGATCTCCAAGATGGCTTCTATGCCTGTGGACGTCCTTATAACCAAGTGGTCTGCTATTTTAGCTAAGGTAATTGTATTTCCTTCATGCTACTCTTGTTAATTCGTTCAGTTTCTAACTCTGGTTCTGTATTTTGTAGGCCTTCAAGCTTAATGCCGCGATGGGCCAGCAGGTAGCCCTTCTCCGTGATCGGGCTGCAAAAGCTGAAGCTGAAGCTAAGAAAGCTGGGGAACTGCTCAAGCAGGCTCGATCTTTAGTGGAAGAGGTAACTTTCAGCCAGGGAAAAATCGAGGTCGAGATGGCTGAGCTTCGCTGCGATCATGAGAGGATGAAGCAATCTTATGATCAGGAGCATCTTCAATCTCCCCGGCGGGCTAGGCAGCGGGATTCCTGGAGATCTGAGGCTAAGAAGTTGGACCTCGAGAACCAGTCTCTGATTACTCAGGTGACCAAGCTACAAGCTGATGCGGAAACCTCCTTCAGCGACGGGTATTTCTATGCTTCCTTTCAGGCCGCGGAAGCTCTTCCTCATCCCTTTGATTTATCATCTATTTCTGGCTGGGATAGATAGGAAATAATGCTCAAGGCTGCCGAGTTATCTCGCCCTGAAGGCGACAAAGTGGTCCCTTCGAGCCTAGCAAGAGCTGGGAAGCAGCCCGCTCAGACAGATCCTTCATTCCCTCTTCCTACCTTTACCATCTCAGGTCTTGGGGAGTCTTCCAGTAAAGTGATGTCCTCTCGATCCGAGAAGGATCAGTCGGGATCTGGTGAAGAGGTTAGGAGCCCATCTGAGGATCCTCCTTTAACAGAGATGGAGGTCGACAGGAGCCAGACGGGGTCCATGGCTACCCTTCTTGACGCGACTATCCCGCCTGAGGTTATGGACGTAATTAATGAGGTTTTGGAAGAAGATCCAGCTGATCAACCGATGGAGCCTCTAGATGGAGGAGCGGTCGGCGAGGATAACCAAGATGGACAGCTATCTGTAGAGGGGGTTGATAGCGAGGATCAGCAAGAGGAAGGAGGGCCAATGGAGGGGAGCCATGAGAGTCCCAAAGTTTAAAGTGTTTCATCATGACTTATTTTTGATAGCCCCGTAAAAGGGGTGGGCACCCCGTTTTGCCCTTATCAGTCTTTTATTTTTCTTCTTCTTTATGTAGCCCGAGTTCGGGGGTTGGGCTCCTCATTTGGATGTAGCCTTATCGAGGGATAGGCTCCCCCTGTCCTTCATGATAAATCGAAGCGCTCTTTTGAGAACTTTTTATTTTATTTCTGGTTTTGAATGGGATCTAGAGTAGCATCTGTAGCAACAATTAAGATTCGTGTAGGGAATTATGATGATTTTGATCCTACACACGAAAGCAAACATTATATATATATATATATATCAGTATATATGTATATATATATATATATTTTTATGGGGTGATAGCCCAGCCAAGACATTAGAAGGGCTACGTAGCTATTTCCTGGTCTTTGAGATATAGAGGGCAACTGTGCTCTTACACTCAGATCCTTCTTAGGGGAGGTCGCCCGACCAAGGCATCAGGAGGGCTATCGAGCTATTTCCTGGTCTCGAGATCTGGAGGGCAACTATGCTCTTACACTCAGATCCTTCTTGGGGGTGGTAGCCCGACCAAGGCATTATGAGGGCTATCGAGCTATTTCCTGATCTCGAGATCTGGAGGGCAACTATGCTCTTACACTCAGATCCTTCTTGGGGATGGTAGCCCGACCAAGGCATCAGGAGGGCTATTCTGCTATTTCCTAGTCTCGAGATCTGGAAGGCAACTATGCTCTTACACTCAGATCCTTCATAGGGGTGGTAGCCTGACAAAGGCATCAGGAGGGCTATTCAGCTGTTTCCTGGTCTCGAGATCTGGAGGGCAACTATGCTCTTACACTCAGATCCTTCTTGGGGATGGTAGCCCGACCAAGGCATCAGGAGGGCTATTCAGCTATTTCCTAGTCTTGAGATCTAGAAAGCAACTATGCTCTTACACTCAGATCCTTCTTGGGGGTGGTAGCCCAACCAAGGCATCAGGAGGGCTATTCAGCTGTTTCCTGGTCTCGAGATCTTGAGGGCAACTATGCTCTTACACTCAGATCCTTCTTGGGGGTGGTAGCCCGACCAAGGCATCAGGAGGGCTATTCAGCTATTTCCTGGTCTCGAGATCTGGAGGGCAACTATGCTTTACACTCAGATCCTTCTTGGGGGTGGTAGCCCAACCAAGGCATCAGGAGGGCTATTCAGCTGTTTCCTTGTCTCGAGATCTGGAGGGCAACTATGCTCTTACACTCAGATCATTCTTGGGGGTGGTAGTCCGACCAAGGCATCAGGAGGGCTATCGAGCTATTTCCTGGTCTTGAGACGTTTATGTTGAGTTTCTCATACAAGGGTGTAGTCACTAATGTTGAACATAGTTGGAGACAAAGATGGAGGAGAAAAGGAAAATGACTTTATTGATGATTGAGATGTAGTACATCTTTATTAGGTTCGGTAATGAAAACTAAGTGGGGGTAGTCTACTGGAGAACTTCCTTCAAGGGTAGAATTTCCTCAAATGATCTGCATTCCAAGTGTGGTCGATGGATCGTCCGTCCATGTCTTCGAGTTTATAAGCTCCATTGCGAACAACTAGCTTTATCAAATATGGCCGTTCCCAATTTGAACTTAAGACTCCATCCGACCTTTTCCGAGTGTTTAAGGTCACTTTCCTAAGTACCAGATCCCCTTCCTTGAATTCCTGGGCTCTAACCTTTTGGTAGAAGTATCTAGCGATCTTGCTCTGGTAGATCGCTACTTTCTCTGCTACCCGGTCTTGTTTTTCTTCTAAGAGGTCTAGGTTAGCCCGGAGCTTGACATCGTTACTTTCGGGCTTAAAGTACTGTACCCTGAACGAGGTTAACTTATGCTCGATAGGGAGGACTGCTTCAACCCCGAAAGCCAGGGAGTAAGGTGTCTCCCCGGTTGCTATTCTTTTTGTAGTCCGGTATGCCCAGAGGACTTCTGGTAGCTCTTCGGCCCATTTACCTTTCTTCTGCTGAAGCTTCTTTTTCATAAGTTTCTTGATAGTCTTATTGGTGGATTCTACCGGCCCGTTAGTCTGGGGATAAGCCACTGAAGCGAGCCTGAGGTCGATCCCCAATCCCTTGCAGAAGTCTTTGAATTGGGCATTGTCGAATTGCTTTCCTAGGTTGGCTATAATGATGAGAGGGGTCCCGAATCTGTATACCACGTTAGTCTTGATGAACTTGGTTGTATTCTTTTCTGATATTCGAGAAAGAGGTCCTGCCTCGACCCATCTTGTGAAGTAGTCGATAGCCACGATAGCATGTTTCATCTGTTCTGGAGTGGTAGGAAGTGGCCCAATTAGGTCGATTCCCCACATGGAAAAGGGGTAAGGTGAACTGAGGGACGACAGTCGCTCGGGTGGTTGGTGGTTCAAGTTTGAAGTACTTTGACAAGGTTCACAGGATTGCTCAAAACTCTTTGCGTCTTGGTGGATGGTCGGCCAATAGTACCCCATATGAAGCACTTGATAAGCTAGAGCTTCCCCACCTATGTGGTTCCCGCAGTCCCCAGAGTGGACCTCTCTCAGTGCCCACTTAGCATCATCGGGATGCAAGCACCTAAGGAAGGGGAGGGATCTGCCCCTCCTGTAGAGGTATCCGTCCACCATACAGTATCGAACTGAGAGTCTCTTAATTCTTCGGGCTTGGTCTGGCCCTTCTGGAAGCTCTCCTTCTAAAAGGTAGGCGACAATTGGGTCCATCCAGCAAGGCAGGCGATCCAGGGAACAAATTTCTCCATTTGTGGCTATGCTTGGCTGGGTGATTACTTGGAGGGGAATTCCCCTTGGTAGGGACTAGCCTCCGTTCGCCGCTATTTTAGCCAGAACATCTGCGCGATGGTTTTGGTCTCGAGGCACCTGATCGATCTTGAGTCCCTTAAATTTACTTTTTAGCAGCCGAGCTAGATTTAGGTAGGCAGCCATATTATCTCCTTTTGCCTGGTAGACCCCAGTCACCTGGTTTACAACAAGAAATGAATCACTTTTGATCTGTAGGTATTCGGCCTTTAGTTCAATGGCTACCTTCATCCCGGCTAAGAGGGCTTCATATTCCGCTTCATTGTTGGTAGCTTTAAACTCGAATCTGAAACAGTGACAGAATTCAGTCCCCTCCGGATCTATTAAAACTATGCCAGCTCCTCCCCCGGCTCGCCCTTGATGCTCCATCTGAAAAGAGGATCCATGGTTTGCAGCCTTCCGGCCAATTTTTGACCTCGGATATCTTCTTAGGGACCTCGTTTGATACTGAGGGATCATCTGGATCTGGGATCGCTGAGAATTCTGCCACGAAGTCGGCCAAAGCTTGTGCCTTAATCCTAGTTCAGGGCTTATACTTTAGGTCAAACTGAGTGAGCTCTAGTGCCCATAAGACTAGCCTTCATGACACTTCTGGTCTTTACAAGAATTGGCGGAGGGGTAGGTCTGTCACCACTACTATTATGTGAGCTTGAAAATAGGGACGGAGTTTCCTCGCTGAGATCACCAGAGCATAAGTGAGCTTTTCCAGCAGAATGTAATTCCTTTCTGATTTGGTCAAAGCATGACTCACATAGTATATGGGTCTTTGAAAACCGTCGCTATAATCCTTAGCCAAAACCCCGCTTACTGCAGTTTCTAATACGGCCAGGTAGATCTGTCACTCATCTCCGAGAACCGGCTTGACTAACAATGGGGGGCTTGTCAAGTATTCTTTCAAAGCTTGAAAAGCCTGTTCGCTCTCCTGGCTCCATTTCATGTTTTTCCATTGTTTGATGGCCTTGAAGAAAGGGAGACATTTATCGGTGGAGCGAGAGATAAACCTGTTGAGTTCTGCCACCCGTCCAGTCAGAATCTGTACTTGCTTGAGTAAGGTCGGGGATGCCAGGTCCAAGATAGCTTTGATTTTTTCTGGGTTGGCTTCTATACCTCTCTCATCAACCATGAAGCCCAGAAACTTCCCTGCCGTTACCCAAAGGCACATTTGGAGGGGTTCAAATGCATCTGGTTTTCCTTCAGTATGAGGAAGGTTTTGCGAAGGTCTTCCTGATGTCCCTTTGTGGTTGGGGATTTCGTGATCATGTCGTCGATATACACTTCCATCGTCCTTCCTATCTCGCGCTTGAACAGTTTGTTAACCAGCCGCTGGTATGTAGCCCCCATATTCTTCAAACCAAACGGCATCACCTTGTAGCAGTATAAGCCCTGCCCAGTAATGAAACTGGTCTTATCTTGGTCAGCCGGGTGCATTTTAATTTGGTTGTATCCTGAGAATACGTCCATAAAACTCAAAAGTTTATTTCCGGAAGTGGAGTCAACCAGCTGGTCGATCTTTGGTAAAGGAAAACTGTCTTTCGGACAAGCCCGGTTGAGGTCGGTGTAATCGACACACTACGCCATTTTCCATTCGCCTTCGTGACCATGACCACGTTGGCGATCCATTCAAGGGTAACGTACTACTCTAACGAACCCTGCTTTGATCAATTTATCTACCTCTTCCTGCACCGCCGCGTTCCTATAAGCGTTGAAGTGACGCCTCTTCTTCTTGACGGGCTTGACTGTTGGATCTACTGCTAGTCGGTGGGTGGCCAACGATGCCGGGATCCCAGGCATTTGATTATGGTTCCTGGCAAAGATGTCGCTGAATTCCCTCAGAAGGTCAATCAGTCCACTTTTTACTTCTGGATCCAGGGTGGCTCCGACCTTAAAGACCTTAGAGGGATCGTCATTCCTGATAGGTATCTCTTCTAGTTTATCTAAGGGTTGCCCGCTGGCCTATTCCTTACTCCGTTCTTCCTCGTAGGGCATGATAGATTCGCTCTCCGGATACCCAGGATGCTCCGCCGGCTCCTTCTCCTTCTGGATTATCCGGGACGTATCCATGTCTTCCTAGACTAATGTCACATGTACACATTGTTTCGCTAAGGCTGTAGGATTGGCAGATACTGCGTAGTATTTCCTGGCTGCCTGCTAGTCTCCGTGTACCTCTCCTACTTTGGTTCCAACCGGGAATTTCAAGACGTTGTGGTATATGGACAAGACTCCCTTCAAGGAGGATAAGAAAGGTCTCCCTAGGATGGCGTTGTAGGCCGATGGGGTGTCCACCACAACAAAGTCTGTCATAACATTCTGTTGGAGCGGGGTGATCCCGATGATTACTGGGAGGATCATTGACCCCACTGGTATGATCGAGTCCTCGTGAAACTGTAAAGCGGAGTGGTACATCTGTTGTAACAACGCTGCTTCAGGTTCAATTTTTCCAGGGTATCTTTGAAGAGGATATCTACACCGCTACCTGTATCCACGAGCACGCGATGGACCAGACAGTTGGCAATCTGTATCATGATTACCATAGGATCATCATGAGGTTGCACAGTGTTGAAGACGTCTGCTTCCGTGAATACGATCTGTGCTGATTGGGAGGGCTCTGTCGGGTTCTGGCTGACTTTGAAGATCACTCCGCTTTCTCTGATGCGGGGAACCTTTCTTGCGTTGTTTTTCCTGGAGTTATTGGAAACGCCAGCAAGTGTAAGACCTCCGCTGATAGTGTGTATGACCTGGATCTGTTGCATTAAGTCAGCCTGCTCCCCTTTCCTCTTTTATGTGTCCTCACGGATTTCAGCTTGTTCCTCCCTTCCAGCCCTGATATTATCTCTGACCTGTTGTAAGAACTCAATCAGGCATCCTCCCCTTATCAGGGCCTCAATCTGGTTGAGCAAATTATAGCACTCTGAGGTGTTGTGGCCCACGTCTTCGTGAAAGTCACAATACTTATACCGGTTTCTCCTGTCAACTGGGGCCTTCATGGGAGTGGGCTTTTGGAGCAACCCTTTATCTCGTATGGCAAGGTAGACTGTTTCCCTGGAAGCATTCAAAGGGTTGTAGTAGTCATACCCTTTTTCCCCTTGCATTACTGGAGCCACGGCCCTGGGAGGCGGTAAAGCCCGGGGAGGGGTTCGTTTTGCTGGATATCTTTCTGGCCTATGCAGAGGAGCAGGGAGGCGATAGGTCGACCTGTTCGGAGGTTTACTCTGAGTTTTCTGCACTGGCTCAAATTTGGGGGCTTTTTTCTTCAGACGCTTTGCCGTTCTCATGTCGTCATGTTCCATCTTGACCTTGAGTTGTTCGTCGATCTCGACCTGCTCAAGAGCCCAGTCGTAGGCCTCTTGGTAAGTCTCGGGAGGTCTCTTGGCGAAGGAACGGAAAAGCTTTCCTGCCTATAGGTTTCGCCTGAAGTTGGCGAGGGTTTCTTTTTTAGTGAAAACTCCCATTTGTATGACATCCTTGTGAAATCGTTCCACGTACGATCGAAGAGTTTTACTCTGTTCCTGGATCACATATTGGAGGTGTATGGTATCTTTCAGGCGAGGCTTGACTCCTTGGAATTGTGAGCAAAAATCTGTTGATAATTTCGTGAAAGAATCCACACTACCAACGGGCAGTTTCCTGAACCAGGTTTTCGCGTAGTCGGTCAAGGTCGTTGGAAACATTCTGCACTTAGCTGCTCTGGTAGTGTTCTGGACCTCCATCTGTTGAACGAAGCTCTCTAGGTGGCTTAGAGGATCTTCCGTTCCAGAGAACTTATCTGCTGGCATTTTGAATTTTGGGGGGCGCTCTGCTTCCCGGATCCTCCTAGTGAAGGGAGCATTCATCTCGCTCAGGGGATTCTTCTTGTCCTCCTTACTCTTTCCCTTCCTTATCTGCTGGACCTCTTTTTGTAGCTTTTCCAGCTGATCCCTCAGTCACTTGTTCCCAGGTCTCTTCGAGTTAACCTCAGATTCCTCATTGTCAAATCTTTCTGATGAACTGGCAATTTCTATCCGGTCCTCCTCCTGGACATGATCCACTCGGGGAGTTTGTCTACTTTCCTCCTCTAGGGCCCGGGTAGTTCTCCTAGATGTAGTTGGATGAGATAGCCCTCGCGGCTTCCGGGTAAAAGCATCCTCAGCAGACTTAACTAGCCTGGGTTGATATTGTGAAAGTCTTTTCGGAGCTGGGGGCATGGGTCCAAGCCTATCCCGGATCGAACGTTGGGGCCCTGATCTATTTCGAGCCGGTTATGGAAGAGGAGGTCCTAGGCGATCGAAAGCAGGTGGCCTAGCTCCGAGCCTGCTCGGCTCTCCCTGATCATTCAGGTTGGTTGGCTGGATCGTGATGCCTTCAGCGAGGAGGCGGATGCGGATGGATTCTACAAAGGCCGCCGCTTGTTAGTCGAGCGCTGCCTGGCTCACAATAGGGTGGCCAGTAGCCCGAATATTGGTTGTCTGGATCGGAGCTGGGCTACTATATCCAGACTTTCTCCCCTTTCTTGGGGCTTTTCATGTTAGCCTCGTCGGAGGTTGGTCCGGGACTTTATGTTGGCTTTGGGAGGAGCGGAGCCTCATAGTTCTTGTAAAACAACGAAAATGTAAGTGCAAATAATTGGGTTTTTTTCCCACAAACGGAGCCAGAAAGTGTTAACGGAAATTTTGCTCGGGATGAGAAATCTCAGTTAACGCCCTCGAGACCACTACCACGTAGGTGGTGGCCAAGATTTATTGTATGAGTAGCAATGATTTATAAAATGACAAGAAAGCAAGAAATATTTTTATTGAACGTGCATGGTATACAAATACAAAAATTCTTTTATTTTGCTCTCTACTCTCTCTAGGGAATGGTTGATTGTTTGTCGTATGCCTGTCGAATAGTAGTCCTCTCCCTTTTTTCATTTCCTTTCTTTTCTATTTATACGTAGTTTGTAGGTCAAACAGACTGATTCTCCCCTTGATTTTCTCTGTCTTTCCCCTCCTTATAGGGCGGGATTTCTCGCTTTAATGTCATTGACTTTGAGTTAATGTCCGAATTGAGAGTATCGTGGTAGAGATCAATTTGTTTCCTTTTTGGATTCTATTACTTGTTCTGCATTTAGGTAACGTTTCCAAATATGATTCAGTGTATCCCTCATATCCTTTCAGCATGATCCTTTATAGAGGTCGTTGAATATGGCATGGTGTGGTGCATCAACCAGTGAGGTTGATTAGTGTTCTGACCCTGATATCTGAGAAGTTTCCTCCAGCTTGGAGCCAGATCTGGCTTCCCTTGACCTTTTTGAAGTTAGGTGTGACTTCCCCTGACCTTTCGAAGCTAGGTGTGGCTTTGACTGACCTTTTGAAGCTAGGCGCGGCCTTTTAGGGACATTCTTCTGTGTCAATAGAGGTACATGCGAGTCTCTGGAGCATTTGCGAGGTGACCTCGACTTCGGGGAGCTTCTAGTTTTGGTGATACGGGCTAGATCTGATCGTTCCGAGCTCTATCCCAGATGTTTCCGGAGCCCGTCCTTGTTCCTGGGGTGGTATCGCAGTTCAACTCTGGATAGAGAGGTCTCCTGGTGGAAACTATTGGGTCTGGGCTCTATCCCGGATGTTTCCGGAGCCCGTCCTTGTTCCTGGGGTGGTATCACAGTTTGGCTCTGGATAGAGAGGTCTCATGGTGAAACTCTCGGGTATGGAATCAGGTCTGAGAGGTGGAAAATTTTCCTTTGGTCCTTAGCCAATTTTGGCTATTAACAGAACCCTCGTGACACCTTTCCCAGAAGCGACACCTTTCCCAGAAACCTCCGAAGCTTTGGTTCTTGGAAGCGCAGCGGAATCAGGTGTTTGAGTCGAAGGGGCAGCAACTTTAGCGGCCACGACAGGAGGGACAGAAGCAGCCGGGCCAACCACCTGGGGAGCTTTACCCAAAGCCCGGAAAGCCCGCGAGGCAAGAGTGGCCATCTTAGACCCAGCCGGAGAGATAGATGAAGCCAGAGCAGGTTCGACCCCAGAGGAGGGAAGAGAAACTCTACCTTTAGGAGAGCATGAGACGTGACGGGTGGCCGGTTCCACGACAAAAACTGTGAATAAGCAGATTAAAAAAAAAGAAAATGTTAGAACCAAGCTGAGTAATAAGGCGAAGCAACTCAATGACATTTACGAGGAATAGAGTCTGAAATCCGCAAATATTTGTTCACCCTACGAGGATCAAAAGCTTCAGCAATAGGGAACTTCAGATTCAAATAATTTCGGGCTAGAATAGCCTTTTAAACGGCTTCGGACTCAGAAGGCAGGGAGTCCCGGTCCCATGAGGGCTTGTCACTGAAAGCCGTGGGAACCTCGAATTCATGCCCTCCGATGAATATCGAGCTCCCCTAGTCATCCCCCGCAAGGATCCATTCTTTTTTCCAAGCGGGGTCCTTCTTCGAGGCACCAGGAACGATGAAGTTGAGCTTGTTCTTGGCCTTGGCATAGAACTGGCCTCGAAGAGCCCCAGACAGGCTCCCAATCTGGAAGAGATAGGCCAGCTACTCTGCACCCGGCTCCCTCGTCACCTTACTCATCTGGCATTGTTCTCTCCATAATACAAGGAAACCAATTAGATGCCTCCAGAAGCCAGGCATCAACTGGAGGGGAGCGAGCTGGATGGCGTTGAGAGCCAGCCGAAGATTTTGATGGAGGGGAAGCCTGACCTCGTATTCAAGAGCGGCCACATGAATCGGAAGCATGCCTTTAGGGGGGTTGAAGAACTCGTAATTTTTGTGGGGCACCGAGATAGATACGCTGTCGGGGATGCCAAACTTTGACCTCAAGCGGTCAATCGACACCGGGTCAACAATGGAATCTGGGACAACCCTGAAATCGTAAGGAGGGAGCCTCTCGAAAAGGGGACTAGAAGCCGAGACCCGATGCTCCCCCGTATTGCCACCATCCGCTTCTTTGTCGGAATCTTCGTCGATGATATCCAGAGGATGGTTAGGATGGTTGGAGAACCTAGTCCCGATGGATACATTCCTACTTGACCGCCGACGTTGCGAGGTGGGCGGGGAATCGTCGCCGTCAGAACTCTTCCTAGCCCGCTTTCCCAGAGTAAAACTGACGACCTCCTTGTCGTCGATTATGGAATCAGCTGAGTCGCAACTCTTTTTTGACATTGTAAAGCCAAAAAGGACGAAGAATGAAGAAAAAAAGCAAGCTTGGAGGAAAAGCTATGGAAATATTTCTCAGCAAAAATTTTTAGCTCGAAGAGACGTAAGGAAGAGGAGAAGGAAAATAGATATATATATATAGGCAGGAGGGCAACAACACGAGCTACCGAGATACTCGTTTGGTAACTGTAAAAAATCTTGGGGACTATAGTAACGTAACCGGATTGAACTCAAAAGCGGGCTAATCATCTCACGCCACATCACTTACGCAGTTAAGAGGAAGATCTCCCCAAGATTCTAGTGACGGTAAAAATTCTCGGGGACTGCCGTAACCCAATCAGATTAATTCGAAGATAAATTAGTCGGTTCGCATCACGTCACTCAAATGAAGAAATTTCCCCAATATTTCGGTAACGGTAAAAAGAGGAAGATTTCCCAAATAAAGTAAAAATCTGACCCCAACCCCGAGCTCGAGGTCTGGTGTTCAAGTCAGAGGGGACTTCTGTTAATAGCCAAAATTGGCTAAGGACCAGAGGAAAATTTTCCACCTCCCAGACCTGGTTCCATACCCGAGAGTTTCCACCAGGAGACCTCTCTATCCAGAGACGAACTACGATACCACCCCAGGAATAAGAACGGGCTCCGGAAACATCCGGGATAGAGCCCGGAACAGTTAGATCTAGCCCGCATAACCAAAACTAGAAGCTCCCCGAAGTCGAGGTCACCTCACAAATGCTCCAGAGACTCGCCTGTACCTCGATTGACACAGAAGAATGTCCCTAGAAGGCCGCACCTAGCTTCGAAAGGTCAGGGAAAGCCACACCTAGCTTCGAAAGGTCAGGGGAAGCCACACCTTGCTTCGAAAAGGTCAAGGGAAGCCAGATCTGGCTCCAAGCTGGATGAAACTTCTCAGATATCAAGGTCAGAACACTAATCAACCTCACTGGTTGGTGCACCACACCTTGCCATATTCAACGACCTCTATAAAGGATCATGCTGAAAGGATACGAGGGATACACTGAATCATATCTGGAAACGTTACCTATATGCAGAACAAGTAATAGAATCCAAAAAGGAAACAAACTGATCTCCACCACGATACTCTCAATTCGGCAAAGTCAATGACATTAAAACGAGAAATCCCGCCCGATAAGGAGGGGAGAGACTGAGAAAATCAAGGGGAGAATCAGTCTGTTTGACCTACAAACTATGTATAAATAGAAAAGAAAGGAAATGAAAAAGAGGAGACTACTATTCAACAGGCATACGACAAATACTCGATCATACCCTAGAGAGAGTTGAGAGCAAAAAATAAAGGAACTTGTATTTGTATACCATGCACGTTCAATAAAAATATTCTTGCTTTCTTTTGGGTAAATGGTATCATCATTTCTTTACATTCTAAAAATCATCACTACACATACAATAAATCTTGGCCACCACCTATGTGGTAGTGGTCTCGAGGGCGTTAACTGAGATTTCTCATCCCAAGCAAAATTTCCGTTAACAGAGAGGTACCATTTGGTACCGGTACATTCATGGTGAAAACTGACATACATAACAGTCGATACAATGGTGGTGTAGAGGGAATTCGGGCAGGGTCCCTTTTACACTCCAGGAGATGGCGAACTCATATTCCTAGTGGAGAAGTGGGCGAAATCTGGGATCGGAGACATCTTGGAGATATGGAGATGTAGGAGAGCTGTTGGAGAATATTGGAGAGAATGTTAGGGAGTCGAAATGTTGGGGAATTGACCTTTTTCTTGGAGAGTGACTTGTTATATTTATATTTGTTCATCCTTGTTGCCCACTCCATTGGTTTATCGACATTAATGAGTTGAATATCTTCTCATTAATGGAGTTGAATATCTTCTCATTGATGGAGTTGAATATCTTCTCATTTATGGAGTTGAATATCTTCTCATTGATGGAGTTGAATATCTTCTCATTAATGGAGTCTGATTATCTTCATTAATGAAGTTGACTCCCTCATTAATGGCGTTGTGAATGGCCATTAATGGAGCTGACTGATTCCCTCATTAATGGTGTTGATTATCTCCATTAATTTACTAGAGAGGTAAACTTTCTCTTTTACGTTGCTTGAAGGAGAATTCTGACTCTGTATCCCGGTGGTATGGTACATTGGTGTACCGGAGTGCTCGCTGGCATGGCGCTTGTTCTAGCATGTTGGTACCTCTTCCTGGTTCCATTCTTCTTACTTGGTGGGTAGGATACACTTATCCTGGACTGATATCGCAGTACTTGGGTACTAGGTAGATGTCGTGGTACCTATGTACCAGGTAGGAGGTATCGTGGTACCTAGGAACCAGGTAGGAGGTATCGTAGTATAGCCTTGATTGGTACCTGGTAGACTGTGAGAAGTGGTACTGACTTCTTTTCGGTTCATGGTGTAGAGCATCCCTAGTATCTAGGTACTGGTCCCAATCTAGGTCCTACCAGGTACCTGTCGGATGGAAAATTCTTCTTTGGACCCCTGCCAAAAATGACTGTTAACATATACATATATATGAGAAGAAAACCCAGGGTAATTGAAGACTTGAAGATCAAAAACGAAATAGAAATCAATAACATGAAGAAAAACTGTGCTGTCACGAATTTGTGAGTGAGGCTACCAGAAAATTCAATCAAAAGACTCCAGCTCTTGTTTAAATGATAAAGGACTGGTAGACGACGATTCTCCAATTCGAATCACTCGATTCGGACTTCGAAAGAGAAAGTTATGGTGTTTGGAAGATGGGAACATTGGAGAGAAAAAACTGCACATTGTTTTTCAAAATTTTCTTCTTGTTCAAAAATGGGAGGGAAAGTGGATTATATAGAAGAGGGAAACAAAAGATATTAGAGGAGCCAATAGGGGGCTGCCAGCTCTGCTCCCCGTGGAGGCCATGCGCCTCTACAGGGAGAGATGCAGGGCTCCCCTATTTGGCCCTTTTATCTCCCCTCGTGCACTGTTTTGTTCTTCGACCGTTCTCTGGCCTCCGAAATCCGATTTCCAATCTATTTTTTGGATTACGAACCGAGACTCCCTCACGTACAAAAGTTGTCAAGAAAGCTTTCACAAAAAATATGGAATTCAACTTGGAAATCAAGGACGAAAACCATGCATGATAAAATCACAGAAAGTTTCTTAACCACCTAATATGAACTCGAAACTAAATGAAAGAGTAGCCAAATTAATTGGAACTCAATGAGGAATTAAATAAGCTCAAAATCAAGTTCAATAACATATAAACAAAAACAAATAAACACAAGGATACACAAGAATGCTATTTCCTAGAACTAATCCTAGAACATGCAATTTATGAAATTGTCAACCTTAAGTCTAATGCATGTGCATACAAGCATAAGTGTGTGTATTGTGTTAAACAAAATTATGCACAACTATGCAGGGACACATATGAATGCAATGTATGTGTGTGCCTAGGCCTTGATAGAGGAAAGAAGTCTCAATATACCTTTTGCTAAGCAACTTAACTTTATTCCTCTTGTAGCCACCACTTTGCTTGCATGTTGTCCAATCGTCCTTGAATCTTGATTACCCACAAATCCTAGACAACTAATCAATACAAAGCAAAAGTCATTTTGATATAGAATTATGCCAATACAAAACTCAAAGACATAACATGCTCTTGTTGTGTGTGTCTTGCATGTTTGCATTTTGATTGTTGCATTCATTTACCCAAACACTATGAGTGACTTTGAGATGAGTAAAGAGGGAGCATCGAGCATAAGACCACCATTGCTCAAGGGTGACAATTACTTCTCATGGAAGGGGAAGATACAGTCCTATCTATCGGCGATTGATGACAAGGTTTGGATGGTGATTGAAGAAGGATACACACCACCCACCAGGACCATCGAAGATGGAAGTAGTGTGCCCATACCCAAGGCTCAATAGAGTTCCGAAGAATTTGAAGCTTCAAAGTGGAACAACAAAGCAATGTATGCTTTGTTTTGTGCAATGGACGAGAGTCAATACAAACTCATCGAAATCACCAAAAATACACATAAAGCTTGGAAGATCCTAGAGACGGCGTATAAGGGAACCAAAGTGGTTAAGGATTCTAAGCTCCAAGTCTTCCAAGCTTAATTTGAGACAATTAGGATGGAGGAGTATGAGTGCTTCAATGACTTATAAGTGAAATTGATGGACATCGTGAATCAAAGCCATCAACTAGGTGACCCATACTCGGATAGGAGGATCAAGCAAAAGATCATGAGGTCACTCTCCAATTGATTCGAATCCAAAGTGAATGCTCTTAAAGAAAATAAGGACTACAAGAAGATGAAGCCAAGTGAAGTGATTGGAAGGCTTCTAGCATATGAATCTAGATGGGCTCCTACATCTGTACCACCGAAGAAGCAAAAGAGCATAGCATTGAAGACCTCCAAGATTGAGAAGGAGGATGATGACTTGGATGAAAACATGGCTCTAATGGTGAAGAGATTCAAGAAGTTTATGAAGCTTCACAAGAATGACTTGAAGAAGAATATCCACTTTAAGAAGATTCAGCCAAGTTAAGAGAAGCAAACAAGAAAAGGCATTTAATGCTTTGAATATGGAAGAATTGGACATATCTCCACGGATTGTGGTAACTTGAAGGTCAAGAAAAAGGAAAGGCGATGGCCACCTCCTCAAGTGATAGTGAGAGTGTAGAAGAATCTTCGGGTGATGGAGAACTTGCAATTAACTACACGGCCTTTGGAGTCTCCTATGCGGAAGTTGAAAAAGAATTCAAGAGTGCCTTAACTTGTGACCTTGAAGAAGGAATAGATGAAGTGGTAGCTAGAGGTGTGATTGATGTAACTATACATAAGGATGTTGTTGATGTGACAACAAGTGACACTAGTGATGACTCTGGTGATGAGAATTATTCATCCCACTCAAATGAAGGGTTTTGTAAAGGTATGGATCTTGAAGACTTCATCATGTACTTTGAAGACTCTAGGTTGAAGAAGAAAAGAGAGATTCAAAATGTGAAGGTAGAAAATCTCCAGCTTTCAACCAAGGTGACTCCCTTGAATGAAGAAGTGGGTAGAGTCAAGGAAAGTGAAGACTTGTTGAAAAAAGAAAACCTTCAACTAAAGGCCTAGTTAGATGACCCTTTGAAGATGGACATGGTTGATGTGTTCAAATATGAGAAGGAGATTGAAGATTGCCACCAAAGGATGAAGGCAATGAAAGAAGAACTTGCCAATAAAGACAATTCCTTGACGATTGTCAAGGATAAAAAGATGAGGTATCTTGAAGATTTGAAGAAGGCTAAGATCAAGAAACCTCAAGCTCAAGGGAAAAGCAAAGCTTTACCTCCATAACATCCTAAGATGAAGATTGATATTGCAGATTCATCCAATAGTGGCTAAGTGAAAATGCCAACAAAGAGTGAAGCTCAATCTCAACATCCAAGAGCTCCACATCCAAGCTTCCCTCAACCAAGGCTTTCCCAACCAAGAAGAGAAGCTATGCAAACTCAACCAAGGAGGCATCCCTACCCGGTTCAACAACAAAGAAGGAGAGAACCGATACAACACCAAAGGCGGCATCAAAACTATGACAAGTCTCCAATAACCTCACAAGGATATAGTATGACTTCCCATTATATACCTACTTGTCATTTTTATTGTGTTGATGGGCATATTAGGCTGAATTGTCATACATACATTAAGAAATGTAGGGTTGAGAGCATTATTGAAAGAAACAAACTTAGAAGAGCCAATATGCATGTGCCTAGAAAATCTAAAGTGAATGATCCTATGAAATCTAGTGACATGTTGACTTTGACCACTAGGAATGAAAATGTATCACCTAGGTGGATTAGAAAAGATAAACCGCGTGCTATTGTGCCAACATGTCACCCATGGACTCAACTAGGTCTAATGGACTTGGTAGGTCTATAAGGGCTCATGTTTCCTATTGAACCCATTTGGGGAGCTCAAGCAAAGAGAGAGAACTTGCATTTTTGAAATGTGCAAAAATTTGATATACTTTATGCCTCTTTAATAGTTGCTTGAGATACTAGGTTGCACATATTTGATTATATGCTATTTTTGTTCAATAAGTGTGTAATCTTGCTTTGTTTGTAATCAATGTCACATTTATATTCAAACATGCATTTTTGGACCAGGAGAATTAATTGGGAAGTACTTTTGAATGACCTATAATTTATCTCCTTGACATGTGAACTTGATTATGTCATGCTTTAAATGATATGCATGAAATGCTTTTGATTGCTTTATGCAAATGTGTGTGAATGCAAATGAGAAGACTAATCAATAAGGATCTCGTATCTATGCAATCAATAAGGATTTTATATCCAAATTAGTCTTCTCTCTCTTCTTAATGGTTTGAGCAGGACAACAACCAATAAGGATTTCATATCCATTCAATCAATAAGGATTTCATATCCATTCAATCAATAAGGATTCTATATCCATGTCTTGTTTGGCCCTTAAGGATTGATATAGTTGTTTGTGTGTTGAATTTTTTTTCTATAAACTATATCATGTTTGCTTATGACAAAAAGGTACAAATTGGTTTGAATTCTTATGGAAACCGTTTTGATGTTTGCTTTGCCAAATACCATTGCTTGAACTTTGATATTATATGTCTTGCATGCAAAGCAACACCTTCACATATTCTCTTTAAAACAAAACTCCTTGAATCTCTCTCAATTGTTCAAGTTACATAAAGTTTATGTATATGATTATGCAATCATCTTTTTTTGCAAATAGCTCTCTTTGCTAAAGCAACCTGATAGGAGGAGCTCATTTGGCTATCTCATGACAAAAAGAGGGAGAAGTCTTGAAAGATATAGAGGGAGCTTTTTTTTTTATGCTTACAGGAGAAGTCTTAATAGAGAGTAACCATTTAAGGGGAGCATTGCATTGCACTAGATTAAATTGATTGTATTGTCTTCTTAATGCAAATGCTTGTTTTTTTTTTGAACACCTCATATGCGCTTGTTCTTAGAAAGTGCCTCTTAGCTATTGTGTGTAGATATGAAGATCTATGAAGAGACTGGAGACCTTGAAGACTTAGTATCTTAGGCTTCTCTTAATGTAATGTAGAATTACTTGTTTACCAATAACTTTGTTTTCTTTTTGTGAGGATTTATTTGTGAGTGGTGATTTTGTCATGAAATAGCCAAAGGGGGAGATTGTAAGTACCTCTATTTTATGATTAGCTTATTTCATGACAAACCACATTGTTTCATGACAAACCACATTGGGGTTTTAATTTGTAAGGGTAGACTGGGCCTTCAATGTGCATGATCAAGCATCAAAGGCATTATGAAGACCTCAAGCTTAAGAGCACTTCAAAGGTATATCACTTGTGCTTAACTCTTTGAAGAGATTTAGTTGCACACACACACACTTACTACGCATGCATGTTTTATTAATCTTGTATTTTTTTTCATTGCTAATATGTGTGCATCAATTACATATCTAACACAAGCACTTCTTTGTTTGTCTTAACATGTGGTTATTGTGTTTGACGGCTTCCGTTGTGTGTTCAGAAACGTCCATGCTTGCACGTTTGTGTGCTTGAGTTTTTAGTGCATTGAGTGACCATTTGAGAAGGTCTCATTCTTCTTTTAGTTTGGTCTTTGGTCACATGGTTTTATTCCATGAGTTTGGGCATTCTTGTTGTTGTCCAAATATGACCTTTAGTCACTCATTTGACCATAAATCTTTATACAGACATCCAAATCTTATTTTGTTATCTGGATTAGAAAGTAGACTTCCATACCTTTCCAACGGTATATTATATAAAAGGTTTCGAGGTCGTTTGGTCACGTTTTGGTGTGCTCGAATATTGAGATGTGCGTTGTGGCAAAATTCGGCAGGCACCAACGGCCGTCTGTTGAACAGCGGAATTTCGGCGGCTCTCAACCGTCAATTTTGAGCAGCTGATTTTTTCCAAAACATTCTAGTACAATTCAACGGTTGGAATTCGAAAGGTCAGAATTGCCTGATAGCTGGACATTTTAGTCATTTCACACCAGCTCGTTTTGGGTCCCTATAAAAACCCTTTTTATCTTCTTCTTCCCCAACTCTCTGAACACAAAAAAACTCTAGAGAGAGAGAGAGAATCTTGAGAGAGAAATCTTTCTTTAAGCTTCATTAACTCTCCAAAACCCAAACCCGTGAGCATTCCAGTATAGACATGCATCATTTCATCATGGGTCTTCTTCATTAAGTGACTTAATAAGTAGAACAAACTTCAACTTTCATTAATTGTTCTATCTACTCAAGATTTAGTCTTTATTGCATATTTATTGCAAAACTCATGCTTTAATTTCATATTCACATAGTTATGACTTGATTGGGTTTTGTTTGTTGATAGCTTGCATTTAGGACATTATTGCCTTATAGCTAAGTCTCTATGCCTTGCATTTAGATTAGGACTTCTTGATTGCATATTTATTGTCCTTGCCATTTTGTGTGACAACTTATGTTGATGTGGCTTTATTTGAGGACTAGATCTCAGACTTGCATATCTATATCTAGTTAGGTCTTTAAGAGCATTCGTATAGACATTGATATCTATGATTTCTTTTACTGCCATCATATAATCTCTTGATAGGCATTTAGTGTTGCCTAGCATTAATTGCATTTTGAATATTTTTACACATTCACATAGGTTGTTTATCTCTTCTTTGAGAGTTAAGTCTTGTGACTACGGGTGTGTAGTTGACGAATTAATTTTTGTGTCGTTGAAAGCATCGTCAAAATATTTACAATAAAATCAACCTTGCTATAAGGCACGAGTCAAAAGACATATATAGAAAGAAAACTGGTACAGCGTGCAAGCAAGGGTATCGTTCTGCAGGGATGTGTTGTTAACCGTTTCAAGTTTTAGAGCTTAGGGAAAGCATGTAAATAGAATGTGGAGAGGTGAGAATGGTGTGTGAAGTGGTGTTGTGTGTGTGTGTAGAAAATGTAAAGAAAAATAATATAAAAATAAACAAGAGAATATGGAGGGGTGAGAATGGTGATTAAATGAGAAATAATAAAAGGGTGGATAAGAGAGATGCATGAAAGTGGTCACACAAGGGTTTACAAGTTTACCAAACATAAATGCACTCAAGTGGGTTGTTAGACATCAAGCACATCCAATTCGAGTTAAGAGTTCGTTCTTGCCTCAATCCGATTTATACCCATTGATAGAGCTAACGGTTGAAGAGTGTATCGAGAGTCTCTCAAACACGAAACTGCAACCAACATATGTGAACCAATCCTACAAACCAATGGTAGATTGAGCCTAAATACTAACATGGTAATATAAAATGACAACGTTAAGATTGAAAGAGTAATTGTTCCTCCAACCATAACTTGCCTAGAGCCCCTAGCGCAAGAAATAGCCGAATTCCCAATTATTGTATCTCTAATCATAACTCACCTAGAGCCTCTAGAGTGAGGAATAACTAAAGACCAATATATAACAAAAACAATAAACCAAATCTCTTTAAATATGGCAATTAACAAGTTCATTCATTCTTCCTAGCTAATTAGTCAAGCCTATGCCCGGAATGGCCTTTCCAATGGCATAATCCTAACTCTAATTCACTCAAATCCATCCATACACATGAAAAATTCGACTTTCCATCAACATACACACATAAATGGGACATTTGATTGCAACTACTCCTACAATTACATTAATCTACTCCTAATCCCATTCATGAACAAATATTAATTTCCAATCTCCATACACAAGCATTTCAAGATAGAGATATATTTAATAAAAGCAAGAATGAATCAAAACACAAATTAGATATAAAAACAACCACACATTATATTGAGCACAAATTAGGTTTATAAATAATCCCAAGTGGGGGTTACACATTTAAGAAAACAAGAAATACAAAGAGATGAGAAAATAGAGATACAACCCTTGAAGAAAACCTCCTCCAAGAGCTCCTCATTGCTTGGTCCGAAATTAGTCAAAATACCCTCCTTTCTCCTTGCAATCTTCTCCTAAATGGGTGGATGATGGGTAGAAGGTGAAATGGGGAGCATCCATGGAGGAAATGTTAGGATTATGCTCAATGACAAAAGTGTAATATTGTAATTGACAATCTTCTCATATTAATAAAGTGAATTCTGATTCTTACAATTACTTATAGCATTTATTATTATAATTGTCAAGGTAAATAATCATAAGGTCAAAAGACTATGAGACATGAAGAATTGTTCATACATCCGGATATGTATGAGGTAGACACAATTCTTTAGTTAGTCTTGAATAACGTTCACAACTTAAGTTAAAGGTTGGGCACCTCTATCTTGTTAAAGTTGTAGAATTCTTTTACTAGCATTTGAGTGGGATCAAATGAATATGATGAGTCTAAAATCATCGAAAGGCTTTCGAGTAAAAGAATCTAGTGCACTAGCTGCATTGAACTGGATCACAATGAAATACTTTATCTAGAACCGTCACTAGATATAAGTCTTTTCTTTAAAGAGGACAATCGGAGAGTCTATCTTAATCCTGAGATAAATGATGGACTTATGGTTGCAAGTGTTATCATTAGAGCTATCAATGAGTACGATTATATAGCATAGTCTATCCTCGATAGTTTGGTGGTATACATTTGTTAATCGATAGAGGTCTTCATTTATAGATATGGACATCGTGGCTCCATTTATTAAATGAGAGTATAATATCATCATATGGATGTTTTGAGGTATTGGATATTAAATCTCAACGTTGAGTTTTCATTAACGATTATTGAAAACATGGCTTCTGGACAAGTCAAAGTATCCAAGTTCGAAATGTGGTCATATGAGGAAATATGGTAACTTGGAGAGCTATAGGCGGTCTATGAGCTCTTGGTGATTACTGATATTATTCACGAGGATACACCATCTCCTATAAGATTGTCTAGGGTATGAATGAGAAACATCTTCTTATTCTATCTTTATTTAAGAGTTCAATTTTAGCTCTTTAGTGGAATGAGTTAAAATTAATAGATTGGACCTAAGTGAATCATTTGTTGATTGTGATTAGGTTGTGTCTATTGAAGCTTAAATTTAGATAGCCCGCCAAGATCCCCAATCCACACGTATTTGCATGGATCACTTGATATATTCTACCGGGCCGATTTAACGGTCCATCTAGGATTGTTTTTAATATATCAAGAATATAATATGTCTATTATTTAATTAATGGGCTGCACTATTATATTAATATATTAAAAGGAGACATGTGGGCTTGTTTCTTTTAGTAAGAATGGGTCTGGTTCACATGTGGGCTTTTATTTAAAGTCCAATGGATTAAATGAAATAAGAAGATAATATATGGCCCATTTATATAAGTGGGGCGGCAAGGTGTATATATTAACCTAATATATTATTTTGTTTCATTGTTTTAATTAAATAAGAATTAGTTAATTTATTAATTAATTGTTTAATTAATAAACAAATCGTTTTCTGATCAGGAAATATATTTCCTAAAGTTATACTATTGGTAGTAGTATATTAAAAGTAAAAGACTTGTTTGATAAGAAAATAAATAATTAATTTTATTTATTTAATCAAATAAGAAGTCTTTTTATTTAGTCAATAAAAGAATAAAAATATCTATGAGTTGGATTAGGTTTTGAAGTCTAAAGGTTGATGGAAATTAGGGTGCAACACAAACTCTTTTTGGTATGTGATTTGTGACAACCCTAGTCCATTTAGAGGAAGATTTCGGCAATCCTAAATAGAAGAGGAAGCAAAATTTCGGCCACCTATATAATTCCACGTATAGAATTCGGCCACAAGAGTTGATTGAATGATTCAATTTTTCTTCTTCTTCTCAATTCATAGAAAAGGATAATTTTTATTCTACTAAACATAAAAGAGAGAAGAGATTATTCTTTGATAGTACACTAATTGCTTGTTCATCAATAAGCTTGTGTGTACAACATCAAATTAGGTTCACGCGAGTTTCGATCAATAGATTGAGAACTCAAAAGTGACCGGAATAATTTTTGTCTTCTTTTGATTGTTTTGTGACAAACAAAATGTTAATAGCCAAAATTGGCTAAGGACCAAAGGGAAATTTTCCACTTACTAGACCTGGTTCCATACCCGAAAGTTTCACCTAAAGACCTCTATATCCAGAGCCAAGCTACGATGCCGCCCCAGGCACAAGGGCGGGCTCCAGAAACATCTGGGATAAAGCCCGGACCCGAGAACTTCCACCAGGAGACCTCTCTATCCAGAGCCGAACTGCGATACCACCCCAAGAACAAGGGCGAGCTCCGGAAACATCCAAGATAGAACCCGGAATGATCGGGCTTAGCCCGCATCATCAAAACTAGAAGCTCCCCGAAGTCAAGGTCATCTTGCAAATGCTCAAGAAACCCGTCTGTACCTCGATTGACACAGAAGAATGTCCCTAGAAGGCCGCGAGGTGAGTTGAAGCCACACCCAGCTTCAAAAAGGTCAGTCAAGGCCACGTCTAGCTTCGGAAAAGTCAAGAGAAGCCAGATCTGGCTCCAAGCTGGATGAAACTTCTCAGACATCAAGGTCGAAATACTAAACAACCTCCCTGGTTGATGCATCATACCATATTCGTCATGTCCCACGACTCCTATAAGGATCGTACTGGAAGGATACAAGGAATGAATTAAATCGTACCTGGAAGCGTTATCTACATAAGTAATGAAATCCAAAAGGAAACAAGCTGATCTCTACCACGATACTCTCAATTCGGACGTCAATCTAAAAGTCAAATGATTTAACGCAAGAAATCCCGCCCGATAAGGAAGAGACTGAGACAATCACTGAGGCAATCAAGGGAGAATCAGTCTGTTGACCTACAAACCATGTATAAATAGAGAAGAAAAGAAACGAAAAAGAAGACTACTATTCGACAGGCATACGACTAGCAATCGACCATTTACCAAAGAAAGTTGAGAGAAACGAGAGAAAAATCTTTGTACTCGTGTACCATGCATGTTAAATAAAAATGTTCTTGTTTATTTATCACTAGATAAACCATTGTCACATATATAAATAATTTCGGCCACCACCTACGTGGTAGTGGTCTCGAGGGCGTTAACAGAGATTTCTCATCCCAAGTAAAATTCCCGTTAACACTTTCTGGCGCCGTCTGTGGGAAACGAAATCCTACACTCAACTAACCAATCGTTTGTATTTGTATTTTCATTGTTTTATAGGAACTATGAGGCTCCGCTCCTCCCAAGGCCAGCACATAGTCCCGAAGCAATCCCCGGTGAGTCCAATCCGAAAGGCTCCAGGAAGGGGGAGAAAGTTTGGATTAGTAGTCAAGCTCCGATCAAGACAACCAATACACGGACTGCTGGCCACCCCATAGTGAGCCAGGCAGCGCTCGACCAATAAGCGGCGGCCTTCGTAGAATCCATCCGCGTCCGCCTCCTCGCTGAAGGCATCACAGTCCAACCTACCAACCTGAATGATCAGGGAGAGCCGAGTAGGCTCGGAGCTAGACCACCTGCTTTCGATTGCCTAGGTCCTCCTCCTCCCGAGCCGGCTCGAGATAGACCAGGGCCCCAACGTTCGATCCGGGATAGGCTGGGACCCATGCCCCCAGTTCCTAAAAGACTTTCACAATATCAACCTCGGCTAATCAAGTCTGCTGCGGATGTTTTTACCCGGAAGGGGCGCGGGCTATCTCATCCAACTACATCTAGGAGAACTACCCGGGCCCTAGAGGAGGAAAGTCGACAAACTCCCCGAATGGATCATGTACAGGAGGACCAGATAGAAATTACCAGTTCATCAGAAAGGTTCGACAGTGAGGAATCTGAGGCTAACTCGAAGAGACCTGGAAATAAGCGACTGAGGGATCAGCTGGCAAAGCTACAAAAGGAGGTCCAGCAGATAAGGAAGGGAAAGAGTAAGGAAGATAAAAAGAATCCCCTGAGCGAGATGAACGCTCCCTTCCCTAGGAGGATCCAGGAAGCAGAGCTCCCCCCAAAATTCAAAATGCCAACAAATAAGTTCTCTGGAATGAAAGATCCTCTAAGCCATTTAGAGAGCTTCGTTCAACAGATGGAGGTCCAGAACACTACCAGAGTAGCCATGTGCAGGATGTTTCCAACAACCTTGACCAACTATACGAAAACTTAGTTCAGGAAACTACCCGTTGGTAGCGTGGATTCTTTCACAAAATTGTCAACCGATTTTTGCTCACAATTCCAGGGAGTTAAACCTCACCCGAAAGATCCCATACACCTCCAATATGTGATCTAGGAACGGAGTGAAACTCTTCGATCATACGTGGAGCGGTTTCACAAGGAGGTCATACAAATGGGAGTTTCCACCGAAAAAGAAACCCTCGCCAACTTTAGGCGAAACCTCCGGGCAGAAAGCTTTTCCGTTCTTTTGCCAAAAGACCTCCCGAGACTTACCAGGAGGCCTATGATCGGGCTCTTGAGCAGGTCGAGATCGACGAACAACTCAAGGTCAAGATAGAGCATGACGACATGAGAACAGCAAAACGTTTGAAGAAAGAAGCCCCCAAATTTGACCACTATACCCCATTGAATGCATCCAGGGAAATGGTCTACCTTGCCATACGGGATAAAGGGTTGCTCCAAAAGCCCGCTCCCATGAAGGCCCCAGCCGATAAGAGAAACCGGTACAAGTACTGCGACTTTCACGAAGACGTGGGCAACAACACTTCGGAGTGCTATAACTTGCGCAACTAGATTGAGGCCCTGATAAGGGGAGGATGCCTGATTGAATTTTTACAACAGGTCAGAGATAATATCAGAACTGGAAGGGAAGTACAAGCTGAAATCTGTGAGGATGTAGAAAAGAGGAAAGGGGAGCAGGCTGACTTAATGCAACAGATCCAGGTGATACACACTATCAGCGGGGGTCCTACCTTGGCTGGCATTTCCAATAACTCCCGGAAAAACCACGCAAGAAAGGTTCCCCGCCTTGGAGAGAACCAGGGGATCTTCAAAGTCAGCCAGAGCCCGCCCAGTCAGCTCAGATCGTGTTTACCGAAGCAGATGTCTTCAACACTGTGCAACCTCATGATGATCCTATGGTCATCACGATACAGATCGCCAACTGTCTGGTCCTTCGCGTGCTCGTGGATACAGGAAGCAGTGTCAATATCCTCTTCAAAGATACCCTGGAAAAACTAAACCTGAAGCAACATTGCTACAACAGCTGTACCATTCCACTTAACGGTTTCACTAGGGACTCGATCATACCAGTGGGGTCAATGATCCTCCCAGTAATCATCAGGGTCACCCCGCTCCAACAGAACGTAATGACCGACTTTGTTATGGTGGACACCCCATCGGCCTACAACGCCATCTTAGGGAGACCTTTCATGCCATCTCTCAAGGGAGTCTTGTCCATATACCACAACGTTCCCTGTTGGAACCAAGGTAGGAGATGTACGCGGAGACCAGCAGGCAGCCAGGAAATGTAACGCAGTATCTGCCAATCCTACAGCCCTAGCAAAGCAGTGTGTACAGGTGACAGTAATCCAAGAAGACATGGACACATCCCAGATAATCCAGGAGGAGAAGGAGCCCGCAGAACATATTGGGCATCCGGAGGATGAACCTATCATGCCCTACGAGGATGAAAGGGGTAAGGAATGGGCCAGCGGGCAGCCCGTGGATAAACTAGAAGAGATATCCGTCAGGACTGACGATCCCTCCAAGACCGTCAAGGTCAGAGCCGCCCTTGATCCAGAAGTAACAAGAGGACTGATTGATCTTCTCAGGGAATTCAGTGACATCTTCGCCTGGAACCATAATGAAATGCCTGGAATCCCGGCATCGTTGCCCACCCACTGGCTAGCAGTAGATCCAACGGTCAAGACCGTCAAGCAGAAGAGGCTTCATTTCAACACTGATAGGAATGCGGCAGTACAGGAAGAGGTTGATAAATTGATCAAAGCGGGGTTCGTCAGAGAGGTACGTTACCCCGAATGGATCGCCAACGTAGTCATGGTCACGAAGGCGAATGGAAATTGGCGTATGTGTGTCGACTACACCGACCTCAACCGGGCTTGTCCGAAAGACAGTTTTCCTTTGCCAAAGATCGACCAGCTGGTTGACTCCACATCCAGAAATAAACTTTTGAGTTTTATGGACGCGTTCTCAGGATAAAACCAAATTAAAATGCACCCGGCTGACCAAGATAAGACCAGTTTCATTACTGGGCAGGGCTTATACTGCTACAAGGTGATGCCGTTTGGTTTGAAGAATGCAGGGGCCACATACCAGCGGCTGGTTAACAAATTGTTCAAGCCCGAGATAGGGAGGACGATGGAAGTATATATCGATGACATGATCACGAAATCCCTAACCACAAAGGGACATCAGGAAGACCTTCGTAAAACCTTCCTCATACTGAGGAAAAACCAGATGCGTTTGAACCCCTCCAAATGTGCTTTTGGGGTAACGGCAGGAAAGTTCCTGGGCTTCATGGTTCATGAGAGAGGTATCGAAGCCAACCCAGAAAAAATCAAAGCTATCCTGGACTTGGAATCCCCGACCTCGCTCAAGCAAGTACAGATCCTGACTGGACGGGTGGCAGCACTCAACAGGTTTATCTCTCGCTGCACCGATAAATGCCTTCCTTTCTTCAAGGCCATCAAATAAGGGAAGAACATGAAATGGAGCCAGGAGAGCGAGCATGCGTTTCAAGCTTTGAAGGAATACCTAACAAGCCCCCCTTTGTTAGTCAAGCCGGTTCTCGGAGATGAGCTGCAGATTTACCTGGCTGTATCAGAAACTGCAGTAAGCGGGGCTTTGGCTAAGGATTGTAGCGACGGTTTTCAAAGACCCATATACTATGTGAGTCATGCCTTGACCAAATCAGAAAGGAACTACGCTCTCCAGGAGAAGCTCGCTTATGCTCTGGTGATCTCAGCGAGGAAACTCCGTCCCTATTTTCAAGCTCATACAATAGCAGTGGTAACAGACCAACCCCTCCATCAATTCTTGCAAAGACCAGATGTGTCAGGAAGGTTAGTTTTATGGGCACTAGAGCTCACTCAGTTTGACTTAAAGTATAAGCCCCGGACTACGATTAAGGCACAGGCTTTAGCCGACTTCGTGGCAGAATTCTCAGCGATCCTAGATCCAGTTGATCCCTCAGTATCAAACGAGGACCCTGAGAAGATATCCGAGGTCGAAAATTGGCCGGAGGGCTGCAAGCCATGGATCCTCTTTTCAGACGAAGCATCCGGATGAGCTGAGGGAGGAGCAGGCATAGTTTTGATAGATCTGGAGGGAACTGAATTCTGTCACTGTTTCAGATTCGAGTTTAAAGCTACCAACAACGAAGCGGAATATGAAGCCCTTCTAGCCGGGATGAAGGTAGCTATCGAGCTAAAGGCCGACTACCTATAGGTCAAGAGCGATTCGTTGCTTGTTGTAAACCAGGTGACTGGGGTCTACCAGGCAAAGGGAGATAATATGGTGGCCTACTTAAATCTAGCTCGGTTGCTGAAAAGTAAATTTAAGGGACTTAAGATCGATCAGGTGCCTCGACACCAAAACCATCGCGCAGATGTTCTAGCTAAGATAGCGGCGAACGGAGGCCAATCCCTACCAAGGGGAATTCCCCTCCAAGTAATCACCCAGCAAAGCATAGCCTCAAATGGAGAAATTTGTTCCCTGGATCGCCTACCTTGCTGGATGGACCCAATTGTCACCTATCTCCTTGAAGGAGAGCTTCCTGAAGAGCCCAACCAAGCCCGAAGAGTTAAAAGACTCTCTGTTCGATACTGTATGGTGGACGGATACCTTTACATGAGGGGCAGATCCCTCCCCTTACTTAAGTGCTTGCATCCCGATGATGCTAAGTGAGCATTGAGAGAGGTCCATTCTAGGGATTGTGGGAATCACATAGGTGGGGAAGCTCTAGCCTATCAGGTGCTTCGTATGGGGTACTATTGGCCGACCATCCATCAAGATGCAAAGAGTTTTGTGCAATCCTGCGAACCTTGTCAAAGAACCTCAAACTTGAGCCACCAGCCACCCGAGCGACTGTCGTCCCTCAGCTCACCTTACCCCTTTGCCATGTGGGGAATCGACCTAATTGGGCCACTTCCTACCGCTCCAGAACAGATGAAACATGCTATTGTGGCTATTGACTACTTCACAAGATGGGTCGAGATAGGGCCTCTAGCTCGAATATCAGAAAAGAATACAACCAAGTTCATCAAGACTAACGTGGTATGCAAGTTCGGGACCCCTCTCATCATTGTAGCCGACCTAGGGAAGCAATTCGACAACGCCCGATTCAAAGACTTCTGCCAGGGGTTGGGGATCGACCTCAGGTTCGCTTCAATGGCTCATCCCCAAACTAACGGGCTGGTGGAATCCACCAACAAGACAATCAAGAAACTTCTGAAGAAGAAGCTTCAGTAGAGGAAAGGTAAATGGGCTGAAGAGCTACCAGAAGTCCTTTGGGCATACCGGACTACCAAAAAGACAGCTACTAGAGAAATGCCTTACTCCATGGCCTTCGGGGTTGAAGCAGTCCTCCCCATCGAGCATAAACTGACCTCGTTCAGGGTACAGCACTTTGAGCCCGAAAGTAATGAAGTCAAGCTCCGGGCTAGTCTAGACCTCTTAGAAGAAAAGCAAGACCGGGTAGTAGAGAAAGTGGCGATCTACCAGAGCAGGATCGGTAGATACTTCAACCAAAAGGTTAAAGCCCAAAAATTCAAGGAAGGGGATCTGGTACTTAGGAAAGTAACACTGAATACTCGGAAAAGGTCAAATGGAGTCTTAAGTCCAAATTGGGAAGGGCCATATTTGATAAAGCTAATTGTTCGCAATGGAGCTTACAAACTCGAAGACATGGACGGACGACCCATCAATCACACTTGGAATGCAGACCATTTGAAGAAATTCTACCCTTGAAAGGAGTTCTCAAGCAGACTACCCCCACTTAGTTTTCATTACAGGTCCTAATAAAGATGTACTACATCTCAATCATCAATAAAGCCATTTTCCTTTTCTCTTCCATCTTTGTCTCCAACTATGTTCAACGTTAGTGACTATACACTTGAATGGGAATTCGACATAAACCTCTCAAGACCAGGAAATAGCTCGATAGCCCTCCTGATGCCTTGGTCGAGCTACCACCTCCAAGAAGGATCTGAGTGTAAGAGCATAGTTGCCTTCCAGATCTCGAGACTAGGAAATAACTCGATAGCCCTCCTGATGCCTTGGTTGGGCTACCACCCCCAAGAAGGATCTGAGTGTAAGAGCATAGTTGCCTTCCAGATCTCGAGACCAGGAAATAGCTCGATAGCCCTCCTGATGCCCTGGTCGGGCTACCACCCCCAAGAAGGATCTGAGTGTAAGAGCATAGTTGCCTTCCAGATCTCGAGACCAGGAAATAGCTCGATAGCCCTCCTGATGCCTTAGTCGGGCTACCACCCCCAAGAAGGATCTGAGTGTAAGAGCATAGTTGCCTTCCAGATCTCGAGACCAGGAAATAGCTCGATAGCCCTCATGATGCCTTGGTCAGGCTACCACCCCCAAGAAGGATCTGAGTGTAAGAGCATAGTTGCCTTCCAGATCTCGAGATCAGGAAATAGCTTGATAGCACTCCTGATGCCTTGGTCGGGCTACTACCCCCAAGAAGGATCTGAGTGTAAAGGCATAGTTGCCCGCCGGATCTCAAAGACTAGGAAATAGCTAAGTAGCATTCCTGATGTCTTGGTTGGGTTATCACCCCATGTATATAATGTTTGCTTTCGTGTGCAAGATCAAAATCATCATAATTGCCTACACGAATCTTAGTTGATGCTACCGATGCTACTCTGGATACCATTCAAGACCAGAAGCAGAATAAAGTTCTCAAATAGGCGAGTCAATTTATCATTAAGGACAAAGGGAGCCTATCCCCCGATAAGGCTACATCCAAATGGGGAGCCCAACCGCCGAATTCGGGCTACAAAAAGAAGAAGGAAAAATAAGAAAAACTGACAATGGCAAAGCAGGGTGCCCACCCCCTTTTCTGGGCAATCAAAAACAAGTCGTCCGCTTCAAGCTATGGGGCTATCATGGCTCCCCTTCGCTAGCCCTCCTCCTCCCTGCTGATCCTCAGCATCAACCCTCCCAACAGGTAGCTGTCCATCTGGGTTATCCTCGCCGACCGCTCCTCCATTTAGAGGCTCTATCGGATGATCAGCTGGCTCTTCCTCCCAAACTTCATTGATCACATCCATAACTTTAGAAGGAATAGCCGCGTCGAGAAGAGCTGCCAAGGGCCCCATCTGGCTCCTATCGACCTTCATCTCTGTTATAGCTGGATCATCAGATGGGCTCCTAACCTCTTCACCAGCTCCCGATTGGTCCTCCTCGGATCGAGAGGACATCACTTTGCTGGACGATTCCCCAAGACCTGAGGGGATAAAGGAAGGAAGATGGAATGAGGGATCTGACTGAGTGGGATGCATCCCAATTCCTGCCGGGCTAGAAGGGACCACCTTGTCACCTTCAGGACGAGATAACTCAGCAGCTTTGAGCATTATTTCCTGTCTGTCCCAGCCCGCAATAGACAACAAATCAAAAGGAGGAGAAAGAGCTTCCGCGGCCTGAAAGGAAGCATAAAAATACCCATCGCTGAAGGAGGTCTCCGCATCAGCTTGCAGCTTGGCCACCTGAGTAATCAGAGACCGGTTCTCAATGTCCAGCTTCCTAGCCTCAGATCTCCAGGAGTCTCGCTGCCTAGCCCGCCGGAGAGATTGAAGACGCTCCTGATCGAAAGATTGCTTCATCCTCTTATGATCGCAGGGAAGCTCGGCCATCTCAAGCTTAATTTTGCCCTGGCTGGAAGTCACCTCTTCCACTAGAGACCGAGCCTACTTGAGCAGTTCCCCGGCCTTCTCGGCTTCAGCTTCGGCTTTTACAGCTCGATCACGAAGAAGGGCTACCTGCTGGTCCGTCGCGACATTGACCTTAAAGGCCTACAAATATAAAACCCGAGTTAGAAACTGAACGAGTTAACAAAAAAAAAGGGGCGTGAAGGACATACAATTACCTCAGCCAAGATAGCAGACCCCTTGGTTATAAGGACGTCCACAGGCATAGAAGACATCTTAGAGATCCCGCCACCCGGACAGGATGCTATGAACTGCTCTAAGACCTCATCCTGCCCTATCAAGCTCGACTGAGGCCGGGAACAGTCGGAAGGAGCCTTCGTGACACCTTTCCCAGGAACGACATCTTTCCCAGAAACCTCCGAGGCTTTGGTTGTTGGAAGCGCAGCTGAATCAGATGTTTGAGTCGAAGGCGTAGCGACTTTAGCAGCCATGGCTGAGGGGGCAGAAACAGTCGGGCCAACTACCTTGGGAGCTTTACCCAAAGCCCGGAAAGCCCGCGAGGCCAGAGTGGCCATCTTAGACCTAGCCGGAGAGACAGAAGAAGCCAGGGCAGGCTCGATCCCAGAAGAAGGAAGAGAAGCTCCACCTTGAGGAGAGCGCGAGACGTGTCGGGTGGTTGGCTCCACGACAAAGACTATGAATAAACAGATAAAAAAATGTTAGAATCAAGCTAAGTAATAAGAAGAAGTGACACAAGGATACTTACGAGGAATAGCGTTTGAAATCCGTAGATATTTGTTCACCCTACGAGGGTCAAAAGCTACAGCGGTAGGGAACATCAGATTCAGGTAATTCCAGGCTAAAATAGCCTTTAAGATAGCTTCGGACTCGGCAGGCAGAGAGTCTCGGTCCTAGGAGGGCTTGTCACTGAAAGCCGTAGGAACCTCGAATTCATGCCCTCCAATGAAAATCGAGCTCCCCAGTCATCCCCTGTCAGGATCCATTCTTCTTTCCATGCAGGATCCTTCTTCGAAGCACCAGGAATGATGAAATTGAGCTTGTTCTTGGCCTTGGCGTAGAACTGACCCCGAGGAGCCCCAAACAAGCTCCCAATCTGAAAAAGATACGCTAGCTCCTCCGCACCTGGCTCCCTTGTCACTTTACTCATCTGGCATTGCTCCCTCCATAACAAAAGGAAGCCAATCAAATGCCTCTAAAAGCCTGGCGTTAACTGAAGGGGAGCGAGCTGGATGGCGTTTAGAGCCCGCCGAAGGGTCGGATGGAGGGGAAGCCTGACCCCGTTCTCAAGAGCGGCCACATGGATCGGAAGCACACCTTTAGGGGGGTTGAAAAACTTGAAGTTCTTGGGAGGCACCGAGATGGATACACTATCGGGGATGCCAAACTTTGACCTCAAGCGGTCGATCGACACCGGGTCAACGGTGGAATCAGGGATGACCCAGAAATTGTAGAGAGGGAGCCTCTCCCCAAAGGGACCAGGAGCCGAGACCCGACGCTCCCCCGCAGCGCCACCGGTCGTTTCTTTGTCGGAATCATCATCAATAATATCTAAAGGGTGGTCGGGATGATTGGAGAACCCTGTCCCGATAGATACGTTCCTACTGGATCGCCGACGTTGTGATGTGGGCGGGGAATCATCACTGTCAGAACTCCTCCTAGCCCGCTTCCCCAGACTAAGACCGACGACCTCCTCGCCGTCGAATATGGAATCATTTGAATCACGACTGTGTTTCGACATTATAGAAGACGAAGAATGAAGAAAGAATAGAAGACGAAGAATGAAGAAAGAAGCAAGCTTGGGGAAAAAACTGTGGAAATATTTCTCAACAAAAGGTTCTTTTCGTTCGAGAAGATGTGAGGAAGACGAGGAGGAAAACAGGCATATATATAGGCAGGAAGGCAACAGCTCAAATTACCAGGATACTCGTTTGGTAACGGACTCGATAACGTAACCGGATTAAACTCTAAAGCGAGCTAATCATCTCATGCCACATCATTTACGTAGTTAAGAGGAAGATCTCCCCAAGATCCTGGTAACGGTAAAAAATATCGGGGACTGCCGTAACGTGATCAGATTAATTCGAAGATAAAATAGTCGGTTCACAACACGTCACTCAAATGAAGAAATTTCCAAAAATTTCAGTAACGGTAAAAGAGGAAGATTTCCCAAATAAAGTGAGAATCTGACCTCAACCCCGAGCTCGACGTCTGGTGTTCAAATCAGAGGGGACTTCTGTTAACAGCCAAAATTGGCTAAGGACCAAAGGGAAATTTTCCACTTACTAGACCTGGTTCCATACCCAAAAGTTTTACCTAAAGACCTCTATATCCAGAGCCAAGCTACGATGCCGCCCCAGGCACAAGGGCGGGCTCCAGAAACATCTGGGATAAAGCCCGGACTCAAGAACTTCCACCAGGAGACCTCTCTATCCAGAGCCGAACTGCGATACCACCCCAAGAATAAAGGCGAGCTCCGGAAACATCCAAGATAAAACCTGGAATGATCGGGCTTAGCCCGCATCATCAAAACTAGAAGCTCCCCGAAGTCAAGGTCATCTTGCAAATGCTCAAGAAACCCGTCGGTACCTCGATTTACACAGAAGAATGTCCCTAGAAGGCCGCGAGGTGAGTCGAAGCCACACCCAGCTTCAAAAAGGTCAGTCAAGGCCACATCTAGCTTCGGAAAAGGCAAGAGAAGCCAGATCTGGCTCCAAGCTGGATGAAAATTCTCAGACATCAAGGTCGAAATACTAAACAACCTCCCTGGTTGATGCATCATACCATATTCGTCATGTCCCACGACTCCTATAAGGATCGTACTGGAAGGATACAAGGAATGAATTAAATCGTACCTGGAAGCGTTATCTACATAAGTAATGAAATCCAAAAAGAAACAAGCTGATCTCTACCACGATACTCTCAATTCGGACGTCAATCTAAAAGTCAAATGATTTAACGCAAGAAATCCCGCCCGATAAGGAAGAGACTGAGACAATCACTGAGACAATCAAGGGAGAATCAGTCTGTTGACCTATAAACCATGTATAAATAGAAAAGAAAAGAAACGAAAAAGGAGACTACTATTCGACAGGCATACGACTAGCAATCGACCATTTACCAAAGAAAGTTGAGACAAACGAGAGAAAAATCTTTGTACTCGTGTACCATGCATGTTAAATAAAAATGTTCTTGTTTATTTATCACTAGATAAACCATTGTCACATATATAAATAATTTCGGCCACCACCTACGTGGTAGTGGTCTCGAGGGCGTTAACAGAGATTTCTCATCCCGAGTAAAATTCCCGTTAACACAAAAGAAAAAGAAAACTTTGTTCATCCATTCTCGGGTTTGCAATTCAAAGAAAAAGGGAGACCACGCTCCTAGGTGATTCACGTACGTGTTCGGATTGGAAGATCTCGTGGTACCGTTCACGATCACTGTTCACAGCGGGGGTACTGTTCACGAACACTGTTTCACGCGGGTACTGTTCACAATCACTGTTCACGCGGGTACTGTTCACGGGCATCGGAAAAGATTTCACGGATTACCAATCGACGTAAGTCAATCGGATCACGGGTCAAGAGTTATTTAACGCTAACCGTATATATTTGAGTTTAATTAATTAAAAGGTTAAGGTTCAACTTTGAAAAAAAAATTAAAACCATACGAAATCTATTTTTCGTTTCTTCCGCTGCGTTTTATATCGATTTTTCCCTAAAATTGGTATCAGAGCCTTGGTTGTACCTTTTAATTAATTAATGTATATATACGTGAATCTATTTCTTTTTATTGTGATTATACATGTTTTAGAAAGAGATGGCACTATAGGTATTCGCATATATAATTACATGTTGAATGTATGGATTTATATATGTTTTATAAAGTGAATTGTTATTGCTCGATTTTGGTCCTAGAATTTCAATGTAATTTTTGTTTCGGATTTGTAACAAGAAGGGTGGTCTATTATCGCCATAATTCCTTCTTGGTAGTTGCTAGGGTTTTATTTTTTTTTGTATGTAAAATAAGTGCAGTATTTTTTTTGTAATCAGGTGCAGTATTTTTTTTTGTAAATCTTACTGCAGTAAAATAAAATAAAAAAAATTTGCTGCAGTAATTTATTCGTAATATGATGTAATGTATTCGGGTATTGAAAATTCGAAGACACGAAGAAAAATGAAGCAACCGGAACCGAGAACGAGCACCGTGCGCACCCTAGGACTGGATTGGGCTGCGCATGGCAAGCCCAATCCTTGGTGGGGTGCACACGGCAGCCTTGTGTGGCCTTATGGGCTGCGCAAGCCAGCCCCTTTATGGGGTTGTGGGCTGTGCACGTCCATGGGAGGAGGCCGAGGGATGAGCGTATGGTTGATGGCCACCTGAAGATCTTGTATTCCTAACAATTGTAATTTACTTGCTTTTCTAGGATGGGCCAAAATTGTTGCTATTTAATTTTTGCTTAAATATTACAATATTTGTTGTTGTATGATAACATGACATTTTAGAATAGGAGTGCCACTCATATATCTCTTTTGGTATGAACATGCATTGAATGATTTAGGTATCTAATTGGCATCTAGATAACTTGGTAAAAATCATTCTTTGGGATTTAATCACATGCCTTAAATAATTGAGTGGAAGAAGGTGTGCAAGAACGCCTATGGCCTCCAAGATTAGTTGAGTTTTATTATTTTTGGTAATCCCCCCAAGGGGCGTCCATAAATGGAATTTAATAATATACTTTCTTACAAGGATAGACTAGACAATTGACTTAAACGAAATCTACTCCCCAAGGAGGGATTTTCGTGAGAGAAAATTGAAGGTCGATATCTTGGTAACACACTCAATGTAATTTTATTAATATCCTCCCAAGAGTTCTTGTTAATAAAAATTACAAGGCTAAAATTAAAAACGCTGGTTGTTATGTTTACAATTAGGTGGGAGCTAGTCTAACTAGTAAATAGTGCGAACTCCCAAAGGAGGCGTAATATTTATGGGTGTTGGATCACCGTTGAATTTTTATGATTGAATTATTTATTTTAATTCAAGATAAATTTTTTAAAAGTGCTATTATCATGATTATTTACTTATATATGTTTTTGTTTTGATCAAAAATCATGACCCCATCACTTATGAACATCCTGAAAGATAACACCTTAACTAGAGATAACTACGTAACATGGAAAAGGAAAATTGGGTTGTTGCTGCAAAGTGAAAAACATAAGTTTGTTCTGACCACTCCTAAACCACCCTTTCCTAATAATGAATCTAATGTGATGCAAAGAGATGAGTATGAGCAGTGGAAGACTTCTGATGATACGGCAAAATGTTACATTATGGCCACTATCTCCGACGTGTTGCAACAGCAACATGAAGGAATGGAGTCCGCTGCTGATATAATGATGTCTCTAGAGGAAATGTTTGCTATGAAGTCTAGGACGACTAAGAGAGAGGCAGTGACTGCTTTTATGAATCTTAGGATGAAACCTGGACAATCTGTGAAAGATCACATGATGAAAGTCATAGCACATCTCAATATTGCTGAACTAAATGGTGTTGAGATTGATGGTGAGACCAAAATTGATATGGTAGTTAACTCACTGTCAGATCCCTTTGATCAGTTCAAGTTGGACTACACCTTGAACAAAAAGGAATACACCTTGCAGGGCCTGATGCAAGATGTTCAAAGCGCTGAAAAGATCCTTGTGAAAAACAAAGGTCAAGAGATTCATTTGGTTGGTAAAGTTGCTACTGTTAAGACCCGTAAGAAGGTAAAGAAACAACAGAAGAAAAAGCAACTTGGGCCTACCAAGAAGGAAACCAAGAAAGTAACCAAGATCAAAGGAAAATGCTTCCTTTGTGGTGAAAAGGGACATTGGAAAAGAGATTGCCCAATGTCCCAGAAAAAGAAGGAAGAAGGTAATGTTAATTATCTAGAAACATGTTTTCTGGCAGATTCTACTGATTCTTGGATCATAGACTCTGGAGCCACTAATCATGTTTGTTATTCCTTGCAGGGGTTTCAGGAAAAGAGAAGGTTGAATGAAGATGAAGTCAATTTGCGCTTAGGCAACGGAACGTTAGTGTCTGCAAGTGCAGTGGGAGATATTAGAGTTATTTTAGATTCTAGTAGGCGTTTAGATTTAATAGACGTTTATTATGTACCTCAATTCAAGAGGAATTTAATTTCAGTTTCTTGTTTAAATAAGTTTGGATATTCGGTTACTTTTAATAAAACTTTTATTATTAGTAAGAATGAAAAAGTTGTTTGCAAAGGTACATTGGAAAACGGTTTATTCTTTTTGCATAGAAATATCTCTCACTCGTTGGACACAGAAATAACGGAACCTAATCATAAAAGAGTAAAATTATCAAAAGATGAAACCTATCTTTGGCATTTACGCCTAGGTCACATTAACCTTAATAGGATTAAAAGATTGGTATGTGACGGACCTTTAAGTGACTTAAAGATTGATGATCTACCAACTTATGAATCTTGTTTGGAAGGTAAAATGACCAAAAGGCCGTTCAATACCAAATGTGCAAGAGCCACTGAATGTTTAGGACTAGTACACACTGATGTATGTGGTCCTATCAGCATTCAAGCTAGAGGTGGATATGAGTACTTCATCACCTTCACAGATGATTACTCAAGATTTGGTTACATGTATCTCATGAGACATAAGTCGGATGCATTTGATATGTTCAAAGCATTCAAAGCTGAAGTAGAAAATCAGCTTGAGAAACATATAAAAATCTTGAGATCTGATCTTGGTAGAGAATATCTATCTGGAGAGTTTCAGCAATATCTTATTGATAATGGGATAGTTTCTTAGCTTTCTGCACCAGGTACACCTCAACAAAATGGGGTAGCAGAAAGGAGAAATAGGACTCTTTTAGAGATGGTTAGATAAATGTTGAGTTATTCAACACTTTCTATTTCTTTTTAGGGATATGCTCTACAAACAGCAATATATGCTAAATGATGTACCATCTAAATCTGTCCCTAAAACCCCACATGAATTGTGGACTGGGTGAAAGCCTAGTTTACAACACATGAGGATATTTGGTTGTCCTGCACATGTGTTGAAAGGAAAGACAGAAAAGATGGAGTCCCGTTCGGAAACATGTATATTTGTGGGGTATCCAAAAGGAACTAAAGGATATTATTTCTATAGTCCTTCTGATCTAAAAGTATTTGTTTCAACAAATGCTTCATTTCTAGAAAAGGACTATATGAATAATTTTGTGCCCAAAAGTAGAATTGTCCTGAATGAGATGTCAGGAGATACAATTCCACAAGAGGTTTCACAACCCAGCCCAATTGTAAGTTCCACTCCAACACAAGATCAACAACCTACCATTCCTCATCGTAGTGGGAGGGTTAGAACACAACCCGAAAGATATATCGGTCTAGGAGAATCTGTTAAGAATCTCCCGGACGACGATGATCCCTACACGTACAAGAAAGCTATTGAGGATGTTGATTGTCGTCATTAGCAAAAGGCAATGCAATCCGAGATTGAATCGATGTTCAATAACAAAGTCTGGTCCCTTGTAGACTTGCCTAAAGGGATAAAACCCATTGGGTGCAAGTGGGTATACAAGAGGAAAAGAGGTATGGATGGTAAGGTGGAAACCTTTAAAGCTAGACTAGTAGCTAAAGGTTATACACAGAAAGAAGGTATCGATTACGAGGAAACCTTCTCACCTGTGGCCATGCTTAAATCCATTAAGATACTCTTATCCATTGCAGCATCTCTAGACTTAGAGATTTGGCAAATGGACGTCAAGACAGCTTTCCTTAATGGAAGTCTTGACGAGAGCATCTACATGATGCTACCAGAGGGATTCATTGAAAAAGGCCAAGAAGAAAGAGTATGCAAGTTGCAAAAGTTTATATATGGACTAAAGCAAGCATCCAGATCCTGGAACATAAGGTTCGATCAAGCTGTAAAGGGTTTTGGATTTATTCAAAACCCTGACGAACCTTGTGTATACAAGAGGATCAAAGGCGACAAGTTGGTTTTCCTCATTCTTTATGTTGATGATATACTACTCATTGGAAACGATGTAAGTGTATTGACATCAGTGAAAGAATGGTTAGCAAAACAATTTGATATGAAGGACTTAGGAGAAGCAAGTTATATTCTTGGTATCCAATTAATAAGGGATAGAGAGAATAGAACGATTGCATTATCCCAAGCTTCATACATTGATAAAATCTTGTCTAGATTCACCATGCAAGATTCCAAGAAAGGTATGTTACTTTTTAGACATGGAATCAAACTTTTTAAGGGTCAAGCACCTAAGAATGTGCATGAAGAGCAATTCATGAGTAGAGTTCCATATGCCTCGACAGTTAGAAGTCTCATGTATGCAATGCTTTATACTAGACTAGATATTTGTTTTGCTGTTGGCATAGTTAGCAGGTTTCAATCGAAACCTGGTCCTGATCATTGGATGGCAGTCAAGCATATTTTCAAGTATCTCAAGAGAACTAGAGATTATATGCTTGTATACTCTGGAGGGGATTTAGTTCTCGTTGGGTATACAGATTCTGATTTCCAGTCGGATTCTGACTCCAGAAAATCCACATCAGGATCTGTGTTTACCATTAGTGGAGGAGCAGTCATATGGAGGAGTATCAAGCAATCGTGTATTGCTGATTCCACCATGGAAGCTGAGTATGTTGCTGCATGCGAAGCTGCCAAAGAGGCTGTTTGGCTCCGCCAATTCTTGATTGACTTAGAAGTGGTTCCTTGTGCGAATAAGCAGATGACTATACACTGTGACAACAATGGTGCAGTGGCTAATTCGAAAGAACTAAGAAGTCATAAGAGAGGTAAACACATTGAAAGGAAGTATCACTTTTTGAGGGAAATTGTTCATAGGGGAGACGTGACGATCACCAAAACCGCGTCAGCAGAAAATCTAGCGGATCCTTTCACAAAGGCTCTACCTCAGAAGAGCTTTGATGGACATATAGAGAACATGGGAATGAGAGATATGACACACTTGCTATAGAGCAAGTGGGAGATTGTTAGGATTCTGCTCAATGGCAAGAGTGTAATATTGTAATTGACAATCTTCTCATATTAATAAAGTGAATTCTGATTCTTACAATTACTTATAGCATTTATTATTATAATTGTCAAGGTAAATAATCATAAGGTCAAAAGACTATGGGACATGAAAAATTGTTCATACATCCGGATATGTATGAGGTAGGCACAATTCTTTAGTTAGTCTTGAATAACGTTCACAACTTAAGTTAAAGGTTGGGCACCTCTATCTTGTTAAAGTTGTAAAATTCTTTTACTAGCATTTGAGTGGGATCAAATGAATATGATGAGTCTAAAATCATCGAAAGGTTTTCGAGTAAAAGAATCTAGTGCACTAGCTGCATTGAACTGGATCACAATGAAATACTTTATCTAGAACCGTCACTAGATATAAGTCTTTTCATTAAAGAGGACAATCGGAGAGTCTATCTTAATCCTGAGATAAATGATGGACTTATGGTTGCAAGTGTTATCATTAAAGCTATCAATGAGTACGATTATATAGCATAGTCTATCCTCGATAGTTTGGTGGTATACATTTGTTAATCGATAGAGGACTTCATTTATAGATATGAACATCGTGGCTCCATTTATTAAATGAGAGTATAATATCATCATATAGATGTTTTGAGGTATTGGATATTAAATCTCAACGTTGAGTTTTCAATAATGATTATTGAAAACATGGCTTCTGGACAAGTCAAAGTATCCAAGTTCGAAATGTGGTCATATGAGGAAATATGATAACTTGGAGAGCTATAGGCGGTCTATGAGCTCTTGGCGATTACTGATATTATTCACGAGGATACACCATCTCCTATAAGATTGTCTAGGGTATGAATGAGAAACATCTCCTTATTCTATCTTTATTTAAGAGTTCAATTTTAGCTCTTTAGTGGAATGAGTTAAAATTAATAGATTGGACCTAAGTGAATCATTTGTTGATTGTGATTAGGTTGTGTCTATTGAAGCTTAAATTTAGATAGCCCGCCAAGACCCCCAATCCACACGTATTTGCATGGATCACTTGATATATTCTACCGGACCGATTTAAGGGTCCATCTAGGATTGTTTTTAATATATCAAGAATATAATATGTCTATTATTTAATTAATGGGCTGCACTATTATATTAATATATTAAAAGGAGACATGTGGGCTTGTTTCTTTTAGTAAGAATGGGTCTGGTTCACATGTGGGCTTTTATTTAAAGTCCAATGGATTAAATGAAATAAGAAGATAATATATGGCCCATTTATATAAGTGGGGCGGCAAGGTGTATATATTAACCTAATATATTATTTTGTTTCATTGTTTTAATTAAATAAGAATTAGTTAATTTATTAATTAATTGTTTAATTAAGAAACAAATCTTTTTCTGATCAAGAAATATATTTCCTAAAGTTATACTATTGGTAATAGTATATCAAAAGTAAAAGACTTGTTTGATAAGAAAATAAATAATTAATTTTATTTATTTAATCAAATAAGAAGTCTTTTTATTTAGTCAATAAAAGAATAAAAATATCTATGAGTTGGATTAGGTTTTGAAGTCTAAAGGTTGATGGAAATTAGGGTGCAACACAAACTCTTTTTGGTATGTGATTTGCGACAACCCTAGTCCATTTAGAGGAAGATTTCGGCAATCCTAAATAGAAGAGGAAGCAAAATTTCGGCCACCTATATAATTCCACATATAGAATTCGGCCACAATAGTTGATTGAATGATTCAATTTTTCTTCTTCTTCTCAATTCATAGAAAAGGATAATTTTTATTCTACTAAACATAAAAGAGAGAAGAGATTATTCTTTGATAGTACACTGATTGCTTGTTCATCAATAAGCTTGTGTGTACAACATCGAATTAGGTTCAAGCGAGTTTCGATCATTAGATTGAGAACTTAAAAGTGACCGGAATAATTTTTGTCTTCTTTTGATTGTTTTGTGACTAACAAAAGAAAAAGAAAACTTTGTTCATCCATTCTCAGGTTTGCAATTCAAAGAAAAAGGGAGACCACGCTCATAGGTGATTCACGTACGTGTTCGGATTGGAAGATCTCGCGGTATTGTTCACGATCACTGTTCACGCGGTACTGTTCACAATCACTGTTCACGCGGGTACTGTTCACGGGCATCGAAAAAGATTTTGCGGATTACCAATCGACGTAAGTCAATCGGATCACGCGTCAAGAGGTATTTAACTCTAACCGTGTATATTTGAGTTTAATTAATTAAAAGGTTAAGGTTCAACTTTGAGAAAAATTTTAAAACCATACGAAATCTATTTTTCATTTCTTCCGCTGCGTTTTATATCGATTTTTCCCTACAGGAAAAACCTCCATGGATGCTCTTGGAAGCTCCTCTCTCTCTTTTGAAATGAAGAAAATGAAGAAGGGAAGAAGAAGTGTGGGCTGTAAAAAATTCTGAAGAGAGGAGAGGAAAAGGTGTTTATATAGTGTTGGGAGGTTATGGTATGAATTGGTAGTGATGGGACGAAAATGCCCCTCAATTTCGGGTAAAAACGCTACCTCCAGGTGCCATTCGGTGGTCAAAACGGCGGCCATGGTGCCAGCCGTTTTGCCCGCCCAATTGGTGAAGAAACCTACTGTCCTAATTCGGCGGTTAGAACGGCGGTTTGGTTGCCAGCCATTTTTCCCGCCGAATGCCATTTCTGCTCTGCGCACCAGTTACTCAAACATGCATAATGTCCTCCAAAAAAGTCGGAATTGCAATCCATAAAAAGTTCTGAAAACTAGACTTCGTACCTTTCGAAATATATAAAGATCTTGATGTGAATCGATCAGAGGAGGGAGTTATGGTACCCATAAGTCGGACGTTCTGCACAGGCCCATATAATTTCAGCCCATAAGCTGTCGGAAAATCAGAGGGGTTCATGCACGCGGTCTCGGTGTTCCGTTCTTGCTTGATGACAGATCAACCATGGGAACATCTAGATTTGCTTGGCCATGATTGGGCTTAGATCACGTCGCGGTCCGTATCAACGGTGAGGCGCGGCACTCTGAATACTTCAATTTATTCTCGTTTTTTGCTCTTTTTGCCTCCCAATCTAAACTTTAAGCTCAAAACCGTGAAATAGGGAATATGTACCTACACATGACTCAACAAACACAGTATATACAAAATTTGCTTGAAATGACAACAAACGATAGGAAAATTGGGGACCTAAAATAGGTTTAAAATAGTCCGATCAAATACCTCCAAACCTATCATTTGCTCGTCCTCGAGCAAACCAAAAAATAGAAAAACAGACAAACAAAACATATAATAGTTAAAAATAAATAAAAACTAGGCTAGTCCACTCTCGTAGGAAACACGATGGCACTTAGCACGTGCCACAAGCCTTTGAACCTATAGGCGGCCCTAATAGGAGGAGTTACAGTCTCCTGAGGGTTTACAGTTACAACACCCACAAATATATACTCTGCTAGAAAATGGTTGAGTTGCAGTCCAAACTTACCAAGCAAAAACAACACGTGCATGCTAGAATCTCAAATATACCAATCAATAAACATGTATCACATAATGCAAGTATGCCAATACTTAGGATGTTTTCGGTTTACAAAACAACTACTCTCGAATGCCCAAGATAAAATTCACCTTGACTTTAATCCTCACCGGATTTCAGTCATATATTTTCACTCAGAATCCTAGGCGCAGTCTCTAGCAAACATATGCGAATGAGTTTAGGTACATGGAATAAAATATAATAGCATATGAGTATTTTCAAATAAAGCACATTTTCTGAAAATCGATCTCATGAAAGGAATTGAAATGCCATGAACGTGGAAAGAGTATGCATCGACTCACATTCCCAATATAAACTTCCTAAGAGATCAAATGGACTTTCCCTAATTGTATTTGTGGCCAAGGGTGTTGGTAGTGTAGGGGATGGAGGATATGGTAGGAGTGGGAAGATAAAGCTACTAACCATGCCAAGGTGTTTACATTAAAATTACATCACTTTGAGCTCATTTACACTTTACATTACAATTCAAGCGTCTAGGCTATAAACCTTTACATTGCACATTTTGTGCTACATTTGTACTCAACTTTTTAGAGTAACTTTACATTTGAAGAATTTGAAGGCTTAAGTGTTTATATTTCACGCTTTTTCCTTTTAAGCCTTTGCCTTTGCACAATTTACATACATTTGCCTAAGTACACGCTTCACACATTTTAGAGCTAGCTTCTCTAAAATAATACACCTTAACATGATCAATAACTAGTGTAGGTGAAAGTGTTTGGGTTATGTAGGTGGTGAAGGTTTAGTGTTTGGTCTCAATTTTTCTGATGAAAGCACATATCTATGGGCAAGTGTTTAGGCTATTTTAGTAGTTACGCTCACACTCAAGTCCAAAATCATTTCTAAAAGTTCATCTAGCAAGGGAATGCAAATCTCAAACAAGCAGTCCACATGATGATGTTCTATGGCAATCAATGAAAGACAATTGATGAACAATGAGATCACTAAAAATTAAGTACAAAACCGAGGAGTGTTTAAGAGTAGAAATGATATAACCCTCACAAATAAAACGTTTATAAGGCACACAATCTCACAAGGGTAGTCTCCACTATTTTCCTAAGCGAAACAAGAATAGAGGTCTAATCCCACTCAACATCAAAAGATTAGTACTGTACAAGCATATTTAAAGTGATGCACGAAGCTAAAAGCATACATGATATGTCTCAACCGGCACAAGAAGAAAAACAACTCAACAAAACCGGAACTATTACAAAAAATTTCAAAATGATCGGTTTGCAGAGATTTGAAAATTTTCTAAACGTAACAAAACACATATAAAACACGAAAGTGTCCACACCCCCAAACCTAAACTCAACATTGTCCTCAATGTTGCTCAAATCATAAAATATGGACAATGCTTAGCAAGATTCAGAGATAATAACACAACAACACAAATACTAAAAACCGAAGATCTAAGCACAATACAATTCCACTCTTAGATCTACACACAAAAAATAAAAATCACAAACACAACAAACATAGCATTCCTATCATTTAGCGCATGGGCGGTTTCCGCCCAAGTAAACAACTAATCCACAAGCACTCAAATTAAGCAGAGGAATTACCTCAAGTGTCGGCGACCAACACGTCCGTTGTGGCGCTACCGTTTCACTTGATGGAATTGTTGCGGTGAGATAAGTGCACACTTTGTTCTCAAGAGTTGTGCGGTCCATAAAACCCGAAATTGTTCTTTCCTAGCACAAGCACAACTCAAAAACAATCAAATGCATATGTCATAAATAAAAGAAAGTAAGAAAAAGAAAAATCTAACCGCATACATAAATATCCGCAAAGCAATTAAATTTAACATTTACAGAACCTAAGCTAAAACAAGAAACAATTAACGAATACACATCCCCGGCAGCGGCGCCATTTTAATGTATTAATTTTTGTGTCGTTGAAAGCATCATCAAAATATTTATAATAAAATCAACCTTGCTATAAGGCACAAGTCAAAAGACATATATAGAAATAAAACTAGTACAGCGTGCAAGCAAGGGTATCGTTCTGTAGGGATGTGTTGTTAACCGTTTTGGGTTTTAGAGTTTAGGGAAAGCATGTAAATAGAATGTGGAGAGGTGAGAATGGTGTGTGAAGTGGTGTTGTGTGTGTGTGTGTAGAAAATGTAAAGAAAAATAATATAAAAATAAACAAGAGAATATGGAGGGGTGAGAATGGTGATTAAATGAGAAATAATAAAAGGGTGGATATGAGAGATGCATGAAAGTGGTCACATAAGGGTTTACAAGTTTACCAAACATAAATGCACACAAGTGGGTTGTTAGACATCAAGCACATCCAATTCAAGTTAAGGGTTCGTTCTTGCCTCAATCCGATTTATACCCATTCATAGAGCTAACGGTTGAAGAGTGTGTCGAGAGTCTCTCAAACACGAAACCGCGACCAACATATGTGAACCAATCCTACAAACCAATGCTAGATTGAGCCTCAATACTAACATGGTATTGTAAAACGGCAACATTAAGTCTAATGAATGTGGAAAGAGTAATTGTTCCTCCAACCATAACTTTCCTAGAGCCCCTAGCGCAAGAAATAGCCGAATTCCCAATTATTGTTTCACTAATCATAACTCACCTAGAGCCCCTAGTGTGAGGAATAACTAAAGACCAATATATAACAAATAATGAACCAAACCTCTTTAAATAAGGCAATTAACAAGGTCATTCATTCTTCCTAGCTAATTAGTCAAGTCTATGCCCGGAATGGCCTTTCCAATGGCACAATCCTAACTCTAATTCACTCAAATCCATCCATACACATGCAAAATTTGACTTTCCATCAACATACACATACAAATGGGACATTTGATTACAACTACTCCTACAATGACATTAATCTACTCCTAATCCCATTCATGAACACATATTAATTTCCAATCTTCATACACAAGCATTTCAAGATAGAGATATATTGAATAAAAGCAAGAATGAATCAAAACACAAATTAAATATAAAAACAACCACACAATATATTAAGCACAAATTAGGTTTACAAATACTCCCAAGTGGGGGTTACACATTTAAGAAAACAAGAAATACAAAGAGATGAGAAAATAGAGATACAACCCTTGAAGAAAACCTCCTCTAAGAGCTCCTCATTGCTTGGTCCGAAATTGGTCAAAATACCCTCCTTTCTTCTTGCAATCTACTCCTAAATGGGTGGATGATGGGTAGAAGGTGAAATGGGGAGCATCCATGGAGGAAAAACCTCCACGGATGCTCTTGGAAGCTCCTCTCTCTCTTTTGAAATGAAGAAAATGAAGAAGGGAAGAAGAAGTGTGGGCTGTAAAAAATTCTGAAGAGAGGAGAGGAAAAGGTGTTTATATAGTTTTGGGAGGTTAGGGTATGAATTGGTAGTGAAGGGACGAAAATGCCCCACAATTTCGGGTAAAAACGCGACCCCTAAGTGCTGTTTGGCGGTCAAAACGGCTGCCATGGTGCCAGCCGCTTTGCCCGCTGAATTGGTGAAGAAACCTACTATCCTTATTCGGTGGTCAGAACGGCGGTTTGGTTGCCCGCCGTTTTTCCCGCCGAATACCATTTCTACTATGTGCACCAGTTATGTAGGAAAAAATCGATATAAAACGCAGCGGAAGAAACGAAAAATAGATTTCGTATGGTTTTAAAATTTTTCTCAAAGTTGAACCTTAACATTTGAATTAATTAAACTCAAATATATACGGTTAGAGTTAAATACCTCTTGACGCGTGATCCGATTGACTTACGTCGATTGGTAATCTGCAAAATCTTTTCTGAAGCCCGTGAACAGTACCCGCGTGAACAGTGATTGTGAACACTACCACGTGAACAGTGATCGTGAACAGTACCGTGTGAACAGTGATCGTGAACACTACCCCGTGAACAGTGATCGTGAACAGTACCGAGAGATCTTCCAATCCGAACACGTACGTGAATCACCTAGGAGCGTGGTCTCCCTTTTTCTTTGAATTGCAAACCTGAGAATTGATGAACAAAGTTTTCTTTTTCTTTTTTTAGTCACAAAACAATCAAAAGAAGACAAAAATTATTCCGGTCACTTTTGAGTTCTCAATCTAATGATCGAAACTCGCGTGAACCTAATTCGATATTGTACACACAAGCTTATTGATAAACAAGCAATCAGTGTACTATCAAAGAATAATCTCTTCTCTCTTTTATGTTTTTTAGAATAAAAATTATCCTTTTTCTATGTATTGAGAAGAAGAAGAAAAATTGAATCATTTAATCAACTATGGTGGCCGAATTCTATATGTGGTATTATATAGGTGGCCGAAATTTTGCTTCCTCTTCTATTTAGGATTGCCGAAATCTTCCTCTAAAAGGACTAGGGTTGCCGCAAATCACATACCAAAAAGAGTTTGTGTTGCACCCTAATTTCCATCAACCTTTAGACTTCAAAACCTAATCTAACTGATAGATATTTTTATTCTTTTATTAATTAAATAAAAAGACTTCTTATTTGATTAAATAAATAAAATTAATTATTTATTTTCTTATCAAACAAGTCTTTTACTTTTAATATACTACTACCAATAGTATAACTTTAGGAAATATATTTCCTGACCAGAAAAAGATTTGTTTCTTAATTAAACAATTAATTAATAAATTAACTAATTCTTATTTAATTAAAACAATGAAACAAAATAATATATTAGGTTAATATATACACCTTGCCGCCCCACTTATATAAATGGGCCATATATTATTTTCTTATTTCATTTAATCCATTGGACTTTAAATAAAAGCCCACATGTGAACCAGACCAATTCTTACTAAAAGAAACAAGCCCACATGTCTCCTTTTAATATATTAATATAATAGTGCAGCCCATTAATTAAATAATAGACATATTATATTCTTGATATATTAAAAACAATTCTAGATGGACCCTTAAATCGGCCCGGTAGAATATATCAAGTGATCCATGCAAATACGTGTGGATTGGGGATCTTGGCGGGCTATCTAAATTTAAGCTTCAATAGACACAACCTAATCACAATCAACAAATGATTCACTTAGGTCCAATCTATTAATTTTAACTCATTCCACTAAATAGCTAAAATTGAACTCTTAAATAAAGATAGAATAAGGAGATGTTTCTCATTCATACCCTAGACAATCTTATAGGAGATGGTGTATCCTCGTGAATAATATCAGTAATCGCCAAGAGCTCATAGACCGCCTATAGCTCTCCAAGTTACCATATTTCCTCATATGACCACATTTTGAACTTGGATACTTTGACTTGTCCAGAAGCCATGTTTTCAATAATCATTATTGAAAACTCAACGTTGAGATTTAATATCCAATACCTCAAAACATCCATATGATGATATTATACTCTCATTTAATAAATGGAGCCACGATGTCCATATCTATTAATGAAGTCCTCTATCGATTAACAAATGTATACCACCAAACTATCGAGGATAGACTATGCTATATAATCGTACTCATTGATAGCTCTAATGATAACACTTGCAACCATAAGTCCATCATTTATCTCAGGATTAAGATAGACTCTCTGATTGTCCTCTTTAATGAAAAGACTTATATCTAGTGATGGTTCTAGATAAAGTATTTCATTGTGATCCAGTTCAATGCACCTAGTGCACTAGATTCTTTTACTCGAAAACCTTTCGATGATTTTAGACTCATCATATTCATTTGATCCCACTCAAATGCTAGTAAAACAATTCTACAACTTTAACAAGATAGAGGTGCCCAACCTTTAACTTAAGTTGTGAACGTTATTCAAGACTAACTAAAGAATTGTGTCTACCTCATACATATCCGGATGTATGAACAATTCTTCATGTCTCATAGTCTTTTGACCTTATGATTATTTACCTTGACAATTATAATAATAAATGCTATAAGTAATTGTAAGAATCAGAATTCACTTTATTAATATGAGAAGATTGTCAATTACAATATTACATTCTTGCCATTGAGCATAATCCTAACAATCTCCCACTTGCTCTATAGCAAGTGTGTCATATCTCTCATTCCCATGTTCTCTAGATGTCTATCAAAGCTCTTCTGAGGTAGAGCCTTTGTGAAAGGATCCGCTAGATTTTCTGCTGACGCAATTTTGGTGATCGTCACGTCTCCCCTATGAACAATTTCCCTCAAAAGGTGATACTTTCTTTCAATGTGTTTACCTCTCTTATGACTTCTTGGTTCTTTCAAATTAGCCACTGCACCACTGTTGTCACAGTGTATAGTGATCTGCTTATTCACACTAGGAACCACTTCTAAGTCAATCAAGAATTGGCGGAGCCAAACAGCCTCTTTGGCAGCTTCACATGCAGCAACATACTCAGCTTCCATGGTGGAATCAGTAATACAAGATTGCTTGATACTCCTCCATATGACTGCTCCTCCTTCAGTGGTAAACACAGATCCTGATGTGGATTTTCTAGAGTCAGAATCCGACTGGAAATCAGAATCTGTATACCCAACGGGAATTAAATCCCCTCCAGAGTATACAAGCATATAATCTCTAGTTCTCTTGAGATACTTGAAAATATGCTTGACTGTCGTCTAATGATCAGGACCAGGTTTCAATTGAAACCTGCTAACTATGCCAACAGCAAAACAAATATCTGGTCTAGTACAGAGCATTGCATACATGAGACTTCCAACTGCCGAGGCATATGGAACTCTACTCATGAATTGCTCTTCATGCACATTCTTAGGTGCTTGACCCTTAGAAAGTTTGATTCCATGTCTAAAAGGTAACATACCTTTCTTGGAATCTTGCATGGTGAATCTAGACAAGATTTTATCAATGTATGAAGCTTGGGATAATGCAATCGTTCTATTCTTTCTATCCCTTATTACTTGGATACCAAGAATATAACTTGCTTCTCCTAAGTCCTTCATATCAAATTGTTTTGCTAACCATTCTTTCACTGATGTTAATACACCTACATCGTTTCCAATGAGTAGTATATCATCAACATAAAGAATGAGGAAAACCAACTTGTCGCCTTTGATCCTCTTGTATACATAAGGTTCGTCAGGGTTTTGAATAAATCCAAAACTCTTTACAGCTTGATCGAACCTTATGTTCCAGGATCTGGATGCTTGCTTTAGTCCATATATGGACTTTTGCAACTTGCATACTCTTTCTTCTAGGCCTTTTTCAATGAATCCCTCTGGTTGCATCATGTAAATGCTCTCGTTAAGACTTCCATTAAGGAAAGCTGTCTTGACGTCCATTTGCCAAATCTCTAGGTCTAGAGATGCTGCAATGGATAAGAGTATCCTAATGAATTTAAGCATGGACATAGGTGAGAAGGTTTCATCGTAATCGATACCTTCTTTCTGTGTATAACCTTTAGCTACTAGTCTAGCTTTAAAGGTTTCCACCTTACCATCCATACCTCTTTTCCTCTTATATACCCACTTGCACCCAATGGGTTTTATCCCTTTAGGCAAGTCTACAAGGGACCGGACTTTGTTATTGAACATCGATTCAATCTCGGATTGTATTGCCTTTTGCCAATGATGACAATCAACATCCTCCATAGCTTCCTTGTACGTGTAGGGATCATCGTCGTCCGAGAGATTCTCAACAGATTCTCTGAGACCGATATATCTTTCGGGGGTTGTTCTAACCCTCCCACTACGATGAGGAATGATAGGTTGTTGATCTTGTGTTGGAGTGGAACTTACAATTGGGCTGGGTTGTGAAACCTCTTGTGGAATTGTATCTCCTGACATCTCATTTAGGACAATTCTACTTTTGGGCACAAAATTATTCATATAGTCCTTTTCTAGAAATGAAGCATTTGTTGAAACAAATACTTTTAGATCAGAAGGACTATAGAAATAATATCCTTTAGTTCCATTTGGATACCCCACAAATATACATGTTTCCGAACGGGACTCCATCTTTTCTGTCTTTCCTTTCAACACATGTGCAGGACAACCAAATATCCTCATGTGTTGTAAACTAGGCTTTCGCCCAGTCCACAATTCATGTGGGGTTTTAGGGACAGATTTAGATGGTACATCGTTTAGAATATATATTGCTGTTTGTAGAGCATATCCCCAAAAAGAAATAGGAAGTGTTGAATAACTCAACATTGATCTAACCATCTCTAAAAGAGTCCTATCTCTCCTTTCTGCTACCCCATTTTGTTGAGGTGTACCTGGTGCAGAAAGCTGAGAAACTATCCCATTATCAATAAGATATTGCTGAAACTCTCTAGATAGATATTCTCCACCACGATCAGATCTCAAGATTTTTATATGTTTCTCAAGCTGATTTTCTACTTCAGCTTTGAATGCTTTGAACATATCAAATGCATCCGACTTATGTCTCATGAGATACTCATAACCAAATCTTGAGTAATCATCTGTGAATGTTATGAAGTACTCATATCCACCTCTAGTTTGAAGGCTCATAGGACCACATACATCAGTGTGTACTAGTCCTAAACATTCAGTGGCTCTTGCACCTTTGGTATTGAACGGCCTTTTGGTCATTTTACCTTCCAAACAAGATTCACAAGTTGGTAGATCATCAACCTTTAAGTCACTTAAAGGTCCGTCACATACCAATCTTTTAATCCTATTAAGGTTAATGTGACCTAGGCATAAATGCCAAAGATAGGTTTCATCTTTTGATAATTTTACTCTTTTATGATTACGTTCCGTTATTTCTATGTCTAACTAGTGAGAGATATTTCTATGCAAAAAGAATAAACCGTTTTCAATGTACCTTTGCAAACAACTTTGTCATTCTTACTAATAATAAAAGTTTTATTAAAAGTAACCGAATATCCAAACTTATTTAAACAAGAAACTGAAATTAAATTCCTCTTGAATTGAGGTACATAATAAACGTCTATTAAATCTAAATGCCTACTAGAATCTAAAATAACTCTAATATCTCCCACTGCACTTGCAGACACTAACGTTCTGTTGCCCAAGTGCAAATTGACTTCATCTTCATTCAACCTTCTCTTTTCCTGAAACCCCTGCAAGGAATAACAAACATGATTAGTGGCGCCAGAGTCTATGATCCAAGAATCAGTAGAATCTGCCAGAAAACATGTTTCTAGATAATTAACATTACCTTCTTCCTTCTTTTTCTGGGACTTTGGGCAATCTCTTTTCCAATGTCCCTTTTCACCACAAAGGAAGCATTTCCCTTTGATCTTGGTTACTTTCTTGGTTTCCTTCTTGGTAGGCCCAAGTTGCTTTTTCTTCTGTTATTTCTTGACCTTCTTACGGGTCTTAACAGTAGCAACTTTACCAACCAAATGAATCTCTTGACCTTTGTTTTTCACAAGGATCTTTTCAGCGCTTTGAACATCTTGCATCAGGCCTTGCAAGGTGTATTCCTTTTTATTCAAGGTGTAGTCCAACTTGAACTGATCAAAGGAATCTGATAGTGAGTTAACTACCATATCAATTTTGGTCTCACCATCAATCTCAGCACCATTTAGTTCAGCAATATTGAGATGTGCTATGACTTTCATCATGTGATCTTTCACAGATTGTCTAGGTTTCATCCTAAGATTCATAAAAGCAGTCACTGCCTCTCTCTTAGTCATCCTAGACCTCATAGCAAACATTTCCTCTAGAGACATCATTATATCAGCAGCGGACTCCATTCCTTCATGTTGCTGTTGCAACACGTCGAAGATAGTGGCCATAATGTAACATTTTGCCATATCATCAGAAGTCTTCCACTGCTCATACTCATCTCTTTGCATCACATTAGATTCATTATTAGGAAGGGGTGGTTTAGGAGTGGTCAGAACAAACTTATGTTTTTCACTTTGCAGCAACAACCCAATTTTCCTTTTCCATGTTACGTAGTTATCTCCAGTTAAGGTGTTATCTTTCAGGATGTTCATAAGTGATGGGGTCATGATTTCTGATTAAAATAAAAACATATATAAGTAAATAATCATGATAATAGCACTTTTAAAAATTTATCTTGAATTAAAATAAATAATTCAATCATAAAAATTCAACGGTGATCCAACACCCATAAATATTATGCCTCCTTTGGGAGTTCGCACTATTTACTAGTTAGACTAGGTCCCACCTAATTGTTAACATAACAACTAGCGTTTTTAATTTTAGTCTTGTAATTTTATTAACAAGAACTCTTGGGAGGATATTAATAAAATTACATTGAGTGTGTTACCAAGATATCGACCCTCAATTTTCTCTCACGAAAATCCCTCCTTGGGGAGTAGATTTCGTTTAAGTCAATTGTCTAGTCTATCCTTGTAAGGAAGTATATTGTTAAATTCCATTTATGGACGCCCCTTGGGGGGATTACCAAAAATAATAAAACTCAACTAATCTTGGAGGCCATAGGCGTTCTTGCACACCTTCTCCCACTCAATTATTTAAGGCGTGTGATTAAATCCCAAAGAATGATTTTTACCAAGTTATCTAGATTCCAATTAGATACCTAAATCATTCAATGCATGTTCATACCAAAAGAGATATATGAGTGGCACTCCTATTCTAAAATGTCATGTTATCATACAACAACAAATATTGTAATATTTAAGCAAAAATTAAATAGCAACAATTTTGGCCCATCCTAGAAAAGCAAGTAAATTATAATTGTTAGGAATACAAGATCTTCAGGTGGCCATCAACCATACGCTCATCCCTCGGCCTCCTCCCATGGACGTGCACAGCCCACAACCCCACAAAGGGGCTGCCTTGCGCAGCCCATAAGGCCACACAAGGCTGCCGTGCGTAGCCCACCAAGAATTGGGCTTGCCATGCGCAGCCCAATCCAGTCCTAGGGTGCGCACGGTGCTCGTTCTCGGTTCCGGTTGCTTCGTTTTTCTTCGTGTCTTCGAATTTTCAATACCCGAATACATTACATCATATTACGAATCAATTACTGCAGCAATTTTTTTAAATTTTTTTTATTTTACTGCAGTAAGATTTACAAAAAAATACTGCACCTGATTACAAAAAAAATACTGCACTTATTTTACAAACAAAAAAAAAAAAACCCTAGCAACTACCAAGAAGGAATTATGGTGATAATAGACCACCCTTCTTGTTACAAATCCTAAACAAAAATTACATTGAAATTCTAGGACCAAAATCGAGCAATAATAATTCACTTTATAAAACATATATAAATCCATACATTCAACATGTAATTATATATGCGAATACCTAGAGTGCCATCTCTTTCTAAAACATGTATAATCATAATAAAAAAGAAATAGATTCACGTATATATACGTTAATTAATTAAAAGGTACAACCAAGGCTCTGATACCAATTGTAGGAAAAAATCGATATAAAACGTAGCGGAAGAAACGAAAAATAGATTTCGTATGGTTTTAAAATTTTTCTCAAAGTTGAACCTTAACCTTTTAATTAATTAAATTCAAATATATACGGTTAGAGTTAAATACCTCTTGACGCGTGATCCGATTGACTTACGTCGATTGGTAATCCGTAAAATCTTTTCTGATGCCCGTGAACAGTACCGGCGTGAACAGTATTCGTGAACAGTACCCTCGTGAACAGTGATCGTGAACAGTACCGCGAGATCTTCCAATCCGAACACATACGTGAATCACCTAGGAGCGTGGTCTCCCTTTTTCTTTGAATTGCAAACCTGAGAATGGATGAACAAAGTTTTCTTTTTCTTTTGTTAGTCACAAAACAATCAAAAGAAGACAAAAATTATTCCGGTCACTTTTGAGTTCTCAATCTAATGATCGAAACTCGTGTGAACCTAATTCGATTTTGTACACACAAGCTTATTGATGAACAAGCAATCAGTGTACTATCAAAGAATAATCTCTTCTCTCTTTTATGTTTTTTAGAATAAAAATTATTCTTTTTCTATGAATTGAGAAGAAGAAGAAAAATTGAATCATTTAATCAACTATGGTGGCCGAATTCTATATGTGGTATTATATAGGTGGCCGAAATTTTGCTTCCTCTTCTATTTAGGATTGCCGAAATCTTCCTCTAAATGGACTAGGGTTGCCGCAAATCACATACCAAAAAGAGTTTGTGTTGCACCCTAATTTCCATCAACCTTTAGACTTCAAAACCTAATCTAACTGATAGATATTTTTATTCTTTTATTAATTAAATAAAAAGACTTCTTATTTGATTAAATAAATAAAATTAATTATTTATTTTCTTATCAAACAAGTCTTTTACTTTTAATATACTACTACCAATAGTATAACTTTAGGAAATATATTTCCTGACCAGAAAAAGATTTGTTTCTTAATTAAACAATTAATTAATAAATTAACTAATTCTTATTTAATTAAAACAATGAAACAAAATAATATATTAGGTTAATATATACACCTTGCCGCCCCACTTATATAAATGGGCCATATATTATTTTCTTATTTCATTTAATCCATTGGACTTTAAATAAAAGCACACATGTGAACCAGACCCATTCTTACTAAAAGAAACAAGCTCACATGTCTCCTTTTAATATATTAATATAATAGTGCAGCCCATTAATTAAATAATAGACATATTATATTTTTGATATATTAAAAACAATTCTAGATGGACCCTTAAATCGGTCCGGTAGAATATATCAAGTGATCCATGCAAATACATGTGGATTGGGGATCTTGGCGGGCTATCTAAATTTAAGCTTCAATAGACACAACCTAATCACAATCATCAAATGATTCACTTAGGTCCAATCTATTAATTTTAACTCATTCCACTAAAGAGCTAAAATTGAACTCTTAAATAAATATAGAATAGGAGATGTTTCTCATTCATACCCTAGACAATCTTATAGGAAATGGTGTATCCTCGTGAATAATATCAGTAATCGCCAAGAGCTCATTGACCGCCTATAGCTCTCCAAGTTACCATATTTCCTCATATGACCACATTTCGAACTTGGATACTTTGACTTGTCCAGAAGCCATGTTTTCAATAATCATTATTGAAAACTCAACGTTGAGATTTAATATCCAATACCTCAAAACATCCATATGATAATATTATACTCTCATTTAATAAATGGAGCCACGATGTCCATATCTATAAATGAAGTCCTTTATCGATTGACAAATGTATACCACCAAACTATCGAGGATAGACTATGCTATATAATCGTACTCATTGATAGCTCTAATGATAACACTTGCAACCATAAGTCCATCATTTATCTCAGGATTAAGATAGACTCTCCGATTGTCCTCTTTAATGAAAAGACTTATATCTAGTGACGGTTCTAGATAAAGTATTTCATTGTGATCAAGTTCAATGCACCTAGTGCACTAGATTCTTTTACTCGAAAACCTTTCGATGATTTTAGACTCATCATATTCATTTGATCCCACTCAAATGCTAGTAAAACAATTCTACAACTTTAACAAGATAGAGGTGCCCAACCTTTAACTTAAGTTGTGAACGTTATTCAAGACTAACTAAAGAATTGTGTCTACCTCATACATATCCAGATGTATGATCAATTCTTCATGTCTCATAGTCTTTTGACCTTATGATTATTCACCTTGACAATTATAATAATAAATGCTATAAGCAATTGTAAGAATCAGAATTCACTTTATTAATATGAGAAGATTATCAATTACAATATTACACTTTTGCCATTGAGCATAATCCGAACAAGTTACTCAAACAAGCACAGCTTCCTCCAGAAAAGTTGGAATTGCAATCAGTAAAAAGTTCTAAAAACTAGACTTCTGTACCTTTCGAAATATATAATGATCGCAATGTGAATCAATCAGAGGTGGGAGTTATGGCACCCACAAGTTGGACGTTCTGCACAGGCCCATATAATTTCAGCCCATAAGCTGTCGGAAAATCAGAGGGGTTCGTGCACGCGGTCTCAGTGTTCCGTTCTTGCTTGATGACGGATCAACCGTGGGAACATCTAGATTTTCTTGGCCACGATTGGGCTTAGATCACATCGCGGTCTGTATCAACGGTGAGGCACGGCACTCTGAATACTTCAATTTATTCTCGTTTTTGGCTTTTTTTGCCTCCCAAACTTTAAGCTCAAAACCATGAAATAGGGAATATGTACCTACACATGGATCAACAAACACATTATATACAAAATATGCTTGAAACGAGAACAAACGATAGGAAAATTGGGGACCTAAAATAGGTATAAAATAGTCCGATCAGTAGTGCACAAGCAAATTGATCTAGAATAATTGTGAAAGGCCTGAGGGTAGTAGTGGTGGGTTAGTAACTGAGAATGGTGTGACAAGAGCTCAATGTAGGTTGTAAACATCATTACATATTGTGGATTTAAGGACCATATGTGGCTAGAAGGATAGCCCATGAGTTTTGCCTAGTTGGAGGGTTTCTCACGTAAAACAATCGATGTGTTATTTATTGTTTTCCGCACTTTAGATTATCGATTGATTGCTTGTTTTATTTGGTTAATTTTTTCATTATTGACTAATCAAGAAAAATCGGTAATTAACTTGATTAAAACCTATTAACCCCCCTCCTTATGTTAGGTTAGACACACTTTTGTGTATTTTCATCGAGGTTCTATTCCAACAGGCCCACATTTCCATTAGGGTGGTATCGTTGAACTCTTACAGAGGCATGTACTATCTCAACCGGGATAACTGCTTCAGTCTCGAATGCTAACGAGTAGGAAGTTTCTCCCATTGAAGTCTTTTCAATATTCCGGTAGGCCTAGAGCACCTCGTGCAACTTGTCTGCCCAGTTTCCCTTTTTACCGTCAAGCTTGGCCATTAAGGTGTGCTTGATGATCTTGTTCATAGCTTCAGTTTACCCATTCGTCTGTGGGTGAGCATGTGCGGCGTAGTAGTTCTTGATGTGATACTTCTGGCACATTTCTCTGATGTTACCACTATCGAATTGGGTTCCATTACCAGTGATGATTGTATCTGGGATCTCAAATTGATAGATGATGTTCTTCTTTACGAAACTAGTTATGATAGCCTCGGTTATATGCACCAGTGCTTCTGCCTCAGCCCACTTTGTGAAATAATCCACTGCCACTATAGCATGCTTTGTACCCCCTTTAGTTGATGTTAGCGTTGTACCGATCAGATCTAATCCCTACATCGCGAACCGCCATGGTGAAATTAAGCTCTTCAGATGCTCGGGTGGTTGCTTGATATCATTTGCAATCCTTTGGCAGGTTTCACACTTCTTTGTCACTGATTGTGCATCTTGGAACAGGGTTGGCCAATAAAAACCTTGCCTAAGGGTTTTATGAGCCAAACTTTTACCCCCGGTGTGATTTCTGCACACCCCGCCATGCATACTTTTTATAATTTTGTCAGCTTCAACCGAGCCAACACATCTTTGTAGGGCCTTTGAGAACCCCCTTCTGTACAATTCCCCTCATACTATCGAATACCTGGTAGCCTTATATTTGATACGTTTAGCTTCCACTGAGTCTTTGGAGAGCATATCGCCTTCTGAGTATTCTCTAACCGGGGTAATCCATGAGACCTGCCCTTCTTCGATTACTTCAACCATCAACGTTTTCCCCTCTTTGATGCTGGGCTTCTTAAGATGGGCAACTGAGATTGTCTTGGGCTATATGTTAATGGTTGCTGATGCCAATCTCGATAAGGCATCGTCCTTCTCATTTTTCTCTCTTGGGATCTGAATCATTCTACAAGTTTTGAATCTCCCGAGTAAGACTTTGTCTATTTCCAGAAAGGCCATCATATTACTATCTTTTGCTTAATAGTCATCCAAGACTTTGTTTACCACGATCTATGAGTCACTGAATATTTCTAGTTCATCTACACCCAGGGCCGTACAAACCCTGAGCCCTGCCAGAAGCGCTTCATACTCGGCTATATTGTTAGTAGCTTTGAAGTCAAACCGCAAGGCACACCCTACCTGTTCACCTTCCAGTGTGGATACCACTCTGCCCGCCCCAATGCCATGTGAGTTTGAAGATCCATCGACGTGTAGATGCTAGTGGAAAACCTTCCTCTCCTTTCCTCCGAGCATCTTGATCACCTCACTGTCTGGTTCAGTGAACTCAGTGATGAAGTTTGCTATCATTTGGCCTTTGATTGAAGCCTTCAGCAATTAAGTGATATAGAACTTGTTCAGCTCTACTGCCCACTTTGTCAGTCTTCCCGATATCTCTGGCTTGGACAAAAATTGCTTAAGTGGGCAGTCTGTGTAGACTTTGATCTTGTGTACCTGGAAGTAGGTCCTCAGCTTTATTGATGCTGTCACTAGTGCTGGTGCCATCTGCTCAGCTACCGAATACCTTGTGTTTGCTGGTAGTAATGCCTTGTTGGTGTAATACACTGGTTTATATGCCCCTTCATCCATCCTAACTAGCACTGACCCCGTAGCCACCAACGTGACCGATAGGTACAAGTATAAAACCTCACCATCTGGTGGTTTTGACAAGATTAGAGCCTTACCAAGGTATTCTTTGATCTGTTGGAAGGCCTTCTCGCATTCTTCAGGCCACTATACACTTTTTCCTCTCCTTATCGCCCTGAAAAAAGGTAAGCACTTATCTGTCGATCTGCTTATGAACCGCTCTAGTGAGGCCAGGTAACCAATCAACTTCTGAATGTCCTTCAAGGTAACAAAGGACCTATATCCTTAAGTGCCTTTATCTTTTTGGAGTTTACCTCGATTCCCCTTTGAGGAACTTCCCCGAAGGCACCCCGAAAACACACTTTTTCGGGTGGAGCTTCATCCCATACTTCTTTAGCACCTCAAATGTCTCTGTCAGATCTATCGCATGCTTCTCTACAATGATGCTCTTTGTCAGCATGTCGTCCATATACACCTCCATATTTCTACCGATCTATTGAGCAAACATCTTGTTTACCAACTTCTGGTAAGTTGCTCCGGCATTCTTGAGATCGAAAGGCATTACTTTGAAGCAATAGAGCCCTTGGTCGGTCGTGAAGGCTGTCTTTTCTTTGTTTGGCTCAAACATCCTGATCCGGTTGTAACCGGAATATGCATCCATGAAACTGAGCAACTCGTGCCCTACAGTCGTATCGACAAACAGATCTACTCTAGGTAGAGGGAAACTGTCATTTGGGCACGCCTTGTTCAAATCAGTGAAGTCTACACATATCCTCCACTGTTTATTCTTTTTCTTTACCAACACAACGTTGGCGACCCATTCCATGTATTGCACCTCTCTGATCAGCTCTGTGGCTAAGAACTTTTCAACCTCTTCCTTTATCGCCATATTCCTTTTCCCGGTTAAATAGCCATCTTTTCTGAATAACTGGCTCCGCTCAAGATCGACTATTAGGTAGTGGGATATTACATTGGTGTCTATCCCTGGCATATCCTCGTGCTTCCACATAAACACATCCTTGAATTCTTTTACCAAGTGGATCAAATCTCTCCGGACCCGGTCGGGCAGCTGAGCCCCTAGCTTTACCATTTGGTCGGGAATACCCTCGTCGAGCACAACCTCAAAGGTCAGTTCTTCTCCTGCTTGATCTTTCTCACGGTTCAAAGATATTTCCCTTGGGTCGAGGTCAAATTGTGTAGGTGTTTCTGCTCAGGCTTCCTCCTCGTCAACCTTAGGATACTCTTTTCCTTCTAATAGGTCGATTTGCATCACATCTGGCTCCATCTTTTCTCTTTATACTGCTAGGTTTACTTTCCTTCACCACGTTTAGGAACTCTTCATAACACCCATACCTGCCTCGATCAGGAACTTGACCGTTAAGGCATTTGTTGTCGTGACAACATTTGCTTGTTTAAGAAAGGTCTTTCTAGTAAAGCATTATAGGGCCAATTTTTTGTATCCACCACCACAAAGTTGAGAAGTACAGTTTTTTGTCAAGGGTAGGTTGCGATTTCAACTGGTAACTTGACCGTCCCTAAAGATCTTACTTCTGCTCCACCAAACCCCCTAAGTGGGACTGTCAGTGGCTGTAAGCCTTTTCTCTGTAGTCCCAACAGATCAAACACTCCGACACTTAAGATATCTGTCGATCAATACCCTTCTTACTTGCCTGTGACCGATGCGAGTTGATAACATGATAGATCACTCTAAATATGTATATGTTTTGAGCGCCTAATCATTTATCTTTGTTATAGTTTTTAGGATGTTTTAAGTGTTTAATTGCTTGTAAAAGTGTTTTCAGGCATTTACCTCATCCATTGGTAATTTTGATCCACTGTGGAGATTTCATGTTGAGAAGAGGCATATTTGGAAGAGAAGAAGCAATCTGCAAGTTTGACCTCTCAAATTCAAGTCACAAATGTTCCCCATCGAGAACTGCTACATCAGACTACGAAATCAACTTCTACTTTTGAAGTAGCAGATGTTTCCCAGAACCGGCTGCAATGTCGATTTGGGAGTTCAACCTTGCAGCAACTAAGTCATAGATGTTCTCCAGAAGAAAACTGTGAGTTCAATCTGCGAGGTCCATGTCACATATCTGACTCGCAAATGACTGCCACGTCAGCAATCAACTTGATAAACCAATGATTTTTCCCACCTACTACATACACTTATATATCTTTGTTAACCTACTATATATAGATATAGAAATAGATAAAATATATATCTATATATTTTCCATATATATAAACACTTAGATTTATAAGATAAAAGAGTACAGATTCTCTTAGAGATAAAATTAGTTCTTAGTTTTAACTAGATCTCAAAGCAACTTTGAAGAAGATTGAAGGAAGAATTTTTAATCAAAGTCAAGGATTCTCGTCCATGATTATGGGTTGTATCACTCACTCTCTCTCTATCTCTCTCTCTCTTTTATAATTGAGATAATGATGTGTAGTTAAATTCCTTAAGATGTAAGGGACAGATGCTCATTTGTTGTTAACCATGATATAAGTCAATATACTATATTTATCCATCTTATCTTGTCATTATATGTGCAATTAATGTATGAACTATACAGTCAATGCAATTTACCTTGCACTATAGAATTCAATATGCTTTTAACTGGTTGGATTTTCAATGAATGTGTTTGATCAAACATGTATTTGATCCTTCACTTTTCTTTAGAGTGATTATTGATTGTGCATGACCATGCTTATTAATTTCACCAGTCCTTTTAGATTAAAGATTTCTCTACTCATCGTTCCTTTGACACAATAAGCTGTGGAGTTGATGAAATTTTTTCTCAAAGACCTTTTAATTTAGTGCCACATATTAGATTAATAGATGGTGCTTGAAATTGATTTATGTGGGATCTTGGTTAACAAGTATGTTCTATCATATTCCCTTGTATCTCATTTGTTTCATTTTTAGTTTGGACAAGTTTAGATCATAAATTAGTTAATCCTTGTTCTGAAAAGTTTAAAACATCTATTTGTATAACCTACAAAGTTCCTCGTGGGAACGATAACCCTTACATGTGTCCACTTTACTATTCGGTGATCCGTACACTTGCGAAGGGCTGTAGACTCGCATGCTCATTTTGTAGTTTCGATTCACGTATCATTAGATTAGAGGTACGACCGGAAAGAGAGTGTCAAAACCTTGGCGCTGCTGCCGGTGAACTCTTATTCAGTAGCGGAACAGTAGATCAGTTTAATTCTTGCTTTCATAATTGCTAGTGTGTTAGTTGATTGCAGTCAAATTTAGTTCTTTCAACATAGTTGAAAATTATTAAGGGGAAAATTCACTCGGGAAGCGAAATTCCAATTAGCACCCTCAACCACTACAGGTAGGTGGCAGCGGGGTAGGTACCTTCGGTACCGGGATGTTGTCTTACGTTGGAGATTAAGAGAAGAGAATGTAAAAAGGAAGTTGAATAAAGTAGGCATTGTTTTATTGAATATGTGTTTACACAGGTCTTACAATACACTCTCTTTTTCTCTCTTTCACACAAGATGGTGGTGGAGAATTCGTTAATGTCGATAAGTAGCTATATACTCCAGTGATTGTCAAAGACTCTCACTGCCTTCTCTCCAGTCCCGAAAAAATTCTCCCTCTCCCTCTTCGTCTTTTTTAACCATATTTATAAGCCCCTATTTTTCCTAAGAATCTGGTCTCTTAATTGAGAAATATTTGGAATCCTGTTTTAGGCGTTAAAAGACGTGGAGTGAGGCTGAAGGCACGGGATTTGATCCCTTCAATTATTGTCGCCTTTAAATTTTGATTCAGTAAACTATTTGGTCTCATTTATGGCGCTTTAATTGGTGAGGAAGTTTACTCTTCCCTCCTACATTGCTTGGAAGGAAAAAATGGCTCTGAATCCCGGTAGCATGGTACGTTGATGTACTGGTTTGTTTTAGCTGGTGTGGCGCTTGTTCTTATCCACATTTTTGATGGCGTGGTACATTGATGTACCGGTCTTCTCTTGTTGGGACTGGGTCCATTCTCAACGGAGTGCTGGTATCATCATGGCGACCATCATCCTATTTGGTAGGTAGGACACTTATCTCGGTTGGATTATAGGTTGACGTCAAGGTACTGGGTACCAGGTAGATGTCAAGGTACTTGGGTACCAGGTAGACGTCAAGGTGTTGGGTACCTACGAGGTGCTGAACATGTTATGTCGTCGTACTAGTCTTCACTTGGCATCGGAGGTTATGACACGGCATGGTACATGCTCTCTCAAGCTCGTAGTTCTTGTGCTCCATCTAGGCAGACATGTAGTTAAGGTACCAGCGGTTCTCATCTGATACCAGTGTTTATGCTCAATAGCAAGAGTGTAATATTGTAATTGACAATCTTTTCATATTAATAAAGTGTTTTCTGATTCTTACAAATACTTATATCATTTATTATTATAATTGTCAAGGTAAATAATCATAAGGTCAAAAGACTATGAGATATGAAGAATTGTTCATACATCCGGATATGTGTGAGGTAGACACAATTCTTTAGTTAGTCTTGAATAACGTTCACAACTTAAGTTAAAGGTTGGGCACCTCTATCTTGATAAAGTTGTAAAATTCTTTTACTAGCATTTGAGTGGGATCAAATGAGTTATGATGAGTCTAAAATCATCGAAAGGTTTTCGAGTAAAAGAATCTAGTGCACTGGGTGCATTGAACATGATCACAATGAAATACTTTATCTAGAACCGTCACTAGATATAAGTCTTTTCATTATTAGGACAATCGGAGAGTCGATCTTAATCCTGAGATAAATGATGGACTTATGGTTGCAAGTGTTATCATTTGAGCTATCAATGAGTACGATTATACAGCATAGTCTATCCTCGATAGTTTGGTGGTATTCATTTGTTAATCGATATAGGACTTCATTTATAGATATGGACATCGTGGCTCCATTTATTAAATGAGAGTATAATATCATCATATGGATGTTTTGAGGTATTGGATATTAAATCTCAACGTTAAGTTTTCAAGAATGATTATTGAAGACATGGCTTCTGGACAAGTCAAAATATCCAAGTTCAAAATGTGGTCATATGAGGAAATATGGTAACTTGGAGAGCTATAGGCGGTCTATGAGCTCTTGGCGATTACTGATATTATTCATGAGGATACACCATCTCCTATAAGATTGTCTAGGGTATGAATGAGAAACATCTCCTTATTCTATCTTTATTTAAGAGTTCAATTTTAGCTCTTTAGTGGAATGAGTTAAAATTAATAGATCAGACCTAAGTGAATCATTTGTTGATTGTGATTAGGTTATGTCTATTGAAGCTTAAATTTAGATAGCCCGCCAAGATCCACAATCCACACGTACTTGCATGGATCACTTGATATATTCTACCGGACCAATTTATGGGTCCATCTAGAATTGCATTTAATATATTAAGAATATAATATGTCTATTATTTATTTAATGGGCTGCTCTATTATATTAATATATTAAAAGGAGACATGTGGGCTTGTTTCTTTTAGTAAGAATAAGTGTGGTTCACATGTGGGCTTTTATTTAAAGTCTAATGGATTAAATAAAATAAGAAAAATAATATTAGGCCCATATATATATGGTGTGGGCGGCAAGGCTAATAAAATAGCCCAAGACATTATTTTATTTTATTGTTTTGATTAAATGGAAATTAATTAATTATTTAATTAATTAATAGTTTAAATCAAAATCTTTTCCTGATCAATAAATAAAATACTATGTGTTGGATTAGGGTTAGAATTCTTTTAAGTGATAGGAGTCCTAATGTGGTAAGGATTAAGTCCACATACACTATATACAACACAAAGAATTCGGCCACCCTGGTCCTATAAGGGTTAGGATTCTTAAATTGATAGGAATTAGGGAAAATCACAATTCCTTTTCAAGTAAGGAAATTGGCCAACCCTAGATTTCCTACAAATTCGGCCAACCCTATTTTGAGAAGGAGAAATTTCGGTCACCTTATAAATATAAGGTGATAAATTTCGGCCACTAAGAAGCTTGAGTGAGAGAGATTTTTGTTTGCTTTGAAAAATAAAAATCTTACTCAATACACATAGAATTTCGGCCAAGAGAGAAAAAGAAAAATAAGTTCTCATTCGATAGTGCACTTGCAAGCCTTTAACAGCAAAAGGTTTTGTGCACACTTTCGATTTAGGGTTACGTGAGTTCCAATCATATCGATTGTGAATTCAAAAGTAACCGGAACTATTTTTCTAGGCTCTTGGTGTTTTGGGATTGAAGATCAGGATCAGAAGTTCCATACGTCCATTCTCAGGTAAGCAATTCAAAGAAAAAAGGGAGAACACACTCTTAGGTGATTCACGTACGTGCTAGGATTGAAGATCTTACGGATTACCATCGACGTAAGTCAATCGGATCACGCGACAAGAGGTATTTAACTCTAACCGTATATTTGTGTTTAATTAATTAAAGGGTTAAGGTTCAAATCTTTAGAAAAATTTTAAACTATACGAAAATCTACTTCTCGCCTTCCGCTGCGGTTTTAGTTAATTTTTCCCTACAACCAGTTCTTCCTAGGTCACGGTGTCGATGCTTATGGGTACTTGGGAGCTAGGAATCCCCCTCTACTAGGTGGTAACTTGGTGGAAAATTTTCCTTTGGACCTCTGCCAAAAATGACTATTAACAGAAGTCCCCTTTGACTTTAACACCAGTATCAGGTTGGGGTTGGAGTCAAGATTCGTAACACTTGGAGAATTTTCCATAACTACTTTCGGGAATGAAATCCTCCCATTATACGCTGATTTAATGGGTTATCCATGCTTCTCATCAGGATAGGTTGAAATAAAAAATGGCAAGATTTGGGGGCGCACGTTTCCCGAAACTGTCTTTCTGATTATCTCGCATTATTAATTACCCTTTCTTCCCATTACAAGTAACCGCCTTCTCATCAATTTATACATTGATCCTTCTCGCCTTTCTCCACAATTTATTCCAGTTGCTTCTTTATGTTTTCACAAAACCCTCAAAACCTTTGCAATCCCTAACTTCTCTTTATTCAATCCTTTTGATCTTCTAAAACCTTTCGACCTATTACCATGTCTTCTTCAACCTCTGACAGTTTGGAGAGAATTTTTGGTGATGACTCTACTGCTAGTGGGAGCCTTGTTCCTAGAAAGAGGTCCCGTAAAGACGACGGCGGGAATGACACACCTATTCCTCAGCGTTGTCGCTTAAATAGGAGTGTCGCTATCGGGACTGGTTTCTCACACTATCCTGATAGCGCGGTCGACGTAGATGAGGAGTTGAACGGGGACCTAGATGTTGTCAAAGCCGGTGAAGACCGGGCTAGTGAAGTTACAGACTATGTGGGGAGGGTGCTCACCATTCCATACGAATATCGGTGCATCCCTGATTATACCAGTACCGATGATACGATTAGGCGCTTGAGGAAGAATTTTATGATTTCAGATGACATTGCGATCACTGTACCCCCTCGAGGGTATGATGTATTCACCCTCAACCATGGCAAGCTTCTGATTCACACTGCGGCCTTCGATTGTAGCGTTAGGCTACCCTTTCACCATACTCTGCCCAGGGAACTGTAAGCTTTGCAGCTCGCCCCTTCTAGCTAACACCAGGATTTTAGAGGCATCTGGTAGGGTTCCTCGTGCTGTGGAGGGAACATCGTGAGAAGGAAAAAATTGACAGGGAGCTGAGGTCAGGTGAGCTGGGATTTATCTTTCAAGTAGATGCCAACTCTCCAAGTCGTAAGGGGCAGTTTTATGCTCGTACAAAAAACAGTCTGAAATTTATAGTGCCGGGGGACACGAAGAAAGACTCTTCCTGAAAGGAGTAGTAGGTCATTCTTGGAGGAGACTGGGGTAGCTCGGTTCACATTGGAGGGTTCGAGTTCAAGGTTCCCACCTATTTTAATGTCAAGCCCGTATCGGAGAAAAACAGTCTCATCGTTGAATCAAATTTTTTTTTGAAGGCTATCATGGCTCGATCTTATCTCAACCATGGTGTCCTACCTCGGATGCCTTCAAGGCAGGGAGGGTAGACCTCTGCCTCCGCATTTCCAATCCTCTAGCTGGTAGAAAAACTTCTGACTTTATTCCAGATGTATTCCTTTGCTAATTCTGTAGGTACTAACTTTGGTGCTTTGATAGTCTCTACAGTACCTCTACCAGATTCGCATGAGGAACTTACCCTGACTGGTGGCCAGCACCTCTCCCCGCCAATCTCTCATACTAGATCTCTAACTCACCTTAACTCCGTTATGGGAGCTGGTACCTCAAATGGGTCTGGCAGGAGCGTATCGATCTCGGTCGAGGTACCCGGGGCATATCCTCCGCCTCCTCTTGCTTCAGCTAGATCTCTTCTAGTGGGCCTTGCAACTAGAATGGCTAAGGTTAGGGGTACTACTGGCCAGGTGCAAGGTCAAATGCCCACTGTTCCTTCTATTGTTATTGCTGCTACTCAACCAGTCCCTTCACCCTCGCTTACCATGAGGGCTGAGCATTCTACTAGGGTTGAGACGGGTTCTGATCCTACCCCTACTGCTCTAGTCGCTTCTCATGTTCAGTCTCGATCTCGATCAGAGGACAACAGCCAAGACGAGGTCTTGTTTAGGTTCGCTGCTTCTTGCCAAGGTGGAAGCTTGGATGCCATGACATCTATGCCTACTGAGCTTCTAATCTCCAAGGGATCTGCTCTCCTGGTTGAGGTAAGTTTTTTCACCTTGGTCTTCTATCTGCATCAGGAATAAGTCATATTTTTAACCCTTGTTCTGTATCTGGCAAGCCTTCAAGTTTAATGTAACAATGAGCCATCAGGTTAGCTCTCTCTAGAAGCAGGTTAAGGATGCCACTACCGAAGTGGAGAAAGCCAGAAAGGAGCTGGTCAAAGCTGCCAGAGGTGTGGTGGTCCTGAATCAATCCCTGAAAAATGCTAAGGAGGTTTCTGCCGAGGCGCAGATGGATAAAGAGCCGATGCATCATGCTTATGATACCGAGCTGCTCAGGTCTGTGCACCGTAAAACCAAAAGGTATGCCATGAAGTAGAAGGCAGTAGAGTTGGAGAAAGAGGTTCACACTCTGCGCACTAGCATGTCTAGCCTGGAGGCTCAAGTGGATACCTTATTAGGGATGGCTACTTCTTTACAGGCTACCAGGTAGCTCTGGCTCTACCTCCTTCATTTGACATGAGCGTCATCGACGGGTGGAATAGGGAGGAGATCATGGCTAAAGCTATCGAGCTAGCTAGGACCGCCCCGTTTGATAAGGCTGGTCCTTTTCGGGCAGTTGGGGCAAATGTAGAGGTGGACGATGAAGACCAGCAACCTATTTCCTTCCTTCTACCAGGCTATGTTGGGGCAGATCCCAATTCGAAGATTCCTGATGTTGTAGCGATCCAGGTTAAAGGGGGAGCTCATGACCCACCTGTTTCTCCACCCTGATCCATCGATGTAGTAGGGGACCAGCCAGCTCCTAAGGATGGAGAGTCTGACATGCCTATCCCCTTTTCTGGTCCTGCCAAGGAGGTGGAGGACCAGACGACTTCAACAAAGGAGGTGGGGGAAATATCTGATATGGTGACGACAGAAGAGCCCCAGATTGGACTTGCTCAGGTCGAGGCCGCAGCCGAGGTTGTTGTACAGGTAGCAGGTGAAGCCCCAGTTGGTCCAGGAGATGGTGCTTCAATCGGTGGAGCTAGAGAGGAAGTGGCCAACTAGGGGTGAGTGAATACATGACCCTACTCGCTCATTTAACCAGTTATTTTTTATTTTACTTCATTTTCATAACTATTTTTGTAGCCCGTGATTAGGGGATGGGCTCCCCTGTTTCAAGTAATGAAACATTCCCTTTTCTTTTCTTTAGACGTGTATGTCCAGTTTACTGATTCCCTGGTTGAATCTTGCCTTGATCTAAAGAACAGTCCCCAATGTAAACATGACTTAATAAATTCCCAATAACAAAAGAAGCTTTGGAATTCGTTAAGATCAGAATGTGTAGCATAATTTGTAACCGGTACGAGGATATTCTGGTACTTAGCCCGAGAATTTCAATAATATTCCCGAGGAGCATCGTTCGCAATTGGTCTTACTTAGGGAGAACCAGGGTACCATGCATTTTTGCTCTGAGAATCCTAGTACTTAGGCGAAACTTTACTCGAAAGAATCCTGTACCAGGGATTGCGCCTCGTTAATGGTATCCCTTTTGTGTTACTAGTGGCTGTATCCCCCTTCTACAAATACCCTGATCTGCTCATTCGTTTCTCACATTGCTTGTTACCCTTCAGCGAAAAAAGAATCTAGTAAACCAATTGATGGCCATCTGGGTTGGTTTCATTGATGACTCTAGATCTCCGGGAGATAAAGCTAATGATGGTTTCGTCGCCGTGGTTGGCCATATGAGAGGAAGTGGAGATTCTATTTCTCTGACTGGCAGGATGCTTGGTGTTGTGGAGGGAGCAATTCGAGATGAACTGAGTCACCAGGGAAACATGGCTGGACAAATTTATGATTCCTGGAACCGGAAGGAGATGTGGATCATGGCTTTGTACCTTTACCGATGGTGTACATGTTGCTTAGCCAAGTTGCAACCTCGTGCCCCGCTGCATCTTGAACATGGATGGTTTCAAAGCTATCCTTCTGTCCTCCTCTATTATTGATGGTTCTACCACGGTCCTAGTTCCTACCTCCGGTGATCATGACAATATTGTCAACGTCCGACTTGGTGGAGATCAGTGTTGCTGGGCGAGCCGGTCAAGAAGGTGGACATGAAGTTGGAATGGAAGCCAGTATGCCTGGGCTTTCATCATATTTTTTAATTGTATTATAGCTTGAAAAAAGTGTAAGTTCCTTGTTTTGATTGGCTCATTTCATTGACAAACCACATTAGGGGATTTGCATGTAAGGGTAGATTAGGTCTCATTGTTCATGATCAAGTGTTGATGACATCCTCATGTTCAAGAGCACGTCAAAGGTATGTCATTTGGTTAACTCTCTTTGAAGAGACTAGTAGCACACACACTCTCATGCATGCTTCTTAATATTACATTTGTGTCTTAATTCACACGAGCACTTTTGAGGTTGTTTTAGTTTATGTGTGGATATTTTTTATTTTGTGTTGTTCAGTGTGTTAGGCGACATGCAATGCCACTTGTGCACGTCGCCTATGAAGTCACCGTAGTCTTGATATTTTTCTCTAGTGTGTGAGGCGACTTCCTAGGAAACTTATGGATGTCGCCTTACATGTCACCTTGGACATTTTGTTTTCTTCCCAGTGTGTAAGGCGACTTCCCAGGCGACTTATGTATGTCGCCTTACATGTCGCCTCGGGCAACTTTATTACTCTCCAGTGTGTAAGATGACTTCCCATGTGACTTGTGTATGTCGCCTTACATGTCACCTCGGGCAACTCTTTTTTCTCCAGAACAAAAGGCGACATTAAAGGCGACTTGTGCATGTCACCTTAGATGTCACCTGGCACCAAAACAGGGACAGTTTCATCTTTTCGTGACAACTCATTTTTTTCTCTTATATCTATGTTATCTTCTTCCCCAAATCAGACCCAGAGCTCTGAAATTTATTCCCTTAGTGACAGAAAGTAACTCTAAGAGAGAGAGAGAGCTCCAAGAACCAACCTTTACTCAACCAAACTCCAATCCATGTGCATTTAGCTTCTTCCAAGCATCATCTCACCATGGATTCATCTTGCTTTTGTTGACTAGGTAACTTGAACATGTTCTAAATCTCCATTACATCTTTTATGTTCATGTATGCCTAGGTTTAGCTCTTTTATGTGAATTTAATGCATATCTTTATGTTTAATGATATTTATAACATGATTGAGTTGTTGTTTGGTTGTTGAGAACATTGATAATTGATAGCTATCATTTAGGACCATTTTGCCCTTTAGCTAAATCTTCATGCATTTGCATTTAGATATTGATATCTAGGATTTGCACTTATTGACATCTTTAAATCCCTAGATAAGCATTTAGTGTAGCCTAGCATTAATTGCATGATAGAATACTGTCACATATTCACATAGGTTGCTTAATCTCTTCATTGATTGTTAAACTTTGTGACTAAGTGGATTAGTGCACAAGCTTGTTGGTCTAACCCGTTGGGTAGAGTGAAAGGGTTAGTGACTAAGTATGGTGTGACTTGATGTCAACTTAGGTCCCTAGGTTGTAAAATTTCATTCATATAGTGGATTTGAGGACCGTGTGTGGCTAGAAGGATAGCTCGTGAGTTTTACTCAGTTAGAGGGTTTCTCACGTAAATCAATCCTTGTGTTTTTATTGTTTTTCCGCATTTTATTTTTGGATTGATTGATTGCTAATATGAGGTAGCCTTATTAAAATTGACTAAGTCAAAAAGTTGGTAATATATCAACTGAAGCCTATTCACCCCCCCTCGAGGTTAGTAGATACACGCTCTATAGTATTTTGAAGAAGGGTTGGGCACCCTGATTTGATCAATGAACCATCCTTTTTCTCTGTTCAATATGCCTGGCTAACTTCCATTACGACCCCCTTGGTCGAACTTTGTTGCATGCTTATAACCATAGCATAAATATGAGAAACAGTCCCCAGCATAAACATGACTTAACCAATACCTAGTAACATGAGAGACTAGATAAGAACAGAAATACAGCATGATAGGTGGCTGGTACTAGGTTACCAGGATAATTAGTCAATGAATCTCAGAGCATCTTTCTAAGGTATATTATCAGCACTAATTACTACCTCTAAGAGGATTGAGGTACCAAGCGTTCATTTTTAGGGTACCCTAGTGCTCAGTCGAAAGTCTATGGCGAGTACCGGTACCTAGCGCTCTTGTCGTTTTAAGGATTTCGATATTTTGGAGAATCACGGTATTTATCCTTCCTATTTCAAGGAATCTTGGTACTTGGTAGATAATGATGGCGAATCGTGGTACCTAGCCTTCCATTTTGCAAGAATCTAGGTACACAGGCGAAAATGATCATTGTAGGCAACTATGCCATCCTGGTCCTTCCTGGCGGGGGGTGGTACCCTACCAAGGCAGCATGAGGGCCATTTGGCTTGTCCTGGTCTTGAGGAAGCGACGGGCAGCCAAGGCCACAGTTTCACAACCTTGGTCTTGCAGGCAACTGTGCTCTTAAGAACCAGACCCTTCTTAGCGGGGGGTGGTGCCCGGCCAAGGTTTTGATCTGTCAGGAAACTCTGTTCTTATGGTCCAGATCCTCCCTAATGGAGGGTGGTGCCCGGCCAGGGCAGCAGAAATGCCATTTGACCTTTCCTTGTCTCGAGGAGATCATAGGTGAATTTACATGGCGAACAATGGCGATAGAATGTAGACAAATAAAGATTGGAGAAAAAAAGGAGAATATCTTTATTGATAAATCAAATGGTGATACAAGTACTTGATGATCGCTTTTTGTGTCGTTACCAAATTGCGGATATCAAAAGATATTTATAAAACTGTTCCCAAGCAATGTGCTCTAAAGTTTTGAAAACGTAGTAAAGCGGTAAGCGAGGGTATAGTCAACAGAGAGGTGTCATCCGTCGATTGTCTCTCGTTTTAGTGATTACTGAAAGCATGGTAAATAAGAACATGGCAAGGGTGAGAGTGATGTGTGTGAAGTGTGGCATTTGAATGTGTGTGTGTGTGTGAGAAAAGAGCATAAAAATAAAGATGATAAAAATAAGAGAACATGTAGAGATGAGAATGGTGATTAAAGTGATAAATATAAAATGGCGGATAAGAGAGATGCAAGTAAGTGGATACATATGGTACTTATGACCACCAAAACATTCGCGCCACCTAAAATAACTAACTACAAAGACACTCCTATATTGGGTTCAACCTAGCCTTAAGTACGACCTCTTGATATGGAAATGAGAGAGTCGTCTAGTCCTCTAAAGCTACTCACTGAGGATGTATCGCATGGGCAACTACTAAGGACCGCGTTTAAGTACATGTATTAAAGAGATAAACATATGATCGACCACCGATCGCTACTCACATGTCACGTTGTAAGCAACAACCAATAGAGGCATAAAACATAAATGGACCCTGGACCACTACTCACCGAGGGTGTATCGCATAAGCATGTAGGTTTATAGAACCGAAACACACAAAGGCATCATGTATACACTTCATGAATTCCACCCAAACAAACAAAAATACTCAATTCAATCCAAAACATGCATTTCGAATAATCCATCGACATATGAGCAATCATGGGACGCTTAATTAATCTACTCCTAAATTACATTAATCTACTCCTAATCCCAATCATGAACACATACCAATTTCTACTCTACATGCCATGAATATAAAGACAAGAGCTATCCCTAACATGCATCAAGAGTTGGGTTTTCAATCCTACTTAATACAAGTCAAGTGTCAAATTAAGTGTAATTGAATAGAACAATACAAGAAGAAATCAAATACAAGTCAATTAAATAAATGGAACTAGTATTAGGGTTTACATATTTCCCAAATGAGGATACACATAAAAGAAGAAAATAACAAAAGAAGAGTAAAAAGAAGAAACCCAAGGGTGTCAATCCCGGATCTCTAAGCTCGGAGAGTGGCCCAATTGTCATCTCGGATCTCCAAGCTCCATTGAAGCTCATCCTCCTCATAGACAAGGTAGGATGTTCTTTCCTCTTGAATCTTCCGTAAAGATGGATGATGATGGTAGTAGGTGGTCATGGAGAGGCAATCCATGGAGGAAAACCTCCATGGATGCCTTTTGAAAGCTCATCTCTCTCTTGATTTGGTGGAGATGATGAAGTGTGAAATGGATGGACTAATTGAATGAATGGGGATCAAGCTCTTGGTCTTGTGGCAAAGTGATGTATTTATATGTTTTAGAGGCTAGGGCACGAAATAGGCATGAAAGGATGACTTTGCCCTTCTTAAAATGGCTGAATAACGTAACTTTTGCCCAGCTGGAACATGTAGTGCACAGGTCAGTGCACAGGTAGGGTACCCGTGCTACACCCGTGCTATCTCTTCTGGCTTTCTGGTCTGGGCATGTGCACGGGTAAGTGCACGGGTGTGGTACCCATGCTATACCCGTGCACAGAGCTCTTCCTGATTTCCATCCTTCGGTGCACAGGTCATATCACGGGTAGTGCACGGGTAGGTTACCCGTGCACTATTGCCTTCAAGCATCCCTTTTTGCACAATTTGGCTTGTTTTTCCCCGAAAGGTCACGGTTTCTGCTCCAACAACTGAATTCCATTGAATGCTTGTAATCACTACAAAACGAGCCATTAGACACCAAAATATGCTCGAAAACAAGCTAAATGATATGGAATTGAGGGCCAAAATATATGACAATTTTGGCTCGATCAAACACCCCAAAACCAAACCTTTGCTCATCCTCTCGGAACCTAGGTTCACACTCATGCAAGATGTATGCAAATGAAGTTATGTATTGGAATCAAATTAATTGTATACATTTAATATAGAATAAAAGCTCTTTTAAGTAAATGAGTCTCATGAAAGAATCAAGTGCCATGAACGTGGAAAGAGCATGCCTCGACTCGTATTCCCAAACTAGACTTCCTAAAGGATCAGCTAGGTCTTTCCCTTAGGTTGTAATTGGGCCGTCGGGTTTAATGTGGTGAACAAAGAAATAGGGAAAATTTCTGAGTTCAAAGATCACCAATCATGCTTAAACATACTCACACACCCCATTCTAAGCTCTATTAAACATAAATTATAATCTAGCGACTAGGTATCCTTTTCGTACACATATGTGCTTTCACATTTAAGTACTCTAATTTCTTTGAGTACATTTACATTTACACTTCAAGGCTCTTTTGTGCTTTGTTTTTCATCTTTTTCATATTTTTCATATTTTTCTTTTCTTTTCCTTTCTTTCATTTCTTTTTCTTTTTCTTTTTGCACATTTTACGCTCATAAGTGCTCATTTTTGGCACTTTTACATTTTTGAGCCTTTGCTTAGCACATTACACAACATATTTCCTAAGTACACGCTAACTTCACATGTAAGAGCTTACACCTTTCAACCACTTTTTACACACACACACACATAACCCACATGATTGGCAATTAACGGGTTGGTTTGTGTTTTGCTAGGGCTATATGGTTATATGTGGTTCCAAATGAAAGGTTAGTGTTTGGCCTCAAAATTAGCTGTGCAGCCCACATTAGGGACATATGAATGTGTTTAGGCTATTTTAGTAGCTATGCACACATATTGCCTAGGATCATTTCCAACATTCCATCTAAAAAGGGAATACAAGCTTTGGTAAGCAGTCCACATATATGATGGATGTTCTATGACACAAGATGATTGTGTGATGTAATGAGACTGTGCATGATGTTTAAATAGTGTTTAAAGATTTGAAAACATTTTCCCTCATATTTGTACACTTTTGGCTTGTGTTTGTGAACTCACAAGGGCATCTCCACTATTAGAACAAGGCGTTTAAGCACCGAGTCCCCTCAACTTGGACACCAAGATGGGACTAACCCATGAAGTGCAAGTGAGACCCCTAAAATGACTAAGAGCTATGAACAAGCACACCTAGCATACACAAATTCGCCATAAACACTATGCTCAAGGTATCTCACCAAGCTAATTAAAGCTCAAAAATTTAGCTAAGCAACAAGTTTTGAAAATTTTGACACGAAAAATGACTCAAGACAAAAAAAAACGACTCACAAAGGCGACTACACCCATAAACCAAAACCCAACATTGTCCTCAATGTTGAAGACAAGAGAGTCTGGTCTAGCGGCGGGCACCTAACATGACTTAAACAAGGCTCACAAATAAAATAAGGCAAACAATTGAATTAGCAATAAAGCACAAAGGCACATCAATTCATGTTCAAAACCTACATCACACATTTACCAAAATTGACGGAATGGTGGCATAACAACCCCTAAACCGTATCTAACTATATGCATCAGGACCCGTACAAAAAGAATGCATGCACTCACAACCCCCAAACCAAGTTGGGCTATATATGTCAATTAAATGTGTACACTCACATGCAATCATCCATAAGAGCCTTCGGCTCACTCATCAACAAAAGGATAAATCAATTATATCTAAAAATCAAATATCATCATTTACAAGTGATCTAACAAAAATGTCATACCACATAATCTCCACCAAAAATTCTCCACCAATTTTTCCATAATGCAAATAAAACAAAAGTGAGAAAAAGATATTTAGAAATGCAAACTCAGGTGGGTTGCCTCCCACAAACGCTCTATTTATCGTATGGGCAAGACATTGTTGTGGCACTTCGGCTCTTCGAACTCTACTTTGCTGCTCTCCTTCATGAGGATAAGGCTCTCGCCCTTTTTATGAGCACTTTTGGCTCGCTTGTCCCTCCCAGACTCGCAAGTTGTCGGTGTTTCTTCCCAAGAGATAAAGAAACCTCGCTTTATCGCACAAGCTGCAAAATTCGCTTCCTAGAGAAGCTATAGATAGTCTACACACTCATAGAACCCATTAGAAAGTTCAGGCAACAAAGAATCATTCAATTTATGCAACTGCCAACAAGAGCTCGAAATACCAATTATTAAAGAAAAACAAACTCAAACAACTAAACAATTCCACAATAGATTTTCCCCCAAACCTAGCTTTTCCCGTACATTCAAGCACATAATATCAAGTTGAGAGAAAAGGACTTAGTTTAAAAGGGAAATATAAATTGTGCAATCTTAAAGTACTCAAAAGAAAATTAAATGAGAACAAGCATAGCATTTGAATTGTTAAGCATAATCAACGACCATTCACACAAGCACAATTAATTACATCAAACCCTTCCCAATGCATTTAAGCACATATATCGGTGTACTCCAATCAACTCACTCACACATGCTTCGACAATATGCATATTACCCATAAACATTTAAGCTACACTCACAAAATTAGGGCAATCTAAACAGATAGAAACAGTGAGAGGAGGTGATACCGAAGTTCCAAATTTTTGGAAGAAGTCTGCAGAGACACTACCTCTAGCTGTGCTCTGACCTCTTTTCCACTTGATGCTCTTTCACGGCACTCCCCGCGTCCTTGGTTGTATCAACCACATAGGTCTTTGTTTCACCTTAGTGTTGCTTGGTGACATTGGTGGAGTGCAATACGCACTCATGGTTCGTTTGAGTTGTGCAGTCTTGGCATCTTTGATTTTTGGTCTCCATTCCAACCTTGAATTGATAGCTCGCCAACCTGAAAATTTGTCTTTCTTTGCAAAAACACAACTCAAACAACACTATATGCATATGCTTTAATAAAAAATAAAACCATAAAATATTTACATTCCTACATTATTCGCTAAAACAAGAAAGAATTAACGAATAGGCCACATCCCCGGCAGTGGCACAATTTTGATGATAGCTTTTTATTTCGTTACCAAATTGCAGATATCAAAAGATATTTATAAAATTGTTCCCACGTAATGTGCTCTAAAGTTTTGAAAATGTAGTAAAGCAGTAAGCGAGGGTATCGTCCACAGGGAGGTGTCATCCGTCGATTGTCTCTCGTTTTAGTGATCATTGAAAGCAAGGTAAATAAGAACATGGCAAGAGTGAGAGTGATGTGTGTGAAGTGAAGCATTTGAGTGTGTGTGTGTGAGAAAAGAGCATAAAAATAAAGATGATAAAAATAAGAGAACATGTAGAGATGAGAATGGTGATTAAAGTGATAAATATAAAATGGCGGATAGGAGAGATGCAAGTAAGTGGATACATATGGTATTCATGACCACCAAAACATTCGCGCCACCTAAAATAACTAACTACAAAGACACTCCTATTTTGGGTTCAACTTAGCCTTAAGTACGACCTCTAGATATGGAAATGAGAGAGTCGTCTAGTCCTCTAAAGCTACTCACCGAGGATGTATCTCATGGGCAACTACCAAGGACCGAGTTTAAGTACATGTATTAAAGAGATAAACATAAGATCGACCACCGATCGCTACTCACATGTCACGTGTAAGCAAGAACAAATGGAGGCATTAAGTATAAATGGACCCTCGACCACTACTCGCCGAAGGTGTATCGTTTGAGCAATGACCAAGAGTCGCGACCCGAGTGCTACTTGCCAAGGGTGTATCGTACAAGCAATGCTCAAGGGTCGCATAAGCATATAGGTTTATAGAACCGAAATGCACAAAGGCATCATTTATACACTTCATGAATTCCACCCAAACAAACAAAAATACAAAATTCAATCCAAAACAGGCATTTCGAATAATCCATCGACATATGAGCAATCATGGGACGCTTAATTAATCTACTCCTAAATTACATTAATCTACTCCTAATCCCAATCATGAACACATACCAATTTCTACTCTACATGCCATGAATGTAAAGACAAGAGCTATCCCTAACATGCATCAAGAGGTGGGTTGTCAATCCCACTTAATACAAGTCAAGTGTCAAATTAAGTGTAATTGAATAGGACAATACAAAAAGAAATCAAATACAAGTCCATTAAATAAATGGAACTAGTATTAGGGTTTACATATTTCCCAAATGAGGATACACATAAAAGAAGAAAATAACAAGAGAAGAGTAAAAAGAAGAAACCCAAGGGTGTCAATCCCAGATCTCTAAGCTCGGAGAGTGGCCCAATTGTCATCTCGGATCTCCAAGCTCCATTGAAGCTCATCCTCCTCATAGACAAGGTAGGGTGCTCTTTCCTCTTGACTCCTTTCGTAAAAATGGATAATGATGGTAGCAGGTGGTGGTGGAGAGGCAATCCATGGGGGAAAACCTCCATGGATGCCTTTTGAAAGCTCCTCTCCCTCTCTCTCTTGATTTGGTGGAGAAGATGAAGTGTGAAATTGATGGATTAATTGAATGAATTGGGATCAAACTCTTGGTCTTGTGGCAAAGTGATGTATCTATATGTTTGAGAGGCTAGGCCACGAAATAGGCATGAAAGGACGGCTTTGCCCTCCTTAAAATGACTGAAAAACATGACTTTTGCCCAGCTGGAACACGTAGTGCACGGGTAGGGTACCCGTGCTATCTTTTCTGGCTTTCGGGTCTGGGCATGTGCATAGGTAAGTGCACGAGTGGGGTACCCATGCACTGAGCTCTTCCTGATTTCCATCCTTCGGTGCACGGGTCATATCATGGGTAGTGCACAGGTAGGTTACCCGTGCACTATTGCCTTTAAGCATCCCTTTTTGCACAATTTGGCTTGTTTTTCCCCGAAAGGTCACAGTTTCCGCCTCCAGCAACTGAATTCCATTGAATACCTATAATCACTACAAAATGGACGATTAGACACCAAAATATGCTCGAAAACAAGCTAAAGGATATGGAATTGAGGGCCAAAATATATGACAAATTTGGCTTGATCATACCTATCCGGGGTGGTACCAGTCAATCTTTACTTGAGACTTCAGCTCTTCTATAGGTAGAATCTCTTTAGGTGATCTGCATTCCAGGTGTGGTCAATAGGGCGTCCATCCATATCTTCCAGCTTGTAAGCCCCGCTTCGGATTACCATTCTAACCGGGTATGGACCTTCCCAATTTGGCGCTAGTACCCTGTCAGACCTCTTTTAGGTATTCATGATTACCTTCCTGAGGACCAGGTCCCCTTCTTTAAAGCTTTGGTTTCTGACTTTCCTATTGAAATATCGGGTAATCCGACTCTGGTAGACCGCTACCCTTTCAGTAATCATTAATATTTTTTACTCTAGGAGGTCCAAATTGGCCATGAGTTTGTCTTCGTTGCCTTCTGGGTCAAAATGTTCAACCAGGAAGAAGGTGAGTTTATGCTCCATAGGAAGGACAGCTTCTACCCCGAAAGCCAATGAGTAGGGGGGTTTCTATAGTAGCAACCTTTTTGGTGGTGCGATATGCCCATAGCACATCTGGGAGCTTTTCTGCCTATCTACCCTTCTTTTGCTGGAGTTTCTTTTTCAGAAGTCTCTTGATGGTCTTGTTCGTGGCCTCTACCACACCATTAGTCTGAGGATGTGCTACTGATGCGAAGTGAAGCTTGATTCCCAAATTCTCATAGAAACCTCGAAATGTAGCGTTATCAAACTGCTTACCCAAATCTATGATAATTTCCATCGGGGTACCGAAACGGCAGAACAAGTTCTTTTTGATGAATTCTGTTTTGTTTGCCTCCGTGATCTTGGAGAGGGGTTCTGCTTCCACCCACCTAGTAAAATAGTCTATGGCCACTATAGCGTGTTTCTGTTGACCAGGCGTTGTTGGGAGTGGTCCGATTAGGTCTACTCCCCAAAAGGCAAGAGGGTAGGAATTCTGGTGGAAGATGAATCAGATTGGCTTTCTTCTAGCACGGTTCACAAGACTGCACGAACTACCTTGCAACATGTTTCAAAGTTGGCCAGTAATATCCCGTGAGAAGCACTTGGTAAGCTAGCACTTCTCTTCCGATATGATTTCCACAATCCCTTGAATGTACCTCTCTAAGTGCCCAACTCCTATCATTAGGGTGTAGACATCTGAGTAATGTGAGGGCTTTTCCCCTGCAGTAGAGGTGTCCTTCCACTAGGCAGTATCTAACTGAGGTTCTTTTAATCTTGCGGGCTAGATCAAGATTTTCTAAGAGCTTCTCTTTTTGGAGGTAGTCTACTATTAGATCCATCCAGCATGGAAGGTGCTCCAAAGTGCTAACTTTCTTCCCTTTTACTGTGCTTGATTTGGAAATTATCTAGAGAGGTACCTCTTTTGGTAAGGCCTGTCCCCCATTTGCAGCTGTCTTAGCAAGGACGTCGGCTCGATGATTCTGGTGCCTAGGTACCTTCTCAATCTTGAATCCTTTCAAACGGGTCATAAACTCCAGGACCTTTTCAAGGTATGCGGCCATGTTATCTCCCTTGGCCTGGTATAAACCTATTACTTAGTTAACTACTAGCTGCGAATCATACTTAACGATGAGGTAATTCGCTCCGAGATCTGCTGCCACCTTCATTCCTGCTAACAAAGCCTCATATCCAGCCTCATTATTGGTGGTGTTGTACTTGAATCTAAAACAGTGACAGCATTCGACCTTCTACGAATCGGTTAGGAAGATTTTTTCGCCACTTCCTACTTGACTGTATATAAGGTCCAGATTTCTTGATCGGTGGCCCAATCTGTAGGTTCTTGCTCTCTCTGGGGAACCAAGTCTGAACTTGGGTTGGTACCAGGGTCAGGTAACGCACTAAATTTTACCACAAAAATCTGCCATAGCCTGGGCCTTGATGGTAGTCCTGGCTTTGTACCTGATATCGTACTGAGTGAGCTCTAGGGCCCATAGCACTAGTCTCCCTAATACGTCTAGCCTTTGCAGAAATGGACACAGAGGTTGATCGGTGACTACCATGACTGAATGGGCTTGGAAATAGGGGCGGAGCTTTCTGGCGGTGGTTACCAGTGTAAAGGTGAGCTTCTCTAGGGGAGTATAGTTTTCTCTAATTTTATCAGGGCACGGCTTACATAGTACACAGGTCACTGAATTCTGTCTCTACGTTCTTTTACCAGGGCCCCGCTCAAAGCTGTCTTAGAAACAGCCAGGTATAACTGCAACTCATCTCCTGGTACTGGGTTAACTAGCAGTGGTGGGCTAGCCAAGTATCCCTTCAATGACTGGAAAGCTAGCTCAATGTCTTAGTCCCACTTTATATTCTTCCCGTGTTTGATAGCTTTGAAGAAGGGAATGCACTTAAAAATGGATCGAGATATGAAGCGGCTCAAGGAGGCTATCTGTCCGGTCACGCTTTGTATCTGCTTGAGTGAGGTAGGAGATTTAAGGTCCAAGATGGCTTGGATCTTCTCCGAGTTGGCTTCTGTTCCCTTTCATGAACCATAAACCCGAGGAATTTTCTGGCTGCTACTCCGAAGGCACATTTAGCGGGGTTCAACCGTATCCAGTTCTGTTTAACCATCTTAAAAGTTTGGCAGAGGTGGTCCTGGTGCTGTTTGGCTACTTGGGACTTGGTAACCATGTCATCAATGTACACCTCCATCATCTTCCCTATCTGCTCTTTAAACAGTCGGTTGACCAAACGCTGTTAGGTAGCCCATGCATTCTTAAGATCAAAGGGCATTACCTTGTAGCAATATAAGCCCTGCCGGTAATGAAACTGGTTTTATCCTGATCGATGGGGTGTATCATGATCTTATTATACCCCGAGAATGGATCCATAAAGCTCAGGAGCTTGTTGTTAGTGGTGGAATCAACCAGCTGGTCGATCTTAGGTAGCGGGAAGCTATCCTTTGGGCAGGCCCGGTTGAGGTCTGTGTAATCAACGCAAATACGCCATTTCCCGTTGGCTTTGGTTACCATGATCATGTTGGCAATCCATTAAGGGTACCGGGACTCCCTGATGAACTTGGCCTTCAGTAGCTTATCTACCTCCTCTTACACCGCAGCATTTCTTTCTGGATTGAAATGCCTTGTCTTCTGCTTGATGAGCTTAAAGGTAAGGTCTACTACTAATGCGTGAGCTGCCAAGGTGATGGGGATTCCCTGCATCTTCTCATGACTCCAGGTGAAGATGTCGCTATATTCTTAAAGGAGCTTTATCAGACCCTTCTTCACTCATACTTCTAGCACTGCTCCTACCTTGATTACCTTGGAAGGGTCATCCTCTATGACCGGTATCTCCTTTAAATCATCTGTAGGGCGGCCACTGGCCACTGGCCACCCTCTATCCTCCTCTTCCGTATCTTTAGTAGCTAGAACCACTACCTCGGGCTCCGCCTCTATTGTCTCCATCTTGTCTTCAACATATATGTCCTCAAGGTTATCTCTTGTTAATTCTTGGTCCTGCATGACAGTTACCTACGCATATTGTTTGGCAAGTGCCGCCAAATTGGTAGATACCGCGTAACACTTGCTTGCTGCCTGATGGTCTCCTCTTATCTCGCCTACCTTGTCCCCCACCTGGAATTTTAGACATTAGGGTAGATTGATAATACACTCTTAATGGCTGATAGGAAAGGTCGCACAAGAATGGAGTTGTAGGCAGACGGGGGGTCAACCACAATAAAATCTATTATGAGGTTCTGCTGGAGTTGCGCTATTCCTACTATCACAGGTATGATCATGAACCCTGTGGGTATTAGTGAGGGCCCAGTGAACCCATACAGTGGGGTGGTGCAACTGTTGTAGCAAGGGTTTTTCAAGTTGAACTGTTTCAAAGCACCCTTGAAACGGATGTCAACGCTGCTACCGGTATCGATAAGGACAACGTGGACCAAACCATTTTCTATTTACACGGTGACAACCATGGGGTCATCATGGGGCTGCACGGTGTTGTATACATCATCTTCAGTGAAAAACTAATCTAGGATGAACGAGGGAATCCTGGCGCGGTCCCCTAGCGACCAGGAGGACATACTGGCCTGCATCCAATCGGGGTACCTTCCTAGCATGATTTTTTCTTGAATTGTTGGAGGTTCTTGCCAGGGTAAGACCTCCGATGATTGTATGGACTATGTGGATCTGCTCTATTAGATCCTTCCCTTTTTCTTTCTTTTTCTCCTCCATTGCTCTAATGTCTGCTTGCACCTCCTTCCTGGTGTGAATGCTATCACACACCTGTTGGAGAAATTCTACCAAACATCCTTCTTTTACTAGTGCTTCAATTTGGTTGCACAAGCTGTAGCATTCCGAAGTGTTGTTCCCCACATCATTATGGAAATCACAATATTTATAGCGGTTCCGATGGTCGGCTGGTGCCTTCATTGAGCTAGGTTTCCTGAGCAACCCCTTGTCACGGATGGCGAGGTAGATAGTCTCATGAGATGCATTCAGAGGGGTGTAATGGGTGTACCCCTCCTCTTCTCTAGCTATCCGTGCTACGTCCCTTAGTGGAGGTGTTGCTCTAGGAGAGGTCCTCTTGACAGGGTACCGGTCCTGCTAAGGAAGATAGGGTGGCGGCCTGTATGTAGATTTGTTGGGAGGTTAGCTTGGACCCTTCTTTTTGCACTTGTCGGATCTCATGTCATCATGTACCATTTTGACTCTAAGCTATTCATCTATCTCCACATGTTCAAGGGCCGTGTCATAGGCCTTATGGTATGTCTCTAGTGGATGCTTGGCAAAGGATCGGAACAACCTGCCAGCCCACAAGTTCCTTCTGAAATTGGCCATGGTCTTCTTCTCAATGAAGACTCCCATCTAGATTACCTCCTTGTAGAATCTCTCTACGTAGGCTTTGAGTGACTCACCCCGCTCTTGGATCACGTATTGAAGGTCAATGGGATCCTTCGGGCTGTTAGGTTTTAGATTTGTGTTGGATTGATTCCATAACAAAACTATCTTTCTTTGTAATGTTTAGTTTCTTAGCTGGTTCGTGATTGGATCAAGCTTCAAAGAAGAACAGCAACTTCTCATGCAAAGCTCGTCTTCAAGATGAAATGTGTTTTCTTGGATGCTAAGGTATCGAGATTTTTCTTCCTCTTGCAAGCCGTTAGTGCACACACACACACATTTTATAACATTTGTGTCCCTGCATCATTGTGCTATATTTAAAGGCACACACATACATTGCATTCATATGAGTCCCTGCATCGTTGTGCAAAAATTGTATAACACATTCACACACTTGTTGAAGTATTCACATGCATTAGACTTGTTTTGACAATTTTTGTAAACTTGCATGTTCTAGGACTATATCTAGGAAACGTCATACTTCTGTGTTCATGTGTTTGTTTGTTTGTGTTGTTATGTTATTGAACTTGATTTTGAGCTTATATTATGACTCATTGAGTTCCGGTCATTTCGGTTACTCATTCATTAAGTTTCAAGTTCAAACTAGGAAGTTAAGAAACTTTCCGTGCTTTTATCGTACATGGTTTTCGTCCTTGATTTTCAAGTTAATTTCCATATTTTTTGAAAAATTTGTCTTGATGTATTTTTTTTAGGGAGTCCCGGTTCGTAATCAATAAATGGATTCAAATTCAATGTTCGGAGGCCAGAGAACGGTCGAAGAACATTTCAGTGCGCGAGGGGAGTTGAAGGCCAAAAAAGAGGACCATTGCCACTCATCCCCGTGGAGGCGTGTGGCATCGGTGGGAGGAGCTGTATTCTGCCCCCGTGGAGGCCACACACCTCCACGGCATGCAGGCATGGCTCCCTCCTATTGGTCCTTCAAATCTTCTTTAGTTCCCCTCCTTTATATATCACTTTCCCTTTTATTTCCAAAGACAACTTGGTGGTGGAAAATTGAGTTGAAATATTCTCTCTAACTTTCTCAACTTCGAAACACCATAACTCTCTCAAATCAACTCCGGTTTAAGTGATTCAAAAACCGAAATTGTTGGTCTTGAAGGGAGGAACAAATACCAAGCATTTTTAGAGTCAAAAAAGTCACATATATTTCGAGATGATCTGATTTCAGTTCGTGTGTCATTGTTTGTAAGTGAATCAATTCTATTTCATTTTTCTTTCATGATCTTCTTGATGATTCTTCTTTTATGAGTTGAAAGAAATGTTTGAAATGATTTTGATTCCAATGTTAGGATTTGTTTGATTTAGTTTCAAGATTAGTTAATTCTTTGATTGAATATAATTTAACTAATCTTGAAGAACATGAGTTTAAATCTAGAATCTATTTTGTGTATTTGATCTTAATTGTTGATTTCTAGATTTGATCACATGTTTTAAGAACTAGAATCTTTTGGTTGTGATTTTGATTTCTCATAACCTAGTTCTTGATTTTTTTGGTTTTTGTTTGTTGAATATGGTGAAAATTTCAAGTGTTAACTTGGTCACTTGATTTCAAAGTTAGTTGTGTGATTTTCATTGAAAACTTGTTTAACTAGCTTTGATTGACAAGTTTAGGTTTCTAGATATCTTTGTGAATAATCTTTGAATGCTTAATATATATTTCCTATCACATGTTCATAAGAATTAACTACATTTGATTGTGAGCTTGTTTTGTGCAAAAAGCTAATTCTTCATAGAGTGTGTTTGATCAACTTGCTCTATTTGCTTGTGTTTGCATCATTTGTATCCACTTAGATCATTTGCCTTATTAAGAGGTTGGAAGTCTCTTGTTGAAGTGAGTGAAGCTTTAACTTGACCATTGATAGTCACATTTTGGAGAGGGGATCTTCATTTTCTTCAAGCAGAAGTCTCGACTAGAGTCAGAGTGACTTGGATAGTTGAGCATTGTAAGACTTAGCTAGGATCGGGGTGATCCAGATAGCTAAGCAGTGGAAGTCACATTTTGGTGAGGGGATCTTCAACTTGTGCATGGAAGTCTCAACTAGGATTGGGGTGATCTAGATAGTTGAGCAAGTTGGCATAGTAAGTTCACTAGGCCCGAGGGTAGAGTAGGTGATGATAGCTTAGAAAGTGAATCTTGTGTTGATTGCCTCTTGAGTGTATAACGCCTATTTGTCATAGTGAATAGCTTTTTCCGGTGATAGTGGTATCAACCCGTGGATGTTTCCTCATTTTTGAGGTTTTATCACCTAAAAATCCCTTGTGTTGATTTTTGTATTATTGTCTTTACTTTCTTTGAACTTGTATTGATTCATCAATTGTTAATTGTAATCTTATTGTTTTGTTTAATCAATATACTTGTCAAAGCTTGCTTGTGAAATTGTATATCTTGTAAAGAAAAAGAAATTGCAAGAATTTTGAGGATATACCTATTGTTAACGAAAAAATCAACTCCGGGAGCAAAATTTCAGTTAACACCCTCAACCCGCTACCCCGGAGGTCGCAGCGGGGGGTAGGTACTTCGTACAATGGTTCTGGTAAGGTGAAAGTGAGATAGGTATCATGGTAGGAGGACAATCATCCCGCCCATCTGGTACAGTAGGCTGGTACCCGGTCTTGGTATCTAATCGTTGTACCTGGTCACCTCTCTAGGTGCCCTCCATAATTCCCCGACCTAGATAATGTACGAAGAGAGGTACAGGAGAGCTAGGACCAGTGGGATCGGTGCCTAGCTCACATACATGCATAATAAAGGAGATAGATGAGAGAATGACAATTCGTTTGTTAGAGGTAGACTGACATAGGGGGAAAAAACATCATATGCTGAAAAACCCCCAGGCAGTATCCATAGGAAGGAGAAAGACCCTCCTTTATATTTATATATCTCGAGAGGTGCTCCAAAGAGCTTACATTAGTACAAACAGAGACCTGATAGGTCACAGTTGAAGGGGTACCATTTGGTACCAGTACATTCATGGCAAAAATAGACATATATAGTAGTCGATACAATGGTGGTGTAGAGGGAATTCATGCAGGGTCCCTTTTACACTCCAGGCGATGGCGAACTCGTGCTGTAGGAGATAAGTAAGTGTTTTTCTGTACCATGATGGTGAAAACTCTCGGTAGGTGATGGTGACTATATTTTTTTGGAAGAGGGGATGGAATCCGTCCTCCATTGATAGATGATGGTGTCTCTCGAGATTTTTGGATCAAATCGAGCATCCATATTTCGGGTTGGAGATTAGAGAACCCCTGAGATGGAGAAATTCGAGAGTCCTGATGGCGAAGTCAAAACCTTCTTCTTGGAGAGAACTTGGTCATATTTTTCTATCTGATTCTTGTTCCACTCCATTAATTTAGTTAATTGGCATTAATGCAGTTGACTGATTTTCTCATTGATGTCGTTGTGAATAGCCATTAATGGAGTTGACTGATCATTATTGGCGTTGTGTATGGCCATTAAAGAGTTGATTTGTCATTAATGGCTTTGTGTATATGACGAACGATTTTCGTGTCGTTTTAAAAAGATCAATTCGTCAACAATATTTGTAAAATCCTCACGAAGCCTAAATTGGTTTGGAAAACACACGTATGGTGGCAAGTGGGGTGTCGTCCACAGGGAGCTGAGCTAGCTAAGATTAGTCATTGCTAAAGTAATGTTAATGCGTATATATATATATATATATTAAATGAAACATAAAATGATGAAGATGTAGATGGTGAATTATCCTATTAGTAACACTAACGTAACAATGCAAACTAGAGGAAAGGAAAATGGGATGAAGGATATGAAGATGATGGGAACTAAGGAGTTTACGGATTTGAAAGTCAATACTGGGTAATGCAACAAACTTATAAATAGGCACGTCTATTCAAAGGTAACCAACCTATGATGTATAGAGTCGGTTATTTATCCCTAGAAAGTGGTCAACCTAGGATGTATAGTGAGGACCACCTATTAGGGATTAATCCGTCGTAAACCACCAACCTAGGATGTATAGTGTTGGTTGTTCATCGGATTCTGAAAATGAAGCTCGTCTACCTATCAATGACTCAATCGATTGTAAACGTAGTCAACCTAGGATGTATAGTGATGACTTCTAATCCTCTCACGGGCTCCGACCTAGGATGTATAGTGCCGGAAACTCGATCGAGGTTAGATTAAGACCGCGGTTTAAGAGTCGGAATTCATGATGTTCCGTCCGTTCATTAGAGCAAGAAACAACTAAATAGGATGTATATCTAGATGCAATACTCATACATAATCCAAAGAGATCTTGCTAAGAGGATGTATCTAAACAAGAAATCAATGATAACCATTCATAACAAGAATAGAACAATGAAAGATAGACATGAATATAAATATAGAATCAAGTTTATGTACATGCCCAATATTCAACTAACTACTCCACCAACTCCTTAGAGGGGATTTAGCTACTCATTACAACTAGGAAAATAAGAGAAAGGAAAGAGAGAAAACCCATGGAGAACATCTCCTTCCTTGATCTAAGTGTGTAAGAACCTCAGAAAATCTTGGTAAAAGGCTTTTAAAAACGTTCTCCAACTATTCTATTTATACAATATACAAAAATATGTCACTTAAACTTCAGAAAACAAACTGGCTCACGCGGAATGCGGGTGGAGTGGGGGTGAATTACCCACACTGTACCCGCACTATATGGGTTTTCTTCATCTTCAGTTCTCAGATCTGGGAAATAGTACGGGTGGAGTGCGGTTGGATTACCCGCACTTGACCCGCTTTTTAATGTCAGGTGCAAATCCACTCCACTGTCTTGAGCAATAGCGTGGGTGGAGTGCGGTTGGATTACCCGCACTTGACCCACACTTTAATGTTAGGTGCAAATCAGCTTCTCTATATTGAGCAACAGTGCGGGTGGAGTGCGGTTGGATGACCAACAATGTACTCGCACTATACTCGCACTGTACTCGCACTTTAACGTCAGGTGCAAATCAGTTTCTCTGGCTTTGGCAACAGTGCAGGTGGAGTGCGATTGGATGACCGGCACTGTACCCATACTCTAACTCTTCTTCAACATTAGGTCCCGGCTATGAGAATGAGTGCGGTTGGAATGTGGTTTCGACCCGCACTCGACCCCCACTGTAGAGCTGCTTCTGATCCTTTGTCTTTCCTTTTGCCCTTTTTCTGCCGAAACCACCGCAACATGCTTCCAAACCCATCATTGCACCATTTCCTACAATTACGCACATAACAACCCTTTAGAGATACCAAAATGCACGAAAACAGAACACAAGATATGGATTTGAGGGCCTAAATATACTACATATTTGGCAGGATCAAACACCCCCAAACCAAACCTTTGCTCGTCCTAAATGAAACATAATCTAAAACAATCAAATGCCAACCGAAGGTAAATCCTAGATACGTAAGCAATAATTCAACAATGCCGCAAGTCCAATGTGTGATATGATACACATAGGTGTGATAGAGAGGAGAAAAACATATGCACAAGATCAATAGCAATTTGGAGACACCAAAGGGAGGCTCGTACGAACACGAATCCCACACCTAAAGGCATTCATGAATTAGGGACAACTTACTCCCATACCTTGAGCATAATTCGCTTCAATTCTAAAGCTCGCATGGATTCTCTCTTTTCTTTCCTCACAAAGTCCTAAGTTCCACACAAACGAGTATGCAAAGATGTATTCTGCACAAAATTTAAGCAATGAACTATCCTAGAAAAGAGTCACTATGACATGGACGTGAAAGATTGTGCTTCAACCGACATTCCCAAACTAGACTTTATATGGCTCAAATAGGGCTTTTCAACAGGTTATAGCGTGGCTATGGGGTTTAATGAGGTTACACAAAGAATATGGACATTTGGAGTTCAAACTCACCAATCGTGCTAGAATATATCCCTACACCCATACAATGCTCTTTTATCACTCATACGCAAAACTCTAGGCAATCATTTAACCCACATTCGTGCCTTCAATGTTGCACTCCGCTTTGAGCGTATTTAGCATAACACAATCACAATTATGGCGCACAAGTACAATTTCCCTTTGAGTTTTACAATTTCACAATCACAATGTTGTATTCCGTTTTGAGTTGTACAATTTCCCTTTCTTGGGCACTTATGGTACACAAGTACAATTCTTAGCCCTTTCCTTGCATATTTTCAACAATTATTTCATTTTTTCCGCTATTTGACCATTTAGAGCTTAACTCCTTTCATCACCACCATTTCACATCCTAACATGATTAGTACAAGGGTAGGCATGTGTTTAGGCTATTAGGTATATGGTTGAATGTGGTACCAAATAAAATAGTAAGTGTTTGGCCTCAAGCTTGGCGTTGGAGCACACAATATGGTATGAACGTGTTTAGGCTAGTAAAGGTAATTCAGTGCACACACACATACCTAATATCACCTCCACAACCATCTAAAAAGGGAATGAAAGCATCCATCATGCACTTCACAAAATGATATGCAAGTCCTATGGCACATGACATAAATGACGAGAGGCGTTTTAAGAATAATCGATAATACACTCAAAATACCCACTTTAACGCTTGTGTTTGTGATCTCATGAGCATCTCCACTATTAGAACTAGGCGTGGGAACATTAAGTCCCCACTACTTAACACCAACAGGTGGGACGATCCCATGGCAGTGCAAGCGAACCCTCAAGTAGCACCAAACTATGTCACAAGGTCAAAGCACATACAAAGAACTCGCCAAAAGTACATGCTAGAGGCATCATACCCATACTGCTTACAGTTTGAAAATTGGACAAGCGACAAAATTGAAAAATTGGACACTACAAGGACGACTGTACAAGGCGTAACACACCCCCAAACCAAAACTCAACAATGTCCCCATTGTTGGAATCCACAAGGTATGTCCTAACGGAGGAGAAACACCATAGACGACTCGAAAATTATGAACATGCATAAAGCACAACCAATAACAAGTATAATCACAATAATTTACGGAATGAGGGTTCAACACACCCAAACCGGATCTAGACATAAGCTCAAAATGTGCACAAGTATATGATCAATATGCTTCAACCTTGCTCATTCATATTAACAAAATCTAAATTCGCATTTATCGAAAATTTAATGCAATGAAGTACAAAATCGAAGGTAGAAACTCCCTTTAGAAGGAAGCTAGTTCGTTGTCCGTGTGTGTTGTCATATGCTTCCCAAAAGATGTACAACCTACCTTAAAGCACACAACAACTCTACCAAACAAATATAAAATGCAAAATAAAACCAAAATACAAACTGGAATAAAACTACGAAAGCTAAAAGTGTAAATATGACCTCAGCGGGCTGCCTCCCACTAGTCCTCAGACATGATAGATGTTCTATGGCTCAGTAAGTTCCATGGCACTAACACCCTTGCAACAGGTTTCTGGTCCAAAATATGGTTTGAGCCTATGCCTTTTAACTTTGAATATTCCATCATTTCTCAAATTCTGAATGTCTACAGCTCCGTTAGGTGAGACATTAATAACACGGTGTGGACCTGACCATCTCGGTTTCAACTTCCCAGGGAACAACTTGAAACGGGACTCATAAAGTAACACCAACATGCACGATTGGAACTCTTTCCTTACCAAATGCTTGTCATGAATAACTTTTGTTTTTTCTTTATAAAGCCGTGAACTCTCATAGGCTTCCAACTTGAATTCATCCAACTCGTTCAACTGATTGCATCTTTCTTCACCTGCCTTGTCATACTCCCAATTCAACTTCTTAATCGCCCACCAAGCTTTATGTTCTAGTTCTACCAGAAGGTGGCAAGCCTTACCAAAAACCAACCTATACGGGCTCATCCCAATAGGAGTTTTGAAAGCCGTTCGGTACGCCCATAAGGTGTCAGATAGTTTCAATGCCCAATCCTTCCTAGTGGAGGAGACCGTCTTCTCCAGAATCTGCTTGATGTGCCTGTTACTTACTTCAACCTGTCCGGATGTCTGTGGGTGGTATGGTGTGGCCACCTTGTGATGCACCCCCATACTTTTTCAATAGGTTTCCCAAGACTTTGTTACAGAAATGGCTCCCTCCATCACTAATGATCACCCTTGGAATCCCAAATCGGGTCAGAATATGTTCCTTTACAAATTTTACCACCACATTACTGTCATTGGTCTTTGTGGCAATAGCCTCATCTCATTTGGAAACATAGTCAACCCCACTAAAATATAGTTGTTTCCACAGAAGGGTGGGAATGGTCCTATAAAATCAAGACCCCAAGTGTCAAATATTTCAACCACCAAAATTCCAGTTTGTGGCATCTCATTTGGTTTACCAATGCTCCCTGTGCGCTGGCACCTATCACATGCTACACAAAACTGATAAGCAACTTTAAAAAGTGACACCCAGAAGAAACCTGATTGCATCACCTTAAGTGCTGTCTTACGTGCGTTGAAATGGCCTCCACATTGCAAACCATGACAGAATCGCAACACGTCATATTGCTCATTTTCTAGCACACACCTCCTAATTACCTGATCTGCCTCGTGTTTGAAAAGATAAGGCTCATCCCAGAAGTATTCCGTTGCTCTCCTAGCAAACCTTTTCTTGCCTTGCCAATCTAGATCAGGGGGAAATACCTCATGTGTCAGATAGTTTGCCAGATCTGCATACCAGGGTTCCTTATCCTGTACAGCCCACAGATGTTCATCAAGGATAGGACCACATGAATGGGACTAACCCATCTACTATCTGATATGGGGTAGATAATCCCCGCATCGAGAAGCTTCAATATCTTCTTTTTTACCACCTCTGGCATAATCGGATTCAGTCTCCTTTGTGCCTCCTGTGTTGGTTTGGTGTTTTCTTCTAGCAAAATCTTATGCATACACATGGTGGGAATTATTCCCTTTTTATCATCTATGAACCAACCAATGGCTTCTCTATGTTCTTTCAACACTCTAAGTAAATCATTTTCTTGACTTTCCTCCAAATTAGCGGCAATGATAACTGGGTTCAACTTTTCTTCGTCTAGAAACACATACTTCAGGTTCGATGGGAGTGCTTTCAATTCAACTCTTAGAGGAAGCTCTTCTAATGGTACGAAGTCATCTTCATTTTCTTCCCTTTCGAATTCCTCCTCAACAGTGACATCTAACTCCTCCTCTAAGAAATCAGGGTGTTACAATCATGGGAACCCACTGGGTATGACAAAGAGTTAAAGATGTTGAACTCCACTATTTCATCTACTACCTTCATGGTAAGCTTCCCTTCATGCATATCAATCACTACCCTAGCTGTCGCCATGAAAGGCCAACCCAAAAGTAACTTCACATCTCCTTGTCTCTTCCTTCATCCATGTCAATCACCACAAAGTCAGCAGGTATAATTAACTTTTCTATCTGTATTAACACATCTTCAATAATGCCTTTAGGGCTTCTCGCAGAAGCATCCGCTAAGACAAGAGACATGGTGGTTTTTATGAGGTCTTTCAAACCCAGCTTTTTATAGACCGAGAACGGCATGAGGTTAATGCTTGCTCCTGAGTCCAACATTGCTCTTTCACGATTTGAACCACCAATTGTAATGTCAATTATAAAACTTCCTGGGTCTTTCATTTTCTGGGGCAATGACCATTGAATTACTGCATTGACATTCTCATTAAGACGCTCATGTTGTTTCGGCCTAAATCTCTCTTTATCCTTACTCAAATCTTTGAAAATTTTACCATAAGCCGGCATTTTCTGAATAGCATCTAAGAGTGGTAAGTTGATAGTTACCTTGGAAAGGAGATCATAGATTTCCTGATGGGATTTCTCCAATTAAGAGTTTTTTAGCCTCCATGGAAAGGGTATAGGTGGCACATAGGGGTTTGATGACTTATGGAGCCGAGGTCTTGATTCTGGGTCTGCTAACTAAATAACATCTTCCTTTTTTAACTTTTTCTCACTCTCTACCTCCGTATGCACTACCTTATCTTCTTCTGTGATGGTTTCCTTATCATTTTCTTTCAACACCCTTCTGCATCTGAGGATTGCCCTTGCACTAGCCTGTTCTGGTTGGCTCAGAAATTTCCCTTTCTCTCTTTCTTGTAACAATTCGGCCAACTGGCTTATTTGGAACTCAATCATGTGAATAGTCGCATCCATCTCGTTTGATTACCTATCATTCTTCCACATGTATGTCTCCCAACTCTCTAAATGTGCTTGTTGTAGCAACTGGACCTCTTGCGTATCCTGGTTGGCTCATCAGTGTGCTACTGGTCCAGAGGCATGCTTAGGATTCTAGAAGTCCACAGCAACTGATATATGTCTCTGAACTTTCCTGGAATGAATAGAGACACAGTGGCTCACTTGGGCATTGACTAGCCCGGTATAAGCAGTGAGGAGCCACTGGGTCATGCAGCGGGCTGTTGCTTTAGAGGCTTGCTAAGGCATGTAGGAGGCCTAGGCAATATGGGAAGCCTTTGGGCTCTACTCGAACGGATCGGAACATAGGTGGCTCGCTAGGGCATTGAGTGGCTTAGTACAAGAAGCAAGGAGCCACCAGCATGATACTGGTCCAGAGGCATGCTTGGGATCCTAGAAGTCCCCAGCAGCTGAAATAAGCTCCGGACCCTCCTGGAATGAATCGGGACACAGTGGCTCACTTGGCCGAAAACTAGCCCGGTACCCAGAGTGAGGAGCCACTAGGCCATGCAGCAGGGCTGCTGCTCCAGAGGCTTGCCGAGGTATATAGAAGACCTCATCAATTTGAGAAGCCTCTGAGTTCTACCCAAACGGATCGGGACATAGGTGGCTCACTAGGGCGTTGAAAGACCCAGTATAGGAAGTAGGGAGCCACCAGCATGATACTGATCCAGGGGCATGCTTAGGATCCTAGAAGTCCCCAACAACTGAAATATAGCTCTGGACCATCCTGGGATGAATCGGGACACAGTGGCTCACTTTTGCGTTGACTAGCCTAGTACCAGGAGTGAGGAGCCAATAGGCCATGCAGCAAGGCTACTGCTCCAGAGGCTTGCCAAGGTATATAGAAGGCCTCAGCAAAATGAGAAGCCTCTGAGCTCTACCCGAACGGATCGGGACATAGGTGGCTCACTAGGGCGTTGAAGGGCCCCATATATGAAGTAGGGAGCCACCTGTATGATACTGGTCCAGAGGCAGGCTTGGGATCCTAGAAGTCCCCAGCAACTAAAATGTAGCTCTGGACCATGCTGGGATGAATTGGGACACAGTGGCTCACTTGGGCGTTAGCTAGCCCGGTACTAGGAGTGAGGAGCCACTGGGCCATGCAGCGAGGCTGCTACTCCAGAGGCTTGCCAACGTATATAGAAGGCATCAGCAAAGTGGGAAGCCTCTGAGCTCTACCCGAACCGAACAGGACATAGGTGGCTCACTACGGCGTTGAAGGGCCCTGTATAGGAAGTAGGGAGCCACCTGCATGATACTGGTCCAGAGGCATGCTTGGGATCCTATAGTCCCCAACAACTTAATTATGGCTCTGGACCATGCTGGAATGAATCGGGACATAGTGGCTCACTTGGGCGATGACTAGCCCGGTACCAGGAGTGAGGAGCCACTGGGCCATTTAGCGGGGCTGCTGCTCTAGAGGCTTTCTGAGGTATATAGAAGGCCTCATCAAAGTGAGAAGCCTCTGAGCTCTACCCGAACGGATCGAAACTTAGGTGGCTCACTAGGGCGTTGAAGGGCCCGGTATAGGAAGTAGGGAGCCACATGCATGATACTGGTCCAGAGGCATGCTTAGGATCCTAGAAGTCCCCAGCCACTGAAATGTAGCTCTGGACCATGCTGGAATGAATCGGAACACAGTGGCTTACTAGGGCGTTGACTAGGCAGGTACATGAAGTGATGAGCCACTAGGCCTTCTACCGGTCGTGCCGCTCATACGATCATATAGTTGAGTTGGCTTCTCCAGTACATGTGTTGACCTGCTACCTAGGATCTTTCGAAGAGTGGATCTTGTGGCATGAAGGGATCTGTATGAACAGGTGCAAATCCAACTGATCTTCTAGATAGGAGATCGTAATGGATCTGTTATGGATGAGTCATATAGATGCAGCTCTACCACAATGAAGCCAGACAAGTGCAGCGCTACAGCATAGGAGCTCTAGGTGTATAGAAGCGGATCTGTTATAAAGGAGATTGTAGCGGATATGCTGCATAAGAGATTTGATAAAAAGCAGAGCAAACCCTCTGTAAGGTAGCAGGAGACGTGCAGCTCTGCTATATAGGAGCTCTAGATGTACTGGAGCGGATCTACAGTAGAGGAGCTCCGCAAGTATATGAACAGGTTTATTGCATAGGGCAGCATAGTAGACCAGTTTTTCTAGGAGTCCCATGTACCATATTTGTCAATAGTGCATGTAGAGATAAGGAAGCCATGTCAGTGAGCTTCCCTCAGACGGCGCCAAAAAGTGTTAACATAAAAATCCACCTGGGGTGAAAATCTCAATCAACACCCTCGACCCGCTACCCTGGAGGTCGCAGCGGGTGTGGTAGGTACTTCGTACCATGGTTCTGGTAAGGTAAAAATAGCATGGTGCGGTAGGTACCTCGAGGTACCTAGATTTTGTACGAGGTGAAGGCGAGATATGTGTCTAGGTATGAGAACTATCGTCCCGCCTATCTAGTGCAGTAGGCTGGTACTCGGTCTTGGTACCTGATCCTGGTACCTGGTTACCTCTATAGATGCCCTCTACGATCCCCCTATCTGGATAACATGCAAGGAGAGGTACTGGAGAGCTAAGACCAGCGGGGTCGGTGTCCAGCTCACTTACATGGATTCCTAAGGATAGAGATAGGAGAATGATAACTCTTTTTGTAGAGAGTCGGACTGACCAAGGGGGAAAAAGCATCACGATTGATCACATGCTGAAAAACCCCCAGGCAGTATCCATAGGAAGGAGAAAGACCCTTCTTTATATTTATATATTACGAGAGGTGCTCCGGAGAGCTTACATTAATACAAACCGAGTCCTGGTAGGTCACAGTTAGAGGGGTACCATTTGGTACCGGTACATTCATGGTGAAAACTGACATACATAGCTGGTGTAGAAGTAATTCAGGCAGGGTCCTTTTTACACTCCAGGCAATGGCGAACTCATATTCCTAGTGGAGAAGTGGGCGAAATCTGGGATCGAAGACATCTTGGAGATATAGAGATGTAGGAGAGCTGTTGGAGAATGTTGGAGAGAATGTCAGGGAGTCGAAATGTTGGGGAATCGACCTTTTTCTTAGAGAGTGACTTGTTATATTTATATATGTTCATCCTTGTTGCCCACTCCATTGACTCAGTTAATTAATACACTGATTATGAATGGCCATTGACGGAGTTGACTGATTTCCTCATTAATGGCATTGTGAATGGCCATTAATGGAGTTGACTGATTTCCTCATTAATGGCATTGTTAATGGCCATTAATAGAGTTGACCGATTCCCTCATTAATGGTGTTGTGAGTGGCCATTATTGGAGTTGAGTGATTCACTCAATAATTGTAGGAAAAAATCGATATAACACGCAGCGGAAGAAACGAAAAATAGATTTCGTATGGTTTTAAAATTTTTCTCAAAGTTTAACCTTAACCTTTTAATTAATTAAACTCAAATATATACGGTTAGAGTTAAATAACTCTTGACGCGTGATCCGATTGACTTACGTCGATTGGTAATCCGCAAAATCTTTTCCGATGCCCGTGAATAGTACCCACGTGAACAATGATCGTGAAGAGTACCCGCGTGAACAGTGATCGAGAACAGTACCGCGAGATCTTCCAATCCGAACACGTACGTGAATCACCTAGGAGCGCGGTCTCCCTTTTTCTTTGAATTGCAAACCTGAGAATGGATGAACAAAGTTTTCTTTTTCTTTTGTTAATCACAAAACAATCAAAAGAAGACAAAAATTATTCCGGTCACTTTTGAGTTCTCAATCTAATGATCGAAACTCGCGTGAACCTAATTCGATGTTGTACACACAAGCTTATTGATGAACAAGCAATCAGTGTACTATCAAAAAATAATCTCTTCTCTCTTTTTTGTTTAGTAGAATAAAAATTATCCTTTTCTATGAATTGAGAAGAAGAAGAAAAATTGAATCATTCAATCAACTATAGTGGCCGAATTCTATATGTGGTATTATATAGGTGGCCGAAATTTTGTGAAAATACAGCTCTTAACGTGTGTCTACAACCTAGAGGGGGGGGGGGGGGGGGGTGAATGGGTTGTTAATCGATTATTACCAACTTTTTCGATTAGTCAATATTAAACAAATAACCCAATTAAATCAAATATACAAAATCAAGTGTAAAGTGCGGAATAATAAATAACACTTGATTTTTACGTGGAAACCCTTAAACAAAGGGAAAAACCACGGGCTATCCTTCTAGCCACACACGATCCTCAAATCTACTATATGAGTAAAACGTTACACCCTCAAGTGATACTCGGACTCTCACTCTAGATAACCTCAGGCTATGGACACTGCCACTCGCCACTCTTGGTTCAATCCCTAGTGATATCCACTGATACACTACTATCGGCGTGAGCACCTCCTACTCTACCCGTAGGCCTTTTACAGTGAATTCTTTACCAATGCTTGCCAACCACAACTTGGTTGCAAGACTTCAATGCTTGTGCAACTTCACCCCGAAGCCACAAGACTTTGACTCAATGAAGAGTATAGGGTCTAAGTGAACAATCAATGAATGCTCAACACAATATATGTTAGACCAAACATACAATGCTTAACTAGATGTAGATAATGCAATACAACATCCTAGTTATCAAATAATGCCTACATGTACACACATTAGGTCTCAATTAGTTGTAGAGAAATTCTAACAAACTAATTGTCAATTAAATTCACATAAACATTCATAAACTTGACTAGATGCACAAAGTCAACCTAATCATCAATTAAGCATACATGAATATTTATGGATTAGCTATTTAGGCATATATGACCTAATAATGCAAGCTATCACAAACAAACACAATCAAATATTCATGAACATTAACTAGTTGATTAAAACACAATTTCTCAACCTAGTTGTCAATTAATCACACATGAATATTTATGACCTAGCTTTTAGGCAAAAATGACCTAATCAATTAAGCTATCACAAACAAACCCAATCATGTTATAAAGACTCATTAATATATGCAATAAGTAGAGTCTAGGTATTTAATCATGCAATAAATACCTAATCTAGAGTAAGAAGAACAATTAATGATATTCAAAGAAGTTCTTGCTTACCTAGTCATGAAACAATGAAGACCCATGCTCATATGATGTTGAATGATGCAAGATGGAGATGGGTTTTGGGTTTGGAGAGTCAAAGAAGCTTTCTTGAAGCTTTCTCTCTCTAGGAGCTCTAACCTCTCTCTAGAAATGATTTTCTGAGCTCTTGGTCGGCCAAGAAGAGGAAAGGAAGAATATATATGAAGCCCTAGATCAAACTACATCGTTTTGAACTTGGGAACCAGAATCCCGTCAAAACCGCTTGCTAGACCGCGGCACAGGTAAGTGTCCAGACCGCGGTACATACAGCAGTGCACCGTCTGGACTACACCACGGTTGGGACCGCTGTGCGTGCAAGTGCATAGGTCGCGGTCCACGTCGCGCATGACGCACTGGAGAATACCGCTCCGTGCGCCGCGGTGCAAGCAAAGCCTGCCGAGCGGTCTAGGCCGCGCCAAAGGGAAAAATCCCTTTTTAACACTCAAGACAAAAGTCAATCTTACATGAATGTTGTGCAAGTGTGAAGTGAGTGATATGCACACAATGAAGCACACTTAACATGTCAACCATGTTATCAACTAAGCACAATGTAAGCTAGGAGTGTTTTAGAAAAGGATGCACACTTATACAAACAATAAAGAACACAGATGCAAGATAAACAAAACATGCATGAAGTGTGTGTGTGCACCTAAACTCTTCAAGAGACAAAGTCAAGTGAATATACCTTTTGCTCTTGAAGTCATGGAGATGCTTGGAAGCTTGCCAATACGGACCTAAGCTACCCATTACACAATCATCCCCAATGTGGTGGTTTGTCATGAAATAAGCCAATCATAAAATCGAGGTCCTTACATTTTGCTTCCTCTTCTATTTAGGATTGCCGAAATCTTCCTCTAAATGAACTAGGGTTGCCGCAAATCACATACCAAAAAGAGTTTGTGTTGCACCCTAATTTCCATCAACCTTTAGACTTCAAAACTTAATCCAACTCATAGATATTTTTATTCTTTTATTGACTAAATAAAAAGACTTCTTATTTGATTAAATAAATAAAATTATTTATTTATTTTCTTATCAAACAAGTCTTTTACTTTTAATATACTATTACCAATAGTATAACTTTAGGAAATATATTTCCTGATCAGAAAAAGATTTGTTTCTTAATTAAACAATTAATTAATAAATTAACTAATTCTTATTTAATTAAAACAATGAAACAAAATAATATATTAGGTTAATATATACACCTTGCCGCCCCACTTATATAAATGGGCCATATATTATTTTCTTATTTCATTTAATCCATTGGACTTTAAATAAAAGCCCACATGTGAACCAGACCCATTCTTATTAAAAGAAACAAGCCCACATGTCTCCTTTTAATCTATTAATATAATAGTGCAGCCTATTAATTAAATAATAGACATATTATATTCTTGATATATTAAAAACATTTCTAGATGGACCCTTAAATCGGCCCGGTAGAATATATCAAGTGATTCATGCAAATACGTGTGGATTGGGGATCTTGGCCGGATATCTAAATTTAAGCTTCAATAGACACAACCTAATCACAATCAACAAATGATTCACTTAGGTCCAATCTATTAATTTTAACTCATTCCACTAAAGAGCTAAAATTGAACTCTTAAATAAAGATAGAATAAGGAGATGTTTCTCATTCATACCCTAGACAATCTTATAGGAGATGGTGTATCCTCGTGAATAATATCAGTAATCGCCAAGAGCTCATAGACCGCTTATAGCTCTCCAAGTTACCATATTTCCTCATATGACCACATTTCGAACTTGGATACTTTGACTTGTCCAGAAGCCATGTTTTCAATAATCATTATTGAAAACTCAACGTTGAGATTTAATATCCAATACCTCAAAACATCCATATGATGATATTATATTCTCATTTAATAAATGGAGCCACGATGTCCATATCTATAAATGAAGTTCTCTATCGATTAACAAATGTATACCACCAAACTATCGAGGATAGACTATGCTATATAATCGTACTCATTGATAGCTCTAATGATAACACTTGTAACCATAAGTCCATCATGTAGGAAAAAATCGATATAAAACGCAGCGGAAGAAACGAAAAATAGATTTCGTATGGTTTTAAAATTTTTCTCAAAATTGAACCTTAACCTTTTAATTAATTAAACTCAAATATATACGGTTAGAGTTAAATACCTCTTGACGCGTGATCCGATTGACTTACGTCGATTGGTAATCCGCAAAATCTTTTCCGATGCCCGTGAACAGTACCCGCGTGAACAGTGATCGTGAACAGTACCAGCGTGAACAGTGATCGTGAACAATCCCACGAGATCTTCCAATCCGAACACGTACGTGAATCACCTAGGAGCGTTGTCTCTCTTTTTCTTAGAATTGAAAACCTGAGAATGGATGAACAAAGTTTTCTTTTTCTTTTGTTAGTTACAAAACAAGCAAAAGAAGACAAAAATTATTCCGGTCACTTTTGAGTTCTCAATCTAATGATCGAAACTCGCGTGAACCTAATTCGATGTTGTACACACAAGCTTATTGATGAACAAGCAATCAGTGTACTATCAAAGAATAATCTCTTCTCTCTTTTATGTTTAGTAGAATAAAAATTATCCTTTTCTATGAATTGAGAAGAAGAAGAAAAATTGAATCATTCAATCAACTATTGTGGTCGAATTCTATATGTGGTATTATATAGGTGGCCGAAATTTTGTTTCCTCTTCTATTAAGGATTGCCGAAATCTTCCTCTAAATGGACTAGGGTTGCCGCAAATCACATACCAAAAAGAGTTTGTGTTGCACCCTAATTTCCATCAACCTTTAGACTTCAAAACTTAATCCAACTCATAGATATTTTTATTCTTTTATTGACTAAATAAAAAGACTTCTTATTTGATTAAATAAATAAAATTATTTATTTATTTTCTTATCAAACAAGTCTTTTACTTTTATATACTACTACCAATAGTATAACTTTAGGAAATATATTTCCTCATCAGAAAAAGATTTGTTTCTTAATGAAACAATTAATCAATAAATTAACTAATTCTTATTTAATTAAAACAATGAAACAAAATAATATATTAGGTTAATATATACACCTTGCCGCCCCACTTATATAAATGGGCCATATATTATTTTCTTATTTCATTTAATCCATTGGACTTTAAATAAAAGCCCACATGTGAACCAGACCCATTCCTATTAAAAGAAACAAGCCCACATGTCTCCTTTTAATATATTAATATAATAGTGCAGCCCATTAATTAAACAATAGACATATTATATTCTTGATACATTAAAAAATATTCTTGATGGACCCTTAAATCGGCCCGGAAGAATATATCAAGTGATCCATACAAATACGTGTGGATTGGGGATCTTGGCGGGCTATCTAAATTTAAGCTTCAATAGACACAACCTAATCACAATCAATAAATGATTCACTTAGGTCCAATCTATTAATTTTAACTCATTCCACTAAAGAGCTAAAATTGAACTCTTAAATAAAGATAGAATAAGGAGATGTTTCTCATTCATACCCTAGACAATCTTATAGGAGATGGTGTATCCTCGTGAATAATATCAGTAATCGCCAAGAGCTCATAGACCTCATATAGCTCTCCAAGTTACCATATTTCCTCATATGACCACATTTCGAACTTGGATACTTTGACTTGTCTAGAGGCCATGTTTTCAATAATCATTATTGAAAACTCAACGTTGAGATTTAATATCCAATACCTCAAAGCATCCATTTGATGACATTATATTCTCATTTAATAAATGGAGCCACGATGTCCATATCTATAAATGAAGTCCTCTATCGATTAACAAATGTACACCACCAAACTATCGAGGATAGACTATGCTATATAATCGTACTCATTGATAACTCTAATGATAACACTTGCAACCATAAGTCCATCATTTATCTCAGGATTAAGTTAGACTCTCCGATTGTCCTCTTTAATAAAAAGACTTATATCTAGTCACGGTTCTAGATAAAGTATTTCATTGTGATCCAGTTCAATGCACCTAGTGCACTAGATTCTTTTACTCGAAAACCTTTCGATGATTTTAGACTCATCATATTCATTTGATCCCACTCAAATGTTAGTAAAAGAATTCTACAACTTTAACAAGATAGAGGTGCCCAGCCTTTAACTTAAGTTGTGAACGTTATTCAAGACTAACTAAAGAATTGTGTCTACCTCATACATATCCGGATGTATGAACAATTCTTCATGTCTCATAGTCTTTTGACCTTATGATTATTTACCTTGACAATTATAATAATAAATGCTATAAGTAATTGTAAGAATCAGAATTCACTTTATTAATATGAGAAGATTGTCAATTACAATATTACACTCTTGCCATTGAGCATAATCCTAACAATCTCCCACTTGCTCTATAGCAAGTGTGTCATATCTCTCATTCCCATGTTCTCTAGATGTCCATCGAAGCTCTTCTGAGGTAGAGCCTTTGTGAAAGGATCCGCTAGATTTTCTGCTGACTCAATTTTGGTGATCGTCACGTCTCCCCTATGAACAATTTCCCTCAAAGGGTGATACTTCCTTTCAATGTGTTTACCTCTCTTATGACTTCTTGGTTCTTTCGAATTAGCCACTGCACCACTGTTGTCACAGTGTATAGTGATATGCTTATTCGCACTAGGAACCACTTCTAAGTCAATCAAGAATTGGCAGAGCCAAACAGCCTCTTTGGTAGCTTCGCATGCAGCAACATACTCAGCTTCCATGGTGGAATCAGCAATACAAGATTGCTTGATACTCCTCCATATGACTGCTCCTCCTCCAATGGTAAACACAGATTCTGATGTGGATTTTCTAGAGTCAGAATCCGACTGGAAATCAGAATCTGTATACCCAACGGGAATTAAATCCCCTCCAGAGTATACAAGCATATAATCTCTAGTTCTCTTGAGATACTTGAAAATATGCTTGACTGCCATCCAATGATCAGGACCAGGTTTCGATTGAAACCTGCTAACTATGCCAACAGCAAAACAAATATCCGGTCTAGTACAGAGCATTGCATACATGAGACTTCCAACTGCCGAGGCATATGGAACTCTACTCACGAATTGCTCTTCATGCACATTCTTAGGTGCTTGACCCTTAGAAAGTTTGATTCCATGTCTAAAAGGTAACATACCTTTCTTGGAATCTTGCATGGTGAATCTAGACAAGATTTTATCAATGTATGAAGCTTGGGATAATGCAATCGTTCTATTCTTTCTATCCCTTATTACTTGGATACCAAGAATATAACTTGCTTCTCCTAAGTCCTTCATATCAAATTGTTTTGCTTACCATTCTTTCACTGATGTCAATACACCTACATCATTTCCAATGAGTAGTATATCATCAACATAAAGAATGAGGAAAACTAACTTGTCGCCTTTGATCCTCTTGTAAACACAAGGTTCGTCAGGGTTTTGAATAAATCCAAAACCCTTTACTGCTTGATCGAACCTTATGTTCCAGGATCTGGATGCTTGGTTTAGTCCATATATGGACTTTTGCAACTTGCATACTCTTTCTTCTTGGCCTTTTTCAGTGAATCCCTCTGGTTGCATCATGTAGATGCTCTCGTCAAGACTTCCATTAAGGAAAGCTGTCTTGACGTCCATTTGCCAAATCTCTAGGTCTAGAGATGCTGCAACGGATAAGAGTATCCTAATGGATTTAAGCATGGCCACAGGTGAGAAGGTTTCCTCGTAATCGATACCTTCTTTCTGTGTATAACCTTTAGCTACTAGTCTAGCTTTAAAGGTTTCCACCTTACCATCCATACCTCTTTTCCTCTTGTATACCCACTTGCACCCAATGGGTTTTATCCCTTTAGGCAAGTCTACAAGGGACCAGACTTTGTTATTGAACATCGATTCAATCTCGGATTGCATTGCCTTTTGCCAATGACGACAATCAACATCCTCCATAGCTTCCTTGTACATGTAGGGATCATCGTCGTCCGGGAGATTCTCAACAGATTCTCCTAGACCGATATATCTTTCAGGTTGTGTTCTAACCCTCCCACTACGACAAGGAATGGTAGGTTGTTGATCTTGTGTTGGAGTGGAACTTACAATTGGGCTGGGTTGTGAAACCTCTTGTGGAATTATATCTCCTGACATCTCATTCAGGACAATTCTACTTTTGGGCACAAAATTATTCATATAGTCCTTTCTAGAAATGAAGCATTTGTTGAAACAAATACTTTTAGATCAGAAGGACTATAGAAATAATATCCTTTAGTTCCTTTTGGATACCCCACAAATATACATGTTTCCGAACGGGACTCCATCTTTTCTGTCTTTCCTTTCAACACATGTGCAGGACAACCAAATATCCTCATGTATTGTAAACTAGGCTTTCGCCCAGTCCATAATTCATGTGGGGTTTTAGGGACAGATTTAGATTGTACATCGTTTAGAATATATATTGCTGTTTGTAGAGCATATCCCCAAAAAGAAATAGGAAGTGTTGAATAACTCAACATTGATCTAACCATCTCTAAAAGAGTCCTATTTCTTCTTTCTGCTACCCCATTTTGTTGAGGTGTACCTGGTGCAGAAAGCTTAGAAACTATCCCATTATCAATAAGATATTGCTGAAACTCTCCAGATAGATATTCTCCACCACGATCAGATCTCAAGATTTTTATATGTTTATCAAGCTGATTTTCTACTTCAGCTTTGAATGCTTTGAACATATCAAATGCATCCGACTTATGTCTCATGAGATACACGTAACCAAATCTTGAGTAATCATCTGTGAAGGTGATGAAGTACTCATATCCACCTCTAGCTTGAATGCTCATAGGACCACATACATCAGTGTGTACTAGTCCTAAACATTCAGTGGCTTTTGCACCTTTGGTATTGAACGGCCTTTTGGTCATTTTACCTTCCAAACAAGATTCACAAGTTGGTAGATCATCAACCTTTTATGTCACTTAAAGGTCCGTCACATACCAATCTTTTAATCCTATTAAGGTTAATGTGACCTAGGAGTAAATGCCAAAGATAGGTTTCATCTTTTGATAATTTTACTCTTATGATTAGGTTCCGTTATTTCTGTGTCTAACGAGTGAGAGATATTTCTATGCAAAAAGAATAAACCATTTTCCAATGTACCTTTGCAAACAACTTTGTCATTCTTACTAATAATAAAAGTTTTATTAAAAGTAACCGAATATCCAAAATTTTTTAAACAAGAAACTAAAATTAAATTCCTCTTGAATTGAGGTACATAATAAACGTCTATTAAATCTAAATGCCTACTAGAATCAAAAATAAATCTAATATCTCCCACTGCACTTGCAGACACTAACGTTCCGTTGCCCAAGCGCAAATTGACTTCATCTTCATTCAACCTTCTCTTTTCCTGAAACCCCTGCAAGGAATAACAAACATGATTAGTGGCTCCAGAGTCTATGATCTAAGAATTAGTAGAATCTGCCAGAAAACATGTTTCTAGATAATTAACATTACCTTCTTCCTTCTTTTTCTGGGACTTCGGGCAATCTCTTTTCCAATGTCCCTTTTCACCATAAAGGAAGCATTTCCCTTTGATCTTGGTTACTTTCTTGGTTTCCTTCTTGGTAGGCCCAAGTTGCTTTTTCTTCTGTTGTTTCTTGACCTTCTTACGGGTCTTAACAGTAGCAACTTTACCAACCAAATGAATCTCTTGACCTTTGTTTTTCACAAGGATCTTTTCAGCGCTTTGAACATCTTGCATTAGGCCCTGCAAGGTGTATTCCTTTTTGTTCAAGGTGTAGTCCAACTTGAATTGATCAAATGAATCTGACAGTGAGTTAACTACCATATCAATTTTGGTCTCACCATCAATCTCAACACCATTTAGTTCAGTAATATTGAGATGTGCTATGACTTTCATCATGTGATCTTTCACAGATTGTCCAGGTTTCATCCTAAGATTCATAAAAGCAGTCACTGCCTCTCTCTTAGTCATCCTAGACCTCATAGCAAACATTTCCTCTAGAGACATCATTATATCAGCAGCGGACTCCATTCCTTCATGTTGCTGTTGCAACACGTCGGAGATAGTGGCCATAATGTAACATTTTGCCATATCATCAGAAGTCTTCCACTGCTCATACTCATCTCTTTGCATCACATTAGATTCATTATTAGGAAGGGGTGGTTTAGGAGTGGTCAGAACAAACTTATGTTTCTCACTTTGCAGCAACAACCCAATTTTCCTTTTCCATGTTACGTAGTTATCTCTAGTTAAAGTGTTATCTTTCAGGATGTTCATAAGTGATGGGGTCATGATTTCTGATTAAAACAAAAACATATATAAGTAAATAATCATGATAATAGCACTTTTAAAAATTTATCTTGAATTAAAATAAATAATTCAATCATAAAAATTCAACGGTGATCCAACACCCATAAATATTACGCCTCCTTTGGGAGTTCGCACTATTTACTAGTTAGACTAGGTCCCACCTAATTTTTAACATAAGAACCAGCGTTTTTAATTTTAGCCTTGTAATTTTTATTAACAAGAACTCTTGGGAGGATATTAATAAAATTACATTGAGTGTGTTACCAAGATATCGACCCTCAATTTTCTCTCATGAAAATCCCTCCTTGGGGAGTAGATTTCGTGTAAGTCAATTGTCTAGTCTATCCTTGTAAGGAAGTATATTGTTAAATTTTTTTTATGGACGCCCCTTGGGGTGATTACCAAAAATAATAAAACTCAACTAATCTTGGAGGCCATAGGCGTTCTTGCACACCTTCTCCCACTCAATTATTTAAGGCGTGTGATTAAATCCCAAAGAATGATTTTTACCAAGTTATCTAGATGCCAATTAGATACCTAAATCATTCTATGCATGTTCATACCAAAAGAGATATATGAGTGGCACTCCTATTCTAAAATGTCATGTTATCATACAACAACAAATATTGTAATATTTAAGCAAAAATTAAATAGCAACAATTTTGGCCCATCCTAGAAAAGCAAGTAAATTACAATTGTTAGGAATACAAGATCTTCAGGTGGCCATCAACCATACGCTCATCCCTCGGCCTCCTCCCATGGACGTGCACAGCCCACAACCCCACAAAGGCGCTGCCTTGCGCAGCCCATAAGGCCACACAAGGCTGCCGTGCATAGCCCACCAAGGATTGGGCTTGCCATGCGCAGCCCAATCCAGTCCTAGGGTGCGCACGGTGCTCGTTCTCGGTTCCAGTTGCTTCGTTTTTCTTCGTGTTTTTGAATTTTCAATACCTGAATACATTACATCATATTACGAATAAATTACTGCAGCAAATTTTTTTTATTTTTTATTTTACTGCAGTAAGATTTACAAAAAAAAATACTGCACCTGATTACAAAAAAACAAATACTGCACTTATTTTACATACAAAAAAATAAAAATAAAACCCTAGCAACTACCAAGAAGGAATTATGGCGATAATAGACCACCCTTCTTGTTACAAATCCGGAGCAATAACAATTCACTTTATAAAACATATATAAATCCATACATTCAACATGTAATTATATATGCGAATACCTAGAGTGCCATCTCTTTCTAAAACATGTATAATCACAATAAAAAAGAAATAGTTCACGTATATATACGTTAATTAATTAAAAGGTACAACCAAGGCTCTGATACCAATTGTAGGAAAAAATCGATATAAAACGCAGCGGAAGAAACAAAAAATAGATTTCGTATGGTTTTAAAATTTTTCTCAAAGTTGAACCTTAACCTTTTAATTAATTAAACTCAAATATATATGGTTAGAGTTAAATACCTCTTGACGCGTGATCCGATTGACTTACATCGATTGGTAATCCGCAAAATCTTTTCCGATGCCCGTGAACAGAACCACGTGAACAGTGATCGTGAACAGTACCACCGCCGTGAACAGTGATCGTGAACAGTACCGTGAGATCTTCCAATCCGAACACGTACGTGAATCACCTAGGAGCGTGGTCTCCCTTTTTCTTTGAATTGCAAACCTGAGAATGGATGAACAAAGTTTTCTTTTTCTTTTGTTAATCACAAAACAATCAAAAGAAGACAAAAATTATTCCGGTCACTTTTGAGTTCTCAATCTAATAATTGAAACTCGCGTGAACCTAATTCGATGTTGTACACCCAAGCTTATTGATGAACACGAAATCAGTGTACCATCAAAGAATAATCTCTTCTCTCTTTTTTGTTTAGTAGAATAAAAATTATCCTTTTCTATGAATTGAGAAGAAGAAGAAAAATTGAATCATTCAATCAACTATAGTGGCCGAATTCTATATGTGGTATTATATAGGTGGCCGAAATTTTGCTTCCTCTTCTATTTAGGATTGCCGAAATCTTCCTCTAAATGGACTAGGGTTGCCGTAAATCACATACCAAAAAGAGTTTGTGTTGCATCCTAATTTCCATGAACCTTTAGACTTCAAAACTTAATCCAACTCATAGATATTTTTATTCTTTTATTGACTAAATAAAAAGACTTCTTATTTGATTAAATAAATAAAATTATTTATTTATTTTCTTATCAAACAAGTCTTTTACTTTTAATATACTACTACCAATAGTATAACTTTAGGAAATATATTTCCTGATCAGAAAAAGATTTGTTTCTTAATTAAACAATTAATTAATAAATTAACTAATTCTTATTTAATTAAAACAATGAAACAAAATAATATATTAGGTTAATATATACACCTTGCCGCCCCACTTATATAAATGGGCCATATATTATTTTCTTATTTCATTTAATCCATTGGACTTTAAATAAAAGCCCACATGTGAACCAGACCCATTCTTATTAAAAGAAACAAGCCCACATGTCTCCTTTTAATATATTAATATAATAGTGCAGCCCATTAATTAAATAATAGACATATTATATTCTTGATATATTAAAAAAAATTCTAGATGGACCCTTAAATCGGCCCGGTAGAATATATCAAGTGATCCATGCAAATACGTGTGGATTGGGGATCTTGGCGGGCTATCTAAATTTAAGCTTCAATAGACACAACCTAATAACAATCAACAAATGATTCACTTAGGTCCAATCTATTAATTTTAACTCATTCCACTAAAGAGCTAAAATTGAACTCTTTAATAAAGATAGAATAAGGAGATGTTTCTCATTCATACCCTAGACAATCTTATAGGAGATGGTGTATCCTCGTGAATAATATCAGTAATCGCCAAAAGCTCATAGACCGCCTATAGCTCTCCAAGTTACCATATTTCCTCATATGACCACATTTCGAACTTGGATACTTTGACTTGTCCAGAAGCCATGTTTTCAATAATCATTATTGAAAACTCAACGTTGAGATTTAATATCCAATACCTCAAAACATCCATATGATGATATTATACTCTCATTTAATAAATGGAGCCACGATGTCCATATCTATAAATGAAGTCCTCTATCGATTAACAAATGTATACCACCAAACTATCGAGGATAGACTATGCTATATAATCGTACTCATTGATAGCTCTAATGATAACACTTGCAACCATAAGTCCATCATTTATCTCAGGATTAAGATAGACTCTCCGATTGTTCTCTTTAATGAAAAGACTTATATCTAGTGACGGTTCTAGATAAAGTATTTCATTGTGATCCAGTTCAATGCACCTAGTGCACTAGATTTTTTTACTCGAAAACCTTTCGATGATTTTAGACTCATCATATTCATTTGATCCCACTCAAATGCTAGTAAAAGAATTCTACAACTTTAACAAGATAGAGGTGCCCAACCTTTAACTTAAGTTGTGAACGTTATTCAAGACTAACTAAAGAATTGTGTCTACGTCATACATATCCGGATGTATGAACAATTCTTCATGTCTCATAGTCTTTTGACCTTATGATTATTTACCTTGACAATTATAATAATAAATGCTATAAGTAATTGTAAGAATCAGAATTCACTTTATTAATATGAGAAGATTGTCAATTACAATATTACACTCTTGCCATTGAGCATAATCCTAACAATAATGGCATTGATTATCTCCACTAATTACCAGAGAGGTCAACTTTCTCTTTTACGTTGCTTGAAAGAGAATTCTGACTCTGTATCCCGGTGGTATGGTACACTGGTGTATCGGAGTGCTTACTAGTGTGGCGCTTGTTCTAGCATGCTGGTACCTCTTTCTGGTTCCATTCTTCTTACTTGGCTGGTAGGATACACATTCTGGTTATATCCTGGACTGATATCGCGGTACTTGGGTACCGGGTAGATGACGCGGTACCTAGGTAACAGGTAGGAGCTTGCTTGGTACCTAGTAGATTGTGAGACATGGTACTTACTTCTTTCCGGTTCATGGTTTAGAGCATCCCCAGTATCTAGGTACTAGTCCCGATCTAGGTCCTACCAGGTACCTGCCGGATGGAAAATTCTTCTTTGGACCCCTGCCAAAAATGACTGTTAATACTTGGTAATGCGTGGACCCTGATGAGAGTAAAGTAAAGAAACAGTAGGTGACCGGTACCATGGTACCTCGCACTCTAGTTCCAAGAATCTTGGTTCCTTAATAATGATGAATGTTCCGGCGAATCATCTTGCAATCTAGGTACCTAGCATTCCTATTTTAGGAATCTTGGTACTATGGCAAATATTCTGGCGAATCTAGATACCTCCCCCCGCCAGGAAGAATCTAGTTAGCGAGGACGTATCCGCCTACCAGATAAAGGCCTTGGCCGGGTACTACCCTCCGCTAAGAAAGACCTGGTTCTAACATGGCCCTAGCCGCCTACCAGGATCTTGCTGCCAATATATTCTCCATCACATTCGCCACGGTACCAAGATTTCCAAAGCAGGAATGTGGGGTACCCCGATTCGCAAATTCATTCTCCAAGGCATCAAACGAGAATGCGAGGTGCCCTGTTTCGCAAGAACATCTGCCTAGAGACCTAGGTTCCTTGAAACAGGAAGGCTAGGTATCAGGTTATTCATCAAAGTACCAAGATCCCTACAAACAGGAATGCGAGGTACCCAGATTCGCCAGAATATTCGCCATAGTACCAAGATTCCTAAAATAGGAAGGCTAGGTACCTAGATTGCAAGATTATTCGCCGGAACATTCATTGTCATTAAGGACCAAGATTCTCAAAACTAGAGTGTGAGGTACCATGGTACCGGTCAACTGCTATTCCTCTACTTTACTCTCATCAGGGTTCTAGTGTTACCAAGTATTGATTAAGTCAAGTTTATGCTGGGGACTTTTGCCCTAATTTATGCTACAATCAGAACCGTGTGACTGAATTCAATCGATAGATACAGATGGAAATGAGTTTTCTTTTCACTGATCAAATCAGGGAACCTTGCCCTTATTTTAAGCTATATACAAAATACAAGAGAGAAAGTGAAAAGTCTAAAAAACCCAGCTTCCTCTTTAACTTCTCACCTACTTTCTAGATCTGCCTACCTAGCAACATTGATCTTAATTAGAATCTATGTTGACGATGCTGCCACGAACCCCGGAGGTAGGAACAGAGGCCGTGTTAGGGTCAGTAAAAATAAGGGGGCAATAAGGATTCCCCCCACGTCCAAGATGCAACGGGGCACGAAGCTGCAACTCGATTGGGTAATGTTTACACCATTGGCAAGGCTGCAGCACCAGAACCCACCATTCATCCTGATCTTGGGAATCTCTACAATTCCTGTTCCTCTGGTAGTTAAATCCACTGAGTACAGCTCCTTCCACAATACCAAGCATCCTGCCAGTCACAAAGCCGACATCTCCTCCTCCTCCCATAATGTTAGTTGATACGATAATCATCGGTCAACCTATGGGGGTTGCCTACTAAAAGGGAAAAGAGATTGTCCGAAAATCCATCTAATAGATAAGGGATATTTTTAGAAGGTGTTAAGGGAAATTTTGCTCGGGATGAGAAATCTTAGTTAACGCCCTCGAGACCACTACCACGTAGGTGGTGGCCAAAATTCATTATATATGTAACAGTGATTTATAAAGTGACAAGTAAGCAAGATTGTTTTTATTGGACATGCATGGTATACAAATACAAAGATTCTTTTCTCTTTTCTCTCAACTCTCTCTAGGGAATGGTCGATTGTTAGTCGTATGCCTATCGAATAGTAGTCTCCTCTTTCATTTCTTTTCTTTTTTATTTATACATAGTTTGTAGGTCAACAGACTGATTCTCCCTTGATTTTCTCAGTCTCCTCCTTATCGGACGGGTTTTCTTGTGTTAATGTCATTGACTTTTGGATTGACGCCCGAATTGAGAGTATCGTGGTGGAGATCAGTTTGTTTCCTTTTTTGGATTTTATTACTCACTCTACATTCAGATAACGTTTCTAGATATGATTCAATGCATTCCTCGTATCCTTTCAGTATGATCCTTTATGGAGGTCGTTGGATATGACGATATGGTATGGTGTGTCAACCAGGGAGGTTGATTAGTATTTCGACCTTGATATCTGAGAAGTTTCATCTAGCTTTGAGCCAAATCAGGCTTCCCTTGACCTTTTCGAAGCTAGGTGTGGCCTCGACTGACCTTTTGAAGCTAGGTGTGGCTTCGACTGATCTCGCGGCCTTTTAGGGACATTCTTCTATGACGATCGAGGTGTAGACGAGTCTCTGGAGCACTTGTGAGATGACCTTGACTTCGGGGAGCTTCTAGTTTTGGTGATGCGGGCTAGATCTGATTGTTCCGGGCTTTATCCCGGATGTTTTCGGAGCCCGCCCTTGTTCCTGGGGTGGTATCGCAGTTCGGCTCTGGACAGAGAGGTCTCCTGGTAAAAGCTCTCGGGTCCGGGCTCTATCCCAGATATTTTCGGAGCCTGCCCTTGTTTCTGGGATGGTATAGTAGCTCGGCTCTGGATTGAGAGGTCTCCAGGTGAAACTCTCGGGTATGGAACCAGGTCTGGGAGGTGGAAAATTTCCCTTTGGTCCTTAGCCAATTTTGGCTATTAACAGAAGTCCTCTCTGACTTGAACACCAGACGTCGAGCTCGGGGTTGAGGTCATATTTTTACTTTATTTGGGAAATCTTCCTCTTTTTACCGTTACCGAAATACTGGGGAAATTTCTTCATTTGAATGACTTGTTGCGAACCGACTAATTATCTTTGAATTAATCTGATTGCGATACGGCAGTCCTCGAGATTTTTTACCGTTACCAGAATCTTGGGGAGATCATCCTCTTAACTGCGTAGGTGATGTGGCATGAGATGATTAGCCCGCTTTCGAGTTTAATCCGGTTACGTTACCGTAATCGATTTTTTTTTTACCGTTACCAGACGAATATCTCGGTGCTGTTGCCTTTCTGCCTATATATATGTCTATTTTCCTCCTCATCTTCCTCACATATCTTCGAGCTAAAAACTTTCTACTGAGGAATATCTCCATAGCTTTTCCTCCGAGCTTGCTTCTTTCTTCATTCTTCGTCTTCTATAATGTCGAAAAATAGCCGTGACTCAACTGATTCCATATTTGACGGCGAGGAGGACGTCAGTCTTATTCTGGGGAAGCGGGCTAGGAGGAGTTCTGACGGTGATGATTCCCCGCCCACCTCACAACGTCGGCGGTCAAGTAGGAATGTATCTATAGGGACTGGGTTCTCCAACCATCCCGAACAACCTTTAGATATCGTCGATGATGACTCCGACAAAGAAACGGCCGGTGGTGCTGCGGGTGAGCGTCGGGTCTCGGCTCCGGGTCCCTTTAGGGAGAGGCTCCCTCCCTACGATTTCCGGGTTGTTCCAGATTCCACCGTTGACCCGGTGTCGATTGGCCGCTTGAGGTCAAAGTTTGGCATCCTCGAAAGTGTGTCCATCTCGGTGCCTCCCAAGAATTTCAAGTTTTTCAACCCCTCTAAAGGCGTGCTTCCGATTCATGTGGCCGCTCTTGAGAACGGGGTCAGGCTTCCCCTCCATCCGACCCTTCTACAGGCTCTCAACGCCATCCAGCTCGCTCCCCTCCAGTTGACGCCTGGCTTCTGGAGGCATCTGATTGGTTTCCTTGTATTATGAAGGGAATAATGCCAGATGAATAAAGTGACGAGGGAGCCAGGTGTAGAGGAGCTGGCTTATCTCTTCCAGATTGGGAGCTTATTTGGGGCTCCTCGAGGCCAGTTCTATGCCAAGGCAAAGAATAAGCTTAATTTCATCATTCCTGGTGCCTCGAAGAAGGATCTCGCTTGGAAAGAAGAATGGATCCTGGCCGGGGATGACTGGGGGAGCTCGATTTTCATCGGAGGGCATGAATTCGAGGTTCCTACGGCTTTCAGTGACAAGCCCTCCTGGGACCGGGACTCCCTGCCTTCCGAGTCCGAAGCCGTCTTAAAGGCTATTCTAGCCCGGAATTATCTGAATCTGAAGTTCCCTACCGCTGAAGCTTTTGACCCTCGTAGGGTGAACAAGTATTTGCGGATTTCAGACGCTATTCCTCGTAAGTATCCTTGTGTTGCTTTGCTTCGCTTTATTACTTAGATTGGTTCTAACATTTTCTTTTTTTTAATCTGTTTATTCTCAGTTTTTGTCGTGGAGCCGGCCACCCGTCACGTCTCACGCTCTCCTCAAGGTGGAGCTTCTCTTCCCTCCTCTGGGGCCGAACCTTCCCTGGCTTCTTCTATCTCTCTGGCTGGGTCTAAGATGGCTACTCTTGCCTCGCGAGCTTTTCGGGCTTTGGGTAAAGCTCCCCAGGTGGTTGGCCAGGCTGTTTCTGGCCCCTCGGCCGTGGCCGCTAAAGTCGCTACCCCTTCAACTAAAACACTTGATTCCACTGCGCTTCCAACAACCAAAGCCTAGGAGGTTTTTGGGAAAGATGTCGCTTCTGGGAAAGGTGTCGTGAAGGCTCCTTCCAGCCGCTCCCGACCTCAGTCGAGTTCGACAGGGCAGGATGAGTTCCTGGAGCAGTTCATAGCATCCTGTCCGGGTGGTGGGATGTCTCAGATGGCTTCCATGCCTGTGGACGTCCTTATAACCAATGGGTCTGCTATTTTAGCTGAGGTAATTGTATTTCCTTCACGCTAATTTTGTTAATTTGTCCAGTTTCTAACTCGAGTTTTGTATTTGCAGGCCTTTAAGGTTAATGTCATGATGGGCCAGCAGGTAGCCCTCCTCCGTGATCGGGCTGCAAAAGCCGAGGCTGAAGCCGAGAAAGCCGGGAAATTGCTCAAGCAGGCTCGGTCTTTAGTGGAAGAGGTGACTTCCAGCCAGGGAAAAATTGAGCTCGAGATGGCTGAGCTTCGCTGCGATCATGAAAGGACGAAGCAATCTTTCGATCAGGATCGTCTTCAATCTCTCCAGCGGGCTAGGCAGTGGGATTCCTGGAGATCTGAGGCTAAGAAGCTGGACCTCGAGAACCAGTCTCTGATTACTCAGGTGGCCAAGCTGTAAGCTGATGCGGAGACCTCCTTCAGTGACGGGTATTTTTATGCTTCCTTTCAGGCCGCGGAGGCTCTTCCTCCTCCCTTTGATTTATCGTCTATTGCGGGCTGGGATAGACAGGAAATAATACTCAAAGCTGCTGAGTTATCTCGCCCTGAGGGCGACAAGGTGGTCCCTTCTAGCCTGGCAGGAACTGGGAAGCAGCCCGCTCAGTCAGACCCCTCATTCCATCTTCCTTCCTTTATCACCTCGGGTCCTGGGGAGTCTTCCAGCAAAGTGATGTCTTCTCGATCCAAGGAGGACCAATCGAGAGCTGGTGAAGAGGTTAGGAGCCCATCTGAGGATCCCTCTTTAACAGAGATTGAGGTGGACAGGAGCCAGATGGGGTCCTTAGCTGCACTTCTTGACTCGGCTGTCCCTCTTGAGGTTATGGTTGTAATTAATGAAGTATTGGAGGAAGATCCAGCTGATCATCCGATGGAGCCTCTAGATGGAAGAGCGGTCGGTGAGGATAACCCAGATGGACAGCTACCTATAGAGGGGGTTGATGCCGAGAATCAGTAGGCAGGAGGAGGGCCAGCGGAGGGGAGCCATGAGAGTCCCAAAGCTTGAAGCGGATGACTTGTTTTTGATTGCCCGGAAAAGGGGGTGGGCACCCTGTTTTGCCATTATCAATTTTTCATTTTTCTTCTTCTTTTTGTAGCCCGAGTTCGGGGGTTGGGCTCCTCATTTGGATGTAGCCTTATCGGGGGATAGGCTCCCCTTGCCCTTAATGATAAATCGAAGCGCCTTTTTGAGAACTTTATTCAGTTTCTAGTTTTGAATGGTATCCAGAGTAGCATCTGTAGCAGCAATTAAGATTCGTGCAGATAACGTTTCTAGATATGATTCAATGCATTCCTCGTATCCTTTCAGTATGATCCTTTATGGAGGTCGTTGGATATGACGATATGGTGTGGTGCGTCAACCAGGGAGGTTGATTAGTATTTCGACCTTGATATCTGAGAAGTTTCATCCAGCTTTGAGCCAAATCGGGCTTCCCTTGACCTTTTTGAAGCTAGGTGTGGCCTCGACTGACCTTTTGAAGCTAGGTGTGGCTTCGACTGATCTCGCGGCCTTTTAGGGACATTCTTCTATGACGATCGAGGTGTAGACGAGTCTCTGGAGCACTTGCGAGATGACCTCGACTTCGGGGAGCTTCTAGTTTTGGTGATGCGGGCTAGATCTGATTGTTCCGGGCTTTATCCTGGATGTTTCCGGAGCCCGTCCTTGTTCCTGGGGTGGTATCGCAGTTTGGCTCTGGACAGAGAGGTCTCCTGGTGGAAGCTCTCAGGTCCGGGCTCTATCCCGGATGTTTCCGGAGCCTGCCCTTATTTCTGGGATGGTATAGTAGCTCGGCTCTGGATTGAGAGGTCTCTTGGTGAAACTCTCGGGTATGGAACCAGGTCTTGGAGGTGGAAAATTTCCCTTTGGTCCTTAGCCAATTTTGGCTATTAACAGAAGGAAAGATCGAGTATCGAGAGCGAGAGGATAAAGTCATTTATGGACACAAAGCAGTCTGCTTGCTTCTTGGATGCCCACCATAACCAGAAGCTCCACCTGGGACAGATAGCCTCGAAGTTCTCCCACTGCTTGGTCAGAATCTCCTCCAACTTCCTTGATCAAAGCAGTCTGACCTTCCTCTACCTGGACATGGTCAGAAGATGAGATAGGCGGGGCAGATTCTCTATCATTAGTAGCAGGCTGATCCTACCTCCTTTACAGTCTCTGATGGAAGAGCAAAAGGGGCAGAAATCCCTCCTTTACCTTGAGCCACACCATCCTCAGGATCCTTCAAACTGGGAGTTGCTCCAGCTTTGCTTGGTGGAAGAAGGGAGATATAACTCTGGTTTGCCCCTCTAACCACTCCACTGGCTCCAGCAACCTGGAAGGGTCCAGCCACATCAGAAGGCGCTACCCCTGCCAATTCAGCAGGCTTTGCCATAATTTCCTCCCAGTTCCATCTAGTAATGGCACTCAGATCAAACAGAGGAGGGAAAGCAAGGGCCACCTAGTAGCCGGCAAAAAAGTAACCATCCTCGACCGCGGTGTCTACTTGGGCATTCAGGTCGGCCATGCTACCATGGAGGGATAGAACATCTTTCTCTAGCTCCGCCACCTTTTCCGTAGCAACATCCCTCTCCTTCTTGCGATGAAGGGACCTGAGCCTCTCAGTATCCAAAGCATGCTGCATCCTCTCCGTGTCAACCTTTGCCTCGTCAGCTTCCTTTTGCGCATTTACCAGCGACTAGTTCAGAGCTTCCATTCCACGAGCAGCCTTAGTGAGTTCCTCTTTAGACTTCTCTAGCTCGGCAGTAGCACCTCTAACTTGCTCCAAGAGGGAGCCGACCTGTTAGCTTATGGCCACGTTGAACTTAAAAGCCTGACAAAAACAAAGCACTAGTCAGGATATCTCCCACCCTTAAACGGGATAGAAGATTAAAACGAGACAACTTACCTCAGCCAGAAGAGCAAACTCCCTTCTAATTAGTAGCTCAGTGGGCATGGCTATCATGACACCCAAGCTCCCACCTAGGTAGGAGGCAACAAAGTGAGCCAAAGCTTCATCATGGCTACTGTCCTTCGACCTTGATCGTGCCTTATCTCGAGGTACCACCCGCCACGCCATAGCAGGGTCAGAACTCTTCTCGACCGGTTTAGATTGACCAGTTGCCACAACAGGAGAAGCAGAAGGAGCTGAGGCACCAGCATCAGCAACACTGGTAATATTGACTGGTTCGATGGGTGACGTATCATGCACCCGACCAGAAGCACCTCGATACCTCCCCACTCTAGTTGTAAAGGCCTCCGGTGATCTAACTGAAATAGGGGGAGGGAGAGCTGGAGATCCAGATACCTCGGTCAGGACCCTACCAGGTCCAGCAGATATGCCAACTCCTGTATTGAGATCAGAGCTAGCAGGAAGCCTGTCAGGGGAGGATAGAGGACAATCGACGGCGCCCCCAGCCTGGTTGAGCTCCACCTCAGGGATCGGTGGAGGTATCGCTGAAACTACCAAGACAGCACAAGTTAATATCAGCAAAATTAATAAAGTAGTACTGAAAAAGGAGAATCAGAATGATGTTTACCAGGAAGTGCTTCGGAAATACGGAGGGAATATTCCACCCTCCCTGCATCGAAGGCATCTGAGGTAGGATACTGTAGGTTAACATAATTCCTGGCCATGATGGCCTTCAAGATATTTCTGACTCTGTGGAGAGCTTACCTTTCTCCAATGGGGGTTTCCAGCTAAAGCAGGTAGGAAACTTGAATTCAGCTCCTCCGATATGAACCGAGCTGCCCCATTCGCCCTTGACGACGACCCATTCCTCCCTCCAGGAGGTATCCTGGTACCAAAAATTTTAGGTTGTTCTTTGCCCGAGCATAAAACTGCCCCTTCGGACCCGGGGCGTTGGCAGTAATTTGAAACATATATCCGAACTCGTCAGGTCTCGGTTCCCGATCGATGTTGTCCCTCGCACACTGCTCCCTCCATAGTACCAGGAATCCTACCAGGTGCCTCCAAAACCCTGGTGTTAGCTGAAGAAGGGCAAGCTGCAAGGCGTGCAACGCCCTACGAAAGGTGGGGTGGAGAGGTAGCCTGACTCCACTATCGAAGGCCATAGTATGAATCAGAAGCTCGCCAGGAATGGGATAATACATATCATACCCAGGCGGGGGTATGGTAATCAAAATATCCTTACGGATCTTAAAATCCCTCCTCAAGCGCTTCACAGTATCCGAAGTGCTGGTAGAATCGGGGATGCATCTATACTCGTAAGGAAGGGCAAGTATCCTTCCCACAGTATCTGTAACCTTGCCAGCCCGGTCTTCGACTACCCTGACGTCGGCTCCAGTTTCTCCACTCGACTCTCGATCGATATAAACCGAAGCAGTGGGATTGTTTAAAAAGCCCGTCTCGATTCCCACATTTCGGTTGGAACGCCGATGCTGAAAGGGAACATCCTCCCCGCTATCACTGTCGACACTTGCCCTTTTTCTAGGGCAAAGACTTCCGCTGGCCGCCACTTCGCCACCAAACAACTGCTCGATACTATCGCGTTAGGTGAAGACATATTCACAAATTCAAAATTTTGTTTCTCAAAGAAGGGAAAATTCGAAGATCAACGGAGAGAAAGTTAGGTTTTCTTGCAAAGACTCTTGTTCGCGAAGATTTGCTTAAGTGAGTACACCTTGAAGAAGCAGGATTTATATAGAGATAGTTACTTGTAACGGGCAGAGAGGGTAATCAATGCCGCAAGAATATCGGCAACGTGGAGGGAACGGTTTTGAGAAACGTGCACCTCCAAAAAAATTTCCTTCTTTTGAATTTGGCCTACTCTGGTCAGCCACGTGGAAGACTCATTTAAATTAGAGTGCAAAGAGAAGATTCCCTCCTACAAGAAGGTTGATCGGGCCAAATATGTAGTTTATTTCGGCCCTCAAACCATTATATCGTGTTCTGTTTTCATGCGTTTTGGTATCTCATGTCTATCTTTCATTGTTCTATTCTTGCTATGAATGGGTATCACTGATTTCTTGTTTAGATATATCCTCTTAGTAAGATCTCTTTGGATTTATGTTTGAGTATTGCATCTAGATATACATCCTATTTAGTTGTTTATTACTCGAATGAATGGACGGAACGTCATGAATTCCGACTCTTAAACCGTGGTCTTAATCTAACCTCGATCGAGTTTCCGGCACTATACATCCTAGGTCGGAGCCCGTGAGAGGCTTCGAAGTCATCACTATACATCCTAGGTTGATTGCGTTTAATCGGTTGAGTCTTTGATAGGTAGACGAGCTTCATTTCCAGAATCCGATGAACAACCAACACTACACATCCTAGGTTGGTGGTTTACAATGGATTAATCCCAAATAGGTGGTCCTCACTATATATCCTAGGTGGGCCACTTTCTACGGATAAATAACCGACTGTATACATCCTAGGTCTGTTACCTTTGAATAAGACGTGCCTATTGACAAGTTTGTTACATTGCCCAGTATTTACTTTCGTATCCATTAACTCCTTAGTTTCCATCATCTATATATATCCTTCATCCCATTTCCCCTTTATCTAGTTTGCATACTTATTTTAGTGTTACTAATAGTATAATTCACCATCTACAACTTCATCATTTTATGTTTCGTTTATTACATATATACATTAACATTACTTTACCAATAACTAATAGTAGCTAGCTCCGCTCCCTGTGGACAATACCCACTTGCCACCATACTTGTGTTTCCAAACCAGTTTAGTCTTAGTGTGGATTTTTCAATTATTGTTGACGGATTGATCTTTAAAACGACACAAGAAAAGGTCTAGTCAAATGGCGCCGCTGCCAGGGAGCGGCAAGTTTAGTTAGATTAGTTTTTGCACGAGTAATAGTTAGTGCTAGTAACATTTCTGATATACCTTGATTGTTTCTCGTTTACTTCGTGCGTTATTTGTTTTTGAAATTTCAGGATTCTAGGTATATGCACAGAAGAAGATCAGTAAGAGGAACAGTGTTGCCAGGTACCGATAATATAAATCAGTTGGGTAGAAGAGTCGGTCAGTTAGAGGAAAACATGGAAGCCGGTGTTCCTAAGTATCACCCCGAGCAGAATAGGGAAGACAGAAACGATCTGAATCAGAATGAGCAGTAGGCTCGAGAGCATGAGGGCAGTGTACATGGAGATGAACAACTAGGTCTCACCATGGGCGAGTACACACTCCTGTTTGTAGGTAATGCACCCACTGCATAGTACTTGATAATGTGACAAGACAGTATGAGTTAAAGACTACGCATATTAGCCTCCAACCATCTTTTAGTGGGAGAGTTACCTAGGATTGCCTTCAATTTATGAAACAATACGGAGCCACTCTAGAAACCTTTCCTGTAATGGCTCGCCAAGCAGTGCTGACAAAAGAGCAGCTTCACCTCAGGTGTTTCTAGTACTGTTTAAAGGATGCCGCGATGACATGGTGCATTAATTTGAGGCCCGGATCAGTGGTGATATGGATTCAAGTGTGCAAGGTATTTTTCAACAAGTATTTTCCGTCACAAAAGGCAAAGGACCTAAGGTTGAAAATAGCATCCTTTGTTGAGGAGGACGATGAGCCGTTCCATGAGGCAGGGGAGAGGTTTAACTTGTTGTTAGCATAAATGCCGAATCATACGTACCACCCAGAGTTGAAGGTGAATTCCTTCTATAGCGGACTTTCACCGATCATACAATTGCTAGTGGACAATGCGTGCGGGGGTATAATAGCAGACAAGAGAGCAGTTGAGGCATATGATATCTTGGAAAAGATTGCCCAGAACTCACAGCAGAGGACATCACACATGAGAAGGGGCGGAAGGATAGAAGTGGGTCAGGATACCCAAGTTCAAATTCAGATGTCAAGAATGAACAAAGAGCTCCAATCGATCAAGGAGCTTATAACTGGAAAGCCAGGGTCCTCCCAAGGAGTGAGTCAAGTAATGGGGGAGATAGAAGGAGGAGAAGGGCAGTTTGGTGAAGAAGAGCAAGCCCAGGCTTTTGGAGAATTCCAAAGGCCAAGGAATTACCCATATTCAAACACTTACAACCCAAGGTTGAGAAACCACCCAAACTTGTCTTGTTCCAACAACAACCACCTAAGGACAACAAATTACTAAGGTGGCAACAACAACTATCAAGGTGGAAACAATAATCAGGGGTACCAAAACCGTGGGTACAATAGGTACAACCAAGGAGAGCCTAGCAACAACAACCAGTGGGGAAGTTCCAGTAGTAACCCACCAACTAACTTTAATTCCCAAGAACCCGCTAGCCAACAAAAGGACAAATCCCTAGAGGAGATAGTGAGCACAGTGATCAAAACAGTTGGTATTGGGTCAAAAGCCCTCAAGAACACCTTCCATGCATTTGAACAACGAATGACCGCTTACATGCAGTCCAATGATCAGAGGGCGAATAGTCATGGAGCATCACTGAAAAAGATGGAAACTCTGTTGGCGCAAATCTTCGATGCATTGGTCAAGAACAAGGGTAAAGCATCAAGCACCGATGAGCACGTTAACGTGTTAGAGGTAGTCGAGTTGGGAGTTGAAGAGAGGTTAGAAGAGGAAACTGTCCCAAACCAATACCAGATGCTAGACAATTCTAAGGAAGAAACCGTGAAGAGTGTGGTGGAGGTCACAGAATGTGAAATTATGAGAAGTAGCATAGACTCCCCCATTAAGCTTTCAGACCCTGAAAGTTTTGTGATATAGGTAGAAATTGAGAACTCACCTAGGATGGGAGCATTGCTTGATATGGGGGCTAGCATCAATATGATGCCATTGGAGGTATACAAACAGTTGAAGATTCAGTCAATCAAGCCTACTTCTCAGACTCTCATCATGGTAGACAATTCTTCCATTACCCCAGTTGGTATAGTGGAGGAATTCTATGTGAATGTACACGGGTTGATGGTGCCGGTAGAATTTGTTGTGTTAAATTGCAAGAGAGGAGAATCCAGTGGTAGGGTCTGGAAATTGCTTTTGGGGCGGTCATTCATGGCCACAGCAAGTATGGTTGTAGATATTCGTTCTAGGGACATTTCCTTCAGCTGTGGAGGCAAGAGTGTTAGCTTCAAGGTCAACTCCCTCGAAGAAATCCAAGTAAAGGATTGTATGGTCTTGGAAGCACCCAATTCAAGAAAGGAAAGAAGACGAGTGCTCACCCTTGTGCAAGCTTTTGAGGGTGTGAATGAGATAGAAATAGGAAACCAAGACTGCATTAAGGAAAGACAAGAATATGAACTTGAAGAGGATGAATCAAGTACTGCCATTTTTGAGGAGCTAGGTGAGCTTGAGCAAGACAACACGAAGCTCAAACTAGAGGTATATTTGCTCAAGGCCGAGAATGGACTGTTGAAGAAGAAATTGCATGACTTCTCAACATTGAACAACAGTTTAAGAGAGCAAGTGGTGAAACTTGCTACAAAAGAGGAGTTAGTCTCCAAGAACCTAGAAGAATTAGCAAGGCTCTCGGAGGAATTCGAGGAGGAGAATGGGAGAAGGTCAAGAAAAATGCTCTTAAGTGTCGAGGAGTCCACAAAAGCAGTAAGAGAATTGCAAGAGCAATTGAGCAAAAAGGAAGATGAGTTCAATTGTGCCAAAGTCAAAGAGTGTGATTTGATTGTTCAGCTTGATGTGACAGAAAACGAGGTCAAATCTTTAAGAGGGGTCCACATCAACAACCGAGCAGGGAGTTTCCCTAACCGTTCTTTTACTTGTTTCTTTTGTGCCAAAAGAGGGCACACTAAGGCTTATTGCTTTAGTTTTCAAAGGTTCAAAACAAGTCGAGTATGGTATAAATTAAACTCGACAAAGGTCAAGCAAATTTGGGTTAGAAAGGACCGAGTTAGGCAAGTGAGAAAAGGGGGGAGAGATGCAGTAAGCCATTGGCACCGGTTTTGGTGGCCAAGTTAAATGTGCTCTCCATTCCAGTCAAACCTCATTTGGTTGACCGGGTCCCACTTTGAGTGCATTGCACCCATTTTCAAATTAGTTTTGGTATTTTTGTGTTTCGGATGGATAGTATTAGTCTTTGTAGAATTTTTTTGGAACATAGTGCTTGTTACGGTGTTGTGTGTGGTTTTTGGTGCAGAAACAGTTGCAGTGCAGAGTCTAGGAACCAATCTAGGGAAATAGTGCGGTTATAGTGCGGGTCAGTCACCAGCACTACTCCCGCACTCCGAAAGCATCAGGTAATAAAGTGCGGGTAAAGTGCAGTCACCCGCACTCCACCCGCACTTTGGTCGCGCTGTATATATATCACCTGTCGTTTTTAGGGCTCCACCACTTTCAAAAAGGAAGAAAAACAAACCGAAACCTTCTGTTTTCCCTCGTTTCAACTGAAAGGTATTCCGTGTGTGCCACGTTTCCAATTTTCAGTAACCAAGGTATGATATCTTCCTCTAATTTCGTTACTTATCCTTCTAATCTCAATTCTCAACCCTTTCCCATCAATTTTTTCCCTCTTTTGCATGCAGTTTATTGTTCAAACATGGGCCAAGATTTTGTGTCCTTTCTCCTTGTGATTTTGAACTTGTTATTGAATATCTAGGATGATTGAATGATGGGTTGTTGTCCAATTATACATGTGAGGTGTTTATTGTTTTGACTATCTAGTGCAATTGGATGTTTAAATTCTGAATTTGGGGTTTATATGATTGAATAGAATTTCTATACTTGGGTTAGAGTCATATTGTTGTGAGTTGGGTCTATGATTTGCTGTGGGTGTGAATTGTGTGCGTTAATTGTGATTCTGCAGGCCTTGGTATCTGGGAATGAGTTAAAATGCAGGTACAGTGCGGGTCAGTCACCCGCACTTTAACCGCACTTTATCATCCTGGTAGAATATTTGTTCTTTCAATTGTTTCATCACAACCTGATGGTTCCTTGATATGAGTATTCCCTTAAAACTATTGTTTCTTATGCAGATGTCAGGAAGAACCAGGCAATCAACTAGGCAAGGCAGTCAGGGTTCCGAACGAAGACCGAGGAGGGGACCTCAAGTTCCACCACCATGTGTCAGGCACCCAAAGTTTGAGGACCGCTTGGAATATTTTAGGGAACGAGACGTCGTGGTGGAAAGAGGGATAGTAGTAGAAGAGCTAGAGGGCACCTCAATACCTCATGTAGTCGGAGCGAGGGGATGGGAAACTTTCGTTAGCACCCTTCCTATGTATTGCAGAAGTGTGGTAGAGGAATTCTTCCTAGGAATGGTACCATAAACGTTTCAGCGAACATCCTCTGTTTTGGTCCGAGGGGTGGAGGTTCGAATAATTATCACAGACATTAACAAATACTATCGAACAGAGCTCCCAGTTGATCCAGAGGTTGTCGGGACACTAAGACAGGGGTGACTTGGAATGATTTCTTTGTGACACAAAATGTGGAGTTTGCCAACCAGTTGGTGATCCGTCCAATGGACTTCTGGGTGGCACCAAATCACCGCATGAAGCACACCACCTTGAAGAGTGAGTTGGGTTTTTGGCATGTGTTCATCTCTCATTCCCTGATTCCCAGGAAGCACGGGACTTCAGTCAATTTCAATGCAGCAATGATCCTTTATTGTATACTTTAGAATCAATTGGTCGACATTGGCTTTCTGGTAAAAAAAGATATATTTGAACTGGGCGGTGTCAGGGTTGACAAGCAGCCACTCATCTTCCCTGGTCTAATCACCGCATCTTACAGAGAGGCAGGGGTGGATTTTGGGTCCGATCCATTTGAATGTGGTTTGGGGCTTGTTGGGCGGTCCACATGGAATGACCAAGTGAGAGAACGAGACCCCTCCGGTGTCAGAGTAAGAACGGGGAGGAAAAAATCTACTCAGGGGGGAAGCACAAGCAGACAGGTTACGGATGTTCCGGAACGACTAGAGTTGGAACCGGTTTATTTAGAATACGGTGATTACAGTCAGATGCCCTCACCCCTACAGGAGACTTCTGGAGAGATCCCTTGGCAGACCTTGCTTACAGGTTTAGAGAACCTTAGAACTGAGGTCGTTGAAAATAGGAAGCAGATTGTTGAGAGCAGAGCAGAAGCCAGCGAGTATTCTGCTGACATTTGGGGCAATCTCACTGACATGAGGGAGGCGCTCATCCTCCCAGTTTATCCAAGGAAGAAGAAGAGGCCCGTTGCTTTCTCACCACCTTCAGGAGGCCCAGCCATTGACCCACATGGGGCCGAGCTCCGAGCTGCAATGGAGATATCCATGAGAGAACAAGAAGATAGGATCAGATCAGAACTTGACCCCAAAGGGAAAGGGATATCCAGTGCACCTGAGAAGGAGTTTTTAGACGAGGATTAGCCATCTGTTTCCTTTTTGTTTATTGCTATTAGTCTAGGACTATTTAGTTTTGTTTCTTTTATTTGTATTTTCCTTTGACGGCATGGACTTATTTTATTTTTTCTTTTCGCATTTGATTTTCGTTTGGTAGAGTTGTTGTGTGGTTTTAAGCTAGGTTGTGCATCTTTTGGGAAGCACATGACAACATGCATGGACAACGAACTAGCTTCCTTCTAAAGGGAGTTTTCTACCTTCGATTTTGTACTTCAGTGCATTAAGTTTTCGATGAATGCGTTTTAGATTTTGTTAATATGAATGAGCATGGTTGAGCGTATGTCTAGATCGGGTTTGGGGGTGTTGAACCCTCATTCCGTAAATTATTATGATTATGCTTGTTACTGGTTGCGCTTTATGCATGTTCAGAATTTTTGAATCGTCTATGGTGTTTCTCCTCTGTTAGAACCACCTCGTGGATTCCAACAATGGGGACATTGTTGAGTTTTAGTTTGGGGGTGTGTTACGCCTTGTACAGTCGTCCTTAGAGTCTTATAGTTCCAATTTTTCAATTTTGTCGCTTGTTCAATTTTCAAACTGTAAGCAGTATGGGTATGATGCCTCTAGCGTGTACTTTTGGCGAGTTCTTTATATGTGCTTTGACCTTGTGACATAGTTTGGTGCTACTTGAGGGTTCGCTTGCACCGCCATGGGATCGTCCCACCCGTTGGTGTTAAGTATTGGGGACTCAATGTTCCCATGTCTTATTCTAATAGTGGAGATTCCCGTGAGATCATAAACACAAGCGTTAAAGTGCGTATTTTGAGTGTATTATTGATTATTCTTAAACACGCCTCTCATCATTTATGTCATGTGCCATAGGACTCACATATCATTTTGTGAAGTTCGTGATGGATGCTTTCATTCCCTTTTTAGATGGTTGTGGAAGTGATATGAGGGAATGTGTGTGTATTGAATTGCCTTTATAGCCTAAACACCACATACCATATTGTGTGCTCCAAAGCCAAGTTTGAGGCCAAACACTTACTCTTTTATTTGGTACCACATTCAACCATATACCTAATAGCCTAAACACATGCCTACCCTTGTACTAATCATGTTAGGATGTGAAATGGTGGTGATGAAAGGAGTTAAGCTCTAAATGGTCAAAGAGCGGGTAAAATGAAGTAATTGTTGAAAATATGCAAGGAAAGGGCTAAGAATTGTCCTTGTGTGCCTTAAGTGCCCAAGAAAGGGAAATTGTAATAACTCAAAACAGAGTACAACACTGTGATTGTGAAATTGTAAAAAAAAAATTAAAAAATTAATATTCAAAGGAAAATTGTACTTGTGTGCCATAATTGTGATTTTGTTATGCTAAATACGCTCAAACGGAATGCAACATTGAAGGCACGAATGTGGGTTAAACGATTTCCTAGAGGTTTGCGTATGAGTGATAAAGAACATGGTGTGGGTGTAGGGATATATTCTAGCATGATTGGTGAGTTTGAACTCCAAATGTCCATATTCTTTGTGTAACCTCATTAAACCCCACAGCCACACTATAACCGGTGGAAAATCCCTATTTGATCCATATAAAGTCTAGTTTGGGAATGTCGGTTGAAGCACGATCTTTCACGTCCATGGCATGGTGACTCGTTCCTAGGATAATTCATTGCTTAAATTTTGTGCATAATTCATCTTTGCATACTTGTTTGTGTGGAACTTAGGACTCTGTGAGGAAAGAAAAGAGAGAATCCATGCGAGCTTTAGAATTGAAGCGAATTATGCTTAAGGTATGGGAGTAAGTTGTTCCTAATTCATGAATGCCTTTAGGTGTGGGATTCGTGTTGGTAAGAGCCTCCCTTGGGTGTCTCCAAATTGCTCTTGATCTTGTGCATATGTTTTTCTCCTCTCTAGCACACCTATATGTATCATATCAAACATTGGACTTGCGGGATTGTTGAATTATTGTTTAGGCGTCTGATTGTTTTAGATTATGTTTGCTAGGGACGAGCAAAGGTTTGGTTTGGGGGTGTTTGATCGGGCCAAATATGTAGTTTATTTAGGCCCTCAAACCATTATCTTGTGTTCTGCTTTCGTGCGTTTTGGTATCTCTAATGGGTTGTTGTATACGTAATTGTAGGAAATGGTGCAAAGATGGGTTTGGAAGCATGTTGTGGTGATTCCGGAAAAAAAATGGGCAAAAGGAAAGACAAATGATCATAAGCAGCTCTATAGTGCAGGTCAAGTGCTGGTCAAGTGCCGGTCAAGTGCTGGTCAAGTGCCGGTCGCAACCACACTCCAACCGCACTCATGCTCATAGCTGGGACCTGATACATGAGAAGAGTTAAAGTGCGGGTCTAGTGTTGGTCACCCAACAGCACTCCACCCGCACTATTGCCAAACCAGAGAAGCTAAGTTGGACCTGACGTTAAAGTGCGGGTATAGTGTGGGTCATCCAACCACACTCCACCCACACTATTGCTCAAGATAAAAGAGTGGATTTGCACCTAACATTAAAGTGCGGGTACAGTGCGGGTCATCCAACCACACTCCACCCGCACTAATGCTCAAGACAGAGGAGTGGATTTTGCACCTGACAGTAAAGTGCGAATCAAGTGCGAATCAAGTGCGGGTAATCCAACTGCACTCCACCCATACTATTTCCCAGATCCGAGAACTGAAGATGAAGAAAACCTTTACAGTACGGGTAAATCACCCGCACTCCACCAGCACTCCACACGCGCCAGATTGATTTTTGAAATTTAGGTGACCTATTTTTGTATGTTGTATAAATAGAAAAGGATGGAAATGTTTTAGCCAGCCTTTGAACTCGTTTTTCAGAGGTTTAGATCTAGATTCTCTCTCTTTCTCTCTCTCATACTTACATTCTCTACTTAACTTCAAGGAAGGTAGGAGATTGAAGCAACTTCAATGAAGGAGATGTTTTCCAAGGGTTCTTTCTCTTTCCTTTCTCTTATTTTCCTAGTTGTAATAAGTAGCTAAATCCCCTCTAAGGGGTTGATGGAGTAGTTAGTTGGATATTGGGCTTGTATATAAACTTGATGTTATATTGATAGTCATGTCTATCTTTCATTGTTCTATTCTTGCTATGAATGGTTATCATTAATTTCTTGTATAGATATATCCTCTTAGCAAGATCTCTTTGGATTATGTTTGAGTATTGCATCTAGATATACATCCTATTTAGTTGTTTATTGCTCGAATGAATGGACGGAACGTCATGAATTCCAACTCTTAAACCGCAGTCTTAATCTAACCTCGATCAAGTTTCCGGCACTATACATCCTAGGTCGGAGCCCGTGAGAGGCTTAGAAGTCATCACTATACATCCTAGGTTGACTACGTTTAATCGGTTGAGTCTTTGATAGGTAGACGAGCTTCATTTCCAAAATCCGATGAACAACCAACACTACACATCCTAGGTTGGTGGTTTACGACGGATTAATCCCAAATAGGTGGTCCTCACTATACATCCTAGGTGGGCCACTTTCTAGGGATAAATAACCGACTTTATACATCCTAGGTCGGTTACCTTTGAATAAGACGTGCTTATTGACAATTTTGTTACATTGCCCAGTATTCACTTTCGTCTCCATTAAATCCTTAGTTTCCATCATTTATATATATCCTTCATCCCATTTCCCCTTCATCTAGTTTGCATACTTATTTTAGTGTTACTAATAGGATAATTCACCATCTACATCTTCATCATTTTATGTTTCGTTTATTACATATATACATTAACGTTACTTTAGCAATAACTAATCATAGCTAGCTCCTCTCCCTGTGGACGATACCCACTTGCCACCATACTTGTGTTTCCAAACCAGTTTAGGCTTAGTGTGGTTTTTACAATTATTGTTGACGGATTGATCGTGCCTAAATTGTTGTATATTTCCACCCTCATTCCTATTCCTTTGTCTCGTTCTTGTGTGTATTTTCTATATATTTTATGTCTAATAGGCTCATTAGAGGTAATTGCAGGCAATAGATGTAATTCTGGGTTTGGAAGCATGTTGCGGTGATTCTGGCAGAAAAAAGGCAAAAGGAAAGACAAAGGATCATAAGCAGCTCTACAGTGCGGGTCAAGTGCGGGTCGCAACCGCACTCCAACCGCACTCCAACCACACTCATGATCATAGCCGGGACTTGATACAGGAGAAGAGTTATAGTGCGGGTCCAGTGCGGGTCATCCAACCGCATTCCACCCGCACTATTGACAAAGCCAGAGAAGCTGAGTTGCACCTGACGTTAAAGTGCCGGTACAGTGCGGGTCATCCAACCGCACTCCACCCGCACTGTTTCCAAACCAGAGAAGCTGAAGTTGCACCTGACATTAGAGTGCGGGTACAGTGCGGGTCATCCACCAGCACTCCACCCGCACTATTGCTCAAAACAGATGAGGGATTTTGCACCTGACAGTAAAGTGCGACTCAAGTGCGACTCCGGTGTGGGTCAAGTGTGAGTCAAGTGCAGGTAATCCAACCGCACTCCACCCGCACTATTGCCCAGATCAGAGAACTGAAGATGAAGAAAACCTTTACAGTGCGGGTAATTCACCCGCACTCCACCTGCACTCTACGCGTGACAGCTTCTGGTTACAAGCTTAAGTGACCTATTTTTCCATCCTCTATAAATAGAAAAGGATGGGAACGAACCAAAAGAGCTCCCATATCTTCCAACACTTGTATTCTAAGCTAGTAACACATCTCCCTATCATCCAAACCATCTCTACTCAATCAAAGGCAACTAGGATATTTGGATTCAAGCTACAAGGAAAGAGATCAATCTTCAAGGGTTATCTCTCAACTCTCTCTTAGTTTATTGGTTTGTAATAGAACATGAGTAGCTAAAATACCCCACTATGGGGTTGATGTTATTTGTTTGATGGATATTTGGGCCTTGTAAATAAACTCTATGTGTTATATTTATTCTATCTGTATGTTTTATTCCATTGCTTGAATTGATTTCCATTATTGATTTGCTTGGATACACCCTCTTTGCATGATTGATTTGGATTATTTTAGTAGGCAATTAGGTTGTCTAATGCTCTATTGAATGGAAGGATTTCCGAAAATCCGGCTCTACAACCATGCCCTTAATCTAATCTCGAATTAGTGGCTTTCACTATACACTCTAGGTTAGCCACTTGTGAGAGAATTAGAAGCCTCCACTATACACCCTAGGTTGGCTACTTTAGTGATTCTACAAGAACTATCCTTCGAGTAGAATTCGGTTGATAACCTAAAGCCTCATCAAATCTCAAACGGGTGCCCTTCACTATACATCCTAGGTCGGCCACTTGTGAGGGAATCGGAAGCCATCACTATACACCCTAGGATGGCTACATTAGTAATAGGTTGAGCCATAGCTAGATAGATGAGCATTCATGGAAAAAGTACTGATTGAGTAACTAGCCATTGTTGGTTGCTTAGGAGGGATTAATCGGTAGTAGGAGGTCTTCACTATACACCCTAGGTTGACCTCTTGCTAGAGATATATACCAATACTATACACCCTAGGTTGGTTACATTAGTCAAAACGTGCTTAGTTGAGAGTTTGTTGCAATTGCCCCAATATTCACTTACGAGTCCATCAACTCCGTAGTTCCATCATCATTGATCCATCACTCCATTGTCATCCCATTTTATTTGCTTTCATAGTTTAGTTTATATTGTATTTTCATTCACCATCACTTTTACTATTATGCCTACTAGTTATATTAATCCTAATCTTATCACCGCTACCCGATCTAAGTGGACGACACCCGTGCTTACCGTTTTACTTGTATTACTACTTGTGAACTCATCGCATAGGTTTTATAAATTGTTTTGACGGACGGTTTTCTAATGGCAAAAACCTTCCCATCACGGATTGATCTTTAAAATGACTAAAGAAAAGGTCCACTCAACGGTTGCAAAAAATTCTCCAAGTATTATCTATCCTGACTCCAACCCCAACCTGTTACCAGTGTTCAAGTCGGCCGGAACTTCTATTAACAGGGATTTTTGGTAAAGGGCCAAAGGAGAATTTTCCAACTAGTATCAACCCGATGGGCGCCATTGTTGGGGTTTTTGCCCTAAAGCTTGTAATACGTAAATATAATTTGAACATAAATAAAAGAAGTAGTATATTCATTCATTTTGTGTCATACTTTATATAACATGTGCACTTAACATCCAAAATTGCCGGATGTAATTTCGAATTGAGTATATGAGTGTCATATATAGATGGATTCAGTTTGAAACGAGCAATCTAAAGAGTCCGTAGATAGCAAATAAAGCTGGGTACTTTATTTGTGGCTAATCTACAGCTGCGGTCCATTTCGTAGTGTACGGTGATCCTATCCTGGATCATTCATATGTAGATATGAGAATGGAGGCACCTTGTATGATGTGATCATATAGGACTGGGCCATGATCTATATGAATCTCTCACTAAGATCCGTTTAACGATGAGATTCATATATATCAACTAATGATGGCTATATGTGGGTGATCTTAATCCTGAGTGTCTTATCGACTCCTTCAGGTTAGATCGTGGTCTTTGATATACCATGGGTGAGGTCGGAGTTGCATTCCTGATCAATATACTCCGTATGTTGGGATCGCGGTTTGGCTTGTGGCTGGGAAGGTTTGTACACAGTAGTGGAATCCACTCCTTCTTGTGAGAAGTAGATGGTAGTTCCCTTAAGGGTTGATTCGGGGCTTGAACAATATGAGCGCTCTCCTAATTCCATAAGGAATGTAGGATTTATTGTTCATTAGAGAATCAATGGTACTTAGTGGAAAGATATGATTAGAGGGGTATAACGGACATTATGACCCAGCTCTAATTATGAACTACTTGTGGAGGATCATACCATATGAATATCTAGTTCTTCATGATTTGTGTCTAATCCTCACATCTCATATGTACATGCATCATTGTGATTGATTGTATTGTTTTTAGGATCATAAACTAGAATACATATGATATGTGCATATTGGTTCAATTCTAGTTTCTATAGGATATATTGATCATATATACTATGTTGTGTGTGTTTGCATCATTTTGCACTCACTTAGATCATTTACCTTGCAAAAGGCCGGAAGTCTCATTTCTTAGAGTGATTCTTTGATTTGAGCATGTATGACTTGGCTAGGATCGGGGTGATCCGGATAGCTAAGCAGCGGAAGTCACATGTTTGGAGAAGGGTTCTTCAACTTGTGCAAGTGGAAGTCTTGACTAGAGTTGGAGTGGCTCGGATAGTTGAGCATGTAAGACTTGGCTAGGATCGGGGTGATCCGGATAGTTGAGCAAATGGGAATCACTTTCATTGTGTAGGGTGGAAGGGTAGATTTCTAGGTGAAGTGGTCACTTGAGAGATTGTATCTTTTTATCTTACTAGTGGATTTTTTTGCCAGTGGTTGTGGTATCAACCCTCGGATGTTTCCTCTTAGGAGGTTTTACCACGTAAACATCATGTGTTGATTTTCTCTATCCCTATCTCTTTTATTTGTATATGTGTTGATATATATATCTTAGTTGATATCTTTGTAATTGATATTCATTGTATATCATTTTTGTATATGTTGTTGTTGACTTTGTTTGAACAATCATATCTTTATTTGATTTGATATTGCTTGTGCTTGTATTTGAAGTGTGATACAAGCTACTTAGAGGGACAAACTTGTGTTTGTTTCAAGGGAGTGAAAAAGGTGTTGTAACCTATTCACCCCCCCCCTCTAGGTTAGCTTAAGGAAAATTAAATGTGCTTGTAGTCTTTCATTTGCTCTCAAAGCTATTGAAGAGGAGAGTGATGATGAAAATGAAGAAATGGCTCTCATGGTTAGGAAATTTAAGAAGTTTCTAAGAAGAGGTACCAAGCCTAGAGGTAGCTTTTCTAAGGAAAAGGAAGGCAAGAAAACATCTTCTCCAAGAGTTTATAAGTATGGTCAAGCCAAGAACAAAAAAGGTGTTCAATGCTTCGAATGTCAAGGCTATAGACATTTTGCAAGTGAGTGTAGTAAAAAGAAGTCCAAGAAAGACAAGAAGGGCAAAGCTATGGCGGCCACTTGGAGTTAGAGTGATTATAGTGATGAGGAAAGTTCAAGTGATAAGTCCTCAAGTGAAGAAGAAGAACATGTTACCAACTTTGTTGGTCTTACGGCTTCTCTCACAAAGCTAGAAGATAATTGTATAGTTTCCATTGATAAGGAGATTGATCAAAGTCATCTAGAAAATACAAGTTCAAATATAACCAATCTCGATTTATTGGCCAAGATTAAGTATCTTGAGGTGCAAAGAGATGAAGCATTGAGGGAGGTTAAGGAGAAAGATGATTTGATCAAAACTCAAGTAAATGAGTTTGTTGAGACCTGACATAGATTAATGTGTGAAAAGATTGAGATCATGAAAAGATGTGTTGAGGTTGAGAGACTTGTCTTTGAGCATGAAGAGATTATTTCTAAAATGAAGGCTAAAGAGCAAGAGTATATTGAAGAGATCAACATTGCTAAGCAAGCTATAAGAGACTTAGTCAATGGTTCGATCAACATGAAGAGTATCATGGATCTTGCTCAACCACTAGGAGAACCTAGCAACTTGAAAGAAAAGAAGAAGCTTGTGAAAGTTTCATCTCCTACAAAGAAAGCTAAGGTTAGGAAGTCTCCCAAGAATAATCCTCTCAAAGCTAAAGGTAAAAAGAAAGACAAGGTATTCTCACAAACTCTAGTCACTTCTTCAAACCCACAAGGTACAATCTCATCTTTCATTCCTATTTGTCATTTTTGTAATACCGTTGGTCATATCAAACCAAGGTGTTATAAGTACATTGAATTTTGAAAAATAGGAAATACATCTAGAGATAAGAAGATTGACCTTAATTTGATGCATGCTAGGACTTTAGATGTTGAAAAGCATGATGTTCCAAATATGCATGTTAAGAAGAATTGGTTGAAGAAATGTGATGATTTTGTGAATCATGATAAAGCATGTGGTGCTAATAATGTTGAGGAGATTAGTATCAATGACACTCTTTTGTATCAAATTGTTGAAAGTCTCCACTCTAGGTTCAACATTAAAGTCAAGAATGATGATGATTTTTGTGTAAGTTCACCCAAGACCAAATGGGTCAAGGGTGAGTGCTCTTATCATTAGTGTAAGTTGCACATGTGAGTTAGCTTTAAGATTAATGTTAAGTTGCTAAGAAATTAAGCTAGTTAGCTTTGTCTCTTTATAACTTGACATGAACTTAGCTATCTCACATAATTGTTATGATGGTCGAAATCTATTGATTAACTTTATGAGAAGTTCATTTTTGAAATCTATATGTTGTTGATTGTTTGTTAAGAATTTTAGAGAAAGTCATTTTTGTATGTTTGTTTGAGTTGAAAATACTTAGTTTTATTCTCTTGGGTTGACACACCAATAACTTGTTTTCATGAGGATAAACAAGCCAAGAGAGCTCATAAAAAGGGCAAGGCTTAGCATTTAATGGAAAATTGCTTGCTAAGGTATTTCTATATCCTAAAGCTTGCATTCTTAAATTTCCATCTCTCAACTCATTGTTTGCACTACATCAAGAAGCATGTCATTCTAGAGAACTTAGTATAATGCACATATGGTTCTTATTGACATTTGCTCTCTAAAGATCTTATAGTGATGTTGTTCACAAAGGTCTTATATATGATGTGTGAAATGTTTGTTTGAATGATGAGTGACATGTTTTGAAAAATACGAGCTTCATATTCTTTGAAAGCTACTCTCTTGAGAAGTAATGATCTTAAGTAAATCTCTTTGTATTGCTTTTAGATCATGTGCTTGTAAGCCATAAAAACTTGGTTTTCAAAAAATGCACTTTGCTTCTCTTGTATGTTTTGTTATAGTAAGTTGAGTTTGAAAATATGTAAGTTGTGGATACACCTTGAAGTCTCATGACTAGTACATTTAAGATGACCTATGGTTAGTATCCATTTTGCTTCGGCAACTACATAGAACTCAACGAGCACCTTCATGAAAAGGGCTACTCACCTTGGTTGTGCAGCAGCTCAATGTAGGAAAGGGCTACACCATTGTGATGAGTGAAAGCCGTCATGAAGAGTATATGTTTATGTTAGAAAAATCAAAAAAGTGTTGAAAAAAATCAATAAAAAAATCTTTGATTCAAAGCCTAAATAAAAAAAGAGGCTTAAAGGAGTATAGTTGAAAATAAAGAATTGCTCGGGTTGTCAAATAGAAATGGGATGACGAGACACATGCACACACACACACACACACGCTCATATGTTGAAATCTATTTTTTTAAAGCAAAAATTCTGGATGATAATCGGTTTGACCTTTTATGGAAAAGCTGAAGATGAATAGATGTTGATGTGATTTGCATGTTGATTATCAAATTACTCCTCTACATTTACTTGGAGAAAAACTCACACACACACTTTTGTTTATAAGTATGATTGATATGCTAGCAATTTGAGAAGAATTACGAGAGAGATTGAAAATCTTGGTGTATCTCTCATAGTTTGTGAAGCTTATTATTGTTGAATTTATTCTTGAAATTGCTTGAATGCGTGATTGTGTGGATATCATTGTGAACAATATTCTATCTTGATCTTAGATAGATCACTTATCAAGGGGGAGCATTGTATGCTAAACTTTTGTTCTCTTGCATGATATGTTCACATGGTTTGCTTTGTTATATGTTGACATATTGATTGATTAGAATCATTGAATGATGAAAATGCACGTTATCTTTTATGAAAGAATTGCATGAATGTGTTGACAATTAATTCTTCCCATTTGGAGTTGATAGTAGTTGATATTGCAATGAATTCCTTCATTCTTGAAGTTGATAGTAGTTGTAGTTACAACCAATTCCTCCTAGCTTGAGGTTGATTAAGTTCCTTCTTGCTTGGGGTTTATAGTAGTTGTTATTATAACCAATTCCTTCGTGATTTGAGGTTGATAGTAATTGTGATTGACACCAATTCCTTCATATGTGAAAATTTTTGTTGTTAAATGCATTTGTTTATTTTTGTAAACTGTACCAATGTGCTTGAATATGAACATTTGTGCATTTAAAATTCATTATCTCATCATATGTCTTTGTTATATATTTGCTTTTGTCATCTAATACTCACTTGTGTCTCTTTTAGACTCATGTGTTCTTGTTTTTGTAGGGAAAAATTGCTTAAAACCGCAGCGGAAGGCGAAAAAATAATTTTCGTATAGTTTAAAATTTTTCTAAAGATTTGAACCTTAACCCTTTGATTAATTAAACTCAAATATACGGTTAGAGTTAAATACCTCTTGTCGCGTGATCCGATTGACTTATGTCGATGGTAATCTGCAAGATCTTCAATCCTAGCACATACGTGAATTACCTAGGAGCGTGGTCTCCCTTTTTCTTTGAATTGCTTACTTTAGAATGGATGTATGGAATTTATGATCTTGATCTTCAATAGTAAAACACCAAGAGCCTAAGAAAATAGTTCCTGTCACTTTTGAATTCACAATCAATAAGATTGAAACTCGCGTAACCCTAAATCGAAAGTGTGCACAAAACCTTGTGATGGTAAAGGCTTGTAAGTGCACTATCGAATGAGAACTTATTTTCTTTTTCTCTCTTGGCCGAAAATCTATGTGTATAGAGTAGGATTTTTTATTTTCAAAACAAACAAAAATCTCTCTCTATTTTGCTTCTTAGTGGCCGAAAATTCATAACCTTATATTTATAGGTTGGCCGAATTTTCTCCTTCACCAAGTAGGGTTGGCCGAATTCATTGAATAGGAAATCTAGGGTTGGTTAATTTCCTTACTTGAAAAGGAATTGTCCTTTTCCCTAATTCCTATCAATTCAAGAATCCTAACCCTTGTAGAACTAGTGGTGGCCGAATTCTTTGTATAATAAGGAGTGTATGTGGACTTAATCCTTACCACATTAGGACTCCTATCACTTAAAAGAATTCAAACCCTAATCCAATACATAGTATTTAATTTACTGATCAGGAAAAGATTTTGATTTAAACTATTAATTTATTAAATAATTTATTAATTCCCATTTAATCAAAACAATAAAATAAAATAATATCTTGGGCTATTTTATTTAGCCTTGCTGCCCACACCATATATATATATGGGCCCAATATTATTTTTCTTATTTTATTTAATCCATTAGACTTTAAATAAAAGCCCACATGTGAACCAGACTTATTCTTACTAAAAGAAACAAGCCTACATGTCTCGTTTTAATATATTAATATAATAGTGCAGCCCATTAAATAAATAATAGACATATTATATTCTTAATATATTAAATGCAATTCTAGATGGACCCATAAATTGGTCCGGTAGAATATATCAAGTGATCCATGCAAGTATGTGTGGATTGTGGATCTTGGCGGGCTATCTAAATTTAAGCTTTAATAGACATAACCTAATCACAATCAACAAATGATTCACTTAGGTCCGATTTATTAATTTTAACTCATTCCACTAAAGGGCTAAAATTGAACTCTTAAATAAAGATAGAATAAGGAGATGTTTCTCATTCATACCCTAGACAATCTTATAGGAGATGGTGTATCCTCGTTAATAATATCAGTAATCGCCAAGAGCTCATAGACCGCCTATAGCTCTCCAAGTTACCATATTTCCTCATATGACCACATTTTGAACTTGGATATTTTGACTTGTCCAGAAGCCATGTCTTCAATAATCATTATTGAAAACTCAACGTTGAGATTTAATATCCAATACCTCAAAACATCCATATGATGATATTATACTCTCATTTAATAAATGGAGCCACGATGTCCATATCTATAAATGAAGTTCTCTATCGATTAACAAATGAATACCACCAAACTATCGAGGATAGACTATGCTATATAATCGTACTCATTGATAGCTCAAATGATAACACTTGCAACCATAAGTCCATCATTTATCTCAGGATTTAGATAGACTCTCCGATTGTCCTGATAATGAAAAGACTTATATCTAGTGACGGTTCTAGATAAAGTATTTCATTGTGATCCAGTTCAATGCACCCAGTGCACTAGATTCTTTTACTCGAAAACCTTTCGGTGATTTTAGACTCATCATAACTCATTTGATCCCACTCAAATGCTAGTAAAAGAATTCTACAACTTTATCAAGATAGAGGTACCCAACCTTTAACTTAAGTTGTGAACGTTATTCAAGACTAACTAAAGAATTGTGTCTACCTCATACATATCCGGATGTACAAACAATTCTTCATATCTCATAGTCTTTTGACCTTATGATTATTTACCTTGACAATTATAATTATAAATGCTATAAGATTTTGCAGAATCAGAAATCACTTTATTTATATGAAAAGATAGTCAATTACAATATTACACTCTTGCTATTGAGCATAATCCTAACAGTTTTGTAGGTTTTGACAACAAAAGCCACGGGGAGAAACAAGGTTTCTAACTCTATCCATCCTTCAAAACCCATAGCCAAACCCAAATCTACTCCAACTACATTTAGAAAACCCAAATCCAACAAGTTGAAAGCTTTAGGTGTTATGGAATCAAAAAGCTTATTCTTGATAGAGGTGTAGACTTGGTAGAGGGTTCCTACATTCACGATTCTATATTTGAAAGGCAATGAAATACTTGGATGAATTTCATTGGGGTTGTAAATGAAAGCTTTATAAGAGAACTTTATTTTGAGTATAAGGAAAGTTCAACCTTTGAAAATTCCTTGGTGAGTGTGAGAGGAAAAACTTTTAGAATCTCCTCGGATAGTATCAACAAGTTCCTTGGGTTGTCAAGTGAGATTGTTTTGGAATTTCTTGATATAGAAAATATTGATCATCTAAATCTTATGGGGAGGACTTTATGTGAAGATGATGGATTTGAGTAGGGAAAAAGAGCTTTTATTAGTCAAAGTGAGTTGACCAAGGTTAGTGCCTTTTGGCATCTTTTTGTTTGTGCCAATCTCGTAGGTTCTACAAATGCTTCTGAGCTTAATAAAGAGAAGATCAAGATTGTGTATGCCTTGGTGACAAACAAGCCTTTGAACCTTGGTGATCTCTTGATTGAGCATATAGAGAGTGCAGCTTCTTCACCAAGATTGGATAAGAAGTTAGCATTTCCGGGGTTTCTTACTTGTTTTTGCATGAAACATGGAGTTCCTAACCTTGATGATGATGTGCTTCTACCTCCCTTAGAGAAGTTTTGTGATAAACATTTGACTTTTATGTCTTACAAGGATAAAGGGAAAGTTAGTGATACTTGTAGGCTTTTTTGTGAGCACCATGAGCCATGCATTGTGTCAAGCACAAATTCTTTGCCGGAATGGGCCATGCATTTTCAAGATTGGCTTGTAACTAAGATTGAAGAGCTTGATGCTAAAGTGGTAGAGCTAGGAGCAAAGATGGTTCAATAAGATGAGAAGATCAAATATTTGGAAGACAAGCTTGCTTCTAGTAAGACATCTACTTCAAAGCATTATGTGAGATCAACAACAAGAAGAACTTTCTTTGGTGAGGCTTGATCTTGAGGTATTGTTTTTTCCTAACCTTTTGGCTTCATCTTATGTCAATAAGGGGAGAAAAACAATGATACTAAAACTTATTCTTCTGAATCTTAGGGTTGTTTAGTGTTTTTTTGTATGTCTTTATTTGGTATCTTGGATTCTTGGTTTGTAATATTTGGATATTGATATTATTTTGATGATGGATAGTATGCATGTATTTAGGGGGAGACATGTATATCCATTTGGACTTTAATTGACATGTATCTAAATATCTTGCCATATATATGTATGTTTCTCTTGTATATGCTTTGTATTTCAAGATGATTTTAGGTGTTGACAAGAGAAGACTACATGGAAGAATTCAAGACTTGTTGAAGGTTAGTCTAAGGGAACCAACTCATTGTAATGTGAGAGTGTGATTAGTTACTAATCTTCACTTTGTATGTTTTAGTATTTGTATAGGTGTTTTGACATAGAATTTGCCAAAGGGGGAGATTGTTATTCTTGAGTTTTTGTGTTGGCATAATTCTATATCAAAACGACTTTTGCTTTGTATTGATTGGTTGTCTAGGATTTGTTGATAATCAAGCTTCAAGGAAGATTGGACAACATTCAAGCAAAGTGGTGGCTTCAAGAGGATTAAAGCTAATTTGCTTAGCAAAAGGCAAACCGAGACCTCTTTCCTCTTGCAAGACCTAGGCACACACATACATTGCATTCATATGTGTCCCTGCATCGTTGTGCAAAATTTGGTTTAACACAATGCACACACTTATACATGTATGCACATGTATTAGACTTAAAGTTGACAATTTGCATAAATTGCATGTTCTAGGATTAGTTCTAAGAAATAGCATACTTATGTGTTCTTGTGTTTATTGGTTTGTGTTTATCTGTTAATGAACTTGATTTTGAGCTTATATAATTCCTCATTGAGTTCCAATTAATTTGGTTACTCATTCATTGAGTTTCAAGTTCAAATTAGGTGGTTAAGAAACTTTCTATGATTTTATTATACATGGTTTTCAACCTTGATTTCGAAGTTTAATTCCATATTTTTTGGAAAAGGTTTCTTGATGACTTTTGTAGATGAGAAAGGTCTGGTTTGTAATCAAAAAACGAATTCGAATTCAGAGTTCAGAGGCCAAATATATGGCTGCAATAAAAATAGTGCACAAGAGGGATGAAGGGTGCCAAGCATAGCAGCCCCTTATTGGATAGTGAAATTACTTCCTTTCTTCCCTCTTTAAATATCAAACTTCCCTCTCATTTCATTTTACGAAGAAAATTTGAAAAACAAGTGCAGAATTTTATCTCCAAATTTTCTCACCTTCAAAACACCATAACTTTCTCATTTGGAGTCCGTTTTGAGTGATTCAGATTTCGAGAATCATTGTCTACCAGTGCTCTATCATTTCCACAAGAGTTTGGAGTCAATAGATTGAGTTTTCTGGTAGGTCTACTCATAAAAACGAAGCTGCACGTTTTTCTTGCAAGGTATTGATTTCTATCTTGTTCTTGATCTTCAAGTCTTCAATTGTCTTGGGTTTTCGTCTCATGTATGTGTATGTTTGATGTGTAAACATTGATTAGAGAAATGATCTCTAATAAAGCTAGTTTGAGTTTCAATTGATTAAACATGTTGAGTTAGGTTTTTGTAAATCTATGTTTTCACATGTTTGAGTTATTGTATTGTGCTAGCTTGAAATCTAGGACTATCTTGTGTGTATATTGACATGATGTTGTTGATTGATAGTCTTCTAGATCATTTTAATTGAATATTTATTGAAATAGCATATTTGAGTGATGATTTAGAACTTGAGTGGATTTAATTGATTATCTTGAGAATCTAAGTTCTATTGTTTTGCTAGAGTTTCAATTTTGATTTTATCAAATTGATTTTAGCATTTTTATGTGAATTGAACATAATCTAGATTTTTGTATATTTTAGGAGTTTCATATACTCTAGGTTGTTAGTTCTGTTAACATTTTTTTTCTGGTAAGGGACCAAAGGAGAATTTTCCAACGAGAATCTACCTAGGAAAGATCATCTTGATATTCAAGATAACCAGTGAGATTGATACCACTACCTAGATGGAGCCGATACTTGATAAGGTCAGGACCTAGACTACCTATCTATCTAAATGGGATATCATCCCCGCAAGTATATACCTCGCCCTACTGAAGCTCCTGATACCAGCTCAAGACTAGGACGATGATAACTCGCACGCCCAGCACCCCGCAAGTATCTCGACGTCGGTCAAGGTACCAGGTACCTCCATACCTACCTCGGTGCTACCTCGATATCCACCTTGGTGTTACCTCGACTCCGGCCTGAGACTCAGTATGATCATCCAGAGCTCCTCCAAGGCAAGCACCTTACCTGCCATGCAATACGATAGGGAACATGAAGACACAAGCACCATTCCAGTAGGAAGCAGAATAAGTTCACCAAAATGAGGTATCAGCGCTACCCTCATTCAGAACTCATGATCAGAATCTCCCTCCAAGCTCCACGAAGAAGGAAAGTTGACTCCATCGCCATCAAGCTCCACGAAGAAGGAAAGTTGACTATATCGCCAAAATAAAGCGCCATTAATGACCCTATGGTCGATCGAATCATAATTCGAATTCGCCATTGATTAACGGGATCTAATCCCACGCCTTCAGCTCCACGAAAATGCCTTTCAACGCTTAAAATAGGACTCTCTATAATCTTCATTAAAAATGATCGGATTTTGAGGAGATTAGGGGAGTACTATATATACGGCATTGATCTCCCGACTAGGGAGCATTACAATCTGGTCCAACCAGAAGCTTCCTTTAGACTGCCTCGGCAGGAAGCGACCAGGAGGCGCCCTCATTCAGTGGCAGGGGGCAGCAATAGGGATGTCGGAGAAGACCCTCCCCGTGGAGAGAAGCAGGATGAAACCTCTGCAACATCGGGGGGATCTGACGACTGAGATTCTGAGGTGGAATCAGGAAATAATGGTAACAAACATATCCAGGACAAGGTCGCCAAAATGGCAAGAGAGATCCAGAAGCTAACACCACGAGAACCGGAAAGATCCTTTGGGAGAGATGAATGCTCCCTTCTCGAGGAGGATCAAGGAGGCAGAACTACCTCCCAAATTCAAGATGTCAACCGACAAATTTTAATGAACCGAGGATTCCCTGAGCAATTAAGAGAGTTTTGTTCACCAGATGGAGGTCTAGAATGCTACATGGGATGCCATGTGCAGAATGTTCCCTACCACGCTGACTGACTATGCCAAGACATGGTTCAGGAAACTACCGGCGGGGAGCATTGATTCATTCACTAGGTTGACTACTCACTTCTGTGCCTAGTTTCAGGGCATCAAACCTCGCCCCAAGGATCCCATTCATCTCCAGTATATGGTCCAGGAGCGGGGTGAAACGCTCACAGCCTACGTAGAGAGGTTCCATAAGGAAGTGGTCAAGATGGGGGTCTTCGCGGAAAATGAGACTTTGGCCAATTTCAGAAGGAACATATGGGCAGGTAGGCTATTCAGATCCTTCGCCAAACATCCCCCGGAGACCTACAAGGAAGCCTACAACAGAGCTCTAGAGCAGGTCCAGAAAGTCTGTATATCGGTCGCCGCACTACCAGCCTCTGCGGAATTGGTACCCACTCAGGCGGACTTTACCCAGAGCTATACCTCCACCTAAGGAAGTTGCCCGGGTCGATAGAGATGAAAGATGATACTCATATTACACCCCTTTGAACGCATCTCGTGAAACTATCTACCTCGCCATCTGCGACAAGGGACTGCTCAGAAAGCCAGGCCTAATAAAGGTACCAGCTGATCAGCGGAACCACTACAAGTATTGTGACTTCCATGAAGATTCAGGTCATAATACCTCAGAGTGTTCGTTTTTACATCTCACGGTCCCTTTGTGTCCTTTATCCATTCTTTGGTCAGTCGACCTTAATCATACTAAAAGAGGGACCCCGATACCGAAGGTACCTACCCCGCTGCTGCTACCGGTAGTGGGTGAGGGTGTTAACTGAGATTTTCACCCCGAGTGAATTTTTTCGTTAACAAGTTCATATAACAAGATCTAGATATATTTGATTTGTGCTTTTAATGATGAGTATCTAGTTCTTCATGATTTGTATCTAATCCTCACATCTCATATGTCCATGCATCATTGTGATTGATTGCATTATTTTTAGGATCATAAACTAGAATACATATGATATGTGTATATTGGTTCAATTCTAGTTTCCATAGGATATATTGATCATATATACTATGTTGTGTGTGTTTGCATCATTTGCACTCACTTAGATCATTTACCTTGCAAAAGGCCGGAAGTCTCATTTCTTAGAGTGATTCTTTGATTTCAGCATGTAAGACTTGGCTAGGATCGGGGTGATCTGGATAGCTAAGTAGTGGAAGTCACATGTTTGGAGAAGGGTTCTTCAACTTGTGCAAGTGGAAGTCTTGACTAGAGTCGGAGTGACCCAGATAGTTGAACATGTAAGACTTGGCTAGGATCGGGGTGATCCGGATAGCTAAGTAGTGGAAGTCACATGTTTGGAGAGGGGTTCTTCAACTTGTGCAGAAGTCTTGACTAGGATCGGGGTGATCCGGATAATTGAGCAAATGGGCATCACTTTCATTATGTAGGGTGGAAGGGTAGATTTCTAGGTAAAGTGGTCACTTGAGAGATTGTATCTTTTTATCTTACTAGTGGATTTGTTTGCCGGTGGTTGTGGTATCAACCTGTGGATGTTTCGTCTTAGGAGGTGTTAACAGAAAAATCAACTCAGGGAGTGAAATTTTGGTTAGCACCCTCGCCCACTACTGGTAGCAGAAGCGAGGTAGGTACCTTTGGTACCGAGGTCCCTTTCTATAATCGAAGGCTAGAAATAAAATGATGGAGAAGAAACAAAAGGGATTGTGAGATATAGAAGAACTCTATTTTATTAAATAACACTACAACAAAGTTACAACACATACACTCTTCTCTCTTTTCTCACTCTTTTACACAGGGTGGAGGTGGAGAAAGCATTTTTGTCAATAAGTGGATATGTCCTTCCAATGATCATCAGTGTACTCTCACTGGCTTCAGAGAATTTCAATGGAAATTCTACCGGATATTATTCTCTCTGTCTTTTGTGATAAGAAACAAAAAACTCCCTCATTTCTTTACCCTTCAAAGCCGTATATATAGTTCTCCCAAAAATCCCCTCAAAATCCGGTTGTATTAATGAGGATTATTGAGAGTCCTATTTTAGGCATTGAAGGGCATTGCGTGGGGCTCAAGGCACGAGATTTGATCCCGTTAATCACTGTTGAATTCAAGTTCTGATTTGGTTGACCATTAGGTCTCATTAATGGCGCTTTATTTGGGCGATGAAGTCAACTTTCCTTCTTCGTGGAGCTTGGAGGGAAACTCTGATTCTGAATTTTGGTGGAACGAGGTGCTAGTGCATCAATTCGATCCTACTGGTATGGAGCTTGTTTTGCTTCCTGCTGGAGTGGTGCTTGTGTCTTCACGATCATTTTCGTATTGCTTGGCAGGTAAGGCACTTGCCTTGAAGGGGCTTCGAATAGAAGATGATAAGATTTTTGCAGTCAAAAAACCGTCCGTCAAAACAATTTATAAAACCTATGTGATGCGTTCACAAGTATAAATACAAGTAAAGCGGTAAGCACGGGTGTCGTCCACTGAGATCGGGGTAGCCGTGATAAGATTAGGATTAATATAACTAGTATGCATAAAAGTAAAGTGATGGTGAATGAAAATATAATATAAACTAAACTATGAAAGCAAATAAAATGGGATGACAATGGAGTGATGAATGAATGATGATGGAACTACGGAGTTGATGGACTCGTAAGTGAATATTGGGGTAATTGCAACAAACTCTCAATTAAGCACGTTTTGACAAATGTAACCAACCTAGGGTGTATAGTGTTGGTATATATCTATAGCAAGAGGTCAACCTAGGGTGTATAGCGAAGACCTTCTACTAGAGATTAATCCCTCCTAAGCAACCAACAGTGGCTAGTTACTCAATTGGGACTTGTTCCATGAATGCTCATCTATCTAGCTATGGCTCAACCTATTACTAATGTAGCCCTCCTAGGGTGTATAGTGATGGTTTCCAATTCCCTCATAAGTGGCCGACCTAGGATGTATAGTGAAGGCCACCCGTTTGAGATTGGATGAGGCTTTAGGTTATCAACCGAATTCTACTCGAAGGTCAGTTCTCGTAGAATCACTAAAGTAGCCAACCTAGGGTGTATAGTGGAGGCTTCTAATTCTCTCACAAGTGGCTAACCTAGGATGTATAGTGAAAGCCACTAATTCAAGATTAGATTAAGGGCATGGTTGTAGAGCCGAATTTCCAGAAATCCTTCGATTCAAAGGAGCATTAGACAACCTAATTGTCTACTCCAGTAATCCAAATCAACATGCAAAGAGGGTGTATCCAAGCAAATAAATAATGGAAATCAATTAAAGCAATGGAATAAAACATCGAGATAGAATAAATATAACACATAGAGTTATTTACAAAGCCCAAGTATCCATCAAACAAATAACATCAACCCCATAGTGGGGTATTTTAGCTACTCATGTTCTATTACAAACAAATAAACTAAGAGAGAGTGTAGAGAGAACCCTTGAAGATTGATCTCCTTCCTTGAAGCTTGAATCCAAGTCTCCTAGTTGCCTTTGATTGAGTAGAGATGGTTTGGATGATATGGAGATGTGTTTCTAGCTAAAAATACAAGTGTTGGGAGATATGGTGATCTTTTGGTTCGTTCCCATCCTTTTCTATTTATAGAGGATGAAAAAATAAGTCACTTAAGCTTGAAACCAGAAACTGTCACACGCAGAGTGCAAGTGGAGTACGAGTGAATTACCCGCACTGTACCCGCACTATATGGGTTTTCTTCATCTTCAGTTCTCTGATCTGGGCAACAATGCGGGTGGAGTGCTGTTGGATTACCCGCACTTTACCCGCACTTTAGTGTCAGGTGCAAATCAACTCCTCTGTTTTGAGTAATAGTGTGGGCGGAGTACGGGTGCAGTGCGGGTTGAGTGTGGGTGAGTGCAGGTTGAGTGTGGGTAAGTGCGGGTGGATGACCCGCACTTTAATGAATCCAACTCTGTCTTGACCCACGCTTGACCCGCACTTGACCCGCACTTTATCTGTCAGGTGCAAATTAGCTCCTCTGTTTTGAGTAATAGTGCGGGTGGAGTGCGGTTGGATGACCCACACTTTATCTTTCCTTCATGATTCAGGTCTCGGCTGTGGGAAGGAGTGCGGTTGCGACCCGCACTTGACCCGCGCTGTAGAGCTGCTTATGATCCTTTGTCTTTCCTTTTCCCTTTTTCTGCCGGAACCACTGCAATTAGCTTCTAACACCAGAATTACATCTATTGCCTGCAATTAGCACAAACGAGCCTATTAGACATAAAATATATAGAAAATACACACAAGAACGAGACAAAGGAATAGGAATGAGGGCCGAAATATACAACAATTTAGGCACTATCAATAGACGTACTAGGTACCAGGTGGAAATCGAGGCAGTACCAAGGTGGGTATCGAGGTACCATGTGCCTTGATTGATGTCGAGGTGCTTGCGGGGTGCTGGGCATGCAAGTTATCATCGTACCGGTCTTTAGGAGCTTCAGTAGGGTGAGGTACATGCCTTCGTTAGCTCGCGGAGCTGATGTCCTATCTAGATAGATAGGTAGTCGAGGTCCTGACCTTATCAAGTATTGGCTCCATCTAGGTAGTACCGATCTCACTAGTTACCTGGGATATTAGGATGATTCGTTCTAGGTAGATTCTTGTTGGAAAATTCTCCTTTGGTCCCTTACCAGAAAACTCTGTTAATAGGAGGTTTTACCACTTAAACATCATGTGTTGATTTTCTCTATCCCTATCTTCTTTATTTGAATATGTGTTGATATATATCTTAGTTGATATCTTTGTAATTGATATTCATTGTATATCATTTTTGTATATGTTGTTGTTGACTTTGTTTGAACATGCATATCTTTATTTGAATTGATATTGCTTGTGCTTGTATTTGAAGTGTGATACAAGCTACTTAGAGGGACAAACTTGTGTTTGTTTCAAGGGAGCAAAAAAGGTGTTGTAACCTATTCACACCCTCTAGGTTAGCTTAAGGCATATTAACCGTGCTTGTATTTTTTCAAGGTCAACTGTCTTTTCTACCTTGCTGGAGTCGACAGCTGACTCTATATCTTAGTGGCGTGGTACACTGATGTACCGGTCTGCTCTTGCTGGCTTGGCGCTTGTTCTAGTATGTTGGTACCTAGGTACTAGGTGGGAGGTATCGCGGTGTGGTCCTCCTTGGTACCTGGTGGAATGTGAGATGTGGTACTAACGTCTTTTCGGTTCATGGTGTCGAGCATCCTAAGTATCTAGGTACATGTCCCGATCTAGGCTCTACCAGGCTCTAGGTAGATGGAAAATTCTTCTTTGGACCTCTGCCAAAAAAGGCTGTTAACACATATTAACCCCCCCCTCTCCTCTAGGTATATTTGACACTATATCTTTAAAGGAATTTCAGGGGCAAGGTTTGATGCTCTGGAATTGAGCACAAAAGTTGATGGTCAACTTGGTGAAAGAGTCGACACTTCTCTCTGGTAGCTTTCTGAACCATGTCTTGGCATAGTCAATTAGCGTAGTAGGGAACATCCTGCACATGGCGGCCCTGGGACCTCCATCTGTTGAACAAAGCTCTCTAGGTGACTCATTAGTTGGCATGTTAAATTTGGGAGGTAGTTCTGCCTCCTTGATCCTTCCGTTCACTGGTAACACTGTGGAAATATGTTTTAAAATTTTATACAGATCATAATTGATCTGGAACCAATGAACTTGGGATCGTAATTATTTTTTCGGAACTAATACATGCAGTATGTAAACACAAGAAATTGTAATCAATATAATAAAAAAATTTAGAACCTTACCAACGTTTGGAGGCTCCTTCACTTTACGATATGCTCCCAGTCTGTACCACCGATCATCCTAGCTATTCCTGGAACTGGTAACTGCGTGTGGGCCCATCATGTACTCAGGAACTTAGGAGGATGTAGAGAAAAGAAGAAGAAGCAATTTCTTCCAAGAGAAAACAAAACTAGAACAATTTTAGTTGTTAAAAAAATAATATATTTTTTTCCTTCTTTTGTTTTTTCTAGTGCACGCCTTTAATTTCTGTTTCTCTCTTTGTTATCTCATGCACAACAGTTTTTTTTCGGTACCTCGCAATGCCAGCACGGCGGTACCTCCTACCTGGTACCTCCTACCTGGTACCTAGGTATCGCGACATCTACCTAGTACCTAGGTACCAGGACATCTACCCGATACCCAAGTTCTGCGATACCGATCCAAGATCACACTGGAATATGTATCCTATTCGCCAAAAAGAATGGAATCATGAAGGTACCAGCATGCTAGAACAAGCGCCAAGCCAATAAGAGCAGACCGGTACATCATGGTACCGTGCTATCAGAGTACAGATTCTGAACTTTACTCCGAGCAACAAAGAAGAGAAAGCTGACCTCTCTGGTTATTAATGGAGATAGTCAACCCTATTAATTAACCCCATTAATGAAGATAGTCAACTTATTAATGGCCATTCACAACGCCATTAATGAGGGAAGCAGTCAACTCTTTAATGGCCATTCACAACGCCATTAATGGATATAGTCAACCCTATTAATGGAGATAATCAGCCACATTAATAAGAAGATGGTCAACCCTATTAATGGAGATAATCAGCTCAATTAATGAGAAGCTCATTCAACTCATTAATGGCCATTCACAACGCCATTAATGAGTAAATATTCTACCAACTCTTTAATGGTCATTCACAACGCCATTAATGAGAGAAGATTTAGCTCCAGCTCCATCAATGCCAAATCAGTGTATTTAATTAACTGAATCCGTGGAGTGGGCGAGAAGGAATATAACATATAAATATAACATAGTACTCTACATGAAAGGGGTTCTCTAATCAACAACCCGAAATATGGATGCCCGATTTAGTCCTGAAATCTCGAGAGACACCATCGTCTATCAATGGAGGACTGATTTCATCCCCTCTTCAAAAAATACAGTCACCATCACCTACAGAGAGTTTTCACCATCATGGTACAGAAAAGAACTTACTTATCTCCTACAGCAAGAGTTCGCCATCGTCTGGAGTGTAAAAGGGACCCTGCCTGAATTCCCTATACACCACCATTGTATCGACTACTATGTATGTCAATTTTCACAATGAATGTACCGGTAACAAATGGTACCCCTTCAACTATGACCTACCAGGTCTTAGTTTGTACTAATGTAAGCTCTCCGGAGCACCTCTCAAGATATATAAATATAAAGAAGGGTCTTTCTCCTTCCTATGGATACTGCCTGGGGGTTTTTCAACATGTGATCAATCGTGATGCTTTTTCCCCCCTAGGTCAGTCCACCTCTACCAAATGAACTGTCATTCTCCCTATATCTCCTTATTACGCATGTATGTGAGCTAGGAACCGACCTTGCTGATCCTAGCTCTCATGCACCCCTCACACGTTATCTAGGTCAGGGAATTATGGAGAGCACCTAGAAAGGTGACCAGGTACCAGGATCAGATACAAAGACCAGGTACCAACCTACTGCACCAGATGGGCGGGATGATTGTTCTCCTACCATGGCACCTATCTCACTTTCACCTTACCAGAACCACGGTACGAAGTACCTTACCACCTGCTGCAACCTCCGGGGTAGCGGGTTGAGAGTGCAGATCGGAATTTTCACCCAGAACGAATTTTTCGGTTAACAGTTTTTTTATTTTATTTTATTGTTGTAATAATAAATAAAAAACTGATATAATACATTCAAGTTTCGAAGAATTGAAGAATTGAAGAATAGGAAGCGGTGGAGCATCTTAGGGCAGCCCGTGCGCACCAAGCAGCAAGCGCGCAGCTGTGCTTGTTGCGGTGTAGCAGCATGCTCCCTTTCAATAAAGAAAGGGGGGAGCGCTGGGCGCATACGCGCACACATGGGTGTAACGCAGTGCTACGCATAGGACAACCGTGTATGACTATGGACGCGCAAGACCTATGGACAGACGGCCGTTTGATGACTTGATCGCCAAGTTAGGGTTTTTTGTTTTTCAAACAAATGTAATTTACTTGCTTTTCATGGATGGACCAAAATTGTGGCTATTTATTTTTTTCGTAAATATTGCAATGTTTATCATTGTTTGATAACATGTCATATAAAATAGGAGTGCCACTCATATATCTCTTTTGGTATGAACATGCATTGAATGGTTTAGGTATCTAAATGGCATATAGATAACTTGTTAAATCATTCTATGAAATTCTATCAGACGCCTTAAATAATTGAGTGGGAGAAGGTGTTTTGAACACCTATGGCTTTCAAGGTTAGTTGAGCTTTATGTTTCGTGTGATAACCCCCCAAGGGGTATCCATGAATGGAATTTAGCAAGATACTTCCTTACAAGGTTAGACTAGACAATTGACTCAAGTGATATCTACTCCCAAATGAAGGATTTTAATGAAGGAATAAATTGATGGTCAAAAACTTGGTAACACACTCAATGTGATTTTATTGATATCCTCCCAAGAGTTATTGTCAATATAAATCGCAAGGCTAAATTGAAAACGATGGTTGTTATGTTAACAATTAGGTGGGACCTAGTCCAACTAGTAAATGGTGCGAACTCCCAAAGGAGGCGTGACATTTATGGATGTTAGATCACCGTTAAATTTTATGATTGAATTATTTTATTTAATTCAAGATAAATATTGTTAACAATTTTTTCTGGCAAGGGACCAAAGGAGAATTTTCCAACGAGAATCTACCTTGGAAAGATCATCTTGATATTCAAGATAACCAGTGAGATTGATACCACTACCTAGATGGAGCCGATACTTGATAAGGTCAGGACCTCGACTACTTATCTATCTAGATGGGATATCATCCCCGCAAGTATGTACCTCGCCCTACTGAAGCTCCTGATACCAGCTCAAGACTAGCACGATGATAACTCGCGCGCCCAGTACCCCGCAAGCATCTCGACGTCGATCAAGGTACCAGGTACCTCCATACCTACCTCGGTGCTACCTCGATATCCACCTTGGTGTTACCTCGACTCCCGCCTGATACTCAGTATGATCATCCAGAGCTCCTCCAAGGCAAGTACCTTACCTCCCATGCAATACGATAGGGAACATGAAGACACAAGCACCATTCCAGCAGGAAGCAGAATATGTTCACCAAAATGAGGTATCAGTGTTACCCTCCATCAGAACTCACGATCAAATCTCCCTCCAAGCTCCACGAAGAAGGAAAGTTGACTCCATCGCCATCAAGCTCCACGAAGAAGGAAAGTTGACTATATCGCCAAAATAAAGCGCCATTAATGACCCTATGGTCTATCGAATCATAATTCGAATTGCCATTGATTAACGGGATCTAATCCCGTGCCTTTAGCTCCACGCAAATGCCTTTCAATGCTTAAAATAGGACTCTTTATAATCTTCATTAAAAACCACCGGATTTTGAGGAGATTAGGGGAGTACTATATATACGGCATTGAAGGGTAAAGAAAAAGGAACTTTTTTCGAAGCTTTCTTGATCACCAGAATGAAAGAGAGGTCCCGAGAGGTTCTCGAAATCTAGTGAGAGTCCATTGACAATCACTGGAAGAAAATCCACTTATTAACACAGACGTTTTCTCCATCTCCATCCTGTGTAAAAGAGTGAAAAAGAGTAAGAGATATGTACGAATTCACATTGTAAACCCATGGTAGTAGTTGATTAAATAAAGTAGTGTTCGTTTTTACATCTCCCGGTCCCTTTGTGTCCTTTATCCATTCTTTGGTCAGTCGACCTCGATCATACTAAAAGAGGGACCCCAGTACAGAAGGTACCTACCCCGCTGCTGCTACCGGTAGTGGGTGAGGGTGTTAACTGAGATTTTCACCCCGAGTGAAATTTTCCGTTAACAAATATTCTAAAGTGCTTTATCATGATTGTTTGCTTATATAATTTTTGTTTTATTCAGAAATCATGACCCCATCCCTAATCACCATCCTGAAAGATAATAATTTAACTGGTGATAATTATGTCACATGGAAAAGGAAAATTGGGTTGTTGTTGCAATCTGAAAAGCATAAGTTTGTTTTGTCTACCCCTAAATTGCCTACTCCTACTAATGAATCTAATGAGGTGCAAAGAGGTGAGTATGAGCAATGGGTGGCCTCAGATGAGATGGCAAAATGTTACATAATGGCCACCATCTCTGACGTGTTGCAACAGCAACATGAATGAATGAGTACTACTACTGATATAATGATGTCTCTAGACAAGATGTTTGCTATGAGGTCCAGGAGATATAGAAGAACACTGTTTTATTAAATAACACTATAACAAAGTTACAACGCATACACTCTTCTCTCGTTTCTCACTCTTTTACACAAGGTGGTGGTGGAAAAAGCATTTTTATCGATAATTGGATATGTCCTTCCAATGATCGCCAATGGACTCTCACTGGCTTCAGAGAATTTAAGAGGAAATTCTACCGGATATTATTTTCTCTATCTTTTGTGATAAGAACCAAAAACTCCCTCCTTTCTTTACCATCAAAGTGGTATATATAGTTCTCCCAAGAATCCCCTCAAAATTCGATTGTATTAATAAGGATTATTGAGAGTCCTATTTTAGGCGTTGAAAGGCGTTGTGTGGGGCTGAAGGCGCGGGATTTGATATCGTTGATCACTGTCGATTTCAAATTCTGATTTGGGTGACCATTAGGTCTCATTAATGGCGCATTATTTGGGAGATGGAGTCAACTTTCCTTCTTCGTGGAGCTTGGAGGGAAACTCTGATTCTAAATTTTGGTGGAACGAGGCGCTGGTGCATCAGTTTGATCCTATTGGTATGGAGTTTCTTTTGCTTCTTGCTGGAGTGGTGCTTGTCTCTTCATGATCATTTTCGTATTGCTTGGCAGGTAAGGCACTTGCCTTGGAGGTATCAGGTGGAAGTCGAGGTAGTACCAAGGTGGGTATCGAGGTACCAGGTGCCTTGGTTGATGTCGAGGTGCTTACGGGGTGCTGGGCGTGCAAGTTATAATCGTACCGGTCTTTAGGAGCTTCAGTAGGGCAAGGTACATGCCTTCATTAGCTAGCGGAGCTGATGTCCTATCCAGATATATAGGTAGTCGAGGTCCTAACCTTATCAAGTATCGGCTCCATCTAGGTAGTGGTACCGATCTTACTAGTTACCTGGGATATCAAGATGATTCTTCCTAGGTAGATTCTTGTTGGAAAATTCTCCTTTGGTCCCTTGCCAGAAAACTCTGTTAACAGAAGTCCCCCTGACTTGAACACCAGTATCTGGTCGGCGTTGGAGTCAGGATGGGTAGTACTTGGAGAATTTTTAGTAACCGTCTTGTAGGAGGGAATCTTCTCTTTGCATGTTGATTTAAATGACCCGGGTATTCCAAATTGAAAAAAGAAATTTCTAGGGGAACACATTTCTCGAAACCGTTCCCTCCACATCACTAATTATCCCGCGACATTGATTACCTTCTCTGCCCGTTACAAGTGACTATCTCTATATAAACCTCACTTCTTCATATTGTGCTCACTTCAGCATCCTTTCCCGAACGAGAGCCTTAAGAAAAAACCTAGCTTCTTCTCCTCGTCAATCTTCAAACTTCCTCTTTTTCGAAAAACTAAACTCAGAGCCTGTCATCATGTCTTCACCTGGCGACGACAGTATCGTACAATTATTTGATGGCGATGCTGTGGCCAGCGGGAGCCTCGCCTCTAGAAAAAGGGCATGCGTCGATAGCGACAGTAAGGACGACGTTCTCTTTCAACGTCGGTGTTCCAACCAGAATGTTGCAATCAGGACGGGCTTTATGAACAATCCCGATGCTCCTGTTGATGTCGACCAGGAGTCAAGTGGAGAAACAGGGGCCGTTGGGGTTGGTGGAGAGAGGGCCGGTGAGGTCAAGGACTCCATGGGGAGGATGCTCTCTCTTCCTTATGAGTACATATGCATCCTTAATTCAACCATTACTTTGGAAACCATCAAGCGCTTGCGGAGGGATTTCAAGGTCCCTAAAGATATCACGATCACTATACCTTCTAAGGGGTATGATGTATATACCCTTAATCCTGGTGAGCTCCCAATTCATACAACAGCTTTTGATACTGGAGTTAGGCTACCTCTCCACCCAACCTTGCGTAAGGCGTCATATGCTCTGCAGCTTGCCCCTCTTCATCTAACGCCAGGGTTCTTGAGTCACCTAGTGGGGTTCTTGGTACTATAGAGAGAGTAATGCGATAGAGATAATATTGACCGGGAGCCTGGGCCAGGCGAGCTCGGGTACTTGTTCCAGATTGCTGCTAACGCCCCGGGTTCAAAGGGGCAATTTTATGCTCGCGCAAAGAATAACTTACAGTTTGTGGTGCCAGGGGCCACGAAGAAAGACACCTCCTGGAAGGAGGAGTGGGTCATCATCAGAGGCGAGTGGGGTAATTCAGTCCACATCGGAGGAACTGAGTTCAAGGTTCCTACTTGCTTTAGCGGGAAACCCGCGTTGGTAAAGAGCAAACTCTCTGCTGAGTCAAAAAAAATCTTGAAGGCCATCATGGCTCGAAATTATGTTAATCTACAGTATCCTATCTCGGAAGCTTTCGATGCGAGGAGGGTGGAATACTACCTCCGATTCTCCATTGCACAACTAGGTAAACACATTACCGACTCTGCTTTTGTTGTATTGCTTTATTGATTCTGTAGATATTAACTCTAGCTATCCTTGCAGTTTCAGCAGTATCCCCATCGGTTCTTGAGGTGGAGCTCAACCAAGCTGGTGGTACCGTTAATTCTCTTCCAACTTCCCTTGTCAGGCTTCCAGCTAGTTTTGATCTTGATGCATGGGTTGGCATATCTGCTAGATCTAGTAAGACCTCGGTTGGGGTATATGGATCACCGGCTCCCCCCCCCCCCCCCCTTCTATCTTGGCTAGGGCACTGGAGGCTTTTCTAGTCAGAGTCGGAAGGTATCGAGGTACTCATCATTGGGAGCAGGATACGTCACCCATGGAGCCAGTTAATGTTGCAGTTGTTATTGATGCTGATGCTTCAGCCCCTTCGGCCTCCTCCGCTTTGGTAACTGGTCACTCTAACCCGGTCGAGAAGAGTTCTGATCCTACTATGGCTAGTCGGAGGGACCTCGGGATAGGCCACGATTATGGTCAAAAGATAGTAGCCAGGATGAATTCTTGGCCCACTTTGTTGCTTCATGTCCAGGTGGGAGCTTGGATGTCATGACGGCCATGCCCACTGGATTTCTAATTAGAAGGGGATCTGCTCTTCTGGCTGAGGTAAGCTGTCTCATTTTAGTCTTCTATCCCTGTTAAGTATTGGAGATATCCTGACTAACGCTTTATTCTTGGCAGGCTTTTAAGTTTAATATGGCACTGAGTCAGCTGGTCGGCTCCCTCTTGGATGAAGTTAAAGGTGATACTACCGAGTTGGAAAGGTCTAAAGAGGAGCTTGCTAAGGCTGCTAAAGGCGTGGAAGCTCTGAACAAATCTCTGGATTATGTTAAGAAGGAGGCGGATGAAGCGAAAGCTGACAGAGAGTGGATGCAGCATGCCTTGGATACCGAAATACTCAGGTCCCTTCGTCATAAGGAGGAGAGGGAGATCGCTAAGGATAGAGTAGTGAAGCGGGATAAGGAGATTCAGTCCCTTCGTGATAGCGTGGCCAACCTCGATGCTCAAGTGTACACCGCCTTTGGGGATGGCTACTTTTTTGCTGGCTACCAGGTGGCTTTAGCCTTCCCTCATCTGTTTGACCTGAGCGTTATTACGGGGTGGAACCGGGAGGAGATTATGGTAAAGGCTGCTGAATTTGTTGGGGCAATGCCCTCTGGTGTGGCTGGACCTTCCCAGGTTGCTGGAGCCAGTGAAGTGGCAGAAGGTGAAGACCAAGCAATGTTGGAGCAGATCCCAATCTGAAGGCTTCTGCAGCTAGAGTGGCTTAAGCCAAAGGAGGGGTTTCTGCCCCTTCTGCTTCTCCGTCAGAGTTCATCAAGGAGGTAGGGGATCATCCTACTACTGATGATGGACAGTCTGCCCTGCCTATCTTATCTTCTGACCCTGCCCTGGTAGTAGAGGGTCAGGCTGCTTCGACCAAGGAAGTTGAAGGAAATTCTGACCAATCAGCAATAGGGGAGCTTCAGGGCGATCTGTCTCATGGAGGTTCTGGTTGCAGAGGGTACCCAGGAAGCAGGTGGGGTTCCATCTAATGCTGAAGAGGACAAGCTCTAACTAGCGGAGCTGGAGAGAAGATGGCCATTCATGAGCAGGAGGGTGCATGATCCAGTTTGATCCTTTACCCGGTTATACCCAGTTAACCTTATCTTCTTGTAGCCTGTGATCGAGGGTTGGGCTCCCCAGTTTTAGTAATGAAAATGTTTCTTTTCTTTTTCCCCGAGCTTCATGCATGTGTATTTATTTAACTCTTGGTTTAACCTCGCCTTAATCTGAAGTAGAGTCCTTTATGCAATTTCGATTACATGAATACTTGTCCTCGGATGAATCCTGGTACCTAGGTGTAAACTCGGTGATCCATCCTTCATTTAATCCAGGTAGAATGCAGCTGTTGATATTTGATCTAAAAGTGGTTTCACGAATCATGCTACTTGGAAATCGAGATTGCCGTTGTCCATGCTTCCTTCGAGGTTCTCTTGATCAAACAGCCTATTGTTTTAGGAATTCTAGCGTAGGAATTATTGGTTTGAATTCTGTATTCAACGGCTCTTCTAAGTGTCAGTTTAGGACAGGTTCGATTGTCCCAAACATTAAGCATCAAGGGGGGCACGCTTTGTGAAGCTGCCCATTCCTATACATCAAATGTTGTGTCCCATTAATGACCTTATCTTCTCGTTCCCGATATCTGATCTTTCCTTCTATAAATACCTCTACTTGCTTGACAGTTCCTCATACTACCTCATTACTCTTTTAGGAGAGCAAAAAATCCCAACAGATCGACCAATGATCCTTGTGTTAGTTAACACTGTGGGAGAAGGAGGAGATGTAAGTTCTGTGACTGGCTGGATGCTTGGTATTGTGGATAGAATGATGCGAGATGGACTTTACTACCAAGAAATCATAACTGGTTGCGATTTCTTAGATCAAGAGGGACGGTGGATCATGGTGTTGCACCCTTGCCAATGGTGTAGACATTACCTAAGCAAGCCGCAGCTTCGTATCCACTTGCATCTCGAATATGGAGGGCTTCAAGGTCACCCCCCTATGTTTGATGACTCCAACACGGACTCTATTCCTACCTTCGGGGTCATGGCATTATTGTCAACATCTGCCTTGGTTAAAAATAACGTCGCTAGGTAGGCGGATAGAGAAAGTAAGCAAGGAGCTGAAGAGGAGATCGACATTTCCGAATCTCCAGTTTACTTTCTGTAATTTTCTTTCTTGTTTCTTAGATGTAGCTTGAAATAATGGCTCAGTTCCTTGATTTTATTAGTGGACATACCCTTGTTTGTTTCTTGTATGTATCGTGAAATAAAGGCTTGGTTCCCTGATTTGATCAATGAAGGAAAACCCATTTCCCACTATATCTGTTGACCGACTCCAGCCGCACGCTTCTGTTTGTAGCATAAACTTGAGCGATAGTCCCCAGCATAAACATGACTTAATCAATACTTGGTAATGTAAGGAATCTGATAGGAACAAAAGTAGAGAAACGGCGGGTGACCGGTACCATGGTATCTAATCGAAGAATCTCGAGACTCTTTACCCGAGGCTCAATGTTATCAGTGACTGTTGTATGCAGGCTAGTCAATGTACCAGGCGTTCCATTTCAAGGAACCTTGGTAGCTTGACGAAGATTTTGGTGAAAGAAGCCTGGGTATCGGAGATTCTCATTCTTCTAAGAACCTCAGTACTTTGCTAGAGTAATCTGTCGAATCCAGGTACCTCACATTCCTGTTTTAGGAATCTGGGTTCCATGACGAATAACCTGGCGGATCTGGGTACCATGCATTTCTGTTTACAGGGATCTTGGTACCTTGGTGAATAATCTGGTATTTAGCCGTCCTGTTTCAAGGAAACTAGGTCTTCTAGGTAAATATTCTGGTGAATCTGGGCACCTCGCATTCCTGTTTGTAGGAATCTTGGTGCCTTGGCGAACAAATTTGGCGAATCCGGGTACCTCACATTCCTGTTCTTAGGAATCTTGGTACCATGGTGAACATAACGGATAACGTGTTGGTAGCAAGATCCTGGTAGGCGACTAAGGCCATTTTTAGCACCAGGTCTTTCTTAGAGGGGGGTAGTACCCAGCCAAGGCCTTTATCTGACAGGCGACTATGCCCTTACTAACCAGACTCTTCCTAGCGGGGGGTGGCACCTAGCCAAGGCAGCAGGAAGGCCATATGGGCTTTTCTAGTCTTGTGGCGATCATTGGCGCAAATAAGGCGATCATACTGGCAATAAGGTCATGGTGGGCAACTAAGGCCACTTTAGCACCAATTATTTATAGCGGGGGGTGGTGCCCAGCCAATGCCTTGATCTGGCAGGCAACTATGCACTTATTATCTAGATCCTTCTCAGCAGAGTGTGGTACCCGGACGAGGTTTGATCCGTCGGGCAACTATGCTTTTACGTACCTGATCCTTCCTAGCGGGCGGTGGTGCCCGGCTAGGGCATCAAGAATGCCATGCTGCTTATCCTGGTCTCGAGGAGATCCACCTGGAGGGATTAATACGGACCAGGGCATAAGAAGTGATGTGTAGCTCTTCTTGCTTTAAGGCGATCCTTCTGGAGAGATTTATCTGGTCTAGGGCATCAGGAGTGCTATGTAGCTCTCCTTGTTTTAGGGCGATGATCATGGCGGATTCAACTGGCGACATAAGATGGACAGATGTAGATAAACGTAGACAAAGGTAGATGGAGAAAGAAATCTTCTTTATTGATGATAAAAAAAAAGAATACAAGCACTCACGATTACTAACATATTCTAATTTTTATTTCGGGATGATCCTGACTAACTTCTACTGCATGACTTATGGGTAGAACCTCTTGAGGTGAACATCATTCCAAGTGTTGTCTATAGGATGTCCATTCACGTCGTCAAACTTGTAGACCCCACCTTGGATCACCATTCTGATTAGGTAGGGACCTTCCCAATTAGGTGACAGTACTCCGTCCGACCTTTTTCGGGTGTTCTGAGTAACCTTCCTGAGTACCAAGTCCTCTTCTTTGAAGCTTCGGGCTATTACTTTCCTGTTGAAGTAATGAGCAATCTGATTTTGGTAAACTACTACATTTTCTACAACCCTGTCCTGTTTCTCCTCTAGGAGGTCCAAGTTGGCCCTCAGCTTATCTTCATTCCCATCGGGGTCGAAATGTTGAACCCAGAAAGAAGTGAGCTTATGCTCTATAGGAAGGACAGCTTCTACCCCGAAAGCTAGTGAGTAGGGGGTTTCTTCAGTACCAGTCCTTTTGGTGGTACAGTAAGCCCATAGCAAGTCCGGGAGTTCTTCTGCCCATCTCCATTTCTTCTGTTGAAGCTTCTTCTTTATGAGCCTCTTGATAGTCTTATTTGTGGCCTCTACCAAGCCATTAGTCTGAGGGTGTGCTATAGATGTGAAGTGAAGTTCAATGCCTAGATTCCCCCAGAATTCCTGGAATCTGGCGTTATCAAACTGCTTACCAAGGTCTGTGATGATGACCATTGGGGTCCCAAACCGGCAAACCACATTTTTCTTGATGAATTCTGTTGTATTTGCTTCAATAATTCTGGAGAAGGGTTCTGCTTCCACCCACCTGATGAAATAATCAATAGCCACGATAGCATACTTCTGCTGACTTGGCACTGTTGGGAGAGGTCCAACCAGATCTACTCCCTAGAAGGCAAACGGGTACGGCGAGCTGATGGTAGATAGTCGTTCTGGAGGTAGGTGATGCAGGTTGGCCGTTTTCTGACATGGTTCACAAGACTGCACGAATTGCCTCGCATCATGGCGCAAGGTTGTCCAGAAATATCCCATGTGCAATACCTGGTAAGCTAGTGCTTCTCCCCCGGTGTGATTTCCACATTCTCCTGAATGCACTTCTCTTAGTGCCCAGCTCACATCATCGGGATGTAGGCACCTAAGCAAGGGGAGTGACCTTCCTCTGCAGTAAAGGTGTCCCTCTACCAAGCAATACCGGACTGAGGTTCTCTTAACCTTACGGGCTTGATCAGGGTTTTCAGGAAGCTTTCATGATTGGAGATAATCCACGATGTGATCCATCCAGCTTGGAAGCCGTTCCACAGGGTTGACTTTCTTACCTTCAGCTATGCTTGAGGTAGTGATTATCTAGAGCCGTACTCTTTTCGGCAATGCTTGTCCTCCACTTGCAACTATCTTTGCTAGGACGTCAGCTCGATGATTCTGCGGCCTAGGTATCTGCTCAAGCCTGAAGACTTTGAAGCGGGGTAATAGCTCCTGGATCTTTTCAAGGTAGGTTGCCATGTTATCCCCATTCGCCTACTATAGACCTGTTATCTGATTAACTACTAATTGTGAGTCGCATTTGGCGATGATGTAATCAGCTCATAGCTCTACTGCTGTTCTCATTCCTACTAACAAGACTTCATATTCAGCTTCGTTGTTAGTGGTGCTAAACTTGAATCTGAAACAGTGACAGCACTCGACTTTTTCTGGGTCGGTTAGAATGATCCCACCCCTGTTTCCTGCTTGATTGGATGCCCCGTCAGTATACAATATCCAAGTTTCTCGATTGGTGGGCCAGTCTGCAGGCTCTTGCTCCTTCTGAGGAGCTTGATTCAGGCTCGGGGTAGCACCCTGATCGGGGGATTGCACTAAATTCTACCACGAAATCCACCAAAGCCTGGGACTTGTTAGTAGTCCTGGCTTTATACTTGTTGTCGATTTAGGTGAGCTCGAGTGCCCACAACACAAGTCTTCCAGATACGTTCGGCCTCTAGAGAAATTAACGTAGAGGTTGATCTGTGACTACCACGATTGTGTGAGCAAGGAAATAAGGGTGGAGCTTCCTGGCAGCAACTACCAATGCGAATGCGAGCTTCTCCAAGAGAGTGTAGTTCTTTTCTGATTTGGTTAGGGTGTGGCTCTCACATAGTAGACAGGGTGCTGGACCCCATCTCCGCATTCTTTTACCAATGTTCCGCTGACAGCGGTTTCAGATACTGCCAGGTATAACTGTAATTCTTCTCCTGGTATCGGGCTAGCTAGTTAGCAAGGGTGGGCTAGCGAGGTACCTCTTCAATGATTGGAAAGCTAGCTCGTTGTCATGGTCCCATTTCATGTTCTTCCCTTGTTTGATTGCCTTGAAGAACGGGATACACTTGTCAATGGATCGTGATATGAAGCGGTTCAGGGCTGTAATTTGTCCAGTCAAACCTTGCACTTGTTTGAGTGAGGTGGGAAACTCAAGATCTAGGATGGCTTTGATCTTCTCGAGATTAGCTTCAATCCCTCTCTCATGGACCATGAACCCAAGAAATTACCCAGATATAACTCCGAAGGCGCATTTAGCAGGGTTCAACTGCATCTGATTTTTTCAGATTATCTGGAAAGTCTGGCGGAGGTGATCCTGGTGATGTTTAGCTACCTTAGACTTCATGATCATATCATCGATGTATACCTCCATTGACTTTCCTATCAGTCCCCTGAACAAACGGTTGACCAGGCGCTGGTAGACAGCCCCAGCGTTTTTGAGCCCGAAGGGCATGACCCTGTAGCAGTACAAGCCTTACCCGGTTATGAAACTAGTTTTATCCTGGTCAGCTGGGTGCATCATAATCTGGTTGTATCCTGAGAAGGCGTCCATAAAGCTTAGGAGCTTGTTATCCGCGGTTGACTCTACCAGTTGGTCGATTTTCTGTAGCGAGAAGCCATTTTTTGGGCAGGCGAGGTTGAGATCTGTGTAGTCAATGCACATGCACCATTTCCCGCTTGATTTGGTCACCATGACTACGTTGGCAATCCACTCGGGGTACCAAGACTCCCTGATGAATTCTTCCTTTAGTAGTTTGTTCACCTCCTCTTGTACCGTATCATTTCTTGCTTGGTTGAAATGCCTTCTTTTCTGTTTGACTGGCTTGAAGGTGGTATCTACCACTAACATGTGAACTGCTAAGGTAACGGGTATCCCTGGCATCTCCTCGTGACTCCATGCAAAGATGTCATTATATTCTTCTAAGAGCTTTATCAGATCCTCTTTTACCTCCGCCTTCAACGTTGAACCTATCCTGACTACCTTGGAAGGATCGTCCTTCCGGATAGGTATCTCTTCTAACTCTTCTACAGGATGGCCACTGGCCCATCACTTCTCTTCCTCCTCCATGATCTCTATATCGGGAAGTTCATGTGTGGATCCCTTTCCAACTGAGCTCGTTTCGCCTTCAAAATCTTCCTCTGAGAACTTGTGATCTTGATTAATGGTTATCTGTACACATTGCTTAGCCAGCGCTGCTGGGTTGGTAGATACTGCATAGTAATTGCGTGCAACCTGCTGATCTCCTCTCACTTTGCCCACCTTGTCTCCTACTGGGAATTTCAGGATGTTATGGTATATTGATAAGACCCCTTTGAGGGCAGACAGGTAGGGTCTTTCTAGGATGGCGTTGTTAGCGGACGGGGTGTCTACCACAACGAAGTCTGTCGTCAGGTTCTGCTGGAGTGGCGTTGTCCCTACTATCACTGGTAGGATCATAGATCCGGTAGGAATTAGCGAGTCTCCTTTGAACCCGTATAATGGGGTAGTGCAGCTATTGTAACAAGGTCTCTTTAGGTTGAAGTGCTCCAAAGCACTCTTGAAGAGAATATCAACGCTACTACCTATGTCAATCAAGACACGATGGACCAAGTTGTTGGCTATTTGTATAGTGATGGCCATGGGATCATCATAGGGCTGCACTGTATTGTATATGTCCTCTTTTATGAAGATGATCTGTGCAGCAGGAGCAGACCGAGGTGATCCTCTAGTAACCTTAAAAACATTCTGGCCCGCTTCTACTCTGGGAACTTTCCTGACATGGTTCTTTCGAGCATTGTTGGAGGTTCCTGCCAAGGTGGGACCCCCACTAATGGTGTTGACAATGTGGATCTGCTCCATCAGATCCTTCCCTTTTGCTTTCCTTCCTTCTTCAAACGCTTTAATGTCTGCCTGCACCTCATTCCCGATGTGTATGTTTTCGTGTACTTGTTGGGGAAATTCCTCCAAGCAACCTCCCCTAACCATGGCTTCAATATGGTTCCACAGACTGTAGCATTCTGAGGTATTATGACATACATCCTCGAGGAAGTCACAATACTTGTAGCGGTTCTACTGATCAACTGGTGCCTTTATTGGACCCGGCTTCCTAAGCAGTCCTTTGTCATGGATGGCTAGGTAAATAGTCTCGCGAGATGCATTCAAGGGAGTGTAGTGGGAGTACCCATCTTCCTCTCTATCTACCTGCACTACCTCTTTAGGTGGAGGTGTAGCTCTGGCGGAGTTCGCCTAACTGGGTACCAGCTTCGTGAAGGCTAATAGGGTGGCGACCGATATGTAGATTTGTTAGGAGGTTTGTTCTGATTTTTCTAAACTGGTGCAGGCTTGGGCGCCTTCTTCTTTTGGCACTTGGCAGTTCTCATATCATTGGCTCCATCTTAACTCAGAGCTGTTCATCTATTTCAACCAGCTCTCTAGCTCTATCGTAGGCCTCCTGGTATGTCTCTGGGTGATGCTTGGCGAAGGATCTGAACAGCTTACCTACCCATAGATTTCTTCCGAAGTTAGGCAAGGTTTACTTCTCCGCGAAGACCCCCATCTAGATTACTTCTGTATGGAATTTCTCCACGTAGGCTCTGCGCAATTCACCCCGCTCATGGATCACGTATTAAAGGTGAATGGGATCCTTAGGGTGAGGTTTGATGCCTTGAAACTGAGTACAAAAGTCAGTAGTCAACTTGGTGAATGAGTCAATGCTTCCTGGTGGTAGCTTCCTAAACCATGTCCATAGTCCGTTAGCATGGTTGGGAACATTCTGCACATGGCGGCCCTGGTAGCATTCTTGACCTCCATCTGGTGAACAAAACTTTCTCGATGGCTCAAGCAATCCTCGGTCCCAGAATATTTTTCGGTTGTCATCTTGAATTTAGGAGTTAGTTCTGCCTCTTTGATCCTCCTAGAGAAGGGAGCATTCATATCTCCCAAGGGGTCTTTCTGGTTTTCCCAGTGCTTGCCCTTCTTCAACTTCTGGCAACCTGGTCCTAGAGACGTTTGTTGCCATCCTTCCCAGTTTCCACTTCAGAATCTCTGTCGTCAGGCCCCTCCGATGTCGTAGAAGCTTCATCATGATTCTCTCCCTAGGAAGGGTTTTATCCAGCTCCCCTGTTGCTACCTCCTGCCACTGAACGAGGGCGTCCCTTGGTTGCTTCCTATTGAGGCTGTCTAGAATAAGCTTCTGGTTAGACTAGGTGGTGGCGCTCTCTAGGAGGGAGATCGATGGCGGATCTTATTAGGATTATGCTCAATAGCAAGAGTGTAATATTGTAATTGACAATCTTTTCATATTAATAAAGTGTTTTCTGATTCTTAGAAATACTTATAGCATTTATTATTATAATTGTCAAGGTAAATAATCATAAGGTCAAAAGACTATGAGAAATGAAGAATTGTTCATACATCCGGATATGTGTGAGGTAGACAAAATTCTTTAGTTAGTCCTGAATAACGTTCACAACTTAAGTTAAAGGTTGGGCACCTCTATCTTGATAAAGTTGTAGAATTCTTTTAGTAGCATTTGAGTGGGATCAAATGAGTTATGATGAGTCTAAAATCATCGAAAGGTTTTTGAGTAAAAGAATCTAGTGCACTGGGTGCATTGAACAGGATCACAATAAAATACTTTATCTAGAACCGTCACTAGATATAAGTCTTTTCATTATTAGGACAATAGGAGAGTCGATCTTAATCCTGAGATAAATGATGGACTTATGGTTGCAAGTGTTATCATTTGAGTTATCAATGAGTATGATTATATAGCATAGTCTATCCTCGATAGTTTGGTGGTATTCATTTGTTAATCGATAGAGGACTTCATTTATAGATATGGACATCGTGGCTCCATTTATTAAATGAGAGTATAATATCATCATATGGATGTTTTGAGGTATTGGATATTAAATCTCAACGTTGAGTTTTCAATAATGATTATTGAAGACATGGCTTCTGGACAAGTCAAAATATCCAAGTTCAAAATGTGGTCATATGAGGAAATATGGTAACTTGGAGAGCTATAGGCGGTCTATGAGCTTTTGGCGATTACTGATATTATTCACGAGGATACACCATCTCCTATAAGATTTTCTATGGTATGAATGAGAAACATCTCCTTATTCTATCTTTATTTAAGAGTTCAATTTTAGCTCTTTAGTGGAATGAGTTAAAATTAATAGATCGGACCTAAGTGAATCATTTGTTGATTGTGATTAGGTTATGTCTATTGAAGCTTAAATTTAGATAGCCCGCCAAGGTCCACAATCCACACGTACTTGCATGGATCACTTGATATATTCTACCAGACCAATTTATGGGTCCATCTAGAATTGAATTTAATATATTAAGAATATAATATGTCTATTATTTATTTAATGGGCTACTCTATTATATTAATATATTAAAAGGAGACATACGGGCTTGTTTCTTTTAGTAAGAATAAGTCTGGTTCACATGTGGGCTTTTATTTAAAGTCTAATGGATTAAATAAAATAAGAAAAATAATATTAGGCCCATGTATATATGGTGTGGGCGGCAAGGCTAATAAAATAGCCCAAGATATTATTTTATTTTATTGTTTTGATTAAATGGAAATTAATTAATTATTTAATTAATTAATAGTTTAAATCAAAATCTTTTCCTGATCAGTAAATAAAATACTATGTGTTGGATTAGGGTTATAATTCTTTTAAGTGATAGGAGTCCTAATGTGGTAAGGATTAAGTCCACATACACTCCATACCACACAAAGAATTCGGCCACCCTAGTCCTATAAGGGTTAGGATTCTTAAATTGATAGGAATTAGGGAAAAACACAATTCCTTTTCAAGTAAGGAAATTGGCCAATCCTAGATTTCCTACACAAAGAATTCGGCCAACCCCATTTTGAGAAGGAGAAATTTCGGTCACCTTATAAATATAAGGTGATAAATTTCGGCCACCTAGAAGATTGAGTGAGAGAGATTTTTGTTTGCTTTGAAAAAAAAAATCTTACTCAATACACATAGAATTTCGGCCAAGAGAGAAAAAGAAAAAGAAGTTCTCATTCGATAGTGCACTTGCAAGCTTTTAACATCAAAAGGTTTTGTGCACACTTTCGATTTAGGGTTACGCGAGTTCCAATCATATCGATTGTGAATTCAAAAGTGACCGGAACTATTTTTCTAGGCTCTTGGTGTTTTGGGATTGAAGTACAGGATCAGAAGTTCCATACATCCATTCTCAGGTAAGCAATTCAAAGAAAAAAAGGAGACCACGCTCTTAGGTGATTCACGTACGTGCTAGGATTGAAGATCTTACGGATTACCATCGACGTAAGTCAATCGGATCACGGGACAAGAGGTATTTAACTCTAACCGTATATTTGTGTTTAATTAATTAAAGGATTAAGGTTCAAATCTTTAGAAAAAATTTAAACGATACGAAAATCTACTTTTCGCCTTCCGCTGCGGTTTTAGTTAATTTTCCCCTACAGATCTCACGTTCCGGGGTTGATAACCTGCAGGATACCCTGGAACCGGGGGCATGGGCCAGAGTCTGTCATGGACCGATGGTACTGGGGGCATGTGCCCGAGTCTATCATGGACCGGTACGAGAGGTGGTTGTCCCAACCTGTCCAAAGGAGGTACCCCGGTACCTTGCCGATTGGCATCTCCCCTGGGATCTGGTACTGCGAGCTGACTGGTACTACCTTCCACGACCATTCGGAGGTGAATGCTCTCTATAAAGGCCACGACCTACTGGTCTAGATTAGTAGGTCAAGCTTCCGGGGTAGTAGGTACCTAGAGGGCAACCCGCGCGGTAGCTGACGGCTTCGAGATGGGTTTGCGACCCTTTCCCACTTTCTTCGGCTTCTGACCCTTTCGGATTGAAGCGTTTAACTGGTGTCCCAACATATCAGGATGATCTTGAGAGGATCGGAGCTTCATTTTGATGGTACAGCAAGAAAATGAGGCACACTGGCTTTCTTTTGAAGGTCTGGTGTTTCCCACAGACGGTGCCAAAAAGTGTTAACGGACAAATCCACTCGGGGAGTGAAATTTTGGTTAGCATCCTCGCCCACTACCAGTAGCACTAGCGGGGTGGGTACCTTCGGTACGAGGTCCCTTTCTATAATCGAAGGCTAGAAATAAAATGATGGAGAAAAACAAAAGGGACCGAGAGATATAGAAGAACACTTTTTTAATAAATAACACTATAACAAAGTTACACCGCATACACTCTTCTCTCGTTTCTCACTCTTTTACACAGGGTGGTGATGGAGAAAGCATTTTTTTCGGTAAGTTGATATGTCTTTCCAATGATCGTCAATGGACTCTCATTGGCTTTAGAGAATTTCAGAGGAAATTCTACCAGATATTATTCTCTCCGTCTTTTGTGATAAGAAACTGTTAACAGGGTTATTTGTTAGGGGTCCAAGGAAGAATTTTCCACCAAGTAACCACCTGGTAGGGACCATTCCCAGCTCCCAAGTACCCAGCAGGATCGATACCGCGACCTTGGAAGAATCGATACCTAGTAGGGCAAGAACCTCGACTGCATGTCTACCTAGATGAGGCACCAGAATTATAAACTAGGAAGAACAGGTACATCCACCCCGACGCCTGAAGCTGGTACAGAGATACCATGCACCCAGTACCTCGCATATACCCGGTGCCTCCTACCTGACAACTAGGTACCGCGACATGTATCCAGTACCCCAGGGTACCTCAACATCTACCTGGTGCTCGAATACCTCGATATCTGCCTGGTACCCAGTACCTTGACATCAACCCAGAATCCACCATAGACAGGTATCCTACTCGCTGAGCAGGAAGAATGTCGCCACGAAGCCACTAGCATGCTAGAACAAGTGCCACGCCAACGAGAAGGGAATGGTACACCAGAGTACCTCGCCTGAAGGGAAGAAGCATGTAACACCATCTGACCTCATTAATGGCCATTCATAACTCCATTAATGAGGGAATCAGTCAACTCCATTAATGGCCATTCACAACGCCATTAATGAAGGAATCATTCAACTGCATTAATGGCCATTCACAACACCATTAATAAAGGAATCAGTCAACTCCATTAATGGCCATTCACAACGCTATTAATGAAGGAAGCAGTCAACTCCATTAATGGCCATTTATAACGCCATTAATGAGAGAATATTCAACTCCATTAATGCCATAACAACTTTCCTTTGGTTGCATATTAATTAATGGAGTGGGCAACGAAGAATGAGAAGATATAAATATAACAAGGCACTCTCCAAGAAAAGGGTTCGAAAACACTTCTCCACCAGAAATACAGTCATCATCACCTACAGAGAGTTTTGATCATCATGGTATAGAAAAATATATACTTATCGCCTACTCCATGAGTTCGCCATCACCTGAAGTGTAAAAGGGGACCCTGCCTGAATTTCCTCTAGACCATCGTTTTATCGACTACTGTACATATCTATTTTTTCCATAAATGTATCGGTACCTAGTGGTACCCCTCCATTGGTGACCTACTAGGTCCCAGATTGTATTTATGTAAGCTCTTCGGAGCACCTCTCGTGATATATATACATACAGAAAGGTCTTTCTCCTTCCTATGGATATTGCTTGGGGGTTTTTCAGCATATGATCATTCGTGATGCTTTTTCCCCCTAGGACAGTCCACCTCTACCAAATGAGTTGTCATTCTCCCTTTTATCTCATTCATTATGCAAGTATATGAGCTAGGTACCGACCTCGCTGGTCCTAGCCCTCATGTACCTCTCTTTGCACGTTATCTAGGTCGGGGAATTATGGAGGGCACCTAGAGAGGTAACCAGGTACCTGAATCAGATACCTAGACCTGGTACCAGCCTATTACACCAGATGGGCGGGATGATGGTTCTCCTACATACCTCGCCCTCACCTTGCCTCTCTCAGCTATACAAGAGCCACGGTACATCGATGTACCTACCACACCTTGCTGTATCACCTTGTCAGAACCACGGTACGAAGTACCTACCCCCCGCTGCCACCTCCGGGGTAGCGGGTTGAGGGTATTAATTGAGATTTTTACCCCGAGTTAATTTTTCCGTTAACACTTTTTAGCGCCGACTGTGGGAAGCTCACTGTCGTGGCTTTCTTATCTTTACATGCAAGCTTGACTTTCTACTATCGAGATGGTAAGTGGGACTCCTGGCAGAATCGGTCTACTATGTCGCCCCTATGTAGCGAACCTGCTCATACACTTATGGAGCTCCACTACAGCAACTCTATACCAGTACGATCTCTTCTACAGCAGATCCACTACGATACATCTAGAGCTTTTTTATAGCAGAGTTGTCCATCTCCTGTTACCATACAGAGGGTTTGCTCTGCTAGCAATAGATCTCCTATGCAGCAGATCCGCTACGATCTCCTATACAGTAGATCCGCTCCGGTACATCTAGAGCACCCATGTTGTAGAGCTGCACCTCTCTTGCTTCCTTACAGAAGATTTGCTCCGCTATCAGTAAATCTCCTATATAGCATATCTATTGGACTTGCACCTGTTCATACAGATCCCATCATGTCAATGGATACTCTTCAAAAGCTCCTAGCTAGCAGGTCAACCCATGTACCGGAGAAGCCACACAAATGTATGAGCAACACGACCGATAGAGGCCTAGTGGATATTCACTTCGTGTACCAGGCCTTGCAATGCCCAAGTGAGCCACTAGGATTCAGATTCAGATTCTTTCCAGGATGGTCCAGAGCCTCATTTCAATTGCTGGGGACTTCTAGGATCTCAAGCATGCATCTAAACCAATATCATACCGGTGGCTCCCTACCTCACTTACCGGGCTCCACAACGCCCTAGTGAGCCACCCTAGTCCTGATCCGTTCAGGGAGAGCTCAGAGGCTTCCTACATTGCTGTGGCCTTCTACATGCCTTAGAAAGCCTATGGAGCAGCAGCCTAGCTGCATGGCCCAGTGGCTCCTCACTTCTTTAACCGGGCTTGTCAACGCCCAAGTGAGCCACTGTGTCCCGATTCTTTCCAGCATGGTCCAGAGCCACATTTCAGTTGCTCGGGACTTCTAGGATCTCAAGCATGCATCTGGACCAATATCATATCGGTAGCTCCTTACCTCACTTACCGAGCTCCACAATGCCCTAGTGAGCCACCCTAGTCCTAATACGTTCAGGGGGAGCTCAGAGGCTTCCTACATTGCTATGGCCTTCACATGGTTAAGCAAGCCTCTGGAGCAGCAGCCTAGCTGCATGGCCCAGTGGCTCCTCACTTCTTTAATCGGGTAGTTAACGCCCAAGTGAGCCACTGTGTCCCGATTCTTTCCAGCATGGTACAGAGCCACATTTCAGTTGCTGGGGACTTTAAGGATCCCAAGCATGCCTTTGGACCAGTATCATACCGGTGGCTCCATACCTCTCTTACAGGGCTCCTCAATGCCCTAGTGAGCCACCATAATCCTGATCCGTTCAGGGAGAGCTCAGAGGCTTCCCATATTGCTGAGTCCTCCTACATGCCTTAGAAATCCTCTAGAGCAGCAACACTGCTGCAAGATCAGTGATTCCTCATTTATTTTCTTGGGCCCCCTCACAGTGCCCATATGAGCTACCTAGATCATAGCTGCAAGATTAGCAGTTCCCAACCTTTTATACCGAGGTACCCAACGCTCCAGCGAGCTACAGAGGTCCAGGTTCGTTCAAGTAGATTCTCGAGTGCCATTATAATGGTTGAAGACTTTCGACCACTCCAAGTAGTCTCCCTAACTGGTAACATCACTTGGGGACTAGAAGCTTACCTTTCTCACTAGTACTCCTGTGGGAAGGGTGGTGACCTCAAGATGAGAAAAGTTCTCCTAATGACCAGTCCTCGATAAAAGCTTATTTATGGAAGGTCGCTCAATTACTTATACCCGTAACGTGGGTCACCTCAGAAGGTTCTATCGATGAAGCCTACGGGGTGAGCATTGACTAGTATCCCCTTGAGTATGATCGCCTTGGTGTTCTCATATGATCGCCTTGGTAGTTCTCCAACAATCTCTTCGGTAGTTCTCATATGATCGACTTTCTCCTATGATCAAAACCAGGAAAGCCTCATGACATTCATGAGGCCTTGGCCGGGCACCACCCCTAGCCAAGCAATGATTATGGTGCTAAAGTGGCCTTAGTTGCCTACCATAATCATCACCTTAAAGCCAGGAAATCGCTAGACAGCTCTCCTGATGCCTTGGTCGGGCTACCACCCCTAAGAAGGGTCCGAGTCTAAGAGCATAGTTGCCATCCAGACCTCGAGACCAGGAAATAGCTAGACAGCCCTCATGATGCCTTGGTCGGGCTACCACCCCCAAGAAGGGTCTGAGTGTAAAAGCATAGTTGCCATCATGACCTCGAGACCAGGAAATAGCTAGACAGCCCTCCTAATGCCTTGGTCGGGCTACCACCCCTAAGAAGAGTCTGAGTGTAAGAGCATTGTTGCCATCTAGACCTCGAGACCAGGAAATAGCTAGACAGCCCTCATGATGCCTTGGTCGGGCTACCACCCCCAAGAAGAGCCTGAGTGTAAGAGCATAGTTGCCATCCAGACCTCGAGACCAGGAAATAGTTAGACAGCCCTCCTAATGCCTTGGTCGGGCTACCACCCCCAAGAAGGGTCTGAGTGAAAGAGCATAGTTTCCATCTAGACCTCGAGACCAGGAAATAGCTAGACGGCCCTTCTGATGCCTTGGCCGGGCACCATCCCCCGTCGAGAAAGACCTGGTGCTAAAGTGGCCTTAGTCGCTGATGGGAATGTTTTTGCCGTCAGAAAACCGTTCGTCAAAATAATTTATAAAACCTATGCGATGCTTTCACAAGTATAAATACAAGTAAAGCGGCAAGCACGGGTGTCGTCCACTGAGATCGGGGTAGCGGTGATAAGATTAGGATTAATATAACTAGCAAGCATAAAAGTAAAGTGATAGTGAATGAAGATATAATATAAACTAAATTATGAAAGCAAATAAAATGTGATGACAATGGAGTGATGAATGAATGATGATGGAACTACGGAGTTGATGGACTCGTAAGTGAATATTGGGGCAATTGCAACAAACTCTCAATTAAGTACGTTTTGACAAATGTAACCAACCTAGGGTGTATAGTGTTGGTATATATCTATAGCAAGAGGTCCACCTAGGGTGTATAGCGAAGACCTCCTACTAGAGATTAATCCCTCCTAAGCAACCAACAGTGGCTAGTTACTCAATTGGGACTTGTTCCATGAATGCTCATCTATCTAGCTATGGCTCAACCTATTACTAATGTGGCCATCCTAGGATGTATAGTGATGGCTTCCAATTCCCTCACAAGTGGCCGACCTAGGATGTATAGTGAAGGCCACCCGTTTGAGATTGGATGAGGCTTTAGGTTATCAACCGAATTCTACTCGAAGGTTAGTTCTCGTAGAATCACTAAAGTAGCCAATCTAGGGTGTATAGTGAAGGCTTCTAATTCTCTCACAAGTGGCTAACCTAGGATGTATAGTGAAAGCCACTAATTCAAGATTAGATTAAGGGCATGGTTTTAGAGCCGGATTTCCGGAAATCCTTCCATTCAATTGAGCATTAGACAACCTAATTGTCTACTCAAGTAATCCAAATCAATATGCAAAGAGGGTGTATCCAAGCAAATCAATAATGGAAATCAATACAAGCAATGGAATAAAACATAGAGATAGAATAAATATAACACATAGAGTTTATTTACAAAGCCCAAATATCCATCATACAAATAACATCAACCCCATAGTGGGGTATTTTAGCTACTCATGTTCTATTATAAACCAATAAACTAAGAGAGAGTGTAGAGATAACCCTTGAAGATTGATCTCCTTCCTTGAAGCTTGAATCCAAGTCTCTTAGTTGCCTTTGATTGAGTAGGGATGGTTTGGATGATAGGGAGATGTGTTACTAGCTAAAAATACAAGTGTTGGGAGCTATGGTGATATTTTGGTTCGTTCCCATCCTTTTCTATTTATAGAGGATGGAAAAATAGGTCACTTAAGCTTGAAACCAGAAACTATCGCACGCGGAGTACGGGTGGAGTGCGGGTGAATTACCCGCACTGTACCCGCACTGTAAGAGTTTTCTTCATCTTCAGGTCTCTGATCTGGGCAATAGTGCAGGTGGAGTGCGGTTGGATTACCCGCACTTGACTCGCACTTGACCCGCATTGTAGTCGCACTTGAGTCGCACTGTATAGTCAGGTGCAAAATCCCTCCTCTGTTTTGAGCAATAATGCGGGTGGAGTGCTGGTGGATGACCCGCACTGTACCTGCACTCTAATGTCAGGTGCAACTTCAACTTCTCTGGTTTGGCAACAGTGCGGGTGGAGTGCGGTTGGATGACCCGCACTCTACCCGCACTTTAACATCAGGTGCAACTCAGCTTCTCTAGCTTTGGCAACAGTGCAGGTGGAGTGCGGTTGGATGACCCGCACTGGACCCGCACTGTAACTCTTCTCCTGTATCAAGTCCCGGCTATGATCATGAGTGTGGTTGGAGTGCGGTTGGAGTGGGGTTATGACCCGCACTTGACCCACACTGTAGAGCTGCTTATGATCCTTTGTCTTTCCTTTTGCCCCTTTTTTGCCAGAATCACTGCAACATGCTTCCAAACCCCGAATTACATCTATTGCCTGCAATTAGCACTAATGAGCCTATTAGACATAAAATATATAGAAAATACACACAATAACGAGTCAAAGGAATAGGAATGAGGGCCGAAATATACAACAATTTAGGCTTGATCAGTCGCCTACAAGGATCTTGTTGCCAGTATGTTCGCCATTATTTTCGCCATGGTACTAAGATTCCTAGAACAGGAATGTGAGGTACCTGTGTTCTCCTCTTGTCGCCAAGGTACTGAGATTCCTAGGATAGGACTGCGAGGTACCTAGATCAATGCCTTGGCTGGGAACCACCCCCCACCGAGAAAGACCTGGTGCTAAAGCGGCCTTAGTAACCTACCAGGATCTTGTTGCCAGTATGTTTGCCAAGGTACCAGGATTCTAGGAACAGGAATGGGAGGTTCCCATGTTCGCCAACGTGTTCACCTTGTTTTCGCCAGAGTACCAAGATTCCAAGAAAGAAATGCAAGGTACCCATGTTCACCAATGTGTTCACCTTGGTTTCGGTAAAGTACCAAGATTCCTAGAAAGGAATGCGAGGTACCCAGATTTGCCGAAGCCAAGAGTGATGGGAGCATTTTCTTGTTTCAAATAATGGCTACCAGTAAGAAACAATGGAAAAAATTCTTCATGTAGTGCAAGATCCTGACTCCAACCCCAAGTTAATACTGGTGTTCAAGTCAGGGGGGACTTCTGTTAACATGGTTTTTTGGCAGGGGTCCAAAGAAGAATTTTCGACCAAGTAACCACCTGGTAAGGACCATTCCCAGCTCCCAAGTACCTAGCAGGATCGATACCGCGACCTTGGAAGAATCGATACCTAGTAGGGCAAGAACCTCGACTGCCTGTCTACCTAGATGAGGCATCAGAAATATGAACCAGGAAGAACAGGTACATCCACCCCGACGCCTGAAGCTGGTACAGAGATACCATGCACCCAGTACCTCGTATATACCCGGTGCCTCTTACCTGACAACTAGGTACCGCGACATGTATCATGTACTCTAGGGTACCTCAACATCTACCTGGTGCCCGAATACCTCGATATCTGCCTGGTACCCAGTACCGTGACATCAACCCGAAATCCACCATAGACAGGTATCCTACTCGCCGAGCAGGAAGAATGTCACCACGAAGCCACTAGCATGCTAGAACAAGTGCCACGCAAATAAGAAGGGAATGGTACACCAGAGTACCTCGCCTGAAAGGAAGAAGTATGCAACACCATCTGACCTCATTAATGGCCATTCATAACTCCATTAATGAGGGAATCATTCAACTCCATTAATGGCCATTCACAACGCCATTAATGAAGGAATCAGTCAACTCCGTTAATGGCCATTCACAACGCCATTAATGAAGGAATCAATCAACTCCATTAATGGCCATTCACAACGCTATTAATGAAGTTAGCAGTCAACTCCATTAATGGCCATTTATAACGCCATTAATGAGAGAATATTCAACTCCATTAATGCCGTATCAACTTTCCTTTGGTTGCGTATTAATTAATGGAGTGGGCAACAAGAATGAGACGATATAAATATAACAAGGCACTCTCCAAGAAAAGGGTTTGAAAACACTTCTCCACCAGAAATACAGTCATCATCACCTACTGAGAGTTTTGACCATCATGGTATAGAAAAATACTTACTTATCGCCTACTCCATGAGTTCGCCATCACCTGAAGTATAAAAGGGGTACAGACCATCGTTTTATCGACTACTGTACATATCTATTTTCTCCATGAATGTATCGGTACCTAGTGGTACCCCTCCATTGGTGACCTACTAGGTCCCTGATTGTATTTATGTAAGCTCTCCAGAGTACCTCTCATGATATATATACATACAGAAGCTTCTTTCTCCTTCCTATGGATACTCCCTGGGGGTTTTTCAGCATATGATCATTCGTGATGCTTTTTCCCCCTAGGACAGTCCACCTCTACCAAATGAGTTATCATTCTCCCTTTTATCTCATTCATTATGCAAGTATATGAGCTAGGTACCGACCTCGCTGGTCCTAGCCCTCATGTACCTCTCTTTGCACGTTATCTAGGTCGGGGAATTATGGAGGGCACCTAGAGAGGTAACCAGGTACCTGAATCAGATACCTAGACCGGGTACCAGCCTATTACACCAGATGGGCGGGATGATGGTTCTCCTACCGACCTCGCCCTCACTTGGCCTCTCTCAGCTATACAAGAGCCACGGTACCTCGAGGTACCTACCATACCTTACTGTATCACCTTGTCAAAACCACGGTACGAAGTACCTACCCCCCGCTGCGACCTCCGGGGTAGCGGGTTGAGGGTGTTAATTGAGATTTTCACCCCGAGTGAATTTTTTCGTTAACAGAAACAAAAACTCCCTCCTTTCTTTACCCTTCAAAGCCGTATATATAGTTTTTCCAAGAATCCCTTCAAAATCTGGTTGTATTAATGAGGATTATTGAGAGTCCTATTTTAGGCATTGAAAGGCATTGTGTGGGGCTGAAGACGTGGGATTTGATCCCGTTAATCACCATCGAATTCAAGTTCTGATTTGGTTGACCATTAGGTCTCATTAATGGTGCTTTATTTGGGCGATGAAGTCAACTTTCCTTCTTCGTTGAGCTTGGAGGGAAACTCTGATTCTGAATTTTGGTGGAATGAGGCGCTGGTGCATCAGTTTGATCCTATTGGTATGAAGCTTGTTTTGCTTCCTGCTGGAGTGGTGCTTGTGTCTTCATGATCATTTTTGTATTGCTTGGCAGGTAAGGCACTTTCCTTGGAGGGGCTCTGAATAGACATACTAGGTACCAGGTGGAAGTCGAGGCAGTACCAAGGCGGGTATCGAGGTACCATGTGCCGTGATTGATGTCGAGGTGCATGCGGGGTGCTGGGCGTGCAAGTTATCATCGTACCGGTCTTTACGAGCTTCAGTAGGGTGAGGTACATGCCATCGTTAGCTTGCGGAGCTGATATCTGTCGAGGTCCTGACCTTATCAAGTATCGGCTCCATCTAGGTAGTGGTACCGATCTCACTAGTTACCTGGGATATCAAGATGATTCTTCCTAGGTAGATTTTTGATGAAAAATTCCCCTTTGGTCCCTTGCCAGAAAACTCTGTTAATAGGAGGTTTTACCACGTAAACATCATGTGTTGATTTTTTCTATCCATATCTCCTTTATTTGAATATGTGTTGATATATATCTTAGTTGATATCTTTGTAATTGATATTCATTGTATATCATTTTTGTATATGTTGTTGTTGACTTTGTTTGAACATGCATATCTTTATTTGAATTGATATTGCTTGTGCTTGTATTTGAAGTGTGATACACGCTACTTAGAGGGACAAACTTGTGTTTCTTTCAAGGGAGCAAAAAAGGTGTTGTAACCTATTCGCCCCCCCTCTAGGTTAGCTTAAGGAAAATTAACTATGCTTGTATTTTTTCAAGGTCAACTATCTTTTCTGCCTTGCTGGAGTCGACAGCTGACTTTGTATCTTAGTGGCGTGGTACACTGATGTACCAGTCTGCTCTTGCTGGCTTGGCGCTTGTTCTAGTATGTTGGTACCTTTTTGGTACTGTTCTTCTCGCTCCGCAGATAGGACACATATACCAGTTTGATCATTGGCTGATATCGCGATACCTAGGTACTGGGTATATGTCGTGGTACCTAGGTACTAGGTGGGAGGTACGGCCGTGTGGTCCTGCTTGTTACCTGGTAGAATGTGAGATGTGGTACTGACCTCTTTTCAGTTCATGGTGTCGAGCATCCTAAGTATCTAGGTACAGGTCCCGATCTAGGCTCTACCAGGCTCTAGGTAGATGGAAAATTCTTCTTTGGACCCCTGCCCAAAAAGGCTGTTAACACCTATTAACCCCCCACCCCCCCTCTAGGTATATCTGACACTATATCATTAAGGGAATTTCAGGGGCAAGGTTTGATGCCCTGGAATTGAGCGCAAATGTTGATGGTCAACTTGGTGAAAGAGTCGACACTTCTCTCTGGTAGCTTTCTGAACCATGTCTTGGCATAGTCAATTAGCGTAGTAGGGAACATCCTGCACATGGCGGCTCTGGGACCTCTATCTGTTGAACAAAGCTCTCTAGGTGACTCATCGGTTGGCATGTTAAATTTGGGAGGTAGTTCTACCTCCCTGATCCTTCCGTTCACTAATAACACAGCGGAAATAGGTTTTAAAATTTTATACAAATCATAATTGATCTGGAACAAGTGAACTTGGGATCGTAATTATTTTTTCGGAACTAATACATACATTATGTAAACACAGGAAATTGTAATCAATTTATTAAAAAAAAAAGAACCTTACCAACGTTTGGAGGCTCCTTCACTTTACGATATGCTCCTGGTCTATACCATCGATCATCCTAGCTATTCCTGGAACTGGTAACTGCGTGTGGGCACGTCACGTACTCAGGAACTTAGGAGGATGTAGAGAAAAGAAGAAGAAGCAATTTCTTCCAAGAGAAAACAAAACTAGAACAATTTTAGTTGTTAAAAAAATATTATAATTTTTTTTCTTTCTTTTGTTTTTTCGAGTGCACGCCTCAAGTTTCTATTTTTCTCTTTGTTATCTCTTGCATAGCAGTTTTTTTTCGGTACCTCGCAGGGCCAGCACCGCGGTACCTTCTACCTGGTACCTAGGTATCGCGACATCTACCTAGTACCTAGGTACCAGGACATCTACCCGGTACCCAAGTACCAAATGAACTGTCATTATCCCATATATCTCCTTATTACGCATGTATGTGAGCTAGGAACCGACCTCGCTGGTCCTAGCTCTCATGCACTCCTCCTTGCACGTTATCTAGGTCGGGGAATTATGGAGGGTACCTAGAGAGGTGACCAGGTACCAGGATCAGATACAAAGACCAGGTACCAACCTACTGCACCAAATGGGCGGGATGATTGTTCTCCTACCATGGCACCTATCTCGCTTTCACCTTACCAGAACCACGGTACGAAGTACCTACCCACCTGCTGCGACCTCCGGGGTAGCTGATTGAGAGTGCAGATCGAAATTTTCACCCAGAGCGAATTTTTCGGTTAACAGTTTTTATTTTATTTTATTGTTGTAATAAGAAATAAAAAACTGATATAATATATTCAAGTTTCAAAGAATCGAAGAATTGAAGAATTGGAAGCAGTGGAGCAGCTCAGGGCAGCCCGTGCGCACCAAACAGCAAGTGCGCAGCTGTGCTTGTTGCGGTGCAACAGCATGCTCCCTTTCAATAATAAAAGGGGGAGTGCTGGGCGCATACGCGCACACATGCGTGTCACGTGATGCTGTGCAAAGGACAACCGTGTATGGCTACAAACGCGTAAGACCTATGGACAGACGCCCATTTGATGACTTGATCGCCAAGTTAGGGTTTTTTGTTTTTCAAACAAATGTAATTTACTTGCTTTTCTGGGATGGACCAAAATTGTGGCTATTTATTTTTTCGTATTGTTTGATAACATGTCATATAGAATAGGAGTGACACTCATATATCTCTTTTGGTATGAACATGCATTGAATGGTTTAGGTATCTAAATGGCATATAGATAACTTGTTATATCATTCTATGAAATTCTATCATATGCCTTAAATAATTGAGGGGGAGAAGGTGTTTTGAACACCTATGGCCTTCAAGGTTAGTTAAGCTTTATGTTTCGTGTGATAACCCCCCAAGGGGTATCCATAAATGGGATTTAGCAAGATATTTCCTTACAAGGATGGACTAGACAATTGACTCAAGTGATATCTACTCCCAAATGAAGGATTTTCATGAAGGAATAAATTGAAGATCGAAAACTTGGTAACACACTCAATGTGATTTTATTGATATCCTCCCAAGAGTTATTGTCAATATAAATCGCAAGGCTAAATTGAAAACGATGGTTGTTATGTTAACAATTAGGTGGGACCTAGTCCAACTAGTAAATGGTGTGAACTCCCAAATGAGGCGTTACATTTATGGATGTTAGATCACTGTTGAATTTTACGATTGAATTATTTTATTTTATTCAAGATAAATATTCTAAAGTGCTTTATCATGATTGTTTGCTTATATAATTTTTGTTTTGTTCAGAAATCATGACCCCATCCCTAATTAACATCTTGAAAGATAATACTTTAACTGGTGATAATTATGTCACATGGAAAAGGAAAGTTGGGTTGTTGTTGCAATCTGAAAAGCATAAGTTTGTTTTGTCTACCCCTAAACCACCTACTCCTACTGATGAATCTAATGAGGTGCAAAAAGGTGAGTATTAGCAATGGGTGGCTTCACATGAGATGACAAAGTGTTACATAATGGCCACCATCTTTGACGTGTTGCAACCACAACATGAAGGAATGCGTACTACTACTGATATAATGATGTCTCTAGATGAAATGTTTGCTATGAGGTCTAGGACGATTAAGAGAGAGGCAGTGACTTCTTTTATGAATCTTAGATTGAAACCTGGACAGGCTGTGAAAGATCACATGATAAAAGTCATAGCACATCTCAACATTGCTGAACTCAATGGTGCTGAGATAAATGGTGAGACGAAATTTGACATAATTGTCAACTCACTATTAGATTTCTTTGATCAGTTCAAGTTGGACTACACCTTGAACAATAAGGAATACACCTTGCATGGCCTGATACAAGATGTTCAGAGCGTTGAGAAGATCATTGTGAAAGGCAAGGGTCAAGAGATTAATATGGTTGGTAAAGTTGCTACTGTTAAGACCCATAAGAAGGTCAAGAAACAACATATGAAAAAACAACTTAGGCCTACCAAGTAGGAGACCAAGAAAGTAACCAGGATCAAAGGGAAGTGTTTCCTTTGTGGTGAAAAGGGACATTGGAAAAAAAAATTGGCTAAAGTCTTAGAAAAAGAAGGAAGAAGGTAATATTAATTATCTTGAAACATGTTTTCTAGCAGATTCTACATATTCTTGGATCATAGATTCTGAAGCCACTAATCATGTTTATTATTCCTTACAGGGGTTCTAGGAAAGCAAAAGGCTGAATGATAATGAATTCAAATTGCGTTTAGGCAACAGAGCGTTGGTATCTACCTGTGTAGTGGGAGATATTAGAGTAATTTTAGATTCTAGTAGGCATCTGGATTTGATATACATTTATTTTGTACCTTAATTCAGGAGGAATTTAATTTCAGTTTCTTGTTTAAATAAATTTGGATATTCAGTTACTTTTAATAAAGGTTTTATTATTAGTAGGAATGACAAATTTTTTTGCAAAGGTACATTGGAAAACGGTTTATTCTATTTGCATAGAAATATCTCTCACTTGTTAGACACAGAATCAACGGAACCTAATCATAAAAGAATAAAATTATCAAAAGATGAAACTTACCTATGGCATTTGCGCCTAGGTCATATTAACCTTGATAGGATTAAAAGATTGGTTAGTGATGGACCTTTAAAGACTTAAAGGTCGATGATCTACCAACTTGTGAATCTTGTCTGGAAGGTAAGATAACCAAAAGATCGTTCACTACCAAAGGCACAAGAGCCAATGAATGTTTAGGATTAATACACAATGATGTGTATGGTTCTATGACCATTCAAGCTAGAGGTGGATATGAGTACTTCATCACTTTCACGGATGATTACTCGAGATTTGGTTATGTGTATCTCATGAGACATAAGTCGGATGCTTTTGACACGTTCAAAGCATTTAAAGCTGAAGTAGAAAATCAGATTGAGAAACACATAAAAATCTTGAGATCTGATCGTGGTGGAGAATATATATCTCGTGAGTTTCAGCAATATCTTATTGATAATGGGATAATTTCTCAATTTTCTAAGCCAGGAACACCTCAAAAAAATGTGGTGGCAAAAAGGAGAAATATGACTCTTTTAGACATGGTTAGATCTATGTTGAGTTATTCAACACTTCCTAATTCTTTTTGGGGATATTCTTTACAAACTGTTAAGTACATTCTAAACGATGTACCATCCATGTCGATTCCTCAAACACCGTATGAGTTGTGGGCTGGGCGAAAGCCTAGTTTACATCACTTAAGGATATTTGGATGTCATGCGCACGTGTTAAAAAAAGACAGAAAAGATGGAGTCCCGTTCAGAAACATGCATATTTGTGGGGTATCCAAAAGAACTAAAGGATATTATTTCTATAGTCCTTCTGATCTTAAAGTATTTGTTTCGACAAATGCTAAATTTCTGGAAAGGACTATATGAATGATTTTGTGCCTAAGAGTAGAATTGTCTTGAATGAGCTTTCAGGAGATACAATTCCACAAAAGATTTCACAACCTAGCCCAATTGTAAGTTCCACACTATCACAAGATCAACAACCTACCATTCGTTGTTGTAGTGGGAGGGTTAGTAGATAACCCAAGAGATACATCGGTCTAGGAGAATAGTGGAGAATCTCCTGGACGACGATGATCCCTACACGTACAAGGAAGCTATGTAGGATGTTGATTGTCGCCATTGGCAAAAGGCAATGCAATTTGAAATTGAGTCTATGTTCACCAAAAAAGTATGGTCTGTTGTAGACTTGCCTAAAGTGATAAAACCCATTGGGTGCAAGTGGGTATAAAAGAGGAAAAGATGTATGGATGGAAAAGTGGAAACCTTTAAAGCTAGATTAGTAGCTAAAGGGTACAAACAGAAGGAATGTATTGATTACGAGGAAACCTTCTCTCCTATGGCCATGCTTAAATCCATTAGGATACTTTTATCCATTGCAGCATCTCTAGACCTAGAGATTTGGAAAATGGACGTCAAGACAGCTTTCCTTAATGGAAATCTTGACGAAAGCATCTATATGATGCAACCAGAAGGATTCACTGAAAAAGGCCAAGAGGAAAGGATATGCAAGTTGCAAAGATCCATATATGGACTGAAGCAAGCATCCAGATCTTGGAACTTAAGGTTCAATCAAGGTGTGAAAAGTTTTGGATTTATTCAAAATCTTGACAACCCTGTGTATACAAAAGGATTAAAGGTGACAAGTTGGTTTTCCTAGTTCTTTATGTTGATGATATACTGCTCATCGGAAACGATGTAGGTGTATTGACATTAGTAAAAGAATGGTTAGCAAAACAATTTGATATAGAAGGACTTAGGAGAAGCAAGTTATATTCTTGGTATCCAAGTAATAAGGGATAGAAAGAATAGAATGATTGCATTATCCCAAGCTTCATACATAGATAAAATCTTGTCTAGGTTCTCCATACAAGATTCCAAGAAAGGTATGTTACCTTTCAGACATTGAAAATACTCAAAGTGTGTCTAATACAACCTAGAGGGGGGGGGGGGGGGGGGGGTGAATAGGTTTTAGTTGATTTATTACCAACTTTTCGACTTAATCAATTTTAATAATCCTACTCCATATTAGCAATCAATCAATCCAATATAAATATGTGTAAAACAATAAAAACACAAGGATTGATTTACATGAGAAACCCTCCAACTGGGCAAAACTCACGAGCTATCCTTCTAGCCATATACGGTCCTCAAATCCACTATTTGAACGAAAGTTTACAACCTAGGTTGACCTCAAGTCACACCTACTTGGTCACTAACCCTTTCATTCTACCCAACGGGCCTTTAATAGTGATTCTTGACCACAAGCTTGTGCACTAACCCACTTAGTCACAAAACTTAACAATCAATGAAGAGGTTAAACAACCTATGTGAATATGTAAAAGATATTCAAACATGCAATTAATGCTAGGCAACAATAAATGCTTATCTAAGGATTTAAAGATGTCAATAAACACAAATCCTAGATATCAATATCTAAATGCAAATGCATGAAGATTTAGCTAGAAGGGTAAAATCGTCCTAAATGCTAGCTATTAATGAACAAAGCTCTCAACCAACAAACATCAACTCAAACATGTTATAAATGCCAATAAACATAAAGATATGCAATAAAAACATATAAAAGAGCTAACCCTAGGCAAACAAGAACATAAATAAATACAAAGAGATTTAGGGCATGTTCAAGTTACCTAGTCAATGAAAGCAAGAAGAATCCATGATGAGATGATGCTTAAAGAGGTTAAATGCACATGGATTTGTGTTTGGTTGAGTAAAGATGAGTTCTTGGGAGTTTCTCTCTCTAAGGTAAGCTTGGCCTATCAAAAATGGCTTCTTGAACTCATAAAAACGAGCAAGGAAGAAGATAGAGTATATATAAGGGAGCCCTAGACAAAACAGCGTCGTTTTGAACTTAGGGCATAAAATCCCGTCAATAGCGCTAGATGGACCGCGTCGCATGCAGGTGTCCAGACCGCGGTACACACATCAGTGCACCGTCTGGACAACAACGCGGTGCAGGCTGCTGTGCATTCAGGTGCACAGGCCGCGGTATGGGCAACAGAGGCCTACTGGACAACACCGCGACTTGGGTCGCTTTGCATGCAAGTGTACAGGAAGTGGTACAGGAAGCATGACCCTGCTGAGGTATACCGCTCTGTATGCTGCGGTACAAGCATGTCTTGCCAAGCGGTCTAGGCCGCGCTAAGAGAAGAAATTCTCTTTTCTGGGCAAACTCAACACACTAAGTAATGTGCAAAATGTGCAAGTGTGGAGTGTGAAAAGAGGCATACAATACATCATTCAATAACATGAAGATAAGAACAATAATGCATGCAAGTGAGTGTGTGCAACTAGATCTCTTCAAAGAAGGTTAAACTAGTGAGATACCTTTGAAGTGCTCTTTGAGAGAGATGATGTCCTTGAAGCTTGATCACACTCAAGAGGCTTAAAATACCCTTACAAAGAATGATCCCCAATGTGGTTTGTCAACGAAATAAGCCAATCAAAATATGAGGAACTTACAATCTCCCCATTTGGCTATTTCGTGACAAAACCACCACTCACAAATCATCCTCACAAAAAAGTAAAAACTAAAGGTCAACAAAAGATATTCTACATTACAAAAAGAGACCTAGATACTAGGTCTTCAAAACTTCAAGCTCTTGTAGAATAGCCACCTTCCCTACAAAACAATGAGACTACACTTTCCAAGACAAGTGCATGTGAGGTGATCAAGAGAGATAAATAAATAAGAGCAATTTGCATAATAAAAGAAAACTTCAACATGCAAATGCTCGCCCTATATAGGTTACTCCCCCTCAACGGGACAATCTCTCCATATGCAATCCCCTTAAATAAAACCATATTACTCCCCTTTTTTGTCATGAGATAGGCAAAGGAGTATTCCCCAACCGGGTCACTTTAGCAAAGATAGCTATTTGCAAGATAAGTGCATAATCATATACAACAACTTTATGCAACTCAATTAATTGAGAGAGAATCATTGAGGATTTATTGTTTAGAAGAAAATGTATGACTTAATTGCTTTGGATGAAAGTCATGTAACATCATGGTTCAAGCAACTGGTATTTGGCAAGGAGAACATCAAAAAGGGTTCCAAAAGAATTCAAACAAATTTGCACCCTTTTGCCATAAAGAAACATGATATAGTATTTTGAAAAGAAATTTCAACGCACACAAAACTATATCAAACCTTAAAAGCAAATCAAGACATTGGATCAAGAGATCCTTTTAGATTTTTCCGGATAATTTGTCCGTATGATAGTAGTCTTGATTAACAATTAAGAAGAGAGATAAGACTAATTTGGATATAAAATCCTTATTGATTACGTGGATACAAGATCCTTATTGATTAGTCTTCTCAGTTGCATACACACACATTTGCATTCAAGCAATCAAAACATATTTCATTCATATCATGTTGAGCATGTCAAAATCAAGTTCACATGTCATGGAGATAAATTTTAGGTCATTCAAATGTACTTCCCAATCAATTCTCCTAATCCAAAAATGCATGTTTGAACATAGAGGTGACATAGATTACAAATCAAGCAAGGCACACTTATTGAATAAAAAGCCATATAAGAATATATATAAGCACAACCAAGAATACTCAAGCAATTAATAAAGAAGCATAAAGTTGATCAAGTTTTTGCTTATTCCAACATGCAAGGTTGCTCTCTTTGCTTGAGTTCTCCATAAAGGGTCAATCACCAAAACACATCAAGGCATATGACAAATCCCAATAGACCTACTAAGTGACTTGAACCTAGTTGAGTCTAAGGGCTTTGTAAATAAATCCGCTAGTTGATCATTTATGCCCACATGCTCAAGTGCAATGCATTTGTTTTAAACTAGTTCTCTAATGAAATGATGCCTAATGTCTATATGCTTTGTCCTAGAGTGCTGAACATGATTCTTTGAAATGTTAATTGCACTCATGTTATCACAATAGAGGGTTAGAATACCTTGATCAAAGCCATAATCCACAAGCATTTGTTTCATCCAAAGGAGTTGTGTGCAAGCACTCCCGGCGGCTATGTATTCCGCTTCAGCTGTGGATAGAGAGATGGAATTTTGCTACTTGCAAAACCATGAGACCAAGTTGTTGCTTAGGAAGAAGCAACCGCCCGATGTACTCTTCCTATCATCACAATTTCCTGCCCAATCTGCATCACTAAAGCCAACTAAGCTAGCATTAGTGTCAAAAGAGTACCATATCCCATAGTTGGATGTCCCATTTTCGAATGATTCTCTTCACGGAGGAGAGATGGGATTCCTTGGGATCCGCTTGGTACCTAGAACACACACCCACACTAAAGGCTATATTGGGCCTACTTGCGGTCAAGTAAAGCAAGCTACCAATCATGCCACGATAAAGACTTTGTTCCACACTCTTGCCACTAGCATCCTTGCTTAGTTTCATGGTGGTACTCATGGGAGTGTCACAATGTTTGGCATTCTCAAGGCCAAACTTCTTCACTAGGTTCTTAGCATACTTAGCTTGGGATATGAAAATCCCATCATGCAATTGCTTGATTTGCAAACCTAGAAAGTAATTGAGCTCTCCAACTAGACTCATCTCAAACTCATGAGACATGACATCAACAAATTGTTGGACTTTGGATTTGTTGGTGGAGCCAAAAACAATATCATCAACGTAAATTTGAGCTATGAAAAGCTCTGCTTTGTTCCTCTTGATGAATAAGGTTTTGTCAACACTACCCCTAGTGTAGTCATTGTCAACAAGAAATTGAGTGAGGCGCTCATACCAAGCCCTAGGTGCTTGTTTCAACCCATATAAAGCCTTCTTGAGGCTATAGACATGATTGGGGTGGTGTGGATCCACAAACCCCTTGGGTTGCTCAACGAACACTTCCTCATGCAAGAAACCATTAAGGAAGGCACTCTTAACATCCATTTGATGCAATTTGAACTTGTGCACATATGATATGGACAAAAGAAGCCTTATGGACTCAAGACGGGCAACCGGAGCAAAAGTCTCCTCAAAGTCAATACCCTCAATTTGAGACTATCCTTGTGCTACAAGTCTAGCCTTGTTGCGCACAATGTTGCCATTTTCATCCGACTTGTTCCTATATACCCATTTGGTGCCTATGACATTAGTATCCTTGGGTCTAGGAACAAGAGTCCAAACCTCATTTCTTTCAAATTGATTTAGCTCTTCTTGCATGGCAAGAACCCAAAACTCATCATTCAAGGCTTCATCAACCTTTTTGGATTCAATCTGAGAGGTGTAGCAAGTATAGCTAATTTGATTAGCTATTTGACGCCTAGTCCTAACACCCTCATTCATATCTCTAAGAATGTCATTCTTATTGTGGAGATGTCTAACCCATGGAGCGGGTTCTTTAGAGTCCAAAGATGGATCTCTATCAAGAGGTTGAATGACCTCTTCATCAAGACTTGACTTCACATCAATTGAAGTCTCACCATTCTTCTCCAAGAAAGGATCATCAAGCACAATGACCTCCTCATCATGGTCTCTAGTCTTAGGCCTACAATCATCTATGACGACATTAGATGATTCCATGACACTTCGAGTTTTTAAATTGAAAACTCTATAGGCCTTACTATTAAGGGCATAGCCAATAAAAATCCCCTCATCACTCTTGGCATCAAACTTGCCAAGTTGATCTCGGTCATTTAGAATGTAGCATTTGCTCCCAAATGAGTGGAAGTAGCTAATATTTGGCTTCCTACCCTTCCATAATTCATAGGAGGTTTGCCTAGTACCGGGCCTTAGGAAGACTCTATTTCCTATGTAGCAAGCCGTATTGACGGCCTCGGCCCAAAGGTTCCTAGGAAAATTGTTGCTAAGAAACATCACACGGCCCATCTCTTGAAGGACCCTATTCTTCCTCTCAACAACCCCATTTTGTTGAGGAGTTTTAGGAGCCGAAAACTCATGGGAAATGCCTAAGCTATTGCAATAGCTTTCAAAACAAGCATTTTCAAATTCCCTCCCATGGTCACTCCTAATTCTTTTAATGCTTTTAATGTGTGAGTTCTTTTCATTTTGAATTTTAGTGCAAAGCATTTTAAATTTTTCAAAAGTTTCAGATTTTTCTCTAAGAAAATATGTCCATGTAAATCTAGAAAAATCATCAACACAAACAAAAATGTATCTCTTGCCGCCGAGACTCTCAGTTTGCATGGGACCCATAAGGTCCATATGTAGAAGCTCTAAGGGCTCCTTGGTGGCGAGATACTTGCCTTTCTTGTGCATACTTTTGGTTTGTTTCCCTTGTTGACAAGGTCCACAAACGCCATCGACTTTCTTCCCAAGCTTAGGGAGGCCACGCACAACCTTGAACTTATCTAAGATCCTCAAATCTCTATAGTTCATGTGGCCAAGTCTTTGATGCCATAACTCAATTTCCTCACATTTGGACATATTGCAAGAGATAGCACTAGCTTCAAGACAATAACAATTGTCACTAGATCTCTTTCCTTTTAGCAAGGTTTGTCCATTTGGCATTAAAATAGAGCAATCATTTTTGTTAAACAATACAGAGAGTCCATCATCATTAAGATGAGAAATGCTTATAAGATTGGCTTGCAAGCCATCAACAAGTAAAGCATTGGACAAAGAGGGTAAATCGAGAATGGAAATGGTTCCTTTCCCTATGACTTTCTTTCTAGATCCATCACCAAAGGTGACAAATCCTCTATCCTCCAAGACAAGGGATTTAAAGAAGCTCTTGTTCCCCGTCATATGCCTAGAACACCCACTATCCAAATACCAAGTGTTAGAGGCATTTGCCTTCAAGGCAATTTGAGCCACATAGCAAGAATAGCTATCCCTTCTAATCCACCTAGGTGTAATGTTCTCATTCCTAGTGGTATTAGTCACATTGGCTCTAGATTTCCTAGGATCATGCAAATTTGCTCTAGATTTCCTAGGAACATGCATTTTAGCTCTAGCTCTATTTCTTTCAATCATGCTCTTGATTCTACACATTTCAATGTATTTGAAGCAATTAGGTCTAATGTGACCATCAACACCATAAAAGTGACAAGTGGGAATAAAATAAGAAGACATACCATGCCCTTGTGAGTACAAAGGGGCTTTCCCACGCATTTGAGCTTGTCTTTGGTGTTGGATTGGTTCTCTTCTTCTTTGTTGTTGAGTTGGAATGAATTGCTTCCTTGGTTGACCTTGCATGAATTTCTTTTTGGCTTGATGGTATTTCGGTTGAGGGAAACTTGCTTGATGCACCCTTGTTGATTGAGCTTGAGCTTGTTTCCCTTGTGCTACCTTGACTTGAGGATCTTTAGAACACTCTCCTAGTTCGATCTTCTTCCTAGGATGTTGTGGGGGTGGAGGCTCGTTGTTATCCAAACTCTTGACAAACACAATCTTGCTTGAGGATGAGGTCTCCTTGTCATCTTCATAGCCAAGACCTTTCTTATCACTTGGCCTCTTGCCAACTCCCAACATGTGGTCAAGTTTATTCGTGCTTGAAGTCATCTTAGCAATGATCTCTCTAGCTTTTTCAAGCTCCTTTTCCATCAATTCCTCATTCCTTTTGGCTATCTTCACTTCTTTATTTAAGTGAGTAGCTTCGGTGGATAGCTTGAGATTCTCTCCTTTTAGCCTTTGAATCTTTTTCTTCATCTTCAATCTTAAGCTTTGAAAATGCTCAATGAAGCCTTCAAGATCCATTCCTCCTACATCCATATTTGTTGAATGGGATGAAGAGCCACCATCACTAGAGTCATCTTCACTTTGTTTCTCTACCTCTTCATCATCTATTGCATCCTTACTCTTGAGAGAAGATGCGAAGGCAATAAAGTTTGCCACATGATCCTCATCATCTGAGGATTCTCCTTCTTCTTCCAAGTCATCACCATCGCTCCACGTGGCGGCCATGGCCTTTCCTTTCTTCTTATTTTTCAAATTTCCACAATCCGTGGAGATGTGTCCAAAACCTCCATATTCGAAGCATTGAATCCCTTTTCTTGTGGGCTTGTCTTCACTTGACTCAAACTTCTTGAAAGGAGTCTTCTTCTTTATTTCCTTTCCTTTGGATCCAAATCCCCTCTTCTCAAAATTGATAAACTTCTTGAATCTTTTCACCATGAGGGCTATTTCTTCATCTGAGTCTTCTTCCTCCTTCTCAACCTTAGAAGTCTTCAGAGCAATACTCTTTTGCTTCTTTTGAGGTGTAGGTGTGGGAGTCCATCTAGACTCATATGCTAGAAGCCTTCCAATAACTTCACTTGGCTTCATATTCTTGTAATCACTATTCTCCTCAAGAGCCGTCACTTTTGACTCAAATCTTGCTGGAAGCGACCTCATAATTTTTTGCTTGATCCTCCTATCCGAATAGGGATCACCAAGTTGATGGCTCTGATTGACTATGTCCATCAACTTCACTTGAAAGTCGTTGAAGCACTCATCCTCCTCCATCCTAAATTGCTCGAATTGTGTTTGGAGGACTTGAAGCTTGGAGTCCTTGAAGCTTGGAGTCCTTGACCACCTCGGTTCCCTCATAGGCCGTCTCTAGAATCTCCCATGCCTCTTTTGCAATTCTTGTTGTCTGGGTCAATTTGTACTGATTGTCATCCATTGCACAAAGAATAGCATGCATAGCCTTGTTGTTCCACTTGGATGCTTCAAACTCTTGAGTTGACCATTCCGACTTTGGCTTGGGAACTACACTTTCGTCTTCAAGAGTCTTTTCCGGAAGAGTGTAGCCATCTTCAATTGCCATCCATGCTCGGTCATTTATTTGGCAAATGTAAGACTCCATCTTGCCTTTCCAAGAGGCATAGTTTACTCCGATGAGCAAAGGGGGTCTTGTGCTAGAGGCTCCCTCATTACCACTTCCGTTCCCACTCATAGTGTTTGGGTATGAATGAGATGAATGTTTATGATGCAACAATCACAACCAAAATGCAAGACACACAAAGAGCAAGGATCACCTAAGTTTATCTAGGAACCCGCTCTGATACCAATTGAAAATACACAAAGTGTGTCTAATACAACCTAGAGGGGGGGGGGGTGAATAGGTTTTAGTTGATTTATTACCAACTTTTCGACTTAATCAATTTTAATAATCCTACTCCGTATTAGCAATCAATCAATCCAATATAAATATGCGGAAAACAATAAAAACACAAGGATTGATTTACGTGAGAAACCCTCCAACTGGGCAAAACTCACGGGCTATCCTTCTAGCCACATACGGTCCTCAAATCCACTATTTGAACGAAAGTTTACAACCTAGGTTGACCTCAAGTCACACCTACTTGGTCACTAACCCTTTCACTCTACCCAACGGGCCTTTAATAGCGATTCTTGACCACAAGCTTGTGCACTAACCCACTTAGTCACAAAGCTTAACAATCAATGAAGAGGTTAAACAACCTATGTGAATATGTAAAAGATATTCAAACATGCAATTAATGCTAGGCAACAATAAATGCTTATCTAAGGATTTAAAGATGTCAATAAATACAAATCCTAGATATCAATATCTAAATGCAAATGCATGAAGATTTAGCTAGAAGGGTAAAATCGTCCTAAATGCTAGCTATTAATGAACAAAGCTCTCAACCAACAAACATCAACTCAAACATGTTATAAATGCCAATAAACATAAAGATATGCAATAAAAACATATAAAAGAGCTAACCCTAGGCAAACAAGAACATAAATAAATACAAAGAGATTTAGGGCATGTTCAAGTTACCTAGTCAATGAAAGCAAGAAGAATCCATGATGAGATGATGCTTGAAGAGGTTAAATGCACATGGATTTGTGTTTGGTTGAGTAAAGATGAGTTCTTGGGAGTTTCTCTCTCTAAGGGAAGCTTGGCCTATCAAAAATGGCTTCTTGAACTCATAAAAACGAGCAAGGAAGAAGATAGAGTATATATAAGGGAGCCCTAGACAAAACAGCATCGTTTTGAACTTAGGGCATAAAATCCCGTCAATACCGCTAGATGGACCGCGTCGCATGCAGGTGTCCAGACCGCGGTACACACATCAGTGCACCGTCTGGACAACAACGCGGTGCAGGGCGCTGTGCATTCAGGTGCACAGGCCGCGGTATGGGCAACAGAGGCCTACTGGACAACACCGCGACTTGGGTCGCTTTGCGTGCAAGTGTACAAGAAGCGGTACAGGAAGCATGACCCTGCTGAGGTATACCGCTCTGTATGCCGCGGTGTAAGCATGTCTTGCCAAGCGGTCTAGGCCGCGCTAAGAGAAGAAATTCTCTTTTCTGGGCAAACTCAACACACTAAGTAATGTGCAAAATGTGCAAGTGTGGAGTGTGAAAGGAGGCATACAATGCATCATTCAATAACATGAAGATAAGAACAATAATGCATTCAAGTGAGTGTGTGCAACTAGATCTCTTCAAAGAAGGTTAAACTAGTGAGATACCTTTGAAGTGCTCTTTGAGAGAGATGATGTCCTTGAAGCTTGATCACACTCAAGAGGCCTAAAATACCCTTACAAAGAATGATCCCCAATGTGGTTTGTCAACGAAATAAGCCAATCAAAAATAAGGAACTTACAATGAAATCAAACTTTATAAGGAAAAAGTTCCTAAGAATGAGCATGAAGAGCAATTCATGAATAGGATTCCATAGGCCTCGGCAGTTGGAAGTCTCATGTATGTAATACTATGTACTAGACAAGATATTTGTTTTGTTGTAGGCATAGTTAGTAGGTTTCAATCGAAACCTGGTCTTGATCACTGGATGGAAGTCAAGCATATTTTCAAGTATCTCAGGAGAATGAGAGATCATATGCTTGTATACTCTGAAGGGGACTTAATTCATGTTGGGTATACAGATTCTGATTTCCAGTCAGATTCTGACTCTAGGAAATCCACATCAGGATCTTTGTTTACTCTTGGAGTAGGCGAAGTCATATGGAAGAGTATCAAGCAATCCTGTATTGCTGATTTCACCATGGAAGTTGAGTATGTTGCCGCATGCGAAACTACTAAGGAAGCTGTCTGGCTCCGTCAATTCTTGATTGATTTGGAAGTGGTTCCTAATGCGAATAAGCAGATCACTATCTACTATGACAACAGTGGAGCAATGGCCAATTCTAGAGAACCAAGAAGTCATAAGAGAGGGAAACACATTGAAAGGAAATATCACATTCTAAAGGAAATTGTGCATAAGGGTAATGTGACGATTTCCAAGATCACGTCAGCAGAAAATCTAGCGGATCCCTTTACAAAGGCTTTACAACAGAAGAGTTTTGATAGGTACCAAGAGAACATTGGAATGAGAGATATGACACACTTGCTATAATGCAAGTGGGAGATTATTAGGATTATGCTCAATATCAAGAGTTTAATAATGTATATGACAATCTTTTCATATTAATAAAGTGATTTCTAGTTTAACAAATCTTATAGCATTTATAGTTTAATTATTATAATTGTCAAAATTAAATAATCATAAGGTCAAAAGACTATGAGAAATGAAGAATTGTTTGTACATCTTGATATGTATGAGGTAGACACAATTCTTTAGTTAGTATTGAATAATATTCACAACTTAAGATAAAGGTTGGGCGCCTTTACCTTGTTAAAGTTGTGGATTATTTTGCTAGCATTTGAGTGGGATCAAATGTGTTATAATGAGTTTAAAATCATCAAAGTGTAGTGTCTTTGGGCAAAAGAATCTAGTGCACTAGGTGCATTGAATAGGATCACAATGAAATACTTTATCCAAAACTATCAGTGGATAAAAGTTTTCACTTAATGACAATCGGAGAGTATATCTCAATCTTGAGATAAATGATGGACTTATGGTTACAAGTGTTATCATTTCAGCTGTCAATGAGTACGTTTATATAGCATAGTCTATCTTCGATGGTTTGGCGGTATTCATTTGTTAATCGATGGAGGAATTCATTTATAGATATGGACATTGTGGCTCCATTTATTAAATGTGAGTAGAATATCATCATATGGATATTTTGAGGTATTGGATATTAAATCTTAACGTTAAGTTTTCGATGGTGTCTATTGAAATATGGCTTCTGGGCAAGTCAAAATATCCAATTTCAAAATATGGTCATCTGAGTAAATATGGTAATTAGGAGAGCTATAAGCGGTCTATGAGCTCTTGGCGATTACTAATATTTTTCACAAGGATACATTATCTCCAATAAGGTTGTCTAGGGTACGAATGAGAAATATTAACTTGTTCTATCTTTATCTAAGAGTTCAATTTTAGCTCTTTAGTAGAATGAGCTAAAATTAATAGATCGAACCTAAATGAATCATTTGTTGATTGTAATTACGTTATGTCTATAAGAACTTAAATTTAGATAGCCTGCCAAGATCCCTAATCCACATGAACTTGAATGGATCACTTGATACATTCTACTGAACTAATTTATGAGTCCATCTAGAATTGTTTTCAGATTTCGGAATCCAAAAGTTTTGGAGAGGTGCGGTCATGTGTGATCAAGACACGCGGTAACTCTTCAAAAGCCTGGAATGGGTGGCAAAGGATGTCTGAATCCTTGGGCGGGCCTAATGGGGTGCGTTTAGCATTCCATTAATACACTAAGAATATAATTTGCACATTTTAAATAAATGGGCTGCTAAATTATATTAATGTATTAATTTAAAGCATCTGGACTAATTTTTAGTAATTAAGAATGGGTTTAGTTCATATGTGGACTTTTTTTTAAAGTCCAATTGATTTAATAAAATGGAAAAACAATATATTGCCCATGTATAGGCTTGGGCGGCAATGGCTAAATAATTAGCCTAATATATTGTTTTATTTCATTTTTTAATTAAATGGAATTTGACTTTTAATCAAAAATTAATTAATTAAATGGAAATTAATTAATTAATTTTTTATTTAAAGTGAAATTCTTTTTCTAACTAGGAGTAGGACTCTTAGTGTCATACTATTGTTAGTAGTATGGTAAGTATCAAAGACTGATACTCGCTTTTTGTGTCGTTAACAAATTGCGGATCAAAAAATGTATTTATAAAAAGTCCTATGCAATGTGCTCTAAAGTTTTGAAAACTTAGTAAAGAGGTAAGCAAGGGTATCGTCCATATGGAGGTGTCATCTGTCGATTGTCTCTCGTTTTAGTGATTATTGAAAGCAATGTAAATAAGAACATGGCAAGGGTAAGAGTGGTGTGTGTGAAGTGTAAGCATGTTTGTGTGTGTGTGTGTGTGTGTGTGTGTGTGTGTGAGAAAAGAGCATAAAAATGAAGATGATAAAAATAAGAGAACATGTAGAGATGAGAATGGTGATTAAAGTGATAAATATAAATGGCGGATAGGAGAGATGGAAGAAAATGGATACATATGGTACTGATGACCACCAAAACATTCACGCCACCTAGAATAACTAATTGCAAAGACACTCCTATATTGGGTTCAACCTAGCCTTAAGTACGACCTCTAGATATGGAAATGGGAGAGTCGTCTAGTCCTCTAAAGCTACTCACCGAGGATGTATCGCATGAGCAACTACTAAGGACCGCGTTTAAGCATGTATATTAAAGAGATAAACATAAGATCGACAACCGATCGCTACTCACATGTCACGTGTAAGCAACAACCAATGGAGTCATTAAGCATAAATGGACCCTCGATGACTACTCGCCGATAGTGTATCGCACGAGCAATGACCAAGAGTCGTGACCCGATTGCTACTCGCCGAGGGTGTATCGTACGAGCAATGCTTAAGGGTCGCATAAGCATTATAGAACCGAAACCCACAAAGGCATCATGTATACACTTCATGAATTCCATCCAAACAAACATGTTAACAGTCATTTTTGGCAGGGGTCCAAAAAAGAATTTTCCATCCGGCAGGTACCTGGTAGGACCTAGATCGTGACCGGTACCTAGATACCGGGGATGCTCTACACCATGAACTGGAAAGAAGTCTGTACCACATCTCATAGTCTACCAGGTACCAACCAATGCTATACCATGATACCTCGTACCTGGTTCCTAGGTACCACGATACGTCGTACCTGGTACCTTGTTACCGCGACATCTACCTGGTACCCAAGTACCGCGATATCTGTCCAAGATCTAACCAGAATGTGTATCCTACCCGCCAAGTAAGAAAAATGGAACCAGGAAGAGGTATCAGCACGCTAGAACAAGCGCCACGCCAGTAAGCACTCTGATACACCAGTGTACCATACCACCGGGATACAGAGTCAGAATTCTCCTTCAAGCAACATAAAAGAGAAAGTTGACCTCTCTAGTAATGAATAGATAATCAACGCCATTAATGAGGGAATCAGTCAACTCCATTATTGGCCATTCATAACACCATTAATGAGGGAATCAGTCAACTCTATTAATGGAGATAATCAACCCCATTAATGAGAAGATCAGTCAACTCTTTAATGGCCATTCACAACGCCATTAATGAGGGAATCAATCAACTCTATTAATGGAGAAAATAAGCCCCATTAATGACAAGATCAGTCAACTCTTTAATTGCCATTCCCAACGCCATTAATGAGATATTATTCAACTCCATTAATGCCAGGTCAATGTTCCTTTGATTGCGAATTAATTAGTGGAGTGGGCAACAAGAATGAGAACATATAAATACGACCTACTTCTCTCCAATAAGGAGGTTCGAACGGAAAACACATTTCACCAGCTCTGGTTCTGAATTGGCCACTAGCTGTCTCGAACATCTTCCAACATCTCCATATCTCCAAGCTTTCTCTAATCTCCAACAAGAAATATGGATGTCTGATTTGATCCATAAATCGTAAGAGACACCATCGTTTATCAATGGAGGACGGATTTCATCCCCTCTTCCAAAAATACAGTCACCATCACCTACAGAGTGTTTTCTCCATCATGGTATAGAAAAACACTTACTTATCGCCTACAACACGAGTTCGCCATCGCCTAGAGTGTAAAAGGGACCTTGCCTGAATTCCCTCTACACCACCATTGTATCGAGTACTATGTATGTCCATTTTCGCCATGAATATACCGGTACCAAATGGTACCCCTCCAACTGTGACCTATCAGGACTCAGTTTGTACTAATGTAAGCTCTCCGGAGCACCTATCGAGATATATAAATAAAAAGAAGGGTCTTTCTCCTTCATATGGATACTGCCTGGGGGTTTTTCAGCATGTGATCAATCGTGATGCTTTTTCCCCCTAGGTCAGTCCACCACTACTAAAAGAGTTGTCATTCTCCCATCTATCTCCTTGTTATGAATGCATGAATGTGAGCTAGGTACTAACCCCGCTGATCCTAGCTCTCATGTACCCCACCTTGCATATTATCTTGGTCGGGGAATTACGGAGGGCACCTAGAGAGGTGATCAGGTACCAGGATCTTATACCAGGACCGGGTACCAGTCTACTGCACCAGATGAGCGGGATGATTGTTCTCCTACTTACCTTACCTCTCGCGGTATCTACCCAGTTTGAGGACGTTGATCGATCAAATACCTCTCTTTCACTCTTACCATAATCATGGTACGAAGTACCTACCCCCCGCTGCGACCTCCGGGGTAGCGGGTTGTGGGTGTTAATTGAGATTCCTCACCCAGAGTGGATTTTTTGTTAACAAAACAAAAATACACAATTCAATCCTAAACATGCATTTCGAATAATCCATCGACATATGAGCAATCATGGGATGCTTAATTAATCTACTCCTAAATTACATTAATCTACTCCTAATCCCAATCATGAACACATACCAATTTCTACTCTACATGCCATGAATGGAAAAACAAGAGTTATCCCTAGCATGCATCAAGAGTTGGGTTGTCAATCCTACTTAATACAAGTCAAGTGTCAAATTAAGTGTAATTGAATGAGACAATACAAAAAGAAATCAAATACAAGTCAATTAAATAAATGGAACTAGTATTAGGGTTTACATATTTCCCAAATGGGGATACATATCAAATAAAGAAAATACAAGAGGAGAGTAGCTAGAAGAAACCCAAGGTTGTCAATTCTGGATCTCTAAGCTCGGAGAGTGGCTCAATGGTCATCTCGGATCTCCAAGCATCATTGAAGCTCCTCCTCCTCATAGACAAGGTAGGGTGCTCTTTCCTCTTGAATCTCCTCCAAAGATGGGTGGCAATTCATGGAGGAAAACCTCCATGGATGCCTTTGGAAGCTCCTCCCTCTCTTGATTTGGTGGAGAAGATGAAGTGTGGAATGGATGGATTAATTGAATAATTGGATCCTTGGTCTTGTGGCAAAGTGATGTATTTATATGTTTGAGATGCTAGGGCATGAAATAAGCTTGAAAGGACGACTTTGCCCTTCTTAAAATGGCTGAAAATGCAACTTGAGCATAGCTGGAACACGTAGTGTGCGGGTACATGTGTGCAGTGTAGGAGAAAATCGATATAAAACGCAGCGGAAGAAACGAAAAATAGATTTCGTATGGTTTTAAAATTTTTCTCAAAGTTGAACCTTAACCTTTTAATTAATTAAACTCAAATATATACGGTTAGAGTTAAATACCTCTTGACACGTGATCCGATTGACTTACGTCGATTGGTAACCCGCAAAATCTTTTTCGATGCCCGTGAACACTACCAGCGTGAACAGTGATCGTGAACAGTACCCGCGTGAACAGTGATCGTGAACAGTCCTCTATCGATTAACAAATGTACACCACCAAACTATCGAGGATAGACTATGCTATATAATCTTACTCATTGATAGCTCTAATGATAATACTTGCAACCATAAGTCCATCATTTATCTCAGGATTAAGATAGACTCTCTGATTGTTCTCTTTAATGAAAAGACTTATATCTAGTGACGGTTCTAGATAAAGTATTTCATTGTGATCCAGTTCAATGCACCTAGTGCACTAGATTCTTTTACTCGAAAACGTTTCGATGATTTTAGACTCATCATATTCATTTGATCCCACTCAAATGCTAGTAAAATAATTCTACAACTTTAACAAGATAGAGGTGCCCAACCTTTAACTTAAGTTGTGAACGTTATTCAAGACTAACTAAAGAATTGTGTCTACCTCATACATATCTGGATGTATGAACAATTCTTCATGTCTCATAGTCTTTTGACCTTATGATTATTTACCTTGACAATTATAATAATAAATGCTATAAGTAATTGTAAGAATCAGAATTCACTTTATTAATATGAGAAGATTGTCAATTACAATATTACACTCTTGCCATTGAGCATAATCCTAACAATCTCCCACTTGCTCTATAGCAAGTGTGTCATATCTCTCATTCCCAAGTTCTCTAGATGTCTATCAAAGCTCTTCTGAGGTAGAGCCTTTGTGAAAGGATCCGCTAGATTTTCTGCTGACGCGATTTTGGTGATCGTCACGTCTCCCCTATGAACAATTTCCCTCAAAAGGTGATACTTCCTTTCAATGTGTTTACCTCTCTTATGACTTCTTGGTTCTTTCGAATTAGCCACTGCACCACTGTTGTCACAGTGTATAGTGATCTACTTATTCACACTAGGAACCACTTCTAAGTCAATCAAGAATTGGCGGAGCCAAACAGCCTCTTTGGCAGCTTCGCATGCAGCAACATACTCAGCTTCCATGGTGGAATCAGCAATACAAGATTGCTTGATACTCCTCCATATGACTGCTCCTCCTCCAATGGTAAACACAGATCCTGATGTGGATTTTCTGGAGTTAGAATCTGACTGGAAATCAGAATCTGTATACCCAACGGGAATCAAATCCCCTCCAGAGTATACAAGCATATAATCTCTAGTTCTCTTGAGATACTTGAAAATATGCTTGACTGCCGTCCAATGATCAGGACCAGGTTTCGATTGAAACCTGCTAACTATGCCATCAGCAAAACAAATATCTAGTCTAGTGTAGAGCATTGCATACATGAGACTTCCAACTGCAGAGGCATATGGAACTCTACTCATGAATTGCTCTTCATGCACATTCTTAGGTGCTTGACCCTTAGAAAGTTTGATTCCATGTCTAAAAGGTAACATACCTTTCTTGGAATCTTGCATGGTGAATCTAGACAAGATTTTATCAATGTATGAAGCTTGGGATAATGCAATCGTTCTATTCTTTCTATCCCTTATTACTTGGATACCAAGAATATAACTTGCTTCTCCCAAGTCCGTCATATCAAATTGTTTTGCTAATCATTCTTTCACTGATGTTAATACACCTACATCATTTCCAATGAGTAGTATATCATCAACATAAAGAATGAGGAAAACCAACTTGTCGCCTTTGATCCTCTTGTATACACAAGGTTCGTCAGGGTTTTGAATAAATCCAAAACCCTTTACAGCTTGATTGAACCTTATGTTCCAGGATCTGGATGCTTGCTTTAGTCTATATATGGACTTTTGCAACTTGCATACTCTTTCTTCTTGGCCTTTTTCAATGAATCCCTCTGGTTGCATCATGTAGATGCTCTCGTCAAGACTTCCATTAAGGAAAGCTGTCTTGACGTCCATTTGCCAAATCTCTAGGTCTAGAGATGCTGCAATGGATAAGAGTATCCTAATGGATTTAAGCATGGCCACATGTGAGAAGGTTTCCTCGTAATCGATACCTTCTTTCTGTGTATAACCTTTAGCTACTAGTATAGCTTTAAAGGTTTCCACCTTACCATCCATACCTCTTTTCCTCTTGTATACCCACTTGTACCCAATGGGTTTTATCCCTTTAGGCAAGTCTACAAGGGACCAGACTTTGTTATTGAACATCAATTCAATCTCGGATTGCATTGCCTTTTGCCAATGACGACAATCAACATCCTCCATAGCTTCCTTGTACGTGTAGGGATCATCGTCGTCTGGGAGATTCTCAACAGATTCTCCTAGACTGATATATCTTTCGGGGGTTGTTCTAACCCTCCCACTACGACGAGGAATGGTAGGTTGTTGATCTTGTGTTGGAGTGGAACTTACAATTGGGCTGGGTTGTGAAACCTCTTGTGGAATTGTATCTCCTGACATCTCATTCAGGACAATTCTACTCTTGGGCACAAAATTATTCATATAGTCCTTTTCTAGAAATGAAGCATTTGTTGAAACAAATACTTTTAGATCAGAAGGACTATAGAAATAATATCCTTTAGTTCCTTTTGGATACCCCACAAATATACATGTTTCCGAACAGGACTCCATCTTTTCTGTCTTTCCTTTCAACACATGTGCAGGACAACCAAATATCCTCATGTGTTGTAAACTAGGCTTTCGCCCAGCCCACAATTCATGTAGGGTTTTAGGGACAGATTTAGATGGTACATCGTTTAGAATATATATTTCTGTTTGTAGAGCATATCCCCAAAAAGAAATAGGAAGTGTTGAATAACTCAACATTGATCTAACCATCTCTAAAAAAGTCCTATTTCTCCTTTCTGCTACCCCATTTTGTTATGGTGTACCTGGTGTAGAAAGCTAAGAAACTATACCATTATCAATAAGATATTGCTGAAACTCTCCAGATAGATATTCTCCACCACGATCAGATCTCAAGATTTTTATATGTTTCTCAAGCTGATTTTCTACTTCAGCTTTGAATGCTTTGAACATATCAAATGCATCCGACTTATGTCTCATGAGATACATGTAACCAAATCTTGAGTAATCATCTGTGAAGGTGATGAAGTACTCATATCCACCTCTAGCTTGAATGCTCATAGGACCACATACATCAGTGTGTACTAGTCCTAAACATTCAGTGGCTCTTGCACCTTTGGTATTGAACGGCATTTTGGTCATTTTACCTTCCAAACAAGATTCACAAGTTGGTAGATCATCAACCTTTAAGTCACTTAAAGGTCCGTCACATACCAATCTTTTAATCCTATTAAGGTTAATGTGACCTAGGCGTAAATGCCAAAGATAGGTTTCATCTTTTGATAATTTTACTCTTTTATGATTAGGTTCCGTTATTTCTGTGTCTAACGAGTGAGAGATATTTCTATGCAAAAAGAATAAACCGTTTTCCAATGTACCTTTGCAAACAACTTTGTCATTCTTACTAATAATAAAAGTTTTATTAAAAGTAACCGAATATCCAAACTTATTTAAACAAGAAACTGAAATTAAATTCCTCTTGAATTGAGGTACATAATAAACGTCTATTAAATCTAAATGCCTATTAGAATCTAAATGCCTATTAGAATCTAAAATAACTCTAATATCTCCCACTGCACTTGCAGACACTAACGTTCCGTTGCCCAAGCTCAAATTGACTTCATCTTCATTCAACCTTCTCTTTTCCTGAAACCCCTGCAAGGAATAACAAACATGATTAGTGGCTCCAGAGTCTATGATACAAGAATCAGTAGAATCTGCCAGAAAACATGTTTCTAGATAATTAACATTACCTTTTTCCTTCTTTTTCTGGGACTTTGGGCAATCTCTTTTCCAATGTCCCTTTTCACCACAAAGGAAGCATTTCCCTTTGATCTTGGTTACTTTCTTTGTTTCCTTCTTGGTAGGCCCAAGTTGTTTTTTCTTCTGTTGTTTCTTGACCTTCTTACGGGTCTTAACAGTAGCAACTTTACCAACCAAATGAATCTCTTGACCTTTGTTTTTCACAAGGACCTTTTCAGGGCTTTGAACATCTTGCATCAGGCCCTGCAAGGTGTATTCCTTTTTATTCAAGGTGTAGTCCAACTTGAACTGATCAAAGGAATCTGACAGTGAGTTAACTACCATATCAATTTTGGTCTCACCATCAATCTCAGCACCATTTAGTTCAGCAATATTGAGATGTGCTATGACTTTCATCATGTGATCTTTCACAGATTGTCCAGGTTTCATCCTAAGATTCATAAAAGCAGTCACTGCCTCTCTCTTAGTCGTCCTAGACCTCATAGCAAACATTTCTTCTAGAGACATCATTATATCAGCAGCGGACTCCATTCCTTCATGTTGCTGTTGCAACACGTCGGAGATATTGGCCATAATGTAACATTTTGCCATATCATCAGAAGTCTTCCAATGCTCATACTCATCTCTTTGCATCATATTAGATTCATTATTAGGAAGGGGTGGTTTAGGAGTGGTCAGAACAAACTTATGTTTTTCACTTTGCAGCAACAACCCAATTTTCCTTTTCCATGTTACGTAGTTATCTCCAGTTAAGGTGTTATCTTTCAGGATGTTCATAAGTGATGGGGTCATGATTTCTGATTAAATCAAAAACATATATAAGTAAATAATCATGATAATAGCACTTTTAAAAATTTATCTTGAATTAAAATAAATAATTCAATCATAAAAATTCAACGGTGATCCATCACCCATAAATATTACGCCTCCTTTGGTAGTTCACACTATTTACTAGTTAAACTAGGTCCCACCTAATTGTTAACATAACAACCAGCGTTTTTAATTTTAGCCTTGTAATTTTTATTAACAAGAACTCTTGGGAGGATATTAATAAAATTACATTGAGTGTGTTACCAAGATATCGACCCTCAATTTTCTCTCACGAAAATCCCACCTTGGGGAGTAGATTTCGTTTAAGTCAATTGTCTAGTCTATCCTTGTAAGGAAGTATATTGTTAAATTCCATTTATGGACGCCCCTTGGGGGGATTACCAAAAATAATAAAACTTAACTAATCTTGGAGGCCATAGGCGTTCTTGCACACCTTCTCCCACTCAATTATTTAAGGCGTGTGATTAAATCCCAAAGAATGATTTTTACCAAGTTATCTAGATGCCAATTAGATACCTAAATCATTCAATGCATGTTCATACCAAAAGAGATATATGAGTGGCACTCCTATTCTAAAATGTCATGTTATCATACAACAACAAATATTGTAATATTTAAGCAAAAATTAAATAGCAACAATTTTGGCCCATCCTAGAAAAGCAAGTAAATTACAATTGTTAGGAATACAAGATCTTCAGGTGGCCATCAACCATACGCTTGTCCCTCGGCCTCCTCCCATGGACGTGCACAGCCCACAACCCCACAAAGGGGCTGCCTTGTGCAGCCCATAAGGCCACACAAGGCTGCCGTGCGCAGCCCACCAAAGATTGGGCTTGCCATGCGCAGCCCAATCCAGTCCTAGGGTGCGCACGGTGCTCGTTCTCGGTTCCAGTTGCTTCGTTTTTCTTCATGTCTTCGAATTTTCAATACCCGAATACATTACATCATATTACGAATAAATTACTGCAAAATTTTTTTTATTTTTTTATTTTACTGCAACAAGATTTACAAAAACAAATACTGCACCTGATTACAAAAAAAAAAATACTGCACTTATTTTACATACAAAAAAAATAAAATCTTAGCAACTACCAAGAAGGAATTATGGCGATAATAGACCACCCTTCTTGTTACAAATCCGAAACAAAAATTACATTCAAATTCTAGGACCAAAATCGAGCAATAACAACTCACTTTATAAAACATATATAAATCCATACATTCAACATGTAATTATTATGCGAATACCTAGAGTGCCATCACTTTCTAAAACATGTATAATCACAATAAAAAAGAAATAGATTCACGTATATATACGTTAATTAATTAAAAGGTACAACCAAGGCTCTGATACCAATTGTAGGACAAAATCGATATAAAACGCAGCGGAAGAAACGAAAAATAGATTTCGTATAGTTTTAAAATTTTTCTCAAAGTTGAACCTTAACCTTTAATTAATTAAACTCAAATATATACGGTTAGAGTTAAATACCTCTTGACGCGTGATCCGATTGACTTACGTCGATTGGAAATCCGCAAAATCTTTTCCGATGCCCGTGAACAGTACCTGCGTGAACAGTACCCGCGTGTACAGTGATTGTGAACAGTACCCGCGTGAACAGTGATCGTGAACAGTACTCCCCGTAAACAGTGATCGTGAACAGTACCGCGAGATCTTCCAATCCGAACACGTACGTGAATCACCTAGGAGCGTGGTCTCCCTTTTTCTTTGAATTGCAAACCTGAGAATGGATGAACAAAGTTTTCTTTTTCTTTTGTTAATCACAAAACAATCAAAAGAAGACAAAAATTATTCCGGTCACTTTTGAGTTCTCAATCTAATGATCGAAACTCGCGTGAACCTAATTCGATGTTGTACACACAAGCTTATTGATGAACAAGCAATCAGTGTACTATCAAAGAATAATCTCTTCTCTCTTTTTTGTTTAGTAGAATAAAAATTATCCTTTTCTATGAATTGAGAAGAAGAAGAAAAATTGAATCATTCAATCAACTATCTTGGCCGAATTCTATATGTGAAATTATATGTTAATTAATCAAGGGCTAAGGTTCTTTCTTTTAAAAGGAAATTTTTTTGGAATATACCAATCTAATTTTTTGCTTCCACCGCATGTTTTTCCTTACATAAAGATAAAAACTTAGGGTTTCTACAAACCTTATAGACCTAAAGGTATTCTTGATCTCTCCAAACCTCAACAAAACTAGGTCGATCGACTACAAATCTAAAAAGAAAACTATGGCGACGACGCAACAATCTATAAATAACACAAGTCTCGCAAAATAACGCCAAAGTGGATCTAATCCATAACTAAATCAAAGAAGAAAGAAGAACACAAGCAATGAATCTAGGTAAATCCCTAAATATGACTTCACTAGTTCCCTATATGTAAAAAAAAAATATTTGAGTCTCTTACGAACCAAAGCAAAAAAAAAGTAGAAGACATTTAGCTTACCTTAATATTGGGTTTGTAGATTTTGTTGAAAGATTCACAAATGGATGCTTTGTTTTCAAAGGTTATCCTTGGTAAAACAACTTCTTGAACACGATAAAAGAATTGGAAGTGTAGAAGTTTGGTTTATAAACCACACCCCTTAACTCCAATCACCACGTGTCGTAACCGCTGCGGTTACCACTTGGCCTGGGTAACTGTGAGGTTAATTTAAAATTCAATTTATTACTTTAGTGTGCCCAAAACTAAAAAAGAAGAGCCAAAAATTAGGTGCCACGTCAACCCTAGGAATTGAATCTCTAATCCCATCGTTTCGGCTTCTCAAAGTTCGTGAAGTAGCCGACACCTCATCATAACGAAAGTTCTTATCAATTGTTCTATTCAACACATTATCAAACCCACGCTCGACTGGACTCAAATTTACACTCTCTAATTCAAAGATTTCCTATTTAGAGAGTAGGGGACAAACTGTGGTAGCCAAAATAGGCTTCAAGCCTAATGTTAAGCCCATCACCAACTTCGTGATTGGACCCGATCCAAGCCCATTAAGTTCGAGTCGACCCGAAAGGCTCTTTCAGAGTCATCTTTTGACTCAGTCACTCCTTCACTCTCAACTCCGCAGATAACGATTTGTCAGTTTAACAGTTTGAATTTAAGCGTGTAATCCCTCAAAATCCTGTTTGGATTTCAGGGATCTCTCTCAACAGCACTCCAACATGCTATTGGGTCCAAGTCATCTATAAATAGAACCCTTTCTTCAGTAGAAAAGGATTCTGACTTCTCCCACTTTCACTCAAGCTTTAGCGTGCCAAAACTCTGCCCATTTAACAACTCTGGTCAGTGGAATACTAGAACTTGATTCCTTCCCAATAATCTCTTTATCTTTACGCTCAGCCCAAGCGCACCTAAGGCCAATAACCGACCCCTCCTTTTCTCTTTTATTTATTTTTTTGTTATTTTCAATCTTTTTACAGGTTTCAGCCACAATCAACTCATTTGATTCGACCGGTTAGACCAAGTTGCTTGTGCCTAACTTGAATCTGACCCAATCCACATCAACCGTAGATCGACCATCTACAAATATATACTTGCCATATGTCATTTGCTATTTGGGATACAAAGTAATTTTCTGATACGGAATCTTGTACCTTTTTTTACGGAATTCTTAATACAGTAAAAACCTAATAAAATTACATTTTTGCGACTAATATAAATTATTATTTTATCGATAAATAACTACTTTATTAATTTATCAATAAATGAATATTTATTAATTGGAAAAGAGTTTTATGTTTTTATTACTTGTAAATGTATTATTTTTTTTAGTACCCTTTAGTGCACCAATTCACCCATTGTGATTTGGCATTTTTTTGGCACTTTCGCATTCAAGTCACTTGCAACTCACTTGCAATCTTACATTAAAATATTATCTTGTTTTGACATGATCACATGCAATCATATACAACAATCATTGGTGCACCGGTGTACAATAGAATGCCTTTATTATTTGTTTTGGACCAAAATACATGTATGACTTATAAATAAATAAATAAACAATGGATGTGGTCAAATTATGGAAATGTGATAGATGTAGAGCACCTTTTGAATTATCCTATTGAAAATGATATAGTGATGAAAATGGCTACGAAAGAGGAGATTGTTCGAGGGATAATAAATACATCTACCAATGATAATCATGATTTAGATGACAGTTGTTTTTTATAACACAACTGTTTCTCCAAATGAGGTCTTTCATAACTATTTGCTACAGAATGAAATATATAAATATATATATACAGAAATTTTCAAGTCAGTACGCACTGATATAACTTTATCAGTGCGTTGGATGTGGACCATTAGATTTACATACTTTGACTCAAAGTGTATGCATTTGTCAAAACTTCTCCATAATCAGTGGTTCAAATGCAACGCACTGATATAAGTTATATCAGTGGGCACTAAGGAGAAAAAGAATGTATATATATATATATATATATATATATATATATATACACACACACACACACACAGATATACATATATATCAAATGTGGTGTATGTGTTGCAAACAATTACGGATGAGGTTGAGTTCAGTTCAAGTACAAATAAAAAATAGGCAAATGGGTTTAGATGCATTTTTTTAAGATGGAATTTGTTAACGGAAAAATTCAATCGGGGTGAAAATCTCAGTTAACACCCTCACCCACTATCGGTAGCAGCAGCAGGGTAGGTACCTTCGGTACCGGGGTCCCTCTTTTAGTATGATCGAGGTCGACTAACCAAAGAATGGATAAAGGACACAAAGGGACCGGGAGATGTAAAAACGAAAACTGTTTTATTTAATCAACTCCTACCATGGGTTTACAATGTGAATACGTACATATCTCTCACTCTTTTCACTCTTTTACATAGGGTGGAGATGGAGAAAACGTCTGTGTCGATAAGTGGATTTTCCTCTAGTGATTGTCAATGGACTCTCACTGGATTCCGAGAACCTCTCGGGACCTCTCTTTCATTCTGGTGATCAATAAATATTCGAAAACGTTCCGTTTTTTACCCTTCAGTGCCGTATATATAGTACTTCCATAATCTCCTCAAAATCCGGTCGTTTTTAATGAAGATTATAGAGAGTCCTACTTTAAGCGTTGAAAGGCATTTGCGTGGAGCTGAAGGCGCGTGATTAGATCCCGTTAATCAATGGCAAATTTGAATTATGATTCGATCGATCATAGGGTCATTGATGGCGCTTTATTTTGGCGATGGAGTCAACTTTCGTTCTTCGTGGAGTAGCTTGATGGCGATTGAGTCAACTTTCCTTCTTTGCAGAGCTTAGAGGGAGATTCTGATCGTGAGTTTTAATGGAGGGTAGCGCTGACCCCCCATGTTGATGGACTTGTTCTACTTCCTACTGGAATGGTGCTCGTGTCTTCATGTTCCCTATCGTATTAACTGGGTGGTAAGGTACTTGCCTTAGAAGAGCTCTGGATGATCATACTGAGTCTCAGGTGGGAGTCGAGGTGACACTAAGGTGGATATCTAGGTAGCACCGGGGTAGGTATGGAGGTACCTGATACCTTGATCGACGCCGAGATGCTTGCGGGGTGCTGGGCGTGTGAGCTATCATCGTGCTAGTCTTGAGCTGGTATCAGGAGCTTCAGTAGGGCGAGATACATACTTTCGGGGATGATGTCCTATCTAGATAGATAGGTAGTCGGGGTCCTGACCTTATCAAGTATCGGCTCTATCTAGGTAGTGGTATCAATCTCACTGGTTGTCTTGAATATCAAGATGATCTTTCCTAGATAGATTCTCGTCGGAAAATTCTCATTTGGTCCCTTGCCAGAAAAAACTGTTAACAGAAGTCCCCCCTGACTTGAACACCGGTATCGGGTTGTGGTTGGAGTCAGGATAGATAGCACTAGGAGAATTTTTTCGTAACGTCTCATAGGAGGGAATCTTTTCTTTGCACGCTGATTTTGTTAGGATTATGTTCAATGGAAAGAGTGTAATATTGTAATTGACAATCTTCTCATATTAATAAAGTGAATTCTGATTCTTACAATTACTTATAGCATTTATTATTATAATTGTCAAGGTAAATAATCATAAGGTCAAAAGACTATGAGACATGAAGAATTGTTCATACATCCGGATATGTATGAGGTAGACACAATTCTTTAGTTAGTCTTGAATAACTTTCACAACTTAAGTTAAAGGTTGGGCACCTTTATCTTGTTAAAGTTGTAGAATTCTTTTACTAGCATTTGAGTGGGATCAAATGAATATGATGAGTCTAAAATCATCTTAAGGTTTTCGAGTAAAAGAATCTAGTGCACTAGGTGCATTGAACTGGATCACAATGAAATACTTTATCTAGAACCGTCACTAGATATAAGTCTTTTCATTAAAGAGGACAATCAGAGAGTCTATCTTAATCCTGAGATAAATGATGGACCTATGGTTGCAAGTGTTATCATTAGAGCTATCAATGAGTACGATTATATAGCATAGTCTATCCTCGATAGTTTGGTGGTATACATTTGTTAATCGATAGAGGACTTCATTTATAGATATGGACATCGTGGTTCCATTTATTAAATGAGAGTATAATATCATCATATGGATGTTTTGAGGTATTGGATATTAAATCTCAACGTTGAGTTTTCAATAATGATTATTGAAAACATGGCTTCTGGACAAGTCAAAGTATCCAAGTTCGAAATGTGGTCATATGAGGAAATATGGTAACTTGGAGAGCTATAGGCGGTCTATGAGCTCTTGGCGATTACTGATATTATTCACGAGGATACACCATCTCCTATAAGATTGTCTAGGGTATGAATGAGAAACATCTCCTTATTCTATCTTTATTTAAGAGTTCAATTTTAGCTCTTTAGTTGAATGAGTTAAAATTAATAGATTGGACCTAAGTGAATCATTTGTTGATTGTGATTAGGTTGTGTCTATTGAAGCTTAAATTTAGATAGCCCGCCAAGATCCCCAATCCACACGTATTTGCATGAATCACTTGATATAGTCTACCGGGCCGATTTAAGGGTCCATCTAGAATTGTTTTTAATATATCAAGAATATAATATGTCTATTATTTAATTAATGGGCTGCACTATTATATTAATATATTAAAAGGAGACATGTGGGCTTGTTTCTTTTAATAAGAATGGGTCTGGTTTACATGTGGGCTTTTATTTAAAGTCCAATGGATTAAATGAAATAAGAAAGTAATATATGGCCCATTTATATAAGTGGGGCGGCAAGGTGTATATATTAACCTAATATATTATTTTGTTTCATTGTTTTAATTAAATAAGAATTAGTTAATTTATTAATTAATTGTTTAATTAAGAAACAAATCTTTTTCTGATCAGGAAATATATTTCTTAAAGTATACTATTGGTAGTAGTATATTAAAAGTAAAAGACTTGTTTGATAAGAAAATAAATAATTAATTTTATTTATTTAATCAAATAAGAAGTCTTTTTATTTAGTCAATAAAAGAATAAAAATATCTATGATTTGGATTAGGTTTTGAAGTCTAAAGGTTGATGGAAATTAGGGTGCAACACAAACTCTTTTTAGTATGTGATTTGCGGCAACCCTAGTCCATTTAGAGGAAGATTTCGACAATCCTAAATATAAGAGGAAGCAAAATTTCGGCCACCTATATAATTTCACATATAGAATTCGGCCAAGATAGTTGATTGAATGATTCAATTTTTCTTCTTCTTCTCAATTCATAGAAAAGGATAATTTTTATTCTACTAAACAAAAAAGAGAGAAGAGATTATTCTTTGATAGTACACTGATTGCTTGTTCATCAATAAGCTTGTGTGTACAACATCAAATTAGGTTCACGCGAGTTTCGATCATTAGATTGAGAACTCAAAAGTGACCGGAGTAATTTTTGTCTTCTTTTGATTGTTTTGTGATTAACAAAAGAAAAAGAAAACTTTGTTCATCCATTCTCAGGTTGGCAATTCAAAGAAAAAAGGAGACCACTCTCCTAGGTGATTCACGTACGTGTTCGGATTGGAAGATCTCACGGTACTGTTCACAATCACTGTTCACGGGGGTACTGTTCACGATCACTGTTCACGTGGGTACTGTTCACGGGCATCGGAAAAGATTTTGCGGATTACCAATCGACGTAAGTCAATCGGATCATGCATCAAGAGGTATTTAACTCTAACTGTATATATTTGAGTTTAATTAATTAAAGGTTAAGGTTCAACTTTGAGAAAAATTTTAAAACCATACGAAATCTATTTTTCGTTTCTTCCGCTGCGTTTTATATCGATTTTTTCCTACAATTGGTATCAGTGCCTTGGTTGTACCTTTTAATTAATTAACGTATATATACGTGAATCTATTTCTTTTTTATTGTGATTATACATGTTTTAGAAAGAGATGGCACTCTAGGTATTCGCATATATAATTACATGTTGAATGTATGGATTTATATATGTTTTATAAAGTGAATTGTTATTGCTCGATTTTGGTCCTAGAATTTCAATGTAATTTTTGTTTCGGATTTGTAACAAGAAGGGTGGTCTATTATCGCCATAATTCCTTCTTGGTAGTTGCTAGGGTTTTATTTTTTTTGTATGTAAAATAAGTGCAGTATTTTTTTTTTGTAATCAGGTGCAGTATTTTTTTTTGTAAATCTTATTGCAGTAAAATAAAATAAAAAATTCTGCAGTAATTTATTCGTAATATGATGTAATGTATTCGGGTATTGAAAATTCGAAGACACGAAGAAAAACGAAGCAACCGGAGAACGAGCACCGTGCGCACCCTAGGACTGGATTGGGCTGCGCATGGCAAGCCCAATCTTTGGTGGGCTGCGCACGGCAGCCTTGTGTGGCCTTATGGGCTGCGCAAGGCAGCCCCTTTGTGGGGTTGTGGGCTGTGCACGTCCATGGGAGGAGGCCGAGGGACGAGCGTATGGTTGATGGCCACCTGAAGATCTTGTATTCCTAACAATTGTAATTTACTTGCTTTTCTAGGATGGGCCAAAATTGTTGCTATTTAATTTTTGCTTAAATATTACAATATTTGTTGTTGTATGATAACATGACATTTTAGAATAGGAGTGCCACTCATATATCTCTTTTGGTATGAACATGCATTGAATGATTTAGGTATCTAATTGGCATCTAGATAACTTGGTAAAAATCATTCTTTGGGATTTAATCACACGCCTTAAATAATTGAGTGGGAGAAGGTGTGCAAGAACGCCTATGGCCTCCAAGATTAGTTGAGTTTTATTATTTTTTGTAATCCCCCCAAGGGGCGTCCATAAATGGAATTTAACAATATACTTCCTTACAAGGATAGACTAGACAATTGACTTAAACGAAATCTACTCCCCAAGGAGGGATTTTCGTGAGAGAAAATTGAGGGTTGATATCTTGGTAACACACTCAATGTAATTTTATTAATATCCTCCCAAGAGTTCTTGTTAATAAAAATTACAAGGATAAAATTAAAAACGCTGGTTGTTATGTTAACAATTAGGTGGGACCTAGTCTAACTAGTAAATAGTGCCAACTCCCAAAGGAGGCGTAATATTTATGGGTGTTGGATCACCGTTGAATTTTTATGATTGAATTATTTATTTTAATTCAAGATAAATTTTTAAAAGTGCTATTATCATGATTATTTACTTATTTTTGTTTTTGTTTTAATCAGAAATCCTGACCCCATCACTTATGAACATCCTGAAAGATAACACTTTAACAGGAAATAACTACGTAACATGGAAAATGAAAATTGGGTTGTTGCTGCAAAGTGAAAAACATAAGTTTGTTCTGACCACTCCTAAACCACCCCTTCCTAATAATGAATCTAATGTGATACAAAGAGATGAGTATGAGCAGTGGAAGACTTCTGATGATATGGCAAAATGTTACATTATGGCCACTATCTCCGACGTGTTGCAACAACAACATGAAGGAATGGAGTCCGCTGCTGATATAATGATGTCTCTAGAGGAAATATTTGCTATGAGGTCTAGGATCACTAAGAGAGAGGCAGTGACTGCTTTTATGAATCTTAGGATGAAACCTGGACAATCTGTGAAAGATCACATGATGAAAGTCATAGCACATCTCAATATTGCTGAACTAAATGGTGCTGAGATTGATGGTGAGACCAAAATTGATATGGTAGTTAACTCACTGTCAGATTCCTTTGATTAGTTCAAGTTGGACTACACCTTAAACAAAAAGGAATACACCTTGCAGAGCCTGATGCAAGATGTTCAAAGCGCTGAAAAGATCCTTGTGAAAAACAAAGGTCAAGAGATTCATTTGGTTGGTAAAGTTGCTACTGTTAAGACCCGTAAGAAGGTCAAGAAACAACAGAAGAAAAAGCAACTTAGGCTACCAAGAAGGAAACCAAGAAAGTAACCAAGATCAAAGGGAAATGCTTCCTTTGTGGTGAAAAGGGACATTGGAAAAGAGATTGCTCAAAGTCTTAGAAAAAGAAGGAAGAAGGTAATGTTAATTATCTAGAAACATGTTTTCTGGCAGATTCTACTGATTCTTGGATCATAGACTCTGGAGCCACTAATCATGTTTGTTATTCCTTGCAGGGGTTTCAGGAAAAGAGAAGGTTGAATGAAGATGAAGTCAATTTACGCTTGGGCAACTTAACATTAGTGTCTGCAAGTGCAATGGGAGATATTAGAGTTATTTTAGATTCTAGTAGGCATTTAGATTTAATAGACGTTTATTATGTACCTCTATTCAAGAGGAATTTAATTTCAGTTTCTTGTTTAAATAAGTTTGGATATTCGGTTACTTTTAATAAAACTTTTATTATTAGTAAGAATGACAAAGTTGTTTGCAAAGGTACATTGGAAAACGGTTTATTCTTTTTGCATAGAAATATCTCTCACTCGTTAGACACAAAAATAACAGAACCTAATCATAAAAGAGTAAAATTATCAAAAGATGAAACCTATCTTTGGCATTTACGCCTAGGTCACATTAACCTTAATAGGATTAAAAGATTGGTATGTGACGGACCTTTAAGTGACTTAAAGGTTGATGATCTACCAACTTGTGAATCTTGTTTGGAAGGTAAAATGACCAAAAGGCCGTTCCATACCAAAGGTGCAAGAGCCACTGAATGTTTAGGACTAGTACACACTGGTGTATGTGGTCCTATGAGCATTCAAGCTAGAGGTGGATATGAGTACTTCATCACCTTCACAGATGATTACTCAAGATTTGGTTACGTGTATCTCATGAGATATAAGTCGGATGCATTTGATATGTTCAAAGCATTCAAAGCTGAAGTAGAAAATCAGCTTGAGAAACATATAAAAATCTTGAGATCTGATCGTGGTGGAGAATATCTATCTGGAGAGTTTCAGCAATATCTTATTGATAATGGGATAGTTTCTCAGCTTTCTGCACCAGGTACACCTCAACAAAATGGGGTAGCAGAAAGGAGAAATATGACTCTTTTAGAGATGGTTAGATCAATGTTGAGTTACTCAACACTTCCTATTTCTTTTTGGGGATATGCTCTACAAACAACAATATATATTCTAAACGATTTACCATCTAACTCTGTCCCTAAAACCCCACATGAACTGTGGACTGGGCGAAAGCCTAGTTTACAACACATGATGATATTTGGTTGTCCTGCACATGTGTTGAAAGGAAAGACAGAAAAGATGGAGTCCCGTTCGGAAACATGTATATTTGTGGGGTATCCAAAAGGAACTAAAGGATATTATTTCTATAGTCCTTTTGATCTATAAGTATTTGTTTCAACAAATGCTTCATTTCTAGAAAAGGACTATATGAATAATTTTGTGCCCAAAAGTAGAATTGTCCTAAATGAGATGTCAGGAGATACAATTCCACAAGAGGTTTCACAACCCAGCCCAATTGTAAGTTCCACTCCAACACAAGATCAACAACCTACCATTCCTCATCGTAGTGGGAGGGTTAGAACATAACCCGAAAGATATATCGGTTTAGGAGAATCTGTTGAGAATCTCTCGGACGACGATGATCCCTACACGTACAAAGAAGCTATGGAGGATGTTGATTGTCGTCATTGGCAAAAGGCAATGCAATCCGAGATTGAATCGATGTTCAATAACAAAGTCTGGTCCCTTGTAGACTTGCCTAAAGGGATAAAACCCATTGGGTGCAAGTGGGTGTACAAGAAGAAAAGAGGTATGGATGGTAAGGTGGAAACCTTTAAAGCTAGACTAGTAGCTAAAGGTTATACACAGAAAGAAGGTATCGATTACGAGGAAACCTTCTCACCTGTGGCCATGCTTAAATCCATTAGGATACTCTTATCCATTGCAGCATCTCTAGACCTAGAGATTTGGCAAATAGACGTCAAGACAGCTTTCCTTAATGGAAGTCTTGACGAGAGCATCTACATGATGCAACCAGAGGGATTCATTGAAAAAGACCAAGAAGAAAGAGTATGCAAGTTGCAAAAGTCCATATATGGACTAAAGCAAGCATCCAGATCCTGGAACATAAGGTTCGATCAAGCTGTAAAGAGTTTTGGATTTATTCAAAACCCTGACGAACCTTGTGTTAGGATTATGCTCAATGGCAAGAGTGTAATATCGTAATTAACAATCTTCTCATATTAATAAAGTGAATTCTGATTCTTACAATTACTTATAGCATTTATTATTATAATTGTCAAGGTAAATAATCATAAGGTCAAAAGACTATGAGACATGAAGAATTGTTCATACATCCGGATATGTATGAGGTAGACACAATTCTTTAGTTAGTCTTGAATAACTTTCACAACTTAAGTTAAAGGTTGGGCACCTCTATCTTGTTAAAGTTGTAGAATTCTTTTACTAGCATTTGAGTGGGATCAAATGAATATGATGAGTCTAAAATCATCGAAACGTTTTCGAGTAAAAGAATCTAGTGCACTAGGTGCACTGAACTGGATCACATTGAAATACTTTATCTAGAACCGTCACTAGATATAAGTCTTTTCATTAAAGAGGACAATCAGAGAGTCTATCTTAATCCTGAGATAAATGATGGACTTATGGTTGCAAGTGTTATCATTAGAGCTATCAATGAGTACGATTATATAGCATAGTCTATCCTCGATAGTTTGGTGGTATACATTTGTTAATCGATAGAGGACTTCATTTATAGATATGGACATCGTGGTTCCATTTATTAAATGAGAGTATAATATCATCATATGGATGTTTTGAGGTATTGGATATTAAATCTCAACGTTGAGTTTTCAATAATGATTATTGAAAACATGGCTTCTGGACAAGTCAAAGTATCCAAGTTCGAAATGTGGTCATATGAGGAAATATGGTAACTTGGAGAGCTATAGGCGGTCTATGAGCTCTTGCCGATTACTGATATTATTCACGAAGATACACCATCTCCTATAAGATTGTCTAGGGTATGAATGAGAAACATCTCCTTATTCTATCTTTATTTAAGAGTTCAATTTTAGCTCTTTAGTGGAATGAGTTAAAATTAATAGATTGGACCTAAGTGAATCATTTATTGATTGTGATTAGGTTGTGTCTACTGAAGCTTAAATTTAGATAGCCCGCCAAGATCCCCAATCCACACGTATTTGCATGTATCACTTGATATATTCTACCGGGCCGATTTAAGGGTCCATCTAGAATTGTTTTTAATATATCAAGAATATAATATGTCTATTATTTAATTAATGGGCTGCACTATTATATTAATATATTAAAAGGAGACATGTGGGCTTGTTTCTTTTAATAAGAATGGGTCTGGTTCACATGTGGGCTTTTATTTAAAGTCCAATGGATTAAATGAAATAAGAAAATAATATATGGCCCATTTATATAAGTGGGGCGGCAAAGTGTATATATTAACCTAATATATTATTTTGTTTCATTGTTTTAATTAAATAAGAATTAGTTAATTTTTTAATTAATTGTTTAATTAAGAAACAAATCTTTTTCCGATCAGGAAATATATTTCCTAAAGTTATACTATTGGTAGTAGTATATTAAAAGTAAAAGACTTGTTTGATAAGAAAATAAATAATTAATTTTATTTATTTAATCAAATAAGAAGTCTTTTTATTTAGTCAATAAAAGAATAAAAATATCTATGAGTTGGATTAAGTTTTGAAGTCTAAAGGTTGATGGAAATTAGGGTGCAACACAAACTCTTTTTGGTATGTGATTTGCGGCAACCCTAGTCCATTTAGAGGAAGATTTCGGCAATCCTAAATACAAGAGGAAGCAAAATTTCGGCCACCTATATAATACCACATATAGAATTCGACCACAATAGTTGATTGAATGATTCAATTTTTCTTCTTCTTCTCAATTCATAGAAAAGGATAATTTTTATTCTACTAAACAAAAAAGAGAGAAGAGATTATTCTTTGATAGTACACTGATTGCTTGTTCATCAATAAGCTTGTGTGTACAACATCGAATTAGGTTCACGAGAGTTTCGATCATTAGATTGAGAACTCAAAAGTGACCGGAATAATTTAAGTCTTCTTTTGATTGTTTTGTGACTAACAAAAGAAAAAGAAAACTTTGTTCATCCATTCTCAGGTTTGCAATTCAAAGAAAAAGGAAGACCACGCTCCTAGGTGATTCACGTACGTGTTCAGATTGGAAGATCTCGCGGTACTGTTCACGGGGGGGGGGGGTACTTTTCATGATCAATGTTCACGCGGGTACTGTTCACAATCACTGTTCACACGGGTACTGTTCACGGGCATCGGAAAAGATTTTGCAGATTACCAATCGACGAAAGTCAATCGGATCACGCGTCAAGAGGTATTTAACTCTAACCGTATATATTTATATATTTGAGTTTAATTAATTAAAAGGTTAAGGTTCAACTTTGAGAAAAATTTTAAAACCATACGAAATCTATTTTTCGTTTCTTCCGCTGCGTTTTATATCGATTTTTTCCTACAGATTTACATTCCGCGTGGCTGATCAGGGTAAGTCGAATTCAAAAGGGAAATATTTTGGGGGAGCACGTTTCTCGAAAATGATCCCTCCACGTCGCTGATTTTACCGCGGCATTAATTACTCTTTCTGCCTGTTACAAGTAATCATCTCTATATAAACTCTGGTGCCTTCGCAAGTGATTCATATATAGCAAATTTCCTTGATTAAGATTTTCCAGCAAGCAGAAAACCTAGCCTCAACCTTTAACTTCCCTCTTTTCGTTAGATATTAAAACTCTGAAACTGTCACTATGTCTTCACCTGTTGGCGATAGCATTGAGCAGCTCTTCAATGGCGACGTGGTGGCCGGCAGGAGCCTTGCCCCTAGAAAAAGGGCTCGCGATAGCAGTGACAGCGGGGACGACGTTCCCTTTCAATGTCGCCGCTCCAATCAAAACATCGCAATCGGAACAGGCTTCTCGAACAATTCTGAGACTCCGGTTGATGTCGACCAGGAGTCGAGTGAAGAAATAGGCACCGTCGGGATTGGTGGGAGTCGGGCCGATGAAGTTACTGACACCGCAGGAAGGGTACTGGCCCTTCCATATAAGTACTGATGTGTCCCTCATTCTACTAGTACTCCGAAAACTATTAAACATTTACGGAGAGATTTCAATATCCCTAAAGAGATCACTATTGCTATCCCTCCACGGGAGTATGATATGTATTCTTCCTCTGCCGGCGAGGTCCCGATTCATACGGCAGCCTTCGATTGTGGATTCAAGCTACCCTTCCACCCCACCTTACGTAGGGCGCTACATGACTTACAGTTAGCTCCCCTCCAGTTGACACCAGGATTTTGGAGGTATTTGGTGGGGTTCCTCATTTTGTGGAGGGAGCAATGCCATAAGGACAACATCGATCGGGATCTAGGTCCAGATGAGATTGGATATGTGTTCCAGATTGCCGCTAATGCCTCAGGTCCAAATGGACAATTCTACGCCCGCGCCAAAAACAACTTGCAATTTGTGGTTCCAGGGGCCACGAAAAAGGATACCTCCTAGAAGGAGGAATGGGTCATCCTCGGAGGTGAATGGGGAAGCTCGGTTCATATCGAAGGGTCTGAGTTCCGAGTTCCCACTATTTTCAGTGGCAAGCCCACGTTGGAGAAGAGTAAGTTATCTGGAGAATCGAAGAAAATCTTACGGGCTATCATGGCCCGTCATTATATTAACACGAAATTTCCCATCATGGAGGCCTTCGAGGCAAAGAGGGTGGATCACTACCTTTGCATTTTCGGAGCTTCTCTAGGTAGAAAAAGTTTCTGACTTTACTCATATTATCTTGTTTTATTGACTCTGCAAATATTGACTCTGGCTATCTTTGTAGTTTCAGCAGTATCTCTATCGGTTCCTGAGATGAAGACCCACCAAACAGGCGGTACTGTTGATTCTCCTCCGTCTTCCCCCGTCAGGATTCCAATCAGTTTCGATCTCGATGCAGGGGTTGGAGTACCTACTAGGGGGTTGGAATACCTACTGGCTCTGATAGGATCCCGGTCTAGGTATCAGGATCGCCAGCTCCCCCTCTTCTTACCTTGGCTAGGTCACTGGAGGCTTTTACAGCCAGATTTGGGAGGTATCGAGGTGCTTCAAGCAAGGTGCAAGAGGTTTCACCCCTCAGACTAGTTAATGTCGGAGCAGCCATTGATGCTGGTGCCTCAGCTTCTTCTGCTTCTCCCGTTGTGGCATCTGGTCAGCCTAAACCGATCGAGAAAAACTCTGATTCTGGTATGAAGAAGTGGGTCATACCTCGAGATAAGGCACGGTCAAGGTCGAAGGATAGCAGCCAGGATGAAGTTCAGGCCCACTTCGTTGCTTCCTGCCCAGGTGGGGGCCTAGATGTCATGACCGCCATGCCGACTGAGCTTCTAATTAGAAGAGGGTCTGCCCTTCTAGCTGAGGTAAGCTGTCTTATTTTAATCCTTTGTTCAGGTAAGAGGTTAAGAACACTCTGACCCGTGCATTGTTTTTGTCAGGCTTTTAAATTCAATGTGGCCATAAGCCAACAGGTTGGCCTCCTTCTGGAGCAAGTCAGGGGTGCTACAGCGGAGCTGGAGAGGTCTAAAAAGGAGCTTGCTAAGGCCGCTCAGGGAATGGAAGTTTTGAACCAGTCACTGGCGAATACCCAAAAGGAGGCTGACGAGGCGAAAGTTGACAGGGAGAGGATGCAGCATGCTCTGGATATGGAGAAGCTCAGATCCCTCCGCCGTAAAGAGGAGAGGGATATTGCGAAGGAGAGAATAATGGAGCTGGAGAAAGAAATCCAGTCCCTTCGGGGCAGTGTGACCACCCTAGATTCCCAGGTAGACACCGCCTTCGGGGACTGTTACTTTTTTACTGGTTACCAGGTGGCCCTAGCTCTCCCTCCTCCGTTCGATCTAAGTGACATCGCTTGGTGGAACCGGGAGGAGATCATGGCAAAGGCTGCTGAGCTAGCTGGGGAAGCACCATCTGATGTGGCTGGGCCCTCCCAGTTTGTTGTAGATATTGGAGTAGTAGGAGGACCGGACCAGGGCTCTATCTCCCTTCTTCCACCAAGCAATGCTGGATCAGCTCTAAATCTGAAGGATCCTGAGGTTGATGTTGCTCAGGCTGGAGGAGGGGTTTCCACCTCCTTTGCTTCTCTAGTAGAGTCTGGCAAGGAGGCAGGAGATCGACCTACTACTGATGATGGATAAGTGTCCTGCCTATCTCATCATCTAACCCTGCCCAGGAAAAGGAAAGTCAGGCTGCTCTGATCGAGGAAGTTGGAGGGGGGCTTCAAGGAGATCCATCTCCAATGGAAATTCTGGTTGTTGTAGGTACCCAGGAAGTAGACGGGGCTCCATCTAGTATTGAAGGAGGGGAAACCATAACTGGTGGAGCTGGCGAGGAGACGGCCACTCAGGAGCAGGAGGATGCTTGATCCAGCTTGATCCCTTATTCAGTAGCACCTATTGGCAGCGTGGATTCTTTCACAAAATCATCTACAGATTTTTGCTCGCAGTTCCAAGGGATCAAACCTCGTCCAAAAGATCCAATACACCTCCAATATGTGATTCAGGAACGGAGTGAAACACTTCGGTCGAACGTGGAACGTTGTCACTAGGCGGTCATACAAATGAGAGTTTTCACCGAGAAAGAAACTCTCTCCAACTTCAGGCGGAACCTATGGGCAGGAAAGCTTTTCCGTTCCTTCACCAAGAGACCTCCCGAGACTTACCTGAAGGCCTACGATCGGGCTCTTGAGCAGGTCGAGATCGATCAACAACTCAAAGTCAAGATGGAACATGATGACATGAGAACGGTAAAGCGTCTGAAAAAAGAAGCCCCCAAATTTGAGCCAGTTTAGAAAACTCAGAATAAAACTCCCAATAGGTCGACCTATTGCATCCCTGCTCCTCAGCACAAGCAAGAAAAATATCCAGCAAGACGAACCCCTCCCCGGGATTCACCACCTCCCAGGACCGTGGCCCCCGTAATACAAGGGGAGAAAAGGTATGACTACTACACTCCTTTGAACGCTTCCAGGGAAACGGTCTACCTTGCTATACGAGATAAAGGGCTGCTCCAAAAGCCCGCTCCTATGAAAGTCCCAGCTGATAGGAGGAACCGGTATAAGTACTGCGACTTCCACGATGATGTGGGCCATAACACTTCAGAGTGCTATAATTTGCACAACCAGATTGAAGCCCTGATAAGGGGGGGATGCTTGATTGAATTCTTACAATAGATCAGAGATAACATTCGGACTGGAAGGGAGGTACAAGCCGAGGTCCGTGAGGACGCATAGAAGAGGAAAGGGGAATAGACTGACTTAATGCAACTGATCCAGGTGATACATACCATCAGCGGAGGTCCCACACTGGCTGTCATTTCCAATTATTCCCAAAAAAACCATGCGAGGAAGATTCCCCGCATCGAAGAAAGCCGGGGGATCTTCAAGGTCAGCCAGAGCCCGATGAAGCCCTCCCAGTCAGCACAGATCGTTTTCACTGAAGCAGATGTCTTCAACACCGTGCAACCTCATGATGATCCCATGGTAATCACAATACAGATAGCCAACTGTCTGGTCCATTGCGTACTCGTAGATACAGGTAGCAGTGTAGATATCCTCTTCAAGGATACTTTGAAAAAATTAAACCTGAAGCAACATTGTTACAATAGCTGTACCACTCCACTTTATGGGTTCACTGGAGATTCGATCATACCGGTGGGGTCGATGATCCTCCCAGTAATCATTGGAATCACCCCTCTCCAACAAAATATTATGACCGACTTTGTTGTGGTTGACACCCCATCGGCCTACAACGCCATCCTAGGGAGACCATTCCTGTCCTCTTGAAATGAGTCTTGTCTATATACCATAATATCCTAAAATTCCCGGTTGGAACCAAGGTGGGAGAGGTAGGCAGAGACCAGCAGGCAGCCAAGAAATGCTACGCAGTGTCTGCCAATCCTACAGCTTTTCAAAACATTGTGTATAAGTGGCATTAGTCCAGGAAACATCCCGGATAATCCAGGAAAAGATGGAGATGGAGCCCGCGGAACATCCTGAGCATCCAGAAAGCGAACCTATTATGCCTTACGAGGAGGAATGGAGTAAGGAGTGGGCCAGCGGGCAACCCGTAGATAGACTAGAAGAGATACCCATCAGAAATGACAATCCCTCCAAGGTTGTCAAGGTCGGGGCCACCCTTGAACCAGAAGTGAAGGAAGGTTTAATTAATCTTCTCAGGGAATTCACAGACATCTTCGCTTAGAGCCATGATGAAATGCCTGGAATCCCGACATCATTGGCCGTCCATCGACTAGCGGTAGATCCAACAGTCAAGCCCGTCAAACAAAAGAGGTGTCACTTCAACGCTGATAGGAACGCTGCGGTGCAGGAAGAGGTAGATAAATTGATCAAGGCAAGGTTTATCAGAGAAGTACGATATCCCGAATGGATCACCAATGTGGTCATGGTTACGAAGGAGAATGGGAAGTGGCATATGTGTGTCGATTACACCGACCTCAACCGGGCTTGTCCAAAAGATAGTTTTCCTTTACTGAAGTCGACCAGCTGGTTGACTCCACGTCCGGAAATAAACTTTTGAGTTTTATGGATGCGTTATCAGGATACAACCGAATTAAAATGCACCCAGCTGACCAGGATAAAACCAGTTTCATTACTGGGTAGGGCTTGTACTGCTACAAGGTGATGCCGTTTGGTTTGAAGAATGTGGGGGCTACATACCAGCGACTGATTAACAAGCTGTTCAAGCCCGAGATAGGAAGGATGATGGAGGTATATATCGACGACATGGTCATGAAATCCCCAACCGTAAAAGGGCATCGGGAAGACCTCCGTAAAACCTTTCTCATACTGAGAGAAAACCAGATGCGGTTGAACCCCTCCAAGTGTGCCTTCGGGGTAACAGCGGGGAAGTTTCTAGGCTTCATGGTTCACGAGAGAGGCATAGAAGCCAACCCAAAAAAACTCAAAGCTATCTTGGACCAGGAATCCCCAACATCACTCAAACAGGTACAAATTCTGACTGGACGTGTAGTGGCGCTCAACAGGTTTATCTCTCGCTCCACCGATAAATGTCTCCCTTTCTTCAAAGCCATCAAACAAGGGAAAAACATGAAGTGGAGCCAGTAGAGTGAACAAGCTTTCCAAGCTTTGAAAGAATACCTAACAAGCCAACCGTTGTTAGTCAAGCTAGTTCTCGGAGATGAGCTGCAGATCTACCTGGCCGTATCAGAAACTACATTAAGCGAAGCTTTGACTAAGGAGTGTGGCGATGGTTTTCAAAGACCCATATACTACGTAAGTCATGCTTTGACCAAGTCAGAGAGGAATTACATTCCCCTGGAAAAGTTTGATTATGCTCTGGTGATCTCAGCGAGGAAGCTCCATCCCTATTTTCCAGCTCACACAATAGCAGTGGTGACGGACCAACCTCTCCGCCAATTCTTGCAAAGACCAGACATGTCTGGAAGGCTAGTCTTATGGGCCCTAGAGCTCACTTAGTTGGATTTAAAGTATAAGCCCCGGACCACGATTAAGGTACAGGCTTTGGCTGACTTCGTGGCAGAATTTTCAGCGCTCCCAAATCAAGAGGATCCCTCAGTACCAAATGAGATCCCTGAAAAGACATCCGAGATTAGCAATTGGCCAGAAGGCTGCAAGCCATGGACCCTCTTTACAGATGGAGCATCCGGGCAAGCTGAAGGAGGAGCTGACATAGTTTTAATAGATCCGGAGGGGACTGAATTCTGTCACTATTTCATATTCGAGTTTAAAGCCATAAATAATGAAGCAGAATATGAAGCCCTCCTAGCCGGGATGAAGGTAGCAATCAAACTAAAGGCCGATTACCGACAAATCAAAAGCTACTCATTGCTTGTTGACAATCAGGTGACTGAGATGTACCAGGCAAAGGGAGATAATATGGCTGCTTATCTAAAGCTAGCCCAATTGCTAAAAAATAAATTTAAGGGGTTCAAGATCGATCAGGTACCTCGACACCAAAACCATCGTGCAGATGTTCTGGCTAAAATAGCAGCAAACGGAGGCCAACCCCTACCACGGGGAATTCCCTTCCAAGTGATCCCCCAACCAAGCATAGCCACAAGTAGGGAAATCTGCTCCCTGGACAACCAGCAAACGGACCCGATTATTGCCTACCTCCTTGAGGGAGAGCTTCCCGAAGAGCCCAACCAAGCCCGAAGAATTAAAAGACTCTCAGTCCGACATTGTATGGTAGACGGGTACCTCTACAGAAGGGGCAGATCCCTCCCCTTACTTAGATGCTTGCATCCCGATGATGCTAAATGGGCACTGAGAGAGGTCCACTCTGGGGACTGTGGGAACCACATAGGTGGGGAAGCTCTAGCATATCAAGTGCTTCGTATGGGGTACTATTGGCCGACCATCCACCAAGACGCAAGGAGTTTTGTGCAATCTTGCGAGCCATGTCAAAAAACTTCAAACTTGACCCACCAGCCACCTGAGCGACTGTCGTCTCTTAGTTCGCCGTACCTCTTTGCCATGTGGGGAATCGACCTAATTGGACCACTTCCTACTGCTCCCGGACAGATGAAACATGCTATCGTGGCTATCGACTAATTCATAAGATGGGTCTAGGCATGGCCTCTTTCTCAGATATCAGAAAAGAATATGACCAAGTTCATCAAAACCAACATGGTATGAAGATTTGGGACCCTTCTCATCATTACAGCTGACCTAGGGAAGCAGTTCGACAACTCCCGATTCAAGGACTTCTACAAGGGATTGGGGATCGACCTCAGGCTAGCTTCAGTGGCTCATCCCCAGACTAACGGGCTGGTGGAATCCACTAACAAGACTATCAAGAAACTTCTAAAGAAGAAGCTACAGTAGAAAAAAGGCAAATGGGCCAAGGAGCTACCAGAAGTCCTCTGGGCATACCGGACTACAAAGAGAACAGCTACCGGGGAGACACCTTGCTCCCTAGCTTTTGGGGTTGAAGCGGTCCTCCCTATTGAGCATAAATTAACCTCATTCAAGGTACAAAATTTTGAGCCCGAAAGTAACGAAGTCAAGCTCCAGGCTAATCTGGACATCTTAGAAGAAAAACAAGACCGGGTAGCGGAGAAAGTAGCGATCTACTAGAGTAAGATCGCTAGATACTTCAACCGAAAGGTCAAAGCTTAAAATTTCAAAGAAGGGGATCTGGTGCTTAGAAAAATGACCCTGAGTACTCGAAAAAGGTCGGATGGAGTCTTAAGTCCCAATTGGGAAGGGCCATATTTGATAAAGCTAGTTGTTCGCAATGGAGCTTACAAACTCGAAGACATGGACGGAAGATCCATCGACCACACTTGGAATGCAGATCATTTGAGGAAATTCTACCCTTGAGTAGGGAGTTCTCAAGCAGAATACCCCCATTTAGTTTTCATTAGAGTCCCTAATAAAGATGTACTACATCTCGATCATCAATAAAGTCATTTTTCTCTTCCATCTTTATCTCCAACTATGTTCAACATTAGTGACTACATCTGTAAGGACCTCTATTTTATGATTTGCTTATTTCATGACAAACCACACCACATTGGGGATGATTGTGTAATGGGTAGCTTAGGTCCATGTTGGCAAGCTTCCAAGCATCTCCATGACTTCAAGAGCAAAAGGTATACTCACTTGACTTTGTCTCTTGAAGAGTTTAGGTGCACACACACACACTTCATGCATGCCTTGTTCATCTTGCATTTGTGTTCTTTATTGTTTATATATGTGCATCCATTATACAACTCACATGAGCACGTCTTTGTCTGTCCTTACGTGTGGTTGTTTTTGTTCTACGTTTTCCGTGTGTTTTCGGAAACGTCCTCACTCGCACGATGGTGTGCTTGTGTTGTGTCTGCGCTTGCACGTTGGTGTGCTTAAGTCTTAGCGCGATTTGTTACCATAGAGAGGTTCCATTTGTCCTCTCTTGGATTAGTATTTGGTTACATGGTTTTATACCATGATTGTGGGAATTTCGTTATTGACCAATTCTGACCTTTGGTCACTCTTTTGACATTAAATCTTTCTACGTTTATCCAAATCTTATTTTGTTAATTGGAGTAGAAAGTAAACTTCCATACCTTTCTAATGGTATATTATTCATAATATTTAATGACTGTTTGGGTTGGTTTTGATGTCTCCAAAGAGACCACTGAAACAGAGCATCTCTGTTGTTATCCGGTTTTGACCTTTGGTCACTTAAATGACCATAACTCTTTCTACAGACATCAAAACCTCATTCTGTAAATTGGAGTAGAAACTAGACTTCCATACCTTCCCAACAGTATATCATACGAAAGGTTTTGATGGCGTTTGGTCATGTTTTGGGTCGCTTGTTTCTGGAGCTGGAGTGTTGTCCAGTGTGTTAGGCGACATGCAAGGCCACTTGAGCATGTCGCCTCAGACATGTTTTTCTTCTCTAGAACATTAGGCGACATGTTAGGAAACTTCCATGTAGCCTCTTAGGTGACTTCCATGTAGCCTCTTAGGCGACTTCCATGTAGCCTCTCATGTCGCCTGACACCAAAACGGAGCATTTTGGTCTTTTCGAATCAGCCAGTTTTTCCCACCTTTAAAAACCCCTCTTTCTCTTCTTCTTCCCTAACTCTCCTAAATTTATAGAAACCCTAGAGAGAGAAAGAGAGAGTCTTGAGAGAGAAAGCTTCCTTTAAGCTTCATTAACTCTCCAAACCCAAAACCATCTCATTCTTGCATCATTCCACATCATTTGAGCTTGGGTCTTCATTGTTTCATGACTAGGTAAGCAAGAACTTCCTTGAATATCATTTATTGTTCTTCTTACTTTAGATTAGGTATTTATTGCTTGATTAAATACCTTAACTCACTTTATTGCATATATTTATGAGTCTAAATTGCATGATTGGGTTTGTTTGTGATAGCTTACATGATTAGGTTGATTTTCCCTAAATAGCTAACCCTAGAACATTCTTGTGATATTGGTTGATGATTAGGTTGATAGATTAATGTTTATTTATCTAGTCAAGCTTTATTTAATATTCATGTGGATTTAATTGACAATTAGGTTGTTGGAAAATCTCTACACAACTAATTGAGTTTCTTATTGATAGTTAGAATTTGGTACCACATTGCCCTTCTAGCTAAGTCTTTATGTTTTGCATTTAGACATTGTTGTTTATGCGTCATTGATTGCATTTCTTGATTGCACATTTATTGCCCTTGTTATTTATTGTGACAACTTGTGTTGGGTGGACTTGTTTGACAATTAGGTTGCTAGAATCCCTTTGCATCTAATTGAGTCCTTATGTATGGGCATGTAGGCATTATTTGATAACTAGGATGTTGTATTGCATTATCTACATCTAGTTAAGCATTGTATGTTTGGTCTAACATATTTTGTGTTGAGCATTCATTGATTGTCCACTTAGACCTTATACTCTTCTTGAGTCAAAGTCTTGTGGCTTCAGGGTGAAGTTGCACAAGCATTGAAGTCTTGCAACCAAGGTGTGGTTGGCAAGCATTGGTCAAGTGCCACTATAAAAGGCCCGTGGGGTAGAGTAGGAGGTGCTCACGCCAAGAGTAGTGTATCAGGGGATATCACTAGGGATTGAACCAAGAGTTGTGAGTGGTAGTGTCCATAGCCTGAGGTTACCTAGAGTGAGAGTCCGAGTATCACTTGAGGGTGTAATCTTTTATTCATATAGTGGATTTATGTGATCGTCTGTGGCTAGAAGGATAGCCCGTGGTTTTTCCCTTGTTGAAGGGTTTCCACGTCAAAATCAAGTGTTCTTTATATTTCCGCACTTTACTTGATTTTGTATGTTTGCTTATGTTGGGTTAATTGTTATTAATATTGACTAATCGAAAAATTGGTAATAATCGACTAACAACCCATTCACCCCCCCTTTAGGTTGTAGACACACGCTTAGAGCTGTATTTTCAACACCCTTGAGTGGGAAACTCAACATGAACACTTCGAGACCAGGAAATAGCTAAATAGCCCTCTTTATGCCTTGGTCGGGCTACCACCCCCAAGAAGGGTCTGAGTGTAAGAGCATAGTTGCCATCCAGATCTCGAGGCCAGGAAATAGCTAAATAGCCCTCATGATGCCTTGGTCAGGCTACCACCCCCAAAAAGGGTCTGAGTGTAAGAGCATAGTTGCCATCCAGATCTCGAGACCAGGAAATAGCTAAATAGCCCTCATGACGCCTTGGTCGGGCTACCACCCCCAAGAAGGGTCTGAGTTTAAGAGCATTGTTGCCATCCAGATCTCGAAACCAGGAATCAGCTAAATAGCCCTCCTGATGCCTTGGTCGGGCTTCCACCCTCCAGAAGGATATGAGTGTAAAAGCATAGTTGCTATTCATGTCTCGAGACCGGAAAATAGCTAAACAGCCCTCCTGATGCCTTGGTCAGGCTACCACCCCCAAGAAAAAAAAATGTTTGTTTTCGTGTGAAGGATCAAGATCATCATAATTCCTTACCAAAGTTTTAATGAAGTATGAACAAATTGTTGCTGCGGATGCAATTCTGGTTCCTATTCAAGAACAAAAATGAAACAAGAGTTCTCAAAAGCGATTCGATTTCTCATTAAAGATAAAAGGAGCCTATCCCCCAGTAAGGCTACATCCATCCAACGGGGAGCCCAACCCCCGAGCTCGGGCTAAAAAAAGGGGGAAAGCTAAGCTTAATAAGAGTAAAACGAGGTGCCCACCCCCTTTTCCGGGCAATCAAAACAAGCCATGAATGAACTGCTTCAAGCTTTGGGATTCTCTTGGTTTTCCTCTGCCGGTCCTCCTCCTTCAAGCTGATCTTCGCCATCGACCCCCCCTTCAGGTAATTATCCACCTCGGTTATCGTTGCCAATCACCCCTCCATTTAGAGGCTCCACCTGTTGGTCAACATGATCTTCCTCTAAGACTTCATTAATCTCTTCCATAACCTCAGGCGGGATAGCCGAATCAAGAAGGGTAGCCATAGACCCCGTCTGGCTCCTGTCGACCTCCATCTCTATTATAGGGGGTTCCTCAGACGGGCTCCTAACCTCTTCCCCAGCTCCTAACTGGTCCTCCTCGGATCGAGAAGACAAAACTTTACTGGAAGACTCCCCGGGACCTGAAGTAGTAAAGGTAGGAGGAGGAAATTGAGGATCTGTCTAGACGGGCTATTTTCCAGCTCCTGCTTGGCTCGAAAGAACCGCCTCATTGCCATCAGGGTGAGATAGCTCAGCAGCCTTAATCATTATTTCCTGTCTATCCCAGCAGGCAATAGATGACAAGTTAAAGGGAAGAGGGAGAGCTTCTGCGGCCTAAAGGAAGCATAGAAATATCCATCGCTGAAAGAGGTCTCCGCGTCAGCTTGCAGCTTGGTCACCTAAGCAATCAAAGCCTGATTCTCGAGGTACAACTTCTTGGCCTTAGCTTTCCAAGAGTCCCTCTGTTTGGCCAGCCGGGTAGATTGAAGACCCTCCTAATCATAAGATTGCTTCATCCTCTCATTGTCACAACGAAGCTCAGCCATCTCGGTCTCAACCTTTCCCTGGTTGGAGGTCATCTCTTCCACTAAAGACTGAGCCTGCTTGAGCAATCCCCTGGCTTTCTCGGCTTCAGCTTTTGCAGCCAGTCGCGAAGGAGGGCTACTTGCTGGCCCATCGCTACATTAAATTTAAAGGCCTACAAAATACAGAGCCAGAGTTAGAAACTGAACAAATTAGCAAGAGTAGTAAGAAGGAAATGCAATTACCTCAGCAAAAATAGCAGACCCCTTGGTAATCAAGACATCCACAGGCATGGAAGCCATCCTAGAGATCCCACCACCCGGACAAGATGCGATGAATTGTTCTAGGACTTCGTCCTGCCCTGTCGAGCTCGAGTGAGGCCGGGAATGGCTGGAAGGAACCCCTGCGACACCCCTTCTAGAATCCTCCAAAGCTTGGGGGGTTGGAAGCGCAGCGGAATCAGGAGGTTGAATCGAGGGGGTAGCAACTTTAGCGACCATAGCAGAAGAGGCAGCAACAGTCTGACCAACAACCTAGGGAGCTTTACCCAAAGCCCGGAAAGCCCGCGACTCAAGATTGGCCATCTTGGACCAAGCTGGGGAGGTAGATGGAGCAAGATCTGGTTCGACCCCAGCGAAGGGAAGAGAAATTCTGGCTTGAGGAGAGCGTGAGACGTTGTGGGAAGCTGGTTCAACGATGAAGACTGTGAATAAACAAATTAAAAAGGAAAAAATGTCAGAACCAAGCTTATCAACAAGGCAAGGCAAGGCAATCAAATGACACTTACGAGGAGTAACGTCTGAGATCCGCAGGTATTGGTTCACCCTACGAGGATCGAAGGCTTCAGTAGTTGGGAACTTCAGGTTCAAGTAATACCTGGCTAAAATAGCCTTCAAAATAGCTTCAGATTCAGAGGGCATGGAGTCCCGGTCCCACGAGGGTTTATCACTGAAGGCTGTGGGAACCTTAAACTCATACCCTTCAATGAAAATCGAGCTCCCCCAGTCATTCCCCGCAAGAATCCATTCTTCCTTCCACGCGGGGTTCTTCTTCGAAGCACCAGGAATAACAAAGTTGAGCTTGTTCTTGGCCTTAGCATAAAACTGGCCTCGAGGAACGCCAGACAGGCTCAAAATCTGGAAAAGATAGGCCAGCTCCTCTGCTCTCGGCTCTCTCATCACCTTACTCAACTGATATTGTTCCCTCCATAGCACGAGGAAACCAATCAGATGCCTCAAGAAGCCAGGCATCAACTGGAGGGGAGCAAGCTGGATGGCGTTAAGAGCCCACCGAAGAGTCGGATGAAAGGGAAGCCTAACCCTATTTTCGAGAGCCGCCACATGAATTGGAAGCATGCCTTTAGGGGGGTTGTAGAACTCGTAATTCTTGAGGGGCACCGAGATGGAAACGCTGTCAGGGATGCCATACTTCGACCTCAAACGGTCAATCCTGACTGGATTGATGATGGAATCAGGGATAACCCTGAAGTCATAAGAAGGGAGCCTCTCCCAAAGGGGGCCAGAAGCCGAGACCCGATGTTCTACCGCGGCGTCGCCGCCCACTTCTTTGTCGGAATCTTCATCGGCGATATCCAAAGGATGGTTAGGGTGGTTAGAAAACCCAGTCCCAATGGACACATTCCTATTTGACCACCGACGTTATGGGTTGGGTAGAGAATCGTCGCTGTCTAAGCTCCTCCTAGCCCGTTTCCCCAGGGCAAGGCTAACGACTTCCTCGCCGTCAACTATGGAGTCAACTGAATCATGACTGGTTTTTGACATGGTAAAGTCAATAAGGATGAAGAATGAAGAAAAAGATAAGCTTGAGAGAAAGGTTATGAGAGAGAATATATCTTGGGAAAAATTTGAGTTTGAAAGATGTGAGGAAGTCGTTGAGATAAATAGATATATATAGGCAAGAGGGCAGTAGCATGAGCTGACGAGATCTTCGGTTGAGATTGCAAAGAATCTTGGGGACTACCGTAACATAACCAGATTAACTCGGAAACAAGCTAGTCAGCTCATGCCACGTCACTTGAGCAGTTAATGAGGAGATCTCCCCAAGATTCGGGTAACGGTAAAGAGCCTCGGGGACTGCCGTAACGCAACTGGATTAATTCGAAAGTAAATTGGTCAATTCACACCACGTCACTCACGCAATTAAAATAGAAGATTTTCCCAATATTCTGGTAACAGTAAAAAAGGGAAGATTTCCCAAATAAAATAAAAAATCCGACCCCAACCCCAAGCTCGACATTTGGTGTTCAAGTCAGAGGGGACTTCTGTTAATAGCCAAAATTGGCTAAGGACCAAAGGAAAATTTTCCACCATCCAGACCTAGCTCTTTGCCTGAGATTTTCTACCAGAAGACCATGTTACCCAAAGCCGAGCTGCGATACCGCCCCGTATAAACAAGGGCAGGCTCCAGAAACATCCGAAATAGAGCCCGAAATGGTCAAATCAAGCCCGGGTCACCAAATCCCCCTGAAGTCGAGGTTACCTCATAATTTCTCCAGAAGCTCACCTATACCTCACTGATATGGGGAGGTGTCCATAGGAGGCCGCACCTAGCTTCGAAAAGTCAAGGGAGGCCAGACCTAGCTCCTAGCTGGATGAAGCTTCTCAATATCGGGGCCGGGACAATGATCGACCTCACTAACTGATGCACCACACCTTGATACATTCGACGACCCCTATGGGAATCATGCTAGACCCGAAGATACACAGTATCACATCTACAGACATTATACACGTGCAGAACAAGTAATAGAGTCTAAATGGGAAACAAATTGATTTCCACCAAGATATCCTCAACTGAGCAATTAACTCAAAGTCAACGACATTTAAAGGTAAAAATCCCGTCCAGTAAGAGGGGGATGAGAAAATCAAGGGGAAATCAATGAGTTTGAACCTATGAAGACATTGTATAAAGGAGGGACTTCCTCCTTCAAAAAGAGGAGACGACTATTCGACATAGACACGACAAATACCCAACTATCCCCAGAGAAAAGTGAGAGCAATTTGAAAGAATGAAAGAAAGATGTATACCATTTGTTATCAATAAAAAAGACTTTTATTTCATTTGAATAGCGAACAATATTGTTGCCTCCTTATCATTTCACTAGGCACTATAATATACATATAGACAATCTACTTTGGTCATCACCTACGTGGTAATGATCTTGAGGGTGCTAACTTAGATTTATTGCCCCGAGCAAAATTTCTGTTAACAGAAGGTATTCCACGATAGGATCCATCCAGCATGGAAATCGTTCAACGGGGTTTACTTCCTTGCCTTCAGAAATGCTTGATACAGTGATTACCTGGAGCGGAACTCCTTTCGACAGTGCTTGTCCTCTATTGGCAGCTATCTTGGCTAGGACATCAGCTCGATGATTCTGCTGCCTAGGTATCTATTTGATCCGAAATCCTTGAAGTGAGGAAACAGATCTTGCACTTTTTCGAGATAGGCTATCATGTTATCCCCCTTGGCCTGGTATAAATCAGTTATTTGGTTGACTACCAGCTGTGAATCACATTTGGCAAGGAGGTAATCAGCTTCCAGCTCTACTGCCACTCTCATCCCTGCTAACAAGGCCTCATATTCAGCCTCATTATTGGTGGTGTTAAACCCAAATTCGAAACAATGGCAGCACTCGACTTTCTCTGGGTCTGTTAGAATGACCCCACCTCCACTTTCTACTTGATTTGATGCTCCATCGGTATACAAGATCTAGATGTTTGATCGATGGGCCAATCTGCAGGCTCTTGTTCCTTCGAAGGAGCTCGAATCGGGCTCGGGGGAGCACCCTGATCGGGGATCTCATTGAATTCTACCACGAAATCTGCCAAAGCATGGGCCTTGATGCTAGTCCTGGCTTTGTATTTGATGTCGAACTGGTAAGCTCAAGGGCCCACAGCATGAGTCTTCCTGATACATCCAGCCTTTGAAGAAACTGTCGCAAAGGTTGATTAGTGACTACCACAATGGTGTGAGCAAGGAAATAAGGGCGGAGCTTCCTAGCTGCTACTACCAGTGCAAAGGCTAGCTTCTCCAGGAGAGCATAGTTCCTTTCTGATTTTGTTAGGGCATGGCTCATAGAGTAGACAGGGCACTGGGCTCCATCTCAGCATTCTTTCACTAAAGTTCCACTGGCGGCGGTTTCAAACACTGCCAGGTATAACTGTAGTTCTTCTCCTAGTACCGGGCTAGCTAGCATGGGCGGGCTAGTGAGGTACTCTTTTAATGACTGGAAAGCTCACCCGCTGCCTTGGTCCCATTTCATGTTCTTCCCCTGTTTAATGGCCTTGAAGAACGGGATGCACTCATCAGTGGACCGCGATATGAAACGGTTCAGGGCTGCGATTCGCCCGGTCAAACCCTGCACTTGTCTGAGTGAGGTAGGAGATTCAAGATCCAGAATAGCTTTGATCTTTTTGGGATTAGCTTCAATTTCTCTTTCGTGGACCAAGAATCCGAGAAATTTCCCGGCTGTAACCCTGAAGGCGCATTTAGCAGGATTCAGAAGCATCTGATTTTCCCTGACTATGTGGAAAGTCTAGCAGAGGTGGTCTTGGTGATGTTAAGCTATCTGAGACTTTGTGATCATATCATCGATATATACCTCCATCGACTTTCCTATCAGTCCCCTGAATAAGTGGTTGACCAGGAGTTGGTCGGTAGCTCCAGCGTTCTTGAGCCCGAACGGCATAACTCTGTAGTAGTACAAGCCTTGCCTGGTTATGAAACTGGTCTTATCCTGGTCAGCTGGGTGCATCAAGATCTGGTTGTATCCTGAGAAGGTTTCCATAAAGCTTAGGAGCTTGTTACCCGTGGTTGAATCTACCAGTTGGTCGATCTTCGGTAGCGGGAAGCTATCCTTCGGGCAGGCGCGGTTGAGATCTGTGTAGTCGACACACATACGCCACTTCCCGTTTGCTTTGGTTACCATGACTACGTTGACAATCCATTGGGGGTACCGAGACTCCCTGATGAACTCTGCCTTCAGTAGTTTATGTACCTCCTCTTGCACCGCAGCATTTCTTGCTTGGTTGAAATGCCTTCTCTTCTGTTTGACTGGCTTGAAGGTGGGATCCACTGCTAACCTATGTGTTGCTAAGGCAGCAGGTATTCCCGGCATCTCCTCATGACTCCGTGCAAAGATTTCGTTATATTCTCGCAGGAGCATTATCAGAGCCTCTTTTACCTTTGTCTCCAAAGCAGAACCTATCCTAACAACCTTGGAATGATCGGCCTCCCTGATAGGTACCTCTTCTAACTCTTCTGTAGGATAGCTACTGGCTCATCCTTTTCCTTCTTCTTCCCTGATTTCTATGTCGGGGAGCTCCGACTTAGATCCCATTTCAATCGAATCTATTTCACCTTCAACATCTTCCTTTGGGAACTGGCGACCTTGGTTGATGGTTACCTGCACGTATTGCTTAGCCAGCGCCGCTGGATTGGTAGATACTGCATAACATTTGCGTGCAACCTGTTGATCTCCTCTCACTTCGCCCACCTTGTCTCCTACTAGAAATTTTAGGACGTTATGATATATCGACAAGACTCATTTGAGAGCAGATAGGTAGGGTCTTCCCAGTATGGCGTTGTAGGCGGACGGGGGTGTCCTCTACAACGAAATTCATCATCAAGTTCTACTATAATTGCGCTGTCCCTACTATTATCGGTAGGATCATAGACCCGGTGGGAATCAGTGAGTCTCCTATGAACCCGTATAATGGGGTAGTACAGCTATTGTAGCAAGGTCTTTTTAGGTTGAATTGCTCCAAAGCGCTTTTGAAGAGGATATCAACGCTACTGCATGTGTCAATCAAGACACGATGGACCAAGTTATTGGCTATCTACACAGTGATGACCATAGGGTCATCGTAGGGCTTTACGGTGTTGTACACGTCCTCTTCTGTGAAGACGATCTGTGCAGTAGGAGAGAACTGAGGTGGTCCCCTAGTAATTTTGAAAACATTCTGGCCTGCTTCCAATCTGGGAGCTTTCCTGGCATGGTTTTTTTGAGCATTGTTGGAGATTCCGGCCAGGGTGGGACCTCCACTGATGGTATTGACAACGTGGATCTGCTCTATCAGATCTTTTCCTTTTGTTTTCCTTCCTTCCTCATATGCCTTGATATCGGCATGGACCTCCTTTCCAGTACGTATATTGTCGCGTCCTTGTTGGAGGAATTCCAACAAGCAACCTCCTCTAACCAAGGCTTCGATCTGGTTCCGCAGACTATAACACTCCAAGGTATTATGACCTGTATCTTCATGGAAGTCACAATACTTATAGCAGTTTCGCTGATCAACTGGTACCTTCATTGGGCCTGGCTTTCTGAGCAATCCCTTATCGCGGATGGTGAGGTAGATAGTTTCACGAGATGCATTCAAGGGGGTGTAATGTGAGTATCCCCTTTCATCTTTATCAATCCGGGCTACTTCCTTAGGTTGAGGTGTAGCTCTGGGTGAAGTCCGCCTGAGTTGGTACAAGTTTCACGGGGGCTGGTAGTACGGCGACAGATATGCAGACTTGTTAGGAGGTTTGTCCTGACCTTTCTGAACTGGTACCGGCTTGAGCCCCTCCTTCTTCTGGCGCTTGGCAATCCTCATATCATCATGCTCCATTTTGACTCGGAGCAGTTCGTCTATCTCGACCAGCTCTAAAGCTCTGTTGTAGGCTTCCTGGTAGGTCTTCGGGGGATGTTTGGCAAAGGATCTGAATAGCCTACCTGCCCATATGTTCCTTCTGAAATTGGCCAAAGTCTCCTTTTCCGCGAAGACCCCCATCTGGATCACTTCCTTGTGGAACCTCTCTACGTAGGCTTTGAGCGTTTCACCCTGCTCCTGGACCATATACTGGAGATGAATGTGATCCTTGGGGCGAGGTTTGATGCCCTGAAACTGGGCACAGAAGTCAGTAGTCAACCTGGTGAATGAATCAACGCTCCCCACCGGTAGTTTCCTAAACCATGTCTTGGCAGAGTCAGTCAGCGTGGTAGGGAACATTCTGCACATGGCGGCCCGACTAGCATTCTAGACCTCCATCTAGTGAACAAAACTCTCTAGATGGCTCAGGGGATCCTCGGTTTCAGAAAAATTTTCGGTTGGCATTTTGACTTTGGGAGGTAGTTCTGCCTCATTGATCCTCCTCGAGAAGGGATTCATCTCTCCCAAAGGATCTTTGCTGTTCTCTCGGTGCTTACCCTTCTTCAGCTCTTGGATCTCTCTTTCCATTCTGGTGACCTGGTCCCGGATATGTTTGTTGCCATTATTTCTTGATTCAACCTCAGAATCTCGGTCGTCAGATCCCCCCGATGTGGCAGAGGTTTCATCCTGCTTCTCTCAATGGGGAGGGTCTTCTCCGACATCCCTGTTGCTGTCCCCTACCATTGAACGAGGGCGCCTCCTGGTCGCTTCCTATCGAGGCTGTCTAAAGGAAGCTTCTGGTTGGACCAGATGGTAACGCTCCCTAGTCGGGAGATCAATGGCGGATCTAGCGCGTAGGGGTTGATGACCTGTAAGATTTCCTGGAACCAAGGGTGCTGGTCCAAGTATATCATGGACCGATGGTATTGGAGGTGGTGGTCCCAACCTGTCGAAAGTAGGTACCCTGGTACCTTGCCGATTGGCCTCTCCCTTGGGATCTGGTATCGTAGGCTGATTGGTACTGCCTTCGGCAGCCATTTAGAGGTGAATGCTCTCTATAAAGGCCGCGACATGTTGGTCTAGGTTGGTAGGTCCAGCTGATGGGGTAGTAGGTACTTGGGGGTAGCCCGCGCGGCAGCTGACAGCTTTGAGGCGGGTTTACGACCCTTTCCCCCCTTCTTCGGCTTCTGACTTTTTTGGGTTGAAGCTTTCGACTGATGTCCTGACGGGTCAGGATGATCCTGAGAGGATCGGAGCTTCATTTTGATAATCTAGCAAGAAAACGAGACACACAGACTTTCTTTTGAAGGTATGGTGTTTCCCACACACGGCGCCAAAAAATGTTAACGGAAAAATTCACTCGGGGTGAAAATCTCAGTTAACACCCTCACCCACTACCGATAGCAGAAGCGGGGTAGGTACCTTCGGTAACAGGGTCCCTCTTTTAGTATGATCAAGGTCAACTGACCAAAGAACAGATAAAGGACACAAAGGGACCGGGAGATGTAAAAACTAACACTGTTTTATTTAATCAACTATTACCATGGATTTACAATGTGAATTCGTACATATCTCTCACTCTTTTACACAGGATGGAGATGGAGAAAACGTCTGTGTCTATAAGTGGATTTTCTTCCAGTGATTGTCAATGGACTCTCACTGGATTCCGAGAACCTCTTAGGACCTCTCTTTCATTCTGGTGATCAAGAAAGCTCGAAAAGTCCCCTTTCTTTACCCTTCAATGTCGTATATATAGTACTCCCCTAATCTCCTCAAAATCCGGTCATTTTTAATGAAGATTATAGAGAGTCCTATTTTAAGCATTGAAAGACATTTGCGTGGATCTGAAGGCGCGGGATTAGATCCCGTTAATCAATGGCGAATTCGAATTATGATTCGATCGACCATATGGTCATTAATGGCGATTTATTTTGGCGATATAGTCAACTTTCCTTCTTCGTGGAGCTTGATGGCGATGGAGTCAACTTTCCTTCTTCGTGGAGCTTAGAGAGAGATTCTGATCTTGAGTTCCGATGGAGGGTAGCGCTGATACCTCATTTTGGTGAACTTATTCTGCTTCCTGCTGGAATGGTGCTTGTGTCTTCATGTTCCCTATCGTATTGCATGGGAGGTAAGGTACTTGCCTTGGAGGAGCTCTGGATGATCATACTGAGTATCAGGCGAGAGTCGAGGTAACACCAAGGTGGATATCGAGGTAGCACCGAGGTAGGTATGGAGGTACTTGGTACCTTGATCGACGTCGAGATGCTTGCGGGGTGCTGGGCGTGCGAGTTATCATCGTGCTAGTCTTGAGCTGGTATCAGGAGCTTCAGTAGGGCGAGGTACATATTTGCGAGGATGATATCCAATCTAGATAGATAGGTAGTCGAGGTCCTGACCTTATCAAGTATCGGCTCCATCTAGGTAGTGGTATCAATCTCACTGGTTATCTTGAATATCAAGATGATCTTTCCTAGGTAGATTCTCGTTGGAAAATTCTCCTTTGGTCCCTTGCCAGAAAAAACTGTTAATACTTCTAAAAGAGTATTACACAATAAAATTCAAACCAAATTCAAAGTTTATATCTTTGATCATTCCAAAATACAAGACAAGAAGAAATACAAAATCCAGACAATCTCAAATCTCAACTAGTTATTTTAAAAAAAATTGTTTAGACTTTAGGTATAAAATAAAATTAAAATTAATGATATAAATATATATATATATATATATATATATATGGAAGAAATTGGGGAATGGGGATGGGGGGAGTCCCCTCACCACCTCCCCCATTTACAAAATAGGAGCCAAGTTTGCCCCACCCCCAAAACCCATTGCCGAAATCCCATGGGGGGTGTGGCCTTATAAGAAAACTCTCATCCCTAATTATAATATATAACAAAACACAATTTACTTGCTTATCCAACCTTATGGTTTTCTTTTTTTAATTTCTACCTATAATCACTTTACTATATGAATAGTTTTTTTTTCATATTTATTTTATTATTTTATTATTTAATAAAAAAATCATTTCAAATTAATTTTTATTACTGTAAGGACCTCTATTTTATGATTGGCGTAGTTCATGACAAACCACATTGGAGGTGATTTTGTAATGGGTAGCTTAGGTTCTCAATGTCAAGCTTTTAAGCATATCTGTGACTTCAAAAGCGAAAGGAATATTCACTTGACTTTGTCTCTTGAAAAGTTTAGGTGCATACACACACTACATGCATGTTTTGTTCATCTTGCATTTATGGTGTGATTGATTATTTGTGTGCATCCAATACACATTTCACACTTGCACAACATTTTTATAGGTTCAGTGTGTCTCGATGGTCATGCTCCGCGGGTAATGAACCGCGAAAGGAACCGTGAAATCACTATCAGTGATTTTCGCTGATCATGTTCCATGGGTCATGACCCGCGAAGCAACCGCGCATTACGGCCCAGATTTTTTTTGAAATCTTCCAAAACTACGTAGTTTCACTTAGGGCACCTATTTAAACCCTCTTTCTCATCTTCTTCATTGAGACCACAAAATTGAAACCCTAGAGAGACAGATTGGGTGGTTCTAGAGAGAGAAAGGTTGAAGCTTTATTTATTGACTCTCTAAACCCAAAGCCCATGTGCATCTTACATCATCAATCATCATTTGAGCATAGGTCTTCATAGTTTCATGACTAGGTAAGTTAGAACTTTATTAAGTCTCATTTATTGTTCTTCTTACTTTAGATTTAGTAATTATTGCATGATTAAATACTATGACTCCTTTTATTGCATATATTTATGAGTCTTAATTGCATGATTGGGTTTGTTTGTGATAGCTTGAATTATTAGGTTATATATGCCTAGATAGCTAATCCATAAATGTTCTTGTACGTTTAGTTGATGATTACGCTGGCTTTGTGCAACTAGTCAAGTTCATGAATGTTTATGTGAGTTTTATTTGACAATTAGGTTGCTAGAATCTCTCTACATCTAATTGAGACCTCATGTATGTGCATGTAGGCTTGTTTGATAATTAGGTTGTTATATTTGCATCTTAACATCTAATTAAGATTATAGTGTTTAGTCTTGCACTTTATTGCATTTAGAATATTGTCATATATTCACTTACACTTTAATTCTCTTCAATGAGTCATAGTCTTACGGCTACATATGGTAGTTGCACAAGCAAGTGAAGTCTTGCAACCAAAGGTTGGTTGGCAAGCATTGCCAAGTGTCACTGTAAAAAGGACTTAGGGTAGATTAGGAGGTGCTCACGCCATGAGCAGTGGATCGAGGGATATCACTAGGGATTGAATAAAGAGTTGCAAGTGGTAGTGTCCATAGCCTGAGGTTATTGAGAGTGAGAGTCCGTGTATCACTTGAGGGTGTAACTTTCTTTTCATATAGTGGATTTATATGGCTCGAGTGGCTAGCGTAGCTAGTCCTGTGGGTTTTCCCAGTTGGAGGGTTTTCACGTAAAAATCTAGTGTCTATTAATTTCTGCACTTTACTTGATTTTTATTATTGTTTGAATTGGGTTTGTGTATGTTAATATTGACTAATAGAAAAAGTTAGTAAGTAATCGATTAACAACCAATTCACCCCATAACCCCACAAGTCTTGTGGCTACATGTGGTAGTTGCACAAGCATGTGAACCAAGGGTTGGTTGGAAAGCATTGCCAAGTGCTCACGCCAAAAGCAGTGGATTAAATGATCACTAGGGATTGAACCAAGAGTTGTGAGTGGTAGTGTCTGTAACCTGAGGTTATCGAGAGTGAGTGTCCGTGTGTCACTTGAGGGTGTAACTTTCTTTTCATTTATTGGATTTGTGTGGCTCGAGTTGCTAGCGTAGCTAGTCCCGTGGCTTTTCCCTGTTGTAGGGTTTCCACGTAAAAATCATATATCTTTTAATTTCTGCACTTCAATTGATTTTTATTATTGTTTGAATTGAGTTTGTGTATGTTAATATTGACTAATCAAAAAAGTTGGTAAGTAATCGATTAACAAACCACCCCTTTAGATTGTATTCGACACACCCCGTGTATTTTCAATTACTTTATAGATTTAATGGGCTTTTTATTTTATATCTTTGTTATTTTAATGGAATATTTTATTTTAGATTAATTTTATCACTTTACTATATTAATAATTTTTTTATCACTTTATTATTTTATTCAGATTAATTTTTTTTTACTTTCTTATGTCAATATATATTTTTTATTTTAGAATAATTTTCAACATTTTATTATTGTTAACAGAGTTTTTTGACAAGGGTCTAAAAGAGAATTTTCCACAAAGTATCTACCTGGTAGAGACCAATACCAGTCCCTGGGTACCTAGTATGGCTGGAACCACGACCCTGATAAAAGAAACACCTGGTAAGATCAGGACCTCGACTACCTATCTACCCAGATGAAGCGTCAGAGATATTCAACTAGGAAGAGCAGGTACCTCGCTAAACATCCATGTTGACATCTGACGGGACGGGTATCACGATATCACACATCCAGTACCTCGTATGTACCTGATACTCCCCGCCTGGTACCCCGCTACCACAAAGTACACCCGATATCTCAGGGCACTTCGGCATCAACCCAGAATCCAATCAAGGCAGGCATCCTACCTGCCCAGCAGAACCAACATCACTACAAGGTTGCCATTATGAATAAAACAAGTGCCACAACAACAATTCAGACCAGTATGCCAGTGTACCGCGCCATGAGATCAGTATTCTCCTCCAGGTAACGCCAGCAGAAAGAGTTGACTCCCTCGCCATTTAAAGCTCCCTAAATGAGACTAAACGGTCAACCAAATCAAAGTTTAAATGAGACAGTGATTAACAGGATCAAATCCCGCGCCTTTAGTCTCACTCAACTCCTTTCAACGCCTAAAATAGGACTCTAAATAATCCTCATCAAAACTACTGGATTCTAAGGGATATTAGAGGCCTATATATATGGCTTTGAAGGACAGACAGGGGGGGAGGGGGGGATCGAGTTTTTTGTTGAATCGCTAAAGAGAGATTTTCTCATCCAGGCAGACTTCTCTAGGATTCTTTGAAGTCAGTGAGAGTTTGCAAACAATTACTGGGAGGGTAATAGCCACTTATCGACATAAACGGAATTCTCCATCTCCATTTTGTGTTAGAGATAGTAAAGAGAGAGTGTTGTAACCTTTACACATGTGTTTATTCAATAAAACAGTGTTGTTCATATCTTGTTGGTTCCTTCTTATTAATTCATAATAATATCCAGCATAAAGAGGAACCCCGGTACCGAAGGTACCTATCCCGTTATCGCCTACTGGTAGGGGACGAGGGTGTTGATTGAAATTTCGCTCCCCGAACAGATTTTTCGGTTAACACTTTTTGGCGCCATCTGTGGGAAACACCACACCCTTAAAAGAAAGCCTATTAGCCTCGTTTTCTTATACCATTACCAATATGAAACTCTGATCATCTCAAGATCATCTCGATCCGTCAGGGCATCAATCAAATGCTTTAACTCGGAAGGGTCAGAAGCGGAAGAAAGGGGGGAAGAGTCGAAACCCCACTCAAAAGCCATCAGCTACCGCACAGGCTACCCTCAGATACCCGCCAACTCGGCAGTTAACCCAGCTAATACGGACCAAGAAGTCATGGTACCAGACACCAGGGGAGAGGCAAGTCGCCAAGATACCAAGATACCCCCCTTCGAAAGATTGGGACCACCAACTCCAATACCGGTCCACGACAGACTCAGGCCCATACCCCCGATACCATGATATAGCAATAGACTCAGACCCGTGCCCTCCGCCTCCGGGATAACCTGAAGGATATCCACCTTGATTGGTGAGATCCACCATCTACCTTCCCCCTAGGGAGCACCACTACCTGGTTCAACCGGAAGTTGCTACTAGACGACCTCAACCGGAAGCAGCCAGGAGAAAACCTCGGTCAGCGGCATGAGGTACTGTTAGAATCACCCGAGAAGACCTTCCCTAGGAAGAGAACCATGATGAAACTTTAGTAGCATCAGAGAGGTCTGATGATAAAGATTTTGAAGTAGAATCTGAGAATGATGGCAACAAGTGTCTCCGGGACCAAGTTGCCAAAATGGTGAAAGAGATCCAAGAGTTAAAGAAGGGCAAGCACCAGGAAAACCAAAAAGACCCTTCGGGAGAGATGAATGCTCCCTTCTCTAGAAGGATCAGGGAGGCAGAACTACTTTTCAAGTTCAAGATGCCAAACTACAAATATTGAGGGATCGAAGACCCCATGAGCCACCTTGAGAGTTTTGTTCATCAGATGGAGGTCCAAAATGCTACCAGGGCGGCCATGTGCAGGATGTTCCCTACCACGTTAACGGACTATGCCAAGACATGGTTCGGGAAGCTATCAGCAGAGAGCGTCGACTTATTCACCAAGTTCACTACCGATTTCTGCGCTCAGTTCCAGGGCGTCAAACCTCGCCCCAAGGATCCCATCCATCTTCAATACATGATCCATGAGCGCGGTGAGTTGCTCAGAGCCTATGTGGAGAGATTCCATAAGGAAGTGATTCAGATGGGGGTCCTTTATAGAGAAGGAGACCTTGGCCAATTTCAGAAGGAATCTATGGGCAGACAGGCTGTTCAGATCCTTCGCCAAACATCCTCCAAAGACATACTAAGAGGCTTATGACAGAGCCCTGGAACAGATAGAGATAGACGAGCAGCTCAGAGTCAAGATGGAACATGACGATATGAGATCCGCTAAGTTCCAAAAGAAGGAGGCGCCTAAGCCCGGACCAGTTCAGAAGAATCATAACACACCTCCCAACAAGTCTACTTACCGATCACCACCTTACCAGCCTCCGCAGAATCAGTACCCAGTTAGGCGAACCCCTCATAGAGCTACACCTCATCCCAAGAGAAGTAGCGCGAATACATAGGGAAGAAAAGGGGTACACTCATTACACCCCGTTGAACGCATCCCGAGAAACTATCTATCTCACCATCCGCCATAAGGGACTACTCAAGAAGCCTGGCCCTATAAAGGCACTAGCCGATCAGCGGAATCGTTATAAGTACTGTGATTTCCATGAGGATGTGGGTAACAATACCTCGTAATGCTATAGTTTACGTAACCAAATTGAGGCATTAGTAAGAGGAGGATGCCTGGTAGAATTCCTCCAACATGTGCGCGATAACATTTGCATTGGGAAGGAGGTAAAAGCAGAAATTAGAGCAATGTCGGAGAGGAAGAGAGCAAAAGGAAAGGATTTAATGGAGAAAATCCACGTAGTCAACACCATCAGTGGATGTCCCAGCTTGGTGGGAACCTCCAACAATTCCAGAAAGAACCACGCCAGGAAAGTTCCCAGGATAGATGCGGGCCAAAATGTCTTCAAGGTTACGAGAGAATCCCCCAAATCTCATCCTTCAGCACAAATTATCTTTATGGAAGAGGATGTGTACAATATTGTGCAACCCCATGATGACCCCATGATGACCTCATGGTCATCACTGTACAAAAAGCTAACAATTTGGTCCATCCCGTCCCAATTGACACCGGTAACAATGTCGACATTCTCTTCAAAAGTGCCTTGGAGCAATTCAACTTAAAGAATCCTTGCTACAACAACTGCACTACCCCACTGTATGGATTAACTGGGGACTCAATAGTCCCCTCCGGGTCCATGATCTTACCAGTGATAGTAGAAACAGCACCGCTCCAGCAAAATCTCATGACAGATTTCATCGTGGTAGACACTCCATCTGCCTAAAACGCCATTCTTAGGAGACCTTATTTATCTGCTCTCAAGGCTGTCCTGTCCATATACTACAATGTCCTTAAATTCCTGGTGGGAGACGAGGTACGGGGAGACCAGTAGGCAGCACACAAGTGTTACGCAGTATCTGCCAACCCCGCAGCGCTTACCAAGCAGTGTGCACAGGTAACTATCACGTAAGATCAGACCTTACCAGAAGAGGATTTTGAAGACGAAATGGGTGTAGTGGAACCCGAGGTAGGGGTTCCAGTGAAAAAAGATAGGAAATGACAAGAAAGAGGATGGGCTAGTGGCCATCCTGTAGATGAGATGGAAGAAATATCTATCAGGAAGGACGACCCTTCCATGGTTCTCAACATAGGTTCTAAGCTGGAAAAAGGAGTAAAGGAGGGTCTATGAAGCTTTTACGAGAATATGGCGACATCTTCACCTGGAGTCATGAAGAGATACCGGGGATACCAGTTACCTTGGCAGCTCACAAGTTGGCTGCATATCCTACTTTCAAACCGGTTAAACAGAAGATGAGGCATTTCAACCTAAATTGGAATGCCGTAGTACAAGAAGAAGTAAAAAAACTACTAAAGGAAAAGTTGATCAGGGAGTCCCGGTACCCCAAATGGATTGCCAACATAGTCATGATGACCAAAGCTAATGAGAAATGGAGCATGTACATTGATTACACTGATCTCAACTGCGCCTGCCTGAAGAACAGCTTCCCGCTACCAAAAATTGACCAGCTGGTAGATTCGACCGCGGGTAACAAGCTCCTAAGCTTTATGGACGCCTTCTCGGGGTACAACAAGATTATGATGCACCCCGCTGATCAGGATAAAACTAGTTTCATAACCGAGCACGATCTATATTGTTATAAGGTCATGCCCTTCGGACTCAAGAACGCAGGGGCTACCTGTCAGCATCTGGTCAACCGTTTGTTCAAAGATCTGATAGGAAATTCAATAGAGGTATACATCGATGATATGATCACGAAGTCCCAAGTAGCCGAGCAGCACCAGGATCACCTCCGTCAGACTTTCCAGATTGTCAGAGAAAATTAGATGCGGTTAAACCCTGCTAAGTGTGCCTTTAGCGTTACAGCCGGGAAGTTTCTCGGTTTTATGGTCCATAAGAGAGGTATTAAAGCAAACCCAGAGAAAATTAAGGCCATCATGGACCTCGAATCTCCTACCTCGCTCAAGCAGATGCAGGGCCTGACCGGACGGATAGTAACCTAGAACTGCTTCATATCACCATCGACCGATAAGTGCATTCCCTTCTTCAAAGCCATCAAACAAGGGAAGAATATAAAGTGGGACCAAAATAGTGAGTTAGCTTTCCTATCATTGAAGACATATCTTCCTAGCCCACCATTTCTAGCTAACCCAGTACCAGGAGAAGAACTACAGCTATACCTGGCGGTATCCGAGACAGCTGTTAGTAGAGCCTTGATAAAAGAATGTGGAGATGGGATTCAGCGGTCTATCTACTATGTGAGCCACGCTCTGACCAATTTAGAAAAGAATTACACTCTCCTAGAGAAGCTCGCCTACACATTAGTAATTGCCGCCAGGAAACTCCGTCATTGTTTCCTAACTCACACAATCGCAGTGGTCACTGATCAACCACTGTTTCAATTTCTCCGAAGGCCGGACGAATCAGGAAGACTTGTACTATGGGCCCTCGAGCTTACCCAGTTCGATATCAAGTAGAAAGCCAGAACTACTATCAAGGCCCAGGCTTTGGTAGACTTCATGGCAGAATTCTGTGCAATGCATGATCATGATGTTACCCCGAGCTCAGATCAAGCTCCTCAGAAAGAGCAAGAGCCTGCAGATTAGCCCACCAATCAAGAAACCTGGATCTTATACACTGATGGGGCATCCATTCAAGCAGAAAGTAGGGGTGGAATCATTCTAACCGATCCGTAGAAGGTCGAATGCTGTCATTGTTTTAGATTCGAGTTTAACACCACCAATAACGAAGCTGAGTATGAAGCTTTGTTAGCAAGAATAAAAGTGGCGGCAGAACTAGGGGCAAGTTACCTCCATGTTAAAAGTGACTCATATCTGGTAGTCAACCAAGTAACTGGTGTATACGAGGCCAAAGGAGATAACATGGCAGCTTACCTCAGAAAGGTCAAAGAACTTGTATCCCGCTTTAAGGGATTCAAGATCAAGCAGATACCCAGGCAGCAGAATCATCGAGCCAATGTCCTAGCCAAGATAGTTGCACACAGAGGATAGGCGCTGCTAAAAAGGGTACCTCTCCAGATAATCTCTAGACCTAGCATAGTAGAAGGAAGAGAAGTCAACCCTGTGGATTGACTTCCATGCTGGATGGATCCGGTCGTAGATTAACTACAAGAAGGAAAGCTCCCTGAAAATCCTGATCAAGCTCGTAAGATCAAAAGAACCTCAGTCTGGTACTACCTAGTGGAGGGACACCTTTACCGAAGAGGAAGATCTCTCTCCTTACTCAAATGTCTACATCTCGGTGATGCAAAGTTGGCACTCAGAGAGGCACATTAAGGGGACTGTGGGAATCATACAAGAGGGGAAGCACTAGCTTACCAGGTACTACGCATGGGATATTACAGGCCAACCTTACACCATGATGTGAGGCAATTCGTGCAGTCTTGCGAACCATGCCAAAAAATGGCCAGTTTGCACCATTTACCTCCAGAACGACTGCCTTCTATTAGCTCTCCATATCTGTTTGCCTTCTGGGGAGTAGACTTGATTGGACCTCTCCAAACCGTACCCGGTCAACAGAAGCACGCAATTGTGGCCATTTATTATTTTACCAGGTGGGTGGAAGTGGAGCCCCTCACCAAGATCACAAAGGCAAACACAACACAATTCATCAAGAAGAATGTGGTCTACCGGTTCGATACCCTAATGGTCATTATTACGGATTTAGGTAAACAGTTTGACGATGCTAGATTCTAGGATTTATGTGAGAACCTGGGAATCAAGCTTCGTTTGGTATCCATGGCACATCCCCAAACAAATGGCTCGGTAGAAGCCACAAACAAAACTATCAAGAGACTCTTGAAGAAGAAGCTCCAATAGAGGAAGGGTAGATGAGCAGATAAACTCCCAGATGTGTTATGGGTCTACCGCACCACCAAAAGGACTACCACTGGAGAAACATCCTATTCGTTACCTTTCGGGGTAGAGGTCATCCTCCCCATCGAGCATAAACTCACCTCTTTTCAGTTTCAGCACTTTGACCCAGAGGGGAACCCGTACAAGCTAAGAGCCAACTTAGACCTCATGGAGGAAAAATAGGATAGGATCGCAGAAAAGGTAGCAGTTTACCAAAGCTGGATTGCTCGGTACTTCAACAAGAAGGTCTGGAACCGAAGCTACAAGAAAAGGGATTTGGTTCTCAGAAAGGTAACCCAGCATATCCGGAAGAGGTCTGATAGGGTACTGTCACCCAATTGGGAAGGTCCTTACCTAGTTAAAATGGTAGTTCGAAACAGGGCCTATAAGTAGGAGGACATGGAAGGATGCCCCATCGACCACACCTGGAATGCAGATCATTTCAGGAGGTTCTACCCATAGAACCTACAATGGAGACCGACCGAAATCATTTTAAATAAGTACTAGTGAATATTAGTGCTCATTTGTATCGCCTCTTGATTCATCAATAAAGAAGATTTTTTCTCCATCTACATTTGTCTACATCTGTCAACGTTATATCGCCACAATTCGCCATGTAAATTCGCCATTATTGCCCAAACGACCATGAGAGCTACATAGCTCCCCTGATGCCCTGGATCAGATTGATCCATCCAAGAGGATCGCCTAAAGACCAGGATAGCTAAAATAGCTCTCCTAATGCCCTAGGCTGGGTTAATCCCTCTAGGAGGGTCTCCTCGAGACCAGGATAAGCCACATGGCATTCCTGATGCCATGGCCGGGCACCACCCCCCGCTAGGAAGGATCTGGTATATAAGAGCATAGTTGCGCGATGGATCAAACCTCAGCCGGGCACCACCTCCCGCTGAGAAGAGTCTGGATAATAAGAGCATAGTCGCCCGCCAGATCAAAGCCTTGGCCTGGCACCACCCCCCGCTAAGAAAGACTTAGTGCTAAAGTGGCCTTAGTTTCCTACCAGGATCTTATTACCAGTATGATCGCCTTATTTTTGCCAATGTACCTAGGTTCCTAAAGACAGGAAGGCTAGGTACCACTACATTGTGCAAAGTACCGAGATTCCTAGAACAGGAATGCGAGGTACTCAGATTAAACAATGCTTTTACCTCTTTTCGCTAAGGTACCGAGGTTTCTAAAATAGGAATGCGAGGTACCTAGATCAAGACTTTGGCTGGGTACCACTCCTTGCCAAGAAAAACCTGGTGCTAAAGTGGTTTTTGTTACCTACCAGGATCTTGTTACCGATATGACCGCCATTGTTTTCGATATGGTACCAAGATTCCTAGTACAGAATTGCGCGGTACCTAGATCTGCCAGATTATTCGCCAAAGTACCAAGATTCCTAGAACAGGAATGCGAGGTCCTCAATTTTGACAAATATTTTGCCATTATGTGCATCTAACTACCAAGATTCCTAGAACGAGAATACCTGATACCCAGTTTTCTCCCCTAGTAAAACCGACAGCTAAGTGCCGGAGAATTCTCGCACTAAACTATGTTACAAAACCTTTCAATCTCACCAAATTTCAGAGCTTCTTCTTTGATTAGAAGTTAGTTAAGTTAAGTTTACACTTGAGTCCGAAACATCTGGATCATGTATACCGATGAAGCATCAAATCAAGCAGGAAGTGGAGGTAGGGTCATTCTAACAAACCCATAGAAAGTCGAGTGCTGCCATTGTTTCAGATTCGGGTTTAACACCACCAATAATGAGGCTGAATATGAGGCCTTGTTAGCAGGGATAAGAGCGGCAATAGAGCTGGAAGCTGATTACCTCCTTGCCAAATGCGATTCACAGTCGGTAGTCAACCAAATAACTAGTTTATACCAGGCCAAGGGGGATAACATGATAGCCTATCTCGAAAAAGTACAAGAGCTGTTGCCTCGCTTCAAGGGTTTCAGGATCGAACAGATACCTAGGCAGCAGAATCATCGAGCTGACGTCCTAGCCAAGATAGCTGCTAATGAAAGACAAGCGCTGCTGAAAGGAGTTCTGCTCCAGGTAATCATTGTATCAAGCATTTCTGAAGGCAAAGAAGTAAACCCCGTGGAACGATTTCCATGCTGGATGGATCATATCATGGAATACCTTCAATTAGAAAAGCTCCCAGAAAATCTCGATCAAGCTCGCAAGATCAAAAGAAGCTCGGTTCGATACTGCTTGATAGAGGGGCACCTTTACCGCAGAGGTAGATCACTCCCCTTGCTCATACGAGTTGGGCGTTGAGAGAAGTGCATTCCGGAGACTATGGAAATCATATCGGAAGAGAAGCATTGGCTTACCAGGTGCTACACATGGGATATTTCTTGCCTACTCTACACCATGACGCAAAGCAGTTCGTACGGTCTTATGAACCGTGTCAGAAAATGGCCAACCTGCATCACCTACCTCCAGAACAGTTATCAACCATCAGCTCGCCGTATCCGTTTGCATTCTTGGGAGTGGACCTAATTGGACCCCTCCCAATCGCGCCAGGTCAGCAGAAGCATGCAATCGTGGCTATTGATTACTTCACCATGTGGGTGGAAGCAGAACCCCTCTCATGAATTACTGAAGCAAACATAACAGAGTTCATCAAGAAAAATGTGGTTTGGTGATTCGGGACTCCAATGGTCATCATCACGGATCTGGGTAAGCAGTTCGACAACGCCAGATTTCAGGAATTCTGTGGAAGTTTGGGGATTGAACTCCGCTTCGCATCCGTGGTGCACCCCCAGACTAATGGCCTAGTAGAGGCTACAAAAAAAATCATCAAGAGGCTCCTCAAGAAAAAACTCCATTAGAAGAAATGAAGATGGGCTGATGAACTCCCGAACGTACTATGGGCATATCGCACCACCAAGAGGACAGCTACGGGAGAAACCCCCTACTCGCTAACTTTCGGGGTAGAAGTCATCCTTCCTATAGAGCACAAGCTCGTCTCCTTCCGGGTGCAACATTTTGAGCCCGATGGAAATGAGGACAAGCTGAGGGCCAGCCTGGACCTCCTAGAGGAAAAGGAGGACAGGATAGCAGAAAGAATAGCAGTTTACTAGAACCGGATTGCTCGTTACTTTTACAAGAAAGTGAGAAGTCGTAGCTTCAAGGAATGGGATATGGTGCTCAGAAAGGTTACACAGAATACCCGGAAGAGGTCGGACGGAGTGCTATCACCTAATTGGGAAGGTCCGTACCTAATCAAAATGGTGATCCAGGGTGGGGCCTACAAGTTGAATGATATGGACGGACATCCAGTAGACCACACTTGGAATGCTGATCATCTCAAGAGATTCTACCCATAAATCCTGCAAGGCAAGTCGGCCAGGATTATTCCTAAACGACTGTCAGAAGATATTAGTAGTCGTGAGTACTTGTATTCTTTTTTTTAATCATCAATAAAGAAGGTTTCTCTCTCCATTTGTTCCTGCCTACATTTGTCTACATTCACCTGCTTTATATGGCCAATTGAATTCCCTATGATTGTCGCTTTAAGACCAGGAGAGCTGCATAGCATTCCTGATGCCCTGGACCGGATAGATCCCTCTAGGAGGATCTCCATAAAACCATGAAAGCTGCATAGCACTCCTGATACCCTAGATCGGATCAGTCTATCTAGGAGGTTCGCCTCAAGACCAGGAATAACCATGTGGCCTTCCTACTGCCCTGGCCGGGTACTACCCCCCGCTAGGAAGGATCCAGTACGTAATAGCATAGTTTCCCGATGGATCAGACCTTGGCCGGGCACCACCCCCTGTTGAGAAGGATCTGGATAGTAAGAGCATAGTTGCCAGCTAGATCAAGGCCTTGGCTGGGCACCACCCCCCGCCGAGAAAGACCAGGTGCTAAAGTGGCCTTAGTTGCCTACCTGGATCTTGCTGCCAGTGTTTATTCGCCAATTGCTTTCGCCAGGATACCACGACTCCTACAAACAGGAGTGCGAGGTACCTCGTACGCCACCGTTTTTGCCAGAGTACCAAGATTCCTAAAATAGGAAGGCGAGGTACTGAGATTCACAAAATTTTTGATTCGCCAAGACACCAACGCTCCTACAAATAAAGGAGCGAGGTACCCAGTTTCGCTAGAATACTTCCCTGGAGACCTAGGTTCCATGAACTGGAAAGCTAGGTACTCAATCATTCGACGAGGTTCTTAGTTTCGCCAGACTACTCACCATACTGCCAAGACTCTCAGAATTGGAGTAGGAGGTACCATGGTACCGATCAACTACTTTATTCTCATCAGATTTTATGAGTTACCGAGTTTTGATTAAGTCAAGTTTATGCTGGGGACTCTTACCCGAGTCTATGCTACAATCAGAAGACTGTGACTAAATTAAATGGACAGATATAGGTGGAAGTGAGTTTTTCTTTTCACTGATCAAATCGGGGAACCCTGCCCTTATTTTAAGCTACATACAAGATACTAGAAAATAAACTGGAGGCCTGAAACAACCAATTCCCTCTCTAACTTCTCACCTACTTACTAGATCTGCCTACCTAGCAACATCGATTTAAATCAGAATCTATATTGACGGTGTTGCCACGAACCCCGGAGGTAGAAGTAGAGGCCGTGTTGGGATGGCACGAACCCCGAAGGTAGGAGCAGAGGCCGTGTTGGGATCAGTAAGAATATGAAGGAAATAAAGATTCCACCCCCCCCCACATCCAAGATGCAATGGGGCACAAAGCTGCGGCTCGACCGGGTAATGCCTACACCATTGGCAGACCCTCTTCTAATTAGAAGCTCATTCGGCATGGCGGTCATGACATCTAGACCCTTACCTGGGCAGGAAGCCGTGAAGTGGTCCAGAACTTCATCCCGGTTGCTGTCCTTTGACCTCGACCGAGCCTTATCTCGAGGTACCACCCGCTTCTTCATAGTAGAGTCAGAACTCTTCTCGGCCAGTTTAGGCTGACTAGATGCCTCAATTGGAGAAGCAGGAGAAGCCGAGGCACCAGCATCAATAGCTGCTGCAACATTAACTGGTCTGAGGGGTGAAACCTCTTGCACCCGGCTGGAAGCACCTCGATACCTCCCCAATCTGGCTATAAATGCCTCTAGTGACCTAGCCGAGGTAGAAAGAGGGGGAGCTGGCGATCCTGATACCCCGACCGGGATCCTATCAGAGCCAGTAGGTACTCCAGCCCCTCCAGTAGGTACTTCAACCTCTCTAGTAGGTACTCCAACCCCTGCATCGAGATCGGAACTGATTGGAATCTTGACAGGGGAAGACATATGAGAATCAATAGCACCGCCTGCCGGATGGGTCTCCATCTCAGGAACTGAAAGAGATACTGCTGAAACTACAAAGATAGCCAGAGTCAATATTCACAGAGTCAATAAAAACAAGATAATATGAGCAAAGTCAGAAAATTTTTCTACCTGGAGAAGCTCCAAAAATGCGAAGATAGTGATCTACCCTCTTTGCCTCAAAGGCCTCAGTGATGGGAAACTTCGTGTTAACATAATGACGGGCTATGATAGCTCGCAAGATTTTCTCCGATTCTCCAGATAGCTTGCCCTTCTCCAATCCGGGCTTGCCACTGAAAATAGTAGGAACTCAGAACTCAGACCCTCCGATATGAACCGAGCTTCCCCATTCACCTCCGAGGATGATCCATTCCTCCTTCCAGGAGGTATCCTTTTTCATGGCCCTCAGTACCACAAATTGCAAGTTGTTTTTGGTGCGAGCATAGAATTGCCCCTTCGGACTTGGGCATTAGCAGCAATCTGAAACATATACCCAATCTCATCTGGGCCTAGTTCCCGATCGATGTTATCCTTCTGGCATTGCTCCCTTTAGAATACGAGGAACCCTACCAAATGCCTCCAAAATCCTGGTGTCAACTGGAGAAGAGCTAACTGTAAGGCATGTAGCGCCCTAAGTAAGGTGGGGTGGAGAGGTAGCCTGACCCCGCAATCAAAGGCTACCGTATGAATCGGGACCTCGCCAGCAGAAGGAGAATACATATCATACTCCCGTGGAGGGACGGTGATAAAGATCTCTTTGGGGATCTTGAAATCTCACCGTAAACGTTTGATGGTTTCTGGAGTACTGGTAGAAGGAGGGACACATCTATACTCATACTGAAGGGCCAGTACCCTCTCTATACTGTCTGTGACCTCACCGGCCAGGTCTCTACAAACCCCGACAGCGGTTCCTACATCTTTACTCAACTCCTGGTCGACATCAACCGGAGTCTCAGGATTGTTCGAGAAGCCTGTCCCGATTGCGATGTTCCGATTGGAACGGCGATGTTGAAAGGGAACGTCGTCTCCCCTATCTCTGCTATCACGTGCCCTTTTTCTGGGGGCAAGGCTCCCGCTAGCTACCGCGTCACCATCGAAGAGCTGCTTAATGCTATAGCCACCAGGTGAAGACATGATGACAATTTCAGATAGTAATTTCTAGAGAAAAGGGAGAAGTTGAAGGTTGAGGCTAGGTTTTTTCTTTTTGCTAGAAAATCTCAATCAGGAAGTTTGCTTGATAAGAATCCCTTGTGAAGGCACCAGAGTTTATATAGGGATGATTACTTGTAATGGGCAGAAAGAGTAATTAATGCCGCGGTAAAATCAGTGACGTGGAGGGATCGTTTTTGAGAAACGTGCACCCCCAAAATATTTCCCTTTTGAATTCGGCTTACCCTGATCGACCACGTGGAATGTAAATCAGTGTGCAAAGAAAAGATTCCCTCCTATGAGATGTTATGAAAAATTCTCCAAGTGCTATCTATCCTGACTCCAACCCCAACCCCAACCCCAACCCCAACCCGATACCGGTGTTCAAGTCTGGGGGGACTTCTGTTAACAGTTTTTTCTGGCAAGGGACCAAAGGAGAATTTTCCAACGAGAATCTACCTAGGAAAGATCATCTTGATATTCAAGATAACCAGTGAGATTGATACCACTACCTAGATGGAGCCGATACTTGATAAGGTCAGGACCTCGACTACCTATCTATCCAGATGGGATATCATCCCCGCAAGTATGTACCTCGTCCGGCTGAAGCTCCTGATACCAGCTCAAGACTAGCACGATGATAACTCGCATGCCCAGCACCCCGTAAGCATCTCGACGTCGATCAAGGTACCAGGTACCTCCATACCTACCTCGGTGCTACCTCGATATCCACCTTAGTGTTACCTTGACTCCCGCCTGATACTCAGTATGATCATCCGGAGCTCCTCCAAGGCAAGTACCTTACCTCCTATGCAATACGATAGGGAACATGAAGACACAAGCACCATTCCAGTAGGAAGCAAAATAAGTTCACCAAAATGAGGTATCAACGCTACCCTCCATCAGAACTCACGATCAGAATCTCCATCTAAGCTTCACGAAGAAGGAAAGTTGACTCCATCACCATCAAGCTCCACGAAGAAGGAAAGTTGACTATATCGCCAAAATAAAACGCCATTAATGACCCTATGGTCGATAGAATCATAATTCGAATTTGCCATTGATTAACGGGATCTAATCTCACGCCTTCAGCTCCACGTAAATGCCTTTCAACACTTAAAATAGGACTCTCTATAATCTTCATTAAAAACAACCGGATTTTGAGGAGATTATGGGAGTACTATATATACGGCATTGAAGGGTAAAGAAAGGGGACTTTTCGAAGCTTTCTTGATCACCAGAACGAAAGAGAGGTCCTAAGAGGTTCTCAGAATCCAGTGTGAGTCCATTAGCAATCACTGGAAGAAAATCCACTTATCGACACAGACGTTTTCTCCATCTCCATCCAGTGTAAAAGAGTTAAAAAGAGTGAGAGATATGGACGAATTCACATTGTAAACCCATGGTAGTAGTTGATTAAATAAAACAGTGTTCGTTTTTACATCTCCCGGTCCCTTTGTGTCCTTTATCTGTTCTTTGGTCAGTCGACCTCGATCATACTAAAAGAGGGACCTCGGTACCGAAGGTACCTACCCCGCTACTGCTACCGGTAGTGGGTGAGGGTGTTAACTGAGATTTTCACCCCGAGTGAATTTTTCCGTTAACAGTAATAATAATATAATGAGAATAATAATGAGAATAATAATAATACTAATAATAAAATAAATATAATAAAATAATAATAATGATAATAATATTAATAATAATAATAATAGTAGTACTAGTAGTAATATAAATATAATAATAATAGTTTAAAAAATAATAATAGTAATATAAATAATAATAATAAAAAATTATTTAACAAAAAACAATTAGGTAGATATTCATATTGATCTCTACCATCCATCTCAAATATTCATGGTGTTGATCAAATTACAAAATAATAATAATAATAATAATAATAATAATAATAATAATAATAATAATAATAATAATAATAATAATAATAATAACAATAATAAACAAAATAATAATAATAATAATAATAATAATAATAATGATAATTGTTAACCGAAAAATCCACTCAGGGAGGGAAATTTCGATTAACACCCTATTCCACTACCGATAGGTGGTAGCGGGTGAGGACCTTCCGTACCGAGGTTCCTTCGAGCTATTATAGATGAAGAAGAAAAAGAACAAAGGAACCAAAAGGAATATAAAAGGGTACTATTTTATTAAAATAAGTACTTTGTAAAGGTTACAACATTCTCTCTTCACTCTCTCTAACACAAAATGGAGATAGAGAATTCCATTTATGTCGATAAGTGGCTAATATCCGTCCAGTGATTGTCTTAAACTCTCACTGACTTCAGAAAACTCACCAGAGGTTTTTCTCTTTTTCTGATCCAAATATGATCTGGGATCCCTCTCTTTGTCCTTCAAAGCCGTATGTATAGGTCTCCAATATCCCTCAAAATCTGGTTTCATTCATGAGGATTATTTGGATTCCTGTTTTAAGAGTTGAAAGGAGTTGAGTGAGGCTAAAGGCACGAGATTTGATCCCGTTAAATGTTGTCGTGTTTAAACTCTGATTCGGTTGACTGTTTGGTCTCATTTATGGTGTTTTAAATGGCGAAGGAGTCAACTTTCCTAGAGGTACACTGGTTCTACGCCCTACTGGCGTGGTACACTGGTGTACTATTCTGACTTAGTAGTGTGGCGCTTATTCTATCATGCTGGTGGCTTCGTAGTAATATTCGCCCAGCTGGAAATGTGGGGGGCATGTCTTGGTTGGTCTCTAGCTGATGTCAAGGTGTTCTGGAACACCAGGTATGCATCGTGGTACCGGAGTTCCAGGCATGAGGGATCGGGTACCTACAAGGCACTAGGTCTGCGATATCGTGGTACCCCTTCGTTAGGTGTCAGAATGGATGCCCGTCGTGGTACATGTTTTTCCTGGTTGAATGTCTCTAGTGCTTCATCTAGGTAGGTTGGTAGTCGAGGTTCTGGTCTTTCCTAGCTATTGATTTCCTCTAGGTAGTGGTATCGGTCTCGCTAGGTACCTGGGAGCTGGGATTGGTCCCTACCAAGTAGATGTTTTTTGGTGGAAAATTCTCCTTTCGACCCTTACCAAAAAACCCTGTTAACAAAAGTCCCCCTAACTTGAACACCGGTGCCAGGTTGGGGTTGGAGTCAGAGTCAGGATTCAGAACACTTGGAGAATTTTGGTAATCGTCTCAATTAATGGAATCTTCCCCTTGCACACTGACTTAAATAGGTCCTCCACGTGGCTGGTTGGAGTAGGTTGAATTCAAAAAAGATAATATCTTGGAGTTGTACGTTTCTCGAAACTGTTCCCCCTACATCACCGATTATCCGGCGGCATTGATTACCTTCTCTACCCATTACAAGTAGCTGCTTCTATATAAACCTCTCCCTTTCACGGCGTATTCACTCTTCTTTCAAGCAAATTTCCCAACCTTGTCAAAACCCTAATCTTCTTCTCTCTTCATTCTTTAATCTCAATCCCTTCTATTTTCAAGAACTCCCACTTCGATTTTACCATAATGTCTTTCCCCATTAGTGACAGTGTTGAGCAGTTGTTTGATGATGGTGCAATCGCTAGCGGGGGCCTTGTTCCTAGAAAAAAGGTTCACGTCGACAATGATAGTGAAGACGACGCCCCTGTATTTCAACGCTGCCGCTCCAATAGAAATGTTGCTATCGGGACTGATTTCTTGAACGACCCCGATAGCACGGTTGATGTTGACAAGGAGTCGAGCGGAGAGTTGGGAGCTATCCGGACTGGTGGAGACCATGCTGGCGAAGTCACGGATACCGTGGGAAGGGTGCTCGCCCTTCCCTACGAGTATAGATACGTCCCTGACTCTATTAGTACCCCGGATACCATCAGGCGTTTGCGGAGGGATTTTAAGATCTTTAAAGATATCATTATCTCTGTTCCTGTATGGGAATATGATATGTATACTCCTCTTCTTGGCTAGCTTCAAATTCACACGGCGGCTTTTAAGAGCGGAGTCAGGCTACCTCTCCACCCTACCTTACGTAGGGCGCTGCATGCCTTGCAACTCGCCCCCCTTCAGCTAACACTAGGATTATGAAGGCGTCTGGTGGGGTTCTTGGAATTGTAGAGAGAACAGTGCAAAAAAGATCACCTTGATCAGGAGCCGGGGCCAGACGAGCTCGGGTACGTGTCTCAGATCGTTGCCAACTCCCCCAGCCCAAAAGGGTAATTTTATGCTCGGGCCAAAAATAACTTGAAGTTCGTGGTGCCGAGGGCCACGAAGAAGGACACCTCCTGGAAGGAAGAATGGGCTATCATTAAGGGTGAATGGGGTAGCTTGGTCCATATTGGGGGATTCGAGTTCCCGGTGTTAGGATTATGCTCAATGGCAAGAGTGTAATATTGTAATTGACAATCTTCTCATATTAATAAAGTGAATTCTGATTCTTACAATTACTTATAGCATTTATTATTATAATTGTCAAGGTAAATAATCATAAGGTCAAAAGACTATGAGACATGAAGAATTGTTCATACATCCGGATATGTATGAGGTAGACACAATTCTTCAGTTAGTCTTGAATAACGTTCACAACTTAAGTTAAAGGTTGGGCACCTCTATCTTGTTAAAGTTGTAGAATTCTTTTACTAGCATTTGAGTGGGATCAAATGAATATGATAAGTCTAAAATCATCGAAAGGTTTTTGAGTAAAAGAATCTAGTGCACTAGGTGCATTGAACTGGATCACAATAAAATACTTTATCTAGAACCGTCCCTAGATATAAGTCTTTTCATTAAAGAGGACAATCGGAGAGTCTATCTTAATCCTGAGATAAATGATGGACTTATGGTTGCAAGTGTTATCATTAGAGCTATCAATGAGTACGATTATATAGCATAGTCTATCCTTGATAGTTTGGTGGTATACATTTGTTAATCGATAGAGGACTTCATTTATAGATATGGACATCGTGGCTCCATTTATTAAATGAGAGTATAATATCATCATATGGATGTTTTGAGGTATTGGATATTAAATCTCAACGTTGAGTTTTCAATAATGATTATTGAAAACATGGCTTCTGGACAAGTCAAAGTATCCAAGTTCGAAATGTGGTCATATGAGGAAATATGGTAACTTGGAGAGCTATAGGCGGTCTATGAGCTCTTGGCGATTACTGATATTATTCACGAGGATACACCATCTCCTATAAGATTGTCTAGGGTATGAATGAGAAACATCTCCTTATTCTATCATTATTTAAGAGTTCAATTTTAGCTCTTTAGTGGAATGAGTTAAAATTAATAGATTGGACCTAAGTGAATCATTTGTTGATTGTGATTAGGTTGTGTCTATTGAAGCTTAAATTTAGATAGCCCGCCAAGATCCCCAATCCACACGTATTTGCATGAATCACTTGATATATTCTACCGGGCCTATTTAAGGGTCCATCTAGAATTGTTTTTAATATATCAAGAATATAATATGTCTATTATTTAATTAATGGGCTGCACTATTATATTAATATATTAAAAGGAGACATGTGGGCTTGTTTTTTTTAGTAAGAATGGGTCTGGTTCACATGTGGGCTTTTATTTAAAATCCAATGGATTAAATGAAATAAGAAAATAATATATGGCCCATTTATATAAGTGGGGCGGCAAGGTGTATATATTAACCTAATATATTATTTTGTTTCGTTGTTTTAATTAAATAAGAATTAGTTAATTTATTTATTAATTGTTTAATTAAGAAACAAATCTTTTTCTGATCAGGAAATATATTTCCTAAAGTTATACTATTGGCAGTAGTATATTAAAAGTAAAAGACTTGTTTAATAAGAAAATAAATAATTAATTTTATTTATTTAATCAAATAAGAAGTCTTTTTATTTAGTCAATAAAAGAATAAAAATATCTATGAGTTGGATTAGGTTTTGAAGTCTAAGGGTTGATGGAAATTAGGGTGCACACAAACACGTTTTGGTATGTGATTTGCAGCAACCCTAGTCCATTTAGAGGAAGATTTCGGCAATCCTAAATAGAAGAGGAAGCAAAATTTCGGCCACCTATATAATTCCACATAAAGAATTCGGCCACCATAGTTGATTGAATGATTCAAGTTTTCTTCTTTGAAAATACACTCTTAACGTGTGTCTACAACCTAGAGGGGGGGGGGGGGGGGGGGGGGGGGGGGGGGGTGAATGGGTTGTTAATCGATTATTACCAATTTTTCGATTAGTCAATATTAAACAAATAACCCAATTAAATCAAACATACAAAATCAAGTGTAAAGTGCGGAATAATAAATAACACTTGATTTTTACGTGGAAACCCTTAAACAAAGGGAAAAACCTAGGTTGACCTCTAGTCACACCTTTCTCGGTCACTAACCCACCACTACTACCCAACTGGCCTTTATAGTGAATCCTTGATCACTTTGCTTGCCAACCACACCTTGGTTGCAAGACTTCACTTGCTTGTGCACTACACCTTGTAGTCACAAGACTTAACTCTCAAGAAGAGATTAACAACCTAAGTGAATATATGAATACTCAAAATACAAATAATGCTAGGCAACACCAAATGCTTATCTAGGGATTTAAGATGACACTAAGTACAAATCCTAGATATCAATGTCTATATGAATGCTCATAAAGACCTAACTAGATATAGATGTGCAAGTCTAAACTCTAGTCATCAAACAAAGCCATATCAACATATGTTGTCATTAATCATGGCAAGGATAATAAATGCAATTAACAAATGCAATCAATGAGTCCTAATTAGCTAGAGGGCAAATATGTCCTAAATGCAAGCTATCACAATACAAACCCAATCATACAAAGGAACTCATAAATATATGCATTAAATAGAGTCCTAGCATTTAATCAACTAATAAATGCAATAAAAACACAATCTTGGAAAGTATGAACAAATGATAAATATGGGGTTTTTGTTCAACTTACCAAGTCAACTAATGATGAAGACCCATGCCTTAAAGATGCTTAGGAATGCATGAAGGTGATGGGTTTTGGGTTTGGAGAGTCAAGGAACAAAGCTTGAAGCTTTTTCTCTCTAAGGGTTGTTCTCTCTCATAAAAATGGATTCATGAAGCTCTAAAACGAGTTGGGGAAGAAGAGAACATATATATGGAAACCCTAGACAAAACTGCGTCGTTTTGGGTTTGAGAAACAAAATCCCTTCAATACCGCTTACTGGACCGCGGCTCGGGTAAGTGTCCAGACCGCGGTACATACAGCAGTGCACCGTCTGGACAACACCGCAGTTGGGACCGCTGTGCGTGCAAGTGCACAGGTCGCGGTCCAGGCAGCATGGGCCTACTGCAGTCTACCGCTTCAGGGACCGCTGGGCATACATGTGTGCAGGAAGCGGTCAAGGCAGCATGTGCCAACTGATGTATACCGCTCTATATGCCGCGTGCAAGCAGCACCTGCCAAGCGGTCTAGGCCGCGGTAAGAGAAGAAACTATCTTTTCCAGGCAGACTCAACACACTAATTAATGTGCAATATGTGCAAGTGTGGAGTGTGAAAGAATGCACACATGAGCAATCATGAAACAAATGCATAACAATACAAATGCACGTAAGTGTGTGAGTGTGCAACAATCAATGCATGTCAATACAAATGCATGAGAAGTGAGTGTGTGTAACTAAATCTCTTCAAGAGTTAAGAACAAGTGAACTACCTCTCTTGAAGATCTTTAGGATGACCGGAAGCATGTCTTCGAGAACACCGCACATGGAGAACCTATACTACCCATTACAAACATCCCCAATGTGATTTGTCATGAAATAAGCCAATCATAAAACTGAGGTTCTTACATTACCTAGGCGAGCTGCAAATTCGTATCCAGTTGCCCCTTGAACGTGGATGGTTTCAAGATTATCCCCCTACCCCTCCTATATTTGACGATTCCAACATAGCCTATGTTCTTGTTTCCGGTGGTCGTGATGGTCTCGCCGACATCTTTCTTGGATGAGATCAATGTCGTTGGATGAATAAGTCAAGAAAGTGGACAGGTAGTTGGAGAGGAAGCTAGCATGTCTGAGTCTTTAACTTATTCCTGTTATTTTTCTTTCTTGTTGTTAACGGAAAAACCTGCTCGGGGAGCAAGATTTTAATTAACACCCTTGTCCCCTACCGGTAGGTGGTAGCGGGATAGGTACCTAGGTCCCTTCCTATGATGAAGATTATACAGACAAGTATGAAGGAACCAAGGAGATGTAAGTAAATACAGTTTTATTGAACAGAAACTTGTATAATGGTTACAACACTCATTCTCTACTCTTTCTAATACAAAATGGGGATGGAGAATCCCGTTTATGTCGATAAGTGGATATATCCTTCCAATGATCGTCAATGGACTCTCACTGGCTTCAGAGAATTCAAAGGAAATTCTTCTGGGAATTAATCTCTCTGTCTTTTGTGATGGCAAAAAAATCCTCCCTTTCTTTACTCTTCAAAGCTGTATATATAGTTCTCCAAAAAATTCCCTCAAAATACGATTGCATTGATGAGGATTATTGAGAGTCCTATTTTAAGCGTTGAAAGGCATTGTGTGGGGCTGAAGGCGCGGAATTTGATCTCGTTAATTACTGTCGAATTCAAATTCTGATTTGGTTGACCATTTGGTCTCATTAATGGCGCTTTATTTGTCGATGGAGTCAACTTTCCTTCTTCGTGGAGCTTGGAAGGAAATTCTGATTCTGAACTTTGGTGGAACCAGGTACTGGTATATTAGTCTGATCCTACTGCTATAGAGCTTGCTCTACTTCTTGCTGGAGTGGTGCTTCTGTCTTCAGGATCTCCTTTATATTGTTTAGCAGGTAAAGTACCTGCCCCGGATGGGCTCTGAGTAGATATCGAGGTACTAGGTACCAGGTGGAAGTTGAGTTAGTATTAAGGAGGGTATCGCGGTACTGGGTACCTTGGTTGGTGTCGAAGGACTTGATGGGCGCTTGGCGCTGGGCACTTTGGTTACCAATGTACTAGTCCTTGGTCGGTATTAGGAGCTTTGATAAATGTGTGGTACACGCCTTCGTTAGTTCGAGATACTGGTTATCTATCTAGGTAGATAGGTAATCGAGGTCCTGATCTTACCCGGTATCAGCTCTGTCTAGGTAGTGGCACTGATCTAGCTGGTCACCCAGAAGCTGGGACTGGCTCCTATCAGGTTCATACTAGTTGGAAAATTCTCCTTTGATCCCTTGCCAAAAAACCCTGTTAACACTTGTTTTCTGTATGTAACCTGGAAGAAAGGTTGGGCTCCCTGATCTGATCAATAAAGAAACCCTTTTTTCTATGCTTGTCTGGCTGTTCTTTATGTTTTCCTTGATTGACTTTTGTTGCATGCTTCTAACTGTAGTACGAAATTCGAATAGGAGTCCTCGGCATAAATCTGCTTTAACCAAGATTTGGTAATGTGAGGAACTTGGTAGGAATAGGAGTATAGTGTGATAAGCGACCGGTACTAGGGTACCTAGCCAATGGATCTCTAGACACCCTTCTAGGCGTGAGCACTCCTTTGCACATGGTATCACGGATCCTAGTCGATACTTAGTTCGAGATACCCAGTGTCCCTATATCAAGGAGTATCAAGGATTCTGGTACATAATTTGAGCCTGGTACGTAGCGCTCTTGCTTTAAAGGTTCTGATACCTAGGCGGCGCACGGCACCTAGCTATTAACAGAAAAATCCACTCGGGGAGCAAAATTTTGATTAACACCTTCGACCCGCTACTCCGGAGGTCGTAGCGGGGATAGGTACCTTCGGTACCGAGGTTCCTCTCTTTTTTGGAGATTTATATGGATAAATATAAAGGAACCAAGACGATATGAACAAATACTGTTTTATTGAATAAACACTCATGTAAAGGTTACAACACTCTCTCTAACACAAAATGGGGATAGAGAGTTCCGTTTATGTCGATAAGTGGCTATTATCTACCCAGTGATCGTTTATATACTCTCATTGGCTTCAGAGAGCTCTAATAGAGTTACTTTGGGTATTGAAATCTCTTTTCTTTGGTGAAAAAGACATGGTCTTGATCCTTCCTCTTTATCCTTTAAGGCCGTATATAGAGGTCTCCAATATCCCCCAGAATCTGGTTGCATTTATGAGGATTATTTGAAGTCTTATTTTGGGCGTTGAAAGGAGTTAAGTGAGGCTAAAGGCACGGGCTATGATCCGTTAATTATCGTCGTATTTAAATTTTGGTTTGGTTAACCATTAGGTCTCATTTATGGCGCTTTAAATAGCGGTAGAGTCAACTCTCCCTGCTTGCGTTGTTTGGAGGAGAATACTGGTCCGACTTTGTTATCATGGTGCTTGTTTTAATCATACTGGCGACCTTGTAGTGATATTTGTCCTGCTGGACAGATAGGATTTCAGTCTCGATTTGATTATGGACTTGTGTCAAAGTGCTATGGGATATCAGGTACACGTTGAGGTACTGGGGTACTAGGAAGGAAGTATCGGGTACCTGCGAGGTACAGGAAGCACAATATCGTGATACCCACTCCATTAGGTGTCAGCGTAGATATACAACGTGGTAACTGTCTTTCCTGGATCATACCTCTGGGGCCTTGTCTAGGTGGATAGGTAGCCGAGGTCCTGGCTATCTAGGTAGTGACTCCTTCGAGGTCGCGGTATTGGTCCCGCTAAGTGCTTGGGAGCCGGGCTGGTTCTTACCAGGTCGTGGCTTGCTGGAAAATTCTCATTTGGACCCTTGCTAAAAACCCCTGTTAACAAAAGTCCCCCCTGACTTGAACACCGGTGCCTGGTTGGGGTTGGAGTCAGGATTTAGTACACATGGAGAATTTTCTGTAATGTCTCGTAGAATGGAATCTTCCTTTTGCACGTTGACTTAAATGGGTCTTCCATGTGGCATGTTGGGGTAGGTCGAATTCAAAAAAGGAAATATACCGGAGGCGCGCGTTTCTCGAAACCATTTTCCCCAAGTCATCGATTATCCCGCTATACTGATTACCTCATCAACCCGTTACTAGTAGCTGCCTTTTCTTCTTTTTAAGCCTCGCTCTTCCACGGCATACTCACTCTTTTTTCAAGCAACTTCTCAAACTTTTCACACATGTGCTAACCCTAGTCTTCTTTTTCTTCATACCTCATCCCCGATTCCTACTATTTCAAAAAGTTCTTGCTTTGGTTCTGATATAATGTCTTCTCCAGATAATGACAGTATCGAACAATTCTTCACCGGCGACGTGTCAACTAGCGGGAACCTCGCCCATAGAAAAAGGACCCGTGTCGATGGTGATAGTGGGGATGATGTCCCTCTTCTACAGCGCCGCCGATCAAATAGGAATGTCACAATCGGGATAGGTTTCACAAACGACCCCAGTGCTCAGGTTGACGTAGACAGGGAATAGAGTGGAGAATCGGGAGCTATCAAGGCCAGTGGAAATTGTGCTGGTGAAGTCACGGACATTGTGGGGAGGGTGCTCACCCTTCTTATGAATATCGGTGTATTCCCGATTGTACTAGCACCAATGACACTATCAGGTGCATGCGGAGAGATTTTAAGATCCCTAAGGATATTACGATCTCTATACCCCCGCATGGGTATGATATGTATACCCCCAATCTTGGCGAGCTTCCGATTCACATGGCGGCTTTCGATAGTGGAGTTAGGCTACCTCTCTACCCTACCTTTCATAGAGCGTTGCATGCCTTGCAGCTCATCCACCTTTAGCTAACACTAGGGTTCTGGAGGCACCTAGTAGGGTTCTTGGTATTGTGGAGGAAACAGTGCAAGAGAGATAACGTCGACCGTGAACCGGGGCAAGACGAGCTCGGATACGTGTTCCAGATTGCTACAAATTCTCCCGGCCTAAAGGGGTAATTTTATGCTCGGGCTAAGAACAACTTAAAATTTGTGGTACCAGGGGCCACGAAGAAAGATGCCTCATGGAGGGAGGAATGGGTCGTCATCAGAGGCGAATGGGGTAGCTCAACTCATATTGGAGGAACTGAATTCAAGGTTCCTACTTGTTTTAGTGGGAAGCCCCCGTTGGAGAAGAACAAACTCTTTGCCGAGTTAGAGAAATTTTTAAGAGCTACCATGGCTCACAATTATACCAACCTGAAGTATCCTACCTCGAATGCCTTCGAGACTGGTAGGGTGGAATTCTTCCTCCGCGTTTCCAGTGCATCCCCAAGTAAATAATTTCTCTAGTCCCTCATTGGTAACTTTTTCTAGTTGATTATGCATGTGTTAACTCTTTGGTGTGGACAGTCTCTGCAGTGTTTCCATTAGTTCCAGAGGGGGAGCTTAACCAGGCTTGTGGCAGAGATGATTCCCTACAGCCTTCCCCTATCAGGCTTCCTGCTGGTTCTGAACGCGAAGGAGGAGTGGGTATCCCCGTTGGATCTAGTAGGAAACCGATTGAGGTACCTAGGGCTTCAACTCCCCTTCTTGTCAGATCACTGGAAACCTTTAAAGCCAGAGTCGGGAGGTACCGAGGTACTCCTAGTTGAGTGTAAGATGTGTCACCCATCGCCCCAGTTACTGTCGTTGCTGCTGATCAACCAGCTTCATCTGCCCCTCCTACTGTGGCAACCGATCTATCTACTCGGATCGAGAGAGGTTCCGATCCTGCTGCTGCTAACCGGTAGTACCTTGTGATAGGCAGCAATCGAGGTCGAGAGATAATAGCCAGGATAAAGTCTTGGCGAGGTTTGCAGCTTCCTGCCCAGGCGGGAGTTTGGAGGCCATGACTTCCATGCCTATTGATTACATAGTCTCCAAAGGATCTGCTCTTCTGGCTGAGGTAATCTATCTCATCTGGTCTTTTATCTTGATTTCATAACTGGCAATATTCCAACTCATGTTTTATGCTTGGCAGGCCTTCAAATTCAAAGTAGCTATGAACCATCAGGTTACCTCCCTCTGGAACCAGGTTAAGGAGGCTAATGTCGAGCTGGAAAAGGCTAAGGAGGAGCTCGCTAAGACTGATGATGGCATGGTAGCTCTGAACCAGTCTCTGAACAACGTTCATAAGGAAGCAGATGCGATGAAGGTAGATAGAGAGTGAATGCAGGATGGTTTGGACACAAAGTGACTCAGGTCCCTCCGTCGCAGAGAGGAGGGGGAGATTGCAAAGGGTAGAGTACCGGAGCTAGAGAAGGAGGCTCAAGTTCTTCTTGAGAGCATGGCCAGCATGGAAGCTCAGGTGGACACTGCCTTTAGGGATGGCTACTTGTTCGCCGCTTAGCATATGGCTCTAGCATTTCCTCCTCCATTTGACATGAAAGTCATCGAGTGATGGAGCAGGGAGGAGATTATGGTAAAAGCCGATGAATTGGCTGGGGTTGCTGATGGTAGGGTTTTTGCCGTCAGAAAACCGTCCGTCAAAATAATTTATAAAACCTATGTGATGCGTTCACAAGTAGAATACAAGTAAAGCAGTAAGCACAGGTGTCGTCCACTGAGATCGGGGTAGCGGTGATAAGATTATGATTAATATAACTAGCATGCATAAAAGTAAAGTGATGGTGAATGAAGATACAATATAAACTAAACTATGAAAGCAAATAAAATGGGATGACAATGGAGTGATGAATGAATGATGATGGAACTACGAAGTTGATGGACTCGTAAGTGAATATTGGGGCAATTGCAACAAACTCTCAATTAAGCATGTATTGACAAATGTAACCAACCTAGGGTATATAGTGTTGGTATATATCTCTAGCGAGAGGTCAACCTAGGGTGTATAGTGAAGACCTCCTACTAGCGATTAATCCCTCATAAGCAACCAACAATGGCTAGTTACTCAATCGGGACTTTTTCCATGAATGCTCATCTATCTAGCTATGACTCAACCTATTACTAATGTAGCCATCCTAGGATGTATAGTGATGGCTTCCAATTCCCTCACAAGTGGCCGACCTAGGATGTAGAGTGAAGGCCACCCGTTTGAGATTAGGCTTTAGGTTATCAACCGAATTCTACTCGAAGGTTAGTTCTCGTAGAATCACTAAAGTAGCCAACCTAGGGTGTATAGTGAAGGCTTCTAATTCTCTCACAAGTGGCTAACCTATAATGTATAGTGAAAGCCACTAATTCAAGATTAGATTAAGGGCATGGTTGTAGAGCCGAATTTCCGGAAATCCTTCCATTCAATTGAGCATTAGACAACCTAATTTCCTACTCAAGTAATCCAAATCAATCATGCAAATAGGGTGTATCCAAGCAAATCAATAATGGAAATCAACTAAAACAATGGAATAAAACATAGAGATAGAATAAATATAACACATAGAGTTTATTTACAAAGCCCAAATATCCATCAAACAAATAACATCAACCCTATAGTGGGGTATTTTAGCTACTCATGTTCTATTACAAACAAATAAACTAAGAGAGAGTGTAGAGAGAACCCTTGAAGATTGATCTCCTTCCTTGAAGCTTGAATCCAAGTCTCCTAGTTGCCTTTGATTGAGTAGAGATGGTTTGGATGATAGGGAGATGTGTTACTAGCTTAGAATACAAGTGTTGGGAGGTATGGTGATGTTTTGGTTCGTTCCCATCCTTTTCTATTTATAGAGGATGGAAAAATAGGTCATTTAAGCTTGAAACCAGAAACTGTCGCACGCAGAGTGCGGTTGGAGTGCGGGTGATTTACCCGCACTGTACCCGCACTATATGAGTTTTCTTTATCTTCAATTCTCTGATCTGGGCAATAGTGTGGGTGGAGTGCGGTTGGATTACCCGCACTTTACCTGCACTATACTCGAACTCTGGTGTCAGGTGTAAATCCACTCCTCTGTCTTGAGCAACAGTGCGGGTGGAGTGCGGTTGGATTACCCGCACTTTACCCGCACTTTAGTGTCAGGTACAAATCAGCTCCTCTGTCTTGAGAAATAGTGTGGGTGGAGTGCGGGTTCATGATTCAGGTCCCCGCTGTGGGAAGGAGTGCAGTTGGAGTGCGGTTGCGACCCGCACTTGACCCGCACTGTAGAGCTGCTTATGATCCTTTGTCTTTCCTTTTGCCCATTTTCTGCCGGAACCACAGCAATTAGCTTCTAACACCAGAATTACATCAATTGCCTGCAATTAGCACAAACGAGCCTATTAGACAAAAAATATATAGAAAATACACACAAGAATGTGACAAAGGAATATGAATGAGGGCCGAAATATACAGCAATTTAGGCACGATCAAACACCCCCAAACCAAACCTTTGCTCGTCCTCGAGCAAACATAATATAAAACAAATAAGACACAAACTAAAAATGACTCGAACTAAGAACTTTCCTAGACACAAAGAAAAACTTGCTGTAGAACCAACTGGCAGAGAGATACGCAAAAGCAAATGGGAGTGAGGAATGAGCATATGCAAAATGTTCTAAACAACTTGAAGGCACCCCAAGGGAAACTGGCACAACACGAATCCCACACTTAAATGCCCTCGCCTCAGAAACTACTCACTCTCACACCTCGAGCATAATTCGCTTCGACGCTAGGTTCTCACATGGATTCTCTCTTATCTTTCCTATCAAAACCTAGGTTCACACTCATGCAACATGTATGCCAATGAATTTATGTAACTGAATCAACTTAGTTGCATACATTTAGTGTAGAATAAACGCTGTTTTCAGTGAGTGAGTCTCATGAAAGAATCACGTGTCATGAATGTGGAAAGAGCATTCATTAACTTATATTCCCAATCTAGACTTCCCCTAAGATCAACTAGGTCTTTTCCATTTGGTTGTAACGTGGCAATGGTGAATGGTGATTAGAAGAATGAGAAATTTAGGCACAAGCACTAATCAACTAAGTTAAGGCAATACATTCTACACTTAAGCATTTAATTTCTCGCGCAACTCCACTTCCAAATACAATATGGCGTCCAGGCATACAATTAGACTCTATGTGCAATCTTTAACTACTCATGTTACCCATTTGAGTAGCATTTACAATTTACACAAGGCATTTGAAGCATATTTTTCTTTTGTTACTTTTTGCTTCTTTTCTTTTCTTTTGTTACTTTTTGCTTCTTTTCTTTTCTTTTGTTACTTTTTGCTTCTTTTCTTTTCTTTTGTTACTTTTTGCTTCTTTTCTTTTCTTTTCTTTTCATGCCTTTTTACTATGCACATTTTCACAACTCATTACTCTTGACTAGGTACACGCCATTTATCAAATTAAAGCACAACTTTACATTCCTAAGCCTCAACAAGATCAGTTAAGAGAGGGTTGGGTAAGTGTTTAGGTTGCTTGGGTTATGGATAACGTGGGTGTAGAATGGAAAAGTCTATATGTGTTTGGCTTCAAAATTGGCTTGGGAGCACACATATTACGGGAATGGGAAGTATTTAGGCTTTCTTTTTGAGTGGCTAAAACACACATTGCCTAATATCACTTCATAGGATCAATCTACCAAGGGAATAAAAGTTTCCGTCAAGCAGTCCACATATATGATGCATGTTCAATGATAAATGATGATTTTTGATGTAGTGAGACTATGCATAGTGTTTGAATAGTGTTTACAGATTTGAAAAACATTTTCCCTCAAATATACACGCTTTTGGCTTGTGTTTGTGATCTCACAAGGGAAATCTCCACTATTAGAATAAGGCGCTTGAGCACCGAGTTCCCTAAACTTGGACACTAGAACATGAGACTAGCCCATGAAGTGCAAGTGAGACCCCTAAAGTTACTAAGAGTTATTGAATAAGCACACAAAGCATACACACATTCGCCATAAACACTATGCTCCAGGTATCTCACCAAGCTAAATAAGCTCAAAATTCTAGCTAAGCAGCAACTTTTTCGAAAATGACTCAAGACACAAAAGACGACTCAAAAAGGCATCTACACCCCCAAACCAAAACCCAACATTGTCCTCAATGTTGAAGACAAGAGAATCCGGCCTAGCGGCATGCACCTAACATGACTCAAACAAACCTAGGCACTAATCAACCACAATCAATGCCCCAACAAAATAAAAATGACTCAAACAAGGCTCACAAAATAAAGGCGATTCATGCAATATATCATTGAAGCACAAGTCAAGCTTAACATCATGCATTATATCAAAATTGACGGAATGGGGCATGAACAACCCCCAAACCGAATTAAACAATATAAATCATATGCATTCATACTTGCACAAGAGCCTTCGGCTCTTTCATCCACAAATATAATCAATATATTCAATGTGCAAATATCCACAAAATATAGCATTCGAACAAATTATCCCAACATCACAGTTTATTGAATTTAAACAACATAAAACATAAAACATAAAACTAACTACATGCATCAAAATTATTCAATGGGATGCATTCATGGAGAGGCTAGGGTCCTCTAAGGGTGGTTTGACCAAGTTAGGAAATTCTCTATTTTTCACTACCCAAATAAATTTAGGTGACTTCATTATCTTTTCCTTTTTCATGTTCCTATATAAGTGCACTTGGTCTTTCCTTACCCATATTTGCTTGACCCTAGGTGGACTCCATCTATTCCTAAGACCTCTAGTTTTCCTATGTTGATTTGGCTTGTAATTTTTAGCCTTAAAATGCTCTATCCTAGAACATGCATAGCAAAAGATATTAGAGTTAGAGGAACTCCCCTTTGATGCGTGGTCTTGAGGATGTTTGATTTGTTTCACTTGTAACGCCTTGACCTCTTCCTCCTTTTTGCTTAGTGCTACCTTTGCTTCCTCTAAGGAATTGGCTTTTTGGTCAACCTCCATTTGCATCTTCATTGACTTGTGAGCTATCTCATCTTCAAAATCTTTTGATAGCCTCGCTAAGTTCTCCAAATCCTTCGATGCGGTACTCTTTTCGGCTTCAAATCTCTCAATTCATTCTTCCAATTCTTTGTTTTTGTTCGAGACTTCGCCATTTGTCTTCTTGAGAGTACCATTCTCAACCCTGAGCATCTTCACTTCATATAGTAGTTTCTTGTTCAACTCTTGGAGATTACTCGCCTTTTCCATTCCCAAGGCTTCTCTCTCTTGAAGTGCCTCATTCTCTTCCTTCAATACACCCCTTTCCAACACTAGCTCCGTGCTCACGCTCATAAGCTCTTGGTTCATCTTGATCATCCTGTCTATCTCGTCCATTCTCTTGCTTCGCTCCACTTCAAATTCGATTCGGAGCTTATACATGTCTTCTTTTGAGAAATTGGAGGAATCCACTGGTTTGGTTGCTTTAACTTGAAAACAACTCTGATTTACCGGGGTGGACTACTGGGCGGATTCGAGCATTTGGGTGGTTTTCTCTTCTATGAAGGCTTGAGTCTCTTGTTGAGAAGCTATCATCTGCTCAGTCTCCCGCACATGATTCTTCATGAAATTTCTAAGTTGGTCTTCAACGGAATTTGACTGGAATGATGAGATGTAGGCATTCTCGTTAGGCTCGTAGCTTGACCCTGAATTTTTCCAAAAGGAATCCATAGAGTCTTGAAACAAACAAAAAAAAAAACAAAAACTACCAAAGATATAAAAAGAAACTAACAAAACTAAAAACAACTAATAAACTAATAGTATTAAAACTAATCTAATCACTACTACGCACACCGATCCCTGGCAGCGGCGCCATTTGATGGTAGGGTTTTTGCCGTCAGAAAACCATCCGTCAAAACAATTTATAAAACCTATGCGATGCGTTCACAAGTAGAATACAAGTAAAGCAGTAAGCACGGGTGTCGTCCACTGAGATCTGGGTAGCGGTGATAAGATTAGGATTAATATAACTAGCATGCATAAAAGTAAAGTGATGGTGAATGAAGATACAATATAAACTAAATTATGAAAGCAAATAAAATGGGATGACAATGGAGTGATGAATGAATGATGATGGAACTACGAAGTTGATGGACTCGTAAGTGAATGTTGAGGCAATTGCAACAAACTCTCAATTAAGCATGTATTGACAAATGTAACCAACCTAGGGTGTATAGTGTTGGTATATATCTCTAGCAAGAGGTCAACCTAGGGTGTATAGTGAAGACCTCCTACTAGCGATTAATCCCTCCTAAGCAACCAACAATGGCTAGTTACTCAATCGGGACTTTTTCCATGAATGCTCATCTATCTAGCTATGGCTCAACCTATTACTAATGTAGCCATCCTAGGATGTATAGTGATGGCTTCTAATTCCCTCACAAGTGGCCGACCTAGGATGTAGAGTGAAGGCCACCCGTTTGAGATTGGATGAGGCTTTAGGTTATCAACCGAATTCTACTCGAAGGTTAGTTCTCGTAGAATCACTAAAGTAGCCAACCTAGGGTGTATAGTGAAAGCTTCTAATTCTCTCACAAGAGGCTAACCTAGGATGTATAGTGAAAGCCACTAATTCAAGATTAGATTAAGGGCATGGTTGTAGAGCCAGATTTCCAGAAATCCTTCCATTCAATTGAGCATTAGACAACCTAATTGCCTACTCAAGTAATCCAAATCAATCATGCAAAGAGGGTGTATCCAAGCAAATCAATAATGGAAATCAATTAAAGCAATGGAATAAAACATACAGATAGAATAAATATAACACATAGAGTTTATTTACAAAGCCCAAATATCCATCAAACAAATAACATCAACCCCATAGTAGGGTATTTTAGCTACTCATGTTCTATTACAAACAAATAAACTAAAAGAGAGTGTAGAGAGAACCCTTGAAGATTGATCTCCTTCCTTGAAGCTTGAATCCAAGTCTCCTAGTTGCCTTTGATTGAGTAGAGATGGTTTGAATGATAGGGAGATGTGTTACTAGCTTAGAATATAAGTGTTGGGAGGTATGGTGATGTTTTGGTTCGTTCCCATCCTTTTCTATTTATAGAGGATGGAAAAATAGGTCATTTAAGCTTGAAACCAGAAACTGTCGCGCGCATAGTGCGGGTGGAGTGCAGGTGAATTACCCGTACTGTACCCATACTATATGGGTTTTCTTCATCTTCAGTTCTCTGATCTGGGCAACAGTGCGGGTGGAGTGCGGTTGAATTACCGCACTTTACCCGCACTGTACTCGCACTCTGGTGTCAGGTGTAAATCCACTCCTCTGTCTTGAGCAACAGTGCGGGTGGAGTGCGGTTGGATAACCCACACTTTATCTTTCCTTCATGATTCAGGTCCCGGCTGTGGGAAGGAGTGCGGTTGGAGTGCGGTTGCGACTCGTACTTAACCCGCACTGTAGAGCTGCTTATGATCCTTTGTCTTTCCTTTTGCCCATTTTCTGTCGGAACCACTGCAATTAGCTTCTAACACCCGAATTACATCTATTGCCTGCAATTAGCACAAATGAGCCTATTAGACAAAAATATATAGAAAATACACATAAGAACGTGACAAAGGAATATGAATGAGGGCCGAAATATACAACAATTTAGGCACGATCAGTTGCTCCCTCCGATGTTGCTAGACCTTCTCGAGTTACTCAAGCAAGTGGAGTGGTAGGTGGTGAAGATCGGAGAACTATCTCCTTTCATTCACCAGGAAATGTTGGAGCAGATCCCAATCTGAAGGCTCCTCAGGTTGGAATGGCTTAAGTTGAAGATGGGACTTCTGATCCACTTGTTTCTTTGCCCGAATCCACCAAAGAGGTAGGGGACCAGCCTGCTACTAAGAATGGAGGATCTGATGTAACAGTCTCCTTATCGAGCCTTGAGAAGAAGGTGGAGGATCGAGCTACCTCGACCTAGGAAATAGGGGAACTGTGTGGTATGGTAACAGAGGAGCTCCAGGCTGGAGCCACTCAAGTGGAGATCCAAGTGATAGTAGGGGGTCCAGGTAGCAATTGAGGCTCCTATCAAGTCGGTTGTGCAATTAGCTGATGAGCTCCCAGTTGGACCTGAAAGTGAGGTACTGATCGTAGGAGCTGGAGAGAAAGGGGCGAACTAGGAGCAGGCGGGTGCGTGACCAAACTTGATCCTTTATCCAGTCAACTTTACTTTTTTTTTTCTAGTTTTTTGCCTGTGATCGGGGAATGGGCTCCCCAGTTTTAGTAATGAAAATGTTTATTTCTTTCCTTTAGCACCATACGTGTGTAGTTTACTGATCATATGGTTGAATTCTGTCTTGATCTAAAGAAAAGTCCCAGTGTAAACTTGATTTAACAATTTTCTGATTACAGAAGGGGCTCTGAAATTTGCCGAGATTGAAAGGTATAGCATGGCTTGTAACCGATACAAGGATCTCCCGGGACATAGCAGTAGGTCTCTTTTGGGGGAGAAGACTGGGTACTAGGCATTCTGGTTCTGGGAATTATGGTATTTAGGCGAGATTGCAGTTGGACTCAGGGTATCGGGTATTCTTATTTGGAGAATCCAGGTACCCAGGTGTATAATTGGTGATACATCTTCTATTGGACCCTGATCAAATGTAGTTGATACATGATTGATCCAGGAGTGGTACTAAGGCATTAGTCGAATATGGATTGCAGTACCCAGCGATCTAGGTAGTCATGGTATACATCCTTTTCGGGGATATCTAGGTGGAACATCCTTTATAGATTTCTAGAATAAGAACCCCTGGTTCAGACACTATATTTAATTATTCTCACACGTGTCAATCCAGTATAGGCTCATTTGCCTCAGACATTAAACTGCGGAGGTGCACGCTTCACGAAGCTGTTTTTCCCCATATTACAGGTGTCATGCCTCATTAATGACTCTATCTTCCCTTTACCGAGATACTCTTTATTCTTCTATAAATACCCTACCCCGCTTGAGAATTCTTCGCACTGCTCCTTTGTTTTCCAAAAGAGTCAAAAACTTCAGCAAATTATTGATGATCGTCGTTATGGTTAGCACCGTGGGAGGAAGAGGAGATGTGATTTCTCTGACTGGCAGGATGCTTGGAATCGTGGAAAGAGTAATGCGAGATAGACTTAGTTACCGGGGAATCACAATAGGTAATGATTCCCAAGATCGGGAGGAGTGGTGGCTTACGATGTTGCGCCCTTACCAATGGTGTAGACATTACCTAGGCGGGCTCCGACCTCGTATCCAGTTGCCTCTTGAACATGGATGGTTTCAAGATTATTCTTCTACCCCTCTTGTATTTGAAGATTCCAACACAGCCACTGTTCCTATCTTTGGTGGTCGTGATGGTGACGCCGATATCCATCTTGGATGAGATCAGTGTCGTTAGATGAATAAGTCAAGAAAGTGGGAGGGAAATTGCAGAGAAAGCGGGCATGCTTGAATCTTCAACTTATTTCTTTTTATTTTTTCTATCTTGTTTTCTGTATGTAGTCTGGAAGAAGTGTTGGGCTCTCTGATTTGATCATTGAAGAATCCTTTTTTTTCTCGTGCTTATCTGGTTATTCTTTACGCTTTCCTTGACTGACTTTTGTTGCATGCTTCTAACTGTGGTTTGAAATCCAGGTAAAAGCCCCCAGCATGAATCTGCCTTAACCAAAAATTTGGTAAATCGAGGAACTTGACATGAACAAGAACATAGCATTATAAGCAACTGGTACTAGGGACTCAGCCAATGGATCTATGGACATCTTTATAGGTGTAAGCACTTATTTGTAAATGGTACCACAGATCCTAGTTGATATCACGATCGAGGTACCCGATATCCTTGCATCGAGGATTCTGGTACATATGTGAATATACTTGATTGAACCCGGTACATGGCTATCTTGTTTTGAGGGTTCTGGTACATAGGCCAACAATCTGGCGAATTTAGGTACCTCGCATTCCCACTTTAGGAATCTCGGTATCTAGATGAACATACTGGCGAAAACATTATCGAAGCTGAGTACCTCGCATTCCTGTTCTAGGAATCTTGGTACTTTGGCGAATAATTTGGCCAATCGTGGTACCTCAAATTCCTGTTCTAGGAATCTTGGTACTTTGGCAAAAACAATGGCAAACATATTGGCAGCAAGATCCTGGTTGGCAACTAAAGCCACTTTAGCACCAGGTCTTTCTCGGCAGGGGGTGGTACCCGACCATAACTTTGATATAGGTACCTCGCAATCCTATTCTAGGAACCTCTTTACCTTGGCGAATAGAGGCGAAAGCATTGTTGAATCTTAGTACCTCGCATTCCTGTTCTAGGAACCTCGGTACTTTGGAGAATACAGTGGTACCTAGCCTTCACGTTTCTAGGAACCTAGGCACGTTGGCGAAAATAAGGCGAACATACTGGCAACAAGATCTTGGTAGGCAACTAAGGCCACTTTAGCACCAGGTCTTTTTTGGCGGGGGGTAGTACCCGGCAAAGGCCTTGATCTGGTAGGCAACTATGCTCTTACTATCCAAACCCTTCTCAGCAAGGGGTGGTGCCCACCCAGGGCATCAGGAGTGCCATATGGCCAGTCCTGGTTTTGAGGAGATCCTCTTAGAGGGATTAATCCGGTCTAGGGAATCAGGAAAACTATGTATCTATCATGGTCTTTATGGCAATCCTTATGGAGGGATTAATCTGGTCCAGGGCATCAGGAAAGCTATGCAGCTATTTCAGTCTTTATAGTGATCCTCCTAGAGGGATTAATCCAGTCCAAGGCATCAGGAAAGCTGTGTAGCTATCCTGGTCTTTATGGCGAACATAGCGGATTATGGCAATATAGCGTAGATAGATGTAGACAAATGTAGATGGAGAGAAATCTTATTTATTGATGAATTAAGAGGCAATACAAATATGCATGAGCACTAATATTCACTAGTACCTATTTAAATTGATTTCGGTTGGTCTTCATTGTAGGTTCTAAGGGTAGAACCTCCTCAAATGATCTACATTCCAGGTGTGGTATATAGAGCTTCCTTCTATGTCCTCCAACTTGTAGGCCCGTTTCGGACTACCATTGAACTAGGTAAGGACCTTCCCAATTGTCCGACAGTACCCCATCAGACCTCTTACGGGTATGCTGGGTTACCTTTCTGAAAACCAAGTCCACTTCTTTGAAGCTTCGGTTCTTGACTTTCCTATTGAAGTACAGGGCAATCCGACTTTGGTAGACTACTACCTTTTCTGCGATCCTATCCTATATTTCCTCCAAGAGGTCTAAGTTGGCTCTTAGCTTGTCTTGGTTCCCCTCTGGGTCGAAGTGCTGAACCCAAAAAGAGGTGAGTTTATGCTCGATGGGGAGGACAACTTTTACCCCGAAAGCTAGTGAATAAGGGGTTTCTCTAGTGGCAGTTTTTATAGTGGTGCGGTAGGCCCAGAGCACATCCGAGAGTTCATCTGCCCACATACGCCTTTTCTATTGGATCTTCCTCTTCAGACGTCTCTTGATAGTCTTGTTTGTGGCCTCTACCAGGCCGTTTGTTTGGGGATGTGCTACAGATGCAAAACGAAGGTCGATTCCCAGGTTCTTACAGAAATCCCAGAACTTAGCATTGTCAAACTGTTTGCCTAAATCTGTAATAATGACCATTGGGGTACCGAACCGGCAGACCGCATTCTTCTTGATGAATTCTGTTGTGTTTGCCTCTGTGATCTTGGAGAGGGGCTCCGCTTCCACCCACCAGGTAAAATAATCAATGGCCACAACTGCGTGCTTCTGTTGACCAAGCCCGGTTGGGAGATTTCCAATTAAGTATACTCCCCAGTAGGTAAATAGATATTGTGAGCTGATTAAGGATAGTCGTTCTGGAGGCAAATGGAGCAAACTGGCAGTTTTCTGGCATGGTTCGCATGACTACACGAACTTCCTCGCATTGTGGTGCAAGGTTGTCTAGTAATATACCATGCGCAGCACCTGGTAAGCTAGCGCTTCTCCTCCTATATGATTCCCAAAGTCCCCTAAATGTACTTCTGAGTGCTCAGTTTGCATCATCGGGATGTAGACATCTGAGTAAGGGGAGAGATATTCCTCTTTGGTAAAGGTGTCCCTCCACCAGGCAGTACTAGACTAAGGTTCTCTTGATCTTGTGAGCTTGATCAGGATCTTCAGGGAGCTTTTCTTCCTGAAGGTAATCTATGATGGGATCCATCCATCATAGAAGTCGATCCACAGGGTTGACTTCTCTTCCTTCTACTATGCTAGGTCTAGAGATTATCCGGAGAGGTACCCATTTTGGCAGTGCATGTCCTCCGTTTGCAGCTATCTTGGCAAGGACATCGGCCCAATGATTCTGCTGCCTGGGTATCTGCTCCATCTTGAACCCCTTGAAGCAGGATACAAGTTCTTGGACCTTTTTTGAGGTAGGTTGCCATGTTTTCTCTTTTCACTTGGTATAGACCTGTTATCTGATTAACTACTAGTTACGAGTCACATTTAGTAAGGAGGTAATCAATTCCTAGCTCTGCTGCTGTTCTCATTCCTGCTAACAAAGCTTCATACTCAACTTCTTTGTTGGTAGTGTTAAACTTGAATCTGAAGAAGTGAGAGCATTCGGCTTTTTCTAGATTGGTTAGAACGATTCCACCCCCGCTTCCTACTTGAATGGATGCCCCATCTGTGTATAAAACCTAGGTTTCTCGATTGGTGGTCCAATCTTCAGGTTCTTGCTCCTTCTGAGGGGTCAGATCCGAGATTGGGGTGGTATCGCGATTAGGCATTGTGCTGAATTCTACCACGAAATCCACTAAAGCTTGGGCCTTGATGGTAGTTCTGGCTTTATACTTGATGTCAAACTGGGTGAGCTCGAGGGCCTATAGTACCAGTCTTCATGATACGTCTGGCCTTTGGAGGAATTGGCTTAGGGGTTGATCGATGACCATCGTGATAGTATGAGCTAGGAAGTAAGGGCAGAGCTTCCAAGTAGTGGTTATTAATGCAAAAGCGAGCTTCTCTAGGAAAGTGTAATTCCTTTGTGACTTGGTCAGAGCGCGACTCACATAGTAGACAAGCCGCTGAATTCCACCTCTATATTCTTTTATCATGGCCCCGCTAACAGCTGTCTCAGACACAGTCAAGTATAACTCTAACTCTTCTCCTGGCACCGGGTTAGCTAGTAGTGGTGGGCTAGCAAGATATTCCTTTATTGATTGGAAAGCTAACTCGCTGTTTTGGTCCCACTTCATATTATTCCCTTGTTTGATGGCTTTGAAGAATGGAGTGCACTTATTAGTCGATCGTGATATGAAGAGGTTCAAAGCTGCTATCCGTCCCGGTCAGGCCTTATACCTGTTTGAGCGAGGTAGGAGATTCGAGGTCCAGGATGGACTTGATCTTCTCCGGGTTCGCTTCAATACCTCTCTTATAGACCATAAACCCGAGGAACTTCTCGGCTGCAACCTTGAAGGCACACTTAGCAGGGTTTAACCGCATCTGATTTTCCCTGACTATCTGGAAAGTCTGACAGAGGTGATCCTTATGCTGCTCGGCTACCTCGGACTTCGATCATGTCATCGATGTATACCTCCATTGACTTTCCTATCAGATCTTTGAACAAACGGTTGACCAAACACTGATTGGTAGCCCCTGCGTTCTTGAGTCCGAAGGGCATGACTTTGTAACAATATAGGCCGTGCCCGGTTATGAAACTAGTTTTATCCTAATCGGCAGGGTGCATCATAATCTAGTTGTACCCCGACAAGGCATCCATAAAGCTTAGGAGCTTGTTACTCGCTGTCAAATCTACCAACTGGTCAATTTTTGGTAACAGGAAGATGTCCTTCCGGCAGGCGCGGTTGAGATCAGTGTAATCAACACACATATGCCATTTCTCGTTCGCTTTGGTCACCATGACTACGTTGGCAATCCATTTGGGGTACCGGGATTCCCTGATGAATTTAGCTTTTTGTAGCTTGTTTACCTCTTCTTGTACTAACGCATCCCTGAGTTAAAATGCCTCATCTCCTGTTTAACCGGTTTGAAGGTAGAATTTGTAGCCAACCTGTGAGCTGCCAAGGTAACTGGTATCCCCTACATCTCTTCGTAACTCCAGGTGAAGATGTCACTGTATTCTTGTAAGAGCTTCACTAGACCCTTCTTTACTTCTGTTTCCAACTTCGAGCCTATCCTGACAACCTTGGAAAGGTCGTCTTTCCTGATAGATATATCCAGTCTTCTTTCTCTAGAACCCCTACCTCAGGTTCCACTACACCCATCTCGTCTTCAAAATCCTCATCTGTTAAGGTCTTATCTTGCACGATAGTTACCTGTGCACACTGCATGGCAAGCGCTGCGGGGTTGGCAGATACTGCGTAACACTTGCGTGCTGCCTGCTGGTCTCTTTGTATCTCATCTACCTTGTCCCTCACTGGGAATTTTAGGACATTATGGTAGATGGACAGGACACCCTTGAGAGCAGATAAGTAAGGTCTCCCAAGGATAGCAGACGAACGGATTTTTGTGTCATTGAAAACATCGTCAAGAATTTATAAAATCAACCTCGCTATAATGCACGAGTCAAAAGACATATATAGAAAACTAGTACAGCGTGCAAGCAAGGGTATCGTTCCGCAGGGATGTGTTGTTAACCGTTTCAAGTTTTAGAGTTTAGGGAAAGCAATGTAAATAGAATGAGGTGAGAATGGTGTGTGTAGGGTGTTGTGTGTGTGTGCATGAAAATGAAAATGAAAATATGCAAATGTAGAAATAAACAAGAGAATGTAGAGGGGTGAGAATGTTGATTAAGTGAGAAATAACAAAATGGTGGATAGAAGAGATGCATGAAAGTGGTCACACAAGGGTTTACAAGTGAAAATACACTCTTAACGTATGTCTACAACCTAGAGAGGGGGGGGGGGGGGTGAATGGGTTGTTAATCGATTATTACCAACTTTTTCGATTAGTCAATATTAAACATATAACCCAATTAAAGCAAACATACAAAATCAAGTGTAAAGTGCGGAATAATAAATAACACTTGATTTTTACGTGGAAACCCTTAAACAAAGGGAAAAACCACGGGCTATCCTTCTAGCCACACACGATCCTCAAATCCACTATATGAGTAAAAAGTTACACCCTCAAGTGATACTCAGACTCTCACTCTAGATAACCTCAGGCTATGGACACTACCACTCCCCACTCTTGGTTCAATCCCTAGTGATATCCACTGATACACTACTCTTGGCGTGAGCACCTCCTACTCTACCCGCAGGCCTTTTACAATGGATTCTTGACCAATGCTTGCCAACCACAACTTGGTTGCAAGACTTCAATGCTTGTGCAACTTCACCCCGAAGCCACAAGACTTTGACTCAATGAAGAGTATAGGGTCTAAGTGAACAATCAATGAATGCTCAACACAATATATGTTAGACCAAACATACAATGCTTAACTAGATGTAGATAATGCAATACAACATCCTAGTTATCAAATAATGCCTACATGTACACACATGAGGTCTCAGTTAGTTGTAGAGAAATTCTAACAACCTAATTGTCAATTAAATTCACATAAACATTCATAAACTTGACTAGATGCACAAAGTCAACCTAATCATCAATTAAGCATACATGAATATTTATGGATTAGCTATTTAAGGCATATATGACCTAATAATGCAAGCTATCACAAACAAACACAATCAAATATTCATGAACATTAACTAGTTGATTAAAACACAATTTCTCAACCTAGTTATCAATTAATCACACATGAATATTTATGACCTAGCTTTTAGGCAAAAATGACCTAATCAATTAAGCTATCAAAATACAAACCCAATCATGTTATCAAGACTCATAAATATACAATAAAGTAGAGTCTAGGTATTTAATCATGCAATAAATACCTAATCTAGAGTAAGAAGAACAATAAATGATATTCAAGGAAGTTCTTGCTTACCTAGTCATGAAACAATGAAGACCCATGCTCAAATGATGTTGAATGATGCAAGATGGAGATGGGTTTTGGGTTTGGAGAGTCAAAGATGCTTTCTTGAAGCTTTCTCTCTCTAGGAGCTCTAACCTCTCTCTAAAAATGAATTTTTGAGCTCTTGGTCGGCCAAGAAGAGAAGAGGAAGAATATATATGAAGCTCTAGTTAAAACTACGTCGTTTTGAACTTGGGAAACAGAATCCCGTCAAAACCGCTTGCTAGACCGCGGCTCAGGTAAGTGTCCAGACCGCGGTACACACAGCAGTGCACCGTCTGGACAACACCGCGGTTGGGACCGCTGTTCGTGCAAGTGCACAGGTCGCGGTCCGCGTTGCGCATGACGCACTGGAGAATACCGCTCCGTGCGCCGCGGTGCAAGCAAAGCCTGCCAAGCGGTCTAGGCCGCGCTAAAGGGAAAAATCCCTTTTCAACACTCAAGACAAAAGTCTATCTTACATGAATGTTGTGCAAGTGTGAAGTGAGTGAGATGCACACAATGAAGCACAATTAACATGTCAAACATGTTATCAACTAAGATACAATGCAAGATATGATATCTAATGTAAGCTAGTGAGTGTTTTAGAAAAGGATGCACACTTATACAAACACTAAAGAACACAAATGCAAGATAAACAAAACATGCATGAAGTGTGTGTGTGTACCTAAACTCTTCAAGAGACAAAGTCAAGTGAATATACCTTTTGCTCTTGAAGTCATGGAGATGCTTGGAAGCTTGCCAATACGGACCTAAGCTACCTATTACACAATCATCCCCAATGTGGTGGTTTGTCATGAAATAAGCCAATCATAAAATCGAGGTCCTTACAATCTCCCCCTTTGGCTATTTCATGACAAAACAACCACTCACAAATATTCCTCACAAAATAAAACAAAGCTATTGTCCATAATCACTTCTACAATACAAAAGAGATACCTAGAATCTAAATATTCAACATCTTCTATCTCCTTGTAGAATCATCAATGTACCTACACACAATAGCAAGAAGCACTTTCCAAGAACAAGTGCAAGTGAGGTGAACAAATAAAAACAAGCATTGCACTCAATAACAAATAAAGCAATACAAAGAATGCATGTGCAATGCTCCCCCTAAAAGGTTACTCTCCCTCATGATTTCTCCCCCAAAGCATAGCATAAACAATGCTCCCTCTTTGGCTATTTCATGACAAAACAACCACTCACAAATATTCCTCACAAAATAAAACAAAGCTATTGTCCATAATCACTTCTACAATACAAAAGAGATACCTAGAATCTAAATATTCAATATCTTCTATCTCCTTGTAGATTCATCATTGTACCTACACACAATAGCAAGAAGCACTTTCCAAGAACAAGTGCAAGTGAGGTGAACATATAAAAACAAGCATTGCACTCAATAACAAATAAAGCAATACAAAGAATGCATGTGCAATGCTCCCCCTAAAAGGTTACTCTCCCTCATGATTTCTCCCCTAAAGCATAGTATAAACAATGCTCCCCTTATATCTCTCACTCCCCCTATTTCTCTCAAGACTTCTCCCCCTTTTTGTCATGAGATAGGCAAAGGAGCTCCCCCTATCGGGTTGCTTTAGCAAAGAGAGCTATTCGCACAATTACATTGCATAATCATATTCACAAACTTTATGCAACTTAAATAATTGAGAGAGATTCAAGGAGATTATATTCAAAAAAAAATGTGTGCTTGTGAAAGGTTGCTTAGCATGTAATACAAAATACTAATATTCTCATGCATAAAAATCAATCAAAGCAACACTCAACAGGATTTCCAATTGAAGTCAAACCAATTAAGACCCTGTTGTTATGATAAGAAGATATATATCCAAGCATTTGTGTGCAAGTGTACTAATCACAACAAAAGTATATCATCTTTTATTCATTGCAAGATACATCATCAATCAACAATTTTGATGTAAAAAAAAAGCAATGCAACACCACACATAACAGTCATATAACAACATTTTCTATTTTTCTCCTTTTTCTGTTTTTCTCCATATTCCCAGCAAGCATGTATTTCTGTTTATCATGCTAATGTAACTCTCTTGATGGCTTTCACTCGGTTTCAAATGAGTAGCCTTTTCCAACATTGGGCGGCTCCACGTCATATTGCCAGTAGCCCTTTTCAAGAGAGAGCTTAAGAATGCATATCTAGGAATCATGAACATGGAGAATAATTTGAGGTCAATCAAATGTACTAACAAGTAGAACATTCCTCGAAAAGATTAGCATGCTCAAGCAATAATAGAAGTCATGCATTATCATACAAAGCAACCGTGCAATGGTGTGATCAAAAACATTATACAATTATTAATCAATGTTATTCACCAAGCACACTCAAGCAATCATAAAAGAGCATAAAATAAGCCAACTTTTTGCATATAGCAAATCATGCAAGATTGCTCTCTTTGCTTGAGCTCCCCTCATGGGGTCAATTCCAACCAAGTCAATGGGAGACATGAGCTCCTATAGACCTATCAAGTCCAATGGACCTAATTGCATCTACGGGAGTCACATGGGCACTAAGGCAAGCGGGTTCATTCTTTCCAACCCACCTAGGTTCCACTTTAACATTTTTAGTGGTCATAGACATGTTTCTAGGTTCCCTAGGTTTATGCAAACTTGCCCTATTCTTCAACCATTTTTCTTTCATGCTCTCTAATCTACACCTCTTAATGTAATTTAAGCAATTTGGTCTTAAGTGACCAATCATACCACAATAATGACAAGTAGGTACAAAGTAAGGATTTATACCATAGCATAGTGATCTCATCGAGGCATCGCCATGTTGATGAGGTTGTCTTTGATGGTGCATCGGTTTGCTTCTCCTAGGAGCTTGAGCCGATTGGTGGCACCTTTGTGGTTTTGCTTGTAGAGGTGGTTGAGCCGGTTGATCATGCCACCTTGGTTGAGCATGCCACTTATGGTCACCTCCTTTCTTGATTGTTGACTTGTTAAAGGAGGTGGTTGGCTTCTCAAGGAATTGTCCTTTCTTCTTGGATTGCCTAGGCTTTGGTTGGGATGCCAAGGCTTGTGTGGACTTTCCTTGAGTGGAAGATTGCTTGGATGAAGCTTTGCTCTTGCCTTGAGCGAGGTTGTTTGACCTTGGCCTTCTTTAATTCTTCAAGGCACCTCATCTCTCTTTCCTTGACAATCTTCAAGGAGTTTTCATTTTTGGCAAGTTCTTCTTTCATGGCCTTCATCCGTTAATGGCAATCTTTAATCTCCTTCTCATATTCGGACATATCAATCACGTCCGACTTCAAGGAGTCATTTAACTTAGCTTTTAATGGAAGATTATCCTTTTCCAATCTTAGGATATTATTTTCTCTCTCCTTTAAGGACTTTTGAAGAAAGTCAATGAACTCTTGGTTATGCACATTGTTCTCACAAGAGTTCCCGGAGCATGATCCATACTATCAAGGCTTCTCCCACTTGTGCTTGTGAGAGTCATATCATCAAGGCTTGCTTCACTCAAGCATGCTCCTCTTCGGTTTCCAAGTTCAAGGCCACCCATCTTGAAATCTTCAAGTGATAAACATTTGGTGATGGCTTGAGTTTCTTCATGGTAGGAACCCGGAAATGCGAAGTAGTTGATCTCACTAGTAACCGAGCTTGTGGAGCACTCTTCAACTACTTCAACTTCGCTATCACTCCAAGTAGCAATCATAGTTTCTCCTCATTTCTTGTACTTTAAGTTACCACACATGGAGGCAAGGTGGCCAACTCCACCACACTCAAGGCAAGGGTCATCTTTCCTTGACTTTTTCTTTTCCTCCTTCACCTTGGAGGTCATGCCCTTCTTTTGAGATTTTGTAAATCTCTCAACCATGTGCTAAAGAAGGAAATCTGAGCGATTCTCAGATGGCCTTGAAGACATCTTGGCCTGCATCTATCCTGGGCACTTTTCTGGCGTGGTTCTTTCTAGAATTGTTGGAGGTTCCCGCCAGGGTGGGACCTCCACCGATGGTGTTGACTATGTGGATTTTCTCCATTAGATCATTTCCTTTTGCTTTCCTTCTCTCCTCTGTTGCTCTAATGTCTGCTTGCACCTCATTCCCAGTGCAAGTGTTATCACCCACCTGTTGGAGGAAATCTACCAAGCATCATCCTGGTACTGGTGCCTCGATCTAGTTACGTAAACTGTAGCATTCCGAGGTATTGTGACCCACATCCTCATGGAAATCGCAATACTTATAACGATTCCGCTGATCGGCTGGTGCCATTATAGAGCCGGGCATCCTGAGTAGTCCCTTGTCACGGATGGCGAGATAGATAGTTTCGTTAGATGCGTTCAGGGGGGTGTAATAAGTGTACCCTTTTTTTTCCCTATCAATTCGTACTACTTCTCTGGGAGGAGGCGTAGCACTATGAGGCATTCGCCTAACTGGGTACCTGTTCCACAAAGGCTGGTAAGGTGGTGACCGGTACGTAGACTTGTTGGGAGGTTTGTTATGATTCTTTTTAACTAGTGCGGCCTTAGGCGCCTCCTTCTTTTGGTGCTTGGCGGATCTCATATCGTCACGCTCTATCTTGACTATGAGATGCTTGTCTATCTCTATCTGTTCCAGGGCTCTGTCATAAGCCTCATGGTATGTCACTGGCGGATGCTTGGTGAAGGATCTGAATAACCTGCCTGCCCATAAATTTCTTCTGAAATTGGCCAAGGTTTCCTTCTCCGCGAAGACCCCCATCTGAATCACTTCCTTGTGGAATCTCTCCACATAAGCTCTGAGCGATTCACACCGCTTCTAGATCATGTAGTGAAGATGAATGGGATCCTTGGGGCGAGGTTTGATGCCCTGGAACTGAGCATAGAAGTTGGTAATCAACTTGGTGAATGAGTCAACGCTCCCTGCTAGTAGCTTCATGAACCATATCTTGGCATAGTCATTTAGCGTGGTAGGGAACATCCTGCACATGGCGGCCCTGGTAGTATTTTAGACCTCAATCTGATGAACAAAACTCTCTAGGTGGCTCAGGGGATCTTCAGTTCTTAAATATTTTTTGGTTGGCATCCTGAACTTAGGAGGTAGTTCTGCCTCCCTGATCCTCCTAGAGAAAGGAGCATTCATCTCTCCCAAAAGGTCTTTCCAGTTTTCCTAGAGCTTGCCCTTCTTTAACTCTTGGATTTCTTTTGCCATTTTGGCAATCTGGTCCTGGAGACGCTTGTTGCCATCATTCCCATATTCTACTTCAGAATCTCTATCACCAGACCTCTCTGGTGCTACTGAAGTTTCATCCTGGTTCTCTCCCAGGGGAGGGTTTTCTTAGGTGCTTCTAATAGTACCTTATGACACTGACTAAGGTTGCCTCCTGGCCGTTTCTAGTTGAGGTCATCTAGAAGCAGCTTCCGGTTGAACCGGGTAGTGGCGCTCTCTAGGGGGAGGTCGATGGCGGATCTCACCAGTCGAGGTTGATATCCTTCAAGTTGTCCTGGAGTCGGGGGCACGGGCTTGAGTCTATCATGAACTGATGGTATCGGGGGCATGTGCAGTAACTGATGGCTTTGGAGCGGGGTTACAACTCTTCCCCCAATTTTTCCGTTTCTGACCCTTCTGGGTTGAAGCATTTGATTGGTGCCCCAACGGATCGGGATGATCTTGAGAAAATCGGAGTTTGGTATTGGTAACTGTATAAGAAAACGAGGCTAACAGGCTTTCTTTTGAGGGTGTGGTGTTTCCCACAGCGGCGCCAAAAAGTGTTAACGGAAAAATCCACTCAGTAAGCGAAATTTCGATTAACACCTTCGACCCGCTACCCCGGAGGTCGTAGCGGGGGTAGGTACCTTCGGTACCGAGGTTCCTCTCTAAGCTGGAGATTAATATGGATAAATATAAAGGAACAAAGAGGATATGAACAAATATTATTTTATTGAATAAACACTCGTGTAAAGGTTACAACACTCTCTCTTCACTCTCTCTAACACAATATGGGGATGAAGAGTTCCGTTTATGTCGATAAGTGGCTATTATCTACCCAGTGATCGTTTATATACTCTCACTGGCTTCAGAGAGCTCTAATGGAGTTACTCTGGGTATTGAAATCTCATTTCTATGGTGAAAAAGACATGGTCTCGATCCTTCCTCTTTGTCCTTCAAGGCCGTATATACAGGTCTCCAATATCCCCTAGAATCTGGTTGCATTTATGAGGATTATTTGGAGTCCTATTTTGGACAGAGAAAGGAGTTGAGTGAGGCTAGAGGTGTGGGATATGATCTCATTAATTATCGTAGCATTTAATTTCTGATTTGGTTGACCGTCAGGTCTCATTTATGGCGCTTTAAATGGCGGTGGAGTCAACTCTCCCTGCCTGCATTGTTTGGAGGAGAATACTGGTTCGACTTTGTTGTCATGGTGCTTGTTTTAATCATACTAGCGACCTTGTAGTGATATTTGTCCTGCTGAACAGATAGGATGTTAGTCTCGATTGGATTCTAGGCTGGTGTCAAAGTGCTCTGGGATATCAGGTACACATCGAGGTACCAGGGTTCCAGGTTAGAAGTATCTGGTACCTACGAGGTACTGGGAACACAATATCGTGATAGCCACTCCATTAGGTGTCAGCATAGATATACAATGTGGTACCTGTCTTTCCTATATCATACCTCTAGCACCTTGTCTAGGTGGATAGGAAGCCGAGGTCCTGGCTTTCTGGTGCTTGGGAACCGGGCTGGTTCCTACCAGGTGGTGGCTTGCTGGAAAATTCTCCTTTGGACCCTTGCAAAACAACCCTGTTAACACTAGCCTTCCTATTTTAATGAATCTTTCCACGTAGGCGAGTATTCTGGCAAATCATGGCACCCGCATCCCTGTTCTAGGAATCTTTGTACCATGGCCAACAATCTGGTGAATCTAGGTACCTCAAATTCCTGTTTTTAGGAATCTTGGTACCATGGTGAACAATCTGGCAAATCCAGGTACCTCACATTCCTGTTTTTAGGAATCTTGGTACCATGGCGAACAATCTGGCGAATCCAGGTACTTTGCATTCCTGTTTTTAGGAATCTTGGCACTTTGGCAAAGATAGTGGTACCTTAGTCTTTCATATTTCAAGGAACCTAGGCACATTAGCGAAAATAAGGCGAACATACTGGCAATAAGATCTTGGTAGGCAACTAAGGCCATTTTTGCACCAGGTCTTTCTTGGCAGGGGGTGATGCACGGCCAAGGCCTTGATCTGATGGGCAACTAAGCTCTTACAATCCAGACCCTTCTTAGCGGGGGGTGGTACCTGGCCAAGGTTTGATATGTTAAGCAACTATGCTCTTACGTACCAAATCCTTCTTATAGGGGTAGTGCCTGGCCAGGGCATCAGGAATGCCGTGTAGCCTGTCCTGGTCTCGAGAAGATCCTCCTGAGGGATTAATCCGGTCCTGGGCGCTAGGTGAGCTATGTAGCTATCCTGGTCTTTAAGGTGATCCTCCTCGAGGGATTGATCTGGTCCAGGGCATCAGAAGAGCTATGTAGCTATCCCGGTCTTTAGACGGACATGGCGAATTTACGTGGTGAATTATGATGATATAATGTAGATAGATGTAGACAAATGTAGATGGAGAAAAATCTTCTTTATTAATGAATCAAAAGGCGATACAAATATTCATGAGTACCTACCTATACCTATCCAGGAAGATATCAATTGATCTTCACTACATGTCTTAGGGTAGAACCTTTTCAGGTGATCAGCATTCCAGGTGTGGTCAACAGGACGTCCATCCATATCCTCCAACTTGTAGGCCCCGCTCCGGACTACCATTTTCACTAGGTAGGGACCTTCCCAATTTAGGCGACAGCACCCTATCAGACCTTTTTTGGGTATTCTGGGTTACCTTCCTAAGAACCAGGTCCCCTTCTTTGAAACTTCAGTTTCTGACTTTCTTTTTGAAGTATTTAGCAATCCGGCTTTGGTAGACTGCTACCCTTTCTGTAATCCTTTCCTGTTTCTCCTCCAGGAGGTCTAGGTTAGCCCTCAACTTGTCTTCGTTCCCCTCTGGATTAAAGTGTTGAACCCATAAAGAGGTGAGTTCATGCTCAATAGGAAGGACAGCTTCTACCCCGAAAGCTAATGAATAGAGGGTTTCTCCAGTAGCAGTCTTTTTGGTAGTGCGGTAGGCCCATACCACATCAGGTAGTTCATCTGCCCATCTACCCTTATTCTGTTGGAGCTTCCTCTTTAAGAGCCTCTTGATAGTTTTGTTTGTGGCCTTTACCAGGCCGTTAGTCTGAGGATATGCTACTGATGCAAAACAAAGCACTATTTCTAGGTTCTCGCAGAAATCCCAGAATCTAGCATTATGAAACTGTTTGCCCAAACTGTGATGATGACAATTGGTGTACCAAACCGACAGACCACGTTCCTCTTAATGAACTCAGTCGTGTTTGCTTTAGTAATCTTGGTGAGAGGCTCCCCTTCCACCTATCTAGTGAAATAATCAATGTAAGTGCCTCACTTTATGATTGGCTTATTTCGTTGACAAAATCATAATTGTGGTTAATCATTGTAAAAGGGTAGATTAGGAATTGAAGATCTTCCATTGGACTCCAAGTGCTTTAAGAAAGGTAGATTACTTGACTCTACTCTTACTTGAAGGGATATAGTTGCACACACTCACTTGCATGCATTATATCCTTGTTTACATGTAATTAGATGATGCATTGTATGCCATTTATCGCACTCCACACTTGCACATATTGCACATTACTTAGTGTGTTGAGTCTGCCTGGAAAAGTGAGTTTCCTCTCTTACCGGAGCCTAGACCGTTTGGCAAGCGCTGCTTACACCGCGGCATACGGAGCGGTACACATCAGTTGGCCCATGCTGCCTTGACCGAGTCATGTACTCATGTATGCCCAGCGGTCTCTGACGCGGTAAACATCCGTAGGCCCCTGCTGCCTTGATCGAGGCATGTGCACTGCACACACAGCGGTCCCAACCGCGATGTTGTCCAGTAGGCACACTGCTGCGTGTACCGCGATCTGGACAACTTGCCCTAGCCACGGTACGCACAACGGTAATGACGAGATTCTGTTACTGTTTTTCAAAACGGTGTCATTTCATCTAGGGCATCATATATATATATGCCCTTTCCTCTTCCTTGCCTCTTTATAGCTTCAGAATCCGTTCTCTTTCATTCCTTTTAGAGCTCAAGAGTGTCTTGCAAGAAAAGGTAGCAAGAAACCATTTTTATTGTCCAAAACCCAATCACCCGTCATTCATTCATGATTATATCATTATCTAGTTTCATCTAGGATGTTTCTAAGCATGGGTCTTCATCAACATAGCTTACTTGGTAAGTAGAACACCACTCTCATCCATCTTTGCGTTCTAACTTAACAAGAAATCTCTTTTATGTTTCCTTTGCATCTAGATTATGATTTTTTATTATAAATAGAGATTTTGGTTGATGTTTGGGTTGTTGTATTGTGATAGATATTGCATCTAGGAATGCTTTGATTTCATATAGCTAGGTTATATGTTTGTCATATAGCAACATGATATCTAGGATTGTTTAAAGCATTCATACATGACTAGATAAGCATTAAATGTGTTGACCTTGCATTTTGTGCATTTAGAATATTATCATATTCACTTTAGGTTTCATATCTCTTTATTTAAGAGTTAAGTCTTGTGTTTGCCTTTGGTAGTATAGAAGCAAGAGCCTAAAATCACTATTAAAGGCATATGGGTAGCAAGGATGAATTAGTAACCAATTAGGTGTGATGTGGTCAACCTAGGTTGTAATCGTTTCTGTAAATAGTGGATTTAAGGGTTCGATTGGCGATTAGGCCCATGAGTTTTTACCCAGTTGGAGGGTTTCTCACATAAATCATATCATTGTGTCTTTTTCTTTATTCCGCATTTTTATTATGGCAATGATTGATTGTGTTTGAGATTAGGGGTTGTGTTGTTTATTTTTGATTAATCAAAAAGATGGCATTTAATTTAACTAAAACCTATTCACCCCCCCCCCCCCCCCCCTCTAGGTTAGTTTTATCACTCTTAGTGTATTTTCAATTGGTATCAGAGCGGGTTCCTTAACATAATTAGAAGATCCTTTGCTCTCTAGGAGTGTTTTGCATTAGATTGCTTTTTGGTTAGTGTGTCTTGCTTGTTTTCCTTTTCCTTTTGTTTGATTGATTGCATTCATTTCATTTACCCTTAAACACCATGAGTGGAAACGCATATGAGCGAGAGGGAGCATCGAGTTCAAGACCTCCACTTCTGATGGGGTTTAATTACTCATCATGGAAAGGAAAAATGGAATCCTACCTATGCCAAATTGACCATCGAGTTTGGATGGTGATTGAGGATGGTTACACATCACCTACCAAGACTCTCGAAGATGAAAGCATCATGCCTAAGCCTAAATCGGAATGAGATGCAAAAGACTTTGAAGCCTCCAAATGGAACAACAAGGCCATGCATGCAATCTTGTGTGCGGTGGATGAGAATCAACACAAGCTAATCCAAACCACAAGGAATTCACATGAATCATGGACAATATTGGAGATGGCACATGAAGGAACCGATGTAGTGAAAGACTCCAAAGTACAAGTCCTTCAAACTCAATTTGAGTCCTTGAAGATGGAAGATCACGAGTGCTTCCAAGTGAAGCTAATGGATATCGTCAAGCAAAGTCATCAATTAGGCCATCCATATACGGATAAAAGGATAAACCAAAAAATTATGAGGTCTCTCCCGGAGAGATTTGATGCAAAGGTGACCGCTATTGAGGAGAATATCGAATATAAGAAGATGAAGCCAAGTGAGATAATTGGCAAGTTGATGGCTTTTGAGGCAAGAAAAGCCCCTACTTCAACAACACCTCAAAAGAAGCAAAAGAGCATTGCATTGAAGACCTCTAAGGAAGAAAGGGAGGAAGAAGATTCGGATGAAGAAATGGCTCTTATGGTGAAGAGGTTCAAGCAATTCATAAAGTTTTAGAAGAATGGAATGGGCTCCAAGGGAAAATTTGTGAAGAAGAAGACTCCTTTTAAAAAGGTGGAGAAAAGTGAAGAGAAGGACTCCAAGAAGAATATTCAAGGCTATGAGGGTAGTGGGTATGGTCACATTGCCCCCGAATGTGCAAACTTAAAGAAGAAGAAGAAAGGAAAGGCTATGGTGGCTACTTGGAGTGATAGTGAAGACTTAGAGGAGGAAGAAAAGTCTTCGGATGATGAAGACCAAGTTGCAAACTTCATTGCCTTCTCATCATCTCACAATAGCAAGAAAGTTATGAGTGACCAAGAAGAGGAGAATGACAAACTAGAAGAAGAAGAAGAAGATGACTCAAGTAATGAGAGTACTTCATCGGAGTCCAAGCATGAATTTGATAAGGAGATGGACTATGAAGACATTATGGAATACTTCAAAAGTTCTAGAGCTAAGAAAAAAAAAATTCAAGAGTTGAAAAGGAAGAACCTTGAATTGACCTCCAAGATGATTCACTTGAGTGAAGAAGTGAAAAGAACAAGAGAAAGGGAAGAAAGCTTGAAGTTGGAACTTGTGGCGGTCAAGAAAAGTGAAGAATGCTTAAGGAAGGAGCTTGAAGAGGCAAAATGAGTAATTCCCAAGATGACCTCCGGAACCGAAAAGCTTGACAAGATGCTATCAATTGGAAAGAGCCCTAGTGATAAGAGGGGTTTGGGATATGAGGAAGATGTGAGTACTACCTCTTTGAAAAAGACTACTTTTGTCAAGAGTCAAGAAGTTGAAGAAGTCAAAGTCCCACAACAAATTATAAGAAGGATTGAAATTGGAGAATCCTCAAAACATGCTCAAGCCAAAATTCCAACAAGGGCTCAACCACAACAAGTTAGAGCATTTCAATCAAGACCTCCACATGAAAGGATCCCTCCTCCACAATCAAGGATCATGTATGCTCAACAAGGAAGACATGCTACTTTGGCGCAACCACAAAGGAGAGAGTTTGTTCAACATCAAAGGACTACTCAAAGGAGAAGGAAACCTCAAATTGTTGCACAAGGTTATGGTATGAACTCCTACTTTACTCCTACTTGTCATTATTGTGGTATCGAAGGCCATATAAGACCTAATTGCTTTAAGTATATCAAATTATGTAGATTTGAGAACATGATTGAGAAAAATATGCTTAGAAGAGCCAAAAAGCATGCACCTTGGGAACTTAGAGCAAATGAACCAAAGGCTCCTAGGATTGAAAATGTTGCTCCTAGGTGGACTAGAAAGAATGAATATTTTTGCTATGTGGCTCAAGTGGCTTTGAAAGCCAAGGCCTCCAACACTTGGTATCTTGATAGTGGGTGTTCTAGGCACATGACCGGAAACAAAAGTTTCTTTGAGACTCTTCTGATGGAGGATGGTGGATTTGTCACCTTTGGTGATGGTTCACGGAAAAAGGTCATAGGGAAAGGTAATATATCTATTCCCGGTTTGCCCTCCTTGCTCAATGCTCTCCATGTAGATGGCTTGCAAGCCAATCTCATAAGTATATCACATTTAAGTGATGAAGGGCTTTCGGTTATGTTTGGCAAAGTTGATTGCTCTATTCTTAAGGAAAATGGGCAAGTTCTTTTAAAAGGCAAGAGATCAAGTGACAATTGTTATTGTCTTGAATCTAGTAACATCTCTTGTAACTTGTCTAGTTAGGAGTAAATTGAGTTGTGGCATCAAAGATTTGGCAACATGAATTATAGTGACTTGAAAGTCCTTGAGAGTTTGAATGTTGTGAGAGGCCTTCCCAAGCTTGGGAAGAGGTTTGAGGGAGTTTGTGGACCTTGTCAACAAGGAAAGCAAACCAAAAGTGTGCACAAGAAGGGAAAATTCCTTTCTACCAAGGAGCCATTGGAACTCCTTCATATGGACCTCATAGGTCCCATACAAACCGAGAGTCTAGGAGGTAAAAGGTACATCCTTTTTGTGGTTGATGACTTCTCTAGGTTCACTTAGACTTACTTCCTTAGAGAGAAGTCCGAAGCTTTTGAGAAATTCAAAATGCTATGTGTCAAAATTCAAAATGAGAAAAATTCTCACATTAGGAGCATTAAGAGAATTAGAAGTGATCATGGGAAAGAATTTGAGAATAGTAGCTTTGAGAGCTTTTGTAATGGTCTTGGTATTTCCCATGAATTCTTGGCTCCTAGAACTCCCCAACAAAATGGAGTTGTGGAAAGGAAGAACAGGGTTTTACAAGAGATGGCTCGAGTGATGTTGCTTAGCAACAAGGTTCCTAGGAATTTATGGGCCGAAGCCGTTAATACGGCTTGTTATATAGGGAATAGAGTTTTCCTTAGACCCGGGACCAAACAAACATCCTATGAGTTATGGAAGGGAAGAAAACCCAATGTTAGCTATTTCCATATCTTTGGTAGTAAGTGCTATATTCTTAATTACCGTGATCAACTTGGCAAGTTTGATGCCAAGAGTGATGAGGGTATTTTCATTGGATATGCACTCAATAGCAAGGCCTATAGAGTTTACAATCTAAAAACTCGAAGTGTCATGGAATCATCAAATGTTGTCATTGATGATTGTAGGCCCAAAAATGTTGACCATAAGGAGGATGTTTGTGAGACTGGTGACCTTCCTTTGAAGGAGTGTGGTGAGACTTCAAGTGATGTGAAGTCAAATCATAGTGAAGAGGATGATCAACCTCTTGATAGAGATCCATCTTTGGACTCTAAAGAACCCGCTCCATGGGTTAGACATCTCCACAACAAGAATGACATTCTTGGAGATGTGAATGAAGGTGTTAGGACTAGGAGTCAAATAGCTAATAAAATTAGCTATACTTGTTACACCTCTCAAGTTGAACCCAAAAAGGTTGATGAAGCCTTGAATGATGAGTTTTGGGTTCTTGCCATGCAAGAAGAACTAAACCAATTTGAAAGAAATGAGGTTTGGACTCTAGTTCCAAGACCCAAGGATACTAATGTCATAAGCACCAAATGGGTGTATAGGAACAAGTCGGATGAGGATGGCAACATTGTGGGCAACAAGGCTAGGCTTATGGCACAAGGATACTCTCAAATTTAGGGTATTGACTTTGAGGAGACTTTTGCTCCCGTTGCCCGTCTTGAGTTTATAAGGCTTCTCTTGTCCATTTCTTATGTATACAAGTTCAAACTACACCAAATGGATGTTAAGAGTGTCTTCCTCAATGGCTTCTTGCATAAGAAAGTGTTTGTTGAACAACCCAAGGAGTTTGTTGATCCACACCACCCCAATCATGTCTATCGCCTCAAAAAGGCACTTTATGGGTTGAAACAAGCACCGAGGGCTTGGTATGAGCGCCTCACTCTTTATCTTGTTGACAATGGCTACTCAAGAGGTAGTGTTGACAAGACCTTGTTCATCAAGTGGAACAAAGATGAGCTTTTCATAGCTCAAATTTATGTTGATGATATTGTATTTGGTTCCACCAATGAGTCAAAAGTGAGACAATTTGTTGATGTCATGTCTCTTGAATTTGAAATGAGCATGGTTGGTGAACTAAATTACTTCCTAGGCTTGCAAATTAAGAAACTGCATGATGGGATTTTCATATCCCAAGCTAAGTATGCCAAAAGCCTAGTGAAGAAGTTTGGTCTTGACGATGCCAAACATTGTGACACACCCATGAGTACCACTTTGAAGCTAAGCAAGGATGCTAGTGGTAAAAGTGTTGATCAAAGCTTGTATCGTGGCATGATAGGTAGTTTGCTATACTTGACCGCTAGTAGGCGCGATATCTCATTTAGTATGGGTGTTTGTGCTAGGTTCCAAGCCAATCCTAAAGAATCTCACCTTGTTGCGGTGAAGAGGATCATTCGATTTGTGAATGGTACCTCCAATCATGGGATTTGGTACTCTTTTGATACTAATCCAAGTCTTGTTGGATTTAGTGATGCCGATTGGGCGGGGAATTATGATGATAGGAAGAGTACATCATGTGGTTGTTTTTTTCTAGGCAACAACTTGGTGTCTTTGTTTTGCAAGAAGCAAAACTCAATTTCCTTATCCACGGTCAAGGCGGAATACATAACCGTCGGTAGTGCTTGTACTCAATTGTTGTCGATAAAGCAAATGCTAGCCGACTATGGCTTAGAGCAAGACACTCTCACTTTGTTTTGTGATAACATGAGTGCCATAAACATTTCTAAGAATCCCTTCCAACATTCTAGGACAAAGCACATTGACATTAGACATCATTTCATTAGAGAGCTAGTTGAGAGCAAAACTATTGCATTTGAGCATGTGGGAACTAATGACCAACTAGCAGACTTATTTACAAAGCCTTTAGACACCATTAGGTTTGGCAACCTTAGTAAGTCTATTAGGATTTGTCATTTGGCTTGAAATGGTATGTCTTGACCCCAAATGGGGAGCTCAAGCAAAGAGAGCAAATTGGCATGAAAGTGCATTGTGCTACATTAATATTGTTAACGGAAAAATTCACTCGGGGTGAATATCTCGGTTAACACCCTCACCCACTACCGGTAGCAGCAGCGGGGTAAGTACCTTCGGTGCCGGGGTCCCTCATGTAGTATGATTGTGATCGATAGATCATGGAATGGACGAAGAACACAAAGGGACTGGGAACTGTTTAATTTAATCAATTACTACGATAGGTTTACAATATGAATACATACATATCTCTCACTCTTTTCACTCTTTTACACATGATGGAGATGGATAAAACGTCTGTGTCGATAAGTGGATATTTTTTTTCCAGTGATTGTCAATGGACTCTCACTGGCTTCCGGGAATCTCCCAGGATCTCTCTCTCGTTCTGGTGATCAAGAATACTCGAAGAAGTCTCCCTTTGCTTTACCCTTCAATGCCGTATATATAGTACTCCTCTAATCTCCTCAAAATCTGGTTGCTTTTAATGAAGATTATAAAGAGTCCTATTTTAAGCGTTGAAAGGCATTTGCGTGGAGCTGAAGGAGCGAGATTAGATCCCGTTAATCAATGGCGAATTCAAATTATGATTCGATCGACCACAGGGTCATTAATGGCACTTTATTTTGGCGATGGAATCAACTTTCCTTCTTCGTGGAGCTTGATGGCGATGGAGTCAACTTTCCTTCTTCGTGGAGCTTGGAGGGAGATTCTGATTGTGAATTCTGATGGAGGGTAGCGCTGACACCTCATTTTGATGAGCTTGTTCTGCTTCCTGCTGGAATGGTGCTTGTGTCTTCATGTTCCCTATCGTATTGCCTGGGAGGTAAGGTACTTGCCTTGGAGAAGCTCCGGATGATCATACTGAATATCAGGTGGGAGTCGAGGTAAAACCAAGGTGGATATCAAGGTAGCACCGAGGTAGGTATGGAGATACCTGGTACCTTGATCGATGTCGAGATGCTTGCGGGGTGCTGGGCGTGCGAGTTATCATCATCCTAATCTTGAGCTGGTATCAGGAGCTTCAGTAGGGCGAGGTGCATACTTTCAGGGATGATATCCTATCTAGATAGATAGGTAGTCGAGGTTCTGACCTTATCAAGTCGGCTCCATCTAGGTAGTGGTATCAATCTCACTGGTTATCTTGAATATCAGGATGATTTTTCCTAGGTAGATTCTTGTTGGAAAATTCTCCTTTGGTCCCTTGCCAGAAAAAACTGTTAACAAATATATTTTATGCTTCTTCATTAATTGCTTGAGATGATCGGTTGTGCATATGGTTATGTTATTTTCTTAATAAGTGTGAAAATTACTTTTCTTGCAATCCATGTTATATTTATGTTCAAACATGCATTTTTGGACTAGGAGATTTACTTTGGAAGTACAATTTGAATGACCTATAATTGATCTCCATGACATGATGTTTTTTACTAATGACATGCTTTAAGTTGATATGCATGAAGACGTATTTTTGATTGCTTAAACATGAATGCAAAACTGTATGCATAAGCAAATGAGAAGACTAAACTAAATAAGGACCATGTGTCTATTCAATAAATAAGGATGTCTCATCCAAATTTAGTCCTCTCTCTCTCTTTATTAGTTGAACAAGGCTACTATCATACGGGTATCTTCCCCGGAAAAATCAAATAGGGTGCAAAAAGTCGCTCATGTCTTGTTTCGCTTATAAAGTTTGATATAGTTGCTCTTTAATTTGAATTTCTTATACAAATCTATATCATTGCTTGAAATCATGACAAAGGGTGACAATTGGTTTGAATTCTTTTGGAAACCTTTGTTGTTTGCTTTGCCAAATACCATTGTTTTTGAACTTGAATGCAACATGTCTTGCATGCAAAGCATCGTGTCACACATTTTTATCAAATAAAACTCCTTGATTCTCTCCTACTTAATTGAGTTGCATAAACTTGCTTATATGAACTTGCATATGTTTTGTGCTATAAGCTCTCCTTGCCAGAAGCTTACCCATTAAGGGGGACTCCCTTTGCCTATCTCATGACAAAAGGGGGGAAAAGACTATAGGCTTTATGGACTTTATGGACTAGTAGTATCTTGTTTAGGGGGAGTTGAGAGTTGAGAGCTATCATGTAGGGGGAGTTTTGCATTGCATAGCATGATTACATTATTTGATTGTATTGGTTTATTTTGTTAAGGCTATTGCAAATTGTTTGTTGATTGTTGTTGTTTATGGTTTTTGAAAGCACCTCTCACACACTTGATCTTGGAAGGTATCCGTGTTTGTTTTGTTGTGTGTAGGTTGGATAGTTCTACAAGCTTTGGATTGACTTGAAGATGTTCAAGACTATAGGCTTTATTGTAATGTAGAAAATTTTGTTGATCAATCTTTTGTTTTTGTGAGGTTGCTTTGTGAGTGGTGGTTTTGTCACGAAATAGCCAAAGGAGGAGATTGTAAGTGCCTCACTTTATGATTGGCTTATTTCGTTGACAAAATCACAATTGGGGTTAATCATTGTAAAAGAGTAGATTAGGAATTGAAGATCTTCCATTGGACTCCAAGTGCTTCAAGGAAGGTAGATTACTTGACTCTACTCTTACTTGAAGGGATATAGTTGCACACACTCACTTGCATGCATTATATCCTTGTTTACATGTAATTAGATGATGCATTGTATGCCATTTATCGCACTCCACACTTGCACATATTGCACATTACTTAGTGTGTTGAGTCTGCCTGGAAAAGAGAGTTTCCTATCATACCGTTGCCTAGACCGCTTAGCAAGCGCTGCTTGCACCGCGGCATACAGAGTGGTACACATCAGTTGTATTAGACACACTTTGTGTATTTTCACTAACAGTCAAGCCCATCAAGCAGAAGAGGCGTCACTTCATCGCTGATAGGAACGCGGCGGTGCAGGAAGAGGTAGATAAATTGATCAAAGCAGGGTTCATTAGAGAAGTACGTTACCCCGAATGGATCGCCAACGTGGTCATGGTCACGAAGGTGAATGGGAAATGGCGTATGTGTGTCGATTACACCGACCTCAACCGGGCTTGTCCGAAAGACAGTTTTCCTTTACTAAAGACCGACTAGCTGGTTGACTCCACTTCTGGAAATAAACATTTGAGTTTTATGGACGCATTCTCAGGATACAACCAAATTAAAATGCACCCGGCTGACCAAGATAAGACCAGTTTCATTACTGGGCAGGGCTTATACTGCTACAAGGTGATGCCGTTTGGTTTGAAGAATGTGGGGGCCACATACCAGCTGCTAGTTAACAAACTATTCAAGCCCGAGATAGGAAGGACGATGGAAGTGTATATCTACGACATGATCACGAAATCCCCAACCACAAAGGGACATCAGGAAGACCTTCGCAAAACCTTTCTCATACTGAGGGAAAACCAGATGCGTTTGAACCCCTCCAAATATACCTTTGGGGTAACGTCAGGGAAGTTTCTGGGCTTCATGGTTCATGAGAGAGGTATAGAAGCCAACCCAGAAAAAATCAAAGCTATCTTGGACCTGGCATCCCCGACCTCGCTCAAGCAAGTACAGATTCTGACTGGACGGGTGGCGGCACTCAACAGGTTTATCTCTCGTTCCACTGATAAATGTCTCCCTTTCTTCAAGGCCATCAAACAAGGGAAGAACATGAAATGGAGCTAGGAGAGCAAACAGGCGTTTCAAGCTTTAAAAGAATACCTAACAAGCCCCCCATTGTTAGTCAAGCCGGTTCTCGGAGATGAGTTGCAGATCTACCTGGCCGTATCAGAAACTGCAGTAAGCGGGGCTTTGGCCAAGGATTGTAGCGACGGTTTTCAAAGACCCATATACTATGTGAGTCATGCTTTGACCAAATCAGAAAGGAATTAAATTCCCCTGGAGAAGCTCGCTTATGCTCTGGTGATCTCAGCGAGGAAACTCCGTCCCTATTTTCAAGCTCACACAATAGCAGTGGTGACAGACCAACCCCTCCGCCAATTCTTGCAAAGACCAGACGTGTTAGGAAGGCTAGTCTCATGGGCACTAGAGCTCACTCAGTTCGACCTAAAGTATAAGCCCCGAACTACGATTAAGGCACAGGCTTTGACCGACTTCGTGGCAGAATTCTCAGCGATCCTAGATCCAGATGATCCCTCAGTATCAAACGAGGTCCCTGAGAAGATATCCAAGGTCAAAAATTGGCCGGAAGGCTGCAAGCCATGGATCCTCTTTTCAGATGGAGCATTCGGGCGAGCCGGGGGAGGAGCTGGCATAGTTTTAATAGATCCGGAGGGGACTGAATTCTGTCACTGTTTCAGATTCAAGTTTAAAGCTACCAACAACGAAGCGGAATATGAAGCCCTTCTAGCCAGGATGAAGGTAGCCATTGAACTAAAGGCCGACTACGTGCAGATCAAGAGCGATTCATTGCTTGTTGTAAACCAGGTGACTGGGGTCTACCAGGCAAAGGGAGATAATATGGCTACCTACCTAAATCTAGCTCGGCTGCTAAAAAGCAAATTTAAGGGACTCAAGATTGATCAGGTACCTCCACACCAAAACCATCGCGCAGATGTTCTGGCTAAAATAGCGGCGAACGGAGGCCAGTCTCTACCAAGGGGAATTACCCTCCAAGTAATCACTCAGCCAAGCATAGCCACAAATGGAGAAATTTGTTCCCTGGATCGCCTGCCTTGCTGGATTGACCCAATTGTCGCCTACCTCCTAGAAGGAGAGCTTCCCGAAGGGCCCGACCAAGCCCGAAGAATTAAAAGACTCTCAGTTCGATACTGTATGGTGGATGGATACCTCTACAAGAGGGGCAGATCCCTCCCCTTACTTAGGTGCTTGCATCCCGTTGATGCTAAGTGGGCACTAAGAGTGGTCCACTCTAGGGTCTGCGGGAACCACATAGGTGGGGAAGCTCTAGCCTATTAAGTGCTTCGTATGGGGTACTATTGGCCGACCATCCACCAAGACGCAAAGAGTTTTGTGCAATCCTGCGAACCTTGTCAAAGAACTTCAAATTTGAACCACTAGCCACCCGAGCAACTGTCGTCCCTCAGTTCACCTTACCCCTTTGCCATGTGGGGAATCGACCTAATTGGGCCACTTCCTACCGCTCCTGGACAGATATAACATTCTATCGTGGCTATAGACTACTTCACAAGATGGATCGAGGCAGGACCTCTTTCTCGAATATCAGAAAAGAATACAACCAAGTTCATCAAGACTAACGTGGTATGCAGATTCGGGACCCCTCTCATCATTATAGCCGACCTAGGAAAGCAATTCGACAACACCCGATTCAAAGACTTCTGCAAGGGATTGGGGATCGACCTCAGGCTCGCTTCAGTGGCTCATCCCCAGATTAACGGGCTGGTAGAATCCACCAACAAGACTATCAAGAAACTTCTTAAAAAGAAGCTTCAGCACAAGAAAGGTAAATGGGCGGAAGAGCTACCAGAAGTCCTCTGGGCATACCGGACTACAAAAATAACAGCAACCGGGGAGACACCTTACTCCCTGGCTTTCGGGGTTGAAGCAGTCCTCTCCATCGAGCATAAGTTAACCTCGTTCAGGGTACAGCACTTTCAGCCTGAAAGTAACGAAGTCAAGCTTCGGGATAACCTAGACCTCTTAGAAGAAAAACAAGACCGGGTAGCAGAGAAAGTAGCGATCTACCAGAGCAAGATCGCTAGATACTTCAACCAAAAGGTTAGAGCCCGGGAATTCAAGGAAGGGGATCTGGTACTTAGGAAAGTAACCCTGAGCACTAGGAAAAGGTCGGATGGAGTCTTAAGTCCAAATTGGGAAGGGCCATATTTGATAAAGCTAGTTATTCGCAATGGAGATTATAAACTCGAAGACATGGACGGACGATTCATCAACCACACTTGGAATGCAGATCATTTGAGGAAATTCTACCCTTGAAGGAAGTTCTCCAGTAGACTACCCCCACTTAGTTTTCATTACCGAACCTAATAAAGATGTTCTACATCTCAATCATCAATAAAGTCATTTTCCTTTTCTCCTCCATCTTTGTCTCAAACTATGTTCAACATTAGTGACTACACCCTTGTATGAGAAACTCAACATAAACGTCTCGAGACCAGGAAATAGTTCGATAGCCCTCCTGATGCCTTGGTCGGACTACCACCCCCAAGAAGGATCTGAGTGTAAGAGCATAGTTGCTCTCAAGATCTCGAGACCAGGAAATAGCTGAATAGCCCTCCTGATGCCTTGGTCGGGCTACCACCCACAAGAAGGATCTGAGTGTAAGAGCATAGTTGCCCTCCAGATCTCGAGATCAGGAAATAGCTCGATAGCCCTCCTGATGCCTTGGTCGGGCTACTACCCCTAAGAAGGATCTGAGTGTAACAGCACAGTTGCCCTCCAGATCTCGAGACCAGGAAATAGCTGAATAACCCTCATGATGCCTTGGTCGGGCTACCACCCCCAAGAAGGATCTGAGTGTAAGAGCATAGTTGCCCTCCAGATCTCGAGACCAGGAAACAACTGAATAGCTTTCCTGATGCCTTGGTCGGGCTACCACCCCTAAGAAGGATCTGAGTGTAAGAGCATAGTTGCCCTCCAGATCTCGAGACCAGGAAATAGCTGAATAGCCCTCTTGATGCCTTGGTCTGGCTACCACCCCCAAGAAGGATCTGAGTGTAAGAGCATAGTTGCCCTCCAGATCTCGAGACCATGAAACAGCTGAATAGCCCTCTTGATGCCTTGGTCGGGCTACCACCCCCAAGAAGGATCTGAGTGTAAGAGCATAGTTGCCCTCCAGATCTCGAGATCAGGAAATAGCTGAATAGCCCTCCTGATGCCTTGGTCAGGCTACCACCCCCAAGATGGATCTGAGTGTAAGAGCATAATTGCCCTCCAGATCTCGAGATAAGGAAATAGCTGAATAGCCCTCCTGATGCCTCGGTCGGGCTACCATCCCCAAGAAGGATCTGAGTGTAAGAGCATAGTTGCCTTCCAGATCTCGAGATCAGGAAATAGGTCGATAGCCCTCCTGATGCCTTGGTCTGGCTACCACCCCCAAGAAGGATCTGAGTGTAAGAGCACAGTTGCCCTCCAGATCTCAAAGACTAGGAAATAGCTACGTAGCCCTCATGATGTCTTGGCTGGACTATCACCCCATAAAAATATATATATATATACGTATATATATATAATGTTTGCTTTCATGTCCAGGATCAAAATCATCATAATTCCCTACACGAATCTTAATTGTTGCTACAGATGCTACTCTGGATCCCATTCAAGACCCGAAATAAAATAAAAAGTTCTCAAAAGAGCACTTCGATTTATCACTAAGGACAAGGGGAGCCTATCCCCCGATAAGGCTACATCCAAATGAGGAGCCCAACCCCCGACCTCGGTGACAAGGACACTTTTTTCCTTTATGTCGTTTTAAAAGATCAGCTGTCAATAATATTTTAAGAAACCACACAAGCCTAAATCAGTTTACAAACATAAATATAGCGGCAAGTGGGTGTCGTCCACAGGGAGCGGAGTTAGCCAAATTAGTTAAAACTAAAGCAATGGTATGTATATATATATATAATAGCAAAACATGAATTGGTGAAAATGTAGATTGTGAACCAACTCTAAATAACACTAAATTAAATAAGTAAATAAAATGAAAGGGGAATATGGAGTGAAGGATATATAGATGATGGAAACTAAGGAGCTAATGGATTCGAAAGCAAATACTGGGCAATGTAACAAACTTGTCAATAGCACGGCTCTTCAAGGTAACCGATCTAAGATGTATAGAGTCGGTTATTTATCCCTAGAAGGTGGCCAACCTAGGATGTATAGTGCGGACCACCTATTAGGGATTAATCCTTGTAAACTACCAACCTAGGATGTATAGAGTTGATTGTTTACCGGATTCTAGAAATGAAGCTCGTCTACCTAACATTGACTCAACCGATTACAAATAGTCACCCTAGGATGTATAGTGATAACTTCTAACTCTCTCACGGATTCCGACCTAGGATGTATAGTGCCGGAAATACAATTGAGGTTAGATTAAAACCGCGGTTCAAGAGTCGGAATTCATGACTTTCCGTCTATTCTTTAGAGCATTAAATAACTAAATAGGATGTATATCTAGATGCAATACTCATACATAATACAAAGACATCTTGCAAAGATCATGTATCTACACAAGAAACCAATGATAAACATTCACAACAAGAATAGATCAATGGAAGATAGACATGAATATCAATATAATATTAAGTTTATGTACAAGCCTAATATTAAACTAACTACTCCATCAACCCCTTAGAGGGGATTTAGCTACTTATTACAACTAGGAAATCAGTAGAGAGGAGAAAGAAATAACCCTTGGAAAACATCTCCTTCCTTGAAGTGGCTCCAATCTCCTAACTTCCTTGAAGTTGAGTAGAGAATGTAAGGATGAGAGGTAGAGAGAGAAACTAGATCTAAGAATGCTTAATCTGTCTAAAACGAAGTCAAAAGCTCCTTAAAACGTTTCTATACTTTTCTATTTATACTAAATACAAAAATAGGTCACTTAAGCTTTGAAAATCAGACTGGCGCGCTCGGAGTGCGGGTGGAGTGCGTGTGATTTACCCGCACTGTACCCGCACTGTATGGGTTTCCTGCAACTTCAGTTCTCAGATCAGGACATTAGTACGGGTGGAGTGCGGTTCAATTACCCGCACTTGACCCGCACTTGGCCCGCACTTGGCATCGCACTGTAACCGCACTTCCCTCTCAGGTGCAAAATCTACGTTCTGTCTTGAGCAACAGTGCGGGTAGAGTGCGGTTGGATGATCCGCACAGTACCCGCACTCTAATGTCAGGACTGCTCTTCTATTCTTGATGCAAGTGCGGATAGAGTGCGGTTTGATGACCCGCACAGTGCCCGTACTCTAGTGTCAGGTGCGATTCTGTTCTTCTGTTCTTGGTGCAAGTGCGGGTGGAGTGCAGTTTGCTGACCCGCACGGAACCCGCACTCTAATGTCAGGTGTCTGAGCAGCTTCTCTGGTTTGGCAATAGTGCGGGTGGAGTGCGGTTAGCTGACCCGCACTGGACCCGCACTTTATCTATGTACTTGCATTCTGCCCCGGCTATGCACATGAGTGCGGCTGGAGTGCGGCTGGAGTGCTGTTACGACCCGTACTAGACCCGCACTGGACCCGCACTGTAGACCTGTTTGTGCTCCTTTGCCTTTGCTTTCGCCCCTTTCTGCTGGAATCACCACAATATGCTTCCAAACCTGTCTCCGCATCATTTCCTTCAAATAAGCACAAAACAACCCATAAGAGACATAAAAACGCACGAAAACAGAACATAAGGTAAGAATCTGAGGGCCTAAATATAGTACATATTTGGCCCGATCAAACACCCCCAAACCAAACCTTTGCTCGTCCTCGAGAAAATCTATTCCAAACAGTAAGACGCCAGCTGAAAGTAATTTCTAAATACCTAAACAATACATCAACAATGTCGCAAGTCCCATGTGATGTCCTCTGTTGTGAGTTCTGGGCAATCTTCTCCAGAATGTCATAAGCTTCAACTGCCCTCTTGTCTGCAATGGTACCTCCGCATGCATTATCCACCATCATTTGGGTTATCGATGAAAGTCCACTATAGAAGGAGTTAACCTTCAGTTCTTGATGGTATGTATGCGGTGGCATTTGAGCTAACAATAAGTTGAACCTCTCCCATGCCTCATGGAATGGTTCACCGTCCTCTTCGACAAAAGAAGCTATCTTCAACCTTAGGTCTTTAGCCTTCTGTGACGGAAAATACTTGTTGAAGAAAACCTTGCAGACTTGGCTCCATGTCACCAGTGATCTCGGCCTCAAGTTCATGTACCAAGTCATGGCTGCATCTTTCAGACAATATTGGAAACACCTCAGATGAAGCTGCTCCCTTGTCAATACTGCTTGGCGAGCCATTACAGGGAAGGTTTCTAGGGTGGCTCCATATTGTTTCATAAATCTGAGGCAATCCTCGGTACTTCGCCCACTAAACGACGGTAGGAGGCTGATGTGCATAGTTTTCAACTCGTACTGCCTTGTTACATCATCCAGTACTATGGCAGTGGGCACATTCCCTACAAACGGGAGAGTGTACTCGCCCATGGTGAGACTTAGCTCTTCGTCCCCATGTACACTTCCCTCATTCTCTCGAGCTTGTTGCTCATTCTCTCTAGCATGCTGCTCATGCTGATTATGATCGTCCATATTTCCCTCTAACTGCTCTATTCTTCTACCCAACCGATTGATGTTATCGCTAACTGGCAACACTGTTCCTCTCAACGATCTTCGTCCGTGCATATACCTAAAATCCTAAAATTTCACAACAAATAAAGCACAACGTAAACGAGGAACAGATAGGGCAGAGCAGGAATATTACTAGACTAGCCTTACTCATGCATAACTAATTAAACTAACATGACGCTCCCCGGCAGCAGCGCCATTTGACAGATACACTTTTTTCCTTTATGTCGTTTTAAAAGATCAGTCCGTCAATAATATTTTAAGAAACCACACAAGCCTAAATCAGTTTACAAACATAAATATAGCGGCAAGTGGGTGTCGTCCACAGGGAGCGGAGTTAGCCAAATTAGTTAAAACTAAAGCAATGGTATGTATATATATATAATAGCAAAACATGAATTGGTGAAAATGTAGATTGTGAACCAACTCTAAATAACACTAAATTAAATAAGTAAATAAAATGAAAGGGGAATATGGAGTGAAGGATATATAGATGATGGAAACTAAGGAGCTAATGGATTCGAAAGCTAATACTAGGCAATGTAACAAACTTATCAATAGCACGGCTCTTCAAGGTAACCGACCTAGGATGTATAGAGTCGGTTATTTATCCCTAGAAGGTAGCCAACCTAGGATGTATAGTGCGGACCACCTATTCGGGATTAATCCTTGTAAACTACCAACCTAGGATGTATAGAGTTGATTGTTTACCGGATTCTAGAAATGAAGCTCGTCTACCTAACATTGACTCAACCGATTATAAATAGTCACCCTAGGATGTATAGTGATGACTTCTAACTCTCTCACGGATTCCGACCTAGGATGTATAGTGCCGGAAATAATATTGAGGTTAGATTAAAACCGCGGTTCAAGAGTCGGAATTCATGACTTTTCGTCTATTCTTTAGAGCATTAAATAACTAAATAGGATGTATATCTAGATGCAATACTCATACATAATACAAAGACATCTTACAAAGATCATGTATCTACACAAGAAACCAATGATAAACATTCACAACAAGAATAGATCAATGGAAGATAGACATGAATATCAATATAATATCAAGTTTATGTACAAGCCCAATATTAAACTAACTACTCCATCAACCCCTTAGAGGGGATTTAGCTACTCATTACAACTAGGAAATTAGTAGAGAGGAGAAAGAAATAACCCTTGGAGAACATCTCCTTCCTTGAAGTGGCTCCAATCTCCTAACTTCCTTGAAGTTGAGTAGAGAATGTGAGGATGAGAGGTAGAGAGAGAAACTAGATCTAAGAATGCTTAATCTGTCTAAAACGGAGTCAAAAGCTCCTTAAAACGTTTCTATACTTTTCTATTTATACTAAATACAAAAATAGGTCACTTAAGCTTTGAAAATCAGACTGGCGAGCTCGGAGTGCGGGTGGAGTGCGGGTAATTTACCCGCACTGTACCCGCACTGTATGGGTTTCCTGCAACTTAAGTTCTCAGATCAGGACATTAGTGCGGGTGGAGTGCGGTTGAATTACCCTCACTTGACCCGCACTTGGCCCGCACTTGGCATCGCACTGTAACCGCACTTCCCTCTCAGGTGCAAAATCTACGTTCTGTCTTGAGCAACAGTGCGGGTAGAGTGTGGTTGGATGACCCGCACAGTACCCGCACTCTAATGTCAGGACTGCTCTTCTATTCTTGATGCAAGTGCGGGTAGAGAGCGGTTTGATGACCCGCACAGTGCCCGCACTCTAGTGTCAGGTGCGATTATGTTCTTCTGTTCTTGGTGCAAGTGCGGGTGAGTGCGGTTTGCTGACCCATACAGAACCCGCACTCTAATGTCAGGTGTCTGAGCAGCTTCTCTGGTTTGGCAATAGTGCGGGTGGAGTGCGGTTAGCTGACCCGCACTGGACCCACACTTTATCTCTGTACTTGCATTCTGCCCTGGCTATGCACATGAGTGCGGCTGGAGTGCGGTTGCGACCCGCACTAGAGACCTGTTTGTGCTCCTTTGCCTTTGCTTTCGCCCTTTTCTGTTGGAATCACCACAATATGCTTCCAAGCCTGTCTCCGCGTCATTTCCTTCAAATAAGCACAAAACAACCCATAAGAGACACAAAAACGCACGAAAACAGAACATAAGGTAAGGATCTGAGGGCCTAAATATAGTACATATTTGGCCCGATCACTCGGGCTACAAAAAGAAGAAGAAAAAGGAAAGACTGATAAGGGCAAAACGGGGTGCCCACCCCCTTTTCCGGGCTATCGAAAACAAGTCATGATGAAACGCTTTAAACTTTGGGACTCTCATGGCTCCCCTCCACTGGCCCTCCTTCCTCTTGCTGATCCTCGCCATCAACCCACTCAACAGATAGCTGTCCATCTTGGTTATCCTCGTCGACCGCTCCTCCACATAGAGGCTCCATCGATTGATCAGCTGGATCTTCCTCCAAAACCTCATTAATTACGTCCATAACCTTAGGCGGGATAGCCGCATCAAGAAGGGCAGCCATGGACCCCGTCTGGCTCTTGTCGACCTCCATCTCTGTTAAAACAGGATCCTCAGATGGGCTCCTAACCTCTTCACCAGCTCCTGACTGATCCTCCTCGGATCGAGAGGACATCACTTTACTGGAAGACTCCCCAAGACCTGAGATGGTAAAGGTAGGAAGATGGAATGAAGGATCTGTCTGAGCGGGCTGCTTCCCAGCTCCTGCTGGGCTCGAAGGGACCACCTTGTCACCTTCAGGGTGAGATAACTCGACAGCCTTGAGCATTATTTCTTGTCTATCCCAGCCAGCAATAGATGATAAATCAAATGGAGGAGGAAGAGCTTCCGCTGCCTGAAAGGAAGCATAGAAATACCCGTCGCTGAAGGAGGTCTCCGCATCAGCTTGCAGCTTGGTCACTTGAGTAATTAGAGACTGGTTCTCGAGGTCCAACGTCTTAGCCTCATATCTCCAGGAATCCCTCTGCCTAGCCCGCCAGAGAGATTGAAGACGCTCCTGATCATAGGATTGCTTCATCCTCTCATAATCGCAGCGAAGCTCAGCCATCTCGACCTCGATTTTTCCCTGGCTAGAAGTACCTCTTCCACTAAAGACCGAGCCTGCTTGAGCAATTCCCCGGCTTTCTCTGCTTCAGCTCCGGCTTTTGTAGCCCGATCACGGAGGAGGGCTACCTGGTGGCCCATCGCGACATTAAGCTTGAAGACCTATAAAATACAGAACCTGAGTTAGAAACTGAACGAATTAACAAGAGTAGCATGAAGGAAATACAATTACCTCAGCTAAAATAGCAGACCCCTTGGTTATAAGGACGTCCACAGGCATAGAAGCCATCTTGGAGATCCCGCCACCCGGACAGGACGCTATGAATTGCTCCAGGACCTCATCTCGCCTTGTCGAGCTCGACTAAGGCCGAGAGCGACTGGAAGGAACCTTCGCGACACCATTCCCAGAAGCAACACCTTTCCCAGAAACCTCTAAGGCTTTGGTTGTTGGAAGAACAGCGGAATCAGGTATTTGAGTCGAAGGGGTAGCAACTTTAGCAGCCACGGCCGAGAGGGTAGAAGCAGCCGGGTCAACCACCTAGGGAGCTTTACCCAAAAGCCGGAAAGCCCGCGAGGCAAGAGTGGCCATCTTAGACCCAGCTGGAGAGATAGACGAAGCCAGAGCAGGTTCGACCCCAGAGGAGGGAAGAGAAGCTCCACCTTGAGGAGAGCGTGAAACGTGACGGGTGGCCGGTTCCACGACAAAAACTGTGAGTAAGCAGATTAAAAAAGAAAATGTTAGAACCAAGCTGAGTAATAAGGCAAAGCAGCTCAATGACACTTACGAGGGATAGCGTCTGAAATCCGCAAATATTTGTTGACCCTACGAGGATCAAAAGCTTCAGCAGTAGGGAACTTCAGATTCAAATAATTCCGGGCTAGAATAGCCTTTAAAACGGCTTCAAACTCAGAAGGCAGGGAGTCCCGGTCCCATGAGGGCTTGTCACTGAAAGCCGTGGGAACCTCGAATTCATGCCCTCTGATGAAAATCGAGCTCCCCCAGTCATCCCCCGCTAGGATCCATTCTTCTTTCCACGCGGAGTCCTTCTTCGAGGCACCAGGAACGATGAAGTTGAGCTTGTTCTTGGCCTTGGCATAGAACTGGCCTCGAGGTGCCCCAGACAGGTTCCCAATCTGGAAGAGATATGCCAGCTCCTCTGCACCTGGCTCTCTCGTCACCTTACTCATCTGGCATTATTCCCTCCATAATACAAGGAAACCAATCAGATGCCTCCAGAAGCCAGGCGTCAATTGGAGGGGAGCGAGCTGGATGGCGTTGGGAGCCCACCGAAGGGTCGGACGGAGGGGAAGCCTGACCCCGTTCTCAAGAGCGGCCACATGAATCAGAAGCATGCCTTTAGGGGGATTGAAGAACTCGTAATTTTTGGGAGGCACCGAGATGGATACGCTATCAGGGATGCCAAACTTTGACCTCAAGCGGTCAATCGACACAGGGTCAACGGTGGAATCTGGAACAACCCAGAAATCGTAAGGAGGGAGCCTCTCCACAAGGGGACCAGGAGCCTAGACCCGATGCTCCCCTGCGGCACCACTGTCCGCTTCTTTGTCGGAATCATCATCGACGATATCCAAAAGGTGGTCGGGATGGTTGGAGAACCCAGTCCCGATGGATACATTCCTACTTGACCGCCGATGTTGCGAGGTGGGCGGGGAATCGTCACCGTCAGAACTCCTCCTAGCCCACTTCCCAGAGTAAGACTGACGACCTCCTCGCTGTCGAGTATGGAATCAGCTGAGTCACGACTGTTTTTCGACATTGTAAAAGCCAAAAAGGACGAAGAATGAAGAAAGAAGCAAGTTCGGAGGAAAAGCTATGGAAATATTTCTCAGCAAAATTTTTCTTTTAGCTCGAAGAGATGTGAGGAAGATGAGGAGGAAAATACACATATATATAGGCAGGAGGGCAACAGCACGAGCAACCGAGATACTCGTTGGTAACGGTAAAAAATCGACTACAGTAACGTAACCAGATTAAACTCAAAAGCGGGCTAATCATCTCACGCCACATCACTTACGCAGTTAAGAGGAAGATCTCCCCAAGATTCTGATAACGGTAAAAAATCTCGGGGACTGCCGTAACGCAATCAGATTAATTCAAAGATAAATTAGTCGGTTCGCATCACGTCACTCAAATAAAGAAATTTCCCCAATATTTCGATAACGGTAAAAAGAGGAAGATTTCCCAAATAAAGTGAAAATCTGACCTGAACCCCGAGCTTGACGTCTGGTGTTCAAGTCAGAGGGGACTTCTGTTAATAGCCAAAATTGGCTAAGGACCAAAGGAAAATTTTCCACCTCCCAGACCTGATTCCATACCCGAGAGTTTCACAAAGAGACCTCTCTATCCAGAGCCGAACTGCGATACCACCCCAGGAACAAGGACGAGCTCCGGAAACATCCGGGATAGAGCCCGGACCCAAGAGTTTCCACCAGGAGACCTCTCTATCTAGAGCCGAACTGCGATACCACCCCAGGAACAAGGACGGGCTCCGGAAACATCCGGGATAGAGCCCGGAACGATCAGATCTAGCCCGCATCACCAAAACTAGAAGCTCCCCGAAGTCAAGGTCACCTCGCAAATGCTCCAGAGACTCGCATGTACCTCGATTGACACAGAAGACTGTCCCTAAAAGGCCGCGCCTAGCTTCAAAAGGTCAGTCGAAGCCACACCTAGCTTCAAAAGGTCAGGGGAAGTCACACCTAGCTTTGAAAAGGTCAAAGGAAGCCAGATCTGGCTCCAAGCTGGGGGAAACTTCTCAGATATTAAGGTCAGAACACTAATCAACCTCACTGGTTGATGCACCACACCATGCCATATTCAACGACGTCTATAAAGGATCATGCTGAAAGGATATGAGGGATACACTGAATCATATCTGGAAACGTTACCTAAATGCAGAACAAGTAATAGAATCCAAAAAGGAAACAAACTGATCTCTACCACGATACTCTCAATTCGGACATTAACTCAAAGTCAATGACATTAAAGCGAGAAATCCCGCCCGATAAGGAGGGGAAAGGCGGAGAAAATCAAGGGGAGAATCAGTCTGTTTGACCTACAAACTACGTATAAATAGAAAAGAAAGGAAATGAAAAAAGGAGAGGACTACTATTCAACAGGCATACGATAAACAATCAACCATTCCCTAGAGAGAGTTGAGAGGAAAGATAAAAGAATTTATGTATTTGTATACCATGCACATTCAATAAAAATATTTCTTGCTTTCTTGTCATTTTATAAATCATTGCTACACATACAATAAATCTTGGCCACCACCTACGTGGTAGTGGTCTCGAGGGCGTAAACTGAGATTTCTCATCCCAAGCAAAATTTTCGTTAACACTTGCATTTTGTGCATTTAGAATATCATCATATTCACTTCAGGTTTCATATCTCTTTACTTAAGAGTTAAGTCTTGTGTTTGCCTTTGGTAGTATACAAGCAAGAGCTTAAAATCACAATTAAAGGCCTCCGGGTAGCAAGGACAGATTAGTAACCGATTAGGTGTGATGTGGTCAACCTAGGTTGTAATTGTTTCTGTAAATAGTGGATTTGAGGGTTCGATTGGCGATTAGGCCCGTGAGTTTTTACCCAGTTGGAGGGTTTCTCACGTAAATCATATCATTGTGTCTTTTTGTTTATTCTGCATTTTTATTATGGCAATGATTGATGTGTTTGAGATTAGGGGTTGTGTTGTTTAATTTTGATTAATCAAATAGATGGAATTTAATCTAACTAAAACCTATTCACCCCCCCCCCTCTAGGTTATTTTTATCACTCTTAGTGTATTTTCAATCAATGGCCACAATCGCATGCTTCTATTGACCTGGCGCGGTTGGGAGAGGTCCAATTAGGTCTACTCCCTAGTAAGTAAATGAATATGGTGAGCTGATTGAGGACAGTTGTTCTGGAGGTAAGTGGTGCAAGTTGGCCATTTTTTGTCATGGTTCACAAGACTTTACGAACTGCCTCGCATCGTGGTGCAAGGTTGGCCAGTAATAACCCATGCATAGCATCTGGTAAGCTAGCGCTTCTCCTCCGGCATGGTTTCCACATTCTCCTGAATGTACCCCTCTGAGGGCCCAGCTTTCATCATCAAGGTGTAGACATCTGAGTAGGGGGAGAGATCTTCCTCTACGGTAAAGGTGTCCCTCCACCAGGGAATAGCGAACTGAGGTTCTTTTGATCTTGCGAGCTTGATCGGGGTCTTCATGGAGCTCTTCTTCTTGAAGGTAATCTATAATGGGATCCATCCAGCATGGAAGGCGATCTACAGGGCTAACTTCTTTTCCATGTGCTATGCTTGATTAGGCTATTATTTGGAGAGGTAGCCCTTTTGGCAGTGCCTGTCCTTCGTTGGCAGCTATCTTGGCTAGGACATCGGCCTGATGATTCTGTTGTCCGGGTTCTTGCTCGATCTTGAACCCCCTGAATTGGGCTATGAGTTCTTGGACCTTTCCGAGAAAGGATGCCATGTTATCTCTTTTGGCCTGGTATAGGCCAGTTATCTGATTAACTACCAGTTGCAAGTAACACTTGACGAGGAGGTAATTAGCCCCAAGCTCCGCTGCTGTCTTCATTCCTTCCAGCAAAGCCTCTTACTCGGCTTCGTTATTGGTGGTACTGAACTGGAATCTGAAGCAATGACAGCACTCCACCTTCTTAGGATCAATTAGAATGACTCATCATCCGCTTCCTGCTTGACTGGAAGCTCCATCCATATACAGAATCCAGGTTTCTTGATTGGTGGACCACTCTGATGATTCTTGCTTTATTTGTGGAGCTTGGTCCGAGCTCAAAGTAGGATCAGGATCAGGTATTGCGCTGAGTTCAGGTACAAAGTCTGCCAAAGCTTAGGCCTTGATGAATGTCCTAGCCTTGTACGGGATATCGTATTAGGTGAGATCAAGGGGTTGGTTAGTGACCACCACAATTGTGTAGGGGTTGGTACAACTTGTATAGTACCAGTCTCCCTGATACATCCAGCCTTTGGAGAAATTGGTGTATGGGTTGGTTAGTGACCACCGCAATTGTGTGAGTTAAGAAGTAAGGGCGGAGCTTCCTCGCAGCTACTACCAATGCGAATGTGAGCTTCTTCTAGGAGAGTGTAATTCTTCTCTGACTTGGTCAAGGCACGGTTTACATAATAAACAGGTCGCTAAATTCCATCTCCACATTCTTTTACCAAGGCCGTGCTAACAGCTATTTCAGATACAGCCAGGTACAGTTGTAGCTCTTCTCCTGGTACTGGTTAGCTAGTAAGGGTGGGCTAGCAAGGTACCTCTTCAGCGACTGGAAAGCCAGCTCACTGTCTTGGTCCCACTTCATATTCTTCCCCTGTTTAATAGCTTTGAAGAAGTGAGTGCATTTGTCAATGGATCGGGATATGAAGCGGTTCAGGGCTGCTATCCGTCCAGTCAAATCTTGCATTTGCTTAAGTGAGGTACGAGATTCAAGATCTAGGATGACTTTGATCTTTTCTGGATTTGCTTCTATTCCTCTTTCATGGACCATGAATCCGAGGAATTTTTCGGCTGCAACCCCGAAGGCATATTTAGCAGGGTTTAATCGCATCTGATTCTCTCTGATTATCTAGAAAGTCTGTCGGAGGTGGTCCTGGTGCTGTTCGGCTACTTGGGACTTGGTGATCATGTCGTCGACATATACCTCTATTGACCTTTCTATCAGTTCCTTGAATAGGCGGTTGACCAGGCGTTGGTAGGTAGCACCCACATTCTTAAGTCCAAAGGGCATTACCCTGTCGCAGTGTAGACCCTCAACGGTGATAAAACTGGTCTTCTCTTGGTCGGCGAGTTGCATAATGATTTGATTATATCCCGAGAATGCATCCATGAAGCTTAGGAGCTTGTTACCAGCAGTTGAATCTACCTGCTGGTCAATCTTTAGTAGGGGAAAGCTATCCTTTGGGCAGGCGCGGTTGAGATCAGTGTAATCAATGCCACTTCCCATTTGCCTTAGTCACCATCACTACGTTGGCAATCCACTCCGGGTACTGTGACTCCCTGATGAATTTTGCCTTCAGAAGCTTATCAATTTCCTCCTGAATCGCGGCATTTTGTTCTGGGTTGAAACGCCTTTGCTTCTGTTTGACAGGCTTACAGGTGGGATCAACCGCCAATCTGTGAGCCGCCAGGGTGATAGAAATTTCCCGGTATCTCTTCGTGGCTCTAGGCAAAGATGTCGTTGTACTCTTGAAGGAGTCCTATTAATTCTTCCTTCACTTTTGCTTCCATCGTTGAACCTATACTGACTACCTTGGAAAGGTCATCCTTCCTGATAGAGATTTCTTCTAAATCATCCACGGGGCGACCACTAGCCCTCCCCTGTCTCCCTCATCTCTATCTTTTTTATCTGGAACCTCCACTTCCGGTTCCCATTGTACCTATCCCATCTTCATGTTCCTTATCTCGTACGGTCTGATCATGCGTAGTTATTATCTGTGAACACTGCTTGGCAAGCGCAGTGGAGTTAACAGACATTGCGTAGCACTTGCGTGCAGCATGCTGGTCTCCGTGTACCTCGCCTACTTTGTCCCCTACTGGGAATTTCAGGACATTATGGTAGATCGACAAGACACCCTTGAGGGCAGTTAAGTAGGGTCTCCCAACCATGGCGTTGTAGGCAGATGGAGTGTCTACCACAATGAAATCTGTCATGAGATTCCACTGGAGTGGTGTTATCGCTACTATCACTAGTAGGATCATGAACTCAGTGGGGATCAGTGAGTCCCCGGTGAATCCACATAAATGGGTGGTACAACTGTTGTAGTAAGGATTCTTTAAATTGAACTGCTCTAAAGCGCCCTTGAAAAGAATGTCCACGCTGCTACTAGTATCGATTAAGACACTGTGGACTAGAAAATTTGCAATTTGCATAGTGACAACCATGGGGTCATCGTAGGGCTGCATAGTGTTGTACACATCCTCCTCAGTGAAGATAATCTATGTTGAAGAAGGAGATCTAGGCCATTTTCTGGTGACCTTGAAGACGTCTTGGCCCGCGTCTAGCCTAGGCACCTTCATGGCGTGGTTCTTCCTGGAATTGTTGGAGGTTCCAGCCATGGTTGGCCTCCACAGATAGTGTGGACTATATGGATCTGCTCCATCAAATCTTTTCCTTTCGATTTCTTTCTCTGTTCGGTTGCTCTGATGTTTGCTTATACCTGCTTCCCAGTTTGAATGCTATCATGCACCTATTGGAGAAATTCTATCAAGCAACCTCCCATTACCAGTGCCTCAATCTGGTTGCGTAAACTGTAGCATTCTGAGGTGTTGTGTCCCACATCCTCGTGGGCGTCGCAGTACTTGTAGTGGTTCCGTTGATCGGCTGGTGCCTCTATTGAACCGGGTTTTCTAAGTAACACCTTGTCACTGATTGCAAGATAGATTGTCTCGCAAGACGCGTTCAGAGGGATATAATAGGTGTACCCCTCTTCTTCTCTAGCTATTCGTGCCACTTCACTGGGTGGAGGTGTAACTCTAGGAGGACACTGCCTGGCGGGGTACCGGTGTTGCTCAGGTTGGTAAAGTGGTATCCTGTATGTAGACTTGTTGGGAGGCTTATTCTAGTTTTTCTAAATTAGAGCAGGCTTAGACGCCTCCTTCTTTTGGCGTTTGGCAGATCTCATGTCATTGTGCTCCATCTTAACACGGAGCTGTTCATCTATCTCCACCTATTTAAGAACCCTATCGTAGGCCTTCTAGTACGTCTCTAGTGGATGCTTGGAAAAGGATCGGAACAACCTGCCTGCCAATAAACTCTTTCTGAAATTAGCCAAGGTCCCTTTCTCCGTGAAGACCCCCATCTGAATTGCCTCCTTGTGGAACCTCTCCACATAGGCTCTGAGTGACTCACTCCGCTCCTGGATCACGTACTTAAGGTGAATGGGATCCTTAGGGCGAGGTTTAATGCCCTGCAACTGAGCACATAAGTTGGTAGTCAACTTGGTGAATGAGTCGATGCTCCCTGCCCACAGCTTCCTGAACCATGTCTTGGCATAGTCTGTTAGTGTGGTAGGAAACATTCTACACATGGCGTCCCTGGTAGCATTCCGGACTTCCATCTGTTGAACAAAGCTCTCCAAGTTGCTCAGGGATCTTCAGTCATAGAGTATTTTTCGGTTGGCATCTTGAACTTGGGAGGTAGTTCTGCCTCCCTGATCCTCCTGGATAAGAGATCATTCATTTCTCCCAAAGTATTCTTCTGTTTTCCAGGTGCTTGCCCTTCTTTAACTCCTGGGTCTCTTTCGCCATTCTGGCTACCTGGTCTTGGAGGCGCTTGTTGCCATCATTCCCGGACTCTACTTCAGAATCTCTATCATTAGACCTCTTTGATGTGACAAGACGTTTTTCTTAGTGTCGTTTTAAAAGATCAATTTGTCAACAATATTTGATAAAACCTCACAAAGCCTAAATTAGTTTGAAAACATAAATATAGCGGCAAGTGGGGTGTCGTCCATAGAGAGCGGAGTTAGCTAAATTAGTTATTGCTTAAGTAATGTTATGTATATATATAATATCGAAACATGAGTTGGTGAAAATGTAGATGGTGAATTACACTATAAATAATACTAAATTAATTGTGCAAACTAAATGAAGGGGGAAATGGGATGAAGGATATATATAGATGATGGAAACTAAGGAGTTAATGGATACGAAAGTAAATACTGGGCAATGCAACAAACTTGTCAATAGCACGGCAATTCAAGGTAACCGACCTGGGATGTATAGAGTCGGTTATTTATCCCTAGAAGGTGGCCAACCTAGGATGTATAGTGCGGACCACCTATTAGGGATTAATCCGTCGTAAACTACCAACCTAGGATGTATAGTGTTGGTTGTTTATCGGATTCTGGAAATGAAGCTCGTCTACCTAACAATGACTCAACCGATTAAACATAGTCACCCTAGGATGTATAGTGATGACTTCTAACTCTCTCACGAGTTCCGACCTAGGATGTATAGTGCCGAAAACTCGATCCAGGTTAGATTAAAACAGCGGTTTAAGAGTCGAAATTCATGACTTTCCGTACATTCTTTTAGAGCATTAAACAACTAAATAGGATGTATATCTAGATGCAATACTCATAAATAATACAAAGACATCTTACAAAGAGGATGTATCTACACAAGACCTCAATGGGAAACATTCACAACAAGAATAGATCAATGAAAGATAGACATGAATATCAATATAATATCAAGTTTATGTACAAGCCCAATATTCAACTAACTACTCCATCAACCCCTTAGAGGGGATTTAGCTACTCATTACAACTAGGAAACTAAGAGAAAGGAAAGAGAAAGAACCCTTGGAGAACATCTTCTTCCTTGAAATGGCTTCAATCTCCTAACTTCCTTGAAGTTGAGTATAGAATGTAAGGATGAGAGAGAGAGAGAGATTCAAGGTCTAAATGTGTTTAATCTCTGCAAAACGGAGTCAAAGGCTCCCTAAAACGTTTCTATACTTTTTTATTTATACAAGATACAAAAATAGGTCACTTAAGCTTCAAAAATCAAACTGGTGCGCGCGGAGTGCGGGTGGAGTGCGGATGAATTACCCACACTGTATGGGTTGTCTTCATCTTCAGTTCTCGGATCAGGTCAATAGTGCGGGTGGAGTGCGGTTGAATTACCCGCACTTGACCCGCACTTGGAATCGCACTGTGATCGCACTTGAATCGTACTTCCCTGTCAGGTGCAAAATCTACCTTCTGTCTTGAGCAACAGTGCGGGTAGAGTGCGGTTGGATGACCCGTATAGTGCCCACACTCTAATGTCAGGAATAACTCTCCTCTTCTGTTCTTGGTGATAGTGCGAGTGAAGTGCGGTTTGATGACCCGCACAGTACCTGCACTCTAACGTCAGGTGCATCTTCAACTTATTTGGTTTGTCATTAGTGCGGGTAGAGTGCGGTTGTATGACCCGTATAGTACCCGCACTTTATCGTCAGGTGCAACATCAGCTTCTCTGGTTTGGCATTAGTGCGGGTAGAGTGCGGTTGGATGACCCGCACTATACCCGCACTTTATCTCTTCACTTGCATCCTGTCCCGGCTATGAACATGAGTGTGGCTGGAGTGCGGTCGGAGTGCGGTTGCGACCCGCACTTGACCCGCATTGGACCCACACTGTAGAGTTGTTTGTGCTCCTTTGCCTTTACTTTCACACCTTTTCTGCCAGAATCACCGCAATATGCTTCCAAACCTGTCTTTGCATCATTTCCTACAAATACGCACAAAACAACCCATCAGAGATACAAAAACGCACGAAAACAGAACATAAGGTAAGGACTTGAGGGCCTAGATATACTACATATTTGGCCCGATCATGATGCTACTGAAGTTTCGCCCTGGTTTTCTCCCTGGGGAGGGTTTTCTCAAGTGCTTATAATGGTACCTCATGCCGCTGACCGAGGTTGCCTCATGCCCGCTTCCGGTTGAACCGAGTAGTGGTGCTCCTAGAGGGAGGTCGATGCGGATCTCACCTGTTGAGGTTGGTATCCTTCAGGTTGTCCCAGAGTCGAGGGAATGGGCCGGAGTCTGTCGCTGACTGATAGTATCGGGGGCACGGGCCCGAGCCTATCATGGACCGGTATCAGAGATGGTGGTCCCAACCTGTCAAAGGGGGGTATCCTGGTACCTTGCTGACTTGCCTCTCCCCTGGTTTCTGGTACCGCAGGCTGACTGGCTCCACCTTCAGCAACCATTCAGAGGTGGATACACTCTATGAAGGCCGTGACTTGTTGGTCCAGACTGGCAGGGTTAACTACCAGGGTGGTAGGTATCTAGGGGTAGCCCGCGCGGTAGCTGATGGCTTTAAAGCGGGGTTATGACTCTTCCCCCCCTTCTTCCGCTTCTGACCCTTCCGGGTTAAAGCATTTGATTGATGCCTCGACAGATCGGGATGATCTTGAGTAGACCGGAGTTTCACACTGGTAATGGTATAAGAAAACGAGTCTAACAAGTTTTCTTTTGAGGGTGTGGTGATTCCCACAGACAGCGCCAAAAAGTGTTAACCGAAAAATCCACTCAGGTAGGAAAATTTAGATTAACACCCTATTCCACTACCGATATGTGGTAGCAAGGGAGGTACCTTCGGTACCGGGGTTCCTTTGGGCTATTAGAGATGAAGATGAACAAGAACAAATGAACCAGAAGGAATAAAAAGGGTACTGTTTTATTAAAATAAGTACTGTGTAAAGGTTACAACATTCTCTCTTCACTCTCTCTAACATAAAATGGAGATGGGAGAATTCCGTTTATGTCGATAAGTGTCTACTATTCATCCAGTGATTGTCTTAAACTCTCACTAACTTTAGAGAACTCACCAGAAGTTTTTCTCTTTTTTTTATCCAAATACGATCTGGGATCCCCATCTTTGTCCTTCAAGGACGTATGTATAGGTCTCCAATATCCCTCAGAATCGGGTTGCATTCATGAGGATTATTTGGATTCCTATTTTAGGCGTTGAAAGGAGTTGAGTGAGGCTAAAGGCGCGGGATTTGATCCCGTGAATTACTGTTGTGTTTAAACTCTGATTCGGTTGACCGTTTTGTCTCATTTATGGCGCTTTAAATGGCGAAGGAGTCAACTGTCCTAGCTTGCGTTGCTTGGAGAGGTACACTGGTTCTACGCCCTGGTGGCGTGGTACACTGGTGTACTATTCTGACTTACTGGCGTGGCGTGGAGCTTATTCTATCATGCTGGTGGCTTCGTAGTGATATTCGTCTTGCTGAACATGCGGGGGGCCTGTCTTGGTTGGTCTCTGGCTGATGTCATGGTGTTATGGAACACCAGGTATGTGTTGTTGTACCGGGGTTCCAAGCATGAGGGACCGGGTACCTGCAAGGCACTGTAGGGAAAAATCGATATAAAAACGCAGCGGAAGAAACGAAAAATAGATTTCGTATGGTTTAAAATTTTTTCTCAAAGTTGAACCTTAACCTTTTAATTAATTAAACTCAAATATATACGGTTAGAGTTAAATACCTCTTGACGCGTGATCCGATTGACTTACGTCGATTGGTAATCCGTAAAATCTTTTCCGATGCCCGTGAACAGTACCCGCGTGAACAGTGATTGTGAACAGTACCCGCGTGAACAGTGATCGTGAACAGTACCGCGAGATCTTCCAATCCGAACACGTACGTGAATCACCTAGGAGCGTGGTCTCCCTTTTTCTTTGAATTGCAAACCTGAGAATGGATGAACAAAGTTTTCTTTTTCTTTTGTTAGTCACAAAACAATCAAAAGAAGACAAAAATTATTCCGGTCACTTTTGAGTTCTCAATCTAATGATCGAAACTCGCGTGAACCTAATTCGATGTTGTACACACAAGCTTATTGATGAACAAGCAATCAGTGTACTATCAAAGAATAATCTCTTCTCTCTTTTATGTTTAGTAGAATAAAAATTATCCTTTTCTATGAATTGAGAAGAAGAAGAAAAATTGAATCATTCAATCAACTATGGTGGCCGAATTCTATATGTGGAATTATATAGGTGGCCGAAATTTTGCTTCCTCTTCTATTTAGGATTGCCGAAATCTTCCTCAAAATGGACTAGGGTTGCCACAAATCACATATCAAAAAGAGTTTGTGTTGCACCCTAATTTCCATCAACCTTAAGACTTCAAAACCTAATCCAACTCATAATTATTTTTATTCTTTTATTGACTAAATAAAAAGACTTCTTATTTGATTGAATAAATAAAATTAATTATTTATTTTCTTATCAAACAAGTCTTTTACTTTTAATATACTACTACCAATAGTATAACTTTAGGAAATATATTTCCTGATCAGAAAAAGATTTGTTTCTTAATTAAACAATTAATAAATAAATTAACTAATTCTTATTTAATTAAAACAATGAAACAAAATAATATATTAGGTTAATACATACACCTTGCCGCCCCACTTATATAAATGGGCCATATATTATTTTCTTATTTCATTTAATCCATTGGATTTTAAATAAAAGCCCACATGTGAACCAGACCCATTCTTACTAAAAGAAACAAGCCCACATGTCTCCTTTTAATATATTAATATAATAGTGTAGCCCATTAATTAAATAATAGACATATTATATTCTTGATATATTAAAAACAATTCTAGATGGACCCTTAAATCGGCCCGGTAGAATATATCAAATGATCCATGCAAATACGTGTGGATTGAGGATCTTGGCGAGCTATCTAAATTTAAGCTTCAATAGACACAACCTAATCACAATCAACAAATGATTCACTTAAGTCCAATCTATTAATTTTAACTCATTCCACTAAAGAGCTAAAATTGAACTCTTAAATAAAGATAGAATAAGGAGATGTTTCTCATTCATACCCTAGACAATCTTATAGGAGATGGTGTATCCTCGTGAATAATATCAGTAATCGCCAAGAGCTCATAGACCGCCTATAGCTCTCCAAGTTACCATATTTCCTCATATGACCACATTTCGAACTTGGATACTTTGACTTGTCCAGAAGCCATGTTTTCAATAATCATTATTGAAAACTCAACGTTGAGATTTAATATCCAATACCTCAAAACATCCATATGATGATATTATACTCTCATTTAATAAATGGAGCCACGATGTCCATATCTATAAATGAAGTTCTCTATCGATTAACAAATGTATACCACCAAACTATCGAGGATAGACTATGCCATATAATCGTACTCATTGATAGCTCTAATGATAACACTTGCAACCATAAGTCCATCATTTATCTCAGGATTAAGATAGACTCTCCGATTGTCCTCTTTAATGAAAAGACTTATATCTAGTGACGGTTCTAGATAAAGTATTTCATTGTGATCCAGTTCAATGCACCTAGTGCACTAGATTCTTTTACTCGAAAACCTTTCGATGATTTTAGACTCATCATATTCATTTGATCCCACTCAAATGCTAGTAAAAGAATTCTACAACTTTAACAAGATAGAGGTGACCAACCTTTAACTTAAGTTGTGAACGTTATTCAAGACTAACTAAAGAATTGTGTCTACCTCATACGTATCCAGATGTATGAACAATTCTTCATGTCTTTTAGTCTTTTGACCTTATGATTATTTACCTTGACAATTATAGTAATAAATGCAATAAGTAATTGTAAGAATCAGAATTCACTTTATTAATATGAGAAGATTGTCAATTACAATATTACACTCTTGCCATTGAGCATAATCCTAACAATCTCCCACTTGCTCTATAGTAAGTGTGTCATATCTCTCATTCCCATGTTCTCTAGGTGTCCATCAAAGCCCTTCTGAGGTAGAGCCTTTGTGAAAGGATCCGCTAGATTTTCTGCTGACGCGATTTTGGTGATCGTCACGTCTCCCCTATGAACAATTTCCCTCAAAAGGTGATACTTCCTTTCAATGTGTTTACCTCTCTTATGACTTTTTTGTTCTTTCGAATTAGCCACTGGACCACTGTTGTCACAGTGTATAGTGATCTGCTTATTCGCACTAGGAACCACTTCTTAGTCAATCAAGAATTGGCGGAGCCAAACAGCCTCTTTGGCAGCTTCGCATGCAGCAACATACTCAGCTTCCATGATTGAATCAGCAATACAAGATTGCTTGATACTCCTCCATATGACTGTTCCTCATCCAATGGTAAACACAGATACTGATATGGATTTTCTGGAGTCAGAATCCGACTAGAAATCAGAATCTGTATACCCAACGGGAATTAAATCCCCTCCAGAGTATACAAGCATATAATCTCTAGTTCTCTTGAGATACTTGAAAATATGCTTGACTACCGTCCAATGATCAAGACCAGGTTTCGATTGAAACCTGCTAACTATGCCAATAGCAAAACAAATATCTGGTCTAGTACAGAGCATTGCATACATGAGACTTCCAACTGCCGAGGCATATGGAACTCTACTCATGAATTGCTCTTCATGCACATTCTTAGGTGCTTGACCCTTAGAAAGTTTGATTCCATGTCTAAAAGGTAACATACCTTTCTTGGAATCTTGCATGGTGAATCTAGACAAGATTTTATCAATGTATGAAGCTTGGGATAATCTAATCGTTTTATTCTTTCTATCCCTTATTACTTGGATACCAAGAATATAACTTGCTTCTCCTAAGTCCTTCATATCAAATTGTTTTGCTAACCACTTTCACTGATGTCAATGCACCTACATCGTTTCCAATAAGTAGTATATCATCAACATAAAGAATGAGGAAAACCAACTTGTCGCCTTTGATCCTCTTGTATACACAAGGTTCGTCAGGGTTTTGAATAAATCCAAAACCCTTTACAGCTTGATCGAACCTTATGTTCCAGGATCTGGATGCTTGCTTTAGTCCATATATGGACTTTTGCAACTTGCATACTCTTTCTTCTTGGCCTTTTTCAATGAATCCCTCTGGTTGCATCATGTAGATGCTCTCGTCAAGACTTCCATTAAGGAAAGTTGTCTTGACGTACATTTGCCAAATCTCTAGGTCTAGAGATGCTGCAATGGATAAGAGTATCCTAATGGATTTAAGCATGGCCACTGGTGAGAAGGTTTCCTCGTAATCGATACCTTCTTTCTCTGTATAACCTTTAGCTACTAGTCTAGCTTTAAAGGTTTCCACCTTACCATCCATACCTCTTTTCCTCTTGTATACCCACTTGCACCCAATGGGTTTTATCCCTTTAGGCAAGTCTACAAGGGACCGGACTTGGTTATTGAACATCGATTCAATCTCAGATTGCATTACCTTTTGCCAATGACGACAATCAACATCCTCCATAGCTTCCTTGTACTTGTAGGGATCATCGTCGTCCGGGAGATTCTCAACAGATTCTCCAAGACCAACATATCTTTCGGGTTGTGTTCTAACCCTCCCACTACGACGAGGAATGGTAGGTTGTTGATCTTGTGTTGGAGTGGAACTTACAATTGGGCTGGGTTGTGAAACCTCTTGTGGAATTGTATCTCCTAACATCTCATTCAGGACAATTCTACTTTTGGGCACAAAATTATTCATGTAGTCCTTTTCTAGAAATGAAGCATTTGTTGAAACAAATACTTTTAGATCAGAAGGACTATAGAAATAATATCCTTTAGTTCCTTTTGGATACCCCACAAATATACATGTTTCCGAACGGGACTCCATCTTTTCTGTCTTTCCTTTCAACACATGTGCAGGACAACCAAATATCCTCATGTGTTGTAAACTAAGCTTTCGCCCAGTCCACAATTCATGTGGGGATTTAGGGACAGATTTAGATGGTACATCGTTTAGAATATATATTGCTGTTTGTAGAGCATATCCCCAAAAAGAAATAGGAAGTGTTGAATAACTCAACATTGATCTAACCATCTCTAAAAGAGTCTTATTTCTCCTTTCTGCTACCCTATTTTGTTGAGGTTTACCTGTTGCAGAAAGCTGAGAAACTATCCCATTATCAATAAGATATTGCTGAAACTTTCCAGATAGATATTCTCCACCACGATCAGATCTCAAGATTTTTATATGTTTCTCAAGCTGATTTTCTACTTCAGCTTTGAATGCTTTGAACATATCAAATGCATCCGACTTATGTCTCATGAGATACACGTAACCAAATCTTGAGTAATCATCTGTGAAGGTGATGAAGTACTCATATCCACCTCTAGCTTGAATGCTCATAGGACCACATACATCAGTGTGTACTAGTCCTAAACATTCAGTGGCTCTTACACCTTTGGTATTGAACGGCCTTTTGGTCATTTTACCTTCCAAACAAGATTCACAAGTTGGTAGATCATCAACCTTTAAGTCACTTAAAGGTCCGTCACATACCAATCTTTTTAATCCTATTAAGGTTAATGTGACCTAGGCGTAAATGCCAAAGATAGGTTTCATCTTTTGATAATTTTACTCTTTTATGATTAGGTTCCGTTATTTCTGTGTCTAACGAGTGAGAGATATTTCTATGCAAAAAGAATAAACCGTTTTCCAATGTACCTTTGCAAACAACTTTGTCATTCTTACTAATAATAAAAGTTTTATTAAAAGTAACCGAATATCCAAACTTATTTAAACAAGAAACTGAAATTAAATTCCTCTTGAATTGAGGTACATAATAAACGTCAATTAAATCTAAATGCCTACTAGAATCTAAAATAACTCTAATATCTCCCACTGCACTTGCAGAGTCTATGATCCAAGAATCAGTAGAATCTGCCAGAAAACATGTTTCTAGATAATTAACATTACCTTCTTCCTTCTTTTTCTAGGACTTTGGGCAATCTCTTTTCCAATGTCCCTTTTCACCACAAAGAAAGCATTTCCCTTTGATCTTGGTTACTTTCTTGGTTTCCTTCTTGGTAGGCCCAAGTTGCTTTTTCTTCTGTTGTTTCTTGACCTTCTTACGGGTCTTAACAGTAGCAACTTTACCAACCAAATGAATCTCTTGACCTTTGTTTTTCACAAGGATCTTTTCAGCGCTTTGAACATCTTGCATCAGGCCCTGCAAGGTGTATTCCTTTTTGTTCAAGGTGTAGTCCAACTTGAACTGATCAAAGGAATCTGATAGTGAGTTAACTACCATATCAATTTTGGTCTCACCATCAATCTCAGCACCATTTAGTTCAGCAATATTGAGATGTGCTATGACTTTCATCATGTGATCTTTCACAGATTATCCAGGTTTCATCCTAAGATTCATAAAAGCAGTCACTGCCTCTCTCTTAGTCGTCCTAGACCTCATAGCAAATATTTCCTCTAGAGACATCATTATATCAGCAGCGGACTCCATTCCTTCATGTTGTTGTTGCAAAACGTCGGAGATAGTGGCCATAATGTAACATTTTGCCATATCTTCAGAAGTCTTCCACTGCTCATACTCATCTCTTTGCATCACATTAGATTCATTATTAGGAAGCGGTGGCTTAGGATTGGTCAGAACAAACTTATGTTTTTCACTTTGCAGCAACAACCCAATTTTCCTTTTCCATGTTACGTAGTTATCTCCAGTTAAGGTGTTATCTTTCAGGATGTTTATAAGTGATGGGGTCATGATTTCTGATTAAAACAAAAACATATATAAGTAAATAATCATGATAATAGCACTTTTAAAAAATTTATCTTGAATTAAAATAAATAATTCAATCATAAAAATTCAACGGTGATCCAACACCCATAAATATTACGCCTCCTTTGAGAGTTCGCACTATTTACTAGTTAGACTAGGTCCCACCTAATTGTTAACATAACAACCAGCGTTTTTAATTTTAGCCTTGTAATTTTTATTAACAAGAACTCTTGGGAGGATATTAATAAAATTACATTGAGTGTGTTACCAAGATATCGACCCTCAATTTTCTCTCACGAAAATCCCTCCTTGGGGAGTAGATTTCGTTTAAGTCAATTGTCTAGTCTATCCTTGTAAGGAAGTATATTGTTAAATTCCATTTATGGACGCCCCTTGGGGGGATTACCAAAAATAATAAAACTCAACTAATCTTGGAGGCCATAGGCGTTCTTGCACACCTTCTCCCACTCAATTATTTAAGGCGTGTGATTAAATCCCAAAGAATGATTTTTACCAAGTTATCTAGATGCCAATTAGATACCTAAATCATTCAATGCATGTTCATACCAAAAGAGATATATGAGTGGCACTCCTATTCTAAAATGTCATGTTATCATACAACAACAAATATTGTAATATTTAAGCAAAAATTAAATAGCAACAATTTTGGCCCGTCCTAGAAAAGCAAGTAAATTACAATTGTTAGGAATACAAGATCTTCAAGTGGCCATCAACCATACGCTCATCCCTCGGCCTCCTCCCATGGACGTGCACAGCCCACAACCCCACAAAGGGGCTGCCTTGCGCAGCCCATAAGGCCACACAAGGCTGCCGTGCGCAGCCCACCAAGGATTGGGCTTGCCATGCGCAGCCCAATCCAGTCCTAGGGTGCGCACGGTGCTCGTTCTCGGTTCCGGTTGCTTCGTTTTTCTTCGTGTCTTCGAATTTTCAATACCCGAATACATTACATCATATTACGAATAAATTACTGCAGCAAATATTTTTATTTTTTATTTTACTGCAGTAAGATTTACAAAAAAAAATACTGCACCTGATTACAAAAAAAAATACTGCACTTATTTTACATACAAAAAAATAAAACCCTAGCAACTACCAATAAGGAATTATGGCGATAATAGACCACCCTTCTTGTTACAAATCCGAAACAAAAATTACATTGAAATTCTAGGACCAAAATCGAGCAATAACAATTCACTTTATAAAACATATATAAATCCATACATTCAACATGTAATTATATATGCGAATACCTAGAGTGCCACCTCTTTCTAAAACATGTATAATCACAATAAAAAAGAAATAGATTCACGTATATATACCTTAATTAATTAAAAGGTACAACCAAGGCTCTGATACCAATTGTAGGGAAAAATCGATATAAAAACGCAGCGGAAGAAACGAAAAATAGATTTCGTATGGTTTTAAATTTTTCTCAAAGTTGAACCTTAACCTTTTAATTAATTAAACTCAAATATATACGGTTAGAGTTAAATACCTCTTGACGCGTGATCCGATTGACTTACGTCGATTGGTAATCCGCAAAATCTTTTTCGATGCCCGTGAACAGTACCCGCGTGAACAGTGATTGTGAACAGTACCGCGTGAACAGTGATCGTGAACAGTACCCCTGCTGTGAACAGTGATCGTGAAAAGTACCGTGAGATCTTCCAATCCGAACACGTACGTGAATCACCTAGGAGTGTGGTCTCCTTTTTTTCTTTGAATTGCAAACCTGAGAATGGATGAACAAAGTTTTCTTTTTCTTTTGTTAGTCACAAAACAATCAAAATAAGACAAAAATTATTCCGGTCACTTTTGAGTTCTCAATCTAATGATCGAAACTCGCGTGAACTTAATTCGATGTTGTACACATAAGCTTATTGATGAACAAGCAATCAGTGTACTATCAAAGAATAATATCTTCTCTCTTTTATGTTTAGTAGAATAAAAATTATCCTTTTCTATGAATTGAGAAGAAGAAGAAAAATTGAATCATTCAATCAACTATGGTGGCCGAATTCTATATGTGGTATTATATAGGTGGCCGAAATTTTGCTTCCTCTTCTATTTAGGATTGCCGAAATCTTCCTCTAAATGGACTAGGGTTGCCGCAAATCACATACCAAAAAGAGTTTGTGTTGCACCCTAATTTCCATCAACCTTTAGACTTCAAAACCTAATCCAACTCATAGATATTTTTATTCTTTTATTGACTAAATAAAAAGACTTCTTATTTGATTAAATAAATAAAATTAATTATTTATTTTCTTATCAAACAAGTCTTTTACTTTTAATATACTACTACCAATAGTATAACTTTAGGAAATATATTTTCTGATCAGAAAAAGATTTGTTTCTTAATTAAACAATTAATTAATAAATTAACTAATTCTTATTTAATTAAAACAATGAAACAAAATAATATATTAGGTTAATATATACACCTTGCCGCCCCACTTATATAAATGGGCCATATATTATTTTCTTATTTCATTTAATCCATTGGACTTTAAATAAAAGCCCACATGTGAACCAGACCCATTCTTACTAAAAGAAACAAGCCCACATGTCTCCTTTTAATATATTAATATAATAGTGCAGCCCATTAATTAAATAATAGACATATTATATTCTTGATATATTAAAAACAATTCTAGATGGACCCTTAAATCGGCCCGGTAGAATATATCAAGTGATCCATGCAAATATGTGTGGATTGGGGATCTTTGAGGGCTATCTAAATTTAAGCTTTAATAGACACAACCTAATCACAATCAACAAATGATTCACTTAGATCCAATCTATTAATTTTAACTCATTCCACTAAAGAGCTAAAATTGAACTCTTAAATAAAGATAGAATAAGGAGATGTTTCTCATTCATACCCTAGACAATCTTATAAGAGATGGTGTATCCTCGTGAATAATATCAGTAATCGCCAAGAGCTCATAGACCGCCTATAGCTCTCCAAGTTACCATATTTCCTCACATGACCACATTTCGAACTTGGATACTTTGACTTGTCCAGAAGCCATGTTTTCAATAATCATTATTGAAAACTCAACGTTGAGATTTAATATTCAATACCTCAAAACATCCATATGATGATATTATACTCTCATTTAATAAATGGAGCCACGATGTCCATATCTATAAATGAAGTCCTCTATCGATTAACAAATGTATACCACCAAACTATCGAGGATAGACTATGCTATATAATCGTACTCATTGATAGCTCTAATGATAACACTTGCAACCATAAGTCCATCATTTATCTCAGGACTAAGATAGACTCTCCGATTGTCCTCTTTAATGAAAAGACTTATATCTAGTGACGGTTCTAGATAAAGTATTTCATTGTGATCCAGTTCAATGCACCTAGTGCACTAGATTCTTTTACTCGAAAACCTTTCGATGATTTTAGACTCATCATATTCATTTGATCCCACTCAAATACTAGTAAAAGAATTCTACAACTTTAACAAGATAGAGGTGCCCAACCTTTAACTTAAGTTGTGAACGTTATTCAAGACTAACTAAAGAATTGTGTCTACCTCATACATATCCGGATGTATGAACAATTCTTCATGTCTCATAGTCTTTTGACCTTATGATTATTTACCTTGACAATTATAATAATAAATGCTATAAGTAATTGTAAGAATCAGAATTCACTTTATTAATATAAGAAGATTGTCAATTACAATATTACATTCTTACCATTGAGCATAATCCTAACAGGCACTAGGTTTGCGATATCGTGGTACCCCCTTCATCAGGTGTCAGAATGGACGCCGTGTTACCTATTTTTCATGGTTGAATGTCTCTAGTGCTTCATCTAGGTAGGTTGGTAGTCGAGGTTCTAGTCTTTCCTAGGTATTGACTTCCTCTAGGTCGTGGTATCGGTCCCGCTAGGTACCTAGGAGCTGGGATTGGTCCCTACCAGGTAGATGCTTTTTGGTAGAAAATTCTCCTTTGGACCGTTGCCAAAAAACCCTGTTAACATTAATAATTACAATAACATTGAAAAAACACAAAAAAACTGATGGGTATGGATATCTAGGATCTTTACCATCCATCTCAAATAACGCGAGAGTAAGCGGATTTTGATTCATCATACAATATGGATCTACAATAGGGATGGCAAAAATCCCTGACCCACCCCAAACCCGCCGGTCGGGGATTTGTGAATCAAAAATAATATTACTATTATTATTTGTTTATATTATTATTATTATTATTATTATTATTATTATTTTATTATTTTATTATATCATATTATTATTATATTATTATTATTATTATTATTATCATTATTATTGTTTTATTATTATTGTTTTATTAATTTTGTTATTAATTTTTTAGACATTATTAATACTCTTGTATTGTAAATGAACAAGTGATATTTAGAGATATTTAAATAAAAAAGACCATTTAAATGATCTCCTTAAATAATTTAAATATTCATATGAGTTATATATTTAGGGATATTTCAATAAAAAAAGATAATTTAAATAATTGTTAAATCAATTTAATTTTTCATTTCTCTATTTATTTAATTTTTTTTATCAAAAAGTTCAAAATTTTATTATTAATTAACCATTATTTAAATTTTAAAATTTAAAATTTGTTTTTTAGAATTCTGTCATAGGCGTATTTAAATCGTATTATTATATTTTTCTGGTTTGATGTAATTATGTATATAATCATGGGAACTTAGTGTAATTTTCCATGACAGAAAAATGGACGGCGTTACTATTCCGTCAACTATTATAAATTTATAAAAGTTCAGGGGGTTTAATAGCAAAAAAATATATAAAGGGTAAAGAAAAAATTCAGACATAATTCAGAAGGCATAAGTGCCAATTAGCCTAAAAAAACATTCTAAAATACAAGTCTAAACAGTAACCGAAAAAGGTAAGGTTAAATTATCTCAATCTAGGCCTTATTTTAGCACATCCGAGTTCGGGACTCAGAGATTTTACTATTTAAAAGATTTTATTAATATATTAAACATTTATTTACCGATTTTTTACAGCAGCTCCCGGTAGCTACCAGGGATCCGTGCAGGAAATTCCACACTGAAATTTTTTGATGGGATACAAGTTTTTTCGGTTATGAAAAAACGAAAAAAGAAACGGTAGTTTTATGTTCCCGCCATAATAATGAGAAATGGTAACATCTTCACTTCCTCTGCGTCTCAATCGATTATCATCAAATTGTTCGACTGTGAATCTATGGAATTCTCAAATAAGAGAAGCTGTGAACAAAAATCATCCCCGAAAAGCCCTTCTTCTCTTTCGCCAAATGAAGCAGAACTCCATTGAACCAGACAACTTTACTTTTCCTTTCGTAGCCAAAGCTTGTGCGAAGCTCTCCGATCAAAAATACTCGCAGATGATCCACACCCACATCGTGAAATCCCCGTTTTTTGCTGATATCTTTGTGGACACAACGGTGGTTGACATGTACATGAAAAGCGGTAGAATTGATTGCGCGTACAGGGTGTTCGATGAAATGCGTGAGAGAGATGTCACATCATGGAATGCGATGCTTTTGGGGTTTGTTCGAATGGGGTTTTTTTATAGAGTTTGTGGTATTTTTTGTGAGATGGGATTGGTAGGGATTCGGCCTGATTCGGTTACCGTTATGGGGTTGACTCAGGCAGTTTCGAATTCAAAGAATTTGTATATGTTGAAGGGTATACATTTGTTTGGAATCAAGATTGGGGTATATGGCGATGTCTCGGTAGCTAATACGTGGATTTCTGCATATGCCAAATGTGGTGATTTTGGCTCCGCGGAGTTGGTGTTTGATGGGATTGAAGTGGGTTTAAGGACTGTAGTGTCTTGGAACTCTATGATTGGAGGTTACGCGAATGATGACAAGTTTCTTGATGCTTTCAATTTTTATAAATGTATGATTGGTGATGGATTTAGGCCTGATTTGAGTACCATTGTTAGCCTACTTTCATCATGTAAGCAGCCGGAAGAATTATTTCAAGGTAAATTGATTCACTCCCATGCAATTCAATGTGGCTGTGATTTAGCTATCTCTGTAATTAATACGCTGATTTCAATGTATTCCAAGTGTGGAGATGTTGATTCTGCTAGATTTTTATTTGATGGTATGCATGACAGAACTTGTGTTACGTGGACTGCTATGATTGGCGGATATTCAGGCAAAGGAGATATGGATGCAGCGTTGGGGTTGTTTTCTGCTATGGAAGCAGTCGGCGAAAAACCTGATTTGGTCACTGTACTGTCACTGATTTCAGGTTGTGGCCTAATTGGTAGATTGGAGCTTGGAAAATGGATTGACAGTTATGCCGGTTCTAATGGGTTAAAAAACAATGTAATGGTATGCAATGCATTGATAGACATGTATGCAAAATGTGGAAGTATCGGTGCTGCTCGAGAGCTCTTCTATGTCATGTCTGAGAGAACTGTTGTCTCTTGGACAACTATGGTTGCAGCTTGTGCTTTGAATGGAGAATTCAGAGAAGCTTTAGACATTTTCCATGAGATGGTGGAACTGGGTTTGAGACCAAATCACATAACGTTTCTTGCTGTCCTTCAAGCTTGCACTCATGCAGGTTTTCTTGAGAAAGGATGGGAATGCTTCAATACGATGATCAATGTATACAACATAAATCCTGGATTGGACCATTATTCATGTATGGCTGATCTTCTTGGACGTAAAGGGAAGTTAAAGGAAGCACTGGATTTTGTTCAAAATATGCCTATCAAGCCTGATGTTGGCATATGGGGTTCATTGCTTAGTGCTTGCAAGATTCACCGAGATGTAGAGATAGGTGAATACGCAGCTCATCGTCTATTCGAATTGGATCCCCACATGGCAGCTCCATATGTGGAGATTGCTAATATATATGCCTCAGCTGGAAGATGGGATGGAGTAGCGAAAATGAGATTGATGATGAAATGTAACAAGGTGAGGAAGTTTCCGGGACAAAGCCACGTTGAAGTTGATGGGAAGACTCGTACATTTACAGTTGAAGACAGAGATCATCCTGAAGGCATACTAATATATGAATTGTTAGATTGTTTAAGTTTTCAATCAAAGGAAGACGTGTCTTACTCGCGGCATTTAGAGAGGATTTCCGACCATGATTGAAGATGAAACAATCTCATTTTCAGCTTGTCTATATACTATATATCAGCTTTAAAACATCGGAAAATATCTTATATTTCTATTATTGAGCATTACATCAAAATATGTCTTATCTTCTCCATTTCTTCATTGCTTGATCAAGTAAAAAATAAATGTACGTACATAAATACGTGTAAGTACATACATAAATACGTTAAGTATTAAATCAATACACAGGTTGATTTGAAGGAGAGTAATAATTTGAACCAACAATTTTATTGATGTCAGTTTACGGTACAACAACCCCAACTTCTTTACTTTTTCAACCAGTATTATTTGTTTAATTTTGTTTGTGGGGGTACTTGACTAATTCAAGGCAGTGACAGCAATATTTATTTATAATTTCTTTCATTGCAGCTATCAAGGTTGCAACCTACTCTTTTTAACTCTTTGTCTTGCTACCTTGTTATGTTGTAGAATTGTAGTATATTCTCATGATATTGAAAGAAACGAGACTATTATTTTATATAAACATCACTTGTGTTTATTAATTTGTTTTCATTTGTAATTAGTTGGAATGCGTTATCTACCTTTCCTATAAAATTTGCACACTCATATCATACGAATAAGGACATTTTTTGTAATTTATATAGCAGGTTTCGGGTGCAGGATTTGGCACGAAAAACAGAAATAGTTTTTTGTGAGCTTTTTGATGTTGAGCAAGATTCTGAAATGGTTTTTGTGTGAGCTTTTTGATGTTGAGCATATTCTTCTAAATTTTGGATTTTCATTTCAAAGTTCATCATATCTGGCAATAAGACTACATATATAAGATTACCCAGACGGATTATTGTCTGTAATGACCAAATAACCCAGTGGAAAATCATTACACAATAAGTCAGATAATTATTTGTTCAAGCGATAAGTAGGAATAGCGAAAAGATGTTTGGCCCTAGGAGTTACAAGACTAAACTCCTCGGTCATGTCCAATTCACTTGGTAACATATTGTCTGGAAGCTTCCAATCAAAGCAATGCACAATCTGTGCTAACATTAGACGAACCAGAGTGAGACCTAGTTGCATTCCAGGGCAGCCTCTACGTCCAGAGCCGAACGGGAGAAGCTGAAAGTCATGTCCGCGAAGATCAATATTACTTCCGTCAAACCTTTCTGGGTAAAACTTCTCGGGATCATTCCAGGCACTCGGATCTCTCCCAATTGCCCAAACGTTTATAATAACCCTAGATTTGTTCGGAATGTGGAAACCGTTAACCATGCACTCTTCCCTAGATTGATGGGGGAGTAACAATGGTGCCACTGGATGAAGCCTCAAGGATTCCTTTATAACCATGTATAAGTATTCTAGGTTATCCAAGTCTGATTCTTCAACCATCCTGTCTAATCCCACAACATTTTGTAACTCTTGCTGTACTTTCTTCATTACTCTTGGATGCTTTATGAGTTCAGATAGTGCCCATTCCACAGCAGTTGCTGAAGTGTCCATTGCAGCTGCAAGCATGTCCTGATCATCAAAACATACATCTCATGCCACTAAAAGTTAAAAATCTTTGGAATATAAAACCCATTGAAATTGTGCACTTAAATACTAATCTAGGACCATTTCCTATTAGAAGGACGTGGAGTCTTGGTCCAAGCCCAATTACAAATGTAGGTTAGAGAACAAATACAAAAACAAATGCATATGAGGGACTGTAACCTAGGCCTCTGATGCCATGTTAATAAATATCGGATCTAAAACACTCTATCAACACTTTCCGACACAATATGTGTTTAATTTATAATTCCCTTGTTAGGATTGTTCTGATAACCTATTTTGGTATATATATACACTATAAATACAGCTGCATACACTATTTAAGTTCGAATGAAATTAAAATTATGAAAACGTCCTCAATAAACACACATGTGCGAAGTATATATATAGTTACCAAGATTATGGCTTTGATATGCTCTCGATCAATACGGTACTCGGTTTCTTCAGATCCCATGAACTCCAACATGATATCAACGAAGTCTTTGGTTTTGCTATCATCCTTGGATTGAACATGTTCGTCAATGATCTTCTCAAAAAATCCATCAAACACCTTGGAAACAGCCTTCATCTTCTTTGTGAGACCCTGAAGATCAAGTGAAGCAATTTGAGGGATGTAATCACCCATGTTAGGAATTGCTGCCAAAGCCATGCCCTCTTGAATCAAAGTTTTAAACCCTCTCTCATCAAACTCCTTGTCCAAATATTTCTTCCCAAACACCATTCTACAAGTCACATCAGCACTGAGAGCTCCAAGTTTGGCACTTAAATCAACAGCAGTACAAGAACTAGCAGCCTCTTTTACATAATCAATAAAAAGATCAAGCTCTTCTTTTCTCATACACTTAAAAGCATTGATCTTAAGATTACTAAGCAGTTCTAGAGTACACAATTTACGGACGGTTCGCCAATAAGAACCATATTGAGCAAAAGAAAAGTTCTTCTGGTCATAAGAAATGTACTTGGAAGCCTCAAGAGGAGGCCTGCTAGCAAAAACAAGATCATGTGTTTTCAAGAACTGCTCAGCTGCTTGTGGGGATGACACAACAACTGTAGGCATCAACCCTAATTTCAAGAACAGAATGGATCCATATTTTTGGGCTAGTTTTTGGAGATCTCTATGAGGGTATTTGCCCAACAAATGAAGGCTTCCAAAAATTGGAAACCCTCTTGGACCAGGAGGTAATCTCTTTGCTTTAACATTTCTTTGCCTTGCCAATGCTTTTAGGAAGAAGAAAAATGTAAAAATTATTGCAAGTGTAGTCCATGTCCAGGACATGATTTTATAATATGCTACAAATGTGTTGCTCAATTGGGGCTCTCTCTTAGTGGTCTTCACTACTCATGAAGAGAAATGGAAATGGTGATCACCGGAATATTTATATCCATATGTTGTGATTGGAGGCAGAATAAAAAACAAAGTGGAGTTAACTTCAATGCATGCCTAGTTATATGTGCCATCATCATCATTTTGGCTTTCTCATTTTGGAGAAATACTTCCGTACATATGGTGTATACGTCAAAACTTACTCACTTCAAGCCATGCGGTAATGTGGTATGTATATTTCATGTGATTACATCTTTCATACGATTGGTTGGTAATGTGGTATGTATATTTCATGTGATTACATCTTTCATACGATTGGTTATTCATACAGGCGATATGAATCGAGTGGATTTAAATGCATATGCTAGGCGCATCTAAGCATTTCTCCTCATTTTGATCACAAATGACCTGTAGAAATATTATAAAAGAATTCCAATTCATCTGCTTTGTCCAAATTATATACATCGATTACACTAGCTAGGGAATCACGAAATTACAGCTTTCTTTTGTTTTTATGTCATGTCTGACAATAAAATTTGAGATATAAAAAAAAAAACAAATATCCCTTTCTTCTTCTCATCTAGATCCCATAGATGAAACAGCGAAACTTATTTTGAGTTCGGTACCTGGATTTTGTTACAAGGAATGTCTCCAACCATTTATGCCATTAAATATTATGATATTATTAATTTATAGGTTCTCTTATTGTTGTTTTTGTTGGTGGGATGGTGTGGTTGAGGTCACTTGTGGTGCACCTCTGAGAGAGATTTCGAGCACTCAACAGAAGTAGAAACTTCAAACTCTTTTTATATCTCTCAAACCTCAACCACACCATCCCACCAACAGTGGTATCAGAGCCCAGGAGAGCCAGAAATTCGGAAACAGAGGTCAAATCCAAATTGGCCCAGAAATCAAAGTACTCAAAATTGATTTTTGATCACACCAGAGTGTTGTACTCATCGCTAGGAGTGCAACGGTGAAAATTTAACCCAAATCGGAGCTCCAACGAAGCCGCACGCGCCCCCTGAAGTTGGAGCATGAGTCCACGCGCCTCCACATGCAGCCGCACCTCCGGCGCGTCACAGCCACTCGCCGATAGTCTTCCTCGCCAGACTTGCAGGATCCGACCCGACATCCGACCCGGTTCGCCAGCTCTGACCCGTGACCCGACCCGGACCCGCTGACTTGCTGATGCAGTGTTGACGTCACTAACGGCGTTATACTGCCTGGAATATTCTGTCCAAAAGAGAATATTCCGTTATCTTTGGTTGACTTTTTATCAAAAGTTTGATCGCTTGTTTCGGACGCTTTCGAACTCGGTTTTCGACAAGCGCAGACTGGTTTCCAACGATTTGGACCATTCCGGACTCAACCGTGCACTCGGTTTCTACAAATTCAGACTCTAGAATAGTGTTCTAAGCATTTCAAGTCTCGATGGCCAACGGAAAATTGGTGTATACAAATGAGAGCTCTACTAGGTTCTCAAGATGTCATGGACATTGTGGAGGATGGATACACAGAACCCGCCTCCAAAGAAGCTGAAGGAGACTTGATAGATGCTCAAACAACAACTCTCAAAGCCGATCGAAAGAGAGATTGTAAAGCAAAGTCCATATTCTATCAAGGAATAGACGAGGCCACGTTCGAGATCATAGCATCATCTAAGTCGTCGAAAGAAATCTGGGACACTCTTCATAAGACCTACAAAGGTGCTGACAAAGTGAAAAGAATCTGTCTTCAAACTCTACGAGGTGAGTTCGAATCCCTACGGATGAAATCTAATGAATCCATTGCTGAGTTCTATACACGAGTAATGGTCGTTGAGAATTAGCCAAGAAGAAATGGAGAAACTCTCATCGACATGAGAATTTCGGAGAAAATTTTGAGATCATTGGATCCAAAGTTTGATTTTATAGTTGTGGCACTAGAAGAAATAAAAGATCTGAAGATGATGTTTGTTAAAGAACTAGTGGGTTCATTGCAAGCCCATGAGCAGAAAGTTACAAGAAGTAGTGACGACAAAGTATTGGAGCAAGCTCTCCAATCAAATCTCTCCCTCAATGAAAAAAGATACGAGTAAGGGGGAACCTCACAATAAGGAAGAGAACGAGGTAGAGGATCTCATGGAAGAGGTTCTGGAAATACCAAAACCAGAGGTAGAGGTAGAGGCAGAGGAGGAAGAGACACAAATAGAGGAGGACGTGGACAACAGAACTATGTCCTACGAGGAAGAGGACGTGAAAGAAGAGATGGCTACAACAATCGTCCAAACATTGACAAAAGAAATGTGCAATGCTATAACTGCCACAAATATGGCCACTATAGTAACGAGTGTAGAGGTAATCCAAATGAGGTAAATGAAAATTCTAACTTTGCAGAGAAAGAGCAAGTTGAAGAAGAATCGTTAATGTTGATGGCACACAACTCAACATATCAAAACCAAAATGTTTGGTTTCTTGATTCTGGAGCCAGCAATCATATGACTGGCAGAAAAGACTTATTCACAGAACTTGATGAGAAATTTCGTGGAGAAATATCATTTGGAAACCTCTCAAAAATCCCTGTCCAAGGAAGAGGACATGTCATGATCAAGCAGAAGAATGGAGATCATACATTCATCTTCAATGTTTACTATGTTCTAGACATGAGGAAAAACATCATAAGTCTCGGATAACTCCTAGAAAAAGGTTATCATTTTAGCTTTCAAAATATACAACTCACCATTGCAGATGTTCTAGGAAAGCTAGTTACTCGAGTCCAGATGATGAAGAACAGGATGTTTCCTCTCGCAATTCATCATGATATGCCAAGGTGTTTGACAGCCATCATTAATGAGAAAGATTGGCTGTGGCATCTAAGGTATGGATATCTCAACTTTGAAAGTTTAAAGCAATTGAGAAGTAAGAAAATGGTGAAAGGATTGCCAAATATCCATAACCCAAATGAGATGTGTGAAAGCTGTGTTCTCAGTAAACAACACATAAATAGCTTCGGAAAGGAGGCAAATTGGAAAGCAACCATGCAACTTGAGCTCGTTCACACAGATGTGTGTGGTCCATTGACGCCAGTATCAAATGGACAGAATCTATACTTCCTGACCTTCATTGACGACTATAGTAAAAAGACTTGGGTCTATTTCCTAAAAAAGAAGTCTGAAGTATTTGATCACTTCAAAGAGTTCAAAACTCTTATGGAGAAGCAAAGTGGCTTTTACATCAAAACACTGAGATCAGATCAAGGTGGAGAATGTTAGGATTATGCTCAATAGCAAGAGTGTAATATTGTAATTGACAATCTTTCATATAAATAAAGTGATTTATGATTCTGCAAAATCTTATAGCATTTATAATTATAATTGTCAAGGTAAATAATCATAAGGTCAAAAGACTATGAGATATGAAGAATTGTTTGTACATCCGAATATGTATGAGGTAGACACAATTCTTTAGTTAGTCTTGAATAACGTTCACAACTTAAGTTAAAGGTTGGGCACCTCTATCTTGATAAAGTTGTAGAATTCTTTTACTAGCATTTGAGTGTGATCAAATAAGTTATGATGAGTCTAAAATCATCGAAAGGTTTTCGAGTAAAAGAATCTAGTGCACTGGATGCATTGAACTGGATCACAATGAAATACTTTATCTAGAACCGTCACTAGATATAAGTTTTTTCATTATCAGGACAATCGGAGAGTCTATCTAAATCCTGAGATAAATGATGGACTTATGGTTGCAAGTGTTATCATTTGAGCTATCAATGAGTACGATTATATAGCATAGTCTATCCTCGATAGTTTGGTGGTATTCATTTGTTAATCGATAGAGGACTTCATTTATAGATATGGACATCGTGGCTCCATTTATTAAATGAGAGTATAATATCATCATATGGATGTTTTGAGGTATTGGATACTAAATCTAAACATTGAGTTTTCAGTAATGATTATTGAAGACATGGCTTCTGAACAAGTCAAAATATCCAAGTTCAAAATGTGGTCATATGAGGAAATATGGTAACTTGGAGAGCTATAGGCGGTCTATGAGCTCTTGGCGATTACTAATATTATTCACGAGGATACACCATCTCCTATAAGATTGTATAGGGTATGAATGAGAAACATCTCCTTATTCTATCTTTATTTAAGAGTTCAATTTTAGCTCTTTAGTGGAATGAGTTAAAATTAATAGATCGGACCTAAGTGAATCATTTGTTGATTGTGATTAGGTTATGTCTATTGAAGCTTAAATTTAGATAGCCCGCCAAGATCCACAATCCACACGTACTTGCATGGATCACTTGATATATTCTACCGAACCAAATTATGGGTCCATCTAGAATTGCATTTAATATATTAAGAATATAATATGTCTATTATTTATTTAATGGGCTGCACTATTATATTAATATATTAAAAGGAGACATGTAGGCTTGTTTCTTTTAGTAAGAATAAGTCTGGTTCACATGTGGGCTTTTATTTAAAGTCTAATGGATTAAATAAAATAAGAAAAATAATATTGGGCCCATATATACATGGTGTGGGCGGCAAGGCTAAATAAAATAGCCCAAGATATTATTTTATTTTATTGTTTTGATTAAATGGGAATTAATTAATTATTTAATTAATTAATAGTTTAAATCAAAATCTTTTCCTGGTCAATAAATTAAATACTATGTGTTGGATTAGGGTTGGAATTCTTTTAAGTTATAGGAGTCTTAATGTGGTAAGGATTAAGTCCACATACACTCCTTATTATACAAAGAATTCGGCCACCACTAGTCCTAAAAGAGTTAGGATTCTTGAATTGATAGGAATTAGGGAAAAGGATAATTCCTTTTCAAGTAAGGAAATTAACCAACCCTAGATTTCCTATTCAATGAATCCGGCCAACCCTACTTGGTGAAGGAGAAAATTCGGCCAACCTATAAATATAAGGTTATGAATTTTCTGCCACCAAGAAGAAGAAAAATAGAGAGAGATTTTTGTTTGTTTTGAAAATAAAAATCCTACTCTATACACATAGATTTTCGGCCAAGAGAGAAAAAGAAAATAAGTTCTCATTCGATAGTGCACTTACAAGCCTTTAACATCAAAAGGTTTTGTGCACACTTTCGATTTAGGGCTACGCGAGTTTCAATCATATTGATTATGAATTCAAAAGTGACTGGAACTGTTTTTTAGGCTCTTGGTGTTTTACTATTGAAGATCAAAATCAGAAATTCCATGCATCCATTCTAAGGTAAGCAATTCAAAGAAAAAAGGAGACCACGCTCCTAGGTGATTCACGTACGTGCTAGGATTGAAGATCTTGCGGATTACCATCGACGTAAGTCAATCGGATCACGCGACAAGAGGTATTTAACTTTAACCGTATATTTGAGTTTAATTAATTAAAGGGCTAAGGTTTAAATCTTTAGAAAAATTTTAAACTATACGAAAATTATTTTTTCACCTTCCGCTGCAGTTTTAAGCAATTTTTCCCTACAATTGGTATCAGAGCCTTGGTTGTACCCTTTAATTAATTAACGTATATATACGTGAATCTATTTCTTTTTATTGTGATTATGCATGTTTTAGAAAGAGATGGCACTCTAGGTATTCGCATATATAATTACATGTCGAATGTATGGATTTATATATGTTGTTATAAAGTGAATTGTTATTGCTCAATTTTGGTCTTAGATTTTCCATGTAATTTTTGTTTCGGAATTGTAACAAGAAGGGTGGCCTATTATCGTCACAAGTTCCTTCTTGATAGTTGCTTATTTTTTTTTGTTATATAAAATAGTGCAGTTTTTTTTAATGTATTAAAAATACTGTAGTTTTGTTTAGTGCATTTTTTTATTTGTAAATAAAAAATATATATATTTCTGCAGTATTTTATGGTATAAAATAAGTTGTAATATATTCAAGATCCGAAGACTCGAAGATTTGAAGAAATTGGAGCATCCGGAACCGAGCTTGGCACCCGCGCGCACCGAGACAACAAGTGCGCACGCAACCAAGCGTGCAGCTGCACTTGTTGCGGTGCAGCAGCGCGCGCAACCCATGCATGGGCTGGCCATGCGGCAGCTCATGCCCTTGCATGGGCTAGGCGTGCGCATGGGCTGCTTGGTGATCTTCGGGCGCGCGAGTTACGGGCGCGAGAAGGTTGCTTGAAGTCTTGTTCGCCAAGAAAGGAGTTTTTTGTATTCCGTACAATTGTAATTTACATGCTTTTCCAGGACGGACCAAAATTGTGGCTATTTATTTTTATGTATAAATATTACAATATTTGTTATTGTATGATAACATGTCATATAGAATAGGAGTGCCACTCATATATCTCTTTTGGTATGAACATGCATTGAATGATTTAGGTATCTAATTGGCATCTAGATAACTTGGTAAAATTATTCTTTGGAATTTAATCACACGCCTTAAATAATTGAGTGGGAGAAGGTGTGTTAGAACACCTATGGCCTCCAAGGTTTGTTGAGCTTTATTATTTATTGTTAATCCCCCCGAGGGGCGTCCATAAATGGAATTTAGCAAAATACTTCCTAACAAGGATAGACAAGACAATTGACTCAAACGAGATCTACTCCCAGATGAGGGATTTTCGTGAGAGAAAATTGAGGGTCGATATCTTGGTAACACACTCAATGTAATTTTATTAATATCCTCCCTAGAGTTCTTGTTAATAAAATTGCAAGGTTAAATTTGAAAACAATGGTTGTTATGTTAACGATTAGGTGGGACCTAGTCCAACTAGTAAATGGTGAGAACTCCCGAAGGAGGCGTAACATTTATGGGTGTTGGATCACCGTTGATTTTTTCACGATTGAGTTATTTAATTAATTCAAGATAAATATTCGAAAGTGCTTTATCATGATTATTTACTTATATATGCTTTTTGTTTTATTCAGAAATCATGACCCCATCAGTTATGAACATCCTGAAAGATAACACTTTAACTGGAGATAATTATATCACATGGAAAAGGAAAATTGGGTTGTTGCTGCAAAGTGAAAAACATAAGTTTGTTCTAACTACTCCTAAACCACCTGCTCCTAATAATGAATCAAGTATTTTGCAAAGAGATGAGTATGAGCAGTGGAAGACCTCAGATGATATGGCCAAATGTTACATTATGGCTACTATCTCCGACGTGTTGCAACAGCAGCATGAAGGAATGGGGTCTGCTGCTGATATTATGATGTCTCTGGAAGAGATGTTTGCAATGAGGTCTAGGACGACTAAGAGAGAGGCAGTGACTGCTTTTATGAATCTTAGGATGAAACCTGGACAGACTGTGAAACATCACATGATGAAAGTCATAGCACATCTAAATATTGCAGAATTAAATGGCGCTGAGATAGATGGTGAGACCAAAATTGACATGGTTGTCAACTCACTATCAGATTCCTTTGATCAGTTCAAGTTGGACTACACCTTGAACAAAAAGGAATACACCTTGTAGTGCCTGATGCAAGATGTTCAAAGTGTTGAAAAGATCCTTGTGAAAAGCAAAGGTCAAGAGATTCATATGGTTGGTAAAGTTGCTACTGTTAAGACCCGTCAGAAGGTCAAGAAACAACAGAAGAAAAAGCAACCTGGGCCTACCAAGAAGGAGACCAAGAAAGTAACCAAGATCAAAGGGAAATGCTTCCTTTGTGGTGAAAAGGGACATTGGAAAAGAAATTGCTCAAAGTCCCAGAACAAGAAGGAAGAAGGTAATATTAATTATCTTGAAACATGTTTTCTGGAAGATTCTACAGATTCTTGGATCATAGACTCTGGAGCCACTAATCATGTTTGTTATTCCTTACATGGGTTCCAAGAAAGGAGAAGGCTGAATAAGAAGGAAATCAATTTGCGCTTGGGCAACGGATCGTTAGTTTCTGCAAGTGCAGTGGGAGATATTAGAGTTATAATAGATTCTAGTAGGCATTTAGATTTAATAGACGTTTATTATGTACCTCAATTCAAGAGGAATTTAATTTCAGTTTCTTGTTTAAATAAATTTGGATATTCGGTTACTTTTAATAAAGCTTTTATTATTAGTAAGAAAGACAAAATTGTTTGCAAAGGTACATTGGAAAACGGTCTATTCTTTTTGCATAGAAATATCTCTCACTCGTTAGACACAGAAATAACGGAACCTAATCATAAATGAGTAAAATTATCAAAAGATGAAACCTACCTTTGGCATTTACGCCTAGGTCACATTAACCTTAATAGGATTAAAAGATTGGTATGTGACGGACCTTTAAGTGACTTAAAGGTTGATGATCTACCAACTTGTGAATCTTGTTTGGAAGGTAAAATGACCAAAAGGCCATTCAATACCAAAGGTACAAAAGCCACTGAATGTTTAGGACTAATACACACTGATGTATGTGGTCCTATGAGCATTCAAGCTAAAGGTGGATATGAGTACTTCATCACCTTCACAGATGATTACTCAAGATTTGGTTATGTGTATCTCATGAGACATAAGTCGGATGTTTTTGACATGTTCAAAGCATTCAAAGCTGAAGTAGAAAATCAACTAGAGAAACGCATAAAAATCTTGAGATCTGATCGTGGTGGAGAATATCTATCTGGTGAGTTTCAGCAATAACTTATTGATAATGGGATAGTTTCTCAGTTTTCTGCACTAGGTACACCTCAACAAAATGGGGTAGCAGAAAGGAGAAATAGAACTCTTTTGAACATGGTTAGGTCTATGTTGAGTTATTCAACACTTCCTATTTCTTTTTGGGGATATGCTCTACAAACTGCAATATATATTCTAAACGTGGTACCATCGAAGTCGGTTCCTGGAACACCATATGAGTAGTGGACTGGACGAAAGCCTAGTTTACAACACATAAGGATATTTGGTTGTCCTGCACATGTGTTAAAAGGAAAGACAGAAAAGATGGAGTCCCGTTCGGAAACATACATATTTGTGGGGTATCCAAAACGAACTAAAGGATATTATTTCTATAGTCCTTCAGATCTAAAAGTGTTTGATTCAACAAATGCTACATTTCTGGAAAAGGACTATATGAATGATTTTGTTCCCAAAAGTAGAATTGTCCTGAATGATATGTCAGGAGATACAATTCCACAAGAGGTTTCACAACCTAACCCAATTGTAATTTCCACTACAACACAAAATCAATAACCTACCATTCCTCGTCGTAATGGGAGGGTTAGAACCCAACCTGAAAGATACATCGGTCTAGGAGAATCTGTTGAGAATCTCCCTGACGACGATGATCCCTACACGTACAAGGAAGCAATGGAGGATGTTGATTGTCACCATTGGCAAAAGGCAATGCAATCTGAGATTGAATCCATGTTCGATAACAAAGTCTGGTCCATTGTAGACTTGCCTAAAGGGATAAAACCCATTGGGTGCAAGTGGGTATACAAGAGGAAAAGAGGTATGGATGGAAAGGTGGACACTTTTAAAGCCAGATTGGTAGCTAAGGGTTACACACAGAAAGAATGTATCGATTACGAGGAAACCTTCTCTCCTTTGGCCATGCTTAAATCCATTAGGATACTCTTATCCATTGCAGCATCTTTAGATTTAGAGATTTTTCAAATGGACGTCAAGACAGCTTTCCTTAATAGAAGTCTTGACGAAAGCATCTTTATGATGCAACCAGAATGATTTATTGAAAAGAGCCAAATGGAAAAGGTATGCAAGTTGTAGAAATCAATTTATGGATTCAAGCAAGCATCCAGATCCTGCAACATAAGGTTTAACCAAGCTGTAAAAGGTTTTGGATTTTTACAGAACCTTGAAGAACCTTGTGTATACAAAAGGATCAAAGGTGACAAGTTGTTTTTCCTTATTCTTTACGTAGATGATATATTACTCATTGGAAACGATGTGGGAGTATTGACATCAGTAAAAGAATGGTTAGCAAAACAATTTGATATGAAGGACTTAGGAGAAGCAAGTTTTATTCTAGGTATCCAAGTAATAAGGGATAGAAATAATAAAACGATTGCACTATCCCAAGCTTCATACATAGACAAAATCTTGTCTAGGTTTTCCATGCAAGATTCCAAGAAAGGTATGTTACCTTTTAGGCATGGAATCAAACTTTCTAAGGAACAAGTTCCTAAGAATGAGCATGAAGAACAATTCATGAGTAGAATTCCATATGCCTCGGCAGTTGGAAGTCTCATGTATGCAATGCTTTGTACTAGACCAGATATTTGTTTTGTTGTTGGCATAGTTAGAAAGTTTCAATCGAAACCTGGTCTTGATCACTGGACGGCAGTCAAGCATATTTTCAAGTATCTTAGGAGAACGAAAGATAATATGCTTGTATACTCTGGAGGGGATTTAATCCCCGTTGGGTATACAGATTCTGATTTCCAATCGGATTCTGACTCTAGAAAATCCACATCAGGATCTGTGTTTACTCTTGGAGGAGGAGCAGTCATTTGGAGGAGTATCAAGCAATCTTGTATTGCTGACTCCACCATGGAAGCAGAGTATGTAGCTGCATGCGAAGCTGCCAAGGAGGTTGTTTGGCTTCGCCAATTCTTGACTGACTTAGAAGTAGTTCCTAGTGCGAATAAGCAGATCACTATCTACTGTGACAACAGTGGAGCAGTGGCTAATTCGAAAGAACCAAGAAGTCATAAGAGAGGAAAACACATTGAAAGAAAGTATCATCTTTTAAGGGAGATTCTTCATAGGGGAGATGTGACGATTACCAAAATCGCGTCGGTAGAAAATCTAGCAGATCCCTTCACAAAGGCTCTACCTCAGAAGAGTTTTTATGGGCACCTAGAGAACATGGGAATGAGAGATATGACATATTTGCTATAGCGCAAGTGGGAGATTGTTAGGATTATGCTCAATAGCAACAGTGTAATATTGTAATTGACAATCGTTTCATATAAATAAAGTGATTTATGATTCTGCAAAATCTTATAGCATTTATAATTATAATTGTCAAGGTAAATAATCATAAGGTCAAAAGACTATGAGATATGAAGAATTGTTTGTACATCCGGATATGTATGAGGTAGACACAATTCTTTAGTTAGTCTTGAATAACGTTCACAACTTAAGTTAAAGGTTGGGCACCTCTATCTTGATAAAGTTGTAGAATTCCTTTACTAGCATTTGAGTGTGATCAAATGAGTTATGATGAGTCTAAAATCATCGAAAGGTTTTCGAGTGAAAGAATCTAGTGCACTGGGTGCATTGAACTGGATCACAATGAAATACTTTATCTAGAACCGTCACTAGATATAAGTCTTTTCATTATCAGGACAATCAGAGAGTCTATCTAAATCCTGAGATAAATGATGGACTTATGGTTGCAAGTGTTATCATTTGAGCTAAAAATGAGTACGATTATATAGCATAGACTTTTCTCGATAGTTTGGTGGTATTCATTTGTTAATCGATAGAGGACTTCATTTATAGATATGGACATCGTGGCTCCATTTATTAAATGAGAGTATAATATCATCATATGGATGTTTTGAGGTATTTGATACTAAATCTCAACGTTGAGTTTTCAATAATGATTATTGAAGACATGGCTTCTAGACAAGTCAAAATATCCAAGTTCAAAATGTGGTCATATGAGGAAATATGGTAACTTGGAGAGCTATAGGCGGTCTATGAGCTCTTGGGGATTACTGATATTATTCACGAGGATACACCATCTCCTATAAGATTGTCTAGGGTATGAATGAGAAACATCTCCTTATTCTATCTTTATTTAAGAGTTCAATTTTAGCTCTTTAGTGGAATGAGTTAAAATTAATAGATCGGACCTAAGTGAATCATTTGTTGATTGTGATTAGGTTATGTCTATTGAAGCTTAAATTTAGATAGCCCGCCAAGATCCACAATCCACACGTACTTGCATGGATTACTTGATATATTCTACCGGACCAATTTTTGGGTCCATCTAGAATTGCATTTAATATATTAAGAATATAATATGTCTATTATTTATTTAATGGGCTGCACTATTATATTAATATATTAAAAGGAGACATGTAGGCTTGTTTCTTTTAGTAAGAATATCTTTTAGTAAGAATAAGTCTGGTTCACATGTGGGCTTTTATTTAAAGTCTAATAGATTAAATAAAATAAGAAAAATAATATTGGCCTGGGCACATATATACATGGTGTGGGCGGCAAGGCTAAATAAAATAGCCCAAGATATTATTTTATTTTATTGTTTTGATTAAATGGGAATTAATTAATAAATAGTTTAAATCAAAATCTTTTCCTGATCAGTAAATTAAATACCATGTGTTGTATTAGGGTTGGATCTCTTTTAAGTGATATGAGTCCTAATGTGGTAAGGATTAAGTCTACATACACTCCTTATTATACAAAGAATTCGGCCACCACTAGTCCTACAAGGGTTAGGATTCTTGAATTGATAGGAATTAGGGGAAGGACAATTCCTTTTCAAGTAAGGAAATTAACCAACCCTAGATTTCATATTCAATGAATTCGGCCAACCCTACTTGGTAAAGGAGAAAATTCGGCCAACCTATAAATATAAGGTTATGAATTTTCGGCCACCAAGAAGCAAAATAGAGAGAGACTTTTGTTTGTTTTGAAAATAAAAAATCCTACTCTATACACATAGATTTTCGGCCAAGAGAGAAAAAGAAAATAAGTTCTCATTCGATAGTGCACTTACAAGCCTTTAACATCAAAAGGTTTTATGCACACTTTCGATTTAGGGTTACGCGAGTTTTAATCATATTGATTGTGAATTCAAAAGTGACCGGAACTATTTTTTTAGGCTCTTGGTGTTTTACTATTGAAGATCAAGATCAGAAATTCCATACATCCATTCTAAGGTAAGCAATTCAAAGAAAAAGGGAGACCACGCTCCTAGGTGATTCACGTACGTGCTAGGATTGAAGATCTTGCGGATTACCATCGACGTAAGTCAATCGGATCACGCGACAAGAGGTATTTAACTCTAACCATATATTTGAGTTTAATTAATTAAACGGTTAAGGTTCAAATCTTTAGAAAAATTTTAAACTATACAAAAATTATTTTTTTCGCCTTCCGCAGCGGTTTTAAGCAATTTTTCCCTACAGAGAATACACTGCAGGTGCTTTCCAGGAATTCCTTAAGCAACAAGGAATCAGACATCAGTTTACACTAGCTTATACTCCTCAGTTAAACGGTGTAGCTGAAAGGAAGAATCGAACAATCCTTAACATGGTCAGAAGCATGTTAAAAGATAAAAACATGCCTAAAACCTTTTGGGCTGAAGCAGTTTTGTGTGTGGTATATCTACTAAACAGATGTCCTGCAAAGAGTCTTGATACAAAGACACCGCAAGAAGCATGGAGCACTCACAAACCAAGTGTGAGTCACCTCAGAGTTTTTGGCTCCATTGCCTATGTAAGAACCTCACTTTTGTGATTGACTTGCTTCATGACAAATCACATTGGGGATGTTTATGTAACGGGTAGCATAGGTTCTCGAAGACATGCTTCCGATCATCCCAAAGAGCTTCAAGAGAGGTAGTTCACTTGTCCTTAACTCTTGAAGAGATTTAGTTGCACACACTCACATTCTATGCATTTGTACATGCATGTATGGTTGAACACACACACACACACACTTCTTGCATTTTGGAGTTGATGGGATGCACAGTGGGTTAGGCGACATGCAAGGCCACTTGTGCATGTCGCCTGACAAGTCGCCTTAGACTTGAGTTTTTCCCACAGTGTGTTAGGCGACATGCAAGGCCACTTGTGCATGTCGCCACCAATGTCGCCTTTGTCTTGTAATTTTCCTCCAGTGTGTTAGGCGACTTCATAGGCAACTTGGGCATGTCGCCTTACATGTCGCCTCAGGCTACGTGTGTTTCTTTCCAGTGTGTTAGGCGACTTACGAGGCGACTCGGTCATGTTGCCTTGCATGTCGCCTCTGTCACCCGAACTGGGCATTTTCGTCTTTTCAGGACAGCTCATTTTTTTCTCCTTTATATATTTCATCTTCTCCACCATTTAACCCTAGAGCTCAGATATTTACATCCTTAGTGAGAGAAAGTGACTCTAAGAGAGAGAGCTTCAAGAACCCACTTTTTATGAGAGAGAAAGCTTCAAGCTTTGTTACTTGACTCTCCAAACCCCAAAACCCATCATCATCTTGCATATAGAGCATCATTCAAGCATGGGTCTTCATTAATGTCTTTACTTGGTAGGTAGAACCCACATCCTTGCTCATTTATTGTTCTAGCTTATCAAGACATGTCATTTATTGCTTAGGTTAGCAAATCTTCATATTTATTGTATATCAATTGAAGTTATGACATGTTTGGGGTTTGTATTGTGATAGCTAATGTTTAGGACATGTTTGCCCTCTAGCTAATTAAGACTCATTGATTGCATTTGTTAATTGCATTTATTGTCCTTGCCATTTTATATGACAATATGTGTTGATATGGCTTTGTTTTGATGACTAGATTTTAGACTTGCATATTTATATCTAGTTAGGTCTTTATGAGCATTCATATAGACAATGATATCTAGGATTTGTACTTAGTGTCATCTAAAATCCCTAGATAAACATTTAGTGTTGCCTAGCATTATTTGTATTTTGAGTATTCATATATTCACTTAGGTTGTTAATCTCTTCTAGAGAGTTAAGTCTTGTGACTACAAGGTGTAGTGCACAAGCAAGTGAAGTCTTGCAACCAAGGTGTGGTTGGCAAGCAAAGTGATTAAGGATTCACTATAAAGGTGTTAGGATTATGCTCAATAGCAAGAGTGTAATATTGCAATTGACAATCTTTTCATATAAATAAAGTGATTTCTGATTCTGCAAAATCTTATAGCATTTATAATTATAATTGTCAAGGTAAATAATCATAAGGTCAAAAGACTATGAGATATGAAGAATTATTTGTACATTCGGATATGTATGAGGTAGACACAATTCTTTAGTTAGTCTTGAATAACGTTCACAACTTAAGTTAAAGGTTGGGCACCTCTATCTTGATAAAGTTGTAGAATTCTTTTACTAGCATTTGAGTGGGATCAAATGAGTTATGATGAGTCTAAAATCATCGAAAGGTTTTCGAGTAAAAGAATCTAGTGCACTGGATGCATTGAACTGGATCACAATGAAATACTTTATCTAGAACCGTCACTAGATATAAGTCTTTTCATTATCAGGACAATCGGAGAGTCTATCTAAATCCTGAGATAAATGATGGACTTATGGTTGCAAGTGTTATCATTTGAGCTATCAATGAGTACGATTATATAGCATAGTCTATCCTCGATAGTTTTGTGGTATTCATTTGTTAATCGATAGAGGACTTCATTTATAGATATGGACATCGTGGCTCCATTTATTAAATGAAAGTATAATATCATCATATGGATGTTTTGAGGTATTGGATACTAAATCTCAACGTTGAGTTTTCAATAATGATTATTGAAGACATGGCTTCTGGACAAGTCCAAATATCCAAGTTCAAAATGTGGTCATATTAGGAAATATGGTAACTTGGAGAGCTATAGGCGGTCTATGAGCTCTTGGCGATTACTGATATTATTCACGAGGATACACCATCTCCTATAAGATTGTCTAGGGTATGAATGAGAAACATCTCCTTATTCTATCTTTATTTAAGAGTTCAATTTTAGCTCTTTAGTGGAATGAGTTAAAATTAATAGATCGGACCTAAGTGAATCATTTGTGGATTGTGATTAGGTTATGTCTATTGAAGCTTAAATTTAGATAGCCCGCCAAGATCCACAATCCACATGTACTTGCATGGATCACTTGATATATTCTACCGGACCAATTTATGGGTCCATCTAGAATTGCATTTAATATATTAAGAATATAATATGTCTATTATTTATTTAATGGGCTGCACTATTATATTAATATATTAAAAAGAGACATGTAGGCTTGTTTCTTTTAGTAAGAATAAGTCTAGTTCACATGTGGGCTTTTATTTAAAGTCTAATGGATTAAATAAAATAAGAAAAATAATATTGGGCCCATATATATATGGTGTGGGCGGCAAGGTAAATAAAATAGCCCAAGATATTATTTTATTTTATTGTTTTGATTAAATGAGAATTAATTAATTATTTAATTAATTAATAGTTTAAATCAAAATCTTTTCCTGATCAGTAAATAAATACTATGTGTTGGATTAGGGTTGGAATTCTTTTAAGTGATAGGAGTCCTAATGTGGTAAGGATTAAGTCCACATACACTCCTTATTATACAAAGAATTCAGCCACTACTAGTCCTACAAGGGTTAGGATTCTGGAATTGATAGGAATTAGGGAAAAGGACAATTCCTTTTCAAGTAAGGAAATTAACCAACCCTAGATTTCCTATTCAATGAATTCGGCCAACCCTACTTGGTGAAGGAGAAAATTCGGCCAACCTATAAATATAAGGTTATGAATTTTCGGCCACCAGGAAGCAAAATAGAGAGAGATTTTTGTTTGTTTTGAAAATAAAAAATCCTACTCTATACACATAGATTTTCGGCCAAGAGAGAAAAAGAAAATAAGTTCACATTCAATAGTGCACTTACAAGCCTTTAACATCAACAGGTTTTGTGCACACTTTCGATTTAGGGTTACGCGATTTTCAATCATATTGATTGTGAATTCAAAAGTGACCGAAACTATTTTTTTAGGCTCTTGGTGTCTTACTATTGAAGATCAAGATCAGAAATTCCATACATCCATTCTAAGGTAAGCAATTCAAAGAAAACGGGAGACCACGCTCCTAGGTGATTCACGTACGTGCTAGGATTGAAGATCTTGCGGATTACCATCGACGTAAGTCAATCGGATCACGCGATAAGAGGTATTTAACTTTAACCGTATATTTGAGTTTAATTAATTAAAGGGTTAAGGTTCAAATATTTAGAAAATTTTTTAATTATACGAAAATTATTTTTTCGCCTTCCGCTACGGTTCTAAGCAATTTTTCCCTACAATTGGTATCATAGCCTGGTTGTACCCTTACTTAATTAACGTATATATACATGAATCTATTTCTTTTTATTGTGATTATGCATGTTTTAGAAAGAGATGGCACTCTAGGTATTCGCATATATAATTACATGTGGAATGTATGGATTTATATATGTTGTTATAAAGTGAATTGTTATTGCTCTATTTTGGTCCTAGAATTTCAATGTATTTTTTGTTTCGGAATTGTAACAAGAAGGGTGGTCCCATATCGCCATAATTCCTTCTTGGTAATTGCTAAGTTCTTATTAATTTTATTGTAAAAATACTGGAGTTTTTTATTGTATTAAAATTTAGTGCAATTTTTTATTGTACTAAAAAATAAGTGCAGTTTTTTTTTGTAAAAAAAATTAAAAAAATACTGCAGTAGTTTAAATAAAAAAAAATGAATTCTGCAGTATTTTATTGTTTAAAATAAGTTGTAATATATTCAAGATTCGAAGACTCGAAGATTTGAAGAAATTGTAGCATCCGGAACCGAGCTTGGCACCCGCGCGCACCGAGACAACAAGCGCGCACGCAACCAAGCGTGCAGCTGCGCTTGTTGCGGTGCAGCAGCGTGCGCAACCCATGCATGGGCTGGCCATGCGGCAGCTCATGCCCTTGCATGGGCTAGGCATGCGCATGGGCTGCTTGGTGATCTTCGGGTGCCCAAGTTACGTGCGCAAGATGGTCGCTTGAAGTCTTGTTCGCCAGGAAAGGAGTTTTTTGTATTCCGTACAATTGTAATTTACATGCTTTTCTAGGATGGACCAAAATTGTTGCTATTTATTTTTATGTATAAATATTACAATATTTGTTATTGTATGATAACAAGTCATATAGAATAGGAGAGCCACTCATATATCTCTTTTGGTATGAACATGCATTGAATGATTTAGGTATCTAATTGGCATCTAGGTAACTTGGTAAAATCATTCTTTGGAATTTAATCACACGCCTTAAATAATTGAGTGGGAGAAGGTGTGTTAGAACACCTATGGCCTCCAAGGTTAGTTGAGCTTTATTATTTATTGGTAATCCCCCCCGAGGAGCGTCCATAAATGGAATTTAGCAAAATCCTTCCTTACAAGGATAGACTAGACAATTGACTCAAACGAGATCTACTCCCAGAAGAGGGATTTTCGTGAGAGAAAATTGAGGGTCGATATCTTGGTAACACACTCAATGTAATTTTATTAATATCCTCCCGAGAGTTCTTGTTAATAAAATTAAAAGGCTAAAATTGAAAACGCTGGTTGTTATGTTAACAATTTGGTGGGACCTAGTCCAACTAGTAAATGGTACGAACTCCCGAAGGAGGCGTAACATTTATGGGTGTAGGATCACCGTTGAATTTTTCACGATTGAGTTATTTAATTAATTCAAGATTAATATTCGAAAGTGCTTTATCATGATTATTTACTTATATATGCTTTTTGTTTTATTCAGAAATCATGACCCCATCACTTATGAACATCTTGAAAGATAACACTTTAACTGGAGATAATTATGTCACATGGAAAAGGAAAATTGGGTTGTTGCTGCAAAGTGAAAAACATAAGTTTGTTCTTACTACTCCTAAACCACCTGCTCCTAATAATGAATCAAGTATTTTGCAAAGAGATGAGTATGAGCAGTGGAAGACCTCAGATGATATGGCCAAATGTTACATTATGGCTACTATCTCCGACGTGTTGCAACAGCAGCATGAAGGAATGGGGTCTGCTGCTGATATTATGATATCTCTGGAAGAGATGTTTGCTATGAGGTCTAGGATGACTAAGAGAGAGGCAGTGACTGCTTTTATGAATCTTATGATGAAACCTGGACAGGCTGTGAAAGATCACATGATGAAAGTCATAGCACATCTAAATATTGCAGAATTAAATGGCGCTGAGATAGATGGTGAGACCAAAATTGACATGGTTGTCAACTCACTATCAGATTCCTTTGATCAGTTCAAGTTGGACTACACCTTGAACAAAAAGGAATACACCTTGCAGGGCCTGATGAAAGATGTTCAAAGTGTTGAAAAGATCCTTGTGAAAAGCAAAGGTCAAGAGATTCATATGGTTGGTAAAGTTGCTACTGTTAAGACCCGTCAGAAGGTCAAGAAACAACAGAAGAAAAAGCAACCTGGGCCTACCAAGAAGGAGACCAAGAAAGTAACCAAGATCAAAGGGAAATGCTTCCTTTGTGGTGAAAAGGGACATTGGAAAAGAAATTGCTCAAAGTCCCAGAACAAGAAGGAAGAAGGTAATATTAATTATCTTGAAACATGTTTTCTGGAAGATTCTACAGATTCTTGGATCATAGACTCTGGAGCCACTAATCATGTTTGTTATTCCTTACAGGGGTTCCAAGAAAGGAGAAGGCTGAATAAGAAGGAAATCAATTTGCGCTTGGGCAACGGATCGTTAGTGTCTGCAAGTGCAGTGGGAGATATTAGAGTTATTATAGATTCTAGTAGGCATTTAGATTTAATAGACGTTTATTATGTACCTCAATTCAAGAGGAATATAATTTCAGTTTCTTGTTTAAATAAATTTGGATATTCGGTTACTTTTAATAAAGCTTTTATTATTAGTAAGAATGACAAAATTGTTTGCAAAGGTACATTGGAAAACGGTATATTCTTTTTGCATCGAAATATCTCTCACTTGTTAGACAAAGAAATAACGGAACCTAATCATAAAAGAGTAAAATTATCAAAAGATGAAACCTACCTTTGGCATTTACGCCTAAGTCACATTAACCTTAATAGGATTAAAAGATTGGTATGTGACGAACCTTTAAGTGACTTAAAGGTTGATGATCTACCAACTTGTGAATCTTGTTTGGAAGGTAAAATGACCAAAAGGCCGTTCAATACCAAAGGTGCAAGAGCCACTGAATGTTTAGGACTAATACACACTGATGTATGTGGTCCTATGAGCATTCAAGCTAAAGGTGGATATGAGTACTTCATCACCTTCACAGATGATTACTCAAGATTTGGTTATGTGTATCTTATGAGACATAAGTCGGATGTTTTTGACATGTTCAAAGCATTCAAAGCTGAAGTAGAAAATCAACTTGAGAAACGCATAAAAATCTTGAGATCTGATCGTGGTGGAGAATATCTATCTGGTGAGTTTCAGCAATATCTTATTGATAATGGGATAGTTTCTCAGTTTTCTGCACCAGGTACACCTCAACAAAATGGGGTAGCAAAAAGGAGAAATAGAACTCTTTTGAACATGGTTAGGTCTATGTTGAGTTATTCAACACTTCCTATTTCTTTTTAGGGATATGCTCTACAAACTGCAATATATATTCTAAACGTGGTACCATCGAAGTCGGTTCCTGGAACACCATATGAGTTGTGGACTGGGTGAAAGCCTAGTTTACAACACATAAGGATATTTTGTTGTCCTGCACATGTGTTAAAAGGAAAGATAGAAAAGATGGAGTCCCGTTCGGAAACATGCATATTTGTGGGGTATCCAAAAGGAACTAAAGGATATTATTTCTATAGTCCTTCAGATCTAAAAGTGTTTGTTTCAACAAATGCTACATTTCTGGAAAAGGACTAAATGAATGATTTTGTTCCCAAAAGTAGAATTGTCCTGAATGATATGTCAGGAGATACAATTCCACAAGAGGTTTCACAACTTAACCCAATTATAATTTCCACTCCAATACAAAATCAACAACCTACCATTCCTCGTCGTAGTGGGAGGGTTAGAACCCAACCTGAAAGATACATCGGTCTAGGAGAATCTGTTGAGAATCTCTCTGATGACGATGATCCCTACACGTAGAAGAAAGCAATGGAGGATGTTGATTGTCACCATTGGCAAAAGGCAATGCAATCTGAGATTGAATCCATGTTTGATAACAAAGTCTGGTCCCTTGTAGACTTGCCTAAAGGGATAAAACCCATTGGGTGCAAGTGGGTATACAAGAGGAAAAGAGGTATGGATGGAAAGGTGGAAACTTTTAAAGCTAGACTGGTAGCTAAAGGTTACACACAGAAAGAAGGTATCGATTACGAGGAAACCTTCTCTCCTGTGGCCATGCTTAAATCCATTAGGATACTCTTATCCATTGTAGCATCTTTAGATTTAGAGATTTGGCAAATGGACGTCAAGACAGCTTTCCTTAATGGAAGTCTTGATGAAAGCATCTATATGATGCAACCAGAGGGATTCATTGAAAAGGGCCAAATGGAAAAGGTATGCAAGTTGCAGAAATCAATTTATGGATTAAAGCAAGCATCCAGATCCTGGAACATAAGGTTCGACCAAGCTGTAAAAGGTTTCGGATTTTTACAGAACCTTGAAGAACCTTGTGTATACAAAAGGATCAAAGGTGACAAGTTGGTTTTCCTTATTCTTTACGTAGATGATATATTACTCATTGGAAACGATGTGGGAGTATTGACATCAGTAAGAATGGTTAGCAAAACAATTTGATATGAAGGACTTAGGAGAAGCAAGTTTTATTCTAGGTATCCAAGTAATAAGGGATAAAAATAATAAAACGATTGCACTATCCCAAGCTTCATAAATAGACAAAATCTTGTCTAGGTTTTCCATGCAAGATTCCAAGAAAGGTATGTTACCTTTTAGGCATGGAATCAAACTTTCTGAGGAACAAGTTCCTAAGAATGAGCATGAAGAGCAATTCATGAGTAGAATTCCATATGCCTCGGCAGTTGGAAGTCTCATGTATGCAATGCTCTGTACTAGACCAGATATTTGTTTTGCTGTTGGCATAGTTAGCAGGTTTCAATCGAAACCTGGTCCTGATCACTGGACGGCAGTCAAGCATATTTTCAAGTATCTTAGGAGAACGAAAGATAATATGCTTGTATACTCTGGAGGGGATTTAATCCCCGTTGGGTATACAGATTCTGATTCAAGAAAATCCACATCAGGATCTGTGTTTACTCTTAGAGGAGGAGCAGTCATATGGAGGAGTATCAAGCAATCTTGTATTGCAGACTCCACCATCGAAGCAGAGTATGTAGTTGCATGCGAAGCTGCCAAGGAGGCTGTTTGGCTTCGCCAATTCTTGATTGACTTAGAAGTAGTTCCTAGCGAGAATAAGCAGATCACTATCTACTGTGACAATAGTGGAGCAGTGGTTAATTCGAAAGAACCAAGAAGTCATAAGAGAAGAAAACACATTGAAAGAAAGTATCATCTTTTAAGGGAGATTGTTCATAGGGGAGACGTGACGATTACCAAAATCGCGTCGGCAAAAAATCTAGCAGATCCCTTCACAAAGGCTCTACCTCAGAAGAGTTTTTATGGGCACCTAGAGAGCATGGGAATGAGAGATATGACACATTTGCTATAGCGCAAGTGGGAGATTGTTAGGATTATGCTCAATAGCAAGAGTGTAATATTGCAATTGACAATCTTTTCATATAAATAAAGTGATTTCTGATTCTGCAAAATCTTATAGCATTTATAATTATAATTGTCAAGGTAAATAATCATAAGGTCAAAAGACTATGAGATATGAAGAATTGTTTGTACATCCGGATATGTATGAGGTAGACACAATTATTTAGTTAGTCTTGAATAACGTTCACAACTTAAGTTAAAGGTTGGGCACCTCTATCTTGATAAAGTTGTAGAATTCTTTTACTAGCATTTGAGTGGGATCAAATGAGTTATGATGAGTCTAAAATCATCGAAAGGTTTTCGAGTAAAAAAATCTAGTGCACTGGGTGCATTGAACTGGATCACAATGAAATACTTTATCTAGAACCGTCACTAGATATAAGTCTTTTCATTATCAGGACAATCAGAGAGTCTATCTAAATCCTGAGATAAATGATGGACATATGGTTGCAAGTGTTATCATTTGAGCTATCAATGAGTACGATTATATAGCATAGTCTATCCTCGATAGTTTGGTGGTATTCATTTGTTAATCGATAGAGGACTTCATTTATAGATATGGACATCATGGCTCCATTTATTAAATGAGAGTATAATATCATCATATGGATGTTTTGAGGTATTGGATACTAAATCTCAACTTTGAGTTTTCAATAATGATTATTGAAGACATGGCTTCTAGACAAGTCAAAATATCCAAGTTCAAAATGTGGTCACATGAGGAAATATGGTAACTTGGAGAGCTATAGGCGGTCTATGAGCTCTTGGCGATTACTGATATTATTCACGAGGATACACCATCTCCTATAAGATTGTCTAGGGTATGAATGAGAAACATCTCCTTATTCTATCTTTATTTAAGAGTTCAATTTTAGCTCTTTAGTGGAATGAGTTAAAATTAATAGATCGGACCTAAGTGAATCATTTGTTGATTGTGATTAGGTTATGTCTATTGAAGCTTAAATTTAGATAGCCCGCCAAGATCCACAATCCACACGTACTTGCATTGATCACTTGATATATTCTACAGGACCAATTTATGGGTCCATCTAGAATTGCATTTAATATATTAAGAATATAATATGTCTATTATTTATTTAATGGGCTGCACTATTATATTAATATATTAAAATGAGACATGTAGGCTTGTTTCTTTTAGTAAGAATAAGTCTGGTTCACATGTGGGCTTTTATTTAAAGTCTAATGGATTAAATAAAATAAGAAAAATAATATCGGGCCCATATATATATGGTGTGGGCGGCAAGGCTAAAAAAAATAGCCCAAGATATTATTTTATTTTATTGTTTTGATTAAATGGGAATTAATTAATTATTTAATTAATTAATAGTTTAAATTAAAATCTTTTCCTGATCAGTAAATTAAATACTATGTGTTGGATTAGGGTTGGAATTCTTTTAAGTGATAGGAGTCCTAATGTGGTAAGGATTAAGTCCACATACACTCCTTATTATACAAAGAATTCGGCCACCACTAGTCCTACAAGGGTTAGGATTCTTGAATTGATAGGAATTAGGGAAAAGGACAATTCCTTTTCAAGTAAGGAAATTAACCAACCCTAGATTTCCTATTCAATGAATTCGACCAACCCTACTTGGTGAAGGAGAAAATTCGGCCAACCTATAAATATAAGGTTATGAATTTTCGGCCACCAGGAAGCAAAATAGAGAGAGATTTTTGTTTGTTTTGAAAATAAAAAATCCTACTCTATACACATAGATTTTCGGCCAAGAGAGAAAAAGAAAATAAGTTCTCATTCGATAGTGCACTTACAAGCCTTTAACATCAAAAGGTTTTGCGCACACTTTCGATTTAGGGTTACGTGAGTTTCAATCATATTGATTGTGAATTCAAAAGTAACCGGAACTATTTTTTTAGGCTCTTGGTGTTTTACTATTGAAGATCAAGATCAGAAATTCCATACATCCATTCTAAGGTAAGCAATTCAAAGAAAACGGGAGACCACGCTCCTAGGTGATTCACGTACGTGCTAGGATTGAAGATCTTGCGGATTACCATCGACGTAAGTCAATCGGATCACGCGACAAGAGGTATTTAGCTTTAACCGTATATTTGAGTTTAATTAATTAAAGGGTTAAGGTTCAAATATTTAGAAAAATTTTAAACTATACGAAAATTATTTTTTCGCCTTCCGCTGCGGTTTTAAGCAATTTTTCCCTACAAAAGGCAGTAGTGGTGGGTTAGTGACTGAGAATGGTGTGACTAGAGGTCAACCTAGGTTGTAAACATCATTACAATAGTGGATTTGAGGATCGTGTGTGGCTAGAAGGATAGCCCGTGGTTTTTCCCTTGTTGAAAGGTTTCCACGTAAAAATCAAGTGTTATTTATATTCCGCACTTTTACTTGATTTTGTATGTTTGTTTATGTTGGATTATATTATTAATATTGACTAATCGAAAAATTGGTAATAATCGATTAACAACCCATTCACCCCCCCCCCCCTCTAGGTTGTTAGACACACGCTTAGAGTTGTATTTTCAATTTGTATTAGAGCGGGTTCCTAGTTATACTTAGGTGATCCTTGCTCTTGATTGTGTGTGTCTTGTATTTGTGTGCATTTTGTTGGTTGCATTCATTTGCATTCATATTACCCAAACACTATGAGTGACTTTGGGATGAGTAATGAGGGAGCATCGAGCATACGACCTCCTTTGCTCAAGGGTGATAATTATGCCTCATGGAAAGGCAAGATGGAGCTCTATATTTTCCAAATAAGTGACCGAGCTTGGATGGCAATTGAAGATGGTTACACTCCTCCAACAATGACCACCGAAGATGGAAGTGAAGTCTTCAAGCCTAAGTCTCAATGGAGCACACAAGAATTTGAAGCTTCAAAGTGGAATAACAAAGCAATGCATGCTTTGTTTTGTGCAATGGATGAGAGCCAATACAAACTCATCCAAATCACCAAAAATGCACATGAAGCTTGGAAGATCCTAGAGACGGCGCATGAGGGAACCGAAGTGGTTAAGGATTCCAAGCTCCAAGTTCTTCAAGCACAATTTGAGACGATCAAGATGGAGGAGCATGAGTGCTTTAATGACTTCCAAGTGAAGTTGATGGACATTGTGAATCAAAGCCATCAACTAGGTGACCCGTATTCGGATAGGAGGATCAAGCAAAAGATCATGAGGTCACTTCCCGCTAGATTCGAATCCAAAGTGACGGCTCTTGAAGAAAACAAGGACTTCAAGACTATGAAGCCAAGTGAAGTGATTGGAAGGCTACTTGCCTATGAGTCTAGACGGGGTCCTACCTCCACACCTCCCAAGAAGCAAAAGGGGTTAGCCTTGAAGACCTCCAAGATTGGGAAGGGGGATGATGACTCTGATGAACGAAACGATTGTGAAAAATTCTCCAAGTGTTATTTATCCTGACTCCAACCCCAACCTCATACCGGTGCTCAAGTCATGGGGGACTTCTGTTAACAGAGTTTTCTGATAAGAGACCAAATGAGAATTATCACATAGGGACCTCCCTAAGAAGATTCATCCAGATACTTCAGTAAACTAGCAAGATCGATACCACAACCTAAAAGGAACCGATATTTGACAAGGTCTAAACCTTGACTACCTATCTATCTGGATAGGATATCAGCTCCACGAGCTAAGGAAGGCATGTACCTCGCTTCAACTGAAGCTCCTGATGTCAACCCCAGATCAGTACAATGGTAGCTCGTATGCCTAGTACCCCGCGAAGTACCTCGACATCAATCAAAATACCTGGTACCTCGATACCTGCCAGGGTGTTGTCTCAACTCTGCTTGATACCTAGCACGCCTACTAGAAGCCCCTATAAGACAAGCACCACACCTGCCAAGCAATACGAGAATGAACATGAAGACACAAGCACCATTCCAGCAAGACACGAAACAAGCTCCATCAATCTGAGATACTAGCACCTTAATCTGCCGTAGACCAGAATTTCTCTACAAAGCTCCATGAAGAAGGAAAGTTGACTCCATCGCCAAAATAAAGCGCCATTAATGAGACCAAATAGTCAACATAATCATCATTTGAATTTGACAGTAATTAACGGGATCAAATCCCACGCCTTCAGCCCCACTCAATGCTTTTCAACGCTTAAAATGTGACTCTCATTAATCCTCATAAAGGAGACTGGATATTGACGAGATCTTAGGAGAACTATATATACAGCTTTGCAGGGTAAAGAGTGAGAAGGATGGAACATCGTTTTTTATCGCCAGAAAAGAGAGTTTAATTTCCAGAGGAATACTCTTTGAATTCTTTGAAGCCAGTTTAACGGACTATGCCAAGAGATGGTTCAGGAAGCTACCAGCGGGAAGCGTTGATTCATTCACCAAATTGATGATTGACTTCTGTGCCCAATTTCAGGGCATCAAACCTCGCCCTAAAGATCCTATTCACAGAGCCTGCTTGGTGAGATTCCACAAAGAAGTAATCCAAATGGGAGTCTTCACGGAGAAGGAAACCTTGGCCAATTTCAGAAGGAATCTTTAGGTAGACAGACTATTCAGATCTTTCGCCAAGCATCCCCTGGAGACCAACCAGGAGGCCTACGATAGAGCTCTAGAGCAGGTTGAGATAGATGAACAGCTCCGAGTTAAGATGGAGCATGATGATATGAGAACTGCCAAGCGCTAAAAGAAGGAAGCGCCTAAACCTGCACCCGTTCAGAAAAATCAGAACAGCCCTCCCAACAAATCTACATATCGGTCGCCACCCTATCAGCCTCCATGAAACCGGTACCTGGTGAGGCGGACACCACCCAGAGCTACACCTACACCCAAGGAGGTAGCGCGGGTAGATAGAGAGGAAATGGGGTACTCTCACTACGCCCCTTGAACGCGTCTCGTGAGACTATTTACCTCGCCATTCACGACAAAGGACTACTTAGGAAGCCGTGTCCAATAAAGGAACATGTCGATCAATGGAACCGCTACAAGTATTGTGACTTCCACGAGGATGTAGGTCATAATCCCTCGGAATGCTATAGCCTACGGAACCATATTAAAGCCCTGGTTAGGGGAGGTTGCTTGGAGGAATTCCTCCAACAAGTACGCGACAACATACGCATTGGAAAAAAGGTGCAGGCCGATATTAAAGCATATGAAAAAGGAAGGAAAGCAAAAGGGAAGGATCTGATGGAGCAGATCCACATTGTCAATACCATCAGTGGAGGTCCCGCCTTGGTAGGAACCTCCAACAATGCTCGAAAGAACCACGCCAGGAAAGTTCCCAGAGTAAAATGGGCCAGAATGTTTTCAAGGTTACTAGAGGATCACATTGGTCTCCTTCTGCTGCACAGATCATCTTCACAAAAGAGGACGTATTCAACACTGTCCAGCCTCATGATGATCCCATGGTCATCACTGTTCAAATAGCCAACAACTTGGTCCACCGTGTTTTGATTGAAACAGGTACCAACGTTGATATTCTCTTCAAGAGTGCTTTGGAACAATTCAACCTAAAGAGACCTTGTTACAATAGCTGCACCACCCCATTGTAAGGGTTCACATGAGATTCATTGATTCCCACCAGGTTTATGATCCTACCAGTAATAGTCAGAATAGCGCCACTCTAGCAGAACCTAATGACAGACTTCGTTGTGGTAGACACCCCGTTCACCTACAACGCTATACTGGGAAGGCCCTACTTGTCTGTCCTCAAATGGGTCCTGTTAATATACTGTAACGTCTTGAAATTCCCAGTAGGAGACAAGGTGGGCGAAGTATGGGGGGATCAGCAGGCTACTCGCAAGTGCTATGCAGTGTCAACCAACCCAGCGGCACTAGCCAAGCAATGTGTGCAAATAACCATTAATCAATATCACCAATCCTCAGAGGAAGATTTTGAAGATGAAACAAACTCTTTCAAGGAGAGATCCAAGTCAAAGCTCCCCGATATAGAGATCAGGGAGGAGGAAGAGAAGGGATGGGCCAGTGGCCATCCTGCAGAGGAATTAGAAAAGATACCTATCAGGAAGGACGATCCTTCCAAGGTAGTTAGAATAGGTTCAATATTGAAGGCGAAGGTAAAGGAAGGTCTGATACACAGAGCCATGAGGAGATGCCGAGGATACCTGTTGCTTTAGCAGCTCACAGGTTAGCTGTAGATCCCACCTTCAAACCAGTCAAGCAAAAGAGAAGACATTTCAACTAGGCAAGAAATACTGCAATGCAAGAGGAGGTAAACAAACTACTAAAGGTAGAATTCATCAGGGAGTCTCGGTACCATGAATGGATCGTTAACGTAGTTATGGTACCAAAGCAAACGGGAAGTGGCGCATGTGCTTTGATTATACGGATTTCAACCGCCCCTGCCTAAAAGACAGCTTCCCGCTATAGAAAATCGACCAACTGGTAGATTCAACTGTAGGTAACAAGCTCTTGAGTTTTATGGATGCCTTCTCAGGATACAACCAGATAATGATGCATCCAGCTGACCAGGATAAAACCAGTTTCATAACCGGGCAGGGCCTGTACTGCTATAGGGTCATGCCCTTCTGATAGTGCCTAGATTGTTTTATATTTTGGCCCTCATTCCTATTCCTAAATTGTGTGTACTGCTATAGGGTCATGCCCTTCTAATAGGCTCGTTGGTGCTAATTGCAGGCGATAGATGTAATTCTGGTGTTAGAAGCTAATTGCGGTGGTTCCGGCAGAAAAGGGACAAAAGGAAAGACAAAGGATCATAAGCAGCTCTACAGTGCAGGTCAAGTGCGGGTCAAGTGCGGGTCACAACAACACTCCAACAGCACTCCTTCCCACAGCCGGAACCTGAATCATAAAGGAAAGATAAAGTGCGAATCAAGTGTAGGTCATCCAACCGCACTCCACCCGCACTCTGCTCACGACAAAGGAACTGATTTGCACCTGACACTAAAGTTTGGGTAAAGTGCGGGTAATCCAACCGCACTCCACCCACACTGTTGCTCAAGACAGAGGAGCTGATTTGCACTTGACACTAAAGTGCGGGTAAAGTGCGGGTAATCCAACCGCACTCCACCCGCACTACTGCTCAAGACAGAGGAGTGGAATTACACCTGACACCTGAGTGCGAGTACAGTGCGAGTAAAGTGCGGGTAAAGTGCGGGTAATCCAACCGCACTCCACCCGCACTATTGCCCAGATCAGAGAACTGAAGATGAAGACAACCCATATAGTGCAGGTAGAGTGCAGGAAATTCACCCGCACTCCACCAGCACTCTGCGCGTGACCGTTTCTGTTTTCAAGCTTAAGTGACCTATTTTTCCATCCTCTATAAATAGAAAAGGATGGGAACTAACAAAAAGTCCCATATCTCCCAACACTTGTATTTTCTATATTTTTTACTTAGTCTAAGCCATAAACACATCTCCCTATCATCCAAACCATCTCTACTCAATCAAAAGCAACTAGGAGACTTGGATTCAAGCTTTAAGGAAGGAGATCAATCTTCAAGGGTTTTCTCTTTACACTCTCTCTTAGTTTATTGGTTTGTAATAGAACATGAGTAGCTAAAATATCCCACTATGGGGTTGATGTTATTTGTTTGATGGATATTTGGGCTTTGTAAATAAACTCTATGTGTTATATTTATTCCATCTCTATGTTTTATTCCATTGCTTGAATTGATTTCCATTATTGATTTGCTTAG